>JAILYB010000027.1:2590660-5181321 GCA_021437785.1 Rhodomyrtus psidioides | reverse complement strand
ATTCAGAATAGCCTTGCTAAGGCTTTTACACAAACAAAACACACATACAAGCTTCCTAAGCTTGAGATACAAAAATCACAACTCTCTAACTCTCTTTCTCTAACACCACACAAATACAACTATGGCATATCTCAATGCCTTCAAGACATCTCTATTTATAGAGAGTTTCCATGCCTAACAAAGCATCAATTTGTTGACCTTCAAGTGTAAAAACAAATGTTGCCTAACTTGCCTAACTTTGAAGGTGTGCTACAAATGTAAAATGTGAAAGGTGTGCTACCGTCCACTTTTAATCTTTGACCAAGTGGTAGGTTGCCAAACACAATCAATTTTACATTTCCAACAAAAAGGAGACTTCAGTGGAGCTCGCGAGGAGAAGAGGGAAGGAACGAAAAAAAAAAGGGAAAACAAAATAAAAAGAAGGCTAAAAAATATAGAAGTTAAAGGATAAAAGAAGCTTCAGTTTTGGTGAAGTCCAGATCTGGTTCTTGATAAAGGTGCATGTGGAAGAAGAAGACTCACGTAGGAGATGATCAGTAAATAAAAACACAAAAAAAAAAATGATGAAAACTTGGGTCTGGAGGGAGGTCAGGTTGATGCGTGGTCGCGGAGGTGCTGGGGCCATCCGTCGAGTCGACAAATATTTTTGTGTAAGCAATTTCGGTGGTGGCGGTCTTCGGCGTTGGTGGTAATTGGCGACGGTCGAAGTGGCGAATAGCGAGCGTTCTGAGCCGTCTCGTTCGTGGAGGAAGAAGAAAGGTGAGAATACGGGGGGTGGTCACGGTGGTGTCGAGACGGTCCGATGAGTCGGCAGACATTTTTTTTTTTATTTTACGTGAGCAAGTTCAACGGTGATCGTCGACGTTGGCCGTATAGAGTGGTCGCCGAACGAGATAGCCTGGTGAAATTCTAAAAAAAAAAAAAACATGGGAGGGTCTTCTGTTCATCCTTCCTAAAAAGCAGTCCCGACTCCCGAGGAAGAAGATACCCAGCGAAGAAGACGACGTGATTAATAAATAAAAAGGGATAAAATAACAAAAAAAAAATGAAAAACGCGAATTATGAGTGGGGTCAGTGTGTGAGAGGTACGTTGGTTTGCTTCTGTGAATTGTGAATTGGGTCGGACTTCGTATCTAGGCCAGTGTATGGGCTTGGCTTGGAATTTGGGCTTTAGAGTAAAAATTGGGCTTTGATTGGAAATTAATAAAAAAAAAATACGAAAATTGGTTTATGCCTAATTGGACTTTTCATCATAGACCAGTTTGGGCCCTTAAGGCCCGAGTTGGGCGCCTTTGGCGCGGGCCGGGCCTGCTGGCCCGGTCCGGATAATTTTCCCGAATTAAAAAAAAAATCATTAAAAAATTCAGAAAAATTCTAAAAAAATTCCAGAAAACAAGAAATGGCCACAATCAACTGGCCATGACCTGTTTTGGGTCTTTCGACCCCTGACCTTTCCAAAAATGATGATTTTTCCCTTACGACAAATCATTTCCCAAAAAGTTTAGAAAAATCCCAAAAAATAGGAAATGACCACAATCAACTAGATCTATTTTGGGTGTTTTGATCTCCGATCCCCTCTAAAAATGACGATTTCTCCCTTTCGGCGAATCGTCTCCCAAAAATCATAAAAATTCAAAAAATCCCAAAAAAATCCCAAAAACAAAAATGACCACGAATCAATTGGCATGGATTATTTTAGGTAATTCGATTTCCAAACCCTTCAAAAATGATGATTTCTCCCTTTGGGCTAATTGTCCCCAAATATTCTCATTTTTACCCTCGGCGTTAAATCGCATCTTCTCTAAGCCCTCATGGCTATACTAGGAAGTCATTGATTTGAATTGATGTGCATTAATGTGGCTCATTTATGCACTTAATTATGCTTTATATATCTTGACTATGATTGATAGAACTAGTCTTCCAATCTGCATAAAACCCTGAATCAAATATACATCACCCAAAATTGAGCCTGCATGAAGTCTTAGTTAGGAAAATCATTCGCATTAGGTACCGAAAGGGCATTGGTAATGATACCGACGTAATCAAGTCCCCGATCCTAAAATATCTGGTTTCACAAAACTGATCGATCGCTCTCAATCGATTAGTGAGATTTTCGGTCCACCTTTCAAGAAGGACCGGTGGCAACTCCAAATGCATGTACACATAGCACATGCCACCACGACCACACTAAGATCGAATCCGACCGACTCTTATCGTCGAAAATCCTTAAATTACTCCCACCGCAATTTGATATGGGCCTGGGAGAGCCCGCGCCGACAAGGCCTGCGATCCGCATTTCAGAGTGGGGGCTCCGATCGGCAATCCATTAGCACATCTTAAAAAAGGGGTTGCGACGCTCATGCTAACCCAAATTCTCGGGTATTTTTCTTGAGAACATTAATTAGTGGTTGCCCCTTCATGCGTATGACATTTTTCTTTTTTGTAGGTGCTCATTTTGAGCCACCTGGCCTCGATTTCAACCCAAGTATTACATCATTTTGCCCTACTTATTCCGTTAGGAAATATCTCGAGCCTAACAAGAGCGGATTCGGATTTAGCTAAAGTGTTAATTACTGACCTTTTACATCTCGTGGGACTTGATCATGTCCATAACTTGATCTTGTGGGGGATTACTAGTAGTATCCAGCATGTGGATATTTCCCATGCAAGGATTGTGTCGGGAATCAAAATTTGCAGCAAGCCATTAACCATGATCAACGGTAAGGGGAAAAAATTAGTTATTGGTGGATTAAGTTAATGTTATTAGAGTAAAATTTCCGCTACTTGTAGGGTGAGGGTGGATATTTCGAGACGCATAAAGAGAAACGAGATGGATATCAGGGTGAGAGATCGAAAATGTAAGAAGATTTCCTTTTTTACAAAGCTTCGAGGCTTCAATTTGTCGTCATGTGTTCATATGGTGTCGGGGAATCTCTCAGGTACAACCCTTTTTGTCTTCTAATTTTAGCCTGAAGGCTTGTTTTGGTTTTGAATTTTTTGAATGCACTCTCTTAGGGTCGTTGGCATTCCGTGGGCCTCTTTTCAAATGGTGCATATGATGTGCCGCAAGGCGTGCTTGCAGCCTTCCCAGCCACCTGTCAAGTTGGGGGACAATGGACGATCCATGAAGGTATAGAAAACCTTAAACTATTTCCTTGAACTCTGATGTATATAAGATATCTCATTGTTTGAACTTTATGGCCTGTAGGTCTGGTGCAGGGGCATTTTTTGTTCCCCAATATTGTCTATGCCAGATAACAGTCACAACTCTTTCAGGAAGAGGCAATTGGGGTGTTTCACGAAGGACTTTTAGATGGGTGGGGAGCACATTAGATGTAGCTGTTTTTTGGTTCTATGTAAACAGAGCTCCTGGAAATTAGCAAATGAGAGTTCTTTGCATGTAATTGATGTATATACCTCGAATTCTCCTTTTATTTATTGTCGAATATTACACTTAAAAGATTATTCAGATTTGAGCTACTTCGGTAGAGAGTGCATATCTAAGCAAAAGTGGACGAGAAGAAGCACCTATCTAGCGAATCCAAATCATTCGTGATGCTCGAAAAGCCTCCCCACTCCTCTCGTGGAAGTGACCTCTCCATCGAGCATCGTCGTGAACAGTTCCTAATGAACCCTACAAAAACAGGAAAAGATCTAACATCGCCTCTCTTTTTTGCCCCCTTTGCACCATCAAATCCAATGAACTAATGGCTTTGTTGGAACGAGAATAGACACTGGCATTATCGTTCATGTGACTCATCTGATGCCCCACTTTTGTCTCCACAGTCAGACCACTAGAGGTGTCAAATGGCTGGGTTGAGACGGGTTTGGGTCGGGTCGAATATGGTCCGACCCATATTGGCCAATCTGACCCATTTGGCCCATATTTAATAATTCATAACCGACCCAATCCGCGACTGACCCATACCCGACCCAACCTGTTTTGATCCATAATATCAAAACACAATAATATTTTAAGAAAATAATCTTATTAAAGTACTTCTACACAATAAAAAATATAGTGAATTTTTTTAAGCAACCATGACCGACGGAGGCGATCGGGACTGGCCCCGACCCCGATCCTGGTATCCGGTCCCTAGTCGCTAGCCTCGGCCCCAATCTCGATATCCGATCCTCGGTCCCAGCCCCAGCCTCTGTCGCCCATGTCCCGACCTCAGTCCCGGACCCTACACCGGTCCCAGCCCCAGCCGTTGTCGCCCCTGTCCCGGCCTCGGTCCCGGACCCTACACCGATCCCTGGCACCGGCCTCGGTCTCGGCCCCGGTGCCAGTATCTGGCCCCAGTCATTGACCCCGATCCCGGTCGTTGGCCCCAGCCTCGGTCCCAATTACTGGCCCCTGCCTCGGACCTTGGTCCCCGGCCCAGGTCCCGACAACGTCCTAGGCCTCGGTCCTGGGCCCCAGCCCCGGTCCCGGTCCCGACCTTGGTCCCGATATCCGGTCCCGACCCTGGTCCCGATATACGATCCTGGCCTCAGTCCCGGTCCCCGGCCCCGGCCTCAAACCTCAATCCCTGGCCCTAGTCCCGGCAACGTCCCAGGCCTCGGTCTCCGGTTTCGACCCCGGCCCCGGTCTCCGGTCTCGACCCCCGCCCCAGCCCTGGGCCCCGACCCTTTCCCGGTATCCGGGTCCCAGCCCCCAAGCCAACCCCGGTATCTTGTCCCAGACCCCGGCCCTGGTCCCGGCCCGGTGTCTAGGTATCCGGTCCCCGGTCCTGGGCCACGATTGCCGTCCTCGGCTTGGCCCCGGCCCCGGTCTTGTTCCCGGTCCCTAGTCCCGGCTTCGATCTCGGTCCCGACTCCGGTCCTGGCCTCGGTCCCAATCGCAGGCCCCGACCCAATCTCGATCACCCCGGGGCCTGCGATTGAGACCATTTCTAAACTGTGGAAGGAAGTTGTGCTTATGGATCGAAAATAAATCAAATATGGGTCGAAAATGGATTTAAGTGTGCGACCCATTATTGACCTATTCAATTTACTTCAATCTGTTAGACCCATTTTTATATAAAATATGAGTTAAATATGGGTCTACGAGCCAGCTCTACAGACCACCCAATAAGATGCCTCAATTATTTGTATGGCTCTTTATCAGAAACACTTTTGCCGGCCAATTTGAGATTAATAACAAAACTAGAGTTTCGCCAGTTTGATTTACCACATCCACTATTTTAACAAATGCACTCATCAAGCAACGTTCGGTTCTTCAAAACAAGTCAGGGCGGGATTGGACCGGACCGACAGGATTAACCGATTGATCCCATGGCCCGTTTCAGTCCGGACCATGTGAACAACTGTTGGCCCTGGTCGGAAAAAGCGAGGGAGACCCGATTTCGCCAATCATTCACATTTTGCAAATCGTAGTGGATGTTGGGTCAGTGCAAGGAGAAATGCTATCGACCAAAGACATGGTATCATTCATTCTTCGCTTTACAGTTCCACACAAACATAAAGCAATCCAATTGTACTCTCAATTCATGTCACATACTGGAGATAAAGATGCTGCGGACCATATATTACAAAACCACAAGCCGATTGACGGATCGGACTAAATATATAGATGCAGAGAACTCGGCATCACCTATCTGTACTGCAGTCACGCTCCTTCATGTTTCTTGAACCACCTTTCTTTCAATCTGCACAAACACAGAGTACTCTTTTTATTCCCCAAGCTATAAGCAATCTCAACCTGTGAACCTTCAAGAAAACTTGCATGCACAGTACCAACTTAATACCTCATTGTAATAACGATCACTGTACCTGTTTGATATAGGCAAGCTTCATAGTCAAACAACATACAGCTTTATGACTTGGTCAATCTTGGTCCGACAAACAGGGCACCCGGTTTTCTTGGCTTTGACCTTTTCCAAGCAAGACATACAGCCAGCCATGTGCCCACACGGCACACAAGCTCCCTGAACGGGAGCATCCAAACAAATGACACAGCATGTCTCTTCACTTCCATCTTCTTTGACCCCGCTAGAGCTGACAGGTGGTAAGTTGTTGATTACTGGAGCGGACATATCAATCGGACTGATGTCGATGGATGGATATTGAATTGGGCCGTCCTCTACAACCTCAATATTTGCCGGAGGGGCTGATGGAGCAGAGACGGAGTTCTCACTGGCACCTTCAAAATTTTGAGGTGGCACAGCTATAGGAGCTATTTCATTGCTTGGACTGCAGCCATCCTTGGACGGAGCTGTTGCGGTGGCTGCACTCGAATCACCGTGACTCATAACTTCCGCAGAATCACTCCAACCGGTGGATGCACTTGTCCCAACACCTTGCTGAGCAGGAAAATGTGGTGGCACATCCTGCATAGCCGACTGGATGGAGGCGTTGATTGCCATTGCTAATTCCAGATCTTCTGTGGCAGGCGGTGCAGTTGCCTGAACCGGTGGCTGCGCAGGTCCCAAAAATGCTGGCTGCGTGGCCTGAAATATTCGTAGTTTCAACATAAAAAATGGATCTGAGAAAAAGAAAGTCTTCAGAAAACACATATCTTTCATATTGTCTGATTTAAATTCTCAGATCCTAGTTCTTCTCTCATTGATTAAATACTGGCATTCCATGATGTGGAACTATTAATACCTTGTCACAAAAATTCCTGAAAGTAGAATGACCGATCCTATTCCCACTGAAAGATATTAGATGCACAAATGCTATCAATACTTACCCCATGACTTTGTGAGTAAGTCGCATTGAAACTTGACGACATAAGTAACACTAAAAAGAGACACGCACAATCATAAGTACTGTGACTAGCGTAATACCACCACCTAAAAATGTAACATCCGCAAAGCAATTAATATTTCTAGAGGATCGATATGAGCTACTGCATTACATTCACTTTTCTGTCTTACTCATGAGTTAATCCCGACATGAAACTAATCTGCGCAATACCTGTGGAATCCCTTTGCATGCATCACAAAACCACTGGAGTTGCTGTCTGTCTCTTTCATTGGCAGGTGCAAATCTGAAACGGTTCTCTGCAAACAAAAACAAAATTCAGCCTAAGTATACCTAACAAATTAAGTGCAAGCGGAGTATTAGGATTTGTAATGTCCCACTACTCATTGAGCAAAGATGATCCTCAAACATTTCCCTACTTAATAGGGACAAGTACTTGGAACTGGAGGCCGGGCGTGCGCGGGTCATCATAATTACACGATATTCTAACAAACTCTAATGGGAAGTAACTCCTCAGTTCTACAAAATTTGAAGCTTTCATTTAAGTGTAAAAAGGAGCAACTACTATACTTACGCCTATCTGTTCGTGGCCTATACCTCCTGTGTCTCCGCCTCCTGCCCCTTGGGACTTCGATTTACATAAAGCCCAATTAACTCATACTCTACAGATTGATAATGTCAAAATAAATCTGAAAATAAAACCCAGTACAAGTTATTACTTGAAGCATTGTCGACAATTGTCACTGAAGGATCAGAATGGTGGAATTTAGGTTCCTCTAAGTTGGCCTTCCACAATGCAACAATTGCTCGAGGTTGAGCATCCTGCACGTTATAAATAGTGCTGAATCAGTGGATAGACTTGAAGGCCATCATTTTAGCACAAGCAGACATGACTTAAGCTGCACGATTACGAGGGGAAAAGAGACAACCGACACCCAGAGAGCATCAAAATCAGATTTAACCAGCACAGTCCGAAACCCAAAAAGAAAACACAGTGAGGGGAAAGGGTGTCAAAAGGCCAAAGAGGCTCGTAAGGTCCAAATAACTTCATCAGACAAGCCAAACAGATTGACATTTGAAGCGAATGAGTCCGAGAATGCACACGCAGGTAACATATCATCCCAGAGCTACTCTGTTAAATGCTTCTTCCCCTGAGCTATCACGAGAATGTCACGGGGAAAATCGATGCTATAGAAGGCACTTCCCCTCTAATCCTAATCCTGCAATAATTATAACAATTGTGCGTACAGGCCCCTTCATGAGATGCACTACTGACTCATAACCATACTCCAAAGAGATACATGAATATCACAGTGCACGATAGGCCATGGGGTTATATGCTTCGGAAAGGAAGGGGAAGAAAGTCTAAGACAAAGAAAATATATCAGGAAGAGCCAGTTATCCTATTTAACATCAAGTGAACGCTGCATACATAGAAGATTTGCAGGTATAATCACTCAATCGGGTAGGAGATTCGTGCCTGGAGCAACATCAATTTATGGACTCAAAACAGAATAATTATGAGAGCTGATGCAATGACATAGCAGGAGAAAAACAATAGTACATATATTTTAAACAAAGATGACATACAGAAACCAGAAACAAACAAATAGTTCAAAAAACTAACATAGGTGAAGTTGAAAACTTTTAATTGCAACTTAGTAACATATTGGTAACAAAGATTGGTACCTGCATACTAGGATATATTGCCAATTCCAACTTGAATGGCTTTGTGGGATTTCGAGAACCACACGGGTAAATGACTACCCACCTGGAAGAAGAAGGACGTTAAAAAAAAAAAAATCAGGCAATTGGAGAAACAGCTGGTGATACATTCAAAAAATCCATCTGTTTTGCCAACAGAGATAAGGCACAGCTACAGGAGATGAGTGTATAAAAGTAAAGCATAACACGGCATTGCCTACCAAAGTAAAAACTAAAACTAGAATACCCACACTTTTCTTGAAAGCAACTGAGGAGCAAATACTTCCAGAAACCCAGGACCATAATACTCCCGTAACCACCCAGAGAATAATCCCATGTGACCCTAAAAGCATTAAAAGTTAGATAACTCAATCTAATCTATCAAGATTTCCCATATTAATGGGATACGATTTTTTTTTCCACAAGACATACCTCAAATGTACGGACAACATTAGTGTATCCTTTAGCTCTGGCCACATCCAGTGGAGTTTGACAATCATCATTTATCACCAGTGCATTCGCTGAAGGATCAAAATGTGCAGATACATTACATAAGCTAGACAGCAGAAAACTGCATAAAAACTTCAATTAGCATAATGTAAACCACTACAAACAACTATTGACACAGACCTCCATGAGAAAGAAGTAACTTCACAGTATTCTCGAGGCCTCTCTTAGCTGCATGATGCAAAGGAGTGCCACCATTGCGACCTTCATTAAATTACCACGTTAAGAGTCAAGACATGGATATACAGACAGATAAATTATAACAATAGATGCAACACAACACTTAATACATGCAGAGAATGATGAGTGAATATGATCAATGTCAGAGTTGAAAAGATGGTTTCATACGTTAAATCAGACAAACTAGCACAATTCTGAGCCAAAAGGAGAGCGACTACTGGAAGCAACCAACATACACTCGCACATGATTCTAAACTCAGCCTAAAGCGCATCCTGTCTAGAAAAATTTAGCATCTCAGACAGCGGCATATGGATTCACACCATGCACAACAACAAAAATAGCATACAACCCCCTTAAAATGCAGAACCGTAACAAAAATGGACAAGTACCGGGTCGGTATGCATTGACGTTGGCGCCCAGCTCGATCAAAGTCTTGGCGACATTATACAGCTCCGTATTCATACAAGCGACAATCAAAGGCGTCTTCCCTTCTCTGTCGATCCACTGCACCGACAAAAACCACCCAAAAAATGACCCATCACAACAACTTCAGAAGAATCCCCTCTTCCAAACATTACAAGAGAAAAAACAGACAATCTACACACCACCCAAAAACAATCGTGATCCGATATACATGAAAGCCGAAATGCTCAGAATAAGAAATTTACCTCGAGGCCAGCGCCTTCTCTGCAGAGGGCTTTGATTCCTTCGGTGTTGCCGTAGCTGACCTGCTGATACACCAATTCGTCCTTGGATTGCTGTTGACCCATTTCTTCTCGCACCCACACCAAAATCAACACCAAAATCAACACCGACAAAAATTCCCCTTATTCGGATTTCAATTCAGCAACAGGAAATATGAGCAAAACTTGGGCCTTTCTTTCCTGAAGCCGAAGGGACGAGAAAAACACACCCAATTCTGTGCTTTCCTTCAAATGGGTCCCGAGAAAAAAAAATCAACAAAATCAGCAATTCATCATCCAGTTTATTAGTTCAGCGCCCCTCCCAAAAGGCGTTGAACATCCTAAAGCGCGTCCAAATTTATAAAACATGAATTTTCTTTTGGACCAAAGAACGGGAAAATGAAAGAAAATGATTCGTGAGATGGGCAAATTTTACTTAGCGAGGAAGTTTCTCAAGAAAAGTCTGAAAAAGCTGGTAACGTCGTCGTCGCAGAGAGAGAGAGAGAGAGATGGGCAGGGGGAGAGAGACGAGACGACTCCAAGAAATTTCTTGGGTAGTGCATTGACAAATGCGTAATCGATTAAATATTATTTGGTTTGTATCGGTTTCGAGCATTAATTTCGCACGTCATTATTAAGTGAAAATCATTTTGTTACGAAATATCTAACTCATCCAATAAGGAAAGAAATTATGGACAAAACTATACTATATAAAGATATGGTATAAACAAAAGTGGACAGAAAGAAATTTCAAAATTCGAAATTTTTTAGGAATATGGTTGTACAATTGGGAAACATATAAAAAAAATTTTGGTCAGAAACAAACAAAAAAACTAAAATTTATACATTGAAAATGAGGGAGATAAAAATAAATTTTTCGAAAGAAAGAAATTTCAAAATTTGAATTTTTTTTATGAAGATTGCTTTATATTTGGAAAAAAAATCAGAATTTCTATATTGAAAATGTGGGAGATGAAAAAAAATGTACACATTCAAAAAAGGCCATACTAAATAATTAAGAACGTTTGGAGAAGACAAAAACTATTGAGATAACTTAGGTATGTTTGTTTCAAGGAAAATGATTTTTAGGAATTCGTTTTCTGAAAAGTGGTTTCCTGAAAATCATTTTCTCGGAAAGCGATTTGTTTTCCTTTGTTTGGTAATATGTTATCGAAAATATTTTTCAATGTTTAGTTCTCATTTGGAAAACGATTTCAATCTCATCAAATGGACTGTCATTGATACCGAGGAGAGGCAGATGATTGAGAGAGCTGACGTGAACTGACCGTGCTAGGCCCCGGTCCCGGCCTCGGCCCCTGTCCCTGGTCCCCGGTCCCCGGCCTCGGCCCCGGCCCCGACCCGAGTCCTCGATCCCGGTCCCATCCCTGACCCATCCCCAACCCCGGCCCCGACCCCAGTCCCCGGTCCTAGCCCCGGCCACGGTCCCCAGTCTCCGGCCCCGGCTCCAATCCCGGCCCGGCCTCGACCCGAGTCCCCGACCCGAGTCCCATCCCCGGCCCCGACCCGAGTCCTCGATCCCGGCCTCGGCTTTGCCCCGGTCCTGGGCCCTAGGTCCCCGACCCTGGTCCCATCCCTGACCCATCCCCAACCCCGGCCTCGACTCCGGTCCCCGGTCCTGGCCCCGGCCACGGCCACGGTCCCCGGTCCCGGCCTTGGTGGGTCCTCGGTCTTCGGCCCCGGCCCCAATCCCGGCTCGGCCTCGACCCGAGTCCTCAACCCTGGTCCCGTCCCAAGCCCCGACCCGAGTCCCCGGTCCCGGCCTCGGCTCTGCCCCCGTCCTCGGCCCCAGGTCCCCGACCCCAGCCCAGGTCCCCGGCTAGGTCGTCGGCCTCGACCCCGAGATCGACCTCAGTCCTATTTTCAAAGAAAGTGAGAGATTCAAATTTGGGAAAGTGTTTTCACCTTTTTATTTTGGGGAATTCACTTTCCTATTTTAATGAATAAAATCTTTGTTGACTGGAAAGTACTTTCTATTGACCAAATCATTTTCCGCGAACCAAACAAACGAAAGTCCAGAAAACACTTTCCCCAAAACAAACGCACCCTTAGAATCTAGAATTGCTCTTTGTATAGAACGATATCGACAATATAGATTATTATTTTTACAAAGATTGTTTGTGTCGCTAATGATCAATCAACTCAGACTATGTTCACCATCAATAAAATTATTTACTGAGCAATGATTTTTCAAAAATTTACTGTAAAAAAAGCTGATGATCCCGAAAAAAAAAGCGCACCCTAAAACAAAGAAATATTTCAACTTCTAATGCAATGACAATGCCTTAACTTAAATATTATTTACCAAAAACTTAACAAGATAAAATCCTAACCACTCGAAGGATACTCCACACAATCAATGATCCATACCTAGACAACATGATCAATAAACAATAAAATTTGAATTGTGAATTCATTATAGATCAAAACAGAAGACCATAAGTTGATTTATATGACATCTGTGTTCCTCTTTGGCAATTTTTTCGTCCTTGGTAGGTATTTTCATAGCTTTTACTGCTCCACGCCCATCATTGAGGTTGATTTGTTTACCTACCTCTGAAAAGGATGAAGTGAAAACTATTTTCATTCTTGGCGACAAAATTTAGACAATTGTTAATGATTATATCATAGCCATTAGAATTCCAGCGCTATTTCTATAACGTCTTCTCAATTATTGCTTGCCTATTCGAGGAAGCAAGAAGGCGACTTGGCGTTACGTCCACATCAAATTAATTATGCACCAAATGCAACATTTTTGGTTGGAAGTTGCCTGGATCGATTTCCACCTGAAGTGGACCGGAGGAGATAGGACCCAGGCATGACCAAGTCTACATGCAAACGCCCCTCGCCTATGACACGACTCCGGCAAGGGACGATGCGCCCTATACACGATCACTTCCCTCCCCACTGACAACGGCAGCATTGCTCTTGCCGCCGCGATTCCTTCTTTCACACAAGCAAACCGATGAAGATGGGCGCAAGCGTTTTCTCGGCTGCGGCTTCGATGATCACGATACTGCTGATGACTTCTTGGCCGTTATGGGGATAGCGGACCTCGCCACCACTGTACGCAGGGCCATTCCCCCACTCTGACGTGCACGTGACCGGAGCTCCGGCTAAAACCGGGCGGAGTCAGGGGGGAGGAAATAACAAAAATGGAAACCTCACGGGAACAACAACTATTGGAATCCGAGTGGGATCCGGCAAAAATGCAATTCGCCCGGATCCTACGGACCCTTACCAAATCTACGTGTCGTACTTCACCAACACGTGAATTGGTAAAAAAAAAAAAAAACTGTACAGGTCAATTCCTTCGCAGTCTTCTGTCTTGGAATGATTGTTTTTACTCACCAACACGGACCGGAGGTTCCGTGGCCCGACCGATAGACAACGTAGCTGGATGGTTAACAAGTTCTGATGTGTCTTGGCCTCTAGAATTTTCTTGAGTCATGTCGAATATTCTTAAGGACAGGCATTACAGGGAATGTACTTCGTACTAGAATCCTCTTATTTTAAGTGCCGTAGTTGGTAGAAAGAAAGATACAATCTCCGCCAATAGATTTAGAGTGGATCAATGGCATTTATTGAGAGGCACTTTTGGGAGAAATTACCAAAAATTTTCATAAATCTACTGCAATTGTGCTAATTCACCTAAATATTTTTTTGACCGATTGAGTCCTAAAGCTTCTATAGTTGTGCCAATTCAGTTCAATTGGCTAGCCGGGTGCTGACGTGGCAATTTTTAAAAAACTAATATCTTAATAATATTTGAATTTTTAATTATTTTTGTTTTTTATAATGTTTTTTCTTCTTCTTTTTTTACCTTTTTTTTAGGGTTTGGGTTGGCAACCTTGCCAGCCACCGGCCAAGGGTCGGCAATGGCCACTGCAGTGGCGGCGAGGATTCCAAGCCTTGCTCGTTGCTAGGCGAGGGCTCGCGATCCTCGCCCAGCCTCGACAAGGGCTTGCAACCCATGCCTAGCCGCAGCAAGGGTCCCAAGCCCTCACTTTGCAGGGCTGTCGACCCAAATCTTAAAAAAAAAAGTAAAAACAAAAAAACACTACAAAAAACACGGATTTAGCAACGAAAAATTTGCAACGAAATTTCTAACGAAAAAAAAAATCGTCGCAAATTTGCGACGACATTAGTCACGAACAAATTTCATTGCAAATTTGCGACGAAATAAACCATTCGTTGCAAACATTTGCCACGAAATACTGTTTTCGTTGCAAACATTTGCCACGAATTAGATTTCGTTGCAAATCTTGCAACCAAAAAGTTATGTCTTGCAAAAATTTGCAACGAATTATAGTTCGTTGCAAATGTTTGCAACAAAAAAATTATATCGTTGCAAATTTTTGCAACGAATTATAGTTCGTTGCAAATGTTTGCAACCAAAAAATGATTGCGTTGCAAACATTTGCAACGAATTATAGTTCGTTGCAAATGTTGCAACGAAAAAATCATGTCGTTGCAAACTTTTGCAACGAATTTGTTTTCGTTGCAAATGTTTGTAACAAAAAAATGGTTGCGTTGCAAATTTTTGCAATGAATTAGAGTTCGTTGCAAATATTTGCAACGAAAAAGTTAAGTCGTTGCAAAAATTTGCAACGAATTATAGTTCGTTGCAAATATTGCAACGAAAAAATTATGTCGTTGCAAATATTTGCAACGAACTCTAATTCGTTGCAAATTTTACAACGAAAACGTTGTTTCGTTGCCAAGTTTGCAGCAAATATGTTTTCGTTGTAGCAACGAAAAGTAACTGTCGTGGCAAATTTGCCATGGAATATATTTTTGCAACGAAAAAAAAATTTCGTTGCAACTCTTTGTCGCGACCCGTCCGGAAGCGGACGTGGCTAATGGATTACCGATCGCGGGTCTTGGATCGACGCGGGCCCTCCCAGGCCCATACCAAATCGCGACGGGGGTATTTTTTAAAGGATTCGGCGATAAGAGCCGATCGATTTCGACCTTAGTGTGGTCGTGATGGCATGTGCAACTTGTGCATGCATTTGGAGTCGCCACCGGTCTTTCTTGGAGGGTAGACCGGAAACCTTATTGACCGATTGGGAGAGGTCGATCAATTCTGCGGAACTAGAGATTTTGGGTTTGGGAACTTGGTTACGCTGGTGTCATTACCAACGCCCTTTCGGTACCTAACGCGAGTGATTTCCTAGCTAAGAATTCATGCAGGCGCAATTTTAGGTAGGGTAGGTTTGATTCAGGGTTTCATGCAGATTGGAAGACTATTCCTATCAATCACAATCAATTTAAATGAAAGCACAATCAAGTACATAAATAAATCACACTAATGCACATCAATTCAAATCAATGGTCTCCTAGTACAGCCATAAGGGCTTAGGTGAGGAGTGATTTGGGACCGGAGGTAAAATGGGAAGATTTAGGAACGATTAGTCCGAAAGGAAAAATCGTCATTTTTGGAAGGTTCAGATACTGAATTACCCAAAATATTCCATGGCCCGCTGATCGTGGTCATTTTTTATTTTTTTGGGATTTTTCTGAATTTTCTGAATTTTATTTTATTTTATCAAAAAAAAATTCAGCATTTTTTATTATTATTAAAACCGGTCCGGGTCGGGCTCCGGATTCGGGTCTGGATCGGGCCATCGGGCCTGATCATGCCCGAATAAGAAGAGCCAACCCAGGCCCGACGGACGCCACAAGAGGCCCAAGCCCCAAGTTTGTTTTCCTCGTACGGACCGGGCCTCTAATTCAGACTTCTGGCCCAACTCCCTCACGCTCAACCTTCAACCTCTTTAAGATAGAACAGCCCAAGCCCACTAGCCGGACTCTCTTTTTACAAAAGCCCGCTTGAACAGCCCACACTAACCTTATTATCACTGTTCATCGTCTTCATCCTCGCGTCGCCCTCTTGCTCTGCGAAAACCCGACGGCGACTCTGCTCCTTCGACGCCAACAGCCCTCGCTCGACTCGCTGTCCGGACTCGTTTGTCATGCCGCCATTACCCTCACGTAGCCTTGGCCCGAGTTCGAGTGGCCTTCGCATCCGTCGGGATCGGCTCGACTCGCGGTTGAGACTCACTCGTCGCCGCCTCTACCCGGTCACCGAACGCCGAGACCACGACGCTGAAAATCAACCACCACGCCACTGTCTCGGGTCAAGCTCAGACTCGCCACTCAGCTTGCTTCGCTACCGGATCCACTCGTCCTCGCCATCCAGTCGTCAGGATCCGTCGCGCCAATGGTGGGACTTCTTCGCCAAGCCGATGCCAGGTTTGCTCGCGACCAGCATTGGCTGTCGCACTTCTTGGTTAGACCCGTTAAGACTCCCGCGCTCTGCCTCGCAACCGGTCTCAGAGACGAACCCGAAACGAGACAACCTGGCGGGCCGAGGTCGTGCTGGAAGGGACGCGCGGGAGGTTGGAACGGAGACTCACGGCCAGCTCGGGACGAACGGGAACCTGGCTCGCGGTGGCTTGCGCACGAGGCCACCGTCATCTCGGATCACGACGACGGTGGCTGGACCTTCTTTTTACAGACCTTCAACGAATCCTTCCCCGTGAACCATATTCATCAGGACATCCTTCGACTACTGACCGTCGCCTCGAGTCGCCAACACCACACTCGCTTTCGTCAAAACATCCGTTGAGCTAGACACGACCATGACCACCCGTCATCACCAGTCGTCTCCAATGATCTCTACCGAACCAACACCAGTGATGTGTTGCTCGCTAACCTTCGGGTCCGACCCTTATCTTGCCTCTATTGGCACGAAAGCTAGATGCAAGACGCTCGGCCAAAGCAACCGAACCAGGAATGTTGGCCCGAGGTTTAGGTGAAATGCTAAGTGTGCGGCGAAGGGGGAGGGAGGCATCAACTTTTTGGATTTTACACTAAACATTAAGACTTCATACACCACAGACAAATGCTGGACGTTGGCAAGTAGCAGCCCGAAATAAAAGAGACAAGCTCGCATATGGACAGAGATTCGGTCCTCGCCTTACCCAAAACAAGACCGAGAAGAGTGATAGAAGTTACCTTCGAGAACTTGCTCCGGTTTAAAGCTAGAGAGGTCCAAGAGAGTCGGATGAAAGCGAACGTGTGGGAGAAAGGTCCTAGCACGAACTCCTCAATCTGTAGACTCCGGATATGAAAAACGGACGAGCGAGTCTTCTGGCAACCGAGAAAACCGAGCCTCGGGCGGCGACCGTGGAGGACTGAACCTCAAGAATGAGAGCTTTTTTTTTCTTCCTCTCCAGAACCGAACCCTCCTGACCATCTTCTTCATCCCGAACTCCTCCTCTACTCTCTACCTCTCTTTTTTTAAGCATTCCCACACTGTTATTCTATGATGCTCTGGGCCCAAGAGTGGAAGACATGTCCTATTCCACTTTTTTTCTTTATTTTTGCTCTTCAGTCTCCAACGGAAGACTGCCTTTGTCCCTTTTGTCGGAGGAGCATCTTTCACCTAAAATAAACGATGGAAAAAGTAACGTCAGATGGGGGAAGAGAAATTTTGAGTGGGCTCTCCATCACTTTTCTAATATTGAGAGGGCATATTTAATAGTTGCTTAGGTTTCACCAATTTCGCGCATCCTTTGTGTTATTCATCAACCTCTTTGGAAAGATACTTCGGTCCATGGACGCACATCCGTATCGGATAAAACTTTAGTCTCGATTCTAACAAGCCACAGAAATATGATAATGATAAAATAAATATGAATTTTTATTCAGAACTGAGATTAGTTCTGATTCTTTTTTTTTTTGAGTGAATGACTAAAACGGTTTAATCGAAATTTAGGTGTCAACAGCTGCCCCTCTTTGAGAGGAATCTCATTAGAGGTTTCCCTCAAAGACAAGGTGACACCTGTATTCCGATTGACTCGACTGGAAACAAGAAAATAAAAGGAATCACGACATCTAATTTTTTTTTCTGTTGTCGATGTATGCTCTTTCTTGAAGGGGGAAACGTTCATTTTGACATGAGAGAGTGAGATAGTAGAGAGACATACCTGCCACTTGCCTATTCGATGTTTGTGCGATTTTCGCAGTGTCTGATGGATTCAAGAGAATTTCTAGGGACTCGTTTCTAGAGTGTCCTAGGGAGGTTGAGCTCTGACCCGTATGGTAGGTCAAACCATTATGGGATTCTTAACGGGTAGGAATCTAAGGAAGGCGCATCCCACGCTCTGGGGATTTACCAAGGATTTTGATCCGTATGGTGGATCGGATCTTTGTGTTGATCCTTACGGCGGTATATACCAAATTTCACCCTTCAGGCGGTTTCTACCATTGGTTGACCCTTCAGGCGGTTTCTACCAGTGTGTTGACCCTTCAGGCGGTTTCTACCATTGGTTGACTTTGCTCCAAACTGATAGGAATCTAAGGCTGACATACCCTGTCTGGTTGGGACTAGTCAGAGACTCGATCGTTCTGTAGATCGGTCTTGGAAGAGGTTTGCCTATTAAAAGGCTTCACCTACAGGTCATTCTGAGATTTAGGGGTTACCTGAAATCTCGCAGAAGCTGAATTGTCTTTTCGACATGCGAGGTACCTTTCTGGGATCTGGGATTCCAATTATCCCGCAGAAAGCTGAAACCTGTGAGATTTTTCTTCACCAAGGAAACATCAGTAATTTTTGGGAAGACAACAATTGCCCAATTGACAAAACTTTATGATTTAAGTTTTAGCCATGAAATGTGCATTTTGATGCTGGAGGTTATCCAAAACATTCTTGCAGCATGCAAATGTGATCACAAATCCCTTGCCCGGAAAATCTGGATCAACAGTTTGAAATTTCCAAAAAGAGTTTGTTCAAAACATCTATTGGAATATTTCTCGACAAGGAGGTCTTCTTACCTGTTTTGAGATAGTGGTTTTTATAGGGGATGCACTCAATTCCCTACTGATATGTGTCTAGGTTTTAGGCTCACTTGCAGCGCATACATTTTGACCGGTCGGGAGGTCTTCCACGGGACCGTAATGTTGGGCTTGGATATTGGTTTTCAAGGGGGACCCGCTTTGGAGTCGAGGCCATTGAAGGAAAGTCTTCACCATCTGCTCCGGGTTTACAAGTCAAGAACCCTGCAAAATGAGAAAGAAATAGTCTTGCTCGTACTTTTTCGAGCTAAGCTATATGTTAACCCAAGTGTCTTAGTCAGAGAAGACTGTTTCAGGGTTGTAACATTGGTAGGATAGGGGACGGAAAAAGGCTTGTTTTTGGCCTAGAATTCATGAGGGGTTTGACATTGGTGATCATTGCAGATATGACACATGTCCTTTCCTTTCTGCATCTTTAGTTTTTTAGGTGTGCACCTGTCGCGACCCGTCCGAAAGGCGGACGCGGCTAATGGATTACCGATCGCGGGCCTTCCCCCGCACAAGAGTGCGGATCGCGAGCTTTGGATCGGCGCGGGCCCTCCCAGGCCCATACCAAATCGCGGCGGGAGTATTTTTTGGGGGATTCGACGATAAGAGTCGATCGCTTTTGACCTTCAGTGTGGTCGTGGTGGCATGTGCAACTTGTGCATGCATTTGGAGTCGCCACCGGTCTTTCTTGGAGGGTAGACCGGAAACCTTACTGACCGATTGGGAGAGATCGATCAGTTCTGCGGAACCAGAGATTTTGGGTTCGGGGACTTGGTTACGCTGGTGTCATTACCAACGCCCTTTCGGTACCTAACGCGAGTGATTTTCCTAGCTAAGAGTTCATGCAGGCGCAATTTTAGGTGAGGTAGGTTTGATTCAAGGTTTCATGCAGATTGGAAGACTATTCCTATCAATCACAATCAACTTTAATGAAAGCGCAATCAAGTGCATAAATAAATCACATCAATGCACATCAATTCAAATCAACGGCTTCCTAATATAGCCATAAGAGCTTTGGGGAGGCGTGATTTAGGACCAGGGGTAAAATGGGAAGATTTGGAGGCGATTTAGCCCGAAGGGCAAAATCGTCAATTTTTGGAAGGTTTGGATACCGAATTACCCAAAATATTCCATGGCCAGTTGAGTGTGACCATTTCCCATTTTTGAGAATTTTTTGGAATTTCTTGATTTTCCTTTAATTTTTGGAAGACGATTCGCCCAAAGGGCGAAATCGTCATTTTAAGAAGGTTCGGGGTTAAAAACACCCGAAATGAGTCTTGGCCAGTTGTTTGTGGTCATTTTCTATTTTTTGGGATTTTCCTGAATTTTTTAGAATTTTTTTTGGAAGACGGTTTGCCGGAAGGGCAAAACCGTCATTTCGGAAAAGACCTAGGTCCGAAAGACTCAAAACAGGTCATGGCTAGTTGAATGTAGCCATTTCCTATTTTCTAGAATTTTTTTAGAATTTTTCTGAATTTTTCGAATTTTTTTGAATTTTTTATGATTTTCTATTTTTTTTATTGATTTTTGAATTTTTTTTTATTATTTTTTTTATAAAAAATAATAATATATATATATAAATTATGCGGACCGGGTCGGATGACCCGGCCCATGCGCAGGCCCGCGACCCATGAACCGGCCCGCCCCCCTCCATGACAAAACGGCGTCGTTTCGTTCAAAGGAAACGAACGTCCCAGATGACGACACGTGGCAAAGCCACAGCCGTCCGATCTGGGCTTTGATTAAACCGGCCCGGACCCACCAACGCTGACGTGGCATGCCACGTCAGCGTTGACCGGTCAACGGGCGACCAAAGCAGCCGGAGAAGACGACCGGCGCCGGCGTTCCCTCGCCGGCGCCTCGTCGGAGGGCGATATCTTGGCCCTCCGACGTCCAAATCGCACGAAACCGACGGCATTAGACTCGTGTGAACCTCGCCTACAACATACCAAGAGCTTGATATAGCAGAAAATCAAACGACCGACTTGCCATCTCCGACCGAAACTACATCACCGGCGAGGCATGGTTCTAGCTATTCTAGACGTTACATGACTAATATAAGTTATTGGGAAGCATTCTAAGAGTTCCAGAAGACTTACCTGATCTTCGTGGGGGTTCGGTTTGATCGGAAACGAGCTCCGGAGCTCACGACCGGCCGGGGAAGGTTAAAGACCGACCGGGAGTTCTGCTAGACGAAATCGTATGAAATGAAAAACGAAAATGGACAGTGATGCCCAGGGAGTAATTCAAGATCAACCATTCGTGAAATGAACGAGTGAAAATCGAGACACCATTGAAGGCCGAGATCCAGCTCCATGGTCCGGGTTGTGCTTCTAGACAGTCTCTGGCGAATCTGACGGGTACACAAGCTTCCTCACGGCGTTCTGGAGCTCGGAGGGTGATTCGCCAGCTTCACTTCTTCTTCAGGCGGGACGACGAAGACTTGGAAGCTTTGGCTATTTTCGGCGGCTATGGCGGTGCAGCGGTGGTGGAGCGACGGCGTGACAGGGTGGGCGATGATCGAAGGAGGTGGAGGATAATGGGGATGATAGCGAGCGAGCGGGAGAAGGCGAAGATCCGTCGGCCGAGGAGGGGATCTTCTCCGTCCGCCGAAACGCGCGAGCAGGAGCTGGAGAAAGCCTATGCCCGGGAGAGAGAGAGAGAGAGAGAGTGGGAAAGAAAAAGAGATAGCCCAATAAAAAAAATAAAAAAATAAAAAGCAACAATAAAAAGGCAAAGCCAAAACTATTTGGTCACGATCCCTCTCCTTTTGCTTTTCTTTTAGATGATTATGTTTTTTCCTTTTTTTTTGTTATATATTTTTTTATTTTTATTATTTTATTTTTTATTATTATTAATATTTTTGCTCAAATTCAGTTTTATGATGATCAAGGAACACCTAAAATCGAACCTGAATTTTACTATTTATGATGTCAGAAAATAGATGAAATAAAAATAAAAATATTGACTATTTTTATGTATTTTTGTGACCTCGAACGGTATTTTTCTGATTTTTTTTTGGGTATTTTAATAATTAAATAAATTCCAAAAATATTAAAAAGATTCAAAAAATATTTTTTGTTCAAAATTGGTTCCCAAGGCTAGGCTAAGGCTTCCAAAGTTGATTTTGTGATTTTATGACTTTTTTTTTATATTTTTAATTAATTTTAAAGAATAAAAATCACAACGACAGATGGTCAAAAATCAGGTGTCAACAGCTGCCCCTCTTTGAGAGTGAGCTCGTCAGAGGTTGCTTTCAAAGACAAAATGACACGTGAATCTTAACCGACTCGACTGGGGAAAAGAAATGCTATGACATCGAACTCTTAAGTCTTTTGATAAAAACTCAAATTAATCCATGGTTTGCTCTAACAATTTGAACGTGGGCCGGAGTGAGAAAGGTTTACCTGAAGCTCACCTGTCGGATGCTGCCGGTTGTGACAACTTTCAAGAAGATACCTAAGACTCGTTCAGAATATCTTAGGGAGATTAAGCTCTGACCTGTATGGTAGGTCATACCATCATGGGATTCCTAACTGGTAGGAACCTGAGAAGGGCGTATCCCACGCTTGAGGATTCGCCAGAGATTTTAATCCGTATGGTGGATCGGACCTTTGTGTTGATCCTTATGGCGGTATTTACTAATGTGTTGATCCTTATGGCGGTATCTACCATCATGTTGACCCTTCAGGCGGTTTCTGCCTTGAATTGACCCTTTAGGCGGTTTCTACCTTTGTTTGACCCTTTAGGCGGTTTCTACCTTTGTTTGACCCTTCAGGCGGTTTCTACCTTTGAGTTGACCCTTCAGGCGGTTTCTACCTTTGATTTGACCCTTCAGGCGGTATCTACCTTTGATTTGACCCTTTAGGCGGTATCTACCTTGAGTTGACCCTTCAGGCGGTATCTACCCTGAGTTGACCCTTCAGGCGGTATCTACCTTTGTTTGATTTTGAAAAGGGGTCTCATGACGAGGGTTCTCCACGTCCGATGAGATTTCCTGAATTTTGAAAAGGGGTCTCATGACGAGGGTTCTCCACGTCCGATGAGACTACCTAAATTTTGTTTAAAAGGGGTCCCGAGACGAGGGTTTTCCACGTCCGATGAGACTGCTTGATTTTGTTTAAAAGGGGTCCCGAGACGAGGGTTCTCCACGTCCGATAGGGCTGTTTGATATTTTTGAAAAGGATTTTTTTTTAAGGGTTTCTCTTCCCCAAGAAAATATTGGTAATCTTTGAGAAGACAGCAATTGTCCAATTGACAAAATTTTATGACTTAAGCTTTAGTCATGAGATGTGCATTTTGATGCTGGAGGTTATCCAAAACATTCTTGCAACATGCAAATGTGATCACAAATCCCTTGCATGGAAAATCTGGATCAACAGTTTGAAAATTTCCAAAAAGAGTTTGCTCAAAACATCAATTGGAATATTTCTCGACAAGGAGGCCATCTCACCTGTTTTGAGGTGATGATTTTTAGGGGATGCACTCAATTCCCTACTGACCTGTGCCTAGGTTTTAGGCTCATTCGCAGCGCATACATTTTGATCGGTCGGGAGGTCTTCCACGGGACCGTAACGTTGGGCTTGGATATTGGTTTTTAAGGGGGACCCGCTTTGGAGTCGAGGCCATCGAATGAAAATCTTCACCATCTGCTCCGGGTTTACAAGTCAAGAACCCTGCAAAATGAGAAAGAAAGAGTCTTGCTCGTACTTCTTCGAGCTAAGCTATATGTTAACCCAAGTGTCTCAGTCAGAGAAGACTGTTTCAGGGTTGTAACATTGGTAGGATTGGGGACCGAAAAAAAAAGGCTTGTTTTTGGCCCAGAAATCACGAAGGATTTGACATTGGTGATCATTGCCAATTTGTCACATGTCTTTTCCATTCTGCATCTTCCATTTTTGAGGTGTGCAACCGCTTTTGAGGTGTGCACAAGTCCTTTAGAGAACGTCTCTTGTGGTATTAAGAGATTGACAATTCTGTCCGTGTTTTTGCACCACGGCTGACATCATTTGGAGAGTAGTCATCTTGATCTGACTCCTTTGCAGGGTCTTTTCATCGTATATCTAGACTTTACTGGGGATATTTTGAATAGACATCAGCCTTGCTTTTTACCAGGCACTTTGCTTTTTCTTGATGTCTAGGGATTTTTCTTTTCTTTTGGAGCTACGATGTTCAGAAAATTGTGCTAGATATACAACTTGAATCATAGCACATTTAAACGCCGATATGAGATTTTTCTATAAATCCCATCTCTTGATTTCTTCCGTTCTTGGAGTGATGCAGTTTCCATCTTGAAACATCCCATGATCACCAACAGGGGTTTATGAAATGAATTTGCAGGCTCAACTTGGCTGTGCAAAGGATATGGTGTGTGGGATAGAGAGATGAATGCTTCTCGTCATCCTATGGCACTTGGATTACCATATAAACAACACACAAAGATTGATGTTAGTCCGAGCAAGAAAATTTCTAACCATTTTCTCCTGATACCGCTGGACTCACCTCCATTTTGCCCCGATGTGGGGTGGTTCTTGACAGGGTTAAGAATGAAAACCGTCGTTCAAAGGGTTTATCAACGGTCACCTGTAGTGTTTGAGGGATATGAAACGAATGCCTCCGTCATCCCAACCCATGTAATCGTTGCGAATAATCCCTACTTCCGTAGGTCCAGATTTTGCTATCTGATCCGCTTCACTTCTCTCCAGTGTGTGTAGGACGTGTTTGGACTAGGCTTTGCCTCTTTTCTTTTGAGAAAACGTCCTTTTAAAAGTTTTGAACTTTTGATTGGAAAAAATCTCTTTCATTTTCTCCAAAAATTTTACCCGTCAAGGGGATTTTATGATGCACCATGCATGTTCTTATTCATGTTCAGATAACCTCCTGTTTTAAGACATGAATGCCAATGAAGTTTGAATTCTATGTCTTTTCTAGACATTAGATTCTGAAAGCTTTCTTTTTCTCTCTGTTTTTTATTTAACATCTTCAATGGATTGGGGAAAGGGATACTTACCTGTCCCCCGCGGCTGGAGATCCTGAAAATGCGGAAGAAACATGTTATTGTACGTTCATGAATTTTTCAAAAAATTAGAACGATACAATTTACCCTTGGTCATGTATTCTAACGGGTAATACATGGGATGTGAAAACCTGTTCGTCTGTAAGGCGATTCCCCTGTCAAGGATAAATAACGAGTATCAATTCATATTCTCAAATTCAAGGCAAATTGGAACGATACAACTTTACTCTTGGTTCTCATCCCGTTCTGATATTGCGTATTGATATGAACAACATCTATCAAATCCGCCTATCCATTCTTGGAGTGTTTGCAACATCAATGGTTCATCTGCCCCCAGTTAGGCAACGTCTGTTCTGTTATTCGAACAAATGGCTCCTTGAGTGATTTATCCACGTTTATCGCCAAATAGGTGGCTTCGCGGCCAAACGTATTTCGTATTGAAGGGGTAGATCCCATTATGTTCCGCAGGCGATTGTCATTGTTCGGAGAACTTGCTCCACGGATTAAGCGACTAATCCTCAGCCCTCGGCTTGAAGATGCTCAAAGGGTGATGTTGACATTCACGCGCAATTAGTTCTAGATATTAATGAAAGATGTTCCCGTGGGAACCTTACAGTGCGATCAACAACATATGCAATAGGAGTATTCAACCCCTTTTCTCGAAGCATTTTTCATCGAGTAGCCATGCCTTGCATCAGACGTTTGGTCACCTGCCTTGCGTCACCACTACGATGGCCCTCCGGCTCCAAATTGATCGAGCCAAAGATTGAACTCATCGCCAAGGAAATTGCTCGGGTCTTCGAGCCATTGATGTTCGAGTTGGGTATCAACAATTGTTGGGGGCAGATTTCCTTCATCGCCTTCATTGTGAGGAACTGGAGTCTTTGAGCTGGAACCTTCATCATTGCCCTGTTGGGGTCGAGACATACATTCCTGAAGAGTATTGATCCAAGTGTCCAGCTCCTCCTCAAGGAAATCACCTGTTCTTTCTAGCCCTTGGTGCCCAGATTGGCTGTCGTCGACTGCAGGCGAGGGATTCCTCTCTTTGCTCTCGCCGTGAGCAACTTGACCCCTCGAATTGGAACTTCCTCCAATGACCGGCAGGTTTATATGTACACTCTCTACCAATGCCAGATCCGCTTCAGGGACAACATTAATGACCGAATCGCGCTCAAACTGAGGAATCCCTATGTGCTGGAACTGCGGTATATACTCTTGAGGAGTATTGAGATAGTTCGGCGGAGCATTCTGATTTGGGTTAGAGGAGTCGCTGACACGACTGGTGGTCCCGTCATTGCTGAAACACGGTTGGGTGCTCTGGGCTCTCCAATCATCGTGGTTGTAACTCTGCCCGGCACTTGAGCTCCAACTGGCTTTATGATGGTTTAACGCTATCCTCCCATCCCTTAGCAATCTCCTATAGTACTTGAGGTGAGACTCGACGTTAATTCTAGAGAGCCCCGGCACATTCATAATCTCGAGTATGCGTAGTGGGCTAGCCGAATCAACTCCCAGCTCTCGAATTGCATCAACAAATTTGGTGTGAAGTTCATAGGTCCAGTAAAACCTTGTTCTCTTATCACCCAAAATATCGTCAATACTTCGGTAGCTATTCTCTACGGGATCTAGTCGTTTCAAAAGTTGTCCAGGGAGGGACTCACCGACTTTGGATTGGCTGGCTGCGACAGCGAGTTCGTCATTGAGAGAACTCCCCCTGTGATGATTCATATCCCATTTCTCAGAAGATGTTGGTGTTGATCCTATGGTGTTGACTTGCTCATGCAGATCTCCGGCGATATCTGGCTGTGTCGGAAAATGCTGTGGAGAATACGGTAACAGCTGAGCGTTATTCGTCAACAGGGACGGTTCATCGATGAACACCTCGCCGAGGACAACAGGATTACCACAATTAAGGCAGGTGGCCTTGGTCAGAGCTTCCTTATATCTCGCGCTTTCAGCTTGAAGCTTCTCATTCTCCTCCTTCAGGACCAGTAACTCATGGTCTGCGTATTGCTGTTTCACCCGGGTTCGTTTGTTGGCGAACCAAAACTTGACCTTCGAAAGCTCCAATCCTATTTTTCGGCTCAACTCCATTTTCTGTTGTCTGCTTGGAGTGTGGCATTCATTGAAGAAAGCGTCGAGCTCTCGGATTTGGCCTGGAGTGTGGCGTTGTAGTTGCTTCCTTTTCCGACTCCGGTCATCATTGTATATTCCTTCTTCGTAGCTGAAACCTAGAATTTCATCGCTGGAGGAGTCAGTCTCCACGGCCTTCGGGCAGGATTCAGCTCCAGGATCTTCAAAGTCTCCCAGCAGTTCGTGCTCAGAAATGTCCAGGTCGGGCGTTTCTAGCAGATGGGAAAAGCTTTTAAACATGATGGATCGAAGTATCTCGTGCTGATCTAGTTCACTCAGCTTTCTCTATTCGCTCTTACGTGTTTGCTCACTCTAGAAATTTTCTCAAGTGATTGTGCGTGTCCTAGAACCATCCTTCAGGCTGCATATGAAGACCAGCAAGCAAGCGCTCCTCCCGAGACCCTGTAATTACTCATCGTCTGTATTCCCCTTTCTTTTTCCTCGTGATAGGATCACAAACTCTTTTGCATTGATTCGGTTTCATCGAGTATTGCGCTCGTCCCCTAGTTCAGTCTTCAAAGTGGTGGGTCTACAATCTTTCGGCGCCTTTTATGATTTGCTAGGCCCGAGAACGTGGGGAGCAGCGGTGGGCCCGCAATTAATGACTCCGTTTAATTCATTTAGCTCCATGGGAATTAACGCTATGATCTTCTCTCAACCCCTTTTCATCGTTGAAACGAAAGTGGCATTTTCCCTGTGCATGCTGTTACTCTTCATTTCAGCATCCCGGGCGCTTGGTGAGGAATGAGTTCGTGGCCACTCAAAATTTTAAAGACCGTCTCTGGTTTCAGACTTAATCTAACAAGGGATCATCACAACTAAGCATGACGATGTTCGTCGATAGCGTTGGTTTTAATATAGAATTAACTATAGTCATTAAAGAAAAATGTTCCCGTAGGAACTTTACAACGGATAAAATGAGTGATCTACTCGTGAACATGTTCTTCTTTCTATGGGTGTTCGTGGTGACCGACCCATCGTGCCCCGAGTCAGGTGCTAGATCATGGCTGTCCAAGCATGCCAGCTTCCCACTGATTGAACAAGGCATCGAGCCCCTCATCGAAGAAATCGTCTGTCGTGGGTTGACCAGCGGCAGACAGAGCACCAGCCGACTGCTGCTCGAATGGAGGAGTGCGCACTCGCTGTACTTGTGGCACGCGCTCTTGAGAAGTGTTGAAATGGCATGGGAGGACATTCTGATCAGCTTTCAGTTTGCCGGTGGTCGGGTTGCTAGCTTGATTGATGCTTAGATTTGGCCGGGTATCTCTTGATGCCTGAGCATTACAATGGCGGTCGCCCCTAGCTTTTGAGCTCAAGACGGATTCCTCCCGGTTTAGCTCCGCTCGACGTTGTCTTAATAGCTTTCTGTAGGCAGCAAGGTGATTCCTGACCAGCTCCTTACTAAGCCCCGGTACATTCATGGCCTTAAATATGCGCGTCGGAGTTGCTGAGTCGATCCCCATTTGGTGAACCACATCTAGGAATCTGGAATGCAGTTCAGGGGGCCAAGCGAACCTCCTCTTATCGTGGCCCAAAATTGCATCGATGGCTTGACGACTGATTAACTCATCTCCAGCAGGACCCGACCCTATCGAAAATTGTTGTGTATGAGGCTGATATGCTTTGAGCTGGTCGGCGGTAACATCCAGCTCCTTGAAACTGTAACTCCAATCAAAGCGATGCAAATCCCATCCCCCAGGAGGCATTTGTATCATCTTCGTAGGATCATCCTGCTCATGCGTGACTCCGGCAAAATCTGGTTGAGCAGGAGATGCCCCGAGGGAGTAGGGTGGTAAATGAACGTCTTCAATCATCGCGTGAGGCTTATCGGGGAATATCTTACCGAGGGCGACGAGGTTATCGCAATGAGGGCAAACGGTGATATTTAGAGCTTTTTCATACCTCATGTTTTCTGTTCGCAGCTTTTGATTTTCTTCCTTTAAAATCTCGACCACCTGACGTTTGCGTTGAGCCCTCGATTTGGATCTCCTATTTTGAAACCAAAACTGGATCCTCGACTGATTAATCCCCAACTCCCGGCTCAATTCAATTCTCCACTTCTTTTTCATGTAATGGCTTTTACTGAAAAGGGTTTCCAGCATTTGGGTTTCCTCCTGA
Organism: Rhodomyrtus psidioides; assembly: GCA_021437785.1. Classification (NCBI taxonomy): domain Eukaryota; kingdom Viridiplantae; phylum Streptophyta; class Magnoliopsida; order Myrtales; family Myrtaceae; genus Rhodomyrtus; species Rhodomyrtus psidioides. The sequence goes on along the minus strand of JAILYB010000027.1, from coordinate 5,152,400 downwards.
GAGTATTGGTGAGGACGTCTTCTTTTCCCGAGTTGAGCATTGTGGATGTCGTTGTCGTCGTCGCCGTGATCTTGATTTCCGTTGCCAGAAGTGTTGGCTCCATGGTTTTGGCGTTAGACTTGATCTTGGAATCTTCGAGATCCCTCTGTGGTTCAATTTCTGAGATTTTTGAGTCAGTCGCCTCTAGCAGCTGACAGTAACCTCTTAAATATGTTGGATTGAGAAATGTTTGATTGGTTCTTGCCCACTCAGAGTTCTCCACTCTCTCCTGTATGCTCACTCCCTATAAAGTTTTCTTCGAGTGACTTTGCATGTTCAGGAGACGCTCTTCAAGCATCATTAGGCAAACGTTCCCCCTCAAGACCTTGAATTTCTCGCTTAGCTTTTCAACGTGATGGGATTGCCAAACCCTGTTAGGGCTTTCTTCGATAGTTGCGCTTTCCTCCCACCTAACTCTAATAATGGTGATCCCGACAAATCTTTTACATCTTTTAATTGATGGGCCGGAAATCGCGGACCGAAACGAATCCAATGGTTCTCGTGAGGGGACCTCCTGCTTTACCCCCTAACTGGGCTCCACCAGCATTATTACTGAGACCCTTCATCATCCTCGAGTTGCTATAAAATGAGGAATTAATGTATGGAAGGTTAACGTTCTCGCATAATCAGCTTCTTCCTTCTAATCTCTCTGTTAAACTCGTCTTATTCTCAAGCCAACCCAACGCAAATGGCCTCCTCTCCCGTACGCACTTTTTCAACTGATGTCTTGGCCCAGTGGGAAAAGCTTTATAACCTACTGGGTCGCGGTTACGCGCACATAACCGATCATTTTGCAACCGAGGATGCAATCTGTGTCCTGCTCGAGGACCTTGATACCACTTCTCTCGAAGGTACTACACTGGGGAGGGAATATAGAACTTTCCCGACTCTCTTTGCACACTCCTTAGAGGCCTATCGTGTTGCTAATCGGGAGGTTCTGGTGGCTCGCGTCTTGCGGGCTCGTTATAAGGATCGATCTGATCATTTGGTGCTGACCAACTATCTGGTTGATAGTTACAAAAAGGCCGTCGAGTTTGCTAATGAGCGGGTCGCGACGTTGCTTCGCGAGAGGAGAAATCTGGTGGATCAATTGGCCATATCCCTGACCACCGGCGAGCATGACCGCCGCAACGTCCTGTTGAGGCTTCAGAGCGACTGGCAGGAAGAACGGCTCGACAAGATAACCGATGACATAGCTCGCGGGAATGGACTGGTTCGGGACCTGGAAGTAGTCACCGAAGAACACGAGGCCAAGGTCGCCGAAGTTAAGGGAGAATGCAGAAGTCTTCTCCTCAGGCTTGCCGACCACAACATGCGGAGCTGGGAGTATGAGCAGAGCATTAATAACATGGAGGGTCAGTTGGGATCCTTTGTGTCGTTAATTAGGGCTCACTTTGGCTTTACTTTTCCACCCCGACTTGTATGACCTGCTCCTGAAAACCCTCCGCTGAGCAAAATAAATGAAAGTTCTCGTGTGTGTGTTTTAACTTCTGTATGGTTCATTTCTTCGAGCATCCAAACATCTTCAACTTGAGTGAGCCGAACCATAATAGCAATAAGCCGATCAAATACGTCCTGATTTTATAACTCGCTCATGATCAGATGGAAGAATAGTTGCAGATTTGTCCAAGAAAAGATTTCTCTATACTACTTGTTTTTCACCTGCAAATAAAAAGACAGAATCAGAAGGAATAATTTGAAAAAGAAATCAAAAACCCCTTTCAATCCTATGCTTGCCCATGATTAATAAGGACAAGAACTTTTACAAGGGTTTTAATCTTGCGCGAAAAGTTTTTATCAATATTCCTCGAAAGAAAGCATACTATTGAAAGGAATGTAATTCACAATAATCGCTTTTGATCAATTTCGAGGGGAACGAATTACTCAAAAGTGCGAGGCATAATAACGTGTTTTAAATTTAATTGAAGATACGGCATCCAAATCAAGGCCGTTTTATTAAGAACGAGAGTAATTTGGACATCTATCTCGTCATTAAATTCAAAACAACGTCGATATTCTCGATCAATTATCGTGGATTACCAGCGACGTAAAACATGCATGGACCAATTCAAGTGTATAATTCCTTCTAGCGAAATTGGGGTTGGATTACCTATACGACCAAAAAGGCCGTGCAAGATTTCCAATTTTAATTTCCTCTAAAGGAATTATAAACTTGACTTGGGAGTATTCGGATGATTAGAGAAAATGCCACTATCACATTCCCATGACATGTCAAAAGAAATACAACCAAGTTCCATCTAAATGTATACACCAATAGATCCCTAATACAATCACTCTAAGGGGTGAGATAGAGAAAGCCTCGATAAAAATAAACCCTATACAAGAGGACTAGTAATGAAAAATGAAACAAAGGAATGTGATCCTAACGTTTAAGGATGCCCCAAGTTCGATCTGTGACTTCCAGATCACTTGCCCCAACTCGTCATCTTCATTGGACGATATCTCAATAATATCCATAGTAGGCTCCTTTGTTGCTCACTCGGTGCTTGTCATGGGATATCATCCTCTTCGTCTTCTATCAAGGACGTTTGGGAAAAACACACACATCTATCCTTGAAAGGGCATTTAATCTAATCACCAGAATGCAATGAATGAAATGCCTATATTTATATGAACTGTAATAGATTCGAGGTATAGAGAGTCTTACCAACCAAACTCGTCGACTTATGTGCGGTTTTAGGTGTACCAACCGCCCAAAGACATGCGCATGAATCAAGTGATGGTAAACTTCTAAAAATCAGAGGGTTTGGCACCTAAGGTTAAGGTTCCTACCTCGAGTTCTGGAAAGAGCCGATTCCATTGCACAGCTATCGTTGCATTGGGACTCGATCCATAGTTCGAAGTGAGCGGAATTGAAAAGTGGATTATCCCGTGTTTTTCCTCACGGAGATTCCATTTTCAATTCCTTCTATTGTGTTCCTAAAGGCGGCGCCCAGGGTTTTAGGCGCGGTTATGTGTGTCCATGTGTCGTGATCATCACGATGCAAGTCATGCACAACAGTTTATCAATCAGCGCTTTAAATCATCCACACAACATACATTCCTACGCCAACCTGCATAAGACAATGTTAATCACGGACTACACCCCTTATTTCTCCAATCTGCAACACATATAACACCTATCGTAAGCGGACTTACCTCACCTTCAAGAGCGCCTGCAGGGTTAGAAAAATCACTCAGCGTTTTAATTACGGCCTAAGTCCACTTGAGGTCTAGAACCATAGGCTCTAGAACAAGGTCCCCAGTGGAGTCGCCAGCTGTCGCGACCCGTCCGAAAGGCGGACGCGGCTAATGGATTACCGATCGCGGGCCTTCCCCCGCACAAGAGTGCGGATCGCGAGCTTTGGATCGGCGCGGGCCCTCCCAGGCCCATACCAAATCGCGGCGGGAGTATTTTTTGGGGGATTCGACGATAAGAGTCGATCGCTTTTGACCTTCAGTGTGGTCGTGGTGGCATGTGCAACTTGTGCATGCATTTGGAGTCGCCACCGGTCTTTCTTGGAGGGTAGACCGGAAACCTTACTGACCGATTGGGAGAGATCGATCAGTTCTGCGGAACCAGAGATTTTGGGTTCGGGGACTTGGTTACGCTGGTGTCATTACCAACGCCCTTTCGGTACCTAACGCGAGTGATTTTCCTAGCTAAGAGTTCATGCAGGCGCAATTTTAGGTGAGGTAGGTTTGATTCAAGGTTTCATGCAGATTGGAAGACTATTCCTATCAATCACAATCAACTTTAATGAAAGCGCAATCAAGTGCATAAATAAATCACATCAATGCACATCAATTCAAATCAACGGCTTCCTAATATAGCCATAAGAGCTTTGGGGAGGCGTGATTTAGGACCAGAGGTAAAATGGGAAGATTTGGAGGCGATTTAGCCCGAAGGGCAAAATCGTCAATTTTTGGAAGGTTTGGATACCGAATTACCCAAAATATTCCATGGCCAGTTGATTGTGACCATTTCCCATTTTTGAGAATTTTTTGGAATTTCTTGATTTTCCTTTAATTTTTGGAAGACGATTCGCCCAAAGGGCGAAATCGTCATTTTAAGAAGGTTCGGGGTTCAAAACACCCGAAATGAGTCTTGGCCAGTTGTTTGTGGTCATTTTCTAATTTTTGGGATTTTCCTGAATTTTTTAGAATTTATTTTGGAAGACGGTTTGCCGGAAGGGCAAAACCGTCATTTCGGAAAAGACCGAGGTCCGAAAGACTCAAAAAAGGTCATGGCCAGTTGAATGTAGCCATTTCCTATTTTCTAGAATTTTTTTAGAATTTTTCTGAATTTTCCGATTTTTTTTGAATTTTTTATGATTTTCCATTTTTTATTGATTTTTGAATTTTTTATTATTATTTTTTTTTATTAAAAATAATAATATATATATATAAATTTTGCGGACTGGGTCGGATGACCCGGCCCATGCGCAGGCCCGCGACCCATGAACCGGCCCGCCCCCCTCCATGACAAAACGGCGTCGTTTCGTTCAAAGGAAACGAACGTCCCAGATGACGACACGTGGCAAAGCCACAGCCGTCCGATCTGGGCTTTGATTAAACCGGCCCGGACCCACCAACGCTGACGTGGCATGCCACGTCAGCGTTGACCGGTCAACGGGCGACCAGAGCAGCCGGAGAAGACGACCGGCGCCGGCGTTCCCTCGCCGGCGCCTCGTCGGAGGGCGATATCTTGGCCCTCCGACGTCCAAATCGCACGAAACCGACGGCATTAGACTCGTGTGAACCTCGCCTACAACATACCAAGAGCTCGATATAGCAGAAAATCAAACGACCGACTTGCCATCTCCGTCCGAAACTACATCACCGGCGAGGCATGGTTCTAGCTATTCTAGACGTTACATGACTAATATAAGTTATTGGGAAGCATTCTAAGAGTTCCAGAAGACTTACCTGATCTTCGTGGGGGTTTGGTTTGATCGGAAACGAGCTCCGGAGCTCACGACCGGCCGGGGAAGGTTAAAGACCGACCGGGAGTTCTGCTAGACGAAATCGTATGAAATGAAAAACGAAAATGGACAGTGATGCCCAGGGAGTAATTCAAGATCAACCATTCGTGAAATGAATGAGTGAAAATCGAGACACCATTGAAGGCCGAGATCCAGCTCCAAGGTCCGGGTTGTGCTTCTAGACAGTCTCTGGCGAATCTGACGGGTACACAAGCTTCCTCACGGCGTTCTGGAGCTCGGAGGGTGATTCGCCAGCTTCACTTCTTCTTCAGGCGGGACGACGAAGACTTGGAAGCTTCGGCTATTTTCGGCGGCTATGGCGGTGCAGCGGTGGTGGAGCGACGGCGTGACAGGGTGGGCGATGATCGAAGGAGGTGGAGGATAATGGGGATGATAGCGAGCGAGCGGGAGAAGGTGAAGATCCGTCGGCCGAGGAGGGGATCTTCTCCGTCCGCCGAAACGCGCGAGCAGGAGCCGGAGAAAGCCTATGCCCGGGAGAGAGAGGGAGAGAGAGAGAGAGAGAGAGAGAGAGAGAGAGAGAGAGAGAGAGAGAGAGAGAGGGAGAGAGAGAGAGTGGGAAAGAAAAAGAGATAGCCCAATAAAAAAAATAAAAAAATAAAAAGCAACAATAAAAAGGCAAAGCCAAAACTATTTGGTCACGATCCCTCTCCTTTTGCTTTTCTTTTAGATGATTATGTTTTTTCCTTTTTTTTTTGTTATATATTTTTTTATTTTTTTTATTTTATTTTTATTATTTTCTTTTTTATTATTATTAATATTTTTGCTCAAATTCAGTTTTATGATGATCAAGGAACACCTAAAATCGAACCTGAATTTTACTATTTATGATGTCAGAAAATAGATGAAATAAAAATAAAAATATTGACTATTTTTATGTATTTTTGTGACCTCGAACGGTATTTTTCTGATTTTTTTTGGGTATTTTAATAATTAAATAAATTCCAAAAATATTAAAAAGATTCAAAAAATATTTTTTGTTCAAAATTGGTTCCCAAGGCTAGGCTAAGGCTTCCAAAGTTGATTTTGTGATTTTATGACTTTTTTTATATTTTTAATTAATTTTAAAGAATAAAAATCACAACGACAGATGGTCAAAAATCAGGTGTCAACAGCACCCATTTTTGAGGTGTGCACAAATCCTTTAGAGAGGATCTCTTATCGCATTCAGGGAACGATAACTCTCTCTATGTCTTTGTTCTGCGCTCAGCACCATTTGGGGAGCAACCCTTTTGGATTTGGCTCCTTCAGGGATTTCTTATTTTCCCATCCGGCTTCATTGCGGATCAATCAAACAACTTACACGAGCATCGGCCTTGCTTTTACCAGGCACTTTGCTTTTTCTCGATGCCGTGGATTTTTCTCGTTCACTTTTGAAATCCCATTTTTTTTTTCATCTTCGGGAGACCATGTCAAACCTGTGACTGAAAGTCTAAACATGCTTTAAACATTAGCTCGGGAATTTTCTTCGTAGCCCCCCTAAGTCTTGAATTCCTCCATTTATGAAGTGACGATGCATCCGTCTTGGAATGTGCAATGATCACCAACGGGTTCATGAAATGAATTTGCAGGCTCAACTTGACTGTGCAAAGGATATGGTGTGTGGGATAGAGAAATGAATGCTTCTCGTCATCCTATGGCACTTGGATTACCATATAAACAACACACAAAGATTAATGTTAGTCCGAGCAAGAAAATTTCTAACCATTTTCTCCTGACGCTGCTGGACTTACTTCCCTTTTTGCCCCGATGTGGGGTGGTTCTTGACAGGGTCGAGAATGAAAACCGCCGTTCAAAGGGGTCATCAACGGTCACCTGTAGTGTTTGAAGGATATGAAACGAATGCCTCCGTCGTCCCAACACATGTAACCGCTGCGAATGGTCCCAACACATGTATAGGACGTGTTTGGACTAGGCTTTGCCTCTCGTCTTTTGAGAAAACGTCCTTTTGAAAGTTTTGAACAAATAATCATATTTGGAAAAATTCAATTCTTTCTTTCCCAAAATTTATCCATCGAGGGGATTTTGTGATGTATCGTGCATGTTTTATTCATGCTTTGGGCAACCTCCCGATTTAAATCATGAACATCGATGCATTGGAAAATCTTTATGCCGGCTGAAAGGATTCCGACATTTTTTATCTCCAGCTAACTGGGAAAAGGGATACTTACCTGCCCGTCGCAGCTGCGAATCCCTGCAAATGTAAAAGAAGCATATCATTGTATGCTCACGAATTTTCCAAAAATCGAAACGATACATCCTACCCCTGGTCATGTACTCTAACGAGTAGTACATGGGATGTAAGAACTTGTTCGTCTGCAAGGCGACTCCCCTGTCAAGGATGAACAATAAGCGTCAATTCATATTCCCAAATTCAAGACAAATTGGGACGATACAACTTTACTCTTGATTTTCATCCCATTCTGATGTTGCGTATTGATATGAACCACGTCTATCAAATCCGCCTATCCATGCTTGGAGTGTTTGTAACATCAATGGTTCATCTGCCCCCAGTTAGGCAACGTCTGTTCTGTTATTTGAACGCCTGGCTCCTTGAGTACTTTATCCATGTTTATCCTCTGAGAAGGAAAAGAAAGAAGACATCACTTCGGTATCCGATTGGAGATCGTTTAGGAACGATACATCGTTTTACCAAATGGGTGGCTTCGCGGCCAGATGCGTTTTGCATTGAAGGGATGGATTCCATTATGTTCTGCGAACGATGATCATTGCTTGGGGAGCTCGCCCCTGAGCTTAAAGATGCTCAAAAGGTAAGGCGGATCCTCGTACGACTAGTTTTAAGCGTAAATGAGAAATGATCCCATGGGAGCTTTACAATGGGATTGCCAATACATTCATTCAGGGTATTCAACCTTTTTTCCCCGAGCATTTTTTTTACAATCGCGCCTTGAATCAAACACCTGATCGTCGGCTTTGTATCACTATTGCAAGAGTCCGCCAGCTTCAGACTGATCGAGCCAGAAATTGAGTTCCTCTCCAAGGAAATCGCTCGAATCTCCGAGCCATTGATGCTCAAGTCGAGTATCACCGACCGCTGGCGATAAATCACTTTCGCCTTGGATGATTTGATTCCTCAAGCCGGGAGCTCCCTTGTTGACCGGTAAATCTGTAGACATGTCCCATGTAAATGTTGGATTTGCCATGGGAAGAGCACTAGCAACAGGTTGGTACTCAAATCGGGGAGTTCCTATTTGCGGGAACTGCGGTATATACACTTGAGGGGTATTGAGACTGCTTGGTGGAGCGTCCTGATTTGGGTTAGAGGAGTCGGTGACACGGTTGCTGGTCTCGTCAACACTGAAACATGGTTGGGTGTTCCTGGCTCTACAATCATCGTGGTCGTAGTCATGACCAACATTCAAGTTCGAACCAGCCCCATCCGAGCTTAGTGTCACCCGTCCCTCTTTTAGTAACCTCTTGAAATATCCAAGGTGGCTCGCGACGTTAACTTTAGAGAGTCCCGGCACGTTCATGATTTCGTGTATTCGCGTTGATCGTGCCGTGTCGATCCCCAACTGTCGAACTGTATCAACAAATTTGCGATGGAGTTCAGCAGTCCAAGAAAATCGCGCTTTTTTGCCAACAAGAACAGCTTGCCGACTAATCTCTATGAGATCTGATTGTGTTGGAAACTGCTCTTGTAAGCCTTCGACGGTATCTGATTGCACCGGAAGACATTGCGAAAGGCATTGTAACATATGAGCACTACCAATCTCTAGAAGTGGCTCTTCGGAGAATATTTCACTGATGAGAATATGGTTACTGCAATCAAGGCAAGTGGCACTGCACAGCGCTTCCTCATACCTAGCGCTTTCTGTTCGAAGCTTTTCATTTTCTTCCTTCAGAATCGCTAACTCTTGCTGTCTACGTAGATTCCTCAGCCGGGCTCGCTTGTTACGAAACCAATTATTGACCTCCCCAGGCTCCCACCCTAACTCTTGACCTAGCTCAGCCCTCTGCTTCTCATCTGGATGGGAGCATTCCTCGAAGAAAAAATCAAGCTCCCGTTCTCGACTTGAAGTACGGTGAAGGGGATGTTCTCCTTTCTGACGCTGATCACTGCTATGGGCATTGTTTTCATTACCACAACCTTGAGTTTCATCGTTGGAAGTGTCAATCTCCATGACCATTATGCCGGATTCAGTCCCGTGATCTTCAAATTCTTCCAACAGTTCGAGCTCGGAGACTTCTAAGTCGGGCGTTTCCAACAAATGACGGTATCCTTGGAACATTTTGGATCGAAGTATCACTGACTGATCATCGCAGAAGTCATCTGACCCTTCGAAATATTGATGTATGGGTTGGGTAGTATCGCCCGACTGGTTCTTCGAACTGGAACCTCCATCCCTTCTCGAGAACATGAGAGGGGAGTTGACTGATTGACCCCCATAAGCATCTTCTACTTGGGAATTAGGGAAACAAAAATGCTCAACACATTCCTTTGTTAGATCCTTTGAAACCACATGCCCTAGTTCGGCAAGTCCTTGAGCACTAAGCGTAGAAAGCTCATTATTAAGCGGAAAAACAGCGACGGATGGGTGCTGCACCTGCTGCATCTGTGGCACACACTCTTGAAGAAAATTGGGATGACTCAGATGGATATTCTGATCAATTTCCCAATAAGTGTTGGATTTGCAACCGAGGTTAGTATGACGCTGTCTTAGCGCTCTTCTGTAACAACCGAGGTGATTTGAGACCATAGCCTTGGTAAGTTCTGGTGCATTCAGGGCCTCCATTACTTTCTTCGGGCGTGCACAGTCGACCCCTATTCGCCGAACCACGTCTAAGAACTTGCGGTGAAGCTCAAGGGGCCACGCGAAAATCTTCTTCTCTTGGTTCAGAATAGCGTTGACAGCTTGACGGCTGATCTTTAACCCTTCTCGAGCAGGATCTGATCCTGCCAGAAGCCGTTGTGGAGAAGACTCTTGGGCTCTGACGTGGTGACTCTCATCATAGTGGCATATATTCCCTCCTTCAGAAGGCACTGGCACTATCTTTGTGGGATTGATTTGTTCATGCACATCACCAGTATTTTCGATCCTAGCAGAAGGCTTAACGGGAAACAATCTACTAAGAGTGGTAGGGCCACCGCAGTTAGGGCGGACAATAGTGCTAAGAACTTCTTCATACCTCACGTTCTTTGTTCGAAGCTTCTCGTTCTGTTCCTTTAGAAATGCGGTCTCCCGTCGTTTGTACTGCTTACTCAGCTTGGTTCGTTTATTTTGAAACCAATTCAAGATCCTCAAAGGGCTCGTCCCTAGTTTTTGACCCAACTTCTTCCTCTGTTCTGTGTCCGGGAAAGGGCATCCCCTGAAGATAGCTTCAAGTACCTGGACCTCATCCGGAGTGTAGAACTGGCGACGCTTTCTTTTCTGGCGCGGATCATCGTCGCTGGCGCCTTGGTCGCTGAGGGCTTGAGTCTCCTAGATGGTCGAGTCGATTTCCATATCCTTCATGACGAATTCGTTTCCGAGGTCTTCAAATTCCTCTAGCCGTTCAAGTTCGGAAACATTTAGGTCAGGCGTTTCCAACAAATAACGGTACCCCTTGAACATTTTGGGTCGAAATGTCTTTTCCTGGTCTTCGTTCGCTCGATCTTCTCCACCCTTTCTCAGATGTTCGCCCTTTCTGTAATTATCAGAGATTAGGCGTGTTCCAAGAAGCGTCCCTTTGAAATCGAGTAACGAGCGTCTGACGGGCGTTCCTTTCGAGACTTCGTGATTCCCCCCGTCCGTTCTTACTCTCTCTTGCCTGAGTGGAGCGTGCAGATTTCCCGTGTCGACTTTTGCTTTATCGAGCATTACGCCTGTCCCCCTAGCTCGGTCTCCAAAGTAATAGGTCCACCGGCCTTTAGGTGTTGTTACCTTTTCTAAGCCCGAAATCACGGGACAGAGGTGGATCTGTGACTCACCAGGGATGTATTAATGAGGCTTGATTAGCCCTGCTGCGTATAGAAAAATTATTGCAGCTTTCCCTTTCTTGTTCGAGCGTTAAAGGGCGAGAGGTTGACATCGAGGAGATTAACATTTCGATCTAACCTCTCAAACACTCCTCCATCATTCCTTCTTTTCTCTGTCGTTGAATCGCAGATGGCTTCCTCTCCTGTACCCGCTGCCTCAGCCGAAGCTTCAACCCAATGGGAGAGGTTTTATCACCTCTTGGGTAGAGGTTATGGCTACATAAACAGTCATCCTGAAGCTGAGGTTGAAGTTCGTACTCTGATTCCGGCCCTGGATACTGTGTGTATTGAAGGTACGAAACTGCAGAGGGAGTTTGTGATCTTCCCAACTCTCTTCAACAATTTCCTGCAGGCTTACGAAGTTGCTAGCCGGGAGGTCACTTTGGCTGGTATCGTGCGTGCCCGTTATCAGGACCGAACTGAGTCCCTGATGTTGGCCATTCTGACGGCCGATAACCATAAAAGGGCTGTTGAATACGCCCACGCCCAGGTTTCGATGTTGGTCCGTGAGAGGGACAACTTGGTGGAGCGTCTGGCTCTTTTTGACACCGCTTTTGAGCAAGACCGGCACAACTTCGTGCTGAGGTTCCAGTGTGCCTGGTTGGAGGAAAGGCTTGAAGACCTGAGCATGGATATAGCTCGCGGGAGGGTGCTGGCTCATGACTTAGAGCTTGAGTTCGAGTACTATGAGACCAAGGTGAACGAACTTAAGGAGAAATGTCGTCTCCTTTTCTTCAAGCTTGTAGACCTCGATTCCCAGAGTGTGGGTTGTAAGCAAGGCATGGATAGCATGGAGAATCAATTGAGCTCATTTGTGACGCTCATTAGAACTCGCTTTGGATTTACGGTTCCTCCTCAGTAGTCTGTTTGTAAAGTCTCCTGTTAAGTGCAATAAATGAGAGTGTATGTACATTTCCCCTTATCCTTCGCAAGATTCAATACTGCCCTTGGTTTCGCAATCATAGCGTTTGAGGCAACTGACGATCTTTCCGCTTTCGAGCCCGCTCACGTTGTGTTTGTAACATATGCTGTCACGTTTACCTTCGTGCGTTTGGTCGATTTACCTCGAACCCATTATGACAACAGATTGTTGTAGCTAAACATGATGATGTTAGCAAGCATCATTGTGTGAAATCAACCCTAGGCCTTAAAGAAAAAAGGAACTGCTCCGATTGAAACTTTACAATGCGCAGATAAGAAATAAGTTCTACTTGTGTACAAGCCCCCCCTTTCTCTGGGTATGTTCGATCACCAACCCATCATGTCTGGGTTCAGGTGCGCGGTCATCGACTCCAGATCATGGCCGTGAAGGTTTGCTAGCCTCCTCCTGATGGATTCTTCGAACTGTGACCACCATCTTTGTTTGAGAAGAAAAGAGGAGGGTCGACCTCTTTCCTATCAAAAGCGTGTCTCACTCAGAGATCAAGGAAGCAAAATTGTTCGAAGTGTTCCCCCATTGGATCATCTGAGATCATATGCCCTAGTTGGGCGGACTCCTGAACATTAGACATCGTGGGTGGATCAGCAGCAGGAAGAGCGCCGGTGGACGGCTGCTGCTCGAGCGGAGAAGTGTATATTTGTTGCACCGGTGGCACGTATTCTGGAGGAACATTAAGATGACTGATAGGGCTATCTTGACCAATTCTCCAACAGTTGGTGGTAGAGCTACCTGCTTGGTTGGTATCGAGACTCGGCAGGGCTCTTCTTGAGGCATGGCTGTTGTGTTCGTGGCCGTACCTAATGTTCAAGTTCGAGTCGGGCTCTTCTAGGCGCCGTGCGGCATGACGCCGTCTTAGCGTCCTTCGGTAACCATTAAGGTGGTTTGCGACTAACCTTCTAGCGAGCCCCGGTTCATTCATGACCTCATGTACGCGTGTTGGACATAATGAGTCATTCCCTATTTGGTGAACCGCATCAATGAATTTTCTGTGAAGCTCTGGAGACCATATGAACTTCTTTTGGTGACTCCGGATAGCATTCGTGACTCGGCGATCTTTCCTCGATTCACTCTCGGCAGGGTCTGGTTGTGCCAGAGGTTGTTGCAGGGGAAGCTGGTTGACTTCGAACTGGTCTGTGGTGATAGTAAGCCCATTGTCAGGGAAATTGTAGTGACGCGCCTCCCCTCTTTCAAAAGATGGTTTGAGGGAGTGGGGTGGCGGACGACCATCTGCGATTCTCATAGAAAACTTATCGCGGAACATTTCGCGAGTGTCGATAGAACCACCGCAGTTAAGGCAAGCGGTGTTGATGAGGACTTCCTTATACCACATGTTTTCTGCTCGAACCTTGGCGTATTCTTCTTTTAGAGTTTCGAGCTCTTGACACTTTCCCCGAACCACTGATTTGGCCCGTCTGTTTTGAAACCAGTGCTTGACCCTTAAGGGTTCCATCTTTAATTTCCGGGCTAATTTTCTTCTTCGCCTCGTATTCGGGTAACGGCACTTATTGAAGGCGGCTTCGAGTATCTAGATTTCCTTCTCAGTATAGGGCCGGCGACGTCTTCTTCCACAAGATGGGACATCGCCGCTGCCGTCGTTGTTGCTGCTATTGTCGTCGTCGCCACCACTGTCATCGTCGCTGCCCTGATCCTGAACCTCGTTGCCAGCAGGGTTGGGTAGCATGGTTTCGACATCTGGCTCGATCCCAAAGACTTCGAGGTCTCCCAACTGCACATTACCTAGGACATTTGGGTCAGTCATCTCCAACAAATGACTATGACTGTTAAACATACTGGATCAAGAAGAGGTTTGTTCGTCTCTTTTTTTTATTCACTCAAGGTCTTGTAATCCTCTTCGTATGTTTACTCTCTCTAAACTTTCTTTTGAGTGACTTTGCGTACTCAGGAGTCGCTCTTCTAGCATGGAAGACGATCACCAGGCGAGCGCTCTTCTAGAGATTTTGAGTTTCTCATCTTGTCGTCTTCCTTCCTTTTCATGGTGGAGAGATCCCGGATCGCTTTTCTTTCCTCGATAGCCGAACCTGTCCCCCACTATCTCTCAAAAGACTAAATTACGTCCACCACCCGCTCAGCTTTTCATCATGACAAAACTATCAACTCTATCGCGGCTCCTTCGATATTTGCGCTCGACTCCCGTTCCATCTCAATAATGGTGAAATAGACAACTCTTTTGCAACTTTTCAAACTCGTCAGGCCTGAAATCGCGGATCAAGACAGGTCTGATGATTCACGGGAGGAGCAGCCCCTGCTTTACATTAACTACCCCGGCTCCACAAGCATCATTGCTGTAACTTTTCTCCATCTTTGAGCTACTATGAAACGAGGAGAAGGTTAGTGCTCTCCTTTGCCCAGCTTTCACTTTCATTCATTCCATCGCACTCGTCTTCCTCTCCATCCTTCCAACAAGAAATGGCTTCATCTTCTGCTTCTTCCTCTGACTCTTCCCATGCCTGCGTCTTTTCAATCGCAGTCCCAGCCCGATGGGAAAAACTCTATAATCTCTTGGGTCGGGGCTATGCTTACATAGCCGATCATCCGGAGATCGAGGCTGAGATCCGCGTTCTATTCGCGGCCACAGACACTACTTCCATCGAGGGTACTGAGTTGGAGAAGGAGTATAAAATCTTCCCGGCCCTCTTTACAAACTTTCTAGAGGCTTACCGCGTTGCTCACCGAGAAGTCACCGTGGCTCGTGTTTTGCGAGCCTACTACGAGGACCGATGCGAGCACTTGGTGCTGATTAATTTCGTGGCTGACAACCACAACAAACTTATAGAGTCAGCCAACGAGCGGGTCTCAACATTGCTACGTGAGCGAGGAAATCTGGTGGAGCGACTGGCCATGTGCTTGATCACCTATGAACATGACCGTGGTAATATCATGTTGAAGTTTCAAAGTGAGTGGCTGGAAGAGAGGCTCGATCGTGCTACCGAGGACGTATCCCGTGGAAGGGAGCTAGTTCGGGATCTGGAACTCGCCGCTGAAGATCACAGAGCCAAGGTTGCTGAGCTTAAGAATGAGTGCAAGCGTCTTCTTCTCCAGCTTGCGGACCTTGATACGCGGAGCAGTGAGTGCAGGCAGAGGATCAATAATATGGAGGGTCAGCTGAGCTCCTTCGTGTCGCTGATTAGGGCCCACTTCGGCTTTACTTTTCCGCCTCGCTAATCTGTATTAATTTGCTTTGGAAATCTTTCAATTGAGCAAGAATGAATGAAAGCTCCTGTGTGTGTGTTTTAGCTTTTATATGGTCCATTTCTTCGAGCATCCGAACATCTTCAACTTGGGTGAGCTGAACCATAATATCAATAAGTTGAGCAAATATGTCCTGATTTTCTAACTTGCTCATGATCAGATGAAAGAATAGCCTCAGATTCATCCAGGAGAAGATTTCTCTCTATTACCTATTTTTCACCTGCAAATGAAACGACTGAATCAGAAGAAATAATTTGAAAAAGAAAGCATAAACTCCTTTCAATCTTATGCTTGCTCGTGATTAATAAGGACAAAAACTTTTACAAGGGTTTTAATCTTGCGCAAAAAGTTTTTTATCAGTATTCTTCGAAGGAAAGCATATTACTGAAAGGAATGTAATTCACGATAATCGCTTTTGATCAATTTTCGAGAAGAACGAACTAGTCAAAAGTACAAGGCATAACGACGTGTTTTAAATTTAATTGAAGAAACGGCATCCAAATCAATGCCGTTTTGTTAAGAACGAGGGCAATTTGGACATCTATCTCGTCATTAAATTCGAAACAATGCCGATACTCTTGATCAATTATCGTGGATTACTAATGACGTACGACATGCATGAATCAATTCAAGTGTATAATTCCTTCTAGCGAAATTGGGGTTGGATTACCCTATACGACCAAAGAGGTCGTGCGAGACTTCCAATTTTGATTTCCTCTAAAGGAATTATAAACTTGACTTGGGAGTATTCGGATGATTAGAAAAAATGCCACTATCACATTCCAATGACCCGTTAAAAGAAATACAACCAAACCCCCTCTGAATGTATACACCAATAGATCCCTAATACAATCGCTCTAAGGGGTGAGATAGAGAAAACCTCAGTAAAAATAAACCCTATACAAGAGGACTAGTAATGGAAAATGAAACAAAGGAATGTGATCCTAATGTTCAAGGATGCCCCAGTTTCGATCTGTGTCTTTAGGATCACTTGCCCCAACTCGTCATCTTCATTGGATGATACCTTAATAATGTCCGTAGTATGCTCCTTTGTTGCTCACTCGGTGCTTGTCATGGGATATCATCCTCTTCGTCTTCTATCAAGGACGTTTGGGAAAAACACACACATCTATCCTTGAAATGGCATTTAATCTAATCATCAGAATGCAATGAATGAAATGCCTATATTTATATGAACTGTAATAGATTTGAGGGATAGAGAGTCTTACCAACCAAACTCGTCGACTTATGTGCGGTTTTAGGTGTACCAACCGCCCAAAGACATGCGCATGAGACAAGTGATGGTGAACTTCTAAAAATCATAGGGTTTGGCACCTAAGGTTAAGGTTCCCACTTCGAGTTCTAGAAAGAGCCGATTCCATTGCACAGCTATCGTTGCATTGGGACTCAATCCATAGTTCGAAGCGAGCGGAATTGAAAAGTGGATTACCCCGCGTTTTTCCTCACGGAGATTCCATTTTCAATTCCTTCTATTGTGTTCCTAAAGGCGGCGCCCGGGGTTTTAGGCGCGGTTGTGTGTGTCCACGTGTTGTGATCATCACAATGCAATTCATGCACAGCAGTTTATCAATCAGCACTTCAAATTATCCACACAACATACATTCCTACGCCCAACCTGCATAAGACAATGTTAATCACGGACTACACCCCTTATTTCTCCAATCTGCAAAAACATATAACACCTACCATAAGCGGACTTACCTCACCTTCGAGAGCGCCTGCAAGGTTAGAAAAATTACTCAGCGTTTTAATTACGGCCTAAGTCCACTTGAGGTCTAGAACCATAGGTTCTAGAACAAAGTCCCCAGCGGAGTCGCCAGCTGTCGCGACCCGTCCGGAAGCGGACGCGGCTAATGGATTACCGATCGCGGGTCTTGGATCGACGCGGGCCCTCCCAGGCCCATACCAAATCGCGACGGGGGTATTTTTTAAAGGATTCGGCGATAAGAGCCGATCGATTTCGACCTTAGTGTGGTCGTGATGGCATGTGCAACTTGTGCATGCATTTGGAGTCGCCACCGGTCTTTCTTGGAGGGTAGACCGGAAACCTTATTGACCGATTGGGAGAGGTCGATCAATTCTGCGGAACCAGAGATTTTGGGTTCGGGAACTTGGTTACGCTGGTGTCATTACCAACGCCCTTTCGGTACCTAACGCGAGTGATTTCCTAGCTAAGAATTCATGCAGGCGCAATTTTAGGTGGGGTAGGTTTGATTCAGGGTTTCATGCAGATTGGAAGACTATTCCTATCAATCACAATCAATTTAAATGAAAGCACAATCAAGTACATAAATAAATCACACTAATGCACATCAATTCAAATCAATGGTCTCCTAGTACAGCCATAAGGGCTTAGGTGAGGAGTGATTTGGGACCGGAGGTAAAATGGGAAGATTTAGGAACGATTAGTCCGAAAGGAAAAATCGTCATTTTTGGAAGGTTCAGATACTGAATTACCCAAAATATTCCATGGCCCGCTGATCGTGGTCATTTTTTATTTTTTTGGGATTTTTCTGAATTTTCTGAATTTTATTTTATTTTATCAAAAAAAAATTCAGCATTTTTTATTATTATTAAAACCGGTCCGGGTCGGGCTCCGGATTCGGGTCTGGATCGGGCCATCGGGCCTGATCATGCCCGAATAAGAAGAGCCAACCCAGGCCCGACGGACGCCACAAGAGGCCCAAGCCCCAAGTTTGTTTTCCTCGTACGGACCGGGCCTCTAATTCAGACTTCTGGCCCAACTCCCTCACGCTCAACCTTCAACCTCTTTAAGATAGAACAGCCCAAGCCCACTAGCCGGACTCTCTTTTTACAAAAGCCCGCTTGAACAGCCCACACTAACCTTATTATCACTGTTCATCGTCTTCATCCTCGCGTCGCCCTCTTGCTCTGCGAAAACCCGACGGCGACTCTGCTCCTTCGACGCCAACAGCCCTCGCTCGACTCGCTGTCCGGACTCGTTTGTCATGCCGCCGTTACCCTTACGTAGCCTTGGCCCGAGTTCGAATGGCCTTCGCATCCGTCGGGATCGGCTCGACTCGCGGTTGAGACTCACTCGTCGCCGCCTCTACCCGGTCACCGAACGCCGAGACCACGACGCTGAAAATCAACCACCACGCCACTGTCTCGGGTCAAGCTCAGACTCGCCACTCAGCTTGCTTCGCTATCGGATCCACTCGTCCTCGCCATCCAGTCGTCAGGATCCGTCGCGCCAATGGTGGGACTTGTTCGCCAAGCCGATGCCAGGTTTTCTCGCGACCAGCATTGGCTGTCGCACTTCTTGGTTAGACCCGTTAAGACTCCCGCGCTCTGCCTCGCTACCGGTCTCAGAGATGAACCCGAAACGAGACAACCTGGCGGGCCGAGGTCGTGCTGGAAGGGACGCGCGGGAGGTTGGAACGGAGACTCACGGCCAGCTCGGGACGAACGGGAACCTGGCTCGCGGTGGCTTGCGCACGAGGCCACCGTCATCTCGGATCACGACGACGGTGGCTGGACCTTCTTTTTACAGACCTTCAACGAATCCTTCCCCGTGAACCATATTCATCAGGACATCCTTCGACTACTGACCGTCGCCTCGAGTCGCCAACACCACACTCGCTTTCGTCAAAACATCCGTTGAGCTAGACACGACCATGACCACCCGTCATCACCAGTCGTCTCCAATGATCTCTACCGAACCAACACCAGTGATGTGTTGCTCGCTAACCTTCGGGTCCGACCCTTATCTTGCCTCTATTGGCACGAAAGCTAGATGCAAGACGCTCGGCCAAAGCAACCGAACCAGGAATGTTGGCCCGAGGTTTAGGTGAAATGCTAAGTGTGCGGCGAAGGGGGAGGGAGGCATCAACTTTTTGGATTTTACACTAAACATTAAGACTTCATACACCACAGACAAATGCTGGACGTTGGCAAGTAGCAGCCCGAAATAAAAGAGACAAGCTCGCATATGGACAGAGATTCGGTCCTCGCCTTACCCAAAACAAGACCGAGAAGAGTGATAGAAGTTACCTTCGAGAACTTGCTCCGGTTTAAAGCTAGAGAGGTCCAAGAGAGTCGGATGAAAGCGAACGTGTGGGAGAAAGGTCCTAGCACGAACTCCTCAATCTGTAGACTCCGGATATGAAAAACGGACGAGCGAGTCTTCTGGCAACCGAGAAAACCGAGCCTCGGGCGGCGACCGTGGAGGACTGAACCTCAAGAATGAGAGCTTTTTTTTTCTTCCTCTCCAGAACCGAACCCTCCTGACCATCTTCTTCATCCCGAACTCCTCCTCTACTCTCTACCTCTCTTTTTTTAAGCATTCCCACACTGTTATTCTATGATGCTCTGGGCCCAAGAGTGGAAGACATGTCCTATTCCACTTTTTTTCTTTATTTTTGCTCTTCAGTCTCCAACGGAAGACTGCCTTTGTCCCTTTTGTCGGAGGAGCATCTTTCACCTAAAATAAACGATGGAAAAAATAACGTCAGATGGGGGAAGAGAAATTTTGAGTGGGCTCTCCATCACTTTTCTAATATTGAGAGGGCATATTTAATAGTTGCTTAGGTTTCACCAATTTCGCGCATCCTTTGTGTTCTTCATCAACCTCTTTGGAAAGATACTTCGGTCCATGGACGCACATCCGTATCGGATAAAACTTTAGTCTCGATTCTAACAAGCCACAGAAATATGATAATGATAAAATAAATATGAATTTTTATTCAGAACTGAGATTAGTTCTGATTCTTTTTTTTTTTTTGAGTGAATGACTAAAACAGTTTAATCGAAATTTAGGTGTCAACACTCTTGCCACGAATTGGATTCGTGGCCAAATACCACCGACACTTTTTCGCTGCTAAGGCCAGGTTTTTGTCGTCATTGTCGTCGGAAATTTGCAATGATACTCTTTTGTCACTAATTGCGTGGCTGATTATTTTTCTCCCCTTTAAAATCCCGTGACCTTTTCTCTGTGTCCGCACTCTTGTATCTCTCTCTCCGCAATCCGCACTCTTGTCTTTCGACCGCTCTCTTCATTTTGCCTCCTGTCTTCTCCCTTCTCCATTTTCATTTGTGTCTTATGGTAATGCCAGAGAAAATTATTGTTATTTTATCATTTTCTTCCATCAAATGCCATAAGCTTCATGAATCTTAAGTAATTTTTGTTTTTCTTATTTTAGGTACATGTCCATTTAGAGATTTCGCAATTCAAGTGGATCTTGCAATTTTCATCAAACAGATCACTTTCTCGAACAAGGTAAGCCTTATTCACATTGCAACTTTTTCTTTTATTTCGAAGTAAAGTAGATCTTATAAGTCAAGGCGTTTGTATTGTAATGTAAAATTAGCGATAATATTTGCACTTTTTTTTTCGTAAAAACGTTAATATAGGGTGCCGCACTCGCGGTGAATATAGGGGAGGAATTTTCAGCGAATTAGCGACAAAAAGTACACGTTCGTCGCAAATTTAACGATAAAAATTGGATTCCATAGCAAATTTTCGCAACAAAAACATTATTTCGTCGCACATTTTCCCACGAATTAATGTTCGTGGCAAACTTAGCAACGAAAACACAAGTTCGTGGCAAAGTTTGCGATGAAAAATAATTTCGTCGCAATGCACTTACTTCCCTAAAAATTAAAATAAATAAACTTTTCCAACGAAACGGATAATTTCGTCGCAACGCAACACGTACGACGACTATGTTTTCGTTGCAAATTTAGCAACGAAAAACTGGGTTCGTGGCAAATTTTGTGACGGAAAACATTTTCGTCACAAAATTTGCGGCTAACTAATAATTAAAATAAATAAAGTTTTCCAACGAAAATAATAATGTCGTTGCAAAATTTGCAACCAATTATTTCGTTGCAAATTTATCAACGAAAAAGAAATTTCGTTGCAAATTTGCCACGATATCATGTTTTCGTTGCAACCAAACCATTGCCCAAAGTATTAAAATAAATAAAGTTTTCCAACGAAAATAAAAATTTCGTTGCAAAATTGCAACGAATTCATTTGCGTTGCAAAGTTAGCAACGAAAATGCAATTTCGTGGCAAATGTGCCACGGAAACCATCTTCGTTGCAACCAATGCAGTGCCCTAAGAATTAAAATAAATATATATTTGCAACGAAAACAAGATTGCGTCGCAAAATTTGCCACGAATTATGTGTCGTTGCAAATTTCGTGGCAATTTTTGCGCCTCAGCTTTACGCACCTCAAATTTCGCTACTTGTATTTTGTCGCAAATTTAGTGGCTGATTGTATTTTATTTTTTTACAATTTTTCGATTTTAATTAAGAATATTAAATAGTGGATACGGTATTTTGATATTTTAAGATTTTTTTTTAAAATTTTGATACAGACATAATGCAAAGAGAGAGGGCTTGGATGTATAATAGGAACTTATCTGGACGTCGAGGATTGGCCGATGAGTTTCGTATTGGGTTGGAACAGTTTTTGGACTTTGCTAGTGGTAAAATTGAGTTGATGGATGGAAATAAGTTAAGATGTCCGTGTAAAAAGTGCAGTAATAATAAATTTCTCGAGTGTGACAAAGTTAGAGAGCATCTTTGTAGATTTGGGTTCACTCCAAATTATTATAATTGGACTTGCCGTGGTGAACAATTTATATTTGATGAAGGATATGGAACAAGTGCTCAAATTTTAGTTGGGGAGCAAGGTAGTCATTATAATCAATTGAACCCATATCAGATGATGGTGATTGATGCAGCCGGTCAGAATTTTGCTTCAGAATTGAACTATGCCAGTACTAGTTTTGCTCCCACATTTGAACAAGTGGGTACTAGCTATGCATCGCAAATGGAAGAGGTAGGAGGCGCAGGTTTTGATGAGAATGTGCACAATGAAACTTTTACATCTAATCAGTTCTATGATGCGTTGAAAGCAGCAGATGAACCTTTATGGGCAGGTTGTGACAACCACACTAAGTTTTCAGTGACGGCAAGACTGTTAAACATCAAGGCAGAGAATAATGTGTCAGAGAATTGCTTTAACTCTTTTGTTGACGTAATGCGGGAAGCAATGCCTCGCGATAATATCATGCCAGGTAATTTTTATGACATGAAGAAGCTAATGGATACCTTAGGTCTTCCAATCGTAAGGATTGATGTATGTAGTACGGGTTGTATGTTATATTGGGGGGATGATGAAAATACCGAATCTTGTAAATTCTGTGGCGAACCGAGATACAAAATTAGCAGGAGGCAGGGTCGTTATCAGAAGCATAGACCGCGTAAGCAATTGTTTTATCTGCCTTTAATTCCCAGATTGCAAAGGCTTTATGCGTCTAAAGCCACTGCTAAACACATGACTTGGCATGCAAACCATGAAATAGAGGAGGGTCTGATGTGTCATCCTTCAGATGCAGAGGCATGGAAATATTTTGATAGAACATACCCTGAGTTTGCGATGGAGCCTCGAAACATCAGGTTAGGTCTTTGTGCCGATGGATTTGCTCCATTTGGGAAATCAGGAAAAAATTATTCATGTTGGCCAGTTATCCTAACTCCGTACAATTTGCCACCTGGTATGTGCATGAAGACACCTTATATGTTTTTGACATTAATCGTGCCTGGCCCGCAAAATCCGAAAAAATTGATAGATGTTTATATGCAACATTGATTGCGGAGTTACGACAACTGTGGGATGAAGGTGTTCCTATGTATGATGTTTCCACTGATCAAACATTTGTAATGAAGGCTGCACTTCTTTGGACGATAAATGACTTTCCAGCTTATGGGATGTTATCTGGATGGAGTACAGCTGGGATCTTAGGATGTCCGATATGTATGGAGAGATCGAAGTCATTCAGATTAAAACACGGTAGGAAGGCCAGCTATTTTGATTGTCACATACAATTTTTACCGATAAATCATACATTCCGAAGGAATAAAAAAGAGTTCATCAAGAATAGGATTGAAAGAACACCTCCACCATTGAGGTTGACTGGTGATCAAATTTGGGAGCGAGTGCATGACTTTCCAACTGTTGTTGAAAATCCCCATGGCACGACTATTGCGTACGGAAGCGCACATAAGTGGACTAAACGTAGTATATTTTGGGATTTACCATATTGGAAGACTCATCTTATTCGTCATAATCTTGACGTCATGCACATAGAAAAAAATGTTTTCGATAATGTCATAAATACTCTGATGGATGTCACTGGAAAAACGAAAGATAATTTGAATGCAAGAAAAGATATGAGAGATATTTGTGATCGGCCAGCACTAGATGTGGATGCAAGCAGCAGTGGACCAAAACCAAAAGCGGTTTACACATTAGACAGGGAGCAGAGACGGGTTGTTTGTCAATGGTTGAAATCTGTGCGATTTCCTGATGGATACGCTTCGAACATCGGGAGATGTGTTGATTTGAATGAATGCAGGTTGACAGGTCTGAAGAGCCATGATTGCCACATATTTATGGAAAGACTAATGCCAATAGCTTTCAAGGAGCTTCTACCGAACTTTGTATGGGGTGCCATCACAGAATTGAGTAATTTTCTTCATGATATTTGCTCCACAGTGTTAAAAGCATCGCACATGGAGAAATTGGAGGGAGATATTCCAATCATTCTTTGCAACTTAGAAAGGATATTCCCTCCATCGTTCTTTGATTCAATGGAGCATCTCTTAGTTCACTTGCCTTATGAGGCCAAAGTTGCAGGTCCCGTCCAATTTCGCTGGATGTATCCATTTGAGAGGTAAAATATTTTTTTAACCGAATTTGAAATTACTTATTACTTATTATGTTCTGATGAACTTTTTTCTATTACAACTAGGTTCTTATATCATTTGAAGAGAAAAGCGAAGAACAAAGCATGTGTTGAAGCTTCAATTTGTAATGCATATATTGTGGAAGAAGTAACAACATTTGCATCATACTATTTTGAGCCGCACGTGCAGTGCAAGAGGCGGAGAGCGGGAAGAAATGATGAGGGGCCTGTTGATCCCAATCGCAAATCATTCTCTATTTTCAATTACCTTGGTCGACCAAGCGGCGCATGTAAGTTTCGTTACTTAACAGACGAAGAATGGCGGGCAGCCCATACATATATTTTGCTGAACTGTCCAGAAGTGGAACCATACTTCGAGTAAGTGTACTTTTGCGCGCACGCGAGCACGCACACACATATAGTGTGAAACATTTGCTAATATATAAATGATATTTGTTAATAGGATTTTTCGAACTTCAATGTACGGACTACCACCGAATGAGTTTGCTCGTTTATGCGATGAACAATTTGCAGCATGGTTCAAAACATATGTAAGTTGCCTATAGACGAAAAACAAGTTATTAATATTTTATAAATTATTAATTAAAAAAATATTGTTGACTTTGCGTTTGTGACTTCAGGTTCACAATACTTATGATCAAATTGAAGAGCAAGGATTGCTATATCATCTGTCATGGGGTCCAAAAAGAACAGTACGAGCTTGGCCAACATATTTCATAAACGGGTACAATTTTCACACTCGAGAGTACGGAATGGGAAAAGGTACAATGAAAAGTGGCGTGTGTGTTCGGTCATCCAATGATGGTAGTGCGAAAGATGATTTTTATGGCTTGTTGGATGAAGTCATAGAGATAGAGTACCCTGGACCATCAATGCGGGTTGTGTTATTTAAGTGCATGTGGTTCGACCCCGTCAGAGGAATGAAGATGCATACGAAGTTTAATTTGGTTGAAGTAAATCACAAAAAAAGGTATATGAAATATGAACCTTTTGTCTTGGCACAACAAGCAATTCAAGATCGTACCCTAGTTTGAAACGCGATAAAGCAGACTGGTGGGCTGTATGTAAAACTAAAGCACGAAGAAAAATCGAGGAACACTGGAAGGATACAGCGTATCAACAAGAGGAAGTCTGTAATACGACTGAAGTTGAGGAATATAACATTTTGACTTTACGAGATCCATGCGGAGCTGTAATAGAAGTGGATCCAAATGAAATTCGCGAATCAAATGTAGAAGGTGTTGAAGAATCTGATTTCGAGACAGAGGATGAATATGATACTCTTGAAGAAGATGAAGATGAAGACGAAGATGAAGGTGAAGACGAAGGTGAAGATGATGATGAAGATTAGGATTTGTAAAATATGTCTCGAAATTTTATGCACTTGGTTTGGTTCATCACCCGACCCGACATATTTTTTGTGCAGCCCAAAAGTGGAGAGAAAATTGAGATTTGGTTCGTGACGCGAAGAGTTGGACCGAGATATTTTTGGGCTCTATTTATGTTGCGGCTAGGGTTTATTTTGTGGTACGGAGGATTTTCGTCATATGAGAGACTTATGAGCAGTGTGCTTTTTGTTCAGTCGCGAAGACTGATCACCTTGATCGAACTACGTAAATCCTTGTGTTTTGTGTTTATTTTTTCGCATTTGCCACAACAGGATTTTTGACACTTTTCAATAATTTTTGTAATTATTATGAAGATTTTGCGAAAATTTTGCAACAAAAATATTGTGTTCGTTGCAATTATATTTTCGTTGCAAATTGCAACGAACACATAATTTTCGTTGCAAATTGCAACGAACACAATATTTTCATTGCAAATAAGGAATTAAGCCTACTTCTCAGTTCAGAACTTCAGACACATAAAACACTCGCATCCAAAGCTCTCGACCGCTGTCGTCCCTTGCTCGTTCGGCTTGCGAAACTCTCGTGCCCTTGCTCGTTCTGCTTCGTCACCGCTCTCAGGTCACTCTCCCATCGGCCGCTCCTCATCTCGACCGCCATCGTCCGCCTCTTCGAACACGTTTTCGGTGAGTTTCACACAACCCTATTTCCTCTTCGTCTCCTTGCCAAGCCCGATTAGGGCGGCCCTCGGCTAGATCGACGAGGGCGAGGCTCGGCCGAGCTCGATTATGGCCGCCATAGCCCTCGCCGACTGTCGTCCTCGCCGATTTGGGCGAGGGGCGCCCTAATCGGGCTCGGCCGAGCCTCGCGCTTGCCCTCGCCGATCTGGGCGAGGGAAGCCCTAATCGAGCTCGGCTGAGCGTCACCCTTGCCTTGCTTAAATCTCTTTTTTACGCCGTTAGTAACAATCCATCATTCCTGTATGTGATGTCTGCTCAAAGCTTGCCTTTTTCCTGTGATTTTTGAAGGAGTCTCTTTGTGAATAGATTTTTTTTTATTTGTAATTAGAGGTAATATCCATACATTTCTGATACGAATGAAGTTCGTTTACCTCTTGTGATTTTAGACAATATCATTGTGTAGTATCTCCCTCATCATCTCATTAGTGTTTAGTTGACTCTGTTTCATCCGTAGTTTTACATATTGTGCATTCTGTCTTTCGTCAATACCCCAAAATTCGTGAAGGCGAATGGCTATGCACTGTCTAAACTTTATCTGTTCATTTCAGTGACTTGAAGTTGTTCTTGTAGGACAATGATGCTTATGTGCCACCAACTTCCCTCTTTTAACACTGATCTCTCTCCCTTCCCCAAAAAGAATTTGGCAGTCCTGGCAAATATCTTTTAAATCTGCCATTGCATATTCTCTCGACCTTTTAATTTTTGTCAAGTTCTATTGCTCTGGGTATAAATTCATTGTCAATACTGATGCTTGGGAATTTTTGCTATTGCGTTCAGAGTCCAGACTGCTATTTATCAGAGGCGATAGCAAGTCACTTTCAATTTCTCAAGCTTCTGTCTTCCTCTCCGAAACTAAATACAAGATGGTAAGTCATGATGTACATCATTATGTGTCCCTAATACATGTTGTCATCTTTGTTGATACTTGTCTAACCTTTTTACTTGACAGCATAAGCGGGGTGCATCTTCACAGGGAAGACCAGGCAATTCCCATTCCCCTTCGCCTTCCCCTGGCTCATCCCCAACCCTTTCATCTCACCCTCGACCACTGCTTGCCGTGCGTGGAGGTAACATCCGCGGTGCATCTTCACAGGGAAGACCGAGCCCTTCCCATTCCCCTTCGCCTTCCCCTGGCTCATCCCCAATCCTTTCATCTCACCCTCGACCACTACTTGCCGTGCGTGGAGGTAACATCCGCGGCGCATCTTCACAGGGAAGACAGGGCCTTGTCCATTCCCTTTCGCCTTCCCCTAGTTCGTCACCGGCCCTTTCCCCTAGCTCGTCCCCAGCCCTTTCCACTGGTTCATCCCCGGCCCTTTCCGCTGGCTCGTCCCCGGCCCTTTCATCTCACCTTCATCCACCACTTGCCCATGGACCCATCCAACCTGAAGGTATTTCGGTTCCACGAGCTTCAGTGGAATACTCGCATCACGAGGGAAGCACACTTGAAGAAGATAGCCGGACTATGATAAGCCCATATGGAGAATCGCAAGTACTTTTTTTTAACGTAAATAATATTTACGGTCATCGCTTCGTTTGGTTTTAGATATGGATGTGAATTGAATTGTCCTGTTTGCAGGTTCACGAACGCTATGCAAGTGGTGCGTGAACTTAATAAAATTGTGAATAACTATTGGAGGGGGTCGTGGAGTAGTTATAGTGCCGCTCCAACACATGTGAGGGATTTGTGGTGGAACGAGTTCAGAGTAAGTTTTGTTCTTTTGTTTTCTCACAAATGAAGTTCGTCATAAATGAAATCAGTTGTTTTTCCATTGAATACAGCGAACGTTCAAGTGGGAGGAATTGGAGGAATCGAAAATTAGAAGAATTTTTAAGAAAAAAATTGGTGATCACATTCGTCAAGTGATGAATAGAGCAAGGGCAGCCAAAGTCAAGCCAGCTTTCATCGCTGGTGACGATTGGGAGGAAATAAAGAGAGGCTGGGAAAGTGAAAAAAATGAAGGAAAGGTGTGAACAGAACAAGAAGAATCGAGCTTCTTGCTCCACTGAAGGGTCTGCAACGTATGCTGGGGGTTCCATCAACATTGCGGAGCATAGAAAAAGGATGGTAAGTTGTGTTAAATATTTGGTAAGTTAATTTAATTTAATTCTTCATTTGTGTTTCAATTTTGTAGGCACATGAATTGGGGGTGGAGCCGTCGTTCGTGGCTACATTTGAAAGAACATTTCAAAAAAAAAGACAAGACATGGACTAGCAACCGAGCAAAATGTATTAAGGTATGTAAGGTTATATATTTTTGACTTTATGGAAATACAGATTGAAAACGATGAATGTTTTCATGTTTATGGTAGTTAGATATATGAAGGTATTTTATTTTCTTATCTATTTTGTTGATGTAGGAAAAATATGATGAGCTATTGAGTACGGCTAGTGGCGGTAATGGTGGGGGTGTTGACCAACGGGCATTGTGGCTGGAGGCGATGGGTGAGAAATCATATGGCCTGGGATGCATGTCAAGGGTGTTCACAGGAAGGGCTGCTGGAAGTCCGTCCTCCAGTACGGCTGCTTCAAAGAGGACACGAAGGGATGAGGAAATTATCCAACTAAGACAATTGCTCGAAGAAAAGGACGAAGAGCTTAAACTGGTCAAAGATCGGCTCGCAGAGAAAGATGAGCAGATGAAACAAATGGATGAACGACATAAATCCTTTGAGTATCAAACGCAGTCTCAGATGCAAAGGATCATGCAACACCTCAATCTAAATGAACAGGTTCCTCCTGTACCTCCCACTAATGAAATAGGTGATGGGGAAAATGATGGGCGACACAATGAGGATGAGAATGCTGCTGATGATCCTGATGAATTTATTAGATGTTTTTTCAATGGTTAAACAAGAAGGTGGAGATGAAGACATGGTACGATCAGTTTAAATTTCTGAAGAAGGTATTTTATTTTTTCGTAAGTTAGGATTTTAATTTTTCTCTCTTTTAAGCCTTAATTTTTCATCTACTTCCATAGCTTTCACACGGGAATGATATTCAGATGGTAGAGTATCCAAGATCAGATAACTGTCTTTGTTTACAACAACTAAATCACCAGGTTTTAAATTGTTTGGGTCAACGAGGTCAACAACAGGAAGAAAGATTGTCTGCATTGTAGACAAATATGAAATGTCTTTCAGTTTTCTTAACTACTGATATTTATACATTGCAGATGCATATTTTGGGCTAATGAAGGTGGGACCTGTTGGTGGATTGAGAGCTATTGAAAATGGCTCGCTCAAGTGTTCATTTTGCTGCGGCAGAATGTTAGTTTTGCATGACAGAGGGCAGTTCTTGAGCGTGAGAGCTGCTGGGAGTGGATCTGCGGAAGGCGATGACGATGAATGTGGAAACTGGGGACAAGCTCCAGGCCACCATTGAGAAGAGCAAGAGGGTTCTTGCAATGCAGAGAGACCTGCTCAATCAGGTTATTTTGTCGAAGGGAAACTTTCAGCTTGTTCTAGTTTCTAGTTCTTCTCGGAAGCTGGCAAACATTTTAGGTTTTGGATGACAATTGTCTTTAATTTCACTGATCAAATGTCAGCTTCGTGAAGTTTTCAAACTCTAAAACTTAAAAGTGAATCTGGAAAGCGCAATATTTTTCAATAGAAAGAAGAAAAAAGGAGTGAGCTATTGGTACTGTAAAGTTATTATGGTTTTCATGCGCGCCCATAATAGTTAGGATGTCATTCGACTGAAGACTGGGGAATGGACTGACTAATGTACATACATTTCATTGTTAAGAGAGGTGAAGTTTTCACTTAACTCATTCTTCTGTCCATTGGGTATTGATGAGCGTCTTTCCATGTGCAGCTGACGCACTTGTTTCAACTGGATTGGCAAATTTAGGTTATGTGTACGTCAATATAGGTATACTTTTATGATGTTTTAAATCTCAGAATAGCATTTTATATAACTGGTTATGTACTTATTTATTCCAATGGACTGCAGATGACTGTTGGTCTACTCCCAAACGAAATGCTAAGGTCAGTTCTAGTTTCTTTGGTTTTGCTTAGTTCCAACTATGATCTTAAGTTTTCAGAGTGCGAAACTTTACTTTTACAATCTTTAGATTTTGAAGTGAGCATGACACAATTAGTTAACATGCTCGTTGTTTCTCCTTTCTAGTTCTTTCTGTCATCTTTTGGTGAGTAAACTTTACTGGACAGGATTGATATAAAGATTATGTCTTTTTCGTATTCGACACGAGTATGCAGATAGTGACTCTTTTTATAAATTTTGGCAGGATAGATATTGTTTTGGTTCTTTCCCAAGTGTGTATCTGAGGAGGATAAGATGGAGAGAGGTCATACGAAAGCCGATAAGACAGAGTTCACCAAATGTTGGCGGACGACATGGAAGACGCCGTATATTATGAAGCTTGCGCTGCCGGCTGGAATCGGTGGATTGTTGTTTGGCTATGACATAGGTAGATCAAGCTCTTGCCCTAATGTTAGTTCCATTTGCTATGATTTACATTATAATAACGTGGATAATGAAAAGATTGGGCTTGTTCAGGATGATTGGCAGTTCGCTATGGTGCTATAGTTCTATCAAATTCTTTTCCTAGGTGATGATAGCGAAATTATTCCATTCGCTGAGTTTCACCAAAGATACTTTTAAATAAGATAGTTTGACTTTTGATTTAACTGTTCTCATATTAAGGTGTGATACAAGTTCTTTGCTCTTTCTCTTATTGTCAATCTCCAGTGAGAGGAGTGCGTGGTCTTCTAACTTTCAATCTGTTTTAGCCTTTTCTGTTGCTGTTTTGCTTCTCTGTTGTCACTTTCCTTTCCTTTTACTTTTTCCTCAATCCTAATTCATTTATCAACCTAGAATCCGACCCCATAACATAAGACAAGATGTACGCTTCAAATGGGACATTAGCATTGTGTCTCAGTCTTTTCCGCTAGACATATGTACTATTATAAGCAATTATTATCATTTCAATCATATTGGGGAGACGGATTATATAATGTTTTAGCACGCCATACAGTTCTTGCGTTGTTGCTTCTCTCTTCTTAATTTTTCTTTGATGGCTGTGCGGGGTGAATTGGTAGCTGATCCGAAAACCTTTCCCTCAGGAATTAAAGCCCTGGCAAACTACGTCCATAAGAAAGGCCTCAAGCTTGGTATATGTTCTGATGCTGATGCTGGGTAGGATGTTTATCCTTTGAAAGCGATACCAGTAACAACATTGTTTCTATACATTGACTGTGTTTTTACCCCAGAGGAAGGTCGAAGCCTGCTTCTAGATATAAGAGTATAGAAATAACATTTTTGATGATATTGGGCCATTTTCTTGACAAGCAAAAAATGCGGCGCCCTATTTCGTTTCAAGTATTTTGTATTCATAGTGAAACTTTCTAGGTTTATCCTCTCATTTCTATGTTTTGTTCTCCATGCAGTGGCTACATGTCTCCTAAGTATATGATGTTTGGACACTTCTCGGTAAAATCTGACGTCTTCAACTATGGTGTGTTAATGCTAGAGATTCTAACTGCAAAAAAGAACAGCCAATTCTTCTTAATGGACTCTGATGAGGGCCTGCTAGGCTATGTGAGTATCTTATTACCGACCACCTTTTTTCGGCTAACGTCACTTTTAATAGAAGTACAACAGTACTTAGAACAATGTTAACTGATATTAATTGATCTTTTAGGTTTGGAAGCACTGGACCAACAGAAGAAGTGGTTGAACCAGCTTTATGTAATACTTACTCCATGGGCGAAGTCATCAGATGCATGCACATCGGCTTGCTCTGCGTGCAAGACAAAATGGAAGACCGACCTACCATGGATGCAGTTATTCTCATGCTAAACAGCGACTCTGTTAGGATCCCAGTTCCTCAAAGACCTCCATTCTTCTTCTCAAGTAAGAAGTGCAAACCAGCACCTCTTGTTCTGAACTCAGATCAATCCACCAGCAAAGTTGACCAATCTAACGGCAAGATTAAGCCTTCGTTTTTGATGATCTTTGTGAGGTATTGTTGCACAAGTTACAGAAACAGATGAATGTATTTTGCTTTCAGATTATTATAATATTTACTTCTTATTACTTGCTGAGTAAATATAAATTCTAGAAATTAATTTTGTTTTTAATTAGATTCAAAATCGAGACATAAAAGAAATTATTTTATCGAATGATCATAAATTATAAAGATTCGTAGCAAAATTCGTGTTCGGTCACTGCAAAATCCATCGAGAATATTTAAAAATTAACAAAATTCCGTCGCAAAAAAATAATAGGTTGGGTTAATTAGCAACGAATTTTTCAACGAAAACTCTGTGCCACGAATTTATTTCCCAACGCAAAATCTGAATTTTTGCCACAAATTTTCAAACAATTCGTTGCAAATCACAGATTTGCAACGACAATTTATTCATTGCAAGTTTCATTGCAAATATGCAACGAAACATCTAATTGTTCGTTGCAAAATTTGTGCTGCCAAATTTTCAAGAAATAATTGAAATTAGCAACGACAATTTATTCGTTGCAAATTTGCAACGAAACATGTAATGTTTCGTTGCAAAATTTGCGATGCAAAATTTGTGACGAATAAATTTTTTCGTTGCCAATTTGCAACGAATAAATTGTCGTCGCTACTTTGCAACGATAATGTTTTCGTTGCAAATTTACGACAAATTTTTTTTTCGTTGCAACTTTGCTACGATAATTTTTTCGTTGCAAATTTGCAACGAATATTTTTTTCGTTGCAAATTTGCTACGAATAATTTTTTCGTTGCAAATTTGCTACGATAATGTTTTCGTTGCAACTTTGCAACGAAAAAATTTATTCGTTGCAAATTTGCAACGATAATTTTTTCGTTGCAAATTTGGGACGAATATTTTTTTCGTTGCAAATTTGCTACGATAATGTTTTCGTTGTAAATTAGCGACGCAAATTTATTTGTTGCAATTTTCGTTGCAAATTTGCAACGAAACATCTAATTTTTCGTTGCAAAATCTGCGACGCCAAATTTGCAACGAATTTTTTTTCGTTGCGCATTTCGTTGCAAAAAGGATTTGCAACGAATTTTGGATGATTTTTCATTGCAAATTTCGTGGCGAAAACTTGGGTTTTTTGTAGTGAAAGTTACTAAAAAAAATTCACAAAAGGCTCATGACCTGAAAACTACAGGTATGAATCCTATTCTCGTATTTAAGATATTATCACGTTAGCGCTCGGTCAGTCAAATGGAATGAATTGGCATAATTGTAAAAAATTTAGGACTCAATTGCAAAAAAAAAAAAAAAAAAATTTAAAATTGAATTAGCATAATTACAATAGATCTAGAACTTTTTTGTAATTTTCTCCGCACTTTTGTATAAATAGGGGTGCTTTCCCCTCGTAATCTTCCAAACACTTGCAATAGCAAAGTTATGATGCCAAGCTTGTATCACATACAATGTTTGTCGAGCGTGAATTCATCTTTCAGACCAGTCAACTCAAGACACCGAAAGCGATCATTATGAAATAGCGAAGAATCTCATATTATCAACTTGGAGAGTGAGTCAAATGGGAAAACGATATCAAAATCATGCCAATCATCGTGTACTTTTATGGCTGGAGTCCTAAAAATTCGTGTCTTCCTCTCCTTGACCTTGTCGACGGATAGGGACACGTGGAAATTGTTGATTCGCATGCTGTCTAGGTGTAGCATTCATTTTGTCATGGTGCCACTGCTTGAATTAAAGCCAGTGTGCTTATAACTTAGGATAGCAGAAATGGCTAGAAAGAGGAAGAAAAACATAACCAATGTCTTGAAGGAAGTGGGCCAGCAACACGGGACGTCCAATTGCAGCGACTAATTTTTTGGGATGCGCTCACCATGCCATTGACGAGTGCCATGCAGAGAAGCTATCTGGTCAGTTAAATGTTGTTATTTAACGCACGCCACACAGAATTTTGTTTTGGATTTGGTTGCGTACAATGTGTTAGGATCGACACACAATCACAGTGAAGTGAAACAGTCAAGAAAGACAAAATTAAGATACGAAATTTAATCATGGTTCGCCCTTTTAAACTAGGGCTACGTCTTACGGAGGATTCCACTTTAATTAGCACCACATATCTCTCGTTGCAATACTTAATTACAAGCAAAAAAGAGTATATAGCAGCAACTATTCATGAGCGGGGACCAACATGCTTTCCTGTCGCAGAGGAGTATATGGGGTCCCTTTAAATTTGAGCAACTCTTAAAATGTTTGAACAGGTCTGCCTCGTCCACATTATGCATATGTTAAAGGATACTGAACCTGTCTGGCCGATTTTCTTATTCAACTAAAGCAATAGGAAATTACATGACGCGTTCGAAGCGCCAGATGAATTTATACACGTGCATGGAAGAAGGAATGAAGCCCTATCCTGCGCAGGCACGTGCCATAATTTGTTCATGTCTTTCTGTTCATTCTGATGGTGTCAACGAAGCTTGCAGCCCCGGAGCAAGATGAAGCTGATCAGACTCTCAAATCTTACACCAATGCAAATGAAAATTAAGCTTTGCAAATTCAAAAAGGCGGTATTTGAATAATTAATTAAGGACGTCTAGAGAAAACGAAAACTGCTGAGATAACTTAAAATCGAGTCTCTCTTTGCTTTCATATAACAATATAGACAAAAGCATAAAGTTTTGTTAACAGCTACCCAACACCTAATTAGTTATACTTATAGTACAGTCGGTTCGTGCGCAGTCGACAAATGTATAAAATAATTTTTTTTACAAAGATAGTTTGTATCGCTAAAAGAATCGGCGAACACAACATATGTTCACAATCAATAAAAATGTTTGTTGAGCAATGATTTTTGGGAAATTGCTTTCAAAACAATTAATGATCTCAGGAAAACACGTACCCTGCACCAAGAAATGTTTCAATTTCTAGAGTAATGATCCGATATAACACAAAAAAGACGGTGGCGTTGCATAATTTTGTTTACCGATGACTATAGAAGTACTTACGCTTTAGTAAAACCCTAACCACAATAAAACCGATAGTCCACAATCAATGATGCACCTAGACAACATAATCACTGTCCAATAAAAATTTGACTGAAAAAAAGGACCGTAAGAAGTTGATTTATGTACGACACGACATCTGTGTTCTGCTTTGGCAATTTCTTCATCCTTGATCGGTCTTTCCTTAAGCCCGATTTGTTTCGCAAAGAACAACTTTCAAAAAAATATTTTCCGAATTTGTTGGCATTTATTCGTGAAAAATAAGTTAGTCAAGGAAAACATTTTTCATCCATGGAAAAAGCTCCTTGGAATGTGGAGAAAATGTTTTATTTTTTTTAGAAGAAAAATATTTTTCTCATTTTTCCTTCCTTCTCTATTTCACATTTTAGTTTTTAATTATTTTTCTACTTTCTTTTCATTTTTTATTTTTCTTTTCAACATTAAAAGATGTTTCGACAAAAAAAAAACATTAAAAGATGTTATTTTTTATTTTTATTTTTCCCCTTCTTCTCGGCCGGTCTAAACCACATGCAAGTGAGGCTGGGCCTCGTCGGATCTAGCGAGGCGAGGCTTGGTCGAGCCTCGTGGCCTTGCCGGCCTCGAGTCGGCGAAGCTCCACTGTCAAAATCTGGCGAGCTCTAGCCTCACTGATCGATCGGTCGCTAGCAAAACAAGAAAGAAAAAAGAAAAAAAATAAAAATAAAGGATAATTAAAATACCAATTTTTAGAACAAATAAATAATTAATTAAAAGGTGTGTACCGTAAAAATTGATTTTCCTTTACCAAACGACGAAAAATATTTTCTAGTTCGTTTTCAGATTTCAACCAAACATAGTAAAAATATCCTCATCCTGAAAAACGACATTCTAGAAAATATTTTACAGAAACGCCATGTTTTTCGAGAAACAAACGGTGTAGCTTTTGTTGCTCTTCGTCCATCTTGAGGTTGATGTTTTAGGGGCTGCATGATAACACTTCTCATTCTCCATTTCTCTACCAAAAATCAATATGGTAGAGAAATCCGTTTGATAAAAACTCCGTCGAAGTAGAAATTCGTTTGGTAAAAAAATTGACTAATGGTAGAATTTTAAACTTCTAATTGGATTTTTGGCCGACTTTTAGAAGTAAAAAATGTTTACTTCTCGGCTCCAGAATCACTTCTTCCACCACACCGACCTCCGCCGACCACCGCCGCTGCCGGCAACTGGCCGCCCACTGCCGCCGACCACCGACTATCGTTGACACCGAAGATCTTGTTAATAATGTTTTAAAAGTAGAAATTTTCAATCGTTACCAAATGAATTTCTCTGATCAGAAGTTAATCTGAAGTAGAAGTGTAAAAATCAACTTAGGCTTTTGAGGAGAAGTACATAAATCAACTTCGGGTCAGAAATTGATTTTTGGTTAAAAAGTGTTATCATGCGCGCCCTTACTTACTAGTTAAAGAAAATGATAAATTTATTAAATGTAGAGCATATATGGCAAACATGAATCAGAGTAAGCCCAAAACTCGGAAATATCAACTTGATCAGTTCTATCGTACAAAATTAAACGTTGGGATACCATTCTTGCTGAAAACGATCTTGTTGAGAACAATTTTCAATGTCGGCGACAAAGTATAGAAAAACACTCTTGCCCCGACAAATTTGCCTACACGTCACAAATAATTATTTCTAATAAAATATTTTCCATATCATAGTTGTGCGTCCTTTGGAGTTAGGAGCATTAAAAAAACAAACAAACGCTTCAACAACAACTAAAGTATTACGAAGGAAATATGTGCTCTGTACGAGCTTATGGATTTGGAAAATCTACAACATTATCTCAAATTCAGTGATCATAACAAATTTAAATAAATGATATGTCAGAATAATAGTATAACTATTAGAATTCAACCACTATTTATATGTCCCTTCATTAGGTTTTCACGGATCACAAAGATAGAAGGAAAAGGGGGAAAAAGGGGAAATTTTGTCAAAAAAGTTCTAAACCTTTCACACTTTTGCTAATTCAATCATAAACCTTTTAAGTTTGTCGATTTAGTCCTAAACCTTTTCACCATTTGCCGATTAGTCCTATTCGCTAAAAATCACTGACGTGGCACAATCGGCGCTATCGCAATCATCGCCCGTCCTCATAGTGGCCGACGAGCCCTGCCAGCCTTAATCCGGCGGGGCCATAGGCCTTGAAGCCAGAAAAGGAAAAAAAAAGGAAAAAGATACAAAAAAATCGATTCTTTTTATAAAAGTTTTTAAAAATTATAAAAAATTATTCATTTTGGTGCCAGCAGTGCCACGTAGGTCACCTGACACCCATGTCAGCGATTTCCTACAAATAGGACTGGATCGGTAAAATGTCAAAAAAAATTTAAGTCTGGATAAAAGATTTATGACTGAATTGATAATAATGTGAAAGGTTTAGAAATTTTTTTGACAATTTTCCCCAAAAAAAAGAGATCATCGTGCTGAAAGCTTTAGTAATTTGAACCCACATGCACGTCTTCAACTCAATTATTTCTTACCTATTCAAGGAAGGAAGAGGCAACTTCGCGTTATGTCCACATCAAAGTAATTATATACCAAATACAACGTTCTTGATCGGAAATTGCCCGGATCGATCTCCACTAGAAATCGATTGGAGATGGGACCCAAGCATGACCAAGTCTACGTGCAAA
The DNA here is from genome assembly GCA_021437785.1 of Rhodomyrtus psidioides. NCBI lineage: Eukaryota > Viridiplantae > Streptophyta > Magnoliopsida > Myrtales > Myrtaceae > Rhodomyrtus > Rhodomyrtus psidioides. The sequence continues at coordinate 5,114,742 of JAILYB010000027.1, read as the reverse complement.
GCCCCTCGCCTAAGTCAAATCTCAAGCGAACCATGACTCTGGCAAGGGACGATGCACCCTATCCAGGGTGATTCGACCCTTGACACTTGGCCCTTGCGGTTGCGATTCTCTCCATCTTTCACACAAGCATACCGATAAATATAAAGAGTTTTCTCAGGCAATCGATCTCCACTTGAAATCGCTTGGAGATGGGACCCAAGCATGACCATGTCTGCATGCAATGCCCCATGCCTAAGTCAATCTCAAGCAAACCACAAATCCGGCAAGGGACGATGCACCCCATCCAGGGTGATTCGACCCCCATCAAGGGCAACTTAGCCCTTGCGGTAGCGATTCCCTCCATCTCTCATGCAAGTATACCAATTCAGATAGGCACAAGAGTTTTCTCAGCTGCAGCTTCAATGATTATAACAGATCACTTCATGGCCCGTATGGCGATAGTAGACCTTGCCAACACCGTAACTGTCCCCTTCCCCCACTCTGAATCCGGCTAAAACTGAGCCGAGATAGTGACAGGTTCTCTGCCCCTGCGGGGATGGGGAAACTCACAACTCTCGAAATTCGAGGGGACAAAAATGCAATTTGCCCGGATCCTATGGACCCTTCTATCGATTGGCTTACCAAATCTACATATTGCATACTCATCCCCAAGACGTGAATTTCCAAGTTGGCGGCACATGAGAATGGCATCATAACTGTAAATTATTTGCAAAGACTCCATCCTTTGCAGTCGTCTGTCTTGGAATGATTGGTTTTACTTACTGAGAGCTGCAATGTACCAGGTGACCTTACCCGCAACATATCTGGCAAATATGATGCTCTTTATATTACAAAGATACTACAATCTGACCCTTGAAGACTCAACATGATCTAAGATTATTGATCCTAGATTATCAATCCTGACAATGTTGCTCCTGTCCTAGATGCATGTGGCAGAATATTTACGTGAAAAAAAAAGTTTGATGCAAAGGTCGCAGCAGACTATCGAGCGAATCCCAGTGAGTATTCATCTTTGAGACCAGCTAACTCACACTGAAAGCGGTCAATATGAAATAGGGAAAAATCTCATTCTGTCAAGTTGGAGAGGACGTAAGTGAAAAAACTGGTGTATTTTCATTGCTTGACCAAGAAAAAGTAAGTCCTCTCGGCCAGTTGTCATACAGGAACGTGTGTTAAATATACAATAAAAAATCCCAGACTTTTGCAGACTGGTAATGGCCTATGTGGTAGATGAACTAAGAGTCGAATTGGTACATAGAGAATTTTCATAACTAAGGAGACTAGCAAAAAATTGCATTAGGCTCACAGAATTTCTCGAGCCTTGATCTTAGAGGATGGCCGGATCTTTGTATCTCTTGAAAATGGCTTCAATGTCTGCCATTATTTCAGATGGCAAAGGCCTCTCGACTGTTAGAAAAGCATCAATGTCTTCTCTCAGTTGCTCGACAGAGGTTGCGCCAATGATTGAACTTGTCATGAACGGCTGATCTCTTGCAAATGCAAGAGCAAGTTGAACGAGGGTTAACCCGTATTTCTTAGCAACCTCAACATATTTTATGGTTGCTTCCTGAGAATGAGATACAAGTATGGTTACTGAGATGACACCTTGGTCTGTCAAAAGTCAGAGCACACGATGTGCGCCACTGGATAGACCATGATTTCTTAATGTAGCCGGATGAAGAGAAAAATAGAGTGTGATGCACAAAAGTAAACAGAGAAAAAACAATTTCAGGAAAATTAAGCCCCTGCTTGTTCCCTATTTCAGATCCATCTGCTTTTCCAGTTTTCAGCGAGTTCTAAAAAGTGAGGGCCTCTATCTTCTACTGATACGATTGAATAATTTCCAGTTCTTCAACATACCTTGGCATGAGATCTGTTATATCTCTCCATGTAACCAGGGAATAAGTTCAACCTCCCTCTTTTTGCAGCTTCAGAATTGTAATCTAAGTACTTCCCACTTAAGGATCCACCACCCAGTGGAGAATACGCAAGTAACCCTACATTGCAGTTCTTTGGGTGGCAAACCTCCACAAGATCAACTGCAACAAAACGAGGAATGTCATTACAGACCATCTTTCCAACCAAATTACAGATGTGTTGTTATAAGCATTTGTAAAGAGAATCCATGGATGGATCTTTTCAGCTTTGGAAAATGACAAGAAAGAGTAACCAAGCCTTTTTTTCCAACATAAAGTGGCATCCCCTGCAGATACAACTGTCTGTCCATTCACTTCACCTATCAAAGATATCTAAGCGGAAAGTTCAACTATCAGAGACGAAGAGAGCCATCCATCCTACCGCAATGCGTAGAGCAGCGGCAGAACTTAAGAAGATGGGAATTGCATATATTTAGTCGTCCATAGCACAAAATTTATATCCACCATCTTTGGAATATCTGTGTTAGAAAGTCCAACCCAAAAGCTTAAGCTATTAGGTGGAGGGAGACTACATGAATATAAAGAGCATACAACACTCATCCACAAGCAATGTGGGACAACAACAACAACTTCAACACCCCCTCTCACGTGCAAGCAATCTGCACATGGAAATTAACTAATGGGGTGGGTTCACATACGCGGAAAGAAATAACACTGGCTCTGATACCATGTTAGAAAGTCCAACCCAAAAGCTTAAGCTATTAGGTGGAGGAAGACTAAATGAATATAAAGAGCATACAACACTCATCCACAAGCAATGTGGGACAACAACAACAACTTCAACAATCTGTTTCCCTACAATATCCTCTAGGCACATGTTCATTAGACAGCATTGTTCTTCATCACTGTCCAAGGAACAATGTTCGAAGAAGGATTTACCTTCAAAGCGGCATCTGACAAGTAAACTGTAGTTATTTTGTATGCTTACAATCTTTGGTAATCCCTCAACTTTAGCTGCATGAACAAACTCCATCACTCCATAGGAAGTCTCATTTGAAATGCCAATATAACGAACCTGATCAAGCGCAACATCCTCGGTTAAGTTGAGAGTACACTTCTGTTTCTGTTGCTTTTCTACTTTCAAATAAGGAATTCAAGTTGACAATGTGACTCTAAACATGCAGAAACAGCCACAACAAGTGTATATTGTGTCACAGGCAATTCCTTCAATGAACGGCCATTGCATTGTGTATCTACTCCTATATATTCAATGAAGTTTTTGCTGCTCAAACAGCCATAACAAGTGTAGATCTCTTATGCTGTGATCCCTTAAGAGTTTTAGCTCTCTCATGCACTGATCAGCTTAGACCATTCAGAAAAGGCAGAAAATATGATATTGACAGCAATTTACATTTCTTAATCTCAAAGGAGGAGCATTCTTTTCTGGGCTTAAGGTAAATTACTATCTTTCAAACTCATAAAATTGTGGCAGTAAGGAAAATAGGTTGACTGAGACGCTAGAATTGAAAATTAGGAGGACATTATAACTCGCCTTCCCTTCGTTGATAAGCTCTTGAAAAGCCTTCAACTGCTCCCCAAAAGGTACACTAGGCCTCCATTTAGAGAAATCATAGCTAAAATCGCCGAACAATGGAACATAGCGATCTGGCCTGTTATGATTCTTCTAGTCAGAGAAGAAGAACAGCAGAGAAGAAGAACAGCAAACAAGAATCTTGAGAAATAAAGAAGTAAAACTTCTACAGAGTCCATGGAGACATCAAAAGAAGTTAATTACCGCTTTGAATGGTGAAACATTAAGGATGCGTCTGTTTCACGGAAAATCGAAGATTTGGAAAACATTTTCCAAAAAATGATTAATATCATTCAGAAAAATCAGACAAGGGAATATGTTTTCATTAACGACAACAAATTATATCTAGCTATTTTCATGGGTGATGAAAATATTAGTCCTTCATTCATTTTTGTGAGCAATAGTCTTGCGGAAAATATTTTCCTAATCTTGAGTGTTCCGTGAAACAAACGCACCCTAAACTTCCCTCGTGTTTTACCACTATCATGTACCTTTTTAACTTCTTTGGGATTTCAGGGTACATAAGATGCAAGCCACTAATAATCACAGCTACAGTAATCACAAATTGATGACGATGGCATTCCAAAACTGGAAACCAAGAAAGCCTCTTTTCCTACTTTCTCCTATGATTACAATTCTCAAATAGCATCCACTAACCTATTATATGTTAACAGAGAGATAGAGAAGCAATTCTGGTAAATCAAGCATGCACAGTGGTTAGACAACAACTGTATCATGATTGGACAAACTGAGCAAAATACTATAAGAATACAGATTTAAACAAGTAAGAGTAAGTGCTCATTGTCCAGTCCAGATGAACAAAAAGGTAGAGTTCTGATCATGCACAAAGAACAGTGATGTGCACACACAGAGATCTGGGGAAGGGTACTAGAGCGCGTCATGCTCTTCCAGTTCCCAACGTTCACACAAAAGAAGAAAGTAGATCACGTTCTTGATAAGAAACAGGCAGACGCAGAACCCACATCTTAAACTGATTGGCAGATGCAGAAAAAGATGTTAAAGAGATCTACGATAAAAGAATACAGTTTTACGTTGAAACATGTCTGACTTTGCACCTAATGCAGTCTTTTACAAGCCCCTGGTCTCAGAGTCATTACAAGAAAAGAATGAAGTTTTACGATGAAACATGTCTGACTTTGCACCTAATGCAGTCTCTTACAAGCCCCTGGTCTCAGAGTCATTGAGTATCGTCATACAAGAAATTAGAAAGGGAGGGTGATGCATAAATCAAGTTGGCCAAAAAAGAAGAAAAGAAGTGAAAAGCACAAATCAAGATATATCCAATCCACTCACACAAAATGGCATTCAGGAGAGTGAAAGGCACAAATCAAGATATATCCAATCTACTCACATGGAATGGCTCTCACAAATTAAGAATCAATTCAATTCCATTCTTCCATAGATTAGATTCAAAAGCATACCAATGGATTTGCAGCAAATCAATGTAGTCAGTGTTGAGGCGCTTAAGGCTCTTTTCAACACTTTCTTTAATATTCGCAGCATCAACCCGTAAAACTTTTGCATTCTCACGGATATAACTCGATCGCTCGGAATAGCCACATACTTTTGTTGCCAAAATGACCTAAAACATAAGAATGATAAATAACATCAATAATTGGAGACGTTAATTTTAACACGAGTTCTCTTCATACTTGATAATAACTCAAACAAGTTCACTTAAGCTCCGTTTGTTTCACGGAAAATGAATAATTTGAATAACATTTTCATGAAAGTGATCTCTTATGTCGCTTATAAAAATGAATGAATGAAAAATATGATCACCATCCACGAAAATGTTTAGACAGGAGTTGTTGTAATTAATGAAAACATTTCTCATTGACGATTTTTAGGAGAATGTTTTCCAAATTATTGATTTTCTGTGAAACAAACGCACCCTTAGTGTTATAATTATTGAAGTGTGGACGACACAGTGTGCATTGATACATGCCAGCATGTTAAAAAATGCTGTCTACAATTTCTGAGAGACATTGCCAGGTTAATGTAAAGGGTGTTCAATTGAAAGCACAAAATGGTAGAATCCTACATGAATGAGAAACATACTGCCCGCTCCCATATTCTTTTGTATTAAGATGCAGAAAAAGAACAAGTAGGCCCTCAATCATATCTAACAACAAATCAGAGCTTTAGAATCCACAATTGCTCAAAAGGAGTACACCTAGGCCTCACACATAACTCAAACTAATTAATAGCTTAAGTTTTGATTGGTAAATCCCTCGACATGGCATTAGAATCTGTTCAAACCTCAGTTTTTACATATCCTACCACCATGCTCGTTTACGACACAGGTAAGATATTGTTGTCAACTGTGGTCCATCAATTTAACCTCGATTGAATGTTAAAAGTCCCGCAATGCTCATGCATGTGGTAATTGTGGCCACATATACATGTATACTCTCAGCAAAATTAGTTTTTTCCTGGAAATTTCTGACAATAGCTACTTAACATTCTTAAGCAACTCCAAAACCTTTTTTCGCACAATGATGCCCCGTACAGTTGACCCCAGCAAAATGTAAGGGGCATCATCCATCAAAGCTGAAAGACTAAATAGTCTGGATTGCACAGAAACCATTGAAAACGTCGTCGACATCTGCCTTTCAGCTTATGTACTAAACAGTAATGCCAAATTGCTGACAATAAATCTACAAACCAGTCACTCTCTGTATCATGAAGTTTAGCTCTCAGGGCCTGAAAATAAGTTGAATACCTATGCGCTTGTGGAACTGGTAGCGGAGAACACGTTCCTCTTCCTTTCATCCAACAGGTAGTTTCTTCCTGTACTTACTGATCGCACGCAAATCATTCCCCTTTTACCCTTTACAGTAATGCCAGCTAGCAACTCCTAAATCTAACCCAATGGAAGAATGAGATGACACTGCTTTGAAGTATCGATCCAAAACATACGACAAAGTAAAAGTTACGGTAAGCTTTAGCTTTTTCAACTCGCATTAAGCACTCAGACGGTGCCACTACATGCCAAATCGAAGAGAGTTGAAAATAAAAACTTCTGTTGTTTTCAAGAGCTTTCGCCAGATGTGCAGGCACATAGAAAAAAGACGATATAGAAATGAATCTATTATGTAGGCATTGCTCCAATCAGGGAGAAGATGAGAGGAGGGTCGAGATGGTTTGACCATGTTTTTTAATAAGTTAAAGAAACCAAAGGGGTGCAAACCAAAATACAAAAAAGCTCAGAACAAAACGAGCTCAGTAAGTAGACAAATCATCGACAATGTCGATTTAGAGCTACATCCACACATAACTTCCAACTACACCAATAATTTTAAGAGCTTTAACCAACTTTCAATAGTCACAATAATGGTCGTCTCCTCTCCAACGAAGGCTCTCTTATTCCACTCTAGTGACCATGTTGAGAGAAGAACTGAGGGAGGAGCTGTGAGCAAGGGTAAAAAACACAGGTCGAAAGGGGCAGGAGAAGACCTTGAAGGACGAGGAAGGAGATGATAAAGAAAGATAGGAAGTACTTGGAGCATAAAAAGGATCTAATAAAGGATTGGGTATAATGGCATGATACAATCATTACAGCCGCCCACAATTAGTGGGTGAGGCATCGTTTGTTGTTGTACTATGCCTCTTCGTATTTGCTGAAACGAGAACACAAACATTAATGTGGAAGAACTCCAGCATTCTAAGAGCAACTGCAAAATCTCTCCAAAAGTAATGAAAGTTTTAAGACCATTTTCTGTAGATCATTAGATTTGTCTATCCTATTAATAAATTATTTATCCACTAATCAAAAGGATTAATGTGCAAAACATCAGCACGTCTGGACTTATTTTACGTTGACCTTTCTGAGGAGCTTAAATGAGACACCTCACTTCTCGCAGTAACCTTAAGTTAAGTGACCGTTATGAAAAAATGGAGAGTCAAACAAGGAATATCCATCTAAATACAAAAGAAAATTTCATCGTTCTCCCTATACCATCCATAAAGCATGACGACTTTGAGAAACTCAAAGTCCAAGAAGATGACTTCAAGATTAGTTTTTAAGCCTCATGGACAAAGTGATAGACCAGAAGAGACTGATTAAAGGCTCAATACCTTGTCACGTGGTTGGGACTTCAGCCAGCTACCAATATATAGATCGGTTCTTCCTTGTGTCTCCTTCTTCATTGGAATGGGATACTGCAGAAAGTTGAAGAATAAGCAGATGATGTTATAGAATAATGCCAAAAAAAAAAATATGCACAGAAAACTTCACCAGATCACTGCTCATGGTAAGGGAAAATATTCAATCTAGAGGATGAAATTATTTAGAGAAATCTATTAGTTCACTTAGAACATACGCAGCCACGTGCAATAACGGAGGGTCAAAACAAGTGAACGCATAACTTATTTCCTATGCAATGAAATTTCTAGATCTGAACTGTGAAGAAAGAAAGGAGAAGATATTAAAAGAGTAATGGTCTAGCGATTGTCATATGTAACTTTCATAAAAGTCGAAAGAAAGTAAGATTAAAGATTATTTGAGACGTGTGAGTATAAAGAGATAAACTTACAGCCTCTGCAGTGTCTAGGATATTGATACCATGATCATATGCATAACTGAGCATTTCGTGGGCCTCTTTCTCTGTATTCTGCTCACCAAACGTCATCTGAAATTCAGCAGACCACTCATTATTTAGGATAACAAACACTGTTATTTATAGATGAACTCAATACCGAAAATCTATATTCTCACCAATAGAAAATAAAACCAACATTCCAAGACACAAAAAAAGTCATTTCGTGCAGGTGAGTCAAAGAGACAAGCTACATGAAACTTGAATAGACATATCTGCTTTTCAATTCATAGTTTTCATAGGCTTCGCATTGGGAGATGAAATAGTACAGTCAATCAGTACTAAAGAAGAAAGCAATCATACATCTTAATAAAAATCTCCATTACTGCAGAAGATTAGCCAGTTGTTCAGTTATCTGCTCTAGTACTACTACTTGTAATCGATTTTCCAGTCTGCTGTTTACAAGCGTTTGGCTTATCCAATCCAGCTTACACAACCAAATTGTACATCTTACTAGTTTCTTTCTTCCTGATTCACAACAATAACATCTTCTAAAACTACAACTTCCTAAAATGTAGTCTGCATTAAATCATGCCATCACAACCAGTAGCTTATGTAACTTATTTTCACCAAAAATCCACAGACAGGGAAGAGCGTTTGTAATTGAACTGGGCACATTGAGCATCAAAGTTAACTCGAAAACTCCAATGAATAATTAAATCTGTCCAGCCGAGTTCTGGCAACAACACTTCCAATGACTCCTCACTTGCAACTTAAGGAACAACGCCACCACGAAATTTCAAGCAAAAGGCGCGTGATTATACACATTGCAGTTCCAACACAATCGGCCGAACAATCAAGCGCCAAATAGTGACGGAACCGTTTCCTACCGTGCCGAAGGTGATTTCGCTGATTACGAGGTCGGAGTCCCCGAGCTTCCTGTACTCCAACGCGCTCTTCTCGCCGAGCTTCGCCCTCACTCGCAACTCGAAGCGGCTCCTCCGAAGCCTCCCCACCCTGGACAACGGCGGTCGGGGGAGTGCGGCGCCGCCGCTGAGGTCGAGCCGACGGGGTAGACGAGCGGCGTCGGCGTTGCCGGTGGAGAAGAGCGAAGCGGGAGGAATCGGGGCGAGAGCGATCGGAGACGCCATTTTGTGGAGCGAATGCAGAGCTTCGCAGTGAAATGCTCGACGCTTATCGGGAACACTGAGACGTTGGCGTCGTTGAAGCAAGGGGGCGACCGTTCCTCTCTTTGTACGGACGAAATCTCAGCACGAGGGACGAAAAATATCTGGCGCGCTTTCATCACCCGGTCAAAGACGGCCGGGTCGAACCGTCCGAACCGAATCGACCGCTCGAATGCGAAAAATGCAAATTGTCTGGGCCACTTTCCAAACAAATGAAATAATTGATTTTCAGAGCAACCCGATCCAAATTTCTGTATTTTGTGAAATAAGGTCTCTTACAGTTCGTTCGAAGACTGATTTTCTTTTCCCAGCAACTTTATTTTCTAATGCTAGTTTTATTCTAGGAAAAATTCTAAATAATGATCCAAGTGCATTAATTTTTTTTAAATAAAAACCTAAAATGCCCTTTTTATTTTAAATAAGTACCTCACGAGGGTATTTTTATATTTTAACATTTTTCTGATCTTTTTGCCTTTTCGTTCTTTCTTTTTCTATTCCTCCTTGCCGGTGGCTGCAGGCTGGGCGGCCTCGCCGCCACTGGTGACGGCTAGCCTTGCCTTGCCCAAGGGAGATCCGGCCTTGCGGCCGCCGGTGAGGGCTCGCTCCTGTCATACCATGGGGGAGTGCTCTTGTCCACTCTCTCACCAACCCTCCTGGTCTCTCTACTTCTCCTCAACCTGGACAAGGTAATTTCTTAATATCTCCCTCCTTTGAGAACTAGAGAGGGAGAGAGAAATCGAGGAAGGTGATTTGAAAAATCAACAAGCCAATTCTTATCCAAAAAAAAAAAAAAATCAACAAGCCAATTTCTTTTGTTTCTCTCAAAATATTTTCAACCAAGCACGGTGTTGATTTGTAAAGCAGGCAAAGAGTCGCGAGAACGGCACAGCGGCGGGAGGGGGCTCCACCTCCTCCTCCGGCTCGACCAGGGTTGGATGTGTGGCGGCAATCAGCCGAACAGTCCTTGCGATATCATCATCTCGTCGCGCGTGCTCCTCTGTCACCCTCCTTGAACTCTAAATTTCATTGTTCTCCCCGAAAAAAATAGAAAACCTAGAAGAAAACGTCGCAATCTCTCTCTCTCTCTCTACCGATTAACGCGGGCCATCGAAGATAAAGCTCAGGCGGCAGATTTACCTTTATTTAAGAGGGGAAAACAAGAGAAAGGAAGATGTTAAGAAATTACCTTGTCCAGGCTGAGGAGAAGCAGAGAACAGGAGGGTTGGGGGGAGTGTGGACAAGAACACTCCCCAATGGCATGACAGGAGCGAGCCCTTGGAGGCTGCCGTGAGGCCGGCCCTTGCCTTGTCCAGACGAGGTTAGCCCTCACCGACAGCAGCGAGGCCGCCCAGCCCACGGCCATCGACGAGGGAAACAGAAAAAGAAAAACGCAAGATGAAAAAAAAAACAAAAAAAAAGGCAAAAAAAATAGAAAACGTTAAAAGACAAAAATACCCCTTATCAGGCCTTTTAAAAAAAAAATAAAGAAGGGTTTTAGGCTCTTATTTGAAAAAACAAGAACATGTCGGGCTCTTATTTGGAATGTTCCCTTTATTCTAAAACTACATTAGTTTAGTTGGGTCGAGCCGATTCCCAGAAGGAATAGACGATTGGAACTGAGAATTGTTTTTCGATCAATTCTTAATTCTCCGTTTGAGAGAGAAAATGATTGTTGTCGAGACCGACTTGGAATTAAATAGATTAGTTTGGTTTCAGAAGATTATTGCCAATGTCCGGCTCTAATCTTCGATAAGGTCTACCATATGGTCGGCAATGTTGTATAGTTCCTACTGTGGTAACAATGGTAGGAAAAATAGTAGTAGAGCCCCTCCGGTTTGAGATTTTTCAATTTGGCCCCCAAAAAAGGGGAAATTCCAAATAAATGCATAAAGTGTTCTCATTTTTTCATATTATAGCTGGAGTGGACCTTATTTCAAATAAAAACTTTGGCAATGATATTTCTCATCTTTTACATTTTCTGAATGTTTTTCCTTTTCTTTTTTCGTTTTTTTCATTATTTTTCCTTTCTTTTGCGTCGGTGGCTGGTCTCAGGTGATGATTAGCCATTGACGAGGGTAGGCCTTGCCTATCTGGCAAGGGTAGCCCTCGCCGATGGCCGACCATCCTGGGAAAAAAGAAGGAAAAAAGAGAAAAAATAAAACAAAATATAAATGATGAAAATACCCTTGATCAAGCTCTTCTTTGAAACGACAACACTTTTTAAGTCCTTATTTGAAACAGATCAACTTCATGCTTATTTAAGAAAACGAGGGCACTTCAAGCATTTATATCGAATTTTTCCCTAAAAACATTTTGTAATGAGCAAGATAAGGGTAAAGAATTGGATCTATCTTTTAATAGATGACGAATTACTAGAGGTTTTATTACATTTGTAGGGTAAATATGCTATATCCAGATTTGGACCAAAAAAAGAAGAAGAAGCTATATCCAGATTTTCCAGGAATGTTTGGGATTTGTTTCTCGATGTCTCCGTTCATTATGGCTTTTGTCGAAAGGACAAATGGATTGTTAAGAAAAGGTTCGGATTTATTTACAATGCTTGTGTTTTCTTCTGTCCCGACTGGTGAGATGGACAATGTAAAATTTTAAAGAGCCGTTGAATTAGAGTACATTTTGTCAGAGGAGTTATGATTTTGCTCCTGAGGTCCCCCAAGGTCAAAATCAGGATGTATCCGTGAAGCCGACCAAAGTCAAGATAAGTATCAGAAAAGTCCTAAACCTATTATAATGGTGTCAATTTAGTTCTAAACCTTTCACTTATGTCAATTTAATCCTAAACCTTTTGACATATAGCCAATTCAATAATTTCAACTAGTTTTGGCAAGATACTACGAACGCGGGACGTCGGCCAGCTCATGTTGCACAGCCAATATTGACGCCGACATTTTTAGTGATATTTTAATGGTTTATGTTTTTTTTTTAAAAAATTGCTTTTTTTTTTTCTTGTTTCTCTTCTATTCTTTCCTTCGGTGGCCGACGAGGAGTGTCTCTCGTTGCCACAGGCGAACACCAGTGTTGCCGCTCTCACCCTTGCCCTAGCCCAAATGACCTCGCCCTTACCTAGGCGATGTCTGATGGGGCCACCTTGGCCTAGGTAAAGGTCGACCTTGTTGGCATTTCACCCTCGCCGACCAGTCCACATGGCACAGCTAATAAGGAGGTAGACTTTTTTAGTGATATTTTAATAATTTCTATTTTTAAAAAAATTACTTTATTTTTTCTTGTTTCTCTTCTATTCTTTCCTTTGGTGGTGGCGAGAGTGTCTTTCGTTGCCACAGGCGAATGACAGCACTGCTGCCCTCACCTTTGCCCTAGCCCAAACAACCCCACCCTTGCTTAGGCGATGCCCAATGATACCACCCTAGCCTAGGCAAGGGTCGACTCGTTGGCGTTTCGCCCTCGCGGATCAGCCCACGTAGCATAGCCAATATTGAGGTGGACTTTTTTTAGTGATATTTTAATAATTTCTAATTTTTTAAAATTTTTCTTTCTTTTTTCTTGTTTCTCTTCTATTCTTTCCTCCAATGGCCAACGAGGAGTGTCTCTTGTTGCCACAGATGAAGAGCTTGGATCGCCTGCCCTCAAGATCCAAGCCCTCCATTCCTTTTTTTCTTCTTTTTAAAAACTCTCGTCCATAAAAAGGGATGGAGGGCCCGGATCAAAGGGCACCCCTGACCTAAGGACAGGGGAGCCGGATCCCAGACGAAAGCCAGTGCTACCGCCCTCACCCTTGCCCTAACCCAAACGACCCTGCCCTTGCCTAGGCGGTGTTCGATGAGGCAACCTTGGCCTGGGCAAGGGTCGGCATTGTTTGTTAGAATATTCTGTTTTAATATTCAATTGTGGACTTTATTAATTATTACTGTAATTAGTATTTGGTCTAATAAGGAAGAGATATATTGTTTGCTAATTCAAGTACGATATGGTGCTGGATAGTATGGGCCGAGATATCTTTATCCTTGATAAGGGGATATGGTTCATTCTCTATAAATAGTGCTCAAGTCCCTCCTCTAAACCCTGATGTCCGCATAACCTCCATTAGGAGCCGTCAGAAGCGACGCGTGAGGGGACCGTCTCATTGAAGCCAGCGATAAAGGGAGTTCATAGAGGAGAAGCTCTTGGGTATCGGATCGTCGCAATTCCGCATCAAGAACGATTGATCCAAAACATGTGCGTCAATTCTTTAACTTTATGGACTAGTGATTCGTGTATCTATACGTGAGATCTTGGGTTGCTGCATTTGAATTGAATACGTAGCTTACATGTGGTATCAGAGCCTGCACGTATCAGACGCGAATCGCGTATCAGGGTTTTTTCTAAATTTTATTTTTCTCAAAACCAAAAGAAAATTATATATTCGGAAAGGGCTCGACGAGACGAGCAAAACCATATAAAGATCGCCGCCAGAAACCTCCGGACGCGTCGCCACTCACCGGTGGCTATCGGGCGCGTGGCGGCCACGCGCATCATGGGCTGATTCGGGCCCCGCACGTGGGGGCTGACGTCAGCATGATGTCATCTCAGTCCGGGCAAACCCGGCCCGATTCCGTTGACCCGACCCGTTGACCCGACCCGGAATGGTTGACCGTTGACTCGAACCTTCCGATCGTTGACCGGTTCGATCGGATCGCCTAGACCGGGTTCGCTAAACCGATTCAGGGTAGCGGTCGGACCAGTTAGACTGGTCGGACCGGTTTGAAGACCGGCTGAGGCGTTGAACACGTGCGACGCACGTGTCAGCGCGTGAAGCTCACGCGCTGAGACTTCAAGCGGCGCGTGAGGGCGCGTGGATGCTCCGATGATGACGTTCCAAGTACCGGCGTGCTCATATGCTCATGATCTACAAGGTGGTATGTTTACTTTACATTTTTTGTACTTTTATGGATGGAAAATACGTATGGGACTCCAAATACGTATATAATTTGGGGGTAATTTTGAAGTATTTTCTGGTATTTCTATAGGGATTTGTGAAATACAAGTACAGGCTTACATGAAAGTATGACATGCAATTATGTGGAGCATGATTTATCAATTTATGTTTATGGTTAGACATGAATTGTTGAGGTATCGATAGAAATTAGCAAAGCATGTAATTTTGAGGATGATTGTTGACACCTAAATTTTGATCAACCTTTTTGTTTCCTTTATTTTTTTAAAAATTCATAGAAAATCCATAAAAAGCTGAAAAATTACAAAATCAACTTTAGTAACCTTGGCCAAGCTAAAGGGACCATTTTGGATAAAAAAAAATATTTTTCGTATTTTTATTATTATTATTTTCGAAAAATATAAAAATAAAATAAAAATCAAGAAAAGTAGTATTCGAGGTCACAAAAATATAGAAAAATAGTCAGTATTTTTATTTTTAATTTTCTTTACTTTTGGACCTCATAAAATAGTAAAATTCAGGTTCGATTTTGGGTGTTTTCATCACCATAAAATTGAATTTGGCAAAAATATTAGTAATGATTAAAAGGAAAAGGAGTGAAAACATCATCATTCAAAAGGAAAAGGGAACTAATCATTTTGTCTTTGCTTTTGATTATTTTATTATTATTCTTACTTTTTAATATTTTATTTTATTATTATTTTATTATTTATTATTTTTTACTCACCTTTCCCCCTCATCCGTCGCTGGCTTCTTCTTCCTCTTCGGCTCCTTCTTATTCCTCTTCTTCTTCTCCTTCCTCTCCCGTAGCTTCTTCTTCCTTCGGCGACAGCCCCGGAGTCCTACCTCCTCCCTCGGAGCTTATGGAGCCTACGCGCCGCTGGTGGAGCCCAGAAACAGCCTCGGGTCACCACCCCGTCGTCGGAACGTGTCCGGACGTGTCGGAGCGTGTCCGGACGTGTCCGGGCGTGTCAGACGTGTCGGAGCGTGTCCGAGCGTGTCGGACGTGTCGGAGCGTGTCGGAGCCGTGTCCGAGCCGTGTCGGAGCCGTGTCCGAACAGTGCATAAACAGTGTCGGAACAATGCATGAACAGTGTCCAATTTTTTAATTTTTTTTAATTTTTTTTTAATTTTTTAGTCTTAATTTGTGAAATTGACTATCGACATTCTAATGGCGATCGACAGGTAACGGGCATGGGGATGGTCGCAGGCTGAGGCTGGGCGATTGAAGGCCGGTGTCCAATTCGGTATGTTTTACGTACCTGATCCGTATATCAGGATTATTTTTCTAAAATATTGCATTTATAGACTTGATTTGTATGTATTTGTTTCAGTCTAGTGTTTAGCTTATTTATCTGGTTGAGTGTTGTCGCGACCCTCTCGAGATTAGACATGGGCTCTCGAGGGCTAATGGGCCGTCCAATCTGGTCGGACGCGGGCCTCTCCCAAGGCCCGTTACCCAAATCGCAACGGAGGTATACGTAGTCGACCTTTAGTGTGGTCTAGTGATATGTGCTAAGTGTGCATGCCATGGAGTCGCCACCAATCATTTTTTTGGAGGGTATGATTGGACCACCCTATTGAATAGTCGGGAGTTTCTATTCAATTCTGCGATAACCAGGGAAATGGGTTCGGGGACTTAGTTACGTCAACTATCAGAGTTGACGCCCTTTCGGTACCTAAGTTGACTGAGTTTTCTGACTTAAGATTTCATACAGATGAGTGGGGTACGAGTCCTAAATCTAGGAGTTCATGCAGATATGAATGACTATCCTAGCAATCACAATCAATAATAAAGTGCACAAATCAATGAATTCAAATGTACAAATAAATCACATGGCATTCCTAATAAGGCCATATTGGCCTAGAGAAGCATCAATCAGGCTTAGGAATGATTTAGACATGATTTTGCCCATCAGGGGCAAAATCGTAATTTTGAGACAAATGGGACAATTTGCCCAAAAAGGACAAAATCATCATTTCGGAATGAATCCGGAGTCAAAAACAGGTTTGGTCACTCAATTGACCCATTTCCTATTTTTTTGGCAATTTTCGTGATTTTCGGGAATTTTAGAAACCGATTTACCATTCGAAGGGTAAAATCGTCATTTTCTAAAAATGGAAATGAAATGTGGAAATCTTAGACATAAGGTTTAACCACCCATCTGGCCCATCACCAAATTCTAAGCAATTTCCACAATTCATCAGAATATCAAAGACGATTTACCCTTTGAGGGGTGAAATCGCCATTTTGGATTAAATGGGAGAAAATCGCAAAAATGAAAACAAATCAATTTTTTGTCATTTTCAGCCTTGGAAAATTTTTAGAATTTTTTTAGGAATTTTCTGCAATTTTTCTCAATTTTTTTGAATTTTTCTTTAGTTTTTCATTTTTTTAGCATTTTCTGATCGATTTTTTTTTATTATTTTTTTAATATTTTCGAAAAATATTTTAATAAAAAGCATGTCTTTGACAATAGATAACACTCAACCATATAAATAAGCTAACCACTAGACTGAAACAAATACATGCAAATCAAGTCTATAAAGGCAATATTTTAGAAAAATAATTCTGATATACGGATCGGGTACGTAAAACATACCGGATTGGACACCGGCCTTCAATCACCCAGCCCCAGCCTGCGACCATTTCCATGCACATCACCTGTTGATCACCATATCAAAATGTCAACAATCAATTTTACAAGTTTTAGGATCGGCAATAAATAATAATAATTTAAAAAATAAATAAATCCGGGCTCGGAAACGGGCCAATTCGCTCGGCCACGGACCGGCTATGGGCTCAGCCACGGCCCAAGATCACGGCCTCGGCCCACGGCTTTGGCCCACGGCCTCGGCCATGGGCTCGGCCATGGCCTTGGCCGACGGCCTCGGCCATGGCCCACGTCCTCGGCCATGGGCTCGGCCATGGCCTTGGCCTACGGCCTTGGCCCACGGCCTCGGCTATGGGCTCGGCCGTGGCCCAAGATCACGGCCGCTCGACCCACGGGATCGGCCCACGGCCGGGATCGGCCCGAACACGATGGATTCGTGGCCAAGCGGCGACGACGAAGAGCGACGACGTGGCGGGGGGGGCGAAACAGAGGAGGAAGATGGAGGGGGATTGCGGTATCTAGGAGCTCCACGAGGTCGCGATAAACAGCAAGACGGACGGGATCTCGGCACGGCGTCGGAGGGTGGCGGAGCAAGGTGGTGGTGAGGTGGTAGCTGGCTCGACAAAGGCGGCCGGATGTGTGGTGTCGGTGAGGTGGGGAGGTTCACGAAAAAGAAAAAAGAAAAACCAAGAAGAAAAAGGAGAAGGAAGGAAGGAAGAGGAGAGGGAGACCGAGCTGCCGAAGAAGAAGGGGGAAGAAGAAGGAGGAAAGGAGCGGACGATTCGCGAGGGCCCATTCTCCCTCTCCCTCAAATGAGTGCACTCAAGTGCACTTGAGTGCACTTGAGTGCAATAGCAAAAGAGAGAGAGAGGAAAGAGCAAAAGAGAGAGGGAGAGCGTGTGAGAAAGAGAGGGAGCGGGCGCGCGAGAGAGAGAAAGGGAAGAGAGAGAGAAAAAAAAGAAAAAAGAAGAGAAAAGAAAAGAAAATATAATAATAATAAAATAATAAAAGTAAAAATAATAATAAAATAATAAAAAACGAAGACAAAATGATTAGTCCCCTTTTACTTTTAAATGATGATGTTTTTCCTCCTTTTCCTTTTAATCATTACTAATATTTTTGTCAAATTCAATTTTATGGTGATCAGAGAACACCTAAAATCAAACCTGAATTTTACTATTTATGAGGTCAGAAAATGGATAAAATAAAAATAAAAATACCAATTATTTTTATATATTTTTGTGACCTCAAATATTATTTTTCTTGATTTTCTTCTTTTATTTTTCTTTTTTTCTTTTTTTTTTTTGTATTTTTCGAAAATATTAAAAAAATGAAAATTATAAAAATTATTTTTTTGGTCAAAATGGTTCATTTAGTTTGGCCAAGGTCACCAAAATTGATTTTTCAATTTTTCAACTTTTTATAAATTTTCTATGATTTTTTTAAAAAAAATAAAAATAAAAAATAAAAAATAAAAAATAAAGCAAAAAAGGTTTATCAAAATTTAGGTGTCAACAGCTGCCCCTCTTTGAGAGGAATCTCGTTAGAGGTTTCTCTCAAAGACAAGGTGACACCTGAGTCCTGATCGACTCGACTCGTGAAACTAAAGGAAAATGAGTTATGACATCCAATCTTCATGCTTGTCCATGTGTGCTCTTTCTTGAAAGGGGAAATATTTATTTGGCATGAGAGAGTGAGATAGTAGCGAGACATACCTGCCACTTACCTGTTCGATGTTTGTGCGATTTTCGCGGTGTCTGATGGATTCAAGAGAATTTCTAGGAACTCGTTACTAGAGTATCCTAGAGAGGTTAAGCTCTGACCCGTATGGTAGGTCAAACCATAATGGGATTCCTAACTGATAGGAATCTAAGGAAGACGCGTCTCATTTGGGATTTGCCAAGGATTTTGATCCGTATGGTGGATCGGACCATTGAGTTGACCAGTTAAGTGACTTTTACTATTGGGTTGACCCTTCAGGAGGTTTCTACCGTTGTGTTGACCCTTCAGGCGGTTTCTACCTAAGGTTGACCTTTCAGGCGGTATCTACCATCATTTGACCCTTCAGGCGGTATCTACCTTTGTTTTGGTTTGAAAAGGGGTCTCATGACGAGGGTTCTCCACGTCCGATGAGACTGCCTAAATTTTGAAAAGGTGTCTCATGACGAGGGTTCTCCACGTCCGATGAGACTGTTTGATATTTGAAAAGAGGTCCTAGGACGAGGGTTCTCCACGTCATGCCAGGACTGTTTGATATTTTTGAAAAAGGGATCCTAGGACGAGGGTTCTCCACGTCAAGCTAGGACTGCTTGATTTTTGAAAAGGGGTCTCATGACGAGGGTTCTCCACATCCGATGAGACCGCCTAAATTTTGAAATGGGATCACATCCTCACCCCTTCTTTTGAAAGATCCCGAAATTTGTCGGGAATTCAGTTTTGAAGCAGTGAAAGATTTTATTTTGACAAAACTTCAGTTGAGTCTGTTGAGACGACATTCTGGAAGCTGGGTTCTCCAGGTATCCTGTAGAAAGTTCAAACCTGCGTGCTCCACTCCACGGAGCAAATGTTTTTCTGGGATTTGGGGTTTCCAAGAATCCTGCAGAAGTTCGAGCCTGGAAGATTTTTCTTCACCAAGAAAACGTTAGTAATCTTTGGGAAGGCCACGGCTGTCCATTTGACAAAACCGTGTGTTTTAAGTTTTAATCATGAAATGTGCATTTTGATGCTGGAGGTTATCCAAAGCATTCTTGCAATATGCAAATGTGATCACAAATCCCTTGGACGGAAAATCTGGATCAACAGTTTGAAAATTCCAAAAAGAGTTTGTTCAAAACATCAATTGGAATATTTCTCGACAATGAGGTCTTCTCACCTGTTTTGCGATAGTGGTTTTTTTTTTTGTAGGGGATGCACTCAATTCCCTACTAACATGTGCCTAGGTTTTAGACTCATTCGCAGCGCATACATTTTGATCGGTCGGGAGGTCTTCCACGGGACCGTAATGTTGGGCTTGGTTCTTGATCTTCAAGGGGGACTCACTTTTGAGTCAAGGCCATTGAACGAAAATTTTCACCATCTGCTCCGGGTTTACAAGTCAAGAACCCTGCAAAATGAGAAAGAAATAATCTTGCTCGTACTTCTTCGAGCTAAGCTATATGTTAACCCAAGTGTCTTAGTCAGAGAAGACTGTTTCGGGGTTGTAACATTGGTAGGATTGAGGACCGAAACAGGCTTATTTTTGGCCCAGAATTCGTGACGGGTTTGACATTGGTGATCATTGCTGATTTGCCACATGTCCTTTCTTTTCTGCATCTTTAGCCTTTGAGGTGCGCAACCTATCTCGCGATGTGCACCAGCTCTTTAAAGAGCGTCTCTTGTTGCATTTAGAGACTGACTCTTTCTATGTCTTTGTTCTGCGCTTGATAGCATTTGGGGAGCAGTCCTTTTGGATTTGGCTCCTTCAGGGATTTCCCCTTTTCCCATCCAGCTTCATTGCGGACCAATTAAACAACTAGCACGAGCATCGGCCTTGCTTTTACTAGGCACTTTGCTTTTTCTTGATGCCGGGGATTTTTCTCATTTTCATTTTTGAAATCCCCCTTTTTCTCATCTTCATGGGATCATGTTAGACATATAGTCTAAACATGCTTTAAATATCAGTCCGGGAATTCTCTTCGTAATCCCTGAGTCTTGAACTCTTCCATTTTTGAAGTGGTGCGACATCCGTCTAGGAATGATCACCAATGGGTTCATGAAATGAATTTGCAGGCTCAACTTGGCTGTGCAAATGATACAGTGTATGGGATAAAGAATGAATGCTTCTCGTCATCCTATGGCACTTGGATTACCACATAAACAACACACAAAGATTAATTAGTCCGAGCAAGAAAATTTATAACCATTTTCTCCTGACGCTGCTGGACTTACTTCCTTTTTGCCCCGGTGTGGGGTGGTTCTTGACAGGGTTAAGAATGAGAACCGCCGTTCAAATGGGTTATCAACGGTCACCTGTAGTGTTTGGGGGATATGAAACGAATGCCTCCGTCGTCCCAACCCATGTAATCGCTGCAAATTGTCCTTACCCCCGTAGACCCAGATTTTGTTATCTGCTCACTTCACTCATCTCTCAAGTGTGTATTGGACATGTTTGGATTAGGATTTGCCTCTCGTCTGAGAAAACACCCTTAAACGGTTTGAACAATTTTTATTGGAAAAATTCTTTTTGTTTTCTCCGAAAAATTTCCTCCCAATGGGGCTTTATGATGCACATGCATGTTTCATTCATGTTCAGACAACCTCCCAACTTCAACTGTGGATGTCTATGAGTTTAAAAATTCGATGCCTCTTTTCAGACATAATGATTGAAAGAGTCCTAACACTTTTTTTTATCTTCAACGACTTGGGGAAAAGGGATACTTACCTACCCGCCGCGGCTGGAGATCCCTGAAAATGCGGAAGAAACATGTTATTGTACGTTCATGAATTTTTCAATAAATTAGAACGATACATCTTACCCTTGGTCATGTGTTCCATTGGGTAATACACGGGATGTGAAAACCTGTTTCGCCTTGATGGCGAGCCCCCGTCAAAGAAGGGAATTAAGTGTCAGTTTGCGTTCCAAAATTCAAGACAAATTGGAACGATACCGCCTTGTTCTTGTTTTGTGTTTCCGTTTGAACACAAACGCGCGGCTTGCATAATTTGGCCCTTTATCTTGTGTCCTTGATCTCCCATCTGGTTGGGCGACGAATCCTTCTCAAGAATTTGCCCCAGAGAAGATCCATTTGTGTTTTTGGGCGCACTCCAGCGCCATTCTTAAAGGTTCCTTTTATTCAAGGAAAAAAAGAAGATTTTATCAAAATGCATGTCAAAGCATGTGACGTAGGAGCGATACTTTTTACCATCCACTAGGTCTTATAATCAAAGACCATCTCCTGGAATCCTGACTTCTAAGGCCAATGATTCTATTCGCCTCCATGTTAGCGCGCTATTTTCATTTGAGGCTTTCAGCGCCAACAACTTCCTGTAAAATGAGTAAAAACTCACGTTAGGCATGTGGTCTTGGAAGACCAAATTGGAACGATACAAGGTTACCGTCCACCCAAATTCGTATCTTGGGGTTTGATTCTGATGCGGACGACTCTGTTATTGCGTCTATTGACTTTGTCAGAGGAGAGACGTCCTGAGATAAAAAGAATGGAGAAAAACTTATCCCCAGATCTGATTAAAAATCAATTAGGAACGATACGTCCTTTCACCAAACGAGTGGCTCTGCGGCCCAATGTGTTTTGCACTGAAGGGACGAATTCCACTATGCTCCACGGGTTTGGGGAATTTGCCCCCATTTTCGATAGAAATGAGCCTTATCAAGATGTATACAATACAAATAGATCCCTAATACAATCAATCTACGGGACGAGATATAGAGGATCTCAGCAAAATTAATTTTATACAAGAGGACTAAGAATGTCAAATCAATCAAAGGAATGTGGCCCGAACACTTGGAGATGCCCCAGTTCCAATCTTCGAGATGTGACTCCAGGATCACCGATTTTTTTTTTTTTAGGTGGTTTTAGATATACCAACCATCTAAAGACATGCACATGAGACAAGGGAGGATAAAACTTCTAAAAATCAAAGGATTTGGCACCTAAGGTCAAGGTTCCCACCTCGAGTTCTAGAAAGAGCCGATTCCATTGCACAGCTATCGTTGCATTGGGACTCGATCCATAGTTCGAAGTGAGAGGAATTGAAAAGTGGATTACCCCGTGTTTTTCCTCACGGAGATTCCATTTTCAATCCCTTCTATTGTTTTCCTATAGGCGGCGCCCGGGGTTTTAGGCGCGGTTGTGTGTATTTTCGGTGTCGTGCTAAAGCGATAAACATGCATCTTATTTAACAATCACCGCTTCAATATAAAACATACACACAATCATTCATTCCTACGCCCAACCTGCATAAAACAGAGTTAACAAGTACTCCACCCCTTATTTCTCCAATCTGCAAAAACATTTAACACCTCAAGGGTTAAAGTACGTACCTCACCTTGAAGAGCATCTGCATAAAACATGTTAGAAAAATCAATCACCTTTTTAATCGGCTCAAGTTCTCTAAAGTCCCCAGTGGAGTCGCCAGTCTGTCGCGACCCTCTCGAGATTCGACATGGGCTCTCGAGGGCTAATGGGCCGTCCAGTCTGGTCGGACGCGGGCCTCTCCCAAGGCCCGTTACCCAAATCGCAACGGAGGTATACGTAGTCGACCTTTAGTGTGGTCTAGTGATATGTGCTAAGTGTGCATGCCATGGAGTCGCCACCAATCATTTTTTTGGAGGGTATGATTGGACCACCCTATTGAATAGTCGGGAGTTTCTATTCAATTCTGCGATAACCAGGGAAATGGGTTCGGGGACTTAGTTACGTCAACTATCAGAGTTGACGCCCTTTCGGTACCTAAGTTGACTGAGTTTTCTGACTTAAGATTTCATACAGATGAGTGGGGTACGAGTCCTAAATCTAGGAGTTCATGCAGATAGGAATGACTATCCTAGCAATCACAATCAATAATAAAGTGCACAAATCAATGAATTCAAATGTACAAATAAATCACATGGCATTCCTAATAAGGCCATATTGGCCTAGAGAAGCATCAATCAGGCTTAGGAATGATTTAGACATGATTTTGCCCATCAGGGGCAAAATCGTAATTTTGAGACAAATGGGACAATTTGCCCAAAAAGGACAAAATCATCATTTTGGAATGAATCCGGAGTCAAAAACAGGTTTGGTCACTCAATTGACCCATTTCCTATTTTTTTGGCAATTTTCGTGATTTTCGGGAATTTTAGAAACCGATTTACCATTCGAAGGGTAAAATCGTCATTTTCTAAAAATGGAAATGAAATATGGAAATCTTAGACATAAGGTTTAACCACCCATCTGGCCCATCACCAAATTCTAAGCAATTTCCACAATTCATCAGAATATCAAAGACGATTTACCCTTTGAGGGGTGAAATCGCCATTTTGGATTAAATGGGAGAAAATCGCAAAAATGAAAACAAATCAATTTTTTGTCATTTTCAGCCTTGGAAAATTTTTAGAATTTTTTTAAAATGAAAACTAATCATTTTGTCTTCGCTTTTGATTATTTTATTATTATTTTTTTTACTTTTTAGTATTTTATTATATTATTATTATATTATTATATTATTATATTATTATATTATTATATTATTATATTTTTTTATTACTTTACTCTCCTTCATCACCCGCAGCATTCCTCTTCTTCTTCCTACTCTCCTTCATCACCCGCAGCATTCCTCTTCTTCTTCCTCCTCCTTCTTCTTCTTCTCTTCTTCTCTTCTTTCTTTTCTTCTCATTTTTTCATCCTCCCCTAGATTACGGCGACCACCCTCACCGCCACCTTGCTCCGCCACCCTCCGACGCCGTGCCGAGATCCGTCCGTCTTGCTGTTTATCACGACATCGTGGAGCTCCTAGATACCGCAATCCCCCTCCATCTTCCTCCTCTGTTTCGCCCCCTGCCACGTCGTCGCTCTTCGTCGTCGCCGCTTGGCCACGAATCCATCGTGTTCGGGCCGATCCCGGCCGTTGGCCGATCCCGTGGGCCGGTGGCCGTGCGCCTCGGCCATGGCCGAGGCCGTAGGCCGAGGACGTCGGCCGAGTGGCCGTGCGTCTCGGCCATGGCCGAGCCCGTGGGCCAAGGCCGTGGGCCGAGGCCGTAGGCCGTGGGCCAAGGACGAGCCCATGGCCGAGCCCATGGCCGAGGCCGTGGGCCAAAGCCGTGGGCCGAGGCCGTGGGCCAAAGCCGTGGGCCGAGGCCGTGATCTTGGGCCGAGGCCGTGAGCCCATAGCCGGTCCATGACTGAGTGAATTGGCCCGTTTCCGAGCCGAGATTTATTTATTTTTTAAATTATTATTATTTATTACCGGTCTTAAAACTTGTAAAATTGATTGTTGACATTTTGATGTGGTGATCGACAGGTGATGTGCATGGAGATGGTCGCAGGCTGGGGCTGGGCGATTGAAGGCCGGTGTCCAATCCGGTATGTTTTACGTACCCGATCCGTGTATTAGGGTTATTTTTCTAAAATGTCGCCATTATAGATTTGGTTTGCATGTATTTATCTCAGTTCAGTAGTTAGCTTATTTATCTGGTTGAGTGTTGTCTATTGCCAATGATATGCTTTTTGTTAAAATATTTTCTGAAAATATAAAAAAATATTAATAAATCAGAAAATGCCAAAAAAATGGAAAAATTAAAGAAAAACAAAAAAATTGAGAAGAATTGCAGAAAATTACTAAAAAAATTCTAGAAAATTCCCAAGGCTGAAAATGATCAAAAGAAATTGATTGGTTGTCGTTTTTTAGGATTTTCTCCCATTTAATCCAAAACGACGATTTTACCCCTCAAAGGGTAAATCGTCTTTGATATTCCGATGAATTGTGGAAATTGCTTAGAATTTGGCGATGAGCCAGATAGGTGGCTAAACCTTATGTCTAGGATTTCCACATTTCATTCTCATTTTTAGAAAATGACGATTTTACCCTTCGAATGGTAAATCGGTTTCTAAAATTCCAAAAAATCATGAAAATTGCAAAAAAAATAGGAAATGGGTCAATTGAGTGACCAAACCTATTTTTGACATCGTTTTACTCCGAATTCATTCCGAAATGATGATTTTGCCTTTTTTGGGCAAATCGTCCCTTTTGTCTCAAAATTACGACTTTACCCCTTATGGGTAAAATCATGTCTAAATCATTCCTAAGCTTGATTGATACTTATTTAGGTTAATAGAGCCTTCTTATGAGTGTCATGTTGATTTGATGTGTTTACTTTGCATACTTGGATTCATTGATTTGCGCCTTTTATTATTGATTGTGATTGCCAGGATAGTCATTCCTATTTGCATGAATTCCTAGATTTAGGATTCATATTCCACTCATCTGCATGAAATCTTAGGTCAGAAAATTCAGTCAATTTAGGTACCGAAAGGGCGTCAACTCTGACAGTTGGCGTAACTAAGTCCCCGAACCCATTTATCTGGTTATCGCAGAATTGAATAGAAACTCCCGACTATTCAATAGGGTGGTCCAATCATACCCTCCAAAAAATGATTGGTGGCGACTCCATGGCATGCACACTTAACACATGTCACTAGACCACACTGAAGGTCGACTACGTATACCTCCGTTGCGATTTGGGTAACGGGCCTTGGGAGAGGCCCGCGTCTGACCAGACTGGACGGCCCATTAGCCCTCGAGAGCCCACGGCGAACCTCGAGAGGGTCGCGACAGACTGGCGACTCCACTGGGGAGTTAGAGAACTTGAGCCGATTAAAAAGTTGATTAATTTTTCTAACCCTGCAGGCGCTCTTGAAGGTGAGGTAAGTCCGCTCATGGTAGGTGTTATATGTTTTTGCAGATTGGATAGATAAGGGGTATAGTCCGTGATTAACATTGTCTTATGCAGGTTGGCGTAGGAATGTATGTTGTATGGATGATTTGAAGTGCTGATTGATAAACTGTTGTGTATGATTGGCATCGTGATGATCACGACACATGGACACACACAACCGCGCCTAAAACCCCGGGCGCCGCCTTTAGGAACACAATAGAAGGAATTGAAAATGGAATCTCCGTGAGGAAAAACACGGGGTAATCCACTTTTCAATTCCGCTCGCTTCGAACTATGGATCGAGTCCCAATGCAACGATAGTTGTGCAATGGAATCGGCTCTTTCTAGAACTCGAGGTGGGAACCTTGACCTTAGGTGCCAAACCATTGGATTTTTAGAAGTTCACCATCACTTGTCTCATGCGCATGTCTTTGGACGGTTGGTACACCTAAAACCGCACATAAGTCGATGAGTTTGGTTGGTAAGACTCTCTATCCCTCAAATTTATTTCAGTTCAGATAAATATAGGCATTTCATTCATTGCATTCTGGTGATTAGATTAAATGCCATTTCAAGGATAGATGCGTGTGTTTTTTTTTTGTTTTTTTTTTCCAAACGTCCTTGATAGAAGACGAGGAGGGCGATATCCCGTCACGAACACCGAGTGTGCAACAAAGGAGCCTACTATGGACATTATTGAGATATCGTCCAATTAAGATGAAGAGTTGGGGCAAGTGATCCGGAAGTCACAGATCGAACTTGGGGCATCCTTAAACGTTAGGATCACTTTCTTTGGTTTCATTTTCCATTACTAGTCCTCTTGTATAGGGTTTATTTTTATCGAGGCTTTCTCTATCTCACCCCTTAGAATGATTGTATTAGGGATCTATTGGTGTATACATTCAGATGGAACTTGGTTGTATTTCTTTTTGACGGGTCATGGGAATGTGATAGTGGCATTTTCTCTAATCATCTGAATACTCCCAAGTCAAGTTTATAATTCCTTTAGAGGAAACTATTTCGTTAGAATGAATTATACACTTGAATTGGTCCATGCATGTCATACGTCACTAGTAATCCACGATAATTGATCAAGATTATTGGCGTTATTTCGAATTTAATGACAAGATAGATGTCCAAATTGCTCTCGTTCTTAACAAAACGGCCTTGATTTGGATGCCGTATCTTCAATTAAATTTAAAACACGTCGTTATGCCTTGCACTTTTGACTAATTCGCTCTTCTGAAAATTGGTCAAAAGCTATTATCGTGAATTACATTCCTTTCAATAGTATGCTTTCTTTCGAGGAATATTGATAAAAACTTTTCGCACAAGATTAAAACCCTTGTAAAAAGTTTGTCCTTATTAATCACGAGCAAGCATAAGATTGAAAGGGGTTTATGCTTTCTTTTTCAAATTATTCCTTCTGATTCTGTCGTTTCATTTGCAGGTAAAAAATAGGTAATAGAGAGAAATCTTTTCCCGGATAAGTCTGAGGCTATTCTTTCATCTGACCATGAGCGAGTTAGAAAATCAGAGCACATATACTCGACTTATTATGGATCGGCTCATCTAAGTCTAAGATGTCCGGATGCTCGAAGAAATGGACCATATAAAAGCTAAAACACACACACAGGAGCTTTCATTCACTTTCGCTCAATCGAAAGACTTTCAAAGCAGATTAATACAGATTAGCGAGGCGGAAAAATAAAGCCGAACTGAGCCCTAATCAGCAGCACGAAGGAGCTCAATTGGCCCTCCATATGGTTGATTCCCTGCCTACGCTCACCGCTCCGTATATCATGATCCGCGAGCTGGAGAAGAAGGCGCTTGCACTCATTCTTAAGGTCAGCAACCTTGGCCCTGTGATCTTCAGCAGCAAGTTCCAAGTCCCGGACCAATTCTCTCCCACGGGATACATCCGCCGTAACAGTATCGAGTCGCTCTTCCAGCCAATCGCTCTGAAACTTCAACATGATGTTACGACGATCGTGCTCATAGGTGATCAGGCACAAGGCCAAACGCTCCACCAAATTTCCACGTTCACGAAGCATCGTCGAGACCCGCTCGTTGGCAGTTTCCATAACCTTGTTGTGGCTGTCAGCCACGAAGTTAGTCAACGTCAGGCAGTCACAGCGGTCTTCGTAGCGGGCTCGCAAGACACGAGCCACGAGAACTTCCCGGTGAGCAACGCGGTAAGCCTCTAGAAAGTTTGCAAAGAGGGCTGGGAATGTTTTATACTCCTTCTCCAACTCAGTACCCTCGATGGAAGTAGTGTCAGTGGCCGCAAATAGAACGCGGATCTCAGCCTCGATCTCCGGATGATCGGCTATGTAAGCATAGCCCCGACCCAAGAGATTATAGAGTTTTTCCCATCGGGCCGGGACTGCGATTGAAAAGACGCAAGCATGGGAAGAGTCAGAGGAAGAAGCAGAAGATGAAGCCATTTCTTGTTGGAAGGATGGAAAGGAAGACGAGTGCGATGGAATGAATGAAAGTGAAAGCTGGGCAAATGAGAGCACTAACCTTCTCCTCGTTTCATAGTAGCTCAAAAATGGAGAAAAGTTACGGCAATAATGCTTGTGGAGCCGGGGTAGTTAATGTAAAGCAGGGGCTGCTCCTCCCGTGAAGCATCAGACATGTCTCGATCCGCGATTTCAGGCCTGACGAGTTTGAAAAGTTGTAAAAGAGTTGTCTATTTCACCATTATTGAGATGGAGCGGGAGTCGAGCGCAAATATCGAAGGAGCCGCGGTAGGGTTGATAGTTTTGTCATGATGAAAAGCTGAGCGGGTGGTGGACGTAATTTAGTCTTTTGAGAGATAGTGGGGGACAGGTTCGGCTATCGAGGAAAGAAAAGCGATCCGTGATCTCTCCACCATGAAAAGGAAGGAAGACGACAAGACGAGAAACTCAAAATCTCTAGAAGAGCGCTCGCCTGGTGATCGTCTTCCATGCTCGAAGAGCGACTCCTGAGTACGCAAAGTCACTCAAAAGAAAGTTTAGAGAGAGTAAACATAGGAAGAGGATTACAAGACCTTGAGTGATTAAAAAAGGACGAACAAACCTTTTCTTGATCCAGTATGTTTAACAGTCATAGTCATTTGTTGGAGATGACTGACCCAAATGTCCTAGGTAATGTGCAGTTGGGAGACCTCGAAGTCTTTGGGATCGAGCCAGATGTCGAAACCATACTACCCAACCCTGCTGGCAACGAGGTTCAGGATCAGGGCAGCGACGATGACAGTGGTGGCGACGACGACAGTAGCAGCAACGACGACGGCAGCGGCGATGTCCCATCTCGTGGAAGAAGACGTCGCCGGCTCTATACTGAGAAGGAAATCCAGATACTCGAAGCCGCCTTCAATAAGTGCCGTTACCCGGATACGAGACGAAGAAGAAAATTAGCCCGGAAATTAGAGATGGAACCCTTAAGGGTCAAGCACTGGTTTCAAAACAGACGGGCCAGATCAGTGGTTCGGGGAAAGTGTCAAGAGCTCGAAACTCTAAAAGAAGAATACGCCAAGCTTCGAGCAGAAAACATGTGGTGTAAGGAAGTCCTCATCAACGCCGCTTGCCTTAACTGCGGTGGTTCTATCGACACTCGCGAAATGTTCCGTGATAAGTTTTCTATGAGAATCGCAGGTGGTCGTCCGCCACCCCACTCCCTCAAACCATCTTTGGAAAGAGGGGAGGCGCGTTACTACAATTTCCCTGACAATGGGCTTACTATCACCACAGACCAGTTCGAAGTCAACCAGCTTCCCCTGCAACAACCTCTGGCACAACCAGACCCCGCCGAGAGTGAATCGAGGAATGATCGCCGAGTCACGGATGCTATCCTGAGTCGCCAAAAGAAGTTCATATGGTCTCCAGAGCTTCACAGAAAATTCCTTGATGCGGTTCACCAAATAGGGAATGACTCATTATGTCCAACACGCGTACATGAGGTCATGAATGAACCGGGGCTCGCTAGAAGGTTAGTCGCAAACCACCTTAATGGTTACCGCAGGAAGCTACGACGGCGTCATGCCGCACGGCGCCTAGAAGAGCCCGACTCGAACTTGAACATTAGGTACGGCTACGAATGCAACAGCCATGCCTCAAGAAGAGCCCTGCCGAGTCTCGATACCAACCAAGCCGGTAGCTCTACCACCAACTGTTGGAGAATTGGTCAATATAGCCCTATCAGTCATCTTAATGTTCCTCAAGAATACGTGCCACCGGTGCAACAAATATACACTTCCCCGCTCGAGCAGCGGCCGTCCACCGGCGCTCTTCCTGCTGCTGATCCACCCACGACGTCTAATGTTCAGGAGTTCGCCCAACTAGGGCATATGATCTCAGATGATCTAGTGGGGGAACACTTCGAACAATTTTGCTTCCCTGATCTCTGAGTGAGACACGCTTTTGATAGGAAAGAGGTCGACCCTCCTCTTTTCTTCTCAAACAAAGATGGTGGTCACAGTTCGAAGAATCCATCAGGAGGAGGCTAGCAAACCTTCACGGCCATGATCTGGAGTCGATGACCGCGCACCTGAACCCAGACATGATGGGGTGGTGATCGAACATACCCAGAGAAAAGGGGGGGCTTGTACACAAGTAGAACTTATTTCTTATTTGCGCATTGTAAAGTTTCAATCGGAGCAGTTCCTTTCTTCTTTAAGGCCTAGGGTTGATTTCACACAATGATGCTTGCTAACATCATCATGTTTAGCTACAACAATCTTTTGTCACGATGGGTTCGAGGTAAATCGACCAAGCGCACGAAGGCAAACGTGACAGCATAGGTTACAAACATAACGTGAGCGGGCTCGAAAGCGGAAAGATCGTCAGTTGCCTCAAACACTATGATTGCGAAACCAAGGGCAATATTGAATCTTGCGAAGGATAAGCGGAAATGTACATACACTCTCATTTATAGCACTTAACAGGAGACTTTACAAACAGACTACTGAGGAGGAACCGTAAATCCAAAGTGAGTTCTAATGAGCATCACAAATGAGCTCAATTGATTCTCCATGCTATCCATGCCTTGCTTACAACCCACACTCTGGGAATCGAGGTCTACAAGCTTGAAGAAAAGGAGGCGACATTTCTCCTTAAGGTCGTTCACCTTGGTCTCATAGTACTCGAACTCAAGCTCTAAGTCCTGAGCCAGCACCCTCCCGCGAGCTATATCCATGCTCAGGTCTTCAAGCCTTTCCTCCAACCAGGCACACTGGAACCTCAGCACGAGGTTGTGCTGATCTTGTTCAAAGGCGGTGTCAAAAAGAGCCAGACGCTCCACCAAGTTGTCCCTCTAACGGACCAACATCGAAACCTGGGAGTGGGCGTATTCAACAGCCCTTTTATGGTTATCGGCCGTCAGCATGGCCAACATCAGGGACTCAGTTCGGTCCTGATAGCGGGCTCGCACGATACTAGCCAAAGTGACCTCCCGGCTAGCAACTTCATAAGCCTGCAGGAAATTGTTGAAGAGAGTTGGGAAGATCACAAACTCCCTTTGAAGTTTCGTACCTTCAATACACACAGTATCCAGGGCCGGAATCAGAGTACGAACTTCAACCTCAGCTTCAGGATGACTGTTTATGTAGCCATAACCTCTACCCAAGAGGTGATAAAACCTCTCCCATTGGGTTGAAGCTTCGGCTGAGGCAGCGGGTACAGGAGAGGAAGCCATCTGCGATTCAACGACAGAGAAAAGAAGGAATGATGGAGGAGTGTTTGAGAGGTTAGTTCGAAATGTTAATCTCCTCGATGTCAACCTCTCGCCCTTTAACGCTCGAACGAGAAAGGGAAAGCTGCAATAATTTTTCTATACGCAGCAGGGCTAATCAAGCCTCATTAATACATCCCTGGTGAGTCACAGATCCACCTCTGTCCCGTGATTTCGGGCTTAGAAAAGGTAACAACATCTAAAGGCCGGCGGACCTATTACTTTGGAGACCGAGCTAGGGGGACAGGCGTAATACTCGATAAAGCAAAAGTCGACACGGGAAATCTGCACGCTCCACTCAGGCAAGAGAGAGTAAGAACGGACGGGGGGAATCACGAAGTCTCGAAAGGAACGCCCGTCAGACGCTCGTTACTCGATTTCAAAGCGACGCTTCTTGGAACACGCCTAATCTCTGATAATTACAGAGAGGGCGAACATCTGAGAAAGGGTGGAGAAGATCAAGCGAACGAAGATCAGGAAAAGACATTTCAACCCAAAATGTTCAAGGGGTACCATCATCTGTTGGAAACGCCTGATCTGAATGTTTCCGAACTTGAACGGCTAGAGGAATTTGAAGACCTCGGAAATGAATTCGTCACGAAGGATATGGAAATCGACTCGACCATCCAGGAGACTCAAGCCCTCAGCGACCAAGACGCCAGCGACGATGATCCGCGCCAGAAAAGAAAGCGTCGCCAGCTCTACACTCCGGATGAGGTCCAGATACTTGAAGCTATCTTCAAGGGATGCCCTTTCTCGGACACAGAACAGAGGAAGAAGTTGGGTCAAAAACTAGGGACGAGCCCTTTGAGGATCTTGAATTGGTTTCAAAATA
This sequence comes from Rhodomyrtus psidioides, assembly GCA_021437785.1. Classification (NCBI taxonomy): domain Eukaryota; kingdom Viridiplantae; phylum Streptophyta; class Magnoliopsida; order Myrtales; family Myrtaceae; genus Rhodomyrtus; species Rhodomyrtus psidioides. The sequence goes on along the minus strand of JAILYB010000027.1, from coordinate 5,082,033 downwards.
AACGAACCAAGCTGAGTAAGCAGTACAAACGACGGGAGACCGCATTTCTAAAGGAACAGAACGAGAAGCTTCGAACAAAGAACGTGAGGTATGAAGAAGTTCTTAGCACTATTGTCTGCCCTAACTGCGGTGGCCCTACCACTCTCAGTAGATTGTTTCCCGTTAAGCCTTCTGCTATGATCGAAAATACTGGTGATGTGCATGAACAAATCAATCCCACAAAGATAGTGCCAGTGCCTTCTGAAGGAGGGAATATATGCCACTATGATGAGAGTCACCACGTCAGAGCCCAAGAGTCTTCTCCACAACGGCTTCGGGCAGGATCAGATCCTGCTCGAGAAGGGTTAAAGATCAGCCGTCAAGCTGTCAACGCTATTCTGAACCAAGAGAAGAAGATTTTCGCGTGGCCCCTTGAGCTTCACCGCAAGTTCTTAGACGTGGTTCGGCGAATAGGGCTCGACTATGCACGCCCGAAGAAAGTAATGGAGGCCCTGAATGCACCAGAACTTACCAAGGCTATGGTCTCAAATCACCTCGGTTGTTACAGAAGAGCGCTAAGACAGCGTCATGCTAACCTCGGTTACAAATTCAACACTTATTGGGAAATTGATCAGAATATTCATCTGAGTCATCCCAATTTTCTTCAAGAGTGTGTGCCACAGATGCAGCAGGTGCAGCACCCATCCGTCGCTGTTTTTCCGCTTACTAATGAGCTTTCTGCGCTTAGTGCCCAAGGACTTGCCGAACTAGGGCATGTGGTTTCAAAGGATCTAACAAGGGAATGCGTTGAGCATTTTTGTTTCCCTAATTCCCAAGTAGGAGATGCTTATGGGGGTCAATCGATCAACTCCCCTCTCATGTTCTCGAGAAGAAATGGAGGTTCCAGCTCGAAGAACCAGTCGGGCGATACTACCCAACCCATGCATCAATATTTCGAAGGATCAGATGACTTCTGCGACGATCAGTCAGTGATACTTCGATCCAAAATGTTCCAAAGATACCGTCATTTGTTGGAAACGCCCGACTTGGAAGTCTCCGAGCTTAAACTGCTGGAAGAATTTGAAGATCACGGGACCGAATCCGGCACGATGGTCATGGAGATTGACACTTCCAACGATGAAACTCAAGGTTGTGGTAATGAAAACAATACCCATAGCAGTGATCAGCGTCAGAAAGGAAAACATCCCCTTCACCATACTTCAAGTCAAGACCGGGAGCTTGATTTTTTCTTCGAGGAATGCCCCCATCCAGATGAGAAGCAGAGGGCTGAGCTAGGTCGAGAGTTAGGGTGGGAGCCTGGGAAGGTCAATAAGTGGTTTCGTAACAAACGAGCCCGGCTGGGGAATCTACATAGACAGCAAGAGCTAGCGATTCTGAAAGAAGAAAATGAAAAGCTTCGAATAGAAAGCGCTAGATATGAGGAAGCACTGAGCAGCGCCACTTGCCTTGATTGCAATAACCATATTCTCATCAGTGAAATATTCTCCGAAGAGCCACTTCTAGATATTGGTAGTGCTCATATGTTACAATGCCTTTCGCAATGTCTTCCGGTGCAGTCAGATACCGTCGAAGGCTTACAAGAGCAGTTTCCAACACAATCAGATCTCATAGAGATTAGTCGGCGAGCTGTTCTTGTTGATAAGAAAGCGCGATTTTCTTGGACTGCTGAACTCCATCAGAAATTTGTTGATACAGTTCGACAGTTGGGGATCGACACGGCACGATCAACGCGCATACACGAAATCCTGAACGTGCCGGGACTCTCTAAAGTTAACGTCGCGAGCCACCTTGGATATTTCAAGAGGTTGCTAAAAGAGGGACGGGTGACACTAAGCTCGGATGGAGCTGGTTCGAACTTAAATGTTGGTCATAACTGCAACCACGATGATTGTAGAGCCGGGAACACCCAACCATGTTTCGGTGTTGACGAGACCAGCAACCATGTCACCGACTCCTCTAACCCAAATCGGAACGCTCCACCAAGCAGTCTCAATACCCCTCAAGTGTATATACCGCAGTTCCCGCAAATAGGAACTCCCCAATTTGAGTACCAACCTGTTGCTAGTGCTCTTCCCATGGCAAATCCAACATTTACATGGGACATGTCTACATATTTGCCGGTCAACAAGGGAGGTTCCAGCTCGAGGAATCAAATCATCCAAGGCGAGAGTGATCTATCGCCAGCGGTCGGTGACACTCGACTTGAGCATCAATGGCTCGGAGATTCGAGCGATTTCCTTGGAGAGGAACTCAATTTTTGGTTCGATCAGCCTGAAGCTGGCGGACTCTTGCAATAGTGATACAGAGCCGACGATCAGGTGTTTGATTCAAGGCGCGATTTGTAAAAAATTGTTCGGAGAAAAGAGGATGAATAGCCTGAATGAATGTATTGGCAATCCCATTGTAAGGCTCCCATGGGGGCATTTCTCATTTACGCTTAAAACTAGTCGTACGAAGATCCGCCTTACCTTTTGAGCATCTTTAAGCTCAGGGGCGAGCTCCCCAAGCAATGATCATCGTTCGCAGAGCATAATGGAATCCACCCCTTCAATGCAAAATGCATCTGGCCGCGAAGCCACCCATTTGGTAAAACGATGTATCGTTCCTAAACGATCTCCAATCGGATACCGAAATAATGTCTTCTTTCTTTTCCTTCTCAGATGATAAACATGGATAAATCACTTAAGGAGTCATGCGTTCAAATAGCAGAACAGACGCTGCCCAGCTGGGGGCAGATGAACCAGTGATGTTACAAACACTCCAAGCATGGATAGGCGGATTTGATAGATGTTGTTCATATCAACACGCCACATCAGAATGGGATGAAAATCAAGAGTAAAGTTGTATCGTCCCAATTTGTCTTGAATTCGAGGATATGAATTGATACTTGTTGTCTATCCTTGGCAGGGGAGTCGCCTTGCAGAGGAACAAGTTCTTACATCCCATGTACTACTCGTCAGAGTACATGACCAAGGGTAGGATGTATCGTTTCGATTTTTGAAAAATTTGTGAACCTACAATGATATGCTTTCTTTACATTTGCAGGGGTCTGCAGCCGCGACAGGTAGGTAAGTATCCCTTTCCCAGTTAGCTGGAGATAAAGAATGTTAAAATCCCTTTAGCCGTCATGGAAATTATCCAATGCATCGATGTTCATGATTTAAATCGGGAGGTTGCCCAAAGCATGAATAAAACATGCACGATACATCACAAAATCCCCTCGATGGATAAATTTTGGGAAAGAAAAAAATGAATTTTTCCAAATATGATTATTTCTCAAATCATTCAAAAGGAAGTTTACTCAAAAGAGAGGCGAACCCAGTCCAAACACATCCTACATACACTTGAGAGATGAGGGAAGTGAATCGGATGGCAAAATCTGTACCTACGGAGGTAGGGGCCATTCGCAGCGATTACATGGATTGGGACGACGGAGGCGTTCGTTTCATATCCCCTAAACACTACAGGTAACCGTTGATAACCCCTTGAACGGCGATTTTCATTCTTAACCCTGTCAAGAACCACCCCACATCGGGGCAAAATGGAGGTGAGTCCAGCAGCATCAGGAGGAAATGGTTAGAAATTTTCTTGCTCGGACTAACATTAATCTTTGTGTGTTGTTTATATGGTAATCCAAGTGCCATAGGATGATGAGGAGCATTCATTTCTCTATCCCACACACCGAATCCTTTGCATAGCCAAGTTGAGCCTGCAAAATCATTTCATAAACCCGTTGGTGATCATTGCACTTTCCAAGACGGATGCGACATCACTTCAGAAACGAGGGAGTTCAAGACCTAGGGTTTACGAAAAAGCTACTAAGTCGATACTCAAGCGTGCTAAGAGCCAAGTCATATATCTAGCACAATTGCCAAGCATCCCGCTTGCGACAAGGGATTAAAGAAATCCCCAGCATCAGATAAGAAAAAGCAAAGTGCCTGGTAAAAGCAAGGCCGATGCTCGCATAAGCTGTTTGATTGATCCCCAGTAAAGTCTGGTCGGGAAAAGAGGAAATTCCTAAAAGAGTAGTATCAAAAGGGCTACTCCCCAAATGGCGTCAAGCGCGGAGCAAAGATATAGAGAGAATTATTGGTCTCTGAATGCAACAAGAGACGCTCTCTAAAGGACTTGTGCACACCTCAAAAGCGGTTGCACACCTCAAAAACTGAATATGCAGAATGGAAAAGACAGGTGACGAATTTGCAATGATCACCAATGTCAATCCCCTCATAAATTCTGGGCCAAAAACAAGCCTTTTTCGGTCCCCAATCCTACCAATGTCATAACCCTGAAACAGTCTTCTCTGACTAAGACATTTGGGTTAACATATAGCTTAGCTCGAAGAAGTACGAGCAAGACTATTTCTTTCTCATTTGCAGGGTTCTCGACTTGTAAACCCGGAGCAGATGGTGAAGAATTTCATTCAAATGACCTTGACTCAAAAGTGAGTCCCTCTTGAAGATCAATAACCAAGCCCAACATTACGGTCCCATGGAAGACCTCCCGACCGATCAAAATGTATGCGCTGCGAATGATCCTAAAACCTAGGCACAGGTTAATAGGAAGTTGGCGCATTCCTTAAGACCATTATCACAGAGCGGTGAGGAGCCCTCTTGGATGAGAAATTCTCCAATAGATGTTTTGAACAAACTCTTTTTGGAAATTTCAAATTGTTTGATCCAGATTTTCCGTGCAAGGGATTTGTGATCACATTTGCATGTTGCAAGAATGCTTTGGACAACCTCCAGCATCAAAATGCACATTTCACAATTAAAACTTAAGTCATACGGTTTTTGTCAAGTGGACAGCCGTGGTCTTCCCAAAAATTACTAACGTTTTCTTGGTGAAGAAAAATCTTTCAAGCTCAAACTTCTGCAGGATACCTGGAGAACCCAGCTCCCAGAATGTCGCCTCAGCAGACTCAAGTGAAGCTTTGTCAAAATAAAATCTTTCACTGCTTCAAAAAACTGAATTCCCGACAAACTTCGGGATCTCTAAAAAAAGAGGGGAAGAAAAACTCTTTTAAAAGAAAAAGTCCTATCAGACGTGGAGAACCCTCGTCATGAGACCCCTTTTAAAAAAAAAAAAAATCTAGGCAGTCTCATCGGACGTGGAGAACCCTCGTCATGAGATCCCTTTTCAAAATTCAAACAGTCTCATCGGACGTGGAGAACCCTCGTCATGAGACCCCTTTTTAAAAATTAGGCAGTCTCATCGGACGTGGAGAACCCTCGTCATGAGACCCATTTTCAAAGCAAACTGAAGGTAGAAACCGCCTGAAGGGTCAAACTCAAGGTAGAAACCGCCTGAAGGGTCAAACTCAAGGTAGATACCGCCTGAAGGGTCATCTTAAGGTAGAAACCGCCCGAAGGGTCAAAACAAAGGTAGAAACCGCCTGAAGGGTCAAACCAAGGTAGATACCGCCTGAAGGGTCATCTTAAGGTAGAAACCGCCCGAAGGGTCAAAACAAAGGTAGAAACCGCCTGAAGGGTCAAACCAAGGTAGAAACCGCCCGAAGGGTCAAAACAAAGGTAGAAACCGCCTGAAGGGTCAAACCAAGGTAGAAACCGCCTGAAGGGTCAACTCAAGGTAGAAACCGCCTGAAGGGTCAAACCAAGGTAGAAACCGCTTGAAGGGTCAACACAATGGTAGAAACCGCCTGAAGGGTCAATCAAAGGTAGAAACCGCCTGAAGGGTCAATCCAATAGCGAAAATCACTTAAATGGTCAACTCAATGGTCCGATCCACCATACGGATCAAAATCCTTGGCAAATCCCAAATGGGGCGCGTCTTCCTTAGATTCCTATCAGTTAGGAATCTCATTATGGTTTAACCTACCATACGGGTCAGAGCTTAACCTCTCTAGGACACTCTAGAAACGAGTCCCTAGAAATTCTCTAGAATCCATCAGACACTGCGAAAATCGCACAAACATCGAATAGGTAAGTGGCAGGTATATCTCTCTACTATCTCACTCTCTCATGTCAAATAAATGTTTCCCCTTTCAAGAAAGAGCATACATCGACAAGCATAAAAAAAACGGATGTCATGACTCCTTTTCCTTTAGTTTCACGAGTCGAGTCGATCAGGACTCAGGTGTCACCTTGTCTTTGAGAGAAACCTCTGAGGGGATTCCTCTGATGAGATTCCTCTCAAAGAGGGGCAGCTGTTGACACCTAAATTTTGATCAACCTTTTTCTTCCTCTATTTTTCAAAAATTCATAGAAAATTCATAAAAAGCTAAAAAATTACAAAAACCAACTTTGGTAGCCTTGGCCAAGCTAAAGGGACCATTTTGGATAAAAATATTTTTTTTTATATTTTTCCTATTTTTTATTATTATTATTTTCGAAAAATATAAAAATAAAAATAAAATAAAAAAAGTAGTATTCGAGGTCACAAAAATATATACAAATAGTAGGTATTTTTATTTTTAATTTTCTTTACTTTAGGACCTCATAAAACAGTAAAATTCAGGTTCCATTTTAGGTGTTCACTGATCACCGTAAAATTGAATTTGACAAAAATATTAGTAATGATTAAAAGGAAAAGGAGTGAAAACATCATCATTTAAAAGAAAAAGGGAACTAATCATTTTGTTTTCGCTTTTGATTATTTTATTATTATTTTTTTTACTTTTTAGTATTTTATTATATTATTATATTATTATTATATTATTATATTATTATATTTTTTTATTACTTTACTCTCCTCCCCTCTCCTTCATCACCCGCAGCATTCCTCTTCTTCTTCCTCCTCCTTCTTCTTCTTCTCTTCTTCTCTTCTTTCTTTTCTTCTCATTTTTTCATCCTCCCCTAGATTACGGCGACCACCCTCACCGCCACCTTGCTCCGCCACCCTCCGACGCCGTGCCGAGATCCCGTCCGTCTTGCTGTTTATCACGACATCGTGGAGCTCCTAGATACCGCAATCCCCCTCCATCTTCCTCCTCTGTTTCGCCCCCTGCCACGTCGTCGCTCTTCGTCGTCGCCGCTTGGCCACGAATCCATCGTGTTCGGGCCGATCCCGGCCGTGGGCCGATCCCGTGGGCCGGTGGCCGTGCGCCTCGGCCATGGCCGAAGCCGTAGGCCGGTGGCCGTGCGCCTCGGCCATGGCCGAGCCTATGGCCGAGGCCGTGGGCCGAGGACGTCGGCCGAGTGGCCGTGCGTCTCGGCCATGGCCGAGCCCGTGGGCCAAGGCCGTGGGCCGAGGCCGTAGGCCAAGGCCATGGCCGAGCCCATGGCCGAGGCCGTAGGCCAAGGCCATGGCCGAGGCCGTGGGCCAAGGCGGTGGGCCGAGGCCGTAGGCCGTGGGCCAAGGACGAGCCCATGGCCGAGGCCGTGGGCCAAAGCCGTGGGCCGAGGCCGTGGGCCAAAGCCGTGGGCCGAGGCCGTGATCTTGGGCCGAGGCCGTGAGCCCATAGCCGGTCCATGGCTGAGTGAATTGGCCCGTTTCCGAGCCGGGATTTATTTATTTTTGAAATTATTATTATTTATTACCGGTCTTAAAACTTGTAAAATTGATTGTTGACATTTTGATGTGGTGATCGACAGGTGATGTGCATGGAGATGGTCGCAGGCTGGGGCTGGGCGATTGAAGGCCGGTGTCCAATCCGGTATGTTTTACGTACCCGATCCGTGTATTAGGGTTATTTTTCTAAAATGTCGCCATTATAGATTTGGTTTGCATGTATTTATCTCAGTTCAGTAGTTAGCTTATTTATCTGGTTGAGTGTTGTCTATTGCCAATGATATGCGTTTTGTTAAAATATTTTCTGAAAATATAAAAAAATATTAATAAATCAGAAAATGCCAAAAAAATGGAAAAATTAAAGAAAAACAAAAAAATTGAGAAGAATTGCAGAAAATTACTAAAAAAATGCTAGAAAATTCCCAAGGCTGAAAATGATCAAAAGAAATTGATTGGTTGTCGTTTTTTAGGATTTTCTCCCATTTAATCCAAAACGACGATTTTACCCCTCAAAGGGTAAATCGTCTTTGATATTCCGATGAATTGTGGAAATTGCTTAGAATTTGGCGATGAGCCAGATAGGTGGCTAAACCTTATGTCTAGGATTTCCACATTTCATTCTCATTTTTAGAAAATGACGATTTTACCCTTCGAATGGTAAATCGGTTTCTAAAATTCCAAAAAATCATGAAAATTGCAAAAAAAATAGGAAATGGGTCAATTGAGTGACCAAACCTATTTTTGACATCGTTTTACTCCGAATTCATTCCGAAATGATGATTTTGCCTTTTTTGGGCAAATCGTCACTTTTGTCTCAAAATTACGACTTTACCCCTTATGGGTAAAATCATGTCTAAATCATTCCTAAGCTTGATTGATACTTATTTAGGTTAATAGAGCCTTCTTATGAGTGTCATGTTGATTTGATGTGTTTACTTTGCATACTTGGATTCATTGATTTGCGCCTTTTATTATTGATTGTGATTGCCAGGATAGTCATTCCTATTTGCATGAATTCCTAGATTTAGGATTCATATTCCACTCATCTGCATGAAATCTTAGGTCAGAAAATTCAGTCAATTTAGGTACCGAAAGGGCGTCAACTCTGACAGTTGGCGTAACTAAGTCCCCGAACCCATTTCTCTGGTTATCGCAGAATTGAATAGAAACTCCCGACTATTCAATAGGGTGGTCCAATCATACCCTCCAAAAAATGATTGGTGGCGACTCCATGGCATGCACACTTAACACATGTCACTAGACCACACTGAAGGTCGACTACGTATACCTCCGTTGCGATTTGGGTAACGGGCCTTGGGAGAGGCCCGCGTCTGACCAGACTGGACGGCCCATTAGCCCTCGAGAGCCCACGGCGAACCTCGAGAGGGTCGCGACAGAACTATGGATCGAGTCCCAATGCAACGATAGCTGTGCAATGGATCGGCTCTTTCTAGAACTCGAGGTGGGAACCTTGACCTTAGGTGCCAAATCCTTTGATTTTTAGAAGTTTTATCCTCCCTTGTCTCATGTGCATGTCTTTAGATGGTTGGTATATCTAAAACCACCTAAAAAAAAATTGGTGATCCTGGAGTCACATCTCGAAGACTGGAACTGGGGCATCTCCAAGTGTTCGGGCCACAATCCTTTGATTGATTTGACATTTTTAGTTCTCTTGTATAAGATTAATTTTGCTGAGATCCTCTCTATATCGTCCCTTAGATTGATTGTATTAGGGATCTATTTGTATTGTATACATCTTGATAAGGCTCATTTCTATCGAAAGTGGGGGCAAATTCCCCAAACCCTTGGAGCATAGTGGAATTCGTCCCTTCAGTGCAAAATACATTTGGCCGCAGAGCCACTCGTTTGGTGAAAGGACGTATCGTTCCTAATTGATTTTTAATCAGATCTGGGGATAAGTTTTTCTCCATTTTTTTTTATCTCAGGTGATAAAAGAGACAATGCACCCAAAAGCTCATGCATTCAAATGACAAAACAGACGTCGCCCAGCTGGGGCAAATGAACCGTAGGCGTTGCAAATACCTTCAAGCACGGATGGAGGAATTTGATAGATGTTGTTCATATCAATATGCAACATCAAAACGGAATGCAAATCGAGAGTAAAGTCGTATCGTCCCAATTTATCTTAGATTTGGGAATACGAGTTGACACTTGTTATTTATCCTTGATAGGGACTCGCCATCAAGGAGAACAGATTTTCACAACCTGTGTAAACTCGCTAGGGCACACGACCAAGGGTAGGATGTATCATTCCAATTTTTATAAAATTTTGGGACATACACTGACATATTTCTTCTTTATCTCCAGGGATCTCCAGCCACGACGGTCAGGTAAGTATCCCTTTCCCCAATCAATTGAAAATGTTAAATAAAAAAATAGAGAGAAAAAGAAAAGCTTTTAGAATCTGATGTCTAGAAAAGACATAGAATTCTAATTTTATTGACATTCATGTTTTAAAACAGGAGGTTGTCTGAACAGGAATAAAACATGCATGGTGCATCATAAGATTCCCATGAGGGGTAAATTTTGGAGAAAATGAAAAGAATTTTTCTAATAAAAGTTGTTCAGACCGTTTAAAAGGGTGTTTTCTCATACGAGAGGCGAAGCCTAATCCAAACATGTCCAACATACACTTGAGAGATGAGTGGAGTGAGCAGATAACAAAATCTGGGTCTACGGGGGTAGGAACCATTTGCAGCGATTACATGGGTTGGGACGACAAGGCATTCGTTTCATATCCCCAAAACACTACAGGTGACCGTTGATAACCCATTTGAACGGTGGTTTTCATTCTTAACCCTGTCAAGAACCACCCCACACCGGGGCAAAAAGGAAGTAAGTCCAGCAGCGTCAGGAGAAAATGGTTAGAAATTTTCTTGCTCGGACTAACATTAATCTTTGTGTGTTGTTTATATGGTAATCCAAGTGCCATGGGATGACGAGAAACATTCATTCTTTATCCCACACACTGTATCATTTGCACAGCCAAGTTGAGCCTGCAAATTCATTTCATGAACCCATTGGTGATCATTCCAAGACGGATGCCGCACCACTTCCAAAATGGAAGAGTTCAAGACTCAGGAATTACGAAGAGAATTCCCGGACTGATATTTAAAGCATGTTTAGACTATGTGTCTAACATGATCCTATGAAGATAAGAAAAAGTGGGATTTCAAAAATGAAATGAGAAAAATCCACGGCATTAAGAAAAAGCAAAGTGTCTGGTAAAAGCAAGGCCGATGCTCGTGTAAGTTGTTTGATTGATCCACAATGAAGCCGAATGAGAAAAGAGGAACTCCCTAAAGGAGTCAGATCAAAAAGACTACTCCCCAAATAGTGTCAAACGTGGAGCAGAGACATAGACAGAGTCATCAGTATCTTAAAATGCGACGAGAGACGTTCTCTAAAGAGCTGGTGCACATCTCAATCGGTTGCGCATCCCAAAAAACTGAAGGTGCAGAGAAGAAAGGGCAAGTGGTAAATTTGCAGTGATCACCAATGTCAAACCCCTCATAAATTCTGGGCCAAAAACAAGCTTTTTTTTTCGGTCCCCAATCCTACCAACATCATCACCCTGAAACAGTCTTCTCTGACTAAGACACTTGGGTTAACATATAGCTTAACTTGAAGAGGTACGAGAAAGATTATTTCTTTCTCATTTTGCAGGGTTCTTGACTTGTAAACCCGGAGCAGATGGTGAAAACTTTCGTTCAATGACCTCGACTCCAAAGCGGGTCCCCCTTGAAAACCAATATCCAAGCCCAACATTACGGTCCCGTGGAAGACCTCCCGACCGATCAAAATGTATGCGCTGCGAATGAGCCTAAAACCTAGACACATGTTAGTAGGGAATTGAGTGCATCCCCTATAAAAACCACAATCTCAAAACAGGTGAGAAGACCTTCTTGTCGAGAAATATTCCGATTGATGTTTTGAGCAAACTCTCTTTGGAATCTTCAAATTGTTGGATCCAGATTTTCCGTGCAAGGGATTTGTGATCACATTTGCATGTTGCAAGAATGCTTTGGATAACCTCCATGTTGACACCTGATTTTTGACCCAGCCTTTTTCATTTTTATTTTTTTTGAAAAATCATAAAAAATTCATAAAAAGTCAAAAAATTACAAAATCAACTTTGGTGGCCTTGGCCAAGCCCAAGGAACCACTCTTGACCAAAAAATAATTTTTCATATTTTTCATATTTTTTAGTATTTTTGGAAAATAGAAAAACACTTAAAAAATCAAGAAAAATAGCATTTGAGGTCACAAAAATATGGAAAAATATCCAATATTTTTCCTTTTAATCCCTTGTATTTTTGACCTCACAAAAAAGTCAAAATCAGATTCAATTTTAGGTGTTCCTTTGTAACCCGTACTATTGAATTTGAAGAAAAAAATAACAATTGAGTCTTTTAATTTGCAATTTTGGCATTTTTTAAGATCTTGACATTCAATCTAACTAACCCCTATTTCAATTTAGCCCAATTGTGTGTGCAATTTGCTCAATTGCACGGATTTGACAAAATTACATACTAAAATTGCATTTTAGTCCTTGAAATTGAGCATAATTGAAATTACTTTCAATTCAAGGGCTATCACTGCAAATTGAACATGCTACCCAATGGATTTCACCATTTTAAATCGATTGGCACAGGTGGTTTGACTCAATTTGATCATTTGCACCCTCAATTACACGATCCCCAATTTCCAATTAAATGAAAATTTGGGGATTTTGTAGAAATTGATGAAAACTTTTGGGCAAAACCACATTTCTAGATAGAATTCATGCCCTAGATTCGATTATGAGGTTCAATTGTAAAAATTTCCCATTAATTTGGGTTTAATTTCGAAAATGGTGAGTCGGAACCGGTTCTGACCGGTCCGACCGCCGGTCCGACCGGTCAAACCGGTCCAGAACAGTGTCATCTTCTTCCTCGAGAGTCTGCGCAAATGAACAGTGAAAAGCCGAGCTTTGACAGCTAAATTGACAGACCAATCGACCGCAATCGGAGACACACTGGTGGGGGTTTAAAACTTTAGATCGTCCCCCGTTGATTGACACCAAGATCACGACCAATGGTTGCCTGAGGAGGGAGTAATCGGATGGTCAAGGTCGCCGGACCTGCAAAAGTCAACAAAAGCAAAAAACAGCTCAAATCCTTGCCAAATTCGTGCGAAATAAAGCCGGCCGCAGAACCAAATGGGATTAAACGGAATGCCCATCCTCCCCGACGTCGTTCTGACCTATTTGCACGTGACTACACGTGCCAAATGGAGTTGGTTGAAGCTCCACCGTTCGGCGCCAAAATTCCCAGGAGCTATATAAGCTCGTGATCGCTTTCAGTTGAAAAAAAAAACGGATTCAGTTCGAGGAGAAGAAACTGAATCGAGAGAGAGAAAGGGCTCACCTTCCCTCGCGGTGGTCGAAGGTTGGAGCTCAAAATTGCAGAGCGCCGGTTGGGCCTTCCGAGGCAAAACCAAAGCTCCACGAGGTCGCTGCGAGATCGCCCAGAGTCCCCTGAAGCGATCGCCGCCGGCCGCGCCCAGTGAAATCGCAAGAACAGGTGAGTTGCAGTCCCGAGTTTTTCTTCAAGCTTCTATGGCGATTCGCGCATTTCTTAATCATTCATACAATTAATGTGGGCGTTTCATTCCCTGAACATCACTGACCATCATCGCGTATCTTGTTTGCATCGGTTTTGTCTTAACATGCCCAATTGAGTCTTCAAATCCAACCTCCATTGTCGAGCTACTGTTCATACTTCCCCAGCCGAATCTGGGCCGAGCGAGCTCAATCGGAGCTCGAGGTAAGTCTTCTGAACCTCCATTGGTGTTATTCTGTAACTGAATTTCTTTGATTTCGAGTGAATCGCATGATTGAGCTTCCACGGCCGTACTCGGCAATTCGCACGATGTTCTTGATTCTGTGAATAGGATGTTTCGATTCTTAGATATGTCAAACTAAAGCTAGTCGCGAATCGATTGCCGTTGGTTTCGAGTGATTCCATTAAGATTTCACCGCACGATCATCGCCGGAGAACTACAGCCGTCCATCCTGCCGGAGTCGCGAGGTTGAAGACGAAGCTGACGTGGCGCGGTCAACTGGTCAAAGGTCTAGGTGGCGACACGTGATTGGTCCACGTGGATGTCGAGTCAGCATGGCCGTTGAGTCTGTTATTCAAATAAAAAGAATCCAACGGCTGAGAATAATCGAGTCTAATAAATGATGACCGTCCGATTAGAAATTAGGATTATTCGAAAATGATTTTAATCGTAAAATCAGTCAGGATAAGAAACGGTGCCGTTTAGAGGAAGGATTAGGCGACGTCGTTTTAGGTTAATGAAAATAGACGGCTCAGATCAGATTCCACGTTCTAATCGTGGCCGTAGATTTAAGTAATCTGATCAGACGGCTGTCGCGACCCGTCCGAAAGCGGACGCGGCTAATGGATTACCGATCGCAGATCTTGTATCGGCGCGAGCCCTCCCAGGCCCATACCAAATCGCGGTGGGAATATATATTTTTTTAAAGGATTCGACGATAAGAGTTGATCGCTTTCGACCTTCGATATGGTCGTGGTGGCATGTGCAAATTGTGCATGCATTTGGAGTCGCCACCGGTCTTTCTCGGAGGGTAGACCGGAAACCTTACTGATTGATTGGGAGAGATCGATCAATTCTGCAGAACCAGAGATTTTGGGTTCGGGGACTTGGTTACGCCGGTGTCATTACCAACGCCCTTTCGGTACCTAACGCGAGTGATTTTCCTAGCTAAGAGTTCATGCAGGCGCAATTTTAGGTGAGGTAGGCTTGATTCAGGGTTTCATACAGATTGGAAGACTGTTCCTATCAATCACAGTCCATTTTAATGACAGCGCAATCGAATGCATAAATAAACCACATCGATGCACATCAATTCAAATCAATGGCTTCCTAGCATAGCCATAAGGGCTTATTATGGCCATTTCCTATTTTCTGGGATTTTCTGAATTTTTCGATTTTTTTTTTGAATTTTTTTATGATTTTCTATTTTTTATTGAATTTTTTTTTTTTTAGTAAAACATTTTAATTAAAATATTTCTTTGACAATATACAACACTCAACCACATAAGCAAAACATTAGACTGGAATGAATACATGCAGAAAGATAACTCTGACGCCCGAGTGGCACACACAAAAGTATACCTGATTAGACTCCGGTCTTCAATCATCGAACCCCGGCGTTCTCTGTACGCGTAGCCACCAAATACCTTAGTCGGGATTGGCGATGATCTTAGAGAAATTCTTTGGTGCGAACCTTGAAGTCAATCGGATTATGGCCCAGAATCTTCGGACGATCGGCCCAAATTCTTGGCCAATGGGCCAATTCTCTCGGCCAACTTGGCCCGCGACCAGGCACAACGGCCCAGTTGCCCGGCTCACTTCACTGGACATGGCCCAGTACGTTGGCCTACGGACCGGTCACTCAGCCCACCCACCTAGTACACAGGCCAGGTCAGATTGAGCTATGGCCCATGATACAAGCCCATGAAAACAGGGCACACGACAGGCACATCGGGACAGAGAGTCTCGGGACTGTTTTCGGCTTCCTGGGGCGGTGAACGGCTGACGCGAGAGTGGTAGTGGCTGGTGGCGGTTCAAGAGAATGTCGGGGACGGCGGACAACCACCAAAGGCGACGGCGGCGTCGCGGACAGAAGAGGAAAACAGGGTGGTCGCGGCACCAAAACAAGAGCAAGGGACGGGGAGCTCTGGCCGGCTGATTCAAGCTTCCGCGGGCGGCAGCTGACAAACAACGACCTTGGTTGACGACTGGGTTGAATAAGGGTCGATGGGGGTCAGCCGGCGAGGAACGGAGCTGGGCTGGATATAGCAGATCTGCGGCGGAGGAACCTGAGAGCCAAAACAGAGCATGACGGCCTCTCGAGCTATCTCGTGGCTCCGGGGTGGCTCACAGCGACTAACGACGGCTTGAGTTGGGCCTATGGATCGGAAGGAGGACGGCGAGGTGGTGGTTGACAGTCGGGGGCGGCGTCGCTGGCCGGCAGAGTGCAAGCAGCACACTGAAACCGAAACAGAGGGGGCTGGACGTCGAGGTCTTTCGGCGTATCCGATGGCTCATTGACAACCGATGGCGGCGGAGATGCGACAGCTGAGGAGGCTGGAGTTCGGATATGGCTGCGCGAAGTGGAGGAGTAGCGGTATGGGCTGGCGCGGTTCGATTTTCCCACTAACGCCGAAACGGGGCAAGGGGCTTCTCGGCGGCTCCGATGGCTCGTGGCGGCTGACGACGGCTCGTGGCGGCTGACGACGGCGATGGAGGGTAGTCGGAGGTGGCAAGCGGCGATTGGAGGCAGAGGTGGTCAGAGGTGGCTCGAAGAAAAATCAGAGCGTACGAGCCGGAGGAACTTTTTTGCTGAGGAGGGAGGAGGAACAGGAGTGCATGGGCTCGTCGGGCTCCAAGGAAGAAAAATGACTGTGTCTCTCTCAAAGCTTTTGATGACTCAGCAAAAATAAAAAAATGGACGGAGTCCGACCGTGGTGTCCTGTTGTGGTCCTCTTCTCTCTCCCTTTTAATAATAATCCCACTCTTCCTTTCCCTTTTCAATGTCTTCTCTTTTCAAAACAATGGCGCCGCTCCCTTTCTTTTGGCGATATTCTGTCCATTTGGCCTTTAGGGATCCGACTCCCTTGGATTCAATCTCGGTCCTTCGTTTCTTTCTAATTAGGTCAAGCATTAGTAACAACTAAAAGGGATGTTAGAATTGTACGTCAATACTAAAAAAAAAATGAAAAATTATCAAATTAAAAGACTCGAATGATTTTTTTATGCCCGATTCGAGTTTATGTTTGTGAAGGAACATGGTGACCCAAGCCGAATTTTCCAGATTTAAAGTGACACACTTGAAGAGGAAATTAAAACAAAATTATTGAATATTTTTGTGTATTTTTCTGACCACGAATGGTATTTTTTTTCTGATTTTTTTGGGTATTTTTATGATTAAATAAATTCGAAAAATATTATAAAATACCAAAAAATATTTTTTGTTCAAAATTGGTCCCCGAGGCTAGACCAAGGCTTCCAAAGTTGATTTTGTGATTTTATGACCTTTTTTTGATATTTTTAATTAATTTTAAAGAATAAAAATCATAATAACAAATGGTCAAAAATCAGGTGTCAACAGCTGCCCCTCTTTGAGAGGAATCTCGTTAGAGGTTTCTCTCAAAGACAATGTGGCACCTGAATCTTAACCGACTCGGCTGGAGAAAAGAAATGCTATAACATCGGACCCTTAAGGCTCTTAATAAAAATTCAAATTAATCTCCGGTTTACTCCAACAATTTGAACATGGGCTGGGATGAGAGAGGCTTACCTGAAGCTTACCTGCCGGATGCTGCCCGCTGTGACGACTTTCAAGAAGATACCTAGGGCTCGTCATTCAGAATATCCTAGGGAGATTAAGCTCTGACCTGTATGGTAGGTCATACCATATGGAATTCCTAACTGGTAGGAACTTAAGGAAGACGCATTCTTTCTTTGGGAATTTGCCAAGGATTTTGATCCGTATGGTGGATTAGACCATAAGCGGTTCGCCTACAGTAAGACTTACCTAAGAAAACAACTTCCTCAACATTTGGAATTAGTCAAAGTTTTGATCCGTATGGTGGATCGGACCGTTGGGTTGACCCTTATGGCGGTATCTACCTCTGTTTTGACCCTTCAGGCGGTTTCTACCTTTGATTGACCCTTCAGGCGGTTTCTACCATTATTTTGACCCTTCAGGCGGTATCTACCTTGATTTGACCCTTCAGGCGGTATCTACCTTTGTTTTGCTTTGAAAAGGGGTCTCATGACGAGGGTTTTCCACGTCCGATGAGACTGTCTGATTTTTGAAAAGGGGTCTCATGACGAGGGTTCTCCACGTCCGATGAGACTGCTTGATTTTTTTTGAAAATGGGTCCTAGGACGAGGGTTCTCCACGTCATGCTAGGACTTGGGTCTGTTGAGGCGACATTCTGGGAGCTGGGTTCTCCAGGTATCCTGCAGAAAGTTTAAACCTGAAAGATTTTTCTTCACCAAGAAAGTGTTAATAATCTTTGGGAAGACAATAATTGTCCAATTGACAAAATTTATGACTTAAGTTTTAGTCATGAAATGTGCATTTTGATGCTGGAGGTTATCCAAAGCATTCTTGCAACATGCAAATGTGATCACAAATCCCTTGCACGGAAAATCTGGATCAAACAATTTGAAATTTCCAAAGAGAGTTTGTTCAAAACATCTATTGGAGAATTTCTCATCCAAGAGGGCTCCTCACCGCTCTGTGATAATGGTCTTTTGTAAGGAATGCGCTCAACTTCCTACTAACCTGTGCCTAGGTTTTAGGATCATTCGCAGCGCATACATTTTGATCGATCGGGAGGTCTTCCACGGGACCGTAATGTTAGGTTTGGATATTGGTTTTCAAGGGGGACCCGCTTTGGAGTCGAGGCCATCGAATGAAAGTCTTCACCATCTGCTCCGGGTTTACAAGTCAAGAACCCTGCAAAATGAGAAAGAAATAGTCTTGCTCGTACTTCCTCGAGCTAAGCTATATGTTAACCCAAGTGTCTTAGTCGGAGAAGACTGTTTCGGGGTTGTAACATTGGTAGGATTGGGGACTGAAAAAGGCTTATTTTTGGCCCAGACTTCGTGACGGGTTTGACATTGGTGATCATTGCTGATTTGCCTCCTGTCATTTCCTTTCTGCATTTTTAATCTCTGAGGTGCGCAACCGATTTTGAGGTGTGCACCAGCTCTTTAAAGAGCGTCTCTTGTTGCATTCAGAGATTGACTCTCTCTATGTCTTTGTTCTGCGCTCGACACCATTTGGGGGGTAGTCTTTTTGATCTGACTCATTTAGGGGTCTTTCTCTCTTCCCAACTAGGCTTCATTGGGGATCAAGCAAACAGCTTGCATGGGCATCAGCCTTGCTTTTACCAGGCACTTCGCTTTTTCTTGATGCCGGGGATTTTTTTTCTCATTCTCATCTCTTTTTTTTTTGAAACCCCATTTTTCTCATCCTCATGGGATCATGTTAGACATATAGTCTAAACATGCTTTAAATATCATTCCGGGAATTCTCTTCGTAATCCCTGAGTCTTGAACTCTTCCATTTTTGAAGTGGTGCGGCATCCGTCTTGGAATGATCACCAATGGGTTCATGAAATGAATTTGCAGGCTCAAGTTGGTTGTGCAAAGGATTCGGTGTGTGGGATAGAAAAATGAATGCTTCTCATCATCCTATGGCACTTGGATTACCATATAAACAACACACAAAGATTAATGTTAGTCCGAGCAAGAAAATTTCTAACCATTTTCTCCTGATGCTGCTGGACTCACCTCCATTTTGCCCCAGTGTGGGGTGGTTCTTGACAGGGTTAAGAGTGAAAACCGCCGTTCAAAGGGGTTACCAACGGTCACCTGTAGTGTTTGGGGGATATGAAACGAATGCCTCCGTCGTCCCAACCCATGTAATCGCTGCGAATGGTCCCTATCTCCGTAGGTCCAGATTTTGCTGTCTGATTCGCTCTACTTCTCTCTTAAGTGTGTATAGGACATGTTTGGACTAGGCTTTGCCTCTCGTCTTTTGAGAAAACGTCCTTTTGAAAGTTTTGAACTTTTGATTGGAAAAAATCTCTTTCATTTTCTCCAAAAATTTTACCCGTCAATGGGATTTTATGATGCACCATGCATGTTCTTATTCATGTTCAGACAACCTCCTGTTTTAAAACATGAATGCCAATGAAGTTTGAATTCCATGTCTTTTCTAGACATTAGATTCTGAAAGCTTTTCTTTTTTATTTAACATCTTCAATGGATTGGGGAAAGGGATGCTTACCTGTCCCCCGCGGCTGCGGATCCCTGCAAATTGTAAAAGAAGTATATCATTGTAGGTTCACAAATTTTTCAAAAATCGAAACGATACATCCTACCCTTGGTCATGTACTCTGACGAGTAGTACATGGGATGTAAGAACTTGTTCCTCTGCAAGGCGACTCCCCTGCCAAGGGTAGACAACAAGTATCAATTCATATCCTCGAATTCAAGACAAATTGGGACGATACAACTTTACTCTTGATTTTCATCCCATTCTGATGTGGCGTGTTGATATGAACAACATCTATCAAATCCGCCTATCCATGCTTGGAGTGTTTGTAACATCACTGGTTCATCTGCCCCCAGCTGGGCAGCGTCTGTTCTGCTATTTGAACGCATGACTCCTTAAGTGATTTATCCATGTTTATCATCTGAGAAGGAAAAGAAAGAAGACATTATTTCGGTATCCGATTGGAGATCGTTTAGGAACGATACATCGTTTTACCAAATGGGTGGCTTCGCGGCCAGATGCATTTTGCATTGAAGGGGTGGATTCCATTATGCTCTGCGAACGATGATCATTGCTTGGGGAGCTCGCCCTTGAGCTTAAAGATGCTCAAAAGGTAAGGCGGATCTTCGTACGACTAGTTTTAAGCGTAAATGAGAAATGCCCCCATGGGAGCCTTACAATGGGATTGCCAATACATTCATTCAGGCTATTCATCCTCTTTTCTCCGAACATTTTTTTACAAATCGCGCCTTGAATCAAACACCTGATCGTCGGCTCTATATCACTATTGCAAGAGTCCGCCAGCTTCAGGCTGATCGAGCCAGAAATTGAGTTCCTCTCCAAGGAAATCGCTCGAATCTCCGAGCCATTGATGCTCAAGTCGAGTGTCACCGACCGCTGGCGATAGATCACTCTCGCCTTGGATGATTTGATTCCTCGAGCTGGAACATCCCTTGTTGATCGGCAAATATGTAGACATGTCCCATGTAAATGTTGGATTTGCCATGGGAAGAGCACTAGCAACAGGTTGGTACTCAAATTGGGGAGTTCCTATTTGCGGGAACTGCGGTATATACACTTGAGGGGTATTGAGACTGCTTGGTGGAGCGTTCTGATTTGGGTTAGAGGAGTCGGTGACATGGTTGCTGGTCTCGTCAACACCGAAACATGGTTGGGTGTTCCCGGCTCTACAATCATCGTGGTTGCAGTTATGACCAACATTTAAGTTCGAACCAGCTCCATCCGAGCTTAGTGTCACCCGTCCCTCTTTTAGCAACCTCTTGAAATATCCAAGGTGGCTCGCGACGTTAACTTTAGAGAGTCCCGGCACGTTCAGGATTTCGTGTATGCGCGTTGATCGTGCCGTGTCGATCCCCAACTGTCGAACTGTATCAACAAATTTCTGATGGAGTTCAGCAGTCCAAGAAAATCACGCTTTCTTGTCAACAAGAACAGCTCGCCGACTAATCTCTATGAGATCTGATTGTGTTGGAAACTGCTCTTGTAAGCCTTCGACGGTATCTGACTGCACCGGAAGACATTGCGAAAGGCATTGTAACATATGAGCACTACCAATCTCTAGAAGTGGCTCTTCGGAGAATATTTCACTGATGAGAATATGGTTATTGCAATCAAGGCAAGTGGCGCTGCTCAGTGCTTCCTCATATCTAGCGCTTTCTGTTCGAAGCTTTTCATTTTCTTCTTTCAGAATCGCTAGCTCTTGCTGTCTATGTAGATTCCCCAGCCGGGCTCGTTTGTTACGAAACCACTTATTGACCTTCCCAGGCTCCCACCCTAACTCTCGACCTAGCTCAGCCCTCTGCTTCTCATCTGGATGGGGGCATTCCTCGAAGAAAAAATCAAGCTCCCGGTCTTGACTTGAAGTATGGTGAAGGGGATGTTTTCCTTTCTGACGCTGATCACTGCTATGGGTATTGTTTTCATTACCACAACCTTGAGTTTCATCGTTGGAAGTGTCAATCTCCATGACCATCGTGCCGGATTCGGTCCCGTGATCTTCAAATTCTTCCAGCAGTTTAAGCTCGGAGACTTCCAAGTCGGGTGTTTCCAACAAATGACGGTATCCTTGGAACATTTTGGATCGAAGTATCACTGACTGATCGTCGCAGAAGTCATCTGATCCTTCGAAATATTGATGCATGGGTTGGGTAGTATCGCCCGACTGGTTCTTCGAGCTGGAACCTCCATTTCTTCTCGAGAACATGAGAGGGGAGTTGATCGATTGACCCCCATAAGCATCTCCTACTTGGGAATTAGGGAAACAAAAATGCTCAACGCATTCCCTTGTTAGATCCTTTGAAACCACATGCCCTAGTTCGGCAAGTCCTTGGGCACTAAGCGCAGAAAGCTCATTAGTAAGCGGAAAAACAGCGACGGATGGGTGCTGCACCTGCTGCATCTGTGGCACACACTCTTGAAGAAAATTGGGATGACTCAGATGAATATTCTGATCAATTTCCCAATAAGTGTTGAATTTGTAACCGAGGTTAGCATGACGCTGTCTTAGCGCTCTTCTGTAACAACCGAGGTGATTTGAGACCATAGCCTTGGTAAGTTCTGGTGCATTCAGGGCCTCCATTACTTTCTTCGGGCGTGCATAGTCGAGCCCTATTCGCCGAACCACGTCTAAGAACTTGCGGTGAAGCTCAAGGGGCCACGCGAAAATCTTCTTCTCTTGGTTCAGAATAGCGTTGACAGCTTGACGGCTGATCTTTAACCCTTCTCGAGCAGGATCTGATCCTGCCCGAAGCCGTTGTGGAGAAGACACTTGGGCTCTGACGTGGTGACTCTCATCATAGTGGCATATATTCCCTCCTTCAGAAGGCACTGGCACTATCTTTGTGGGATCGATTTGTTCATGCACATCACCAGTATTTTCGATCATAGCAGAGGGCTTAACGGGAAACAATCTACTGAGAGTGGTAGGGCCACCGCAGTTAGGGCAGACAATAGTGCTAAGAACTTCTTCATACCTCACGTTCTTTGTTCGAAGCTTCTCGTTCTGTTCCTTTAGAAATGCGGTCTCCCGTCGTTTGTACTGCTTACTCAGCTTGGTTCGTTTATTTTGAAACCAATTCAAGATCCTCAAAGGGCTCGTCCCTAGTTTTTGACCCAACTTCTTCCTCTGTTCTGTGTCCGGGAAAGGGCATCCCTTGAAGATAGCTTCAAGTATCTGGACCTCATCCGGAGTGTAGAGCTGGCGACGCTTTCTTTTCTGGCGCGGATCATCGTCGCTGGCGTCTTGGTCGCTGAGGGCTTGAGTCTCCTGGTCTTCGTTCGCTTGATCTTCTCCACCCTTTCTCAGATGTTCGCCCTCTCTGTAATTATCAGAGATTAGGCGTGTTCCAAGAAGCGTCGCTTTGAAATCGAGTAACGAGCGTCTGACGGGCGTTCCTTTCGAGACTTCGTGATTCCCCCCGTCCGTTCTTACTCTCTCTTGCCTGAGTGGAGCGTGCAGATTTCCTGTGTCGACTTTTGCTTTATCGAGCATTACGCCTGTCCCCTAGCTCGGTCTCCAAAGTAATAGGTCCGCCGGCCTTTAGATGTTGTTACCTTTTCTAAGCCCGAAATCACGGGACAGAGGTGGATCTGTGACTCACCAGGGATGTATTAATGAGGCTTGATTAGCCCTGCTGCGTATAGAAAAATTATTGCAGCTTTCCCTTTCTCGTTCGAGCGTTAAAGGGCGAGAGGTTGACATCGAGGAGATTAACATTTCGATCTGACCTCTCAAACACTCCTCCATCATTCCTTCTTTTCTCTGTCGTTGAATCGCAGATGGCTTCCTCTCCTGTACCCGCTGCCTCAGCCGAAGCTTCAACCCAATGGGAGAGGTTTTATCACCTCTTGGGTAGAGGTTATGGCTACATAAACAGTCATCCTGAAGCTGAGGTTGAAGTTCGTACTCTGATTCCGGCCCTGGATACTGTGTGTATTGAAGGTACGAAACTTCAAAGGGAGTTTGTGATCTTCCCAACTCTCTTCAACAATTTCCTGCAGGCTTATGAAGTTGCTAGCCGGGAGGTCACTTTGGCTGGTATCGTGCGAGCCCGCTATCAGGACCGAACTAAGTCCCTGATGTTGGCCATGCTGACGGCCGATAACCATAAAAGGGCTGTTGA
This sequence comes from Rhodomyrtus psidioides, assembly GCA_021437785.1. NCBI lineage: Eukaryota > Viridiplantae > Streptophyta > Magnoliopsida > Myrtales > Myrtaceae > Rhodomyrtus > Rhodomyrtus psidioides. Next base: position 5,058,531 of record JAILYB010000027.1, on the reverse strand, counting down.
ATACGCCCACTCCCAGGTTTCGATGTTGGTCCGTGAGAGGGACAACTTGGTGGAGCGTCTGGCTCTTTTTGACACCGCCTTTGAGCAAGATCAGCACAACCTCGTGCTGAGGTTCCAGTGTGCCTGGTTGGAGGAAAGGCTCGAAGACCTGAGCATGGATATAGCTCGCGGGAGGGTGCTGGCTCAGGACTTAGAGCTTGAGTTCGAGTACTATGAGACCAAGGTGAACGACCTTAAGGAGAAATGTCACCTCCTTTTCTTCAAGCTTGTAGACCTCGATTCCCAGAGTGTGGGTTGTAAGCAAGGCATGGATAGCATGGAGAATCAATTGAGCTCATTTGTGATGCTCATTAGAACTCACTTTGGATTTACGGTTCCTCCTCAGTAGTCTGTTTGTAAAGTCTCCTGTTAAGTGCTATAAATGAGAGTGTATGTACATTTCCGCTTATCCTTCGCAAGATTCAATATTGCCCTTGGTTTCGCAATCATAGTGTTTGAGGCAACTGACGATCTTTCCGCTTTCGAGCCCGCTCACGTTATGTTTGTAACCTATGCTGTCACGTTTGCCTTCGTGCGCTTGGTCGATTTACCTCGAACCCATCGTGACAAAAGATTGTTGTAGCTAAACATGATGATGTTAGCAAGCATCATTGTGTGAAATCAACCCTAGGCCTTAAAGAAGAAAGGAACTGCTCCGATTGAAACTTTACAATGCGCAAATAAGAAATAAGTTCTACTTGTGTACAAGCCCCCCCTTTTCTCTGGGTATGTTCGATCACCATCCCATCATGTCTGGGTTCAGGTGCGCGGTCATCGACTCCAGATCATGGCCGTGAAGGTTTGCTAGCCTCCTCCTGATGGATTCTTCGAACTGTGACCACCATCTTTGTTTGAGAAGAAAAGAGGAGGGTCGACCTCTTTCCTATCAAAAGCGTGTCTCACTCAGAGATCAGGGAAGCAAAATTGTTCGAAGTGTTCCCCCACTAGATCATCTGAGATCATATGCCCTAGTTGGGCGAACTCCTGAACATTAGACGTCGTGGGTGGATCAGCAGCAGGAAGAGCGCCGGTGGACGGCCGCTGCTCGAGCGGGGAAGTGTATATTTGTTGCACCGGTGGCACGTATTCTTGAGGAACATTAAGATGACTGATAGGGCTATATTGACCAATTCTCCAACAGTTGGTGGTAGAGCTACCGGCTTGGTTGGTATCGAGACTCGGCAGGGCTCTTCTTGAGGCATGGCTGTTGCATTCGTAGCCGTACCTAATGTTCAAGTTCGAGTCGGGCTCTTCTAGGCGCCGTGCGGCATGACGCCGTCGTAGTTTCCTGCGGTAACCATTAAGGTGGTTTGCGACTAACCTTCTAGCGAGCCACGGTTCATTCATGACCTCATGTACGCGTGTTGGACATAATGAATCATTCCCTATTTGGTGAACCGCATCAAGGAATTTTCTGTGAAGCTCTGGAGACCATATGAACTTCTTTTGGCGACTCAGGATAGCATCCGTGACTCGGCGATCATTCCTCGATTCACTCTCGGCGGGGTCTGGTTGTGCCAGAGGTTGTTGCAGGGGAAGCTGGTTGACTTCGAACTGGTCCGTGGTGATAGTAAGCCCATTGTCAGGGAAATTGTAGTAACGCGCCTCCCCTCTTTCCAAAGATGGTTTGAGGGAGTGGGGTGGCGGACGACCACCTGCGATTCTCATAGAAAACTTATCACGGAACATTTCGCGAGTGTCGATAGAACCACCGCAGTTAAGGCAAGCGGCGTTGATGAGGACTTCCTTACACCACATGTTTTCTGCTCGAAGCTTGGCGTATTCTTCTTTTAGAGTTTCGAGCTCTTGACACTTTCCCCGAACCACTGATCTGGCCCGTCTGTTTTGAAACCAGTGCTTGACCCTTAAGGGTTCCATCTCTAATTCCCGGGCTAATTTTCTTCTTCGTCTCGTATCCGGGTAACGGCACTTATTGAAGGCGGCTTCGAGTATCTGGATTTCCTTCTCAGTGTAGAGCCGGCGACGTCTTCTTCCACGAGATGGGACATCGCCGCTGCCGTCGTTGTTGCTGCTACTGTCGTCGTCGCCACCACTGTCATCGTCGCTGCCCTGATCCTGAACCTCGTTGCCAGCAGGGTTGGGTAGTATGGTTTCGACATCTGGCTCGATCCCAAAGACTTCGAGTTCTCCCAACTGCACATTACCTAGGACATTTGGGTCAGTCATCTCCAACAAATGACTATGACTGTTAAACATACTGGATCAAGAAAAGGTTTGTTCGTCCTCTTTTATTCACCCGAGGTCTTGTAATCCTCTTCCTATGTTTACTCTCTCTAAACTTTCTTTTGAGTGACTTTGCGTATTCAGGAGTCGCTCTTCGAGCATGGAAGACGATCACCAGACGAGCGCTCTTCTAGAGATTTTGAGTTTCTCGTCTTGTCGTCTTCCTTCCTTTTCATGGTGGAGAGATCACGGATCGCTTTTCTTTCCTCGATAGCCGAACCTGTCCCCCACTATCTCTCAAAAGACTAAATTACGTCCACCACCCGCTCAGCTTTTCATCATGACAAAGCTATCAACCCTATCGCGGCTCCTTCGATATCTGCGCTCGACTCCCGCTCCATCTCAATAATGGTGGAATAGACAACTCTTTTACAACTTTTCAAACTCGTCAGGCCTGAAATCGCGGATCGAGACATGTCTGATGCTTCACGGGAGGAGCAGCCCCTGCTTTACATTAACTACCCCGGCTCCACAAGCATTATTGCTGTAACTTTTCTCCATTTTTGAGCTACTATGAAACGAGGAGAAGGTTAGTGCTCTCATTTGCCCAGCTTTCACTTTCATTCATTCCATCGCACTCGTCTTCCTCTCCATCCTTCCAACAAGAAATGGCTTCGTCTTCTGCTTCTTCCTCTGACTCTTCCCATGCTTGCGTCTTTTCAATCGCAGTCCCGGCCCGATGGGAAAAACTCTATAATCTCTTGGGTCGGGGCTATGCTTACATAGCCGATCATCCGGAGATCGAGGCTGAGATCCGCGTTCTATTTGCGGCCACAGACACTACTTCCATCGAGGGTACTGAGTTGGAGAAGGAGTATAAAACATTCCCAGCCCTCTTTGCAAACTTTCTAGAGGCTTACCGCGTTGCTCACCGTGAAGTTCTCGTGGCTCGTGTCTTGCGAGCCCGCTACGAAGACCGCTGTGACTGCCTGACGTTGACTAACTTCGTGGCTGACAGCCACAACAAGGTTATGGAAACTGCCAACGAGCGGGTCTCGACGATGCTTCGTGAACGTGGACATTTGGTGGAGCGTTTGGCCTTGTGCCTAATCACTTATGAGCACGATCGTCGTAACATCATGTTGAAGTTCCAGAGCGATTGGCTGGAAGAGCGACTCGATACTGTTACGGCGGATGTATCCCGTGGGAGGGAATTGGTCCGGGACTTGGAACTTGCTGCTGAAGATCACAGGGCCAAGGTTGCTGACCTTAAGAATGAGTGCAAGCGCCTTCTTCTCCAGCTCGCGGATCATGATATACGGAGCGGTGAGTGTAGGCAGGGAATCAACCATATGGAGGGCCAATTGAGCTCCTTCGTGCTGCTGATTAGGGCTCAGTTCGGCTTTACTTTTCCGCCTCGCTAATCTGTATTAATCTGCTTTGAAAGTCTTTCGATTGAGCGAAAGTGAATGAAAGCTCATGTGTGTGTGTTTTAGCTTTTTATATGGTCCATTTCTTCGAGCATCCGAACATCTTCAACTTGGGTGAGCTGAACTATAATATCAATAAGTTGAGCAAATATGTCCTGATTTTCTAACTTGCTCATGATCAGATGAAAGAATAGCCTCAGATTCATCCAGGAGAAGATTTCTCTCTATTACCTATTTTTCACCTGCAAATGAAACGACTGAATCAGAAGAAATAATTTGAAAAAAAAAGCATAAACCCCTTTCAATCTTATGCTTGCTCGTGATTAATAAAGACAAAAACTTTTACAAGGATTAATCTTGTGCGAAAAGTTTTTATCCATATTCCTCGAAGGAAAGCATACTATTGAAAGGAATGTAATTCACGATAATCGCTTTTGACCAACGACGCGTTTTAAATTTAATTGAAGATACGGCATCCAAATCAAAGCCGTTTTGTTAAGAACGAGGGCAATTTGGACATCTATCTCGTCATTAAATTCGAAACAATGCCGGTACTCTTGATCAATTATCGTGGATTACCAGCGGCGTAACACATGCATGAACCGATTCAGGTGTATAATTCCTTCTAGCGAAATTGGGGTTGGATTACCCTATACGACCAAAAAGGTCATGCAAGATTTCCAATTTTGATTTCCTCTAAAGGAATTATAAACTTGACTTGGGAGTATTCGGATTGATTAGAGAAAATGCCACTATCACATTCCCCTGACCCGTTAAAAGAAATACAACCAAGCTCCATCTGAATGTATACACCAACAGATCCCTAATACAATCACTCTAAGGGGTGAGATAGAGAAAACCTCGGTAAAAATAAACCCTGTACAAGAGGACTAGTAACGGAAAATGAAACAAAGGAATGTGATCCTAACGTTTAAGGATGCCCCAAGTTCGACCTGTGACTTCCGGATCACTTGCCCCAACTCGTCATCTTCATTGGACGATATCTCAATAATGTCCATAGTAGGCTCCTTTGTTGCTCACTCGGTGTTCGCCATGGGATGTCATCCTCCTCGTCTTCTATCAAGGACGTTTGGGAAAAACACACATATCTATCCTTGAAATGGCATTTAATCTAATCACCAGAATGCAATGAATGAAATGCCTATATTTATATGAACTGTAATAGATTTGAGGGATAGGGAGTCTTACCAACCAAACTCGTCGACTTATGTGCGGTTTTAGGTGTACCAATCGCCCAAAGACATGCGCATGAGACAAGTGATGGTAAACTTCTAAAAATCAGAGGGTTTGGCACCTAAGGTTAAGGTTCCCACCTCGAGTTCTAGAAAGAGCCGATTCCATTGCACAGCTATCGTTGCATTGGGACTCGATCCATAGTTCGAAGCGAGCGGAATTGAAAAGTGGATTACCCCGTGTTTTTCCTCACGGAGATTCCATTTTCAATTCCTTCTATTGTGTTCCTAAAGGCGGCGCCTGGGGTTTTAGACGCGGTTGTGTGTGTCCATATGTCGTGATCATCACAATGCAAGTCACGCACAACAGTTTATCAATCAGCACTTCAAATCATCCACACAACATACATTCCTACGCCCAACCTGCATAAAACAAAGTTAATCACAGACTACCCCCCTTATTCAAATAAAAAGATGTCGAGTCAGCATGGCCGTTGAGTCTGTTATTCAAATAAAAAGAATCCAACGGCTGAGAATAATCGAGTCTAATAAATGATGACCGTCCGATTAGAAATTAGGATTATTCGAAAATGATTTTAATCGTAAAATCAGTCAGGATAAGAAACGGTGCCGTTTAGAGGAAGGATTAGGCGACGTCGTTTTAGGTTAATGAAAATAGACGGCTCAGATCAGATTCCACGTTCTAATCGTGGCCGTAGATTTAAGTAATCTGATCAGACGGCTGTCGCGACCCGTCCGAAAGCGGACGCGGCTAATGGATTACCGATCGCAGATCTTGTATCGGCGCGAGCCCTCCCAGGCCCATACCAAATCGCGGCGGGAATATATATTTTTTTAAAGGATTCGATGATAAGAGTTGATCGCTTTCGACCTTCGATATGGTCGTGGTGGCATGTGCAAATTGTGCATGCATTTGGAGTCGCCACCGGTCTTTCTCGGAGGGTAGACCGGAAACCTTACTGATCGATTGGGAGAGATCGATCAGTTCTGCAGAACCAGAGATTTTGGGTTCGGGGACTTGGTTACGCCGGTGTCATTACCAACGCCCTTTCGGTACCTAACGCGAGTGATTTTCCTAGCTAAGAGTTCATGCAGGCGCAATTTTAGGTGAGGTAGGCTTGATTCAGGGTTTCATGCAGATTGGAAGACTGTTCCTATCAATCACAGTCCATTTTAATGAAAGCGCAATCGAATGCATAAATAAACCACATCGATGCACATCAATTCAAATCAATGGCTTCCTAGCATAGCCATAAGGGCTTATTATGGCCATTTCCTATTTTCTGGGATTTTCTGAATTTTTCGATTTTTTTTTTGAATTTTTTATGATTTTCTATTTTTTATTGAATTTTTTTTTTTTAGTAAAACATTTTAATTAAAATATTTCTTTGACAATATACAACACTCAACCACATAAGCAAAACATTAGACTGGAATGAATACATGCAGAAAGATAACTCTGACGCCCGAGTGGCACACACAAAAGTATACCTGATTAGACTCCGGTCTTCAATCATCGAACCCCGGCGTTCTCTGTACGCGTAGCCACCAAATACCTTAGTCGGGATTGGCGATGATCTTAGAGAAATTCTTTGGTGCGAACCTTGAAGTCAATCGGATTATGGCCCAGAATCTTCGGACGATCGGCCCAAATTCTTGGCCAATGGGCCAACTCTCTCGGCCAACTTGGCCCGCGACCAGGCACAATGGCCCAGTTGCCCGGCTCACTTCACTGGACATGGCCCAGTACGTTGGCCTACGGACCGGTCACTCAGCCCACCCACCTAGTACACAGGCCAGGTCAGATTGAGCTATGGCCCATGATACAAGCCCATGAAAACAGGGCACACGACAGGCACATCGGGACAGAGAGTCTCGGGACTGTTTTCGGCTTCCTGGGGCGGTGAACGGCTGACGCGAGAGTGGTAGTGGCTGGTGGCGGTTCAAGAGAATGTCGGGGACGGCGGACAACCACCAAAGGCGACGGCGGCGTCGCGGACAGAAGAGGAAAACAGGGTGGTCGCGGCACCAAAACAAGAGCAAGGGACGGGGAGCTCTGGCCGGCTGATTCAAGCTTCCGCGGGCGGCAGCTGACAAACAACGACCTTGGTTGACGACTGGGTTGAATAAGGGTCGATGGGGGTCAGCCGGCGAGGAACGGAGCTGGGCTGGATATAGCAGATCTGCGGCGGAGGAACCTGAGAGCCAAAACAGAGCATGACGGCCTCTCGAGCTATCTCGTGGCTCCGGGGTGGCTCACAGCGACTAACGACGGCTTGAGTTGGGCCTATGGATCGGAAGGAGGACGGCGAGGTGGTGGTTGACAGTCGGGGGCGGCGTCGCTGGCCGGCAGAGTGCAAGCAGCACACTGAAACCGAAACAGAGGGGGCTGGACGTCGAGGTCTTTCGGCGTATCCGATGGCTCATTGACAACCGATGGCGGCTGAGATGCGACAGCTGAGGAGGCTGGAGTTCGGATATGGCTGCGCGAAGTGGAGGAGTAGCGGTATGGGCTGGCGCGGTTCGATTTTCCCACTAACGCCGAAACGGGGCAAGGGGCTTCTCGGCGGCTCCGATGGCTCGTGGCGGCTGACGACGGCGATGGAGGGTAGTCGGAGGTGGCAAGCGGCGACTGGAGGCAGAGGTGGTCAGAGGTGGCTCGAAGAAAAATCAGAGCGTACGAGCCGGAGGAACTTTTTTGCTGAGGAGGGAGGAGGAACAGGAGTGCATGGGCTCGTCGGGCTCCAAGGAAGAAAAATGAATGTGTCTCTCTCAAAGCTTTTGATGACTCAGCAAAAATAAAAAAATGGACAGAGTCCGACCGTGGTGTCCTGTTGTGGTCCTCTTCTCTCTCCCTTTTAATAATAATCCCACTCTTCCTTTCCCTTTTCAATGTCTTCTCTTTTCAAAACAATGGCGCCGCTCCCTTTCTTTTGGCGATATTCTGTCCATTTGGCCTTTAGGGATCCGACTCCCTTGGATTCAATCTCGGTCCTTCGTTTCTTTCTAATTAGGTCAAGCATTAGTAACAACTAAAAGGGATGTTAGAATTGTACGTCAATACTAAAAAAAAAATGAAAAATTATCAAATTAAAAGACTCGAATGATTTTTTTATGCCCGATTCGAGTTTATGTTTGTGAAGGAACATGGTGACCCAAGCCGAATTTTCCAGATTTAAAGTGACACACTTGAAGAGGAAATTAAAACAAAATTATTGAATATTTTTGTGTATTTTTCTGACCACGAATGGTATTTTTTTTCTGATTTTTTTGGGTATTTTTATGATTAAATAAATTCGAAAAATATTATAAAATACCAAAAAATATTTTTTGTTCAAAATTGGTCCCCGAGGCTAGACCAAGGCTTCCAAAGTTGATTTTGTGATTTTATGACCTTTTTTTGATATTTTTAATTAATTTTAAAGAATAAAAATCATAATAACAAATGGTCAAAAATCAGGTGTCAACAACGGCTCTGATCGAGTCTTCATCCAATCTGGACCGTAGGTTTTAGTAAACAGATCTAAGCGACACGGACAAGCCACGTGGTCCATCAGGGACCGTCGGATTAAAACCGGAAAATCCAAAAATAAAAAGCGTGATACGGCGTCGTTTTCGATCAAGGTTTTCGCGGGTTCGGGTCTGGACCGGGTTCCGACCCGAGTGGGTCGGGTCGACCCGGTCCGAATAATATTTTTTAAATAAAAAAAATTCGAAAATGATTTTAAAAAATAAATAAAAAATTAGAAAAATCCTAGAAAATCCAAAAAAATGCTAGAAAATTCCAGAAAATTAAAAAAAATGTGAAAAAATTTGTGGAAAAATCCTAAACATTCCAGAAATCCCCAAAAATCGAGGGTTGACCACAGACAACTGGTCAGCCCTATTTTTGGGGTTTCTTATCCAATTTTCCGAAACTTGACGACATTACCCTTTAAGGGTAAGTCGCCTTTGCTGTGTAAGCAAGATAAGGCCAATAATGCCAAGGTGAGAATTAGGGTCAATTAGACGACCAATTCTCAGGTTTGGGTTTTCGAGTCCCGCCTCTTTTCTCAAAATGACGATTTTGCCCTTTTAGTGGGAAAATCGTCTTTCTTGTCTCAATCGAGTTCTGAAAATTGCTTGAAGTTAGGGTTTGGGTCAGGTGGACGACCAACCCTAATATTCGAGATTTTCAGTTCTCATCTTTGTCCAAAATGACGACTTTACCCCTCCAAGGGTAAAATCATTTTTTAAATACCAGAAAAATCCTGGAAATTCCCGAAAAATAGGAAATGGATTGGATTGATGGCCAATCCTATTTCCATTGCCTTTTGACTTCCCAATTCGTCTAAAATGACAGATTTACCCTTTTAAGGGTAAATTTCCCCAAATCATTCAAAATTACGATTCTGCTCCTCATGGGCAAATCATGCCAGAATCATTCCTAAGCCTTGATTGATACTTCTCTAGGCTAATAGGGCCTCATTAGGGACACCACGCTGATTTCATGTGTTTTATCCGCATGTACTGGATCCTTGATTTGCGCACTTATTTCTATTGATTGTGATTGATAGGGTAGCAATTCCCATCTGCATGAACTCCTAGATTTAGGATCTGTACCCCACTCATCTGTACGAAATCCTAGGATTAGATAAGCCATTCAGCTTAGGTACCGAAAGGGCGTCAACTTTGACAGTTGGCGTAACTAAGTCCCCGAACCCACTTCTCTGGTTTCTGCAGAATCGAATAGATCACTCCCAACTATTCGATAGGGTCTTCCGATCGTACCCTCCACGAAACGATTGGTGGCGACTCCTTGGCATGTACACTCATCACATGTCACTAGACCACACTGAAGGTCGACCACGTATATCCAGCAGTTGCGATTTGGGTAATGGACCTTGGGAGAGGCCCGCGTCCGATCAAGCCAGCGATCGGGCGGCCCATTAGCCCGCTCCCCGCCTCCGAGCCGCGAGAGGGTCGCGACATTCCAGCATCAAAACGCACATTTCATGATTACGACTTAAATCATACGGTTTTGTCAGATGGACAACCGTCGTCTTCCCTAAGATTGCTAATGTTTTTTTGGGGAAGAAAAATTTTTCAGGCTCGAACTTCTGCAGGATCTGTTGGAAACACCAATCTCCCAGAATGTCGCCTCAACAGACTCAAGTGAAGCTTTGTCAAGATAAAATCTTTCGCCGCTTCAAAACTGAATTCCCGACAAATTTCGGGGTCTTTTAAAAGAAGGGATGAGGATAGAACCCTTTTTCAAAATCAGGCAGTCTCATCGGACGTGGAGAACCCTCGTCATGATATCCCTTTTCAAAATTCAGGTAGTTTCATCGGACGTGGAGAACCCTCGTCATGAGACCCCTTTTCAAAATTCAAGCAGTCTCATCGGACGTGGAGAACCCTCGTCATGAGTGTTGACACATGATTTTTGACCATCTTTTATTTTAGTTTTTATTTCTAAAATTAATTAAAAATAGCAAAAAAAGGTCAAAAATTGCAAAATCAACTTTGGAAGCCTTAGCCTAGCCTTAGGAACCAATTTTGAACAAAAAATATTTTTGGTATTTTTTAATATTTTTTGTTATTTATTTAATTATTAAAAATAACCAAAAAATCAGAAAAATACCATCCGTGGTCAGAAAATTACAAAAAAATATTCAGAAATTTTATTTTAATTCCCTATTTAATATTTTCACTTTTTATTAGGGAAATTTGGCTCGATTCACGGGGTTCCTTCACAAACCTAAAACTGAAACGAGCCTAAAAAATCCCTTTCGAGTCTTTTAATTTTCAATTCTTGGTTTTTATAAGCTATGACATTGTATTATAAAGTCTTGAAGTGCAATTAGGTCAATTTGCCCTCCAATTTGATCAATTTTAAACAAAAGGGCTTAATTGCATAATTTTCTTTCAATTTAGTCCCCGGTTTCACAATTTCTGAAATTAAATTTCGTATGGACATACCCATTGAAATAGAACACCTCTACCCTATAGTTTTCATCATGCTAAATGCATTGGTGGCCTCAATTTTGACTAATTCAGTCGTTTGGGCCCTCAATTTAACAAAAATCAATTTCGGATCCTAGGGACAATTTGGGGTTTTCACCAAATTTCAATCAATTGATTCGCGAAAATACCCTTATTTGATAGAAAACATGTCAAGGAGTCCGATTTTGCCATCAATTTCATGAAAATAAGTTGATTTGGGGTTCAATTAGGCGAGGAGTGTCGAACCGGGCCGGTCGGGTCGGACCCGACCCGACCCGGTCCGAACCGGGTCTGCAACTCAGTTGCAGACCCGCGCGACACAATGGCAAAAAACAAAGGGAAAAGAAAGAGAGAAAGGAGGGAAGGGGCCGGCCGGTCGAGGGGACTTTGGAGGACAACGAGTAGTGGACGTTGGGTGAGATTCCACGACCGAAAGCGGTCGACCATGCGGCAGAAAAGGAGCCGCGAGAGAGAGAGAGAGGGGATGGCCGAGAGAGAGAGAGAGAGAGAGAGAGAGAGAGAGAGAGAGAGAGAGAGAGAGAGCACGGCCGGGAGAGAGAGAGAAGCTTTGACAGGAGACCGAGATTCGAGCGACGGTTTTGGACCTTTGCCTTCGCCCGCAGATCATCGTCGAAGCTGCCGTAGCCGCCGACAACCCTTGAACCGGAAAACCGAGCTCGGAGCTTTCGAACGGCCACAATTCGGACCGAGAGCTCAACGAGGCATTTCAAGCGACTGTCAACCTTCAATGAGCTTCAAGTAAGTCCTTAACCTGTCATGGGATGTCACTCGAACGATTGAAGTTGAAATTAAAGCAAAAAAAAAATTCTGCATTTATCTCGCCGGAGTCGGCTCGGTGGCCGCCGTTTCGAGGCTCTTCCGACGTCCCATTTACCATGTTTTTGTTGATAGTTGATGTAGAGTTCGTGGGGGGTTGAGCGGTGCCGAAATCGGGGCTTGAAAGGGTTATTTTTACGTCGATTTGGGGTCCTCCGGCGAGTTTTCCGGCGACTTCGCCGGAAAAAGCACTATTCATCGTCTTCTCCGGCGAAGTCGCCGGCGGTCAACGGGTCAACGCTGACGTGGCATGCCACGTCGGCAGCCACGTCAGCGTGGTGGGCCATGGCCGAGAGTAAATTAAAATCAAAATCGCACGGTGGAGAACGTGCCACGTGTCGCGATCTTGAGCGTCCGTCCAAATGTTGCGAAACGGCGTCGTTTTGGCCGTTGAGTAGGCGGGCCGGGGCCTGGGCACGGGTCCGGGTCGTGGGCCGGGTCCAACCCGGCCCTGATAATAATTTTAATTATTAAAAAAAATTTAATTTAAAAAAAATTTCAGAAAATAATAAAATAATAATAAAAAATTCAAAAATCAATAAAAAAAAATGGAAAATCATAAAAAAATTCAAAAAAAATTCGGAAAATTCAGAAAAATTCTAAAAAATTCCAGAAAATAGGAAATTGCCACATTCAACTGGCCATGACCTGTTTCGGGTCTTTTGACCCCCGATCTTTCCAAAAATGACGGTTTTGCCCTTCCGGCAAACCGTTTTTCCAAAAAAATTCTAAAAAAATCCAAGAAAATCCCCAAAAATAGGAAATGGCCACAATCAATTGGCCAAGGCTCATCCCGGGTGTTTTGAACCCCGACCCTTCTTAAAATGACGATTTCGCCCTTTGGGCGAATCGTCTTCCAAAAATTGGAGAAAAATCAAGAAATTCCAAAAAATTCTCAAAAATGGGAAATGGCCACAAACAACTGGCCATGGAATATTTTGGGTAATTCGATATCCAAGTCTTCCAGAAATTGAAGATTTTGCCCTTCGGGCCAATCGCCTCCGAATCTTCCCATTTTACCCCCGATTCCAAATCACTCCTCACCTAAGCCCTTATAGCTATATTAGAAAGCCATTGATTTGAATTGATGTGCATCGATGTGGTTTATTTATGCACTTGATCGCGCTTTCATTAGAATTGATTGTGATTGATAGGGATAGTCTTCCAATCTGCATGAAACCCCGAATTAAGCCCACCTCACCTAAAATTGCGCCTGCATGAACTCTTAGCTAGGAAAATCACTCGCGTTAGGTATCGAAAGGGCGTTGGTAGTGACACCGACGTAACCAAGTCCCCGAACCCAAAATCTCTGATTCCGCAGAACTGATCGACCTCTCCCAATCGATCAGTAATGTTTCCGGTCTACCCTCCAAGAAAGACCGGTGGCGACTCCAAATGCATGCACAATTTGCACATGCCACCACGACCACACTGAAGGTCGAAAGCGATCGACTCTTATCGTCGAAGAATACTCCCGCCGCGATTTGGTATGGGCCTGGGAGGGCTCGCGCCGATCCAAGACCCGTGATCGGTAATCCATTAGCCGCGTCCGCTTCCGGACGGGTCGCGACAATGAGACCCCTTTTTAAAGCAAACTCAAGGTAGATACCGCCTGAAGGGTCAACTCAAGGTAGATACCGCCTGAAGGGTCAAATCATGGTAGATACCGCCTGAAGGGTCAACTAAAGGTAGAAACCGCCTGAAGGGTCAACTCAAGGTAGATACCGCCTGAAGGGTCAACTCAAGGTAGAAACCGCCTGAAGGGTCAACTCAAGGTAGATACCGCCTGAAGGGTCAACTCAAGGTAGATACCGCCTGAAGGGTCAAATCATGGTAGATACCGCCTGAAGGGTCAACTAAAGGTAGATACCGCATGAAGGGTCAAATCATGGTAGATACCGCCTGAAGGGTCAACTAAAGGTAGAAACCGCCTGAAGGGTCAAACCAAGGTAGAAACCGCCTGAAGGGTCAACTCAAGGTAGATACCGCCTGAAGGGTCAACTCAAGGTAGATACCGCCTGAAGGGTCAAATCATGGTAGATACCGCCTGAAGGGTCAACTAAAGGTAGAAACCGCCTGAAGGGTCAACCCGATAGTAAAAATCACTTAAATGGCCAACTCAATGGTCCGATCTACCATACGGATCAAAATCCTTGGCAAATCCCAAATGGGACGCGTCTTCCTTAGATTCCTATCAGTTAGGAATCCCATTATGGTTTGACCTACCATACGGGTCAGAGCTTAACCTCTCTAAGACACTCTAAAAACGAGTCCCTAGAAATTCTCTTGAATCCATCAGACACTGCGAAAATCGCACAAACATCGAATAGGTAAGTGGCAAGTATGTCTCTCTACTATCTCACTCTCTCATGTCAAATAAATGTTTCCCCTTTCAAGAAAGAGCATACATCGACAAGCATGAAAAAAAAAACCGGATGTCATGACTCCTTTTCCTTTAGTTTCACGAGTCGAGTCGATCAGGACTCAGGTGTCACCTTGTCTTTGAGAGAAACCTCTGAGGGGATTCCTCTGACGAGATTCCTCTCAAAGAGGGGCAGCTGTTGACACCTAAATTTTGATCAACCTTTTTGTTTCCTTTATTTTTTAAAAAATTCATAGAAAATCCATAAAAAGCTGAAAAATTACAAAATCAACTTTGGTAACCTTGGCCAAGCTAAAGGGACCATTTTGGATAAAAAAATATTTTTCGTATTTTTTATTATAATTATTTTCGAAAAATATAAAAATAAAATAAAAATCAATAACAGTAGTATTCGAGGTCACAAAAATATAGAAAAATAGTCAGTATTTTTATTTTTAATTTTCTTTACTTTTGGAGCTCATAAAATAGTAAAATTCAGGTTCGATTTTGGGTGTTTTCATCACCATAAAATTGAATTTGGCAAAAATATTAGTAATGATTAAAAGGAAAATGAGTGAAAACATCATCATTCAAAAGGAAAAGGGAACTAATCATTTTGTCTTTGCTTTTGATTATTTTATTATTATTCTTACTTTTTAATATTTTATTTTATTATTATTTTATTATTATTTTATTATTTATTATTTTTTACTCACCTTTCCCCCTCATCCGTCGCTGGCTTCTTCTTCCTCTTCGGCTCCTTCTTCTTCATCTTCTTCTTCTCCTTCCTCTCCCGTAGCTTCTTCTTCCTTTTCTTTTCTTCTTCTTCGTGGACGCCTAAAATGGAACCCCCCCTTCCGCCGTCGTCGCTAGCCGTCGTACCTCAAAGCCGCCGTGAACAACCCAAGACCTCCGGCCTCCACCCATTTTGGAGTTTGGTTCGGGATTGTTTCGGATCGGGCCAAATCCGTCATCGCCAAAGCGCGCTATCGCCTCCGGCGACAGCCCCGGAGTCCTACCTCCTCCCTCGGAGCTTATGGAGCCTACGCGCCGCTGGTGGAGCCCAGAAACAGCCTCGGGTCACCACCCCGTCGTCGGAACGTGTCCGGACGCGTCGGAACGTGTCCGGACGTGTCGGAGCGTGTCCGGACGTGTCCGGGCGTGTCGGAGCGTGTCGGAGCGTGTCCGGACGTGTCCGGGCGTGTCGGAGCGTGTCCGAGCGTGTCCGAGCCGTGTCCGAACAGTGTCGGAACAGTGTCGGAACAGTGCATGAACAGTGTCGGAACAGTGCATGAACAATGTCCAATTTTTTAATTTTTTTTAATTTTTTTTAATTTTTAGTCTTAATTTGTGAAATTGACTATCGACATTCTAATGGCGATCGACAGGTAACGGGCATGGGGATGGTCGCAGGCTGAGGCTGGGCGATTGAAGGCCGGTGTCCAATCCGGTATGTTTTACGTACCCGATCCGTATATCAGGATTATTTTTCTAAAATATTGCATTTATAGACTTGATTTGTATGTATTTGTTTCAGTCTAGTGTTTAGCTTATTTATCTGGTTGAGTGTTATCTATTGTCAAAGACATGCTTTTTGTTAAAATATTTTCTGAAAATATAAAAAAATATTAATAAATCAAAAATGCCAAAAAAATGGAAAAATTAAAGAAAAACAAAAAAATTGAGAAAAAATTGCAGAAAAATTCTAAAAATTGTCCAAGGCTGAAAATGACAAAAAATTGATTTGTTTTCATTTTTGGGATTTTCTCCCATTTAATCCAAAATGGCGATTTCACCCCTCAAAGGGTAAATCGTCTTTGATATTCTGATGAATTGTGGAAATTGCTTAGAATTTGGTGATGGGCCAGATGGGTGGTTAAACCTTATGTCTAAGATTTCCACATTTCATTTCCCTTTTTAGAAAATGACGATTTTACCCTTCGAATGGTAAATCGGTTTCTAAAATTCCCGAAAATCGAAAATTGCCAAAAAATAGGAAATGGGTCAATTGAGTGACCAAACCTGTTTTGACTCCGGATTCATTCCGAAATGATGATTTTGTCCTTTTTGGGCAAATTGTCCCTTTTGTCTCAAAATTACGATTTTGCCCCTGATGGGCAAAATCATGTCTAAATCATTCCTAAGCCTGATTGATGCTTCTCTAGGCCAATATGGCCTTATTAGGAATGCCATGTGATTTATTTGTACATTTGAATTCATTGATTTGTGCACTTTATTATTGATTGTGATTGCCAGGATAGTCATTCTTATCTGCATGAACTCCTAGATTTAGGACTCGTACCCCACTCATCTGTATGAAATCTTAAGTCAGAAAACTCAGTCAACTTAGGTACCGAAAGGGCGTCAACTCTGATAGTTGACGTAACTAAGTCCCCGAACCCATTTCCTTGGTTATCGCAGAATTGAATAGAAACTCCCGACTATTCAATAGGGTGGTCCAATCATACCCTCCAAAAAAATGATTGGTGGCGACTCCATGGCATGCACACTTAACACATATCACTAGACCACACTGAAGGTCGACTACGTATACCTCCGTTGCGATTTGGGTAACGGGCCTTGGGAGAGGCCCGCGTCCGACCAGACTGGACGGCCCATTAGCCCTCGAGAGCCCATGGCGAATCTCGAGAGGGTCGCGACAATGATTGCCCCTAATTTCTGAAATTACATGCATACAGTAAATGTGAAATATAAAGTTGTATTCCAATTTCAAGTAAATTCAGTTAGGTTGTGACCGCCAAAGCGGCACACTTAGTTGAGTTTAATAAAGATTAATTTACAAGTATTGAGATGTCTCATGTTCTAATGCGTAGTTATACTCCCAAAGGAGGTGATTGCGCATTTTTGCATGGATGGTTACATGTACAGTATATGATTGATGATTGATTAGTCTAAGTGATGTTATACACCCAAATATGGTGATTAACGAAGATTGAAATAAATTCTCATGGCCGCTGTAATGTAGGGAGTATAGAACTGCATGTCATGTTTTCTGCCCAAAAGGTGATTATATGATGATGTATGTATCTCTCAAGTGAAATTTCCCATTATGCTAATTAAAAAAATATTGATTATTTTTGTCACCGTTTTTGTGAACGGCAACTCTGTTAGAATTAAGACTTATTGAGAACTGAATGAGGATTATCTGTTTACAAAGAACTGGCAAATATTTGTATTACTCTTGTCAAGAAAGACCCCGTAGTCCTCACTTTCATTAGTGAGAACTTTCAAGAGCATTATGTGCTTATTGGGTAAAGAGTGATCGGATTCGCTTATTTGATATAAAGCGGTCCATTAAAGAACACTTGAAAGTATTTTCTACCAGTTAACTGCACTGCTAAGTAAATAAAGGAAGCCTTGAAGGCTTTAAAATTATATCTCATCTATTACTAAGAGTGGTAAATATCTGCAATGACTCCTCAACATCAAGTGTAATGGTTCTATTGAGATTAAAGATTACATTTTAAAATTGGTGGAATTACATTTTAAGTGGTTCTGAAATCATACTCATAAAGTATTATAGTAAACCGCCGGTTATTCTGATGATTTGGATCCATGAAAGGCATCCTTTGAGAAGGATGGTGATTGCTACTTCTTTTATAAGAAGAACAGTCACATGAAGAAAGGCTACAGTCAATACAAAGACTTGGTTATCTAAGTATGAGCATAAAGTAATGATTCTTTGGTGATGGTTTGTGAATTTATTTTATCTCAAGCCTCATCTAGTTTGTGATGGCTAGATAGCGGTGCAGCCTATTATGTTGCGTTTACAATATGGGAATTCATAAACTGAAAGGCACCAAATTAGGTTGAATCAAGCTCATTATGGAAACAACTATAAAGTTGACGTTGAATTGATGGCAATGTCATTCCGAATTCTGGTTTTAATGTGACATTAAGAAACATATTTTATGTACTCTCCTTAAAGACGGAATTCTTTTTTCCGTATCAAGTATGGACATGTGTAGTTACTCTTTTGAGATTTCAAATAAAACAATTACTATTTCTTTTGATAAAGTTGGGTACTACTCTATGTCCAATGGATTGTACAGATTATGTTTATCTCCCAATGAATTATACGTCGCTTATACAGCTGAAACGTTGTTTGCAAAATATCTCTACCTAAGGAACAATTATGCGCATTAAAGAATAAAATTTCTTGGTCACATCAGTAAAGAAAGAGTAGAAAGACAGATAAAGGCAAGCATTCTGCTCACTCTTAAAAGTGACCTAGACACATTCGTATATTGAAGTAGAGGTAAGATAACTAAGATAAATGATGAAATTGTAGTTGATAGTTATGACCTATTGAAGGTCATTTATACTGGTATAAGTGGATCTTATTGTGTAGAGTTTTTTTATCACATTTAAATAATGATTTTTCTCTATATGTTTTCGTATTTGGTTAAAGAAAAGTTTAATTTCCGTGACAAGTTCAACATATTTCTGACTATAGTCGATAAATTTATTTAAAAAAAATGTGTCAGTTTTGATTAATGTGGCAAGTATCATAGTTGACATGACAATGCTGGATAGCTTAAAGAGCCATTTACCAAATACTTGAGAGGATTCTGGGTTCTGATTTTGTGCCCGATAGTCCTCAATAGAAAGGTGTGGCCGAAAGGCAAAATCACATCATACGGATATGATGACGAGTATGATCTGTAAAATCAATTTATATATTTTTTCTGTGGGGTAAAACTTTGAAAATAACCCATTATGTTTCTATCAAAATATTTCATTGACTTCTTTTGAGTCATGGACTGGACGTTAATTTAATTTGAACTATATTAAAGTTTGAGGTGTTCATGCAGAAATAAAGTTACATAATTCAACATTAGATAAATCGGACTCCAGAACCACTCGGTCTTACTTCGTGCCTTACCTATAACATCTAAAGGGGTATTGATTTATCATCCAAAGGAGGAACAAGAATTGTGGAATTACAGATAGTTAAATTGCTAGAGCTTTGATATAGCCGAATAAGGACAGATGCTCGTAGACTATGAGAGGTAATGGTATGGTAGGAACTACTGTATTGTTTTTCATATGGTATTTGGAAGCTTATTAGTATGCCTCAAGGTCACAAGTCCATCTGCTACAATTGGGTTTGTAAAACTTAAAGGGATTTCAGATGAAAGTTTTTGTCTACCTTATTATATCAAATTATATTTTGATCAGTGTTTTATTTGAGAAGTTTAAAACAGATTAGTAGCCAAATTTTTCACTCGTAAAGAATGAGTTGACTTAAAATAATTTTTATTCAGTCTCTCATAAAGAGTTTTTTTGAAGTGATTAAGGTATTAATGGCTCATTATTATAAGGAGCTTTATTATACATATATTTAAACTTCTTTTTAATTGAATACTTCGAGGTAGTCTTTTTATGTAACTCGAAGGTTTTGTAGCAGATGATTCAGATAAACTTGTGCATAAAGAAAGAAGAATCTCATAAAGTTATCATGGAATGAAGTTTGATCATATTCATGGAGATTCTAGACTGAAAAGTCTATTTTATGGGTTCAAGTAAGTTTTTAGATAATTGTTGCTTGAAGTTTCATAGTGTTGTTGCTTTATCCTGTTTTGTCAAGAACGAAGTAAATTAGTATATACTACAAGATCAGTGGGAGAATTTATTTTTCTTGTGTCTTATGCAAGACGATATCTTGCTTGAAAGTGATTTTCTTGAATTACTGCATAAGGTGAATCAGATGTTGTCAAAGCTTTTTGATATGATTGATCTTAATAAAGAGCATTTTGTCCTAGGCATTGGGATCCATATGGATTGTTCTCGCCACATATTGGGTTAATATTGAAGGACATATATTGATTGTATTCAGTATAAAGTGTTGCAAGTCATGAATCACTCCTGTCATTAAGAGAAATAGACTGAATTTGTCATAGTGTCTACATAAAACTATCAAGAAAACCCAAATAAAGAATGTTCCATATCAGAGTGCACTTAAAAGCATCATGTATGCTCAAGCTTGCACTAAATCAGATGTTGCTTTTACAACGATACTTCTAAGTAGATATCGGTTAAATCCAGGACATGTTCGTTGGGTTACTGTTAAGGAAGTTTTGAGGTACTTAAAGAGGACAAAATACTGTATGCTAATTTACAGATATATTCAGGACCTGCAGCTAGCAAGGCATTCGAGTTTTAGCTTTGTTAGCTGTCAAGATGATGTAAAGTTGACAACTACAGACATTTATATGTCTAAAGAAAAGTGCAGTATTACAGAAAAGCAAGAACATAAATCTATGTAATCATCGATTAAGAAAGCGGAGTTTGTGGTATGCTTTTCAGCTACTATTTAGGTTATTTGGCTCCAGGATCTCATTAAAGAGTTGGCCGTATTTAATTTTATGAATAGACCCATACAGTTATATTGTGACTATGACTCTGCAGTATTGTTCATTAACAACAGCAGAGGTCCTAAGGGGTCTGAGCATCTGGCGGTCAAGTTTTTGACCATAAAGGTAACAGATGAAAGGGTGACACTACAATAGAGCTTATTACACAGATGATAATGCTACATACTCACTAACTTAAGGTCTCTTCCCATACACATTTAGATGACACGTCTCAAATATAAAAAGTATCGTGGGATGCTGATATGACGTGTTAATTGATGGGTTGAGTAAGCATCATGAGATGCTGTTGTTCAGTAGGAGCTGCATTCGATATTTTCTCTAATAAAGTTTACATCTGTGTTTGTTACATTTTGTAACATCTACATATGTATCAACTCCATTTCATGCAATAAAGTTATAATGATTAAGAGAAGTTAAATACATATATCAGTTGAAAATCTCAAGGCATCGTGTAAACCTTGAGTGATGGCTGGGGCATTTATTTATTTTAGCCAAAGGCATATGTCTTGTTACACGTAAAGCATAGTTAACTATAAAGGTAAGACATATGTTGGTTCGTTGGAACCGTAAAAATGTTCTCTCGTGACACATCCGATTTCGTGACACATAAAGTGAGAGAATGGTGACCGACAAGGAGGATAGCATATAAGGTATCTCTATTATTTGAGATGTTATCCGATTTCCATACTACCATATCAAATCAATATCAGTAAAGTTAAGAGTATTTGTGATTGTGGATGGCTCTGTGTCTTCTGATGCAGTTACTGGCATGGTCCGGTGCTTAAGACTTTATGGGATCGGATTGACTGTTGGGAATTATCTCTAGACCAATATAAAGATGCGCATATACAGTACAGTTTCAATTAATTTAGCCCAAATAGGAGAATGTTAGAATATTCTGTTTTAATATTCAATTGTGGGCTTTATTAATTGTTACTGTAATTATTATTTGGTCTAATAAGGAAGAGATATATTGTTTCCTAATTCAAGTAGGATATGGTGCTGGATAGTATGAGCCGAGATATCCTTATCCTTGATGAGGGGATATGGTTCATTCTCTATAAATAGTGCTCAAGTCCCTCCTCTAAACCCTGATGTCCGCATAACCTCACATTAGGAGCCGTCAGAAGCGACGCGTGAGGGGACCGTCTCATTGAAGCCAGCGATAAAGGGGTTCATAGAGGAGAAGCTCTTGGGTATCGGATCGTCGCAATTCCGCATCAAGAACGATGGATCCAAAACAGGTGCATCAATTCTTTAACTTTATGGACTGGTGATTCGTGTATCTATACGTGAGATCTTGGGTTGCTGCATTTGAATTGAATACGCAGCTTACATTGTTGGCATTTCACCCTCGCCGACCACCGGAGGAAAGAGGAGGAAAAAAGATAAAAATAAAGAAAGGAAAAAAAAGATAAAAATAAAGAAATGAAAAAGTAAAAATAAAAAATAAAAAAATCGAAAGCTATTAAAAGAATGTCCACGCCGGCGATGGTCGTACCACGTAGGCTTGTCGGCATTCACATGAGTAATATATGGCTAAAATAAGGGGCAATTTTCCTAATTAATGTTTTTTTTTTAAAAAAATTACCAAAATAATAGGAAAATAAAAATAAATACCAAATTGGGCCGCAATCGGCGGCCCAACCGCCGATTGGGGCCCCAAGCCAATTTTTTTTTAAATTTTAATTATTTAATTTATATTATCTTTTTATACAAGTAATTATTAAATAATAAATTATTTAAAATTACGTAAATTACATGGGAAAAAAAAACAAGCACTCAATAATTCTTATTCCACCATTAAAATTTACTTTTAATTTATATTTTTTTATAAAAGCTACAATTAAATAATAAATTATATTAAAATGATATAAAATTTGAGAAAAAAAAAGAACAAGCACTACATAATTCATATTTCACCATTAAAATATACTTTTAATTTATATTTTGTATATTATCAATTACATAATAAATTTTATTGAAATTACGTAGCTTTGAGGAAAAAAAGACAAGCACCACATAATTCATATTCCACCATTAAAATTTACTTTTAATTTATATTTTGTATAAAAGTTTCAATTAAATAATAAATTATGTTAAAATTACATAAATTACGTGGGAAAAAAAAACAAACACTGCATAATTCATTTTCCACCATTAAAATTTACTTTTTAATTTATATTTTTTTTATAAAAGCTTCAATTAAATAATAAATTATATTAAAATGATATAAAATATGAATTATGTAATTTACGTAATTTTAAATAATTTATTATTTAATTGAAACTTTTATAAAAAATATAAATTAAAAGTAAATTTTAATGGTGGAAAATGAATTATGCAGTGTTTGTTTTTTTTTCCCACGTAATTTATGTAATTTTAACATAATTTATTATTTAATTGAAACTTTTATACAAAATATAAATTAAAAGTAAATTTTAATGGTGTAATATGAATTATGTAGTGCTTGTTTTTTTTCCCATGTAATTTACGTAATTTTAATATAATTTATTATTTAATAATTACTTGTATAAAAAAGATAATATAAATTAAATAATTAAAATTAAAAAAAAATTGGCTTGGGGCCCCAATCGGCGGTTGGGCCGCCGATTGGGGCTTGAATTCGAAGTTGGGCCGCAATCGGCGGCCCAACTTCGAAATTGGGTGCCAATCGGCGGCCTAACCGCCGATTGGCACCCAATTTGGTATTTATTTTTATTTTCCTATTATTTTGGTAATTTTTTTTTTAAAAACATTAATTAGGAAAATTTCCCTAAAATAAGTCGGAATGACTGAATTGACATTAATTTTGGCGGTTCATTAAAGTTTAACTATTCCTCCTTGAAATGAATTTGCTTTAATATTGTTTTATTGGAAAATATAAAAAAACATATATATCGAAAAATATTTATAACGACATTAAAATGAAAGAAATAAAAGAAAAAGGGGTGGGTAGGCAGAATGCTGCCCAATCACTCCGCTGTCCTCTCTCTTTCTCTCTCTCTAGTCTATCCCACTCTGCTCTCGCTGCACTCTCTTTCACGGTTGAGGTAAACCCAATACAATATTTTGTTTTTGTCACCGTGAACTATGCTGCTATTAATCTACTCACATGCGCCACCAAAAAATAATAATAATTAGTTTACCCAATTGAAATGAACAAAAGAGCAAAACTTGGTTGCGGTTCTCATTCCATTGACATGGATGGATAGCACTGCTGTGCTCATGGTCAATAATTCATGTCCAAATGTTCCATGTTCTATGTGGATTTTTCTCGAAGAGGCATGAGCCGCAAATGCTTGCAGCGGATGTTCATATAAATCTCATCTTTGGTAACTGTATTAAAAAGCTATAGCTGCCATCTCTCATACATGGGCGATGTCGAGCGGAGGTCTGCCCATTCCATCAGACTTTGCTAGTATTTGAACCTTTTACCAGTTTTCTGCTCTCTCTTTTGCCCTCTACATTTTCCACTTTGCTATTTGATTTTGACACATGGCATGTAGACTTCTGATCCAGTTGACATAGTTTTCGGTTGTCTTTCAATTGTATAGCTTGATGTTCATATGCTAGCGCTTTCTTGTTTGAAAAGTTTGATCGCTGATTTAATGTGTCCAAATACGATGTTCGAAATGCAAAGGCATGGTAAGAACTCAGTGAAACGAAAAACAAAAGGGTCTTGTTAACAAGTGCCCCGAGCGCACTTAGTAACAACCTAAACATAGAAACAATAATTTTCAATGCACGTTAGAGAAGATTGAAGATTGAAAATTAATCTCTTTTTAGCATGTCATATTAAAAATCACAAGTTTCAAGCATAATCAACCCATCTTATTGATGCCGACTTTCTAACGAATTCCGAAACAAATGGCTACATCTCAATTGCAAAAGCACTTGGAAATTTAGTGATTCATTTATGACCTGTGGTCGGTGGTTCATGATCTTCAATACCTACTTGTTTAACCTTCATGATCATGCCTAGCCTATCTTCTGCTTGCTGCTGCTGCTTGAACTATGTTTTGTTCCTTTTTTTCCTATTAGTCCATCTTCAGATGTCTGCATTTATATCAGTATATAGTAATATAGAAACATATGTTTATCGGCTATGGTATTGCATAACCCGGCCTTGGACTGACTTTTCATTTGGCTTTAGTTTATTCAGTGAGTAGTTGAAGAAGTTCAAGGTCCAACTCAAGCTCGATGTTGCAAGAGTCGTTTTATATCAGGGTAAGTGCAAAGTGGACTTAGTGATCTTTCTGCTAATGTTTCCTCATTCAATTTTGTTCCATTGTGCTTGTGAAATGAGTGTGCTGGAGATACTTATGCTTGGGTAGATGTGTGGGCATTTTATAGAAGGTGGCATAATAAATGGGTTAATTCAGATAAAATATGTTATAGGCAAAAGAGCAAGTGTTCACCAAAATTTTGTCTGAATGAAAGGATAAGGAAAGTTATTTATATTCAAGAACAGAAAATAAGGTTGTTCTATGAGAAGCATTTGTAGGGCTTCTTTCGGACTTCTAACAGCTTTTGGGAGTAGTGGTGGTGTTATTCTTTTGTATGACAAAGATCTGCATCTAAACCCTGACATCTTTCTCTTATGTTGAGGTGGATAGAGACTAGCTATGAGTAGAATAAAAACTGCATGTAGCCATGGTTTTAGCTAAATGCTTCCCGTGCTTTACCTCAATGGGAGGTGCACATTTTTAGGGATATTGCGACAAAGAAGGATGTCACAGAGAAACGATCATGATCCCACACACGTTTGGTTGCACACTGAATACCATTGCTTGCCCTCCTACGCTTCATCATTGAGTAAAGTTTAGTTATCACGGACTTTCCTAATCTCTTATTGCATGAGAAACTACTAGAAAGAAACAAAAGTCAGCTATCCTAAGTCCTAATTTATGATGGTATGATAATAAGTGTCTGTCAACACTTGGGCAACCTTAAATTAAGATACCTATTCGTATTCTGCTGATCGGATCACTGATTAAAGCCAGCTGGACAAAATTTATTACTCCATTTCATAGTCGGGTGAGACTGGGCTGCTCTTTTCCTTATCATTTTCAGTTCCTCGTCCACCCCCGCCCCCCCCCCCCCCCCCCCCCCTTCTTTTTTCTCTCCCGAGAGTAAAGAATATGATCCTATGTTGTTCGATATGCTTTGTTGGGTAAAAGTATTTCAAGATTTGAAATTTGGAGAAGCCTTTATGAGTGGACCAATGCATGTAAATAATACTTTCTTTTGCTATGTCATAATCTATTCTGGATTTATCAATGTTGAATGTGCAACTTCTTCTCCTCTCTTTTTTCCCGTCTTAGGCATGCTCATTGTGGTAGTCCCTATTTTTATGGGCTTGTTGGTATTCATCATGATTTGCAGTTTCCAGAGCCAATGCCAGCTATTGGTAAGAGCATGTTACTTAGTCCTTCCATAAAGTCAATTTTTACAATTCATACGATTCTTGGGTACCTTTAGGCTTTATTGCAGTACAATGACTCAAATTTTCATCGTTTCTCAAGCTACTTTATATATATAGATAGATAGATAGATAGATAGATAGATAGATAGATGGCTGAGAAGCACATAACCTTCGTGTCTATTATTCTGCATGATTAAAAGAGAAACTGTCTTAGTACATTGCAACATGCAAGAACAGAAGAGATGAAGAAGACATACCACACTACTACTGAGTGAGACAAAGCATATCCTACCCGCTTGTAAACAGCAAAACTGAAGATTTGAACGGCTACCAAAATCTTCATAAGTAGCTTAAGTTTGTTATCTATAAATATGTTTGTTATCCATACTTAATGCACTTCTTAATAAATATTGTTTCAAGTTGTTGTAATGTCTACATGTAGGTATCAAGTTTAGAACTTAGTATCTAGATGCCTCTTTTTAGGTTAGTATCTGATTGTTTATAATTGTTCTTGTCGTGCTCCAATTGAAACTTTTGCCATGGCTCAGCATGGTCGTGCGACTGAATTAGATTAGTAATTTATTGTAAAGTCTTATTCATGAGTTGGTGCTTGTTAGCTTTAGGTTGAGTAACAATAATTTGTAGTGCGTAAAAGTCCTCTACCATCCATCTTCGTTAATTGCGAATAATGAGACTCTAGTTTTGATCACTAAAGCTAACTTGTATTCTTTAGATTCATTACATTTTTAGTATTTTGATCTGCATGAGCATTTCATTTGTTTGTGTGTTCTTTTTTTTTTTTAATCTAAATTTGGATTCGTACTTGCTTAACGTTGGACTCACTAGACATTAGGTGACGAATTTGGCTGTTAATGGAAGAATGCTCCTACATAACCATGATATGTTTTTTGCACTTCTATGATAAAGAAGCGAACAATGCTACATTAATAGATTCACGGCTTGTATTAATTGAATTTGGTCATTTTTGGCTTTCAAAGTTTGTGTAGTTTGTTAGTTACTGATATATTTGATGAGAAATACATATAATAGGCTGATATAATGTGGCACTTAGGTTAATACCTAGTCATTCAACAACGGGCTTGCCAAGGCGTTGAGTATGTTATGTATTAGGGGATTTACAATAACACCGCTTCTTCAAGAAAGGCAAAGATGAAAAAAATTTCGGAATTTATATACGACTGTCTCAACTTTTAGTAGGAAATGTACTTCTCAATTGCAAGGTAATTGTTTTCTCCCAACAAAGAATATGAGTTCTAGGCCGTTTGGCATGGAGATGTAAACATGAATGGTGTCATTCTTGCATGCTAGTGAAAATAAGACATGACGTCAATTCATTAGCATGTGAGAAGTCTCTACTCTTGTAATTTATATCTCAATGTTAGAAAGCCTATGGCTCAAATCCTTACTTGAGGAAAAAATATATATTGCAATTGTGAAGGGCATTCCTACTAAAACTTGGTCAAGTCGTTTATAAATTTTGAAAATTTTCCTCATCGTTGCCCTTGGAGAAAGTGATGTTGCGAATTCTCTAATATCTAATATATACTTAACGCTTTGGCATGCCTGTACAATGACTGGGTTATCAAATAGACCTTAGTCAAGTGCTTCATTATAGTATCTTATTATATGTATTAATCATCAAATATGTTGTAACTAAAAAGCTATACAAAGCGAAAATGACTTAACCAATTAGTATTAGTTGCAATTGTGATAATGCAGCGTTGTTCTCTTCGATGTCATATAAGTGCAAAAAAAATATCATGGTCAGGAACAATTCTTCATTAGCGACTAGATTTGTCACCTGTTGTTCATTGGGGCAACCTGCGTTAAGTCAAATACGAAATCAAGTTCAGTTTTTTAAATGCTTAAAAAAAAAAACAAACGAATGAAACCCCACCTGGATCACAATACTAAAATGTAATGAATCCGAAGCATACCGGTAACTTACTAGGGTTTCGTTGTCTCCACTAACGTGGATGAAAAGTAGAATTCTCTTTTGCATTGCAAATTATTGTCACAATGAGAAATGTAGTCATGAACCTATCCTTGACGAATACAAAAAAAGCTAGCAAGCACCAACCTATGAGATGGAAATTACTGATCTAATTTAGTCACACGACCACGTTGAATTTGAGCACCGCAAAGATAGATTGTAAAGCAATCAGATACTAACCAAGATGACTAAAATGTGGTATCTAGATCCTAAGTTCTAAACTTCATATCTGCACCAAAAGTTACGACAACTTGCCATAGCATTCATTGATAAGTGCATTAAGTACACATATCAAACATATTTTATGATACAAATACGACACAAAAAGGTGGGATCCGCAATTTAGAGACAACCAAAAATGTATATTTTACGTTGTTCTTAGTGATTGTAATGTGTTGTCATTGACGGATACATATCACCGTTCGTTGATTGGCAAGTGTTTCAGCGTGTAGAATGGACTCATCTGACTGGGTCACACCGAGCTAGCAACTTGTTTCACCTTGTGATTGGCTAGGAATTCCTAAATAACCATCTCTTTTAGCATAAAGAGCAGCTGATTCGTTTGGACAACCTAAACCAAAATAAGCCCGAACTCAGACAACCTAAACAAAAGCGCCCGACCTATCAAACTTCAACTCGAGCCCAACACTCCCTAATCTTATAACAAAAATGAGCCCGGGATTCTTATCCACACCTGTTCGAGAATCCCACACCATTTCCCTATCCTAGATCTCCAGCCTCTGCTCCTCATTACTACTGCCCAGAAGCTCTTTTGCAGGTTTGTTCTAAATCATTAGACCTTCAATAATAGTAAACCACATCTTACCCTCAACCAAAATGATTGCTACCTCCCGATAATCACCACCGGGCACATTTACAGGCACAAGCAAGCACACGGTAAGAGAGCAGCGGACAAATCCGTCAAAGCCGTGAGAGGGCGAGTGCCAGAATGAGGCTGCTGATGGCTGGCTGAGGGTCGATTTTCTTTCTCGTTTTCTTTTTCACATTTCCTTAGAATGTGAAGATGAATTTTTCTTTCAATCGTTGTTTTTATTGTACTAACGTGCAACTTCTCCACCTCCTTTTGTCCCGCAAAGGTGCTACCATCCTTTTTTCGAGCGCATAAGGCTGTGTTTTTTCCCCTCTTTAAGCTTTTTTAATAAATGTATATATCACTTATACATTATACCTTTTGGCGTAAAAGATATTCCCATATAATAAAATAAAATAAAAGGCACGTCACATGGAAATATTTAGCTCCCCTACCTCATTGAAGCTTGTTTGGTTGGCGATGCACTTGAAATTCTGAACTAAATTTGCTAGGTAGGCACGGAGATAAATATCACTTGCACTTGTCACACATGTAGGATTTAATTAGAGGTGGCAATATGGGTCACAAACACATATTTGACCCATTTTTGGGTTATTAATTTTTAAATGGTTCATTAAAAATGAGTCAAAAATAAGTCACACTTAAATCAATTTACGACCCATATTGACCAACTTTCGATCCATATTGACCCACTTTCCACCCATAAGGACAACATCCTTCCACAAGTTACAAATGGTCCTGGGACCAAGGTCGGGTCCCGGGACGGGGCCGGGGCCGGGGTCGGGGCCGGGGCCGGGTCCGGGTCCGGGGCTGGGTCCGGGTCCGGGTCCCGAGGCCGGGGCATGGACGAGGGCCGGGTCTGGGGCCGAGGTGGGGGCCGGGTCCGGGGTCGGGACCAGGACCTGGGTCGGGGCCGGGTTCTGGTCCGGGTTCGGGTCTCGGGGCCGGGGTCGGGTTCGGATCTGGGTCCGGGTTCGCGTCCCGGGGCCGGGGCTGGGATCGGATCTCGGGGCCGAGGCCGAGACCGGGGCCGGGTCCGTGTCCCGAGGCCGAGATCGGGTCTCGGGGCCAGGGTCGAGTCCGGGTCCGGGTCCGGGTCCTGGGGCCGGGGTCGGGATCAGGTCTCGGGGCCGGGGCCGTGTCCCGGGGCCAGGGCCGGGTCCGGTTCCCGGGGCCGGGGCCTGTTCCAGGGGCTGGGGCCGGGATCGGGTCTCGGGGCCGTGTCCCTGGTCCCGCGGACGGGGCCGTGTACCTGGTCCCGGGGCCGGGGCCGTGTCCTGGATCCGGGGCCGTGTCCTGGTTCCGGGGCGGGGTCCTGGGGCCGGGGCCGAGGCCGTGACAGAGGCCAGGTCCCGATGCCGGGTCCCGGGACCGGGGTCGGGGCTGAGACCGAGGCCGGGATCTGGTCTTGGGGCCGAGGCCGGGGTCGAGACGGAGGCCGGGGCCGGAGACGGGACAGGGGCAAGGGCCAAGGATGGGGCCAGTGTAGGGACTAGGGTCGGGAAGTATTTTAGTAATATTATTTTCTTAAAATATTATTGTGTTTTGATAATATGGGTCAAAACGGGTCAGGTCGGGTATGGGTCAGTCGCGGGTCGGGCCGGGTTTGTGTCATTAAATATGGGTCGGATGGGTCAATATGGGTCGGATCATATTCGACCCGACCCAAACCCAAACCCAAACCCGACCCAATCCATCCATTTGTCACCTCTAGATTTAATTAGGTTTTGAAAATGGGTTGGAGGGGGGCTCTCATCGGGGTCTAATAATTTCCGCGTCACAACCTTTCTTGTAAATATTATACCTCTACCGCTCTACGCGTTTCTTCTTGTAGTTCCGATAAGAACGAGAAACCTTTATTCTTGTAGTTCCGACAAGAACGAGAAACGTTTCCTTAAGGAAACCGAATGATTTATCTTTCCTCAAGAGGGTTCAGTTGTGTCTAACAAATTGTATTTTGGTTTGGTGTCATATGCAAAATCAAGATTTTTCTTGATTATTTCGTCTTGTGGCATTTTTTCCGTGCGGCTTCTTTCTTTTTGCTAATCAAACTGATCTCGATATATTTTCGTTGATGGGTAGAAGTGTGGAAATAATTTGTGACCTCCAAGAAAACCCTAGAATTCCTATTCACATCTCATTACAGTGGGAGTTACCCATAACAACCCTGCACAAGACAAGTCCAGGCTACATTTAACCCGCAAACATAGCCTAATGAAATCCGCCATCCGCCCCATTTTTGCAGCCTATGTGAATCCTACGCGAGAGCCATGATATGATAGGAGGTTAGAAAATGTAGCTCAAAATTTCAAGTGAAACGTGCTTCAATTAGGTACGGGAGCTAAATACTTGCCTTTATAAATAAATAACTGAAATGCGACTTGTCTTTTATTTTATGTTATTATTGGCGAATATCTTTTTTTTTTCCAGCAAAAGTGGTAGTTAAATTTTCAATTCCATTGTGTACGAGCGATGTGTACATAGGCTTATCCATCACGTGTGACTGCAGTGGAAAATTTGCAGACATCCCCAGTTAAGTTGAGAGTAAAACTTACTGTTTCTGTTGCTTTTCTACTTCCAAATAAGAAATTCAAGCTGACAATGGGACTCATAAACATGCAGAAACAGCCCAGGCAAGTGGGGAAAAGTGTCAAAAAAGTCATAAATCTATTGCTCTAGTGCCAATTCAGTCCTAAACCTTTTTTTGGTGCCGATTCACTCCTAAACCTTTTGCATTAGTGCCAATTTAGTCCTAAATATTTTGTATCTATGCCAATTGAGTCAATTCGATCAATTTTGGCCGAAAATCATTGGCACAAATATCAATTGTCATACGTGGCACGGTTTGTGCTAATGTGGATATATTTTTTTTAATTTTTTTGATATTTTAAATAATTTTTAAAAAAACAAAAAAATGCTTAAAATTATTTAAAATTATAGAATAATATTAAAAAAATATCCAAATCAGCGTTTGTCATGCCACGTAGGACAATCGATGTCTACATCAGTCATTTTCGATCAAAATTAGTTGGATTAACTCAATTAGTATAAATTATCAAAGATTTATGACTAAATTGGCATTAATGCAAAAGGTTTAGGACTGAATTGGCACCAAAAAAAATTTTAGGACTAAATTGGCACCAAAAAAGGTTTAGGACTAAATTGGCACAAATGCAATAGGTTTAGGACTTTTTTGACACTTCTCCCAAGGCAAGTGTGCAGTGTGCCATAGGCAATTCCTTCGATTGAACTCTACGGCCAGCGCATTGTGTATCCACTCCTATATATTCAAATGAATTCTTTGTTGCTCAAACAGCCATTAAGAAAGGGTAGATCTCTTATGCTGTAGTTTTAGATCCCTCATACACTGATCAGCTTTGGACCATTCAAAAGGGACAGAAAATATGATATCGGCAGCAGTTTAGTTAGTTACATTTCGTGAGCTCAAAGGAGGAGCATTGTCTTCTGGGCGTAAAGGTAAATTACTATCTTTCAAATTCATCACATTGTTGCAGCAAGGAAAATAGGTTGCCTGAAACGCTATAATTGAAAATTAGCAACATATTATTATTATAAGGATCGATAAGCTCTTGTAAAGCCTTCAACTGCTTTACAAAAGGTACACCAGGCCTCCATTTAGAGAAATCATGGGTATAACTCGCCAAACAATGGAACATATCGATCTGGCCTGTCATGAGTCTTCTAGTCAGAGAAGAAGAAGAGCAAACATGAATCCAGAGAAATAAAGAAGTAAAACTTCTACAGAGTCCATGGAGACCTCAATCGTTACGATTGGCAACCCCTTACCACCACCAGTGGCGCTGCCACAATGCCGCGACCATGATTGCCGCAAACTTAGGGCTTGAGCTTGCGCTTATGGGTCCGTGATCGACTTCCATCTCTCTCAACTTTTTTTTTCTTTATATTATTTGATGCAAAGCCTTTTTGGCTCGTGATAATTTTCAGCGCATTGTAACGTGACATGTATTTTTCGGCATGACACTTGTATTCACCAATTTCTATATCATTGATTTTGCAACCAAGTTCAACAAAAATTGACTAGTAAGAAAAAAACTATAACAGAAGTAGGGGTGTGCAAACTGGACTGAACCGGCCGGGTTGGTCCGGTCCTTGAGGTTGGCGGTCCGGTCCCCGGTTCCATGGTTTGGGACCGGACCGGACCATCAATGTTTTTTTTTTTTTTTTTTTTTTTTTTAAATTTATTTTACATCTAGAGTTAACCTATTTTTAACATTTCTGAGAAGTCCATGAATCTCATCTCACGCCTTTTGAGTTTAGTGGTGTCATTGTACGTATTATTTAGCAATTTGGGTTTTGATATTACTTTGGGACAAAATCATGTCTTAATTGATGATAAGATATGTTCCTTATGATGAGCACGTGCACGAAGAATAAGCACGTACGTGCATGAGGACAGAAACTCGAGTCATTATGTAGATTTGAGAAATCTATATTTTTTTCACAACCAGAATAAAAAAGAAAGAAATAAAATCCGAGTTCGGTTCCATCGCTCACCTGAGTTCAGCGGGCCACATGCGGTCGTCGATTACGAGCATAAAAGATCACGACAGCACTGCCGCCCTCACCCTTACCCTAGCATAAACAACCCCGCCCTTGCCTAGGCAATGCCCGATGAGGCCACCATGGCCTAGGCAAGGATCGGCCTCGTTGGCATTTCGCCCTCGCCGACCGGCCCACGCGGCATAGCTAATATTGAGGTGAACTTTTTTTTAGTGATATTTTAATAATTTCTATTTTTTTTAAAAAAATTCTTTTCATTTTTCTTGTTTCTCTTCTATTCTTTCCTCCGATGGCCGACAAGGATTGTCTCTCGTTGCCACAGGCGAAAGCTAGTGCTGCCGCCCTCACCCTTGCCCTAGCCCGAATGACCTCGCCCTTGCCTAGGTGGTGCGCGATGAGGCCACCTTGGATTGGGCAAGGGTCGGCCTCATTGGCGTTTCACCCTTGCCGGCCACTGGAGGAAAGAGGAGGAACATATAAAAATAAAGAAAGGGAAAAAAAGTAAAAATAAAATAAAAAAATCGAAAGCTATTAAAAGAATGTCCACGCCAACACTGGTCGTACCACTATGCTTATCTGCATTCACATGAGTAATATTCTGCCAAAATTAGTCGGAATGACTGAATTGACATTAATTTTGGCGGTTCCGTTAAAGTTTAATTATTCCTCCTCGAAATGAATTTGCTTTAATATTGTTTTATTGCAAAGTAGAAAAAAGAAAACAAAAAACATATATATCGAAAAATATTTATAACGACATTAAAATGAAAGAAATAAAAGAAAAAGGGGTGGGTGGGCACTAGGCAGAATTAGGGGTGAGCATGGTTCCAGGATAGAATCGAGAACCTGGAACCGGAACCTGTAGGAACCAATCTGGTTCCAGGTTCCAAGGTACATATGGTAGGTTTCAGGTTCCAAAAATCAAGGAACATGTTCCAATGGGTAGGTTCTAGGTTCCACTACCTAAAACTTGGAACCTGGATCTTGATTATGTTTTTTTTAGTATATATTTTCGTACGATCCTACAATGTTCTATGGCGTTCGATGATGAATATATAATCTAGAGCCAAATAAATTTTTATGTTCCAAGTTCTAAAAAATGAAGAACCTATTCTAACGAGTTAGTTTCAAGTTCTAAATGCGGAACCTAAAACCACTCACCTCTACTTCTCCTTAACTGTTGTAGTATTTACTCTCATTTTGCTTAACTAAAAATGAAAAAAATAAAATAAAAGAAATTGATAGGTTCTCGAATACCCTGGAACCGGCTCTAGAACCTGTAATAGGGTAGGTTCCAGGCTCCAGGATATGACGGGTAGGTTCCAGGTTCCAGGTGGAACTTGGAATCGCTCACCCCTAGGCAGAATGCTGCCCAATCACTTCGCTGCCCAATCATTTCCTATAGAAAAAAAGAAAAACAAATTCAATTGATTCTGAAGATGATTTATTTGCAGAATCTACGACAAACTCTGGATGACCTTACTCGGAATGGCTTTTTCTGTGTGGGGAGAAATAATGATTTTGTTCTCTTGTGCTCGTTTGCACAACTTAACGTGCCTAGGGCAACCGTTCCTCAGTCTAGCGGATTTTCACTGTTCGTATGGATACTTGATCATGATGCTGTTGTGCTCCGTTTTTTCTTATATCAAATCACGCCGCCCGCGGCCGCGATGGTGGAGGGTGGATTATTCAGTTCTATGGTCTGATTGCATGATCTTCATTTGTTTACTACCGATTTATAGCTCTTTTGCATGACGTGGTCTGATTGCATAGTTTGTATACTGTTTTCTATCATGTCCTTGAACTTAAGGTCTTGTTCTGCATAAAAAGTAGCTGACTGTTATTTTGAGGTAAACCCAATACAATATTTTGTTTTTGTCACTGTGAACTATGCTACTATTAATCTACTCACATGCGCCACCAAAAAAAAAAAAAAATTTACCCAATTGAAATGAACAAAAGAGCAAAACTTGGCTGTGGTTCTCATTCCATTGACATGATTGGATAACACTGCTGTGCTCATGGTCAATAATTCATGTCCAAATGTTCCATGTTCTATGTGGATTTTTCTCGGCATGGAGCCGCAAATGCTTGCAGCGGATGTTCTTATAAATCTCATCTTTGGTAACTGTATTAAAAAGCTATAGCTGCCATCTCTCATACATGGGCGATGTCGAGCGGAGGTCTGCCCATTCCATCAGACTTTGCTAGTATTTGAACCTTTTACCAGTTTTCTGCTCTCTCTTTTGCCCTCTACATTTTTCACTTCGCTATTTGATTTTGACACATGGCATGTAGACTTCTGATCCAGTTGACATAGTTTTCGGTTGTCTTTCAATTGTATAGCTTGATGTTCATATGCTAGCGCTTTCTTGTTTGAAAAGTTTGATCGCTGATTTAATGTGTCCAAATACGATGTTCGAAATGCAAAGGCATGGTAAGAACTCAGTGAAACGAAAAACAAAAGGGTCTTGTTAACAAGTGCCCCGAGCGCACTTAGTAACAACCTAAACATAGAAATAACAATTTTCAATGCACATTAGAGAAGATTGAAGATTGATAATTAATCTCTTTTTAGCATGTCATATTAAAAATCACATGTTTCAAGCATAATCAACCCTTCTCATTGATGCCGACTTTTCTAACAAATTCCGAAACAAAAGGCTACATCTCAATTGCAAAAGCACTTGGAA
Source organism: Rhodomyrtus psidioides (assembly GCA_021437785.1). Lineage (NCBI taxonomy): Eukaryota > Viridiplantae > Streptophyta > Magnoliopsida > Myrtales > Myrtaceae > Rhodomyrtus > Rhodomyrtus psidioides. The sequence continues at coordinate 5,022,573 of JAILYB010000027.1, read as the reverse complement.
ATTTAGTGATTCATTTATGACCTGTGGTCGGTGGTTCATGATCTTCAATACCTACTGGTTTAACCTTCATGATCATGCCTAGCATATTTTCTCCTTGCTGCTGCTGCTTGAACTATGTTTTGTTCCTTTTTTTTTTTCCTATTAGTCCATCTTCAGATGTCTGCATTTATATCAGTATAGTAATATAGAAACATATGTCAATTGGCTATGGTATTGCATAACACGGCCTGGGAGTGACTTTTCATAACCCACCCATTGTCGAAGAGGTGGTCGGTGACGTCGTTGCGGTGGCTGGACTTCTCGTTCCCTCTTCGATCCTCCATCTTTCGGTGGCCCCAGCTCGTGTCTTCCTACTTCACGGCTACCCGGCAGGTCGTCGGCGGTGTTGAAGTTGTTGCTGTTATCCCACATCGCTTGTGAATGAGTCTTGTATGCTCTTTATATTTATGTGGTCTCCCTCCACCTAGTAGTTTAAGCTTTTATTCTAGGCCCATATTTGCCTCCCCAAGAACATGTTCCTAGGCAAAAGACCAGACTAAGCATAAGGAGAATGTTGGAATACATAAATATTAAACCATGCATTTTCTAATAGCTTAAACTTTTAGAGCAGTTGGTTGTGGTCCCACCATAAAATCTTACATGCGGCGAAGGGTGGGGCTTCCTCCAGTGGCCGGAGCTGGGGTTGGGTTTCTTGATCCTGGAGGACGTCGCGTGGAGCCTCGTGACATCGTTCTGAGTCCGTGGCTCCCATCTCCATGCTCTGCTTCTTCTTCCTCTTTTGTGGATGCACCATCTAACTCGCCCATGTTGGGAATCGAGCACCGATTCCAGAAATATAATCCAAGCAAATAATACGCATTAGTAGAATATAAAGAAAAAAGAATAGAATCGGCAGAACACGCTAGAGAATTTGTTATTAAAGTTCACCTAAACCTAGGCTACGCCTCCGCATAGAGGCACTCTACGAATCCATTATGCTTTGAGAAAAATAGGAATACAATCACTGATCTTCTCATAAGATCGAAGGAAAAAAAAACGAGAACTCTCTCTGATGCCGTCATGACATCTCTTTTTCTTTTTCTCACTTTCGCTACTTTGAGCTTATATTTATATATATTTTATGATGGCTACAACCTTTACATATCTTATATAATAGTTGTTTCTTTTGACCTAGGAGCAAAAAGAACAAAATACAAAAAAAAAAAAAAAACCCGTAATGAAATATATGACTTTACACCAACAATCTCTCACTTGAAGATAAATATACCTGATGCACCAAGCTACTTTGCATCCATCCTCTTCAAAAAAACTAGAAACTGGAACTTGTGTCTCTGCGATACTCCTCATCAATTAACATGAACCAATAATAGTAGTACAGAAAATATGTTTCTCTTTGTATACTACCTTAATAAACATGTCAGTTGAATTCTTCGAGCCATCAATCTTCTGTAGCTTTAACTCGTTATCTTTCAATGTTGACCTGATGAAGTGATAACGCTTCTTGATATGTCTAGTCCTTAAGTGATAAGCTGCATTCTTTGCTAAGTGCACTGTACTTTGACTATCACTGCACAATGTGCACACTGACTGCTTTCGATGTAACTCTTCTAGGTAATCTTGTAACCACATGACTTCCTTAGAGGCTTCTGTGATCACCACATAATTTGCTTTTGTCGTTGATAAAACCACTGTTTTCTATAATTGAGATACCCAACTCACTATTGTGCCAGCAACTATAAAGACATATCCAATGATGCTCTTACCACTATCTCGATCACCCGAGTGATCTGCATCCACAAAACCCTGCAATTCTAAAGAGGTATCTCCATAACAAAGAGAATAATTTGATGTACCTGCTAAATATGTCAATATCCATTTTACTACATTCCAAAGCTCTTTGCCCGAGTTATGCAAATATTGACTTACAATTCACACTGCTTGTGCAATGTCTCGTCTTGTGCTCACATGGCATATATCAAACTTCACACTACTGACGCATACGGCACTGTCGCCATCTCATCTTTCAAATCTTGAGTACTTGGACACATATCCTTGGAAAGTTTGAAGTGACCCGCTAGAGGAGTCGCAACCGGCTTTGCCTTGTCGATGTTGATTCTTTTCAACACATTGTTCACATAATCTTCCTGGACAACCATAATTTCTTATTTTTCATGTCCCTGATGATTTTCATGCCTAAAATTTTCTTGGCATCTCCCAAGTCTTTCATAGCAAACTGCGATGCTAACATATTCTTTATTTCTACGATTCTCTTCATATTAGAACTAGCTACCAGCATGTCATCAACATATAAAGAAAGATATACAATATCACCATCGCTATACTTTCGAAAATAAACACAATGATCAGTCTCATAGTGCGCAAATTCTTTTTCTTCCATAAAGCCATCAAATTTTAAATACTATTGTCGCGGAGATTGCTTCAAGCCATCCAAACTTTTCTTCAAGCAACACATCATGTATTCTTTACCTTTGACTTCAAAACTTCTAAGTTGCGTCATGTATAACTCTTCATCCAGATCACCATGCAAAAATACTATTTTTACATCTAACTGCTCAAGATGAAGATCCTCCACTGCAACTATACTTAGCAAAACTCCGATTGATGTCATCTTCACTATTGGTGAAAGTATCTCGGAGTAGTCGATCCATTCTTTTTTAGAAAAGCTCTTTACTACAAGTCTCATCTTGTATCTGATACTAACGTCAGCTTCATTTTTTTTAACTTGTACAACCACTTATTTAACAAAGCTTTTTTACTTGTTGGCAATTTGGCCAACTCCTAAGTTTTGTTCTGAATTATCGAGCTCATCTCGTCCTTCATAGCACACTCCCACTGCATGTGAGACGTGTCTTTCTTTGCATCATCATACTTCTCCAGCTCTCCTGAATATGTATGTATGACATGGCTCGAAACAATACTAGTTAATGAATCAAAAATTACCTTTGGTTTTCTCACACGTGTAAATTTCCTCAAAACAAGTACTTCAGAGTCGTTAGTCTATTCCGAATCACCGCGTTCCTCCTGAACTGCCTACTCATTAATAGCATATTCATCTTGAACATCATCTTCAACTGCACTCTGATTTGCTGGAACCACCTTCTCAGGAATTGTGTCCAAATCAACATATTCTGGTTCTACTACAGTCTCATGCTCTGTCTGACGATCTTTGTACATCTTGTCTTCATGGAATACCACATTACGACTGCGAATGACTTTGTTATTCTCATAATCCCAAAGCCTATATCCATATTCATCGATGCCATATCCAATATGATGCCGAAGCGATAAAAAACAAGGTTAAACAGAAGAATCGAAATTGATAGTGAGGATCAATCGTTCACTCAAGTGAAAACTGCTCTTCCACGAACCCTAAACACCCTTATGTAAGGTGCTAACCCTAATTGACCTAGGAAACACGAAATTACGAAAACGCCACTAGAATTAATTAAAATAACTAAAAACATTGAAATTGTAAAAACGCCTAAAAGAAAAAGACCATAAGTGCATCATTCCTCAAATCTTGTTGTGCCTTTGTTGACTTCAATGTCCTCTTTGATAGGATAGGACAACTTTTTGCGCCTTTTATCATAAGGAAAATTAGCGCCCATGGATTAATGGAGGGGTCTCTGTCATCTTCTAAGTCAATTCCATAAAATCCATCACCTGATTCAGTCATGTTTGTTCCTGCACTGCCCTTGTCTTGCCTTGAAATCGAAGCAGCCCCATGTTCAATGTGATATCTCTCGCTGACTAATTCCTTGATGATACTTGGCATTTTAGCTCCCAGACCAAGCGAAACCCAAAATTGGGCATCTGCTTGCGCTAGGCAGACCCCACCACGAGCTTCCAATAGAAATCCACATCACAGCCCTCGAGGAGACTTTGCAAATTGTGGCTTATGATGTAATCATTTGCCAGTTCATTTTCATTGTCTCTAGTTTCTTCCAGAGCATTACCACATATTACAGATCTCTCCTCTAATTCAAATCCATTGCTTTAAAAAATATACGCAATATTCGAAAAATACTTTACTGTCATAGGATCTACTTGTTTCCTTATAGTTGGAGATTTCGAGATCTTAGTATCCTGTCCTTTCAAGAACTTTGCGTGTTTGCCAGAGCCATGCGAAGATTTCCCAAAACCATCTCCGTCATTGTCGTGCACACTTTCTTCTCCTTCAACTGCTAAATCGCCCATCACCGAGCTGTTGGCATGTGGGTCAAAAATTGGCGCCTCGTCATTGGTCGTAGCAAAATCCCAGTCGTCCACCTTGCACGTCAGTATCCGTGCCGCTGCTTGGGGGACGTCGCCATGAGCAACCTCCCGCCCCTCGCCGACACAAAGGCTTCTACCATCATGCCTGGATTCGCATCCTCTTGCTTTCCGTCACTTTCATCATAGATTGTATTTTCATAGACCAGATCTTTATCAAAAATTGGATTTTCATAACAAATTGAATCTTTATCAAAAATCGGATCTTGATCAAAAATTGGTTCTTGATCAAAATTCGGATCTTCGTCAAATTCATGATATTCGCCAACGATCGGATATTCATCAACGATCGGATCTTCATCAACGATCAGATCATTTACAGATTGAAAGTGCAACCTCGCCTACACAAGTCGTCGCTCCAAATCCTGGATTTGCCTTCTCAGCGCCCGCGCAAGTCATTGCTTCAAATCCTCATTTCGTCTTCTCAACTCTTCGTTTTCTATGTCTCGCAGGTCTCTCAGACGTGATTGTTCATTTGCATCAGAAATGACTGCACATCCTCGGCCTCCACAAACACACTGTCTTCGACCACCTCGATTTTGTTCAGCCATTGATTTCAAGTAACATGTGCTTTGATATCAAATGATGCCGAAGTGATAGAAAACAAGGCTAAACAAAAAAAATCGAAATTGATAACGAGAAACAATTGTTCACTCAAGTGTGATTTGATCAAAAATCAACAAAAAATATCAATGTATGAAAAACTGCTCTTCCACGAACTCTAAACATCCTTATATAAGGTGCTAACCCTAATTGATCTAGGAAACACGAAATTACGAAAACGCCACTAAAATTAATTAAAATAACTAAAAACATTAAAATTGTAAAAACGCCTAAAAGAAAAAGACCATAAGTGCATCACAATAAAGATGCACTTTTGGGACTTAGCATCAAGCTTCTTTATGTTCTCTCTATCAATCAAAGTATATGCAATACAACTAAAAGTTTTTAGATATGAATAATTGACTTTTTTTTATCTAACCACTACTCTTGCGGTATCCCTTCATCCCGCACACTAGATAGACTCATGTTAATCAAATATACAGCTGCATCAAATGCTGCAGCACATAAATATAACGGGAGATCCGCATGTAGTCTTCTGCATCTTGCACACTCCAAAATGTTCCTATTCATCCTCTCAGCTACACCTTTCTCTTGAGGGATTCTAGAAACAGTCTTCAATCCATGTATGCCTTCTCGGCTCAAATATTCTGCAAATTCATTGCTTGTGTATTCACCACCATTATCATATTTTAGAGCTTTAATATAATAACCTGTTTCTTTTTCTACCATGTTCTTCCATATTTTGAAAATCTCGAATACTTCAGATTTTTTTCTAAGAGCATAGACTAAGTTTTCTTATCGCATCATCAATGAAAGTGACAAAATATATCTTATCACCATAAGAGAGCTCATTGTTAGAATACACATGTGAGTAAGTCATGTTAAAGAGTTAGAGAAATCTCATATCGGAGAATCGAAGTGGTGTAGAGTAGTTAATATATCCACGTTGGCCAATAACTCAAAAGCTTAAAGGTGAGTTTAACTGGATATGTTAATGAGATCAAACATGGGCACCCTCTTGGCGATCTCACCAAGTTAAGGTATCAGACTTCTGTTGCGCACTCCTACCAAAATGGTATCAAAGCCGATGGTTGATGTCCCTTGCGGTTACTGAGCGGGCCTAAAGGTAAACTTCATGGTTATGAAGTTAGGTTATTCATCCTGAGATAAGTTGATGTAGAATGATATCTGAATTAAGAGGGAGCGGACCGGACCTAACACTGAGCTCACACGTGAGGCGGAGATTGTTAGGATGCAAGTGTAAGTAAGTCATGTTAAAGAGTTAAAAGAATCCCACATTGGAGAATAGAAGTGGTCTATAGCAGTAAATATATCCATGTTGACCCATAATTTATCAGCTTAAGCTTTTGAATAAAGGTGTGTTTGACTGGATATGCTAATGAGGTTGAACATAGGCTCCCTCTTGGTGATCTCCCCAATTTAAGGTATCGGACTTCTGTTGCGTACTCCTATCACTCCTAAGTTAGTCCCCACACATCAATATGAACCGACTCTAATTTTTGCGCTTTACTCTGTCGTCTATTCAATTGAAAACTAACTGCCTTTTGTTTTCCATAAATGCAATTCTCACAAAAATCTAACTCAACTTTCTGCAAACTTGGAAACAATTTCTTGAAAGTAACTGCTTTACACACTTTTCACCAAGATGCCCTAACGATAATGCAAAAGAGTAGATAAAATTACATGTAGCCACTATAGCTGCAACCATATCACTGATATTATCTCCATGAATAAGGTAAAATGTATCTATACGCTTTCCTTTTACTGCTACTCTTGCCCCTGAGATTATTTTCCACTCTCCGCATCCAAAAGTCATTACCATGCCTTCTTGATTACTAGTTGGAATCAAATTTTTCTTCAATTCAAGAATATTTCTGGTTTCACGCAAAATTAGATGTCATTCACTTGAGATATTCACAATAACAGCTCCTTTTCTTACAATAGGACACATGTGACCATTTTCCACAACCACTTGCCAAAATCTCCACTAGCATAATCGACAAATATATCTCTTTGCGAGGCACAATGAAAAGAAACACCAGAGTTAAGAAATCATTTATCTGTTGTTAAGTTAAACCCTGCAGATAAATACAATTTTTCTATCAAAGGTTCATTGCTTACCACATTAGCTCCTTGATTTTCTTCTCGCTGCTTCTTTTTGTAGGTTTCACATTGAAATTTACGATGCCTGTTTGGTGACAAAACCACCACTCATCTTTTGCAGCCTCTCTCTTCCTCCTGGATTGTGACCTATCACGCCTGCTAAATTTTCCTCTGCTTTTACTTCTTACACGATTCTCTATTGCCAGTGCCATTGAAGATGCAGATGCCAAATACTCGTCTTCACCTAAGACTTTTCTTTGCATCTCTTCATTCATGATACTGCTCGTAGCATCATCCAGAGTCTTGCACCGCGGTGTTGTAACTTTTCGGGAGGGAATATCAAAAAATAAAGCTTGAAGCTTTATATCTAGATTTATGCCTGCGGATTCTAACTAACCTATGACCTACGTAAAACTGTTAATATGCTTTGCAACAGAGTATCTGTTAGATAATTTCATATTAACCAACTTCTTTAGCAAAAATATCTGACTCGATGTAGACGGCTTCTCATAAATATTCGTTAGAATATCCATGGCTTCTTTTGCAGTTTTCGCTTTCGCGATGTGGTACCCTGTCTTTTTCATCAACCCTAGACGAATCGCACCTAATGTCTTTCGATCAAAAATTTTTCATCCCGATTTCGCTGTCGGATCTACTTCCGTGAGTTCGGGTTTCCAACCTTCAAGTGGTGCATAGAGATTTTTCTGATAAAGATAGTCCTCTATTTGGAGTTTTCACCATCTGAAATCCTACCCATCAAATTTATCGATTTTGATTTTATCTTTTGTCATACTATTTGCGTTCAATTGAACGTCACCGGAAAAACCCTGGATGTTCGTGATTAGCCAACCTAAGCTCTGATACCGGTTGTTGGGAATCAAGCACTGATTCCATAAATATAATCCAAGCAAATACACACTAGCAGAATATAAAGATAAAAGAATAGAATCAGAAGAATACATCAGAGAATTTGTTATCAAAGTTCACCCAAACTTGAGCTACGTCTCTGCGCAGAGGCCCTCTGCGATTCTATCAGTATTTGAGAAAAGTAGGACTACAACCATTGATCTTTTCATAAGATTGAAGAAAAAAGAAAACGAGAATTCTTTCTAATGCCGTCACGGCCTCTTTTTTTCTTTTTCTCTATTTCGCTACTTTGAGCTTATCTCTTTTTTCTTTTTTCTGCTCTTACAACGGCTACAACCTTTACATATCTTATATAATAGGTGTATTTTTTGACCTAGGAGCAAAAAGAATAAAAGAAAAAAAAAGGCCCTTAATGAAATATTTGGCTTCACGCCAACAGCCCAGGAGCAACGACCCCGTCGGGCGGCGGGTGACGGAGATGGCGAGGTGATCGGATCTGGGACATGTGAGATTCGATCGGGGATCGGTAGATGAGCTGGAGCACGTGGGGCACGTGCGGTCTTTTTCTCCATTTTCTCTGTTAAAAGCTTCGGTTGCTTTGTCTCTGCTTTACAATTTTCCCTTTTGATCTTGCTTTTGTTTCATCCTCCTCCTCCTTCTTCTTCTTGTAAAATTCTCGGGTTCCCGTGAGAAAAATTTAAGAAGTTTAATTTTTTTTTTGTTTTTTGTTAATTCGTGAGGGGAACAAAAAGGCTCGAACTTGGGATCTTTTAGATGGAAAAAAAAAATTGGGGGAGAACACGACATAAACATTAGCATTGCGAAATGACATTAAATTTGGAGTACATAGCAATAAATATGGCCGTTGACTTGTCTTCCTCAACGGTTTAACATCATTAATCAAGGATAACAAATACATGAAAATCGTGATTAGCATCTTATCATAGCTTTGAACGACGCATTAGCGATTAAAAAAAAGGAACGTAAGGGTGCTCTTTCCTGAAGATGACGTAACAAGTGTGTCACAATTCCCAATCCGACATTGCGAAGAGAGCGCTTTAAGGGCGCGACGATTGCAAGACATCGCTTTTGTCTAATTTGGGCACTAATTTGAACTTGCATTTTTTTCTTTACGATACCGTTTGACATCGACCATCCATTCATCCATCAATCGATGACGAAGGCATTTGAAAATCGAACGGATGACTTTTTTCTAGAAATTCTCGCAAGATTTTTCTCAAATTATCTCTATTAGCGACAATTTTCTCTTGTCGTGAAATGGATTGTATTTTGTACAATCATTCGTAAAATTGAGAGATTTTTTCGGCCATTATGCACCATTGCGATTTGATCACATTTTAGGTTGATTCTAGCTCACCTTTTCAGATGTAGAGTGTGAACTTGAATTGTAACCCAACTTAGGCCACCTTGTTCCAACCCATGAAAAGGAAATGTCATGAGTTAGGGTTGTTTTTTGAGTTTTTGTGTTTTATCTTGTCATTTTCAAATTTGAAGAGTGATAACTTATAATATTGAATTAATGTAGCAAAATATATGTTCATCTCAAAAGGGAATAGACGAGCAAACCCTGTTTGCATTAGTAAAGAGCATATTTGTGTAATCACCTCTAAAATCCACTTTTCCTTACAAATTTTGCGCATAGATAATGTTTGCGTCAGCCAATTGGCGCCACACTAGGAAGGCCAACGTTTACGTCAATGATTTTCAAATAAAAATTGGTTGGATGAACTGGATTTGTATCAATGCAAAAAAGGCTTAGGACTAAATTGGTCAAATTAAAAGATTTAGCATTTTTTTTTCGTAAATCCTTGCTAATCAAGCTTTTTGGTAACATGTGATAAAAAATTATATTTATAAAAACGGCTCTTGAAATTTCTTTGAAAATTGACCAATATATCTTCGGGTTGAGTAAACCTTTTTCAAACGAAACTCAAAAAACCAAATCAAATTTAATCGTGCATATTAAGTCATTGTTGCTCAATCATATTCGAGTAACTCCAAGGACGTGAGATTTTGATGCTTGTAAATACATTTTTGGAGAAATTGACGAAATAGCAGATTATATCATGCTTATGTTTAGTCATAAGTCACAAGGGATATAAGTGTTAAGAATCATGTTTTTGGCATTACATCAAACTTAGTAAGTTGCATAAATAGGTGTTGAAATTTCGTTCAAGGTACATTAAAATCAAAGCAAGCAAGATGATGAAAGCTAGTTGATCTTGTTAGTATAACGTGGATGCACCATTGAATTTTATACTCTGTTCGGGGAACAATTTGGATTTCGGTGTTGGAATACAGATCAACATCTAGAAATGGTCCATGGAATTTGAGTTAGTGTGCACTATTGTTCATGAACTTTTTACGTGTTCAATGTAATAACTGAAGTTTAACTCAACATGCAATGTTATCCCTAGAATTTTAATTTTGTTTAATTTGACTTCTCAACTATTGATAAATATTCAATGCAATCTGTAGGTTATATGAAAAATTCAAATATTTAGATACTACATTGTATATTGAACAAAACATTTAGAGACGCCATTTTATATTTGATCAAATTTCGGAGATAATATTCAATAACTTAAAAGTTCATGGACCACATTGAATTTAAATTTAATGATTATTTGTTCTGTTTTTCCTAAACTATTCTGAAGAGTTTCTGCCCAGGATGAACGCCGTTCCACTTTCGGACAATGATCGATCATCGACCCAGAAACACGAAAACAAGGACAGAGCACTAAAACGGGTGTTCGTCACATGTTGCCTGATTTTTCCCCCGCATTCGAAGATGGCGATGGCCTTGACCTTGAGGAGGGTTTATACAATGTGCGGTGGTTCACCGATTGCGCAGTCCGATTCACTCGTTCCTGTGCTTTCCGGATTCTTCTCCAAATCGCCTCCGTACGCCGGTAGGTCTCTGTGTCTTCGCGGGTTCGATTCTTTTTCCCTTGTTCGTTCCCATAAAGTTCTTCGCAAAAGAGATTTCTCTTTTGGGGGCTAGGGATTTGCGGGAGAATTATCTAAATAAGCCAAATATGCGTGTTTATAAATGGGATTTTAGGTATATTTGTTAAGAGCTCAGTTGCTTATGATGGGTTTTGCTCGAGAGCTTAACCAGTTGAAAGAGCAATGTCCTTTTGATGGTGATGACGGGCAATTTCGCTGGGAGTTTAGTTGTTTTCGTGCCGGTTTGGAGTGATTTGATTCTGTTGTACTTAGTTTTTAGTCTTGGAGACAGAGAGAGTTTATAGAAGACCAACGTCAAACAAAATATCAAGATGCCCAATTAGAATCTATATAACCATTAAGTTGGAGAGAAGAATTAGATGGGAAGAACAAACCAGTGTCGGGATCATGCTTGAGATACCGCACAATGCGAAGGGCGACATTCCAATGGTCTTCATTAGGAGAGTGCATAAATTGACTAAGATGTTGCACTGTAAATAGTAAATCTGAACGAGTTACTGTAAGATATAATAATCTACCAATAAGTCGCTGATATGAACATGGATCCTTAAGAGCTGGGGAGGAGTCCAAAAATTTAATATTGGGTTCCATCGGGGTATCAATGAGACGTCCTCCAAGAAGACCAATGTCAAACAAAATATCAAGGGCGTATTTCCTTTGTGATAAGAAAATCCCAGACTTGGAACGAGAAACTTTAATGCCCAAGAAGTATTTGAGAGTGCCCAAGTCCATAATGCGAAATTGTGTCAAGAAATCTCTTGAGAAGTTGAATCATAACTCCATCATCACCCGTGATCACCAAATCATCAACATAAACAAGGACAATGGTTAAGAGAGAGCCATGGACCAATGTAAAAAGTGAATAGTCTGCCTTGGACTGTTGAAAACCAACATCAAGCAGTGCAGAAAAGAATTTAGCAAACCATTGTCTTGATGTCTATTTAAGACCATAGAGTGATTTGTTAAGACGACAGACCAAATTCTCCCCCTTGGTATGAAAACCCGATGGAAACTTTATGTAGACCTCTTCGTCAAGATCATCATGCAGAAAAGCATTATTCATATCTAATTGGTAAAGAGGCCAATGACGAATTGAAGCAAGAGCTAATAAAGTGCGAACAGTTACCATTTTAGCAACATGCGCAAAGGTATCATGGTAATCAATGTCCTCTGTTTGAGTATAACCTTTTGCAAAGAGCCGAGCCTTATAGCGCTTGATGGTGCCATCAGAATTATATTTGATGCGATAAACCCATTTACATCCGATGGGATGTTTTCCAGGAGAAAGAGGAATAATTTCCTTAGTGTCATTTTGTTCAAGGGCCTTTATCTCAAAAGACATGGCATCCCGCCACTTGAGAGATTGATACGCAGCGTTATAAGTTTAAGGTCCTGCTCAAAGGATATGGAGGCTAAAAAAGCATGATGAGTGGGTGAAAATCGCGAGTATGATAAACAATTGGATAAGGGGTAAAGAATACCTGATTCAATTACCTCAAAGTTCGAAGATGATTGATCGAAGGCCACAACAGCGCAGTGATAGTCTCGAAGATATCCAGTGGATGACGTTACCGAGATGGCCGAGACACGACTTCGGGTTCAGTGGTTGATGATGTTGCGCGGAACAAGTGATCGATCAAATAAATAGACAGAACGAGCAAAGTAAAACGGACACTAGATGTACGTGGTTCGGTCGTAAACACCTACGTCCACAGGGAGAGCAGCAACGATTCCACTATAGAACGAGCGATACATGGAGATTATAGATCACACTCGAGTTATACAAACACACTCTTGGTGTTTTCCAGCCCCAATTACATCCAAGAGCACACACAGTGTTTAGCCCTCAATTCCTAACGAAATAATCTCTTAATCTCGCGAATGAATTAAAATACAAATCTAACCTCAAGATTTAACCGGCTTCGACATTTGAATTCTTGATGTAATTCTGCGAACAAAACTCTACGTGCAAGCACTCGACGAACGGTAGGGGTGAGCATGGGCCGGGTGGGCCGGTTCTAGACCTAGACCCTGTACCCGACCCTATTATAACCGGTTCCCACTTTTTGGAACCGATACCCTACCCTGTTTGTCTTGGAACCTGTTTTGGAACCGACCCTATTTATCGGTCCGGTTTTCGGGTTCACCCTATTTACCCTGTTTTCCTTTCCTGATACCATCGCACATGCACAAAATAGATCCTCGAAACAAGATCTTAGGGAAAAAAAAAACTCTTCTTTTAACTTAAATTCTGAACAAAAGAAGAAAAATAGGAAACCCATGAACTCATCTCACAATTTCGTGCCTTTCATTCACCAAGATAAATCTGATTTGCCTTTCCTGATATATTGCCTCATCATTCCCCGAAAACACAAAAACCGGTTGATGATTCTATAACGAATCTAAAACTAGAAAACCCGTAGCTCCGCGACTCGAATTCTCCCGATTAGCCAACAAAACCGAGGTAAGCACCTCGAATTTCAAACAAAATTAAGAAGCCGGTAGCTACCTCCCCCAAAAGGAGCTCGTCGGATCAGCATACGTAGCTCTAAGCTACAAAATTACTGCTGAAACAGCAGAAAGGAGCATTCTTTTCTCATACAAACAGAAACAAAATGCAGAGTCAGCTCAGGGATAGTAAAACCTGAAGATTGCAACTTGAACCGCATTAGATCTTGAAAATGAACACATCAGACGATTACACAAGAACAGCTGTAAAGAAGAAGAGGAAGAAATCTGCAGATCAAACAGCCAGCTAGTGGCAATCGATGAAGACAAGCTCACAAAAGGAGGAAAGAAAGAAGAATCTACTTTTGCCTTTCCTGATATATTGCCTTTGAGAGTCAAAGAGTGAGAGTGAGAGCACTGAGAGGAGCAGAGCAGAGGACGTCGTGAGATTGAGGCGTGGGCGACAAAAGGGCGTAGCTAGGGTTTTTTTTTTAAATAGTAACTAACAAAACCGGTTCTAAAAACCGGTCCGGGTGGGTATTTGCTTAGACCCGGTACCCGGACCGGTTTCAATCGGTTCCCAAAAATTGGAACCGGTACCCGGACCGGTTTGAGCCGGAACCGATTCCCGACCCTGTTTTTCGGGTGGGCCGGTCCGGGTTCCGGGTCAACCCGGTCCGGTTGCTCACCCCTAACGAACGGCGCTTCAAGAAGTCTCTCACGTCAATGACAAGCTACCTCAAGCACTCACGCAAAGTGGTGCTTCAATGATTTGGTGAGCTTAACTTCCTTTGACTCATGCGCTACATATATATTGTCAGATTCTTGGATAGCATAGAAGAGAGAAAAAAAAAAGGAAACTCATGCAGTGAATCCAACTTGGATTCGGTCAACCAAAAAGAAAAGTCCAACATGGACTTCTCTTCCTTTTATATCTCCTTTTTTGTCTTGATGAGCATGCTGCACATGCATATCCTTCTTCAATTACTTTCTTGTTTTTATCTTATCCCCAGACCGCATTCAATATATATATTGCTTTCCAAAACAAAAGTCCAATATCTTGACTTTCCACTTTTGTTTGTTATCTTCACACAGATTAGGCTTTTGATGATTTGTAATATTCGAGATTGACGTTTTACGCTTATCCACAAAGCAATTCTCGTCGGGCTCAAATTCGAGACAATTTCAACAATCTCCACCTTGGCTCGACGTTTGAGCCATGTCACAGTCGCTTCACCGGTAATCTGAACATCATCTGCTACTCTCCCAATAGCCCCAATGGGCTCAACCGCCACAGACATCATCCAAGTCCAAGCCACGCTTGAACTTTGTCATAACCGAGGACCTCATCAGAACACCAACTGAACATGCACCTTTAACTGCTCCACAAGAACTTTCTAACACAAGCTCCTTAATCACAGATAAAGCAAACCCACCATTGCATCCATATCTTTCGGGAGACCGAATACGTACCTTATCAATTTTAGCAGTTACAGCAACTGTTGGCTCTATAGGCTCCACCTCGCTACAAGCACCATCTGTGTTGATTACTTCGCTAGTACCTACTACCTCAGGAGTTTCTGGTTGCAACTCCACCTCAAGCTGAACACCGTCTAGATCCGTATTAACACTGCCACAATCACTCATAGCTAGAAGTACTAGAGACTCATCAAAGGTAACTTCCCTGCTGCAAACAGATGAGTTTATACTCGGACACCACAATTGATAGCCACACTCACCTCGTGCATAGCCATGGAATATGCACCTTGCCTCCACATCGAGCTTACCATCACTTACTCGATAATAACATGGGCAAGTAAACATTCTAAAAATAGAATCATCAGCAACATTACCTAACCACACTTCTTCGGGAGTCCGATATCCAATCGCAGTCAATAGGGATCTATTCACCAAGTAGCTCGCCATACTAAGCGCATCCGCTGGAATTCTCCCAGCCATACCAGCACTAGAGATCTTTTCACGGGCCGTCTCCAGTAACGCTCTGCTCATCAATTCTGCAAACTGTTGTGGCTTACTGGCACTAGTGCGGTGTTTCACTGTGCCACTTTTCATGCAGAATTTATTTGCCAGCTTCGAGCAGGACTCCATGCTACTGTCAGTTCGCACATGCTTGATCAACTTACCAGTCTATGTTCCGATCAAAGCTCTCGACTGCGTATTCCTGACAACAACATCAAAATTGTGCTTTTGTACAAACACCCAAGCCTTCCTCGAGTAGCCGTTAGACTCTCGAACAGTTGTCGACGTCTTAGGAGAAAAACTTATCAATGTCTCACCTTGAAGTTCATACAGGCCGCCATGCTTGATTCCCTTCATTATCACCAGGGCACCTCGAACAATCTTTAGAACTCCACCTCGTGAAGAATACCTGCATCCAGCTGAATCTAGAGCACCCAAGGAAATTAAGTTTTTTTTCAATTCTGGAATATGTCTTACTCCAATCAATGTCCTCACAATACCATCATGCATTCTAATTTTAACATTACCAATACCCACAACATCGCATTCAGCGTTGTTTCCCAACTGCACTTTACTACTATCTGTGCACTGATAAGTAGCAAACCAGTTCCTGTTTGGTGTAGCATGGAACGAACAACCAGAATCCATAATCCATCCGTCAAACGACGAATTCTCAGTGACAAACAAGACACTATCGACACCATCAGAATTTTCAGCTATAGCTGCAATATCATCCGCAAATTCAACTCCAATTCCCTTAGCCCTTTCGTTTTTCAGCTTAAAATAATTTCTTCTAAGATGCCCTCTCTTGCCACAGTTCCAACAGACATCACCGCCAGTCCTAGACTGATTGCGTCTATTCATATTCATACTATTTCTGCTAACACGAGCACTAGCTCTTCCTCTTTCACCTACTAAAGCAGCTGATACAGATTCGCCAGATTCTTTTCTACGGATGTCCTCACTCAAAATTAAATCACGAATCCCATCAAACGTCAAACTAGTTGACCCAGAAGAATTGCTAACAGCAGTAACAGTAGTATTCCAACTATCAGGCAATGATGATAATAGAATCAAAGCACGTACCTCATCTTCAAAGTCAATCTCAACTGAACTCAATTAACTAATGATCACATTGAATTCATTGATATGATTAGTAACTGACACACCTTCGCTCATCTTCAAATTAAATAGACGTCGCATCAAATAGACCTTGTTGATCGTAGAGTGCTTCTCGTACATGTTCGACAAGGCTTTCATCAAACCCGCAGTGGTTTTCTCCTTGACGATATTAAACGCGACGTTACGAGCCAACGTCAGCCGAATAACACCCATCGCTCGTCTATCCAGCAATTCCCAATCGAGTTGCTTCATCGTTTCTGATTTCTTCCCAGACAAGGGCTCGTGCAGCTTTATCTGATATAAATAATCTTCTATCTGCATCTTCCAGAAACCAAAGTCATTCCCCTCAAATTTGTCGATTTTCCCTTTAGCTTCTTCTGTCGCCATCGATTCGCTTCAACTCAAGCAAGCCTGGCTATGATACCAATTGTTGCGCGGAACAAGCGATTGTCGCGACCCGTCCGGAAAGCGGACGCGGCTAATGGATTACCGATCGTGGGCCTTCCCCCGCACAAGGGTGCGGATCGCGGGCTTTGGATCGGCGCGGGCCCTCCCAGGCCCATACCAAATCGCGGCGGGAGTATTTTTAGGGATTCGACGATAAGAGTCGATCGCTTTCGACCTTCTGTATGGTCGTGGTGGCATGTGCAACTTGTGCATGCATTTGGAGTCGCCACCGGTCTTTCTTGGAGGGTAGACCGGAAACCTTACTAACCGATTGGGAGAGGTCGATCAGTTCTGCGGAACCAGAGATTTTGGGTTCGGGGACTTGGTTACGTCGGTATCATTGCCAACGCCCTTTCGGTACCTAACGCGAGTGATTTTCCTAGCTAAGAGTTCATGCAGGTGCAATTTTAGGTGAGATGGACTTAATTCAGGATTTCATGCAAATTGGAAGACTGTTCCTATCAATCACAATCAATTTAAATGAAAACGCAATCAAGTACATAAATAAATCACTTCAACACACATCAATTCAGATCAATGGCTTCCTAGTATGACCATAAAGGCTTAAGGAAGGTATGACTTCGGACCAGTGATAAAACGGGAAGATTTTGAGGCGATTTAGCCCGAAGGGCAAAATCGTCAATTTTTGGAAGACGATTCGCCCAAAGGGTGAAATCGTTATTTTTAAGAATGATCGGGTTCCAAGCACCCGGGATGAGCCTTGGCCAATTGATTGTGGCCATTTCCTATTTTTTGGGATTTTTCTAGAATTTTTAGAATTTTTTTTGGAAGACGGTTTGCCGGAAGGGCAAAACCGTCATTTCTGAAAAGATCGGGGGTCGAAAGACCCGAAACAGGTCATGGCCAGTTGAATGTGGCCATTTCCTATTTTCTAGAATTTTTTTAGAATTTTTTATGATTTTTTATTTTTTATTGATTTTTTTTATTATTTTTTTTTAATAATAGTTTAATAATAATTATTAATTATTATTTAAAGCGGGGTTGGATCCGGGTCGGATCCCCAGCCTCGGGTCCGAATCGGGCCCGGGAGACAACACCAGAACAGGGCCTGGTTGTTTCGCACAAAGCTAGGCCCAAAAGCCCCAAATGCTCAACCTTCAATCAAAATCCTTCGGCCCAACCTTCTCTTCTCTCCGCCGGCCCATGCCTTTCTTTCCTCTCAGCCGGCCCAACTTTTCTTTTCTCTCCTCCAGCCCAACTCGTAGCCCACACGACCAACGGCTCCTGTTCATCTTCTCCTTCGCGACGTCCGTGCATGGAACCAGGGGGGGAAGCTCGAGTCTGCTTCGGTTTGCGTCGTCGCCGGCTTCCTGACCAACCCGTCGCCTGGTCGCTCCACCGTGATGTCACACTCCCGTGGGCCTCCCCGTTACAAACGCCGTATCAGCTCATCTCCCCTGAACGACGACGCTGGGATAGCCGCCACGCCGCCGTTTGTGATAGTCGCCTTCCGCTCCTCTCGACTCACCCGTCAGAAACGTCGGGCCTACGCGACGCCTGCGAGCCATAAACCATGGTCGTCGGGACCTGCTCGTGAGCCTCGTCCACTCCCGTTTGCGTCTTCACGGCTTCAACTCGAGTCGCGTCCACACCTGACAGGGCTGGCTCGACGCCCCGTCGCCTGGTCGCGCTCCACCAGACCCTACCGCCACCGCGAACTCCGGTCTGCTTGCAGTAGCAAGACCTCGACGTCGAGACCCAGCCGCGCCAAGACCTCTAGTATCCCACTATGACCGCCTCAACGACTAACGACCATCAACAACGACTCCGGTAGAAGCTTGAAACTGCCACCGCCACTCCACCCCGTCCGAATGAACCTCTCCTAAAGGTGGTTCACTCGAAAGAATACCCCGGTTCGAAACCGATGAGGGTGACAGACGAACGAACGAAGCTGAGTGGGAAGAATAAACGACGAGGCCAAAAGGAAGGAAGGGGGGGAACAGAACCGAGCGGCCATAGATGGATACTCCATCAAAACTGGTCAACAACTCAACAGAAGGATATAGCGGCATACCATAGGAACCTATTTCGAGACTCGTCGAACCGAGGAACCGAAGCTTTCATACCGGCGAGTGTCGTGACTGAATGCGACTGAACTCGAGAGAAACTAACCTCTTCCAACAGAGTCGATGATAAGCCAAGGAACTAAGGCGACTTGCGTGAGTCCTTCTCCTTCTTTCGCTCTCGTCCGAAACTCGACCGACGGCCACCGCGAGCCATGGTGGCTCCCTTTGCACGAATCCGAGCTCCACTGCTCTGCTAACCACGTCGACACACCGTCTGTCGCGGGACTTGCGACGACGACGACCGAAGCTCAATTCGCCACCCCCCTCCTTTTGGTCTACGCTCCCCCCTCTTTTTGGTGTCTCCAACTCTAAAAAAAAATATCAGACCATGCTGTTCTTTCCCTCTTTTTTTTTGCGTTGGATGCCCTTGCACGTCCTCTTGTCTTTTCCTTTTATTATCATCCCTTTTCTAGATAATCTGTCTTCCACTCCCTCTTCTTTTCATTTTTAAATCTTTTCTAGTTCCCTTTCTGAAGAAGAGAAGCGGTGGGCAGTCATACATATTGCTGATGGTGGTCGATGTCAAGACTATAAAATCTACAAATTAAAAGACTCGATTGACATTTTTAGGCTCGGTTCGGGTTTTATGTTTGTGAAGAAACATGATGACCCGAGCCGAATTTTCAAGATTTAAAGTGACACACTTGAAGAGGAAATTAAAAATAAAATTATTGAACGTTTTTGGGTATTTTTCTGACCACGAATGGTATTTTTCTGATGATTTTTTTTGGGTATTTTTAATAATTAAATAAATTCGAAAAATTATTAAAAGTTACGAAAAATATTTTTTGTTCAAAATTGGTTCCTAAGGCTAGGCCAAGGTTTCCAAAGTCGATTTTATGATTTTATGGCTTTTTTTGATATTTTTAGTTAATTTAAAAGAATAAAAATCACAATAATAAATGGTCGAAAATCAGGTGTCAACAGCTGCCCCTCTTTGAGAGGAACCTCGTTAGAGGTTTCTCTCAAAGATACGGTGGCACCTGATTCTTAACCGACTCAACTGGGAAAATGAAAGAAGAAATGCTATGACATCGGATCCTTACGGCTCTTGACAAAAGCTCAAATTAATCACCGATTTACTCTTGCAATTCGAACATGGGCCGGAGTGAGAGAGGTTTACCCGAAGCTCGCCTGTCGGATGCTGCCGGTTGCGACGACTTTCAAGAAGATGCCTAGGATTCGTCATTCAGAATATCCTATGGAGATTAAGCTCTGACCTGTATGGTAGGTCATACCATCATGGGATTCCTAACTGGTAGGAACCTAAGGAGGGCGCATCCCACGCCCTAGGATTTGCCAAGGATTTTGATCCGTATGGTGGATCAGACCATTGAGTGGGCCATTTAAGTGATTTTTACTATTGGGTTGACCCTTCAGGCGATTTCTACCATACATTGACCCTTCAGGCGGTTTCTACCATTGGTTGACCCTTCAGGCGGTATCTACCATACATTGACCCTTCAGGCGGTTTCTACCATTGGTTGACCCTTCAGGCGGTATCTACCATGATTTGACTTTGACTCCAAACTGGTAGGAATCTAAGGCTGACGTACCATGTCTGGTTGGGATTAGTCAGAGACTCGATCGTTCTGTAGATCGGTCTCGGAAGAGGTTTGCCTACTAAAAGGCTTCACCTACAGGTCATTCTGGGATTTAGGGGTTACCTGAAATCTCGCAGAAGCTAAATTGTCCTTTCGACATGCGAGGTACCGTTCTGGGATCTGGGGACTCCAATTGTCCTACAGAAAGCTGAAACCTGCAAACTTTTCATTAAAGGGTATCAGTTTGGGGACCTGGGTTCTCCAAGGATCCCGCAAAACATGACCATGTGAGCTCTTCTTGACAGAGCGAGGCTTCCTTCTGGGATCTTGGGTGTCCCAATGGATCCTGCAGAAGTGCGAGTCTGAAAGATTTTTCTTCACCAAGAAGACGTTAGCAATCTTTGGGAAGAGGACGGTTGTTCATTTGACAAAACCGTATGACTTAAGTTTTAATCGTGAAATGTGCATTTTGATGCTGGAGGTTATCCAAAGCATTCTTGCAACATGCAAATGTGATCACAAATCCCTTGCACGGAAAATCTGGATCAACAGTTTGAAAATTCCAAAAAGAGTTTGTTCAAAACATCAATTGGAATATTTTTCGACAATGAGGTCTTCTCACCTGTTTTGCGATAGTGGTTTTTTATAGGGGATGCACTCAATTCCCTACTAACCTGTGCCTAGGTTTTAGGCTCATTCGCAGCGCATACATTTTGATCGGTTGGGAGGTCTTCCACGGGACCGTAATGTTGGGCTTGGATATTGGTTTTCAGGGGGGACCCGCTTTGGAGTCGAGGCCATTGTATGAAAGTCTTCACCATCTGCTCCGGGTTTACAAGTCAAGAACCCTGCAAAATGAGAAAGAAATAGTCTTGCTCGTACTTCTTCGAGCTAAGCAATATGTTAACCCAAGTGTCTTAGTCAGAGAAGACTGTTTCAGGGTTGTAACTTTGGTAGGATTGGGGACCGAAAAAGGCTTGTTTTTTGCCCAGAAATTACGAAGGGTTTGACATTGGTGATCATTGCAAATTTACCACCTGCCCTTTTCCTCTCTGCACCTTCAGTTTTTGGGATGCGCAACCGATTTTGAGGTGTGCACCAGCTCTTCAGAGAGCGTTTCGTCGCATTAAAAGGCTGATAACTCTGTCTGCGTCTCTGCTCCACGCTTGACACCATTTGGGGAGTAGTCTTTTTGATCTGACTCCTTTAGGGATTTCCTCTTTTCCCATCCGGCTTCATTGCGGATCAATCAAACAACTTACATGAGCATCGGCCTTGCTTTTACCAAGCACTTTGCTTTTTCTCGATGCTGTGGATTTTTCTCATTCATTTTCGAAATCCCACTTTTTCTCATCTTCATGGGATCGTGTTAGGCCTACGATCAAAGGTCTAACAAGGTTAAGCATTAACTTAGGAATTTTTTTGCAAACCCTAAGTCTTGAATTCCTTCGTTTCTGAAGTGATGCTGCATCCATCTTGGAATGTGCGATGATCACCAACGGGTTTATGAAATGATTTTGCAGGCTCAACTTGGCTATGCAAAGGATTCAGTGTGTGGGATAGAGAAATGAATGCTTCTCATCATCCTATGGCACTTGGATTACCATATAAACAACACACAAAGATTAATGTTAGTCCGAGCAAGAAAATTTCTAACCATTTTCTCCTGATGCTGCTGGACTCACCTCCATTTTGCCCCGATGTGGGGTCGTTCTTGACAGGGTTAAGAATGAAAACCGCCGTTCAAAGGGGTTGCCAATGGTCACCTGTAGTGTTCGGGGATATGAAACGAATGCCTCCGTCGTCCCAATCCATGTAATTGTCGCGAACAATCCCTACTTCCGTAGGTCCAGATTTCACTATCTGATCTGCTCCACTTTTCCCTCGAGTGTGTATAGGACGTGTTTGGATTAGGCTTTGCCTCTCGTCTTTTGAGAAAACGTCCTTTTGAAAGTTTTTGAACAACTTTGATTGGAAAAAATCTCTTTCATTTTTTCCAAAAATTTTACCCGTCAATGGGATTTTATGATGCACCATGCATGTTCTTATTCATGTTCAGACAACCTCCTGTTTTAAAACATGAATGCCAATGAAGTTTGAATTCTATGTCTTTTCTAGACATTAGATTCTGAAAGCTTTTCTTTTTTATTTAACATCTTCAATGGATTGGGGAAAGGGATGCTTACCTGTCCCCCGCGGCTGCGGATCCCTGCAAATTGTAAAAGAAGTATATCATTGTATGTTCACGAATTTCCCAAAAATCGAAACGATACATCCTACCCTTAGTCATGTACTCTAACGAGTAGTACATGGGATGTAAAAACATGTTCGTCTGCAAGGCGGCTCCCCTGTCAAGGATAAACAATAAGTGTCAATTCATATTCCCAAATTCAAGACAAATTGGGACGATACAACTTTACTCTTGATTTTCATCCCATTCTGATGTTGCGTATTGATATGAACAACATCTATCAAATCCGCCTATCCATGCTTGGAGTGTTTGTAACATCAATGGTTCATCTGCTCCCAGCTGGGCAGCGTCTGTTCTGCTATTTGAACGCATGACTCCTTAAGTGATTTATCCATGTTTATCATCTGAGAAGGAAAAGAAAGAAGACATTATTTCGGTATCCGATTGGAGATCGTTTAGGAACGATACATCGTTTTACCAAATGGGTGGCCTCGCGGCCAGATGCATTTTGCATTGAAGGGATGGATTCCATTATGCTCTGCGAACGATGATCATTGCTTGGGGAGCTCGCCCCTGAGCTTAAAGATGCTCAAAAGGTAAGGCGGATCTTCGTACGACTAGTTTTAAGCGTAAATGAGAAATGCCCCCAAGGGAGCTTTACAATGGGATTGCCAATACATTCATTCAGGCTATTCAACCTCTTTTCTCCGAACATTTTTTTTTTACAATCGCGCCTTGAATCAAACACCTGATCGTCGGCTTTGTATCACTATTGCAAGAGTCCGCCAGCTTCAGACTGATCGAGCCAGAAATTGAGTTCCTCTCCAAGGAAATCGCTCGAATCTCCGAGCCATTGATGCTCAAGTCGAGTATCACCGACTGCTAGCGATAGATCACTCTCGCCTTGGATGATTTGATTCCTCGAGCTGGAACCTACCTTGTTGACCGGCAAATATGTAGACATGTCCCATGTAAATGTTGGATTTGCCATGGGAAGAGCACCAGCAACAGGTTGGTACTCAAATTGGGGAGTTCCTATTTGCGGGAACTGCGGTATATACACTTGAGGGGTATTGAGACTGCTTGGTGGAGCGTTCTGATTTGGGTTAGAGGAGTCGGTGACATGGTTGCTGGTCTCGTCAACACCGAAACATGGTTGGGTGTTCCCGGCTCTACAATCATCGTGATTGCAGTTATGACCAGCATTTAAGTTCGAACCAGCTCCATCCGAGCTTAGTGTCACCCGTCCCTCTTTTAGCAACCTCCTGAAATATCCAAGGTGGCTCGCGACGTTAACTTTAGAGAGTCCCGGCACGTTCAGGATTTCGTGTATGCGCGTTGATCGTGCCGTGTCGATCCCCAACTGTCGAACTGTATCAACAAATTTCTGATGGAGTTCAGCAGTCCAAGAAAATCGCGCTTTCTTGTCAACAAGAACAGCTTGCCGACTAATCTCTATGAGATCTGATTGTGTTGGAAACTGCTCTTGTAAGCCTTCGACGGTATCTGACTGCACCGGAAGACATTGCGAAAGGCATTGTAACATATGAGCACTACCAATCTCTAGAAGTGGCTCTTCGGAGAATATTTCACTGATGAAAATATGGTTATTGCAATCAAGGCAAGTGGCACTGCTCAGCGCTTCCCCATACCTAGCGCTTTCTGTTCGAAGCTTTTCATTTTCTTCCTTCAGAATCGCTAGCTCTTGCTGTCTATGTAGATTCCCCAGCCGGGCTCGTTTGTTACGAAACCAATTATTGACCTCCCCAGGCTCCCACCCTAACTCTTGACCTAGCTCAGCCCTCTGCTTCTCATCTGGATGGGAGCATTCCTCGAAGAAAAAATCAAGCTCCCGGTCTCGACTTGAAGTACGGTGAAGGGGATGTTCTCCTTTCTGACGCTGATCACTGCTATGGGCATTGTTTTCATTACCACAACCTTGAGCTTCATCGTTGGCAGTGTCAATCTCCATGACCATTATGCCGGATTCAGTCCCGTGATCTTCAAATTCTTCCAACAGTTCGAGCTCGGAGACTTCTAAGTCGGGCGTTTCCAACAAATGACGGTATCCTTGGAACATTTTGGATCGAAGTATCACTGACTGATCATCGCAGAAGTCATCTGACCCTTCGAAATATTGATGTATGGGTTGGGTAGTATCGCCCGACTGGTTCTTCGAACTGGAACCTCCATCCCTTCTCGAGAACATGAGAGGAGAGTTGACTGATTGATCCCCATAAGCATCTTCTACTTGGGAATTAGGGAAACAAAAATGCTCAACGCATTCCTTTGTTAGATCCTTTGAAACCACATGCCCTAGTTCGGCAAGTCCTTGAGCACTAAGCGTAGAAAGCTCATTAGTAAGCGGAAAAACAGCGACGGATGGGTGCTGCACCTGCTGCATCTGTGGCACACACTCTTGAAGAAAATTGGGATGACTCAGATGGATATTCTGATCAATTTCCCAATAAGTGTTGGATTTGCAACCGAGGTTAGTATGACGCTGTCTTAGCGCTCTTCTGTAACAACCGAGGTGATTTGAGACCATAGCCTTGGTAAGTTCTGGTGCATTCAGGGCCTCCATTACTTTCTTCGGGCGTGCACAGTCGACCCCTATTCGCCGAACCACGTCTAAGAACTTGCGGTGAAGCTCAAGGGGCCACGCGAAAATCTTCTTCTCTTGGTTCAGAATAGCGTTGACAGCTTGACGGCTGATCTTTAACCTTTCTCGAGCAGGATCTGATCCTGCCCGAAGCCGTTGTGGAGAAGACTCTTGGGCTCTGACGTGGTGACTCTCATCATAGTGGCATATATTTCCTCCTTCAGAAGGCACTGGCACTATCTTTGTGGGATTGATTTGTTCATGCACATCACCAGTATTTTCGATCCTAGCAGAAGGCTTAATGGGAAACAATCTACTGAGAGTGGTAGGGCCACCGCAGTTAGGGCAGACAATAGTGCTAAGAACTTCTTCATACCTCACGTTCTTTGTTCGAAGCTTCTCGTTCTGTTCCTTTAGAAATGCGGTCTCCCGTCGTTTGTACTGCTTACTCAGCTTGGTTCGTTTATTTTGAAACCAATTCAAGATCCTCAAAGGGCTCGTCCCTAGTTTTTGACCCAACTTCTTCCTCTGTTCTGTGTCCGGGAAAGGGCATCCCCTGAAGATAGCTTCAAGTACCTGGACCTCATCCGGAGTGTAGAACTGGCGACGCTTTCTTTTCTGGCGCGGATCATCGTCGCTGGCGCCTTGGTCGCTGAGGGCTTGAGTCTCCTAGATGGTCGAGTCGATTTCCATATCCTTCATGACGAATTCGTTTCCGAGGTCTTCAAATTCCTCTAGCCGTTCAAGTTCGGAAACATTTAGGTCAGGCGTTTCCAACAAATAACGGTACCCCTTGAACATTTTGGGTCGAAATGTCCTTTCCTGGTCTTCGTTCGCTCGATCTTCTCCACCCCTTCTCAGATGTTCGCCCTTTCTGTAATTATCAGAGATTAGGCGTGTTCCAAGAAGCGTCCCTTTGAAATCGAGTAACGAGCGTCTGACGGGCGTTCCTTTCGAGACTTCGTGATTCCCCCCGTCCGTTCTTACTCTCTCTTGCCTGAGTGGAGCGTGCAGATTTCCCGTGTCGACTTTTGCTTTATCGAGCATTACGCCTGTCCCCCTAGCTCGGTCTCCAAAGTAATAGGTCCGCCGGCCTTTAGGTGTTGTTACCTTTTCTAAGCCCGAAATCACGGGACAGAGGTGGATCTGTGACTCACCAGGGATGTATTAATGAGGCTTGATTAGCCCTGCTGCGTATAGAAAAATTATTGCAGCTTTCCCTTTCTCGTTCGAGCGTTAAAGGGCGAGAGGTTGACATCGAGGAGATTACATTTCGATCTAACCTCTCAAACGCTCCTCCATCATTCCTTCTTTTCTCTGTCGTTGAATCGCAGATGGCTTCCTCTCCTGTACCCGCTGCCTCAGCCGAAGCTTCAACCCAATGGGAGAGGTTTTATCACCTCTTGGGTAGAGGTTATGGCTACATAAACAGTCATCCTGAAGCTGAGGTTGAAGTTCGTACTCTGATTCCGGCCCTGGATACTGTGTGTATTGAAGGTACGAAACTGCAGAGGGAGTTTGCGATCTTCCCAACTCTCTTCAACAATTTCCTGCAGGCTTACGAAGTTGCTAGCCGGGAGGTCACTTTGGCTGGTATCGTGCGAGCCCGTTATCAGGACCGAACTGAGTCCCTGATGTTGGCCATGCTGACGGCCGATAACCATAAAAAGGCTGTTGAATACGCCCACGCCCAGGTTTCGATGTTGGTCCGTGAGAGGGACAACTTGGTGGAGCGTCTGGCTCTTTTTGACACCGCCTTTGAGCAAGATCAGCACAACCTCGTGCTGAGGTTCCAGTGTGCCTGGTTGGAGGAAAGGCTTGAAGACCTGAGCATGGATATAGCTCGCGGGAGGGTGCTGGCTCAGGATTTAGAGCTTGAGCTCGAGTACTATGAGACCAAGGTGAACGAACTTAAGGAGAAATGTCGTCTCCTTTTCTTCAAGCTCGTAGACCTCGATTCCCAGAGTGTGGGTTGTAAGCAAGGCATGGATAGCATGGAGAATCAATTGAGCTCATTTGTGATGCTCATTAGAACTCACTTCGGATTTACGGTTCCTCCTCAGTAGTCTGTTTGTAAAGTCTCCTGTTAAGTGCTATAAATGAGAGTGTATGTACATTTCCGCTTATCCTTCGCAAGATTCAATATTGCCCTTGGTTTCGCAATCATAGTGTTTGAGGCAACTGACGATCTTTCCGCTTTCGAGCCCGCTCACGTTATGTTTGTGACCTATGCTGTCACGTTTGCCTTCGTGCGCTTGGTCGATTTACCTCGAACCCATTGTGACAAAAGATTGTTGTAGCTAAACATGATGATGTTAGCAAGCATCATTGTGTGAAATCAACCCTAGGCCTTAAAGAAGAAAGGAACTGCTCCGATTGAAACTTTACAATGCGCAAATAAGAAATAAGTTCTACTTGTGTACAAGCCCCCCCTTTCTCTGGGTATGTTCGATCACCACCCCATCATGTCTGGGTTCAGGTGCGCGGTCATCGACTCCAGATCATGGCCGTGAAGGTTTGCTAGCCTCCTCCTGATGGATTCTTCGAACTGTGACCACCATCTTTGTTTGAGAAGAAAAGAGGAGGGTCGACCTCTTTCCTATCAAAAGCGTGTCTCACTCAGAGATCAGGGAAGCAAAATTGTTCGAAGTGTTCCCCCACTAGATCATCTGAGATCATATGCCCTAGTTGGGCGAACTCCTGAACATTAGACGTTGTGGGTGGATCAGCAGCAGGAAGAGCGCTGGTAGACGGCTGCTGCTCGAGCGGGGAAGTGTATATTTGTTGCACCGGTGGCACGTATTCTTGAGGAACATTAAGATGACTGATAGGGCTATATTGACCAATTCTCCAACAGTTGGTGGTAGAGCTACCGGCTTGGTTGGTATCGAGACTCGGCAGGGCTCTTCTTGAGGCATGGCTGTTGCGTTCGTAGCCGTACCTAATGTTCAAGTTCGAGTCGGGCTCTTCTAGGCGCCGTGCGGCATGACGCCGTCGTAGCTTCCTGCGGTAACCATTAAGGTGGTTTGCGACTAACCTTCTAGCAAGCCCCGGTTCATTCATGACCTCATGTACGCGTGTTGGACATAATGAGTCATTCCCTATTTGGTGAACCGCATCAAGGAATTTTCTGTGAAGCTCTGGAGACCATATGAACTTCTTTTGGCGACTCGGGATAGCATCCGTGACTCGGCGATCATTCCTCGATTCACTCTCGGCGGGGTCTGGTTGTGCCAGAGGTTGTTGCAGGGGAAGCTGGTTGACTTCGAACTGGTCTGTGGTGATAGTAAGCCCATTGTCAGGGAAATTGTAGTAACGCGCCTCCCCTCTTTCAAAAGATGGTTTGAGGGAGTGGGGTGGCGGACGACCACCTGCGATTCTCATAGAAAACTTATCAAGGAACATTTCGCGAGTGTCGATAGAACCACCGCAGTTAAGGCAAGCGGCGTTGATGAGGACTTCCTTATACCACATGTTTTCTGCTCGAAGCTTGGCGTATTCTTCTTTTAGAGTTTCGAGCTCTTGACACTTTCCCCGAACCACTGATCTGGCCCGTCTGTTTTGAAACCAGTGCTTGACCCTTAAGGGTTCCATCTTTAATTTCCGGGCTAATTTTCTTCTTCGTCTCGTATTCGGGTAACGGCACTTATTGAAGGCGGCTTCGAGTATCTGGATTTCCTTCTCAGTATAGGGCCGGCGACGTCTTCTTCCACGAGATGAGACATCGCCGCTGCCTTCGTTGTTGTTGCTACTGTCGTCGTCGCCACCACTGTCATCGTCGCTGCCCTGATCCTGAACCTCGTTGCCAGCAGGGTTGGGTAGTATGGTTTCGACATCTGGCTTGATCCCAAAGACTTCGAGGTCTCCCAACTGCACATTACCTAGGACATTTGGGTCAGTCATCTCCAACAAATGACTATGACAGTTAAACATACTGGATCAAGAAAAGGTTTGTTCGTCCTCTTTTATTCACTCAAGGTCTTGTAATCCTCTTCCTATGTTTACTCTCTCTAAACTTTCTTTTGAGTGACTTTGCGTATTCAGGAGTCGCTCTTCGAGCATGGAAGACGATCACCAGGCGAGCGCTCTTCTAGAGATTTTGAGTTTCTCATCTTGTCGTCTTCCTTCCTTTTCATGGTGGAGAGATCACGGATCGCTTTTCTTTCCTCGATAGCCGAACCTGTCCCCCACTATCTCTCAAAAGACTAAATTACGTCCACCACCCGCTCAGCTTTTCATCATGACAAAGCTATCAACCCTATCGCGGCTCCTTCGATATATGCGCTCGACTCCCGCTCCATCTCAATAATGGTGAAATAGACAGCTCTTTTACAACTTTTCAAACTCGTCAGGCCTGAAATCGCGGATCGAGACATGTCTGATGCTTCACGGGAGGAGCAGCCCCTGCTTTACATCAACTACCCCGGCTCCACAAGCATTATTGCTGTAACTTTTCTCCATTTTTGAGCTACTATGAAACGAGGAGAAGGTTAGTGCTCTCATTTGCCCAGCTTTCACTTTCATTCATTCCATCGCACTCGTCTTCCTCTCCATCCTTCCAACAAGAAATGGCTTCGTCTTCTGCTTCTTCCTCTGACTCTTCCCATGCTTGCGTCTTTTCAATCGCAGTCCCGGCCCGATGGGAAAAACTCTATAATCTCTTGGGTCGGGGCTATGCTTACATAGCCGATCATCCGGAGATCGAGGCTGAGATCCGCGTTCTATTTGCGGCCACAAACACTACTTCCATCGAGGGTACTGAGTTGGAGAAGGAGTATAAAACATTCCCAGCCCTCTTTGCAAACTTTCTAGAGGCTTACCGCGTTGCTCACCGTGAAGTTCTCGTGGCTCGTGTCTTGCAAGCCCGCTACGAAGACCGCTGTGACTGCCTGACGTTGACTAACTTCGTGGCTGACAGCCACAACAAGGTTATGGAAACTGCCAACGAGCGGGTCTCGACGATGCTTCGTGAACGTGGACATTTGGTGGAGCGTTTGGCCTTGTGCCTGATCACTTATGAGCACGATCGTCGTAACATCATGTTGAAGTTTCAGAGCGATTGGCTGGAAGAGCGACTCGATACTGTTACGGCGGATGTATCCCGTGGGAGGGAATTGGTCCGGGATTTGGAACTTATCCAGGAGAAGATTTCTCGCTCATGATCAGATGAGAGAATAGCCTCAGACTTATCCAGGAGAAGATTTCTCTCTATTACCTATTTTTTTTTTCACCTGCAAATGAAACGACTGAATCAGAAGGAATAATTTGAAAAAGAAAGCATAAACCCCTTTCAATCTTATGCTTGCTCGTGATTAATAAGGACAAAAACTTTTACAAGGGTTTTAATCTTGCGCAAAAAGTTTTTTATCAGTATTCTTCGAAGGAAAGCATATTATTGAAAGGAATGTAATTCACGATAATCGCTTTTGATCAATTTCGAGGAGAACGAATTAGTCAAAAGCGCAAGGCATAATGACGTGTTTTAAATTTAATTGAAGATACGGCATCCAAATCAAGGCCGTTTTGTTAAGAACGAGGGCAATTTGGACATCTATCTTGTCATTAAATTCGAAACAATGCCGATACTCTTGATCAATTATCGTGGATTACCAATGACGTACGACATGCACGAAACAATTCAAGTGTATAATTCCTTCTAGAGAAATTGAGATTGGACTACTCTATACGACCAAAAGGTCGTGTAAGACTTCCAATTTTAATTTCCTCTAAAGGAATTATAAACTTGACTTGGGAGTATTCGGATGATTAGAGAAAATGCCACTATCACATTCCCATGACCCGTCAAAAGAAATACAACCAAGCTCCATCTGAATGTATACACCAATAGGTCCCTAATACAATCACTCTAAGGGGTGAGATAGAGAAAGCCTCGATAAAAATAAACCCTATACAAGAGGACTAGTAATGAAAAATGAAACAAAGGAATGTGATCCTAACGTTTAAGGATGCCCCAGTTTCGATCTGTGTCTTCAGGATCACTTGCCCCAACTCGTCATCTTCGTTGGATGATACCTTAATAATGTCCACAGTATGCTCCTCGCATACTCGGTGTTCGTCGTGGGATATCATCCTCATCGTCTTCTATCAAGGACGTTTGAGAAAAACACACGCATCTATCCTTGAAATGGCGTTTAATCTAATCACCAGAATGCAATGAATGAAATGCCTATATTTATATGAACTGTAATAGATTTGAGGGATAGAGAGTCTTACCAACCAAACTCGTCGACTTATGTGCGGTTTTAGGTGTACCAACCGCCCAAAGACATGCGCATGAGACAAGTGATGATGAACTTCTAAAAATCAGAGGGTTTGGTACCTAAGGTCAAGGCTCCCACCTCGAGTTCTAGAAAGAGCCGATTCCATTGCACAACTATCGTTGCATTGGGACTCGATCCATAGTTCGAAGCGAGCGGAATTGAAAAGTGGATTACCCTGTGTTTTTCCTCACGGAGGTTCCATTTTCAATTCCTTCTATTGTGTTCCTAAAGGCGGCGCCCGGGGTTTTAGGCGAGGTTGTGTGTGTTCACGTGTTGTGATCATCACAATGCAATTCATGCACAACAGTTTATCAATCAGCACTTCAAATCATCCACACAACATACATTCCTACGCCCAACCTGCATAAGACAATGTTAATCACGGACTACACCCCTTATTTCTCCAATCTGCAAAAACATATAACACCTACCATAAGCGGACTTACCTCACCTTCAAGAGCGCCTGCATGGTTAGAAAAATCACTCAGCGTTTTAATTACGGCCTAAGTCCACTTAAGGTCCAGAACCAAGTGTTCTAGAACAAAGGTCCCCAGCGAAGTCGCCAGCTGTCGCGACCCGTCCGGAAAGCGGACGCGGCTAATGGATTACCGATCGTGGGCCTTCCCCCGCACAAGGGTGCGGATCGCGGGCTTTGGATCGGCGCGGGCCCTCCCAGGCCCATACCAAATCGCGGCGGGAGTATTTTTAGGGATTCGACGAAAAGAGTCGATCGCTTTCGACCTTCAGTATGGTCGTGGTGGCATGTGCAACTTGTGCATGCATTTGGAGTCGCCACCGGTCTTTCTTGGAGGGTAGACCGGAAACCTTACTAACCGATTGGGAGAGGTCGATCAGTTCTGCGGAACCAGAGATTTTGGGTTCGGGGACTTGGTTACGTCGGTATCATTGCCAACGCCCTTTCGGTACCTAACGCGAGTGATTTTCCTAGCTAAGAGTTCATGCAGGTGCAATTTTAGGTGAGATGGACTTAATTCAGGATTTCATGCAAATTGGAAGACTGTTCCTATCAATCACAATCAATTTAAATGAAAACGCAATCAAGTACATAAATAAATCACTTCAACACACATCAATTCAGATCAATGGCTTCCTAGTATGACCATAAAGGCTTAAGGAAGGTATGACTTCGGACCAGTGATAAAACGGGAAGATTTGGAGGCGATTTAGCCCGAAGGGCAAAATCGTCAATTTTTGGAAGATGATTCGCCCAAAGGGCGAAATCGTTATTTTTGAGAATGATTGGGTTCCAAGCACCCGGGATGAGCCTTGGCCAATTGATTGTGGCCATTTCCTATTTTTTGGGATTTTTCTAGAATTTTTAGAATTTTTTTTGGAAGACGGTTTGCCGGAAGGGCAAAACCGTCATTTCTGAAAAGATCGGGGGTCGAAAGACCCGAAACAGGTCATGGCCAGTTGAATGTGGCCATTTCCTATTTTCTAGAATTTTTTTAGAATTTTTTATGATTTTTTATTTTTTATTGATTTTTTTTATTTTTTTTTAATAATAGTTTAATAATAATTATTAATTATTATTTAAAGCGGGGTTGGATCCGGGTCGGATCCCCAGCCTCGGGTCCGAATCGGGCCCGGGAGACAACACCAGAACAGGGCCTGGTTGTTTCGCACAAAGCTAGGCCCAAAAGCCCCAAATGCTCAACCTTCAATCAAAATCCTTCGGCCCAACCTTCTCTTCTCTCCGCCGGCCCATGCCTTTCTTTCCTCTCAGCCGGCCCAACTTTTCTTTTCTCTCCTCCAGCCCAACTCGTAGCCCACACGACCAACGGCTCCTGTTCATCTTCTCCTTCGCGACGTCCGTGCATGGAACCAGGGGGGGAAGCTCGAGTCTGCTTCGGTTTGCGTCGTCGCCGGCTTCCTGACCAACCCGTCGCCTGGTCGCTCCACCGTGATGTCACACTCCCGTGGGCCTCCCCGTTACAAACGCCGTATCAGCTCATCTCCCCTGAACGACGACGCTGGGATAGCCGCCACGCCGCCGTTTGTGATAGTCGCCTTCCGCTCCTCTCGACTCACCCGTCAGAAACGTCGGGCCTACGCGACGCCTGCGAGCCATAAACCATGGTCGTCGGGACCTGCTCGTGAGCCTCGTCCACTCCCGTTTGCGTCGTCACGGCTTCAACTCGAGTCGCGTCCACACCTGACAGGGCTGGCTCGACGCCCCGTCGCCTGGTCGCGCTCCACCAGACCCTACCGCCACCGCGAACTCCGGTCTGCTTGCAGTAGCAAGACCTCGACGTCGAGACCCAGCCGCGCCAAGACCTCTAGTATCCCACTATGACCGCCTCAACGACTAACGACCATCAACAACGACTCCGGTAGAAGCTTGAAACTGCCACCGCCACTCCACCCCGTCCGAATGAACCTCTCCTAAAGGTGGTTCACTCGAAAGAATACCCCGGTTCGAAACCGATGAGGGTGACAGACGAACGAACGAAGCTGAGTGGGAAGAATAAACGACGAGGCCAAAAGGAAGGAAGGGGGGGAACAGAACCGAGCGGCCATAGATGGATACTCCATCAAAACTGGTCAACAACTCAACAGAAGGATATAGCGGCATACCATAGGAACCTATTTCGAGACTCGTCGAACCGAGGAACCGAAGCTTTCATACCGGCGAGTGTCGTGACTGAATGCGACTGAACTCGAGAGAAACTAACCTCTTCCAACAGAGTCGATGATAAGCCAAGGAACTAAGGCGACTTGCGTGAGTCCTTCTCCTTCTTTCGCTCTCGTCCGAAACTCGACCGACGGCCACCGCGAGCCATGGTGGCTCCCTTTGCACGAATCCGAGCTCCACTGCTCTGCTAACCACGTCGACACACCGTCTGTCGCGGGACTTGCGACGACGACGACCGAAGCTCAATTCGCCACCCCCCTCCTTTTGGTCTACGCTCCCCCCTCTTTTTGGTGTCTCCAACTCTAAAAAAAAATATCAGACCATGCTGTTCTTTCCCTCTTTTTTTTTGCGTTGGATGCCCTTGCACGTCCTCTTGTCTTTTCCTTTTATTATCATCCCTTTTCTAGATAATCTGTCTTCCACTCCCTCTTCTTTTCATTTTTAAATCTTTTCTAGTTCCCTTTCTGAAGAAGAGAAGCGGTGGGCAGTCATACATATTGCTGATGGTGGTCGATGTCAAGACTATAAAATCTACAAATTAAAAGACTCGATTGACATTTTTAGGCTCGGTTCGGGTTTTATGTTTGTGAAGAAACATGATGACCCGAGCCGAATTTTCAAGATTTAAAGTGACACACTTGAAGAGGAAATTAAAAATAAAATTATTGAACGTTTTTGGGTATTTTTCTGACCACGAATGGTATTTTTCTGATGATTTTTTTGGGTATTTTTAATAATTAAATAAATTCGAAAAATTATTAAAAGTTACGAAAAATATTTTTTGTTCAAAATTGGTTCCTAAGGCTAGGCCAAGGTTTCCAAAGTCGATTTTATGATTTTATGGCTTTTTTTTTGATATTTTTAGTTAATTTAAAAGAATAAAAATCACAATAATAAATGGTCGAAAATCAGGTGTCAACAGCGATCGATCAAATAAATAGACAAAACGAGCAAAGTAAAACGGACATCAGATGTACGTGGTTCGGTCATAAAGACCTACGTCTACGGGGAGAGCAGCAACGATTCCACTATAGAACGAGCGATACACGAAGATTATATATCACACTCGAGTTACACAAACACACTCTTGGTGTTTCACAGCCCCAATTACATCTAAGAACGCACACAGTGTTTAGCCCCCAATTCCTAATGAAATAATCTATTAATCTCGTGAAGGAATTAAAACACAAATTTAACCTCAAGATTTAACCGGCTTTGACATTTGAATTCTTGATGTAATTCTGCGAGGAAAACTCTACGTGCAAGCACTCGACGAATGGCGCTTCAAGAAGTCTCTCACGTCAACGACAAGCTCCTTTAAGCACTCACGCAAAGTGGTGCTTCAATGATTTGGTGAGCTTAATTTCCTTTGACTCATGCGCTACATATATATTGTCATATTCTTGGATAGCATAGCAGAGAAAAAAAAAGAAACTTATACAGCGAATCCAACTTGGATTCGGTCAACCAAAAAGAAAAGTCCAACATGGACTTCTCTTCCTTTTATATCTCCTTTTTCGTCTTGATGAGCACGCTGCACATGTATATCCTTCTTCAATTACTTTCTTGTTTTTATCTTATCCCCAGACCGCATTCAATATATATATTGCTTTCCAAAACAAAAGTCCAATATCTTGACTTTCCACTTTTGTTTGTTATCTTCACGCAGGTTCGGCTTTTGACGATTTGTAGTATTCGAGATTGACATTTTACGCTTATCCACAAAGCAATTCTCGTCGGGCTCAAATTCGAGACAATTTCAACAGATGGTGCTACCATGGGTGTAGGAGGCTGAAAAGGTGAGGTTGGTACAAGTATCGGGGTGGATGTTTCACCAAGGTTGGGTATCGGTACTGGAATTAAAGGATTTTGTTCGGATGTAGTATTTTTTACGATTTGGCGAAAAGGGAAATCTTATTCATAGAAAATGACGTCGCAACTAGTCAAAGTTGTTTGGTTTTGGAGGCCATACAAACGGTAACCTTTGTGGTTTGTGGGATAACCGATTAGAACACATCGCCGAGCTCGAGGGCCAAATTTATTGGAGTGAAGATGACCGGTAGAAGCATAGCATAATGAGCCAAAGACATGAAGATGAGAATATGAAGGTGATTTGCCATAAAGAAGTTCATAAGGGGTTTTATTGTGTAGGAGAGGACTTGTTAGTCTATTAATGAGATGAGTAACAGATAAAACACAACTCCCCCAAAACTGAAGAGGCATGCTAGCATGAAAACGCAAGGCACGAGCAACATTGAGCAAGTGACGATGCTTACGCTCAACAATTCTATTTTGCTGAGGAGTGTGAGGGCAATTGCATTGATGGTGAATACCGTGCGCACAAAAAAACTCTTGTAAGCGAGAGGAAATGAATTCAGTTCTATTATCAGATTGAACATTTTGGACTTTAGTTTGAAATTGAATTTCAACAAAAGCAAAAAAGCGAATCAGAGAATCAATTGTATCAGACTTAAATGTAAACAAAAAAATCCAAGTATATCGCGAATAGTCGTCAACAATAGATTAAAAAAAAACAATGTGTCTTATATGTAAAATGAAAAGAAGGTCCCCAAATTTCAACATGAATAAGATCAAGAAGATGTAAAGAAGTAATAGTACTAGACGGAAAAGATAGACGCTTTGTTTGGATAAATGACAAACATCACATGGATTTAATTGTTTTGCTGGAATAAAGCTTAAAGTCTGCTGCAAAGTAGATAAAACTAACTTAGATGAATGTCCTAAGTGGACATGCCAAATATGAGGTGAAGAGGTTTCAGGAGAAAGAACGACAGATCGGTAGGAATTTCCAGGTAATAAAGACCACCGCGCTCATGGCCCCAACCAATGATCTTCTTCGTCAAGAGGTCCTAAATTAGTGTACTTGATGTAGGAAACGATGGATGAAACATCACTAACTCCGCATAAGTAACTCAAATGGCGAAAACACTAACCAAGTCCAAACAATGCTTAAACTTGGTAAAAAAAAATTGGTTTAGTTAACATATCTGCTAGATTATCCAGCTTTGGTACTTTCTTCACCATTATTGTACTTTTAGCAAACTCATCATGTACAATGTGATAATAAATATCGATATGTTTCGTTGTCTCGTGATACATCGTGTTTTAGGTCAACTGGACTCCATTTTGGTTATCGCAAAAGATAATGGAGGCTCCTTCCTACATCACTCCAAGTTTTATAACAAAATGCTTCAAATAAAGAGCTTCTTTTGTTGATTCCATTGTTGACGTGTACTCTGCTTTGGTGGTCCATAGAGCAATCATGTCTTGAAAAAATTGCTCTCCAAATAATTGCGGAACCACCAAGTGTAAAAATATAACCTATCAGATTTTCTTTTATTTAGATCACCTACATAGCCAGTATCAATGAAGTCAACAACTGGATGCCCTTTATCACAACCTCTATCAAAGACCAGACTAACATCTAAGGCACCCCAAATATGCCGAAGAATCCACTACACTATTTTCCAGTGAGCTTTACCTGAATGTGCCATATACTTTCTCACAATACTAATTGCTTGGGAAGTATCTAGATGAGTGCAAATCATAGCATATATAAGATTACCCATAATACTAGAATATGGAACTTGAGACATCTCATCTTCATCTTCTTTGACTTTAGTTGACAAAAAAGCAGAAGGTCTAAAATGAGACATTAAAGAAGTACTTACTAGTTTCTTCGTACTTTCTCAATATATCCTTTTTGTGAAAGGTATAACTTTCCAACTTGTCTATCTCTATTAATCTCTATATCTAAAATTTTCTTGGCAGCTCCAAGATCCCTCATCTTAAATTTCCTACTAAGTTACCATATTTTTGACATATCCTTCACTCAATAGACATGTCATCCACATAAAATAACAAATAAACAAAATAACTATCAAACAGTTTCTTGTAGTACACACAACTATCATGCACACTTCGAGAGTAGTCATTACTAAACGTAAGGCTATCAATTCTCTGGTATCATTGCCGTGGAGATTGCTTGAGATCATAGAATGATCGTTTCAATCTGCAAACATGATTTTCTTTATCTTCAACAACAAATTTCTCGAGTTGAGATATATAGATTGTCTTCTTAAGCTCCCATGTAGAAAAATAGTCTTGACATCAAGTTGATCAAGTTCCAGATCATATAGGGCCTTTAATGCAAGCATTATATGAATGGAACTATATTTTACAATTGGAGAGAACAATTCATTGAAGTCTATCCCCTACTTCTGATTAATACCTTTCACTACCAAATGTACTTTGAATCTTTCAACAGCAACCCCTAGAATTTCCTCTTTTCCTTTGAAGATCCACATGCATCTAGCAGCTCTTTTGCACTTAGGCAATTTCAAAAGATCTCAAGTTTGGTTCTTATGAAGAGACCCCATCTCTTCATTTATCACAACAAGCCACTTCTCAGATTTAGAACAAATAGTAACTTCACGGAATATAGAAGGTTGTTTAGTATCAAGCTCTTTAGTAACTGTAAGAGCATATGCTACCAAATCAATGAAACCATACTTTTAGGGGGGTTTAGTTTGCCTTTTAGCTCTCCTTGCAGACAAAGTGTTGTTCAGCTTTATTTACTTCATCTTTAATCAAATCTGAGTCTTATTGCTCACTGTCACTTTCTGATCGAATGGGAACTTTTCAGAGGTTCTCCGTGGATGCTTTACACCAGACTCCACCTCTTTCGCTCTTCTTGACTATTTGTAGAGTCGATAACTTTTCTCTGATCAAGGATAGAAATTTCATAAAAAAAAATAACGTCCACACTGATTATAAACTTCAATGACTAAGGGTCAGAGTACCACTATTTATATCCCTTAACACCATCTGCATAATCAATAAAAATACCTTTCTTAGCTCTAAGGGGGACATCCAAATGCTTGCAAAACAGAACAATCAAAAGGGTCACCGGACCATACTTCTCATTTGAGTCTCACATTCAATTGCGGTGGAAGGAGAACGAGAACGATTTACCAAATAAAATGCCATGTTCATGACTTCAGTCCAGAAATCTTTTTCAGGTCCAACATTAGAAAACATACATCTAGCTCTCTCTAAAAATGTTTGGTTCATGCGCTCCACCACCCCATTCTGTTGAGGTATATATCTGATTGTTCGATGTCGAACAATCCCTGAATTTTCGCAGTACTTGTTAAAATCACCTCCGCGAAACTTAAGACCATTGTCCGTCGTAAGACGCTTTATCTTCTTGCCATCTTGATTTTCAATCAACACATCCTACTTCTTGAAAGTATCAAAAACGTCACTTTTACGCTTAAAAAATAAATCCAGAATTTTCTAGAAAAGTCATTAATAAATGTCAGAAGATAAGCTGCACCACATTTAGATGTAATTTGTGTAGGTCCCCACAAATCGAAATGAATGTAGTCAATTGTGCCCTTCATCGAGTGCACCCAGTACTGAAACTAACTCTGCACTGCTTCCCATACTGTTTCTCATACATACAATGCT
The DNA here is from genome assembly GCA_021437785.1 of Rhodomyrtus psidioides. Lineage (NCBI taxonomy): Eukaryota > Viridiplantae > Streptophyta > Magnoliopsida > Myrtales > Myrtaceae > Rhodomyrtus > Rhodomyrtus psidioides. Next base: position 4,982,883 of record JAILYB010000027.1, on the reverse strand, counting down.
CAAAAAGCCAAGTGAGACTATATACTCCCCATAGAGTAAATCATGCTTACTCAAGATAATCATTCCCCATTCTCTCATGTGGCCAACTGCATATGCCACGATCTTGATTTATTAGAAACTAAAGATAATGATATATTTAAAAAACCTACACTGTACTTTCCTACAAAACGTAAGGACCATTCTTCTTATTATGTCTCATCATAATCAAGGAGTCGTTTGAAATTTTTAAAACTCCACATCCATTGATATACATACATCTAATGGAAACGAAACTACTCAAAGAAAGAAGGTTCTTCTTTAGGTCTTGCACGTGCCTAATATTTGCCAAAGTTCTTTCTACATTGTCATGACATTTGATCTGTACCGTTCTAATACCCACAATCTTGCAAGCTGCATTGTTGTCCATCAAAACTGAATCATCAGTAACTTCTCATATGTGTGAAATCAATCTCTATTTGGGCATATGTGGTATGAATATACTGAATTCAAAATTTGTTCATCGTGTACACGAATCTGAAGACAAAACAGTAAGAACATTCTCTGCATTAGTAGAATCATTAACCTTCATCGGGCTAGCCGAATCAGAACTCTCCATCAACTTTTTTCTCTTAGCCTTGAGCAAAGGACACTCGTTTTTATACTGTCCAAACTTGTGACAATAGCAATACTCAACTTTTTTCTTGTCTTGGCCTGACCTAAACTTTAAATGTCCTTTATTATTACTGCGTATATCCTGATGATTCGACCTTTTCCTAACAAATAAGCCATCTATTTTATCGGCATTACTACTCACATTTAATTTTGTACACATCTACATGGAATTCAACGAGGCCTTCACATTCTCAAGAGTTATGGATTCTCTTACATACAACATAGAATTCACAAAATTCTCATGCGAAGTCGATAGCGAGCATTACACAATTAGGGTGATCCTCATCATCTAACTTCAAATCTAGATTTTTCATATCCATAAGATTTTAATCATTCATCTATATATTCTTGGATAGCAGTGATTTTTTGCATCTTTAGCATGTAAATATGTTGCTTGAAGAATAATCTTGTTGGGAGAGACTTTTCATGTAGAGACTTTCTCACTTTTACCACAATCCAAAAGCCATTTTTTCATCGGTTACCTCACGAAGCACCTTGTCAGATATTGATAATTGAATGGTGTCGTGTGCCTTTTCTTCCATCTTTTCTATCTTTGCAGTAATCATGTCCTTGAGCAATTCCATCCAAGGCTCTAACCAAATCTTCTCGATGCAACAAAGCCTTCATCTTTATCATCCATAGCCCGAAATTATTTTGGCCGTCTAAGGGTGCCACTTTGAATTTGATATTTGCTATCTCAAATAAAAGACCGAAACTCACTTGCTATGATACTAATTTATTGAGCAAAACGCCAAGAGATGTGCGAATTCAAGCGTGAAATAGTGAAGGATGAAAGTAAAATAAAACGCATGAGGAAATATACGTGAAAAACCAAAATGGAAAAAATCACGGGAGAGAGAAGGGTATCACTATCTTCAATAATAAGTACTAGTGTAAAATCAAAGATAAAAAATCTAATAAGAAAAAATAAAAAATAAAGGGCTTCGGGGGCAGAAGCGAAAAACTCGGCATATAAACAAAAAAAAACTTTACAATGTAATACGCAACATATCTTTTTTATAACTAATCTAAAAAACCCTAAGATACGGTAGTTGGTCCAAAATAAACTTATTTTCAACTTGAACTTAACCTTTAATTTGAAAATCAAACATGACAAAGAAAAACGACATTAACTACAACCCAGCATGATTTTGATTCAGTTCAAACAAATTCTCTAATGGTTTTGTTTAGTTTTGTTATTCAAATAATTGAATCGAGCTGAATCATTCACACCTCTAATAGAGAATACTGTGCATGCACAGTGCATGCATTGAAGGAGGCACGAAGTTGGACGTGGGCATGCAAATGAAAGGAACAAAAGAAGTCCACTGAACATGAATAAAGAAGAGTCCACTTCTGCGGCCATATCTTTCTTCAATGATGGGCACCCGCCAGACTTTAGAAAAATGTGCACAACTTATCTTCTCTTTAATGTTCTGAATGAGCTTTCCTCTTTCTTTATCTGATGGCCGTACAAGTCAATTGTCAGGCCATGTCTTTTCCATCGCTCTTTCTTTGGATTCGGATCACCTGCCCGCCTCAATAGGCGCAAGTGTGTCCTAATTTGATTGGCGTCATCCGTTCAACAATAAATGACTCAGATCTCTTAAAATTGCGGCACCCTCTACTATTATTATTTTTTTTGCTGTCAGATTGGTGACCCTGATCTGACAAAGCACGTTCTGCCCTGATCAAATTAGGGCAGACGATCCATTTTCCTTTCCTTTTCCTTTGTGTGGACCCCGTAAGGCAGGACCCGGATCCCCTGCCCATTTTTTCGGCTGGGCAGGGGATCCCCACCGTTCAATAGGGGGGCCCACCTTATTAAATGGTGGGGATCACCCTGTCAAGGAAAAACCTCGACAGGGGATCCAAGCCCCGTAAGGCAGGTTTCGCAAAAGAAATAAAAGAACAAAAGAGATGCAGATCTTTGATGGTGGAAGACCCAGCTGATTTCTCTCTCTGTCTCTCTCCTCTCACAATTCTTTTGTCCTTTTCTCTTTCTCAACTTTTTCCTGCTTTGGCCTTCGTCAGCAAAGACTTTTGACCAAGAATGTTTTTTTTTTTGGTTGGGGGGGGGGGGGGTTGCAGAACTTTTTTCTTTAGAGAGCGCGGGTTCTCTTTTGTGCGTCCGGATCCCCTGCCAAGGTGTGCCCAGGTCAATCATGATCGTTCGTTCAATCACGGACGATCACGATTTGACGTCGAAAAGGTAAAAAAAAAATTTGAACAGTGCATGAACAGTGCAGTCGCAATTTGATGTGATTGTGACCGTTCGTGATTGAACGGACGGCCACGATTGACCCGGGCACACCTTGACAGGGGAGGAGCTTGACAGGTGATCTGAATCCCTCTTTTGTGGGCTTGGATCACCTGCCTTACTTTTTGTAAGGTAGGGGGATCCCCACCCTTCATTTAGGTTGGTGGGGATCCCCCTACCTTACAAAAAGTAAGGTCTTTAGTGGCGTTTCTCCCAATCGCCCCTCTGCCCTACCCAAAATCACTAGAATACGCTTGTCATCCCAATCTATTCTTTACCCTACTTTAAAATATCTCAAAAATAGGGTCGGACAAAATTCATAGCCCTATTTCGACATGGAATGCTACTTGTAGTGAAATCTTGGGACTCTTGATTGTCGTTGTGGAAAAAACCCAAAAAGGACTTTTGGTTTTCCGATTCATTTCGCACTGATTCAGGGGGGAAAGCGTGATCAGTGATTGTGAACCTGTCTCTTCGATTTTGGAACTGTCTCTGTTTTTGCTATTGGGTGATTATCTATGTTTGATTCCTGTGCCTATCTTTAATCCAAGGAAACTGCAATTTTTAGCGTTTTCCATCATCAGTCCTACTATTCTTACGGGTATATGAAATAAACAACATACCTGAATCGAAACACGAGAATCCACCCAAATTTTCGAGTATTTGCGGTTTGGATTTTGTTTGGGTTGGGTAATGGCTTAAATTCTTGATATTATAAAGATTTTGGGTCAAGCTATCTTTCGGTTTGGGTTTGCCACGTTCGTATGTTGAAGCTTATCTAAATTTGATTTGCATTTCGTGTGATCATTTGTAAAATTGAGACTTTTTTCTGCCATTTTGGGCAACTGCGATTTGATCGCCGTTCAGGTAGATCCTAGCTTAACTTTCCAGATGTAGAGTGTGAACATCAGTAGTAATTTTCTAACCCAGTGAAAAGTAAATGTCACTCGCGTACTTCGAAAGGAATGCCAAAACAAAAAAGAAAAAGGAGGATCTTTCGGTGGTCTCTTCTCTTGGTCAAAAGTTTCTGCTGAACAAGGCCAAAGCAGCAAAAAAGTTGTGAGAGAAAAAAGAACAAAAGAATTGCGAGAGAGGAGAGAGAAACCGGGCGGCTCCTCCATCATCAAAGATCTGCATCTGTTCTTTTATTTCTTTTGCATGTCTGCCTTGCGGGTTCCACATGCAGGAAAAGGAAAAGCGACGGAAAAGACGTGGCGAGACAATTGATTTATACGGCCATTAGAGAAAGAGAGGGGAAAGCTCATTCAGAACATTAGAGGGAAGACGAGTCGTGCGCATTTTCCCTAAAGTCTGGTGGGCGCCCATCGTCGAAGACATGCTTCAATTTGGTACGGGAGCTAAATGCTTGCCTTGTAACTAAATAAATGAAACGCGACTTGTCTTTTGTTGTATTTTATTGTTTGCGACTATCTTTTCCGGCAAAAGAGACAAGTTAAGTTGAGAGGACATTGCTTTTCTACTTCCAAACAAGGAATTCAAGTTGACAATGTGACCCATAAACATGCAGAAACAGCCACACCAAATGTGGATTTTGTCACAGGCAATTCCTTCAATTGAACTCTACGACAGTGCATTGCGCATCTGCTCCTATATATTCAAATGTATTTTGTTGCTCAGACAGCCATAGCAAGTGTAGATCTATTATGCCGCGATCCCTTAAGAAAAGAGTTTTAGATCCCTCATGCACTGATTAGCTTAGACCATTCAAAAGAGGCAGAAAACATGATATTGACGGCAGTTCAGTTACATCTCATGATCTCAAAGGAGGAGAATTCTCTTCTGGGCTTAAGGTAAATTACTATCTTTCAAATTCATCACATTGTTGCAGCAAGAAAAATAGGTTGCCTGGAACGCTAGAATTGAAAATTAGCAACATGTTATTGTAAGTATCGATAAGCTCTTGTAAAGCCTTCAACTGCTTTACAAAAGTTACACTAGGCCTCCATTTAGAGAAATCATAGGTATAACTCGCCAAACGATGGAACATAGATATCTGGCCTATCATGAATTTTCTGGTCAGAGAAGAACAGCAAACAAGAATCTTGATAAATAAAGAAGTAAAACTTATACAGAGTTCATAGAGACCTCAAAAGTTATGATTCCTCACCTCTTACCACCACCAATGGAGCCGCCACAATCGCAAGCTTTTACCGACCGACCATGACCTCGAGCTTCACAACTCGAAACTCCGGTGGTTTGGGCGCCGCGACCATTGTTGCTGCAAGCTTAGAGCCTGAGCTCGCCGTCATGGGTCTGCAATCTACTTCCATCTCTATCTTAATTTTGTTTTTTCTTATATTGTTTGATGTGAAGCCTTTTGGGCTTATTATAATTTCCAGCGAACCGTAAGGCGACATGTATATTCTGGCATGACACGTGCATTCACCATGTTCCGTATCAGTAATTCTGCAGTCAATGGGAACAAAAATTAACCAATAGGAGAGTACGTTGACATTTTTTAAAATGTTGAGACACGTTTTCTAAAACTGATGCATAAATAAGATCTCTTTCTTAGCGGAAACGTTAGATGCTTATTGATTTAATCACGCAACGGCAGTTAAGAGTTGGATAGCCCCTTCTCTTGGAGAAAATGGGGGATTGTTGACACCTAAATTTTGATCTTGAATTTTTCATAAAAATGAGAATTAACTTTAGTCTCGGCTTTTGTGTTTTAGATGCCACATTATGTGGCCTTTTGATTCCTTGATTTTACCCGAGCTGCCCTTACGCTTTAGGCGACACTTTGGTGGTGTGCGGCGGAGGTTTGTACATTTTAGCGCTCTGTTAATACATATCTTACTTTTACCAAAAAAAAAAACTTTAGTCTCGGCCAAAATTTCTTAATTTAAATTCATTAATTTGCATGCATGCATTTGCGTTTTTGTCGTACGGGGCGATGAATTTAAGGTGGCATTCCTGAACCCAATTTAGTTGATTGGACTAAAGCCCATGGTGTATGAATTTCGTATTTTTTGTAGAGTCAAGTCCATTGTGCGTTGACTAGCAAAAGAAGAATAAAAGAAAACATTGGACGGAAGAATATGGTTTCTGATCTTAATTAAATGGGCTTAGCCCACACACTTGCATTAAAGTAAGAATAAGATAAAAAAAAAAAAAAAAGTCACACCCTTTGCTTCTTCAGCACGGCCGCAAACCAATCTTCTAGAATGAGGGGACACAGAACCCTAATTATCATTATAAATAGACTCTCATTCTTCACGTTATGGGGGGTCCGTAATTGCAAAAAAAATTTGGTGGGCGGAGTTTTAAAGAGGGTGAACGTGAGAGTAGAAAGGAGGAGGGAGATTCCGAAAAAAAAATCCCGTTCTTCATCCATTGAGGAATCGTTGTGAAGAAGAAAATAGTTAGGAAGGTTGAAGGTTTCCCCTTGGGGTCGAGACCTTCCCTCCGGGTCCCAGTCGAGCTCTCTACGAATACCCGGTCACCACATTCATCACATCCGTTGCTCGCGTCGACGACGACACCCCTGTCGATCGAGGACCGGTCATCGCTGCTATCCAAAGTCGATCTTCGCCGCTGTTCAAGGCCACCGTCGATGTTGATTTCGTGCGGATTCCCTTGCTATTTGGAGGACGTCTTTCCGGCGAATCTCAGGTTAAAAGGCGGCCGCTCTAAACAAACATTCGGGTGCAGAATTTTCACTTCGAAAAAGGTAAAATTCTTCGACTTTTTGGTAGCAACTTACGCTGGTTTGATTGGGTGATCCATGTTATCTTGCAATTGGAATTCGAAAAATTGAGCCTTTTTCATCAAGTTGTGCTAGAATTGAAAATTGATCAATGGCATGTAAAATTATGGTTTTTTTTTTAGACTCGTTGATGAGGAAGAGGTTAACTTGAAATCATGAGTCCTCTGTCACGGTTGTATGGAATTATAGAGGTTGAAAATTGCACGTTAGATGATTTTTCCACCATGAATCCTATCTTGGCCGAATGTGGCAGTGTGGTTGAGTAAATTGAAAATTTTCGTTATATCATTGATCGTATCTCATGCGCTAGTATATGAATGTCGCTTGCTTCTCAGGGATTCGGATGGATTTCATTTTGAATTTGTGCAATCTTTTGCGGATTCTGGTTATCGGATGGGTTCCTTTGAATAAGATCTAAGCATATCCGAAAATTGAAAGATTATCCATAATTAATTTCATCATGCTAAGATTAATTCCTCAAAACCAAAATTTGACAAGATTACACCTTGCTGAAGATATCGTCAAAATCTGGCAAGTTTATTTTTTTTTTTTGGTAAGGTAAGTATGTATTGAAACATTCCAAATGGCTAGATACAAAAGAGAACCAAGCACAAAAACCATGAACCAACAATGGCACCGAAGATGCCTAATGAGGGTTCAACGGTGCTTCGGTTGTAAGATACAAGCAAAATAGAGAAAACGAGCCCAACAAGGGGAATAGCTAGCTAGCGGAGGGTAAAGAAGGGCAAGATAAGCAGCCAACAAAAAAACACAGCCAAACAAGAGCCCAAACTTTCAACTAACCAGAAAGACACTATGAGGCGCCATGACGGTCTTCAAATATGGATTGGGACAGCCCCCAATTCCTTTGCACGCGCCTATTTCGAGGATTGTCTTCAAAGTGGCCAAGCGTTAGAGCTTTGTCCCTGACTACCTTAATGAGATGCTTGACGATACCCGGCACAAAGAGAGGCTTCTGTCTAAACAAGATGTGATTTCTCTCCGTCCAAATGATATGACATAAGGCACCAAAAGAAAATCTAGCCAGCCGATGAGGAAGGGATTGACCACTTAGGTGTTGCAGAGCCCAACGTAAATGATCAAGCCATGGCTGGTTACGCCAAGATAAATTACATTTGGAAGCCCAAATTAAAGCTATACTACCCGTTACAGAACAACCAAAAAACAGATGGTCAATCGAGTCTGGTCTACATTTACAAAATACACAAACCCCATCCACTTCCTCTATTATACGATAATGAAGTAAAAGCATCTGAGTAGGGAGGCGGTTCAGAGTTACTAACCATAAAAGGAAAGTGTGCCGAGGAGAATGAATACGATCCCATATAAATGAATGCCAAAACACAACCGGTCTTCTACTTCTGATAAAATCCCAAGCAGAGGCCACCGAGAAAGTTCCCGAGGAATGAGACTGCCATATGAGTTTGTCCGACCTATCTTCCACAAAGTGAGGGACAGAGTCAAGCCAACCCATAATAGTATCAAGAATAGCCGAGCCCTGCCACACCGAATCAAAGAAGGATCGAACTGATGTATCTCGAGGGATTTTTGAGCGGTATATATCCCCGTGAGTAAATAACATATACAAAGGACCTCTGTCATGCCAATGATCAAACCAGAAAGAGGTGATGTAACCATTTCCAATCCTCCATCTAAACTGCAAGTAGAATTCGGGACGGAGGTCCAATATTTTCTTCCAAGCCCAAGAGCAGAATGTAGGCCTAGAAGTTTATTTGAATCTTCAAGAAGCTAGAATTGTTTAAGATTTTAACTCGATCGAAAATCCCCGAAAGATATCTTTAAAATTGGGAAAGATTGTCTGAGAATTCACTTCAAATCCTAAAAGATAATTTTCCTGTTTTAAAAAGATCGAAGCCTTTGTGGATGGAGGCTTACCCCCCTTAGCATATTCGGCCATTTACCCTAGTTTAGGCCGAAATTCACTTTTAATTTTAATCTAAATCAAATGTTTTTATAATCTAGCTTGAGTATAATACATGCTCCCTTGTGCCTTGTCCCTCGGAATTATGTGCATTGTGACGACTATCTGACCCGACCCCCAGGGTACGACGTCATCCGCACGCCAATTTGTCTAACCTATCTCATAACTTTGGGACCGAATTGACAAATTTTTAAATTCACTATCTGACCCGACCCCCAGGGCACGACGTGAATAAAATTACCTTCTGACCCGTCCCCCAGGGTACGAAGCGAATTCATCGAAAAATTCGGATTTAAGGTGTATTATGCTCAAGGTTTATTATATCTTTATTTGATTCTTTTTCATAAAAAAAAACACAAAAATAATAAAAAATCATTGAAAATACAAAAAATCACCATGTCATGACTTTAAATGAATATTTTCGGAAATTGCACTCCAAGTGGACCCTTAATATAAATTGGTTTTCCATTAATCAATTTGTGTTAATAGTTGAGCCAATTCATCGTAAGAACCGAATATTCATGAAAAGTGACGACACCTCATTTGCATAGCATATAGTTAAATATTTCATGCATTATCTTCTCGCCATCCATGCATTCCATGTCGTTAGCATATTCCATGCATGTTCGTATTGTGAAATTTGGTCCGCATTTGTCTTCGCATAAAAAAATAAGCTCTCATCATGAGTCATGCTTCCACGTCATTTAGGTTAAGAGCATCTCATCAAATTCTTACACAAAATGCATATTTCCATCATTTATGCCATGTCATCTTACAAGTCATCTAGGGTGGATTCATATCTCTGTGTGCCTAGGGTAGTCATAACCTTCGCACTTCCATGCACATTACCCGTCATTCATGCATTTTATTGTACTATGTCATCTAGGTTCACCGGTTCATGTCGTAGTCATTTAGGTTAGAATTCACACTTTGTGATCTGCATTAAAATTTGATTTTTCTAAAGTCATCATGCATGATCATCTTTTCTCACGTCATATAGTTTCATGTCATAATCGCATTCACATTTTCGCATGTCATATAGTCGCATTCGCATGACATTCATTTAATCAAGAAGATCCTAAAAATAAAATAGTTGCACCTTAGTCCTCAAGAAAATCTATGAAATTTGCCAATCAAGAAAATTCTTCACAAGAATGGTACCGAAAGGGTGTTAATTGAAAAATTAACATAATCAAGTCCCCGAACCTAAATCTCTGGTTAGCAGAAAATAAAGTATTCTCCCGTACTTTATTTAGGTATCTAATCTACCTACCTAAAAAGATTAGTGGCGGCTCCGAAATTAAAAATCATTCAAACCTAAGTTGCGAATTGGTAGAGCTTGGGAGAGCTCGGACTAGGTTAGTTAATTTATTTAATTAATCTGGTAATCCATTAACCCGAAATTCCAAACCGAATTTTTAGGTCGCGAAAGGGATTGCTTGAAAATTTCCTCCTATGCTTTGTGACATCTTCAATTTGTCATTAAGAAAAAAGAAAAAAAAAGTATCAACTTCAGTTTGTATCCTGGCGGAAATGAATGTTACAAGTCTAATAGGATCAAAGGGTCGGATTCAGCATAGTCTTACTATCTCGAACCCGAGGGATTATTGCGACTCCTACTAGATTAATGACTGCTATTAACTCATAAAAAGTGGTCGCATAAGCAAAGCTGAGTGTGATAAGTATAGAGAAGAAATTTAACGATCTATTTCTCCTCTTCGAAGATAAGTTATGTGCCAACATCAGAATTTAAATTTGAGTTTACGACATTGGGCAAGCTTGGGTACATATATATACTTCTCAAAATTTGTTTTATCATTATCCATTTTCGTGGCCTTATCTTGACCAATGGGAAACTAGATGAATGATTTCATTGTTATTCCCAGTTTTGTACTCGAGTCCTGGGCTGTGAGAATTTTACTCGTTACCAGTTGGGCAATCTTTTTCCTCGAAAGGCCAGCTTCTTTTTCATTAGATATTTGGCCAACTGTTTTTCTTCTGGTTATCTATCAACTTAGAGTGAGGGTAGTGCGTGTTAGAATACTCGTGCACATGTAAACACTTAAGAAATGAGTGTACCTGCGAGATAATTGAGGTGATCTCGACTGAGGCTCAGATGAGAGAAAGTACTTTAATTGGTTTTGACATTTTCATTGATGTACTTTTGAGGATCAACTTACTGGAATTTAATGTCTGATGAATAGAGATCACGAGATCCCTCTTACACTAAAAGGGAAGTTTTATAGAACGATAGTTAGACCTGCAATGCTGTACAGAGCTGAGTGTTGGCCAGCACGGAAGCAACATGAACATAAAATGAGAGTCGTGGAGATGAGGGCGTTAAGATGGATGTGTGGTCATATAAGAATGGATAAAATAAGAAATGGGGATATTTGACTAAATGTTGGAGTAGAACCAACAGCAGAAAAGATGAGAGAACACAGACTGAGATGGTTTGGGCATATTCTTCAAAAACCCTTTGATGCTTCAGTGAGATCAGAAGTTTGTTACCGAGAGCATGGCATGAAGAAAGGAAGAGGCCGGCCGAAACTTACTTGGAGAAAAGTAGTAAAACAAGATTTAATGAAGTGAGAAATAAATTGGCGTATGGTTTATCTTAGGACAGAGTGGAGAAAGACTATTAGAGTTGTAGAGGAGCAGATTTCCTATATTCCAGATTGTCCTTCGTAGTTCTTTTCCCTATTTATATTTATTTTCTTGTTATTTCTTTTTCCTCTATCGATTCTTTTCTTTTATTCTATTTTATTTATTTATTTATTTATTATTATTATTATTATTATTATTTATTTGGATTCATCGACTGCCGACTCTAACTAATTTGGGTTAAATGTGTTGTTGATGATGTTGAGTTTAATGCTATGATGGAAAACATAGGAGATACTAAGGCTATGTTCCCTCGTCTGGATTTATCCATAGGATAGGATAGATGACAAATACTTGGTTCTGTTCTACCTTTATAAGAAAATTCTTACATATAAGATTGAACATTGGCATATCGCATCTTATCACATGTTTGGTGTTCCTTAGAATTCTCTACGGATTTGGTGTGCCTTTCCCAAAGAGGCATGCCGTCTGATAAGCTCACTACTTAAGTTTGGAATATCTTTGGAAGATGGAAATCCCATATATGAAGTCGTCGAAAGCACAAAATTATTATCCTCAATCTTTGGAATACCGGTCTTCCTACAATATCCTCTAGACAAATTTTCATTAGACACATTGTTCTTTCTTGACTTTCCAAGGAACAACGTTAGAAGAAGGATTGACCTTCAAAGGCGCATCTGACAAGTAAACTGTAGCTAATTTGTATGCTTACAATCTTTGGTAATCTCTCAACTTTAGCTGCATGAACAAACCCCATGACTCCATAGAAAGTCAAGGTGAAACGCCAACATAACGAACCTGATCAAGTTCGACATCTTCAGTTAAGTCGATAGTAAACCTTCTGTTTCTGTTTCTTTTTGTATTTCCAAAAAAGTAATTCAAGTTTACAATATGACTCTAAACATGCAGAAGCAATTTCGAATTCTAATTGTCATAGGCAATTCGTTAAATTAACCCAACACGCTAATGCATTTTGTATCTACACTCCTATATGTACAAATAGATTATCTGTTGCTCAAACAGCTATAAAAAGTGTCGATCTCTTAATCTATGACCCCTTAGGAATTTAGATCTCTCATGCACTGATCAGCTTAGACCATTCAGAAAAGGTAGAAGACATGATATTGACGGCAATTTAGTTACATTCTATAATCTCAAAGGACGAGCATTCTCTTCTGGTCTTAAGGTAAATTCTCTCTTTAAAATTCATCAAACTGTTGCAGTAAGGAAAATAGGTTGCCTGAGAAGCCATAATTGAAATTAGCAAAAACCCACGAGTCACCTTCCCTTCGGTGATAAGCCCTTGAAAAGCCTTCCGTTGCTCCACAAAAGGTACACTAGGCCTCCATTTAGAGAAATCATAGGCATACTCGCTGAACGATGGAACATAGCGATCTGGCCTGTCATGAATCTTCTAGTCAAGAGAAGAAGAGCGACAAACAAGAATCTTGAAAAATAAAGAAGTAACATTTTTACAGAGCCCATGGAAAAATCAAAAGAAAGCCCTCTTTTCTTAGTTTCTCTGATGATTGCAATCCTCGAGCGTTACATCCGCTAAGCTATTGTTATGCTAATAGAGAGATTGAAAAGCAATTTTGGTAATTAAGCATGCAAAGTAGGGAACACAAGAACTGTATCGTGATTGGATTAATTGAGCAAAATATTATATTAAATACACATCAAATGTGGAGGTCTGTCCAGCTAATATGAAAATGCAAATTTAAATAAGCAAAAATAAGTGCTCCATGTCCAGTCCAGATAAACTAAAATGTGCCGGTCCATTCATGCAAATGTACCACAGATTCATGCACAAAAAACAGTAATGTCCACACATTGAGATCAGGGGAAGGTTACTAGAGTGCATCATGCTCTTCCAGTTCCCAATATAAACACAAAAGCAGAAAATAGTTCATTTCTTCACAAGAAACAGGCAGACGGAGAAACCAAATCTCAAACTGATTTGCAGATGCAGAAAAAGATGTAAAAATATCTACAAGAAAAATAAAATTTTATGTCGAAACATGTTCAACTTTGCATCTAATGCAGTCTCTTGCAAGTCCCTGGTCTCAGAGCCCTTGAGTATAGTCATACAAGAAACTACCAAATGGAGGGTGAATGCAAATCAAGTTGGCCAAAAGAGAAGAGGGAAATGGAGTGAAAAGCACAAATAAAGATATATAGTTAATCCCCTCACACGGCATTCACAAATTAGGAATCAATTCAATTCCATTCTTCCATTGATTGCCATGACTTATCACATAAGGTTTTGCAAACGTACCACCATGTAGTCGATGTTGAGGCACTTAGGTCAACACTTTTTTTAATATTTGCAGCATCAACCAGTAAAACCTTTGTTAGAATGAGTTGTAAAAAATATGTATGAGCTATAATTAGTGAAACTGAAGGATTGTAATTAGCTAGATTAGAGGATGTATCTTTTAGGATTCTTTCCTTTATATGTGTGTGTATATATATATCTAGGTCATTTTAAAATATATGAAGAAGATATACATAAATTGAGGAGTACATTTCTTCCTTCAAATCTCTCTGTGTTAACAACCTTAGCATTCTCAAAGATGTAACTCGATCGCTCGGCATAGCCACATACTTTTGTTGCCTAAATGACCTGAATAGGAATGATAAATAGATCAATAATTAGAGAAGTTAATATTTGCATTGCATAAGTTTTATTTAGTTGGCGATTTTCATACTTGATAATAATTACACTCACTGGTGTAATGACTAAAGTGAGGGCGATAGTGTGTGTCGATAATGGCCCTGTTGGTTCATCATTGAAAATGAGCATTGTGGCTCTAAAGTCCCTTGGCCAAATGTAAATAGTGTTTTGTTCATTTTTTGGCTCACTTTAGGGAGATACAATTGCATCTATAATGCTATCCAAAGGCCTTTAGGTCAAAGTACTTTTAGAGGTACTTTGGAAGTTGCATCTCAAATGCAACTAATTTTTTCTTTTAACTTCATCACCTTCACCCGCCGCAGATCGTCGTCGCTCGCAGCCAGTTGCCGCCCCCCGCCGGTCCGCCGCCGCTACTTTTTTTTTTTTTAAGTAAAAGTACTTTACAAAGTTTAATTTTCACCAAACGACATTTGCGTCAAAGTTATTTTTTAATGTGTTAAAAAAAAACACTTTGCCAAACACTACTTGCATTTTGAAAAATGCCTTGTATTTGCATTTACTCAAAGTCCGTTGGCCAAATACTGAACCAAACAAATCCAATATCAGTATGTTCAAAAATATTTTCGGCATTCCGGAGAGTAATTGCCAGGTTAATTGAAAGGGTGTTCAATTGAAAGCACAAAATGATAGCATCCCATATGAGAAACATAATGTCAGGTCCCATATTCTTTTTTATCGAGTTTGAGAAGAACAAATATGCCATCAATCATATCTAACAACAAATGAATGCTTTAGAATCCAAATTGCTCATAAGTATATCTGGGCCTTACACATATGCTCACGCTAGTGTTCCCCACCCACCGACCCCCCAACACACACACACCCACACTTACCCCGAGTTTCTTTCATTTTTTTTTTTTGGTCAAAACATGTTCACACTATATTAGCACCTAAATTTTAATTTTAGGGAATTCATAAATTTGCGCAGATAAGCCCATTAAAGTATGAATTTCGGCCAAGCCCATAGCCCATTTATAAGTGGTCGAATCTTGGGTTATCCTAACCCGACAAGATTAGAAATTTCAATCCGACGGCCATGTTTTTGGAAAATCTGACTGTCGAGATTAAACCCTAAAGGCGTAACCCTAATTCACCATATATATTCATCATTATGCCTAGGGTTAAGGGAGGGGACGAAAAAAAAAATCTGCACAAGACATTCTTTCACGCCTTTCTCTCTGATTGGATCCGAGGCCTCTCTCATTTTCTCGTCATGCTTTTTCTCTCTCGGCCATTCTCTCATTCTCGCAACTCTTCTTCTCCAATCCCCATCACAAGCCTTTGAAAATATCCCTGCTGTCTTCATTAACGTGTTTTTCCCTTGTAGCTTTCCCATGAAGCGTCGGTTTCATTTAAGGACGAGGAAACTCTTCAACATTCCCACCGTGTTCGTCTGATTTGCCATTCAAAGCTGGGGATCCACTTCTCCAATTCTGTTGGGTCAGCCACTACAAAAAATTTTGGCACAATAGAGAATTAGAGGCAGAGACGAGGGAGTGTGATTGTCTCCCAACGGGTCAAGACGATCCTCCTTGTGTAGACACCCCTCCGCCGCTTGAGCCTCGAACCATCGTTGATCCCTTGCGCTCATCCGCTACTGTCCAGTTGCTGTTCGGTGCTCGACGGAGGTTGATCTACACTTTCTTTGTTGCAATTTAAGGCTTTGATACCTCTATTACTTGTGTTAGATAGCCTGAAGCATCTCGTTTGCAAATCGTGCTCGGATTAGTCGAATTGGAACGTAGATCTGTCAAGAGTGTGCTGCTGGAATTTACGGAAAGAAGCCGTGCCAAGTCAGCTCGGATCTCGCACTACAGATTAAGGTTTTGTTGCCGGCCGGCCGTCCAATCGCCATCATCCTCGGCCTCAGCGATTTTCTATTATCGTTTCTTGTTCCCGTAGGATATCGAATCGGCCTTGGGGGTACTTAACTCGAAGAGGGAAAGGAAGCTCGGCTTAGGTATAATTCTAATCCCGATTTTGATTGATTATTGATCGATAATTGGTTGTTTTGTCATGGCCTTTTGATTTTAGTGTAGTTGAGTTTAATTGCCTTCGCATGTATCGCGAATTTTCGACAAAATCAAAAGCTATTTTCGTTAAATGAAAAAATCAAGTTATGGTTGGTTCCGCCCGTTACCCAGCGGGCGCGATTTGCCGGGCTTGACAAAAAATGCTAAATTTTCAAGACTGAACTTTTAGAAATAAAAATTTGATTCTTGCGTATTTTCGAATTCCTGCAATGTCGGTGTGATTGTTTGGCTAATTGATAGAATTTGATTTTCTGATTGAAATTCTACAGTTGCCTTATCTAGGTTAGTTTCCCGTTTCAAATCGATCTCGTTCGATAAGGAAAAATTCGAATTAGGAAACTTTGAATCCGATCACTTTTTTTAAAAAGGAAGGCGCGTCTAATTGATGGCAATCCCGATTCCCAAAATATGGAAGGCGTGCATATATTTTTGAAAGTGATTGGCGGCAAATCCTAGATTGATCCTCGAATTTAATGGGAAAATAGACATAATTTTCAGAAATAAAAAAAAATTTCAAAAAATAAAAATAAAAATAAAAATGGCAATTTCAGTTTTTGTTTAGCAAATTTCGAATTTCTAAAAAAATGATGATCAATTTTATTTGTAATGTAATTTTCAGTTAATTAGGATTAGATGGACTAGGAAAAGCCCGATGTTATGGGCCTAATAGAGTTGGGTCATAGGGAGGATCAGGAAGAGGCGACGGGCTATCAGAACCGCTCCAAAGCATGGGCCTTGCAAGAAGGGTGATGTCCAGGATCATACGGCGGCCCAAGCCCAGCAAGATCAAGATGACGAGAGCGTCAGGGAAAATTCCGTTTAGTTTTTTTTTTAGGATTTTCGGAATTATCAAACTGTATTTTCGAATTTGCTTTTTATTATTTATTATTTTTTTTGAATTTCGAGTCAGTTGATTCTTTATTTGTAATTTTCGATTATTTGAAGTTTTGTACCTTTTAATAATTCGTCGTATGTCATATAGTTTTAGGTCATGCATTGCATCAGTAATTCATTTACCTTTCTTTTATTCGAAATAAAAAAAACAAAAAAATGGAAAAAGCAAAAGCCTTGAGTTGATTTCCGAGTCATCAATTTTTTCAAGAAAAATCCAAAACAAAAAGGAATCTAGGTACCGAAAGGGCGTTAGTCTAAGTCGATTAGCGTAACTAAATCCCCGGATCCAAAATCTCTGGTTCGCAGCAGTGAATTAGTTCTCCCGCTAGTTCACCTAGGTTTCTAATCGACCTACCTCAAACGATTAGTGGCGACTCCTCATTTGTTCTAATTTTTCCCGTGTTGTGATTCGGTAGGGTTTGGGAGGATCCGCATTAGGTTAGTTCTCGATAACTTGCCCGATAATCCGATTAACCTAAAACCATTTTTTTGGTCGCGACAGCCTGGCGACTCCACTGGGGATTTGCTTTGTATTTTCCGAGAAATATGAATGTTTAACTCGGTTATCTTAACCTTTCGAAAAATTTAAAAGTTATAGAGGATTTAGGCCGTTTAGATTCCCTGGATGTCTTGAGTGGATTCATTGAATCTCACCTTTAAGGTGTTAAATATTTTTGCAGATTTGGAGTGATAAGGGGAGGTGTTTGTTAACCCTTTTGTGTAGGCTAGGAGTTATAAGGGGCGAGTGTTTGCTGACCTTTGTTTTGCAGCTTGAAGGAGTTTATTTATATGAGTTTATATAGAAGCGCTGTCTTGATATAATCTGCTATGCATGCCTTAGTTGGATAGATACTACACCTTGCACACACAACCCGTCGTTAGACCTGAATGGCTAGGCTTAGGATGGTGCTTGGTTAGGGACACTTCGTCTATTACCCTGTGGCCTGAGTCGTCCTTTTCAAGTCCCGAACCTTTCTAAATCGGTGCCAAGAGCGAGTACCCTCGTCACTTACCCTGGTGATGCGGGTCTTCACTTGGCCAAGCCGGATGTCTACGGGGGACATCGATCCAGCCGCAAACTCCAGTTGGCTTGGTCCGAGTATCCTTGGGGCTCCACCTTTGAAGCCTATTAGTTAGTAAACCTCACGGTCTCATCTGTATGTCTATGTGATTGGTTGTTTCGGTTCTTTAAAGGCGGTATTCTCTGAACTTTACCTTTCTCTCTATTTATGCTTTTCGGGTTGATCCATGACAGCTAGGGCGGGTCATAGTCTCGAATTATAGATCATGGGGGAAGGAGATATCCAGTGTATTGAGCCAGCCATGGAGAAGTTGAAGGAATTGTGGAATTTTCTAGGCGAGGATACTCGAGAGATAATCAGATTTTACATTGGCCAAATGATTCCTTTGATCCATATCGTATTCAGTTTGATTTAGTTCATGCTCTGGTTCAGTTTTGGAGTCCACAGACTACCACCTTCATCTTTGGTAAGCATGAGCTAACTCCCACCTTGGAAGAATATAATATCCTTGTTGGAAAGTCACTAGGCCGGGTTTTGGTTGCTCCGCCACTTGGTAAAGATCCAGTCTTAGTCTTGTCTAAGTTTTTAAATGTCAATAGGGATGAAGTGGCTAAGATTTTGAAACAAGAAAAGGGAGTTGCCCCATCTCATTCCTAGATAGTTGTCTTAGGGCTAATTCCTCTAGATTTGGCAGAGCTAGAATTTTCATGATATTATTCTTTGGGTCAATCGTTTTTCCACATAAGCCAAATCATATCGATCCTTTGATGTCATTTTTTGTCAACGAAGTATTAGAAGGTAGAAATTTCGTCAATGCAATTTTGGCAGAAACTTTCTTTTCACTTAATAGATTCAAGGCCAAACAAGATAAGACACTTCGTTTTTCTCCAGAAATTCTGCAAGTTTGGTTCCATTCTCACTATGTTCAGTTTGGAAAATACCTCGAAATACCCTTGATTTCAGAAATTGAACACCCTTTCTTGAAATTTAAAAATGAGCAAGGTCAACTTCCTAACTTTCACTATACCAAGCTTTTGGCCCTGTTATCAAACCCCAGTCCAGTGATTTTCCTATGGAGTGCTATTTGGTTTAAGGTGGAGGAGGCAAGGATCACGGGTCTAGACGGAGAGCCCATTCCTCTCTTGGGACTTTCAGGCGTGTTAGAATATCATCCTGCAAGGGTAGTCCGTCAGTATAGTGTCCTACAGGAAATTCCACCAAAGCCGAAGGAAGGCAAGATCTGCATTTACTTTGAAGGAAACGATCAGAGGTTTGAGGAACATTCCGCCCTATAGCGTTCTATGTGGGAACGTTATCAGCCAGTAAAGATGGTATTTCCGAAGGAAGTCCTCAAGGCAAGTGTCAAGACGTACTGCGCCTCTCTCAAATATATCGAAGAGCGTGATATACCAAAGGAGTGGCTTCCAGTGGTTCCCGCCATTCCAGTTCAGGAAACCATGCCTCTCAAAATCCGCTTACTAAAAAAGAAGTACGCTAAAGCTAAGGAGAGGGCCCGTATCTTCGAGGAAAAGTACAAGAAGCTCAAGGCTCAGAAGATTCTCCCAGGATCTATGGCTCGAGATGTTTAGTCTTTTTGAGTGCTTTCAGTCTTTCTAGAGATTTGTTTAAAGATTTCTTTCTTGTTATTCGACTTTGTCAGAATTTATTTCCTGAGGTTATTTAATTTTGATCGAATGGAGAATTTCAGATCTTTATTAGTTTAAATATCAGATTGCCATGAATGATTTTCTTAATTGAATCAAAATGCTTGCAATGGCAAAGATTTTTCTCTATCAAAGGCAAACAAAGTTGGGAGTCTTAGGAAGTTCGTGAGTTAGAGTGTGTCATGGATCATCCCGGTATGCTTGAAACATGTTACTAATCATGGGTTATTTCCTTGTTTTAGGAAGCATATCATGGATCCTCCTCAGCATTCATATAACACTCGCTCCAAAGCCAGGCAAATGGCCAATCCAGCTGAATCAATTGCCCAAATGGAGGAGAGAATGAGGCAGGAAATGAGAAGGGAAATGGAGGAGCAAGCCAAGGTCTTCAATGATCAACTGGCCGAGCTGAAGACTATGATATCCCAGCTGTCTCTGGGTCAACAACTACCTTCTGCTACGCCAGTGCATTCCAACCCTTTGTTTCAGTCAAAGGGGTTATACGTAGACCTACGACAGGAGGAGGAAGAAGAAGATGAGAAAGACATGCCTGGGGTTGTATCCTTGCTCGCTGCGGCCAAGACAAAAGCTAAAGGCGTTGCCAGAGCTTCAAGGCATATTGGCCAATCATCAGCCCAAGTTTCGTCTGTCCCGCTGGTGAACTATTCTCTGCCTGAAGCTATTATTTCTCAAAAGGATGATAATGCGAAGATGCTGGCCAAAATAGACCAGAGGCTCAAAGAGGTTGAGGGTGCACGGCATGTCCCTAAGATTGACCGTTCAGCCTTTTCAAGAATAATCTATCTGGACAAGTTCAAAGTCCCGGATTTTGAAAAGTATGATGGCACGTCAGATCCTGTGCAGCACATCCAGACTTACCAGGCTAGAATGGGTAAGTATGCTGCAAATGACGCACTCATGGTCCAGACGTTTCAGGCCAGTTTGAAAGGAGCCTCCATGAGAAGGTACATTGCTTATGAGGTCTATACCAAAGATGATTGGGACGAAGTGGCCAATGATTTCGTGCAGCATTTCAGTTTCAATATTGATGTAGCTATCACAACACAAGATCTATGTTGACACCTGATTTTTTGACCAGGTCTTTTTCAGTTTTATTTTTGAAAAATCACAAAAAATTTATAAAAAGTCAAAAAATTACAAAATCAACTTTGGTGGCCTTGGCCAAGCCCAAGGAACCATTCTTGACCAAAAAAATAATTTTTCACATTTTTCATATTTTTTAGTATTTTTGGAAAATAGAAAAATACTTAAAAAATCAAGAAAAATAGCATTTGAGGTCACAAAAATATGGAAAAATATCCAATATTTTTCCTTTTAATCCCTTTTATTTTTGACCACTCAAAAAATCAAAATCAGATTCAATTTTAGGTGTTCTTTTGTAACCCGTACTATTGAATTTGAAGAAAAAATAACAATTGAGTCTTTTAATTTGCAATTTTGGCATTTTTTAAGATCTTGACATTCAATCTGACTATCCCCTATTTCAATTTAGCCCAATTATTTGCACAATATGCTCAATTGCACGGATTTGACAAAATTACATACTAAAATTGCATTTTAGTCCTTGAAATTAAGCATAATTGAAATTACTTTCAATTCAAGGGTTATCATTGCAAATTAAACATGCTACCCAATGTATTTCACCATTTTAAATCGATTGGAACAGGTGGTTTGACTCAATTTGATCATTTGTACCCTCAATTACACGATCCCCAATTTCCAATTAAATGAAAATTTGGGGGTTTTGTAGAAATTGATGAAAACTTTTGGGCAAAACCACATTTCTAGATAGAATTCATTCCCTAGATTCGATTATGAGGTTCAATTGCAAAATTTTCCCATTAATTTGGGCTTAATTTGAAAAAAAAACCTATTCGGGACCGGTTCAGACCGGTCAGACCGGCGGTCGGACCGGTCGAACCGGCCCGCTACAGTGTCTTCTTCTTCATCAGGCCTGTGCACGAGTGAACAGTGGAAGGTATAATTTCAAGGAGAAAATTGAGCGACGAATCAACGACAATTGGAGAAGCAATGCTGGGCATTTAGTTCCTTGGGTCAATCCCCGTCGATCGGGACCGGAATGAAGACCAGTGACCATCGGGATAGCAAATAATCGGCTGGTCAACCTGCACACCTGCAAAAGTCAACAAACGACAAATGCAGGTCGAATGTATGCCAAATTCGTGAGGAATGAGGCTCGCCGGGAAACCAAATGAACCTTGACAAGTCACCCATCCTCTCCGGCGCCAATTGAACCCAAAAACACGTGCTGCCACGTGCCATTGAAGTCAGTTGGAACTCCTCAAATCGGCGCCAAAATTCGGAGATGCTATATAAGCCTACAGGGGCTTTCAGTTAGAAGGGAGGTGGATTCAGTTGTAGAGGGGCGAAACTGAATCGAGAGAGAGAAAGAAAACGAGAGAGAGAGCTCGTTCTCCGACCCTCCGTCGTCGAGAATTTGAGTTCGACTGCAAAGCGCTGGTTAGGCCGTCTCCGGCCAAACCAAAGCTAAAGAAGACCGTCAGAAGTTCGCTTTGAGTGCCAGGAAGCGATCGCCATCAACCGCGCAGCCCAAAATCGCCAGAACAGGTAATCCCGAACTTCGAGCTCAAGCTCAGGTCTTCAATGGCGGACTTTGATTTCGGCTTCAATCTTTACAATTCCTGTGTGCTTTTCATCCCTTAGACATTACTGACCATGCTCGCATCTCCATTTTGCATCGATTTTGCTCGCATACCCCGAATTGAGTCCTCCGATTTAGCCTCCATAGCCGATTCTTGCCCAGCCAAATCTGGGCCGAGCGAGCTCGATCGGAGCTCGAGGTAAGTCTCCTAAACATTGAATGATGCTTCCCTGTTAATGAGTTGGTTCATTACGCCATGAATCGAGCGATTTGAGTGTATGTGTACGTACTGGTTCATGTTCGATCGTGCTTGGCCCCGTGAATGGATTCGCGTAATCTTGAGATATGTTAGAATAGAGGCGATTGCGAGTCGATTGCCGTTAGTTTCATGAGGTTTCATCGAGAGTTCATCGTCAGATCATCGTCGGAGAGCCACAGCCGTCCATTCTGCCGGAGTCGCGAGGTTGAAGACGAAGCTGACATGGCGCGGTCAACCGGTCAAAGTCCTAGTTGGCATTCGGCCATTGGTCCACGTGGTGTCGAGTCAGCACGGCCGTTGGGTCTGTTATTCAAATAAAAAGGATCGGACGGCTCAAATAAATCGAACGTAAATTCTAGTGACCGTCCGATTAGTAATTAGGTTTATCCGAAAATGTTTTAAAATCAGAAAATCAAAAATAAACTGAAACGGTGTCGTGTAGGTTAGTGGCCGTGCGGTGTCGTTTAGGTTAGTGTGAATCGACGGTCTAGATCAAGTCTCCGGATCTAATCATGGCCGTAGGTTCAAGTAATCTGATCAGACGGCTCTGATCGAGTCTTCATCCAATCTGGACCGTAGGTTTTAGTAAACAGATCTAAGCGACACGGACAAGCCACGTGGTCCATCAGGGACCGTCGGATTAAAACCGGAAAATCCAAAAATAAAAAGTGTGATACGGCGTCGTTTTCGATCAAGGTTTCCGCGGGTTCGGGTCTGGATCGGGTTCCGACCCGAGTGGGTCGGGTCGACCCGGTCCGAATAATATTTTTTTAAAATAAAAAAAAATTTCGAAAATGATTTTAAAAAAATAAAAAAAATCAGAAAAATCCTAGAAAATCCAAAAAATGCTAGAAAATTCCAGAAAATTCCAAAAAAATGTGAAAAATTGGTGGAAAAATCCTAGACATTCCAGAAATCCCCAAAAATCGAGGGTTGACCACAGACAACTGGTCAACCCTATTTTTGGGGTTTCTTATCCAATTTTCCGAAACTTGACGACATTACCCTTTAGGGGTAAGTCGCCTTTGCTGTGTAAGCAAGATAAGGCCGATAAAGCCAAGGTGAGAATTAGGGTCAATTAGACGACCAATTCTTAGGTTTGGGTTTTCAAGTCCCGCCTCTTTTCTCAAAATGACGATTTTGCCCCTTTAGTGGGAAAATCGTCTTTCTTGTCTCAATCGAGTTCTGAAAATTGCTTGAAGTTAGGGTTTGGGTCAGGTGTACGACCAACCCTAATATTTGAGATTTTCAGTTCTCATCATTGTCCAAAATGACGACTTTACCCCTCCAAGGGTAAAATCACTTGAAAATTCCAGAAAAATCCTGGAAATTCCCGAAAAATAGGAAATGGATTGGATTGATGGCCAATCCTATTTCCATTGTCTTTTGACTTCCCAATTCGTCTAAAATGACAGATTTACCCTTTTAAGGGTAAATTTCCCCGAATCATTCAAAATTACGATTCTGCCCCTCATGGGCAAATCATGCCAAAATCATTCCTAAGCCTTGATTGATACTTCTCTAGGCTAATAGGGCCTCATTAGGGATACCACGCTGATTTCATGTGTTTTATCCGCATGTACTGGATCCTTGATTTGCGCACTTATTTCCATTGATTGTGATTAGTAGGGTAGTAATTCCCATCTGCATGAACTCCTAGTTCTAGGATCTATACCCCACTCGTCTGTATGAAATCCTAGGATCAGATAAACCATTCAGCTTAGGTACCGAAAGGGCGTCAACTTAGACAGTTGGTGTAACGAAGTCCCCGAACCCACTTCTCTGGTTTCCGCAGAATCGAATAGATCACTCCCAACTATTCGATAGGGTCTTCCGATCGTACCCTCCACGAAACGATTGGTGGCGACTCCTTGGCATGTACACTCATCACATGTCACTAGACCACATTGAAGGTCGACCACGTATATCCAGCAGTTGCGATTTGGGTAATGGACCTTGGGAGAGGCCCGCGTCCGATCAAGCCAGCGATCGGGCGGCCCATTAGCCCGCTCCCACCTCCGAGCCGCGAGAGGGTCGCGACAGACTGGCGACTCCGCTGGGGATCGAACCCAGAATATCTGGTTACGAATTCCAGAGGACTTGAGCCGATTAAAAAGTTGTTTGGTTTATCTGACATTGTTTTCTGCAGATGCTCTCGAAGGTGAGGTACGTATGCTAACCATTGTGTTAGATGTTTTTGCAGATTGGAGAAATAAGGGGTGGCGTGATTGTTGACATCTTTTCTGCAGGTTGGAGTTGGGAATGTATGTTTACTTTATGCATTTACTGAAGCGGTGTTTGATACAAACTGCTGTGCATGACTTTGCATTGTGATGATCACGACACATCGCACACACTGGCGGTCAAACCCCGACTGCAACCACCCTTAGGTTACCTTAGATAGGGAAAGGATGCGAAAAGGATCTTGTGTTTGATGGCACTTGAGACTTTCGTATTCCTTCCCGCCTACCATCTGCATTGGCGATATCTAGCCCTCTTGG
Source organism: Rhodomyrtus psidioides (assembly GCA_021437785.1). Classification (NCBI taxonomy): domain Eukaryota; kingdom Viridiplantae; phylum Streptophyta; class Magnoliopsida; order Myrtales; family Myrtaceae; genus Rhodomyrtus; species Rhodomyrtus psidioides. The sequence continues at coordinate 4,957,939 of JAILYB010000027.1, read as the reverse complement.
GTAGGTACCCTTGGGGAGGAATCTGCCTCATGTGGATCGTGGGAGCCTGAGCCGTAGGTTCCTCACCTGATTTTCGATTTTCTTTAGAGTATACCCACTTGTCTCATGCGCATGTCCATGGATGGTTGGTATACCTAAAACCACCCATTGATACAGGGGGCATTTCACATCCCCCAAAGTGTGGTTGGTAAGATATTTATTTCTAAATGTTCTTTATTTCTTGCTCCATGATATTACTCATACATTGCATACATCCATATGCATTCGCATCATGAAGATTACTCAAGTGACTAATGGAAACAACAATGATTATGGGGTAGGATGTCGTTGTTTCCTAAGAGTTCAACAGAGTTGGTAACTTTCGAGTACTTGAGAAAAGTTACTCGCCCCGGACCAAACACGAAGCTACACTTTACTAGATTCGTGTATGGTCGGGAACTGACTGGACGTAAGCTGGGGTATGCTGAGGACTGTCAAACCCGCTACTACGTTGATAATCTCAGATTCAAGCGACAATCAGACGAAATGATGAAGGATTATCTGGAGATGAAGAGACAACGTCGCAACCAGCTGGCTAGGGAAGCGTACGCTCGCAGGAAGGCTGAATTGCTGGCCAAAGAGAACATACCCATGATTACTTCTTGGGGTAGGAAGAGACGCCCTGCGATCAAGACCAAGCCAAGGCGTATCACGATCAAGAAAGTAGAACCCGAGAAGGCTTCCGAAGTCATCCTACCCTGGACTAGAAAGTGGCCGGAGGAACTACAACCTCTCGACCAAACCACTGTAGATAACTCCCCTACCCTAGATTAAAGGAGAATTTCTGACCGACTGTCATTTGGGTAGACTTCTGAAGGAAGAGTGATCTAGACCCTCACGTTCCATTGTCTTTTATGGCTTTCTTGTTTGAAAAACCTTTCTTTACCGTTCTTCTATTAGACATCTTGACTGTAATAAGAGTACATCCCACTTTGCTCCTTTGATGTGTTGACCAATGGAACGTGACATTGCTGTTCCCTTTAGTCACTGAGTAAACCTGACTAAATTGCATAATTCACTTCCCTGAAATGCAAATTAGGCTTTGAGTCAGGCTTTCAAGACCTGAAAAAGGGTCCTAATCTCCATTTCTTCAAATTGAACTATGCAATCAAGTTAGCTCATGCATGCTTCATGACATCTGCATATTCATACATTTAAAGTAATTTCTGGCGATTGACCTTTTAAAATCATTTGCATATTTTAGACTTGATGGGAAAGAATGATATTCAAGTGTTCAAGATCCCCCGAGCTGAACTCCAATCATGGTGGGATGGCATGGGCGAAGCCAGCCAGAAGTATGCGGAGTCACGACTAGGATACCTACTGGACCTACTGAAGATTGAGTGCCCACCTGCCTTTATTCAAGCCATGGCGCTCTACTGGGATCCTACCACCGCTACATTTTGCATGGAAGGATTAGAGATCACTCCCACTATCGAGGAATACAGCGCTGTCATCGGAGTTGAATTCACCCATACGCTCGTCCGACCCCCTATAGGACTTGAACCCCTAAGTCAGGTAGCTGAATTCCTTGACACAAACCTAAATGAAGTCAAAGTAGATGCGAAAAGCAATTTTGGAAGAGTTTCCCTATCCTTCCTTATAGACCGATTTTCCCGCCTTCCTGCTTCTAAAGGAACCAAATCTGGTAGAGCCTTTATCTTGGCATTCTTTAGCTTTGTGATATTCCCAATCTCAACTGTCACCTTCGACCCTATCATGGCTATAGTAGCTAGGCAAGTCTGTTGTGGGTGGGATTACTCAAACATCCTCCTTGCCGAAACCTTCCTCTCCCTAAATCGTTTCAAGAAAAGCAAAAAGGGAATCTTTAGAGCTTCTAGTGATCTGCTGTATCTGTGGTTCACATCCCATATCAGACAATTCCACATCCGCATGGGTTTCACTGAAATCAGCCCCAATGCACACCCTCTTAAAACATTTGCTAGGACCCATACACGTGTTCCTAAGTTCAACTTCATAGAATGGAAGAACTTCCTCAAAGTCCTAAAACCCGAACAACTCCGATGGCGGCTAAGGTTACCGACGCTAAGCAAAGTCAGATTGACCTGCGATGACGGGAATCCAGTTCCCTTGCTAGGATTCACAGGCGCTACTGCATACTACCCAAGGAGGGTGATTCGGCAGTTTGGGGCACTACAAGAGATTCCTTCTCCACCGCAACCGGATACCTTCTCCTTTGACATACCAAGCAAGACCCTCACGGAAGAGGAGAAGAGACAGTTCGAAGCCAAGGTCGCATCCATCACACGCTCTTTGAAGAATTCCCAGGCTGAAGGAATAAGTTGGCCAGAAGACATGACTCATGAAGAGAACATCCATAGGGGTACCACTGAATATATTCAACACTTCAAAGCGATCCGACGAAGCCTTGTCGAGCCCTACATACCCGAATACATCGTGCCGTACGTACCGGGAATAGAGCCTTACATACCCGAAGACATGGGACCACTGTCGTGTTCAGAAGATGAGGAACCCCAGGCTGAAGAAGGGAATCCATGCTGGGATGATGAGGATACCTTAGACCTCAAACGTCCTAGACTTGAATAGGCTATTCCGTCAAGTGTAAAATAAGCAAACATTGTGATGCCTTCTCATACATTCTCATTTCTGTGGAATACATGAGCATGAATGTGAACATGTTTTTACAAATGCATAAAAACTATCGTCAGAAATTACGCTTCTTTCAATTCCATGAATTCTTGTCGAGAAATGATTAAAAGAACTACTTACATGAGGCTAAGGCTCACAAGGTAGCCCTTTTTCTCATCTACTGGCAAGAAGCATGCAACTGAAAGAATTAACTGCTTCTTTTTGCTAAAATAAGCGAAGCACTCACAGAGATCTTTTTAAACAGGTACACTCTCATCACGGAATTGCCAACGCATCGTTTCCGTACCCGCCTAAAGATGAGAATGGAACAGCAGGAATTGACTCCGCGCGTAGGCATGTTGGAATCTCAGATGACTGCCCTGGCGACTATGATGGCTGACATTAAGGCCATGCTGGAAACCAACCAAGCTAGACAGACAACCGCCCACAATCAGAACAACTCAGGCCCTTCCATGGTACCTGATGTAACAGATAAAGAAGCAACCAGGGATACCCAACATACAGAGGAAAACGTTCATGAACCAAATAGTCGGGCACAACAAAAAGCCTCGCCTGTTGTCATCAACCTTGAAAAAGAGGAGAAGGGAAAACAAACTGTGAAGACAGAGGCAGAGGCTAAGAGATTGGCCAAGATCGAAGAATGCCTGAGCAGTCAAGGCTATGAGCTGGCCCGCTTCGACAAAATATCTCCTTTTGCTAAAATAGAGACCCCGTGCCCACCTCAAGTACTACCTGCGCAAGATGGCACACTACTCGGATTACATTCCGTTGTTAATGAACACATTCCAAGAGAGTTTGGCTGGCGCCGCTCTGGCTTGGTTTATTGAGCTAGACTTAGAGGATTATGACGGATGGGAGGACCTTGCAGAAGACTTCCTCAGGCAATACAAATTTAACACGGCTACAGCCCCAACAAGAGAAGACCTCCTACGAACTTCAAAAGCGAGGGGCGAATCGATCAGGACATATGCTCAGAGGTGGCGAGCCTTGGCTACCCAAGTAAAGCCTTCAATCCCAGAAGAGGAGCTGATCGACTTATTCCTAAAAGCACTCCCCTACGAGTACTTTGACAGACTGAACACTTCTGGATGTCAGACATTCACACACCTGATTAAGGTTGCTGAGAGGCTGGAATGGGCCTTGAAAGAAAGAAGGCCTCAGGAAGCTCCTACTAGGAAGCAGTATCCTCTGAGAAAGGAAAGAGAAGCCGGACTGGACATAGCATTTATACCAGATCCCCACAAGTTAAAGCCATTTGGCAATTCTAATCAGGCCAAAGGCGGATCATCCTGGTCAGCGCCAAAGGTACAAGAGCCTAGAAGAAAGCAACCCCAGAGACAATTCTCTCAGCTCCCGAGACCTTTATCCAAGCTACTCCCGATGCTGTTAGAGCAACACTTGGTGGCGAAAGAACCACCTAGGGCAAACCCTGCAAGGTATCCTGGCTTTGATGAGAGCCAGACCTGTGCCTACCATATGGGCGAAAGAGGGCATAATGTGGATAACTGCTATATCCTAAAACTGAAAGTGCAAGCCCTAATTGATAGTCAGATTTTGAAATTTGACAATGCAGCCCCAAATGTACAAGAAAATCCGTTGCCAGATCATCAAGCAGTAGGGGCAATATTCACTGAAGAAGAGGAGGATTACCTTAAACTGAAGGTAGATATGCCTAAGCTGGACACCCTGCTAACAATCGCTTCATCATACCCAAAAGAAGGGGAGATATCAACCGACCAAAAGAAGTTGTGTATCGACAAGATGAAGAGCTTGGGGATAGTGTCCGATATTACTGATGAAGAATTTGAAGGGATCGAAGCATCTCTATCTTTGAAAAGAAACCACTTCTTGATCACAGCTGGGCAGAGTAATACCTGTGGCACCTCACATGAGAACTTGGTAAGCAGCCTGGGGCCAGCTACTCAGTCAGAGGAAGAATTTGAAGAAGACGAAATAGAAGCCAGAAGGAGAAGTCTAGCAGACCTCAAGTTTATGGTTGACGCACTTGAGAAGAGCGAAATTATAGACAACCTGGGTCAAGATTCTGGAGGATACAATTTCAAGGTGAAATATTCGGCCCCTCCCAGCTTTTATCAGAAGATTGAAGACATCATACCGGACGGATGGGGAGGTATGGATGATCTCTCTCAACTAGAAACCTCAAAAGGTATGGAAGAACTCGACAACGCCATATTGATGATCGAAGTAGCCACGGCCGTGGTGATCAGATTGCATGAGCTGGATAGCCTGAGCAAGGTGGAAGATTGCCCAGTGAGGCCTGTCATAATTCAATTGCCTCAAGAGGAAGAGAGCAATACGTCAGGACCAGAGATACCTCATCAGACAACTGTAACGATAAAAGTCCCCCCAGTAGAAGAGTATGATCCCAAAGCTGTTCATTGGGACTATGGGACCACACAAGTAGATGCAATAATGAGGTCTGGAAGATTTTATGCCCCCAGAGAGGGTGAATCCGAAAAAAAAAAGATGTCTCAAAGGAAGATGCCGAAAAGCTCGTATCGATCATCAAAACCAGTGAGTTTGAAGTGATAGAGCAGCTGAGGAAGATGCCCGCTCAGATATCCCTGCTAGACCTATTCATCAATTCAGAGAAGCACAAGGACGCACTGCTGAAGGTACTCAATGAAGTACATGTCCCTGAAACAATTAATGAGGTCCAACTAGGGGACTTTGTAGGGGCAATTCTCTTAAAAGACCAATTGAGCTTCTCTGACGAGGACTTCCCCATAGAATGAAGAGGGCACAACAAAGCTTTATACATCTCTGCCCAATGTAACGGCAAAAGAGTGGCACACGTATTGATCGATAATGGATCAGCCTTTAACATCTGTCCTTTGGCTACCATAAGGAGGCTGGGAATCAATGAATAGATGGTCAAGGCATCCAAGACAGCTGTGAGAGCATTCGACGGCATGAGGAAGACTGTAGAAGGAGAGATCGAGCTTGACGTATTCATCGGCCCGACAAAGTTCTCTATAAACTTTCAAGTGATGGATCTGCCCAGTGCATTTGGATTCCTGCTAGGAAGACCTTGGATCCATACAGCAGGAGCTGTCCCTTCGAGCCTGCACCAAAAAGTACGTTTCGTTGTAGATGGGAAGGTGGTTACCGTACATGGGGAAGTCGACCTCCAGGCATACCAGAACAGTGCCATTCCCTATATTGAGCCTGAAGAGAAAACTGAAGCGAGCTATCACTCCCTAGAGTTGGTAGCAACAGTTCATACCCTAGTAGGGTCGAAGTTGAGAACTCCTTACATCTCAGAAGCCAGTCTTCTACCAGCTAAGATGCTGCTGGCATACGGGTTCAATCCTGAAAAAGGCCTAGGCAAACATAATCAGGGTATAAATGCCCCGCTACAGTTGAAGGCTAATCCACATAAAATGGGCTTGGGGTACCAGAAGTATCCCATGAATGATTCTGTCCCGAAAGCAACAGGCCGAGGCCGAGGCAAAAGCCTGGGACGCCGTGGAGGCGAAAACAGCCCGAATAGCTCATTCATCGGTTCTCCAACCTGGAAGGGAAGGTCTCGAATGTTCAAGAATCCCTTAAATACCTACTTCGACCAGAACTCCAAATGGCTATCTGAAGAGGGTATCACTTCGCCGATGGAACCAGATCTGACAAATCCTTTTCTCGAAGATGACTCTGTGAATGTCATCATGGAGTGGTTGGACAGTGAAGCCACTTCTTCTGAGTAAATAGACTCTTCCTTCATATTTAAATACTGTGTTTAGAACTTTCTGCATTTCACTGTATTTTCTTTCCTTATTGAACGCATAAGAAAACGCCTTTGGATCTCCGGCCATTGGTCCAAATAGCACATCTTGTAACGCGGCCCATTTCGCATTCAATAAAACCAGGCATGTTTTGTTAAGGACATATGGAACCACGAATCAGCCCGATGATGATAATGGTCTTCCATATAGAAGCTTGAGGCCTGATTTGCCATATGATTCCTAATCTTCAAAAGATTTTCAAGGGGCCGGGATATCCAATGACATGAGGATTAGTCCCATCTGTACCTACATCTATTTCGAAAAACTTTTTCAAAAAAAAACTTTACATAATCATGCATGTCATTTTTACTGAGCACAAACTAACCATACTCATGACATTTCAGGCATATCATCTCAAACATGCATACCAGGTTGTTACAAAATTCGGATCCCTCCATTAACCACTCCTATAACATTGAGGAAGATGAAGACGAGGATTACGCGTCTATCCGTAGGGATTGGAACACCTTTGAAGAGTCAAAGCCTCCTACCTCGGAAGAACCAATTGTCATTAATTTGGGAGACACCGTGAACGTCAAAGAGGTCAAGATCGGCGGACACCTATCCCGTGATGAAAGGCTCGAGTTCACCAAGCTACTAAAAGAATATCAAGACATCTTCGCATGGTCTTACGCGGATATGCCAGGCCTTGATCCTAAGATTGTGGAACATGCATTGCCCACGGATCCTGGCATCAAACCTGTCAAACAAGGCAGTAGGCGGATGAAAGCCGAGTTAGAAGACAAGATTAAGGAAGAAGTCATGAAACTCCTTAGGGTAGGCTTCATTGAAGCTATCCCATATTCAGACTGGGTTGCAAATATAGTCCCCGTCATGAAGAAAGACGAAAAAGTTCGGATCTGCGTAGATTACCGAGATCTGAATAGAGCAAGCCCAAAAGATGATTTTCCACTCCCCCACATTGATGTATTGGTGGATAGTACGGCGGGTTATGAATTATTCTCATTCATGGATGGATTCTCGGGATACAACCAAATCTCCATGAAACAAGAAGACAAACCCAAGACTGCATTTACCACACCATGGGGGAATTTTTGCTACAAAGTCATGCCCTTTGGATTGAAAAACGCCGGGGCTACCTACCAGAAGGCTATGGTCACGTTATTCCATGATATGATCCACAAAGAGATTGAAGTATATGTTGATGACATGATCGCTAAATCCAAGAAAGGACAAGATCACATACAGGTATTAAGAAAATTATTTGAGCGCCTGCGCAAATACAAGTTAAAGCTAAACCCTAACAAATGCGTGTTTGGGGCAAGATCCGGGAAACTCCTTGGGTTCATAGTCAGCAACAGGGGCATTGAGATTGATCCCTCAAAAATCCAGGCCATCCACGATTTATCAACTCCATCCACAGTAAAAGAAGTGAGAAGTCTTCTAGGGAGATTGAACTATATTGCCAGGTTCATCAATCAGCTGTCTGATGTGGCTAAGCCAATCTTCAAATTGCTTAAGAAAGGCGCGAAAATTACGTGGGACGCCGAGTGCAGCAAGGCATTCCAAATGATCAAAAACTATTTGATCACACCACCGGTGCTTGTGCCACCAATTCCCGGTCACCCATTGACCTTATACCTGACCATACGACAAGAGTCCTTGGGAGCCTTACTTGCCCAGACAAGCCCGATAGATGGAAAAGAAAGGGCCATTTATTACCTGAGTAAGAAATTCACGCCATCTGAAGCAAAATATATACCAGTTGAAAGGGCCTGCGTAGCAGCAGTATGGGTACTACGAAGACTAAGGCAGTATACCCTACATCATCACATTCAGCTCATAATAGAGAACGACCCCGTCAAATACCTCCTGGAGAAACCCGCTTTAATTGGGAAACTGGCAAAATGGCAAGTAATGTTGTCTGAATTTGACATTAAATGTTCTCCGCAGAAGTCGGTAAAAGGAAGAGCTATAGCGGACATGCTGGCAGAAAACCCATCGAGCACTGAATCCCCTGAAGTAACGAACATAGAAGGCCGAATTCTGAACTTAGCAGAGGATAAGTGGATCATGTATTTCGATGGTGCTGTTAACCTATCAGGGGCAGGCACTGGGGCAGTACTGATATCCCCAGATGGTCAACATTACCCTGTCGCGGCAAAGATAACTTTTCCTTGTACCAATAATATTTCAGAATATGAGGCATGCATTCTGGGCCTACGACTGGCCCTTTCCATGAAGATACCTAGATTGCAGGTCTTTGGAGACTCCATGCTCATTATTCTACAGACACAAGGGGAGTGGAAGACGAAAGATGCAAAACTCATCCCCTACCATGAATACCTTGAAGAATTGATACTCAAGTTTGAAGAAGTGTCATTCGAGTACCTATCAAGGTCTCACAACCAATTCGCAGATGCATTAGCCACCCTAGCCTCGATGTTACAAACGATTGAAGGGTTGGATATAGAACCTCTGAGGATCGGCATTGTTGAAAAGCCAGCTTATTGCATGCTAATCGAAGAGGAATGTGATGGAGAGCCATGGTACTATGACATCAAGAATTACCTCTTGAAAAGGGAATTCCCTGAAGGATGCCAGTCAGGAGACCGAAAATACATAACCAGGATGGCCAGCAAGTTCTTCCTCAATGGACAAATTCTGTACAAGAGATCGTTTGATTCTACTCTGTTAAGATGCGTAGATGCCAAAGAAGTAAATATTCTCATGAAAGAGATTCATGAAGGTGCGTGTGGGCCTCACATGAACGGCCACCTCCTTGCCCGGAAGATCATGCGGCTAGGTTATTATTGGATGACCATCGAATCAGACTGCTGTCAGCACGTCCGGTCATGCCACCAATGCCAAATATACGGGGATAAGATTAACGCACCCCCGAACGAACTACACCAAATGTCTGAAGTTTGGCCTTTCTCTATGTGGGGGATAGACATGATAGGGCCTATTAATCCTGTAGCTTCGAATGGTCATCGCTTCATCTTGGTAGCGATTGATTACTTCACCAAATGGGTAGAAGCCAGCTCTTACAAGAATGTCACTGCAAGAAATGTGGCAAGATTTGTCAAAAGAGATATCATATCCCGGTATGGTACCCCTCAAGCGATCATCACAGATAATGGGTCCAACCTAAACAACAAGATTGTCGATGGTCTGCTGGATCACTTTAGCATTCGACATCTGAATTCATCTCCTTACCGCCCACAGATGAATGGGGCAGTGGAAGCAGCCAATAAAAACATCAAGAGGATCTTGGCTAAAACAGCAGAAAACTACAGGGATTGGCACGAAAGGCTGCCCTTCGCCTTGATGGCTTACCGAACGTCGATCAGGACTTCTACAGGGGCAACTCCCTATAGTCTGGTATATGGGACAGAAGCAGTTCTACCAGTAGAAGTTAAGATTCCCTCTTTGAGAATCTTATCCGAAGATAAACTCTCTGAGTCAGAGTATTTCAAGCACAGATATGAACAGCTGAACTTAATAGATGAGAAACGTCTTAAAGCCATTTGCCATGGACAAACTTACCAGAAGAGGGTAGCCAGGGCGTTCAATCGAAAGGTCAAGACCAGAAACTTCGAAGTAAATGACTTGGTAATTAGGAAAGTTTTGCTAAGTACTACCCATCCAGGGGGAAAATTCACTCCAAATTACGAAGGCCCCTACATTGTTAAGAAGATCCTCACGGGAGGAGCATTAATTCTTGTAAACTCCGAGGGAGAAGAATTGGGGCACCCTGTGAATTCAGATGCTGTGAAGAAATATTACCCTTGAAATAAAATCAGATTCCGGTCATATGCCCTGCCTCGAATTGAGCCTACTCTTCATGATAGTCTTTGCATAAGCATGTCATGCATCTATGCATACATTAGCATGTGTTCAATATTGCAGGATCCAAGGAAGCAGGGTCGCGATAAGTTGGAACGCATGATCAAGGAGACCTAACGTCATGATGGTCAGGTGCACGTCTTCTTCTCCAAAGACTGAGAATTTTAAGAAATTTTAGAACAACTTAACCATCTTGTGTTGTTAAGAAAAATGCAGATTTTCGCGAATCTATCCACTTCCATTGGAATGCATGATCAAGGGTAAGGTGTATCGTTCTAATTTTCTGAAATTCGAGAGCATACACTGACATATTCCTTTTATGTTTTTCAGGAATCCCTAGCCGCGCTGGGCAGGTAAGTATTCCTTCCCTAATCTTGTAGGTTTACAAGACTGTCGGAATCCTTATTGATAGAATTTGAAGGCTTCTTGGAATCTAGCATGTATTCAAATCTCATGTCTAGAAAGACGCAAAATTCTCATGGTCATGTCATTGGCATTCATGTTTAAACTTGGAGGTTATCCGAACATGATTGAAATATGCATTGTGCATCATAAATCCCCTTGGAGGGTAAGTTTTGGAGAAAGCAAAATGAACTCTTCCAAACAAAAGTTGTTTAAATCATTCAAAAGGATGTTTCCTCAGACAAGAGGCAAGCCTGGTCCAAACACGTCCCATACACACTTAAGAGATAAGTGGAATGATAAGGATAGCGAGACCTTAACCTACGGACGTAAGGGTTATTCGCAGTGATTACATGGATTGAGACGACGGAGGCATTCGTTTCTCTATCATAAACACTACAGGTGACCATTGATAACCATTTGAACGACGATTTCATTCTATACCCCTGTCAAGAACCACCCCACAATGGGGCAAACTGGAGGTACGTCCAGAGGTATCAGGAGGTAAATGGTTAGAAGTTCTCTTGCTCAGACTTGCATCAATCTTCGTGTGTTGCTTGTCATTTTAACTTCTATGGTAATTCAGGTGCTTTAGGATGACGAAAAGCATTCGTTTCTCTATCCTATACACTTTTACCCTTTGCACTGCCCAATTGAGCCTATACGTTCATTTCACAAACCCGTTGGTGATCATTGCATATTCCAAGGTGGAAACGACGTCACTTCAAGAGCGGAAGAGTTCAAAACACAGGATTTGTGAAAAATTCCTAGATTAATGTTCGAGTGCTGAGATTCAAGCTATACATCTAGCACATTCATTTGAAAATTCTGATCCCCAAAAGAAAAGAAAAGATGGGGTCTCAAAAAGAAAGAAGAGAGAAAAATTTAATCTTGGGCATCAAGAAAAAGCAAAGTGCCTGGTAAAAGCAAGGCCAATGCCCATCCAAACACTTGTACACTTGTGAATCATGTGTTTGATCTTGTAAATGCCAAAAGGTGGCATGATACCTTTGTATAGGTCACTAGTGGGATCTGATTGTAAAAGAAAAATTCCAAGGGAGCTAGACTGCGAAAGATGCTCCCAAATCATGTCACACTCAGATGACGAAAGTGTAGACAAGATGTTGACGCCGTCTTGACATGAGAGAGACGTTCTCTAAAGACAAATATGCACTTCAAAGACTAAAGACGCTCTTTGGACGAGAAGGGACAAGATCGGCGGCAAACCTGCAGTGATCACCAATGTTAGACCCTTCGCATATTCTAAGCCAAAAACAAGCCTTTTTTGGTCCCCAATCCTACCTACGTTACAACCTTGAAAAGCCTTTTCTGATTAAGGCACTTGGATTGACATAGGGTTTAATGTCTAAGCTTAGCTCGAAGAAGTTCGAGCAAGATTATTTCTTTCTCATTTCGCAGGTTTCTTGACTTGTAAACCTGGAGCAGACGTTGAAGACTTCTCTTCGAAAGCCTTGACTTGCACGCAAGTCCCCCTTTGAAAACCGTTGACCAAGCCCAACATTAGGGTCCCTTGGAAGTCCTCCTGATCGATCGAGGTGTATTCACTGCGAATGATCCTGAACCCTAGGCGCAGGTTTGATAGGAAGTTCGAGTGCATTCTTGGTAAAAGACCATTACCTCAAAACGGTGAGAAGTCCTCTTTGATGAGAATACTTCGTTGGACATTTTAACCAAACTCTTTTGGTAATTTCAGATTGTTTGATTCAAACTTTCCCCGCAAGGAACTTTTGATCACTCCCGTATGTTGCAAGGTGTTTTGGATAACCTCCAACCTCGTAATACATTCATTGAAATTTTTTCATGACTATGATATAAGTCATAAAGTGCTGTCAGTTTGACATCACATATCACTTAAAGACCATTGATGTGCCTTTAGTAAGAAAATTTTCAGGTTGGAGCTTTTGCAAGATTCTTGATGGCTTCGGCTCCCAGAATGGCTTGCAGCACTCTTGCTTCTGTAGGACCCCTGGTATCCCCAGATCTCAGAATGCTACTTCTTTTGTGAAGAATATATTTCAAGTTTGAACTTTCTGCGGGATACCTGGAGCTCCCAGGTCCCAGAATGTCACCTTCAATGTCAAAAGGACAACATTCAAGATAGTCTTTCTGCGAGATCTCAGGTAGCCCCTAGATCCCAGAAGAATCTTATCAAAGTTTTTGCAGGTTTAAGTTTTCTGCAGGATACTTGGAATCCCCAAATCCCAGAATAAAGCCTCGCGTGTCGAAAGGACAATTTTCAGAATCTGCTTTCTGTGAGGTTCTAGGTAACCCCTAAACCCAGAATAGCCCATTTGGTAAAGCCTCAAGGTTAGGCACACCTCATTTGCATAAATCCTAGTTAATTCCTTAGAATATAGGATCAAAATATTCGACAATCCCTAAGAGACTGGGTGCGTCATCCATAGGTTCCTAGCAGAAAGGAATCCTATTCTAGGCCTGATCCCCCTGACGGATTAAAATGTTCGACAATCTCTAAGAGACTGGGTGCGTCATCCATAGGTTCCTAACGGAAAGGAGTCATATTCATGGTCTGATCCACCATACGGATCAAAACCCTGACAATCCCTAAGAGACTGGGTGCGTCATCCATAGGTTCCTAACAGAGAGGAGTCCTATTCATGGTCTGATCCACCATACAGATCAAAACCCTGACAATCCCTAAGAGACTGGGTGCGTCATCCATAGGTTCCTAACAGAGAGGAGTCCTATTCATGGTCTGATCCACCATACGGATCAAAACCCTGACAATCCCTAATAGACTGGGTGCGTCATCCATAGGTTCCTAGCAGAAAGGAGTCCTATTCATGGTCCGATCCACCATACGGATCAAAACCCCGACAATCCCTAAGAGACTGGGTGCGTCATTCACAAGTTCCTGTCAAGTGTAGGAATCCCATTCTGGTACGGCCTACCATACAGGCTAGAGTTTAATCGCCCTAGGATACTCAAAAGACGAGTCCCTAGGTATTCACTAGAACCCGCTATACACCGCGCATGCCGCACGAACATCAGGCAGGTGACCAACAGGTAAATAGCAGGTGGGTCTCTCTACTTTCTTTCTCACATCAGCAAAAGAATGAAGAGCAGAGCATTCACCAGTGGGGCAAGTAAGATTGAATGTCAAGATTCGTTTTTCTTTTCCCCAGTCGAGTCGGTCTAGACTCAGGTGTCACCTGTCTTTGAGCGAAACCTCTCACGAGATTCCTCTCAAAGAGGGGCAGCTGTTGACACCTGATTTTTTGACCAGGTCTTTTTCAGTTTTATTTTTGAAAAATCACAAAAAATTTATAAAAAGTCAAAAAATTACAAAATCAACTTTGGTGGCCTTGGCCAAGCCCAAGGAACCATTCTTGACCAAAAAAATAATTTTTCACATTTTTCATATTTTTTAGTATTTTTGGAAAATAGAAAAATACTTAAAAAATCAAGAAAAATAGCATTTGAGGTCACAAAAATATGGAAAAATATCCAATATTTTTCCTTTTAATCCCTTTTATTTTTGACCTCTCAAAAAAATCAAAATCAGATTCAATTTTAGGTGTTCCTTTGTAACCCGTACTATTGAATTTGAAGAAAAAATAACAATTGAGTCTTTTAATTTGCAATTTTGGCATTTTTTAAGATCTTGACATTCAATCTGACTATCCCCTATTTCAATTTAGCCCAATTATTTGCACAATATGCTCAATTGCACGGATTTGACAAAATTACATACTAAAATTGCATTTTAGTCCTTGAAATTAAGCATAATTGAAATTACTTTCAATTCAAGGGCTATCATTGCAAATTAAACATGCTACCCAATGTATTTCACCATTTTAAATCGATTGGAACAGGTGGTTTGACTCAATTTGATCATTTGCACCCTCAATTACACGATCCCCAATTTCCAATTAAATGAAAATTTGGGGGTTTTGTAGAAATTGATGAAAATTTTTGGGCAAAACCACATTTCTAGATAGAATTCATGCCCTAGATTCGATTATGAGGTTCAATTGCAAAATTTTCTCATTAATTTGGGCTTAATTTGAAAAAAAAAAACCTATTCGGGACCGGTTCAGACCTGTCAGACCGGCGGTCGGACCGGTCGAACCGGCCCGCTACAGTGTCTTCTTCTTCATCAGGCCTGTGCACGAGTGAACAGTGGAAGGTATAATTTCAAGGAGAAAATTGAGCGACGAATCAACGACAATTGGAGAAGCAATGCTGGGCATTTAGTTCCTTGGGTCAATCCCCGTCGATCGGGACCGGAATGAAGACCAGTGACCATCGGGATAGCAAATAATCGGCTGGTCAACCTGCACACCTGCAAAAGTCAACAAACGACAAATGCAGGTCGAATGTATGCCAAATTCGTGAGGAATGAGGATCGCCGGGAAACCAAATGAACCTTGACAAGTCACCCATCCTCTCCGGCGCCAATTGAACCCAAAAACACGTGCTGCCACGTGCCATTGAAGTCAGTTGGAACTCCTCAAATCGGCGCCAAAATTCGGAGATGCTATATAAGCCTACAGGGGCTTTCAGTTAGAAGGGAGGTGGATTCAATTGTAGAGGGGCGAAACTGAATCGAGAGAGAGAAAGAAAACGAGAGAGAGAGCTCGTTCTCCGACCCTCCGTCGTCGAGAATTTGAGTTCGACTGCAAAGCGCTGGTTAGGCCGTCTCCGGCCAAACCAAAGCTAAAGAAGACCGTCAGAAGTTCGCTTTGAGTGCCAGGAAGCGATCGCCATCAACCGCGCAGCCCAAAATCGCCAGAACAGGTAATCCCGAACTTCGAGCTCAAGCTCAGGTTTTCAATGGCGGACTTTGATTTCGGCTTCAATCTTTGCAATTCCTGTGTGCTTTTCATCCCTTAGACATTACTGACCATGCTCGCATCTCCATTTTGCATCGATTTTGCTCGCATACCCCGAATTGAGTCCTCCGATTTAGCCTCCATAGCCGATTCTTGCCCAGCCAAATCTGGGCCGAGCGAGCTCGATCGGAGCTCGAGGTAAGTCTCCTAAACATTGAATGATGCTTCCCTGTTAATGAGTTGGTTCATTACGCCATGAATCGAGCGATTTGAGTGTATGTGTACGTACTGGTTCATGTTCGATCGTGCTTGGCCCCGTGAATGGATTCGCGTAATCTTGAGATATGTTAGAATAGAGGCGATTGCGAGTCGATTGCCGTTAGTTTCATGAGGTTTCATCGAGAGTTCATCGTCAGATCATCGTCGGAGAGCCACAGCCGTCCATTCTGCCGGAGTCGCGAGGTTGAAGACGAAGCTGACATGGCGCGGTCAACCGGTCAAAGTCCTAGTTGGCATTCGGCCATTGGTCCACGTGGTGTCGAGTCAGCACGGCCGTTGGGTCTGTTATTCAAATAAAAAGGATCGGACGGCTCAAATAAATCGAACGTAAATTCTAGTGACCGTCCGATTAGTAATTAGGTTTATCCGAAAATGTTTTAAAATCAGAAAATCAAAAATAAACTGAAACGGTGTCGTGTAGGTTAGTGGCCGTGCGGTGTCGTTTAGGTTAGTGTGAATCGACGGTCTAGATCAAGTCTCCGGATCTAATCATGGCCGTAGGTTCAAGTAATCTGATCAGACGGCTCTGATCGAGTCTTCATCCAATCTGGACCGTAGGTTTTAGTAAACAGATCTAAGCGACACGGACAAGCCACGTGGTCCATCAGGGACCGTCTGATTAAAACCGGAAAATCCAAAAATAAAAAGTGTGATACGGCGTCGTTTTCGATCAAGGTTTTCGCGGGTTCGGGTCTGGACCGGGTTCCGACCCGAGTGGGTCGGGTCGACCCGGTCCGAATAATATTTTTTTAAAATAAAAAAAAATTTCGAAAATGATTTTAAAAAAATAAAAAAAAATCAGAAAAATCCTAGAAAATCCAAAAAATGCTAGAAAATTCCAGAAAATTCCAAAAAAATGTGAAAAATTGGTGGAAAAATCCTAGACATTCCAGAAATCCCCAAAAATCGAGGGTTGACCACAGACAACTGGTCAACCCTATTTTTGGGGTTTCTTATCCAATTTTCCGAAACTTGACGACATTACCCTTTAGGGGTAAGTCGCCTTTGCTGTGTAAGCAAGATAAGGCCGATAATGCCAAGGTGAGAATTAGGGTCAATTAGACGACCAATTCTTAGGTTTGGGTTTTCAAGTCCCGCATCTTTTCTCAAAATGACGATTTTGCCCATTTAGTGGGAAAATCGTCTTTCTTGTCTCAATCGAGTTCTGAAAATTGCTTGAAGTTAGGGTTTGGGTCAGGTGTACGACCAACCCTAATATTTGAGATTTTCAGTTCTCATCATTGTCCAAAATGACGACTTTACCCCTCCAAGGGTAAAATCACTTGAAAATTCCAGAAAAATCCTGAAAATTCCCGAAAAATAGGAAATAGATTGGATTGATGGCCAATCCTATTTCCATTGTCTTTTGACTTCCCAATTCGTCTAAAATGACAGATTTACCCTTTTAAGGGTAAATTTCCCCGAATCATTCAAAATTACGATTCTACCCCTCATGGGAAAATCATGCCAAAATCATTCCTAAGCCTTGATTGATACTTCTCTAGGCTAATAGGGCCTCATTAGGGATACCACGCTGATTTCATGTGTTTTATCTGCATGTACTGGATCCCTGATTTGCGCACTTATTTCCATTGATTGTGATTAGTAGGGTAGTAATTCCCATCTGCATGAACTCCTAGTTCTAGGATCTATACCCCACTCGTCTGTATGAAATCCTAGGATCAGATAAACCATTCAGCTTAGGTACCGAAAGGGCGTCAACTTAGACAGTTGGTGTAACTAAGTCCCCGAACCCACTTCTCTGGTTTCCGCAGAATCGAATAGATCACTCCCAACTATTCGATAGGGTCTTCCGATCGTACCCTCCACGAAACGATTGGTGGCGACTCCTTGGCATGTACACTCATCACATGTCACTAGACCACATTGAAGGTCGACCACGTATATCCAGCAGTTGCGATTTGGGTAATGGACCTTGGGAGAGGCCCGCGTCCGATCAAGCCAGCGATCGGTCGGCCCATTAGCCCGCTCCCGCCTCCGAGCCGCGAGAGGGTCGCGACAATCTAGAGCGGGCCGAAATGAAGAAAGGTGAGTCAATTAAAGAGTACGACACCAGATGGAGGAGTCTTGTCTCACAGTTGAAACCGGTGCCTCCTGAACGGGAACTGATGAGACTATTCGTCTCTACCCTGCCACAGAACGTACGAACACATGTGTTCATATCAGCAGTCGCATCTTCCTCTGACCTTATTTCCTTCGCTGAGGAGGTGGAAAGTAACTGGATGAGAGGCTGGTATGGAGACAGCGGAAACGGTCCAAAGCGTTTTGCACTAAAGAAGGAACCAGCAGCCACGCAGGTTAACTTAGCATACACGCAAAGACCGGTGGTTCAGAGCCCCGTCATTCAACTCCCCGATGAACAGAGGGCTAATAGTAGCCAGAGAAGGGATACGTGGAAGAACCGGCAGTTCAGCCCACTCCCGGGGACCTTGACGCAAATTTGGGCCATCCTACAAAAGAAAGGGCTCTTAACTACAGAGCCAATGAGAGCGAGCACGTCAAACACAAAGTGGTATGACCCGAATAAGAAGTGTGATTATCATCGTGGGGAAGTAGGTCACGACACAGACAATTGTTTCGTCTTGAAAAACCGTATTCAGGATCTGATTGAGACTGGGGCAATCTCGCTACCTAACAAGCAGCCCAACGTGCAGAAGAATCCCCTACCTGAACATTCCGAGGCCATCAATGCTATTTTAGGAGAAGACATTAGTACAGCAGGTCCATTTAAGGTCAAGGCTGCTGAAGCTCTGGACGCCCTAATCAGGGCGGATTATTACCAAACAGGAGAAGTGGTGACTTCAACTCAGCTAGAGGAGATGTTTACTAAGTTGATCAGAGACGGCTTGGTGGTTTGGATGAACCAGTTTGGGATGATAGCTACCATCTCTGGGATGGTTATTGACTGGGAACAGGAGCTGGCGGCATTGGCTATAACCCCACTTGAAGTAACGGTTCCCATCGAGAAGATTGAAATAGAAGCTCAAGTAGATCCAGAGTTAGCAGATATGCCCCCTCTACAAGACGCGTCAGATGATGAGCTGGGGCTGGTGGTAAACGAGAACCTGATGATTACCACCCCACAACCCTTCCCATATTCAGATGGTCGGGCAGTCCCTTGGTCCTATGACTTAGCTCATATAACTAGGTCAGGACGGACCTACAATGAAGACAAGCCGCCTAGACCGATCGAAGAGAAGGAAGCTAAGGGGTTCCTCGTGGTCATTAAGACTAGCGAATACAACATTGTGGATCAGCTAAGGAAAGCGTCGGCTCAAGTCTCTCTACTCGAGTTGTTGTAAACCTCACCTAAGCATCAGGAAGCGTTAAAGAAGATCCTGGGGCAGGTTCACGTCCTTGAGAATATCGAACAAAAGAAGCTAGAAGGATTTGTCGGGGCGGTCTTGTTGAAGGATCAAATAGCTTTCGCGGACGATGAGATTCCTGCAGAAGGTCGGGGCCATAACAAAGCCCTGCATATTACCGTGAAGCACAAACAGACCTTTGTGTCTCGAGTCCTCATTGATAATGGTTCGGCATTGAATATATGTCCATTGGCCACCTTGAACCGATTGGGAGTGGACTTGGCTAAAATGCAGTCGCCAAAGGCCCATGTCAGAGCCTTTGATGGGATGAAGAAAGACGTTCTAGGGAAGATGAATCTGGATATCCTCATCGGACCGTCGACATTTGACATTTTGTTTCAAGTCCCGTATATCCCTTATGCATTCAATCTTCTACTTGGACGCCCTTGGATCCACAATGCAGGCGTCATACCTTCAAGCCTCCATCAGAAGATTAAATTTATGGTCGAGAAGAAGCTGGTGACGGTGTTTGGTGAGGAAGACTATTAGATCTATAACGAGACAGCCATTCCCTACGTGGAGCCGACCGGAAATGAAGAGAGCTCGTATCACGCATTCGAGCTAGTGCAGACCATACATGCCTCTCATGAGAGTCCCTTACCAACTCCCGAGGTGTCGGCCGCTTCTGTTATGGTGGCCAAAGTAATGGTAGGGAATGGCTATCAACCCGGCATGAGACTGGGAAGACATAGCCAAGGAATCTGCACCCCTGTCGAGCTTAAAGGTCAAAATCATAAGGCGGGCCTTGGTTATCCGGGACAGAGACATGGCAAGCAGGTAATGAAAGGGCTTAGCAAGCAAGAAGACAATTCTCGGCCACAGCCCCTATACGTCACTTTTCGATCTGGTGGGATGGTCGGAGGATATGATGAGTTGTCCAAGTATGAAGACGATTCGGGGATTGTATTCCACGTTCCGGTGAAGGAGCAGGTCGCCAAAGTAGAGCCCATGGAACTGGATGTAAAGGGTGAGATACCTAACCTGGCTGAATGGTTTGGTGACATGATCGTGGGAGCTATGCTTGAAGACCTCATGCAGATAGATAGGACCCCTGAAGAAGAGCCCTACCTGGAATGCAGACCACCGAGACCTTCGAACAATGTTCACTCTGAAGACGATCCATTTGGAGGGTTTAGATTCAGAGTAACCAGTCTATGTTACCTCATGCGTGGAATATTTCCAGCTTTCTTTTAATTTCAGTCATTTCGGTTATTGTTAAGACTTTTCTCTTTAGTATTGCACTTTTCAATCAATAAATGTAATGAATTGATTTTAAAGATCAATAAAATTACAGAAATTTCTATCCATCATTTTGGAATCTTGTCGAAGAACCTCAAACCAACCCGATGACGATAACCAATGGTCAAACAAATTGTCGTCAATGATAAGATACCCAGGGTTGGGCTTCTTCAAAGATTCTCGTCTCAAATTTTTGTAAAATAAATTTTTCAGAAAGAAAAACAGAAAAAGCCAAGAAGAAGCATTTTTCAAGAAAAAAATCGCATCCAAAAACGATAGGGCATACATCTTTAAACCATGTTTGTTTTTCTGAATTCCCTACTCTATGTTTCAGGGATGTGGAGGGAGATCTAATGGATTCTGGAGTTTATGACCTCGATGAATTCGACCCCGAATACGAAGAAATACGTCGGGAATTCGAGGAACATGAAACGGTCAAGCCGTTGACCGGAGATGAGACCCTGTCTATCAATCTTGGAAATGAAGAAAACCTTAAGGAAGTCAAGATTGGGGCAAACCTTCCTGAAGACACAGCTAGACAGTTGATTCAACTCCTAAAGGATTACCAAGATATCTTTGCATGGTCCTACGCAGATATGCCAGGGCTCGATCGCTCGATTGTTGAACATTGTCTTCCACTCAACCCATCTTGTGATCCAGTAGCGCAGAAGAAACGAAGAGCTAGACCGGAGTTGGAAAATAAGATCAAAGAAGGGGTTATGAAACTCCTAGACGTGGGTTTCATTGAGACTTCTCAATACCAAGACTGGATTGCCAACATCGTTCCAGTGATGAAGAAAGATGGTCGAGTTCGAGTTTGTGTAGACTACCGGGACTTGAATAAGGCCAGCCCGAAGGATAATTTTTCCCTCCCACATATCGATGTTCTAGTGGACAGCACAGCTGGATTCGAGTTGTTTTCTTTCATGGATGGCTTCTCAGGGTACAACCAGATTCTGATGAACGAAAATGATAAAAAGAAAACCACTTTCACTACCCCATGGGGATTATTTCAGTATAAGGTGATGTCTTTTGGATTGAAGAATGCTGCGGCAACATATCAACGAGCCATGGTGACTTTATTTCATGACCTGATTCATAATGAGTTAGAGGTATATGTGGATGATATGATTGCCAAGACCCGGAAAGGGGAAGACCATGTCCAGACTCTTATTAAGCTATTTGAGCGGCTTAGGAAGTTCAAATTGCGCCTCAACCAGGCGAAGTGTGTTTTTGGGGCTAGCAGTGGCAAATTGCTCGGTTTCATTGTCAGCAACCGAGGTATCGAGATTGATCCATCGAAGGCTAAGGCAATCTGCGAATTGAAACCACCGACCACGGCGAAGGAGGTTAGGAGTCTCATGGGAAGATTGAACTATATTTCCCGATTCATCTCTCAGTTGACAGAGACTGCCAAACCCTTTCTCAAGTTCCTGAAAAAGAATGCACTTATTATATGGGATGAAGAATGTGAGGAAGCGTTTGAGAAGTTGAAGCGGCATCTTATGAATCCACCTGTCCTTGTGCCACCCACACCGGGGCAACCGTTGATTCTCTACCTCATAATAAACAGTGAGTCACTTGGAGCAATGCTAGCCCAAGAAAGTCAAGGAGATGCTAAAGAACGGGTCATCTATTATTTGAGCAAGAAATTCACGGGCTCCAAATTAAATTAGTCAGAGGCTGAAAAGACGTGCGCAGCATTGGTATGGGTGTTACACAGACTGCGATAATACACTCTGCATTACCAAATCCTTTTGGTGACGGAGTGCGATCCCATTAAATATCTCCTGAATCAGCCTGCATTGGTTGGCAAACTTGCCAAGTGGTAAATTCTCATTTTCGAGTTTGACATTCGATATTTGCCTCAGAAATCGGTGAAAGGAAGAGTTATAGCAGATGTTCTAGCAGAAAATCCGAGGCAAAGTGATGATCTTTATCAACCTGAAGATCTAATTATGGCGGTCGAAGATTATGTTTAGACAATGTATTTTGATGGAGCTGTAAACTTGTCAGGGTCCGGCACGGAAGCAGTCCTGATATCTCCTAGAGGTCAACATTATCCGGTAGCAGCAAAATTGGTGTTCCCTTGCACTAATAACATCGCTGAATACGAAGCTTGTATTCTTGGTCTACAAGCGGCGATAGAAATGGGAATATCTAAGCTCAAGGTGTTTGGAGACTCAGCTTTAATTATTCTCCAGACGGTTGGTAAATGGAAGACGCGAGATTCAAAACTGCTGCCCTATCATGAGTATTTAGACGAATTGGTGGAAAGTTTTGCGGATATCACGTTTGAATATTTGTTTAGAACTCAAAATCAATTTGCAGACGCTTTGGCCACTCTGGCATCAATGTTGCATGTCATGGAGGGATTAGAAGTCGAACCACTAAAGTTCGAAGTCTTAAGACAGCCGGCCTACTGCATGGTTGTGGCGGATGAGCCCGATAGCAAACCCTGGTATCAAGATATCAAGATGTATATCCAGGAGCAGAAGTTTCCTAAGAATAGTATAGTTTCAGACCAGAAGTATAAGGAAGATGGCTTCAAAGTTCTTCCTGAGCGGAGAAAATCTTTATAAAAGGTCTTTCGATTCGGTCTTGCTGAGGTGTGTTGATGCGACCGAAACGATTCGTTTAATGGTAGAAATGCATGAAGGCTTCTGTGGCCCTCACATGAACGGCCATATGCTAGCAAGGAAGATCATGAGGCTGGGCTATTATTGGCTCACCTTAGAAAATGATTGTATACAGCATGTCAGAAGTTGCCATAAATGCTAGATTCATGGTGACAAGATCAATGTCCCTCCAAACGAGTTGCATCAATTATCCGAGCCTTGGCCGCTTTCCATGTGGGGAATAGATGTGATTAGCCCGATCAACCCTAAAGCTTCCAATGGGCATCGGTTCATTCTGGTGGCAATCGATTATTTTTCCAAATGGATTGAGGCAACATCGTATTCAACGGTTACGTCCCAAAATGTGGTAAAGTTCATCGGACGTGATTTAATTGCTCGATATGGAGCCCCTGAGGCTATAATCACAGATAATGGTGCGAATCTGAATAGCAAGCAAGTGGAAGAACTGCTCAAAGCCTTTAAGATCAGACACTTGCATTCTTCTCCATATCGCCCTCAGATGAATGGGGCAGTTGAGGCAGCGAACAAGAACATCAAGAAGATCTTGTCTAAGAAGGCCGAGAATTATCGAGATTGGCACGACAGGTTGCCGTTCGCACTTATGGTATACCGGACTTCAATCCGGACATCAACCGGGGCAACCCCATACTCCCTGGTATATGGTATGGAGGCAGTATTACCAGTCGAAGTGGAGATTCATTCTCTACGCATTTTGTCCCAGATAGAACCGATTGAAGCAGATTGAATCCAACAGAGGATAGATCAGCTGTACTTGATTGACAAGAAGCGGCTCAGAGCCTTATGCCATCGCCAATGTTATCAGCAGGGAGTGGCCCGAACTTTTAACAAGAAGGTACGGCCTAGACATTTTCAGGAGGGAGACATTGTGATGCGGAAGCTTCTGCCCATCGTCCCACAGCCAGAAGGGAAGTTTGCTCCGAATTATGGCGGACCCTACATAGTGAAGAAAGCCCTTCCGGGCGGCGCCTTGATCTTGGCAGAGATGGATGGACGTGTCTTCACTAATCCTGTCAATGCTGATTCAGTCAAGAAATATTACACCTGAGATGTTGTAATGTTTTTGCAAATCTTAATACTCATGCACATTTTGCCTACTTTCTGATTGTATTATAAATCTTCACTGAATTTTTCAATCAGGAAATTTGTTTGGTCAATTGACGTTGATCATTTTGAATGAGGAACACCATGACGATGAAAGGAAAACTATTTCCATACACGTCCTATATCATATCCCAAGTGAGTAAGTGTGAAAATTTCCATGCTTACAAGGTGAAAGGGTTATCTTGCGAAAAGTATGACGACCAAGATGATGTGAGGTATTCATTTCCTCTATCCAAACACTACAGGTCGCCCTTTGCTAAACTCCTTTGAACGATTGTTTTATTTTCATACCCCTGTCAGGAACAACCCTACATTAGGGCAAATTTCAGAAAATCCAAAGCATGAGTAGAATTTTCTTGCTTTCACTTGCATCAATCTTCAAGTGTATTTATCGCATGCGAATTTTATGTTAGCTCAAGTGCTTTAGACATGATGGAGAGCATTTCATTTCTATACACATACACACTCATCCCTTTGCTTAGCCCAACTTGAGCAGCAGATTCATTTCTTGAAACCCAATTGGTGATCATCTTGAAAGGAAATCATTTCAGACTATTTGACAGATGAGCAAAGTGCCTTGGGGCAAACTGAAACTTGAAAATTTGCCAGCACAACATGCAGACAATTCAGATGAGACTCTTCTTTTCTTTTCAAAAGAGCTCGCTGTAAAAAAAAAAGGAAAGAAAAAGCTAGCCATGCAAAAAAAAACAAAAAGGCAAAAAAAAATGGTGATGCTTGCTATGCAAAAGAGCCCACTCCCATTATAAAGAAAAGGGAAAGAGAAACGAGCTCTCTCATAAAAATCTCCGAAAGGAATGGAGGTCTCACCTGAGTTGATTTACAAAATGTTCCTCAAAAAATGATCTTTTATGAAGTACATCAGCAAAGATTTCCAGCGGCACTCTTGCCTGAAATATCAAGAATGGATGATCACCAGTCTCATCTTTACACAACCCCTTTGTGAAAAATAAGCCATTCATTCAAGCCTACCTTGAACCTACATCACAACCCTTACTAAAAGTCTCTTCAGATCAAAGCACTTAGGTTAATATAGGGTTTTAAATGCTTATAAATATTGCTCGAAGAAGTGCGAGCAAGATCATTTTTATCTCATTTGGCAGGGTTCCTGACTTGTAAACCCAATGCAGCTGATGAAGATTTCATTTCATGGCCTAATGACTCATATGAGTCCCATTTGAATAGCCTTTGACCAAGCCCGAATTACAATCCTTGAAAAGACCTCATGGATTGGTCTGGTCATACTAATTGCAAGATTACCCGGACCCTTATCAAGTGTGATGAGGGCAGCTCCGAGTGATTCCCATGCCCGCATCAATGGTCGGGTCAAATAGCCTTTTCAAAGAGAGTGAGAGAAAGTCCTTTCTGACTGAAGGTTCCTCATTCTATTTGGTCAAATTTTGTCGAAAGGATCAGACAGTTTTCCTTATTGACAAAATCCCCAGTGGAGCTTTACAATGCAAGTAGAAGCTCACAAGTCGTTGCATTTGCACTAAGGTTCATGCAAAACACCATTTTCTTATGAACTGAACAGGTTGAGCACGCCAATTCAGCAAATCCTAAAAGCCAGGTTTCAGTCAACTCAGGTAAGTTTTCTGATTCTTTTTCAGACTTGGATGGCTGCATCTTCGATGTTGCAGGTATCAAGCTAAGCATGGTGATCGAGACAGAAGATCCCAATCAGGCCCGCTCGATCCATAACTCGAGCACCCTATTCAGATTTGATCTTTCGGCCGAGGTTTCATGTGACGTGAAGATGATCATGAATCGGAAGCCATTCCAGATTGCGATACCAGCATTTCGCAATTCTGTCCGCTGTTTCATGTAAAGGATGAACATGATTCAGTTTTTCTCAGATTGCGATACCAGCATTTCGCAAATCTGTCCACTGTTTCACATAAAGGATGAATGTGATTCAGATTTTCTCAGATTGCGATACCAGCATTTCGCAAATCTATTCGCTGTTTCACATAAAGGATGAATGTGATTCAGATTTTCTCAGATTACGATACCAGCATTTCGTAATTCTGTCCACTGTTTCAGATAAAGGATGAATGTGATTCAGTTTTTACCTGATTGCGATACCATCATTTCGCAAATCCGGCCCGCAGCTAATGCTTCACGTGATGGACGGATGATCGTGATGCAAAAGCTTTATTCTTAGCCGACGTTCCACGTGATGAGCGGATGATCGTGGTTCGAAAGCTTTACTCGCAGCTAATGCTTCACGTGACGAGCGGATGATCGTGATGCAAAAGGCATTTCTCAGCTGACATTCCACAGGATGAGCGGATGATTGTGGTTTGAAAGCTTTATTCTTAGCCGACGTTCCACGTAATGAGCGGATGATCGTGGTTCGAAAGCTTTATTTGCAGCTAATGCTTCACGTGATGAGCGGATGATCGTGATGCAGAAGCATTTCTCAGCTGACATTCCACAGGACGAGAAGATGATTGTGGTTTGAAAGCTTTATTCTTAGCCGACGTTCCACATGATGAGTGGATGATCGTGGTTCGAAAGTTTTACTCGCAGCTAATGCTTAACGTGATGAGCTGATGATCGTGATGCACGAGCATTACCGATTTGCGATCCAGAACTCGCAAATTCGGCCTACAGACATCTTGCGTTGCCCCGAGTCAGGAAGAAAGAAATTCCTGAGGACGGGTGGGCCCAGTACCTTAAGATCCTCCCAGCGCTGGAGATTAAGGGAATCCTCAGCGTATAAGGTATTTGCATAAATAGATACCCCTTACGCGATCCATACGCGAGTTCTTTGAAAAAAGAAGTTAGACGCATGTTATTTTCAGTCTTGCATTGCATCATTTCCAAAAACAAAAAAATAAAAAAATAAAACAAAAACAAAAACAAAAAAAAAGGGAGAAATCTATGAAAATTTAGGTGCCACTTTTGGTCTTTGAGTGAAACCACTCTGAGCCTCCACTCAAAGAGGGGCAAGCTGTTAGCACCTAAATTTTAATTTTAGGGAATTCATAAATTTGCGCAGATAAGCCCATTAAAGTATGAATTTCGGCCAAGCCCATAGTCCATTTATAAGTAGTCGAATCTTGGGTTATCGTAGCCCGACAAGATTAGAAATTTCAATCCGACGGCCATGTTTTGGAAAATTTGACGGTCGAGATTAAATCCTAAAGGCGTAACCCTAATTCACCATATATATTCGTCATTATGCCTAGGGTTAAGGGAGGGGACGAAAAAAAAAATCTGCACAAGACATTCTTTCACGCCTTTCTCTCTGATTGGATCCGAGGCCTCTCTCATTTTCTCGTCATGCTTTTTCTCTCTCGGCCATTCTCTCATTCTCGCAACTCTTCTTCTCCAATCCCCATCACAAGCCTTTGAAAATATCCCTACCGTCTTCATTAACGTATTTTTCCCTTGTAGCTTTCCCATGAAGCGCCGGTTTCATTTAAGGACGAGGAAACTCTTCAACATTCCCACCGTGTTCGTCTGATTTGCCATTCAAAGCTGGGGATCCACTTCTCCAATTCTGTTGGGTCAGCCACTACAAAAAATTTCGGCACAACAGAGAATTAGAGGCAGAGACGAGGGAGTGTGATTGTCTCCCAACGGGTCGAGACGATCCTCCTTGTGTCGACACCCCTCCGGCGCTCGAGCCTCACACCATCGTTGATCCCTTGCGCTCATCCGCTACTGTCTAGTTACTGTTCGGTGCTCGACGGAGGTTGATCTACCCTTTCTTTGTTGCAATTTAAGGCTTTGATACCTCTATTACTTGTGTTAGATAGCCTGGAGCATCTCGTTTGCAAATCGTGCTCGGATTAGTCGAATTGGAACGTAGATCTGTCAAGAGTGTGCTGCTGGAATTTATGGAAAGAAGCCGTGCCAAGTCGGCCCAGATCTCGCACTACAGATTAAGGTTTTGTTGTCGGCCGACCGTCCAATCGCCATCATCCTCGGCCTCGGCGATTTTCTATTATAGTTTCTTGTTCCCGCAGGATATCGAATCGGCCTTGGGGGTACTTAACTCGAAGAGGGAAAGGAAGCTCGGCTTAGGTATAATTCTAATCCCGATTTTGATTGATTATTGATCGATAATTGGTTGTTTTGTCATTGCCTTTTGATTTTAGTGTAGTTGAGTTTAATTGCCTTCACATGTATCGCGAATTTTCGACAAAATCAAAAGCTATTTTCGTTAAATGAAAAAATCAAGTTATGGTTGGTTCCGCCCGTTACCCAGCGGGCGCGATTTGCCGGGCTTGACAAAAAATGCTAAATTTTCAAGACTGAACTTTTAGAAATAGAAATTTGATTCTTGCGTATTTTGAATTCCTGCAATGTCGATGTGATTGTTTGCCTAATTGATAGAATTTGATTTTCTGATTGAAATTCTACAGTTGCCTTATCTAGGTTAGTTTCCCGTTTCAAATCGATCTCGTTCGATAAGGAAAAATTCGAATTAGGAAACTTTGAATCCGATCACTTTTTTTAAAAAGGAAGGCGTGTCTAATTGATGGCAATCCCGATTCCCAAAATATGGAAGGCGTGCATATATTTTTGAAAGTGATTGGCCGAAAATCCTAGATTGATCCTCGAATTTAATGGGAAAATAGACATAATTTTCAGAAATAAAAAAAAGAAATAAAAAATAAAAATTTTCAAAAAATAAAAATTTTCAAAAAATAAAAATAAAAATGGAAGTTCGCTTTTTGTTTAGCAAATTTCGAATTTCTAAAAAATTGAATGATCAATTCATCCCGCATATTACCACGTCATCTTGCATGTCATCCCATGTTTCCCCATGTCATTTTATTTGTAATGTAATTTTCAGTTAATTAGGATTAGATGGACTAGGAAAAGCCCGATGTTATGGGCCTAATAGAGTTGGGTCATAGGGAGGATCAGGAAGAGGCGACGGGCTATCAAAACCGCTCCAAAGCGTGGGCCTTGCAAGAAGGGTGATGTCCAGGATCATACGGCGGCCCAAGCCCAGCAAGATCAAGATGACGAGAGCGTCAGGGAAAATTCCGTTTAGTTTTTTTTTTAGGATTTTCGGAATTATCAAATTGTATTTTCGAATTTGCTTTTTTTTTTTTTGAATTTTGGGTCAGTTGATTCTTTATTTGTAATTTTCGATTATTTGAAGTTTTGTACCTTTTAATAATTCGTCGTATGTCATATAGTTTTAGGTCATGCATTGCATCAGTAATTCATTTACCTTTCTTTTATTCGAAATTAAAAAAAAATGGAAAAATCAAAAGCCTTGAGTTGATTTCCGAGTCATCAATTTTTTCAAGAAAAATCCAAAACAAAAAGGAATCTAGGTACCGAAAGGGCATTAGTCTAAGTCGATTAGCGTAACCAAATCCCCGGATCCAAAATGTCTGGTTCGCAGCGGTGAATTAGTTCTCCCGCTAGTTCACCTAGGTTTCTAATCGACCTACCTCGAACGATTAGTGGCGACTCCTCATTTGTTCTAATTTTTCCCGTGTTGCGATTCGGTAGGGTTTGGGAGGATCCGCATTAGGTTAGTTCTCGATAACTTGCCCGATAATCCGATTAACCTAAAACCATTTTTTAGGTCGCGACACACTAGTGAATAGCTTAAGTTTTGTGTAGTAAATTTATTGACATGGCATTAGAACTTGTTCAAACCTCATTTTTATGTGTCCTTGCACCATGTGCTTTCTTATCAATGGAGAGTATAAACCACACCTCAACATAATTGACTGTGGTCGAAATCGGCTTGGGATTAAATAGATCAGTCCAATTCCAATAGATTGTCAATGTATCTTTGGATCAGTGTTCAGCTCTAATCATCAATGAGGTCTAGCGTACTTTCGGAGAGTCCCTCCGGTTTGAGGATTTTGCGGTTTGGCCCTTTAAACATTTTGTAAATAAGCAAGATAAGGGGACGGAATTGGATCAATCTTTTGATGGGTGACGAATAATTGGAGATAATGAGCTGTGTATAGGTTTTCTTGGAATATATGGGATTTGTTTCTGGATGTCCACATTCTTTATGGCTTTTGTCGAGAGGAGAAAGGTTCGGATTTATATTTAAAGAGCTGTTGGATCACCATATGAATGTTCTAACATAAAGTTCCTCGAGCTCAAAATCCGTATATATATATATATGCGAAGCCGACAAAGTCTAATGTGGACTCTTTTTTTGTCTGTCGTCGCTCGTGGCTTATGGCTTAAAGCATTAGATTAAATCGAGAGATCAACTGGTGCGGGATGACTTCTTAACACAAATACGCGGATTGGAAGCCAGACAGACTTGATGGTTTGAAAATTTACGAATTTCAAGGACTCGATAGGAAGGATACACTTATGATTTAATACACAAACATGCGTAGCCCTATTGCAATAATAATGCATGGTTTTTAGGAAATAAAAGCAATCCTTTTTTTTTTCGTTATGAAATTAATTTTCCGTTTGTTTTTACATTTCAAACAAATGTCAGGAAATATTTTCATCCTCACACACCCATCTGTCGCTTCGCCATGCAGTGATGAAAAGATGGGAGTAGCATAATATAGTCGTTTCATATCTTCTCAAAGTTGGCCGCAACTGCTTGTTATCACCTCTTTCATTGGCCGTCTCTTCTTGAACTGATAAAGATGGCACCACCAGTGGCAATGACCGAACCAGTGAACAGTAACGATGATATCTGCGGCAGCAACGTGCAGAAGAGAGCGTACGTCACGTTCTTGTCTGGGAATGGGGACTACGTGAAGAACGTGCTTGGCCTGGCCAAGGGGCTGAGGAAGTCGAAGGCGGCATATCCTCCCCTCGTGTCGTGTTTGCCCGATGTGCCGGCAGAGTAGCGGAGCACCACTGGATCATTGAGTCGCAAGGTTGTGTCGTCTGCGAGATCGAAACGGTGTATCAACCCAAGAACCAGACCCAGTTTGCCATGGCCTGTTACGTTATCAACTACTCGAAGCTCCGCATTTGGGAGGTGATAGAAAAAACCGCCTTTAATAAGATTATGTCCGGATCCGGATCGCCTAACCTTCCCTCAGAAGGTTAGGCACCTAACCTTCTGATCCGGGCCGTTCATTTTTGGACGGACGGCTCAGATATCCTATTTTTAGGGGGTAATTTTTAAAATTTTTATATATATTTTTATTAGTGATAATCTGGGCCATCCATTCATAACACGAATGGCTCAGATTGCAATGTTAGGGTTTAACATTCTAATCCATCACAATAAAAAAAAATAAGGGCAGCTGTTGATATCCATATTTTTTTATCATCGGAAGGTATAATATTTTGCAAAAAAATAATAATAATTTAACCAAAAAATAATTTTTTAATTGTGTTCTAAACCTTGCACTTCTGTGTCAATTCAGTCCATTTTACAGTGATGATAACATGACATCACCAACACCATCGTGGATAATTTTTAATAATATTAATTTATCTTTTTACTTCTTTATTTTATTTGCTTGACACTGTGGCCAACAAGGCCATAGTGGCTGCGGACAAAGGCGGCCTCACCTGGGGGGCCTTGGTGAGGATGGCCTCGCCTGTGACAGTCGAGCTTCGGTGACCCACGCCGACCACAGTAGGGAGGAAGAAAAAAGGAAAGAGAAAGAAAAGAAAGAAAAAAGAAAACGGAAAAAAGAAAAGAAAAATATATATAATTCCATTTTTTACTTCTTTATTTTATTTTATTTTTTGCTTGACAATGTGGCCAACAAGGCCATCGCAGCCGTGGATGAAGGCGCACTCTCCTTGGAGGCCTTGGTGAGGATGGCCTTGCCTGTGACCGACGAGCTTCGGTGACCCAAGCCGTCCACGGTAGGAAGGAAGAAAAAAACGGAAAGAGAAAGAAAAAGAAAAAGGAAAAAAGAAAAGAAAGAAAAATATATCAAAAATATATTTAAAATTATTCATGTCAATGCCACCAACATCACGTCATGATTAGCCGGCCAATTAGGTTGACTTGACACGCAAAAGGTTTAGAACTCAATTTACAAAATAAAAAATGGTTTATGACTGAGTTTGCATAATTGCAATATGCTTAGGATTTTTTTGGTAATTTTCCTGAAAAATAATAGTAAAGTCCTTGTGACTTGAGGATTTTGCAGTTTGGCCCATAAAACATTTTGTGAATGAACAAGATGAGGGGATGGAACTTGTTCAATCTTTTTTATGGGTGACGAATTATGGAGATTTTATTACATTTATGCCTTTTGTCGAGAGGAGAAATGTTCGGATCTATTTACGATGCCTGTGTTCAGATTTAAAGAGCTGTTGAATTATCAATGAGGCTTCGTTTTTTCTACAAAAAAATAAATAATTTGGATTTTTTTTTTGAAAATGATCGTGTATATATATTGCTTGAAATCATTAATTGATTAAAAATATTTTCATTACTGACACTAGTTTTTGTCGAAATATTTTCATAGAGAACGAAAATATTTTTCGTCCATCCATATTTATAAACGGTATAAGTGATCATCTTTTAAAAAATATTTTTTCAAATCACTCATTTTTACGAAACATGCAGAGCTTGAATTTTCAAATGAAGTTCCTCAAGCTCAAATTCCGAATGTATTCGTGAAGCCGACAAAAGTCTGATGTGGACTTTTTATGTTTGGCTATCGTGGCTTATTGCTTAAAGCATTCCATTAAAACTAGACATCAACTTTTGAGCAATGGCTTCTTAACATAAATAATGAAGTTAGTTTGTCCACGTTAAAACTCTTTCTTATTCTAGCTCACTTACGCGGATTTGGAAGCCAGACGGACTTGATTTGAAAATTTATGAAGTTCAAGGACTCGTTAGGAAGGACACACAAATGATCTAATACAGAAATATGTGTAACCCTTCTATAGCAAGCATAATGCATGGTTTTTAGGAAATAAAAGCAATCTATTTTTCCTAAAGGAAATACTTTCCATTTTGTTTTTACAATACGATAAATGTCATGAGTCCTAATGATGGTTTTGACGTGAAGTGATGTTAAATCAACAAACTAGCCGAATTCCGAGCCACTAGAAAAAAAAAAATTCGAACCCCAGAAATCAACTTTGACCATCTCTCGCGCTATTGCATGTGAGCGACCCTCGATTAGGATCGTATAGACACCGAATGCGAACTTCTTCTTCTCCTTTTCCTGTCTCAAATTATGAGAGAGAAAATAATTAAGTAAACTCCAAACAATAATTTGAAGTGAAGCTCATTTCAAATAAAGACTTGAAATGTCATCATTGTTTCAAATGAGAGCTTTTTTTTTTTTTTTGGTCAAACGAGCAGCTTCATTTCATATAGAAAAAGTAGTACATAGCTTCAAGATAAATGCAAATCCCACAAAGCAAATAAAACAAATCTGAAACATGAATCAACTTGCTACTGCTTGTAAAGACTAGCCCATTCCTCGAAGACAGATCTGTTGTGACATCCAAGCTCGTACGGCGGCCGATCATCGAGTCTCGCATCATCGATGAGCACACACCGAGAAATCTCACTTCAGTAACAACGGTTTTACCAAAAGGCAGTGCGCGCTAAAGTTCAGCGTCCCCAACACCATTACCGTGTAAAGATCACAATCCCATCAATGGATTGTAGGAATACAGAGAACATCTTGAAAATCCAAGATCTATCTCTAGAACGGGATAGAAAAACACCCAGATCTAGATCGAGATCTAGATCGGGAGAGAAAAGCTACAAAACTGAGAGCTTGACTAAAGGCATTCTTGTCATTAACATGTTTTTAATATTTTTCCTTTTTTCTTTTATTTTTCTCCATTTTATTTTTTGCTTTGTTCCAACTAGCGAGGGTCCAACAGCCCTTGTTGGCCATTGGTAAGTGTCGCGGCCCTCGCCGATTGCGAGGGAGGCGACTCTCGCCTAGATCATGTTGGAGTTGGCGAATACTTCGGGGACTCTTGTTTCTCACACCGGGTATGCCCACGTGAGCTTAGGGAAACCAAAGTGTTATCCGATGATATGTGACCCATGCGTGAGAGATACGGGGGTTCGGGGGCAGCGCCCCCGACACGGGTGTCTTGCTGCCCGGTCAGCAGACGGCTGCCCCACTCGCCGGTGAGCGGGCGGGGGTTCAGGGGTAGCGCCTCCAAAACCTCAACGGGTTTGGACTTTTATTTAAGTTAATCCGTTTGTTGTGGGCTTAATAGAGGTTTCGCTAGGTTTAGGTTTTGGGCCCGTTTAGAGCATATATATATATATATATTGCTCGTTTATGCTGATCATTGTAACAAGTTGAGTGGCTGTAAATCGAATATCATAGTGAAATCTCTTTGCAGGACGTAGCCTTATTCTGGGGTGAACTTGGGTAAACTGTGCGTCGTTCAATTTTTCTTGATTCTATGTTTGATCGTTCTGATTGTGTTACGACAAATCCCATCAGATCAGGCAAGGGCCGGCCTCGCCTTGCCCAGACAACAGCTATCTCGTTGGCCACATGCGAGGGCGAACCGCATGGATTCTAAAACAGAATTGACAGAATTGTAATATTTTTAATTTTAATTTTAATTTTTTGTAATTCTCTCTTTGCTTTGCGCTGCAGGGATTATAAGACAATTGTCTATAGGCTCTATTGCTTTGACATGTGGGAAAGCATTATAATCAAACTAAGTGTTAATACCACGAAAAATCCTGGTACATATGGAACAAATTTTCCTCAAACTGACCATCAAAAATCTCAAACTGGTACACCAGCGATAAATTGCTCCAAACTAATTTTTGATCATTAAAATCCTCATACTTATGCACTTGTGACAAATATACCATTCATTAGTTTCCGTTAAATTGAGTTATTACCACGAGAAACTCCAAATTAATACACATATGATAAATTTTGAAATCATGTTTTGAAATATAGTGTCTGCAATGGGATTTGTGAATTCCATGATTGATTAAGGTAATGAAGACGAAGAGGCAGTAAAATTCATAAAGCCTGCGATATGATAGGCTCAAATGCGATAAAGATGGGATTAGCTAACGTCTCCAGATCTGGAAATATTTAGTTCGCTCATGTTAAGGAACTTCAATCCCTGAAGGAGCGAAACTCTCTGAATGTCTTCGACAACACTCATATAATATTAATAATAATAATAATAATAATAATTATTATTATTATTATTATTATTATTATGGAGATCAAAGACTTCCAACTCAGCCTTACCAAAAATAAAAAATAAAAAAAATTCCCCATTAACGAGAAATAGTTGCAAAACCAAAAGAGCTGGACGAGTTAAAGTACCATAACTGCTTCATCGAGCCAATGAGTTTAAGTATGTTTGCATTTTCAAAATAGATCCCACTCACCTCTAGGTAGCTCAAGTATCTCAAGATGAGCAAAGAAGAGTTTAGTTCACTAACTGTGAAGAAAGTCTATTGCAATGGGAATTGAGTATCTAGTGTAATCTAGAGCATGACGACATGTCTATTTGCTTGGTCGCACAATACTCCAGTCTATTTGCAGCAATCTTCGCCATCCCAAGAGGAGAAGAGGTGAGATTTTCCATAGAGATCTAAGTTGGAGCAGAACACTCCTTTCTTTTTCAAAGTAAATGATTGATAAGCTTTTGTTTTTGCACGACCATACACACGCGTGGTCTGAATTTAACAACAGACTTATTAGTACAAGCATTTTCACACTATCATGTCTCGCAATGAATAATAATGAAATTGAAAACGAAAGCTATTTCACGGTAAAGTGATATGACCAGGCTTCAAGTTTTTGAAAAAAAAAATACAAAAAAATCCTAAATTTTTGTATTAGTGTCAATTAAGTCTTAAGCATTTTTTATGCCAATTCAGTTCTAAACATTTTGCATTAATAGTTCTAAACCTTTTATTAGTGCCAATTATGTCCTAAACATTTCACGTTGATGCTAATTTAGTTCTAAATCTTTTATATTTATGCCAATTCGATCAATTGTTTTTGGAAAATCACTGACATGGACGCCTATTGTCTTACATGATACGGCTGGCGCTAACGTGAATAATTTTTTATATTTTATATTTTAAATAATTTTAAATGTAATTTTTAACTAAACAAAAAATGCTTAAAAAATTATTTAAAATGTTAGAATAACATAAAAAAAAGTCTAAATCAGTGCCAGCCACTCCATGTGAGAAAATAACTCAATGATTTTAGGGTAAAATTAGCCGGATTAACTCAATTGGCATAAATTTAAAAGATCTAGAACTAAATTGGCACTAATTGAAGAGATTTAGGACAAAATTGATATCAATAAAAGATTTGAGACTTAATTGGCATAAAAAAAGATTTAGAACTTAATTAACACTAATGTAATAGGTTTATGAATATTTTTTTAGGTTTGGGTGTATATGTTTAAAGTTTGAGAAGTTGGTTGAGTGGACATTTAAAAGTAGACATTTGGTTGAGTGGACATTTAAAAGTAGACATGATGCACTTATTGAGGGTAAGGAGATGAACGGTAGTGGCATGTAACCAATTACTCTTAAAAATCATCGTTTACCAAGTGTTACAAATTTATTCACCTTTTGGGTGTGGACCGATGGAGTCACGGCCAATATATGGCAACATGCACTGCCCCCAAATAATTTGTATGGCGGCAAGATCGATTTCAAAATCACACTTTTTGATTTATTCTTCTAAATCTGATATTTTCCTTTTTGAGAAAGGAAAATAATTTTTCCCATCTATGTACGCCTCTCTCGTGTGCGTGTGAAATTAGAAACAAAGAAAATTTTCCCCTCTCCCCCCCCCCTTCTTTCTCCCCATCCTTCCCCGTTCTTTCGTCACGGTGGTCGCCCATGCAGCTTGTTCTCTCTCTTCCAAGCCATTTTGATTCCAACATAGAGCTTTGATCTGGGGAACTTCGCTTCGATGGCGAACTTAAGGCGGCAAGGCAAGCCACGAGATCTGGTGAGGCCAACCTCGGGGCGGGCCTCCATCGAGTCTCACGGCCTCGCCGACGGAGAAAGCGATGAAGCTGCTTGAGATGGCGCCCTCAATGAAGGAAAGGCGGGCAGCGCTGTGCAGGGATGTAGCGTGCCTAGAGTCAATGTGACGAAAGGTGTTCAAGGTGACGGGGTGCCGACGGAGCATCCTGTGGCGACGCTGTGTGAGCATGTGCTGCTTGTTCAAGGCTAGCCGAGGAAGAAAGGACAAATAAAATAAAATAATTAAGATTAAAAGAAAAATAATTAAACAACAAGAAAGAGAAAACGAATGCGAACTGAATTGAGCTGGTCCTTCGACAATTCCTTTGGAAGGGCCCGGACTTGGGTGTTGGGGGTGCAAAAGTTTCATGGGTGGATATTTGTCTCCCTAGGTTTGAGGGAGGATTGGGGATTTGTCGCCTTGAGGATTCTAATAAGGCGATGACACTGAAACACATCTGGTTACTCTTCACGGACAAGGAATCTTTATGGTGCAAGTGGATCCATGCTGTCTTCTTGAAGAACATCAACTTTTAGGTTGCCAAACGTCCCACAGTCTGCTCCTAGGCTTGGAAGAAAATACTAGATCTTAGACAAGATTTTTTTCTTCAGTTCAAGTGGGAAATACGGAATGGTTGCTCTACTTCTTTCTGGTTCGACCATTGGCTTGACGAGGGACCACTTCACTTACGGATTGAGGCGGGAGATATCTACCGAGCTAGAATTCCGCGTCACATCTCGGTACGTGAATTTTTTCAGTCTATTTGGGACCCCTCGCCTACCTTGGATGCTCTTCGTGCTCTCATAGGCTTGGAACCTCCCCTCATGGATACTAGGGAAGACAAATGCCTATGGTGTGGCCATAACTCTGGGGTGCTTTCTGCGTCTTCAGCTTGGGAACTCTTAAGATTTAAAGGCCGAAAGGTTCTTTGGCACTCCTTTATTTGGGACAACACTATTGCTCCTCGGGACTCCTTCATCATGTGGCTGGCCACACTTAATCGGCTACCCACCCAGGTTAGACTACAACACCACCAAAAAATTGATGATGTAACATGCGGCTTTTGTCATACTATCCCGGACTCAGTTAATCATCTTTTCTTCGGGTGCTCTATTACCGGTAGCCTTGCTTCATTTTGGGCTGCTAAGTACAATTTGAATTGGCAGAATCGGACGTGGCTTGATTTCATTAGGTGGGCCAAACAAAATATTAGTGGTCGGTCTTTTTGCCACCGCATTGCTAGATTCACTCTAGGTGCGTTGTGCCATATCATATGGACGGAGAGGAATGACATTCTGTTCTGGGGTAAGAAGCTAGTCATCCCGGCTATTACATTGCACCTTACCAAACTGGTTAAGGATAAAGCTATTGCACTTGGTGGTGTTCGTGATCATCCCCGCAATAGGAGGATCCAGAGTAATTGGGGCTTATCATCTACCATTTTTGAAGATGGTTGTCAGAACACTTAACATCAACCTTTATGGAGTCAACCTTTTTAACAATGGTCTTACAATTCTTCGAGTATGGAGTGGGTCACATGCTGGTCTGGTGGAGTGGATTCAACCTGTGGTACACTTATAACTTCCTGCTTTCTCGGCTGGCAGGGATGTGTACAGGTTGTGCTGGCTGCGACACTGTTTGGAGGTTACCTCCAGTCACTCTGATTCTGGTCATTGTGACCACGGCTGTTGCTCTGGGGGTAGACATGTCCAAATTGGACCCGGACCCGGAACCGGCCCGGAACCGGCCCGTTGACCGGCCCGTTGATCGGGTCCGCGGTTCCGAACCGGAACCGGAACCGGACCTTCACGGGCGGCGGTTCCGGGCCGGTTCCGACCCGTTATTTTTAATAAAAAATAAAATAAAAAAATAGAGAAAATGATAATTGCTTGAAGTGGGATTCGAACCTTTGATCTTTTAGTTGAAATAAGCACCCTAAACCACTCAACTACCTTCAATTTGATTGTTCATATTGCAAATAAATTATAAAAAATATATATGGACAAATTGAACCGACGGGAACCGGCGGTTCCTTGAACCGGAACCGCCGGTTCCGAACCGGAACCGGAACTGCCTCTTTAAGGGCCGGTTCCGGTTCCAGCTTTTTTAGGAACCGGAACCGCCGGTTCCTGAACCGGAACCGGCGGTTCCGTCGAACCGTGCATGTCTATCTGGGGGGGTTCACAATGCTGCGAGCAAAGGGACTTGGTGGTGCAGCTGCCCTCAGTTTTTGGTGACCCATGGAGCTGAAACTATTACATACCCCCACCTTTCGAGCCTGCTGTTGCTGCTCGTGCTGTTGATACAGAACAAGAACTTTTCATGGGATGCTGCTGGTTTTTTTGTCTTCTCTTTCTTCATTTGCCTTGTTTTGTCCTGCTTCTTGTTGTCCATTTCTGCTCTCTTTTTGGGTGGGATTGGGGGTCCTGCCACTCAGACCCTATTCTTATTGGGTGGATCACTGTGTGCCCCCTTGAAGATCAAGACTCCAACTCAGTTACTCTGGATCGACTTTAACCCCCACTTCAGCCGCTGCCCTGCTACAAATGCCTATCGCCGAAGGAGTTTCATGTGTTTTTGGCCATTCAGGTGGCTGCTTCGTTTTTCTTCCCCTCAGGTTTTATGGATTTTTTGTTGCCACCACATGATGCTATCTCGGTCACCTCCGAATTGGATGCTGGTGCTCCCTTTGGCTAGGAATCGACCTTTGCATGCTGGTACTTCCTGTGTTGTTGCGGCTCCTCCTTTGAGTTTGCTATTGGTACCATTTCGTTCACTGTCCAGCGTTCTTCTAGCTATCTCCTCTCTTGGCAGTGTTCTGTTTCTGTGTTGTTGTTTTTTGCTGCATTGTTCCGAACATTTAAGCCACTGTTTGGCTGTCCTTTTTTGTTTTCCCCCCGTCTTTCCCTCTTCTGTTCGGAGGCCATTTCCTGGGCTCTTGGCTGTCATGCTTGTCGTGGCACTTGTTTTGCAACCAGTCACCATTGAACCCATAGTGGCACTACAATGCCAATGTTGGTTCATGATTTTTGTGTCCGATTTTCCTTGTAACTAGCGATTTGAAAGTCTATATAAACTTACCTTACCCCCAAAAAAAAAACAAGAAAGAGAAAACGAGATGCAGAGTTTCAATCCGTTTCATTCTTAAATTAGTGCTACATCCAGTAAATATTTCCACTATAATTAGTACATCGGAGCTCTTGTTAAATTACCCGATAACAAGCGAAAAAAGTTATATATAACGTTAGTTATTTATGATGGGTTGTATCATAAGCCGAATTAGAACAATCACACATATATCAGAAATATTGACGACGCAGGAGTTTACCTAGGTTCACCTCAGAATAGGAGTACGTCCTGCAAAGAGATTTCACTATGATTTAGATTTATAGCTGCACAACTTGTTGCGCGGAACAAGCGATCGATCAAATAAATAGACAGAATGAGTAAAGTAAATCGGATACCAGATGTACGTGGTACGGTCGTAGAGACCTACGTCCACGGGGAGAGCAACAACGAATTCCACTATATAACAAGCGATACATGGAGATTACAGATCACTTGAGTTACACAAATATTCTTAGTATTTCCCAAGCCCCAATTATATCCAAGAAGACATACAGTGTTTAGCCCCATAACTCCTAGCGAAATAATCTCTCAATCTCACAAAAGAATTAAAACGCAAATCTAAACTCAAGATTTAATCGGCTTCGACACTTGAATTATTGATGTAATTCCGCGAACAAAACCAACGAAGAAACCCTAAGCCAAGCGTCCAAGAATGGTGCTTCCAATCATTTAACAAAAGTTAAGACCAACAAGATATTTCTACGTGCATGTATATCGAACAGAGAGACGAGCATGCTGACTTCCTCTTGGAGCATGTGATCGGTCAACCCAATCTTCTCTTCTGCACACAACTTCAAAAGAATTAGGAAAGCAAATCTTGTCTTTATTTCTTTCTTTGTCCGACACAACTGACTACAAAGTCAAAAGATGTACTTTCCTTCGTGAGGCATACTCCAAGGAAGAAAAGGAAAGTTGTTTTCCTTAATCTTGGTTCTGAACAAAAAATCCAACTTCTTCATGGACTTTTCAAGTCCAACATGAACTTCCATAATCTGTTGATTCACATGCGGAATTGATTTCCGCATTCACCGAATCTGGAATCTTGTTGGACTTATCATCGTAACATAATATTCACATGTCTACCTTAGACTCCGATTCTATGAAGGTATATTTTGTAATATGCAAACAAACCTTATCTTTAATTTCAAGATCAAATTTCGAAATACAAAGTTTCACTTCGGGCTTAAACTCGAGATATACTTTCAACAATCTCCACCTTAGCTCGAAGTTTGAGCCAAATTACAATCGCTTCACTAGAATCTGAACTCCACCTGCTACTCTCCCAACAGCCACGTTGGGCTCAACCACCACATATATCACATAAGTCCAAGCCGCGCTTGAACTTCGCCATAATTGAGTACCTCATCAGAACACCAACTTCACATGCACCTTTAACTACTCCACAAGGACTATCTGACACAAGTTCCTTAATCACAGATAAAGCAAAACCTCAGTTGCATCCACATCTGTCAGGAGATCGATCATGTACCTTGTCAATATTAACAGTTACAACAACTATTGGCTCTAAAGGCTCCACCTCGCTATAAACATTCTCTGTGTCGATTACTACGCTAGTACCCGCTACCTCAGAAGTTTCTGGTTGCAACTCCACCTTAAACTGAACATCGTTCAAACCCGTATTAACACTGCAATAATCACTCATAGCATAAAGTACTGGAGACTCGTCAAAGGAAACTTCTCTGCTGCAAACAGGTGAATTTATATTCAGGCACCACAATTGATAGCCACACTCACCTCGTGCATAGCCATGGAATATGCACATTGCCATCACATCGAGCTTACCATCACTTACTCGATAATAACACGGGCAACTAAACATTCCAAAAATAAAATCATCGCAACATTACCTGACCACACTTCTTCGGGAGTCCGATATCCGATCGCAGTCGATGGGGATCATCTATTCACCAAGTAACTCGCCATACTCCATACCAGCACTAGAGATCGTTTTATGGGCTGTCGCTAGTAATGTTCTACTCATCAATTCTGTAAAGTGTTGTGATTTACTAGAACTAGTGTGGTGTTTCACTATGCCCCTTTTCATGTAGAATTTATTTGCCAGCTTCGAGCACGACTCCATGCTACTGTCAGTTCGCATATGTTTGATCAATTTACCAGTCTCCGCTTCAATCAAAGCTCTCGACCGCGTGTT
This sequence comes from Rhodomyrtus psidioides, assembly GCA_021437785.1. NCBI lineage: Eukaryota > Viridiplantae > Streptophyta > Magnoliopsida > Myrtales > Myrtaceae > Rhodomyrtus > Rhodomyrtus psidioides. The sequence goes on along the minus strand of JAILYB010000027.1, from coordinate 4,915,559 downwards.
CCTGACAATAGCATCAAACTTGTGCATCGGCACAATCACCCAGGCTTCCTCGAGCAACCATTAGACTCTCGAACAAATGTCAACATCTTAGAAGCGAAACTTATCAAAATCTCACCTTGAAGTTCATACAGGCCATCATACTTGATTCCCTTCATTATCACCAGGGCTCCTCGAACAATCTTCAAAACTCCACCTCGTGAAGAATACATGCATCCAACTGAATCTAGGGCACCCAAGGAAATTAAGTTCTTTTCAATTCTGGAACATGTCTTACTCCGGTCAATGTCCTCACAATACCATCATGCATTCTGATTTTAATATCACCATCACCTATAAGATCATATGCAGCGTTGTTCTCCAACTGCACTTTACTATTATCCATGCATTGATAAGAAGTAAACTAGTTCCTATTTGGTGTAGCATGAAAAGAACTACTAGAATCCATAATCCATCCATCAAACGACGAATCATCAGTGACAGACAAGATACTATCGACACCATCAGAATTTTCAACTATAGCTGAATTTTTCGCAGATTCAACTCTAATTCCCTTAGTCCTTTCGTTTTCAACTTAAAGCAATTCCTTCTAAGATGCCCCCTCATGTCACAGTTTCAACAGACATCACCGCCAGTCTTAGATTGACCACGTCTATCCATATACATATTACTTATGCTAACACGAGTACTAACTCTTCCTCTTTTACGATGTCTCACCTGGTGACAAAGTCAACACTCATCTTTTGCAACATCTCTCTTCCTTCTGGATTGTGACCTATCACGCCCGTTGAATTTTCCTCTACTTTTACTTCTTACATGGTTCTCTATTGCTAGTGCCATTGAGGATGCATATGCCGAAAACTTGTCTTCACCTGAGACTTTTCTTCGCATCTCTTCATTCATGATACTGTTCACAGCATCATCCAGAGTCAATTCGTCTTTCATGATGCTAGAAATTTCTTGCACCGCGGTGTTGTAACTTTTCGGGAGGGAACATAAAAAAATAAAGCTTGAAGCTTTATATCCAGATTCATGCACGCGGATTCTAACTAACCTATGACCTGCATAAAACTGTTAATATGCTTTGCAACAAAATCTCTTTCAGATAATTTCATATTAACCAACTTCTTTAGCAAAAAATATCTGGCTCGATGTAGATGGCTTCTCATAAATATTCGTTAGAATAACCATGGCTTCTTTTGCAGTTTTCGCTTTCACGTTGTGGTCCCCTGTCTTTTTCGTCAACCCTAGACAAATCGCACCTAATGCCTTTTGATCAAAAAAATTTCATCCCGATTTCGCTGTCGGATCTACTTCTGCGAGTTCGGGTTTCCAACCCTCAAGTGGTGCATAGAGATTTTTTTGATAAAGATAGTCCTCTATTTGGAGTTTTCACCATCTGAAATCCTGCCCATCGAATTTATCGATTTTGATTTTACCTTATGTTATACTATTTGCTTTCAATCGAACATCACCGAAAAACCCTTAATGTTCGTGATTAGCTAACCTAAGCTCTGATACTAGTTGTTGGGAATCAAGCACTGATTCCAGAAATATAATCCAAGCAAATAAAACATACTAGCAGAATATAAAGATAAAAGAACAGAATCGGAAGAACACATAAGAGAATTTGTTATCGAAGTTCACCCAAACTTGAGCTACATCTCTACACAGAGGCCCTCTGCGAATCTATCAGTATTCGAGAAAAGTAGGAATACAACCACTGATCTTTTCATAAGATTGAAGAAAAAAGAAAATGAGAATTCTTTCTAATGCCGTCACGGCCTCTTTTTTTCTTTTTCTCTATTTCGCTACTTTGAGCTCATCTCTTTCTTTTTTTCTGCTCTTATACGGCTACAACCTTTACATATCTTATATAATAGGTGTATTTTTTGACCTAGGAGCAAAAAGAATAAAAGACAAAAAAAAGGTCCTTAATGAAATATTTGGCTTCACGCCAACAGCCCTGGAGCAACGAACTCGTCGGGCGACGGGTGACGGAGATGGCGAGGTGATCGGATCCGGGACATAGAGGTGAGCCAATCGGACCGCCCGAACCGGGAGAGGCCGGACCGGACCGGGACCGGTGGTCCGGTTCCCGATTCTAGAGGAAGCGGTCCGGTTCTCGGTTCTAGGGTCCTCTAGAACCGGACTGATCGAATTTTTTTAAAAAATTTTAAGTTCGGTGCATATCATCAAGGGAAAATCCGAAGCTGAGAAACTCTATTGATCAAATGAAAGGTGAAAAAGAAGCTTTAGAGCTGGAACTATAATCTGTGAAAGGCCATGTATCAGGTATGAAAGAGCATCAAGAATCAGCAGAACAGAAAATTGCAGATTTAAGCCACTCCCTAGAAGTCACCTTGGAAGAAAACAAGTCTCTGGCTTCTAAAGTGTCGGAACTTTCACATGACATTAAGAATGTACAAAAAAGGATTGAAGATGTCAACAGAGAATATGAAAAAATGTCGAAAGCCAGAGAAGATGAAATATCAGCTTTCAAGAAGACGCTTGAGGATAGTGAAAAGGAGTCTCTCTCTAGGACGGAGGATTTGACCACACAGGTGATGACCTTGCTTCACAATCTGGAATCTTTACAAGCTCAAAAAGTTAAAATGGAGGAACAAATTGTTTCGAAAATCGATGAAACATCCACCCAACTCTCTGGGCTAATGGATCATGTTAATACATTGAACCATAAAGCTGAACTGGAATTGCAACTTGAGAAAAAAATCTCAAGAGCTTTCAGAAAATATGGTTCAGACAGAAAGATTGAAGGAGGAGTTGGCAATAGAGTTTCTCAAGCTCGGGTTTTCCCCTTCTCCAAATCTAACGTTGTGAAATGCGAAATGTGTGTCCTTGGAATCGTCCGGGAACCAGACTAGACCGAGAACCGGACCGGACCGTAGTGGTTTCGAAAAATTGAGAACCGATACCACCGGTCCGGTTCCCGGTTCTTGAAAGGAACCGGACCGGACCGGGAACCGATCACCCCTATCGGGACATGCGAGATTGGGTTGGGGATCGGTAGATGAGCTGGAGCACGTGGGGCACGTGCGGTCTTTTTCTCCATTTTCTCTGTTAAAAGCTTCGGTTGCTTTGTCTGTGCTTTACAATTTTCCCTTTTGATCTTGCTTTTGTTTCATCCTCCACCTCCTCCTCCTCCTTGTAAAATTCTCGGGTTCCCGTAAGAAAATTTTAAGAAGTTTAAATTTTTTTTTTTTTTTTTTGTTAATTCGTGAGGAAAAAAAAAGGTTCAAACTTGGGATCTTTAGATGGAAACAAAATGGGGGAGAACACGACATAAACATTAGTATTACGAAATGACATTAAATTTGGAGTACATAGCAATAAATATGGCCGTTGACTTGTCTTCCTCAACGGTTTAACATCATTAATCAAGGATAAGAAATGAAAATCGTGATTAGCATCTTATCATAGCTTTGAACGACGCATTAGCGATTAAAAAAAAGGAACGTAAGGGTGCTCTTTCCTGAAGATGACGTAACAAGTGTGTCACAATTCCCAATCCGACATTGCGAAGAGAGCGCTTTTAGGGCGCGACGATTGCAAGACATCGCTTTTGTCTAATTTGGGCACTAATTTGAACTTGCATTTTTTTCTTTACGATACCGTTTGACATCGACCATCCATTCATCCATCAATCGATGACGAAGGCATTTGAAAATTGAACGGATGACTTTTTTCTAGAAATTCTCGCAAGATTTTTCTCAAATTATCTCTATTAGCGACAATTTTCTCTTGTCGTGAAATGGATTGTATTTTGTACAATCATTCGTAAAATTGAGAGATTTTTTCGGCCATTATGCACCATTGCGATTTGATCACATTTTAGGCTGATTCTAGCTCACCTTTTCAGATGTAGAGTGTGAACTTGAATTGTAACCCAACTTAGGCCACCTTGTTCCAACCCATGAAAAGGAAATGTCATGAGTTAGGGCTGTTTTTCGTGTTTGTGTGTTTTAACTTGTCATTTTCAAATTTGAAGAGCGATAACTTATAATATTGAATTAAGGTAGCAAAATATCTGTTCATCTCAAAAGGGAATAGAAGAGCAAACCGTGTCTGCATTAGTAAAGAGCATATTTGTGTAATCACCTCTAAAATCCACTTTTCCTTACAATTTTTGCGCATAGATAATGTTTGCATCAGCCAATTGGCGCCACACTAGGAAGGCCAATGTTTACGTCAATGATTTCCGACTAAAATTGGTTGGATGAACTGAATTTGTATCAATGCAAAAAAGGCTTAGGACTAAATTGGTCAAATTAAAAGATTTAGAATTTTTTTTCGTAAATCCTTGCTAATCAAGCTTTTTGGTAACATGTGATAAAAAATTATATTTATAAAAACGGCTCTTAAAATTTCTTTGAAAATTGACCAACATATCTTTGGGTTGAGTAAACCGTCTTCAAAGGAAACTCAAAAAACCAAATCAAATTTAATCGTGCATATTAAGTCATTGTTGCTCAATCATATTCGAGTAAATCGAAGGCCGTGAGATTATGATGCTTGTAAATACATTTTTGGAGAAATCGACGAAATAGCAGATTATGTCATGCTTATGTTTAGTCATAAGTCACAAGGGATATAAGTGTTAAGAATCATGTTTTTGGCATTACATCAAACTTAGTAAGTTGCATAAATAGGTGTTGAAATTTCGTTCAAGGTACATTAAAATCAAAGCAAGCAAGATGATGAAAGCTAGTTGATCTTGTTAGTATAACGTGGATGCACCATTGAATTTTATACTCTGTTCGGGGAACAATTTGGATTTCGGTGTTGGAATACAGATCAACATCTAGAAATGGTCCATGGAATTTGAGTTAGTGTGCACTATTGTTCATGAACTTTTTACGTGTTCAATGTAATAACTGAAGTTTAACTCAACATGCAATGTTATCCCTAGAATTTTAATTTTGTTTAATTTGACTTCTCAACTATTGATAAATATTCAATGCAATATGTAGGTTATATGAAAAATTCAAATATTTAGATACTACATTGTATATTGAACAAAACATTTAGAGACAGTATTTTATATTTGATCAAATTTCAGAGATAATATTCAATAACTTAAAAGTTCATGGACCATATTGAATTTAAATTTAATGATTATTTGTGCTGTTTTTCCTAAACTATTCTGAAGAGTTTCTGCCCAGGATGAACGCCGTTCCACTTTCGGACAGTGATCGATCATCGACCCAGAAACACGAAAACAAGGACAGAGCACTAAAACGGGTGTTCGTCACATGTTACCTGATTTTTCCCCCGCATTCGAAAATGGCGATGGCCTTGACCTTGAGGAGGGTTTATACAATGCGCGGTGGTTCACTGATTGCGTAGTCCGATTCACTCGTTCCTGTGCTTTCCGGATTCTTCTCCAAATAGCCTCCGTACGCCGGTAGGTCTCTGTGTCTTCACGGGTTCGATTCTTTTTCCCTTGTTCGTTCCCATAAAGTTCTTCGCAAAAGAGATTTCTCTTTTGGGGGCTAGGGATTTGCGGGAGAATTATCTAAATAAGCCAAATATGCGTGTTTATAAATGGGATTTTAGTTATATTTGTTAAGAGCTCAGTAGCTGGGTTTTGCTCGAGAGCTTAACCAGTTGAAAGAGCAATGTCCTTTTGATGGTGATGACAGGAAATTACGCCGGGAGTTTAGTTGTTTTCATGTCGGTTTGGAGTGATTTGATTCTGATGTACTTAGTTTTTAGTCTTGGAGACAGAGAGAGTTTATAGAAGACCAACGTCAAACAAAATATCAAGATGCCCAATCAGAATCTATATAACCATTAAGTTGGAGAGTAGAATTAGATGGGAAGAACAAACCAGTGTCGGGATCATGCTTGAGATACCACACAATGCGAAAGGCGGCATTCCAATGGTCTTCATTAGGAGAGTGCATAAATTGACTAAGATGTTGCACTGTAAATAGTAAATCTGAACGAGTTACTGTAAGATATAATAATCTACCAATAAGTCACCGATATGAACATGGATCCTTAAGAGCTGGGGAGGAGTCCAAAAATTTAATATTGGGTTCCATTGGGGTATCAATGAGACGTCCTCCAAGAAGACCAATGTCAAACAAAATATCAAGGGCGTATTTCCTTTGTGATAAGAAAATCCCAGACTTGGAACGAGAAACTTTAATGCCCAAGAAGTATTTGAGAGTGCCCAAGTCCTTAATACGAAATTGTGTGTCAAGAAATCTCTTGAGAAGTTGAATCATAACTCCATCATCACCCGTGATCACCAAATCATCAACATAAACAAGGACAATGGTTAAGAGAGAGCCATGGACCAATGTAAAAAGTGAATAGTCTGCCTTGGACGGTTGAAAACCAACATCAAGCAGTGCATAAAAGAATTTAGCAAACTATTGTCTTGATGTCTATTTAAGACCATAGAGTGATTTGTTAAGACGACAGACCAAATTCTCCCCCTTGGTATGAAAACCCGGTGGAAACCTTATGTAGACCTCTTCGTCAAGATCATCATGCAGAAAAGAATTATTCATATCTAATTGGTAAAGAGGACAATGACGAATTGAAGCAAGAGCTAATAAAGTGCGAACAGTTACCATTTTAGCAACATGCGCAAAGGTATCATGGTAATCAATGTCCTCTGTTTGAGTATAACCCTTTGCAAAGAGCAGAGCCTTATAGCGCTTGATGGTGCCATCAGAATTATATTTGATGCGATAAACCCATTTACATCCGATGGGATGTTTTCCAGGAGAAAGAGGAATAATTTCCTAAGTGTCATTTTGTTCAAGGGCCTTTATCTCAAAAGACATGGCATCCCGCCACTTGAGAGATTGATACGCAGCGTTATAAGTTTAAGGTCCTGCTCAAAGGATATGGAGGCCAAAAAAGCATGATGAGTGGGTGAAAATCGCGAGTATGATAAACAATTGGATAAGGGGTAAAGAATACCTGATTCAATTACCTCAAAGTCCGAAGATGATTGATCGGAGGCCACAACAGCGCAGTGATAGTCTCGAAGATATTCAGTGGATGACGTTGCCGAGATGGCCGAGACACGACTTTGGGTTCAGTGGTTGATGGTGTTGCGCGGAACAAGCGATCGATCAAATAAATAGACAGAACGAGCAAAGTAAAACGGACACCAGTTGTCCGTGGTTCGGTCGTAAAGACCTACGTCCACAGGGAGAGCAGCAACGATTCCACTATAGAACGAGCGATACATGGAGATTATAGATCACACTCGAGTTATACAAACACACTCTTAGTGTTTCCCAGCCCCAATTACATCTAAGAGTGCACACAATGTTTAGCCCCCAATTCCTAACGAAATAATCTCTCAATCTCGCGAATGAATTAAAATACAAATCTAACCTCAAGATTTAACCGGCTTCGACATTTGAATTCTTGATGCAATTCTGCGAACAAAACTCTACGTGCAAGCACTCGACGAACGACGCTTCAAGAAGTCTCTCACGTCAACGACAAGCTCCCTCAAGCACTCACGCAAAGTGGTGCTTCAATGATTTAGTGAGCTTAATTTCCTTTGACTCATGCACTACATATATATTGTCAGATTCTTGGATAGCATAGAAGAGGGAAAAAAAAAAAAGGAAACTCATGCAGCGAATCCAACTTGGATTCAATCAACCAAAAAGAAAAGTCCAACATGGACTTCTCTTCCTTTTATATCTCCTTTTTCGTCTTGATGAGCACGCTGCACATGCATATCCTTCTTCAATTACTTTCTTGTTTTTATCTTATCCCCAGACCGCATTCAATATATATATTGCTTTCCAAAACAAAAGTCCAATATCTTGACTTTCCACTTTTGTTTGTTATCTTCACACAGATTAGGCTTTTGACAATTTGTAATATTCGAGATTGACTTTTTACGCTTGTCCACAAAGCAATTCTCGTCGGGCTCAAATTCGAGACAATTTCAACAATCTCCACCTTGGCTCGACGTTTGAGCCATGTCACAGTCACTTCACCAGTAATCTGAACATCATCTGCTACTCTCCCAATAGCCCCAATGGGCTCAACCGCCACAGACATCATCCAAGTCCAAGCCACGCTTGAACTTTGTCATAACCGAGGACCTCATCAGAACACCAACTGAACATGCACCTTTAACTGCTCCACAAGAACTTTCTGACACAAGCTCCTTAATCACAGATAAAGCAAACCCACCATTACATCCATATCTGTCGGAAGACCGAATACGTACCTTATCAATTTTAGCAGTTACAGCAACTGTTGGCTCTATAGGTTCCACCTCGCTACAAGCACCATCTGTGTTGATTACTTCGCTAGTACCTACTACCTCAGGAGTTTCTGGTTGCAACTCCACCTCAAGCTGAACACCGTCCAGATCCGTATTAACACCGCCACAATCACTCCTAGCTAGAAGTACTAGAGACTCGTCAAAGGTAACTTCTCTGCTGCAAACAGATGAGTTTATATTCGGACACCACAATTGATAGCCACACTCACCTCGTGCATAGCCATGGAATATGCACCTTGCCTCCACATCGAGCTTACCATCACTTACTCGATAATAACATGGGCAAGTAAACATTCTAAAAACAGAATCATCAGCAACATTACCTAACCACACTTCTTCGGGAGTCCGATATCCAATCGCAGTCGATGGGGATCTATTCACCAAGTAGCTCGCCATACTAAGCGCATCCGCTGGAATTCTCCCAGCCATACCAGCACTAGAGATCTTTTCACGGGCCGTCTCTAGTAACGATCTGCTCATCAATTCTGCAAACTGTTGTGGCTTACTGGCACTAGTGCGGTGTTTCATTATGCCACTTTTCATGCAGAATTAATTTGCCAGCTTCAAGCAGGACTCCATGCTACTGTCAGTTCGCACATGTTTGATCAACTTACCAGTCTCCGTTCCGATCAAAGCTCTCGACTGCGTATTCCTGACAACAACATCAAAATTGTGCTTTTGAACAAACACACAAGCCTTCCTCGAGTAGCCGTTAGACTCTCGAACAGTTGTCGACGTCTCAGGAGCAAAACTTATCAATGTCTCACCTTGAAGTTCATACAGGCCGCCATGCTTGATTCCCTTCATCATCACCAGGGCACCTCAAACAATCTTTAGAACTCCACCTCGTGAAGATTACCTGCATCCAGCTGAATCTAGAGCATCCAAGGAAATTAAGTTTTTTTTTTCAATTCTGGAATATGTCTTACTCCAGTCAATGTCCTCACAATACCATCATGCATTCTGATTTTAACATTACCAATACCCACAACATCGCATTCAGCGTTGTTTCCCAACTGCACTTTACTACTATCTATGCACTGATAAGTAGCAAACCAGTTCCTGTTTGGTGTAGCATGGAACGAATAACCAGAATCCATAATCCATCCGTCAAACGACGAATTCTCAGTGACAAACAAGACATTATCGACACCATCAGAATTTTCAGCTATAGCTACAATATCATCCGCAAATTCAACTCCAATTCCCTTAGCCCTTTCGTTTTTCAGCTTAAAATAATTTCTTCTAAGATGCGCTCTCTTGCCACAGTTCCAACAGACATCACGGCCAGTCCTAGACTGACTGCGTCTATTCATATTCATATTATTTCTGCTAACACGAGCACTAGCTCTTCCTCTTTCACCTACTAAAGCAGCTGATACAGATTCGTCAGATTCTTTTCTATGGATGTCCTCACTCAAAATTAAATCACGAATCCCATCAAACGTCAAACTAGTTGACCCAGAAGAATTGCTAACAGCAGTAACAGTAGTATTCCAACTATCAGGCAATGAGGATAATAGAATCAAAGCACGTACCTCATCTTCAAAGTCAATCTCAATTGAACTCAATTGACTAACGATCACATTGAATTCATTGATATGATTAGTAACTGACACACCTTCGTTCATCTTCAAATTAAATAGACATCGCATCAAATAGACCTTGTTGATCGTAGAGGGCTTCTCGTACATGTCCGACAAGGCTTTCATCAAACCAGCAATGGTTTTCTCCTTGACGATATTAAACGCGACGTTACGAGCCAACGTCAGCCGAATAACACCCATCGCTCGTCTATCCAGCAATTCCCAATCGGGTTGCTTCATCGTTTCTGGTTTCTTTCCAGACAAGGGCTCGTGAAGCTTCATCTGATATAAATAATCTTCTATCTGCATCTTCTAGAAACCAAAGTCCTTCCCCTCAAATTTGTCAATTTTCCCTTTAGCTTCTTCTGTCGCCATCGATTCGCTTCAACTCAAGCAAGCCTGGCAATGATACCAATTATTGCGCGGAACAAGCGATCGATCAAATAAATAGATAGAACGAGCAAAGTAAAATGGACACCAGATGTACGTGGTTCGGTTGTAAAGACCTACGTCCACGGGGAGAGCAGCAACGATTCCACTATAGAACGAGCGATACACGAAGATTATATATCACACTCGAATTACACAAACACACTCTTGGTATTTCCCAGCCCTAATTACATCCAAGAACGCACACAGTGTTTAGCCCCCAATTCCTAACGAAATAATCTATCAATCTCGCGAAGGAATTAAAACACAAATTTAACCTCAAGATTTAACTGGCTTCGACATTTGAATTCTTGATGTAATTCTACGAGGAAAACTCTACGTGCAGGCAGACGAACGGCGCTTCAAGAAGTCTCTCACGTCAACGACAAGCTCCCTTAAGCACTCATGCAAAGTGGTGCTTCAATGATTTGGTGAGCTTAATTTCCTTTGACTCATGCGCTACTTATATATTGTCAGATTCTTGGATAGCATAGCAGAGAAAAAAAAAAGGAAACTTATACAGCGAATCCAACTTGGATTCGGTCAACCAAAAAGAAAAGTCCAACATGGACTTCTCTTCCTTTTATATCTCGTTTTTCGTCTTGATGAGCACACTGCACATGCATATCCTTCTTCAATTACTTTCTTGTTTTTATCTTATCCCCAGACCGCATTCAATATATATATATTGCTTTCCAAAACAAAAGTCCAATATCTTTACTTTCCACTTTTGTTTGTTATCTTCACACAGATTCGGCTTTTGACGATTTGTAATATTCGAGATTGACATTTTACGCTTATCCACAAAGCAATTCTCGTCGGGCTCAAATTCGAGACAATTTCAACAGATGGTGCTACCATGGGTGTAGGAGGCTGAAAAGGTGAGGTTGGTGCAAGTATCGGGGTGGATGTTTCACTAAGGTTGGGTATCGGTACTGGAATTAAAGGATTTTGTTCGGATGTAGTATTTTTTACGATTTGACAAAAAGGGAAATCTTATTCATAGAAAAGAACGTCGCAACTAGTCAAAGTTGTTTGGTTTTGGAGGCCATACAAACGGTAACCTTTGTGGTTTGTGGGATAACCGATTAGAACACATCGCCGAGCTCGAGGGCCAAATTTATTGGAGTGAAGATGACCGGTAGAAGCATAGCATAATGAGCCAAAGACATGAAGATGAGAATATGAAGGTGATTTGCCATAAAGAAGTTCATAAGGGGTTTTATTGTGTAGGAGAGGACTTGTTAGTCTATTAATGAGATGAGTAGCAGATAAAACACAACTCCCCCAAAAAAGAAGAGGCATGCTAGCATGAAAACGCAAGGCACGAGCAACATTGAGCAAGTGACGATGCTTACGCTCAACAATTCTATTTTGCTGAGGAGTGTGAGGCCAATTGCATTGATGGTGAATACCGTGCGCACAAAAAAACTCTTGTAAGCGAGAGGAAATGAATTCAGTTCTATTATCAGATTGAACATTTTGGACTTTAGTTTGAAATTGAATTTCAACAAAAGCAAAAAAGCGAATCAGAGAATCAATTGTATCAGACTTAAATGTAAACAAAAAAAATCCAAGTATATCGCGAATAGTCGTCAACAATAGATTAAAAAAAAACAATGTGTCGTATATGTAAAATGAAAAGAAGGTCCCCAAATTTCAACATGAATAAGATCAAGAGGATGTAAAGAAGTAATAGTACTAGACGGAAAAGATAGACGCTTTGTTTGGATAAATGACAAACATCACATGGATTTAATTGTTTTGCTGGAATAAAACTTAAAGTCTGCTGCAAAGTAGATAAAACTAACTCAGATGAATGTCCTAAGTGTACGTGCCAAATATGAGGTGAAGAGGTTTCAGCAGAAAGAACGACAGATCGGTAGGAATTTCCAGGTAATAAAGACCACCGCGCTCATGGCCCCAACCAATGATCTTCTTCGTCAAGAGATCCTGAAAAAGACAATAGTTAGGAAAAAAAGTGACTGAACAATTTAAATTTTGAGTAAGTTTGGAGATTGATAATAAGTTGTATATGAAAGATGGAGCACAAAGGACATTATTAAGGGAGATAGTTGGGGTAAGAAGGGCCGAACCTTGTGGTGTCACGGGGACACCAACACCATTTGGAATTCCAACGGTAGGATGCAGAGAGGGATAGTGTATCGGGTTTGTAAGGTGACGTGGTTGGTGGCGCTAGTGTCAATAACCCAAGTATTGAAATTAAATGAATTCGAAGATAAGCTAAGAACATTATTTGAGAGGTTGGCCTTTGGGATGTTTACCTCTTGTAGCAGGCGCATTAGTTGCTTATATTAATCATTTTTGAACGGAGGAGGTACCGCATCGGAAGTATGGCCGGACTTATTATCAGCGGGCCGAGAAGAAATAGATGGTTGTCCGCGGCGCTGCTTTTGGTTGGGAGGGAAACCATGAAGTCAATAACACACATCTCGTGTATGTCCTAAGATGCCACAATGAGCGCATCTTTCCTGGCCACGAGATGTGTTTGTCCATTTAGCTAGGTTGACGGACGGAGCAGGAGCGCCAATACAGCTGGGCGATCCATGGGATGAGGCATTCATATACGGCCGCATAGCATGGTTGTCATGATTGGCAAGCAAAGTACTGGTTTGATCGGACATTAAGTGGTCTGATTGGATATGGCGGTGCGACTCATCTTGAAAAACTAGTGCATATGCATGTGCAACAGTAAGGAATGGATTCATTAGTAAAATCTGACTAATCACATTAGTGTACCTCGGATTGAGACCCATGAGAAATTGAAACAAGCATCGATTCTCTTATTCTGTGGTGATGATAGAATGAGTCGAACAAGAGCATTGCGGTAATAGATCCAAATTATTCAATTCATTCCAGCAGCTGAGCAAGTTGTTGTAGTACTTGGTCACAGTATTATCACGTTGAGCAAGAGTACAAATCGTTTTCTCAAGAAGAAAAATCCTAAGACCATTCGATAGCGAAAAACGTTCACGAAGATCGGCCCAGACGTCAGCAACTAACTCTGTGTAGAGAACTGTTGGCACCAAATCTGGATGGATGGACTTAAGAATCCATGATAGGATCATATTATTTACACGAATCCAGGATGAATACGCACGATTGGTTGCGACTGGTTTTTTTATTTAACAAACACCATCTTGTTCTTCGCAGAAAAGGCAATCTCTATGGCACGAGACCAATTATTGTAATTGTCACCCGTAAGGAGCATACCGACAAGATTAGATTCAGGGTTATCAGAATGATACATAAAATAAGGGTTGTCTGACCGTTCATGTGGGAACGATGGCTGAAGAGTTTGGAGTTTCGTTTGCCATAAGGACTCGCCAATCTAGATTAGACTTTGCGGATTTGGAGGATTCAGAGGACCAGCGGCCAAAAGAAATCCTAGCGCTCGATCGGAACGGCTCTGGCGTATGTGCGCATCAATGTCAGGGCCTCTTCCCTGTAGTAGCAACAACAGATGATTGCGAGCAAGAAGGTCAGAGAGAGAGAGAATGGGAGAGACAGCCTCCAAGGATCACCGCTTTGACACCATGTAGAGTTTGGGCAAACGTAATCTTCATTGATGAAGTAATTTACAATATATACGTAGGGTTTATGGCTAAAACAATACAATGGCAATTATGCTGTTTAGTATAAATCTAATCTGTTAATACTACGGGTTTGAGGAAGGTCACTATTTTATGCTGGATTCAATAACGAGCTATAGCTTTAGGGATTTTCATTCTCATCTTGTCAAAGCAAAAGTTCCGGAAGCGCCACTTTAACATTTGTTTTATCCACGTTCTTTGTGTGGTCACGGTGGGAATACCGAAGTTTTTGCAAGGGATCGGTGGACGGGTCGAAGCCCATGTCGCGAAGCTTGAGTTGGAGATTGGTGAACTCAACAAGTTACTCGTTTCCCGCAAGCTCAAGCTCAAGAAGTTCGGCATTCCTTGCAAACATGTAAGCTAAACCCTTGGATACGTAAAAGTGCAGATATGTATGCATATTTTGGAGAAAGTCATCGAGTAGTGAAAGTGTTGAATGAGGACTCATGGGTTTGCTCATTCATTCTGGTGTATTTCTTATGGTTCCGGATCTGGATAAGGATAATGTTGGCAACACGGTTGTCTTTTGTTGCGCTTCCCTGTGATATTTCATTACTTGGCACTCCATGTTATTACTCTTACTGTTTTTTTTTTTTTTTGGGGGGGGGGGGGGGGGGGGGGGGGTCAAACTCTTACTGTAGCCGAGTCAATGTCGAGAAGCACCAGCTCCATCTTTGGGATCTACACATTTAATCACTCTTCAAGCAAATAACGATATGATCCATACTCTTTCTGAAGGGCACACTAAGTTGTTCGTTTTTGCAGAGGAAGCTGATATTGAAGTTCGCCCACGAATATAGGGTCGGACAGTGGAGACCTCGAGCCAAGCCTGCCAAAGCTTGAGGACAGTGCCTGGTGAAAGTTACCAAAGCATATCTTTCTTTTAGCATATGCACCTGCAGAATTCCTTCTGTGCTTGAGCTTCAATTGCTATAGACAGGTTTTACTTGTGTTGACATCAATTTCATGCCCTTCTACTGCCTTTTGCTGGGAAAAGACCATTTCGAACCCTCTTGTGCATGCTTGGTGTTGACAGACAGAAAAGCACGGAACTGGCTTGTGCAAGCGTCCATATTTTTGTACTCTCATTGTGGTATGGACTGAAATCTTTTTAAGTAATTATAATTTATATTCTGCAGGAAGATTATCTTCTTTCCGTGTTTCTTGTTCCGTTATGTTCGCACCAAACCACATCCAAGATTTTGATGGTACATTGTGAAACAAGTTTCAGTTCATTATCACTGCATGCATAAGATGATGACAAACAAAACATCTCTTCTAAACCACTGCACAAACTCCATAGACTCTACTGTTCTTAACCATAAAGCAATCTTTGCTCACAATCTTATGACTTTTAGTTTCTTAGAAGTGCAGTGCCGATCTTGTATGAAGCATATGCATCAATACAAGCATACTCCACTTGGTTCATATTGAGAACTCTCACCTGCCAGTCACTCATGGTAACATGCCTGGGCTTGTCCATGACGAGACCCACCACCTCAAGCGCTAGATCCTTCAAGCCTGGCCTACGAAACCTCCCCGGCCAACGGATTTTCGCCAGCTCACGGATATCCTTGTGCACTGCGCACTCCAGGCCGTACTCAACTCTGAGCTTGTCCACGTCGCCATCAACTTCAACCCCGACGAAAGTGAAGCTCGGTGTTTTGAGAAAGTCCTTAAACGATTCAGGAATGTAGTCGATGTAGAATAGTTGAACGATCAGGCATCTCTTGTCGATGCAGAGCTGCAGGGTGGCGGTCTTGTTGCTCATCCACTCGATCTCATGAGGCCTCCACTCTATGTCCAACCCGACAATGGTCGGGCTCTGGGTGTGACGCGAGAGAGTTTCTTGTACCCATTGGTCGACCACAGCACCCTTGTCGGTCACTGTCGTTTCGATGGTTCTACCATCAACAGTGACATTGTATTTGGAGGTCGCGGGATCGAACGCAGTACGGGATCCCACACGAGCGGTATGTATCATTCTCTTATGCTCAAGTCCACTGTCTTGCATATTCAGCGTGTTCGACAATGGCGAATTTGTAAGGCTTCAGCATAAATACCAGAAGGGAAAAAGAAAAGAACAAAGAAAAGAGGGAAGATAATATGTAATGCTTCATCAAATTTCCATCTCGAACAAAATACTGATATAAACTCCCCAGGACTTCTACTTCACCAGCTTATGAATTAAACCTCAGTAATATGTGATGCAAGATTCAAAAAATATCCATTTCTCGATGCGGTTCACCACTAACCAAGCTGACATCTAAAACGTGCCAAACCTGTTTCATCAACGCCACATTTTTCAACACATTAGAACACATTAGTAGATTGTGACGTTATAAACCACAACACCATGCCCTTACGCCTTAGGCGACACTTCGGTGGTGTGCGGTGGAGGACTGTTTGTATTCTGCGCTTTTTTCAATATATATCTTACCTTTACCAAAAAAAAAAAAAAAGCCACAACACCACACTGCCAAATACTATGCACACAGGATTTTCTATTTGTTCACGTAGACTGGGTCGTAGGGTGTGTTAGCCGTGAAGCATCCAATTATGACACACAATCTCTGTACCATAGGCCGCTTTATTGCTCCACAACATTATATTCATCAAGATTGCTAAGTTTTTGTTACTGTTGTTTTCTCCTCCCTCAATCCAGTTGGTTTGCAAATTAGTTTTCTTTTTTTTGGTTCTTTTTTTTTTGTTCATTCTGTCCTCCAATCCTGATTGGTGGAAGAGTGTACATATTTGTGACCTGTCGATCAGAAACATGATTAGAAAACGTTTCTCCAATCAAGAATGAAGGAAAAAGAGGGGATTTTGCATTCAAATGGTGAGTTCATTTGGACTAATTTGACAAAGCCATTTTACTTGCTGGTTCTTCTTCCTTCTTCATGATCTTCTTCTACGCTTTGGTCCACTACACACACACACACACACAAAAGAAAACGGTACTCTCTCTGGACACATCACAGCGAACTCTCAATAAAAAGGGGATGCGTGTCTAGGCATGCAGTATCGACAAAAAAGAAACAGAAAAAGTACAGGCATTCAGCAAGAGGTCCAAACCCTACAAAGGTTCTAATACTAACACTTCGCCATGTCAAGGAGTCTACAATCGCAGTCTCATACTATACCCATTATTTTTCCTAGTGAACTGAAGCACATGACATCCATATAGCTTTGCTCAGTCAAATCGAGCCACCAACGATGGCTAAACATCCCCTGTATCAGAATATACCATCTACCATTGCAAGTCACATAACAGTTCCCCGCCTCAAGCAACACTTTTCAACAACCAGCACCAAAACCCAGTAACAGGTCACTGAGCTGAGGCAGGTTCGAGAGAACAGTGACTAAAAGAAAAGATAACGAAAGACTACCTTGTCCAAACCAAAACCTGGGTGCAAATCGCGAACGGATTCACTCACTCGGCGGCAGCTAACAGCCAAGAGAGAACAGTCGCGAACCTGTGGACGTCGGAGGGAGGCGCCGAGGGTATAGCGTGGAAAGCTTGGAAGCGAGACAATGGCGGAGGGGAGGCACCGAAATGTTTTTATCAACAGACACAGTGTCGTGGATCTCGTGGGTATAAAAGCTACCCTCGAAATATTTCCCCGATAACTACAAATTTAACCTCGCATTAGTAAGTTGTCCTCGAGGAAAACACGAAAAACCAAATCAAATTTAACCGCTCATATTAAGTCATTCGTGCTCATATACAAGTTCGCATACGCATACCTCGAGATATTTCCCCGACAGGCGATGACTACAAGGTCGCGGGATCACGATGTTGGATAAATTTAAACACCCGAAAAAAAATAAGAATTGTTGGAAATATGTTGAAAAAGATGAGAAAAGTAAGATCAATTGTTTGAGTTCTGCTAACACTGTTCTTAACGATAATTTCACTCCTCGGAATATGCAGCCCGGCGCGTAAGGCTCTAGCAGCTATCCTCCGATACAATAGATCTTTCTCTATATTCCGCACAGAATAAAAGAGGGAACAAGAAAGTTGCAAAAAACGCCAAGAGATGCGTGAATTCAAGCGTAAAATAACGAATGATGAAAGTAAAATAAAATGTACGAGACACGATATATATAAAAAAAAAAAAAAACCCAAAACGGAAAAAATCAAGGGAAAAAGAGAGGTTTGACTATCTTCATTAACGAGTACAAAAATACAATCAAAGATTAAAAAATCTAACAAGAAGAAATGAAAAATAAAGGTTTCGGGGCAGAAGCGAAAAGCTCCGCATAGAAGTGAAAGCAAACATTACATTATAATGCGCAACATATCTTTTTGATAGCCCCATTTAAAAAACCCCAAGATAAAATGTATGGTTCAAAATAACTTTATCTCTAACTAGAACTTTATCTTTATTTTGAAAGTAAAACTTAAAAAAATCTCCACCTTGACTTCAAATCTCCGGTAGAACATTTTACCAAATGCCACAAAACCTCTCTTCCTCACCACCAAGGGTAACCACACGAAGCCACACACCAAATGCGGAATCGAAAACATACAGCCCTAAGCCTAAATTAGTGTACTTGATGTAGGAAACGATGGATGAAACATCACTAACTCCGCATAAGTAACTCAAATGGCGAAAACACTAACCAAGTCCAAACAATGCTTAAACTTGGTAAAAAAAAATTGGTTTTGTTAACATATCTGCTAGATTATCCAGCTTTGGTACTTTCTTCACCATTATTGTACTTTTAGCAAACTCATCATGTACAATGTGATAATAAATATCGATATGTTTCGTTGTCTCGTGATACATCGTGTTTTTGGTCAAGTGGACTCCATTTTGGTTATCGCAATAGATAATGGAGGCTCCTTCCTACATCACTCCAAGTTTTATAACAAAATGCTTCAAATAAAGAGCTTCTTTTGTTGATTCCATTGTTGACGTGTACTCTGCTTTGGTGGTCCATAGAGCAATCATGTCTTGAAAAAATTGCTCTCCAAATAATTGCGGAACCACCAAGTGTAAAAATATAACCTATCAGATTTTCTTTTATTGAGATCACCTACATAGTCAGTATCAATGAAGTCAACAACTGGATGCCCGTTATCACAACCTCTATCAAAGACCAGACTAACATTTAAGGTACCCCAAATATGCCGAAGAATCCACTACACTATTTTCCAGTGAGCTTTACCTGAATGTGCCATATACTTCCTCACAATACTAATTGCTTGGGAAGTATCTAGATGAGTGCAAATCATAGCATATATAAGATTACCCATAATACTAGAATATGGAACTTGAGACATCTCATCTTCATCTTCTTTGACTTTAGTTGACAAAAAAGCAGAAAGTCTAAAATGAGACATTAAAGAAGTACTTACTAGTTTCTTCGTACTTTCTCAATATATCCTTTTTGTGAAAGGTATAACTTCCCAACTTGTCTATCTCTATTAATCTCTATATCTAAAATTTTCTTGGCAGCTCCAAGATCCTTCATCTTAAATTTCCTACTAAGTTACCATATTTTTGACATATCCTTCGCTCAATAGACATGTCATCCACATAAAATAACAAATAAACAAAATAACTATCAAACAGTTTCTTGTAGTACACACAACTATCATGCACACTTCGAGAGTAGTCATCACTAAACGTAAGGCTATCAATTCTCTGGTATCATTGCCGTGGAGATTGCTTGAGATCATAGAATGAGCGTTTCAATCTGCAAACATGATTTTATTTATCTTCAACAACAAATTTCTCGAGTTGAGATATATAAATTGTCTTCTTAAGCTCCCATGTAGAAAAACAGTCTTGACATCAAGTTGATCAAGTTCCAGATCATATAGGGCCTTTAATGCAAGCATTATATGAATGGAACTATATTTTACAACTGGAGAGAACAATTCATTGAAGTCTATCCCCTCCTTTTGATTAATACCTTTCACTACCAAATGTACTTTGAATCTTTCAACAGCAACCCCTAGAATTTCCTATTTTCCTTTGAAGATCCACATGCATCTAGCAGCTCTTTTGCACTTAGGCAATTTCAAAAGATCTCAAGTTTGGTTCTTATGAAGAGACCCCATCTCTTCATTTATCACAACAAGCCACTTCTCAGATTTAGAACAAATAGTAACTTCACGGAATATAGAAGGTTGTTTAGTATCAAGCTCTTTAGTAACTGTAAGAGCATATGCTACCAAATCAATGATACCATACTTTTAGGGGGGCTTAGTTTGCCTTTTAGCTCTCCTTGCAGACAAAGTGTTGTTCAACTTTATTTACTTCATCTTTAATCGAATCTGAGTCTTATTGCTCACTGTCACTTTCTGATCGAATGGGAACTCTTCAGAGGTTCTCCGTGGATGCTTTACACCAGACTCCACCTCTTTCGCTATATTTTCTTCTTGACTATTTGTAGAGTCGATAACTTTTCTCTGATCAAGCATAGAAATTTCATAAAAAAAATAACATCCACACTGATTATAAACTTCAATGACTAAGGGTCAGAGTACCACTATTTATATCCCTTAACACCATCTGCATAATCAATAAAAATACCTTTCTTAGCTCTAAGGGGGGACATCCAAATGCTTGCAAAACAGAACAATCAAAAGGGTCACCGGACCATACTTCTCATTTGAGTCTCACATTCAATTGCGGTGGAAGGAGAACGATTTACCAAATAAAATGCCATGTTCATGACTTCAGTCCAAAAATCTTTTTCAAGTCCAACATTAGAAAACATACATCTAGCTCTCACTAAAAATGTTTGGTTCATGCGCTCTACCACCCCATTCTGTTGAGGTATATATCTGATTGTTCGATGTCGAACAATCCCTGAATTTTCGCAGTACTTGTTAAAATCACCTTCGCAAAACTTAAGACCATTGTCCGTCGTAAGACGCTTTATCTTCTTGCCATCTTGATTTTCAATCCACACATCCTACTTCTTGAAAGTATCAAAAACATCACTTTTACGCTTAAAAAATAAATCCAGAATTTTCTAGAAAAATCATTAATAAATGTCAGAAGATAAGCTGCACCACATTTAGATGTAATTTGTGTAGGTCCCCACAAATCGAAATGAATGTAGTCAATTGTGCCCTTCATCGAGTGCACCCAGTACTGAAACTAACTCTGCGCTGTTTCCCATACTGTTTCTCATACATACAGCTCAAAAAGCCAAGTGAGAATATATACTCCCCATAGAGTAAATCATGCTTACTCAAGATAATCATTCCCCATTCTCTCATGTGGCCAACTGCATATGCCACGATCTTGATTTATTAGAAACTAAAGATAATGATATATTTAAAAAACCTACACTGTACTTTCCTACAAAACGTAAGGACCATTCTTCTTATTACGTCTCATCATAATCAAGGAGCCTTTTGAAATTTTTAAAACTCCACATCCATTGATATACATACATCTAATGGAAACGAAACTACTCAAAGAAAGAAGGTTCTTCTTTAGATCTTGCACGTGCCTAATATTTGCCAAAGTTCTTTCTACATTGTCATGACATTTGATCTGTACTGTTCTAATACCCACAATCTTGCAAGCTGCATTGTTGTCCATCAAAACTGAATCATCAGTAACTTTCTCATATGTGTGAAACCAATCTCTATTTGGGCATATGTGGTATGAATATACTAAATTCAAAATTTGTTCATCGTGTACATGAATCTGAAGACAAAAAAGTAATAATATTCTCTGCATTAGTAGAATCATTAACCTTCATCGGGCTAGCCGAATCAGAACTCTCCATCAACTTTTTTCTCTTAGCCTTGAGCAAAGGACACTCGTTTTTATACTATCCAAACTTGTGACAATAGCAATACTCAACTTTTTTCTTGTCTAGGCCTGACCTAATCTTTAAATGCCCTTTATTATTACTGCGTATATCCTGATGATTCGACCTTTTCCTAACAAATAAGCCATCTATTTTATCGGCATTACTACTCACATTTAATTTTGTACACATCTACATGGAATTCAACGAGGCCTTCACATTCTCAAGAGTTATGGATTCTCTTACATACAACATAGAATTCACAAAATTCTCATGCGAAGTCGATAGCGAGCATTACACAATTAGGATGGTCCTCATCATCTAACTTCAAATCTAGATTTTTCATATCCATAAGATTTTAATCATTCATCTATATATTCTTGGATAGCAGTGATTTTTTGCATCTTTAGCATGTAAACATGTTGCTTGAAGAATAATCTTGTTGGGAGAGACTTCTTCATTTAGAGACTTTCTCACTTTTACCACAATCCAAAAGCCATTTTTTCATCAGTTACCTCACGAAGCACCTTGTCAGATAATGATAATTGAATGGTGTCGTGTGCCTTTTCTTCCATCTTTTCTATATTTGCAGTAATCATGTCCTTGAGCAATTCCATCCAAGGCTCTAACCAAATCTTCTCGATGCAACAAAGCCTTCATCTTTATCGTCCATAGCCCGAAATTATTTTGGCCGTCGAAGGGTGCCACTTTGAATTTGATATTTGCTATCTCAAATAAAAGACCGAAACTCACTTGCTATGATACTAATTTATTGAGCAAAACGCCAAGAGATGTGCGAATTCAAGCGCGAAATAGTGAAGGATGAAAGTAAAATAAAACGCATGAGGAAATATACGTGAAAAACCAAAATGGAAAAAATCACGGGAGAGAGAAGGGTATCACTATCTTCAATAATAAGTACTAGTGTAAAATCAAAGATAAAAAATCTAATAAGAAAAAATAAAAAATAAAGGGCTTCGGGGGCAGAAGCGAAAAACTTGGCATATAAACAAAAAAAAAACTTTACAATGTAATGCGCAACATATCTTTTTTATAACTAATCTAAAAAACCCTAAGATAAGGTAGTTGGTCCAAAATAAACTTATTTTCAACTTGAACTTAACCTTTAATTTGAAAATCAAACATGACAAAGAAAAACGACATTAACTACAACCCAGCATGATTTTGATTCCGTTCAAACACATTCTCTAATGGTTTTGTTTAGTTTTGTTATTCAAATAATTGAATCGAGCTGAACCATTCACACCTCTAATAGAGAATACTGTGCATGCACAGTGCATGCATTGAAGGAGGCACGAAGTTGGACGTGGGCATGCAAATGAAAGGAACAAAAGAAGTCCACTGAACATGAATAAAGAAGAGTCCACTTCTGCGGCCATGTCTTTCTTCGATGATGGGCACCCACCAGACTTTAGAAAAATGTGCACAACTTATCTTCTCTTTAATGTTCTGAATGAGCTTTCCTCTTTCTTTATCTGATGGCCGTACAAGTCAATTGTGCCATGTCTTTTCCATCCCTCTTTCCTTTGGATTCGGATTACCTGCCCGCCTCAATAGGCGCAAGTGTCTTAATTTGATCGGGGTCGTCCGTTATGACTAAGATCTCCTAAAATTGCGGCACCCTTTACTATTATTATTTTTTTTGCTGTCAGATTGATGACCCTGATCTGACAGAGCACGTTCAGCCCTGATCAAATTAGGGCAGACGATCCGTTTCCCTTTCCTTTTCCTTCGTGTGGAACCCGTAAGGCAGGTACGCAAAAGAAATAAAAGAACAAAAGAGATGCAGATCTTTGATGGTGGAAGACCCAGCTGATTTCTCTCTCTGTCTCTCTCCTCTCACAATTCTTTTGTCCTTTTCTCTTTCTCAACTTTTTCCTGCTTTGGCCTTGTTCAGCAAAGACTTTTGACCAAGAATGTTTTTTCTTTTTTGGTTTGTGGGGGGGGGGGGGGGGGGGGGGTTTGCAGAACTTTTTTCTTTGGAGAGCGCGGGTTCTCTTTTGTGCGTCTGGATCCCCTGCCAAGCTCCTCCCCTGTCAAGATGTGCTTGGGTCAATCGTGATCGTTCGTTCAATCACGGACGGTCACGATTTGATGTTGAAAAGGTAACAAAAAAATAAACAATACATGAACAGTACAGTCATAATTTGATGTGATCGTGATCGTTCGTGATTGAACGGACGGCCACGATTGACTCGGGCACACCTTGACAGGAGAGGAGCTTGGCAGGTGATCCGAATCCCACTTTTGTGGGCTTGGATCACCTGCCTTACTTTTTGTAAGGTAGGGGGATCCCCACCCTTCATTTAGGTTGGTGGGGATCCCCCTACCTTACAAAAAGTAAGGTCTTTAGTGGCGTTTCTCCCAATCACCCCTCTGCCCTATCCAAAATCACTAGAATACGCTTGTCATCCCAATCTATTCTTTACCCTACCTTAAAATATCTCAAAAATAGGGTCGGACATAATTGATAGCCCTATTTCGACATGGAATGCCACTTGTAGTGAAATCTTGGGACTCTTGATTGTCGTTGTGGAAGAAACCAAAAAAGGACTTTTGGTTTTCCGATTCATTTCGCACTGATTCAGGGGGGGAAGCGTGATCAGTGATTATGAACTTGTCTCCTTGATTTTGGAACTGTCTCTGTTTATGTTATCGGGTGATTATCTATGTTTGATTCCTGTGCCTATCTTTAATCCAAGGAAACTGCAATTTTTAGCGTTTTCCATCATCAGTCGTACTATTCTTACGGGTATATGAAATAAACAACATACCTGAATCGGAACACGAGAATCCACCCAAATTTTCGAGTATTTGCGGTTTGGATTTTGTTTGGGTTGGGTAATGGCTTAAATTCTTGATATTATAAAGATTTTGGGTCAAGCTATGTTTCGGTTTGGGTTTGCCACGTTCGTATGTTGAAGCTTATCTAAATTTGATTTGCATTTCGTGTGATCATTCGTAAAATTGAGAATTTTTTCTGCCATTTTGGGCAACTGCGATTTGATCGCCGTTTAGGTAGATCCTAGCTTAACTTTCCAGATGTAGAGTGTGAACATCAGTAGTAATTTTCTAACCCAGTGAAAAGTAAATGTCACTCGCGTACTTCGAAAGGAATGCCAAAACAAAAAAGAAAAAGGTGGATCTTTCGGTGGTCTCTTCTCTTGGTCAAAAGTTTCTGCTGAACAAGGCCAAAGCAGCAAAAAAGTTGTGAGAGAAAAAAGAACAAAAGAATTGCGAGAGAGGAGAGAGAAACCGGGTGGCTCCTCCATCATCAAAGATCTGCATCTGTTCTTTTATTTCTTTTGCATGTCTGCCTTGCGGGTTCCACATGCAGGAAAAGGAAAAGCGACGGAAAAGACATGGCGGGACAATTGATTTATACGGCCATTAGAGAAAGAGAGGGGAAAGCTCATTCAGAACATTAGAGGGAAGACGAGTCGTGCGCATTTTCCCTAAAGTCTGGTGGGCGCCCATCGTCGAAGACATGCTTCAATTTGGTACGGGAGCTAAATGCTTGCCTTGTAACTAAATAAATGAAACGCGACTTGTCTTTTGTTGTATTTTATTGTTTGCGACTATCTTTTCCGGCAAAAGAGACCAGTTAAGTTGAGAGGACATTGCTTTTCTACTTCCAAACAAGGAATTCAAGTTGACAATGTGACCCATAAACATGCAGAAACAGCCACACCAAGTGTGGATTTTGTCACAGGCAATTCCTTCAATTGTTTTGTCACAGGCAATTCCTTCAGTTGAACTTTAGGTCAGTGCATGCGTATCTGCTCCTATATATTCAAATGTATTTTGTTGCAGCCATAGCAAGTGTAGATCTATTATGCCACGATCCCTTAAGAAAAGAGTTTTAGATCCATCATGCACTGATCAGCTTAGACCATTCAAAAGAGGCAGAAAACATTATATTGACGGCAGTTCAGTTACATCTCATGATCTCAAAGGAGGAGCATTCTCTTCTGGGCTTAAGGTAAATTACTATCTTTCAAATTCATCACATTGTTGTAGCAAGAAAAATAGGTTGCCTGGAACGCTAGAATTGAAAATTAGCAACATGTTATTGTAAGTATCGATAAGCTTTTGTATAGCCTTCAACTGCTTTACAAAAGTAACACTAGGCCTCCATTTAGAGAAATCATAGGTACAACTCGCCAAACGATGGAACAGAGATATCTGGCCTGTCATGAATTTTCTGGTCAGAAAGAACAGCAAACAAGAATCTTGATAAATAAAGAAGTAAAACTTATACAGAGTTCATAGAGACCTCAAAAGTTATGATTCCTCACCTCTTACCACCACCAATGGAGCTGCCACAATCGCAAGCTTTTACCGACCGACCATGACCTCGAGCTTCACAACTCGAAACTCCGGTGGTTTGGGCGCCGCGACCATTGTTGCTGCAAGCTTAGAGCCTGAGCTCGCCGTCATGGGTCTGCAATCTACTTCCATCTCTATCTTAATTTTGTTTTTTCTTATATTGTTTGATGTGAAGCCTTTTGTGCTTATTATAATTTCCAGCGAACCGTAAGGCGACATGTATATTCTGGCATGACACGTGCATTCACCAAGTTCCGTATCAGTAATTCTGCAGTCAATGGGAACAAAAATTAACCAATAGGAGAAAACGTTGACATTTTCTAAAATGTTGAGACACGTTTTCTGAAACTGATGCATAATAAGATATCTTTCTTAGCGGAAACGTTAGATGCTTATTGATTTAATCACGCAACGGCAGTTAGAGTTGGATAACCCCATCTCTTGGAGAAAATGGGATTGCTTGAAAATTTCCTCCTATGCTGTGTGACATCTTCAATTTGTCATTAAAAAAAAAAGTATCAACTTCAGTTTGTATCCTGGCGGAAATGAATGTTACAAGTCTAATAGGATCAAAGGGTCAGATTCAGCATAGTCTTACTATCTCGTACCCGAGGGCTTATTGCGACTCCTACTAGATTAATGACTGCTATTAACTCATAAAAAGTGGTCGCATAAGCAATGCCGAGTGTGATAAGTACAGAGAAGAAATTTGACGATCTATTTCTCCCCTTCGAAGATAAGTTATGTGCCAACATCAGAATTTAAATTTGAGTGTACGACATTGGACAAGCTTGGTTACATATATATACTTCTCAAAATTTGTTTTATCATTATCCATTTTCGTGGCCTTATCTTGACCAATGGGAAACTAGATGAATGATGTCACTGTTATTCCCAGTTTTGTACTCGAGTCTTAGGCTGTGAGAATTTTATTCGTGACCAGTTGGGCATTCTTTTTCCTCGAAAGCCCAGCTTCTTTTTCATTAGATATTTGGCCTACTGCTTTTCTTCTGGTTATCTATCAACTTAAGAGTGAGGGTAGTGCGTGTTAGAATACTCGTGCACATGTAAACACTTAAGAAGTGAGTGTACCTGCGAGATAATTGAGGTGATCTCGACTGAGGCTCAGATGAGAGAAAGTAATTGAATTGGTTTTGACATTTTCAATGATGTACTGTCACGACCTAAAAAAATCAGGATTTCCAATCTTAGGTTAATGGATTACTAGATTAATTAATTAAATTAACTAACCTAGCTCGAACTCTCCCAAATTCTACCAAATCGTGACTTATGGTTCAAATGATTGTCTTGCAAAAGATTTTTTATCGTTTCGGAGCCACCACTAATCATTTCTAGGTAGGTTGATTAGAAACCTAAATAAAATAGCGGGAGAAAACTATTTTATTTCTGCGAACCAGAGATTTTAAGTTCGGGACTTGATTATACTAATTTTTCAATTAATGCCCTTTCGGTACCAATTTTATGAAAAAAGTTCGACCTGGCAATTTTTGATGAATTTTGACTTGAAGTTCAAAGGTGCAATTTTTTGTGTTTTTTTTATATGTATCTTCGAAATTAAAAAAATTAATGAAAATTGAGGATAGATTGGTTCAAGATTAACTTAAAGTTTTCGGATTTAAATTGCATTAATTCCCAAAATTTTTAAGAAAATCTTTAAACCCTATGTTTATAATCTATCCTAATGGACGTAATCAGATTTGATTTATTGAATATAATCCATGAGATAGGATTTCTAGAAAATCCTATCTTTCTAAAAATGATGAGACGTGGTTTAAAAGAAACCATATCTTCCTCCTTTTTTTAAATTTTTCTGTGATTTTCTGACATGAAAATTAAACATGAGACATGAATGATTTTTATTTGTTTTTTCTGATTTTTCTGATTTTATGTTTTATGAATAAATTTAAATTCAAGTTGCAAATTTTTTAATGAAAAAGATAATTACCGCCATTTATTTCGAGTCAATGTTCAATCTGAAGCCTGACAGATCGACCCTCAAATTCGAAACGCCCGCTATGGAAATAGCGGTTGCGGATTAGGAAATTTTCCTAATCGATCACATTTTGAAAAGATTTTGATATCTTGAGTATATATTCAGAAAGATTTCCAGATTGTGACAAGATTATACAAAGATTTCAAAATATTCGCATCACGATAAAATCTTTCCAAATTAAACACAAGATATATTGCATGATATCTTTCAGATTTTTGATCTCCAAAATTAACATGCAATCTTCCAATTCCAGCAATATCTCAATTATCCAAAATCACGCAACTAAATCTTCAAGATTTGCAAACTCCAAATTAGGCAATCGAATATGCAGAGATATGAAATCAAAGCAATTCAAACAAAATAGGCAAGGCAATATTCGGAATGTCAAACTAAGAAATATACCTAATCTCCGAGGATTTATTTTCCAAAATAGGATTGCATTGAATCTTGTGAATCGGATGGAAATCCCGAACGGACGACCGACGATGGAGCATATGAACGATGGCCGGCAGTGGAGGTCACATGGCTACTCAAGGGACAAGGTGGCCTCGTTGACATCCGCGGGAAAATAATTTACGAGGAGTCCAAGAAATGCCAAACATGCTTGATTTACAATTGATCACTCCAGCTTGGCCCGAAGACGATTGTAGATCACAACTGCAGTTCCTAGTTTGGTATATTGCGGACATCGATTCTGATTTCAACTTAAGGGATTGAAACCAGCAAACTCTGCGGCTTTCGACAGCGATGATCACCGGCATGGAGAAAACACGGTGAAATTGCTTGATGCTGCATGTTTTATTCCATCGTACCGAACCTACGGTCACATCATCCCGAGCTTCCTGGTCAAAATATTTCTTTTTTTGCACCAAGGAAAAAAATCACAAAGCCCATAACGTCAATTGTGTAGATCTGTAACAAAAATCCATAATAAGACAAATCTACTATTTATGCTTTAAATAACTAAGACTTTGATGACTCCTTCTTTGACCGTGGACATGGGGAAACAGAAGGCACCGCTTAATCTTGACCCTGTAATTGTCGCTCGTCCACGCAACAAGAGCAAACCGAGGATTTGCCTGTTCGAATGGTCAAAAAAAGAAATTGAGCCGAGGGGAAACGTTTCATCTCGGTGCTCCGTTCTAACGGGGCCTGCAAAACAGAATCATATGTTTCGCCAGACGGGGGAAAACTGCGATGATAGTCAAGCGGTGGATCTCGCGATCTGGCTCTCAATGTGGACAGCCTACTTGTCGAGATTTGGTGGTTGCGAGATTCTTCGGAAATACCTGCTAGAGAAAAAAAAAATGAAATAGGAGCTCACAGGGACGTTTAGAATACGTCACCGACTGATTTTGATGTGCTCACTTTGGTTTGTGTCCACTGGATGTCGTCAGGCACGCCTGGAAATCGTCTTGCTTGGATATTCGTCGGCCTGGTCCTCGAGAGGAGCCAAAAATCTCCTTTTGTTTTCCGTCCCTTTTCTTTGCTTCGTTCTCCCTCTCTCAAGATGCTGTATGTGTATAACGAATGTGGCCCCCCTGCCGTATATGACAATTGTCTTGGCCTCCAAACCTGCAGAAAAAAAAAACGTGAGGAAAGAGGACGCCTCTCTCTTCCTTTTACCTCAAAAGTGCCGTGTATGTCAATTGAATTGCCTACTCTTTTTGAAAAGAGCGCTCTTGGCAAGTCCGGATACACGCAATTAATCGCTGAATTAGAGGGATGAATTGTCGTTGAGAATTCAACGTATGAGAGCTTCCTTTTATGTGGGTCCCCACGAATATTCCCTTTCTCCATAACCAGATTCGTTCTACCATATACAGAAACAAACGATCTTTCGATTCAATCAATCATGCTGCTGACCTATCTATTTCAATTCGAGATCCAATCTCGAAGGTGAAATAAGCATGGAGCTAATTGTCTAATCCTCTTCCCTTTTCCGGAAGAAAGATTCCAAAACAAAATTAAATTTTCAGCTTGATTGGCGGAACTCTATTGATTGTTTTTTTTTTAATGCACGTGTGGGCTTTTTCATAAACAAACGGTGGCCGAGTATAATTTCTTCCTCCATTACGTTTGTACACTCCAGTAGTTGATCATGCATATTGGGAATTATGCAAATTCTTTCCACAGTACGAAAATTGTTCCTCAAATCCAACTTCTTGACTGGATATCCCTCTGTATGAATTTCAGTCATGTTTCCGAACCTCAAAACCATTCACTTATGTCCTCTTCTCACCAATCCAATTAGATATGGATGTTAATGCAACGCATGCAGAAAATTAATGCATATGAAACTACACTAAAATGATTTAAACATTTTTTTCTAGAGACTAACGGTAGCCTCTAATTTTTATACAAATTTTTCTAAATGAATTAGCCAAAATTTAGGTGTCAACAGCTGCCCCTCTTTGAGTGGAAGCTCGCAGAGGTTTCGCTCAAAGACTAAAAGTGGCACCTAAATTTTCATCTAAATCGTTTTTTTTTTTTTTTGGAAATGATGCAATGCAAGACTGAAAATAACATGCGTCTAACTTCTTTTTCCAAAGAACTTACGCATGGATCGCGTAAGGGGTATCTGTTTCTGCAAATACCATATACGTTGAGGATTCCCTTAATCACCAGCGCTGTGAGGATCTTAAGGAAATGGGCCCAACCGTCCTCAGGAATTTCTTTCTTCCTGACTCGGGGAGACGCAAGATGTCTGTAAGCCGAATTTGCGAGTTCTGGATCGCAAATCGGTAATGCTTCTGCGCCACGATCATCCGCTCATCACGTGAAGCATTAGCTGTGAGTAAAACTTTCGAACCATGATCATCCGCTCATCACGTGGAACGTCGGCTAAGAATAAAGCTTTCAAACCACAATCATCCGCTCATCCTGTGGAATGTCAGCTGAGAAATGCCTTTTGCATCACGATCATCCGCTCATCACGCGAAGCATTAGCTGCGAGTAAAGCTTTCGAACCACGATCATCCGCTCATCACGTGGAACATCGGCTAAGAATAAAAATTTCAAACCACAATCATCCGCTCATCCTGTGGAATGTCAGCTGAGGAATGCCTCTGCATCACGATCATCCGCTCATCACGTGAAGCATTAGCTGCGAGTATAGCTTTCGAACCACGATCATCCGCTCATCACGTGGAACGTCGGCTAAGAATGAAGCTTTCAAACCACAATCATCCGCTCATCCTGTGGAATGTCAGTTGAGAAATGCCTTTTGCATCACGATCATCCGCTCATCATGTGAAGCATTAGCTGTGAGTAAAGCTTTCGAACCACGATCATCCGCTCATCACGTGGAACGTCTGCTAAGAATAAAGCTTCCAAACCACAATCATCTTCTCGTCCTGTGGAATGTTAGCTGAGAAATGCTTCTGCATCACGATCATCCGCTCATCACGTGAAGCATTAGCTGCGAGTAAAGCTTTCGAACCACGATCATCCGCTCATCACGTGGAATGTCTGCTAAGAATAAAGCTTCCAAACCACAATCATCTTCTCGTCCTATGGAATATTAGTTGAGAAATGCTTCTGCATCACGATCATCCGCTCATCACGTGAAGCATTGGCTGCGGGCCGGATTTGCGAAATACTGTATCGCAATCTGAGAAAATCTGAATCATGTTCGAAGACCCCTTGATGCTCTAGTGAGATCAGAAGTTTGTTACCGAGAGCATGGCATGAAGAAAGGAAGTGGCCGACCGAAACTTACTTGAAGGAAAGCAGTAAAACAAGATTTAATGAAGTGAGAAATAGATTGTCGTATGGTTTATTTTAGGACGGAGTGAAGGAAGACTATTAGAGTTGTGGAGGAGCAGATTTCCTATATTCCAGATTGTCCTTCGTAGTTCTTTTCCCTATTTATATTTATTTTCTTATTATTTCTTTTCCCTCTATCGATTCTTTGCTTTTATTCTATTTTATTTTATTTTATTTATTATTATTATTTTATTTTATTTATTTATTTGGATTCATCGACCGCCGACTCCAACTAGTTTGGGTTAAAGATGATGTTGATGTTGTTGATGATGTTGAATTTAATGCTATGATGGAAAAAATAGGAGATACTAAGGCTATGTTCCGTCGTTTGGATTTATCCATATGATAGGATAGATGACAAATGCTTGGTTCTGTTCTACCTTTATAAGAAAATTCTTACATATAAGATTGAACACAGGCATATAGCATCATATCACATGTTTGGTGTTCCTTAGAATTCACTACGGATTTGGTGTGCCTTTCCCAAAGAGGCATGCTGTCTGATAAGCTCACTACTTAAGTTTGGAATATATTTGGAAGATGGAAATTCCATATATGAAGTCGTCGAAAGCACAAAATTATTATCCTCAATCTTTGGAATACCGGTCTCCCTACAATATCCTCTAGGCAAATTTTCATTAGATACATTGTTCTTTCTTGACTTTGCAAGGAACAACGTTAGAAGAAGGATTGACCTTCAAAGGCGCATCTGACAAGTAAACTGTAGCTAATTTGTATGCTTACAATCTTTGGTAACCTCTCAACTTTAGCTGCATGAACAAATCCCATCACTCCATAGAAAGTCAAGTTGAAACGCCAACATAACGAACCTGATCAAGTTCGACATCTTCAGTTAATTCAAGTTTACAATATGACTCTAAACATGCAGAAGCAATTTCGAATTCTAATTGTCATAGGCAATTCGTTAAATTAACCCAACACGCTAATGCATTGTGTATCTACACTCCTATATGTACGAATACATTATCAGTTGCTCAAACAACTATAAAAAGTGTCGATCTCTTAATCTATGACCCCTTAAGAATTTAGATCTCTCATGCGCTGATCAGCTTAGACCATTCAGAAAAGGTAGAAGATATGATATTGACGGAAATTTAGTTACATTCTATAATCTCAAAGGAGGAGTATTCTCTTCTGGTCTTAAGGTAAATTCTCTCTTTAAAATTCATCAAACTCTTGCAGTAAGGACAATAGGTTGCCTGAGAATCCATAATTGAAATTAGCAAAAACCCACGAGTCACCTTCCCTTCGGTGATAAGCCCTTGAAAAGCCTTCCGTTGCTCCACAAATGGTATACTAGGCCGCCATTTAGAGAAATCATAGGCATACTTGCTGAACGATGGAACATAGCGGTCTGGCCTGTCATGAATCTTCTAGTCAAGAGAAGAAGAGCGACAAACAAGAATCTTGAAAAATACAGAAGTAACACTTTTACAGAGCCCATGGAAAAATCAAAAGAAAGCCCTCTTTTCTTAGTTTCTCTGATGATTACAATCCTCGAGCAGCATCCGCTAACCTATTGTTATGCTAACAGAGAGATTGAAAAGCAATTTTGGTAATTAAGCATGCAAAGTAGGGAACATAAGAACTGTATCATATGATTGGATTAAATGAGCAAAATATTATATTAAATACACATCAAATGTGGATCGTTCTGTTCCCTTACCAAAAAAAATAAAATGTGGAGGTCTGTCCAGCTAATATGGAAATGCAAATTTAAATAAGCAAAAATAAGTGCTCCATGTCCAGTCCAGATAAACTAAAATGTGCCGGTCCATTCATGCAAATGTACCACAGATTCATGCACAAAAAACAGTAATGTGCACACATTGAGATCAGGGGAAGGTTGTAAGCTGCGATTCTAATCCGTACGCAGCAACCCAAGATCATCACGTATAGATACACGAATCACACATTCATAGAGTTAAAGAATTGACGCACCTTGTAGTGGAACCGTCGTTCTTGATGCGGAATTGCGACAATCCGATGCCCAAGATCTTCTCCTCTATGAACCCCCTTATCGCTAGCTTCAATGAGACGGCCCCCTCATTCGTCGTGTCTGACAGCTCCTTATGTGAGGTTATGCGGACATCAGGGTTTAGAGGAGGGACTTGAGCTATATTTATAGAGAATGAACCATATCCCCTCATTAAGGATAAGGATATCCCGGCCCATACTATCCAGCACCATATCTTACTATAATTAGGAAATTGTATATATCTTTCTTTATTAGACCAATTAATTTACAATGACAATTAATAAAGCCTAGAACGAATATATTAAAATATATTCTAACATTCTCCCACTTGGGCGAAATTAATTGAAATTGTACTGTATATGCGCATCTTTATATTGGTCTAGAGATATTTCCCAATAGTCAATCCGATCCCATAAAGTTTTAAGCACCGGACCATGACAGTAACTGCATCAGAAGACACAGAGCCATCCACGATCACAAATGCTCTCAACTCTACTGATATAGATTTGATATGGTAGTTTGGCAAATGGATAACATCTCATATAACAGAGACACCTTATATGTTATCCTCCTTGTCAGTCACCATTCTTTCACCTTATGTGTCACGAAACCAGATGTGTCACGAGAGAACATCTTTACGGTTCCAACGAACCAATATATGTCTTACCTTTATAGTTAACTATACTTTACGTGTAACAAGACATATGCCTTTAGCTAAAACAAATAAATGCCCTAGCCATCACTCAAGGTTTACACGATGCCTTGAGATTTTCAACTGATATATGTATTTAACTCTCCTTAATCATTAAAGCTTTATTGCATGCAATGGAGTTGATACATATCTATATATTACAAAATGTAACAAACACAGATGTAAACTTTATTAGAGCAAATATCGAATGCCGCTCCCACTGAACAGCAGCATCTCATGATGCTTACACAACCCGTCAATTAACACGTCATATCAGCATCTTATATTTGCGACATGTCATCTAAATGCGTATGGGAAGAGACCTTAAGTTAGTGAGTGTGCAGCCTTATCATCTGTGTAATAAGCTCTACTGTAGTGTCACCCTTTCATCTGTTACCTTTATGGTCAAAACCTTGATCGCCAGATGCTCAGACCCCTTGGAACCTCTGCTGTTATTAATGAACAACACTGCAGAGTTATAGTCACAATATAACTGTATGGGTTTATTCATAAAATTAAATACGACCAACTTTTAATTAGATTCCGGAGCCAAATAACCTAAATAGTAGCTGAAAAGCATACCACAAACTCCGCTTTCTTAATCGATGATTACATAGATTTCTGTTCACGCTTTTCTATAATACTGCACTTTTCTTTAGACATATAAATGTCTGTAGTTGTCAACTTCACATCATCCTGACAGCTAACAAAACTAAAACCCGAATGCCTTACTAGCTGCAGGTCCTGAATATGTCTGTAAATTAGCATACAGTATTTTGTCCTCTGTAAGTACCTCAAAACTTTCTTAGTAATCACCCAGTGAACGTGTCCTGGATTTAACCAATACATTACAAGAATGATCCATACGAATCTCAATGCCTAGGACAAAACACTCTATATCAAGATCAATCACGTAAAAAATGCTTCGACAATATCTGCTTCGTCTTATGCAATAATTCAAGAAAATTCCTTTCAAGCAAGATATCGTCTGCATAGAACACAAGGAAAATAAATTCCTCCCACTGATCTTGTAGTATATATACTAATTTACTTTGTTCTTGACAAAATAGGATAAAGCTACAATACTATGAGACTTCAAGCCACAATTGTCTAAAAGCTTACTTGAAGCCATAAAATAGACTTTTCAGTCTAGAATCTCTATGAATATGATCAAACTTTATTCCATGATAACTTTATGAGATTCTTCGTTCTTTATGCACAAGTTTATCTAAATCATCTGCTGCAAAACCTTCGGGTTACATAAAACGACTACCTCAAAGTATCCAATTAAAAAGAAGTTTTAATATCTGTATAATAAAGCTCCTTATAATAATGAGCTATAAATACCTTAATCACTTCGAAAAAACTCTTTATGAGAGACTGAGTAAAAATTATTTTAAGTCAACTCATTCTTTACGAGTGAAAACTTTGGCTACTAATCTGTTTTAAACTTCTCAAATAAAACACTGATCAAAATATAATTGGATATAATAAGGTAGACAAAAACTTTCATCTGAAATCCCTTTAAGTTTTACAAACCCAATTGCAGCGATGGACTTGTGACCTTGGGCATACTAATAAGCTTCCAAACACCATATGTTTCATAGTCTGTATCTCGTCTACCATGCACCCAATCACAATTATAATTAAGAACAAGAAATAGCAACTGTATAAATTACTAGATTATTTACAAAGTCGATTTTGTAGTCATGCTCTTCCGGATAGACTATACAATGTGACTTGATGCAACTGATCGTCTCTGCCTGATAGATCTTTTAGGTAGAGCTACTTTAACTTTTATTCTGCGCTTGTAGGGTTTGATAAACTTCATCAGGTATTATCTTAATAACAAGAACCTGAACCCCAACAGAATCGAACCGTAACATACAATGCTCCATGATCATCTGTATAGGCAAAAATAACGACACATGGTCCCTACCACACCATTACCTTTAATAGTCTGTGAGCAACTGCCTTTATTCGGCTATATCAAGCTCCAGCAATTTAGCTATCTGTAATTCCACAATTCTGGTTCCTCATTTAGGATGATAAATCAATATCCCTTTAGATGATATGGGTAAGGCACGAAATAAAACTGAGTGGTTCTGGAGTCCAACTTATCCAATGTTGGATTATGTAACTTTATTTCTGCATAAACACCTCAAACTTTAATATTGTTCAAACTAGATTAACATCCAGTCCATGACTCAAAAGAAGCCAATGAAATATTTTGATAGAAGCATAATGAGTTATTTTCAAAGTTTTACCCCACAGAAAAAACATATAAATTGATTTTACAGATCATACTCTTCATCATATCCGTATGGTGTGATTTTATCTTTTGGCCACACCTTTCTATTGAGGAGTATCGGGCACAAAACCACAACCCAGAATCCTCTCAAGTATTTGGTAAATGGCTCTTTAAGCTATCCAGCATTGACATGTCAACCATGATACTCACCACCTTAGTCAAAACTGACAATCTTTTTTTTTATAATAAATTTATAGACTATAGTAAAAAATATGTTAAACTTGTCACGAAAATTAAAATTTTTCTTTAATCAAATTAAAAAAATATATAGAGAAAAATCATCATTTAAATGTGATAAAAACTCTACACAATATTACCATATATGATCCACTTATACCAGTATAAATGACCTTCAATAGGTCATAACTATCCACTACAGTTTCATCTTTTATCTTGGTTATCTTACCTCTGCTTCAATCTACGAATCTGTCTAGGTCACTTTTAAGAGTGAGCAGAATGCTTGCCTTTATCTGTCTTTCCACTCTCTCTTTACTGATGTGACCAAGAAATATATTCCATAATGCGCATGATTGTTCCTTAGGCTGAGATTTTTTGCAAACAACGTTTCAGCTGTATAGGTGACGTATAATTTATTGGGAGATAAACATAATCTGTACAATCCATTGGACATAGAGTAGTACCCAACTTTATTAAAAGAAATAGTAATTATTTTATTTGAAATCCCAAAAAGAGTAACTACACATGTCCATACTTGATACCGAAAATAAATCTCGTCTTTAAGGAGAGTACATAAAATATATTTTTTAATGTCACAATAAAACCAAAATCCTGAATGACATTCCCATCAATTCAACATCAATTTTATAGTTGTTTTCATAACGAGCTTGATTCAACCTAATTTGGTACTTTTCAGTTTATGAATTCCTATATGGTAAACGCAACATTATATGTCGCACCGCTATTTAGCCATTACAAACCAGATGAGGCTTTAGATAGAATGAATTCACATACCAACACCAAAGAATCATTACTTTATGCTCATACTTAGATAACCAAGTCTTTGTATTAACTGTAGCATTTCTTTATTTCTTTATGTGACTGTTCTTCTTATAAAAGAAGTAGCAATCACCATCCTTCTCAAAGGATGCCTTTCATGGACTCAAATCATCAGAATGACCGGTGATTTACTGTAATACTTTATGAGTATGATTGCAGAACTGCTTAAAATGCAATTCCACCAACTTTAAGACGTCATTTTTAATCTTAATAGAACCATTACACCTGATGTTGAGGAGTCATTGTAGATATTTACCACTCTTAGTAATAGACGAGATATAATTTCAAAGCCTTCAAGGCTTCTTTATTTACTTAGCAGTGCAGTTAACTGGCAGAAAACACTTGTCGCGACCCTCTCGAGGCGCAATGTCATCGAGGGAGCTAATGGGCCGCCCGATCGCTGTCTGATCGGACGCGGGCCTCTCCCAAGGTCCATTATCCAAATCGCAACGGCTGGATATACGTAGTCGACCTTCAGTGCGGTCTGGTGACATGTGATACATGTACATGCCAAGGAGTCGCCACCATTCGTTTCAGAGAGGGTACGATTGGAAACCCTATCGAATAGTTGGGAGTGGTCTATTCGATTCTGCGGAAACTAGAGAAATGGGTTCGGGGACTTAGTTACGCCAACTGTTAGAGTTGACGCCCTTTCGATACCTAAGCTGAATGGTTTATCTGATCCTAGGATTTCATACAGACGAGTGGGCCACAGATCCTAAGTCTAGGAGTTCATGCAGATGAGAATGACTACCCTATCACTCACAATCAGTAAAAATAAAGGCGCAAATCAATGATCCAGTACATGCGGAAAAAACACATGAAGCAACATGGCATCCTTAATGAGGCCCTATTAGCCTAGAGAAATATCAATCAAGGCTTAGGAGTGTTTTTGACATGATTCACTCATGAGGGGCAAAATCGTAATTTTGAACAATTCGGGGACAATTCACCTCGAAAGGGCAAATTTGTCATTTTAGTTGAATTGGGAAGTCAAAAGACTGAGGAAATAGGATTGGCCATCAATCCAATCCATTTCCTATTTTTCGGGAATTTTCAGGATTTTTCTGGAATTTAAAAGTGATTTTACCCTTAGAGGGGTAAAATCGTCATTTTGAACAAAAACGAGGGTTGAAAATCTTAAACATTAGGAATGGTCGACCACCTAACCCAAATCCTAATTTTAAGCAATTTCCAAAACTTGATTGGAATAGGAAAGGCGATTTATCCTTTGAGGGGTAAAATCGTCATTTCAGGGAAAATGGTGAGATTCGAAAACCCTAGCAAAAAGACTCGCCACCTAACTGGCCCTATCCTAATCTAGGCATTTTCGACCTATCTCAAAATACAAGGCAAGAACGAATTCCCCCTAAAGGGCATTATCGTCAATTATCAGAAGAATGGATAAGAAATCCCAAAAATTAGGATCGACCAGTTGTCTGTGGTCAACTCTCAATTTTTGGGGATTTCTGGAATGTCTAGGAATTTCCCACAATTTTCCTACATTTTTTGGGATTTTCTGAGATTTTCTAGCATTTTTTAGGATTTTCTAGAATTTTTCTGATTTTTTTAAATCTTTTTTTGATTTTTTATTATTAAAAATATTTCGGACCGGGTCGACCCGACCCACTCGGACCGGAACCCGGCCCAGACCCGGACCCGCGCGGACCACGGCTCCAAAACGATGCCGCATCGCATTTTTTTATTTTTCGAATTATCCTAATCTGATCCGACGGTCCCTGATGGACCACGTGGCTAATCCACGATCATTGGCTCTGATTACTAAATCTTACGGCTCAGATTGATTAGAGACTCGACCGGAACCGTCCGATTGACCTATTAAGACCTACGGCCACGATTAGAACATGGGATTTGATCAGGACTGTCTATTCTCATTAACCCAAAACGACGTTGCCTGGTCTTTTATCAAAACGGCACCGTTTGTTGTTCTGATTGATTTTTTGATTAAAATCATTTTCAGTTAATCCTATTTACTAATCGGACGGCTATTATTTATTAGACTCGATTAACCTAGACCGTCCGATCTAATGCCGACTCGTCTTAACAAACTAATGGTTGAGCTGACTCGACATCCACGTGGACCAATGGCCTACTGCCACCTAAGGGTTTAACCGGTTGACCGCGCCACGTCAGCTTCGTCTTCAACCTCTCGACCCCGGCGAAATGGACGGTTGAGGAACTCCGGCAACGATCCGACGGTGGATTCTCGATGAAATTATGTGAGACCAACGGCAATCGACTCACGATCGTCTCTAGTTTAACATATCTAGGAATCGCAGCACCTCATTCGCAAAATCACGAGTATCAAGCATAGTGCTGAGTACAGCCATGGGAGTTTGATCGCTCGATTAACACAAAATTATTACAATTTCATCACAGGATAGCATCAATTGATGTTCATGAGACTTACCTCGAGCTCCGATTGAGCTCGCACGGCCTAGATTGGGCTAGGCGAGGATGAACAGTGGTCGACTATGGAGGCTAAATTCGAAGACTCAATTCGAGTTGTTCAAGCGAGGTTGATGCAAAGTCAAGATACAGCGATAGTCAGTGATGTTCAAGGAGTAAAACGCACAAAGTAATTGCAAGAATGAACAAGAAATGCAAGAGTCGCCATTGAAGTGCAGTGAAGGATTCGAGGTCGCGACTCACCTGTTCCAACTGTTTCTGGCTACACGGCTGACGGCAACAGATTTCTCTCAGCACGGGCAGCCTCCTGACGATCTTTGTGAGCTCTGGTCTAGCCTGGAAAGGCCTGACCGATGCTCTATGGATTCGAGCTCTGTCCTCGACAATGGCGGTTGGATGACGAGCTCTATCTCTCTCTTTCTCTCTTTCTCTCGATTCTGTTCCCTTTTTTTCCAACTGAACTCGCTCTCTCTCTAACTGAAAGGCTCTCCGAGGCTTATATAGCTTTCAAGAATTTGGCGCCGAATCGGGGAGTTTCAACCGACTCCAATGGCACGTGGCAGCTCGTGTTTTTAGGTTCAATCGGCGTCGGGAAGGATGGGTGATTTGCCAAGGTCCATTTGGTTTCCCGGCAAGCCTCATTCCTCACGAATTTGGGCACACATTCGACCTATATTTGCTAAATGTTGACTTTCGCAGGTCCGCCGCTTGACCTGCCGATTGTTCCTTCCTCCGGCGACCATTGGCCGCGGTTCCGGTCTTGATCGAAAGGTATCGAAGTGAGGAACAAGACGCCCACCTTTCCCCTTTTAATTAGTCACGAATTGCCCCTCAATTTCTTGATCAAAAATCAGCTCAGAACTGTTCATTTGCGCGAGGAAGAAGATGACACTGTAGCAGATCTGTTCGACCGGTCCGACCGGCGATCAGACCGGTTCGAACCGGTTCCGAATTATAATTTTCGAAATTAGTTCAAATCTGTTGGGAATTTTTGCAATTAAACTCCAGAATCGAATTTAGGGCATGGATTTTATCTAAAAATGTGAATTTGCCCAAAAGTTCATATCAATTTCTATGAAAACCCCAAATTTTCAAGTAATTGCAAATTGGGGAATTGTGCAATTGAGGGTTTAAATGATCAAATTGGGCCAAACCACCTATGCCAATCGATTCAAAATGATGAAACCCATTAGGCAGTAGCTTTAATTTGCAATGATAGTCCTTGAATTGAAAGTAATTTCAAATATGCCCAATTTCAAGGACTAAAATGCAATTAATTTTGCAATTGAGCAATATGTCTGAACAATTGGGCTAAATTGGAATAAGAGACAATTAGATTGAATGTCAAGATCCTAGAAAATGCCAAAATTGCAAATTAAAAGACTCAATTGGCATTTTTTTTTTATCAAATTCAATCATACATGTTACAAAGGAACATGTAAAATTAAATCTGATTTTGGTTTTTTTGTGAGGTTAAAAAAACAAGGGATTTAAAAGAAAAATACTGACTATTTTTTTCATATTTTTGTGACCTCAAATGTTAATTTTCTTGAATTTTCTAGTATTTTCCTATTTTCTAAAAATACTAAAAAATATGAAAAATATGAAAAATTATTTTTGGTAAAAAATGGTCCCTTAGGCTTGGCCAAGGCCACCAAAGTTGGTTTTACTATTTTTTTTTGACTTTTTATGGATTTTTTGTGATTTTTCAAAGAAATAACCAAAAAAGGCTGATCGAAAATTAGGTGTCAACAACACTTTTCAAGTGTTCTTTAATGGATCGCTCCATATCAAATAAGCGAATCCGATCACTCTTAACCCAATAAGCACATAATGCTTTTGAAATTTCTCACTAATGAAAGTGAGAACTACGGGGTCTTTCTTGACAAGAGTAATATAAATATTTGTCAATCCTTGTAAACAGATAATTCTCATTCAGTTCTTAATAAATCCCAATTCTCAATGTTAACAGAGTTGCCGTTCACAGAAACGGTGACTAAAAACAATCAATGTTTTTAATTAGCATAATGTGAAATTTCACCTTGAGAGATACATACATCATCATATAATCACATTTGGGCAGAAAACATGACATGCAGTTGTATACTCCCTACATTACAGCGGCCATGAGAATTTATTTCAATCTTCGTTAATCACCACCTTTGGGTGTATGACAGCACTTAGACCAATCAATCCTCAACCATATGCTGTACATATAACCCTCCATGCAAGAATACGCAATTACCTCCTTTGGGAGTATAACTACGCATTAAAACATGAGACATCCCAATATTTAGTAAACTATACTTTATTAAACTCAACTAAGTGTGCCGCTTTGGCGGTCACAACCCAATTGAATTTACCTGAAATTTGGATATAACTTTATATTTCACATTTATCGTATGCATGTAATTTCAGAAATTAAGGGCAATCATCCACAAAATTATAGGCCTTGCTAATTTTCATTGATACCTCAACAATACATGTCGAACCATAAACATGTAATTGATAATCATGCTCCACATAACTGTATGCGATTCTTTCATGTGAGATTGTACCTGTATTTCATAAACCAAAGAGAAATACCTGGTAGAGCATGAGTATACGAGCATGTCGATATTTGAAATTTGCCGATCCAAGTTGTCACGCGCGCCTTATTCTCTCTACGCGTGGTTCTTCTTCATGCATGTGGTCACCAAAGGAATTTCCTCAATTTAACCGAGTCAGAAAATAAGCAACCGGATAAGCATCAAGTCATAATATAGCTTAGCTTGGAATGAAATAACAATCTGATTTCGTTGAGATTGGAACTATTTCAGACGAAGGGTTAATTTAACTGACTCGGAAATCATGCCCAAGAAAACCCAACACACCCCTCATGGCCGAACTTCCTTAATAGCAAAAGTGGAAGTTTGATTTGTGCAAACTTTGATCAGAATAAAGAGAACGTTAAATCTGCACCACGCCAAAAAAAAAAAAACACATGTCCGGATTCTCACTGATGGCCATTGGCCGCACCTCCTTTGTAGAAAAAGTGGAAGTCTTGTTTCACAAAGTCTCATGGTGAGACAATATATATTTATATTTTGGCCCAACGCCATACGTAGAGATGAAAAACCTAAATTGAGTTTCCTTTTGACTTTTCTCTCTCTGACAACACAAAATAAAGTGAGAAACAAAGTCATGGTTGGGCGCACGAAAAGACCACATCAGCGAAACATTGTTTTCCCTGTACGTCAACAATTGGGTGCATGAGAAAGACCACCCTTTTTCGATTTTGACCCTTTACGCGAGACCTCCCCGACGATCTTCGTCAGTCGTCGAACAAAAGAGTCCAAATATGCATGGCGGCGAGCTTGATATATTTCCATTCATCTCAACAAGTAGTTTTAGAATATGTAATTTTTTTTAAACTTTTATTGAAAATAAAATTTCAAAAAATTACCGAAAACACGATTCGCGATCTAATACGTGCAGGCTCTGATACTACATGTAAGCTGTGATTCTAATCCGTACGCAGCAACCCAAGATCATCACGTATAGATACACGAATCACACATTCATAAAGTTAAAGAATTGACGCACATTGTAGTGGAACCGTCGTTCTTGATGCGGAATTGAGATCTTCTCCTCTATGAACCCCCTTATCGCTGGCTTCAATGAGACGG
Organism: Rhodomyrtus psidioides; assembly: GCA_021437785.1. Taxonomy (NCBI): domain Eukaryota; kingdom Viridiplantae; phylum Streptophyta; class Magnoliopsida; order Myrtales; family Myrtaceae; genus Rhodomyrtus; species Rhodomyrtus psidioides. The sequence goes on along the minus strand of JAILYB010000027.1, from coordinate 4,871,604 downwards.
CCCCCTCACGCGTCGTGTCTGACGGCTTCTAATGTGAGGTTATGCGGACATCAGGGTTTAGAGGAGGGACTTAAGCTCTATTTATAGAGAATGAACTATATCCCCTCATTAAGGATAAGGATATCCCGGCCCATACTATCCAGCATCATATCTTACTAGAATTATGAAACTGTATATATCTTTCTTTATTAGATAAATTAATTTACAATGACAATTAATAAAGCCTATAACGAATATATTAAAATATATTCTAACAAAGGTTACTCGAGTGCATCATGCTCTTCCAGTTCCCAATATAAACACAAAAGCAGAAAATAGTTCATTTCTTCACAAGAAACAGGCAGACAGAGAAACCAAATCTCAAACTGATTTGCAGATGCATAAAAAGATGTAAGAATATCTACAAGAAAAATAAAATTTTATGTCGAAACATGTTCAACTTTGCACCTAATGCAGTCACTTGCAAGCCCCCGGTCTCAAAACCCTTGAGTATAGTCATATAATAAACTACCAAAGGGAGGGTGAATGCAAATCGAGTTGGCCAAAAGAGAAGAGGGAAAGGGAGTGAAAAGAACAAATAAAGATATATACTTAATCCCCTCACACGGCATTCACAAATTAGGAATCAATTCAATTCCGTTCTTCCATTTATTGCCATGACTTATCACATAAGGTTTTGCAAACATACCACCATGTAGTCAATGTTGAGGCACTTAGGTCAACACTTTCTTTAATATTTGCAGCATCAACCAGTAAAACCTTTGTTAGAATGAGTTGTAAAAAATATGTATGAGTTGTAATTAGCGAGATTGAAGGATTGTAATTAGCTAGATTAGAGGATGTATCGTTTAGGATTCTTTCATTTATCAGTATATATGTATACCTCCGGGTCATTGTAAAAGATATGAAGAAGATATACAGAAAATTGAGGAATGCGTTTCTTCCTTCAAATCTCTCTGTGTTAACAACCTCAGCATTCTCAAATATGTAACTCGATCGCTCGGCATAGCCACATACTTTTGTTGCCTAAATGACTTGAAAAGGAATGATAAATAGATCAATAATTAGAGAAGTTAATATTTGCATTGCATAAGTTTTATTTAGTTGGCGATTTTCATACTTGATAATAATTAAACTAGTTCACTCACTGGTGTAATGACTAAAGTGAGGGCGATAGTGTGTGTCGATAATAGCCCTGTTTGGTTTAATATTGAAAATGAGCATTGGGACTCTAAAGTCCATTGGCCAAATGCAAATAGTGTTTGGTTCATTTTTTGGCTCACTTTGGGGAGATACAATTGCATCTCTAATGCTATCAAAATTAGGCCTTTAGGCCAAAGTACTTTTAGAGGTACTTTGGGAAGTTGCATCTCAAATGCAACTAATTTTTTTTTTTAATTTCATCACCTCCACCCGCTGCAGACCGTCGTCGCTCGCAGCCAGTCGCCGCCGCCCACCGGTTCGCCGCAGCCACTTTTTTTTAAAGTAAAAATACTTTACAAAGTGTAATTTTCACCAAACGACATTTGCGTGAAAGTTATTTTTTAATGTGTTTTAAAAAAAAAATACTTTGCCAAACACTACTTGCATTTTGAAAAATGTTTTGTATTTGCATTTACTCAAAGTCCGTTGACCAAATACTGAACCAAACAGGTCCAATATCAGTATGTTCAAAAATGTTTTCGGCATTCATGAGTGTAATTGCCAGGTTAATTGAAAGGGTGTTCAATTGAAAGCACAAAATGATAGCATCCCATATGAGAAACATAATGTCAGGTCCCATATTCTTTTTTATCGAGTTTGAGAAGAACAAATGTGCCCTCAATCATATCTAACAACAAATGAATGCTTTAGAATCCAAATTGCTCAGAAGTACATCTGGGCCTTACACATATGCTCACGCTAGTGTTCCCCATCCACCCACCCCCCAACACACACACACCCACAGGGCCACACCTACCCCGAGTTTTTTTTGGTCAAAACATGTTCACACTAGTGAATAGCTTAAGTTTTGAGTGGTAAATTTCTTGACATGGCATTAGAACTTGTTCAAACCTCATTTTTATGTGTCCTAGCACCATGTGCTTCCTTATCAATAGAGAGTGTAAACCACACCTCAACATAATTGACTGTGGTCGAAATCGGCTTGGGATTAAATAGATCAGTCCGATTCCAGTAGATTGTCAATGTATCTTTGGATTAGTGTTCAGCTCTAATCATCAATGAGGTCTAGCGTACTTTCGGAGAGTCCCTCCGGTTTGAGGATTTTGCGGTTTGGCCCTTTAAACATTTTGTAAACAAGCAAGATAAGGGGACGGAATTGGATCAATCTTTTGATGGGTGACGAATAATTGGAGATAATGAGCTGTGTATAGGTTTTCTTGGAATATATGGGATTTGTTTCTGGATGTCCACATTCTTTATGGCTTTTGTCGAGAGGAGAAAGGTTCGGATTTATATTTAAAGAGCTGTTGGATTACCATATGAATTTTCTAACATAAAGTTCCTCGAGCTCAAAATCCGTATATATATATATATATGCGAAGCCGACAAAGTCTAATGGGGACTTTTTTTTTTTTGTCTGTCGTCGCTCGTGGCTTATGGCTTAAAGCATTAGATTAATGGATTGTAGGAATACAGAGAACATCTTGAAAATCCAAGATCTATCTCTAGAACGGGATAGAAAAATACCCAGATCTAGATCGGGAGAGAAAAGCTACAAAACTGAGAGCTTGACTAAAGGCATTCTCGTCATTAACATGTTTTTAATATTTTTCCTTTTTTCTTTTATTTTTCTCCATTTCATTTTTTGCTTTGTTCCAACTAGCGAGGGTCCAACAGCCCTTGTTGGCCATTGGTAAGTGTCGTGGCCCTCGCCGATCGCGAGGAAGACGACTCTCGCCTAGATCATGTTGGAGCTGGCGAATACTTCGGGGACTCTTGTTTCTCACACCGGGTATGCCCACGTGAGCTTAGGGAAACCAAAGTGTTATCCGATGACATGTGACCCATGCGCGCAATATGCGGGGGTTCGGGGGCAGCGCCCCCGACACGGGTGTCCTGTTGCCCAGTCAGCGGACGGCTGCCCCACTCGCTGGTGAGCGGGCGGGGGTTCAGGGGTAGCGCCTCCAAAACCTCAACGGGTTTGGACTTTTATTTAAGTTAATCCGTATGTTGTGGGCTTAATAGAGGTTTCGCTAGGTTTAGGTTTTGGGCCCGTTTATATATATATATATATATTTTGCTCGTTTATGCTGATCATTGTAACGAGTTGAGTGGCTGTAAATCGAATATCATAGTGAAATCTCTTTGCAGGACGTAGCCTTATTCTGGGGTGAACTTGGGTAAACTGTGCGTCGTTCAATTTTTCTTGATTCTCTGTTTGATCGTTCTGATTGTGTTACGATAAATCCCATCAGATCAGGCAAGGGCCGGCCTCGCCTTGCCAAGACAATAGCTATCTCATTGGCCACATGCGAGGGCGAACCGTATGGATTCTAAAACAGAATTGACAGAATTGTAATATTTTTAATTTTTTGTAATTCTCTCTTTGCTTTGCGCTGCAGGGATTATAAAACAATTGTCTATAGGCTCTATTGCTTTGACATGTGGGAAAGCATTATAATCAAACTAAGTATTAATACCACGAAAAATCTTGGTACATATGGAACAAATTTTCCTCAAACTGATCACCAAAAATCTCAAACTGGTACACCCGCGATAAATTGCTCCAAACTAATTTTTGATCGTTAAAATCCTCATACTTGTGCACTTGTGACAAATATACCAGTCATTAGTTTCCGTTAAATTGAGTTATTACCACGAAAAACTCCAAATTAATACACATATGATAAATTTTGAAATCGTGTTTTGAAATATAGTGTCTGCAATGGGATTTGTGAATTCCATGATTGATTAAAGGTAATGAAGACGAAGAGGCAGTAAAATTCATAAGGCCTGCGATATGATAGGCACAAATGCGATAAAGATGGGATTAGCTAACGTCTCCAGATCTGGAAATATTTAGTTCGCTCATGTTAAGGAACTTCAATCCCTGAAGGAGCGAAACTCTCTGAATGTCTTCGACAACACTCATATAATATTAATAATAATAATAATAATAATAATAATTATTATTATTATTATTATTATTATGGAGATCAAAGACTTCCAACTCAGCCTTACCAAAAATAAAAAATAAAAAAAATTCCCCATTAACGAGAAATAGTTGCAAAACCAAAAGAGCTGGACGAGTTAAAGTACCATAACTGCTTCATCGAGCCAATGAGTTTAAGTATGTTTGCATTTTCAAAATAGATCCCACTCACCTCTAGGTAGCTCAAGTATCTCAAGATGAGCAAAGAAGAGTTTAGTTCACTAACTGTGAAGAAAGTCTATTGCAATGGGAATTGAGTATCTAGTGTAATCTAGAGCATGACGACATGTCTATTTGCTTGGTCGCACAATACTCCAGTCTATTTGCAGCAATCTTCGCCATCCCAAGAGGAGAAGAGGTGAGATTTTCCATAGAGATCTAAGTTGGAGCAGAACACTCCTTTCTTTTTCAAAGTAAATGATTGATAAGCTTTTGTTTTTGCACGACCATACACACGCGTGGTCTGAATTTAACAACAGACTTATTAGTACAAGCATTTTCACACTATCATGTCTCGCAATGAATAATAAGGAAATTGAAAACGAAAGCTATTTCACGGTAAAGTGATATGACCAGGCTTCAAGTTTTTGAAAAAAAAAATACAAAAAAATCCTAAATTTTTGTATTAGTGTCAATTAAGTCTTAAGCATTTTTTATGCCAATTCAGTTCTAAACATTTTGCATTAATAGTTTTAAACCTTTTATTAGTGCCAATTATGTCCTAAACATTTCACGTTGATGCTAATTTAGTTCTAAATCTTTTATATTTATGCCAATTCGATCAATTGTTTTTGGAAAATCACTGACACAGACGCCTATTGTCTTACATGATATGGCTAGCGCTAACGTGAATAATTTTTTATATTTTATATTTTAAATAATTTTAAATGTAATTTTTAACTAAACAAAAAATGCTTAAAAATTTATTTAAAATGTTAGAATAACATAAAAAAAAAGTCTAAATCAGTGCCGGCCACTCCATGTGAGAAAATAACTCAATGATTTTAGGGTAAAATTAGCCGGATTAACTCAATTGGCATAAATTTAAAAGATCTAGAACTAAATTGGCACTAATTGAAGAGACTTAGGACAAAATTGATATCAATAAAAGATTTGAGACTTAATTGGCATAAAAAAAGATTTAGAACTTAATTAACACTAATGTAATAGGTTTATGAATTTTTTTTTAGGTTTGGGTGTATATGTTTAAACTTTGAGAAGTTGGTTGAGTGGACATTTAAAAGTAGACATGATGCATTTATTGAGAGTAAGGAGAGGAACGGTAGTGGCATGTAACCAATTACTCTTAAAAATCGTCGTTTACCAAGTGTTACAAATTTATTCACCTTTTGGGTGTGGACCGATGGAGTCACGGCCAATATTTGGCAACATGCACTGCCCCCAAATAATTTGTAAGGCGGCAAGATCGATTTCAAAATCACACTTTTTGATTTATTCTTCTAAATCTGATGAAAATGATTTTCCTTTTTGAGAAAGGAAAATAATTTTTCCCATCTATGTACACCTCTCTCGTGTGCGTGTGAAATTAGAAACAAAGAAAATTTTCCCCTCTCCCCCCCCTTTCTTTCTCCCCATCCTTCCCCATTCTTTCGTCACGGTGGTCGCCCATGCAGCTTGTTCTCTCTCTTCCAAGCCATTTTGATTCCAACATAGAGCTTTGATCTGGGGAACTTCGCTTCGACGGCGAGCTTAAGGCGGCAAGGCAAGCCACGAGATCTGGCGAGGCCAACCTCGGGGCGGGCCTCGATCGAGTCTCACGGCCTCGCCGACGGAGAAAACGATGAAGCTGCTTGAGATGGCGCCCTCGATGAAGGAAAGGCGGGCAGCGCTATGCAAGGATGTAGCGTGCCTAGAGTCAATGTGGCAAAAGGTGTTCAAGGTGACGGGGTGCCGACGGAGCATGCTGTGGCGACGCTGTGTGAGTGTGTGCTGCTTGTTCAAGGCTAGCCGAGGAAGAAAGGACAAATAAAATAAAATAATTAAGATTAAAAGAAAAATAATTAAACAACAAGAGAGAGAAAATGAATGCGAACTAAATTGAGCTGGTCCTCAGACAATTCCATTGGAAGGGCCCGGACTTGGGTGTTGGGGGTGCAAAAGTTTCATGGGTGGATATTTGTCTCCCTAGGTTTGAGGGAGGATTGGGGATTTGTCGCCTTGAGGATTCTAATAAGGCGATGACACTAAAACACATCTGGTTACTCTTCACGGACAAGGAATCTTTATGGTGCAAGTGGATCCATGATGTCTTCTTGAAGAACATCAACTTTTGGGTTGCCAAACGTCCCACAGTCTGCTCCTGGGCTTGGAAGAAAATATTAGATCTTAGACAAGATTTTGGACTTCAGTTCAAGTGGGAAATACGGAATGGTTGCTCCACTTCTTTCTGGTTCGACCATTGGCTTGACGGGGGACCACTTCACTTACGGATTGAGGCGGGAGATATCTACCGAGCTAGAATTCCGCGTCACATCTCGGTACGTGAATTTTTTTCAGTCTATTTGGGACCTCTCGCCTACCTTGGATGCTCTTCGTGCTCTCATAGGCTTGGAACCTCCCCTCATGGATACTAGGGAAGACAAATGCCTATGGTGTGGCCATAACTCTGGGGTGTTTTCTGCGTCTTCAGCTTGGGAACTCTTAAGATTTAAAGGCGGAAAGGTTCTTTGGCACTCCTTTATTTGGGACAACACTATTGCTCCTCGGGACTCCTTCATCATGTGGCTGGCCACACTTAATCGGCTACCCACCCAGGTTAGACTACAACACCACCAAAGAATTGATGATGTAACATGCGGCTTTTGTCATACTATCCCGGACTCAGTTAATCATTTTTTCTTTGGGTGCTCTATTACCGGTAGTCTTGCTTCATTTTGGGCTGCTAAGTACAATTTGAATTGGCAGAATCGGACGTGGCTTGATTTCATTAGGTGGGCCAAACAAAATATTAGTGGTCGGTTTTTTTGCCACCGCATTGCTAGATTCTCTCTAGGTGCGTTGTGCCATATCATATGGACGGAGAGGAATGACATTCTGTTCCGGGGTAAGAAGCTAGTCATCCCGGCTATTACACTGCATCTTACCAAACTGGTTAAGGATAAAGCTATTACACTTGGTGGTGTTCGTGATCATCCCCGCAATAGGAGGATCCAGAGTAATTGGGGCTTATCATCTACCATTTTTTAAGATGGTTGTCAGAACACTTAACATCAACCTTTATGGAGTCAACCTTTTTAACAATGGTCTTACAGTTCTTCGAGTATGGAGTGGGTCACATGCTGGTCTGGTGGAGTGGATTCTGCCTGTGGTACACTTATAACTTCCTGCTTTCTCGGCTGGCAGGGATGTGTACAGGTTGTGCTGGCTGCGACATGTTTGGAGGTTACCTCCAGTCACTCTGATTCTGGTCACTGTGACCACGGCTGTTGCTCTGGGGGGGGGGGGGGGGGGTTCACAATGCTGTCGAGCAAAGGGACTTGGTGGTGCAGCTGCCCTCAGTTTTTGGTGACCCATGGTGCTGAAACTATTACATACCCCCACCTTTCGAGCCTGCTGTTGCTGCTCGTGCTGTTGATATAGAACATGAACTTTTCATGGGATGCTGCTGGTTTTTCTGTCTTCTCTTTCTTCATTTGCCTTGTTTTGTCCTGCTTCTTGTTGTCCATTTCTGCTCTCTTTTTGGGTGGGATTGGGGGTCCTGCCACTCAGACCCTATTTTTACTGGGTGGATCGCTGTATGCCCCCTTGAAGATCAAGACTCCAACTCAGTTACTTGGGGTCGACTTTAGCCCCCACTTCAGCCGCTGCCCTGCTACAAATGCCTATCGCCGAAGGAGTTTCAGGTGTTTTTGGCCATTCAGGTGGCTGCTTCGTTTTTCTTCCCCTCAGGTTCTATGGATTTTTGTTTTTCCACCACATGATGCTATCTCGGTCACCTCCGAATTGGATGCTGGTGCTCCCTTTGGCTAGGAATCAACCTTTGCATGCTGGTACTTCCTGTGTTGTTGCGGCTCCTCCTTTGAGTTTGTTGTTGGTACCATTTCGTTCACTGTCCAGCGTTCTTCTAGCTATCTCCTCTCTTGGCAGTGTTCTGTTTCTGTGTTGTTATTTTTTGCTGCATTGTTCCGAACATTTAAGCCACTGTTTGGCTGTCCTTTTTTGTTTTCCCCCCGTCTTTCCCTCTTCTGTTCGGAGGCCAATTCCTGGACTCTTGGCTGTCATGCTTGTCGTGGCACTTGTTTTGCAACCGGTCACCATTGAACCCATAGTGGCACTACAATGCCAATGTTGGTTCATGGTTTTTGTGTCCGGTTTTCCTTGTAACTAGCGATTTGAAAAGTTTATATAACCTTACCTTGCCCAAAAAAAAAACAAGAAAGAGAAAACGAGATGCAAAGTTTCAATCCGTTTAATTCTTAAATTAGTGCTACATCCAGTAAATAATTCCACTATAATTAGTACATCGGAGCTCTTGTTACATTACCTGATTACAAGCGAAAAAAGTTATATATAACGTTAGTTATTTATGATGGGTTGTATCATAAACCGAATTAGAACAATCACACATATATCAGAAATATTGACGATGCAGGAGTTTACCCAGGTTCACCTCAGAATAGGAGTACATCCTGCAAAGAGATTGCACTATGATTTAGATTTATAGCTGCACAACTTGTTGCGCGGAACAAGCAATCGATCAAATAAATAGGCAGAACGAGTAAAGTAAATCGGATACCAGATGTACGTGGTTCAGTCGTAGAGACCTACGTCCACGGGGAGAGCAGCAACGAATTCCACTATAGAACAAGCGATACACGGAGATTACAGATCACTCGAGTTACACAAATATTCTTAGTATTTCCCAAGCCCCAATTATATCCAAGAAGACACACAGTGTTTAGCCCCCTAACTCCTAGCGAAATAATCTCTCAATCTCACAAAAGAATTAAAACACAAATCTAAACTCAAGATTTAATCGGCTTCGACACTTGAATTATTGATGTAATTCCGCGAACAAAACCAACGAAGAAACCCTAAGCCAAGCGTCCAAGAATGGTGCTTCCAGATCATTTAACAAAAGTTAAGACCAACAAGATATTTCTACGTGCATGTATATTGAACAGAGAGACGATCATGCTGACTTCCTCTTGGAGCATGTGATCGGTCAGCCCAATCTTCTCTTCTGCACACAACTTCAAAAGAATTAGGAAAGCAAATCTTGTCTTTCTTTCTTTCTTTGTCCGACACAACTGACTACAAAGTCAAAAGATGTACTTTCCTTCGTGAGGCATACTCCAAGGAAGAAAAGGAAAGTTGTTTTCCTTAATCTTGGTTCTGAACAAAAAATCCAACTTCTTCATGGACTTTTCAAGTCCAACATGAACTTCCTTAATCTGTTGATTCACATGCGGAATTGATTTCTGCATTCACCGAATCTGGAATCTTGTTGGACTTATCATCTTAACATAATATTCACATGTCTACCTTAGACTCCGATTCTATCAAGGTATATTTTGTAATATGCAAACAAACCTTATCTTTAATTTCAAGATCAAATTTCGAAATACAAAGTTTCACTTCGGGCTTAAACTCGAGATATACTTTCAACAATCTCCACCTTAGCTCGAAGTTTGAGCCAAATTATAATCACTTCGCTAGAATCCGAACTCCACCTGCTACTCTCCCAACAGCCACGTTGGGCTCAACCACCACATATATCACATAAGTCCAAGCCGCGCTTGAACTTCGCCATAATCGAGTACCTCATCAGAACACCAACTTCACATGCACTTTTAACTACTCCACAAGGACTATCTGACACAAGCTCCTTAATCACAGATAAAGCAAAACCTCAGTTGCATCCACATCTGTCAGGAGATCGATCATGTACCTTGTCAATATTAGCAGTTACAACAACTATTGGATCTACAGGCTCCACCTCGCTATAAACATCATCTGTGTCGATTACTACGCTAGTACCCACTAGGGGTGAGCGGTTCCAGGTTCCGGGTAGGTTCCACCTGGAACCTGGAACCTACCCGCTGGTACAGGTTCCTCATTTTTTGGAACCTGGAACCTACCAGCCACACTATGGAACCTGGAACCTACCCTGTCATCGGTTCCGGGTCCGGTTCCAGGATACCCGAGAACCTGCACTTAATCATCCAAACTCCAAAGTACAAAAAAAAAAAAAAAGAAACTCACGGAAACTGCCACTTGATTATGAAGAACAATGAAATAGTCAAACTTAAGAAGTCAAAAAAGGGCCACTGAAGCCTTTCCAATTTCCACTGCCTTTCCAATGTACCGCAGAGACTGGCAACCAAGCACCATCTGCTCTATCTATGTCATGCACATTAACACTGTAACAATCAGCCAAAACTAGAGATTCTAAACAAGAATGATTCTCAAAGGCACGAATTCCAGCGCCACTAATCAGCTCACAGCTAGTTAAATCAATGGACACCAAATTTTCACAGTTCTCAGCAAGTGCAAAGAGAGTGATGTCAGATACATTTATTAGCCTGGTCAAATTTAGCTTCCTCAAGGATTTAATAGCAGCAATTGCAATTCCTCCATCGTCGGTGACCTTCGGCCCGCATTCTGCGATGTTCAACTCCTCCAAACAGCAGAACACCGACCTTCGGCCCGCATTCTGCGATGTTCACCTCCTCCAAACAGCAGAATAGTGGCAACACCGAAGCCCCACTGTCCGTAATCTGGTCACATTCTGCAAGAACCAACTTCTTCAGAGTTTTTGCCAAAGATCCGTTCGCCAAATAAGCCAACCCGGGATCTGAAATCATAGAACAGCCTTCCAAATTCAAGGTGCGAATACAACTCGCTCGCCCAATTGCTTCTACATAAATGAAAGTTCACATAAAAACTAAACCCAAGAGTAGAAAAAAAGCAAAAACAGGTCTACAAACAGGTTGCAACGAGCTCCCTTTCGATCGCACAAGAGCCGAAATCTAACTACCTAAAACCAAACGAAACAACAAATTAATATTAGTTTTAAATTAAAATTACTATTAACTAAACTGAAATAATAATTGGAAAGCATTACCACATATAGTAATTCCACTTCAAGCCGTAAACTCTATTTACCGATGATAATATCCACATTAAGACAATCCATATCTGAAAAAAGAAGAGATTAAATAGAACTTTCATTCAAAATATATACAAAGGAACATAATATATAAACATATAAACTTAACTTACCCGACTCAAACTTTTCTGCATTCTCAATGCACTCTTCAATATTAATCTGCATACGAACGGCTCTCAACCAATCTTGAGTGCAAAACAAAGCTTCCACAACTTTAGGAGTCAGAGAACTTCGAAAACCATCAAGAACACGACCCGATGTACTAAAAGTCGACTCTGAAGCAACAGTAGTTACGGGAATAGACAAAATATCCCGAGCCATCAAAGATAGGATTTTATATTTGGAGCCAGTAGTCTTCCACCACATCAATAGATCAAGATCAAGAGCTTCTTCTTCTGCATCTTCAAGATACCGATCAAGCTCAGACTTGTTAACATCGCACACTTTTTTTTTCGAGAGCATAAAGGTTTTCTTCCAAGCTTGGATGTCATACTTTTTGTTACTTTCATTACCATCACCATTGGAACCACTACTACTAGCACTCGGACTTTGGCCATCACATTTTTTTTTACTTGAGCCAAGAGATTGCTCATAAAACACATACAACTCCTCCAATGCGCTCTTCAACTTACCATACATCTCATTTATTTTCAAAGCATCATCATAAATTTGTCCATAACAAAAACTCACATAATGCAACTTCTTTGTAGGATCCAAAGCAACCGCAATTAACACCAACATATTCACCTTATCTAAACTCCCATAATATTTGTCAAATTTCTCTTTCATTATCGTGCCATGACTTTAAGCTTAGAATCTGAAGAACCCGCTGCGTCTTTCAAATACTTATACAAAGCAGCTATCCCCTCGAAATAATCACTTGAAGTGACATATGAACTCCCCGACATCCGTTTGGTAGCTTCATAGAATTGTTCTAAAAAAGCAGAAAGCATAATGGCATTTTCCCAATCGTCTTCTTTAGGAAGAGCATCTTTAAGCTCACTAGCAAAAGACAAGTCATCTTCTTCCATTCTTTCAAATGCTTTTCTAAACTTTAGAGCAGTGTCTAACATAAGGTAAGTGGAGTTCCATCTAGTTGCGACGTCAAGACACACTGAACCCTTGTAAGTGATCCTTTCACTCTCAATGCAAGATTGAAATGTTTTAGCTCTCATGGGAGAACTCCTCACATACTTAATCACATTTCGAACACGTTCAATAGACACATCTACTTTTTTCAAGCCATCTTTCACAATCAAGTTTAATATATGAGCAGTGCACCTCATATGTAAGACCTTACCACCTAAGATCAATTGTCCTTCGCCTGAAAGTTTACCCTTCAAATACCCAACTGCAACATCATTAGAACTAGCATTATCTACGGTGATAGTAGATACCTTTTTTTCTATTCCCCACTCGTAGATGCATTTCTCCACCATTTTTCCAATCTCTTTACCCTTGTGACTGTGCATCACCACAAAATTAATGATTCTTTTGTGCAATCTCCAATTTTCATCAATAAAATGTGCAGTGAGACACAAATAATTCATGTTTTGAATGGAAGTCCATGTATCAGTCGTGAGAGCGATCCTAGAATTAAGCTTACCAAAGTAGGTCTTCAAACAAGTTCTTTCACTAAAATACAACTTCATGCAATCTCTAGCCACTGTAAATCGTGATATATGCTTGAAGAGAGGTTGTAACTCACTGACATACTCACGAAATCCAACACGCTCAACCAAGGAAAAAGGTTGTTCATCAACTATGATAAATTGAGCAAGCTTTTGCCTACAACGATCTTGATTAAACGTCCAAGTCGATAAGACACTATTAGTACCAGGTTCTCCCCCTACTTTGCCATCTGTGCCTAAATTACGCGGTACAAAGAACTTCTGTCTTTTATCTACATTGCAATGAAACTTCTTGCACGCCTTCAAGTGCTTCCACATCGAAGAAGTGCCGTTAGAAACGGTGTACTTTAATTCAGCCCCACAATGAATACACCTCACTTTATTAACTTTTTCAGTCACCTCATCCCTCATTTTCACAAAATGACCCCAGCATTCAGATGTATTCTTCTTATCAATAGGAGGACAACGAGAATCAGGTACCTTGTTTGTCGCACTCACAACGGTCGGGAGTGGCTCTTCTTCATATCCATTATCCGAAAATGCCAAGTCCATGTTCGGAGTCATCTCCTCACCCTCCACCTCCATTGACATATTATCTTGATTCATCGCCTTCACAAACACAATAACAGAAAAACTAGCTTATATCAAATATCATGTCATGTCTATAGAGATGAAGCAAAATAGTGAGGATCAACCAAAATCAGTTCATCAATTTTTCTGTGCTCCGAATCATTCATCCACTGAACCAATACAAACACCACCACACCCACCAATTAACCAATCCTCTTCTGCAATTATCTGCCTATCTCTTTTTCATTTCTTATTTTAACAGAAATGCCTAAAAAAATTATTGAGCGCTTTGACAGAGGGATTATGCTTACGGAACCAGGTGCAAACACTAAACAGAGCAGGTTAGAGTCAACAGAGGACGAGCACGAAGAACTGAAAAGAAGAGAAAAACAGCCATAGAAAAATAACCCTAACAAGATTTCTCTATTCGAAGCCAATTGAAGAGGTTCTCTTCGAACTTACCCAAGGAGGCCGAGCACGAAGAACTGAAAAATAAGGGTCAGAGTCAACAGAGGACGTTCCGATCTGCAAAGTGCAAACAGAAACAGTAGGGAAAACCTTAGAAAAAAACACCGGTACCCCATGATTACCATATATATATATATATAGAGAGAGAGAGAGAGAGAGAGAGAGAGAGAGAGAGAGAGAGAGAGAGAGAGAGAGAGAGAGAGAGAGAGAGAGAGAGAGATCTACGGAAATGCTTCGACGACCGCAAGGATCACATCTCGTCCGATGAACAAGGTGTTCGGGGCGAGCAATGTGAGCAAGATCCTGATCGAGGTCCCCGAGGAGCAGCGGGAGGACACGGTGAACTCCCTCGCCTACGAGGCCGAGGCGAGGCTGCGGGACCCCGTCTACGGGTGCATCGGGGCCATAGCGCTGCTCCAGAGGAAGATGGCCGAGCTGCAACACGATCTAGCCGTCGCCAGGGCCCGTCTCGCTGTCTCTGATCTGATCGAGGGAGCAAAGCGTCGGAGTCCTCGCAGCAAAGGTAAAGTCGCGCTCGCGATTGACGATCGTCTTCGTCTCCGTCTCGAGAGAAAGGAGAAAGAAGCGATTCGAGAGAAAGGAGAAAGAAGCGATTCGAGAGAAAGGAGAAAGAAGCGATTAGCAAATAGAAGACGCTCAGAGAAAGAGGCAAATTAGGGTTTCTAACTAATGTATATATATGCCGGTCCGGTTCCGATTCCGGTTCCGGTTCGGTTCTAGGGTAGAACCGGGAACCGGCACCGGAACCGGCGGTTCCTATAAATGGGAACCGAGAACCGGACCCTCATTTACTAGAACCGGGAACCGGACCGGGAACCGCAGGGTCGGTTCTCCGGTTCCCGGTTCTACCCTGTACCCATGCTCACCCCTAGTACCCACTACCTCAGAAGTTTCTGGTTGCAACTCCACCTTAAACTAAACACCGTACAAACCCGTATTAACACTGCAATAATCACTCATAGCATAAAGTACTGGAGACTCGTCAAAGGTAACTTCTCTGCTGCAAACAAGTGAATTTATATTTGGGCACCACAATTGATAGCCACTCACCTCGTGCATAGCCATGGAATATGCACATTGCCATCACATCGAGCCATCACTTACTCGATAATAACACGGGCAACTAAACATTCCAAAAAATAAAATCATCGCAACTTTACCTGACCACACTTCTTCGGGAGTCCGATATCCGATCGCAGTCGATGGGGATCTATTCACCAAGTAACTCGACATACTCCATACCAGCACTAGAGATCTTTTTATGGGTTGTCGCTAGTAATGTTCTACTCATCAATTCTGTAAAGTGTTGTGGTTTACTAGAACTAGTGCGGTGTTTCACTATGCCCCTTTTCATGCAGAATTTATTTGCCAGCTTCGAGCATGACTCCATGCTACTGTCAGTTCCCATATGCTTGATCAATTTACCAGTCTCCGTTTCAATCAAAGCTCTCGACCGCGTGTTCCTGACAACAGCATCAAACTTGTGCATCGGCACAATCACCCAGGTTTCCTCGAGCAACCATTAGACTCTCGAACAAATGTCAACGTCTTAGAAGCAAAACTTATCAATGTCTCGCCTTGAAGTTCATACAGGCCGTCATACTTGATTCCCTTCATTATCACCAGGGCACCTCGAACAATCTTCAAAACTCCACCTCGTGAAGAATACATGCATCCAACTGAATCTAGGGCACCCAAGGAAATTAAGTTCTTTTCAATTCTGGAACATGTCTTACTCCGGTCAATGTCCTCACAATACCATCATGCATTCTGATTTTAATATCACCATCACCTATAAGATCATATGAAGCGTTGTTCTCCAACTGCACTTTACTATTATCCATGCATTGATAAGAAGTAAACTAGGTCCTATTTGGTGTAGCATGAAAAGAACTACTAGAATCCATAATCCATCCATCAAACGACGAATCATCAGTGACAAACAAGACACTATCGACACCATCAGAATTTTCAACTATAGCTGCATTATCCGCAGATTCAACTCTAATTCCCTTAGTCCTTTCTTTTTCAACTTAAAGCAATTCCTTCTAAGATGCCCCCTAATGTCACAGTTCCAACAGACATCACCGCCAGTCTTAGACTGACTGCATCTATCTATATACATATTACTTCTGCTAACACGAGTACTAACTCTTCCTCTTTTACGATGTCTCGCCTGGTGACAAAATCAACACTCATCTTTTGCAACATCTCTCTTCCTTCTGGATTCTGACCTATCACGCCCGTTGAATTTTCCTCTACTTTTACTTCTTACATGGTTCTCTATTGCTAGTGCCATTGAGGATGCAGATGCCGAAAACTTGTCTTCACCTCTTCATTCATGATACTATTCACAGCATCATCCAGAGTCAAATCGTCTTTCATGATGCTAGAAATTTCTTGCACCGCAGTGTTGTAACTTTTCGGGAGGGAACATAAAAAAATAAAGCTTGAAGCTTTATGTCCAGATTCATGCATGCGGATTCTAACTAACCTATGACCTGCATAAAACTGTTAATATGCTTTGCAACAAAATCTCTGTCAGATAATTTCATATTAGCCAACTTCTTTAGCAAAAATATCTGACTCGATGTAGATGGCTTCTCATAAATATTCGTTAGAATAACCATGGCTTCTTTTGCAGTTTTCGCTTTCACGATGTGGTACCCTATCTTTTTCGTCAACCCTAGACAAATCGTACCTAATGCCTTTTGATCAAAAAAATTTCATCCCGATTTCGCTGTCGGATCTACTTCTGCGAGTTCGGGTTTCCAACCCTCAAGTGGTGCATAGAGATTTTTCTGATAAAGATAGTCCTCTATTTGGAGTTTTCACCATCTGAAATCCTGCCCATCGAATTTATCGATTTTGATTTTACCTTCCGTTATACTATTTGCTTTTAATTGAACGTCACCGAAAAACCCTCAATGTTCGTGATTAGCTAACCTAAGCTCTGATACCAGTTGTTGGGAATCAAGCACTGATTCCAGAAATATAATCCAAGCAAATAAAACATACTAGCAGAATATAAAGATAAAAGAACAGAATCGGAAGAACACATAAGAGAATTTGTTATCGAAGTTCACCCAAACTTGAGCTACATCTCTACACAGAGGCCCTCTGCGAATCTATCAGTATTCGAGAAAAGTAGGAATACAACCACTGATCTTTTCATAAGATTGAAGAAAAAAGAAAATGAGAATTCTTTCTAATGCCGTCACGGCCTCTTTTTTTCTTTTTCTCTTTTTCTCTATTTCGCTACTTTGAGCTCATCTCTTTCTTTTTTTCTGCTCTTATACGGCTACAACCTTTACATATCTTATATAATAGGTGTATTTTTTTGACCTAGGAGCAAAAAGAATAAAAGACAAAAAAAGGCCCTTAATGAAATATTTAGCTTCACGCCAACAGCCCTGGAGCGACGAACTCGTCGGGCGACGGGTGACGGAGATGGCGAGGTGATCGGATCCGAGACATAGAGGTGAGCCAATCGGACCACCCGAACCGGGACAGGCCGGACCGGACCGGGACCGGGACCGGTGGTCCGGTTCCCGATTCTAGAGGAAGCGGTCCGGTTCTCGGTTCTAGGGTCCTCTAGGACCGGACCGATCGATTTTTTTTTTTTAAATTTTAAGTTCGGTGCATATCATCAAGGGAAAATCCGAAGCTGAGAAACTCTATTGATCAAATGAAAGGTGAAAAAGAAGCTTTAGAGCTGGAACTATAATCTGTGAAAGGCCATGTATTAGGTATGAAAGAGCATCAAGAATCGGCAGAACAGAAAATTACAGATTTAAGCCACTCCCTAGAAGTCACCTTGGAAGAAAACAAGTCTCTGGCTTCTAAAGTGTCGGAACTTTCACATGACATTAAGAATGCACAAAAAAGGATTGAAGATGTCAACAGAGAATATGAAAAAATGTCGAAAGCCAGAGAAGATGAAATATCAGCTTTCAAGAAGACGCTTGAGGATAGTGAAAAGGAGTCTCTCTCTAGGACAGAGGATTTGACCACACAGGTGATGACCTTGCTTCACAATCTGGAATCTTTACAAGCTCAAAAAGTTGAAATGGAGGAACAAATTGTTTCGAAAATCGATGAAACATCCACCCAACTCTCTAGGCTAATGGATCATGTTAATACATTGCGGCAAGAACTGGGATCTCTAGGAAACCATAAAGCTGAACTGGAATTGCAACTTGAGAAAAAAATCTCAAGAGCTTTCAGGAAATATGGTTCAGACAGAAAGATTGAAGGAGGAGTTGGCAATAGAGTTTCTCAAGCTCGGGTTTTCCCCTTCTCCAAATCTAACGTTGTGAAATGTGAAATGTGTGTCCTTGGAATCGTCCGGGAACCGGACCGGACCAACGGTCCGGTCCGTGGTTTCGAAAAATTGAGAACCGATACCACCGGTCCGGTTCCCGGTTCTTGAAAGGAACCGGACCGGACCGGGAACCGATCACCCCTATCGGGACATGCGAGATTGGGTTGGGGAGCGGTAGATGAGCTGGAGCATGTGGGGCACGTGCGGTCTTTTTCTCCATTTTCTCTGTTAAAAGCTTCGGTTGCTTTGTCTGTGCTTTACAATTTTCCCTTTTGATCTTGCTTTTGTTTCATCCTCCACCTCCTCCTCCTCCTTGTAAAATTCTCGAGTTCCCGTAAGAAAATTTTAAGAAGTTTAATTTTTTTTGTTTTTTGTTAATTCGTGAGGAAAAAAAAAAGGTTCAAACTTGGGATCTTTAGATGGAAAAAAAAATGGGGGAGAACACGACATAAACATTAGTATTACGAAATGACATTAAATTTGGAGTACAAGTGTGTCACAATTCCCAATCCGACATTGCGAAGAGTGCGCTTTAAGGGCGCGACGATTGCAAGACATCGCTTTTGTCTAATTTGGGCACCAATTTGAACTTGCATTTTTTTTCTTTACGATACCGTTTGACATCGACCATCCATTCATCCATCAATCGATGACGAAGGCATTTGAAAATCGAACGGATGACCTTTTTCTAGAAATTCTCGCAAGATTTTTCTCAAATTATCTCTATTAGCGACAATTTTCTCTTGTCGTGAAATGGATTATATTTTGTACAATCATTCGTAAAATTGAGAGATTTTTTCGGCCATTACGCACCATTGCGATTTGATCACATTTTAGGTTGATTCTAGCTCACCTTTTCAGATGTAGAGTGTGAACTTGAATTGTAACCCAACTTAGGCCACCTTGTTCCAACCCATGAAAAGGAAATGTCATGAGTTAGGGCTGTTTTTCGTGTTTGTGTGTTTTAACTTGTCATTTTCAAATTTGAAGAGCGATAACTTATAATATTGAATTAAGGTAGCAAAATAAATGTTCATCTCAAAAGGGAATAGAAGAGCAAACCGTGTTTGCATTAGTAAAGAGCATATTTGTGTAATCACCTCTAAAATCCACTTTTCCTTACAAATTTTGCGCATAGATAATGTTTGCATCAGCCAATTGGCGCCACACTAGGAAGGCCAACGTTTACGTCAATGATTTCCGACTAAAATTGGTTGGATGAACTGAATTTGTATCAATGCAAAAAAGGCTTAGGACTAAATTGGTCAAATTAAAAGATTTAGAATTTTTTTTCGTAAATCCTTGCTAATCAAGCTTTTTGGTAACATGTGATAAAAAAATTATATTTATAAAAACGGCTCTTAAAATTTCTTTGATAATTGACCAACATATCTTTGGGTTGAGTAAACCGTCTTCAAAGGAAACTCAAAAAACCAAATCAAATTTAATCGTGCATATTAAGTCATTGTTGCTCAATCATATTCGAGTAAATCGAAGGCCGTGAGATTATGATGCTTGTAAATACATTTTTGGAGAAATTGACGAAATAGCAGATTATATCATGCTTATGTTTAGTCATAAGTCACAAGGGATATAAGTGTTAAGAATCATGTTTTTGGCATTACATCAAACTTAGTAAGTTGCATAAATAGGTGTTGAAATTTCGTTCAAGGTACATTAAAATCAAAGCAAGCGAGATGATGAAAGCTAGTTGATCTTGTTAGTATAACGTGGATGCACCATTGAATTTTATACTCTGTTCGGGGAACAATTTGGATTTCGGTGTTGGAATACAGATCAACGTCTAGAAATGGTCCATGGAATTTGAGTTAGTGTGCACTATAGTTCATGAACTTTTTACGTGTTCAATGTAATAACTGAAGTTTAACTCAACATGCAATGTTATCCCTAAAATTTTAATTTTGTTTAATTTGACTTCTCAACTATTGATAAATATTCAATGCAATCTGTAGGTTATATGAAAAATTCAAATATTTAGATACTACATTGTATATTGAACAAAACATTTAGAGATGGCATTTTATATTTGATCAAATTTCAGAGATGATATTCAATAACTTAAAAGTTCATGGACCACATTGAATTTAAATTTAATGATTATTTGGGCTGTTTTTCCTAAACTATTCTGAAGAGTTTCTGCCCAGGATGAACGCCGTTCCACTTTTGGACAATGATCGATCATCGACCCAGAAACACGAAAACAAGGACAGAGCACTAAAACGGGTGTTCGTTAGGGGTGTCAATGGGTAGGGTAGGGTAGGGTTTTTATAATACCCTAACCGACCCTACCCTTAAGCGCTGCTTGCGTTATCCGCCCCGACCCTGACCCGAACCCAATATCCAGTGAACAAAAAAAGCGGGTCGGGTCGGGTCGGGTCAGGGTCGGGTTTAGTTTTTTTTTTTTTTTTTTTTTGATTCTCAGATGAATTTATTTGTCCATGGTGGTTGTATGCTTCGTACGGTTTATCTCTCACAGTATGCATAACACCAAAAACATGTGCCGATAAATATTGGACGTTTTCATATGAGGTAACTTGATACCTAGCAAATCAACATGTCTGCGAAATTGCCGGAAAGACTCTCCATTTTCATCACGAAATGGGCTAATATAGATACTCGTTTCATCTAATTGAAGGTGAGACATCGTGGCTTGAGCTGATTGGATTATCTGTGATAAACATAAAAATAATCACTGTATTTTTCAATACATCAGTAACAGTTTAGCATCGTCATGCAAATATTAAAGAAGCTAGATCTTACAGCTGCATTCTGGAAGTGCTATATAAATATTAGATGCAGCTTCCAGATGTCAGCAAAACATTCAGAAAAGACAATGTGAGATCTATTTATACAAGTGCAGACAACTCTATCCAAGATTTTATCTTCTAACTTAATCTCAAACTGCCAAAATGAGTCGGTTCACGTAAATGTCCGAAGTGACCATAGATGCGAAAACCTAGATACTGATGTAACCAAAGGGCTTATGCAGCCCAGCCTGTGCGCACTTGACAAAGAGTGCTAAAGTGTGTAACAGTTGGGTAGATTTTTGACAGGGTACATCACCAAGCAAACAAGATAACCATGAGTTGCACTGTTGCAGAGTCCGCGGACCTCTTCACAATTAATCTCTCGCTTATTACAGCTATCCTGCACGAAAGCCAAACATGTCTATTAGAAGAACATGTAAGAAAAGACAAATAACACGATTTTTTAAAAATTTTCAAGTAACCTTTGCAATGTAAGTAAAAGCCCTATTCACCCCTAAATTACAAGGTTTACTGTAAGTTGCAACAAAATTTTAGCCTTTGCATTTGCACCCACAGTTCGATAGATGTTCATCAGAGCCAGGTGAGCGAGCGCGGTATATCATCACCGAGTCACAGACAAAGATTTTCGGGAAATAAGCTAAGGACTCCTAAACTAGATGAAAGTACCTCAATCGGGTTACTTACCTTGTCATTTGGCTTATCCTGTCTTCTCTCAACTTGCTATCATTTTCATATTCTCAATCTAGATTATGCTAAGCGCTGAAGGGGAAAGAAACAACTAGATTCACCCAAACAACTCCAATAAAAATATCTGAAATACTAGGAACAGTCTGTTTTTTTTTTCACATCAACAAGAGGATATAAAGAAGTTCAAATCTAAATATGAAGCAGAATATTTCAATACAGATGATGTGCTCGGCCTAACGAAGAGATGCTTTCTTTGAATTCACAGCATTAAAACTGTCTTCAATCATGGACGCAAGAGGACAAGAGGAGATGTTGCAAATGGGGCACGAGCTGTGAAAATCTCAAAGCGGACACGACAACTTCCACAGGGAAGGAAAGCGAAACCTTAAAGACTGAATATGTCACGAGACAAGACCAAAGCGGAACGAGTTCCTTTCTTTTCATTAAAGAGGACAGAACTGAAACAACTGGAAAGAAAAATCCCACCGAAAAAAGTTTCTACAGCTTTCAACTCTAACTTCCATGTCTTAGCTTCTTATATTAAAATCTCACTGTTCATCCAGGTATCACAACTGAAAATATGAACAAGAAAATTCACAACAAGAATAAAAAATTGGTTTAACACGTACCAATCTCCAACTGCGTCAATCATCAAGGGAATGCAATACCGAGTTTAGTTCCGCGGTCGTAGTTGCAACTCTGCATTAAATTCACATTGAAAATAAAAATTAACGTATGTTTGGAAATATAGGTAAGTAAAAATATTTTACAACAATGTTTTTCTCACCTGACTCAAAGATTACGAGTTCTTCTAAGTCCTCTTCAATCGTAAGTGGAAGTGGCACAGATCGCAACCAATCTTGAGCACAAATAAGGGCCTCCACCATGCTTGGGGTCAAGGAGCTAGGAAACACATCAAGCACACGACCTCCTGTGCTAAAGGCAGCCTCTGAAGCTACAGTCGAGACGGGCACAGCCAAAATATCTCGAGCAATGGAAGAGATAATAGGATATCTTGAAGAATTTACTTTCCACCAATTTAAGATATCAAAGTCAAGGCAATATAGTTCACATCCTTCCTCTAAATACTTGTCTAACTCAGATTTTTCTTCCAAATATTGCTGTCCGGTATGGCTAAGATACATTTCAGTCAGAACATCAGCACCAACCACAGGAAACTTTGACGTGCTTATCAGCCGTGTGCTCTTTCGCCTAGAGTTGCTTTGGGGGCATATACCAATACGGTATTGCTCAAACAATGATGTCAGAGATTATATTACTTTATCTTGTAAAATTTCTGCTTGTGCCCTCCCATAAACCTGATTAATCATCCACTTCACGTAGTCCCACTTATGTCGCGGGTCAAATATGCAAGCAATGAACAAAGTAAGGTTGATATTCTCCACATTGCCAAAATATTTCATGAATTTGGTCTTCATATTCTTAGTCATTTTCTGCAAACCTTGATCATGATTCCCACAATATTTGTCAATCGTTATAAAAATCCCAAACACATCCTTCGCCATGTCATTACTAGTAACATAAGAAGAACCCGAAACTTTCAAAGTCGTATCAAAGAACAACTTCAAGAAAGGAAGAAAGAGACGGGCATACTCCCAATCCTCAGTAGTGGGCAATCCTTTCACCTTAGAAAGCTCTTGAGCAAATTTGTTATCTTGAAATTCCATTGACCTAAAAGATTTTTCAAACTTCAAAGCTGATTCCAACATCAAATACGTTGAGTTCCAACGAGTCTCCACATCCAAACATACGAGACTTTTGGACTCAATATTTTCTAGCTCAATACAACCCTTAAACCGTCTCAACCTTGCAGGAGAAGATCTAACATAACGCACGGCCGAGCGTATTCTAACAATGGAATCTGTTATGTCTTTCAACCCCTCTCGAACAATCAAGCTCAATATATGAGCACAACACCTCACGTGGAGTAATTCACCTCTTAATACCAAAGATTTCCAAAAGTCAAATCTCTTTTTCAAATATTGAATTCCTAAATCATTTGAACTCGCATTATCAACAGTGATAGAAAAAACTCTTTGAATCCCCCAATCAATTAAGCACTTCTCAATTGCTTTTCCTATCATCTCGCCAGAATGATCCAGAATTTGACAAAAATTTATAATTTTCTTCTGTAACTTCCAATCGGCATCCACAAAATGAGAAGTGAGGCACATATAACTCATATTTTGACAAGAAGTCCATGTGTCGGTTGTTAGACATACTCTAGGAGATGTCTCGGAGAAATAGCTCTTCAATTTAATTCTTTCCTCCATGTATAAATCAAAACAATCGCGCCTCAATGTGTTGCGTGTCGGGATTACGAAGTTCGGTTGGATTCTATTCACAAATCGATGAAATCCCTCATGCTCTACAAACTTGAAAGGCAATTCAGCAAGAATAAACATAGTCGCTAATTCTTTCCTACCTACATCTTGGTCAAATTTCCATGGACTAGATGAACTACTAACCCCAATAGGTGGACCTGAGGCACCTCTTTGCCTTTTCTCCAAGTTTGCATAAGGGTATTTCTTACATCTAGCGAGATGATGATGCATCGAACTAGTCCCATGACCACTAACACAACCAATACGAGCCCCACAATAGTTACATTCAGCCTTTGCTTCATTAGGAAGCTGTGTAAAATGTTCCCACACTATAGATCTCCTCAAATTAGAAGGATTCATATCGGTGACACTTAGAACCTGCAATTTTTTATATGTGTTTCAAGAAAATAGTTCAGAAATACAGTAAAAATTATGAACATGCACCAAATCATCATCAATCATCCAATACATGCAAAATCAACATTGCAGCAATATTTATCATCATCTAGCAGCAATCCAGCACAAATTGCCTCCGATTCACCTCATGCTTTGGCAAAATTTCATCCTCCAATCCACTAGCCTAGGAATGAAATTGCAAGAGATTGATGAACATACCTTTTGTCAATAAAATCTGATTCAGAATCAGCATTGAATCTTGTCAAAAGTGCCCCAATGTCCTTGAAGGGATCTTCCGAGCTACAGCGCAAATGAAAATATTAAGGCGTCACACTAACATATCTAACAAAAACATCATGTCGAAACTCACCACCAGTTAATCATATATGAAATTTTCTCCTATGTTGGCCATAGGAGGTCGAACTAGTTCACCTGTGTACTCTTAAGTGATGCTGCAAACTCTTACCAAGTGTTATATGTTGCTAGCTTGTTCGAATCTCTAATCGTACTCTACGAACTAATTAACATACGAAGTTTCTAAATTGGTCTTCAGATACCCACTTACTTGACATTACTGTAAATTTAGTCTGATGATTGGGTGGAAAGATCATACCTTCGGGTTCAAGGACAGAGGGGCTTCGGGCTGGATCGTGGGGTCGTCGCTCAGCTGTCGGTGGCTTGGATCATGGCTCCCGACGGTGGCTGAAGGCTCCGGCTCGTCAGATCAGCAGCCAAGCAGCAGTGGCGACTGAACTGGAGTCAGCGATGAGGCGTGGTGGACGACGGAGGTGGCAAAATCGTGAGCTGTGGGTCTCGAATTGAGAGCGTCGGCAGCAGATCGGAGGGCTTGGGGCTGGCGTCAGGTCCGCAGCGGCCGAGGTGGGGGCTTGGCATGTCGTCTAAGTAGAGAACGGCGGCGGTAAGTCGCGTTGGGACTCTGGTCAGGGGAGTCGCGGCTGGCCGAGCTCGGTGGTTGAGAGCCGAGAGATCAAGGTAGCTGTCGTGGGTTCCTCGGTTTCGCGGCTCGCAAGTCAAGACGACCAGCGGCGACCACAAGGACAAAGGACGGTGCGGTGACTTGGCTTGCGGTGGCGTGATCTTTTTGGGTGGTGTTCAGATGGCCAACGGGGGGTTCTGGTCGCCCAAAGGAGGACAGAGAAGAAAGAACAAAGGAGATGAAGGAGACAAAGGAAGAAGGGCTAGGCATTTAGGCAACGTATTGGGCTAGGGCCAGGGCCAGGGCCCAGGTTATAGCCCTACCCTACCCTACCCTATCAGAATTATTAAAATACCCTTACTATCCGAACCTCCTCTTTACCCTACCCTAAAATACCCTAAAATTATGGTCGGGTAGGATCGGGCAAGGGTAGGGTCGGGTAGGGTCGGGCATAATTGACAGCCCTAGTGTTCGTCACATGTTGCCTGATTTTTCCCCCGCATTCGAAGATGGCGATGGCCTTGACCTTGAGGATGGTTTATACAATGTGCGGTGGTTCACCGATTGCGCAGTCCGATTCACTCGTTCATGTGCTTTCCGGATTCTTCTCCAAATCGCCTCCGTACGCCGGTAGGTCTCTGTGTCTTCGCGGGTTCGATTCTTTTTCCCTTGTTCGTTCCCATAAAGTTCTTCGCAAAAGAGATTTCTCTTTTGGGGGCTAGGGATTTGCGGGAGAATTATCTAAATAAGCCAAATATGCGTGTTTATAAATGGGATTTTAGGTATATTTGTTAAGAGCTCAGTCGCTTATGATGGGTTTTGCTCGAGAGCTTAACCAGTTGAAAGAGCAATGTCCTTTTGATGGTGATGACGGGCAATTACGCCGGGAGTTTAGTTGTTTTCGTGCCGGTTTGGAGTGATTTGATTCTGATGTACTTAGTTTTTAGTCTTGGAGACAGAGAGAGTTTATAGAAGACCAACGTCAAACAAAATATCAAGATGCCCAATCAGAATCTATATAACCATTAAGTTGGAGAGCAGAATTAGATGGGAAGAACAAACCAGTGTCGGGATCATGCTTGAGATACCGCACAATGCGAAGGGCGGCATTCCAATGGTCTTCATTAGGAGAGTGCATAAATTGACTAAGATGTTGCACTGTAAATAGTAAATCTGAACGAGTTACTGTAAGATATAATAATCTACCAATAAGTCGCCGATATGAACATGGATCCTTAAGAGCTGGGGAGGAGTCCAAAAATTTAATATTGGGTTCCATCGGGGTATCAATGAGACGTCCTCCAAGAAGACCAATGTCAAACAAAATATCAAGGGCGTATTTCCTCTGTGATAAGAAAATCCCAGACTTGGAACGAGAAACTTTAATGCCCAAGAAGTATTTGAGAGTGCCCAAGTCCTTAATGCGAAATTGTGTGTCAAGAAATCTCTTGAGAAGTTGAATCATAACTCCATCATCACCCGTGATTACCAAATCATCAACATAAACAAGGACAATGGTTAAGAGAGAGCCATGGACCAATGTAAAAAGTGAATAGTCTGCCTTGGACTGTTGAAAACCAACATCAAGCAGTGCAGAAAAGAATTTGGCAAACCATTGTCTTGATGTCTATTTAAGACCATAGAGTGATTTGTTAAGACGACAGACCAAATTCTCCCCCTTGGTATGAAAACCCGGTGAAAACCTTATGTAGACCTCTTCGTCAAGATCATCATGCAGAAAAGCATTATTCATATCTAATTGGTAAAGAGACCAATGACGAATTGAAGCAAGAGCTAATAAAGTGCGAACAGTTACCATTTTAGCAACATGCGCAAAGGTATCATGGTAATCAATGTCCTCTGTTTGAGTATAACCCTTTGCAAAGAGCCGAGCCTTATAGCGCTTGATGGTGCCATCAGAATTATATTTGATGCGATAAACCCATTTACATCCTATGGGATGTTTTCCAGGAGAAAGAGGAATAATTTCCTAAGTGTCATTTTGTTCAAAGGCCTTTATCTCAAAAGACATGGCATCCCGCCACTTGAGAGATTGATACGTAGCGTTATAAGTTTAAGGTCCTGCTCAAATGATATGGAGGATAAAAAAGCATGATGAGTGGGTGAAAATCGCGAGTATGATAAACAATTGGATAAGGGGTAAAGAATACCTGATTCAATTACCTCAAAGTCCGAAGATGATTGATCGGAGGCCACAACAGCGCAGTGATAGTCTCGAAGATATCCAGTGGATGACGTTGCCGAGATGGTCGAGACACGACTTCGGGTTCAGTGGTTGATGGTGTTGCGCGGAACAAGCGATCGATCAAATAAATAGACAGGACGAGCAAAGTAAAACGGACACCAGATGTACGTGGTTCGGTCGTAAAGACCTACGTCCACAGGGAGAGCAGCAACGATTCCACTATAGAACGAGCGATACATGGAGATTATAGATCACACTCGAGTTATACAAACACACTCTTGGTGTTTCCCAGCCCCAATTACATCCAAGAGCGCACACAGTGTTTAGCCCCCAATTCCTAACGAAATAATCTCTTAATCTCGCGAATGAATTAAAATACAATTCTAACCTCAAGATTTAACCGGCTTCGACATTTGAATTCTTGATGTAATTCTGCGAACAAAACTCTACGTGCAAGCACTCGACGAACGGCGCTTCAAGAAGTCTCTCACGTCAATGACAAGCTCCCTCAAGCACTCACGCAAAGTGGTGCTTCAATGATTTGGTGAGCTTAATTTCCTTTGACTCATGCGCTACATATATATTGTCAGATTCTTGGATAGCATAGAAGAGAAAAAAAAAAAAAGGAAACTCATGCAGCGAATCCAACTTGGATTCGGTCAACCAAAAAGAAAAGTCCAACATAGACTTCTCTTCCTTTTATATCTCCTTTTTCGTCTTGATGAGCACGCTGCACATGCATATCCTTCTTCAATTACTTTCTTGTTTTTATCTTATCCCCAGACCGCATTCAATATATATATATATATATATATATATATATATATATATATATATATTGCTTTCCAAAACAAAAGTCCAATATCTTGACTTTCCACTTTTGTTTGTTATCTTCACACAGATTCGGCTTTTGACGATTTGTAATATTCGAGATTGACTTTTTACGCTTGTCCACAAAGCAATTCTCGTCGGGCTTAAATTCGAGACAATTTCAACAATCTCCACCTTGGCTCGACGTTTGAGCCATGTCACAGTCACTTCACCGGTAATCTGAACATCATCTGCTACTCTCCCAATAGCCCCAATGGGCTCAACCGCCACAGACATCATCCAAGTCCAAGCCACGCTTGAACTTTGTCATAACCGAGGACCTCATCAGAACACCAACTGAACATGCACCTTTAACTGCTCCACAAGAACTTTCTGACACAAGCTCCTTAATCACAGATAAAGCAAACCCACCATTACATCCATATCTGTCGGAAGACCGAATACGTACCTTATCAATTTTAGCAGTTACAGCAACTGTTGGCTCTATAGGTTCCACCTCGCTACAAGCACCATCTGTGTTGATTACTTCGCTAGTACCTACTACCTCAGGAGTTTCTGGTTGCAACTCCACCTCAAGCTGAACACCGTCCAGATCCGTATTAACACCGCCACAATCACTCCTAGCTAGAAGTACTAGAGACTCGTCAAAGGTAACTTCTCTGCTGCAAACAGATGAGTTTATATTCTGACACCACAATTGATAGCCACACTCACCTCGTGCATAGCCATGGAATATGCACCTTGCCTCCACATCGAGCTTACCATCACTTACTCGATAATAACATGGGCAAGTAAACATTCTAAAAACAGAATCATCAGCAACATTACCTAACCACACTTCTTCGAGAGTCCGATATCCAATCGCAGTCGATGGGGATCTATTCACCAAGTAGCTCGCCATACTAAGCGCATCCGCTGGAATTCTCCCAGCCATACCAGCACTAGAGATCTTTTCACGGGCCGTCTCTAGTAACGCTCTGCTCATCAATTCTGCAAACTGTTGTGGCTTACTGGCACTAGTGCGGTGTTTCACTATGCCACTTTTCATGCAGAATTTATTTGCCAGCTTCGAGCAGGACTCCATGCTACTGTCAGTTCGCACATACTTGATCAATTTACCAGTCTCCGTTCCTATCAAAGCTCTCGACTGCGTATTCCTGACAACAACATCAAAATTGTGCTTTTGCACAAACACCCAAGCCTTCCTCGAGTAGCCGTTAGACTCTCGAACAGTTGTCGACGTCTCAGGAGCAAAACTTATTAATGTCTCACCTTGAAGTTCATACAAGCCGCCATGCTTGATTCCCTTCATTATCACCAGGGCACCTCGAACAATCTTTAGAACTCCACCTTGTGAAGAATACCTGCATCCAACTGAATCTAGAGCACCCAGGGAAATTAAGTTTTTTTTTCAATTCTGGAATATGTCTTACTCCAGTCAATGTCCTCACAATACCATCATGCATTCTGATTTTAACATTACCAATACCCACAACATCGCATTCAGCGTTGTTTCCCAACTGCACTTTACTACTATCTGTGCACTGATAAGTAGCAAACCAGTTCCTGTTTGGTGTAGCATGGAACGAACAACCAGAATCCATAATCCATCCGTCAAACGACGAATTCTCAGTGACAAACAAGACACTATCGACACCATCAGAATTTTCAGCTATAGCTGCAATATCATCCGCAAATTCAACTCCAATTCCCTTAGCCCTTTCGTTTTTCAGCTTAAAATAATTTCTTCTAAGATGCCCTCTCTTGCCACTGTTCCAACAGACATCACCGCCAGTCCTAGACTGACTGCGTCTATTCATATTCATACTATTTCTGCTAACACGAGCACTAGCTCTTCCTCTTTCACCTACTAAAGCAGCTGATACAGATTCGCTAGATTCTTTTCTACGGATGTCCTCACTCAAAATTAAATCACGAATCCCATCAAACGTCAAACTAGTGTCGCGACCCGTCCGAAAGCGGACGCGGCTAATGGATTACCGATCACGGGCCTCCTCCCTCCACTGGAGGGCGGATCGTGGGCTTTGGATCGGCGCGGGCCCTCCTAGGCCCATACCAAATCGCGGCGGGAGTATTTTTCAAAGGGATTCGGCGATAAGAGCCGATCAATTTCGACCTTCAGTGTGGTCTGGTGGCATGTGCAACCTGTGCATGCATTTGGAGTCGCCACCGGTCTTTCTTGGAGGGTAGACCGGAAACCTTACTGATCGATTGGGAGAGATCGATCAGTTCTGCAGAACCAGAGATTTTGGGTTCGGGGACTTGGTTACTCGGTGTCATTACCAACGCCCTTTCGGTACCTAACGCGAGTGATTTTCCTGGCTAAGAGTTCATGCAGGCGCAATTTTAGGCGAGGTAGGTTTGATTCAAGGTTTCATGCAGATTGGAAGACTATTCCTATCAATCACAATCAATTTAAATGAAAAGCTCAATCAAGTGCATAAATAAATCACATCAATGCACATCAATTCAAGTCAAAGGCCTCTTAGTATAGCCATAAAGGCTTAGGAAATGCGTGATTTAGGACCAGGGGCAAAATGGGAAGATTTGGGAACGATTAGCCCGAAGGGCAAAATCGTCAAATTTTGGAAGATTTGGATACCGAATTACCCAAAATATTCCATGGCCAGTTGTTTGTGGCCATTTCCCATTTTTGAGAATTTTTTGGAATTTCTTGATTTTTTCTTCAATTTTTGGAAGACGATTCGCCCAAAGGGCGAAATCGACATTTTTAAGAAGGTTCGGGGTTCAAAACACCCGGGATGAGCCTTGGCCAGTTGGTTGTGGCCATTTCCTATTTTTGGGGATTTTCTTGGATTTTTTTAGAATTTTTTGGAAGACGGTTTGCCGGAAGGGCAAAACCGTCATTTCTGGAAAGATCGGGGGTCAAATGGCCCGAAACAGGTCGTTTCCAGTTGAATGTGGCCATTTCCTATTTTCTGGAATTTTTTAGAATTTTTCTGAATTTTTCGAATTTTTTTGAATTTTTTATGATTTTTTATTTTTTTTTATTGAATTTCTGAATTTTTTATTATTATTATTTTATTTAAAATTACCCCTGGGCCGGGTCAGACCCGGTCCACGACCCGGACCCGCAACCCAGGCCCGGCCCGCTTCCTCAGCGATCAAAACGGCGTCGCTTCGCCAAATGAGAAAGAACGCTCCAGATCCAACCACGTGGCGCGTTCTCCACCGTCCGATCGATTTTTTAATTTTATTATTTTTTTATCCGCGCGACCCCACCCGACTGACGTGGCTGCCCACGTGGCACGCCACGTCAGCTTTGACCGTTGACCGCCGGCGACTTCGCCGGAGAAGACGATGAATAGTGATTTTTCCGGCCAAAGTCGCCGGAGGCTCGCCGGAATGTCCATAACGACGTAAAAACCACCGCTTCGAGTCGCGATTTCTTTACCAAACAAACCCCTATCAGATCCTAACCAATCTAAGCTCAATTCATGGCCCAAATAACGCCGGGAACCACCTCCAAAGTCCGGCGACCGAACCGGCTCCGGCGAAGCATTCGCCAAAATTTTTTTTACCTTCAAACTCGGTTTTGATTGTTCAGGGAGTATCTAAAGAAAGTTTAGGGACTTACCCGAAGCCTTCCAATCGTCGGCGACGGCTCGAAGTCCCCACCGAGCTCCCGGTCCAATCCAATGGCCGGCGAAGTTCCGAACCGTACCTCCGCCGCGGTTTTATGCAAAATAAGGGTCAAGCCGGGCTTAGACAGGAATATAATGAAGCTTTAAGGCTTCTAGAACGCGAATAAGGCTCGGGAATGACACGGCCGGGACCCCGAAAACATAATTCTCATGCAGGCATTTTGTCGAACATCTAGTATGCACGGTTTAAAAAAGAAGGTCGGGGAGACACCGACCTGTTTTCGACTCGCCGACGGCCGTTGAGGCTTTGGTGAAGCTCCCGTGAAGGTCTCGGACGTCGGTCCGGCATCTCCCTTTTTTCCACTCGCCCTCGCCTCTCTCTCTCCCTCTCGGTCCGAGTCCTCAAAACCGAGCTCCGCTTTTTGCACATGGCCGACCGGCCTTAGTGCCCACATCCACCCACAAAACACGAGTGCCCTTCACTGGCCCTCATCCCTTCACGCATAGTACCCTTTTCTTTAAAGAAATCACGCACCCACGCTCGGCGCCGACCCCCCCTGCTTCCCTGCTTCGCTGGCCACGCGGGTCTGCAACTTAGTTGCAGACCCGGTCGGACCGGGCAGGTCGGGCTTGACCCGACCGGCCCGGTTCGACCAATTTCGCCCAATTGGGTCCCGAATCAACCCATTTTCATGAAATTGATGGCAAAATCAGACTCCTTGACATGTTTTCTATCAAATAGGGGTATTTTTGTGAACCAATTGATTGGAATTTAGCGAAAACCCCAATTTGCCCTTAAGATCCGAAATTGATTTTTGCTTAATCGAGGCCCTAAACGATCAAATTGGTCAAAATTGAGGCTACCAATGGATTCATCATGATGAAAAACATAGGGTAGAGGTGTTTAATTTCAATGGGTATACCCGTATGAAATTTAATTTCAAAAATTGTGAAACTAGGGACTAAATTGAAAGATTTTTATGCAATTAAGCCATTTTGGTTAAAATTGATCAAATTGGAGGGCAAATTCACCCAATTGCACTTCAGGACTTTAGAATCCAATGTCATAACTTATAAAAAAGTGAGAATTGAAAATTAAAAGACTCGAAAAGGATTTTTCAGGCCCGGTTCGGTTTTAGGTTTGTGAAGGAACACCATGACCTAAGCCTAATTTCCCTGGAAAAAAGTGAAAATATTAAATGGAAAATTAAAATAAAATTACTGAATATTTTTGTGTATTTTTCTGACCATGAATGGTATTTTTTCTAATTTTTTGGATATTTTTATAATTAAATAAATTCCAAAAAATATTAAAAAATACAAAAAATATTTTTTGTTCAAAATTGGTTCCTAAGGCTAGGCTAAGGCTTCCAAAGTTGATTTTGTAATTTTTTGACCTTTTTGATATTTTTAATTAATTTTAGAAATAAAAACTAAAATAAAAGATGGTCAAAAATCAGGTGTCAACAGCTGCCCCTCTTTGAGAGTGAGCTCGTCAGAGGTTGCTTTCAAAGATAAAATGACACCTGAATCCTAACCGACTCGACTGGGGAAAAGAAATGCTATGACATCGGACCCTTAAGTCTTTTGATGAGTGCTCAAATTAATCACCGGTTTATTCTTGCAATTCGAACATGGGCCGGAGTGAGAGAGGCTTACCTGAAGCTCACCTGTCAGATGCTGCCTGCGGAATCTGAGAGTTCGTCGTTATGCTCCCAGCTGCGACGACTTTCAAGAAGATACCTAAGACTCGTTCAGAATATCCTAGGGAGATTAAGCTCTGACCTGTATGGTAGGTCATACCATTATGGGGTTCCTGACTGGTAGGAACTTGAGAAGGGCGCATCCCACTCTGGGGGATTTGCCGAGGATTTTGATCCGTATGGTGGATCGGACCTTCGTGTTGATCCTTAAGGCGGTATCTACCTCGTGTTGACCCTTATGGCGGTTTCTACCTTGAGTTGACCCTTTAGGCGGTTTCTACCATAATTTGACCCTTCAGGCGGTTTCTACCTTGATTTGACCCTTCAGGCGGTTTCTACCTTTGTTTTGACCCTTGAGGCGGTTTCTACCTTGATTTGACCCTTCAGGCGGTTTCTACCTTTGTTTTGACCCTTCAGGCGGTTTCTACCTTTGATTTGACCCTTCAGGCGGTTTCTACCTTTGTTTTGACCCTTGAGGCGGTTTCTACCTTTGTTTTGACCCTTTAGGCGGTTTCTACCTTTGTTTTGACCCTTTAGGCGGTTTCTACCTTGATTTAACCCTTCATGCGGTTTCTACCTTGATTTGACCCTTTAGGCGGTTTCTACCTTTGTTTTGACCCTTTAGGCGGTTTCTACCTCGGTTTGACCCTTCAGGCGGTATCTACCTCGAGTTTGACCCTTCAGGCGGTTTCTACCTTGGTTTGACCCTTCAGGCGGTATCTACCTCGAGTTGACTTTGAAAAGGGGTCTCATGACGAGGGTTCTCCACGTCCGATGAGACTGACTAAATTATGAAAAGGGGTCTCATGACGAGGGTTTTCCACGTCCGATGAGACTGCCTAAATTATGAAAAGGGGTCTCATGACGAGGGTTTTCCACGTCCGATGAGACTGCCTAAATTTTTTAAAAGGGGTCTTATGACGAGGGTTCTCCACGTCCGATGAGACTGTTTGATATTTTGAAAAGGGATCTCATGACGAGGGTTCTCCACGTCCGATGAGACTGCCTAAAATTTTTTTAAAAAGGGTCTCATGACGAAGGTTCTCCACGTCCGTTGAGACTGCCTAAATTTTGAAAATGGGTCTCATGACGAGAGTTCTCTACGTCCGATGAGACTGCCTAAATTTTTTAAAAGGGGTCTCATGACGAGGGTTCTCCACGTCCGATGAGACTGCTTGATTTTTGAAAATGGGTCTCATGACGAGGGTTCTCCACGTCCAATGAGACTGTTTGATATTTTGAAAGTGGGTCCTGGGACGAGGGTTCTCCACGTCCGCTGGGACTGTTTGATATTTTTGAAAATGGGTCATGGGACGAGGGTTCTCCACGTCTGATAGGACTTTTTCTTTTAAAAGGGTTTTTTTTTCCTCTCTTTTTTTTTTCAGAGATCCCGAAGTTTGTCGGGAATTCAGTTTTTGAAGCAGTGAAAGATTTTATCTTGACAAAGCTTCACTTGAGTCTGTTGAGGCGACATTCTGGGAGCTGGGTTCTCCAGGTATCCTGCAGAAAGTTCAAACCTGAAAGATTTTTCTTCACCAAGAAAATGTTAATAATCTTTGGGAAGACCACGGCTGTCCATTTGACAAAAACCGTATGACTTAAGTTTTAATCGTGAAATGTGCATTTTGATGCTGGAGGTTATCCAAAGCATTCTTGCAGCATGCAATTGTGATCACAAATCCCTTGCACAGAAAATCTGGATCAACAGTTTGAAAATTCCAAAAAGAGTTTATTCAAGACATCAATTGGAGTGTTTCTCGACAATGAGGTCTTCTCACCTGTTTTAAGATAGTGATTTTTATTAGGGATGCACTCAATTCCCTACTGACCTGTGCCTAGGTTTTAGGCTCATTCGCAACGCATACATTTTGATCGGTCGGGAGGTCTTCCACGGGACCGTAATGTTGGGCTTGGATATTGGTTTTCAAGGGGGACCCGCTTTGGAGTCGAGGCCATTGAATAAAAATTTTCATCATCTGCTTCGGGTTTACAAGTCAAGAACCGTGCAAGATGAGAAAGAAATAGTCTTGCTCGTACTTCTTCGAGCTAAGCTACATGTTAACCCAAGTGTCTTAGTCAGAGAAGACTGTTTCAGGGTTATGATGTTGGTAGGAATGGGGACCGAAAAAGGCTTGTTTTTTGCCCAGAAAATTACGAAGGGTTTGACATTGGTGATCATTGCAAATTTATCACCTGCGCTTTCCTCTCTGCACCTTCAATTTTTGAGGTGTGCACCCGCTTTTGAGGTGTGCACCAACTCTTTAGAGAGCGTTTCGTCGCATTAAGAGACTGATGACTCTGTCTGCGTCTCTGCTCCACGCTTGACACCATTTGGGGAGTAGTCTTTTTGATCTGACTCATTTAGGGGTTTTTCTCTCTTCCCAACTAGGCTTTATTGGGGATCAATCAAACAGTTTTCACGAGCATCGGCCTTGCTTTTACCAGGCACTTTGCTTTTTCTTGATGTTGTGGATTTTTCTCATTCATTTTTGAAATCCCACTTTTTCTCATCTTCATGGGATCGTGTTAGACCTATGATCAAAGGTCTAACAAGGTTAAACATTAACTTAGGAATTTTTTTTTTTTTTGCAAACCCTAAGTCTTGAACTCCTTCATTTCTGAAGTGATGCTGCATCCGTCTTGGAATGTGCAATGATCACCAACGGGTTTATGAAATGATTTTGCAGGCTCAACTTGGCTATGCAAAGGATTCGGTGTGTGGGATAGAGAAATGAATGCTTCTCATCATCCTATGGCACTTGGATTACCATATAAACAACACACAAAGATTAATGTTAGTCCGAGCAAGAAAATTTCTAACCATTTTCTCCTGATGCTGCTGGACTCACATCCATTTTGCCCCGATGTGGGGTGGTTCTTGACAGGGTTAAGAATGAAAACCGCCATTCAAAGGGGTTATCAACGGTCACTTGTAGTGTTTGGGGGATATGAAACGAATGCCTCCGTCGTCCCAACCCATGTAATCGCTGCAAATGGTCCCTACTTCCGTAGGTCCAGATTTTGCTGTCTGATTTGCTCCACTTCTCTCTTAAGTGTGTATAGGACGTGTTTGGACTAGGCTTTGCCTCTCGTCTTTTGAGAAAACGTCCTTTTGAGAGTTTTGAACAACTTTTGATTGGAAAAATCTCTTTCGTTTCCCAAAAATTTTACCCGTCAAAAGGGATTTTTATGATGCCCCACGCATGCTCTTATTCATGTTCAGACAACCTCATGTTTCAAAACATGAATGCCAATGAAGTTAGAATTCTATGTCTTTTCTAGACATCAGATTCTGAAAGCTTTTTCTTTTTCTCTTTGTTTTTTTTTTTTGTTTAACATCTTCAATGGATTGGGGAAAGGGATACCTACCTGTCCACCGTGGCTGGAGATCCCTGAAAATGTAAAAGAAATATGTTATTGTATGTTCACGAATTTTTCAAAAAATTGGAACGATACATCTTACCCTTGGTCATGTGTTCCAATGGGTAATACATGGGATGTGAAAACCCGTTTCGCCTTGATGGCGAGCCTCTGTCAAAGACGGGAATTAGGAGTCAGTTTGCGTTCCAAAATTCAAGGCAAATTGGAACGATACAACCTTGTTCTTGCTTTGTGTTTCCATTTGAACACAAACGCGCGGCTTGCATAATTTGGCCCTCTATCTTGTGTCCTTGATCTCCCATCTGGTTGGGTGACGAATCCTTCTCAAGAATTTGCACTGGATCAATTCATGCTTTTGGACGTACTCTAAGCCATTTTCCAGGGTACCATTTCTTCAAGGGAAAAAGAAAATTTTATCAAAATGCATGTCAAAGCATGTGACGTAGGAGCGATACTTTTTACCATCCACTAGGTCTTATAATCAAAGACCATCTCCTGGAATCCTGACTTCTAAGGCCAATGATTCTATTCGCCTCCCTGTTAGCGCGCTCTTTTCATTTGAGGCTTTCAGCGCCAACGACTTCCTACAAAATGAGTAAAAACTCATGTTAGGCATGTGGTCTTCGAAGACCAAATTGGAACGATACAAGGTTACCGTTCACCAGAAATTCGTATCTTGGGGTTTGATTCTGATGTGGACGACTCTGTTATTGCGTCCATTGACTTTGCCAGAGGAGAAACGTCCGGCGTACAAATGATTCACTTGCCCTAGTTATGCATGGTTTTGCTGTTTGTCATCTCTGGATTCGATGACCCTGGTCTGATGCGCTTTCATGGGGGATCATGAGAGTTTGCCCCCGGTTTGGCTCCTCAAAGCAAATGGGGCGAACCTGCTCCCATTGATTTTTGCAGATTCTGATCATCCATCTCGATTGTCAGAGTCCTTGATCAATTTTATCTGTCTCAAGACAGCTTGATATTCTTGGGATTCGTCATGTGGCGGTTTGGTGATTCTCTCGATCACAGTCGACATTTGAGGTATTTGATGTTCCCTGTTTGTTATTTGAAAGCATTACATCCTGCGTCCTCTGCTCTTGATCATCATCTGAGAGGAAAAAGAAAGGAAGCATTATTCTCATATCAAGAAAATAATCATTTTGGAATGATACGTCCTTTTACACTTGATTTGCATTCCGTTTTGATGTTGCATATTGATATGAACAACATCTATCAAATTCCTCCATCCGTGCTTGAAGGTATTTGCAACGCCTATGGTTCAATTGCCCCAGCTAGGCGACGTCTGTTTTGTCATTTGAATGTATGAGCTTTTGGGTGCATTGTCTCTTTTATCACCTGAGATAAAAAAAAATGGAGAAAAACTTATCCCCAGATCTGATTAAAAATCAATTAGGAACGATACGTCCTTTCACCAAACGAGTGGCTCTACGGCCAAATGTATTTTGCACAGAAGGGACGAATTCCCCTATGCTCCACGGGTTTGGGGAATTTGCCCCCATTTTCGATAGAAATGAACCTTATCAAGATGTATACAATACAAATAGATCCCTAATACAATCAATCTAAGGGACGAGATAGATAGGATCTCAGCAAAATTAATCTTATACAAGAGAACTAAGAATGTCAAATCAATCAAAGGAATGTGGTCCGAACACTTGGAGATGCCCCAGTTCCAGTCTTTGAGATGTGACTCCAGGATCACCGATTTTTTTTTTTAGGTGGTTTTAGATATACCAACCATCTAAAGACATGCACATGAGACAAGTGAGGATAAAACTTCTAAAAATCAAAGGATTTGGCACCTAAGGTCAAGGTTCCCACCTCGAGTTCTAGAAAGAGCAGATTCCATTGCACAAATATCGTTGCATTGGGGCTCGATCCATAGTTCGAAATGAGCGGAATTGAAAAGTGGATTACCCCGTGTTTTTCCTCACGGAGATTTCATTTTCAATCCCTTCTATTGTTTTCCTATAGGCGGCTCCCGGGGTTTTAGGCGCGGTTGTGTGTATTTTCGGTGTCGTGCTAAAGCGATAAACATGCATCTTATTTAACAATCACCGCTTCAATATAAAACATACACACAATCATTCATTCCTACGCCAACCTGCATAAGACAATGTTAATCACAGACTACCCCCCTTATCGCTCCAATCTGCAAAAATATATAACACCTATCATAAGCGGACTTACCTCACCTTCAAGAGCGCCTGCAAGGTTAGAAAAATCACTCAGCGTTTTAATTACGGCCTAAGTCCACTTGAGGTCTAGAACCATAGGTTCTAGAACAAAGTTCCCCAGCGGAGTCGCCAGCTGTCGCGACCCGTCCGAAAGCGGACGCGGCTAATGGATTACCGATCACGGGCTTCCTCCCTGCACTGGAGTGTGGATCATGGGATTTGGATCGGCGCGGGCCCTCCCAGGCCCATACCAAATCGCGACGGGAGTATTTTTCAAAGGGATTCGGCGATAAGAGCCGATCAATTTCGACCTTCAGTGTGGTCTGGTGGCATGTGCAACCTGTGCATGCATTTGGAGTCGTCACCGGTCTTTCTTGGAGGGTAGACCGGAAACCTTACTGATCGATTGGGAGAGATCGATCAGTTCTGCAGAACCAGAGATTTTGGGTTCGGGGACTTGGTTACGTCGGTGTCATTACCAACGCCCTTTCGGTACCTAACGCGAGTGATTTTCCTGGCTAAGAGTTCATGCAGGCGCAATTTTAGGCGAGGTAGGTTTGATTCAGGGTTTCATGCAGATTGGAAGACTATTCCTATCAATCACAATCAATTTAAATAAAAAGCTCATTCAAGTGCATAAATAAATCACATCAATGCACATCAATTCAAGTCAAAGGCCTCCTAGTATAGCCATAAGGGCTTAGGAAAGGCGTGATTTATGACCAGGGGCAAAATGGGAAGATTTGGGAACGATTAGCCCGAAGGGCAAAATCGTCAAATTTTGGAAGATTTGGATACCGAATTACCCAAAATATTTCATGGCCAGTTGTTTGTGGCCATTTCCCATTTTTGAGAATTTTTTGGAATTTCTTGATTTTTTCTTCAATTTTTGGAAGACGATTCGCCCAAAGGGCGAAATCGTCATTTTTAAGAAGGTTCGGGGTTCAAAACACCCGGGATGAGCCTTGGCCAGTTGGTTGTGGCCATTTCCTATTTTTGGGGATTTTCTTGGATTTGTTTAGAAATTTTTTGGAAGACGGTTTGCCGGAAGGGCAAAACCGTCATTTCTGGAAAGATCGGGGGTCAAATGGCCCGAAACAGGTCGTGGCCAGTTGAATGTGGCCATTTCCTATTTTCTGGAATTTTTTAGAATTTTTCTGAATTTTCCGAATTTTTTTGAATTTTTTATGATTTTTTATTTTTTTTATTGAATTTTTGAATTTATTATTATTATTTTTTTTATTTAAAATTACCCCTGGGCCGGGTCAGACCCGGTCCACGACCCGGACCCGCAACCCAGGCCCGGCTCGCTTCCTCAGCGATCAAAACGGCGTCGCTTCGCCAAATGAGAAAGAACGCTCCAGATCCAACCACGTGGCGCGTTCTCCACCGTCCGATTGATTTTTTAATTTTATTATTTTTTTATCCGCGCGACCCCACCCGGCTGACGTGGCTGCCCACGTGGCACGCCACGTTAGCTTTGACCGTTGACCGCGACCGTTGACCGTTGACCGCCGGCGACTTCGCCGGAGAAGACGATGAATAGTGATTTTTCCGGCCAAAGTCGCCGGAGGCTCGCCGGAATGTCCATAACAACGTAAAAACCACCGCTTCGAGTCGCGATTTCTTTACCAAACAAACCCCTATCAGATCCTAACCAATCTAAGCTCAATTCATGGCCCAAATAACGCCGGGAACCACCTCCAAAGTCCGGCGACCGAACCGGCTCCGGCGAAGCATTCGCCAAAAAATTTTTTACCTTCAAACTCGGTTTTGATTGTTCAGGGAGTATCTAAAGAAAGTTTAGGGACTTACCCGAAGCCTTCCAATCGTCGGCGACGGCTCAAAGTCCCCACCGAGCTCCCGGTCCAATCCAATGGCCGGCGAAGTTCCGGACCGTACCTCCGCCGCGGTTTTATGCAAAATAAGGGTCAAGCCGGGCTTAGACAGGAATATAATGAAGCTTTAAGGCTTCTAGAACGCGAATAAGGCTCGGGAATGACACGGCCGGGACCCCGAAAACATAATTCTCATGCAGGCATTTTGTCGAACATCTAGTATGCACGGTTTAAAAAAGAAGGTCGGGGAGACACCGACCTGTTTTCGACTCGCCGACGGCCGTTGAGGCTTTGGTGAAGCTCCCGTGAAGGTCTCGGACATCGGTCCGGCATCTCCCTTTTTTCCACTCGCCCTCGCCTCTCTCTCTCCCTCTCGGTCCGAGTCCTCAAAACCGAGCTCCGCTTTTTGCACATGGCCGACCGGCCTTAGTGCCCACATCCACCCACAAAACACGAGTGCCCTTCACTGGCCCTCATCCCTTCACGCATAGTACCCTTTTCTTTAAAGAAATCACGCACCCACGCTTGGCGCCGACCCCCCTGCTTCCCTGCTTCGCTGGCCACGCGGGTCTGCAACTTAGTTGCAGACCCGATCAGACCGGGTCAGGTCGGGCTTGACTCGACCGGCCCGGTTCGACCAATTTCGCCCAATTGGGTCCCGAATCAACCCATTTTCATGAAATTGATGGCAAAATCGGACTCCTTGACATGTTTTCTATCAAATAGGGGTATTTTTGTGAACCAATTGATTGGAATTTAGCGAAAACCCCAATTTGCCCTTAAGATCCGAAATTGACTTTTGCTTAATCGAGGCCCTAAACGATCAAATTGGTCAAAATTGAGGCTACCAATGGATTCATCATGATGAAAAACATAGGGTAGAGGTTTTTAATTTCAATGGGTATACCCGTATGAAATTTAATTTCAAAAATTGTGAAACCGGGGACTAAATTGAAAGATTTTTATGCAATTAAGCCCTTTTGGTTAAAATTGATCAAATTGGAGGGCAAATTGACCCAATTGCAAATATTAAAGGGAAAATTAAAATAAAATTACTGAATATTTTTGTGTATTTTTCTGACCACGAACGGTATTTTTTCTAATTTTTTGGGTATTTTTATAATTAAATAAATTCCAAAAAATATTAAAAAATACAAAA
The DNA here is from genome assembly GCA_021437785.1 of Rhodomyrtus psidioides. Classification (NCBI taxonomy): domain Eukaryota; kingdom Viridiplantae; phylum Streptophyta; class Magnoliopsida; order Myrtales; family Myrtaceae; genus Rhodomyrtus; species Rhodomyrtus psidioides. The sequence continues at coordinate 4,829,209 of JAILYB010000027.1, read as the reverse complement.
AATATTTTTTGTTCAAAATTGGTTCCTAAGGCTAGGCTAAGGCTTCCAAAGTTGATTTTGTAATTTTTTTGACCTTTTTGATATTTTTAATTAATTTTAGAAATAAAAACTAAAATAAAAGATGGTCAAAAATCAGGTGTCAACAACTAGTTGACCCAGAAGAATTGCTAACAGGAGTAACAGTAGTATTCCAACTATCAGGCAATGAGGATAATAGAATCAAAGCACGTACCTCATCTTCAAAGTCAATCTCAACTGAACTCAATTGACTAACGATCACATTGAATTCATTGATATGATTAGTAACTGACACACCTTCGCTCATCTTCAAATTAAATAGACGTCGCATCAAATAGACCTTGTTGATCGTAGAGGGCTTCTCGTACATGTCCGACAAGGCTTTCATCAAACCCGCAGTGGTTTTCTCCTTGACGAAATTAAACGCGACGTTACGAGCCAACGTCAGCCGAATAACACCCATCGCTCGTCTATCCAGCAATTCCCAATCGGGTTGCTTCAACGTTTCTGGTTTCTTCCCAGACAAGGGCTTGTGCAGCTTCATCTGATATAAATAATCTTCTATCTGCATCTTCCAGAAACCAAAGTCCTTCCCCTCAAATTTGTCGATTTTCCCTTTAGCTTCTTCTGTCGCCATCGATTCACTTCATCTCAAGCAAGCCTGGCTATGATACCAATTGTTGCGCGGAACAAGCGATCGATCAAATAAATAGACAGAACGAGCAAAGTAAAACGGACACCAGATGTACGTGGTTCGGTCGTAAAGACCTACGTCCACGGGGAGAGCAGCAACGATTCCACTATAGAACGAGCGATACATAAGATTATATATCACACTCGAGTTACACAAACACACTCTTGGTGTTTCCCAGCCCCAATTACATTCAAAAACGCACACAGTGTTTAGCCCCAAATTCCTAACGAAATAATCTATCAATCTCGCGAAGGAATTAAAACACAAATTTAACCTCAAGATTTAACCGGCTTCGACATTTGAATTCTTGATGTAATTCGTCGAGGAAAACTCTACGTGCAAGCACTCGACGAACGGCGCTTTAAGAAGTCTCTCACGTCAACGACAAGCTCCCTTAAGCACTCACGCAAAGTGGTGCTTCAATGATTTGGTGAGCTTAATTTCCTTTGACTCATGCGCTTCATATATATTGTCATATTCTTGGATAGCATAGCAGAGGAAAAAAAAAAAAGGAAACTTATACAGCGAATCCAACTTGGATTCGGTCAACCAAAAAGAAAAGTCCAACATGAACTTCTCTTCCTTTTATATCTCCTTTTTCGTCTTGATGAGCACGCTGCACATGTATATCCTTCTTTAATTACTTTCTTGTTTTTATCTTATCCCCAGAACGCATTCAATATATATATTGCTTTCCAAAACAAAAGTCCAATATCTTGACTTTCCACTTTTGTTTGTTATCTTCACACAGATTCGGCTTTTGACGATTTGTAATATTCGAGATTGACATTTTACGCTTATCCACAAAGCAATTCTCGTCGGGCTCAAATTCGAGACAATTTCAACAGATGGTGCTACCATGGGTGTAGGAGGCTGAAAAGGTGAGGTTGGTGCAAGTACCGGGGTGGATGTTTCACCAAGGTTGGGTATCGGTACTGGAATTAAAGGATTTTGTTCGGATGTAGTATTTTTTACGATTTGACGAAAAGGGAAATCTTATTCATAGAAAATGACGTCGCAACTAGTCAAAGTTGTTTGGTTTTGGAGGCCATACAAACGGTAACCTTTGTGGTTTCTGGGATAACCGATTAGAACACATCGCCGAGCTCAAGGGCCAAATTTATTGGAGTGAAGATGACCGGTAGAAGCATAGCATAATGAGCCAAAGACATGAAGATGAGAATATGAAGGTGATTTGCCATAATGAAGTTTATAAGGGGTTTTATTGTGTAGGAGAGGACTTGTTAGTCTATTAATGAGATGAGTAGCAGATAAAACACAACTCCCCCAAAAATGAAGAGGCATGCTAGCATGAAAACGCAAGGCACGAGCAACATTGAGCAAGTGACGATGCTTACGCTCAACAATTCTATTTTGCTGAGGAGTGTGAGGGCAATTGCATTGATGGTGAATACCGTGCGCACAAAAAAACTCTTGTAAGCGAGAGGAAATGAATTCAGTTCTATTATCAGATTGAACATTTTGGACTTTAGTTTGAAATTGAATTTCAACAAAAGCAAAAAAGCGAATCAGAGAATCAATTGTATCAGACTTAAATGTAAACAAAAAAATCCAAGTATATCGCGAATAGTCGTCAACAATAGATTAAAAAAAACAATGTGTCTTAAATGTAAAATGAAAAGAAGGTCCCCAAATTTTAACATGAATAAGATCAAGAGGATGTAAAGATGTAATAGTACTAGACGGAAAAGATAGACGCTTTGTTTGGATAAATGACAAACATCACATGGATTTAATTGTTTTGCTGGAATAAAACTTAAAGTCTGCTACAAAGTAGATAAAACTAACTCAGATGAATGTCCTAAGTGGACGTGCCAAATAAGAGGTGAAGAGGTTTCAGAAGAAAGAACGACAGATCGGTAGGAATTTCCAGGTAATAAAGACCACCGCGCTCATGGCCCCAACCAATGATCTTCTTCGTCAAGAGGTCCTGAAAAAGACAATAGTTAGGAAAAAAAGTGACTGAACAATTTAAATTTTGAGTAAGTTTGGAGATTGATAATAAGTTGTATTTGAAAGATGGAGCACAAAGGACATTATTAAGGGAGATAGTTGGGGTAAGAAGGGCCGAACCTTGTGGTGTCACGGGGACACCAACACCATTTGGAATTCCAACGGTAGGATGCAGAGAGGGATAGTGTATCGGGTTTGTAAGGTGACGCGGTTCAAATGTGATGTGGTTGGTGGCGCTAGTGTCAATAACCCAAGTATTGAAATTAAATGAATTCGAAGATAAGCTAATAACATTACTTGAGAGGTTGGCCTTTGGGATGTTTACCTCTTGTAGAAAGTGCATTAGTTGCTTATATTAATCATTTTTGAACGGAGGAGGTACCGCATCGGAAGTATGGCCGGACTTATTGTCAACGGGCCGAGAAGAAATAGATGGTTGTCCGCTGCGCTGCTTTTGGTTGGAAGGGAAACCATGAAGTCGATAACACACATCTCGTGTATGTCCTAAGATGCCACAATGAGCGCATCTTTCCTGGCCATGAGATGTGTGTGTCCATTTAGCTAGGTTGACGGACAGAGCAGGAGCGCCAATACAGCTGGGCGATCCATGGGATGAGGCATTCGTATACGGCCGCATAGGATGGTTGTCATGATTGGCAAGCAAAGTACTGGTTTGATCGGACATTAGGCGGTCTGATTGGATATGGCGGTGCGACTCATCTTGAAGAACTAGTGCATATGCATGTGCAACAGTAAGGAATGGATTCATTAGTAAAATCTGACTAATCACATTAGTGTACCTCGGATTAAAACCCATGAGAAATTGAAACAAGCATCGATTCTCTTATTCTGTGGTGATGATAGAGTGAGTCGAACAAGAGCATTGCGGTAATGGATCCAAATTATTCAATTCATTCCAGCAGCTGAGCAAGTTATTGTAGTACTTGGTCACAGTATTATCACGTTGAGCAAGAGTACAAATCGTTTGCTCAAGAAGAAAAATCCTAGGACCATTCGATAGCGAAAAACGTTCACGAAGATCGGCCCAGACGTCAGCAACTAACTCTGTGTAGAGAACTGTTGGCACCAAATCTGGATGGATGGAATTAAGAATCCATGATAGAATCATATTATTTACACGAATCCAGGATGAATACGCACGATTGGTTGCGACTGGTTTTTTTATTTCTCCAGTAACAAACACCATCTTGTTCTTCGCAAAAAAGGCAATCTCTATGGCACGAGACCAATTATTGTAATTGTCACCCGTAAGGAGCATACCGACAAGATTAGATTCAAGGTTATCAGAATGATACATAAAATAAGGGTTGTCTGACCGTTCATGTGGGAACGATGGCTGAAGAGTTTGGAGTTTCGTTTGCCATAAGGACTCGCCAATCTAGATTAGACTTTGCGGATTTGGAGGATTCAGAGGACCAGCAGCCAAAAGAAATCCTAGCGCTCGATCGGAACGGCTCTGGCGTATGTGCGCATCAATGTCAGGGCCTCTTCCCTGTAGTAGCAACAACAGATGATTGCGAGCAAGAAGGTCAGAGAGAGAGAGAATGGGAGAGACAGCCTCCAAGGATCACCGCTTTGACACCATGTAGAGTTTGGGCAAACGTAATCTTCATTGATGAAGTAATTTACAATATATACGTAGGGTTTAGGGCTAAAAGAATACAATGGCAATTATGCTGTTTAGTATAAATCTAATCTATTAATACTACGGGTTTGAGGAAGGTCACTATTTTATGCTGGATTCAATAACGAGCTATAGCTTTAGGGATTTTCATTCTCATCTTGTCAAAGCAAAAGTTCCGGAAGCGCCACTTTAACATTTGTTTTATCCACGTTCTTTGTGTGGTCAAGGTGGAATACCGTAGTTTTTGCAAGGGATCGGTGGACGGGTCGAAGCCCATGTCGCGAAGCTTGAGTTGGAGATTGGTGAACTCAACAAGTTACTCGTTTCCCGCAAGCTCAAGCTCAAGAAGTTCGGCATTCCTTGCAAACATGTAAGCTAAACCCTTGGATACGTAAAAGTGCAGATATGTATGCATATTTTGGAGAAAGTCATCGAGTAGTGAAAGTGTTGAATGAGGACTCATGGGTTTGCTCATTCATTCTGGTGTATTTCTTATGGTTCCGGATCTGGATAAGGATAATGTTGGCAACACGGTTGTCTTTTGTTGCGCTTCCCTGTGATATTTCTTTACTTGGCACTCCATGTTATTACTCTTACTGTATTTTTTTTTTTTTGGGGGGGGGGGTCAAACTCTCTCTTACTGTAGCCGAGTCAATGTCGAGAAGCACCAGCTCCATCTTTGGGATCTACACATTTAATCAGTCTTCAAGCAAATAACGATATGATCCATACTCTTTCTGAAGGGCACACTAAGTTGTTCGTTTTTGCAGAGGAAGCTGATATTGAAGTTCGCCCACGAATATAGGGTCGGACAGTGGAGACCTCGAGCCAAGCCTGCCAAAGCTTGAGGACAGTGCCTGGTGAAAGTTACCAAAGCATATCTTTCTTTTAGCATATGCACCTGCAGAATTCCTTCTGTGCTTGAGCTTCAATTGCTATAGACAGGTTTTACTTGTGTTGACATCAATTTCATGCCCTTCTACTGCCTTTTGCTGGGAAAAGACCATTTCGAACCCTCTTGTGCATGCTTGGTGTTGACAGACAGAAAAGCACGGAACTGGCTTGTGCAAGCGTCCATATTTTTGTACTCTCATTGCGGTATGGACTGAAATCTTTTTAAGTAATTATAATTTATATTCTGCAGGAAGATTATCTTCTTTCCGTGTTTCTTGTTCCGTTATGTTCGCACCAAACCACATCCAAGATTTTGATGGTACATTGTGAAACAAGTTTCAGTTCATTATCACTGCATGCATAAGATGATGACAAACAAAACATCTCTTCTAAACCACTGCACAAACTCCATAGACTCTACTGTTCTTAACCATAAAGCAATCTTTGCTCACAATCTTATGACTTTTAGTTTCTTAGAAGTGCAGTGCCGATCTTGTATGAAGCATATGCATCAATACAAGCATACTCCACTTGGTTCATATTGAGAACTCTCACTTGCCAGTCACTCATGGTAACATGCCTGGGCTTGTCCATGACGAGACCCACCACCTCAAGCGCTAGATCCTTCAAGCCTGGCCTACGAAACCTCCCCGGCCAACGGATTTTCGCCAGCTCACGGATATCCTTGTGCACTGCGCACTCCAGGCCGTACTCAACTCTGAGCTTGTCCACGTCGCCATCAACTTCAACCCCGACGAAAGTGAAGCTCGGTGTTTTGAGAAAGTCCTTAAACGATTCAGGAATGTAGTCGATGTAGAATAGTTGAACGATCAGGCATCTCTTGTCGATGCAGAGCTGCAGGGTGGCGGTCTTGTTGCTCATCCACTCGATCTCATGAGGCCTCCACTCTATGTCCAACCCGACAATGGTCGGGCTCTGGGTGTGACGCGAGAGAGTTTCTTGTACCCATTGGTCGACCACAGCACCCTTGTCGGTCACTGTCGTTTCGATGGTTCTACCATCAACAGTGACATTGTATTTGCAGGTCGCGGGATCGAACGCAGTACGGGATCCCACACGAGCGGTATGTATCATTCTCTTATGCTCAAGTCCACTGTCTTGCAGATTCAGCGTGTTCGACATTGGCGAATTTGTAAGGCTTCAGCATAAATACCAGAAGGGAAAAAGAAAAGAAAAAAGAAAAGAGGGAAGATAATATGTAATGCTTCATCAAATTTCCATCTCGAACAAAATACTGATATAAACTCCCCAGGACTTCTACTTCACCAGCTTATGAATTAAACCTCAGTAATATGTGATGCAAGATTCAAAAAATATCCATTTCTCGATGCAGTTCACCACTAACCAATCTGACATCTAAAACGTGCCAAACCTGTTTCATCAACGCCACATTTTTCAACACATTAGAACACATTAGTAGATCGTGACGTTATAAACCACAACACCATGCCCTTACGCCTTAGGCGACACTTCGGTGGTGTGCGGTGGAGGACTGTTTGTATTCTGCGCTTTTTTCAATATATATCTTACCTTTACCAAAAAAAAAAACCACAACACCACAATGCCAAATACTATGCACACAGGATTTTCTATTTGTTCACGTAGACTGGGTCGTAGGGTGTGTTTTAGCCGTGAAGCATCCAATTATGACACACAATCTCTGTACCATAGGCCGCTTTATTGCTCCACAACATTATATTCATCAAGATTGCTAAGTTTTTGTTACTGTTGTTTTCTCCTCCCTCAATCCAGTTGGTTTGCAAATTTGTTCTTCTTTTTTTTTGTTCCTTCTGTCCTCCAATCCTGATTGGTGGAAGAGTGTACATATTTGTGACCTGTCGATCAGAAACATGATTAGAAAACGTTTCTCCAATCAAGAATGAAGGAAAAAGAGGGGATTTTGCCTTCAAATGGTGAGTTCATTTGGACTAATTTGACAAAGCCATTTTACTTGCTGGTTCTTCTTCCTTCTTCATGATCTTCTTCTACGCTTTGGTCCACTACACACACACAAAAAGAAAACGGTACTCTCTCTGGACACATCACAGCGAACTCTCAATAAAAAGGGGATGTGTGTATAGGCATGCAGTATTGACAAAAAAGAAAAAAAAAAGAAAAAGTACAGGCATGCAGCAAGAGGTCCAAACCCTAGAAAGGTTCTAATACTAACACTTCGCCATCTCAAGGAGTCTACAATCGCAGTCTCATACTATACCCATTATTTTTCCTAGTGAACTGAAGCTCATGACATCCATATAGCTTTGCTCAGTCAAATCGAGCCACCAACGATGGCTAAACATCCCCTGTATCAGAATATACCATCTACCATTGCAAGTCACATAACAGTTCCCCGCCTCAAGCAACACTTTTCAACAACCAGCACCAAAACCCAGTAACAGGTCACTGAGCTGAGGCAGGTTCGAGAGAACAGTGACTAAAAGAAAAGATAACGAAAGACTACCTTGTCCAAACCAAAACCTGGGTGCAAATCGCGAACGGATTCACTCACTCGGCGGCAGCTAACAGCCAAGAGAGAACAGTCGCGAACCTGTGGACGTCGGAGGGAGGCACCGAGGGTATAGCGTGGAAAGCTTGGAAGCGAGACAATGGCGGAGGGGAGGCACCGAAATGTTTTTATCAACAGACACAGTGTCGTGGATCTCGTGGGTATAAAAGCTACCCTCGAAATATTTCCCCGATAACTACAAACTTAACCTCGCATTAGTAAGTTGTCCTCGAGGAAAACACGAAAAACCAAATCAAATTTAACCGCTCATATTAAGTCATTCGTGCTCATATACAAGTTCGCATACGCATACCTCGAGATATTTCCCCGACAGGCGATGACTACAAGGTCGCGGGATCACGATGTTGGATAAATTTAAACACCCGAAAAAAAATAAGAATTGTTGGAAATATGTTGAAAAAGATGAGAAAAGTAAGATCAATTGTTTGAGTTCTGCGAACACTGTTCTTAACGATAATTTCACTCCTCGAAATATGCAGCCCGGCGCGTAAGGCTCTAGCAGCTATCCTCTGATACAATAGATCTTTCTCTATATTCCGCACAGAATAAAAGAGGGAACAAGAAAGTTGCAAAAAACGCCAAGCGATGCGTGAATTCAAGCGTAAAATAACGAATGATGAAAGTAAAATAAAATGTACGAGACACGATATATGTAAAAAAAAACCCAAAACGGAAAAAATCAAGGGAAAAAGAGAGGTTTCACTATCTTCATTAACGAGTACAAAAATACAATCAAAGATTAAAAAATCTTACAAGAAGAAATGAAAAATAAAGGTTTCGGGGCAGAAGCGAAAAGCTTCGCATAGAAGTGAAAGCAAACATTACATTATAATGCGCAACATATCTTTTTGATAGCCCCATTTAAAAAACCCTAAGATAAAATGTATGGTTCAAAATAACTTTATCTCTAACTAGAACTTTATCTTTATTTTGAAAGTAAAACTTAAAAAAATCTCCACCTTGACTTCAAATCTCCGGTAGAACATTTTACCAAATGCCACAAAACCTCTCTTCCTCACCACCAAGGGTAACCACACGAAGCCACACACCAAATGCGGAATCGAAAACATACAGCCCTAAGCCTAAATTAGTGTACTTGATGTAGGAAACAATGGATGAAACATCACTAACTCCGCATAAGTTACTCAAATGGCGAAAACACTAACCAAGTCCAAACAATGCTTAAACTTGGTAAAAAAAAATTGGTTTAGTTAACATATCTGCTAGATTATCCAGCTTTGGTACTTTCTTCACCATTATTGTACTTTTAGCAAACTCATCATGTACAATGTGATAATAAATATCGATATGTTTCGTTGTCTCGTGATACATCGTGTTTTAGGTCAACTGGACTCCATTTTGGTTATCGCAAAAGATAATGGAGGCTCCTTCCTACATCACTCCAAGTTTTATAACAAAATGCTTCAAATAAAGAGCTTCTTTTGTTGATTCCATTGTTGACGTGTACTCTGCTTTGGTGGTCCATAGAGCAATCATGTCTTGAAAAAATTGCTCTCCAAATAATTGCGGAACCACCAAGTGTAAAAATATAACCTATCAGATTTTCTTTTATTGAGATCACCTACATAGTCAGTATCAATGAAGTCAACAACTGGATGCCCTTTATCACAACCTCTATCAAAGACCAGACTAACATCTAAGGTACCCCAAATATGCCGAAGAATCCACTACACTATTTTCCAGTGAGCTTTACCTGAATGTGCCATATACTTCCTCACAATACTAATTGCTTGGGAAGTATCTATCGGCTCGACCGATCCGACTGCTCCTTAAACCGAACTTCGCGAACCAGGTCGAGGCGGTCCGATCAACTGGTCAACGACCGGTCCGACCAGACGATCTGAGTCAACGGTCAACTGATTCGGGTCGGTCATGGGTCGGGTCGGATTGGGTCTGCACCCGGCTGAATGACGTTAGCTGACATCATCCCGCACGTGACACGCATGTGCGGGCCTAGGTCGGCACGTGGGGCGCGTTGCCGCCACGTTCTCGATGGGCAGCGACTTCTGGTTGCACACGGCGGCGCGTCCGGCGGTCGCCGGCGACGATCTTCATATGGTTTTTCTCGTCTTGTTGAGCCCTTTCCGAATATATAATTTTCTTTTGGTTTTGACAAAAATAAAGTTTTTGAAAAAACTCTAATAACATGATTCGCGATCTGATACGTGTAGGCTCTGATACCACATGTAAGCTGCGATTTAAATCCATATGCAGCGACCCAAGATCTCACGTATATAAACATGAATCACACATTCATAGAGTAGAAGAATTGACGCACCTGATTTTGGATCCATCATTTTTTATGCGGAATTGCGACGATCCCATGCTCAAGAGCTTCTCCTCTATGAACCCCTTTTATCGCTGGCTTCAATGAGACGGCCCCCTCATGGGTCATGTCTGACGGCTCCTTTTGTGAGGATATGCGGACATCAAGGTTTAGAGGAGGGACTTAAGCTCTATTTATATAGAATGAAACCTATCTCCTCATTAAAGATAATGTTTATCTCGGCCCATACTATCCAGCCCCATATCCGATTAGAATTAGGAAACTGTATATATCTTATCTTTATTAGACCAATTAATTTACAATAACAATTGATAAAGCCCACAACAAATATATTATAAAATATATTCTAACAGAAGGAAGAACCACTCTTGCACGCAGCAACCAGCACAAGTTCTGAATGCCTACTCTCGTCGCTTTTGATATATTCTGGACTTGGAGGAGGAGGAACAGGAAAAAACAAAGGGTGAGGAAAATTCCAGCCAATGTTCAAGCCACAAGATCACAAACTTCTCCATGGACGACTTTGATAGCACAAGTTTCAGCAAGTTGCGCATTGGTGGTGATGCGTGCATGGGCGAGTGATTCCGTAGGACGGGTGTTTCGTAGCATAGAGTGTCGCGAAAAATTCAAAAGGGTGAATTGCGGGACGGTGTTTGCGAAAGTCGGGTTAAAGTGTAGGGATTGTATGCGGAAATAACGAGGGAATTCGAGTTATAGTGTAGGCGTAAAGATATCACCAGCCAACAGTACAAAATGAAGGATAGAACGATCACTACCAAGGCCTAAAGATATCACCAACCGAGGAAGAAGATCGGGATTGATAGAAAGCTCACCACCAAGGTATAAAGGCTACGCCCCCAACCAAGGATAAAGGGTTTTTTGGCTCACCACCGAGGAGTATCCACTCTCCAAGGATAAAGATGCCGAAGTGTATAACTCAACACTCAAGAAGAACTCTCGTTCATCAACAATCAATGTTGTCTAGTCTGGTCTAGTCTGTTACAATAGAGAATACTCCTCCTTTAAATAGAGAAACGAATACAACGGACAAGAAAAGGAAACAAATAATCCTAAACCTAATCAAATACGTAAAAGGAAATAAGATAATCTCGTCTACCAGCCTAACATATCAAATATCATCCCTAAAGATATTTCGAATCTGCATAAATATCTCTAGATAACCTTCCATGGATATATATTTGATTGGCCTTCAAGTCAGCAACTAAATAGGAAAGTCGCATTAAGATTGTGCCATCATCTGCGCGCAAACATCTTCTGAGCTGCGAACATCTGAGCTTGTGCCGCATCATTTGAGACAATGCCGCAACATCCGAGCTCTCGTGCAACGTCTGAGCTCCCCATCATCTGAGCACGTCTTTTACTCCTTTTGTCGATGCGATCCAACAAAGTAAGTTGTCACCAAATTCAGTTTTGGTCTGAATAAATAATGACTGTGCAAAGCTTATGGGTGGAATCAAGGATTGCACATCAACGTCGGATATACCATTGGTGACGTCATCGAATGCTCCCGCATCAGGTGGCCTCCTTGTCCAAACTTGAAGAGGAGGAGGAGGAGAATTACAATATAATTTCTAATATTTAGCATCTCTTATTTTTGATGACCGATTTACTTGTGGTATTTAATTAGCTTGGTAGATCTTCCTTTCCCTTTTCTGGTAAGCAGGAGGTTGTATAAAGATTTGTAATTGCAATACAAGAAAATTACGATGTTCACATAAAACCAAAGTCAAACGCTTCACCATATCGTGTGGCTTAATGGGCTGAGCTCCTTTGACTGCCTTGAAATTTGGTACATAAATTGCGAAATCAACTCCACTCTGTGAATATGGTGCAGGGGGAGAATTGCCTAAGGCTAATGATGTACTCCAAATTTGGAGATATTGATGCAGGTAGATATGGAGTGGGGTCCATATCTTTGAATTTTCACGAAACCAACCACCGTAGAGAAAGCACTAAAAAATAAAAAAACAAACAAACAAAAAAAATGTAATAGCTTAACTAACACACGCGTCTCATGAATACTTTCAAACTTTTTATTTTCATTTTCTTTCTCATAATTTTTCTTTTCTTTCAATTTTCCTTTTATACTCTTTTTTTTAATATTTTTTTACTGGAGGCCGCCAATCACTGGCTAAGACCTGGCATTCCTCACCCCGTCAGCCACTACCATGTGAGCCCTTGCGGACTGTGGTGTTAGAAATATTATAAGTCATTTTGATGTACTCAAAACCATTTATATAATGTAGTTGCTTCTAAAGGATTTGCACTTCACTACGGTTGATCACTAACACTCTTCTTTTTTATAGAAGCAGGCAAACCATTTGAAAGAAGCAGGCAAACCATTTGACAGAAGCACACTAGTTCCAAATTGGAACACTTCACTTGTGGATTATTCTTCAAATCAACTAATTCCATTTTGTATCTCTTAGCAGATCAAATTCCCCACTAACGGTCGATGATTTGGAAAAGATTTCGATGCTAAGTCATAATATGTTAGTATCAATCAAAATGATTTCCTAAAAGTTTTTCTCTTATATAGGAGATCTTGATTGTCTTTCTAAATTTAGGCAAATTCCTTATACTCTTTGTCTAAAGGTCTTATGATATGTTTGTATGGGCGAATATATCTTTCCAAGTTTCTGGTGAATCTTACCGTAAACAACTTGTGTTCCTTTATTAATCAACCAACGGCTAGTTTTGGTGATTGATCCTCGGAGTGGATCTGTCCAGCGGAGAGCTTGGAGGACGAGGGCTATAAAGAGCACGAAGTTCAAAGAACGGAGGACGACGAAGAGACAACCGACCCTATTCAAAGAGAGTGCTTCATTATTGTCTAAAGATCACTTCTGTGAATCTTGTAAGAGAGAGTGAAGCAGTGAAAGAGTGTTGAGATCTTGACAGATGCATAGCTCGCTCCTGTAGAAGCAGTAGAAATCCAAGCAATCACTCATACTCCTGTAATCTCTTATTCGGATACTTAGTGAAATCCAGCCAGTAGGCTGTTAGTGTGGGAGAGTGGACGTAGGCCCTCAAAAACCGAACCACTATAATCTCGTGTGCAACGCTTTCCTACTCTTTCTGCTTCTATTAACTGCATCTATTAACTGTCTGGCAGAAGCTCTACAATACTTTGCTATCACTTGTGTTATTTCAATTTCGATTATCTTATAAATTTCGCGTTATTCATCGAAATTGGATTGGTACACCTATTCACTCCCTCTAGGTGTATAGCCTAGCCTGGAACGACAATTGGTATCAGAGCCTAAGGCTTGTCTTTGGGAGTATATACTTCTAAGCTAACGATCCTCAATGGCTAGCATTCTTGGAGCAGGTATTGTGGAAGGACAAAGCAACACGCGACCTCCATACTTTGATGGAAGAGACTACAACATCTGGAAGAATAAGATGAAAGCATTCATCAAATCAACAGATCCACTAATGTGGGATGTTATGCAGAATGGGGCAAATCCTACAATCTCCTCGTCAAAAGAAAGTAGCAAGGAAGAACCAAAGCACAGTATCACAGAAATCACCAAAAGAGAAGCTTTAGATTCAAAAGCAATTTACTCCTTCTATTGTGCTTTATCTCCATCTCAATATAATCGTATATGCTCTTGTGAAACAACAAAGGAAATCTGGGAAAGTCTGCAACTTACCCATGAAGGGACTGATAGAGTCAAGGAAACAAAAATGAATATTTTGCTTGGAAAGTATGAATCTTTCAAGATGAAACCTGACGAATATGTTTCTGATATGATCAATAGGTTCACAGACATTGTTAATGGATTAACATATTATGGCAAGAAGATCTCTCAAACAGAAAGGGTCAACAAAATTCTGAGAGGGTTGACAAAGGAGTGGAACAACATCAAAACCACTATTTGTGAAACTTCGAGAATCTCACCTTTGACTGTTGATGAACTTGTAGGTACATTAACATCCTATGAGTCTGAGCGCCAGAATGATGAAGATGAAACAAATGGAAGAAAGGAAATTGCCCTGAGATCTAAGATGATTAATTCAAGTGACTCCGAATCAGAAGCAGAGGATGACGATGAAGAATTGGCACTGATGGTAAAAAAATTTAGAAAGATGGCTAGAAGAGGAAGAAGCTTCAAAGGAAAACGTCCTTTCAGACAAACTGAAAAATCTTCTGCTGAAAAAGATGAAAGCAAGGAGGTAACTTGTTTCGAATGTGGTAAACGAGGACACATCAAGCCAAACTGTCCTTCTCTGAAGAAAACTCGAGGAAAATTTGAGAAGAAAAAGAAAGCGTTAAAGGCTGAGACATGGAGTGATACCGAGTGTGAAGAAAGTAATGATGAAGATTGCGCAAATATTTGTCTTATGACAACTTCATATTCAGAGGATGAGAAAGAGGTAAGTTCTTTTGACATCTCTGTTGAAGTATCTGATTACATTAATGAATTATGTTCAGATTTGAAAAAGGCTCTTAAAAGGATCTCTGAGTTGAAAAAGGAAAATTCTTTGATAAGAAAACAGGAACTTTCCAAAAATGAAAAGAGTGATTTTCTTCAAAAGGAATATTCTGTTGTGCTTCATGATCGTGATCTTCTCAAAAAGGAAAATATGAGCTTATCCGAAAAACATGATTTTCTCAAAAAGGATTTCTTAGATTTGCAACAAAAATACGATTCTCTCTCAAAAGAGAATGCTTTTATCAAACAAGATATTTCTAATATAAAAAATAACTTTTCGACAGGTTCAAAAACCTTGGAGCATATTCTCTCTATTCAGATTCCTTATTATGACAAAAATGGTCTTGGAATGGAGATGAAAACAGTTTTACAAAATACATTCCCTAGACATGAAGAAAGACAAAAACAGAGTCCTTCAAAGAAAGAGTACAAAAAGAATTTTCAAAGACATTTCATAAAACCTGTTGGCTATGAATTTTTCTGTTCCAATTGTGGAGATAAGACTCTTCTGAAAAATGAGTGCTCCAAAATCTGGAAACCTATCAGAGGGCCCTTTATCAAATTGATGGAGTTTACTAACACAAAAGAACCCAAAAAGATTTGGGTACCAAAGAAATCGTGAATCTATCTACTGTTTGTAGGTACCAAAGAAAAAGAACAAGTGGTACCTTGATAGTGGCTGCTCAAGACATATGACAGGTGATGCAAGCAAGTTTATGGACCTTTCCAAAGTAAATGGTAGAAGTGTGTCTTTC
This sequence comes from Rhodomyrtus psidioides, assembly GCA_021437785.1. Lineage (NCBI taxonomy): Eukaryota > Viridiplantae > Streptophyta > Magnoliopsida > Myrtales > Myrtaceae > Rhodomyrtus > Rhodomyrtus psidioides. The sequence goes on along the minus strand of JAILYB010000027.1, from coordinate 4,813,913 downwards.
GGAGGAAGCAAAGGGAAGATAACAGGTAGAGGCACTGTCAGAATCGAAAAGCTAACGATAAGTAACGTATCACTCGTTGAAGGACTCAACTACAATCTTCTGAGCGTAAGTCAACTTTGTGATATTGGTTATAAGATATGCTTCCAAGAGAATAAATGCACAGGTGAAAGCAGTGACAAAACTCAAATCTTCACTGGAAGAAGACACGGAAACATCTACCTATTAGATGTGGACAATGAAGAAGAAAAATGTCTGATTACAATCAAGGAAGAGTCTGACCTATGGCACAAGAAACTTGGGCACATCAGTCATAAACAAATTATCAAGCTATCTTCCAAAAACCTTGTGAAAGGATTACCAAAAGTCAGGTTTGACCAAGCTGAATTATGTACAACCTGTACTCTCGGAAAGTAGGTAAAAAGTTCCTTCAAACCAATCAATTGTGTCTCTACTAATCGAGCATTATAGGTTCTACATATGGACATTTTTGGTCTTACCCGAAGTCAAAGCCTTGGTGGTAAGAGATACTGTTTAATGATAGTAGATGACTATACTCGTTATACATGGGTATACTTTCTTGCTCACAAAAATGAAGTATTTTCATATTTCTCTAGCTTTGCAAATCTTGTCCAGAATGAAAAAGGTTACACAATTTCGTGCATTAAAACGGATCACGGTGGAAAATTTGAAAATCCAAATTGCTCTTCCTATTGCATTGAAAAAGGTTTACAATATAATTTCTCAACTCTTTACACTCCAGAACAAAATGGGGTTGTAGAGAGAAAAAATTGTTCTCTACAGGAAATGGCAAGAACACTCTTAATCGAGAGCAAAATTCCTTCATATTTTTGGGCAAAGGCAGTCTCAACTGCTTGTTATATTTCAAACCGTGTGTATCTCAGACCACTTCTTGACAAAACGCCTTGTGAACTCTTTAAAGGCAGAAAACCGAACATCTCCTACTTCAAAGTGTTTGGTTGCAAATGTTTTGTGCTTAAAAATACAAATGATAGAATCGGTAAGTTTGATGAAAATCCGATGAAGCAATCTTTCTTGGCTACTCTACAACAAGCAAAGCATACATGATTTTCAACAAAAACTCTTACATTGTGGAAGAATCAATGAACGTGAAGTTTGATGAGAAGAGCACTCTCTATGTCACTCATGTGGAAGGAGATGAAGAACAAGGCGTACAGAACAACTTGTCTGAAGACTCTACTCAATCCGACTCTATCAAAGCTAAGTCTGCCTCTACAGATGAAAAGCTGAAAAAGAAGTTTGATCACAACTGGAAACATAAGTCCAGTTATCCTCTACAACTTGTCATTGGAAACGTACGAGATGGAATAAAAACTCGAGCCTCTATCAAGGAAATGACAGGTACGTTTGCTCTTATTTCTGAAGTTGAACCAAAAGACTTGACAGAAGCACTCTCGAATAAAAGTTGGATAGAGGCGATGCAAGAAGAACTACTACAGTTCAAAGTAAATCAAGTCTGGGAACTGGTTCCAAAATCAAAAGATCGACCAGTTATTGGCGCAAAATGGGTGTTTCGACATAAGCTTGATGACAAAGGAAGAGTCACACGAAACAAAGCAAGGTTGGTTGCAAAAGGATACTCACAAGAGGAAGGGATTGACTACGACGAGACCTATGCGCTAGTAGCCAGGTTAGAAGCTATAAGATTATTATTAGCATATGCATGTTATTATGGCTTCAAGCTTTTTCAGATGCATGCCAAAAGCGCGTTCCTGAACGGCTATATCAAAGAAGAAGTATACGTAGATCAACCACCAGGCTTCGAAGACCCGAACAGATCTGATTATGTGTACGAACTAAACAAAGCCTTGTATGGTCTAAAACAAGCACCACGTGCTTGGTATGAGAGGCTGAGTACCTTCCTTACCTCTAATGGTTTTGAAAAAGGTAAAGTAGACACTACTCTGTTTATTCAAAGGGAAAGTAAGAACATTCGTCTAGTTCAAATATACGTTGATGACATCATTTTTGGTTCTACTAATGGAACTCTATGCAAGAACTTTTCGCAGATTATGACAAATGAGTTTGAAATGAGTATGATGGGTGAGTTAAATTTTTTCCTTGGATTACAAATCAAGCAAGGAAATGAAGGTACGTTTATCTGTCAAGAAAAGTATGCAAAGGAACTAGTAAAAAGGTTTGAGCTTGATAAATGCAAAAAGACTGAAACTCCTATGTCACATTCTTCAAAACTTGAAAAGATGATACTGAGAAAAAGGTTGATAAAAAACTCTATAGAAGCATGATTGGATCTCTACTGTATCTTACTGCCTCTCGACCAGATATTCTTTTCAGTGTGTGTATATGTGCTCGTTTTCAATCAGATCCAAGAGAGTCACATCTCTCTGCTGTCAAGAGAATCGTTAGATATGTCAGCACTTTCTCTTCACTTGGTTTGTGGTATCCTAGAGATTCAAGATTCTCCCTTATTGGATATTCTGATGCTGACTATGCTGGATGTCGAATTGATAGAAAGAGCACATCAGGAACAAGCCAACTAATGGGAAACATGCTGGTATCGTGGTTCTCCAAGAAACAGAGTACATTGGCTCTATCCACGGCAGAGGCGAAATATGTTGCTCTGGGAAGCTGCTGCACACAAATCTTGTGGTTGAAGCAACAACTTCAAGACTATAATATTGAGGAATCCAACGTTGAGATTAAGTGTGACAACACAAGCGCCATTAGCTTGACAAAAAATCATGTTCTTCACTCAAGGGCAAAGCACATCGAGATCAAGCATCACTTCATAAGAGACCATGTGCAAAACAATGATGTTCACATTTATTTGTTGATTCTAAAAATCAATTGGCTGACATTTTTACGAAGCCACTTGAAAAAGGTAGTTTCAATTTTATTAAAGAGAAGCTTGGAATTACTAACATTCCTATGAAATCTTGAGTAGATGCAGGAAACAGGGACTGAAAGAAAGGAAATAAAATCCTTTCCAATGTGCTAAGAAGCGAAGGTATGATCTCAAATCTCTTATGATTTTATTCGAATATGCTGTAATTGATTGATTGAATATTATCATGCATATTCACTTTTCAAGAAAAAGTACACGTTCCCATTTCTAAAAAATCCCTACTTTCACGGCTATCTTGGAAAACCGCTCGGGAAGTTGCCTTTAATAACCGCTCTTTACACTCTCCTTATAAAAGGAACAGTTTCTCACCCTTTACACACACGACCGCCTTTCGAAAAGCCATCAACTTTCTCGTATCTTCTAAAAAATTCAAACTTTCCACACAAAAACAGTTCATCTTCTTCATCATGCCTCGTAAACCTGTCTCCCTCGAACCAAAGAAGATTTCCACCTCTGTTCGCCAGTCACAAAGGACTTCCGCCCAAGCCGTCCGCCTCTCCAAACGCGGACCCTCACACATTTCTTTGGTGGACGAAGACTCAGATAGCATGGAAGTCTCTTCTGCCAAACGAGGATCGAGTGGGTCTACTAACTCACCACCAAAGGAGGGAACTTTAGAGGTGTTTCATACTTCTGACACACACCCGAGTCCAGGTTCGAGTATTTCAACCCCTTCTTCGTTACAAACTCTAGAGGGGATACAGAAATCCATAACCCTCATGCGTAAATCCGGGATGGATAATCGTGCTGTTGAAAAATTTGTGAACAATTTTGGGTTCGATTCAGAGTCAGATGTTGAGACTGAGGTTAGGAAATTTGTCAATCCTCTTGATTCTGCCAGTGTTGAGAAACAGAATGTTGGTACATCGAAAGGCAAGGAAAAGGTCAGTGCTGATGCAGAAGAAGCACACGACTCTACGGAAGGAGAAGATGACATCGAGTCTAGGAAGATACTGACTATCGAAGGAACATCGGGACACACATAAACTATGATGCCATGCCTCTGATATACAGGATCGTGCACAAGATTCTCATTGGATGTATTCATCCTAAAACCTCATCCACTACTGATGTATCAAGTTATGAAGCTCGATTGATGGCTGCAATTGTCAAAGGCAAAAACTTTTCGCTGGCACATACCATCATTTTTCAGATGTATCGCACTGTCACAAAGCGAGCTGGTCAACTTCCTTATGGAGCTCTCATTACCAAACTGTTTCGAGCATTGGACGTCAAATCCCCCTCAAAAATGAAGAAAAAAATTCTGCCAGGTATGACAGTAGGAGCTGATACATTATTTAAGATGCATTTTTCTGTTACTCCTGATGGCTGGATGGATAAGGATGGTCAGATCATCAAGATAGGCTGTGATCTTGATGATGCTGCAAAAAAGATCATTGGTGCAATATTGGTGAAATTGAAAGGAAGACCAAAGAGAAAAGCTTTAATGAAAGCGTCTTCGTCCCCGAAGAAAGGAAAAAGAGTCAAGAAGGATTCTGTCTCCTCCGACTCTGAGAATACTATCTCTGGCGATGCATCCCCCTTAAGCCACAAGTCTACTCAAGCTGAGATAGATGCACAAATTGCCGAGGAGATGGAGAAGGGAGAAACTACTCTACTGGAAAAGAGTAGTGAATTGGAGGAGAGTGCCACAGCTTTGTTTGAAGCAAAAGAGCAGGCTATTCAGCACACTGAAGACATAATTCGAGACCTGGATACTCAGATTCATGAAAAAGCTCAAGAAGAAGCAACAACACAGGCTCAGTTGGAACCTGCGACCCATGCCAGATTGCTTGAAGAGGCCAAAGCAGAAGCAGAAGCTACTGCCAAGGCACAGGCAGAAGCAGATGCTTTTTCTGAGAAGGAAAGCATCGCTCAAGCTCAACTTGCAGCCATAGCAGCCATTACGAGAGTAATTGAGGAAGAAAAGAAACAAAAAGATGAAGAACTTGCTGAAGCAGAGGCACAAAGAGCAAAAATGGAGGAGGAAAAGCAACAACTTCGCGAGGAATACTTTGAGGTTCTTCGAAGTGAAAGAGCTCAACGTGAAGAGGACAGAACTATTTTTGTTGACAAACTTGATCTTGCAGGCTTTAAAGTAGGGGCTAACACTCAGGGGGAGAAATTGATACAAGCACTTGAAAACTTCACATAGCATCTCTTAAACCTTCAGCGGGGGCAAGAAAAGATGCAGTAGCAGATCAATATTTTACGGGCAGAACTTTTCAAGCAAACTGACGCTCTTCAACTTCGCCTGAAGTCCATCGAAAGCTACCTACCAGTTGAGGTCAAGAAAGCTCAAGACTAGGTTTCAGGAGATCTGGTTATGTTTGCTCAGAATCAAGTTTTACTGGCCCGAGAAATGAAGAATTTAACAGAGGTGTTCGATATGCGGCTGCGGGACTTGACCACCTTCAACCTTGTTCGCGTTCCCTTTGACATTGCCACATCCAAACCATCCTCTTCCTCACAACCTCCCAAATGATTCTCCAACCTTCATGTGTTATTGCATTTTCAATCATGGTTATGCTTGTTAGCTTGCAATGTACTGCCGTACTATAAATTGCATGCTTAAATAAGTTGCTTGCTTTATGACTATCTCTGATCTTTTGATGCTGACAAAAAGGGGGAGAAACACAGCCGTTTGTTCTGTAAGTTTGCTCTTTATAAGCTTTATCGAAATTCGAGAAAATGGTTTTGTCTCCATCAAAATAGGGGGAGATTGTTAGAAATATTATAAGTCATTTTGACGTACACAAAACCATTTATATAATGTAGTTGTTTTTAAAGGATTTGCACTTCACTACGGTTGATCACTAACACTCTTCTTTTTTATAGAAGCAGGCAAACCATTTGACAGAAGCATACTAGTTCCAAATTGGAACACGTCACTTGTGGATTATTCTTCAAATCAACTAATTCCATTTTGTATCTCTTAGCAGATCAAATTCCCCACTAACGGTCGATGATCTGGAAAAGATTTCGATGCTAAGTCATAATTGTTGACACCAGATTTTTGATCAGTCTTTCATAGTTTATTTTTAAAAAATTCATAAAAAATCTATAAAAAGATAAAAAAAAATTAAAAAATCATCTTTGGTAACCTTGACCAAGCTAAAGGAACCATTTTTGATAAAAAAAAAATAATTTGTCATATTTTTTAATATTTTTTAATATTTTCCAAAAATAGAAAAATACATGAAAAATGAAGAAAAATAGCGTTCGATGTCGTAAAAATATAGAAAAATAGTCAATATTTTTATTTTAATTTCCTTTTCATTTTGAACTCATAAATAGTCAAAATTCAAGTTCAATTGCATGTGTTTCTTCACGACGCATAGAGTTGAATTTGGCAAAAAAAATGTCATTCGAGTATTTTAATTTGTAAATTTCTACATATTTTTTAGTCTTGACGTCCAATTAGATCGACCACCATCTACAATAAATTCCCCTTGCTGAATATTTTCGTTTTTGTTTCACATGATTTCATGGTGTAAAACGCCGAGTGGATCCCCAAATATAATCGGGTCGGCATGAGCTCGATAGCTCGTCCAAGACCAAACCAGGGCACGGCGAACCCCATGTGAGTACTCTCGAACTCCTTCGATGCTTCCTAATGCTATTCTTAGGTTAGATCGTGTGTAGAATGGCTAGGACAGCTAAATCATTCTTGAGCTGTGATTGATAAATAGGACCTTACTAGGAATGCCATGTGATTTATTTGCATATCTAGATTCCTTGAGTTGGGCATTTTATTACTGATTGTGATTGCTAGGATAATCACTCTTATCTACATGAATTTCTAGATTTAGGGTTCATACCTTACTCATCCGCATGAATCTCAGGCTAGAAAATTCAGTCAACTTAGGTACCGAAAGGGCGTCAACTCTGACAGTTGGTGTAACTAAGTCCCCGAAACCATTTCTCTGGTTCTCGCAGAATTGAATAGAAACTCCCAACTATTCGATTGGGTGGTCCAATCATACCCTAAAAAAATGATTGGTGGCGACTCCATGGCATGCACACTTAGCACATGTCACTAGACCACATTGAAAGTCGATCACGCATACCTCCGTTGCGATTTGGGTAATGGGCCTTGGGAGAGGCCCGCGTCCGACCAGACAGGACGGCCCATTAGCCCTCGAGAGCTCGACAACCTCAAGAGGGTCGCGACAGACTGGCGACTCTGCTGGGGACTGGTTCTTAACCATTTAGTGGACTTGAGCCGATTAAAAAGTTGATTGATTCTTCTAACCTAATTTTATGCAGATGCTCTCGAAAGTGAGGTGTATATGCTAACGAATGTGTTAGATGTTTTTGTAGACGGGAGAAATAAGGGGTGAAGTGCTTGTTAACTTTGTTTTATGCAGGCAGGAGTTTTGGATGTATGATTGTGTGGATGTTTATATTGAAGCGGTGATTGTTAAATAAAATGCATGTCTATTGCTTTAGCACGACACAATGAATACACACAATTGCGCCTAAAACCCCAGGCGCCCTCTTTAGGAACACAATAGAAGGAATTGAAAATGGTATCTCCGTGAGAAAAAACATGGGGTAATCCACTTTTCAATTCCGCTCACTTCGAACTATGGATTGAGTCCCAATGCAACGATAGTTGTGCAATGGAATCGGCTCTTCCCAGAATTCGAGGCGAGAACCTTGGCTTTAGGTACCAAGCCCTATCTTTTGATTTTTAGGAGTTTTCCCTCACTTGTCTCATGCGTTTGTCTATGGAAGGTTAGTATACCTAACACTGCAAAAAATACAGAGAAGCTTGATTTTCTCTTAAGTTTGGTTGGTAAGACTTTTCTATCCCTCGAACTTGTTACAGCTCTTAATCATTATATTCATTGCATAATTCCGGTGATTGGATTAAATGCCATTTTGAGGATAGATATGAGTGTTTTCCTCCCAATGTTCTTGATGGAAGATGAAGATGGTGTCATCCCATTACGAGCGCCAAGTGGACAAGAAGAGCCTACTATGGACATCATTGAGGTATCATCTAATGAAGATGACGATTTGGAATAGGTGATCCTGAAGTCACGTCTCAAAGATCGAAACTGGGGCATCTCTAAGTATTAAGATCACATTCCTTTGTTTTATTTTTCATTTCTAGCCTTCTTGTATAGGATTTATTTTGCTGAGATCCTCTCTATCTGATCCCTTAGATTGATTGTATTAGGGATCTATTTGTGTTTATATACATTCAGATTGAAATTTGTTATATTTCTATTGACTTATCATTGGAATGTGATAGTGGCATTTCTTCTAATCACTCGAATACTCCAAAATCAATTTTATAATTCCTTTGGATGAAATTGAAATTGGAAGTCTTATACAACCTTTTGGCCGTATAGGGCAATACAATCCCAATTTCGCCAGAAGGAACTATAAACTTGAATTGGTTCATGCATGTTTTGCATCATTGGTAATCCACAATAATTGATCAAGAATATCAAGAGTATTCGTGTTTTTCAAATTTAATGAAAAGATAGATATCCAAATTACTCTCGTTCTTAGCAAACAGCTTTAATTTGGATACCGTATCTTCAATTGAATTTAAAACACATCGTAATTGTGTACTTTTGAACATTCCATTGATTTTCTTGGAATTGATCAAAGGTAATTATCGTGAATTACATTCCTTTCAATGATATGCTTTCCTTTGAGGAATATCGATAAAAGCTTTTGCACAAGGCCAAAACCCTTGTAAAAGCTCTTATCCCTATTAATCATAAGTAAGCATAAAATTGAAAGGATTTATGCTTTATTTTTCAAATTCTTTCTTCTGATTCTGCCTTTTCATTTGAAACAGGTTAAAAACAAGTAGAGAAGAGAAGTCTTTTTGTGGATAATCGCGGTGGGAGGTTCCTTTATCCGATCATAAGCAAGATTAAAAAATCAAATGTACACGCTCGAATCATCAATGTCAAAGCGCAGCTTGCCTAGGTTGAGAGTGGTCAGGTGTTCGAGAAAGTCAGCCATACAGAAGTTGAGACACACACATTAGAGCTTTCATTCATTTCGCTCAATCGAGGGACCTTAAAAGCAGATCATACAAATCATCGGGGTGGAAACATAAAACCGCAATGAGCCCTAATTAGCATCACAAAGGAACCTAGTTGGCCCTCCATATTATTGATGCTTTGCTTATACTCACCACCTTGAGACTCGAGATCTGCAAGCTTAAGAAGAAGGCGTTTACATTCCCCTTTAAGATCGGCAACCTTGGTCCCGTGATCTTCGGCGGCTATTTCCAGGTCCCGAACTAGTCCTCTCCCATGGGCTATATCCGCGGTAATGCTGTCAAGCCTTTCTTCCTGCCACTCACATTGAAACTTCAACACGACATTACGACGGTCGTGCTCATAGGTGGTCAGGGATAAGGCCAAGCGCTCCACCAAATTTCCCCTCTCGCGAAGCAACATCGAGACTCGCTTGTTGGCGAACTCAACAGCCTTTCTGTGACTATCGGCCACAAGGTTGGCCAGCACCAAGCAGTTGGACCGATCCTCATAGCGAGCTCGCAAAACGTGAGCCACGGTAGCTTTTCGATGAGCGACACGGTAAGTCTCTAAAAAGTTTATAAAGAGGGTTGGGAAGATTCTATATTCCCTCTCTAAATTAGTGCCCTCGATGGAGGTGGTGTCTATTTCCACGAGCAAAATACGGATTTCATCTTCAGTTTCTGGGTGATCGGCTATATGAGCATAGCCTCGACCGAGGAGGTTATAGAGTTTTTCCCACTGGGCCAAAATTTCGGCTGAGAAAGCGCGAATAGGAGAGGAGGTCATTTTCGTTGGAGTGAGGGAGAAGAAGATAAGTGTGGTAGAGTGATTAAAATACGAAAAGGCAATTATGTAAAAGTGTTAATCTTCTCTGCATTAACTCCTCCTTTTATAGCAACTTGAGAATGAAGAAAGGCACAACAATAATGCTCGTGGAGCCAAGTTAATTGGGTAAAGCAATGGTGGCTCTTTCGGTGAACCATCAGATTTGTCCCAGTCCGCGATTTCAGGCTTGATAAACCTAAAAAAGTTGTAAAAAGATATGTCGGTGTCACCATATTAAAATTGAGCGGGAGTTAAGCGCAACTATCGAAAAAAGTTGCGAAAGGATTTGGCGGTCCCATCATATTAAAAAACTGAGCGGGAGGCGAGCGTAGTTCCACCTTTTTGAAAATAAGTGGGAGACAGACATGGATATCGAGAACAGGAAATCGATTTGGTGTCCCTCCACGTTGAAAAGAAGAAAGAAGACGACAAAGCGGGAAATACGAAATCTTGGGAGCAACGCTTGCCTGATGATCTTCATCCATGTTTAAAGAACGTTTCATGGGCATACAGAACCACTCAAAAGAAAATTTAGAGAGAGTGAGCATACATGAGAGAGTAGAGAACCCTGAGTGAGCAAAAATTGATCGAACATTTTTCGATCCAACATGTTTGAGAGTTACCATCAATTGCTAGAGGCGACTGATCCAAAAATCTCAGAAAATGAACTACTGAGAGATCTCGAAGATTCTAGGATGGCGTCTGGTACCAGAACCACAGAACCCAACCCTTTCGGCAACGAAGTTCAGGATCTCAGCAGCGACGACAACAGCAGCAGCGATGGTCAATCCCGGAAAAGGAATCGTCGCCAGTGCCACACTCAGAATGAAATCCAAGAGCTTGAAGCTTTCTTTAGTGAATGTCCTCTCCCGAACATGAAACAAAGAAATGAATTGGGCCAGAAGCTAGGGATGAAACCTTTGAGGGTCAAGTTTTGGTTTCAAAATAAGCGAGCCAAATTGAGGGCTCAACACAGACGTCAAGAACTTGCGATTCTAAAGGAGGAAAACGAAAAGCTTCGAGCGGAGAACATGAGGTATAAGAAAGCTCCCAGCACTATCGCTTGCCTTAATTGCGGTGGCCCTATCACTCTCGGCGAAATGTTCCTTGATAAGCCTTATATGAGGATTGAAAATGCTCATTCACCACCCCACTCCCTCGAACCATCTTCGATACAATCAGATTTTGTTGGAGATATGCATGAACAAATCAATTCTACGAAGTCAATACCGATGCCTTCTAAAGGATGTGATATGCGTCACCATGATTGGAGTTTCCTTAACGATGAGCTTACTATCACGACCGACCAATCCAAAGCTGATGAATTCCCTCCACAACAATTTCCGGCTCGATCAAATCCTACTGGAAATAGGCCAGAGAGCAATAGCCAAGTTGTCAACACTGTTCCGGGTCGAAAGAAGACGAGGGTCAATTGGTCCCCCGAGCTTCATCTCAAGTTCCTTAGTGCGGTTCAGCAACTAGGGATCAACTCAGCATATCCAACGTGCATACTTGAGATCATGAACATACCAGGACTCACTAAATATGGAGTCGCGAGTCACCTCAAGAGCTACAGAAGGGCGCTAAGACAGCGCCACACAGCACTGAACCTGAAAGAACTCAACTTGTGCCTAAACACTAGGCATGGCTATAACTACAATGCCCCTGAAGTAAGAAATACCCTGCCGAATCTAGGCACCGACCAAGCTGGTAGCAGCACCATCGACTACTTGGGCGCTAATCAGAATATTCCCCCGAATCATCTCAGCACCCCTCAAGAGTATATGCCACAAGTGCAGCAGGTACGAACTCCTTGGTTTGAGCAGCAACTTTTCGCTAGTGCTCTTCCTATCCCCGATCAACATATTGCGCCTAGTGTTCAAAGATCTGCCTGGCTTGGGCATATGATTTCGGAAGATCAAGCGGGCGGATGCTCTGAGGATTTTTGTTTCTTCCATTCCCAAATGGAAGGTGCTTTTGATAGTGAACCGATCAATCATCCTCTTATAATCTCGAGCAACGACGAAGGTTCTAGCTCGAAGAATCAGATCGCTCACAACAGAAACAGGAATCCTTCAACGCCAAGCGATGATGGTCAACCCGAATATCAGTTGCTCGAAGAATCAAAAGATTTCCTTGATGAGGAGCTCCATATCTGGATCGATCAGTTTAAAACTGATGGGCTTATGAAGTTATGATCCAAAATGACGATTATATGTCTGATTCATGGTGTAACTGGCTGATCACCGAGAATCCTCAAGGGAACTAGGCACATGTGACTGGATGTATCATTAATCTTTCTGTCATAAAGTCTTCCATGCAAGATAATCTTCCTTAATGCCTAGAGTTAATCTGGGGCAGCGATCAGTACTACCTGCGAGCATCATCATGCTTGAGTGCGACAATCCCTTGTTAGATTAGAGTCGAGGCGAATCAATTGAACGCCACAAAGAAAAACATTTAAAGGCTTCACATAGGAAAATGCGAGCAAAAGCCCGAGCGAGCTCAAAGACGGTTAGCTCTATATCGTTCTAAGGGACCTTTAGTCGTTATGAACTCTAAATTGAGCTTGTTTCATTCTCGATGGGGGTCGCTAACTGCTTCAAGAATTTTATAACAAAAAACGAACCGTCAGGAGTTCGATCTCGGGATTGAAAAATCATTTTATCAGTTGGTCTATCACCCGATGAAGTTCAAAGAGATTCGACGCAGATGACTATAGAACTTGGGGCAATTCGAAAATCATCGATTCATTTTCATCAAGCGGCGAAGTTGGTATTGTAAAATGTGAAGCATGCAAATGACAAATCCGAAGCAGAAGGAGATGAATCATGATTCGCTTATCCAAGGTCGGGATTTCAACCTTCGACTAAAGCCAAATCTAGGATGAGTTTTTGATCTTGCCCACTCGACAAAACCCATCTCCACTGAAAATGGGGGCAAACCATTCCTACATCCGGAAAGCATGTCGAAGCCGAAGACATCAAATTCATCGTTTAATCCGTGGGGCAAGTCCCTGAAGCTATAGTTATCATCCGCAGAGCGTAATGGAATCCATTCTTTCAATGTAAAACGCATTTGGCCGCGGAGCCACCCATTTGGTAAAAAGAACGTATCGTTCCTAAATGATTTTCAATCAGATGCGGGGATAATGTTCTCTCATTTTCCTCTCAGGTGATGAACAGAGACGAGGCACCCAAGAAGCCATGCATTCAAATAACAAAACAGTGCATGAAACACGCCCAAAAAGATGAATGAATCTCCTCCGACGTAAATCCTCGAGGTGGATTCGTTGCCCAACCAGACGAATAAATCATGGCCACAAGCTTGAGGGCCGGCTTCTACAATCTGCACATTGGAGCTCGCCATCAGGGCAGACATTGCAGATTTTCACAACCCTTGTACACTCGTTGGAGCATATGACCAAGGGTAAGATGTATTGTTCCAATTTTTGTAAAGTTTTAGAATATACGATGACATATCCCTTTTATATCTCCAGGATCTCCAGCCTCGATGGGCAGGTAAGTATCCATTTTTCCCAATTCATTGGAGATTAAAAAATTTCAGAATTAATTCGATTCTCACATCTAAAAAGACATAGAATTCTTACTTCATTGACATTCATGTTTTAAAACATGAGATTGTCTGAACATGAATTACACATGTATGGTGCATCACAAAATCCCTTTGAAGGATAAATCTTGATGAAATGAAATGAATTTTTCCAACAAGAGTCGTTTGAACTGTTCAAAAGGGTATTTTCTCATAAGAGAAGCGAGCCTAATCCAAACACGTCCCATACACACTTGAGAGATGAGGAGATTGGAAATGATAGCGAAACCTTAACCTATGGATATAAGGGTCATTCGCAACGATTACATGGATCGAGATGACAAAGGCATTTATTTCTTCATTCCAAACACTACAGATGCCCATTGAGAACCCCATTGAACGGCGATTTTCATTCTCAACCCTGTCAAGAACCACCCCACATTGGGGCAAATGAAGGTTAGTCCAACAGTATCAGAAAGTAAACGGTTTGAAATTTTGTTGCTCGGACTAACATAAATCTTTGTGTGTTGTTTATATGATAATCCAAGTGTCATAGGATGACGAGAATAATTCATTTCTCTATCCTACACACCGTTATCCTTTGCACGACCAAGTTGAGCCAGCAAATTCATTTCATCAACCTATTGGTGATCATTGCATATTCCAAAGCAAAGGCAACATCACTCTAGGAATGGAAGCGTGCCAAAGTTTAAGTTGCATATCTAGCATGATTGCCGAAAATCCTAGCTCCAAAAGAAAAGAAAAACACGGGATTAAAAAAAAGGGGGAAAAGAAAAATCCCTAGACATCAAGAAAAAGCAAAGTGCCTGGTAAAAAGCAAGGCTGATGTCTATTCAAAATATCCCCAGTAAAGTCTAGATATACGATGAAAAGACCCTGCAAAGGAGTCAGATCAAGATGACTACTCTCCAATTGATGTCGTGCTCAAATTGCAAACACACAAACAGACGGTCTCTTAATGTAACAAGAGATGCTTTTAAACATCCTTGTGCGCTCTAAAAGAGGAGTGTACACTTCAAGAAATGGAGATGTTCTTCGAAGGACATGTGGTAAATTTGCAATGATCACCAATGCCAAACCCTTCACAATTTCTGGGAAAAAAATAAGCCTTTTTCGGTCCCCAATCCTTCCAATGTTACAACCCTGAAGCAGTCTTATCTGACTAAGACACTTGGGTTAATGCATAACTTAGCTCAAAGAAGTACGAGCAAGACTATTTCTTTCTCATTTTACAGGGTTCTTGACTTGTAAACCCGGAGCAGATAGTGAAAATTTTCGTTCAACGGCCTTGACTCAAAAGTGAGTCCCCCTTGGAAACCGATATCCAAGCCTAACACTACGGTCCCGTGAAAGACCTCCTGATCGGTCGAAATGTATGCGTTGCGAATGATCCTGAAACCCAGGCATAGGTTGGTAGGAAATTGAGCACTTTCCCTATTAAAGATCATTATCACAGAGCAGTGAGAAGCCTTCTTGGATGAGAAATACTCCAATGGATGTTTTGAGCAAACTCTTTTTGAAATTTTCAAATTGTTTGATCTAGAGTTTCCGTGCAAGGAATTTATGATCACATCTATATATGGCAGGAATGTTTTGGATAACCTCCAGCAATCAAAATGCACATTTCATGACTAAAACTTAAGTCGTAGAATTTTGTCAGTTAGACAATTATTGTCTTCCCAAAGATTACTAATATCTTCTTGGCGAGGAAAATATTTTCAGGTCTAAGCTTTCTGCAGGACTTTTGGCCGCCCCAAAGACTGGGTGCGTCATCCTTAGGTGAAGCCTTTTAGTAGGCAAGTCTTTTCTAAGACCGATCCACAGAATGATCGAGTCTCCGACTAGCCCCGAAGAGTGGGTACGTCATCCTTTGATTCATATCAATTTGGAATCTCATAAATGGTAGAAACCGCCTGAAGGGTCAACTCAATGGTAGAAACCGCCAGAAGGGTCAATCAATGGTAGAAACCGCCTGAAGGGTCAACACAATGGTAGAAACCGCCTGAAGGGTCAATGTATGGTAGAAACCGCCTGAAGGGTCAACCGATGGAAGAAACCGCCTGAAGGGTCAAAACAATGGTAGAAACCGCCTGAAGGGTCAATGTATGGTAGAAACCGCCTGAAGGGTCAACCAATGGTAGAAACCGCCTGAAGGGTCAACTCAATGGTAGAAACCGCATGAAAGGTCAATGAATGGTAGAAACCGCCTGAAGGGTCAAAGGACTGGTAGAGACCGCCTGAAGGATCAACCCAATGGTCCGATCCACCATACGGATCAAAACCTTGATGAATCCCGAACGCGGGAGGATTCGTTTTCCCTAATAAGCCTTACATTAGGCAAGCCATTTCTAGTTTAGTCCACCACACGGATCAAAACCCTTGGCAAATTCCCAAATGTGGGATGCGTCTTCCTTAGGTTCCTATCAGTTAGGAATCCCATTATGGTTTGACCTACCATACAGGTCAGAGCTTAACATCCCAAGGACACTCCGATGACAAGTCCTTAGGAATCTACTTGAACCCATCAGACACAGCAAATGCTGCAAGCATTCGACAAGTAAGGGGCAGGGAAGTCTATCTACTCCTTAACTTTCTTACATCATATCAGGGAATTGAATGAGCACATCTCTTTTTAAGGAAAAGCACACATTGATGGGCATGAAAATTGGATGTCATGATTTCTTTTATTTTCCCAGTCGAGTCGATCGGAATATAGGTGTCACCTTGTCTTTGAGAGAAACCTCTGACGAAATTCCTCTCAAAGAGGGGCAGCTGTTGACACCTGATTTTTGATCAGTCTTTCATAGTTTATTTTTAAAAAATTCATAAAAAATCTATAAAAAGTTAAAAAAATTAAAAAAATCATCTTTGGTAACCTTGACCAAGCTAAAGGAACCATTTTTGATAAAAAAAAAAATAATTTGTCATATTTTTTAATATTTTTTAATATTTTCCAAAAATAGAAAAATACATGAAAAATGAAGAAAAATAGCGTTCGATGTCGTAAAAATATAGAAAAATAGTCAATATTTTTATTTTAATTTCCTTTTCATTTTGAACTCATAAATAGTCAAAATTCAAGTTCAATTGCATGTGTTTCTTCACGACGCATAGAGTTGAATTTGGCAAAAAAAATATCATTCGAGTATTTTAATTTGTAAATTTATACATATTTTTTAGTCTTGACGTCCAATTAGATCGACCACCATCTACAATAAATTCCCCTTGCTGAATATTTTCGTTTTTGTTTCACATGATTTCATGGTGTAAAACGCCGAGTGGATCCCCAAATATAATCGGGTCGGCATGAGCTCGATAGCTCGTCCAAGACCAAACCAGGGCACGGCGAACCCCATGTGAGTACTCTCGAACTCCTTCGATGCTTCCTAATGCTATTCTTAGGTTAGATCGTGTGTAGAATGGCTAGGACAGCTAAATCATTCTTGAGCTGTGATTGATAAATAGGACCTTACTAGGAATGCCATGTGATTTATTTGCATATCTAGATTCCTTGAGTTGGGCATTTTATTACTGATTGTGATTGCTAGGATAATCACTCTTATCTACATGAATTTCTAGATTTAGGGTTCATACCTTACTCATCCGCATGAATCTCAGGCTAGAAAATTCAGTCAACTTAGGTACCGAAAGGGCGTCAACTCTGACAGTTGGTGTAACTAAGTCCCCGAAACCATTTCTCTGGTTCTCGCAGAATTGAATAGAAACTCCCAACTATTCGATTGGGTGGTCCAATCATACCCTAAAAAAATGATTGGTGGCGACTCCATGGCATGCACACTTAGCACATGTCACTAGACCACATTGAAAGTCGATCACGCATACCTCCGTTGCGATTTGGGTAATGGGCCTTGGGAGAGGCCCGCGTCCGACCAGACAGGACGGCCCATTAGCCCTCGAGAGCCCGACAACCTCAAGAGGGTCGCGACAATAATATGTTCGTATCAATCAAAATGATTTCCTAAAAGTTTTTCTCTTATATAGGAGATCTTGATTGTCTTTCTAAATTTAGGTAAATTCCTTATACTCTTTGTCTAAAGGTCTTATGATATGTTTGTATGGGCGAATATATCTTTCCAAGTTTCTGTTGAATCTTACCGTAAACAACTTGTGTTCCTTTATTAATCAACCAACGGCTAGTTTTGGTGATTGATCCTCGGAGTGGATCTGTCCAGCGGAGAGCTTGGAGGACGAGGGCTATAAAGAGCACGAAGTTCAAAGAACGAAGGATGACCAAGAGACAACCGACCCTATTCAAAGAGAGCGCTTTATTATTGTCTAAAGATCACTTCTGTGAATCGTGTAAGAGAGAGTGAAGTAGTGAAAGAGTGTTGAGATCTTGACAGATGCATAGCTCGCTTCTGTAGAAGCAGTAGAAATCCAAGCAATCACTCATACTCTTGTAATCTCTTATTCGGATACTTAGTGAAATCCAACCAATAGCTGTTAGTGTGGGAGAGTGGACGTAAGTCCTCAAAATCCGAACCACTCTAATCTCATGTGCAACGCTTTCCTACTCTTTCTGCTTCTATTAACTGCATCTATTAACTGTCTGGCAGAAACTCTACAATACTTTGCTATCACTTGTGTTATTTCAATTTCGATTATCTTATAAATTCCGCGTTATTCATCGAAATTGGATTGGTACACCTATTCACCCCCTCTAGGTGTATAGCCTAGCCTGGAACAACATGTGGCTCACAACCTTCGCTCACAGTTGGACGAGGGTAGCGGCTCTCGCGAGTGAGGGCTTTGTGACCCTTGCCTGATGGCTAGCGGCCCACTGCTGGCCCTTATTAATAAAAATATAATATATAAGACAATAAACTTTTTTGAAAAAAACATATTGAAATATTAAGAAAAATTATGACGTCATCACTTGTCGTGTTAGCTGGTATCCATGTAAGCAAATTTCTACCAAAATTAATAACTTAATTGGTAAATCATTAAAAATTTAGAACTCAATTGGAAAAAGTACAATAGATTTAGAATTTCTTTAACTAACTTTCAATTTTAACGCATGGAATAGGTTAAAAAAAAAAACCTGTTACGTACAAATGAATAATGAGAATCTAATGGGTGAGAAAGAGAGTATTTTTACAGCATAATAGGAGGAAAGCTGATGCAAAAACAAATGAGATTGATTTAATGATCAAAATGATTAAAGAATGAGCATGTTTTGTATGAAATACAGTCGAAAATAGGTTCCATTCTCTAAAACACCATCAAGTGTCATTTATCCGACCTTTAGTTCGACTTTAACTCGTTTATGAGGTTAATGGTGTATTTCAATTTTCATGGACTTGAAATTTATCTATGTATACTCCGATGAATGGGTCAAGAGAGATAGGGAGGAGAGTGGGATATAGGAAGTATAGTGAACAGTTGAGTGGCTATCCAACCATTCAATCGGCTATGGAGGGAGGTTTCAGCAAGCGAGTAAACCGATGATGATTAGTAAAAACTTCGGTAGGTCGATCAGGCAATAATAGAGCGAATCCGTCAGAGAGTACTCCACCACGAGCTGCCAAAGCACGCTCAGTCAATCGTCAATCCGCCTAGCTCCAAATACGCGCATTGGAGCTCCTCGCTTGATGTCCCAAGTCACTATGTTGTAAACCGCTGTTTCGTCGGGCGGTGGCTTATTTATTTCTAACACCCCCTTACTAGATCAAACAAATAAAGCTCCATTGAATGAATCAACTTCTCCCTCCTTGGTCAATGTTTCGGGGAAAAGCCTATCTCAGTGATGTTCAAAAACGGGAAAAAGCGTAATTAGAAAACTTGCGTTAGCTCGTTTTGAACCACCTTCTACTTTTGAATCAGTTCTTGACCGCCCGAATTTGTCCAGCTGAGCCGGCATTGCAAGCAAATAGAGAGCCTCCGCCCGTTTGAGTCGTTGCGAGCCGGAAAGCGTATCGGCAGTTTGAGTAGCAAAAGGGCCGCTTTCTTTATTTTTTTATTTAATTAATAATATAATAAAAAAAGAAAAATATTTTCCCAATTGTTCATTCCTAGAAAGAGGAAGAAGTAGATAGACGATTTCCAATTATTCTTCGGTAAATGGGTTGTGAAATGCTTTTTCTATTTCTAGACTGTCCAATATCTGTTTTACATCTTCTATGCAAAAATATTCCTCCCCCTTTGTGGGGGTACGAACCCCTACGAGTGAGCAAAAAAGGGAGGAGGAAAGAGGTTCTGGCGAACCTTCATAATTAGTGAACAAGTATAAGCTTCGCTGCCTGACATTATGGAGTACTGACCACACCAAGGACAGGCCCTGAAGCGAAGGACGGGAACAAGGAATAATCCGGTTCACCACCCGCGGAGAAGGGCCATAAGCAAGTCTTCTATCTGTTCGATACTATTAGTCACTGGCGACTTGAACTTGAGGATCACAACGAATTATATGCTTATCTGGTGGATGCACGTCTTTGGGCTAACTAGAAATATCATAAGAGAAGAAATATCGTACCCTAGTTCGAATGAAAGGTAGGGCACGAGGCTATCCTTGAGTTCACAGGTGTCCTTTCTTAGTAGTGCCTGCCCATTCTGTCTCGCCGGCCTGCCGGCCCATGAATTCTTCAGATCGGGCCGGCCGGATGGGGACCGTCGAAGAAGTGCCTTGACGTGCCGCAGCCACTACTTATCCTCCTTTTATGCAATTATGAACTCCACGAAACTTTCTCGATTCCAACGCAACTTATCCTTTTGGCGTTGATGTAACAAACTAGGGGAGCCTCCCGACAAAGCCAACATAAATCATATCCCATTCAGCCATGGATGCTTAGCGGGGATCCTCGTACATGGTGAATAATCAAATTCCAATTGAAATGAAATTATATAATGGAGTATAGCGGAGTGAGAGTTACCGGTCTCATTGAAAAACTTCAGTTTTTATTGTAAAATTGATGCATAAAAGTTTACTTTGAACTAGTGAATTGGATTAATCTCATCACATTCAAATAGTAAATAATGCAAGGGATAACGTAGATGAAGTTCTAAATCTTATATATGAAATTCAATCAAGACATATAGGCACATCGACTTCTATACCTCCATCTTGATCTTAACAGTGCAACACCCCCACATCAATCTAGCGTATTCAGGATTTTTTTTCTTGAAGCCTTCCTACAAGAGTTGAACCTAAAAACAAAATAAGAGGAATTAATTCCTTCCAATCTAAAAAGTGTAACGAAGCCCTAAATTTTAACGGAAACGTAAAAATGTGCCTTACGATCAGCTCAGAAACGTCGACTAAGAATAGCAATTGACCTACGTGTTTGTTTTGGATGAAGTTTAAACATATTTTAATCATTGCCACGACTTAAAGTATTGGCCAGATTTCAACCAAATTATATATAAAAAATTCATTAGAATTAACATATCAACATGAATATATTGTGTACTAATGTGTTTTCGATTTGGAAAAAGCCAAAGTGTGTACACAACAAGTTTTAGATTAAACAAAAACAAAAATGTAAAGGTTAATTCAAACATGTAATTTGTTTTGAAATATAGTTGAATTTTAAAAGCTATTCGCCAAAAGAACTTCTTGCGCTTGTTGAGAAAAAATGGGGTTTAAGATTATATTATACCAATTGAAAAGTTTACGATTCGATTCTGTTTTTAGTATAAAATTTAGGATTTTAATACAATTATCTGTTGTAAAGTACTTTGATCATAATTATTCTAATTGATTATCAATGTGGCTATTGAGGGACTGTATAGTAACTATTCTGATTCTTTGATTTTTTTTTTCAAAAATTAGTAAAAAAAGATGAGAATCATATTTGGTAACGTAGCTAATTCTGATTATGTTCCCATAAACAGTTTTGATGAAAAAATAAGAATAAAAAAAGTTGATTCTGAAAAAAAGAACGTTCTTGAGAATCACAAAACAGAATGAGATCTCACATTTCTCATTTTTCCCTTTCATTCAGTATCACTTTTTCCTAGACCTAAAACAGAATGATGCCCCATTTTAAAAAATATATATACAAGATAATAGCATTAAAATAAATTCTAGAAAAAATAAGCTTGTGCCAACATAGACCTAACCATTAATGAGGTGAGGGATGTCCGAGATCGAATTTTGGCAGAGAAATCCAGAAGTCGCACGAATCAGGTGAGGAAGCCGAGAGTAATTCGAAAGATCGACTTAACTTTTTGGAAGCATCCGTGCAAAGTTTAGTATTATGACAAAAATTTCAAAATTCCGTGCCTTCATGTCACTCAACTTCATTTCCATAACACACCATACAACAGCTTTTTCGGGCATCAAGGCCTCGATTTCTTCCTTTGGAGTATTCTTTTCAAGCTTTGAGTGGCCATTGATGTTGATTGAGGTTTTAAGGAATTCTGAAAACGACTTCTGCTTTTTAAAAGCATATATTTCATTTTTTTTTTACAATGAAAATATTGTTCTTGCCCCATTTTCTCAAAGAAACAAACGATGAAAAACTAACAAAATAATATTTTTAGTGTTGGTGGTTATAGATTAGTTATCGACTCTGGAAAAATTTTACCTAGTAAAAATTCTTTTGATTATCTGCTCTTATTATATTTCGTATTTGGAAATATATAACACGGGTTTTTATGCACTATCTTTTATTGCAGCCGCCAAGAAAGTCGAAAGCTTTGTGAATTCATGCTCGGAAAATTACAAGAAATCTTAAGCCACTCAAAAGTTTGGAGGATCGCATTCACAATTAACGAGAAATAATAAATCTCGTACCTATAGAGAAGAGTGGACAGGACAAAAGGAACACCAAATATCGTTGTTTACGTAATTAATTGTCATTGGGCTTCTTAAAATTACTCATCTCCTTATCGTTTCCTACCAATCAAGCCAGTGATGAATTTTCTCTAACATGTCCGATTAGGTGAAAATTGAAAGATTTGATGGGACCACTTGCCAACTTCTCTAAAAGCTATATTTATATATTCTAACATTCCCTCTCACGCTTAATCTAGTCTTTTACTACAAAGCGTGGAAAATTCATTAGGGAGGCAAATAGGGGCCTGGAGATAATTGAACTTAGGACCTCTTGCTCTGATACCATGAAAGATTTGATGGGACCACTTGCCAACTGCTCTAAAAGCTTAAGCTGTTAGAAGAAGGCGTGATTTAATATTTATATTTTCCAACAAAAACTGGACATTTGGATCATTGATGCAAATAAGCTCATTTTTTCCAGCCACCAACGAGGGTTGGCCTAGGCCGCCGGCAACGGCAGCAGCCTCTCCTGGAAGAGCCGGGGGCGACCTTCGCCTGGGCTAGCAAAGGGCGGCCATCGTTGGCGTCGCCAGGCAAGTCGAGGGCTGCCCCTGCTGGCGGTCTCGCTCAGCCGGTGAGACCAAACGCACCTGAGGGAAGCCGAATGAGAGCTCGATCCGGTGGCGAGGGTAGCCCTCGAAAAGTCCTTGAGCCCGACGAGGACCTCGCCTAGGCGAGCCGAGGGCTGGCCTCGACGGGCTCGCCTCAGTGTGAGGTAAGAGCTCGAAGCATCGACGAATCTAGGAGAAGGAGATGGGTTCCGAGACGGGTGTCGGATTCAAGAACAGGCTCTTGAAGACATCGGACTCGAACGATTCTAAGAGGGAGGAGTGATTTTCCATCTTGGAATGGAATTTGGTGAATCTTTGCCAACGCAAGTGTTATCCCTTTCTCGCAGGCGCAGGACATACGAGGAGGAAGAAGATGACTGTTAGGTTTGGCAAAAAAGAAAAGAAAAAAAAAGTCACAAAAAGTGAAATGACTACAATGCCCTTGAATAGGCCCATTTTTGAAACAAAAAGAACACATCGGGCCCTTATTTGAAAAAATGAGAGTACTTCGGACCCTTAAACGAAATTTTCCCTTTTGTTGACCAAAAATAGTCATTGTATGGTCTACAGAAGGTTGCGCGAATCTGTGTGCAGAAGGTTGCAAGAAGTCGTAAGCGATAATTCTCGGAAGACCTCATCTGTGAGAGGAGAGATAAGTGAAATGAGTAATCTGTGCGACAAAGCTGGAAACTCAAAGTTTTAAATATAAAGCTCATTTCCCCGAGTTGAGTGATTGATTAATGATTTCTGCAATAATTAGCACACTTGGCGTCTTTGTTCAAAGCCTTAAAGTAATAATACCCCCTGAGTAAACTCTTGCATGCACCAGTAAAATTTACTGGGAAGTGGATTAATCATGGTACGCGAAAGCTAACCTTGACATCATCTGATCGCTACACAAAATACATAAGAGATTAAGTAAAATGATCTTGTTAACAAGTGCTCTAAAACACTAGCTAAATCCATCTGGCAGCTAAATGACTTTTACTTCTTTATGGGTCTTGTTTTAGACAGTTTTTATTGTTGGAACTTTGATCTCAAAGTCCCATAAGAAGTTGAATGAGAAATGAAGAGTTGCTTTGGTTCACAATCCCTCATCAACAAAACTGTACGACTTCGTAACGTTTCATCAAATCCTTTCGACGAAATTGTGCCTTTTCGTCGACGAAACCATATGACTTCGTGACTCTTTGCTTCACTCTATAAAATGTAAAGCATTGACCATTGCATTAACGACTACAATCATTTTCGTCATTCATTCTTCATATTCATTGTTGTGCGATTATTTCATCAAGTTGCGTTCAAAAGTTTTCTCTGAAGGAGTACCGTTTTAGAGGAAAGGCGATCCGTTCTATCCTGAGAGGTAATTGTCCAAGAACCTTGGGTACCGATTGGGAGGACAGATTTATCTTAAGGACACAACGTGAATTTGATGAGCTCGGATCATTCGTCTATATTCAGATTACTCGTTTGCGTTTGGTTTCAGGTTTATCGATCAACTTTATTCTGTACGTACGAACTTCGAACACTTAGATGACCACAATCTTGCATATACGAACTTCTACCCTCTAAGGACAACAATTTTAAGACAAATTAGATTTTTTCTTCTTGGTTCGTATAGTTATTTTTGTTGTACGCATTCTGTTCTGGCGTATTATTATTAGTTTCGTCTGATGAAAATTATATTTGATTGCATATTCAGATTCATCTCGTCAATACAAGAAAATATGAGTGGTCGCACGTATAGAGGGCAAGCCGGAAACCGCTGTACACGCCCACACACGCCCCAACGGTGGCGGCGCGCGACGATCACCGATGAATGTTATTGTTTTTGTTAATTTTGTGTATTTTCATTCGGTGAAATTTTAAACTAATCACATAGTTGGATAGGGCTCGTTAAGACGAGAATTTTGAATGGTCGATAGTCGCTAGTGGCCATCGAATGATGGCACACGCGCTGACGGCGGGCATGCACGTGGGGTTTATGCGCCTGACGCGAGAAGCGTCGTTATCAACACGTGTCAGGGTGACTCGACCGGAACCATTTGACCCGGTTGACTGGTCGAACCAATTGAACTGGTTGGATCGGTATGGGTTCGATCGGTATCCGGTCAGATCGATTTGTGGTCGAACCGGTTTCAGACCACAGTTTAGGCGCGAGCACATGCATTGCACATGCAGCGCATGCGTCTCACGCTCCGACGCTTTCAGTGGCACGTGAGAAGGCGTTTTAGCTCCGATCAGAGCGTGGTCTGCGACATTGCGTTCGTATGGACCAGCTCTACATTATGATATATTAATATTACATGTTTGAGGGATTTATGGATGAAAAATGCATATGGATATGTACGTGTATTTTTCAAGGATATTTTTGGGCTATTTCCACTTAGTTTCCGAAATGGCTTCAAGATCGATAACGCCTATTGCGTCTATTTCGACTCATGGAGAGAAGCCAGAAAAGTTCAATGGGGTTGATTTTAAGAGATGGCAATAGAAAATGTTGTACTATCTCGTGACATTGAATGTGGTAAGGTTTCTCAATGAGAATGCTTCTAAGTTGGACGAAGGGGAGACAAACAAGGAAAAGATTGATGCCGTACATGCGTGGAAGCATTCTGACTTCCTGTGTCGCAACTATATCCTCAATGGTCTGAAGAATTCCTCTATAACGTTTATAGTCCACTGAAAATGACTAAAGAATTATGAAAAAGTCTGGACAGGAAATACAAAGCAAAAGATGATGGGTCGAAGAAATTAATCGTTGGCAAGTTTTTGGACTTCAAGATGGTTGATTTCAAAACCGTTTTAAGTGATATTCAGGAGCTTCAAGTGATTATACATAACATTCATGCTGAAGATATGGTTCCAAGCGAATCGCTTTAAATGACTACTTTTATTGAAAATTTACCATCATTTTGGAAGGATTTTTCAAGAATTATCTTAAAGTGTGGGTGCGAGGAATATTATGCACAACGGTAAGTCTCAACATATCCGTCGAAGACATGATACTGTAAGACAACTACTCTATAGTGGAATTATCACGATTTACTATGTGAAGTCAAAAGATAATGTTGCGGATCCATTAACAAAAGGCCTAACTAGAGAGATGGTTGTGAAAACAATAAGGGGAATGGGTTTAAGGCCTATAAAATAAGTCATCATAGCGGAAATCCTATCTAGTTGATTGGAGATCCCAAGATCTAGGTTAAAGGGACAACCAAGTTATGAACGCAGTATAGAGTACTATAAATTCTTACTCATTCTCGTATGGGGACAGTACTGACATATGGAGGTTAAGCGCAAGGTTTTAATGATTCTGAATCGAGTATGTGATATATCTCACATTCAGAAATCACCTATGTGATTGTGAAGTGAGGACCGCTTCTGTGAGAATTGGAAAGGCCGAATTCTCTAAAGCACTCATGAAATCAAACGGTGTTCATGGCCAAAACGAACGCAACAACGAGAATCAACTTTGTTCTAGAGATAGTTGTGTGATTTCTATTGTCTAGGCTTACACCAAAGGTTGACAATTCAAAGACATCAAGTCTACTGTTTGACCGAGTAAGTCCGATAAGTCTCACTAAGGAAAGTTCAAAGTCTCAGACTACTTATCCTGATGCAACGTTCTCTCATGGAATATTCACACATTTCATGTCATGCATTCACGGAGAGTCATGATAATTGAACTTCTCATTCATGTGAGGATTGTTGGAACTTTTATCTCAAAGTCTCATAAGAAGTTGAATGAGAAATGAAGAGTTACTTTGGTTCGAAACCCTTCATCGACGAAACTGTACGACTTCGTATCTTTTCATCGAATCCTTTTGACAAAACCGTGCCTTTTCGTCGACGAAACCATATGACTTCGTAGCTGTTTGCTTCACTCTCCATAAATGTAAAGCATTGACCACTGCATTAACGACTACTGTCATTTTCATCATTCATTCTACATATTCATTGTTGTGCGATTATTTCGTCATGTTGTGTTCGAAAGTTTTCTCTGAAGGAGTACGCTTTAGAGGAAAGGCGAACCATTCTATCCGTGGAGGTAATTGTCCAAGAACCTTGGGTACCGATTGAGGGAACAAATTTGTCTTAAGGACACAAGTGAATTCGATGGACTCGGATTATTCGTCTACATTCAGATTACTCGTTTACGTTTGGTTTTGGGTTTGTCGATCAACTTTATTCTATACTTACGAACTTCGAACACTTAGATGACAACAATCTTGTATATACGAACTTCTACCCTCTAAGGACAACATTTATAAATAGAGGTTATTTCCTCCGAATTATTGTGATTGCGTGGTTAGTGTAGATATCTATATACACATGTGACCAATCACTTTGATGACCCTAGAAATCTTTTTTTTTCAAGTTTGGTGTCCACTCTTCGAATTACCAAAATATTCTTATTGATAAGCTCAACTTTGCCACTGCTATCTCTTTGTAATTGATCATATACAACGAAAAA
Organism: Rhodomyrtus psidioides; assembly: GCA_021437785.1. NCBI lineage: Eukaryota > Viridiplantae > Streptophyta > Magnoliopsida > Myrtales > Myrtaceae > Rhodomyrtus > Rhodomyrtus psidioides. Next base: position 4,786,771 of record JAILYB010000027.1, on the reverse strand, counting down.
GAAGAAGACCCCCATTCTCAATAAAGAAAGGTACATATAAAAGTAGCTTCCATTAATAAGAGTTTGATATCTCTAAGTAGTCTGAACAGCATATATCTCACCTTTGAAATTCACATCTCTATTTAGAATCCATCTAAATCAAATTTCGTTAAATAATACGAAAGCTCATTAAACCAGATAAGCTGCCAATATAATTTTACAACAATTAGACGCATATAGGAGGGTAAATTCCGAGCTCATAAAAAATGCGATTCTTCAAAGGATCACGTAAACAAATGGCACAATTAGAGCTAACAAAATGGATTGAAAGCTCATATTTGAACTCAAATTCAATGAGATGTGTCAAATATTGGTTAATTTTAATAAATGGGTTGTTAATGGATTTGAGTTGTATAAACTTAATTATATGTGGTTTATAAATGGATTTAAAGACAAATTCATATTTTAACTTATTTACAACCCATTTAGTTTATAAAGGTTATTAGTTGAGTCAACCCATCCATGTCTCTTGAATAATTTTTATATTTTTAATTTTTCTAACTTGTAGTTTCTTAATTTTCTTTTTAATAATAAATTAAAAGTTTAGTCACCCATCGCCCACCTGTATGAATGTGATGACCCATGGTGAGGTGAATCGTTATGACCGATGAGCTGCTCTCTACGCTTGAGGTTGAATTGCATGTTTGCGTTGGGCGTGGATCGTCTGCCCAAAAGATCCAAGCCATCCATTCTCTCTCTCTCTCTCTCTTTTTCTTTTTAAAAACCTTCCCCCTATAAAAAGGGATGGAGGGCATGGATTAAAGAGCACCCCTGACCTAAGGTCAGGGGAGCCAGATCCGTTTGCGTTGGATCCGGATCTCCTGTCAAGGTATTTCCTTGTCAGGGGGATCCCCACCCTTCACATGGGGGAGCATGTGAAGGGTGGGGATCCCCTGCCAAGGAAAAACCTTGGCAAGCGATCCACGCCCGTTTACGTTAGCCTTCTCTGAGCAAGAAGTGGAAAATGGCCCTGAAACTAATTGTAATCGTCGGAGAGAGTGCTGTTAGATGTTGTGGAACCGATCGAGCTCATGGATCCTTCGCGATCCGTTCTGAACGGGAAAAAAATTCGTCGCATGGTGAGCAACTCTCTCTGGCGGATGCGATCGCCGACATTAACGAGCTCAGATGGCACGAGTGTGTCATCACTTCTGTCGAGAACCATCGGCAAAGAGAACTGTCCATCGGCGAACAAGGGCTCTAATGCCAGCAAGGATAGAAGAAAGTAGTCGATGGTCTGTTCCATTGTAAGTGACCTACTTCGTTGATTCGTCCGCCGATAGTCAGATTTAGTGTCTTAGCAATATGGATCCGAGATGGTCACTAGATTTGTATTGTATGGAAATTGGTCAATATGAATCAGATCATTTTTTATCCGATCCACTCATTTGATGGTCTAGCCACAACTTGATTTGATTGATTGGAAAAAAAAAGCCAATATGTTTATGATTAATCCTTATGCACAATAATATAGCGTAACAACTTAAATCATTCCGTGAAGTTCAATTTTATGGGTTAAGTACCATTGAATATATCTCTTTGGACGAAAGTGCAAAAATTCTGGCACGTTTAAAACTATTTTTCTCATATTCGAGTAGGCATTACACAGCCCACATCCGCTACGTCATCTATATGACTATGTAGGAACGTTGACACTAAAAATCGGCCTGTACCTAAACAGGCAGGAAGGCCGGTGGAGCGTTGTCAACTTGAGAGTCCAGTACGTGTTGGCGTCCGAGTGTAGGTCGTATTTGATGGCTAAGAGGAGGATAGTATCGGCAATGAGAAAACGTTCCCAACATAAATATCCGAGCATGAGAAACGAAGCCAAAGTTTCAACTGTCTAGTAGATAAGGGGCAAATATCGAAGCAAGCCCATGAATTTAGGAAGTGAACATTGTTTCAAATAAGGGTTTAAAGTGGCCATAGAATCTCAAAAAATATCCCAAATTCAAGGGCATTTTTGCCATTTCAAATTTTTTTTATTGGTTTATTTATTTATTTATTTTAAATAAAAGAGAAAAACACACATAGGCGGGAGGGGCAATAGGGCTGCCCCTCCCGCTTGTGGCCGCCACCCCATTGCCGATGGGGCACCTGCATAGGCCGGCGAACCCGCTATCGAGGGGTCAATGCCTGTTGGCCCCCGCCAGAGTAGGGAGAGGGTAGGGCCCTTTGCCGGATTTGGGCATGGTCGGCGACCTTCGCCCAGTCCTGGGCGAGGGTCGCATTGGGTGGCGGTCGTTGACTATTGCTCTAGTCCAGGCGAGGGCTGGCGTCTAGAGGCAAGGGCATTTCCCTGTTTTGGCAATGGCCAACAAGACTTGCCTCTGGTCGACGGTGACCCCGTCAGTCTTCACTAATGCCCCATAGCGGGAGGGGGCCCTCCCTTTTGTGCTTTTTTTTCAACTATTTTTTAATTTAAAAAATAGAAAAAAAAAAAGAGAATTGACGAGAATGCCCTTTAGACCAGACACTTTTTTGAGATCCATAGTCACTTCAAGTCCTTATTTGAAACTGTTATTCCACTTGAGGCCCTTATTTGAGAAAATGATAGCACTTCAGGCTTTTATTTGAATTTTTTCCTTTACTTTCTATGAAAACTCTCCATTTTCACTTTGGTAACCATTTGATGTCTATTCTATATTTTGGCAAGAGTTCATGGATATCTTGTCCTTCATGAAAATGTCTCATAAAGGGAATCAGTAGATATCTTGCGGGAAATTGTCGTATTTCATATATCTTTTCCAAGCCAATCGTTATATTATTTTTCCTAGGAATACATATCTCGAATTTCCTTGAATTATTTTCAAAATAAGATTGTTCACATTTTCCTTCCTTTTCTTGTGAGAATTTATGTCACGCCCCGTCCCCGGTGGGCATGCCAATATCCCACACGGCCGTCAATCTTCTAAAGAATACCCATGATCCAACGGCAAATTACTTGGAGCGCGATATGAAAAGCACAAGCGAAAACGAAAACAAACCCCATACAAAATTATAAAAAAAAAAAAACAACATATGACATGAGATTTCACATACATACATAACACAAGTCTTAATAAACATAAGTCAGATACAGGTTAGAGACAAAAAGGGCTTGAAGGTTGGCGCTACAGGATAACAAAAACGTATGTTAAAACCCATTTCCCCCATAATCTAGCCGGACACACCAAAAGAAAGAGACAGACACCCAAGCTAGTTAGATTCATCATCATCCTCCTCATCATCTTCGTCTTCTTTAGGATCATACTTCGAATAAGCTTCAAGATCTTTGGCATTAGAAATTTCTTCCTCATCATCAGAAGCAGAGAACTCTATGACCTCTATTTCCTCCTCCAGGGTTGGGGGCTTCGAGGGGATGCTCTTAGACTCCACTACGGAATCGCAGGCTTCGCCTTCCAAGGGGTAGGATGACACCACTCCGGAATCTTATCCTTAGGGATGTTCGACGTCTTCAGGGGTCCAATGGTCACGTCACCTTCTTGAAGGTACCAAGCTTCGTAGCAGTGCGGCTTCCAGTAGCTTCCTCCTTCATTGACCCATACTCTACTACCCTTCCTAATATACACCTTATCAGGACCAACGGGAAACTCCTCGACGGATGTATCAATATCCATCAGGACTCCAAGTCTCTTCGGAGGCATAGATAAGGTTTTGGGTCTGAAAAAGTAAGTTCCACGACAGGGTGAGATAATAATTTCAATAAGTCGACCCTAACCCTAAACTAGGCTATTTGTACCTCCAGACACATTGATAAATATGCAAGTTTTGAGGAAAACACTCTTCACACATGACATTCGAACAGATCGGCAAGGGATGGCAATTCAAGCATTCAGGCATACATTGTCCCAAGTCAAACACAAATTCACTTTCAAATCAAACTTCACAAGCCCAACAGGCATTCTAGTCAAACAGGTTCAAGAGACAATCCCAATTCCATTACAGGCTTTTATCTTCACTTACGCCCATCCAGAGCCGCGAGATGATTCGGTTAATCATATGACTCTCGACGTCCTTTGAGATGATTCAGTCAGCATGACTCTCGCTGCGAGATGATTCGATCATTATAGCGACTCTTGACACTTCGCGCCATCGAGATGATTTGGTCGACTATAGGACTCTCGCGTCCGGACCTAGAGATGATTCGGTCGCCACTTGACTCTCGATTCTTACAGCCTTCGAGATGATACGGTCGAGGTGGGACTCTCTAGCCGCATGACCTCGTCACGTCTTTCGGGATCAAACACCCGCGGCGCAATGCATTGGCCACAACAACAACATTTTCCATTTTAGTCATTTTCACACTCATTAGGATCACGTTTCATCGCTTCATTCATCGACAATCAAGACACACAGCTCAAGCACATCTGGCTTATCCATTCAAGCACATCATTTGGCCATCAAGCATACACTTGCCATACGCATTAAGCAAATGAATCATCGAATGCACATTCAATTATTGGCACACTCAGATGAATCGAATAAATCAATACATGCCAAATTTCACACATGGCACTCCCTCACTGAATGATCACAACACGCATTCAACATTTCTAGATATGTTAACATGACAATTCAATCGAGACAAGCTAGCAAGCACCACAATCTAAACCGGCCAGCTTCGGTTCTAACGTTTCATGCCCAAAATAGTCCATAAAATTTCATGAATCAAACTCTAATTGGTCCCTTAGTAACCTAACATCCTAGGGAAGTTTTAGAGTCGTCTTACCGAGTTAATCGTACAAGCAAACTCCATCAAATGGCCGCACGAAACCTTCGAGCTATGTTGGCCAAACAGGGCAGAACCGATTCCCAGGAGATTCACGCAAAACCGGCCATCAAAACCTATTTAAACTCCAATTCAACTCACCTTGAAAACTCCTTTCACACTTATCCGTCCATTCAAACCGCGTTTCCTTCTTAGTCAACCTCGTCAACGGAGCGGCTATAGACCAGAACTTCTCCACAAAACGTCTATAGTAACCTGCCAATCCCAGAAAAATTCGAACTTCAGTGATTGTTGTAGGTCTTGGCCAATTCATAACTGCCTCAATCTTCGAAGGGTTGATCGAGATTCCTTCTCCAGATACTACATGACCAAAAAACGCCACTTTATTCAGTCAAAACTCACATTTGCTAAACTTAGCGTAGAGCGAGTGCTCTCTCAAAGTCCGTAAAACAATCCTCAAGTGTCGCTTGTGCTCCTCATTACTCCTCAAGTAAATCAAGATATCATCAATGAAAACGATAACGAACTAATCCAAATACTCCTTGAATACTCGATGCATTAAATTCATAAATGCAGCTGGGGCATTAGTTAATCCAAACGGCATAACGGTAAACTCATAATGCTATATCTCGTCCTAGTATATACTCCTTCTTGATCCTCAACTGATGATAACCCGTCCTTAAATCGATCTTAGAAAATACCAACGCTTCTTGCAACTGATCGAATAAATCATCTATCCTTGGCAACGGGTACTTATTCTTGATAGTAACCCGATTCAGTTGCCTATAGTTAATGCATAGATTCAATGACACATCTTCTTCCTTACAAACAGCACGAGTGCTCCCTAAGGTGATGCACTTGGACGAATAAATCCCTCGTCCAGTTGCTCTTGCATATGCACTTTTAACTCCTTTAACTCCGACAAGGACATCCTATAAGGGGCTTTTGAGATCGGTTCCGTCTTAGGGGTTAACTCAATTGAGAACTCTACTTCCCTTTCAAGTGATAATCCTGGTAGCTCTTGAGGAAATATGTCAGGAAACTCACGTACTACGGTTATCTCCTCCAGCTTAGGCTCCTCAATCGTCGAATCAACCACAACAGCCAAATAAGCCTCACATCCTTTATTCATCAACTTAGTCACTTCAAGTGACGAAACCAAAGGAATCGAGGTTTCTCCTCGGCTCCCTACAAATTCGAAGCTAGGGCGATCAATGGGGTAAAATCGAATTACCTTGCTACTTCAATCCATTACGGCCCCCTGCTTACCCAATCAATCCATTCCAACAATAACATCAAAATCATACATGGGTAACACAGCCAAATCTATTCGTCCTTCACTACCTCCAATACCTTTTTTACAGTTATGACATCCTAGCGAAACAAGCACTTTATTCATTAAAGGCGTTGTAACATGCAATATAACATCCAACGGTTTCGATCCATTTCAGTCAAATCAGTAAACTGGGTAGATACGAATGAATGCGACGCTTTAGGGTCAAACAAAGCATAAGCAACATGATCACAGAGAGAGATCTTGCCCGTGACCACGCCAGGCGCATCCTTCACCTCCTTGCGTGCCAATGTTTATACCCTTCCTTGAGTTGGCGGCCTATTCAGATTGGCCTGCGGGGCAGCTTCGATTTGCGGTCCTTGTTGAGGTCGCGGCGGTTGATACTGAGAGCCGGCATCTGGCTATCCACACTCCCTTGCCCTATGGTCCATCTTACCACACTTAAAGCACGCTCCCATTTGCTTCGGGCAGGGACCATTCCCATGCCTTTTTCCATAGAGACGACAGTTCCAATTACTCTGGTGAGTAGGCTTTGCAATGTTCTTCTTGACTGGGGGAACAAACCTCCTGTTAATCACCATAGGCCCTTTGCCCAGATTTCGATGGTCTCTAACTGGATTAAACCGTGGTCCAGAAGTAACTCCTCTATTCCGTATATCCCTTTCGATCATCTCGCTCCTGCTATAAATCTCATTGTAGTCACTCAGATTTAGTGATATCATCTAGCTGCGGATATCGGGCCTCAATCCATCTCGAAACCTTCTTGCACCATCCAACGGGTTCTCTACCATCCTAGGTGCGTATTTCGATAACCTTGCAAACTCAGCCTCATATTGATCAACAGTCATGTGATTCTGACGAAGGTTCTGAAATTGAGCCAGCTTCTGCTCTTTGACAACTTCAGAAAAGTACTTTGCATTAAAGGTCTCAGCAAATATTGCCCACGTCGGTTTAGTCCCTTCAGGGAAAACCATTCCCTTGGTGGCCTTCCACCGGTCATTTGCAGTTCGTTGGAGTTGGTAAGTTGCCAAGGTCACCTTCTCAGTCTCAATGCACCCCAAAACTCCAAATACTTTCTCTAACTCTTCAATCCATCTGGGGGCTGTCTTAGGGTCTCCTCTACCATCAAACTTCGACAGCTTCAATTTCAAGAATTGCTCCATCAACTGTCCCATCATTCGATTCTCAAGGCCTTGTACATTGCCTCCGCCATTTCCTTGGCCATTATTCCCATTTGCTAAGTTCACAGCAGCTACTGCAGCTTGAGCAATGGTTGTAGCTTTTTCCTCAGCTTGCTAGATAGCTGCGGCAGCTCTTTCTTGAGCTTTCCTTCTAAACAACTCTCTAATTTGCTCCAATGCTCTAAGGACTCCATCAACTCTTGGATCCTCCACTACATGCGCCCTCGAGCTAGATGCTTATATAGTATTCCTACCTCGATTGCTCATCTTGCTAGCCCCCACAACACCTGGACAACTATAATTCCATTTAGGAATTAGTGACCTAAGCCACTCACTTAAGTCTAGCAACTCTAGGTTACTTATCACATCAACTATCACAGCCAGCAATTTATCACAATTCAACAATCAGAGGCACCACAACAAGGAGATTTCACTCATATATCGAGTCCAGATGCATTTGCACATTAGTATAATTGCAACCAACTATCAAGCATGTCAAACAGATAGCAACCAACCATGCTTGACTACAATGCCACTTGCTAATGCCAATCACAAGCGCCAATTCATATGCCATGCAATCCGTGCCTACTTCTAGCGAATCCCCCAAGGTCTCACTACCTAACCATCCTATAGTCATCGCTCTTTATCACTTCAAACTTCAAACAGATTGGATGGAGCTGACTTTGCTCTGATACCAAATAAGCGGGGATGTCACGTCCCGATCCCGGTGGGTACGCCAACATCCCACACGGCCGTCAATCTTCTAAAGAATACCCAGGATCCAACGGCAAATTACTTGGAGCGCGACATGAAAAGCACAAGCGAAAACGAAAACAAACCCCATTCAAAATTATAAAAAAAAAAAAAAAAAAAACAACAACAGATGACATATGATTCACATACATACATAACACAAGTCTTAATAAACATAAGTCAGATACAGGTTAGAGACAAAAAGGGCTGGAAGATTGGCGCTACAGGATAACAAAAATGTACGTTAAAACCCATTTCCCCCATAACCTTACAGGATACACCAAAAGAAAGAGACATACACCCAAGCTAGTCAAATTCATCATCCTCTTCCTCATCATCTTCGTCTTCTTCAGGGTCATACTCCGAATAAGCTTCAATATCTTTGGCATCAGAAATTTCTTTCTCATCATCAGAAGCAGAGATCTCTATGACCTCCATTTCCTCCTCCAGGGTTGGGGACTTCGAGGGGATGTTCTTAGACTCCACTACGGATTCGCAACCTTCGCCTTCCAAGGGGGTAGGATGACACCACTCCGGAATATTATCCTTAGGGATGTCCGACGTCTTCAAGGGTCCAGTGGTCACGTCACCTTCTCGAAGGTACCAAGCTTCATAGCAGTGCGACTTCCAGTAGATTCTTCCCTCATCGACCCGTACTCTACTACCCTTCCTAATATACACCTTATCAGGACCTACGGGAAACTCCTCGATGGATGTATCAATATCCATTGGGACTCCAAGTCTCTTTGGGGGCATAGTTAAGGCTTTGGGTCTGAAAAAGTAAGTCCCACGACGGGGTGAGATAATAATCTCAGTAAGTCGACCCTAACCCTAAGCTAGGCTATTAGTACCTCCAGACACATTGAGAAATATGTAGGTTTTGAAGAAAACACTTTTCACACATGACATTCGAACAGATCGGCAAGGCATGGCAATTCAGGCATTTCAGGCATACATTGTCCCAAGTCAAACACAAAATCACTTTCAAATCAAACTTCACAAGCCCAACAGGCGTTCTAGTCAAACAGGTTCAAGAGACAATCCAAATTCTCATTACAGTTTTTTATCTTCACTTACGCCTATCTAAGGCTGCGAGATGATTCGGTCAATAATATGACTCTCGACGTCTTATCGAGATGATTCAGTTATCATGACGCTTGCTGCGAGATGATTCGGTCATTATAGCGACTCTTGACATTCCACGCCATCGAGATGATTCGGTCGACTATAGGACTCTTGCGTCCAAACTTAGAGATGATTCGGTCGCCACCTGACTCTCGATTCTTACAGCCTTTGAGATGATTCGGTCGAGGTGGGACTCTCTAGCCGCATGACCTCGTCAGGTCTTTCGGGATCAAACACCCGCGAAGTAATGCATTGGCCATAACAATAACATTTTCCTTTTTAATCATTTTCACACTCATTAGCATTATGTTTCATCGCTCAATTCATCGCCAATCAAGACATACGGCTCAAGCACATCCGGCTTATCCATTCAAGCACATCATTCGGCCATCATGCATACACTTGCCACACGCATTAAGCAAATAAATCATCAAATGCACATTCAATTATTTGCACACTCAGATGAACCGAATAAATCAATACATGCCAAATTTCACACACGGCACTCCCTCACCGAATGATCACAACACTCATTCAACATTTCTAGATATGTTAACATGACAATTCAATCGAGACAAGCCAACAAGCACCACAATCCAAACCGGTCAGCTTCGGTTCTAACGTTTCATGCCTAAAGCAGTCCATAAAACTTCATGAATTAAACTCTAATTGGTCCCTTAGTAATCGAACATCCTAGGAAAGGTTTAGACCGAGCTAATCGAACAAGCAAACTTCATCAAATAGCTGCACGAAGCCTTTGCAAAACAGGGCAGAACCGGCTCCTAGGAGATTCACGCAAAACTGGCCATCAAAACCTATTTAAACTCCAATCCAACTCACACACTCCTTGCTAACACATAACACTATGTCTTAGAGGGTCTTGCCAACAATTTCCAAACAAGAAGATACTTTAAAGGTCCTCAAAAGTGCTGCGGTTCCCAGCTGGTTGGCGAGGACAGATTCTGTCCTTAGAAGTTCATGAAGATTCAACCATCAAAATCCTTCCAATCTCCAACCAAACTTCAATATCTAGTTGCCAAGCCTTTAGACTAAGTGTTAGAGAGGTCTTACCAAGGATTAGAAGCTAAACTAGCTCTCAAAGTTAGCCTAAGGAAGCTCACAATTAGACCGAGTCTAGCGCTGACCTCTCTGGGTTCCGGCTGCTGCACGGGTTGTTTGCGGCGGCAAGAGGCAGTTAGGAGGGTATGTGGTTGTAGAAGAGAGATGAGGGTCGTTGTGGTGGTCGGTGCTAGGGCTGACGGTCGTCGGAAGACGTCGACGTGGGGAACGAACGGCGGGTGAGCGAGCTGGCTGAGAGAGGGAACAAGAGAGAAAAAAGAAAAAGAGAATGGAGAGAAAGAGAGAGAGGGGGTTCGGTTGAGCTTGAAGAGAGAGGAAGCTTTCTTTCTTAATCCCCAAAGCTAAGAGAGAGGGAAGAATGGTAGGTGAGGATAAGATAAGTAATTAATGCAACCTAGGCCCTAATCTATAGCCTAATGAGTCTTGTCCTCTACTCAATAATATCTCTAGGCTCAAATGACTAATTTGCCCTCTAATTTTCGATCACCATAGGGAGAAGACAAATGACTAAATTGCCCTTAGCTTATCTTAAAAAGAAGAATATCCATCTAGGGGCAAAAGGGTAAGTTCCCTACTCACAGTCGAAAGTTTCACTTTTTCAATCTTAATTACCCTCGATGAGGCAACGTCCAATTCCCTTAAAATGTTGGAATTCTTCATTGTCCGCTATCAAATTGCGAGATCCCATTTCATGGTCAGTTTTCCATCAATTGTAACTTCAGTCTATCTCAAACTAACGGGCGGCTCTTGCAGACGTTACGCGTATTGACTCAGTGATTCTCATCACACTAGGATTGCTCAAGTCACGAAAACTTTTTTTTTTGGGTAAGGAAGTCACGACAACTTTGGTTGTCATGTAATTGCGAGAGTTTATCGCTAGCTCCGACAGTCGCGATCGTAAGAGTTCGATTTAGGAAAGGTTTGCAAATCATTCATCGGTTAAGCAAAATCACCCACGCTCCAATCGTATAACACTAGCAATGAAATCAGCCAGTTGTGTTATGGAAATAAGCCCACTCAAATATTAAATGTGTATGATTTTGATTAGACAGTGTAGCCATTATATGTTTAACTTAAAATACTATCTAAAAGAATATATATTAATCCTTTTTTATTCATTTAGTGGCCTCAGATCTCACGCACCAAAAACCTTTCACTCTTGATAAATTGTACAACACAATGAATTATGCCAAAGTAGCTGCCCACTTTTTGTACAAAGGCGCTTCGCTAACAATGGTGACAAGTTACTAACATCATATCGAACCTCAAATTGTCGTAGTTTATTAACTCGTTTCTAGACAATTTGATAACGGTTATCTCATTCTTATTGAAATGGAGATCACAAAGTATTTTGTAATTTCGAAACCTTTGTACATCATCCTTTTATCAGGGACAAACAAATAAAAATTATCTTGTGCACCCATGCTAGTGTTAGTACAAAAGTGCATATCTCACTTTTTCAAATGATAGAGGACTGTTTCTCTCTCGAATATGCTCCAAAGAGGCCCTTCAAGAAAACATTGGGTCATTTTCCCTGTATGTCCTTTTCTTTTCTTTTCTTTTTCTTTTTCTGATTTCTCTCAATTTTCGACCTTTTACCACCGAAATTAACAACAAAGTCGATGCAAATTAGGGTTTATCAGTCGTCGAATATCCACTCAATAGAACAGTTTCGCTCTCAAGCAGCTCCATGGTTTGTTTCGGACTTGGACTTGGTCGTTGCCGGCGTTAGTTTTTGTGTTTTCTTTTCTTTATTTTCGCTTTTGGAGGTTTGTCTACGGCAAACCCGAATCCGAAGCATTTGCAGGCGAGCGGGCTGATGGGTCGAGTATGAGGACAAGGACGGCAAGCTTGAGAAAGGTGGCACCGATGATTGTGCCGATGAGATGGAGGAGGCCGGTCAAGTTTGTGGATGCTTTGAATTAATGTGACCATCATCATAGCTTATGTCTATGTTTATATATAAAAAAAAATTGCGTATGTGCCCATGCAAGCTATTGGGCTCCAGCCCATATGGACCTAAATAATCAAGCTTTCACCTATTGGGCTTGTATGTGAATATATTATATGGATTATATTAACAATATATCCAACAGTAATTTGGTCCAGAGGCTGCTTATGGAATCGAAAAGCACTTTTAATGACATGTTATGGAATAAGAGTCTAGTATTTTCGTTATATAAAAGAACTCGTAGTATTCTCATCAATCGAACTGCTATGATCCATTTGTTACAGTGAATTTGGTGTCAGTAAAAGTGTTAGGAATATTATATTTGATTTTGAAGGAAACAAAACTCACATACTTTATTGAAAAGACTTTGATTTATACTTTGAGGATTTACTATAAATATATCTATATGCCTTTTGTATATAATTTGCTTAACGTTTTTATTTTGATAGAAGCAGGCAGATTTCATGGCAGAGGCACATTGATTCGAGAATCATGACGAGATATATTTTGATCTTTGATTTATCCTTATTGTTTAATCAATATTATTCTTGATTATCTTAGCAGATTATATTTCCCTACTAACGGTTAATTATTTGGTTAGGATTGCGTTTCTAAGTTAAATTGATTGATCATCAATCACAAAGATATTCTCATTACTTCCCATATGAGGACTCTTGATTGATTGTCAATCATCTTTAGATAATTTCTTTTATTAGAAACTTGATTTATGGAGTTAAGGATTTGATTGTATGGGCGAACAAATCCTCTCAAATCTCTGATTGCTCTTACCTCAAAGACTCGTGATCTTTATTCAACAATCAACCAACGACTAGTTTTGGAGATTGATCCTCGGGTGATTCTGTCCAGCGAGAAGCTTGGAAGAAGAGAAGTATTTAAAGACCACTAAGTTTGAAAAGAAAGAAGAGACATCAAGAGATCAATACTCATATATGAAGAGAGTTTCATCTGTTTCAATTATCTATTCGTGCTTAAAGTGAGATCTTGTGAGAGGTGTTATAGAGAGTCAAATGTGTGGAGTGGAAAGCCTTGGTAGAGGCATAGCTCGCTTTTGTTGGAAGTGCTTGTGTTCAAGCAATCACATCTTTCTGTAATCTCTTACTTGATTACTTAGTGGAATCCAGCTAGTAGGCTGTTAGTGTGGGAGAGTGGACGTAGGCTTTCAAAAGCCGAACCATTATAATCTTGTGTGCATTGCCTTCTTCTCTAAACTCGCATCTATTTACTGTCTGGCAGAAGCACCGCGTGATTCTGTTAATACACGTGCCTCTATCAAACTCGGTAATTTCATTTCCCCATTATTCGTCGAAATTTGATTAAATACACTTATTCACCCCATCTAGGTGTATAGCCTAGTTAGGAACAACAATTAGTATCAGAGCCTAAGGCTTGTTATTTGAAATGTATACTTCTAAGCTAATGATCTTCAATGGTTAGCATTCTTGGAGTAGGTATTGTGGAAGGCCAAAGCACCGGTACTGTAGTGTGGATTCGTTGGAGCCCTTACTGAAACAATGCCGGCCCATTACTGAAACAGTACCGGTACTGTATTGAAACAGTATCGGATCCGACCCAAAAATTTCCCAATTTTTCGGGCCGGGCTAGCGCGGGCCAATTTGACACCTAAGTTTTCTTCATTGGCTGCTTTGGGCTGAGCAAGTTGGGCTATGTCGCGACCTAAAAAATAAAATTTCCTAGGCTAATGGATTATCGGGTTAATTAACTTAACTAACCTAACTCGAACTCTCCCAAGTCCATACCAAATCGCAACTTAAGGTTCAATTGATTAACATGCAATGTATTTTGAATTTGGAGTCGCCACTAATCATTTATGGTAGGTCGATTAGAAACCTAAATAAAATAGCGGGATGACTATTTTATTTCTACGAACTAGAGATTAAGAGTCCGGGGACTTGATTACGCTAGATTACTCTAACGCCCTTTCTGTACCATTTTATTTCATGAAAAAATCCTTTGAGAAGGCAACATTAATCGATTTTTTAACCTAAGTCACTAACAAAGGTTGTCATGCGGGTGCACAATCAACTAATTGAACATCCAGAAATCAATATAATCAAGAGAGCATGTGCCACACAAAACATCACTTTTTTTAGTTTTCGATTTTTATATGAATGCATGAAAAACTATACTATATGTGATGCATGAAATTATTCTATGATGTAATGACATGAATTACATGTAAGACTAAACTAGATGACATGCAAATTAAACGAATGCACAAATGAGACAATGATTTAATTAAATTAACTACGTGACATATAAATTAATTAAAATCAAGACATGCAATTCTAATATGCAATTTAAGCTAAAATGCAATCTAACATGACATGGCAAAGATGAATGACATGGCATAGATGACATGGCAAAGATGAATGACATGGCATGGATGACATGGCAAAGATGACGTGGCATGGATGACGTAGCATGGATGACATAGCAAGGATGACATGGCAAGGATGACGTGGCATAGATGACATGGTAAAGATGACATGGCAAGGATGACATGGCAAGGATGACATGGCAAGGATGACGTGGCATAGATGACATGGCAAAGATGACATGGCAAGGATGAATTTTTATTATTATTTTCGGATGAATTTATTTCTTAAAATACAAGTGTGCCAAAACAATTCTTATCTTGCATATTTTAGAGTCTAAATTAACCTAAACCCTAATATATTAAAGACGAATTATTTTAGACATGAAATTCCATTTAAACATGTAATTTCTATCCTAAAATGCAAAGATATGCAATTTTCAAATATAGAAGATGAATGAATGCAATCTTTTTTTAGAATTTTCGAGATTTCATCATGCGACATATATATTCTAAAAAAATATGACAATCAAGCAATTCATATCAAAATATGAAAGTGAATATGTCAATTAATGCCAATCTGGAAAGTGGATATATCAATCAAGTTTTGAAATATTTCGCAAATATTTGAATCAATCTTCAACTCGTGATCTCACGATTAACGATTGAACCCAAAACCTCGCCTAATCGAGTATTCCGTCGATAATCTTAAAGACGGACATTCCCGATCGTATGGCAAGTTGCGGATTAGGACAGGGAATTTTCCTAATCAACCTGTATTTTGAAAAGATATCCATCTTGATGTAATTTATTCAAAACAGGCAAATAAATCACGAATATAAGATTCAAAATAGGAAATTTACCTTGTGCTGCAGAATCGCTCTTTCCTAATTTGAATTTGACCAAGGATTGCACTCCAAGCTTGTGTTGCAGAATCGCTCTTTCCTAATTTGAATTTGACCAAGGATTGCACTCCAAGCTAGGACAAAGGATATCGCACAAAAAAAAGGTCTGTCAGTTGTCCTTTTTAGGCGCAATAGCAAAGAGAGGATAGCAACAGGAGATGCCAGAAACTCCTTGGAACAGCACGAACTCAGGGCCTCCTTAGCACATTCGCCAGCAGCTACACAACGGAAACAGTGGATGAATTGAAGCAGAACAACGAGCAGATAGGAAAGCTGATTCAAGCGTGTTTGGACGATAGGAGGTGCAAAGTTTTGGCGCCGTTGGGATGAAGCCAAAGAAGATCTGAACCCTTTTTTTTATAAACTCTCTTTTGTGCTTCTCAAAACTCACGCATATTTTCTGATTTTTTTAGCGCAAATCCCCCCTCTATCGAGTGATATTCATGTCTCTTATATAGTGGATTGCTAGGGCTAATATTTTATTTTCCCCTCTCTCCCTCATATGTCATGCGTACACTTTCTTGGATATCAATATGGGCCCCATGTTCTGCCGATTCCTTTTGTTCATTTATCCATGTGCTTCCCTCCAGTCTTATTAAATCATGGGCTTAAGATTGATGCCCTTTCATTAGCTCAGATTCCCGTGCTCATCTACGTGAGAGCAAGAAGGGCCAGCCGCAGACTGATGCGCTTGTGGGTTTAAGTCGTGCCAATTATAGAGCTTAAAACAGGCTTTATTCGAATAATTAATCAATTAATTAAAGCCTATATTATGAGCTCTGAAATAGGATTAATTTCCTATAAATTTTCAGCATAAATATTTTTGAATCGCCAAAGATACTCATCAGTCTAGGTCAGAATCGTCTGACAAGTTAAGCTCAATTTCGCACTGCCAATGCACATGAATGCAAAAACCAAATATGTTGTGCATGAAAATTATTTTTTTTTGCGAGAATTATGAACAACTCTCATTTTATGCTTAAATAATGAATTTCTAAAAGTTAAAATTTAGGTGTCAACAGGCTAGCGTGAGGAAAAAGAAAAATTGGGCTTGATTTCCTTACTAATTAGTCTACTAGTGGGCTGGTCTGGAAAGTGGGTCATTTTGTTTATGTTTGGGCGTGAGAAGGCTGGGCTAGAAGAAGTTGTGGGCCTGGTTCATGTAGAACATGGAGAGTTCAAGCCTAGACCCTTTTGTGCGACTTGGGCTGGGTTTAGATCCTCTTTCCAGGATCGGATCAGGTCCAAACGACTTGATCTAGGTCCAGGTCCGAGAACCCGACCCGAACCCAGCTCCTTTTGACTAATAAATAAAAAAATAGAAAAAAAATCTTTAAAAAAATCAGAAATGTAAAAAAAAAAAGAAAAGGAAATCTCTATTTGCCTATATTGTTTAATTAGGCTTCTATGTGCCTGTTTATTGTTTATTTTTCATGTTCAATTCGCATGACTTAGTTTTAACTTCTCATGCGAATGTCTAAATATTATGCATGTCTTTACAGGTAAATTAGCACGATAATTAGGGTTTAATTCGAAATACTCATTTTATCCTTTAATTGACTGAATTTTGTTATCTGCTTTGAGGGAGTGCATGTTCCAAATGCTTGATGCATAATTTTGATATCCCAATGTGGCGACCGACAACGATGCTTATGGAGATGGTTGCCTTTTGAGGCTTAGAGATTAAAGACCGACGTCCAATCCGGTCCATTTTTGCGTATCCCATCCACATGTCGGAATTACTTTCTTTAAATATCACCATTATAGATTTGATTTGCATGTGCACATCCCAGTCTCATGTTTGGCATATTTACCTGATTGAGTATTATTTGTAGCACCGTCTTTTGAAAAATTACCTATTAGTCGCTTTTCCTATGTGCTAGGTTGAGGATAAATAGGTAATTACAAGAAATGACTAAAAAACATCATGCATGATCATTGAGTACTAATTAGATACCTAGTAACCTTAAAATGATATGCAGAATGTGTGGTCACCTTAGGGAATATTATCTGGTTGGGTACCGAAAGGGCGCTAGTTATCTAGTTAGTGTAAACAAGTCCCCGAACCTGGAAGCTCTGGTTGCGTAGGAATCGAGACGACACTCTCATGTCTCGATTGATTTCTAGCCAACCCCAATAGGCTAGTGGCGACTCCTAATAGCATTTCAGTTTGATGATCAGTAAAAAGAGACCCAACATCACACGAGATAGGACTTGGGATAAGTCCACGCCATTAGCCGATAGCAATACCTCTAAACATGCCGAACCGTCGAGGAAGGCTCAAGGCAGGCCGTGACAAGATTAATGATAAATGATTTCTGCAATAATTGGCAAATTTGGCATCTTTTTCTTCCTTTTAAGGATTTTATTCAGGCGATGCTATTTCCAAAGAGTGGGCAGAATTGGCTTTACTTTGCGCAAGAGTGCCGTGCTTTGGAAATAAAAAATTCCACATACCCTAATTCGGATATATAATTACAATAAAAAGTGAGGCTATTCCCATCTCTGTATGGCTATATTTAGTTGGTAATTTGTTGAAGACGTAGAATAAATTTGGCATTGACCAACTATATTTTATTTATTTATTAAGAATTAAATTTATAATTATAAAATAACCAATTTACGGTTATTTTTTGTTATTATTTATTTTCAAACTTTATTATTCTGTCTAATAGTTATTAGGCAGTCTTACAACGTTTGGAAGGTCATGTCTATTTGTACATAACTTCTTAACCATTTGAAGGTTGTGTTTGTTCGGACATGACTTACTCATATTTTTTCCTTTATTATACTCAATGGTTGTGTTTAGTATTAACTTACTTCAACTTCCATTTCATTTCTTTCTTGAGATATACAACCTTGTCAATTGTTTCCTCTTGAGAGTTAATATCAAAAATTGCTATCTATATTCTCTTTCCGAAACTTTGTTATATCCTGAGGATTTTTTTTGTTAACAATTAGCAATGTTGTGGGACAAATAATTCCTTAAACAAAGTGTCATTACGTTTCAAAGTCTGATTTCAATTTCTTCCTATTCCAAGTTTTTTGCCAACTTATTCACTCAGTTTCGTTAGAGAGACAAAATTATCTTTGATGGTTTCCATATTTGCACGTTTTCTATCTATTTAGATTATTTCTTATTACCGCTTTCCTTCAAAGATAAACTTAACACTATTCAGAAAATAAAAAGTAGCCTTTTTCTACGGCATTGCTCCTGTTCAAGTTGCCCATCTTTTGTCCCCTTTCTGTAAATGCTTACTTTTATGATACATTTGTTAGTTGTTGTTTGATTAGCGTCAGAAAATATATCAAATCCTTTATTTTTATAAATCAAAAGAATTAGTGATTTTTTCTGCCATCGATGATACTTTCTATCATAGCATGTAAGAAGTTTTGGGAGCATCTGATGAATTCTTTCCATAAATAATTAACCAATTTTGACTATTATTTTAGTTTTTTTTTGTTATGTTGGTCAAACAAAATATTCCAATTCCATATATTTCTGTTTACTTTTTACGAAAATTCTCCATTTTGGTTTGGTAACCATTTGACGTCTATTTTATATTTTTGCAAGATTTGATGGATATCTTGTCCTTCATGAAAATGTCTCATAAAGGGAATCGATAGCTATCTTGCAGGAATATGTGGTATTCCATATCTCTTTTCAAAATAAGAATGTTCACATTTTCCTTCCTTTTCTTGTGATAATTCTGTGCCCAAAGGTTGGTTGTTAATATATTTTGCATTTATTGATGCCTCAAATTAATTAATTTTCCCGACTTTGATGGTTAGTATGTTTTTACTACGTTACTATATTTAATATATTATATAGACATTCATGTCATGATAGTGAAATATTGGTGGTCATTTACGATATTTAAATTTCAATCGGATCTCAATGATAGATGGTAGGTTTATCATGGCTGATTGTACTGATATTTTGGAAGTTGGTGATTTATCTATATCTTTTGGATTTTTATACAAGGGAAAAAATATCCCCATATTAATTTCCTCCAAAAAAGGGGCAAATTAGCAATAAAGAATACAATGGATTAGATTTTTTTCTATAAATGCAGGGTTGAAACCAAATAACCACACAAGCAAAAGAAAATTATCCAAGCATCTATATAAACCACGGAATCACATCAAACCTTCAATAAAATACAGCAAAAAGATTACGCATCTTCACTCAAGTGAAAATTATCCTGTTCAAGTTACCCATTTTTTGTCACCTTCAATAAAATACAGCAAAAAGTTTAAGATATATCTTGTTGAAACCAAATAACTATACAAGCAAAAGAAAATTTTCCTAGCATCTATATAAACGGTATTCATTCGCTTTTCTCTATTTATAGAGATTATAGAAGCGATTTCCTTCAACGCCATATTCCAATTCCATATATTTCTATTAAACTTTTATGAAGATTCTCCATTGTGGTTTTGGTAACCATTTGATGTCTATTTTATATTTTGGCAAGAGTTCGTGGATGTCTTGTCCTTCATGAAAATGTCTCATAAAGGGAATCATTAGATATCTTGTGGGAATATGTCGTATTCCATATCTCTTTTCGAAGCTAATCATAATATTTCTTTCCTAAGAATGAAATTATCTAGGATTTCCTTGAATTATTTGAAAATAACAATGTTGACATTTTGTTTCCTTTTCTTGTGAGAATTTTGTGGCCAATGTTTGGTTGTTAATATATTTTTCATTTATTGATGCTTCAAATTAATTAATTTTCCCATCTTTGATGGTCAATATGTTTTTACTATTACTATATTTAATGTATTATAGAAATTCATGTCATGATAGTGAAATATTGGTGGTCTCATACTTCCACATTTCTGCGAGAAAATATTGGTACTAAATCAAATGGAGTAGTGAGAGAAGTTTTTTATCAGATCAAAGAATTGATATTGAATCAATAAGATATATCTTAATCACCAATGCATTTTTATAAATATTGGACTATGTTGAAAAGTCGTTTATATATATTTTTAGATTTTTCTTGACAATTCATCGGGAAATTTTACTCAACCACGTGAAATAGAAATTAGTTTTTTTTTTTTAAGAATCTCTTTGAAAATGCTAACATGTAAACGGGTAAAATATATTAATATAAAAGAAATAGAAAAAGTGGTGCTTTTATTGTGTATGGTAATACCCACTTAAAAATAAAACAAAAGTACCATGTTATTTTCTTAGTTGTGGCAACTGGATCCTACTTAGAAAAAGAAGAACTAGAAAGGAAAATGAATTAATTGGAGTCCACCACTTTAAATTTCAGTTTGATATTTGGAAGGTGGAGATTTATCTTTATCCTTTGGGTTGATTACTAGGGAAGAACGTATCCCCATATTAAGTTTGCTTCAGAAAAGGATAAATTAGCAATAAAGAATACAAAGGATAGGATATTCCCTTTCCATTGAATGAGAATTATTTCCTAAATGCAGGGTTGAAACCATACAAGCATACGAGCCAAAGAATATTATCCCAGCATCTATATAAACCGCAGAATCACAACAGACCTTCAAGAAAATACAGCAAAAAAGCTACGAATCGCCACTCAATTGAAAGCAACTCAAACATGAATGTCAAGAGTTTTGCTAAATTAATGGTGCTGATGCTGGTGCCGACGATGGCGTTGGTAGCATCGGCTAAGAAGGGCCCTTTCATCTGTAAGGCCAGGTGCGCACTCAAGTGTCTCACGGCCCCTAATGAAGATTTATGTTATGCTGATTGCCGCAGGCGCTGCCCCAATGGTTTGGAGGTGGAGACACTCGAAGGCCAATGCAGCCTTGAATGTGTGGTGTCCAAATGTTTTGATTTGCATCCCGGTACGAAAGCAATTAAAACCTATACCTTTTTAATAGAAAAGATTTTAGGGTATAATTTGTATTTCATTTCCTTGTACAAAAAAAAAGAGATAAGATATCTGTTTTTCTTCACTCAGCAATTGCGTTCGGCGACAATTTAGATATGAAAACAAGTGCTATTAAAAAAATTTCCAATTGTCTAATGTTCTCATGAACATGGACAACAGAGTAAATGTCAATGAATTATTTTACCGTTAGACTGCTCGTAAAAGCAAGATTCTTTACATTTGTCTAATGGAAACAACCTCTAGTCCATTTTACTTTTATTCACACGTTGATGATCCTTGAGAATTGGATTTGTAGTCCGAGCATCGAGAATGCTGGCGCAGCAGGAGGAATTTATTTGTGTTTGGCTGGACATGAAATTATTTCTCTGTGTTCGGTAACAAATAAGTGTCAACTTTTCCTTTCACAATTTTTTTGGGATTGAACCTTCAGAATTGGATTTGTAGTCCGAGCATCGAGAAAAAGTGCTTATAAATCACGTAGAACAATAACCTCCTGACCTTTAATCAAGATAATCACTAAACCATTAATCATCATGAGGGTCCCATATAATCGATGGTGGAGATGGGCTTTGTCTACGAAGTTCATAGAAACGGCTGCCTTTGAAGTCTTGTGCCCAAGCCTTGAATGGTCAGTGACGATGATTGAGGTCAAGATGAATTTTGAAATTTGAGTTTTCTGCCTCATCACAAAAGAAACCTTTAAGTATTGGTGGATATTGATTTTTAATTGACTCGGGAAAATTAGCAAGTAATGTGATCAAGTAGTAAACAAATGACTGTTGCCCTATTCTCCCCCCCTTCCCCCACTTGCAACTTAATTAACTAAATTTCTTTATTTATCTACTTTCCTTATAATTCAATATTTGGAAATGTATGACATGGGTTTTATGTGCTTTATTTGTTGCAGACATCAACTTCAAGAAAGTCAAAGGCTGCGTGAATTCATGCTCGGAAGGTTGCAAAAATGTTTAAGCCTATATAAAGCTTGGAGGATCGCATTTTAATAAATTGAAGCGGGATAATAAATTTTCTTCTTTTTTCCTAATTAATTTTCATGGGAATTTTGAAATTCAATATTGTTTCGCTAAACTGGTTGATCAATGATAGAGATCTGCTGAGTTCGCCATGGAGACCTTTTTCTTCTATTTTCCTTTTCTTTTACTTGTTGGATTTTGGCTAAAAGAGATTATTTGATTGGTTGGCTTAGGCTGCGTATGGTAGCGTTTATGTTCCTAGGAGCATTCACGCCTCCTCCCGTATCCCTGGCTCCCTCTTCGTGACCGAAACTCCCCGTTCAAAATGTGTTTGTTTGGGGTTTAACTCAACACTCCAACACTGCGACGTCAATCATGCAGTATTTGTTGACAATTAACTCCCTATGTGCTGTGTTGCGTTGTTGAGTTTATTCCCCAAATAATCGCACTTTGCATCTCATCATGTATCCTATCGCTGATGAGTCTCGCCGCCCAGCCGTTGATTTAATCATGCAATGGCAATTAGATTTGGGAATTGGAAAACGAAAAGTAACAGCTTCAGTTTGTATCTATGGCGGAAAATGGATATTTTTAAGTCTCATAGGTTAGAGACACAGCTGATTGTTACTGTCTTGGAACGAAGCCCCTTTTCTTTGAAATGTTGTTTAAGATTCTAAGCCAAGTTCTGCTCTTTCTACTGTTTGGCCAGCTGCTTGCAAGCTTATTGGAACTTCTGCATGCATATAAATGAGATTTTTATCCCCATCTTTCTCCCAATAATCATTAATCCAATGCTAGGTTAATTGTCATGGCTATTCTAGCTTCATCCTTTGCATTTAATGTGTTGCACTCAAAGTTTCTTCTTCTTTGATTTGCTTTGCTGTATTTCATGTCGTCTGATAGAAATGTGATATGTGATGCCTACTTTTTAAGTGATCATCCATTTCTATCCAACAATCCTTTCTTAGAATTTGTCTGTTTGTATTATCTGATTCTTCTTCGCGAGCTTATTCCTATTCCTCATGCTGATTCTCCGTTGCATACCGTGTGATTCTTTTGCCACCCCTTTTTTGGCGCTATTCTGTTGTGCTACAGCCTACACCCCTTATTTCCGACAAGCAATTGTTAAACGCAAATGGTCGAATGTCTGATTCAGCAAGCAAGACTTTTTCTAAATGCCTCTTGCCGCTTTGGATACATTCTGGACCTGGGAGGAGGAAGAGAGAAAACAAATGGTGAGGAAAATTCGAGCCTATGTCCAAGCCATACGAGTACAAATTTCTCCGTGGACGACAATGATAGTTCTCTGTTGTTTGTGCGATACGAGTAATAATTTGTTGGAGTTTGTTCTCTTGGAATTAGGCTGTCCATCTCTTTCGAGCTGCTGGCCGGAGCACACGTTAATGTTTTTTTTTTTGGGTAAGGTAAGTTTGTATATACTTTCAAATAACTAGGTACAAAAAACCGGACACAAAAATCATGAACCGAACTAGGCAGCGCAGTGCCTAGGTGGGTTCAATGGTGACCGGTTGCCAAGACGCCCTAACTTCAATCGCGTCAAACAAGATGCCAACTAGCGGCCATCATAAAATCAACTAGGCGGCATAAACAAATAGAAGGGGGTAAAAAGGAAAAGCACATTAAAAGACGGCCAAAAAAGTGGCCTAAAGATTCGGATAAGGCAGGAAATAGAACAACCAGCACGGCGCCCAAAGGAGTAGCTATTGGGGGTCTGCACGTTAATGTTACTTTCCACCTAAACTAATGCTTGGAGCTGATGGTAGATTTTCTTTTTATGTTTTTTTTTTTGGCTCAACGTCTGTATTCTTTATGAATGATGTGTTAGGAATTTTGTCATCTTGCTGATAATGGTGTTCGTTCAGTGTTTTGATTTTTTAGTCTTTGGGGTAAGTTTTAGTTTGAACTATTAGCCAAAAAGAGAGGTAAGGCACGTCACGATTTAATTATTTAGTTATGAGGCAAATATTTACCTTCCCTGCATAAATACACACTCTCAATTCCCCAAGCGTCCATTATGATGTGTATGAGCTGTGACTGCGGATTGTGCATTGCATCCAATCACTTTGGGCGGATGCCTACATTCTTAATTCGTCCTTTCTTTTCCTTTTCATTTTTCTTTTAGCCTCTTGATTTGCGAAAAAATAAATAAATCTTTCGGACAGCTAGTATTTTCTACACAAATGCACCAAGGAAAAATACCTGATAATATTCAGATATAAATTTTTTATTGATTAATTATTTTAATTGAGATATATTTAGAAAAATATTATTAAATTATTTATTTTTCGCTAAACAAATAGTCCTAAGATCATTATTGATAAGTGAGGAGGTGAGGATTCCAGCCGTGATTTTCTTATGGGTGTTCATGAGAAAATTAGTTCAGTTTGATGGTCATCCATGGTCTTCAGACACCTGATAATCTTGCCTCCCTCCTGCGTCGATAGTATACGCTAGATTTTTCGGATTCTTTGCTTTGTCCTGTGGGAGTCTGCTGGTGGTAATTTTCTCGTGTATGCGAAAGGCTTTTTGTTTCTTGTGCCGATAGAACAAAGGAATGCAACAAAGGAGCACCCTTTTCTTAATATAAGCCCTAGTTTGCTCATTTTCTGAGCGCGTGATAATCAAATTCCGAACAGAACAGGATCGCTTTGCTTTCATCTCGTATGTTGCACGTTCGGTCCGATAAGAGAATAGCAGAATGGAGATTAGCTGCAGTGCATGACGCATCCACAAATGCATCGAGAAGCACACGAGTAATTTGAGCCAAAGAAAAAGAACAATAATAACACACTGCTCTCCTTCATTAGAAACCCTTAATGGGGGAATTCACCAAATGCAGGAGGAACTAGAAGCTCAAAATTGCATCAAACTAGCATTTCGTTATACCTCCAATATAGTGTAACTAGGCACTGTATTCTCCCCACCAATGACAATACTTTTAAGAAGCGAATTATGCCGGCAGCCATAGGCGAGCAACAATTGTTCGGATGTTGGAGAGAACTCTGCATAAACATGAATTAACCCGAGATCAATGGGAGACTGACAAATGTGTGCAACGCTTGCCTAATATTTACTTCATCTAAGTGTGTCAAGAAAACAAGGACTTGCAAATGAAAATAACGCATCCAAGCATTTCCTATTATCATAAATACAACAGCTTATAATAAGCGTGGACGATCGGAAATCACATCACATTAAGAATATAAGAATATGTCTAAAGATAGATACACATAAAGTCAGCCGTGAAAGTAAGGCGGAGGACTAGTTAAGCGGCAAACCTGCGTAGAACTGCATGAGGAATAGTTAAGCGGCAACTTTCTAAATGAAGAAGTGCACAAGGATCTTTCATGCCGTACGGCCCGACTTTAAGCTTCACCGTGCATGGCAACTCTACAGATGGTGCTGCAGCTAGTAAAGCTGCAAGTTCGGACCAGAGTTTACTAACAACAGAATGAGGATAAATTCTCGTCACGCGGGAGATCATTAATTAAGTCCAGCTCTGTGCATCATGCATCCTGTCCATTCGATGAAATGGATAGTTTGGAATTTTCGCGGGACATCAACACAAAGTTTGAATTTGCTTAGTTCAAGTTCATGTCCTAGAAATCTTTTCTAAGGTTGTGGTTTTTCTAATAAAGCACAATAAGAACGCTCTTGATGTTTTTAAGGACGCCTTTCTTCAATAGTGCGTATATCTATATATAAGTTTACACAACGTACAAAGATTTTGTTAACGAGTTTCTTGGGGACATCTGATGAACAACCAATTTTAAAAACTCCTCGGCGTTTGATGCATTTGTTGTTCGTGCTATGCGTGATTACTTCTTTCGAAAGTACAATATTCCAAATTAAGTTTGCTTAACCGATGCTCGAGGGAGTTCGTCATAAGTCCGTCAATTGTGGGCAATTTGCTTCTGAGGTCCAATTGGAGACCCACCCCTCGCTTAGTTTGGGCCAGCTTCGCTTTAGTTGTGCAGTTTCTTGTCCCCGCTGAGTAGTGCAATTGTTTGAATTTGGGCCTTTTGCGTTTCGGTCAATCTCATCCACCCTGACAAGCCACAATACGACTTCTTTTGTCTCACTTTATAATTTCTTTTTGCAATAATAAAAGTTTTTAACAATTAAGTGTATCAAATGTAAGATTAGAATTTCTGTTTATATCCGTAGTATTGTTTTTTTTTTAATTTTTCTATGTATGCGTTATTAAAAATAGTGTGACAGGGCTATTTGGTTTTCCGCCTACAAGACTATCCACATTCTACATGAATAGTTAAGTTCGAGTTCAGGTAAAATCAATTATCCATTAAAACCCGTGTATAGAGCTAAATTCACATATCCCCAAGGCAGTAATCACTTCTTAGAGGCGGAGATTATCGCATTTTATCACTTATGGTGAGTATAATCGGGAATCATATGACAATCAATAGCCACGTTCACAATCAATTCGAATGATTGTGATCAAATTACTCATAAAAATATATTAGAAGTTCTAAATCTTATATCCGAGATAGAATCGAATGGTAAATTTTTTTAATTGGTTTAATTCTAATCTTGAACTCTGTTTTTACAAAAAGCGCAACAAGTTCTTTTCGCGAGTGGCTTTCAAAATTCAACTGTAACGAGTACACTTGATCTTTGAACGGACTTTCAATACAAATTAGTGTGTCCTTATATATTTGTCTTTGTTTAATCTAAAACCTGCGGTGTGCGCACTTTGGCTTTTTCCAAAACGAAAATTTATGCTTCACAATATACTCATGTTGATATGTAAATTCTCATATATATAATTTCATTGGAATCTGGCTAATACTTTAAATTGTGACAATGAAGTAAAATATGTCTAAACTTAATAAAAAAAACAAATATGCAGATCATTGCTCTCCTCAGTCGATGTTTCTAACCAGATTGTATCAATCGAAAATTGTAAGGCTCGTTTTTACGTTTCCGTTAAGATTTAGGATTTCAATGCACTATCCAGATTGAAGGAATTTACTCCTCTTGCTTTCTTTTTATGTTCAAGTCTTGTAGGAAGACTTTAAGGATAACATCCCGAATACGCTATATTGACGTGGGGTGTTGCAATGTAAGACCAAAGTCGGAGGTATAGTGGTCAATAGGGGTGTCAATGGTTCAGTTCAATTCAATTTTTCAAAAAATCGAACTGAACTGAACCATTAGGAAATATGCTTGAACTGAAACAAACTCATCTTGAACGGAAACAAACTCATCTTGAACTGAACCGAACTGAACATTTTTAGTTCGGTTTGGTTCTCAATTCGATTTTGGTTGTTCTTTTTTTTCCCCATATGGCAAACAAACTACCATCATAACCTATTGGCGAGTCCTAAGCAATAACCCTCTGCCAATGATTTTTTTCGCTCATACGAGTGCCATTGACTAGCCTTTGTTTTCTTTCTTCTTTTGAAAATTTAAATCTCAATCTCGCTTAAAGCTAGTGATCTCTGAACCTTTTGCATGGATTAACGACGAGAAGTACAAATTTTCCTTGGGATCTTGATGGCCCGCCACTTGACATGTCGCATGAGTGGGATCGGAGTATCACCACCACCATCCGCACAATATCTGACGTCGTTTTGTCCTTTGAAATAAAATTGATATATAATCAGACGATAGATAAAATCTAATGCAAATTCGGTTATGATATATCTATGCGATTATAATTCAAGTATGATTTGAATATCGATGATATGTGACATCTTAAAATCAAATGATTCTATAAAAGAAGGGAATGAGTAAAACTGAAAATAGAAAATATTTGAGTTGGGCCAAGCAAAGAAATCATTTCAGTGGAGGAAAGAATCAAACAGGGAATTGGGGAGCTCGCCGTCGCAAATGCAGATGACAGACAGACAGGTGAAGCGATTCGAGTCGAGTGGACCGGCACGTGTCGGTCTCAGATGGCCGTCAGGGAGGGTGTGGGCCGGGATGACAGGCTGGACTGGCACAACATAGGCAGAGTGTAGAGAGAGTACCCTGATCGATTCGATGGTCCTCCAATTGTGCTACTCACTTTTGTCGTGTAGCGAGCAACTGCCGTGCGTCATTTTCTCAATTTTCATTGATTTCTCTTTTTTCATTTAAGTTTTTCTTGAAAGAACTCAATCAGAAAAGAGAGAGAAAATGTCATATCTCCTCTCTGTTTGTTAAAAAAAATTCCAAATAAAAGTTCAAATACCTTCATTTTCTCAAATATGAATATGAAGTGTCTTCTTAAAAAAAGCCCTAATGAGGGTTATTTTCATCCTTCAACATTTTCTGATTTTTTTCCCTTTTTCTGTTCCTCCTCACCGGTGGCCATGAGCTGGGCGGCTTCGCTGCCGCCGGCAAGGGCTAGCCTTGCCCAGGCGAGGGCCGGCTTCGCAATTGCCGGTGAGGGCTTGCTCCTGTCATGCGATGGAGGAGTGCTCTTGTCCACGCTCCCACCAACCCTCCTGGTCTCTGCTTCTCCTCAGCCTGGACAAGGTAATTTCTTAACATCTCCCTGCTTTGAGAACTATAGAGGGAGAGAGAAATCCAGGAAGGTGATTTGAAAAATCAACAAATCAATTTCCTTTGTTTCTTTCGAAATCTTTTCAACCAAGCCGGGTGTTGATTTGTAAAGCCGACAAAGTACCACGAGAACGGCACGGCGGCAAGAGGTGGCGGCGACCAACCCAACAGCCCTCGCAATGTCATCATCCCATCGTGCGTGCTCCTCGCTCACCCCCTTGAACTCTCAATTTCTTTCACCGTCCCTCCCCGAAAAAATAGGAAACCTAGAAGAAAACGTCGCAAGCAATCGCCCTCTCTGTTGGGAATTAAACCAAATTCATTAAGTGTTATCAGTGACCGTTCGACTCCCATGGCGCATGCACAAATCAAGACGTGTCATTATTGTGTAATTTTAATAGACATAATTAGTTGAGTATTTCAAGAGTCTGTTCGTATTCCAATTTAATAGTCATAATTAGTTGAGTCTATCAGAAATCTTTTAGTATTCCGATGTAATTATTGCTTTAGTCTTTTCACTTTCCTAGAGAGACTCAAGAGTCGTGTTTTAAGCCTATAAATAGGTGAGTCTTGTAATCATTTCAGTATGGGTGAATCGATTGTGAATACAGTATATTGAAAAGCCACATTCCGTCTCCTCTTCCTTGTGTGAACAAAGTTCCTTTGAGAGTGCTTGTTGAGAGCCCCACAGTCGATTTATCCCATCAAATTGGTATCAGAGCTTCACGGTTTCGTGATTATGGCGTCAACAAGCAACCTTCCTTTTCAGTATCCAATCCTCACCAAAGAAAACTATGGCAAGTGGGCTTCCAGAATGAAAGCCATACTCGGCGCCCATAGTGTGTGGGATCTTGTCAACAATGGCTATGATGAGCCAGATGAAGATGTCGCGTTGACTCAGGCTCAGAGGAATGCGATGGAGAAGACTCGTTCGAAAGATCAACTCGGGTTGTCAATCATCTTTCAAGCCTTAGATGATTCTATGTTCGAGAAAGTCTCAAATGCTACTACATCCAAGGAGGCATGGGAGATTCTTCAAACCACGCACCAAGGTGTTGAGAAAGTAAAGAAGATCCGCCTTCAAACTTTGAGAGGCGAGTTCGAGGTAATCCGTTTGAAAGAATCTGAGTCGATTTTTGATTATTTCACAAGAGTTTTAGCTATTGTGAATCAGATGAAAAGGAATGGCGAAGATGTTCCTGATGTTCGTGTTGTTGAAAAAATCATGCGGTCGTTGGATAAGAAGTTCGACCACATCGTTGTCGCTATCGAGGAATCGAAAGATGTCGATTCTATGACGGTCGATGAGCTCATGGGTTCGTTGCAAGCCCATGAAGAAAGACTGAAAAGAAACAAGTCTGAACCGGTGGAGGAAGTACTCCAATCTCGATTGAATATCCGAGATGACAAAGGCCAAAGAAGTGACCCTGTGCAAACTCGATGGGTCAATCAAGATCGTGACCGAGGACGCCGTAGAGGCCGTTTCCAAGGAAGAGGTCGTGGACGAAGCGGAGGAGATTTCGCCCGAAGCAATGAGTGCTTTCATAATCAAAGAAGTACTCGTGGAAGAGGAAGAAACACAAATAGCCGGTATGATAAATCAAAGGTTCGATGTTATCGTTGTAATAAATGTGGCCATTATGCTTATGAGTGTTGGCAGAAAGAAAGTACGGTGGCAGATGAAAAGGCGAACCTGGTGAATGATGGTGATCAAGTTCTTATGCTGGCATTTAAAGAAAATGCTGATGAAAAGAATGATACGTGGTACTTGGACACTGGAGCAAGTAACCACATGTGCGGCCGAAAGGAGATGTTCGTTGAAATGGATGAGACAGTAAAAGGAAAAGTCTCGTTCGGTGATAATTCTCAAATTCTTGTCGAAGGGAAAGGTACGATTTTAATTCGTCTGAAGAACGGAACACGTCAGTTTATTACTAACGTGTATTATGTACCGAAGATGTCGAGCAATATTTTGAGTTTGGGACAGCTTCTTGAGAAAGGATTTACTGTCCAGATGAAAAATCTATGTCTTATGTTGAGAGATTGCAATAATAAGTTGATTGCGAATGTGAAGATGTCGAAGAATAGGATGTTCACTCTGAACATCAAAGATGATATGTCTACATGCCTTCAAGCATGTGTAGACAATCCTTCGTGGCTATGGCATTTGAGGTTCGGTCATCTCAATTTTGGCGGACTCAATATGCTTTCTCGCAAGAAGATGGTGTATGGCTTACCGCATATTGATCACCCCGATCAATTATGTGAAGGATGTGTAATTGGCAAGCATTCTCGAGCAAGTTTTCCGAAGGAGTCGACTTATCGAGCAAAGAAGCCACTGGAGTTGATTCATTCTGATGTATGTGGTCCGATCACTCCTCAGTCGTACGGTAATCATCGCTACTTTGTTACGTTTATTGATGATTTTACTCGAAAGACTTGGGTGTTTTTCTTGAAAGAAAAATCAGAGGTGTTTGATACGTTTAAGCACTTCAAGAAAATGGTTGAAAAGGAGAGTGGTTATTTTATCAAGTCTTTAAGAACTGATCGTGGAGGAGAATTTACTTCTGGAGAATTTAATCAATTCTGTGATTACCATGGCATTCGACGTTTCTTAACGGCGCCGTATATTCCCCACAACAAAATGGTGTGGCTGAGCGAAGGAACAGAACCATTCTCGACATGGTTCGCAGTATGTTGAAAAGCAAAAATTTGCCAAAGGAGCTTTGGGGCGAAGCTGTCAGATGTGCAGTTTATCTGCAGAATCGATGTCCCATGCAAGGACTCGATGGTGTTACTCCAGAAGAAGCATGGAGCGGGAGAAAACCTACGGTTTCTCATTTAAGAATTTTTGGGAGTGTTGCGTATGCTCACGTACCCAACCAGAAAAGATCGAAGTTGGAAGACAAGAGTAAAAAGCTCATTTTCATCGGGTATGATTCCTCATCGAAAGCTTACAAATTATTTGATCCTGACACTTTAAAAGTATATGTAAGCAGAGATGTGAAATTTGATGAAGAAAGTTTGTGGGAGGAAAATCGACAACTTGTCGAAACCAGTCATGATAAATTTGGCGAAACCGTTCGTGATGATTCTATCGAAATGGAGATTGAAGCTCATTCACCTTCTCCGATGTTCTCTCCATCATCGTTAGCTTCAACTTCAACTATTGTCGAAGAACCGCTAGCACCGAGATCAAGAAGACTTTCTGAAATTTATGAAGCTACCGATGAGCTTCACCTTATATGTCTTCTTGCAGATTGTGAACCACTTATTTTCGATGAAGCTGCCAAAGAAGAAAAATGGAGGAAAGCCATGGATGAAGAGATAGAAGCCATCGAAAAGAATAAAACGTGGCAACTCGCTGATCTTCCGAAGGACAAAAAGGCGATCGGTGTCAAATGGGTATACAAGGCCAAGAAGAACGAGAAAGGAGAAATCACTCGTTATAAGGCCAGACTTGTCGCAAAGGGCTACAAACAGAAAGCTGGGATCGACTATGACGAGGTATTTGCACCTGTCATCCGAATGGAAACCATCAGACTAATGATTTCCATTGCAGCTCAAAATCGGTGGCCAATCTATCAAATGGATGTCAAATCGGCATTCTTGAATGGCGTTCTTGAAGAAGAAATTTATGTCGAACAACCCACTGGGTTTGTTGTGAAAGGTCATGAAGACAAAGTGCTGAAATTGAAGAAAGCTTTGTATGGGCTTAAGCAAGCTCCAAGAGCTTGGAACTCCAGAATCGATGCTTATTTCAAGGCAAATGGCTTCGTACAATGTCCGTACGAACATGCTCTCTACTTGAAGCATGAGAAAGGTGATGTTTTATTGGCATGTTTATACGTTGATAGAAGCCATCGAAAAGAATAAAACGTGGCAACTCGCTGATCTTCCGAAGGACAAAAAGGCGATCGGTGTCAAATGGGTATACAAGGCCAAGAAGAACGAGAAAGGAGAAATCACTCGTTATAAGGCCAGACTTGTCGCAAAGGGCTACAAACAGAAAGCTGGGATCGACTATGACGAGGTATTTGCACCTGTCATCCGAATGGAAACCATCAGACTAATGATTTCCATTGCAGCTCAAAATCGGTGGCCAATCTATCAAATGGATGTCAAATCGGCATTCTTGAATGGCGTTCTTGAAGAAGAAATTTATGTCGAACAACCCACTGGGTTTGTTGTGAAAGGTCATGAAGACAAAGTGCTGAAATTGAAGAAAGCTTTGTATGGGCTTAAGCAAGCTCCAAGAGCTTGGAACTCCAGAATCGATGCTTATTTCAAGGCAAATGGCTTCGTACAATGTCCGTACGAACATGCTCTCTACTTGAAGCATGAGAAAGGTGATGTTTTATTGGCATGTTTATACGTTGATGATCTTGTCTTCACAGGAAATAATTCTGGATTGATCGACATTTTTAAAGCATCGATGGTGAAAGAATTTGAAATGACAGATAATGGTTTGATGAGTTATTTTCTGGGTATCGAAGTGAAGCAAAATGAAGATGGGATTTTTATTTCCCAAAAAAGATATGCTGAAAATATCCTTGAGAAATTCAACATGAAGAATTGCACTTCGGTTAATACTCCGATGGATTGTGGTGCAAAACTGTCGAAGTTCGATGAAGGTGTCGATGTTGATTCAACATATTTTAGAAGCTTGATTGGAAGCTTAAGGTATTTGACCTGTACCAGACCAGATATCATGAACAGTGTCGGAATTGTGAGTCGATATATGGAGAATCCGAAGACATCTCATCTTAAGGCAGCAAAGAGGATACTTCGGTACATCAAAGGTACTATCTCTCTTGGCTTGTATTATTATCAATCTGAACTATTTCAAAATCTGACGATTAAATATGTATCTCTTGTCAAAGGACCGAACTACAACTTGATATCTGTAAGTCAACTCTGTGACTCTGGTTACGAAATATACTTTCAAGACCTAAAATGCACAGGTATGAGCAAGGACAAGAAGCAATCATTCACGGGTCAAAGGCATGGAAACATTTATCCCCTAGATATTGATTCTGACCTTGAAAATGCAAAATGTCTTATTTCTGTTAAGGATGAATCTGATCTTTGGCACAGAAAGTTAGGTCATATTAGTGTAAAGCATGTGTCAAAGCTTTCCAAAAAGGGACTTGTTCGAGGGTTACCTCAAACGAAGTTTGAAAAAGGAGGACTATGTCATGCTTGTACACTAGGTAAGCAGGTAAGAAGTTCTTTTAAGTCTGTATATCAAATTTCCTCTAAGAAATGTTTGCAGTTGCTTCATATGGATATTTTTGGACCAAACAGAACCTTAAGCCTTGGAGGTAAGAAATATTGTCTTGTCATTGTTGATGATTTCTCTAGATTTACATAGGTGTTGTTTCTTGCTCACAAAAGTGAGGCTTTTGCATCTTTTTCAAAATTGGAAAAAAGAATTCAAAATGAAAAAGGCTGTACCATTTCTTCTTTAAGAACAGATCATGGGGGAGAGTTTGAAAATCAAAGCTTTTCAGATTTTGGTAATGAATTTGGAATTCAGCATAATTTCTCTGCTCCATATACTCATCAACAGAATGGGATAGTAGAAAGGAAAAACAGATCTTTGCAAGAAATGATAAGAACTCTTTTGATTGAGAGTAAGATTGCATCTCATTTTTGGGCAGAAGCTGTTTCCACAGCTTGTTATATTTTGAACCGAATTTCTCTCAGACCTCTCACTGAGAAAACCCCCTATGAAATCTTCAAAGAAAAAAAGCTTGTTGTTGCATACTTTCATATATTCGGTTGTAAATGTTTTATTCTAAAAAATGCTAATGATCGAATTGGAAAGTTTGATGAGAAATCAGATGAAGGAATTTTTCTGGGATACTCAACAACAAGCAAAGCCTACAGAGTCTACAACAAAAATACTCGTGTTGTTGAAGAGTCGGTGAACATCAAGTTTGATGAGAATTTTCAGAATGATGAACCCGAATCCAGTTATGTGCTTCCTCAAGTCTCAGATTTACATAAAGAATAAGAAGAAAAGCAAGACTCAGATGCGAATACGGGTTCGGAGAATGTTCAGAAGGAAGCTCACTCAAATGAAGAAAGGCCAGTAGATGAACAGAATGAACCTACAACTTCTTCAAATGATTGCTTCGACAAAAACTGGAAGCATAAGTCAAGTCATCCAAAGGAACTCATCATGGGAAATATAAGTGATGGCATCAAGACAAGATCCAAGTTTAAGCATTCAATGAGTAACATAGCATTGGTATCTGAATTGGAGCCAAAAGAAATTAAAGATGCACTAGCAGATAAGAGCTGGATAAATGTAATGTAGGAAGAGCTACATCAATTCAAAGTCAACAATGTTTGGGAATTAGTCAACAGACCAAAAAATCGTCTAGTAATTGGAACAAAGTGGGTATTCAAAAACAAACTGGATGACAAAGAAAAAGTTGTAAGAAACAAAGCAAGACTTGTAGCAAAAGGCTACTCTCAAGAAGAAGGAATAGATTATGATGAGACTTATGCACCTGTTGCCAGGTTAGAAGCTATTAAGCTATTACTTGCTTATGCTTGTTACAATGACTTTAAACTGTTTCAGATGGATGTGAAAAGTGCATTCCTCAATGGCTACATCAAAGAAGAGGTCTATGTTGAGCAACCCCCTGGCTTTGAAGAACCTAGAGAAAAGGATATGGTGTATGTGTTAAAAAAGGCACTATATGGATTGAAACAGGCACCTCGTGCTTGGTATGAAAGGTTGAGTAACTTTCTATCCAAACACAACTTCACTAAAGGTAATGTAGATACTACCTTTTTTATCCAAAGATAAGGTAAGGATATTCTTCTAGTCCAAATTTATGTTGATGATATAATTTTTGGTTCTTCTAATGAGTTGATTTGCAAGAAATTCTCTAAGGTGATGCAAGATGAATTCGAAATGAGTATGATGGGAGAATTGCGTTTCTTTCTTGGACTTCAAATTCATCAATCTCAAAAAGGAACATTCATAATTCAAGAAAAATATGCACTGGAAATAGTGAAAAAGTTTGGTTTGGAAAATTGCAAGAAGACGGAAACTCCCATGTCTCACTCCTCCAAACTGGACAAAGATGAAGATGAAAAAGAAGTTGATCCCAAGCTATATCGAAGCATGATTGGATCACTACTCTACCTCACAGCTTCAAGACCAGACATCCTATACAGTGTCTGCTTGTGTGCAAGATTTCAATCAAGCCCAAGAGAATCACATCTTTCAGCCGTCAAAAGAATAATCAAATACATTGGAACTTATCCCAACTATGGTTTGTGGTATTCTAAAACTTCTGATTTTACACTAAGAGATTACTCAGATGCAGATCTTGCATGTTGCAAAATTGATAGGAAAAGCACATCGGGAACTTGCCAGCTCATGGGAAACATGCTTATATCATGGTATTCCAAGAAGCAAAGTACAGTGGCACTCAGCACAGCTGAAGCAGAATATGTTTCACTTGGAAGCTGCTGCGCTCAGATTCTTTGGCTGAAACAGCAACTCAAATATTATGGTGTCGAAGATACAAATGTGGAAATTCAGTGTGACAACACAAGCGCCATAAATCTTACCAAGAATCTCATACTTCACTCAAGAGCAAAGCACATTGAGATCAGACATCATTTCATACGTGATCATGTTCAGAACGGTGATGTTAATATTTAATATATTGATACAAAAAATCAGCTAGCAGATATCTTCACAAAACCCTTGGATAAGGATTCTTTTAATTTTATTAGAAATAAATTAGCTATTATTAATCTTTTGTCTTAAGCATATTTTAGAACAGAAGGAGAGTCAGAAGGAGCCTTAGAAGAAACGTCAGAAGGAGCGTCAGAATGAGACCCAGAATAAGTGTCAGAATGAGACCCAGAATGAGCGTCAGAAGGAGATCCAGAAGGAGCGTCAGAAGAAGCGTCAGAAGGAGACCCAGAATGAGCATCAGAAGGAGACCCAGAAGAAGCGTCAGAAGGAGACCCAGAAGGAAAGTCAGAAGGAACGTAAGAAGTAAATCGTCATTCTTTTTAAGGAAAGTTCATAAATCAAAGGTCAGTTATCTCCTAAAATTATTTTTAAGGTAAATTTCTCATATATCTTCGTATATTTGATTTACGGTAATTAACTGATTTATTAAAGGAATTCTTTTATTTCTCTTTAAATTGATTTTGTTTCCAAAAATAACCGTCACTTTTATAAAACACCGAACTGTCACCTCTGTTCTCTCACTTTCAAATCGCTCTCAATCGAAACCCTAAACTGTCTTCAGAATCTTTCTCCTTCTCGATTTCTTCCTCGAATCAACACACTCTCTTCCAAAGTTTCAAACTTTCTCATCCAAATGGCTCCGAAATCAGTCTTTGACTCGAAGAAGACTCCCCAGTCGAAGAGAAAGTTTTTCTCTTCAACTGCAAGCACCACCGAGCCTACGGAAACTGAAATCAACGAACAACGCGAGGCATTCCGTTTGGCAAAAGGTTTGTCTTTATCTGTTTTTAAAGAGAAAGAAGCCATGGCATACATTGTTAAGCCAATGTATGATAGTATTAAGGCAACAGGGGATTTTGGTGATCAACTTAGAAAACTGCTGGATATTCACAAATTTGCTAGTGAGAGCGAATTGCTAGAGTTCTTTAGTTTGCCTAGAAAAGTCGTTGAACCAATTGTTGTTAAAGAACCTGAATCTAAGGGAAAGGAGAAAGTAGCAGAGCCCAGTTCGAAAGCAACTACACAAAAACCCTCTCCAATTAGGCCTGGCGGCACTAAGGCAAATGTCGAAGATGATGATGATATCCTGTTCAATGACTTTGTGAAAAATATTGGGTTTATTATAGATAAAAGCTTTCCTGATCCTGACTTTCAAAGTCAAGCACATAAGGACAAATTCGAGTTCTTGAAACAGAGAGGCATCATACCACACAGGGTATTTGATTTGAAGTATTTCGACAGGAATGGCATTCCTCTTAGGAAGCATCTTCAGAAGGTCAACCTAGAGCACTTTGTAACCCAAAGGAGTTTCACCTTTCCTGACTTGGTAGCCTATTTCTACTCCAATATTCATTTTGACAACTTCAACACTATGTTTTTCACTGTGCGTAGAAAGCAATATGTGTTGCATGTTGATGAACTGGCACTCATTATGGGCACTAGCAAAAGGGCTTTCACACCCTTGGATGTTACTGCTGAAGAGGCTTTCTGCTTCCTCACTAGGAAAACAAGTTTCTCTAGAGAGTCAAAATCTCACATAGCCTATAGTGATTTTCCTTTGAAGCACACAATGATGCACAAGGTTGTCATAGAATGTCTCAGACCAAAGGCAGCCTCCAAGACAGACATTTCAAAGTATGAGGCGAAATTGTTGTGGGGTATCCTAAAGGGACAGAAAATTTCTTTTGCCCACACGGTTCTACTGCACATGTACATATCAATTCTCAAGCCAAAGAGACATCTACCTTATGCCGGTTTGATCTATAAAATAATAGATTATTTTAAGATCAAGGCTTTTGGAGAACTTATCAAAAATGATATTTCCTTGATGACTGCTGGTGAAACTATGGTGGGAAAGATGGGTTTCAAAATGACTCCTGCTGGATGGAGGACCAAGAACAATGAACCAATTCTTGTGGAGTTTGAGGATTAGTCAAAACATAAGTCTCCAAAAAGGAGAAAGGTCATGACTATCAAGGGTAAACAAGAAGACACTTCATCTGATGATCATTCCAGAAGAAGCAGGACAGAATCTGACTCTGAAGCTACTCAATCCAAAGGTGCCTCAGATGGAGAAAATCAAACTGAGAATCAGATTCGAAGTGTTGAAGAAGGAGGAGATGAAAATGAAACACAACCAAAAGATAAAATTGTGTACATTTGTGATTTAACTGAGGAAGAATTCCTCACTATGTGGACTGATGAGGATGCTACGAGAAGAGAAAATGAAACAGAGTATGGTGATGCTCTCTTCACTTTTGACTATGAACAGTGGTCAGCACAGGTACTTGCACAGATGGCCTCAGAAGAACAGGTGGCAGAACCAGATGATGTTGAGGCTTACTCCATATCCTCTACCCGATTAACTATTCATAAAGGTAACTCAAGCCTGGCAACAGCAATTGCAAGAGAGGATCAACTCTCGAGTGCTCAGTCCATACCAATGGACATTGATGAAGAAATAGATTATGTGCCAAGTACAAAAGTTAAAGGGAAGAAGGCTATAACTCAGGGGGAGCCTGTGCCTGCAACCTCTGATGTCTTTCTGACAGAAGTGTTTGCTTCTCAAGCCTTCCCTAAAGCTCAATCTGAGGGGGAGAATGTGCTAAGACAAAGGACTAACATTGAAAATCAAAAACCATCTTCTACAGCACCACAGTTCGACATTCAGAAGCAAATGGAGAATCTTCAACATGTCCTCACCCAGACTCTGGCTGCCATGGAAACCAGGCTAGATCAGAAACTGCATAACTTTGAACTGAAGATTGATGGAAAGTTGCAGGGCATGGCAAATCAGGTGACAAATCTAGAGAAATCTATTGATTTATATGGCAGAATGTTCTGTGCTGAGATTGCAAATTTACCTTCGTATACACTGGTGAGGACTGACAGAGCAGCTTCAGCATTACCTACATCTCAAGCTGTCAGAAGTCACGCTTAAAGAATATGAGACGAGTATGTTAGACCCTCTTCAGTAGAGGCTGATGCAGAGCCTGAAGATGTTCCATCTTCCTCCAAAATTCCCCCTTCTTCTTCTTAATTTTTAAAGCACAAAGATGTCATTTGATATGCCATTTCATTTTTTAACAATTCCTTCTACAATCATATTCCTTCTTATATACTTTCTTTTTTCTGTTGACAAAAAGGGGGAGAGATTTCTCTATCTATTTACTTTTAGTTCAGTTCAGGATATCTTGTGTGCAGGATATATCTCTTATTATGTTTACCTGCAGGAGGAGAAAATTGAGTGATTATATTATGTGTTTACAATTTTTTTTACATACAGTGTTCATTAGATTTTGTAGTTTTGTCACCATCAAAAAGGGGGAGATTGTTGTGGAAATTCTCCTATATTTTGATTATGACAAAACTATCAAAAGAATTGTATAATGTTTTATGATGCAGAAAGAATGAGTAAGTAGCAGGTTGTGTGGATCTAATTCTGTCACGAGGACCAGGTGTCAAATGGAGTGCTTCTAGACGAAGGGTCAGTTGGAGTGCTTCTAGACGAAGGGTTAGATGGAGTGCTTCTGGACGAAGGGTTAGATGGAAGTGCGGAAGTGCTTCTGACCATGTCAGATGAAAGTGCTTCTGACGAGGTCAGATGAAAGTGCTTTTGACGTGGTCAGATGGAAGTGCTTCTGATGGGGTCAGATGGAATGAGGACCTTCAGATGGAGCTTCTTTTGAGGGTCAGATTCAAGATGAACTCTTATCATTTGAGCAACGATCTACATGCAGTGACAGATGGACCTTATCAAATCTCCGAATTACTGTTCTTGATAACTGATCTAATTCAGGAAAATCGTTATGAAGACGAAACTTAATTCTAGTCAGTTTCCGCATCTCCAAAACATGAAGACCCACGTATGGCAGGTTTCCGACCAAGGCAAGGTTCCTTATGGAAATCTGTGATATTTGATTGACATGATGTCCCTTCTAAACAATCAAGGGATTTTCTACAATTGATTATTACTTTCCTAGAATATCCCTTCATGGACCAATACGGATTCACTACACTTATGGAAACTGGAGATTTAGTTGTATGGGCGACTAAATCAGAAGGGTTCGATATCTTCTTCAACGGATCTCATATATTCTAAGATACAGTCTCGTTCAATCACGATTGATGACGTCCAATCAAGGATTGAAAAGCGATCTCTTGGCCGGATATCCAACGGCTAGTTTGGAGGCAGGGGAGTATAAAAGAAGAACCATGGCAATCTTAGAAGGGGGCAATGAACTACAATCCAAAAGTGCAAGCGTGATTCGAATTGTACCCAAAATCATTCTGAGTGCTAAAAATCTCATTCATTGTGAGAATCTGTAAGAGAGAAACCAAGTGGCTGAGTGTTTGTAATTCTCTTGATTCATCATAGTGAAATACAGCCAATCGACTGTCATCGTGGGAGAGTGGACGTAGGCTTGACTAGCCGAACCACTATAAACTCAGCGTGCTATCTTCTCTTCCCTACTTTATTGCTTCGTTAGAATTATATATTATCTCCTGCTAATCGCATATTGAAATTTTCATTAATTCCGCAAGAAATTTCAATTTAGTTGTTGATTCACGACAAACTAAATCTATGTGATTTTGCTAGATCCAACATAATTCTCTCTCTTTGGTGAAATTTTTCGTGTGCACGTTAAAAAAAAAGTCTCAAATAAAAGCGGATCCAATGAACTAAATTGAGACGGGTTCAAAAAATAAAACTAACAAACCAACAGATAGTCGGTGAGAACTCTCCGTCTCTCACAATTAATAAACCAGCAGTACGAATTTGAGCGAGCGAGCGAGAGCAGTACAGACAAAAAGACATGGGAATGTAGAGAAATATTTGTCAAGATCTTATCGAATCTCTGCATCGGATTGGTCAAAAAGAGAAGAGTTTGCAGCGACGTTATCATCAATCAATGTAAGCCATGAAAGCTTTCCTGAGAAAATGGAAATCGGTACAATTTGATGAGAAAAGAAGGGAAGAACCACCGCCCCTTTGTCAGGCGCCTGCTCCTTCACGGGCGCACAATAGTAAGCAAAATAAAGAAATTAAAAAATTAGGATTGGGACGTGAGAGAGAGGACTATGCTCGTTTTTGCATTTGCTCATCAGTTTCCATGTGCTTTGCAACAGATAATGTCTCTCTCTCTCTCTCTCTCTCTCTCTCTCTCTCTGCATAGAGCAAGAGAGCCTGAGAAGTGGCGAGGGGGAAGAAGATGGTATATATGGAGAGGGAAGATCCACATCAGAAGCCAGTGACGTTCTTCATTTACCTTCTCTGTTCAGCCAAAACTGTTTTCGTTCGACCAATTTAGGGAAATCGGTTCAAAACAGAAAGAAGAAGATCCGCCTCATCGGTCTTCATTTTCTTTGTGCGAGATGATATCGCCAACCATGTAGCTTTTTCGATTTCAACAGCCCCAAATTGCCTCCTCTCGGCGCCGTCTTGATCGGATCGGCGAGGTCCACTGTCAAAACTCAGACTGCGAAGATTGATCACATCACATCACTCACTCGCCTTCCTCAATTCCAATTTCCAACGATAAAATATAGGCAAAATGACACAAATAGTCCCTAAACTTTGGCAGAATGTGCAATCTGGTCCCTGAACTTTTAATTTGTTCAATTTAGTCCCTGAACTTTGGCAGAATGTGCAATTTGATCCCTAAACTTTTGACTTGTTCAATTTAGTCCCTGAACTTTTAGTAAATGTTCAATTTAGTCCCTGGACTATATAAAAATATTCAACGTTATCCCTTATCTTAAATTAACAAAAGGACTATATTGAACATTTTCCTATAATTCAGGGACTAGATTGAACATGCACTAAAAGTTTAGGGACTAAATTGAACAAGTCAAAAGTTTATGGACCAAATTGCACATTCTGCCAAAGTTCAGGGACTAAATTGAACAAATTAAAAGTTCAGGGACCAGATTGAACATTCTGCCAAAGTTCAGGGACCATTTATGCAATTATCCCTAAAATATATATCCACCTCTCTCTCTCTCTCTCTCTCTCTCTCTCTCTCTGACCTCCGACTCTCTTTTGTCCTAATTACTTCTCTTTAGCTCTCTCTCTCCAATCTCGTCTTCTATCATTACCCTCTCTCTCTCTCTCTCTCTCTCTCTCTCTCTCTCTCTCTCTCTCTCTCTCTCAATTGTTCTTAGGAAGGTGGTTTCTCTGTTTATATAATATCGATATATGTAATAACTTGGTATCTTGTGGGATACAAAACGATTCCAAAATTTTAATCTCGAAACGATTAATCTTTAGTTTCCTAAAAAGTATGAATCCAATTTTTCTTCAGCCCTCGCACACCCTGTGCGCTATAGAAGTTAACTTGAACTTGGAGAAATTCTGGAAATAATTCTCAAGGTAAGTTCCTTCTCCACTATCTTTTTAGGGTTGTTTCTTTATTGCGTCCCATTGCTTCTTAATCTGTTTGTGGCACTTTAAAAAACTGATGCTTGTGTCTTGGTTTGGTTTGGATTGTAAACTGTAATTATACTTTTCTTCATCATTCCTTTTCTACTAATCGTTTATGGTTTCTGTTACACCAGTGAACTTTGCCCTTATGGTTGTCGAAGATTCAAGAATCAAATTGTCGGAGCCTATGCTCAAGATCATTTCTTTGATGTTATAACTAATTCTGTCAGTTTGGTGACGGCTGTCCTATCCATCCAATACTACTGGTGGATAGATACAATTAGAGCTCTAATGGTAAGTTCATCTCAAGCACTCCAACTTAGTTTTTCCGTAGTGTGTTTTTTTTACTGTTATAGATTTACTGTCCCCCTTCATACCCCTTCATATCCATAGATTTATGTTTTGCACAACTATTCTTAGCCAAATTATTACATATTCTGCAGATAGCAATATATACCACAAGCACGTGGGCAAAAATGGTGATTGAGAATGTATGTTTGCTTATTGGAAGAATGGCCCCACCTGATTTTATAGCGGAGTTATGAAAAGATCAACCATATTGACACAGTGAGAGCTTACACTTTTGGTTCACATTACTTCGTGGAGGTCGACATAGTATTGCCTGAGGACATGCCCTTGAACCAAGCCCACAATATCGGGGAAACACTTCAGGATAAGCTTGAGCAATTGCCCGAAGTTGAGCGAGCTTTCGTCCATGCAGATTTTGAGTTTACTCACAAGCCTGAGCATAAGATTAAAGTATGAGGTGGATGATCATACCTGACCATTTAGAATCAGGCGGCTGTTTCCTTTTCTTATGCTGTTCGTTCAAATGTTTTTAATTGCATTTCCTAAAATAGCAAGATAAATGTTTGGTTGAAATAATGTCCTTATTATTAAGAGGACGTGGTGTATGCTTGTCTTTGTTACTGTCATGTTCCAAAAGCATATTTGCGACGTGCGCAAATTTTAAGAGTTAACTTCCGTTTAACATTTGTTTCTATGGGATGAATGATGAACGAAACAACATGTGGAATGCCCAGATTTTCATATTCGCTACGACACTTTTCTGTGGGAACGTTCATTTCGTGCAACAATTATTTCCATGGCCCCATCAATGGTGTATTGACTTTAAGACCGCACTTCTTGTTCGCTTGGGTAATAACGGAGTACCGAGCTGATTCACTTTCCTACATTTTGGTCAAGGATTGCTTCTCTTTGCACGATTTTGCTATTCTA
The DNA here is from genome assembly GCA_021437785.1 of Rhodomyrtus psidioides. NCBI lineage: Eukaryota > Viridiplantae > Streptophyta > Magnoliopsida > Myrtales > Myrtaceae > Rhodomyrtus > Rhodomyrtus psidioides. The sequence continues at coordinate 4,742,573 of JAILYB010000027.1, read as the reverse complement.
AATTTTCCGAGGAGGTTTTATCATGTCGTTTGGTAAAATGATAATATCTTGGCAACACTTGTAGACATGATCACAAGCCGATTTGAGTCCGAAATAGGCCCCTTGACCAACCGAAATCAGCCCATTGACCAGGCCTGCTTGTTGCGAACTGGAACCGGCCCAACGACTATATAAAAAAAAAATTAAAAGGGCTCTTTCCCCTAGCCGTTGATCCCCCTTTAATTTTTTTCTTAATTTATTAAAACTATTCTAAATCTCTATAAATATCACTCTTTCATTTTTTTTTTCATAATTTCTCTCAAATTCTCTCAATCCCGGCCAATTATCTCGATTTTATGAATCGATTTTTCACTCAATTCTCGGGAAAAAAATAGCATGTGGAAGCGGAGCTTCTGATAGAAAAAAGAGTGAGATGCCACCGATGGGGATGGGAGAATCCAATTATCCTCGTGAGTTTGCATATTGGATAGAAGATAATGATAATATCAACGTTATTCCCAACGTCGAGCACGTCCTAATGCAAGAAAGTTTTCATCCTTCTACCGATGTTAAAGAAATATCGACAATAAAAGAGCCGGAATGATGTGAGGGTACATCCAACATATTGCAACACTTCACAAAGGAATATTTAGGTGGAAACAAGTGACAACATACAATTTTACAACTGGAGACGACTATAGAACATTTAATCGGCATCTGAGAACAAACATGCAATGCAAGCAGGGATCGACATCAGCCAACAACAAATTTCCGGATACACCAATCCTAACATTTTTCCTTTATTTCGTTACAATGAAAAAATTTATAAAGTAATATTAGCTCAATATGCTGTCATCGTTTACCGTTTATGGCCCAAAACATATAGTTAACATAACAGTCACTCAACAACCCTTTAAAGTGCATCACGTTCTTTTCGCGGTTAGTTTTCAAAATTCAACTATTAGGACACTTAAAGAGCATATCTTTTTCTGTTATTGGGATTTTTCTATCTCGGAGTGGACTAAGGCATCAATCTGGAATACACAGAAACCAAACTAGCTTGTTTGAATTAACTTTTCTATTTTCGAAAATTCTTAAAAAAAAAAAATACGTCAATCAAAAAAGTGAATAATCCGAAATTGGAAATGGCCAACATTCATCTACAAAACTCTGTCAGTTTGTACTACTTGTGATTACCTTTCTTGCATGAACATACACGAAAATCTTTCTTTCAACCCCCGACTCCATTTCCTTAACAATTGTTCTTTCTTTTTGTTGTGAAATAGGACACCTCGATCGGTGTCGCAGCGGAATCGGATCGATGAGCGTTTGCAAAGTCGACAGAGAAATAAAAGAAATAATAACAAATGACACGAGATTTACGTGGTTCGGTCCGAATGTCGGAACCTACGTCCACGGGGAGAGCAACACAGAATCCACTATAGAAAAACAAGCGATACAACGAGATCAATCACTCGAGCACTCAAACACACTCTTGGTGTTTCCCAAACCCCAATTACACCTCAAACTCACACAGTGTTTAGACCCTCACAATTCCTAGTGAAACCTCACTCAAGGAATTATACAAATTCTACTCACAAGAATTTATCTGGCTAAAACACTCAGGTGTAATTACGACAAGCAAAAAACCCTCACGAGAAGAACTCTCTCTTCTCTCGGCCACCGAATGACTTGGTTTCGGCGCACTTCTTCAATTGCATCTTCTTCTCCTTATATAGCCATATGGAAGGAGGAAGCATGCCAAATTGTGCCCAACTTATGCCTAATTTCCAAGTCAAAAGAAAGAGGTGCCAAACTTGCCAAACTCTTGTCTTTCATACTTGCCAAACTCTTGTCTTTCATACTTGCCAAACTTGCCAAACTCTTAACTCCCGAGTCAATGCCAACTTGTGCCTAACTCCCGAGTCAATGCCAATGTGCCTAACTCCCGAGTCAATGCCAACTTGTGCCTAACTCCCGAGTTTCATTCGGGACTCAAATTCGAGACATATTTTCAACAATCTCCACCTTGGCTCGACATTTGAGCCAAGTCACAATCGCTTCAATAAATTCGCCTGCTACTCTCCCACAGCCCTCTTGGGCTCAATCTGCACAAAGATATTTCAAGTTCAAGCCACGCTTGAACTTTGCCATAATCATAGGCCTCAGGACATCAGCTCCACCTGTACAGTTAGCTACTCCATAAGGATTTTCTAACATAACTTTCTGTATCACAGATAAAGCAAAATCATTATTGTATCCATATCTGACAGAAAGTCCAACATGCTCCTTATCAAATTCAGTAGCTATAGTAATCGTTGGCTTTGCCGGCTCCACCTTAATCCAAATATCATATGTGTCGATTACTTCGCTAGTATCCGCTACCTCAGGAGTTTCTGGTTGCAACTCCACCTCAAGCTGAACACCGTCCAGATCCGTATAAACACTGCCACAAACACTCCTAGCTAGAAGTACTGGAGACTCGTCAAAGGTAACTTCTCTGCTGCAAACAGGTGAATCTATATTCGGGCACCACAACTGATCGCCACACTCACCTTGTGCATAACCATGGAATATGCACCTTGCCTCCACATCGAGCTTACCATCACTTACTCGATAATAACACGGGCAACTAAACATTCTAAAATTAGAATCATCAGCAACATTACCTGACCATACTTCTTTGGGAGTCTGATATCCAATCACAGTCGATGGGGATCTATTCACCAGGTAGCTCGCCATACTAAGCGCATCCGCTGGAATTTTCCCAGCCATACCAGCACTAGAGATCTTTTCACGGGCCGTCTCTAGTAACTCTCTGCTCATCAATTCTGCAACCTGCTGTGGTTTACTAGCACTAGTGCGATGTTTCACTATACCCTTTTCCATGCAGAATTTATTTACCAGCTTCGAGCAGGACTCCATGCCACTGTCAGTTCGCACATGCTTGATCAACTTACCAGTCTCCATTCCGATCAAAGCTCTCGACTGCGTATTCCTGACAACAGCATCAAACATGTGCTTTCGCACAAACACCCAGGCCTTCCTCGAGTAGCCGTTAGACTCTCGAACAGATGTCGACGTCTCATGAGCAAAATTTATCAATGTCTTACCTTGAAGTTCATACAGGCCACCATGTTTGATTCCCTTCATTATCACCAGAGCACCTCGAACAATTTTTAGGACTCCACCTTGTGAGGAATACCTGCATCCAGCTGAATCTAGAGCACCCAAGGAAATTAAGTTCTTTTTCAATTCTGGCACATGTCTTACCCCAGTCAATGTCCTCACAATACCATCATGCATTCTGATTTTAATATCACCAACACCCACAACATCGCATCAGCGTTGTTTCCCAACTGCACTTTACTACTATCCATGCATTGATAAGAAGTAAACCAGTTCCTGTTTGGTGTAGCATGAAAAGAACAACCAGAATCCATAATCCATCCGTCAAACGACGAATTCTCAGTAACAGACAAGACACAATTGACATCATCAGAATTTTCAGCTACAACTGCAACATCATCTGCAGATTCAACTACAATTTCCTTACCCCTTTCGTTTTTCAACTTAAAACAATTTCTTCTAAGATGCCCCCTCTTGCCACAGTTCCAACAGACATCACCGCCAGTCCTAGACTGACTGCGTCTATTCGTGCTCATACTACTTCTGCTAACACGTGTACTAGCTCTTCCTCTTTCACCTACTAAAGCAGTAGATACAGATTCGCCAGATTCTCTTCTACGAATATCCTCACTCAGAATTAAATCTCGAATCCCATCAAACGTCAAACTAGTTGACCCAGAAGAATTGCTAACAGCAGTAACAGTAGTATTCCAACTATCAGGCAATGAGGATAATAGAATCAAAGCACGTACCTCATCTTCAAAGTCAATCTCAACTGAACTCAATTGACTAACTATCACATTGAATTCATTGATATGATTAGCAACAGATGTACCTTCGCTCATCTTCAAGTTAAACAGACGTCGCATCAAATAGACCTTGTTGATCGCAGAGGGCTTCTCGTACATGTCCAACAGGGCTTTCATCAAACCCGCAGTGGTCTTCTCCTTGACAATATTAAATGCGACGTTACGAGCCAACGTCAGCCGAATAACACCCATCGCTCGTCTATCCAGCAATTCCCAATCGGGTTGCTTCATCGTTTCTGGCTTTTGCCCAGACAGGGGCTCATGCAGCTTCATCTGATATAAGTAGTCTTCTATCTGCATCTTCCAGAAACCAAAGTCCTTCCCCTCAAATCTGTCGATTTTCACTTTAGCTTCTGTCGCCATCGATTTGCTTCAACTCAAGCAAGCCTAGCTCTGATACCAATTGTTGTGAAATAGGACACCTCGATCGGTGTCGCAGCGGAATCGGATCGATGAGCGTTTGCAAAGTCGACAGAGAAATAAAAGAAATAATAACAAATGACACGAGATTTACGTGGTTCGGTCCGAATGTCGGAACCTACGTCCACGGGGAGAGCAACACAGAATCCACTATAGAAAAACAAGCGATACAACGAGATCAATCACTCGAGCACTCAAACACACTCTTGGTGTTTCCCAAACCCCAATTACACCTCAAACTCACACAGTGTTTAGACCCTCACAATTCCTAGTGAAACCTCACTCAAGGAATTATACAAATTCTACTCACAAGAATTTATCTGGCTAAAACACTCAGGTGTAATTACGACAAGCAAAAAACCCTCACGAGAAGAACTCTCTCTTCTCTCGGCCACCGAATGACTTGGTTTCGGCGCACTTCTTCAATTGCATCTTCTTCTCCTTATATAGCCATATGGAAGGAGGAAGCATGCCAAATTGTGCCCAACTTATGCCTAATTTCCAAGTCAAAAGAAAGAGGTGCCAAACTTGCCAAACTCTTGTCTTTCATACTTGCCAAACTCTTGTCTTTCATACTTGCCAAACTTGCCAAACTCTTAACTCCCGAGTCAATGCCAACTTGTGCCTAACTCCCGAGTCAATGCCAATGTGCCTAACTCCCGAGTCAATGCCAACTTGTGCCTAACTCCCGAGTTTCATTCGGGACTCAAATTCGAGACATATTTTCAACACTTTTTTCGTAGCATCTGATTCTCTCTTCAGTCTCAATCACTTCTTCCTTTTCTTTTACCGCAGACAGTTCAAGCACGATACGGGAAAGACGTGAGACAAACAAAGATATTGATATTCCCATAATCATGGGCGCAGAACAGGTTAAAACAAGCCTATCATAAGCAGAGCAATTCTGGTTTTCTCTTCTCCCCACCAGTTGCTACTCTTCCATTGAATAATGCACTCATACAGAGTATTCAAGAGAGTCTTCAAGGTCGATGGATTCCAGAGCTTCTCAGTCTCTTCCCCTTTTTCCTTTTTCTTTTACCACAGACTTGTCAAGCACTAAACGGGAAAGACACGAGACAGACAAAAACATTTGATTTTTTCACGGACTTTTGTTTTTAGTCGTGCCCCGTTGGCACTCATTAAAATGCGCCGATTCCCATCTCGAAAACACTGCAAATATTTTCACTTTCGTTGAGAAAGCAACAGCGGATGAGGATGCGAGGTTGGATGGAACTAAACAGCAAACCACGAGCAGAATAAGGAAGAGATATAGGGTTCAGGGTTTTTCTGCGTTAATTAGATTAAGGTAAAGGGGTTTTGAAGTGATATTAATTAAGTTGGCTGTGCGATTTGATTCGACTTCAAATCTTTCTTTCTTTTGCGTTATGGGGACTGCAGGACTGGTCAATTGAGGAGAGAGCTAGCAAAGGCAAACTGTTTTGACCGTGAAGAAGTAACTTCCCAGCGATCTCGTCCTCTTCTACGGAAAAGATTTTGCTACACCCCGATGAGAAGAAGATATTAAGAAAGTGCCTTTGAGCTGCGTTAGAAAATGCAGGGAAAGCTGAGTTTGATCACTGTGGCGTGCAAATCGGAATGTTTTGCGTATTTTGCTTTTCTCATTATAGCCCAGCTTTTTTGGAATAAGTGATGCAATAGGTATCCACGAAAATTCTCAACTTTTTTGAAATAGAAAAATGCAGATTCATAGCGGGCCCGGATACCTCGGTCATAAAGAAAAAAGAAAAATGCAGATTCATACACACATCCGACCGTTCAAAAAAGAAGAAGGAAATTTCATTATAAAAAAACAAAGCAAATTGAAATATGTGGAATTGAAATGGGATATCCAATAAATGATTTCTCATTCTTCATAGCTTGGAATAAGGTTGGAGACTACTCTACCATGGACGGCCTGACTTGTTAACCACTGGCTGAGTAAATTCGTGAAAAATGTTGCTCACCGTTTTGTTCACGAAATTTCCATAGTAATTAATGAACTATGTATCTGTTGGTTGGTTTTATTTTCTTAAAAATATTGTTGCCCTTTTTGAATCCGTCAACATATTTGACTTAATCCATTTTTATACTAGACTTTTTCTAACGCAACTCTGCTTGCGTTTCCGATGAAGATCAAATTAGATTCGATTGTAATTATTTTCTATGATTTTGCCTGGAATATTTGCATTCCATGATTCAAGCAATCCGATTTTCCTCATTTTTCATTTTTTGCAATTACAGTTAGGCATTGTTCGTGCATCTAGTGGGAAGGTATGGACTAACTCTTAGCATAACAGTCACTTAAAAAATGGTTATAGAATCAGTTCCTTTTTTTTTTTTTTGTAAGAGTTCCATTTTTTTTTTAACATTGGCATAAGTTTATAATGTCTTGCATGATTAAAGACTTCCTTTGCCATAACATATCCAATGAGTAACCACGTGGACGAATTATCTTTTTGTAAACTTAATTAAAGATAATACCGATAGTGTACAATTTTGAAATGGCACTGAAAAGAAATGTTGTAGAATGTTGAAATAGTACTGAAATTGTTTCAATATCGAATACTGCATTTGTAGCGGAATCAATTCCTGATTTGATGAACTGTGGGAACCATAATTTCCATGAGTTCATCTTTACAATTAGGGAAACTATACTATAAATTAGATTATGGTCAAGGGTAGAGGGCAGATGATCCCTTCTCCTCTTGGCTGTGGTCTTACTCCCTCTTCCCCATCGAAACTCTCTGTTCTCTTCTCTCTCTTCCCTTTCGACGAACCACGCCTCCGCCCACCCGGTCGCTTCTCGGATCCTTTTAGTTCTTTGATGTTTTGATCACACGTGCCTCTTGGTTAATTCCCCACGCGATGATGTTTCTAACTCTTGCATAATTGAGTCTTAACTGTTCTGTCATGAGTGGCTTGGGTGAGACTGGTAATTTTTTTGGAGCAAGATTTATGTTGCATTTTCTTAAAATATCAACAAACCAGAAAATATTACTGAGTCTTTTTTGAGCCGGTCATGACAAAACTGTGAGATTCATCGCGATACATATGTTCAGATGTAAAGGGTGAGAAACATAATTGTTTGGGAATTTTCCCTTCTGGCGCATCATTGCGGAATCAATCATGCATTCCTTGAGCAAGATGACCGACCTTCGGTACTTGTGCATGGCAACATAAATGATGATCCGTTGCTAAGCATGTTGATTGGTCTCAAGGTTGAAAATTTGCTTGCAGATTGGTTTCTCATCAATGTTTTGTTAAAAATAATAAAATTGAAGTAGTAGACGACAAGTACAAATGGATGGATGGACATATTGAGTTATCCAATAATCTAAGTGGATATGTTAATAATTGATGAAGTGGGGGACAAATGAATAGTGAGCAGATGTGTTTCTTCTACGTGTGAGATGAAGAAAATAACATGATGGGACTCACTCGAGTCCAAAAGGAGACAAGGGCTTATATCCTTCCATTTCATTCTGTCTCCTCCTGAAGGGAAAGCATGAAAATAAACAAGTCTAAATAAAAGTCTTTGGAGATTGGCTGGAAAGATACTCATGAATTTAGTGCTTCTTTCTTTTATGGTGGAGAGTGACTTTAGTGCCTATTATTTGGCATAGTGCTTCTATTTGGTATAGTGTTTTGTGACGCATGGTTTCATTTCTTTTGAGTGTTTCCTTTGTTTCTTTTTTATGTTGTACCTCCAATCTTATAAAGGTTGGTTCAAGTCATTCAGAAGTCTATCAAGACACAGAACTTCAGAATTTCAGTTTAACAAAGATTTTCTTTTCTTATCGTGTGCCTTGTTTCATTTATCTGAAGATCACTTATATCATTCTAGTTCCAACATGTTTACGTTGCTCAAGCTAACATTCTCGCTTCCACTTCGTCCGCCCAATTGATCAGAAAACGACTAACGAAAAACAACATTTTCCCTTGTTAAGTCGTTCTTTTCCTTAATTTCTCTCATAGCCCGACATACACCTTTACTATTGCTTATAGCTAGGCTCATGCATTGCCATTCAAGAATTAACAATATTCACTCTGCTACATATACCGGTTTGGCTTGTGAAAGGGAGGAGGAATACTGCTGATTTGGGTTAAATTTCCCCTTTTGTGCGTGTCTTGCTTTGGCTTGTCTTTTTAAATGATCCAATCCACTACAAAAAAAACAGCGATTTAGCCACGAGCATTTAGCGACGAGATAATTTTCGTCGCTAATTTGTGACAAAAATAGCGACGACAAGGAAGTTCGTCGCTATTTACGACGAAAATAGTGACGGAAAAATCCCTCACAAATTTTGTGATGAATTTTGCGACGAACAAATATTTGTAGCTAATTAGTGACGAAATTAGCGACGAACAAGGAATTTGTAGCTAAATTAGCGACGAAAAATTACTTTCGTCACTAAATTGCAATGAACTTAGCGACGAAAGAACATTCCGTCGCTAATTTAGTGACGAATGTACAATTCCGTCGCTAAATGACCAAAAAGTGAAAAAGAAAGAAATAATTTAGCGACGAGGATCATTGTTCGTCGCTAAATTGTCACAAACAATGTTATTCGTGACTAAAAATTATTTTTTTAATTTAAATTGTTATTTGGTTTTTGGTCAATTTAGCGACGACTAAGACTATTCGTCGCTAATTTAGCGACGAATAGTCTTAGCGTTCGTCGCTAAATTTTATTTAATTATTTAATTATTTGGTTTTTTGGTCAAATTAGCGACGAACAGTATTTTTCGTAGCTAATTTGACGAAAAATAAAATAAAAAGAACTTATTTGCGACGAAATCCTTTGTTCGTCGCTAATTTAGTGTTTCTTTTGTATTTAGTTTTGTATTTGTTTTTTTGGTAAAAAAACAAATAAAAAACTAAATACAAAAGCGACGAAAACCTTTTTTATTTATTTATTTATTATGTAATTTTTCAATAGCGACGAAAATAATTGTTAATTCGTTGCTATCCTTAATTTATATTTTTTCAAGGTGTATTAGGACCCTTTTTATATTTATTACATATATAAAGTTGTGAACAAACAAAAAATGGAGATCAATTCTTTTGATAAAATATAACTTAGAAAAAAAAATCGTCTTTGATGAGAGATACTAAATAGAGTAGAGTAAGGATCTATTCGAAAATGATTTACTTTGCATAATATTTGATTACCAAAAATATATATTGTAATTGTGTTATCCATGAATAAGATAGATAAGATACTATAAGCGAATAACAGATGTTGTAAATCAATTAATAAATATTTCAAAAACATTAGAAGGATCATTTTTTTAGCAAGGTACGGAATGTATCATCAAATATTCAAATGTGATTTTATAAGATGTAGTTTCGTTCAATATTAATAATGGGGATTCATAATATCACACGTTAATCAACCAAAGAAAGGTTCAATAAATAACTAAAAGAAAGATCGATTATTTGGAATCCTTTCTCTCTTCAAACAGTGAATGATATAAATAAGAAATGCTTATGACACATCGTTTAGCTTAGTTTATTTATGTTCTTTCTTAGATTATATTATTTTATATTAATCTACATTAATTAATTTTAAAAGAAAATGAAAATAGAGTGAATATTTTTTTGAAATTTAAAAATGAATATATTATTAATTAAGTAAAGATTACATTAATAAGCATAAATGAAGAGTGATCAATTTATTTATTTTTATTATCCTTGTTCTTGAATTAGAAAGCATTCATTTTGGTCCTAGATAGCTTCCTTAAAAAGGGTTTATGATTCTTCAGTGAATGCTTTAAAGAAGATATAATTTCTTGGAATTGAGGATTATTTCTGTTATCCTTATTCCTGAATTAGAAAGCATTCCTTCTGTTTCATTATTTATGTGTAATCATTATTACACATTATACCACATCATTTGATCATTGTACTTTATCCCCTCTTTTTTTTTTTCAATATTTCTATGCTAGACTCATTATACCTTATCTTTTGTAGGGAGGAAGGGATCCATAGAGTTTTTATGTCCAAATTAAGGTCACGTCTCAGCTTGTTTATATCATTCACTGTTTATATAGATCGTGGGCTCCATTCTCAGCTTGTTTCATCTTGTTCATTTTGTTTCGTTGCTAATTTAACGAATTCTTTTGAATTATATAGGATATATTTTCTTGCTAATTTTAAGAAGCTTTAAATATTTTGTTAAAAATGTATTGAATTTTATGCACTCAGTTTGGTTCATCACACAAAAGTAGAGAAAAAATGAGATTTGGTTCGTGACACGGCCCCCGGCCCAACTCGGAGGTCACGAACCAAATCTTTTTAGGGGAATCAAATCTTTATAGGGGTGCGAACAGATCCATGGGGGTTCGGGGGTGAAGCCCCCGAGAAAAATTTTTTTTGCTCTATTTATGCTGCGGCTAGGGTTTATTTTGACGTATCTAATTAATTTAGCGAATTATTTATTTTTATTTTTATTTTTATTTTTATTTTTATTGTTATTTTTAGTGACGAACATCTCTTTTCGTCTTAAATTAGCGACGACATTTGTTGATCGTCGCCAATTCAGCGACGACCTTCGAAGGTCATCGCCAATTCAGCGACGACCTTCGAAGGTCGTCGCTGAATTTGACTTTCCCGCTCCTCCAAAAACTCGGCGCTAAAATTTTGGCTTCAAACTCGCTTCCCGCTCCTATATATTGCTCCCTCGCGCCCCTTCTTCTTCTACCTCCTCCCTAAGCTCTCTGCCTCCTCCTCCTCCTCACTCTCTCCTCGTCTCTTTAAACTTCTCTCCTCCGAGACGGTCGTGGCTCCGGCTCCACGTTGAAGATGATACGGCCGGAAGATGCCTCCACCACTACCCTCCACCCTCCGGGCAGGACTGCACCTGGACCCCCGTGGAGCCACCCATCGACGTCAGCTGCGGTGGAAACGGCCTGCTCCGGCTCCACCGTGGTCGATCGCCGGGCGGCGGTCGACGACGCCTCCTCCGAGACGGCCATGGCTCCGCTCTACGTTGAAGATGATGCGGCAGGAAGACGTCGCCACTGCCTCCATCACTAGCCTCCCCCCTCCGGGCGGGACTGCACCTGGACCCGTGGAGCCACCCACCGACGTCAGCTGCGGCGGAAACGGCCTGCTCCGGCTCCACCATGGTCGATCGCCGGGCTGCGGTCGACGACACCTCCTCCGAGCTAGAGGAGCAGGGCCTCGCCAACGCCCACATCGCTGCTAGTCTCGCTTCCTTGTGACTCCGTGCACATTTCGAGGCTCCGGTCGCTGAGGAACGAGGCAGACATTTCAGAAGCTGGACGTAGAATTAGCTACGAGCAGCGACTGTTCGTCGCTAATTTTAGCTACGAGAAGCGACTGTTCGTAGCTAAAATTAGCTACGAACAGCGACTGTTCGTCACTAATTTTAGCTACGAACAGTCGCTTCTCGTAGCTAATTTTAGCTACGAACAGCGACTGTTCGTAGCTAAAATTAGTGACGAACAGTCGGCTGCTCGTAGCTAAAATTAGCTACGAACAGTCGCTGCTCGTAGCTAATTTTAGCTACGAACAATCGCTGTTCGTAGCTAATTTTCCGTTAATTGGCTAAAAGTTCCGTTAAATCTAGCGACAGACACTGCTGTTCGTCGCTAAAATTAGCTACGAACCAATCCGTTCGTAGCTAATTTTAGCGACGAACCAATCCGTTCGTAGCTAATTTTAGCGACGAATGGAGCCTTTCGTCGCTAATTTCGGATGCAAGCAGCGACGAATATGACGACGAATGTCCGTTCGTCGCTAATTTTAGCGACGAACGAACCAATTTTTCGTCGCTAAATTTAGCGACGCCGAATTAGCTACAGATTTTTTCTCGTCCAAAATTCGTCGCCAAATCAATTTAGCGACGAATTTTTGCGAAATTCTCGTCGCTAATGTCGTGACTAAATGCGTGTTTTTTTGTAGTGATCAAACTGATTTCTTTTATGCTTCTTTGGCATAACCTCACTTGTTGGATTGGCCAACTTGTAAAGACATGGATTTTTTTTTTCTTTATCATTTTGATGGAGACCAGAAATGCAAGATTTCTGCTTCTTCTTCTTTTTTTCCCTCCATGATGTCACCTGTAATCATTACGCTCTTCTTACTTGCTTGGTTTTGTCAAGTAAAGTCCTAATACCGCCCCTTTGCATTAATTTTTTTTTTATTGTCCTTGATTCCCAAGCATTAAATCACATTTACATTTGTTGAATGCAGGATGGGGAAGTTCCAGATGGATGGATCAAAGGGCTGAAAATAGTTGGAATGTCACCTTATTGGCTTGACGTTGTTGATATGCAGTCATTTCTCTCTTATAGAGTGGTCGAATGTTAGGTTGAGGATTATCATGTGCTTGTTTGATGATTCTGACAAATAGCATTTGAGCACTAGTATCTTAATGTGTTGGCACAAATGTGCATGTTACCTGAGCTCATTGATAATTCCATTCATATTTCGATTGTCTTAGTTGGAGATGTCCGAGATTCGATCTATTTTTACCGGAGCCACTTCAAGAAGCCTTGTGCTCATGGATGATATCTTTCGAGGAACAGAAACAGAGAAAGGGACTTGTATTGCTGGCCTGGCAGTATTGTTGAAACTCTTGATAGAGGTGGTTGTCCGGGTTGATGGGCAGGACGCTGTGCACAAAGCCATGGGGACAACATATGTTAATGGGCAGACAAAAGCCAAATTGTGGAAATCTGTGAAGGAAGCCTTGCATTTGAGAGGGCTAGGGAAGAAGGAAGTCCCCAATTAAAGTAATGCATGGAGCGGAAGATTTCTATGTTCTGTTTTTTTTTTTTTTTTGGTCGGGGAAAGAAGCATTTTTGTGGGATGGATGGCTTGAGAGGAAAAAAATTGTCTGCAGAAAGTTGTAAAAGTTTCGGGTAAGGCTCACCGTCAGTTGAGTCTGCATTGGAGCACACACCCTCCATCACGAGATTAAATCAACAAAACCTAACTTTTGGAAAAATAAAAAGTTTTTTACCATTAAGCGTAGTTATATAAATTTTAGAATTTATGTTTTATGCCCATAGTATTTGTTTTATTTGTTTAGATTTTTTTTTCCTATAAATGCAGGGTTGAAACCAAATAACCACACAAGCAAAAGAAAATCATCCAAGCATCTATATAAACCACGGAATCACATCAAACCTTCAATAAAATACAGCAAAAGGATTACGCATCTTCACTCAAGTGAAAATTATCCTGTTCAAGTTACCCATTTTTTGTCACCTTCAATAAAATACAGCAAAAAGTTTAAGATATATCTTGTTGAAACCAAATAACTATACAAGCAAAAGAAAATTTTCCTAGCATCTATATAAACGGTATTCATTCGCTTTTCTCTATTTATAGAGATTATAGAAGCGATTTCCTTCAACGCCATATTCCAATTCCATATATTTCTATTAAACTTTTATGAAGATTCTCCATTGTGGTTTTGGTAACCATTTGATGTCTATTTTATATTTTGGCAAGAGTTCGTGGATGTCTTGTCCTTCATGAAAATGTCTCATAAAGGGAATCATTAGATATCTTGTGGGAATATGTCGTATTCCATATCTCTTTTCGAAGCCAATCATAATATTTCTTTCCTAAGAATGAAATTATCTAGGATTTCCTTGAATTATTTGAAAATAACAATGTTCACATTTTGTTTCCTTTTCTTGTGAGAATTTTGTGGCCAATGTTTGGTTGTTAATATATTTTTCATTTATTGATGCTTCAAATTAATTAATTTTCCCATCTTTGATGGTCAATATGTTTTTACTATTACTATATTTAATGTATTATAGAAATTCATGTCATGATAGTGAAATATTGGTGGTCTCATACTTCCACATTTCTGCGAGAAAATATTGGTACTAAATCAAATGGAGTAGTGAGAGAAGTTTTTTATCAGATCAAAGAATTGATATTGAATCAATAAGATATATCTTAATCACCAATGCATTTTTATAAATATTGGACTATGTTGAAAAGTCGTTTATATATATTTTTTTAGATTTTTCTTGACAATTCATCGGGAAATTTTACTCAACCACGTGAAATAGAAATTAGTTTTTTTTTTTTTAAGAATCTCTTTGAAAATGCTAACATGTAAACGGGTAAAATATATTAATATAAAAGAAATAGAAAAAGTGGTGCTTTTATTGTGTATGGTAATACCCACTTAAAAATAAAACAAAAGTACCATGTTATTTTCTTAGTTGTGGCAACTGGATCCTACTTAGAAAAAGAAGAACTAGAAAGGAAAATGAATTAATTGGAGTCCACCACTTTAAATTTCAGTTTGATATTTGGAAGGTGGAGATTTATCTTTCTCCTTTGGGTTGATTACTAGGGAAGAACGTATCCCCATATTAAGTTTGCTTCAGAAAAGGATAAATTAGCAATAAAGAATACAAAGGATAGGATATTCCCTTTCCATTGAATGAGAATTATTTCCTAAATGCAGGGTTGAAACCATACAAGCATACGAGCCAAAGAATATTATCCCAGCATCTGTATAAACCGCAGAATCACAGCAGACCTTCAAGAAAATACAGCAAAAAAGCTACGAATCACCACTCAATTGAAAGCAACTCAAACATGAATGTCAAGAGTTTTGCTAAATTAATGGTGCTGATGCTGGTGGCGACGATGGCGTTGGTAGCATCGGCTAAGAAGGGCCCTTTCATCTGTAAGGCCAGGTGCGCACTCAAGTGTCTCACGGCCCCTAATGAAGATTTATGTTATGCTGATTGCCGCAGGCGCTGCCCCAATGGTTTGGAGGTGGAGACACTCGAAGGCCAATGCAGCCTTGAATGTGTGGTGTCCAAATGTTTTGATTTGCATCCCGGTACGAAAGCAATTAAAATCTATACCTTTTTAATAGAAAAGATTTTAGGGTATAATTTGTATTTCATTTCCTTGTACAAAAAAAAAAAGAGATAAGATATCTGTTTTTCTTCACTCAGCAATTGCGTTCGGCGACAATTTAGATATGAAAACAAGTGCTATTAAAAAAATTTCCAATTGTCTAATGTTCTCATGAACATGGACAACAGAGTAAATGTCAATGAATTATTTTACCGTTAGACTGCTCGTAAAAGCAAGATTCTTTACATTTGTCAAATGGAAACAACCTCTAGTCCATTTTACTTTTATTCACACGTTGAAGATCCTTGAGAATTGGATTTGTAGTCCGAGCATCGAGAATGCTGGCGCGGCAGGAGGAATTTATTTGTGTTTGGCTGGACATGAAATTATTTCTCTGTGTTCGGTAACAAATAAGTGTCGACTTTTTCTTTCACATTTTTTTGGGATTGAACCTTCAGAATTGGATTTGTAGTCCGAGCATCGAGAAAAAGTGTTTATAAACCACGTAGAACAATAACCTCCTGACCTTTAATCAAGATAATCACTAAACCATTAATCATCATGAGGGTCCCATATAATCGATGGTGGAGATGGGCTTTGTCTACGTAGTTCATAGAAACGGCTGCCTTTGAAGTCTTGTGCCCAAGCCTTGAATGGTCAGTGACGATGATTGAGGTCAAGATGAATTTTGAAATTTGAGTTTTCTGCCTCATCACAAAAGAAACCTTTAAGTATTGGTGGATATTGATTTTTAATTGACTCGGGAAAATTAGCAAGTAATGTGATCAAGTAGTAAACAAATGACTGTTGCCCTATTCTCCCCCCTTCCCCCACTTGCAACTTAATTAACTAAATCTCTTTATTTATCGACTTTCCTTTTAATTCAATATTTGGAAATGTATGACATGGGTTTTATGTGCTTTATTTGTTGCAGACATCAACTTCAAGAAAGTCAAAGGCTGCGTGAATTCATGCTCGGAAGGTTGCAAAAATGTTTAAGCCTATATAAAGCTTGGAGGATCGCATTTTAATAAATTGAAGCGGGATAATAAATTTTCTTTTTTTTCCTAATTAATTATCATGGGAATTTTGAAATTCAATATTGTTTCGCTAAACTGGTTGATCAATGATAGAGATCTGCTGAGTTCGCCATGGAGACCTTTTTCTTCTATTTTCCTTTTCTTTTACTTGTCGGATTTTGGCTAAAAGAGATTATTTGATTGGTTGGCTTAGGCTGCGTATGGTAGCGTTTATGTTCCTGAGAGCATTTTTTGAACAGAAACATTTTTTTTGTATTTCTATTCCCGGCTACGAGTTTTGGAAATAAAAACGCGTTTGGTAAGTAAGGGCCTGTATAGATGGCGGTTGGAAAACTATTTCTGTTCCAAAAGTATTTTGGAAACACTTTTGGAACAGAAACGCGTATGGTTCAAAAATGTTCCGAAGGTGTTTCGCGGAACACTGTGGCCAATGGGTGGTGGTCGCGTCGGCGGCGTTGGATGGTGATTCAAAAAGTGTTTCAAAATCCAGAAGCAAATTTTTTTTATTTCTTGAAAAGTGTTCCTTGGCACAAAAGTGTTCCGCAGAACACTTTTGAAATATTTTTGAACCATACGCATTTCTGTTCCAAAAGTGTTTCCGGAACACTTTTGGAACAGAAACACTTTCCCTGGCTACGATCCATACGCAGCTATATTCCATACTTTTGATTTTTTTCCCTTTTTCGTTTCACGTTGTTGCGATCTGATCCTTGTTCTGAAACAACGGACTAATGGATTGTTGATCGGGCTCCCCTACTCTGAAATGTGGATCGCGAGCCTTCCCATTGGCGCGGACCCTCCCTAGCCCATACCAAATCGCGGTGGGAGTAGAATTTTCTTTTCAAAGTTTCTTGACGATAAGAGTCGATCAACTTTCGACTTTGGTGTGGTCGTGGTGGCATGTGCAACGTGTGCATACATTTGAAGTCGTCACCGGTCCTTCTTGGAAGGTGGATCGGAAACTTCACTGGTCGATTGTGAGAGATTGATCAGTTCTGCGGAACTAGAGATTTTGGGTTCAGGGACTTGATTACGTTGGTGTCATTACTAACGCCCTTTCGGCACCTAACGTGAGTGATTTTCCTAACTAAGATTTCATGCAAGCACGAATTTTGGATGAGGTAAGTCTGATTTGGGATTTCATGTAGATTGGAAGACTAATCCTATCAATCACAACCAATATAAGGAAAGCGCAATCAAGTACATAAATGAACCACATCAATGCATATCAATTCAAATAATGGGCTTCCTAATATAGTCTTAAGGGCTTAGAGAAGGTGTGATTAAAGAACATGGGGTAAAATAGAAAGATTTGGGGACGATTCGCTCAAAGGGCGAAATCATCATCATTTTTAGAAGGTTCGGGTGTCGAATAATCCAAAATAGTCCATGGCCAGTTGATTGTGGACATTTTCTATTTTTTAGAATTTTTTTGGAATTTTATGATTTTCTTCAATTTTTGTGAGATGATTCGTCAAATAGAGGGAGAGATTGTAGCATTTTATCGCTTATGGTGAGTATACATGGGAATAGTACAATAAATGGCCACATTGATAATTAATCATAAATCTTATATCAGATGGGGAATTGAGTCGTAAATTTTTTCAGTTGGTGTAATATAATCTTAAGCCCTTTTTTTTTTTCCAAAAATTGCAACAAATCCTTTTCGCTAGTAGTTTTCATAATTCAACTATTAGGACACTTAGATCTTTGAGATATTGTTTCAATGAAGTGAAAATAGATTGGGAGCTCTATTCTTGGAGTTAAAGAGCTTATCTTTTTGTCTTATTGCCATTTTAACATCTCGGAATGGACTAAGGCGTGGATCGCGAAAAAGTTTTCAAAATTTAAGAAAGTAGGAAAAGTTTTTTTTTTTGGTCGAATGTTTGGAAGTAGGATAAATTCGTCAGTCAAATTTAAAATAGAGTGACCTGATTAAAAAATTCGTAAAAACACATGGACAGAAGGGAAAAAAAAAACTCAACAAGAGAGAAAAATGAGAAAAATTCTGGAGCCATCAGATGACAGATGATAAAACATATAGTAAGGGGCTAGGGCACATCAAAATTAAACGTACTCTTTCCGTTGACAAATCAACATGAAAGAAGGGGGGGGGGGGGGGGGCACAAATTTTTGTCGGAACGTTATTTATCTCGGGATGTCGTTGTACAGTAATAAATCACATAAAGGGAATCATTTGACAATGTTTTATATGAATCTCGCTAATAAGTGCTTGAAGGACGCGGATTAAGTCCACAAAAAAGAGTAAAATTACATTTTCAGATGTGAATAAACTCATATTTCGAGAGAGCAATATGACGTGTATGAGCTGTGATTGCGGATTCTGTCGTGTCTAAGTCTTGATTAGACCTGAGTAAGTGGGATTAATTAATCTCCCAGTTTCGCAAGATACGGTTAAGTATTAGAAACTAGAATGTGCGTGCATGATAACGCTTCTTGCCCAAAAATGGCTTCTGGCAGGAAAATGATTTTTTCAACTTTTGCTTTGAAGTAGAAGTGAAATTTTCAGCTTCTGCTTCAGAAGTTAATTTCTGATAGAGAAATGCATTTGATAACGATTAAGAGAGATATTCTTCGAAATACTATTTGAAAAAATGTTCGATGGCGGTGACCGATGGCGGTGGCGACGGCCGCGGCCGGCGAGGGCCAACTGGCGGTGGCAGGGGCCGGCCGGCTACCGGCGATGGCCGGTGGTTGCGGCGGCCACTTTCTGGTGCAGTATGTCCAAAAATCCACATGTTTGGGCTCGGATACCCAAGGAAGAAGCACGCTCTCGTCGAGGTGGTTTTCTCGACATGAGGAGAGGAAGGGGACGAACTTTTCTAGAGGAAAAAAAAAACAAAAAAACCAGACTTAGGATAAATTATACCGAGGTTGGCTAAATCATACTTTTTCTGGATTCACATTGTATGTGGAGAGAGGAGAACAGAGGTCGTAGAGCTTATGGGTATTCTGTGAAATGTGATGGTGCTTTTTTACCTACTTTGAATTGGCAAGAACTTTTGGTTCCAGTTGAAGAAGGCTGTTGCGCATTTTCCAAGGGGAAATCAGAAGGAGAAAGCTGAATTGGTCACTGCGGCACGCGAACGCGAACGATACTCCTCTCGGTCTCGGGTTTGAAATGTGATCTCCAATAAAACATTTCCTTATTCTTCATGACCAGAAAGTAGAAAATATTAATAAATATGGCCCATAGAGTTCATAATAACTCATCCAGAGATTGGCACGTGGCAATCTGGCCCCACCGGTCAAAATTTATTCTTTCCTTTCTCTCGGTTTCTTTTCGGTTTACTCTGGTATGTGATGGGATCCGGATCCTACTCTTTCCTTATATCATGCTCTCTCTCTCAAACACAAAGTTCACGGCTCCACTCGCTCTGCTCTTTCTGCCTCCGTCTTCACGACCGAATCTCTTCCCTCTGCTCTTTCTCTCTCTCTCTCTCTCTCTCTCTCTCTCTCCCCCCTCCCCCCCCAATCTTCACCACGCCTCCTCCCGGATCCCTGGCTCCCTCTTCGTGACCGAAACTTCCCGTTCAAATTGTGTTTGTTTGGGGATCAACTCATCTGTGCAGCACTGCGACGTCAATCGCGCAGCTGTTGACAATTAACTCCTATGTGCTGCACTGATGAGTTGATACCCCCAATAATCGCATTTTCACACTTTTGCATCTCAACATGTATCCTATCTCTCACCGCTGATTTGATCATGCAATAATGGCAATTAGAGTTGGAAATTGGGAAACTAAAAGTAACCACTTCAGTTTCTATCTGTGGCGGAAATGGATTTTGTAAGTCTCATAGGTTAGAGACACAGCTGATTGTTACTGCACTCTCAATTCCCCAAGCGTCCATTATGATGTGCATTGCATCCAATCACTTTGGCGGATGTCTACACTCTTAATTCGTCCTTTCTTTTCCTTTTTATTTTTCTTTTAGCCTCTTGATTTGCGAAAAAAAAAAAAAATCTTTCTCTATAAAGGACAGCTAGTATTTTCTACACAAATGCCCCAAGGAAAAATACCTGATAATATTCAGATATAAATTTTTTATTGATTAATTATTTTAATTGAGATATATTTAGAAAAATATTATTAAATTATTTATTTTTCGCGAAACAAGTAGTTTTAAGATCATTATTCATAAGTGAGGAGGTGAGGATTCCAACCGTGATTTTCTTATGGGTGTTCATGAGAAAATTAGTTCAGTTTGATGGTCTTCCATGGTCTTCAGATACCTGAAAATCTTGCCTCCTACCTGCATCGATAGTATACACTAGATTTTTCGGATTCTTTGCTTTGTCCTGTGGGAGTCTGTTGGTGGTAATTTTCTCGTGTATGCGAAAGGCTTTTTGTTTCTTGTGCCGATAGAACAAAGGAATGCAACAAAGGAGCACCCTTTTCTTAATATAAGCCCTAGTTTGCTCATTTTCAGAGCGCGTGATAATCAAATTCCGAACAGAACAGGTTCGCTTTGCTTTCATCTCGTATGTTGCACGTTCGGTCCGATAAGAGAATAGCAGAATGGAGATTAGCTGCAGTGCGTGACGCATCCACAAATGCATCGAGAAGCACACGAGTAATTTGAGCCAAAGAAAAAGAACAATAATAACACACTGCTCTCCTTCATTAGAAACCCTTAACGGGGGAATTCACCAAATGCAGGAGGAGCTAGAAGCTCAAAATTGCATCAAACTAGCATTTCGTTATACCTCCAATATGGTGTAACTAGGCACTGTATTCTCCCCACCAATGACAATACTTTTAAGAAGCGAATTATGCCGACAGCCATGGGCGAGCAACAATTGTTCGGATGTTGGAGAGAACTCTGCATAAACATGAATTAACCCGAGATCAATGGGAGACTGACAAATGTGTGCAACGCTTGCCTAATATTTACTTCATCTAAGTGTGTCAAGAAAACAAGGACTTGCAAATGAAAATAACGCATCCAAGCATTTCCTATTATCATAAATACAACAGCTTATAATAAGCGCGGACGATCGGAAAGCACATCACATTAAGAATATAAGAATATATCTAAAGATAGATACACATAAAGTCAGCCGTGAAAGTAAGGCGGAGGACTAGTTAAGCGGCAAACCTGCGTAGAACTGCATGAGGAATAGTTAAGCGGCAACTTTCTAAATGAAGAAGTGCACAAGGATCTTTCATGCCATACGGCCCGACTTTAAGCTTCACCGTGCATGGCAACTCTACAGATGGTGCTGCAGCTAGTAAAGCTGCAAGTTCGGACCAGAGTTTACTAACAACAGAATGAGGATAAATTCTCGTCACGCGGGAGATCATTAATTAAGTCCAGCTCTGTGCATCATGCATCCTGTCCATTCGATGAAATGGATAGTTTGGAATTTTCGCGGGACATCAACACTAAGTTTGAATTTGCTTAGTTCAAGTTCATGTCCTAGAAATCTTTTCGAAGGTTGTGGTTTTTCTAATAAAGCACAGTGAGAACACCCTTGATGTTTTTAAGGACGCCTTTCTTCAATAGTGCATATATCACTATATATGTTTACACAACGTACAAATATTTTGTTAACGAGTTTCTTGGGGACTCTTTTTTTTTTTTTTGGTCAGAATTCTTAGGGACATTTGATGAACATAAAATTTTGAAAACTCCTCGGCATTTGATGCATTTGTTGTTCGTGTTATGTGTGATTACTTCTTTCGAAAGTACAATATTTCAAATTAAGTATGCTTAACTGGTGCTCAAGAGCTCTAGTCATAAGCCCGTCAATTGTGGGCAATTTGCTTCTGAGGTCCAATTGGAGACCCACCTCTCGCTTAGCTTGGGCCAGATTCGCTTTAGTTGTGCAATTTTTTTCTCCTCGCTGAGTAGTGCAATTGTTTTAATTCAGTTCCTTTGGGCCTGCATTTCGGTCAATCTCATCCACCCTAATAAGCTACAATTCGACTTCTTTTGTCTCACTTCATAATTTCTTTTGGCAATAATAAAAGTTTTTTAAAAATTAAGTGTATCAATGTAAGATTAGAATTTCTGTTTATATCCGGAGTATTGTTTTTTTTTTTTTAATTTGTCTATGTATATGTTATCAAAAATAGTGTGATGGGGCTATTTGGTCGTCCGCCTACAAGATTGTCCTTTCGTTTTCCCACATTTTACATGAATTGTTAATTTCAAGTTCAGGTAAAATCAATTATCTATTTAAACCGGTTTATAGAGCTAAATTCACATATACCCAAGGCAGTAATAACTCCTTAGAGGCGGAGATTATCGCATTTTATCACTTATGGTGAGTATAATCAGGAATCATATGACAATCAATGGCCATGTTGATAATCAATTCGAATGACTGTGATCAAATTACTCATAAAAATATATTAGAAGTCCTAAATTTTATATCTGAGATAGAATCGAGTGGTCAATTTTTTCAATTGGTTTAATTCTAATCTTGAACTCTCTTTTTACAAAAAGTGCACCAAGTTCTTTTCGCAAGTAGCTTTCAAAATTTAACTGTTACGACAATTGATTTTTGAACGGACTTTCAATACAAATTAGTGCCTCTTTGTATATTTGCCTTTGTTTAATCTAAAACCTGGGTGTACGCACTTTTGCTTTTTCCAAAATGAAAATTTATACTTCACAATATACTCATGACATGTGTGTATATACTAAGTTCAAAAATATAGATGATGCCAATAATTTCTCTAAAAAATGGTTTCTCTAAAAAATGGTTTCACTAACATTTTTTTTTTCGAGACTATTTTGTGTCGAATAGTGCCATTATGCCACTTGTCAAGTAATCGACCTCGTTCGAGCAAAAAAAAGAAGAAGAAAGGTAATCAAACATGAAAATTGTTGCAAATTGTTGAATTCACTTTAGTAGGTGAATACATCCTTCTCGAAGCTTGATGGCAATCACTAACCCTTAGTAATATGAGATTGAAAAATTCTTCTGAAAGATAAGTCCATTGAAAAAGTAAATAATCCGAAATTGGAAAAGACTCACCCCTCTATTTACAATTTTACATACTCCGTCACTTTGTACTAATTGTGATTACTTTTCTTGCACGAACATAAATGAGTCTTATCTTTCCACCCGCTGAAGCCATTTCTTGAAATTGCAAGCTTACCTTTTTTCAATTGATGCTTGTTTTTTTTTTTTTTTAACAGCAAGGTATTCCAGAGCTATCCCATTTTTCAACCACTTCCTCCTTTTCTTTTACCACAGACTGTCTGTTCAAGCACGGAACGAGAAAGACGGGAGACGGACAGAGACATTGATTTCTCATATTCATGGGCAGCAAGCTTCTCAGGATCTCTCTGCTTTATTTTCATTCATTGATTGTTGATGATACGTCACTGCAAACTCTGCTCTTTTGACCAATTCGGTGCAGAGTTTGATCAAGTTCTTGATATATCTTTTTCGAAATGCCACTACTCTTGTCATTTCTTCTTGCTCTTCGTTCGTTCATTAGTGGTGAAAGATGGAAGGTTTTCATATTAAATCCTCGCACCTCTCTGGACCAGCTACTTCCACGTCATAAATGGACCATTCTTCGTTATCGAGACAAAGAATCAATAGTCACTCAATGCTAAGGAAATCTGGTCTCTTTCTTTTGTCTTGAATAGAGATTAACATCACAAGAAATATCAAATTAATATATCTTTAATATACTATAAATTATATTTTTAAAATATGAAAAATTCCCAAACTATGTTTTTGACCATAAAAATCCTAAACTAATATACTTATGATAAATTTACCCTTCGTTAAATTGAGTTAATACTGCAAAAAATATCCCAAACCTATGCACTTATGATAATAAAAAAAAGGGATAAAAACTTTAAACCGATATATCAGTGAATCGTCTCGTGTTATCCAACTCAGCAATTTGATGATTAGATTTAACGAAAACTAATGTATGATAAATTTGTCACAAATGTATCAATTTAAGATTTTTTGTGATAAAAAATAAATTGAGGTAAATTTGTTATAAATATATCAATTTAGGATTTGTGTTACTAACCTTTTAAAGAAATAGGTTCGGAAGTTGAAATCAATGTACTGAACTCGCGGTAAGTTGGCTGCTGCTTCTTTTAGCCAAGTCGAATAGAAAGAGAGCCTATGCATGCGTTTTGCATAGTTAACCATGGTTGAGTTAAAGTTGTTTATTGGCCCTTCCTTGATCACGTAGTACTTATTAAGCTTTGGTTTCATTTCAATCGTACTGTCCTAACTAAGTAACTATCATTCAGAATTGATAATGGCTACTGCTCTCGCTTGGCTTGGGGCAGCTTCTCTTTAGTTGTGTAGTTTCTTCTCGCCGCCAAGTACTGCACTTGGTTGAATTCAATTTCTTTGGGCCTTTTGCGTTTCGATCAATCCCTTCGACCCTAATAGGCCACGTGTACTAGTAAAAAAATAATGACTTCTTTTGTCTCAATTCATAATATTCTTTGAAATAATAAAAGTTTTTACAATTAAGCATTTCGATGAAAAATTAGAATTTATGTTTTATATCCACAGTACTTGTTTTTATCTGTCTATGTATGCCTTATAAAAATAGTGTGATGGGGCAATTTGGCCGTCGGTCTATAAGATTGCCCCTTACGTCATCCCACATTTTATATGAATAGTTAAATTTGAGTTAAGGTTAAATAAATTATACATTAAAACCCATCAAATACAAACAGAGCGTATAAAGCTAAATCCACATATCCAAGGCAATTATCACTCCTTAGAGGGAGAGATTGTAGCATTTTATCACTCATGGAAAGTATACTCGGGAATAATAGGACAATCAAGGTCTGTATAGCAACCATTCTGGTCCGAAAAAGTAAATTCTGAATAAAATGATATTTTATGATTCTGTTCCCCAAATGAGTTTTAAAGAATCAGAACATGTTTGGTAACTGCATAAAATTTCCGTTTCTAAAACAGAAATGCGTTTGGTAACTGCACATAATTTCTGTTCTCGAGAACAATTGCTTTTCTCAATTTTTTTTTCATTTAAGTCAAATAATTACGTGATTATTCTATGAAATTTTTCATCATACATTTTGAATTAACCAAATATTAATTCATATTGATTATCTTATATAACATTTTGCATATTGAAATATAAAAACAATTATCAAGAATCATCACAAGTCATTTTGGGGTTTCATCCAACTCTTTTGAGTGAGTGGACAACCGATACGAGCAACACCCTTGTTTCTGCAAGGAAAATACACTGCATTGCTATGCATTTTTTATTTTGAAAAATAAAATCTTAGTCTTAATTCATCCATAATTTAAGAACGAGAGCTTGCTAAGTATTCACGCTTATTATTTTTGTCTTTTTTCAAAATTTTCTTAAACTAGACTACGTCTAAAGTACATAAACCTAGGAAAATCACAACAACAAAAAAATCAAGCGAATAATAAAAAAATCATGGCATTGACAAATCGCATCATAAAGCCCTAATGAAGCCCTAAGGGCTTAGAAAAATGTGGTTTGGGTTTCATTTTCAAATGTGTTTAATCTATGAAATCTAGAAAATCTAGGCCCAAATTTATGAAAAATAGGTCAATCTAATATATCTAAGCTTCTTTTAGGGATCTTCTGAAAATTTTCTAATTTTTCAGAAATTTTCCAATTTTTTTTAATGTTATTATCTTGTGTGTGTGTGTGTGTGTATATTGTTGACACCTGAATTTTGATCAGTCTTAATATTTATCCTTGGCAGGAGCTCGCCATCAGGGAGACATTGCAGATTTTCACAACCCTTGTACACTCGTTGGAGCATATGACCAAGGGTAAGATGTATCGTTCCAATTTTTGTAAAGTTTTAGAATATACGATGACATATCCCTTTTATATTTCCAGGATCTCCAGCCTCGATGGGCAGGTAAGTATCCCTTTTCCCAATTCATTGGAGATTAAAAACTTTCAGAATTAATTCGATTCTCACATCTAAAAAGACATAGAATTCTTACTTCATTGACATTCATGTTTTAAAACATGAGATTGTCTGAACATGAATTACACATGTATGATGCATCACAAAATCCCTTTGAAGGATAAATCTTGATGAAATGAAATGAATTTTTCCAACAAGAGTCGTTTGAACTGTTCAAAAGGGTATTTTCTCATAAGAGAAGCGAGCCTAATCCAAACACGTCCCATACACACTTGAGAGATGAGGAGATTGGAAATGATAGCGAAACCTTAACCTATGGATATAAGGGTCATTCGCAACGATTACATGGATCGAGATGACAGAGGCATTTATTTCTTCATTCCAAACACTACAGATGCCCATTGAGAACCCCATTGAACGGCGATTTTCATTCTCAACCCTGTCAAGAACCATCCCACATTGGGGCAAATGAAGGTTAGTCCAACAGTATCAGAAAGTAAACGGTTTGACATTTTCTTGCTCGGACTAACATAAATCTTTGTGTGTTGTTTATATGATAATCCAAGTGTCATAGGATGACGAGAATAATTCATTTCTCTATCCTACACACTGTTATCCTTTGCACGACCAAGTTGAGCCAGCAAATTCATTTCATCAACCTATTGGTGATCATTGCATATTCCAAAGCAAAGGCAACATCACTCTAGGAATGGAAGCGTGCCAAAGTTTAAGTTGCATATCTAGCATGTTGCCGAAAATCCTAGCTCCAAAAGAAAAGAAAAACACGGGATTAAAAAAAGGGGGAAAAGAAAAATCCCTAGCATCAAGAAAAAGCAAAGTGCCTGGTAAAAAGCAAGGCTGATGTCTATTCAAAATATCCCCAGTAAAGTCTAGATATACGATGAAAAGACCCTGCAAAGGAGTCAGATCAAGATGACTACTCTCCAAATGATGTCGTGCTCAAATTGCAAACACACAAACAGACGGTCTCTTAATGTAACAAGAGACGCTTTTAAACATCCTTGTGCGCTCTAAAAGAGGAGTGTACACTTCAAGAAATGGAGATGTTCTTCGAAGGACATGTGGCAAATTTGCAATGATCACCAATGCCAAACCCTTCACAATTTCTGGGCAAAAAATAAGCCTTTTTCGATCCCCAATCCTTCCAATGTTACAACCCTGAAGCAGTCTTATCTGACTAAGACACTTGGGTTAATGTATAACTTAGCTCAAAGAAGTACGAGCAAGACTATTTCTTTCTCATTTTACAGGGTTCTTGACTTGTAAACCCGGAGCAGATAGTGAAAAATTTTGTTCAACGGCCTTGACTCAAAAGTGAGTCCCCCTTGGAAACCGATATCCAAGCCTAACACTACGGTCCCGTGAAAGACCTCCTGATCGGTCGAAATGTATGCGTTGCGAATGATCCTGAAACCCAGGCACAGGTCGGTAGGAAATTGAGCACTTTTCCTATTAAAGATCATTATCACAGAGCAGTGAGGAGCCTTCTTGGATGAGAAATACTCCAATGGATGTTTTGAGCAAACTTTTTTTGAAATTTTCAAATTGTTTGATCTAGAGTTTCCGTGCAAGGAATTTATTATCACATCTGTATATGGTAGGAATGTTTTGGATAACCTCCAGCAATCAAAATGCACATTTCATGACTAAAACTTAAGTCGTAGAATTTTGTCAGTTAGACAATTATTGTCTTCCCAAAGATTACTAATATCTTCTTGGCGAGGAAAATTTTTTCAGGTCTAAGCTTTCTGCAGGACTTTTGGCCGCCCCAAAGACTGGGTGCGTCATCCTTAGGTGAAGCCTTTTAGTAGGCAAATCTTTTCTAAGACCGATCCACAGAATGATCGAGTCTCCGACTAGCCCCGAAGAGCGGGTACGTCATCCTTTGATTCATATCAATTTGGAATCTCATAAATGGTAGAAACCGCCTGAAGGGTCAACTCAATGGTAGAAACCGCCTGAAGGGTCAATCAATGGTAGAAACCGCCTGAAGGGTCAACACAATGGTAGAAACCGCCTGAAGGGTCAATGTATGGTAGAAACCGCCTGAAGGGTCAACCAATGGTAGAAACCGCCTGAAGGGTCAAAACAAAGGTAGAAACCGCCTGAAGGGTCAATGTATGGTAGAAACCGCCTGAAGGGTCAACCAATGGTAGAAACCGCATGAAGGGTCAATGAATGGTAGAAACCGCCTGAAGGGTCAAAGGACTGGTAGAGACCGCCTGAAGGATCAACCCAATGGTCCGATCCACCATACGGATCAAAACCTTGATGAATCCCGAACGCAGGAGGATTCGTTTTCCCTAATAAGCCTTACATTAGGCAAGCCATTTCTAGTTTAGTCCACCACACGGATCAAAACCCTTGGCAAATTCCCAAATGTGGGACGCGTCTTCCTTAGGTTCCTATCAGTTAGGAATCCCATTATGGTTTGACCTAGGGGTGAGCGGTTCCAGGTTCTGGGTAGGTTCCACCTAGAACCTGGAACCTACCCGCTACTACAGGTTCCTCAATTTCTGGAACCTAGAACCTACCCTCTATACTCTGGAACCTGGAACCTACCCTGTCACAGGTTCTGGATCCGGTTTCAGGGTACCCTAAAACCTATCAATAAAACTCCATTTGCACCAAAATAGAAGAAAGTAGGGGTGAGCGGTTTCAGGTTCTATCCAGGTTCCACATATATTATTGATTGAACGATCAATGCGAATAATTACCTCTAATGACCACCATCTACTACTAAAATCTATTAACTATAACTCATACATATATACACGAAAAGTATAAAACAATAATAGAGTAAAAAACTCGATGATAAAGTAGTTTCAAATTACATACTCATTATCATCCTTATGAAATCCCTCATAATGACGTGATGACATATACTAAAAAATAATATAAAAGATTGCTTCAGGTTCCAGGTTCCGGTTCCAGGTTCCACCTACTTGGAACCTGGAACCTACCCGTCAAAGCAGGTTCCCAAATTTTTGGAACCTGGAACCTACCCTCTTACCTTGGAACCTGGAACCAATCGGTTCCTACCGGTCCGGTTCTACAGGTTCCAGGTTCTACCCTGGAACCATGCTCACCCCTAGTTTGACCTACCATACAGGTCAGAGCTTAACATCCCCAGGACACTCCGATGACAAGTCCTTAGGAATCTACTTGAACCCATCAGACACAGAAAATGCCGCAAGCATTCGACAGGTAAGGGGCAGGGAAGTCTATCTACTCCTTAACTTTCTTACATCATATCAGGGAATTGAATGAGCACATCTCTTTTTAAGGAAAAGCACACATTGATGGGCATGAAAATTGGATGTCATGATTTCTTTTCTTTTCCCAGTCGAGTCGATCGGAACACAGGTGTCACCTTGTCTTTGAGAGAAACCTCTGACGAAATTCCTCTCAAAGAGGGGCAGCTGTTGACACCTGATTTTTGATCAGTCTTTCATAGTTTATTTTTTAAAAATTCATAAAAAATCTATAAAAAGTTAAAAAAAAATTAAAAAATCATCTTTGGTAGCCTTGACCAAGCTAAAGGAACCATTTTTGATAAAAAAAAATAATTTCTCATATTTTTTAATATTTTCCAAAAATAGAAAAATACATGAAAAATGAAGAAAAATAACGTTCGATGTCGTAAAAATATAGAAAAATAGTCAATATTTTTATTTTAATTTCCTTTTCATTTTGAACTCATAAATAGTCAAAATTCAAGTTCAATTGCATGTGTTTCTTCACGACGCATAGAGTTGAATTTGGCAAAAAAATGTCATTCGAGTATTTTAATTTGTAAATTTCTACATATTTTTTAGTCTTGACGTCCAATTAGATCGACCACCATCTACAATAAATTCCCCTTGCTGAATATTTTCGTTTTTGTTTCACATGATTTCATGGTGTAAAACGCCGAGTGGATCCCCAAATATAATCGGGTCGGCATGAGCTCGATAGCTCGTCCAAGACCAAACCAGGGCACGGCGAACCCCATGTGAGTACTCTCGAACTCCTTCGATGCTTCCTAATGCTTTTCTTAGGTTAGATCGTGTGTAGAATGGCTAGGACAGCTAAATCATTCTTGAGCTGTGATTGATAAATAGGGCCTTACTAGGAATGCCATGTGATTTATTTGCATATCTAGATTCCTTGAGTTGCGCATTTTATTACTGATTGTGATTACTAGGATAATCACTTCTATCTGCATGAATTTCTAGATTTAGGGTTCATACCTTACTCATCCGCATGAATCTCAGGCTAGAAAATTCAGTCAACTTAGGTACCGAAAGGGCGTCAACTCTGACTGTTGGTGTAACTAAGTCCCCGAAACCATTTCTCTGGTTCTCGCAGAATTGAATAGAAACTCCCAACTATTCGATTGGGTGGTCCAATCACACCCTAAAAAAATGATTGGTGGCGACTCCATGGCATGCACACTTAGCACATGTCACTAGACCACACTGAAAGTCGGTCACGCATACCTCCGTTGCGATTTGGGTAATGGGCCTTGGGAGAGGCCCGCGTCCGACCAGACAGGACGACCCATTAGCCCTCGAGAGCCCGACAACCTCAAGAGGGTCGCGACAGACTGGCGACTCTGCTGGGGACTGGTTCTTAACCATTTAGTGGACTTGAGCCGATTAAAAAGTTGATTGATTCTTCTAACCTAATTTTATGCAGATGCTCTCGAAAGTGAGGTGTATATGCTAACGAATGTGTTAGATGTTTTTGTAGACGGGAGAAATAAGGGGTGAAGTGCTTGTTAACTTTGTTTTATGCAGGCAGGAGTTTTGGATGTATGATTGTGTGGATGTTTATATTGAAGCGGTGATTGTTAAATAAAATGCATGTCTATTGCTTTAGCACGACACAATGAATACACACAATTGCGCCTAAAACCCCAGGCGCCCTCTTTAGGAACACAATAGAAGGAATTGAAGATGGAATCTCCGTGAGGAAAAACATGGGGTAATCCACTTTTCAATTCCGCTCACTTCGAACTATGGATTGAGTCCCAATGCAACGATAGTTGTGCAATGGAATCGGCTCTTCCCAGAATTCGAGGTGAGAACCTTGGCTTTAGGTACCAAGCCCTATCTTTTGATTTTTAGGAGTTTTCCCTCACTTGTCTCATGCGTTTGTCTATGGAAGGTTAGTATACCTAACACTGCAAAAAATACAGAGAAGCTTGATTTTCTCTTAAGTTTGGTTGGTAAGACTTTTCTATCCCTCGAACTTGTTACAGCTCTTAATCATTATATTCATTGCATAATTCTGGTGATTGGATTAAATGCCATTTTGAGGATAGATATGTGTGTTTTCCTCCCAATGTTCTTGATGGAAGATGAAGATGGTGTCATCCCATTACGAGCGCCAAGTGGACAAGAAGAGCCTACTATGGACATCATTGAGGTATCATCTAATGAAGATGACGATTTGGAATAGGTGATCCTGAAGTCACGTCTCAAAGATCGAAACTGGGGCATCTCTAAGTATTAAGATCACATTCCTTTGTTTTATTTTTCATTTCTAGCCTTCTTGTATAGGATTTATTTTGCTGAGATCCTCTCTATCTGATCCCTTAGATTGATTGTATTAGGGATCTATTTGTGTTTATATACATTCAGATTGAAATTTGTTGTATTTCTATTGACTTGTCATTGGAATGTGATAGTGGCATTTCTTCTAATCACTCGAATACTCCAAAATCAATTTTATAATTCCTTTGGATGAAATTGAAATTGGAAGTCTTATACAACCTTTTGGCCGTATATGTGTTGACACCTGATTTTTGACCATCTATCATTGTGATTTTTATTCTTTAAAATTAGTTAAAAATATCAAAAAAGGTCATAAAATCACAAAATCAACTTTGGAAGCCTTGGGCTGGCCTTAGGAACCAATTTTGAACAAAAAATATTTTTCGGTATTTTTTTTTATTTTTATATATATTTTTTTATATTTTTCGAATTTATTTAATTATAAAAATACCCAAAAAATCAGAAAAATACCATTCGTGGTCAGAAAAATACACAAAAATATTCAATAATTTTTTTTAATTTCCTCTTCAAGTGTGTCACTTTAAATCTCGAAAATTCGGCTTGAGACACTATGTTCCTTCACAAACATAAACCCGAACCGAGCCAAAAAAAAAATGCCATTTGAGTCTTTTAATTTACAATTTTTGTATTTTTGGAGTCTTGACATTTAATATGGTTGCCCTGCATTGCAAATTAGTCCAATCTTTCATCGAAATTACATGATTACACGAATTGGACGAAATTGCATACTTTCTTTCAATTTAGTCCATGGGTTTCGGATAAAAACAAAATTAATCAAAATCCATGGACTTTCACGTGCAATTGAATGCTGGCCCACAAGTTTTTGACCCTTTTGAAGTCATGGGTGTGGTTAATTTGACTCGATTTGATCATTTAGGACCTCAATTTAGAGGATTTCATATTCGGATAATTGCTAAGAATTTGGGGGTTTTTATGTAAAGTAGAACAAATTCTCCCCAAACGATAAAAAATGTTGAACTGGGTCGGGTTGGTCGACCCAGTCAACACATTGACCAGAATTGGTCACGAGAGCAGAACACACCCGCTCATTAGCGGTGGAATCAACGAAAGCAGTCAAAAAGTTGGGAAAAGTGAAAGAAAAGAAGGGACAATGATGAACGATGGACTTCTTTTGCTTTCTTTTTTTTCTTGGATGCGATAGAGCGTGGAAAAATGGAAGAAAAGAAGGGACAATGATGGACGATGATGGCGATGGACTTCTTTTGCTTTTTCTTTTTCTTGGATGCGATAGAGCGAACCCGCGGGGGGGGGAGGATTTCTTTTTCTGGACTGTCTTCTTCTGGACAAGCGGCTTCTTCCTCCCTTTTTAATTTTTTTTTCTTTCTCCTGAAAAACTTCACTTTCTGAACTCGGCGCGTGACTCAGCCCCAATCAGCATTTCGCTTCTTGCTCCAGCCTTCAACCTATGCCTTTATCCTCCAATTCTCACGTGAAACAGCTCTAACGCCTCTGTTCAGCCGCGAATTATTCCCGTCCAACTCCGATTCGCGGCCCCTGTCATTCCCGAGCCCCGTCTCGCCGTCACGATGTCAGATCTACAAACCCGAGGCCGCAACTTCACCGATGCCGCTGCAGCTCCTCGTCATGTTCGGACGCCAGCCATCCGAACCCCGCGGTTGCTCGAGCTTCCTCTGCCGTCGTTCGTAGCCTCGGAGCCGTCCGACCTGCTCGGTCTTGACTCGAGACAGTCCAGGACCTCCGCCGTCTCTTGGAATGTCGTTCGAGATTCCCCGGTATCCACCCGGTCACCGGCCCGCTGTTGCTCTGCCGCTCGAAGCCGCTACTTCGTTCGTCGGGTGCTGCAAAAGAGGGAACGTCGGCAAGGAGATGGTGAACAGGAGGGGACGTGATCGTGGGCTGGGTTGGTTTCGATTGGGCTTGTTGTAATTTGTCTAAGTCTGGGTCTAAATTGATTATTGAAGAATAAAAGAGTGGGCCTGTTTTAGGGCCTGAGTGTACAGACTTTAGGACTGGGCTTGAAGAGCCCAGTCCGTGGTTCCGTGGATCCAGGCCGTGAAGGCCTAGGTTCACCCCTTTTTGGGTCAGGTTCAATAATCCGACCCAGATCTTTTTTTCTTTTTTTAACAGAGTTGATTTAAAAGAGGAAAAAGTTTTTTTTAAAAAAAAAATATTACAGAAAATTCAAAAACAAAATTATAGAAAATTTCCAAGGCTAAAAATGACCAAAAGAAATTGATTTGTTGTCATTTTCGGGATTTTCTCCCATTTAATTCAAAATGACGATTTTACCTCTCAAAGGATAAATCATCTTTGATATTCCGATGATTTGTGAAAATTGCTTAGAATTTGGTAACGGGTCAGGTAGGTGGTCAAACCTTATGTCTGAGATTTCCACATTTCATCGTCCTTTTAGAAAATGACGATTTTACCATTCGAATGGTAAATCGATTTCTAAAATTCCAGAAAAATCCCAAAAATAGGAAATGGCCACAATCAACTGGCTATGAAGTATTTTGGGTAATTCGGTATCCAAACCTTCCAAAAATGACGATTTTTCCATTTGGGCTAATCGTCCCCAAATCTCCTCATTTCACCCCTGGTCCGAAATCACATCTTCCCTAAACCCTCATGGCTATACTAGAGAAACCATTGATTTGAATTGATGTGCATTGATGTGATTTATTTACGTATTTGATTGCGCTTTCATTTAAATTGATTGTAATTGATAGGAATAGTCTTCCAATCTGCATGAAACCCTGAATTAAGCCCACCTCACTTAAAATTGCGCCTGCATGAACTCTTAACTAGGAAAATCACTCGCGTTAGGTACCGAAAGGGCGTTGGTAATGACACCAGCGTAACCAAGTCCCCGAACCCAAAATCTCTGGTTCCGCAGAACTGATCGATCTCTCCCAATCGGTTAGTAAGGTTTCCGGTCTACCCTCCAAGAAAGACCGGTGGCGACTCCAAATGCATGCACAAGTTGCACATGCCACCACGACCACACTGAAGGTCGAAAGCGATCGACTGTTATCGTCGAATCCCTTTGAAAAATACTCCCGCCGCGATTTGGTATGGGCCTGAGAGGGCCCGCGCCGATCCAAGGCCCGCGATCGGTAATCCATTAGCCGCGTCTGCTTTCGGACGGGTCGCGACAGCTGGCGACTCCACTGGGGACTTTGCTCTAGAACATATGGTTCTAGACCTCAAGTGGACTTAGGCCGTAATTAAAATGCTGAGTGATTTTTCTAACCATGCAGGCGCTCTTGAAGGTGAGGTAAGTCCGCTTACGATTGGTGTTATATGTTTTTGCAGATTGGAGAGATAAGGGGTGTAGTCCGTGATTAACATTGTCTTATGCAGGTTGGCGTAGGAATGTATGTTATGTGGATGATTTGAAGTGCTGATTGATAAACTGTTGCGCATGACTTGCATTGTGATACTTACAACACATGAACACATACAATCGCGCCTAAAACCCCGGGCGCCGCCTATAGGAAAACAATAGAAGGGATTGAAAATGGAACCTCCGTGAGGAAAAACACGGGGTAATCCACTTTTCAATTCCGCTCATTTTGAACTATAGATCGAGCCCCAATGCAACGATAGCTGTGCAATGGAATCGGCCCTTTCTAGAACTCGAGGTGAGAACCTTAACCTTAGGCGCCAAACCCTCTGATTTTTTTAGAAGTTTGCCATCACTTGTCTCATGCGCATGTCTTTGGGCGGTTGGTACACCTAAAACTGCACATAAGTCGATGAGTTGGGTTGGTAAGACTCTCTATTCCCCCCAAATCTATCACTGTTCATATAAATATAGGCATTTCATTCATTGCATTCGGGTGATTAGTTTAAATGCCATTTCTAGGATAGATATGTGTGTTTGTCCCCAACGTCCTTGATAGCAGACGAGGAAGGTGATATCCCACGACGAACACCGAGTGTGCGATAAAGGAGCCTACTATGAACATTTATTGAGGTATCACCCAATGAAGATGACAAGTTGGGGCAGGTGATCCTGAAGTCCCGTCTCAAAGATCGAAGCTGAGGCATCCTTAAACGTTAGGATCACATTCCTTTGATTTGTTTTTCACCTCTAGCCTTTTTTGTATAGGATTCATTTTGCTGAGATCCTCTCTATCTTATCCCTTAGATTTATTGTATTAGGGATCTATTTGTGTTATGTATATCCGAGTTGAAATTTGCTGTATTTCTTTTGGTTTATCATTGGAATGTGGTAGTGGCATTTATACTAATCACTCGAATTTGCCAAAATTAATTTTATAATTCCACGGGAGGAAATTGAAATTGGAGGTCTGACACGACCTTTTTAGCCGTATAGGGCAATCCAATCACAATTTCGCCAGAAGGAACTATAAACTTGAAATTGGCTCATGCGTGTTTTGCATCATTGGTAATCCATGATAATTGATCAGGATTATATCTTGTACTTTTGAACATTCCATTGATTTTCTTGGAATTGATCAAAAGCGATTATCGTGAATTACATTCCTTTCAATAGCATGCTTTCCTTCGAGGAATACTGATAAAAACTTTTCGCACAAGATTAAAACCCTTGTAAAGTTTTTGTCCTTATTAATCACAAGCAAGCATAAGATTGAAAGGGGTCTATGCTTTCTTTT
The DNA here is from genome assembly GCA_021437785.1 of Rhodomyrtus psidioides. Taxonomy (NCBI): domain Eukaryota; kingdom Viridiplantae; phylum Streptophyta; class Magnoliopsida; order Myrtales; family Myrtaceae; genus Rhodomyrtus; species Rhodomyrtus psidioides. Next base: position 4,706,213 of record JAILYB010000027.1, on the reverse strand, counting down.
TCAAATTATTCCTTCTGACTCGGTCTTTTCATTCGCAGGTGAAAAACAAGTAGTATAGAGAAATCTTTTCTTGGACAAATCTGCGACTATTCTCCCATCTGATCATAAACGAGTTAGAAAATCAAGACATATTCGCTCGATTTATTGACTCAGCTCGCCCAAGTTGAAAGTATTCGGACGTTCGAAGAAATGAACTGTACAAAAGTAAAAGCACACACACGGGAGCTTTCATTCATTTCGCTCAATCGAAAGAATTCCAAAGCGGGTTAATACAGATTAGCGAGGCGGAAAAGTAAAGTCAAAGTGAGCCCTAATCAGCAACACGAAGGAGCTCAACTGGCCCTCCATGTTACTGATCCTCTGCCTGCACTCACTGCTCCGCATATCAAAATCCGCCAGCTGGAGAAGAAGGCGCTTGCACTCATTCTTAAGATCAGCAACCTTGGCTCTGTGATCTTCAGTAGCAGATTCCAGGTCCCGGACCAATTCCCTCCCACGGGATACATCCACCGTAACGGTATCGAGTCGCTCTTCCAGCCACTCACTCTGAAACTTCAACATGATGTTACGACGATCGTGCTCATAGGTGGTCAGGCACAAGGCCAAACGCTCCACCAAATTTCCCCGTTCACGAAGCATCGTTGAGACTCGCTCGTTGGCAGTTTCCATAACCTTATTGTGGTTGTCAGCTACGAAGTTAGTCAACGTCAGGCAGTCACAGCGGTCTTCGTAGCGGGCTCGTAAGACACGAGCCATGAGAACTTCCCGGTGAGCAACACGGTAAGCCTCCAGAAAGTTTGCAAAGAGGGCCGGGAAGGTTTTATACTCCTTCTCCAACTCAGTACCCTCGATGGAAGTAGCGTCTGTGGCCTCGAATAGAACGCGGATCTCAGCCTCGATCTCCAGATGATCGGCTATATAAGCATAGCCCTGACCCAAGAGATTGTAGAGTTTTTCCCATCGGGCCGGGACTGCGGTTGAAAAAACGCAAGCATGGGAAGAGTCAGAGGAAGAAACAGAAGGTGAAGCCATTTCTCGTTGGAAGATGGAGGGGAAGACGAGTGCGATGGAATGAATGAAAGTGAAAGCTGGGCAAAGGAGAGCACTAACCTTCTCCCCGTTTCATAGTAGCTCAAAGATGGAGAAAAGTTACAGCAATAATGCTTGTGGAGCCGGGGTAATCAAGTAAAGCAGAGGCCGCTCCTCCCGTGAATCACGACGCCCGCCTTGATCCGCGATTTCAGGCATGTCGGACAAAAGTTGTAAATAAAAAAAATAATAAATAAAAAAATAAAAATCATCGGTTTCATCATATTAAGTCTGAGCGGGAGACGCGCGTAGTTACGCTTTCTTGAAAACGAAGTGGGAGACAGACGTAGACATCGAGAAATGAAATCGATTCGGCGCCTTTCCGTGCTGAAAAGAGAAAAGAGGACGACAAAGCAGGAAACACGGAATCTTGGGAGAGACGTTCACTTGATGATCTTCGTCCATATTTAGAGAACGTTCCCTGGGCAGGTAGAATCACTCAAAAGAAAGTTTGGAGAGAGTAAGCATACCAGAGAAATTACAAAACCCAGAATAAGTAAAAAAAAAGATATCGAGCGACCTCTCCCTGATCCGATATGTTTGGGAGCTGCCGTCAGTTGTTAGAAGTGATCGGCCCAAATATCTTAGATATCGTCCAATTCAAAGACCTCGAAGGTTATGGGATCCAACTTGATACCGAAGTCAGGGAATCCTACCCTTTCGGCAGCAAAGCGCGGGAACCCGATGGTGACGACAGTGGTAAGAGGTGTTTCTCACGTTACACCCCAGATCAAGTTCGAGAGCTTGAAGCGGCCTTCAGCGAGAACCCTCTCCCGAGTAGGGAACAGAGAGGGAAGCTAAGCCAGAAAGTGGGACTGAAACCCCAGAAGATTAAAGCTTGGTTTGAATATAGGCGAGTCAAATTGAGGGCCCGAAACAGACAACAAGAAATTGCCATTCTAAAGGAGGAAAACGAAAAGCTTCGAGTGGAGAACATAAGGTATAAAGAAGCTCTCGACACTATTCTTCGTCCTAACCGTGACGGTCCTATCGCCCTTGGTGAAATATCCCTAGACGAGTCATGTTTAGGGACCGATAACGCTCCTTCATCGTCTCGCCCCCCTGCACAACTTTCGAGACAATCAGATCTTGTTCCCGACCGTGAAAGGATAAGCCGGCGTTGGATGCCTGAAATTGAAGATAAATTTATTGACGCGGTTCGGCGGATAGGGATCGACGCGGCGCGTCCACGACAAATACTCAAGATCATGAATGTACCTGGGCTAGCTAATACAAGCGTTAGGAACCGCCTTAGGTACCATAGGAGGTTGCTGAAAGAAGGCAAGGTAGCACTAAAGCTGAAAAGGGCCGGTCTGAATGTAGACGACTGGTATGCCTACAACTGCGACACTTCTCCACTCGAACAGCAGCCGGTCACCAGTGTTCTTCCCATTAGCGATCAACCTATTGCGTCCAGTACTCAGATACCTGCCCAACTCAAAGAACCTGGCGACTTCCTTGACGAAGACCTTCATCCACGGGTCGATCAGCTGAATCCCCCTTTGAGTCATCTCAGTACCCTACAAGATTATTTGCCACAATCCCCGCGAATAGGGACCCCACGATATGAACACCAGCCTGTCGTTAGTGCTCTTCCAAGGGCGAACCCAGTGTTAGCAAGAGATACACGTGTAAATTTGCAGGGCAACGATGGGAATTTCAGCTCGAGGAACCAGTTTGTTCATGCCGAAAGTAGTGGAAGGAATCTATTGCCAGCAATTGAAGATGCCCGACTTGAACATCAATGGCTCGAAGACTCGAACAACTTCCTTGGCGATGAGTTCAATCTTTGGCTCGATCAATTTGGAGCCGGAGAACCATCGCAGTGGTGACGCAAGGCCGGTGATCAAGCGTCTGATGCAAGGCATGGTTACTCGATGAAAAATGTTTAGAAGAAAGGGGTTGAATACTCCTATTGAATATGTTGTTGATCGCACTGTAAGGTTCCCACGGGAACATCTTTCATTAATGTCTAGAACTAATTGCGCGTGAGTGTCAACACCACCCTTTGAGCATCTTCAAGCCGAGGGCCGTGGATTAATCACTTAATCCGTGGAGCAAGTTCCATGAACCATAATTATCACCTGCGGAGCATAATGGAATCTACCCCTTCAACACGAAATACGTTTGGCCGCGAAGCCACCTATTTGGTAAAACGATGTATCGTTCCTAAACGATCTCCAATCGGATACCGAAGTAATGTCTTCTTTCTTTTCCTTCTCAGTTGATAAACATGGATAAATCACTCAAGGAGACATGCGTTCAAATAGCAGAATAGACGCTGCCCAGCTGGGGGCAGATGAACCATTGATGTACAAACACTCCAAGCATGGATAGGCGAATTTGATAGATGTTGTTCATATCAATACGCAACATCAGAATGGGATGAAAATCAAGAGTAAAGTTGTATCGTCCCAATTTGTCTTGAATTTGGGAATATGAATTGACACTTATTGTTTATCCTTGACAGGGGAGCCGCCTTGCAGACGAACAGGTTTTTACATCCCATGTACTACTCGTTAGAGTACATGACCAAGGGTAGGATGTATCGTTTCGATTTTTGAAAAATTCGTGAACATACAATGATATGCTTCTTTTACATTTGCAGGGATCCGCAGCTGCGACGGGCAGGTAAGTATCCCTTTTCCCAATTAGCTGGAGATAAAAAAATGTCAGAATCCTTTCAGCCGGCGTAAAGATTTTCCAATGCATCGATATTCATGATTTAAATCGGGAGGTTACTTGAAGCATGAATAGAACATACACGGTACATCACAAAATCCCCTCGACGGATAAATTTTGGAGAAAAGGAAATGGATTTTTCCAAATATGATTATTCTTCAAACCATTCAAAAGAAAGTTGCCTCAAAAGAGAGGCAAACCCAGTCCAAACACATCCTACATACACCTGAGAGATGAGTGGAGCGAATCAGACAGCAAAATCTGGACCTACTGAAGTAGGGACCATTCGCAGCGATTACATGGGTTGGGACGATGGAGGCATTCGTTTCATATTCCCCAAACACTCCAGGTGACTGTTGATAACCCCTTTGAACGGCGGTTCTTATTCTTAACCCTGTCAAGAACCACCCCACACCGGGGCAAAAAGGAAGTAAGTCCAGCAGCGTCAGGAGAAAATGGTTAGAAATTTTCTTACTCGGACTAATTAATCTTTGTGTGTTGTTTATATGGTAATCCAAGTGCCATAGGATGACGAGAAGCATTCATTCTTTATCCCATACACTGTATCATTTGCACAGCCAAGTTGAGCCTGCAAATTCATTTCATGAACCCATTGGTGATCATTCCAAGACGGATGTCGCACCACTTCAAAAATGGAAGAGTTCAAGACTCAGGGATTACGAAGAGAATTCCCGGACTGATATTTAAAGCATGTTTAGACTATATGTCTAACATGATCCCATGAAGATGAGAAAAAGGGGGATTTCAAAAATGAAAATGAGAAAAATCCCCGGCATCAAGAAAAAGCAAAGTGCCTGGTAAAAGCAAGGTCGATGCTCATGTAAGTTGTTTGATTGATCCGCAATGAAGCCGGATGGGAAAAGAGGAAATCTCTAAAGGAGTCAGATCAAAAAGACTACTCCCCAAATGGTGTCAAGCGTGGAGCAGAGACGCAGACAGAGTCGTCAGTCTCTTAATGCGACGAAACGCTCTCTGAAGAGCTGGTGCACACCTCAAAATCGATTGCGCATCCCAAAAACTGAAGGTGCAGAGAGGAAAAGGCAGGTGGTAAATTTGCAATGATCACCAATGTCAAACCCTTCGTAATTTCTGGGCCAAAAACAAGCCTTTTTCGGTCCCCAATCCTACCAACATCATAACCCTGAAACAGTCTTCTCTGACTAAGACACTTGGGTTAACATATAGCTTAGCTCGAAGAAGTACGAGCAAGACTATTTCTTTCTCATTTTGCAGGGTTCTTGATTTGTAAACCCGTAGCAGATGGTGAAGACTTGCATTCAATGGCCTCGACTCCAAGTGGGTCCCCCTTGACAACCAATATCCAAGCCTAACATTACGGTCCCATGGAAAACCTCCAGATCGATCGAAATGTATGCGCTGCGAATGATCCTGAAACCTAGACACAGGTTAGTAGGAAGTTGAGCGCATTCCGTACAAAAGCCCATTATCACAGAGCGGTGAGGAACCCTCTTGGAGGAGAAATTCTCCAATGGATGTTTTGAACAAACTCTTTTTGGAAATTTCAAATTGTTTGATCCAGATTTGCCGCGCAAGGAATTTGTGATCGCATCTGTATGTTGCAGGAATGTTTTGGATAACCTCCAGCATAAAAATGTACATCTCACGATTAAAACTTAAGTCACACGGTTCTTGTCAAATGGACAGCCGTGGTCTTCCCAAAGATTACTAATGTTTTCTTGGTGAAGAAAAATCTTTCAGGCTCAAACTTCTGCAGGATACCAGGAGAACCCAGCTCCCAGAATGTCGCCTCAATAGACTCAAGCAGTCTCATCGGACGTGGAGAACCCTCGTCATGAGACCCCTTTTCAAAGCAAACTGATGGTAGAAACCGCCTGAAGGGTCAAATCAAGGTAGAAACCGCCATAAGGGTCAACACGAGGTAGATACCGCCTTAAGGATCAACACGAAGGTTCGATCCACCATACGGATTAAAATCCTTGGCAAATCCCAAAGCATGGGATGCGCCTCTCTTAGGTTCCTACTAGTTAGGAATACCATAATGGTATGACCTACCATACGGGTCAGAGCTTAATCTCCATAGGATATTCTGAATGATGAGTCCTAGGTATTTGCTTGAAAGTTGTCGCAACCGGCAGCCCATGTTCAAATTGTTAGAGCAAACCATTGATTAATTTGAGTTTTTATCAAAAGACTTAAGGGTCCGGTGTCATAGCATTTCTTTTCCCCAGTCGAGTCGGTTAAGATTCAAGTGTCATTTTGTCTTTGAAAGCAACCTCTGACGAGCTCACTCTCAAAGAGGGGCAGCTGTTGACACCTGATTTTTGACCATCTATCATTGTGATTTTTATTCTTTAAAATTAGTTAAAAATATCAAAAAAGGTCATAAAATCACAAAATCAACTTTGGAAGCCTTGGCCTGGCCTTAGGAACCAATTTTGAACAAAAAATATTTTTCGGTATTTTTTTTTTATTTTTTTTATATATATATTTTTTTATATTTTTCGAATTTATTTAATTATAAAAATACCCAAAAAATCAGAAAAATACCATTCGTGGTCAGAAAAATACACAAAAATATTCAATATTTTTTTTTAATTTCCTCTTCAAGTGTGTCACTTTAAATCTCGAAAATTCGGCTTGAGACACTATGTTCCTTCACAAACATAAACCCGAACCGAGCCAAAAAAAAATGCCATTTGAGTCTTTTAATTTACAATTTTTGTATTTTTGGAGTCTTGACATTTAATATGGTTGCCCTGCATTGCAAATTAGTCCAATCTTTCATCGAAATTACATGATTACACGAATTGGACGAAATTGCATACTTTCTTTCAATTTAGTCCATGGGTTTCGGATAAAAACAAAATTAATCAAAATCCATGGACTTTCACGTGCAATTGAATGCTGGCCCACAAGTTTTTGACCCTTTTGAAGTCATGGGTGTGGTTAATTTGACTCGATTTGATCATTTAGGACCTCAATTTAGAGGATTTCATATTCGGATAATTGCTAAGAATTTGGGGGTTTTTATGTAAAGTAGAACAAATTCTCCCCAAACGATAAAAAATGTTGAACTGGGTCGGGTTGGTCGACCCAGTCAACACATTGACCAGAATTGGTCACGAGAGCAGAACACACCCGCTCATTAGCGGTGGAATCAACGAAAGCAGTCAAAAAGTTGGGAAAAGTGAAAGAAAAGAAGGGACAATGATGAACGATGATGGCGATGGACTTCTTTTGCTTTCTTTTTTATCTTGGATGCGATAGAGCGTGGAAAAATGGAAGAAAAGAAGGGACAATGATGGACGATGATGGCGACGGACTTCTTTTGCTTTTTCTTTTTCTTGGATGCGATAGAGCGAACCCGCGGGGGGGGGGGGGAGGATTTCTTTTTCTGGACTGTCTTCTTCTGGACAAGCGGCTTCTTCCTCCCTTTTTAATTTTTTTTTCTTTCTCCTGAAAAACTTCACTTTCTGAACTCGGCGCGTGACTCAGCCCCAATCAGCATTTCGCTTCTTGCTCCAGCCTTCAACCTATGCCTTTATCCTCCAATTCTCACGTGAAACAGCTCTAACGCCTCTGTTCAGCCGCGAATTATTCCCGTCCAACTCCGATTCGCGGCCCCTGTCATTCCCGAGCCCCGTCTCGCCGTCACGATGTCAGATCTACAAACCCGAGGCCGCAACTTCACCAATGCCGCTGCAGCTCCTCGTCATGTTCGGACGCTAGCCATCCGAACCCCGCGGTTGCTCGAGCTTCCTCTGCCGTCGTTCGTAGCCTCGGAGCCGTCCGACCTGCTCGGTCTTGACTCGAGACAGTCCAGGACCTCCGCCATCTCTTGGAATGTCGTTCGAGATTCCCCGGTATCCACCCGGTCACCGGCCCGCTGTTGCTCTGCCGCTCGAAGCCGCTACTTCGTTCGTCGGGTGCTGCAAAAGAGGGAACGTCGGCAAGGAGATGGTGAACAGGAGGGGACGTGATCGTGGGCTGGGTTGGTTTCGATTGGGCTTGTTGTAATTTGTCTAAGTCTGGGTCTAAATTGATTATTGAAGAATAAAAGAGTGGGCCTATTTTAGGGCCTGAGTGTACAGACTTTAGGACTGGGCTTGAAGAGCCCAGTCCGTGGTTCCGTGGATCCAGGCCGTGAAGGCCTAGGTTCACCCCTTTTTGGGTCAGGTTCAATAATCCGACCCAGATCTTTTTTTCTTTTTTTAACAGAGTTGATTTAAAAGAGGAAAAAGCTTTTTTTAAAAAAAAATATTACAGAAAATTCAAAAACAAAATTATAGTAAATTTCCAAGGCTAAAAATGACCAAAAGAAATTGATTTGTTGTCATTTTCGGGATTTTCTCCCATTTAATTCAAAATGACGATTTTACCTCTCAAAGGATAAATCATCTTTGATATTCCGATGATTTGTGAAAATTGCTTAGAATTTGGTAACGGGTCAGGTAGGTGGTCAAACCTTATGTCTGAGATTTCCACATTTCATCGTCCTTTTAGAAAATGACGATTTTACCATTCGAATGGTAAATCGATTTCTAAAATTCCAGAAAAATCCCAAAAATAGGAAATGGCCACAATCAACTGGCTATGAAGTATTTTGGGTAATTCGGTATCCAAACCTTCCAAAAATGACGATTTTTCCATTTGGGCTAATCGTCCCCAAATCTCCTCATTTCACCCCTGGTCCGAAATCACATCTTCCCTAAACCCTCATGGCTATACTAGAGAAACCATTGATTTGAATTGATGTGCATTGATGTGATTTATTTACGTATTTGATTGCGCTTTCATTTAAATTGATTGTAATTGATAGGAATAGTCTTCCAATCTGCATGAAACCCTGAATTAAGCCCACCTCACTTAAAATTGCGCCTGCATGAACTCTTAACTAGGAAAATCACTCGCGTTAGGTACCGAAAGGGCGTTGGTAATGACACCAGCGTAACCAAGTCCCCGAACCCAAAATCTCTGGTTTCGCAGAACTGATCGATCTCTCCCAATCGGTTAGTAAGGTTTCCGGTCTACCCTCCAAGAAAGACCGGGTGGCGACTCCAAATGCATGCACAAGTTGCACATGCCACCACGACCACACTGAAGGTCGAAAGCGATCGACTGTTATCGTCGAATCCCTTTGAAAAATACTCCCGCCGCGATTTGGTATGGGCCTGGGAGGGCCCGCGCCGATCCAAGGCCCGCGATCGGTAATCCATTAGCCGCGTCTGCTTTCGGACGGGTCGCGACAATAGGGCAATACAATCCCAATTTCGCCAGAAGGAACTATAAACTTGAATTGGTTCATGCATGTTTTGCATCATTGGTAATCCACAATAATTGATCAAGAGTATTCGTGTTTTTCAAATTTAATGAAAAGATAGATATCCAAATTACTCTCGTTCTTAGCAAACAGCTTTAATTTGGATACCGTATCTTCAATTGAATTTAAAACACATCGTAATTGTGTACTTTTGAACATTCCATTGATTTTCTTGGAATTGATCAAAGGCGATTATCGTGAATTACATTCCTTTCAATGATATGTTTTCCTTTGAGGAATATTGATAAAAGCTTTTGCACAAGGCCAAAACCCTTGTAAAAGCTCTTATCCCTATTAATCACAAGTAAGCATAAAATTGAAAGGATTTATGCTTTATTTTTCAAATTCTTTCTTCTGATTCTGCCTTTTCATTTGAAACAGGTTAAAAACAAATAGAGAAGAGAAGTCTTTTTGTGGATAATCGCGGTGGGAGGTTTCTTTATCCGATCATAAGCAAGATTAAAAAATCAAGATGTACACGCTCGAATCATCAATGTCAAAGCGCAGCTTGCCTAGGTTGAGAGTGGTCAGGTGTTCGAGAAAGTCAGCCATACAGAAGTTGAGACACACACATTAGAGCTTTCATTCATTTCGCTCAATCGAGGGACCTTAAAAGCAGATCATACAAATCATCGGGGTGGAAACATAAAACCGCAATGAGCCCTAATTAGCATCACAAAGGAACCAAGTTGGCCCTCCATATTATTGATGCTTTGCTTATACTCACCACCTCGAGACTCGAGATCTGCAAGCTTAAGAAGAAGGCGTTTACATTCCCCTTTAAGATCGGCAACCTTGGTCCCGTGATCTTCGGCGGCTATTTCCAAGTCCCGAACTAGTCCTCTCCCATGGGCTATATCCGTGGTAATGCTGTCAAGCCTTTCTTCCTGCCACTCACATTGAAACTTCAACACGACATTACGACGGTCGTGCTCATAGGTGGTCAGGGATAAGGCCAAGCGCTCCACTAAATTTCCCCTCTCGCGAAGCAACATCGAGACTCGCTTGTTGGCGAACTCAACAGCCTTTCTGTGACTATCGGCCACAAGGTTGGCCAACACCAAGCAGTTGGACCGATCCTCATAGCGAGCTCGCAAAACGTGAGCCACGGTAGCTTTTCGATGAGCGACACGGTAAGTCTCTAAAAAGTTTATAAAGAGGGTTGGGAAGATTCTATATTCCCTCTCTAAATTAGTGCCCTCGATGGAGGTGGTGTCTATTTCCACGAGCAAAATACGGATTTCATCTTCAGTTTCTGGGTGATCGGCTATATGAGCATAGCCTCGACCGAGGAGGTTATAGAGTTTTTCCCACTGGGCCAAAATTTCGGCCGAGAAAACGCGAATAGGAGAGGAGGTCATTTTCGTTGGAGTGAGGGAGAAAAAGATGAGTGTGGTAGAGTGATTAAAATACGAAAAGACAATTATGTAAGAGTGTTAATCTTCTCTGCATTAACTCCTCCTTTTATAGCAACTCGAGAATGAAGAAAGGCATAGCAATAATGCTCGTGGAGCCAAGTTAATTGGGTAAAGCAATGGTGGCTCTTTCGGTGAACCATCAGATCTGTCCCAGTCCGCGATTTCAGGCTTGATAAACCTAAAAAAGTTGTAAAAAGATATGTCGGTGTCACCATATTAAAATTGAACGGGCGTTAAGCGCAACTATCGAAAAAAGTTGCGAAAGGATTTGGCGGTCCCATCATATTAAAAAATTGAGCGGGTGTTGACACCTGATTTTTTACCATTTATTATTGTGATTTTTATTCTTTAAAATTAATTAAAAATATCAAAAAAGGTCATAAAATCACAAAATCAACTTTGGAAGCCTTGGTTTAGCCTTAGGAACCAATTTTGAACAAAAAATATTTTTCGGTATTTTTAATATTTTTCGAGTTTATTTAATTATAAAAATACCCAAAAAATCAGAAAAATACCATTCGTGGTCAGAAAAATACCCAAAAATATTCGATAATTTTGCTTTAATTTCCTCTTCAAGTGTGTCACTTTAAATCTCAAAAATTCGGCTCGGGTCACTATGTTCCTTCACAAACATATACCCGAACCGAGCCTAAAAAAAAAAAAAAAAATCCTTTTCGAGTCTTTTAGTTTTCAATTCTCACTTTTTATAAGCTATGACATTGGATTCTAAAGTCTTAAAGTGCAATTAGGTCAATTTGCCCTCCAATTTAATCAATTTTTACCAAAAGGGCTTAATTGCACATTTTTCTTTCAATTAGTCCCCGGTTTCACGGATGTATACGTATGCTCTACGTATTTATACGTCATACATATTTATACGTTAAGCATATTTGTACTGTTTGGTAACCTCTTTAACTCTTGTAATAATAATAATGGTTATTATTTTTAACACCTTTGTTAGTGCCTTTTTTTTTTAGCATTTTTGTATTGTGAGTGCTATTGCTAGTGCTATTTTTAAAATAACATTTTTGTATTATAAATTGTGAGTGCTATTGTTAGTGCTATTTTTAAATGACATTTATTTATCATAAATTGTGAGTGCTATTGTTAGTGCTATTTTTAAATGGCATTTATTTATCATAAATTGTGAGTGCTATTATTAGATAGAATTTATAATTGTTAGTGCTATTTTTAAATAGCATTTTTGTATTATAAATTGTGAGTGCTATTGTTAGTGCTATTTTTAAATAGCATTTTTGTATTATAAATTGTGAGTGCTATTGTTAGTGCTATTTTTAAATGTCATTTATTTGTGAGTGCTATTTTTAGATAGAATTTATAATTGTTAGTGCTATTTTTAAATACAATTTATTGGAAGGTATTTTTGGCTATAAAAGGATGGCAAGAGTTTTGAGGTTGAGGGGGGAGACATTTTGTAGAGTGTGCAAATTTTTGAGAGCTTAGAGAGAAGAACACAAACACTCTCTATATTCTCATAATCTTGAGTGAGCAAAATATACTAAGTTCGGAATATTGATTCCGCATATTGCTAGCACAATTGTTGTGGAGTTATTAGTCGTCTCCCCGTTCGTCAATTGGTGGTGCGTCTGAACTAGATGCCTAACACTTGTGGAGGCTGAGATCGAAGAACATCGAACCGACACCTCCGTTCAAGCACGCTACAAGAGGTAATCTATTTACTCCCTTTGAGGCTTTGTGATTTTTTTTCGATTGAAATGCACGAAGTACGCCTCTGGAGATACATGTATGGGTTGTTATTTATTTCCGCTACGTGTTACGTGGATCCCAACAGTGGTATCAGAGCCAATCCTTAGGTGTTTTCGGGCATTTAATTGATTTTTGCAATTTTTGCAATACTATGGCCAATATGTATTAACGAATTGTTCGTCTTACATGGCTAATGGAGGTTGATTGTTTTGATATGATAAATTAATCAACGTAGCAAAAATTGAGACTAAATCAATTTTGAATCGAAAATTTATGGCTATCTTATTTTACGTAAAAATTCTGAATATGATTCAACGTAGAATTTTTATTGTGCCTTCCTAAGTTTTAAATTGTGAATTTATTACTTACGTGGAAGCGTGGTGATCATGGAAAAATCCCTAATCAATGTGATTGATGTATATATGAATGTATGATGATTATTTATATATTTGGGGTTGTAATTATTAAATGGAGGCTGCGTACTCCTTTTATTTTTCATGTAATCTTTATTTTTAGCATAGTCAATTGTTGATGTAAATGCTACGAGGATTACGTGGAGGAGCCTTTTAAGTCGGCGAGCTCTTTGGGGCCCAATTTTTGAAGAGTTCAAGAAACCAAGAAGAAGCGAAGAGCGGCTCTCCGTTATTAAAATATTAAAATGATTAAATGTGGTCTCATTGGCTCGAGACCCATTAAATCATAATTCCATGATCACCACGTAGGATAGATGTTTATGTGATTGACATCTATTTATTTCTTATGATTACGTGAGCATGTTAAACTGGTTAATGTGCAAAGTCAGACTTACCTCACCCAAAATTGCGCCTGCATGAAATCCTAGTTAGGAAAATCACTCGCGTTAGGTACCGAAAGGGCGTTGGTAACGACACCAGCGTAACCAAGTCCCCGAACCCAAAATCTCTGGTTCCGTAGAACTGATCGATCTCTCCCAATCGATCAGTAAGGTTTCCGGTCTACCCTCCAAGAAAGACCGGTGGCGACTCCAAATGCATGCACAAGTTGCACATGCCACCACGACCACACTAAGGTCGAAAGCGATCGACTCTTATCGTCGAATCCTTTTAAAAAATACTCCCGCCGCGATTTGGTATGGGCCTGGGAGGGCCCGCGTCGATCCAAGACCCGCGATCGGTAATCCATTAGCCGCGTCCGCTTTCGGACGGGTCGCGACAGCTGGCGACTCCACTGGGGACTTTGTTCTAGAACCTATGGTTCTAGACCTCAAGTGGACTTAGGCTGTAATTAAAACGCTGAGTGATTTTTCTAACCCTGCAGGCGCTCTTGAAGGTGAGGTAAGTCCGCTTATGATAGGTGTTATATGTTTTTGCAGATTGGAGTGATAAGGGGGGTAGTCTGTGATTAACATTGTCTTATGCAGGTTGGCGTAGGAATGAATGATTGCGTGTATGTTTTATATTGAAGCGGTGATTGTTAAATAAGATGCATGTTTATCGCTTTAGCATGACACCGAAAATACACACAACCGTGCCTAAAACCCCGGGCGCCGCCTATAGGAAAACAATAGAAGGGATTGGAAATGGAATCTCCGTGAGGAAAAACACGGGGTAATCCACTTTTCAATTCCGCTCATTTCGAACTATGGATCGAGCCCCAATGCAACGATAGTTGTGCAATGGAATCTGCTCTTTCTAGAACTCGAGGTGAGAACCTTGACCTTAGGTGCCAAATCCTTTGATTTTTAGAAGTTTTATCCTCACTTGTCTCATGTGTATGTCTTTAGATGGTTAGTATATCTAAAACCACCTAAAAAAAAAAAATCGGTGATCCTGGAGTCATATCTCGAAGACAGGAACTGGGGCATCTCCAAGTGTTCGGACCACATCCCTTTGATTGATTTGACATTCTTAGTTCTCTTGTATAAGATTAATTTTGCTGAGATCCTCTCTATCTCGTCCCTTAGATTGATTGTATTAGGGATCTATTTGTATGGTATACATCTTGATAAAGCTCATGGGGGCAAATTTCCCAAACCCGTGGAGCATAGTGGAATTCGTCCCTTCAATGCAAAATGCATTTGGCCACAGAGCCACTCGTTTGGTGAAAGGACGTATCGTTCCTAATTGATTTTTAATCAGATCTGAGGATAAGTTTTTCTCCATTTTTTTATGTCAGGTGATAAAAGATACAATGCACCCAAAAGCTCATGCATTCAAATGACAAAACAGACGTCCCCCAGCTGGGGCAAATGAACCGTAGGCGTTGCAAATACCTTCAAGCACGGATGGAGGAATTTGATAGATATTGTTCATATCAATATGCAGCATCAAAACGGAATGCAAATCAAGTGTAAAAGGACGTATCATTCCAAAATGATTATTTTCTTGATATGGGAATAATGCTTCATTTCTTTTTCCTCTCATATGATGATTAAGAGCAGAGGACGCAGGATGTGATGCTTTCAAATAACAAACAGGGAACATCAAATACCTCAAATGGTGACTGTGATCGAGAGAATCACCAAACCGCTACATGACGAATCCCAAGAATATCAGGCTGTCTTGAGACAGATAAAATTGATCAAGGACTTTGACAATCGAGACGGATGATCAGAATCTGCAAAAATCAATGGGAGCAGGTTCCCCCCCATTTACTTTGAGGAGCCAAACCGGGGGCAAACTCTCATGATCCCCCATGAAAGCGCATCAAACCAAGGTCATCGAATCCAGAGATGACAAACAGCAAAACCATGCCTAACTGGGGCGAGTGAATCATTTGTACGCCGGACGTTTCTTCTCTGGCAAAGTCAATGGACGCAATAACAGAGTCGTCCGCATCAGAATCAAACCCCAAGATACGAATTTGGGTGAACGGTAACCTTGTATCGTTCCAATTTGATCTTCGAAGACCACATGCCTAACATGAGTTTTTACTCATTTTGCAGGAAGTCGTTGGCGCCGAAAGCCTCAAATGAAAATAGCGTGCTAACAGGGAGGCGAATTGAATCATTGGCCTTAGAAGTCAAGATTCCAGAAGATGGTCTTTGATCATAAGACCTAGTGGATGGTAAAAAGTATCGCTTCCACACTTCATGCTTTGACATGCATTCTGATAAAAATTTCATTTTTCTTGAATAAAAGGAACTATGAAGAGCAGCGCTGGAATGCGTCCAAAATCACAAATGGATCTCCTCTATGGCAAATCCTCGAGAAGGATTTATTGCCAACCAAACGGAGGAATCAGGGCCACAATATAGATGGCCAATTTCTGCAAGCCGCGCGTTTGTGCTCAAATGGAAACACAAAACAAAAATAAGGCTGTATCGTTCCAATTTGCCTTGAATTTTGGAACGCAAACTGACGCCTAATTCCCGTCTTTGACAGGGGATCGCCATCAAGGCAAAACAGGTTTTCATACCCCATGAATTACCCGTTGGAGTACACGACCAAGGGTAAGATGTATCGTTCTAAATTTTTGAAAAATTCGTGAACGTACAATAACATATTTTCTCTGCATTTTCAGGGATCTCCAGCCGCGGGAGACAGGTAAGTATCCCTTTCCCCAATCCGTTGAAGGTGTTAAATAAAAAGAAAAGCTTTCAGAATCTAATGTCTAGAAAAGACATAGAATTCAAATTTCATTGGCATTCATGTTTTGAAACAGGAGGTTGTTTGAACATGAATAAGAACATGCGTGGGGCATCATAAAAATCCCCTTTGACGGGTAAAATTTTTGGAGAAAATGAAAGAGATTTTTCCAATAAAAAAATTGTTCAAAACTTTCAAAAGGACGTTTTCTCAAAAGACGAGAGGCAAAGCCTAATCCAAACACGTCCTATACACACTCGAGGGAAAAGTGGAGCAGATCAGATAGTGAAATCTGGACCTACGGAAGTAGGGATTGTTCGCAACAATTACATGGATTGGGACGACGGAGGCATTTGTTTCATATCCCCGAACACTACAGGTGACCATTGACAACCCCTTTGAACAGCGGTTTTCATTCTTAACCCTGTCAAGAACCACCCCACATCGGGGCAAAATGGAGGTGAGTCCAGCAGCATCAGGAGAAAATGGTTAGAAATTTTCTTGCTCGGACTAACATTAATCTTTGTGTGTTGTTTATATGGTAATCCAAGTGCCATAGGATGATGAGAAGCATTCATTTCTCTATCCCACACACTGAATCCTTTTGCATAGCCAAGTTGAGCCTGCAAAATCATTTCATAAACCCGTTGGTGATCATTGCACATTCCAAGACGGATGCAGCATCACTTCAGAAACGAAGGAGTTCAAGACTTAGGGTTTGCAAATTTTTTTTTTGCTTAACCTTGTTAGACCTTTGATCGTAGGTCTAACACGATCCCATGAAGATGAAAAAAAATGGGATTTCAAAAAATGAATGAGAAAAATCCACGGCATCGAGAAAAAGCAAAGTGCCTGGTAAAAGCAAGGCCGATGCTCGTGCAAGCTGCTTGCTTGATCCCAGTGAAACTTGAATGGAAAAAAAGAAAATTCCTAAAGGAATCAGATAAAAAAAAAAAGAGACTGCTCTCCAAATGATGTCAAGCGTGGAGCAGAGACGCAGACAGAGTCATCAGTCTCTTAATGCGACAAGAGACGCTCCTTAAAGAGCTGGCGCACACCGCAAGATAGGTTGCGCGCCTCAAAGGCTAAAGATGCAGAAAAGAAAGAACAGGTGGCAGATTTGCAATGATCACCAATGTCAAACCCGTCACGAATTCTGGGCCAAAAATAAGCCTTTTTCGGTCCCCAATCCTACCAATGTTACAACCCCGAAGCAGTCTTCTCTGACTAAGACACTTGGGTTAACATATAGCTTAGCTTGAAGAAGTACGAGCAAGACTATTTCTTTCTCATTTTGCAGGGTTCTTGACTTGTAAACCCGGAGCAGATGGTGAAGACTTTCATTCAATGGCCTCGACTCCAAAGCGAGTCCCCCTTGAAAACCAATATCCAAGCCTAACATTACGGTCCCGTGGAAGACCTCCCGACCGATCAAAATGTATGCGCTGCGAATGAGTCTAAAACCTAGGCACAGGTTAGTAGGGAATTGAGTGCGTCCCTTATAAAAATCATTACCTCTAAACGGGTGAGATGGCCTCCTTGTCGAGAAATATTCCAATTGATGTTTTGAACAAACTCTTTTTGGAATTTTCAAACTGTTGATCCAGATTTTCCGTGCAAGGGATTTGTGATCACATTTGCATGTTGCAAGAATGCTTTGGATAACCTCCAGCATCAAAATGCACATTTCATGATTAAAACTTAAATCATACGGTTTTGTCAAAGTGGACAGTCGTGGTCTTCCCAAAGATTACTAACGTTTTCTTGGTGAAAAAAAATCTTTCAGGCTCAAACTTCTGCAGGATACCTGGAGAACCCAGCTCCCAGAATGTCGCCTCAACAGACTCAAGTGAAGTTTTGTCAAAATAAAATCTTTCACTGCTTCAAAAAACTGAATTCCCGACAAACTTCGGGGTCTCCAAAAAAAAGGGGGAAGAAAAACCCTTTTAAAAGAAAAAGTCCTATCAGACGTGGAGAACCCTCGTCCCAGGACCCATTTTCAAAATATCAAACAGTCTCATCGGACGTGGAGAACCCTCGTCATGAGACCCCTTTTTCAAAACTTAGGCAGTCTCATCGGACGTGGAGAACCCTCGTCATGAGACCCCTTTTCAAAATATCAAACAGTCTCATCGGACGTGGAGAACCCTCGTCATGAGATCCCTTTTTCAAAACTTAGGCAGTCTCATCGGACGTGGAGAACCCTCGTCATGAGACCCCTTTTTCAAAACTTAGGCAGTCTCATCGGACGTGGAGAACCCTCGTCATGAGACCCATTTTCAAAATTTAGGCAGTCTCATCGGACGTGGAGAACCCTCGTCATGAGACCCCCTTTTCAAAATTCAGGAAATCTCATCGGACGTGGAGAACCCTCGTCATGAGACCCTTTTTCAAAGTCAAACCAAGGTAGAAACCGCCTGAAGGATCAACAAAGGTAGATACCGCCTGAAGGGTCAAATCAAAGGTAGATACCGCCTGAAGGGTCAAATCAAAGGTAGATACCGCCTGAAGGGTCAAATCAAAGGTAGATACCGCCTAAAGGGTCAAATCAAAGGTAGAAACCGCTTGAAGGGTCAAAACAAAGGTAGAAACTGCCTGAAGGGTCAACCAAAGGTAGAAACCGCCTGAAGGGTCAGCTTATGGTAGAAACCGCCTGAAGGGTCAACTCAAGGTAGAAACCGCCTGAAGGGTCAAATTAAAGGTAGAAACCGCCTGAAGGGTCAACTTATGGTAGAAACCGCCTGAAGGGTCAATCAAAGGTAGATACCGCCTGAAGGGTCAACTCATGGTAGAAACCGCCTGAAGGGTCAATCAATGGTAGAAACCGCCTGAAGGGTCAACTCAAGGTAGAAATCGCCTGAATGGTCAGCTTATGGTAGAAACCGCTTGAAGGGTCAACTCAAGGTAGAAACCGCATGGAGGGTCAAATTAATGGTAGATACCGCTATAAGGGTCAACTCATTGGTAGATACCGCCATAAGGGTCAACTCATTGGTAGAAACCGCCATAAGGGTCAAACTAAACTCAACGGTAGATACCGCCTGAAGGGTCAAACCAAGGTAGAAACCGCCTGAAGGGTCAACTCATGGTAGAAACCGCCATAAGGGTCAACTCATTGGTAAGTACCGCCGTAAGAATCAACACAAAGGTCCGATCCACCATACGGATCAAAATCCTTGGCAAATCCTAAAGTGTGGGATGCGCCTTCCTTAGGTTCCTACCAGTTAGGAATTCCATAATGGTATGACCTACCATACAGGTCAGAACTTAATCTCCCTAGGATTTTCTGAAACGAGTCCTAGGTATCTTCTTGAAAGTCTTTGCAACCGGCAGCATCCGACAGGTGAGCTTCAGGTAAGCCTCTCTCACTCCGGCCCATGTTCAAATTGTTAGAGCAAACCGGGGATTGATTTGAGCTTTTATCAGTAGCCTTAAGGATCCGATGTCATAACATTTCTTCTCTCATTTTCCCAGTTGAGTCGGTTAGGAATCAGGTGCCACCTTATCTTTGAGAGAAACCTCTAACGAGATTCCTCTCAAAGAGGGGCAGCTGTTGACACCTGATTTTTTACCATTTATTATTGTGATTTTTATTCTTTAAAATTAATTAAAAATATCAAAAAAGGTCATAAAATCACAAAATCAACTTTGGAAGCCTTGGTTTAGCCTTAGGAACCAATTTTGAACAAAAAATATTTTTCGGTATTTTTAATATTTTTCGAGTTTATTTAATTATAAAAATACCCAAAAAATCAGAAAAATACCATTCGTGGTCAGAAAAATACCCAAAAATATTCGATAATTTTGCTTTAATTTCCTCTTCAAGTGTGTCACTTTAAATCTCAAAAATTCGGCTCGGGTCACTATGTTCCTTCACAAACATAAACCCGAACCGAGCCTAAAAAAAAAAAAAATCCTTTTCGAGTCTTTTAGTTTTCAATTCCCACTTTTTATAAGCTATGACATTGGATTCTAAAGTCTTAAAGTGCAATTAGGTCAATTTGCCCTCCAATTTAATCAATTTTTACCAAAAGGGCTTAATTGCACATTTTTCTTTCAATTAGTCCCCGGTTTCACGGATGTATACGTATGCTCTACGTATTTATACATCATACGTATTTATACGTTATGCATATTTGTACTGTTTGGTAACCTCTTTAACTCTTGTAATAATAATAATGGTTATTATTTTTAACACCTTTGTTAGTGCCTTTTTTTTAGCATTTTTGTATTGTGAGTGCTATTAATAGTGCTATTTTTAAAATAACATTTTTGTATTATAAATTGTGAGTGCTATTGTTAGTGCTATTTTTAAATGACATTTATTTATCATAAATTGTGAGTGCTATTGTTAGTGCTATTTTTAAATGGCATTTATTTATCATAAATTGTGAGTGCTATTATTAGATAGAATTTATAATTGTTAGTGCTATTTTTAAATAGCATTTTTGTATTATAAATTGTGAGTGCTATTGTTAGTGCTATTTTTAAATAGCATTTTTGTATTATAAATTGTGAGTGCTATTGTTAGTGCTATTTTTAAATGTCATTTATTTGTGAGTGCTATTTTTAGATAGAATTTATAATTGTTAGTGCTATTTTTAAATACAATTTATTGGAAGGTATTTTTGGTTATAAAAGGATGGCAAGAGTTTTGAGGTTGAGGGGGGAGACATTTTGTAGAGTGTGCAAATTTTTGAGAGCTTAGAGAGAAGAACACAAACACTCTCTATATTCTCATAATCTTGAGTGAGCAAAATATACTAAGTTCGGAATATTGATTCCGCATATTGCTAGCACAATTGTTGTGGAGTTATTAGTCGTCTCCCCGTTCGTCAATTGGTGGTGCGTCTGAACTAGATGCCTAACACTTGTGGAGGCTGAGATCGAAGAACATCGAACCGACACCTCCGTTCAAGCACGCTACAAGAGGTAATCTATTTACTCCCTTTGAGGCTTTGTGATTTTTTTTCGATTGAAATGCACGAAGTACGCCTCTGGAGATACATGTATGGGTTGTTATTTATTTCCGCTACGTGTTACGTGGATCCCAACAGTGGTATCAGAGCCAATCCTTAGGTGTTTTCGTGTATTTAATTGATTTTTGCAATTTTTGCAATACTATGGCCAATATGTATGAACGAATTGTTCGTCTTACATGGCTAATGGAGGTTGATTGTTTTGATATGATAAATTAATCAACGTAGCAAAAATTGAGACTAAATCAATTTTGAATCGAAAATTTATGGCTATCTTATTTTACGTAAAAATTCTGAATATGATTCAACGTAGAATTTTTATTGTGCCTTCCTAAGTTTTAAATTGTGAATTTATTACTTACGTGGAAGCGTGGTGATCATGGAAAAATCCCTAATCAATGTGATTGATGTATATATGAATGTATGATGATTATTTATATATTTGGGGTTGTAATTATTAAATGGAGGCTGCGTACTCCTTTTATTTTTCATGTAATCTTTATTTTTAGCATAGTCAATTGTTGATGTAAATGCTACGATGATTACGTGGAGGAGCCTTTTAAGTCGGCGAGCTCTTTGGGGCCCAATTTTTGAAGAGTTCAAGAAACCAAGAAGAAGCGAAGAGCGGCTCTCCGTTATTAAAATATTAAAATGATTAAATGTGGTCTCATTGGCTCGAGACCCATTAAATCATAATTCCATGATCACCACGTAGGATAGATGTTTATGTGATTGACATCTATTTATTTCTTATGATTACGTGAGCATGTTAAACTGGTTAATGTGCAAAGTCAGACTTACCTCACCCAAAATTGCGCCTGCATGAAATCCTAGTTAGGAAAATCACTCGCGTTAGGTACCGAAAGGGCGTTGGTAACGACACCAGCGTAACCAAGTCCCCGAACCCAAAATCTCTGGTTCCGTAGAACTGATCGATCTCTCCCAATCGATCAGTAAGGTTTCCGGTCTACCCTCCAAGAAAGACCGGTGGCGACTCCAAATGCATGCACAAGTTGCACATGCCACCACGACCACACTAAGGTCGAAAGCGATCGACTCTTATCGTCGAATCCTTTTAAAAAATACTCCCGCCGCGATTTGGTATGGGCCTGGGAGGGCCCGCGTCGATCCAAGACCCGCGATCGGTAATCCATTAGCCGCGTCCGCTTTCGGACGGGTCGCGACAGCGGGAGGCGAGCGTAGTTCCACCTTTTTGAAAATAAGTGGGAGACAGACATGGATATCGAGAAAAGGAAATCGATTTGGTGTCCCTCCACGTTGAAAAGAAGAAAGAAGACGACAAAGTGGGAAATACGAAATCTTGGGAGCAACGCTTGCCTGATGATCTTCATCCATGTTTAAAGAACGTTTCATGGGCATACAGAACCACTCAAAAGAAAATTTAGAGAGAGTGAGCATACATGAGAGAGTAGAGAACCCTGAGTGGGCAAAAATTGATCGAACATTTTTCGATCCAACATGTTTGAGGGTTACCATAAGTTGCTAGAGGCGACTGATCCAAAAATCTCAGAAAATGAACTACTAAGAGATCTCGAAGATTCTAGGATGGCGTCTGGTACCAGAACCACAAAACCCAACCCTTTCGGCAACGAAGTTCAGGATCTCAGCAGCGACGACAACAGCAGCAGCGATGGTCAATCCCGGAAAAGGAAACGTCACCAGTGCCACACTCAGAATGAAATCCAAGAGCTTGAAGCTTTCTTTAGTGAATGCCCTCTCCCGAACATGAAACAAAGAAATGAATTGGGCCAGAAGCTAGGGATAAAACCTTTGAGGGTCAAGTTTTGGTTTCAAAATAAGCGAGCCAAATTGAGGGCTCAACACAGACGTCAAGAACTTGCGATTCTAAAGGAGGAAAATGAAAAGCTTCGAGCGGAGAACATGAGGTATAAGAAAGCTCCCAGCACTATCGCTTGCCTTAATTGCGGTGGCCCTATCACTCTCGGCGAAATGTTCCTTGATAAGCCTTATATGAGGATTGAAAATGCTCATTCACCACCCCACTCCCTCGAACCATCTTCGATACAATCGGATTTTGTTGGAGATATGCATGAACAAATCAATTCTACGAAGTCAATACCGATGCCTTCTAAAGGATGTGATATGCGTCACCATGATTGGAGTTTCCTTAACGATGAGCTTACTATCACGACCGACCAATCCAAAGCTGATGAATTCCCTCCACAACAATTTCCGGCTCGATCAAATCCTACTGGAAATAGGCCAGAGAGCAATAGCCAAGTTGTCAACACTGTTCCGGGTCGCAAGAAGACGAGGGTCAATTGGTCCCCCGAGCTTCATCTCAAGTTCCTTAGTGCGGTTCAGCAACTAGGGATCAACTCAGCATATCCAACGCGCATACTTGAGATCATGAACATACCAGGACTCACTAAAGATGGAGTCGCGAGTCACCTCAAGAGCTACAGAAGGGCGCTAAGACAGCGCCACACAGCACTGAACCTGAAAGAACTCAACTTGTGCCTAAACACTAGGCATGGCTATAACTACAATGCCCCTGAAGTAAGAAATACCCTGCCGAATCTAGGTACCTACCAAGCTGGTAGCAGCACCATCGACTACTTGGGCGCTAATCAGAATATTCCCCCGAATCATCTCAGCACCCCTCAAGAGTATATGCCACAAGTGCAGCAGGTACGAACTCCTTGGTTTGAGCAGCAACTTTTCGCTAGTGCTCTTCCTATCCCCGATCAACATATTGCGCCTAGTGTTCAAAGATCTGCCCGGCTTGGGCATATGATTTCGGAAGATCAAGCGGGCGGATGCTCTGAGGATTTTTGTTTCTTCCATTCCCAAATGGAAGGTGCTTTTGATAGTGAACCGATCAATCATCCTCTTATAATCTCGAGCAACGACGAAGGTTCTAGCTCGAAGAATCAGATCGCTCACAACAGAAACAGGAATCCTTCAACGCCAAGCGATGATGGTCAACCCGAATATCAGTTGCTCGAAGAATCAAAAGATTTCCTTGATGAGGAGCTCCATATCTGGATCGATCAGTTTAAAACTGATAGACTTATGAAGTTATGATCCAAAATGACGATTATATGTCTGATTCATGGTGTAACTGGCTGATCACCGAGAATCCTCAAGGGAACTAGGCACATGTGACTGGATGTATCATTAATCTTTCTGTCATAAAGTCTTCCATGCAAGATAATCTTCCTTAATGCCTAGAGTTAATCTGGGGCAGCGATCAGTACTACCTGCGAGCATCATCATGCTTGAGTGCGACAATCCCTTGTTAGATTAGAGTCGAGGCGAATCAATTGAACGCCACGAAGAAAAACATTTAAAGGCTTCACATAGGAAAATACGAGCAAAAGCCCGAGCGAGCTCAAAGACGGTTAGCTCTGTATCGTTCTAAGGGACCTTTAGTCGTTATGAACTCTAAATTGAGCTTGTTTCATTCTCGATGGGGGTCGCTAACTGCTTCAAGAATTTTATAACAAAAAACGAACCAGTTAGGGACGCCAATAGTGCTGTGTCCTGGTAGTCAGTGAAATGGAAGTGGTACGAAACGTCAGGAGTTCGATCTCGGGATTGAAAAATCATTTTATCAGTTGGTCTATCACCCGATGAAGTTCAAAGAGATTCGACGCAGATGACTATAGAACTTGGGGCAATTCGAAAATCATCGATTCATTTTCATCAAGCGGCGAAGTTGGTATTGTAAAATGTGAAGCATGCAAATGACAAATCCGAAGCAGAAGGAGATGAATCATGATTCGCTTATCCAAGGTCGGGATTTCAACCTTCGACTAAAGCCAAATCTAGGATGAGTTTTTGATCTTGCCCACTCGACAAAACCCATCTCCACTGAAAATGGGGGCAAACCATTCCTACATCCGGAAAGCATGTCGAAGCCGAAGACATCAAATTCATCGTTTAATCCGTGGGGCAAGTCCCTGAAGCCATAGTTATCATCCGCAGAGCGTAATGGAATCCATCCTTTCAATGTAAAACGCATTTGGCCGCGGAGCCACCCATTTGGTAAAAAGAACGTATCGTTCCTAAATGATTTTCAATCAGATGCGGGGATAATGTTCTCTCATTTTCCTCTCAGGTGATGAACAGAGACGAGGCACCCAAGAAGCCATGCATTCAAATAACATAACAGTGCATGAAACACGCCCAAAAAGATGAATGAATCTCCTCCGACGTAAATCCTCGAGGTGGATTCGTTGCCCAACCAGACGAAGAAATCATGGCCACAAGCTTGAGGGCCGGCTTCTACAATCTGCACATTGGCATACAGAATGGAATTCAAATCAAGAGTAAAGTAGTATCGTCCCAATTTGTTTTGAATTTGGAAACCCAAAATAATGCTTAATATTTATCCTTGGCAGGAGCTCGCCATCAGGGCAGACATTGCATATTTTCACAACCCTTGTACACTCGTTGGAGCATATGACCAAGGGTAAGATGTATCGTTCCAATTTTTGTAAAGTTTTAGAATATACGATGACATATCCCTTTTATATTTCCAGGATCTCCAGCCTCGATGGGCAGGTAAGTATCCATTTTCCCAATTCATTGGAGATTAAAAACTTTCAGAATTAATTCGATTCTCACATCTAAAAAGACATAGAATTCTTACTTCATTGACATTCATGTTTTAAAACATGAGATTGTCTGAACATGAATTACACATGTATGATGCATCACAAAATCCCTTTGAAGGATAAATCTTGATGAAATGAAATGAATTTTTCCAACAAGAGTCGTTTGAACTGTTCAAAAGGGTATTTTCTCATAAGAGAAGCGAGCCTAATCCAAACACGTCCCATACACACTTGAGAGATGAGGAGATTGGAAATGATAGCGAAACCTTAACCTATGTATATAAGGGTCATTCGCAACGATTACATGGATCGAGATGACAGAGGCATTTATTTCTTCATTCCAAACACTACAGATGCCCATTGAGAACCCCATTGAACGGCGATTTTCATTCTCAACCCTGTCAAGAACCATCCCACATTGGGGCAAATGAAGGTTAGTCCAACAGTATCAGAAAGTAAACGGTTTGACATTTTCTTGCTCGGACTAACATAAATCTTTGTGTGTTGTTTATATGATAATCCAAGTGTCATAGGATGACGAGAATAATTCATTTCTCTATCCTACACACTGTTATCCTTTGCACGACCAAGTTGAGCCAACAAATTCATTTCATCAACCTATTGGTGATCATTGCATATTCCAAAGCAAAGGCAACATCACTCTAGGAATGGAAGCGTGCCAAAGTTTAAGTTGCATATCTAGCATGTTGCCGAAAATCCTAGCTCCAAAAGAAAAGAAAAACACGGGATTAAAAAAAGGGGGAAAAGAAAAATCCCTAGCATCAAGAAAAAGCAAAGTGCCTGGTAAAAAGCAAGGTTGATGTCTATTCAAAATATCCCCAGTAAAGTCTAGATATACGATGAAAAGACCCTGCAAAGGAGTCAGATCAAGATGACTACTCTCCAAATGATGTCGTGCTCAAATTGCAAACACACAAACAGACGGTCTCTTAATGTAACAAGAGACGCTTTTAAACATCCTTGTGCGCTCTAAAAGAGGAGTGTACACTTCAAGAAATGGAGATGTTCTTCGAAGGACATGTGGCAAATTTGCAATGATCACCAATGCCAAACCCTTCACAATTTCTGGGCAAAAAATAAGCCTTTTTCGGTCCCCAATCCTTCCAATGTTACAACCCTGAAGCAGTTTTATCTGACTAAGACATTTGGGTTAATGTATAACTTAGCTCAAAGAAGTACGAGCAAGACTATTTCTTTCTCATTTTACAGGGTTCTTGACTTGTAAACCCGGAGCAGATAGTGAAAAATTTTGTTCAACGGCCTTGACTCAAAAGTGAGTCCCCCTTGGAAACCGATATCCAAGCCTAACACTACGGTCCCGTGAAAGACCTCCTGATCGGTCGAAATGTATGCGTTGCGAATGATCCTGAAACCCAGGCACAGGTCGGTAGGAAATTGAGCACTTTTCCTATTAAAGATCATTATCACAGAGCAGTGAGGAGCCTTCTTGGATGAGAAATACTCCAATGGATGTTTTGAGCAAACTCTTTTTGAAATTTTCAAATTGTTTGATCTAGAGTTTCCGTGCAAGGAATTTATTATCACATCTGTATATGGTAGGAATGTTTTGGATAACCTCCAGCAATCAAAATGCACATTTCATGACTAAAACTTAAGTCGTAGAATTTTGTCAGTTAGACAATTATTGTCTTCCCAAAGATTACTAATATCTTCTTGGCGAGGAAAATTTTTTCAGGTCTAAGCTTTCTGCAGGACTTTTGGCCGCCCCAAAGACTGGGTGCGTCATCCTTAGGTGAAGCCTTTTAGTAGGCAAATCTTTTCTAAGACCGATCCACAGAATGATCGAGTCTCCGACTAGCCCCGAAGAGCGGGTACGTCATCCTTTGATTCATATCAATTTGGAATCTCATAAATGGTAGAAATCGCCTGAAGGGTCAACTCAATGGTAGATACCGCCTGAAGGGTCAATCAATGGTAGAAACCGCCTGAAGGGTCAACACAATGGTAGAAACCGCCTGAAGGGTCAATGTATGGTAGAAACCGCCTGAAGGGTCAACCAATGGTAGAAACCGCCTGAAGGGTCAAAATAAAGGTAGAAACCGCCTGAAGGGTCAATGTATGGTAGAAACCGCCTGAAGGGTCAACCAATGGTAGAAACCGCATGAAGGGTCAATGAATGGTAGAAACCGCCTGAAGGGTCAAAGGACTGGTAGAGACCGCCTGAAGGATCAACCCAATGGTCCGATCCACCATACGGATCAAAACCTTGATGAATCCCGAACGCAGGAGGATTCGTTTTCCCTAATAAGCCTTACATTAGGCAAGCCATTTCTAGTTTAGTCCACCACACGGATCAAAACCCTTGGCAAATTCCCAAATGTGGGACGCGTCTTCCTTAGGTTCCTATCAGTTAGGAATCCCATTATGGTTTGACCTACCATACAGGTCAGAGCTTAACATCCCCAGGACACTCCGATGACAAGTCCTTAGGAATCTACTTGAACCCATCAGACACAGAAAATGCCGCAAGCATTCGACAGGTAAGGGGCAGGGAAGTCTATCTACTCCTTAACTTTCTTACATCATATCAGGGAATTGAATGAGCACATCTCTTTTTAAGGAAAAGCACACATTGATGGGCATGAAAATTGGATGTCATGATTTCTTTTCTTTTCCCAGTCGAGTCGATCGGAACACAGGTGTCACCTTGTCTTTGAGAGAAACCTCTGAAGAAATTCCTCTCAAAGAGGGGCAGCTGTTGACACCTGATTTTTGATCAGTCTTTCATAGTTTATTTTTTAAAAATTCATAAAAAATCTATAAAAAGTTAAAAAAAAATTAAAAAATCATCTTTGGTAGCCTTGACCAAGCTAAAGGAACCATTTTTGATAAAAAAAAATAATTTCTCATATTTTTTAATATTTTCCAAAAATAGAAAAATACATGAAAAATGAAGAAAAATAACGTTCGATGTCGTAAAAATATAGAAAAATAGTCAATATTTTTATTTTAATTTCCTTTTCATTTTGAACTCATAAATAGTCAAAATTCAAGTTCAATTGCATGTGTTTCTTCACGACGCATAGAGTTGAATTTGGCAAAAAAATGTCATTCGAGTATTTTAATTTGTAAATTTCTACATATTTTTTAGTCTTGACGTCCAATTAGATCGACCACCATCTACAATAAATTCCCCTTGCTGAATATTTTCGTTTTTGTTTCACATGATTTCATGGTGTAAAACGCCGAGTGGATCCCCAAATATAATCGGGTCGGCATGAGCTCGATAGCTCGTCCAAGACCAAACCAGGGCACGGCGAACCCCATGTGAGTACTCTCGAACTCCTTCGATGCTTCCTAATGCTTTTCTTAGGTTAGATCGTGTGTAGAATGGCTAGGACAGCTAAATCATTCTTGAGCTGTGATTGATAAATAGGGCCTTACTAGGAATGCCATGTGATTTATTTGCATATCTAGATTCCTTGAGTTGCGCATTTTATTACTTATTGTGATTGCTAGGATAATCACTTCTATCTGCATGAATTTCTAGATTTAGGGTTCATACCTTACTCATCCGCATGAATCTCAGGCTAGAAAATTCAGTCAACTTAGGTACCGAAAGGGCGTCAACTCTGACTGTTGGTGTAACTAAGTCCCCGAAACCATTTCTCTGGTTCTCGCAGAATTGAATAGAAACTCCTAACTATTCGATTGGGTGGTCCAATCACACCCTAAAAAAATGATTGGTGGCGACTCCATGGCATGCACACTTAGCACATGTCACTAGACCACACTGAAAGTCGGTCACGCATACCTCCGTTGCGATTTGGGTAATGGGCCTTGGGAGAGGCCCGCGTCCGACCAGACAGGACGACCCATTAGCCCTCGAGAGCCCGACAACCTCAAGAGGGTCGCGACATATATATATATATATATATATATATTTTAAAATAAGATCTCGTTCTATTTTAGGTCGAGGAAAAAGTGATGTGAGAACTGAAAGGGAAAGTAAGGGATGTGAAACTTTATTCTGTTTTTTGATGGGCTAATTCCCTAAAAAAGCACAAACTTTATGTCTAATGACGATTCTGGCCCGACCTATTTTTTGTCTCATAAAAAAGCGTCAACTTTAGGTCTAATGACGATTATGGCCCAAACCTTTTTTATTCCATGAAAAAGCACAAACTTTAATTCGAATCTCAAATTCGACCCCTCTTAATTTAGAACTATTAGTTGTCCAACATGGCAATTCCACATCATCAATAAATTCATGTGACTTGTTGACATGGATTTAAGATACTATTAATCATCTTACTAGCACAGAATATGAAGTTATTCATCCTCTTCGAAAAGAGAATAGGGTCGGACTTATTAAAAAAAGAAGGCTTTAATCGTGAGCTTGGCGGATCTCGTTGACGTCTCTCCATGGGTGGTAATATACAGTTTCGGATTCTAGTTAGACAACTGATACTTGCGGGTGAAATGAAGGAGACGATGAATAAGTTAACCATCGTACTTCAAGTTATGTTAGAGGTGAAGCAGATGAACAACTTAAAATCCGTGCTAAGAAGAAGATGCCTTAAATCCACATCAGCAAGCCACATGGATTTATTAATGATATGAAATTGCCACGTTGGACAATAATGGTTCCAAATTAAATGAAGGTCGGATTTGAGACTCGAAATAACGTTTGTGTTTTTTTATGGGATGAAAAAAAGTTTGGGCCAGAATCGCCATTGGATCTAAAGTTGTTTTTTTTTATGAGACAAAAAAAGTTCGGGCCAAAATCGTCATTAGTACTAAAGTTGGTGCTTTTTTAGGAAATTAGCCCGGTTTGTGATTATCAAAAGTGACTCTTTTTTCGAGAATCATTTTTTTTTTGTTCTTGTTTTCGCACCAAAACTGTTTTTGAGAACATAGTCAGAATCAGTTACGTTACCAAACATGATTTTCATCTTTTTTGTTTTGTTTCGAGAAATACAATCAGAGAACTAAAAATGGTTACCATACATGCCCTCAATAGCCACATTGATAATCAATTAGAATAATTATGATCAAAGTACTTTAAAGCAGAAAAATTGTCTTAAAATCCCAAATCCTATACTAAAAACAGAATCGAATAAACTTTTCAATTGGTGTAATATAATCTTAAACCCCCTTTTTTTCTCAAACTAGTGCAACAAGTTCTTTTGGTGAATAGCTTTTAAAATTCAACTATATTTCAAAACAAATTAGCATGTTTGAATCAGCCTTTATATTTTTGTTTCGGTTTAATCTAAAACTTGTTGTATACACACTTTGGCTTTTTCCAAATCGAAAACACATTATTTCACAATATACTCATGTTGATAGGTTAATTCTAATGTAATTTTTTTTTTATATAATTTTGTTGAAATCTGGCTAATACTTTAAATCGTGGCAATGATTAAAATATGTTTAAACTTCATCCAAAACAAACAAGTAGGTCAATTGCTTTTCTTAGTCGACGCTTTTGAGTTGATTGTGTCAATCGAAAACCGAAAGGCTCATTTTTACGTTTCTCTTAGGTTCCTCTTATTTTGTTTTTAGGTTCAAGTCTTGTAGGAAGACTTCAAGAAAAAAAAAATCATGAATATGCTAGATTGATGTGGGGGTGTTGCACTGTTAAGATCAAGATGGAGGTATAGAAGTCGATGTGCCTATATGTCTTGATTGAATTTCATATATAAGATTTAGAACTTCATGTACATTTTCCCTTGCATTATTTACTATGTGAATGTGATCAGATTAATCCAATTCAATGGTTCAAAATAAACTTTTATGCATCAGTTTTACAATGAAAACTAAAATTTTTTAATGAGACAGATATCTCTCACTCTGCTATACTCCACTAAATATATCTGCTTGGCATTTTCTTTCATTTTTTATGCTGAGAAAGTTTGTTATACATAGATAAATTTCAATTCCATCAAAATTAAAATACACCATTAACATCGTAAATGAGTTAAAGTCGAACTAAAGCTTGGTTAAATGACACTTGATGGTGTTTTAGAGAATGGAACCTATTCCCGAGTGTAGTTCATACAAAACAAGCTCATTCTTTAATCATTTTGATCATTAAGTCAATCCCATTTGTTTTTGCATCAACTTTCTGCCTATTGTGCGGTAAAAATTAATACTCTCTTTCCCACCCATTAGATTCTCATTATTCATTTGTACGTAACAAATTCTTATTTTCCTGATGGACGTCCCTATTCTATCCATTAAATTTGAAAGTTGTTCAAAGAAATTCTAAATCTATTGCACTTTTTCCAATTGAGTCTTAAATTTTTTCACGGTTTACCAATTAAGTCATTAATTTTGGCAGAAAATTGCTGACATGGATGCCGGCCATCTTATGTGGCATGACCTGCGATAACGTCATAATTTTTCTTAATATTTCAATATGTTTTTTCAAATTTATTATTAACTTATTTATTTTATTTTTATTATTAAGGCCCAACAATGGGCCGCTAGCCATCGGGCGAGGGCCACGAGGCCCTTACTCATGAGCGAGAGCCGCTACCCTCGTCCAACTGTGAGCGAGGGCCGTGAGCCTCGCCAACTGCTAGCCAGGGCTTCATGGTCGGCGAGGGCTCACGGCTCACAGCTCACAGGGTAGTGGCCGACGGGGTGAGGGATGCCGGGTCTTAGCTAGTGATCGGCGGCCTCCAGTAAAAAATAAAAAGAGTATAAAAAGAAAATTGAAAGAAAAGAAAAATTACGAGAAAGAAATCCATTAGACCCTTGTGTAGTTAGCTATTACATTTTTTGTTTGTTTTGTTTTTATTTTTTAGTGGTTTTCTACAATACAATGGTTGGTTTTGCTGGGAGAATGTGTTTGGCTTCTCGACTGTTTTCTTTAAATTTAAGCCAATGTGGAGATTTGTTAAATATGTCTTGAATTTTATGCACTTGGTCCGGTTCATCACCCAACCCGACATATATTTTGTGCGGCCCAAAAGTGGAGAGAAAATTGAGATTTGATTCGTGATGAGGAGAGTTGGGCCGATAGGCCCAACTTGGAGCAAGAAAATTTTTTGGGCTTTATTTTATGCTGCGGCTAGGGTTTATTTGTGCGTACATAGGTTTTTTGTCTGTTGAGAGTTTTGTGAGCCGTGCACTTTTGTTCAGTCGTTGAGAACGACTTTTGTAACATGTACTCTCTTTTGATTATAGTGGAATCTCGTTTTGTCTCGCCCGTGAACGTAGATCACCTTGATCGAACCACGTAAATTCTTGTGTTCTGTGTTTATTTTTCGCATTTGTTACAACAGGTTTCGTGAGAAGTCAAAGATATGGACCCCACTCCATTAGCCTTAGGCAATTCTCCACATGCACCATTCACAGAGTTGAATTGATTTCGCAATTTGTGTACCAAATTTCTAGTTCGCCAAAAGAGCTCAGCCCGACAAGCCAAACACCCGGTATGGTAAAGCGTTTGAATTTGGCTTTATGTGAACATCGTAATTTCCTTGTATTGCAATTACAATTCTTTGTAAAACATCTGCTTACCAGAAAAGGGAAAGAGAAGATCTACCAAGCTAATTAAAAACTAAAAGTAAATCGGTCATCAATAATAATAAGAGATGCTAAATATTAGAAAGTATAATGTAAATCTTTTAGTGAATCTACCGTAATACTCCTCCTCATCCTTGAGTTTGGGCATGGAGGCCACCAATGGCCAGCTTGCTGAAACTTGTGCTATCAAAGTCGTCCATGGAGAAATTTGTGATCTTATGGCTTGAACATTGGCCGGAATTTTCCTCACCATTTGTTTTTCCTGTTCCTCCTCTTCCTCCTCCAAGTCCAGGATATATCAAAAGCGACAGGAGGCATTCAGAACTTGTGCTGCCTGCTGCAGGTAAGAGTACGTAGTTCTTCCTTCTTGTTTAGAAGCATCGGCTGTCAATGGCAAAATAAATGGTTTAGACACAGTGAGGAGATGGTGCTTGTAGAGGCATTCAAGGCGATTGAGACATGGCGTGTGTAAGGGAAGGCTTACATTTGGTTCTTCGTTTTTCTCATTCTCAAAGCTTGACGTCGGTGTATTATAGAAATCACCATGTTACTTCTTCCACCACAAGATATATTTTATCTTATAGACAAATTAAATGAAAATTGAAAAATCACCATGTCTTAGGGAACATAACCATTTTTCCTACGAAAAATTTAGTCCAAATACCTTTATTTAAAAACCTTGGTGTGGAAACGTAAAATTGTATTAAAGATCAAATTGTTTCTGTACAACTATATCTCCCTTGTACAGCTTCTATTTATAAGGAGTTGACAATATAAACAAAGTAACAACAAATCAAAAGAAATCAAAAAAGGAATCCGCTGAATATCAATCGCAGGGTATCCGCTGAATATAGGATGAATATCAGATTACTGATTTGATAGCTTTTGTTATACGGATTTGATATCCTTTGACATCCCCCCGCAAGCGGATGTGAGAGATCTCATAGTAAGCTTGGACTGCAATAGACGAAAACGATTGGTAGATAAAGCTTTGGTGAAAATGTCCGCAGGCTGATCGATAGAAGAGATGTACTGAACGTGGAGTTGCTTCTGAGCCACACGTTCCCGAACGAAATGATAGTCAATCTCAACATGCTTCGTTCGGGCATGAAAAATAGGATTACCAGTGAGGTAAATGGCTGAAATATTGTCACACCATAAGACAGGAGGACTCTGCAAGGGGACATGGAGGTCGCGTAATAATGCTTCTATCCATATGAGTTCGGCCGTTGTGTCGGCTAGACATTTAAATTCTGCTTCGGTGCTAGAGCGAGCTACGGTCCGTTGTTTATGGGAGCTCCAAGAAATAAGGTTAGATCCAAGAAAGACACTATAACCACCAACAGACCTACGAGTGTCAGGATCACCAGCCCAACCGGCGTCAGAGAAAGCATGTAATTGACAAGTGGAGCTGCGAGTAAGCAGAATGCCAGAATGAGTAGTACCTCGTAGAAAACGCAGAATACGCTTAACAAATTGCCAATGTGCATCGGTAGGAGCATGCATGAATTGACATGCGGTATTGACCGCATAGGCAAGGTCCGGCCGAGTGATGGTGAGGTACTGAAGACCGCCGACCGTACTGCGATATAAGGTAGGATCATGAAATAAAGATCCATGTTGCACTGAAGGCGGGTTAAGACTAGTAACACAAGGAGTCGTGACTGGTCGGGCATCCTGCATCTTGGTACGTTGAAGAATATCATGCGCATACTTGCCTTGATGGAGCAAGAGACCGTTGGCAGTTCGTTACAATTCAATGCCGAGAAAATAATTGAGCTCACCAAGGTCCTTAATAGCAAATTCGCGCTGCAGGGATTCGATGAGAGCAGATAAAGGTGCGGAGGGCGACCCTGTTAAAATTATATCATCGACATAGACCAAGAGAAAGACACTGTACGCTGCCGAGTAAAGCACAAACAAAGAGGAGTCAGCGCGAGATACTTGAAACCCAATCGAGAGAAGAAAAGAACTGAGTCGTTGATGCCATGCACGAGGCGCCTGTTTCAGTCCATAAAGAGAACGTTGAAGGCGACATACATGGTGAGGGTGAGTAGAATCGACGAAGCCTAGAGGCTGCTGCATATAAATTACCTCTTCAAGATGACCATGGAGAAAAGCGTTCTTCACATCTAATTGTCGAAGCTGCCATCCCTGACTGAAGGCAAGAGAAATAACAGTGCGAATTGTGACATGTTTTACCACGGGACTAAAGGTTTCGTGGAAATCAACCCCTTCTTGTTGATTGAAGCCTTTGGCGACTAACCGAGCCTTATATCTTTCAAGAGATCCATCAGCCTTTAGTTTGACTCGAAACACCCATTTACAACCAATGGGTTTGCATTGAGTCGGTGGAGGTACAAGGGTCCAGGTCTGATTGTGCATCAAAGCAGTGTATTCTTCATTCATTGCGGCTCGCCATGCGGGATCTTGATTTGCTTGAGTGAAGGAAGTTGGTGTTGGTATGGAGGAGGTTTCAAGTTGCATTGCATAAGTGTGGTCAGCCTGAAGTTGACGTCGTGCCAAAGTGCCATCCCGCAATCTTGTCACCATAGGATGAGAGGAGATAGCGGGCGGTGAAGATGGGTTGGAGACGTTGGCATTACTGATTTGATCATCAGTGGGAGGGAGATCTGGGGACAAAGAGGACTCCGATTCTGAAAGGGGAGTCGGAGCAATAGAGATGCGCTCCAGGGACGGAGGGTGGGGCACGTTGTTATTCAAAAGCAGAGGGAGCATAATACATTCTGGAGCGGCAACATTGGTTGGACAAGCATCCATTGGACCAGAGGTAGTAAAGGGAAATAATTGCTCATCAAAAATTGCATCATTGGTGATGTAGATACGACGATCTTTTAGAGAATAGCATTGGTAGCCCTTGAAGCCCGATGGATAACCTAGAAAAATGCATAAATGAGACCTGGATTGCAGCTTGTTCTTTGCATAGGGGCGAAGATTGGGGTATACGGCACACCCGAAGATCTTGAGGTGCTGAATATCAGGAGCAGCTTTATGGAGTTTCTCCCATGGTGTCTGATTCTGTAAGACTGGTGTGGGCAGCCGATTGATAATATGTACTGCTGTCTCAAATGCAAAATCCCAAAATCGAGGCGGCACAGAAGCGTGATTAAGCATTGACAGGCTGTCGCGACCCTCTCGCGAGCTGTGGAGCGGGAGCGGGCTAATGGGCCGCCCGATCGCTGGCTTGATCGGACGCGGGCCTCTCCCAAGGACCATTACCCAAATCGCAACTGCTGGATATACGTGGTCGACCTTCAGTGTGGTCTAGTGACATGTGATGAGTGTACATGCCAAGGAGTTGCCACCAATCGTTTCGTGGAGGGTACGATCGGAAACCCTATCGAATAGTTGGGAGTGATCTATTCGATTCTGCGGAAACCAGAGAAGTGGGTTCGGGGACTTAGTTACGCCAACTGTCGAAGTTGACGCCCTTTCGGTACCTATGTTGAATGGTTTATCTGATCCTAGGATTTCATGCAGATGAGTGAGGTATAGATCCTAAATCTAAGAGTTCATGCAGATGGGAAATACTACCCTATCACTCACAACCAATAGAAATAAGTGCGCAAATCAAGGATCCAGTACATGCGGATAAAACACATGAAATCAGCATGGCATCCCTAATGAGGTCCTATTAGCCTAGAGAAATATCAATCAAGGCTTAGGAGTGATTTGGACATGATTCGCCCATGAGGGGCAAAATCGTAATTTTGAATAATTCGGGGACAATTCACCTCGAAAAGGGAAAATTTTTCATTTTAGATGAATTGGGAAGTCAAAAGACAGAGGAAATAGGATTGGCCATCAATCCAATCTATTTCCTATTTTTCTTGAATTTCCAGGATTTTTTGGTATTTAAAAATGATTTTACCCTTGGAGGGGTAAAGTCGTCATTTTGGACAAAAATGAGAACTGAAAATCTCAAATATTAGGGTTGGTCGTCCACCTGACCCAAACCCTAACTTCAAGCAATTTTCAAAACTCGATTGAGACAAGAAAGACGATTTTCCCATTAAAGGGCAAAATCGTCATTTTGAGAAAAGAGGCAGGACTCGAAAACCCGAACCTAAGAATTGGTCGTCTAATCGACCCTAATTCTCACCTTGGCATTATCGGCCTTATCTAGCATGCACAACAGAGGCGACTTACCCCTAAAGGGTAATGTCGTCAAGTTTCGGAAAATTAGATAAGAAACCCCAAAAATAGGGTTGACCAGTTGTCTGTGGTCAACCCTCGATTTTTGGGGATTTCTGGAATGTCTAGGATTTTTCCACAAATTTTCCACATTTTTTTTTGGAATTTTCTGGAATTTTCTAGCATTTTTTGGATTTTCTAAGATTTTTCTGATTTTTTTTTATTATTTTTTTATTGATTTTTTAATAATAAAAAAATGTGATTCGGACCGGGTCGACCCGACCCGCTCGGGCCGGAACCCGGCCCAGGCCCGGACCCACGAAATCCTTGGTCGAAACGACGCCGTTTAATACATTTCTGATTTTCAGGTTATTTGGCACTGATCTGACGGTCCTTAATGGGCCACGTGGCTGACCCACGATCTTTGGATTGACTTACCAAATCCTATGGTTCAGATTGATTGAAGACTTGACCAGGGTCGTCCGATCTAATTACTTGAACCTACGGCTGCGATTAGAACATGGGACTTGATCTGGACCGTCCGATCCCACTAACCTAAACGACGTCGCCTCCTAACTAACCCACACGGCGCCGTTTCCATCATTTTTTATTTCCGATTTAAAATCATTTTTTCATTATCCTAATTTCTAATCGGACGGACAATATTTGTTGGGCTCAAAAAATCTCAGCCGTTGGATCTACCTATTCGAATAACAACCTCCAACGGCCGAGCTGACTGGACTGACGCGTGGACCAATGGTCGATCGCCACCTAAGCGCTTTGACTCGTTGACCTGCCAAGTCAGCATCGTCTTCAACCTTTCGACCCCGGCGAAATGGACGACTGAAGCACTCCGACGTCGATCCAACGGTGAAACTTTAATGGAATCGTGCGAAACCAGCGCCAATCAACTCGAAATCGCTTCTATTTTATCATATCTCAAGATTACACGAATCCATTCACAGAATCAAGCGCGATCGAACAAGAACCAGTACACACTCATGTACTCTAATCAGGCAATTCATGGCGTATTAAACCAATTCATTAACAGTGAAGCATCATTCAATGTTTAGGGAACTTACCTCGAGCTCGCTCGGCCCAGATTTGGCTGGGCAAGAATCGGCTATGGAGGCTAAATCGGAAGACTCGATTCGGGGTATATGAGCAAAATCGATGCAAAATGAAGACGCGAACATGGTCAGTGATGTTAGGGGAACAAAACGCACACATTAATTGCATGAATGATCAAGAAACACGTGAATCGCCATGAGAGCTTGAAGGAAGACTCGAGACTGTGACTCACCTGTTCTCGCAGATTCCTTGTGCGCGGCCGACTGCGTTAGCTTCCTGGCGCTCTGGTCAAGCTTCAGAAAGCCTTCTTTGGCTGTGGTTCAGCCGGAAACAGCTCAACCGGTGCCCTGTAATTCGAGCTCCGATTCTCGACGACAGGGGTCGGAGAACGAGCTCTCTCTCGCGCGATTATGTACTCCTTGCTCTAACTGAACTAACCGTCCTCTCTCTTCGCGAAGGCCTGTTAGCTTATATAGCTTGTTCGATTTTCGGCGCCGAGCGGTGGACCTCCAACTGACTCGGTTTGGCACGTGTAGTCACGTGCAATTGGGTCAAAACGAAGTCGGGGAAGATGGGCATTTCGCTCAGTTCCTTTTGGTTCCGCGGTGAGCTTCATTTCGCACGAATTTGGCAAGGATTTGAGCTGTTTTTGCCTTTGTTGACTTTTGCAGGTTCGAAGGTTTGACTGGCCGATTGCTCCCTGCTCCGGCGGCCATTGGTCATGCTCTTGGTGTCAATCGACGGGGAATGTTGTGGCGAATGGAACCCCCACTAGTTCTTTTTTAATTGCCGCCGATTGCTTGGTCAATTTCCCTGTTGAAATTCAACCTTGCACTGTTCATTTGTGCGCAGGTTAGATGAAGACGAAGACACTGTAGCGGACCGGTTC
This sequence comes from Rhodomyrtus psidioides, assembly GCA_021437785.1. NCBI lineage: Eukaryota > Viridiplantae > Streptophyta > Magnoliopsida > Myrtales > Myrtaceae > Rhodomyrtus > Rhodomyrtus psidioides. The sequence continues at coordinate 4,667,188 of JAILYB010000027.1, read as the reverse complement.
GACCGGTCTGACCGGCGGTCTGACCGGTCTGAACCGGTCCCGAATAGGATTTTTCAAATTAAGCCCAAATTAATGGAAAAATTTTGCAATTGAACCTTATAATCGAATCTAGGGCATGAATTCTATCTAGAAATGTGGTTTTGCCCAAAAGTTTTCATCAATTTCTACAAAATCCCCAAATTTTCATTTGATTGGAAATTGGGGATCGTGTAATTGAGGATGTAAATGATCAAATTGAGTCAAACCACCTGTGCCAATTGATTTAAAATGGTGAAATCCATTGGGTAGCATGTCCAATTTGCAATGATAGCCCTTGAATTGAAAGTAATTTCAATTATGCTTAATTTCAAGGACTAAAATGCAATTTTAGTATGTAATTTTTTCAAATCCGTGCAATTGAGCATATTGTGCAAACAATTGGGCTAAATTGAAATAGGGGATAGTCAGATTGAATGTCAAGATCTTAAAAAATGCCAAAATTACAAATTAAAAGACTCAATTGTTATTTTTTCTTCAAATTCAATAGTACGGGTTACAAAGGAACACCTAAAATTGAATCTGATTTTGATTTTTTTGAGAGGTCAAAAATAAAAGGGATTAAAAGGAAAAATATTGGATATTTTTCCATATTTTTGTGACCTCAAATGCTATTTTTCTTGATTTTTTAAGTATTTTTCTATTTTCCAAAAATACTAAAAAATATGAAAAATGTGAAAAATTATTTTTTGGTCAAGAATGGTTCATTGGGCTTGGCCAAGGCCACCAAAGTTGATTTTGTAATTTTTTGACTTTTATAAATTTTTTGTGATTTTTCAAAAATAAAACTGAAAAAGACCTGGTCAAAAAATCAGGTGTCAACAGCTGCCCCTCTTTGAGAGGAATCTCGTGAGAGGTTTCGCTCAAAGACAGGTGACACCTGAGTCTAGACCGACTCGACTGGGGAAAAGAAAAACGAATCTTGACACTCAATCTTTCTTGTCCCACTGGTAAAGGCTTTGCTCTTCATTCTTTTGCTGACGTGAGAGAGAAAGTAGAGAGACCCACCTGTTACTTACCTGTTGATCGCCTGCCTGATGCTCGTGTAGCCTGCGCGGTGTATAGCGGGTTCTAGTGAATACCTAGGGACTCGTCTTTTGAGTATCCTAGGGCGATTAAACTCTAGCCTGTATGGTAGGCCGTACCAGAATGGGATTCCTACACTTGACAGGAACCTGTGAATGACGCACCCAGTCTCTTAGGGATTGTCGGGGTTTTGATCCGTATGGTGGATCGGACCATGAATAGGACTCCTTTCTGCTAGGAACCTATGGATGACGCACCCAGTCTCTTAGGGATTGTCAGGGTTTTGATCCGTATGGTGGATCAGACCATGAATAGGACTCCTTTCTGTTAGGAACCTATGGATGACGCACCCAGTCTCTTAAGGATTGTCAAACATTTTAATCCGTCAGTGGATCAGGCCGAGAATAGGATTCCTTTCTGCTAGGAACCTATGGATGACGCACCCAGTCTCTTAAGGATTGTCAAACATTTTAATCCGTCAGTGGATCAGGCCGAGAATAGGATTCCTTTCTGCTTGGAACCTATGGATGACGCACCCAGTTTCTTAGGGATTGTCGAACATTTTGATCCTATATTCTAAAGAATTAACTAGGATTTATGCAAATGAGGTGTGCCTAACCTTGAGGCTTTACTAAATGGGCTATTCTGGGTTTAGGGGTTACCTAGAACCTCACAGAAAGCAGATTCTGAAAATTGTCCTTTCGACACGCGAGGCGTTATTCTGGGATTTGGGGATTCCAAGTATCCTGCAGACAACTTAAACCTGCAAAAACTTTGATAAGATTCTTCTGGGATCTAGGGGCTACCTGAGATCTCGCAGAAAGACTATCTTGAATGTTGTCCTTTTGACATCGAATGTGACATTCTGGGATCTGGGAGCTCTATGGGTCCTACAGAAGCAAGAATACTGCAAGCCATTCTGGGAGCCGAAGTCATCAAGAATCTTGCAAATGCTCCAACCTGAAAATTTTCTTACCAAAGGCACATCAATGGTCTTTAAGTGATATGTGATGTCAAACTAACAGCACTTTATGACTTATATCATAGTCATGAAAAAAAATTTCAATGAATGTATTACGAGGTTGGAGGTTATCCAAAACACCTTGCAACATACGGGAGTGATCAAAAGTTCCTTGCGGGGAAAGTTTGAATCAAACAATCTGAAATTAACAAAAGAGTTTGGTTAAAATGTCCAACGGAGTATTCTCATCAAAGAGGACTTCTCACCGTTTTGAGGTAATGGTCTTTTACCAAGAATGCATTCGAACTTCCTATCAAACCTGCGCCTAGGGTTCAGGATCATTCGCAGTGAATACACCTCGATCGATTAGGAGGACTTCCAAGGGACCGTAATGTTGGGCTTGGTCAACGGTTTTCAAAGGGGGACTTGCGTGCAAGTCAAGGCTTTCGAAGAGAAGTCTTCAACGTCTGCTCCAGGTTTACAAGTCAAGAAACCTGCGAAATGAGAAAGAAATAACCTTGCTCGAACTTCTTCGAGCTAAGCTTAGACATTAAACCCTATGTCAATCCAAGTGCCTTAATCAGAAAAGGCCTTTCAGGGTTGTAACGTAGGTAGGATTGGGGACCAAAAAAGGCTTATTTTTGGCTTAGAATATGCGAAGGGTCTAACATTGGTGATCACTGCAGGTTTGCCGCCGATCTTGTCCCTTCTCGTCCAAAGAGCGTCTTTAGTCTTTGAAGTGCATATTTGTCTTTAGAGAACGTCTCTCTCATGTCAAGACGGCGTCAACATCTTGTCTACACTTTCGTCATCTGAGTGTGACATGATTTGGGAGCATCTTTCGCAGTCTAGTTCCCTTGGAATTTTTACAATCAGATCTCACTAGTGACCTATACAAAGGTATCATGCTACCTTTTGGCATTTACAAGATCAAACACATGATTCACAAGTGTACAAGTATTTGGATGGGCATTGGCCTTGCTTTTACCAGGCACTTTGCTTTTTCTTGATGCCCAAGATTAAATTTTTCTCTCTTCTTTCTTTTTGAGACCCCATCTTTTCTTTTCTTTTGGGGATCAGAATTTTCAAATGAATGTGCTAGATGTATAGCTTGAATCTCAGCACTCGAACATCAATCTAGGAATTTTTCACAAATCCTGTGTTTTGAACTCTTCCGCTCTTGAAGTGACGTCGTTTCCACCTTGGAATATGCAATGATCACCAACGGGTTTGTGAAATGAACGTATAGGCTCAATTGGGCAGTGCGAAGGGTAAAAGTGTATAGGATAGAGAAACAAATGCTTTTCGTCATCCTAAAGCACCTGAATTACCATAGAAGTTAAAATGACAAGCAACACACGAAGATTGATGCAAGTCTGAGCAAGAGAACTTCTAACCATTTACCTCATGATACCTCTGGACGTACCTCCAGTTTGCCCCACTGTGGGGTGGTTCTTGACAGGGGTATAGAATGAAATCGTCGTTCAAATGGTTATCAATGGTCACCTGTAGTGTTTATGATAGAGAAACGAATGCCTCCGTCGTCTCAATCCATGTAATCATTGCGAATAACCCTTACGTCCGTAGGTTAAGGTCTCGCTATCCTTACCATTCCACTTATCTCTTAAGTGTGTATGGGACGTGTTTGGACCAGGCTTGCCTCTTGTCTGAGGAAACATCCTTTTGAATGATTTAAACAACTTTTGTTTGGAAGAGTTCATTTTGCTTTCTCCAAAACTTACCCTCCAAGGGGATTTATGATGCACAATGCATATTTCAATCATGTTCGGATAACCTCCAAGTTTAAACATGAATGCCAATGATATGACTATGAGAATTTTGCGTCTTTCTAGACATGAGATTTGAATACATGCTAGATTCCAAGAAGCCTTCAAATTCTATCAATAAGGATTCCGACAGTCTTGTAAACCTAAAAGATTAGGGAAGGAATACTTACCTGCCCAGCGCGGCTAGGGATTCCTGAAAAACATAAAAGGAATATGTCAGTGTATGCTCTCGAATTTCAGAAAATTAGAACGATACACCTTACCCTTGATCATGCATTCCAATGGAAGTGGATAGATTCGCGAAAATCTGCATTTTTCTTAACAACACAAGATGGTTAAGTTGTTCTAAAATTTCTTAAAATTCTCAGTCTTTGGAGAAGAAGACGTGCACCTGACCACCATGACGTTAGGTCTCCTTGATCATGCGTTCCAACTTATCGCGACCCTGCTTCCTTGGATCCTGCAATATTGAACACATGCTAATGTATGCATAGATGCATGACATGCTTATGCAAAGACTATCATGAAGAGTAGGCTCAATTCGAGGCAGGGCATATGACCGGAATCTGATTTTATTTCAAGGGTAATATTTCTTCACAGCATCTGAATTCACAGGGTGCCCCAATTCTTCTCCCTCGGAGTTTACAAGAATTAATGCTCCTCCCGTGAGGATCTTCTTAACAATGTAGGGGCCTTCGTAATTTGGAGTGAATTTTCCCCCTGGATGGGTAGTACTTGGCAAAACTTTCCTAATTACCAAGTCATTTACTTCGAAGTTTCTGGTCTTGACCTTTCGATTGAACGCCCTGGCTACCCTCTTCTGGTAAGTTTGTCCATGGCAAATGGCTTTAAGACGTTTCTCATCTATCAAGTTTAGCTGTTCATATCTGTGCTTGAAATACTCTGATTCAGAGAGTTTATCTTCGGATAAGATTCTCAAAGAGGGATCTTAACTTCTACTGGTAGAACTGCTTCTGTCCCATATACCAAACTATAGGGAGTTGCCCCTGTAGAAGTCCTGAACGACGTTCGGTAAGCCATCAAGGCGAAGGGCAGCCTTTCGTGCCAATCCCTGTAGTTTTCTGCTGTTTTAGCCAAGATCCTCTTGATGTTTTTATTGGCTGCTTCCACTGCCCCATTCATCTGTGGGCGGTAAGGAGATGAATTCAGATGTCGAATGCTAAAGTGATCCAGCACACCATCGACAATCTTGTTGTTTAGGTTGGACCCATTATCTGTGATGATCGCTTGAGGGGTACCATACCGGGATATGATATCTCTTTTGACAAATCTTGCCACATTTCTTGCAGTGACATTCTTGTAAGAGCTGGCTTCTACCCATTTGGTGAAGTAATCAATCGCTACCAAGATGAAGCGATGACCATTCGAAGCCACAAGATTAATAGGCCCTATCATGTCTATCCCCCACATAGAGAAAGGCCAAACTTCAGACATTTGGTGTAGTTCGTTCGGGGGTGCGTTAATCTTATCCCCGTATATTTGGCATTGGTGGCATGACCGGACGTGCTGACAGCAGTCTGATTCGATGGTCATCCAATAATAACCTAGCCGCATGATCTTCCGAGCAAGGAGGTGGCCGTTCATGTGAGGCCCACACGCACCTTCATGAATCTCTTTCATGAGAATATTTGCTTCTTTGGCATCTACGCATCTCAGTAGAGTGGAATCGAACGATCTCTTGTATAGAATTTGTCCATTGAGGAAGAACTTGCTGGCCATCTTGGTTATGTATTTTCGGTCTCCTGACTGGCATCCTTCAGGGAATTCCCTTTTCAAGAGGTAATTCTTGATGTCATAGTACCATGGCTCTCCATCACATTTCTCTTCGATTAGCATGCAATAAGCTGGCTTTTTAACAATGCCGATCCTCAGAGGTTCTATATCCAACCCTTTAGTCGTTTGTAACATCGAGGCTAGGGTGGCTAATGCATCTGCGAATTGGTTGTGAGACCTTGATAGGTACTCGAATGACACTTCTTCGAACTTGAGTATCAATTCTTCAAGGTATTCATGGTAGGGGATGAGTTTTGCATCTTTCGTCTTCCACTCCCCTTGTGTCTGTAGAATAATGAGCATAGAGTCTCCAAAGACCTGCAATCTAGGTATCTTCATGGAAAGGGCCAGTCGTAGGCCCAGAATGCATGCCTCATATTCTGAAATATTGTTGGTACAAGGAAAAGTTATCTTTGCCGCGACAGGGTAATGTTGACCATCTGGGGATATCAGTACTGCCCCAGTGCCTGCCCCTGATAGGTTAACAGCACCATCGAAATACATGATCCACTTATCCTCTGCTAAGTTCAGAATTCGGCCTTCGGTGTTCGTTACTTCAGGGGATTCAGTGCTCGATGGGTTTTCTGCCAGCATGTCTGCTATAGCTCTTCCTTTTACCGACTTCTGCGGAGAACATTTAATGTCAAATTCAGATAACATTACTTGCCATTTTGCCAGTTTCCCAATTAAAGCAGGTTTCTCCAAGAGGTATTTGACCGGGTCGTTCTCTGTTATGAGCTGAATGTGATGATGTAGGGTATACTGCCTTAGTCTTCGTAGTACCCATACTGCTGCTACGCAGGCCCTTTCAACTGGTATATATTTTGCTTCAGATGGCGTGAATTTCTTACTCAGGTAATAAATGGCCCTCTCTTTTCCATCTATCGGGCTCGTCTGGGCAAGTAAGGCTCCCAAGGACTCTTGTCGTATGGTCAGGTATAAGGTCAATGGGTGACCGGGAATTGGTGGCACAAGCACCGGTGGTGTGATCAAATAGTTTTTGATCATTTGGAATGCCTTGCTGCACTCGGCGTCCCACGTTATTTTCGCGCCTTTCTTAAGCAATTTGAAGATTGGCTTAGCCACATCAGACAGCTGATTGATGAACCTGGCAATATAGTTCAATCTCCCTAGAAGGCTTCTTACTTCTTTTACTGTGGATGGAGTTGATAAATCGTGGATGGCCTGGATTTTTGAGGGATCAATCTCAATGCCCCTGTTGCTGACTATGAACCCAAGGAGTTTCCCGGATCTTGCCCCAAACACGCATTTGTTAGGGTTCAGCTTTAACTTGTATTTGCGCAGGCGCTCAAATAATTTTCTTAATACCTGTATGTGATCTTGTCCTTTCTTGGATTTAGCGATCATGTCATCAACATATACTTCAATCTCTTTGTGGATCATATCATGGAATAACGTGACCATAGCCTTCTGGTAGGTAGCCCCGGCGTTTTTCAATCCAAAGGGCATGACTCTGTAGCAAAAATTCCCCCATGGTGTGGTAAATGCAGTCTTGGGTTTGTCTTCTTGTTTCATGGAGATTTGGTTGTATCCCGAGAATCCATCCATGAATGAGAATAATTCATAACCCGCTGTACTATCCACCAATACATCAATGTGGGGGAGTGGAAAATCATCTTTTGGGCTTGCTCTATTCAGATCTCGGTAATCTACGCAGATCCGAACTTTTCCGTCTTTCTTCATGACGGGGACTATATTTGCAACCCAGTCTGAATATGGGATAGCTTCAATGAAGCCTACCCTAAGGAGTTTCATGACTTCTTCCTTAATCTTGTCTTCTAACTCGGCTTTCATCCGCCTACTGCCTTGTTTGACAGGTTTGATGCCAGGATCCGTGGGCAATGCATGTTCCACAATCTTAGGATCAAGGCCTGGCATATCCGCGTAAGACCATGCGAAGATGTCTTGATATTCTTTTAGTAGCTTGGTGAACTCGAGCCTTTCATCACGGGATAGGTGTCCGCCGATCTTGACCTCTTTGACGTTCACGGTGTCTCCCAAATTAATGACAATTGGTTCTTCTGAGGTAGGAGGCTTTGACTCTTCAAAGGTGTTCCAATCCCTACGGATAGACGCGTAATCCTCGTCTTCATCTTCCTCAATGTTATAGGAGTGGTTAATGGAGGGATCCGAATTTTGTAACAACCTGGTATGCATGTTTGAGATGATATGCCTGAAATGTCATGAGTATGGTTAGTTTGTGCTCAGTAAAAATGACATGCATGATTATGTAAAGTCTTTTTGAAAAAGTTTTTCAAAATAGATGTAGGTACAGATGGGACTAATCCTCATGTCATTGGATATCCCGGCCCCTTGAAAATCTTTTGAAGATTAGGAATCATATGGAAAATCAGGCCTCAAGCTTCTATATGGAAGACCATTATCATCATCGGGCTGATTCGTGGTTCCATATGTCCTTAACAAAACATGCGTGGTTTTATTGAATGCGAAATGGGCCGCGTTACAAGATGTGCTATTTGGACCAACGGCCGGAGATCCAAAGGCGTTTTCTTATGCGTTCAATAAGGAAAGAAGATACAGTGAAATGCAGAAAGTTCTAAACGCAGTATTTAAAGATGAAGGAAGAGTCTATTTACTCAGAAGAAGTGGCTTCACTGTCCAACCACTCCATGATGACATTCACAGAGTCATCTTTGAGAAAAGGATTTGTCAGATCTGGTTCCATCGGCGAAGTGATACCCTCTTCAGATAGCCATTTGGAGTTCTGGTCGAAGTAGGTATTTAAGGGATTCTTGAACATTCGAGACCTTCCCTTCCAGGTTGGAGAACCGATGAATGAGCTATTCGGGCTGTTTTCGCCTCCACGGCGTCCCAGGCTTTTGCTTCGGCCTCGGCCTGTTGCTTTCGGGACAGAATCATTCATGGGATACTTCTGGTACCCCAAGCCCATTTTATGTGGATTAGCCTTCAACTGTAGCGGGGCATTTATACCCTGATTATGTTTGCCTAGGCCTTTTCCAGGATTGAACCCGTATGCCAGCAGCATCTTAGCTGGTAGAAGACTGGCTTCTGAGATGTAAGGAGTTCTCAACTTCGACCCTACTGGGGTATGAACTGTTGCTACCAACTCTAGGGAGTGATAGCTCGCTTCAGTTTTCTCTTCAGGCTCAATATAGGGAATGGCACTGTTCTGGTATGCCTGGAGGTCGACTTCCCCATGTACGGTAATCACCTTCCCATCTACAACGAAACGTACTTTTTGGTGCAGGCTCGAAGGGACAGCTCCTGCTGTATGGATCCAAGGTCTTCCTAGCAGGAATCCAAATGCACTGGGTAGATCCATTACTTGAAAGTTTATAGAGAACTTTGTCGGGCCGATGAATACGTCAAGCTCGATCTCTCCCTCTACAGTCTTCCTCATGCCGTCGAATGCTCTTACAGCTGTCTTGGATGCCTTGACCATCTCTTCATTGATTCCCAGCCTCCTTATGGTAGCCAAAGGACAGATGTTAAAGGCTGATCCGTTATCGATCAATACGTGTGCCACTCTTTTGCCGTTACATTGGGCAGAGATGTATAAAGCTTTGTTGTGCCCTCTTCCTTCCATGGGGAAGTCCTCGTCAGAGAAGCTCAATTGGACTTTTAAGAGAATTGCCCCTACAAAGTCCCCTAGTTGGACCTCATTAATTGTTTCAGGGACATGTACTTCATTGAGTACCTTCAGCAGTGCGTCCTTGTGCTTCTCTGAATTGATGAATAGGTCTAGCAGGGATATCTGAGCGGGCATCTTCCTCAGCTGCTCTATCACTTCAAACTCACTGGTTTTGATGATCGATACGAGCTTTTCAGCATCTTCCTTTGAGACATCTTTTTTTTCGGATTCACCCTCTCTGGGGGCATAAAATCTTCCAAACCTCATTATTGCATCTACTTGTGTGGTCCCATAGTCCCAATGAACAGCTTTGGGATCATACTCTTCTACTGGGGGGACTTTTATCGTTACAGTTGTCTGATGAGGTATCTCTGGTCCTGACGTGTCGCTTTCTTCCTCCTGAGGCAATTGAATTACGACAGGCCTCACTGGGCAATCTTCTACCTTGCCCAGGCTATCCAGCTCATCCAATCTGATCACCACGGCCGTGGCTACTTCGATCATTAATATGGTGTTGTCGATTTCTTCCATACCGTTTGAGGTTTCTGGTTGAGAGAGATCATCCATACCTCCCCATCCGTCCGGTATGATGTCTTCAATCTTCTGATAAAAGCTGGGAGGGGCCGAATATTTCACCTTGAAATTGTATCCTCCAGAATCTTGACCCAGGTTGTCTATAATTTCGCTCTTCTCAAGTGCGTCAACCATAAACTTGAGGTCTGCTAGACTTCTCCTCCTGGCTTCTATTTCGTCTTTTTCAAATTCTTCTTCTGATTGAGTGGCCGGCCCCAGATCGTTTGCCAATTTCTCACGTGAGGTACCACAGGTGCTACTATGCTCAGTTGTGATCAAGAAGTGGTTTCCTTTCAAAGATAGAGATGCTTCAATCCCTTCAAATTCTTCATCAGTAATATTGGACACTATCCCCAAGCTCTTCATCTTGTCGATACACAACTTCTTTTGGTCGGTTGATATCTCCCCTTCTTTTGGGTATGATGAAGCGATTGTTAGCAGGGTGTCCAGCTTAGGCACATCTATCTTCAGTTTGAGGTAGTCTTCTTCTTCTTCAGTGAATATTGCCCCTACTGTTTGGTGATCCGGCAACGGATTTTCTTGCACATTTGGGGCTGCATTGTCAAATTTCAAAATCTAACTATCAATTAGGGCTTGCACTTTCAGCTTCAGGACATAGCAGTTATCCACATTATGCCCTCTTTCGCCCATATGGTAGGCATAGGTCTGGCTCTCATCAAAGCCAGGATATCTTGCGGGGTTTGCCCTAGGTGGTTCTTTTGCCACCAAGTGTTGCTCCAGCAGCATCGGGAGTAGCTTGGATAAAGGTCTCGGGAGCTGAGAGAATTGTCTCTGGGGTTGCTTTCTTCTAGGCTCTTGTACCTTTGGCGCTGACCAGGATGATCCGCCTTTGGCCTGATTAGAATTGCCAAATGGCTTTAACTTGTGGGGATCTGGTATAAATGCTATGTCTAGTCCGGCTTCTCTTTCCTTTCTCAGAGGATACTGCTTCCTAGTAGGAGCTTCATGAGGCCTTCTTTCTTTCAAGGCCCATTCCAGCCTCTCAGCAACCTTAATCAGGTGTGCGAATGTCTGACATCCAGAAGTGTTCAGTCTGTCAAAGTACTCGTAGGGGAGTGCTTTTAGGAATAAGTCGATCAGCTCCTCTTCTGGGATTGAAGGCTTTACTTGGGTAGCCAAGGCTCGCCACCTCTGAGCATATGTCCTGATCGATTCGCCCCTCGCTTTTGAAGTTCGTAGGAGGTCTTCTCTTGTTGGGGCTGTAGCCGTGTTAAATTTGTACTGCCTGAGGAAGTCTTCTGCAAGGTCCTCCCATCCGTCATAATCCTCTAAGTCTAGCTCAATAAACCAAGCCAGAGCGGCGCCAGCCAAACTCTCTTGGAATGTGTTCATTAACAACGGAATGTAATCCGAGTAGTGCGCCATCTTGCGCAGGTAGTACTTGAGGTGGGCACGGGAACAGCCTGTCCCGTTGTATTTTCTCATGAACTCTGGCTCCCTATAGTCAGGAGGAGTCTCTATTTTAGCAAAAAGAGATATTTTGTCGAAGCGGGCCAGCTCATAGCCTTGACTGCTCAGGCATTCTTCGATCTTGGCCAATCTCTTAGCCTCTGCCTCTGTCTTCACAGTTTGTTTTCCCTTCTCCTCCTTTTCAAGGTTGATGACAACAGGCGAGGCTTTTTGTTGTGCCCGACTATTTGGTTCATGAACGTTTTCCTCTGTATGTTGGGTATCCCTGGTTGCTTCTTTATCTGTTACATCAGGTACCATGGAAGGGCCTGAGTTGTTCTGATTGTGGGCGGTTGTCTGTCTAGCTTGGTTGGTCTCCAGCATGGCCTTAATGTCAGCCATCATAGTCGCCAGGGCAGTCATCTGAGATTCCAACATGCCTACGCGCGGAGTCAATTCCTGCTGTTCCATTCTCGTCTTTAGGCGGGTACGAAAACGATGCGTTGGCAATTCCGTGATGAGAGTGTACTTGTAAAAAGATTTCGAGTGAGTACTTCTTTCATTTTAGCAAAAAGAAGCAGTTAATTCTTTCAGTTGCATGCTTCTTGCCAGTAGATGAGAAAAAGGGCTACCTTGTGAGCCTTAGCCTCATGTAAGTAGTTCTTTTAATCATTTCTCGACAAGAATTCATGGAATTGAAAGAAGCGTAATTTCTGACGATAGTTTTTATGCATTTGTAAAAACATGTTCACATTCATGCTCATGTGTTTAAGATAGTATTCCACAGAAATGAGAATGTATGAGAAGGCATCACAATGCTTGCTTATTTTACACTTGACAGAATAGTCTATTCAAGTCTAGGACGTTTGAAGCCTAAGGTATCCTCATCATCCCAGTATAGATTCCCCTCTTCAGCTTGGGGCTCCTCGTCTTCTGAACACGACAGTGGCCCTATGTCTTCGGGTATGTAGGGCTCTATTCCAGGTACGTATGGCACGATGTATTCAGGTATGTAGGGCTCGACAAGGCTTCGCCGGATCGCTTTGAAATGTTGAATGTATTCTGTGGTGGCTCTATGAGTGTTCTCTTCTCGAGTCATGTCTTCTGGCCAACTTATTTCTTCAGCCTGGGAATTCTTCAAGGAGAGTATGATGGATGCCACCTTGGCTTCAAGTTGTTTCTTCTCCTTCTCCGTGAGGGTCTGGCCTGGTAAGTCAAAGGAAAAGACACAAGGTCGCGGTGAAGAAGGGATCTCCTGAAGTGCTCCAAACTGTCGAATCACCCTCCTTGGATAGTATGCAGTTGCGCCCGTGAATCCTAGCAAGGGGACCGGGCCTCCGTCATCGCAGGTCAATCTGACCTTGCTCAGCGTCGGCAACCTTAGCCGCCATCGGAGTTGCTCAGGTTTTAGGACTTTGAGGAAGTTCTTCCATTCTACAAAGTTAAACTTAGGAACACGTGTATGGGTTCTAGCAAACGTTTTAAGAGGGTGTGCATTGGGGCTGATTTCAGTGAAACCCATGCGGATGTGGAATTGTCTGATATGGGATGTGAACCACAGATACAGCAGATCACTAGAAGCTCTAAAGATTCCCTTTTTGCTTTTCTTGAAACGATTTAGGGAGATGAAGGTTTCGGCAAGGAGGATGTTTGAGTAATCCCACCCACAACAGACTTGCCTAGCTACTATAGCCATGATAGGGTCGAAGGTGACAGTTGAGATTGGGAATAGCACAAAGCTAAAGAATGCCAAGATAAAGGCTCTACCAGATTTGGTTCCTTTAGAAGCAGGAAGGCGGGAAAATCGGTCTATAAGGAAGGATAGGGAAACTCTTCCAGAATTGCTTTTCGCATCTACTTTGACTTCATTTAGGTTTGTGTCAAGGAATTCAGCTACTTGACTTAGGGGTTCAAGTCCTATAGGGGGTCGGACGAGCGTAGGGGTGAATTCAACTCCGATGACAGCGCTGTATTCCTCGATAGTGGGAGTGATCTCTAATCCTTCCATGCAAAATGTAGCGGTGGTAGGATCCCAGTAGAGCGCCATGGCTTGAATAAAGGCAGGTGGGCACTCAATCTTCAGTAGGTCCAACAGGTATCCTAGTCGTGACTCCGCATACTTCTGGCTGGCTTCGCCCATGCCATCCCACCATGATTGGAGTTCAGCTCGGGGGATCTTGAACACTTGAATATCATTCTTTCCCATCAAGTCTAAAATATGCAAATGATTTTAAAAGGTCAATCGCCAGAAATTACTTTAAATGTATGAATATGCAGATGTCATGAAGCATGCATGAGCTAACTTGATTGCATAGTTCAATTTGAAGAAATGGAGATTAGGACCCTTTTTCAGGTCTTGAAAGCCTGACTCAAAGCCTAATTTGCATTTCAGGGAAGTGAATTATGCAATTTAGTCAGGTTTACTCAGTGACTAAAGGGAACAGCAATGTCACGTTCCATTGGTCAACACATCAAAGGAACAAAGTGGGATGTACTCTTATTACAGTCAAGATGTCTAATAGAAGAACGGTAAAGAAAGGTTTTTCAAACAAGAAAGCCATAAAAGACAATGGAACGTGAGGGTCTAGATCACTCTTTCTTCAGAAGTCTACCCAAATGACAATCGGTCAGGAATTCTCCTTTAATCTAGGGTAGGGGAGTTATCTTCAGTGGTTTGGTCGAGAGGTTGTAGTTCCTCCGGTCACTTTCTAGTCCGGGGTATGATGACTTCGGGAGCCTTCTCGGGTTTCACTTTTTGAGTGTGATGCGCCTTGGCTTGGTCTTGATTGCAGGGCGTCTCTTCCTACCCCAAGAAGTAATCATGGGTATGTTCTCTTTGGCCATCAATTCAGCCTTCCTGCGGGCGTACGCTTCCCTAGCTAGCTGGTTGCGACGTTGTCTCTTCATCTCCAGATAATCCTTCATCATTTCGTCTGATTGTCGCTTGAATCTGAGATTATCAGCGTAGTAGCGGGTTTGACAGTCCTCAGCATACCCCAGCTTACGTCCAGTCAGTTCCCGACCATACACGAATCTAGTAAAGTGTAGCCTCGTGTTTGGTCCGGGGCGAGTAACTTTTCTCAAGTACTCGAAGGTCACCAACTCCGTCGAGCTCTTAGGGAACAGCGACATCCTACCCCATAATCATTGTTGTTCTCATTAGTCACCCGAGTAATCTTCATGATGCGAATGCATATGGATGTATGCAATGTATGAGTCATATCATGAAGCAGGAAATAAAGTACGTTTAGAGATAAATGTCTTACCAACCACACTTTGGGGGACGTGGAATGCCCCCTGTATCAATGGGTGGTTTTAGGTATACCAACCATCCATGGACATGCGCATGCGACAAGTGGGTATACTCTAAAAAAGAAAACCGAAAGTCAGGTGAGGAACCTACGGCTCAGGCTCCCACGATCCACACGAGGCAGATTCCTCCCCAAGGGTACCTACCCAAGAGGGCTAGATATCACCAATGCAGATGGTAGGCGGGAACGAATACGAAAGTCTCAAGTGCCATCAAACACAAGATCCTTTTCGTATCCTTTCCCTATCTAAGGTAACCTAAGGGTGGTTGCAGTCGGGGTTTGACCGCCAGTGTGTGCGATGTGTCGTGATCATCACAATGCAAAGTCATGCACAGCAGTTTGTATCAAACACCGCTTCAGTAAATGCATAAAGTAAACATACATTCTCAACTCCAACCTACAGGAAAAATGTCAACAATCACTCCACCCCTTATTTCTCCAATCTGCAAAAACATTTAACACAATGGTTAGTGTACGTACCTCACCTTCGAGAGCATCTGCAGAAAACAATGTCAAATAAACCAAACAACTTTTTAATCGGCTCAAGTCCTCTGGAATTCGTAACCAGAGATTCTGGTTTTAGAATGTTCCCCAGCGGAGTCGCCAGTCTGTCGCGACCCTCTCGCGAGCTGTGGAGCGGGAGCGGGCTAATGGGCCGCCCGATCGCTGGCTTGATCGAACGCGGGCCTCTCCCAAGGACCATTACCCAAATCGCAACTGCTGGATATACGTGGTCGACCTTCAGTGTGGTCTAGTGACATGTGATGAGTGTACATGCCAAGGAGTCGCCACCAATCGTTTCGTGGAGGGTACGATCGGAAACCCTATCGAATAGTTGGGAGTGATCTATTCGATTCTGCGGAAACCAGAGAAGTGGGTTCGGGGACTTAGTTACGCCAACTGTCGAAGTTGACGCCCTTTCGGTACCTATGTTGAATGGTTTATCTGATCCTAGGATTTCATGCAGATGAGTGAGGTATAGATCCTAAATCTAAGAGTTCATGCAGATGGGAAATACTACCCTAATATCGATTATTAGATGTAGAGATTACAGGAGCTGGACCCCATACATCAAAGTGAATCAACTGTAAGGGAAAGGTAGACCTATGATGGGTGGGTGCATGAAAGTGACTATGACTTTTACTAGACATACACGCAGGACACGGTGAGAAGGTAACCGATGATTTATTTAGAACTCGACAAACAACTGGGAAGGCGGCATGACCGAGTCGATAGTGCCACAGACGAACAAGATCGGATGCAGAGGCTTGGAACACGAACGGAGATGACGATTGCGAAGAAGATGCTGGAAGGAAATAAAGATCGTGATCAGTTTCTCCTTGGAGTAGAGTCTTCCCCGTACGACGACACTTCACAGAAAAGGAGTTTGGTGAGAATAGGAAATCACAGTTGTTTTCTTGACAAAACTGACGTACAGAGAGTAAATTCTTTTTTATTGTAGGAACAACGAGAACATTAGACATACGAAAATGAGGAGAGATATAGCTACCTGTGTGCGTAATGGGTAAATGGGACCCGTTACCTATGGTGACTTGACGAGATCCAAAATAAGGCTGAACATTAGACAGACCAGAAGGATTATTTGTCACATGGTGAGTAGCACCAGAGTCAGGATACCAGGATTCGCTAGAAAGGATGGAAGGTGGAGGAGGAATTTCAGCCAAGTTGAGTTGAGGAGAAAAGTCGGAGGATGGTTGCTGAAGAAATCGGTCACGACAAACATTGGCACCATGACCATATCGGCTGCAAATCTGACACTGAATATTGCTTCGTCTCTGACTCTGATTATGGCCAACCGACGGGTGGAAGTTGGTGTTGAGATGCCGATTTTGATATTGCTGACCACCCCCTCGATAATTTCTGTCTCGTCCTTCTTGGTGCCGATTTTGGAAAGAATGCCCATTACCTCGAGAATATCTGACAGCATGTTGTTGGCGTGATCGTTGAGGTTGTGAGGAGACCATTGGAGATCCATCAAAATGTGTAGCAAATGCAGCCGGTGAAGCAACGGTGTACTCCATGAGGTCTAAGCGCGCTTCATGAGATAATATGAGACCGTGAAGGGCTTCTCTAGTCAATATTTGATGTTGACTTTGCACGGATATGGATACTGCAAGGCTTTGATAGTCGGCTCCCAACCCACGAAAAATGTGAGTTTGATACTCATGAGGAGAAATAATCTCGCCAATTGACGCGAGTTGATCTACAAGAACAGTGGCTTGTTGCAGAAATTCAGTAACCTTTTGGTTACCTTTCCGAAGAGCTTGCAGTTGCATTCGGAGATGAGTTGCTCTGGCAAGATTATGAGCAGCATAAGACGTACCAAGAAATTCCCAAGCTTCTACAGATGTATTGAAAGTCGAAAGTTGTCCGACAATAGCGTCGGATGTTGTGCTAAGAATCCACCCAAGTGCTATTTGATCACGTGTTATCCACTCGTCATATGCCGGGTTTGGAATAGTGTTGATGCTTCCATCTGCTGCTGTTTGCACAATTTGGCTAGGTGGACATATTGAAGATCCGTCAACAATTGGTAACAGTTTGCTTGCTCGAAGACACGGCAATAGGCGTGCCCTCCAGACAACAAAATTGTCTCCTGTGAGCTTGACTCCAATTGCTAGACAGGAGAAGGAATTTGCAGGAGTTACAGTGGCTGTGGATCCAAGTACCGGGGTTGTTAAGCCATGGATGGTACTTGAGATCGAAGAAGATGTTGAAGAAGGCGTGAATGCCATTGAAAAAAAAAGAAGGTTTCGCTAGAATGGCTCTGATACCATGTGGAAACGTAAAATTGTATTAAAGATCAAATTGTTTCTGTACAACTATATCTCCCTTGTACAGCTTCTATTTATAAGGAGTTGACAATATAAACAAAGTAACAACAAATCAAAAGAAATCAAAAAAGGAATCCGCTGAATATCAATCGCAGGGTATCCGCTGAATATAGGATGAATATCAGATTACTGATTTGATATCTTTTGTTATACGGATTTGATATCCTTTGACACTTGGTATTATGAAACTCAAAATTATTTTAGAAGTTATGTCAACTGAAAAAGTATATAAGTTTGAAACATAACCCGAAATTCGAAAAGACCCACAATCTTTCGAAAAGTATATAACTTGCATGGACCTGGTTCAACCTGACTCTCTTTCATATAGGAGCCCTGCTAGGGTTACCGTGCTGTTACTTTTTTTAATGTAACGGTGCAACTATGCCCGCCCCCTTCATTCACAGAAGGTGGGCCACCGATTGGAGAGGTATTATCAAGCACTCAAGCGCCCTGTAATAGAGCCATATGTACAATCAAAGCTTTGATTACCCAAGTTCAAGCTTGAGCTAAACTCAGATTAAATCGATTAATCTATGCACATAACTGGATCTTAAATTAAGCTCCAGACTTTCAACTTGTGTTCCGACTAGACAACATTTGTTTGGAGGAAAATTATTTTAATGTTCTATTTCTCAACACTTGATGTGGAAAAATAAGTATTAAGGACAACTACGAACGTATTCAGTGCCTTGATCAGCTAGTCCCGTATGGCTACAAGCACCAGGCACCAAGCCCGGAGAGGATATTTTGAATATTTGATGAGACCCATGTGCCGCTAGCTATTACTAGAAGGTGATAAATGAAACCTTCCATGTCCTTTTTTTCCCCTGTGCAGCTTTTCTTTTTAAGTTTTTTTTATGCAACAAATCGGATTTATACGTCGTATTTATACGTCATAATTTGCTTGTATTGCAATTTTCATACAATACAAATGGCTATCGAACATGTTGCTCAACAGAAAAGGGAAGAATGAAGGGGAAAGATCTACCAAGTGTCTATCTTATCTGAAAAGATCATTATATGTTATGCAAACTAAAACCCAAAAGCAAATCATAACAAATAAGAAGATATGCTAGATATTAGAAACCACAACCAGAATGTAAATCTTCCCTAATAACCCCCCTCAAGTTAGGGCATGGTTGGACCCCAAAAAAAAAATTAGGGCATGGAGGTCATCAATGCCAGCTTTGCCGAAATTTGTAATAACAAAGTCGTCCATGAAGAAACTTGTACTCATTGTGGCTTGAACATTCAATGGAATTTTCCTCACCATTTGTTATTTCTATTCTTGCCCTCTTCTAAGTCCAGAATGTATCAAAAGCGGCGAGAGACGTTCAGAACAAGTGTTGCTTGCTGCCGCATTAGACATTCACCAATAAAAACGTAGGAAACATGTTATATTGCTTGTTGAATTACAATAACTGAATATGATGTTTCATTCATCATTCATCCTAGAGAAAAAAATATTCAACTGAAGTGAACTCCCAAAATTTGCATACGCGGCAGTTATGTTTTTGGAACATGAGTTGACGTACTACCATCACACAATTTTTATTTTTATTTTATTTTATTTTTTTGTGTCGGGAGAAGACGTACCTTTAAGGGAACTATTTGAAGCGGTTCTGTGGTTAAAATCTGGAAATCGAGAAATTATTTCATCTTCGAACCTCGCAAGGCGGACCCAAGCTCGTAACAGAAGTCACCCTCACGATGAACACTAAAGTATTTGAGATGGAATCCTATCTCATTCTGCATATTTTTGGGTGCACTATTTCTATTTCTGTTTGATTCTTTGAATTTCCTCAGTTTTTTTCTCTCTCTCTCTTTCTTCTCTCGAGAGAGAAGGACAATCTGGTTGCTTGCATTTATATCACTTACAATTTTCCTATTGCCATCTTTGCACCTATACTTATCGTTTTCTTTCATGAGATTTTTATCTCACTTACATTTATTCCTCATTCGTTCATAGGTGCTGTGATATATATGTAAGTTTTAAATGAATTTTAATGGATATGCAGAGTAATTTTTCTTTCAGGTTTCTCGTTTCTCACGAAAGCTTTTTATGACTTTGCATTGATTGATGATAATCACTACGAGCTCTCCTCTTCTTCTTATCCATTCGATGCAGAGTTTTAAAAGGAAAATTTCAAAAAGGGGCCCCAATCGTCCTCATTTTTTTTTTCAAATAAAGATTTAAAATGCCATCATTATCTCAAAAAAGGGCTTGAAGTGCACATTATTCTAAATAACGGCCTTAAATGACTATATTAATCTCGAAAAAGGGCCTCAATTACTTTAGTTAGGAGCATTTTGATAATTTAATATTTTATTTTTTCCTTTTTCTATTTTTAAGATATTTTGAAAAAAAAAACAGAAAACAACAAAGGGTTGCCGAGGAAGATCTGGGGCCCCCTCCCTCTCCCTCGACAAGTTAACTGACGAGGGAGGGGGGCCACCTTCCTTCTTCCTTGGCAATTGACTTGCCAAGGGAGGAGGGAGGCGCCCCCTGCCCATGACAGGCCTAATTAAAGGCCTGTGGGGGCCTTCACGGGCGCCTGCAAGCGTTATTAGCGCTTGTAGGCGCCCATGAAGGCCCTACAGGCCTTTAATCAAGCCTGCAACTCTGCAGGCACACTAAAAGGCGCTTCAGCTTAGCTTTTCTTCCTCGTTTTTATTTCTCTATTTCCCTCACTCTCATATACTCTTTCTTTCTCTTAGACGGTTACTTTCTCGAACACCCTTTCTCAGACGATCGTGCTCGCTCGTTCTGCTGACTTCAGTGAGTCACTCTCTCAAACACTCTTTCTACTTCAGTCACGTTCACTTGCTCGTTCATTTTCCCTCCCTCAAACGGTCGCGTTCATTTTCGTTCGCCCTCGTTCTACCTCGCTCACGGTTCCTCCCTCAGACGATTGCGTATAATTTTTTCTTAATATTTTCATAATGTTTAAATTAATTTATAAACTTCTTATTTGATAGAACTTGAGATAAAAGCAAAGCGGGCTTTTCTCTTGACAGTTTGAGCTCGTCATTCGTTGTGTGTTCTCCTTTGGTCGTTTGAGGTAAATTTCATTGTAGTTAATTTGTGCAGTTTCGTTAGTATAAATTTATTTATTTAGTTCTTATTTATAATTGAATCATCTATATTACTTATAGATTGTTAATAAAATGTTATAATTTTTTTAATGTGATAATAGTTCTAATGTTTAGGTATTCTATAAAAATTTTAGAATGAGAAAAATAACGTGTTGCGATCCAGCGATTTTCATAATATTAAAAATAATATGAATTTTTGGGGTGTGATTACTGCAAAAACAATCACCGATGAATTTAAAAATAATATGTCATGGGATTTTTGTTTTAAAACGATCGCCGATGAATTTTTGGAAAAAATAAAAACACAAGTGGTCAGATGTTTCGGAAAGCGCAGGCCGAGTTTGAGTCGGTCCAATTTTTTTTTTAATAATTTAAAAATTCAAAAAATGAGAAATCAGAAGATAGAAATGTGATAAATAATGGTAAAAAATCATAGAAAATTACAAAAATAAAAGTATATAAAAATAAAATGGCCATATACAATTTTGGGTATTTTGGTTCTTCATTTTTCAAAAATTGACGATTTTGCCTTTCTCACAAATTATCTCAAAAAAAAAAAGAAAAATTTCAAAAAATTATATAAAAATCCGAAAAAGTATTTTCGATATTATGGCCCCCAATTGTTCAAGCAAATGACTATTTTTCCTTTCTGGCAAATTGTCTCCAAAAAAATCCCTAAAAAATGATTTTTCAAAAGAAAATGATGAATTTGCCATTCTGGAAAATTATTTTCCAAAGAATTAGAAAAAATCGCAAAAATTCCGAATATTGTAATTTCGGGATGTCTTCTGCATCTTTGTAGAATGTACAGCTTTTACAAAATAATTTGTAATTTATTTATTTAGCAGAATATCGTCTACATCTTTTGCGCTCGTACGCTGGATATGTACAATAGTACAAAATCAATATGGACGTGATTACGAAGGGGGATATTTTGCTATGTTCCAATTTAGAAACATATCCACATTTTATGAGTTATGTGCTATGATTGAGCACGCGATGAATATAATAAGAAATCAGTATATTTGTAGCCTGATATAGATACCCGATTGCAACACATGATGCACATGACATTATGGAGGTGTATAATGATGATACAGTTGCGATGATCCAGTAGTTTGCACTTTGGTTCGGGATTTTTACAGTTTTATGTAACTGTCGATGAACACCAAGTAGGAGGTTTCAATGTGGGTAAAGATGACATTAATGTGCATAATCAACACGTGGAGCCCGATGATAATGATAGAGATGATAGCAATGAAGAAAATGATGCTTGAATGGATGCTGATGACAGTGATGAAAAAGATGTCGGAGATGACAATATGGATGCTTACTACAACATCCATTGTAGAAATCCGATCTCGCCGTTGGTACACCTATTGCCCCATTCGGAGATCGACTTTGATATGATGCAAGTCGATACAAGAGCGAAGCCAAGGCGTAGGTCATTTCATCCATAAAAAGAATTTGAGGTTGGCATGCTATTTTCATCACGAAACGCGTTACAGTTGGCTGCGAAAGAGTACTCTCTAATAAGAAATCAAAACTTTCGTAGTGATGTGACAAATAAGTCACTATATGTAATTAGGTGTTGTAGTCAGAATGGGCCGTGTGATTGGAGGCTCCGCATGTCTAATAAAGCGAGCACCCTATTTTGGAAAATAACTAAGTACAATAGGCCACACACATGCATAAATTCTCAAATGTCACAGAATAGCCGGCAACATGATCAGAAGCGCATATGCAGCCAGATAAAGGCAATGGTCATAGCCCAACCAGATATCAAAATCAAAGCACTGATGGCAGAGATTCAAGACAAGCTAAACTTCGAACATACTTACTGTAAGACCTGGGCAGCTAAACAAATGACAATCGCCGAAACTTTTGGAGGATGTGATGAATCGTACGGTAGGCTAAGGAAGTTCATGAATGAAATTATATTAAGGAATCCAGGTTCTCATTTTGTGATTGATGATCGCATGAGCCCAGATCAGAGCTACACCATTTTCAACTGCATGTTTTGAACTTTCAAGCAGATGATTCAAGGCTTCACAAGTTGTCGCCCTGTGATATTTGTTGATGGTACTTTTATGTACGGGAAATATCGAGGAACACTCATTGTAGCAGCCTTACTTGATGGTAACAATCATATATTCTCGTTGGCATTTGATGTGGTCGATTGGGAATATATTGACAATTGGACTTGATTTATGACTCTATTATGGAGATATGTTTGTCGAATGAGGGATAATATTTGTGTAATATCAGACAAACATAATGAAATTAAAAGAGCAATGGAGACATCAGTATGTCGTCCTCCGCATGGCCAGAATAGATTTTGCGCACGACATATTGTCAGCAACTACAATAAACAATTCAAAAATGTCGAATGCAAAGATCTCGTTGAGGCGGAAGGTAAATTTTAAAATTTATAAATTTGAGGAAAATAATGTTCATAAATTTGGGTGCGAAGCACTAATTATTATTGTAATCTACATCTTACGTGAATCAACAACAAAAGTTTGATCGCATCATGACCGAAATTAGGGATATGGATCCTCACACAGCTGCATGGTGTGATCAGATTTCAAGAGAAAAATAAACAAATGCTTATGATGAAGGGAGGAGATATGGAGCGATGACAACAAATTTAGTTGAATCGGTCAAGTATGAAATTTTATTCTCTTGAAATTTTTCACATGTGCACGTTCTTTGGTCTAAGCTCACTATGTGCTACGCCCCCTGATCTTTTGGATCTGTCAAGTCTAGTTTTTACTTCGAAAAGTCTCGAATCAGAGTCGAAACGTGTCACTTCATGCCTATTTGCACGTTAACTGTTTACGTTGAGCGTCCGACCCGTAAAATGCGTAAATATACGTCCTTGGGCCTCCTGCATCCTATATGTTCTCGTGTCAAAATAGTGGTTCAACTGATAAAATATCTTCTCCATCATAGCTGTTATTGGCAGACCACGATAACCCTTCAACATGTCGTTGACCGATTCAACTAAATTTGTTGTCATCGTTCCATATCTCCTCCATCCATTATAAGCCTTTGTCCATTTTTCTCTTGAAAACCTTGTCACACCATGCAGCTGCGTGATCCATATCCCTAATTTCAGTACATTACAATAATAATTAGTGCTTCGCACCCAAATTTATGAACATTAATTTCCTCAAATTTACAAATTTTAAAATTTACCTACCGCTTCAACAAGATCTTTGCATTCGGCATTTTTGAATTGTTTATTGTAGTTGCTGACAATATGTCGTGCGCAAAATCTATTGTGGCCATGCGGAAGACGCCACACTGATGTCTCCATTGCCTTTTTAATCCTATTGTGTCTGTCTGATATTACACAAATATTGTCCCCTCTTCGACAGACATATCTCCATAATAGATTTATAAACCAAGTCCAATTGTCAATATTTTCCCGATCGACCACAGCAAATGCCAACGAGAATATATGATTGTTGCCATCAGGTAAGGCCGCTACAATGAGTGTTCCTCGATATTTCCCATACATAAAAGTACCATCAACAAATATCACAGGGCGACAACTTGCTAAGTCTTGAATTGTCTGCTTGGTTGAAAATGGTGTAACTCTGATCTGGGCTCATGCGATCATCAATCACAAAATGAGAACCTGGATTCCTTAATACCTTTTCATTCATGAACTTCCTCAGCCTACCGTACGATTCATCACATCCTTCAAAAGTTTCGGCGATTGCCATTTGTTTAGCTGCCCAGGTCTTATAGTAAGTAGGTTTGAAGTTCAGCTTGTCTTGAATCTCTGCCATCAGTGCTTTGATTTTGATATCTGGTTGGGCTATGACCATTGCCTTTATCTGGCTGCATATGTCCTTCTAATCATGTTGCCGGTTATCCCATGACATTTGAGGATTTATGCATGTGTGTGGCCCATTGTACTTAGTTATTTTCCAAAATATGGCGTTCGCTTTATTAGACATGCGGAGCCTCCAATCACACGGCCCATTCTGACTACCACACGTAATTACATAGAGTGACTTATTTGTCACATCACTACGAAAGTTCTGATTTCTTGTTAGAGAGTACTCTTTCGCAGCCAACTGTAACACGTTTCGTGATGAAAATAACATGTCAACCTCAAATTCTTTTGATAGATGAAATGACCTACGCCTTGGCTTCGCTCTTGTATCGACTTGCATCATATGAAAGTCGAAATCCGAATGTGGCAATAGGTGTACCAACGGCGAGATGAGATTTTTACAATGGATGTTGTAGTAAGCATCCATATTGTCATCTCCGACATCTTTTTCATCATTGTCATCAGCATCCATTCAAGCATCATTTTCTTCATTGCTATCATCTCCATCATTATCATCGGGCTCCACGTGTTGATTATGCACACTAATGTCATCTTTACCAACATTGAAACCTTATACTTGGTGTTCATCGACAGTTACATATAACTGTAAAAACCCCGCACCAAAGTGCAAACTATTGGAGCATCGCAACTGTATCATCATTATGCACCTCCATAATGTCATATGCATCATGTGTTGCAATCGGATATCTATACATCAGGCTACAAATATACTGATTTCCTGTTATATTCATCGCGTGCTCAATCGTAGCACATAACTCATAAAATGTGGATATGTTTCTAAATTGGAACATAGCAGAATGTCCCCCTTCGTAATCACGTCCATATTAACTTTGTACTATTGTACCTCTCTAGCAAACGACCGCAAAAGATGTAGATGACATTCTGCTAAATAAATAAATTACAAATTATTTTGTAAAAGCTGTACATTCTACAAAGATGTAGAAGACATCCCGAAATTACAATATTTGTGATTTTTTGTGATTTTTTCTAATTCTTTGGAAAATAATTTTCCAAAATGGCGAATTCATCATTTTCTTTTGAAAAATCATTTTTTAGGGATTTTTTTGGAGACAATTTGCCAGAAGGGAAAAATAGTCATTTTTTTGAACAATTGGGGGCCATAATATCGAAAATACTTTTTCGGATTTTTATATAATTTTTTGAAATTTTTCTTTTTTTTAGAGATAATTTGCGAGAAAGGCAAAATCGTCAATTTTTGGAAAATGAAGGGCCAAAATGCCCAAAAGTGTACGTGGCCAGTTGATTTTTATGTACTTTTTTTTTTGTAATTTTCCATGATTTTTTTACCACTATTGATCAAATTTCTATTTTCTGATTTCTTATTTTTTAAATTTTAAAATTATTAAAAAATATTTTTTGGACTGGTTCAAACCCGGCCCGCGCTTTCTGGGACATTTGACCCCCATGTGTTTTTATTTTTCCAAATATTCATCGGTGATCATTTATAAACAAAAATCACAGGACATAGTATATTTAAATTCGTCGGCGATCGTTTTTTACGGAAGCACACCCCAAAATTAATATTATTTTTAATATTATGAAAATCGCCAGATCGCAACATGAAATTATTTTTCTTGTTCCTAAAACAATAGATATTTTTATAGAATACCTAAACATAAGAACTATTATCACATTGACAAAAAAAAATATAACATATTATTTACAATTAATAAGTAATATAGATGATTCAAGTACAAATAAGAACTAAATAAATAAATTTATACTATCAAAACTGCATAAAACAACTAAAACGAAATTTACCTCAAACGACTGAAGTAGAGCATGCAACTAATGACGAGCTCAAACTGTCAAGAGAAAGACATGCTTTGCTTTTATCTCAAATTCTGTCAAATAAGAAATTTATAAATTAATTTAAACATTACGAAAAAATTAACAAAAAATTGTACGCGACCGTTTGAGAGAGTTTAATACCGAGAGCGTATGAGGAAGAGATCATGAGCGAGGTAGGATGAGGGCGAGGAAAAATGAACGCGACCTTCTGAGGGAGGGAAAACGAGCGAGCGAGCCGAGCGCGACTGAGGTGGAAAGAGTGCTTGAGAGGGTGACTCACTGAAGTCGGGATAACGAGCGAGCACGATTGTGCTAAGGGTGTTTGAGAAAGTAACTATCTAAGAAAAAGAAAGAGCGTATGAGAAAGTGAGGGAAGCAGAGAAATAAGAACGAGGAAGAAAAGCCGCTTCGACTTTGCTGCCTTTAGTGCGCCTGCAGATCCTGTAGACATGATTAAAGGCCTGCAGCGCCCGTGAAGGTCCCCCGCAGGCCTTCAATTAGGCTTGCGCGAGGGGGGGGGGGGGGGGGGGGGGGGGGGCTCCCTCCTCCGAGAGCCACGTGTCGATCGTTTTATTTTTTTTTGTCAGACACGTCTCGATCGTTGAGTGGCCTCATAATACGGGCGAGGCCACTATGCTCTATGATGAAGCTAGAGAGGGAGAGTCGCCTGTTGCTGTTGCAGAGCACATGGGGGCTAATAAAAGCAAAAGCAAAAGCAAAGATAAGCAGCGTCCTCTCATCTCATGTCTCAATTTTTGAATTTATTTATTTGTGCTTACTTCGTCTTTCCTTGTATCCTCATCAAGTGTCCGGTTTCCAGTTTCCCATCGAACCAAATCTTTTATGACTTGGATTGGTTGATGATAATATCCTCTTTTTGACCAATTTGACGCAGAGTTTCGATAAAATCTTGAAAAATCTTTTATTAAATAAAAATAAAAAATGCCCATTTGTCTCGTCTTTCCCGTCTTTTCTTCTTGCTCTCGTTGGTTCAGGTTCATTGACTACCCACCATTTTTGTACGAGAAGAGTGATCGAGAGATAGAGACAAGACGATGCTCTCCCTAGCCTCTCTTTCTCTCTCCCGGCCCTTCACTCTCACGTGATCACAAGGTACGATTTGACACGATCTCCAATCTTTTCCTTGGCGTTTCGTGGACTTGAGGACTGGTCACTGGTCAGTGAGGGAGGGAGGGATCGAGCTGGCAAGGCAACATTTTGGCTACGAGGAAGAAATAAAATAACCTCTCAGGCTCAGCGATTTCGTCGTCGTCGTCGTCTTCTTCTTCTGCTGAAAAAATATTTTTGTTGCAGAAGGTGAGTTCGATCCTCTGAGAAGAAGAGATAGGCGACATTACGACGTGGAGTGAGAAAGAGACTTTGGGCTGCGTTAGAGAATGCTGGGGAAAGCTGAACTTGGTCACTGCCTTACGCAAACCAGAATCAAACGATTCCAAAAAAAAGAAAAAAGAAAAAGAAAATTGATAAACACATCACATCAAAGATCAAACGGCTAAAAAAAAGAAGACAGAACTTTTGCTATAAAAAGAAGACCACTCAGAGATCGACACGTGGCAATCTGGCCCCACCGGTCACAATCTTCGTTTCTTTTCCGTTCACTCTTCGTTATATCTTTCTCCTTCTCGCACAAAGTTCACGGCTCTCCTCTCGATCTGCTCTTACTCCGCTCGTCGTCACGGGTCACGACCGAAACTCTTCCCTCTCTTTCTCTCTTCCCTCCCGATGAACCACGCCTCCTCCACGACCGAAACTCTCCGCTGAAAATGTGTTTGTTTGGGGATAAATTCCTCCGTCCAACACAGCATACTGTTGTTGCACCGAGGAATTGATCTCCTAAATAAATACATTTTCACACTTTGCATCTCAACATGAACATGCACCGCAATGCTGTCGATTTAATGACGATTCTGTTTTTTCTTTTCTTTTCTTTTCTTCTCCTTTTTGCCGTTTAGTTTATTTAATTTTTTCTTTTATACTCCATAGCTCACAGCCTCAATGGCTATTGGAGAACTGGAAAAAGAATTGGATTTTTCCTTCGTCCCCCAGCCTCAACAGAACCATTACCTTTGGGTTTCTTTTATTTTTTCTTCCTTAAAAAAAATTAGTTCATATTTTGTTAATGTCGGAACAGGTCGATTAAGAAGTTAACCTATAGCATAATCTTCAAGTTGACATGTTAGAGATAACACAACCGATATCAGAGAACAAGAAAGACCACAGTGCACGTGCAATGCTGTGGAGACAATATCATAAGACAGATGTTCATTTGTATTGCTTAGTTTATCTTATTGCTGTTATCATTTCAGGGTGTAGGAAGCAGGATCCTTCTGTAGCATAGGGATCCATCATCTTTATTTGGGAGAGGCAAAGTTTGTGAATACTGATTTATTAGTTAAAGCTCACGTGCACACTACACTGCACACATGTCATGTTCGTGTGATGAACTATGTGATGAGTGATGCCTCCTTTTTATGTGATCATTCATTACAATCCAGCAATCCTTTCTTAGAATTTTTGTTAATTCGATCGTATCTGTTTGTCTTAAATGGAAGGGCCGAATGTCTAACGCAGCAAGCAGCACTTGTTCTGAATGCCTCTCGCCGCTTTCGATACATTCTGGAAGTGAAAGAGGAAGAGAAAGAGAAACTTTACCCAAAAAAAAAGGAAGAGAGAAAGCAAATCGTGAGGGGAATTTGAGCCAAAGTTCAAGCCATACGTACGCGCACGAATTTCTCCATGGATGACTTTGATAGTTCTCTGACGTTCGGGCGACGTAAGTATTGATTTGGAGTATGTTCTCTCGGAATTAGGCTGCCCATCTCTTTCCAGCTGCCGGAGCACACGATAATGTTACATTCCTCCTGTAACTTCTGCTTTGAGTCACAAATTTTTCCAGCAATTGGGTTGGAGTTGATAATAGGTTTTTCTTTTTGTTTTTGCCTAAACATCTGTTTTCTTTATAAATGATGTGTTAGGAATTTTGTAATCTTGCTGATGTTAGAGCTTCTCCCATGTTTGATTATTGACCCATGAGCTTCTAGTTTTGTTTAGTTACAAGGTAAATATTTAGCTCCCCTGCGTAAGTACACATCCTCGCCAAATCCAATCCCCTGCTGCCCCAAAACTCTCTCTCTCAATTTCCAAACGTCCCTTATGATGTGTCCGTGCATCCGTGCTGTGATTGCGAATTGTGCATGGCACTCTGTGGCTGTCACTTATGCTGCTACCTATCCTTTTTGTTAGACATACTTATATAGCCTTGTAGTCTTATAACTTTCACTTACACTTCTTCTTTCTCTTTAGTCCCACATAGGAAGAGCACTAAGCTCTTTACCTCTTCTAAGCCTATATAAGGGCTTCTCATGTATATTGTTTGACACACCATTATTAGAGAATAATACCATTCTCTCTTAATCATTCTTTCTTATCATGGTATCAGAGCCAAGATCATTGTCTTGAAAAGTATGCTCTGCGGTTGCCACAAATTGGATCTTCCGCATCAGAAATTAAGATAATGAGCTCATTATTTTTAAAAGTATGCTCTGCGGTTGCCATAAATTGGATCTTCCGCATCAAAAATTAAGATAATGAGTTTTGGGCTATTGAGCCATCACCCTTGATTATTCATATATTCATTTATTTTGCTTCTCCTTTTTTAGAAGCTTTGCTCGCGTCTCTAATTTGTGCCTCTCGATCCTTTTGATCAGTTTTCGCACTCCAACCCACTTTTCTAGCTTCGCTAGTGATTTTTCTGTTGTCATGGGCGATTCTAGTGACCGCATAGATGTCAAGCTTGATGGTTCAAACTATTCACTTTGGAAACCATCCGCAATGGTGGCTCTTGTTTACCGCGATTTATTTGAGCATGTTGAAGGTTTCCATCTATGTCATGAGGCTCTTAAGGGAAGTGACTCATCTGAGGCGGTTGTAAAGCGTACCGCTGAAATTCAAGCATGGATAGTTGCTGATCGGAAGGCATGGGCTATTCTTTTTGGCTCTATTGATCTTGCTCTTCGCCCACAATTTTCTCATATTGTTGGAGCGAAATGTTTATGGGATCAGCTCGCCGAGATGTTTACTCAGACTGGGGACATTCGGGTCTATCAGTTGGAGCAAGAAATTTACTGTGCTACGCAAGGGTCTCGCTCTATTCGAGACTTTTACAATTATATGCATTCCCTTTGGAGTCAATTAGCTATTCTTGCTCTTGTTCTTTGCTCGACATGCTTGAATTGTACTAGGTGTCCATCTACTCGGCTTCAAACTCAAGATAGACACCGTCTACATACTTTCCTTATGAAGCTTGGCTCTCCTTATGAAGGTGTTCGCAGCCAGCTTCTCCATCGCTCTCCTAGACCGTCCCTCCTTGACGCTATCAAAGAATTGCAGTCTGAGGAAACTCGTCTGGGTCTACTTTCCTCCTCTGCAGTTTCTGATTCCGCTGCTGTTTTAGCTGCTCCACCACGTGCTCCGCCTGCTGTTTTGGCTGCTTCACCACGACCTCCCCCTGCACGTGGCTCTCGCCGCCTTTTATGTACTTATTGTCACCGTCTTGGACATGAGGAGTCACACTGTTGGCAAAAGAAGAAGGAAGCTTCACGCCCTTCAGCAACACCGCGTTCTATTCAGTATTCTGTGACATCTCCACACTCTCGACCTATTACTCTGGTTTCTTCTTCTACGGATAATCGGATTGCTGCCCTTGAAGCACAGCTTGCTTGATTAAACCCTTCTTTGCTTGGGTCTTTTCCCGATTCCGGCACTCCTACAACTTCTTCATCTACAGGAAGCACTGCTGCAGCCACTCCATCTTCAGGTGACACTTCTATTACCTGGATACTTGACTCAGGAGCTGCTAGACATATGTCTAGTTCCGCTGCTTGTCTCACTCGGCTCTATGAGCTCAAGCATCCAGCATATTTCTTTACTGCTGATGGCTCTCCTCTCCTAGCTACCCGGCGGGGTACTCTCACCATCGCTCAAGATTTCAATGTCCCTAACGTGTTACATGTTCCTTCTCTAGCTCTCAATTTATTATCCGTTGGACAACTTACTGATGTTGGATGTACTGTAAGCTTTACAGATAGCTCTTGCTTTGTGCAGGATCGTTTGAGTGGTCGGATGATTAGGAGGGGTAGTAGACGGGACGGACTCTATATTATGCAGCATCTCCACCTTCCAACTTCTTCCCTTCCTTCTCCTGTGTTGGCTACCATTGATCTTGCCCGATGGCATCATCGTCTCGGACATATTCCTTCTTCTCGTCTCACCGTCCTTCATCAACGAGGCGCTTTAGGTCATGTTTCTTCTGGTAATCTTCCTCCATGTTCTGTATGTCCCTTGGCCAAACAATCTGCTAAGCCTTTTCCTATTAGTAACTCTAGATCTAGTGCAATTTTCGATCTTATTCATTCTGATGTATGGGGTCTTGCCCGACTTTGTTCGAAGAGTGGTTTCAAATATTATGTCTCTTTTATTGATGATTACTCTCGTTATATATGGGTCTATCTTATGCGTCAACGCAGTGATTTCTTTTCCATCTATCAGTCTTTTACTACCATGATTTTCACCCAATTTAATACAAAAATCAAAGTTTTTCGTTCAGACTCGGGAGGAGAATATCTTTCTACTGTTTTTCGTTCCCTCTTGGCTGTTGACACCTGATTTTTTACCATCCGTTATTATAGTTTTTTATTTCTAAAATTAATTAAAAATAGCAAAAAAGGTCAAAAAATTGCAAAATCAACTTTGGAAGCCTTAGCCTAGCCTTAGAAACCAATTTTGAACAAAAAATATTTTTTGAATTTTTTAATATTTTTCGGAATTTATTTAATTATAAAAATACCCAAAAAATCAGACAAAATACCATTCGTGGTCAGAAAATTACACACAAATATTTAGAAATTTTATTTTAATTCTCTCTTTAATATTTTAAATTTTTATTAGGGAAATTGGGCTTGGTTCATGGGGTTCCTTCACAAACCTAATCCCGAACCGGGCCTAAAAAATCCCTTTCGAGTCTTTTAATTTTCAATTCTCGGTTTTTATAAGCTATGACATTGGACTCTAAAGTATTGAAATGCAATTGGGTCAACTTGCCCTCCAATTTGATCAATTTTAACTAAAAGGGCTTAATTGCATAAAAATCTTTCAATTTAGTCCCCGGTTTCACAATTTTTGAAATTAAATTTCACACGGGCACACCCATTAAAATTAAACACCTCTACCCAATATTTTTCATCATGCTGAATCCATTGTTGGGCTCAATTTTGGCTAATTCGATCGTTTAGGCCTTCGATTTGGCGAAATTAAATTTCGGATCCTAGGGACAAATTGAGGTTTTCACAGAGTTTCAATAAATTGATTCACGAAAATACCCATATTTGATGTAAAACATGTCAAGGAATCCGATTTTACCGTCAATTTCATGAAAAGAGGTCATTTGGGGGGTCAATTTGGCGATTTGGCCGAACCGGGTCGGTCGGGTCAGACCCGACCCGACCCGGTCCGACCCGAGTCTGCAACAATGGACAGAATGTGCAGCAAGGCGTGAAGAACAAAAAAAAAACAGGGGGGGCATGGGCGACGCGTTTTGGGGAGAAACAAAAGGCAAACGAGCGTGGGGGGACATTGACAGAGCTCCATGCTCGCCGGCAGAGGCTCGTGGGCATAAAAAAATCGCTGGTCGGCCATGAAAATAAAGGGGAAGTTCGATTAAAGGGGGGTTCGGCCGAGAGAGAAGGGGGGATTTTTTTGGCGAACTCCGGGAAAGAGGCGACGACCCCGAACCTCCAGCTCATCCCCAGATCGTCATCGAGGCCTCCATAGCTTCCGGTGATCTTCGGATAGAGCCGAAAGCGGCGGCCGGAGCTCGACGTGCTCCATCGAGCCGAGAGCTCTCACCGGCGCAAGCCACGGCCACCGACCATCAAAGGACCATAGGTAAGCTTCTAAACCTTCCTTAGATGCCATGTGAATAACTAGAACCGAATTTAAACAAATAAATTTTTTCCATGAATTCTTCGCCGGAGCCGGTCCGGTTCGCCGGTTTTTAGCGTGTTCATGGTTATTATTTATGTTGTATGTTGATGTGGGTGGTCCAAGGAGTCGAAAGCCGCAAGAACGAGCGAAAATATACCAAGTTTCGGGCCCGTTTCGCATTTTTCCGGCGACCTCGCCGGAATTTTTACTATTCCCGCCGGATTTTGCACTGTTCATCGTCTTCTCCGGCGCCCCTCCGGCCGGTCAACGGTCAACGGCCGACGTGGCGTGCCACGTGGGCAGCCACGTCGGCCGGGTGGGGTCCACGTGGAATTTTTATACATAAAACAAAATTAACGGCCACGATCGCGACACGTGTCGCGATCCTAGATTTTTGGAAAATTAAATAAATGATTTTCGAATAATCGATCCGGTGGACGAGGATGTGCCACGTGGCTCACCGAGGGACGTCCGATCTTGTACAAGATCGGACGCATCAGAGGAGGCCACGTGGCACGTTCTAGAGCGTCCGATTTGTGGGTTTTTCTAAAAAAGGAAAAGAAATTGATTTTTGATCCGACGGTCGTGATCGAGCCACGTGGCTCTCTGTGAGTCGCCCGATCTAGTGGAAGATCGGGCGCACGAGACGGAGCCACGTGGCACGATGCGGACCGTTCGATCCGGGGAATTTTCGGATAATTAAATAAAATAGATAAAAAATCAAAAAAATTGTTAAAAAATAGGAAAAATATTTAAAAATATAAAACGGCGTCGTTTTAGGCCGGTGTCGACCCCTAGGGTCGGGCCGGGCGCCCGAGAGGCGCGGGCCGGGTTTGACCCGGCCCGGAAAATATTTTTAAATATTTTAAAAAATTCAGAAAATAATAAAATAATCAAAAAATCAATAAAAAATGAAAAATCATGAAAAATTCAAAAAAAATTCGGAAAATTCAGAAAAATTCTAAAAACTTCCAGAAAATAGGAAATGGCCACATTCAACTGGCCATGACCTGTTCCGGGTCTTTCGACCCCCGGTCTTTCCAGAAATGACGGTTTTGCCCTTTCGGCAAACCGTCTTCCAAAAAAAATTCTAAAAAATCCAGGAAAATCCCAAAAAATAGGAAATGGCCACAAACAACTGGCCAAGGCTCATCCCGGGTGTTTTGAACCCCAAACCTTCTTGAAAATGACAATTTCGCCCTTTGGGCGAGTCGTCTTCCAAAAATTGAAGAAATTCCAAAAAATTCTCAAAAATGGGAAATGGCCACAATCAACTGGCCATGGAATATTTTGGGTAATTCGGTATCCAAACCTTCCAAAAATTGACGATTTTTCCCTTCGGGCTAATCGTCCCCAAATCTTCCCATTCTACCCCTAGCCCTAAATCACACCTTCTCTAAGCCCTTATGGCTATACTAGGAGGCCATTTGATGCGAATTGATATGCATTGACATGATTTATTTACGCACTTGACTTGCGCTTTCATTAAATTGATTGTGATTGATAGGACCAGTATTCCAATTTGCATGGAACCCGAACCATACCTATCTCACCTAAAATTGCGTCTGCATGAACTCTTAGTCAGGAAAATCACTCGCGTTAGGTACCGAAAGGGCGTTGGTAATGACACCGACGTAACCAAGTCCCCGAATCCAAAATCTCTGGTTCCGCAGAACTGATCGA
Source organism: Rhodomyrtus psidioides (assembly GCA_021437785.1). Lineage (NCBI taxonomy): Eukaryota > Viridiplantae > Streptophyta > Magnoliopsida > Myrtales > Myrtaceae > Rhodomyrtus > Rhodomyrtus psidioides. The sequence goes on along the minus strand of JAILYB010000027.1, from coordinate 4,632,337 downwards.
TCTCTCCCAATCGGTCAGTAAGGTTTCCGGTCTACCCTCCAAGAAAGACTGGTGGCGACTCCAAATGCATGCACAAGTTGCACATGCCACCACGACCATACTAAGGTCGAAAGCGATCGACTCTTATCGTCGAATCCTTAAAGAAATACCCCCGCCGCGATTTGGTATGGGCCTGGGAGGGCCCGCGCCGATCTAAGGCCTGCGATCCACATTTCAGAGTGGGGGCCGCGATCGGTAATCCATTAGCTGCGTCCGAAAATTTCGGACGGGTCGCGACAGCTGGCGACTCCACTGGGGAAATTGTTCTAGAACACTTGGTTCTAGACCTCAAGTGAACTTAGGCCGTAATTAAAACGTTGAGTGATTTTTCTAACCCTGCAGGCGCTCTTGAAGGTGAGGTAAGTCCGCTCATGGTAGGTGTTATATGTTTTTGCAGATTGGAGAGATAAGGGGGGTAGTCTGTGATTAACATTGTCTTATGCAGGTTGGCGTAGGAATGTATGTTGTATGGATGATTTGAAGCGCTGATTGATATATAAATTGTTGCGCATGGTTCACTGCATATTTGAGGATCACGACACTTTGCACAAAGCGCCCAAACCCAGGCCGCGAAATCACCTTTTCAAGTAGCCATAGATTAGGGATCGATATGCAACGCCCTAGCGTGGATTGTGCTGGGGTCGACCATATTCGATCCCACTCACTATCCAAGTCGAGACTTTTATCCATTTGTTGTGGATTGCGCTCATGGACGAATTTATCGACTCGGATAGAGGGAAGCCTCTAGGTTCCTCACCTAAGCCCCTTTAATTTTTAGAGTCAAGCCTCACTTGTCTCATACGCATGTATATGGATGGTTGGTATACCTAAAACCAAAAAAAAATCATTGGGTAGCTCTCATGGTAAGGTCCTGCCATTTCTATTTAAATTCACTTGCAGCCTTTCATTTTGCACAATATGCTGCATTCATCAAATCCGATGGTTGAGTCTAATTCCAATATAGAGTACGCATAGAAGAGATGATCTCTCCAAGTCGGTCCCACATCCCGGACGTATTCAAATATGAGCAACGCGTCATCCGCCATCGGACTGTCGGGACATTCAACGGAGTTTACCCTCTTCGAACTGTCCAAGGAATGGTCCAGTAACCATACCGGAAGTTGAAGGACAGGCGATAACAGCAAATTCAAGACACCTACTGGACATTATCAAAAGGGCACCTGATGAAAATGAAAACCCGAAATAGCCGAACCAAAGACACCCAGCGCCGTCCTCTGAAGACCCGACTTGGGGCATCTCTTTAGGTTCATAAGGGCCACGTTCCGATCGTCCCTTTCCTTTTATCAGGATCATCGAGTCTGTAAGGAACACCCATCTGTGAGTCTCCCATTTATCTTCTACACCGCGAGATTTCTAATTATTGTCTAAATGTCTTGACATTGGAATGTGACACTGGAATTTCTCTCAACCATTCGGATTTTTCGGTTCAATTGCATGTCTTACCCAGATGAAATTTTCGTTAGAACTCACACTTGGCATGTTTAACCCAAGTACGAGAATCTAACATTCATTTCATAGTGCGCTGGACATGGAATTGAACCGGTCTATAGCATGCATCATTGGTAATCCTTGGTAATTAACTAAAGTCGTCCATGTTTCCTGAATTCAAGAGGAGACATGATATCCAAATTACCTTCGGGAAATCATTTCAATTTGGATGTCCTATCTCTCACCGAATTTAGGACACATTGGAATTGCATTTTTATCTTCTTGGAAATTCCACAGATTTTCTGGGGATTTGCCAAAAGTGATAACCATGGATTACGCTCCTTTTAGTTTTATGTTTTCTCTTGAAAAACATCGGTAAAAACTTTTCACATGAGGTTAAGGCTTGTGTAAAAGTCCTTATCTTCGTTATTCACTAGAAAACATAAAATTGAAAGGATTTATGCTTTACTTCCCTTTCTGACATGTTCCTGTCATTCGAACAGGTAATTTCCAGAATCAAAATCCGAGGACTTGTGTGAAGAATCAGTCATAAGTTAAAATGGACCAGGATGGCATAGAAAAGCGATTGACCACCCCGGAGAGTCAGTTGGCTTAGGTGTTCGCAATGATGACAGAGATGAAGACACTCATCCTCACCACACAGGGGGAGTGGTCCTTCAAGAAGATCGAAGATGGTCGACAACTCAAGCCACATGGATGGATATTTGAAGTCAGACAAAGAAATCGGCTTCTCACCAAGACAGCATACCGGGGCAAAAGCCCACCAAGATGAAAAGGAGACATGAAACTCCAAACAGCAGATATCCCCCAAATTGAAAAAAGAACCGTAAAAAAATTGTGAAGTGGATCAAAGTAGTCAATTGGGGCAAATCCCACTCAACTAGGGCAGACGCCACCTGACCGGGGCAGCCGGATCAAGTGTAAAGACGTGTCGTTCCTAATTGATTTTCAATTAGATATTGGCATAATATTTCCTATCTCTTCCTCTCAGGTGAAAAACAGATCGAGAAGAAAAATCCATCTGCGGATAGACAAGAGGGACATGTTTTACATGGCAGACATTTGCCGAAAATGCCCTCATCTGACCACATGCAAGATGATGGTGGAACGATAGATAAGATGGTTGAAGACCAACAAATAGAAACTTGCATTCCCTACAAAAGGAAGAGGAAGATGCCTTCATCAGATGTCACCCCCATTGGGTTGGTAAAAACATGATGGATCAAATCAGGTTGAACCCCAAACAGACAGCGTGAAGAAGGAGAAACCTGATTAGGATCGACTCTCCCTAAGTCGAAAAAAGCTGTATCCGTTCCAAATCGGATTGACTGGTTTATGAGTTGATATGGTTTCTCGTTCTTGCAGGTGATGACGAGAATGAACGGGCCCATTGAAAAATTTCCAGCATCTTGGATGCCAGAAGTGACCAGAGCGGGGATAGTAAATCTGTAGTCGTTTCAATTAAAGCTCCTTATGCAGCAATCGAGTCACTCATTCATTTCATCGTACATGTGGAGTAAAAGATTGTTAAAGCGTAAGGTGAATGCGACAAGACACAATGAAGAAAATTGTTGCTTGTGAAGTAACACTCCAAGATGTTGAAGTACTCAGCCACAAGTAAACCCGTGCTTGCTGATGTCAAACAACAGAATGATCGAGGGACGTCATAAAATAACGACAAAGCAAAATATGCATGAAGAATTTGGAATGCATGGATGAGACCAAGGAGTGTCGAACGTTGCAGAACATCAAATGCTGAGATCTTCAGAAGATTGAATACACCAACACGGCATGATCAAACTGTCTGCAACTAAATCAGTCAGCCCCAGACAACGCATCCAGTTGCTGGGGGCAAATCACTATCTACCCAGAAAGGGTACCGAATGTAGGATATGCCGAATTCACCATGGGGATACGTAGGGGAAGTCCCTGAAGCAGTTATCACCCATGAATCATGATGAAGTGGAATAATCAATCAAAGACAAAACACATCAAACCCTTCTAAATGAGAAGGAGAACGATACGGAGCCATCGATTCTGGTAAAAGGACGTATCGTTCCAAAATGATTATTTTCTTGATATGAGAATAATGTTTCACTTCTTTTTCCTTTCAGGTTGGGAACAGAAGCAAAGGGCCCAAGAAGCAATGCCTTCAAATGACAAACAGGGAGTACCCCTTTTCATGGCATCTCAGACATGCACTTTGGCTAAATATTTTTAAGAGCATTCTAATAGCTCAATTTGTGAACGAAACCTTTGAGAAAACTTGAAGAAGTTTATCATCATTTAGAAATCCCTGTGAAAAGAGCGCTTGAAAAGAAAATTTCAAGTTTTCCAGATTGACATATCTGATAAAAATGCTTTCTCTGAATAGAGTGAAAAGCACGAACTCATGTTTCGTTGCTGGCACACATAACATGCATCATGCATATCATGCACATATCCTGCATACAGAGAACCCAAAGGGAGAAATTCCGGTTCCCGCAGGATAAATTTCAAGGGTAAATTGTATCGACTCCAATAGTCAATTATACATGCCCTTTACTCATGAGATTTCTTCTTTTCAATAGGGGAACATCGAACATCTCAAATGGCGACTGTGATCGAGAGAATCACCAAACCGCCACATGACAAATCCCCAGATTGTCAGGCTGTCTAGGGACAGAGAAAAAATAATCGAAGAATCTGGCAATCGAGATAGATGACCAGAATCGACAAAAATTCATGAGAGCGGGCTCCCCCACCTGCTTCGAGGAGCCAAGCCGGGGGCAAATTCTCACGATCCCCCATGAAAGTGCATCGAACCAGGGTTATCAAACCCAGAGATGACAAACACCAAGACAAGCCTCACTAGGGCAAAATACTTGGAAAACACTGCTCCTACAAATGTTGGAAGGACGAAGTCTCGAAGGGAGTACCTCCTTCCTGAAATTTCAAATGAAGCCAGATAAATCCCCACACCTGTCTCTTCATATGCAGGTGCATGAATGTCTTCAAATCGGATTGAAAATCGTCCAGGAGCATGGGAATGCCAAGGCACGCTGCCAAGATGAACACCGACCAACTGGGGCAAAGCAGTTGTCGACGTGATTGAGGATCGTCTCACGAACAACACCCACAAATACAGACGAGATGAAGCAGCATCCATCATCCACATCAAATGAGAAGCGTCAATAATCGACGAAGGAAAGGAATACGTCAGTAAGGCGTCATCAGGAATCCCAAGAGGGAAGACATCCCCAAAGAGGATGGAGATTATAGCAAAACGCAGGAATGAATTTAGCTGGGGCAGGCATCACCTAGCCATGATGAACCACGTCTAACCGGGGCAAGTGAATCATTTGTGCGCCGGACAAAGGAAGGACATTTCTTCTCTGGCAAAATCGATGGACGCAATGACAGAGTCGTCCTCATTTGGCAGGATACAAACCTGGGTGAACGGTAACTTTGTATCGGTCCAAATTGATCTCCCAAAGATCCCATGCTTAACATGAGTTTGTTCTCATTTGGCAGAAAATTGGTGGCACCAAAAAGCCACAAAAGAAAGGATCTCGCCCAACGTGGAAGCGAAAAGAAATATCCATTGTAGGGGGGCAAGCTGCCAGGAAATGGAACCCCGCAAAATGGCGTTAGAATACGTCCAAAAGCACAAAATGGCGTTAGAATACGTCCAGTGCAAGTCCTAGAGAAGGATTTCGTGGCCAAACAGATGGATAGATCATGGTCACGAGCTAGATGGCCGACTTCAACAAGCCTTACATTTGCGTTCAAATGGAGGCGCGAAGCGAGAGTAAAGCAGTATCGTTTCGATTTGTCTTGAATTTCGAAACACGAACTGACACTTGATGTTTATTGTTGACAGGGATTCGCCGTCAAGATGGACAGAAAATTGTTGGCGCCAAAAAGCCGCAAAAGAAAGGAATTCGCCGACAAGGAGGCGAATAGAATTATCAACTTTGGAAGCCATGACTCCAAGAAGTGATCTTTGATTGAACTTTGAAGATTGGCGTGGGAATGCATCCAAAAGCATGAATGAATCTCCTCTAGTGCAAATCCTAGAGAAGGTTCCATTGCCAACCAGATGGAGAGATCATGGCCACAAGATAGAGGGCCAAATTCTGCAAGCCGCGCGTTTGTGTTCAAACGGAAACACAAAGCAAGAACAAGGCTGTATCGTTCCAATTTGCCCTGAATTTTGGAACGCAAACTGACACCTAATTCCCGTCTTTGACAGGGGCTCGCCATCAAGGCGAAACAGGTTTTCACATCCCATGCATTATCCGTTGGAGTGCATGACCAAGGGTAAGATGTATCGTTCCAATTCTTTGAAAAATTCGTGAACATACAATGATATGATTCTTTTGCATTTTCAGGGATCTCCAGCCACGGTGGACAGGTAAGTATCCCTTTCCCCAATCCATTGAAGATGTTGAATAAAAAAGAAAAAAGAAAAGAAAAGAAAAGCTTTCAGAATCTAATGTCTAGAAAAGACATAGAATTCAAACTTCATTGGCATTCATGTTTTAAAACAGGAGGTTGTCTGAACATGAATAAGAACATGCATGGTGCATCATAAAATCCCCTTGACGGGTAAAATTTTTGGAGAAAATAAAAGAGATTTTTCCAATCAAAAGTTGTTCAAAACTTTCAAAAGGACGTTTTCTCAAAAGACGAGAGGCAAAGCCTAATCCAAACACGTCCCATATACACACTTGAGAGAGAAGTGGAGCGGATCAGATAGCAAAATCTGGACCTACGGAAGTAGGGATTATTCGCAGCAATTACATGGATTGGGAGGACGGAGGCATTCGTTTCATGTCCCCAAACACTACAGGTGACCATTGACAACCCCTTTGAACGGCGGTTTTCATTCTCAACCCTGTCAAGAACCACCCCACACCGGGGCAAAAAGGAAGTAAGTCCAGCAGCGTCAGGAGAAAATGGTTAGAAATTTTCTTGTTCGAACTAACATCAATCTTTGTGTGTTGTTTATATGGTGATCCAAGTGCCATAGGATGACGAGAAGCATTCATTTCTCTATCCCACACACCATATCCTTTGCATAGCCAAGTTGAGCCTGCAAATTATTTCATAAACCCGTTGGTGATCATTGCACATTCCAAGACGGATGCATCATCACTTCAGAAACGGAGGAGTTCGAGACTTAGGGATTACAAAGAAATTCCTAGGCTAATGCTTAAAGCATGTTTAGACATTCGATCATATGTCTAACATGATCTACCGAAGATGAGAAAAGCGGGATTTCAAAAGGAAAATAAGGACGAAGAAAATCCCCAGCATCAAGAAAAAGCAAAGTGCCTGGTAAAAGCAAGGCCGATGCTCGTGTAAAGTTGTTAAATTGACCCCCAATGAAGCCTCGTGGGGAAGAGAGAAAAACCTATAAATGAGCCAAATCCAAAAGGCTGCTCCCCGAATGCTACTAAGCACAGAACGAAGAGAGTCGGTCTTTGAATGCAACAAGAGACGCTCTCTAAAAATTTGTGTACACCTCATAAATGGTCGTGCACCTCAAAAATTGAAGATGCAGAATGGAAAAGACAGGTGGCAAATTTGCAATGATCACCAATGTCAATCCCTTCACAAAGTCTGGGCCAAAACAAGCCTTTTTTCGGTCCCCAATCCTACCAAAGTTACGACCCTGAAACAGTTTTCTCTGATTAAGACACTTGGGTTGACATATGCCTTAGCTCGAAGAGGTACGAGCAAGACTATTTCTTTCTCATTTTGCAGGGTTCTTGACTTGTAAACCCGGAGCAGATGGTGAAGACTTTCGTTCAATGGCCTCGACTCCAAAGCGGGTCCCCCTTGAAAACCAATATCCAAGCCCAACATTACGGTCCCGTGGAAGACCTCCCGACCGATCAAAATGTATGCGCTGCGAATGAGCCTAAAACCTAGGCACAGGTTAGTAGGGAATTGAGTGCATCCCCTATAAAAACCACTATCTCAAAACAGGTGAGAAGACCTCCTTGTCGAGAAATATTCCAATTGATGTTTTGAACAAACTCTTTTTGGAATTTTCAAACTGTTGATCCAGATTTTCCGTGCAAGGGATTTGTGATCACATTTGCATGCTGCAAGAATGCTTTGGATAACCTCCAGCATCAAAATGCACATTTCATGATTAAAACTTAAATCATACGATTTTTGTCAAATAGACAGCCGTGGTCTTCCCAAAGATTACTAACGTTTTCTTGGTAAAGAAAAATCTTTCAGGCTCAAACTTCTGCAGGATACCTGGAGAACCCAGCTCCCAGAATGTCGCCTCAACAAACCCCAAGTGAAGCTTTGTCAAGATAAAATCTTTCACGGCTTCAAAACTGAATTCCCGACAGGTTTTGGGATCTTTTAAAAAAGGGGTGAGGATAGAACCCTTTTTCAAAAAAAATCAAACAGTCCTAGCATGACGAGGAGAACCCTCGTCCTAGGACCCATTTTCAAAAAAAAAATCAAACAGTCCTAGCTTGACGTGGAGAACCCTCGTCCTAGGGACCATTTTTCAAAAAAAAATCAAGCAATCCCAGTAGACGTGGAGAACCCTTGTCTCGGGACCTTTTTTCAAAAATCAGGCAGTCTCATCGAACGTGGAGAACCCTCGTCATGAGACCCCTTTTCAAATCAGGCAGTCCCATCGGACGTGGAGAACCCTCGTCCTAGGACCCCTTTTCAAAAAAATCAAACAGTCCTAGCTTGACGTGGAGAACCCTCGTCCTAGGACCCCTTTTCAAAAATATCAAACAGTCCTAGCATGACGTGGAGAACCCTCGTCCTAGGACTCTTTTAAAACAAAAAATCAAGCAGTCCTAACATGACGTGGAGAACCCTCGTCCTAGGATCCCTTTTCAAAAATATCAAGCAGTCCTAGCATGACGTGGAGAACCCTCGTCCTAGGACCCCCTTTAAAAAAAATCAAGCAGTCTCATCGGACGTGGAGAACCCTCGTCATGAGACCCCTTTTTAAAGCAAAATCATGGTAGATACCGCCTAAAGGGTCAACTTGAAGGTAGATACCGCATAAAGGGTCAAATTATGGTAGATACCGCCTAAAGGGTCAACTCAAGGTAGAAACCGCCTGAAGGGTCAACCAAAGGTAGAAACCGCCTAAAGGGTCAAATCAAGGTAGAAACCGCCTGAAGGGTCAAAATCATGGTAGATACCGCCTGAAGGGTCAACTCAAGGTAGAAACCGCCTGAAGGGTCAATCAATGGTAGATACCACCTGAAGGGTCAACTCATGGTAGAAACCGCATGAAGGGTCAAATGAAGGTAGAAACCGCCTAAAGGGTCAACTCAAAGGTAGATACCGCCTGAAGGGTCAAATCATGGTAGAAACCAAGTAATCCCATCGGACGTGGAAAACCTCCGTTTTGGGGAGCCTTTTCAAAAAATCAGGCAGTCTTAGCATGACGTGGAGAACCCTCGTCCTAGGACCCCTTTTTAAAAATTAAACATTCCCATCGGACGTGGAAAACCTCCGTTTTGGGAACCCATTTCAAAAATCAGGAAATCCCATCGGACGTAGAAAACCTCCGTCTTGGGAACCCCTTTTAAAGAATCAAACAATCCCATCGGACGTAGAAAACCTCCATGTTAGGAACCCTTTAAAAAAAAAAAACAAACAATCCCATCGGACGTGGAAAACCTCCTACTCGGGACCCCTTTTCAGAAGATTAAACGTTCCCATCGGACGTAGAAAACCTCCGACTTGGGAACCATTTGAAGAACCGAGCAACCCCATCGGACATAGAAAACCTCCGTGTTGGGGACTCCTTTTGAGAAACAAGCCATCCCAGCGGACGTGGAAAACCTCCGACCTGGGACCTCTTTTGAGAAACAAACCATCCCAACGGACGTGGAAAACCTCCGACTTGGGACCCCTTTTCAAGAGAACCAAACCATCCCAGCGGACGTGGAAAACCTCCGACTTAGGACCCCTTTTTAAGGAAATCAAACAATCCCACCGGACGTGGAAAACCTCCGTCTTGGGAATCTTTTTCAAAAATAGACAATCTCATTGGACGTGGAAAACCTCCAATTTGGGAACCCATTTGAAGAACCAGGTAATCCCACCGGACGTAGAAAACCTCCGTGTTGGGAACTCCTTTTAAGAAACAAACCATCCCATCGGACTTGGAAAACCTCCATCTTGGGAATCTTTTAAAAAATAGGCAATCCCATTGGACGTGGAAAACCTCCAATTTGGGAACCCATTTCAAAAATCAGGAAATCCCACCGGACGTAGAAAACCTCCGTGTTGGGGACTCCTTTTGAGAAACAAACCATCTCACCGGACGTAGAAAACCTCCGTGTTGGGGACTCCTTTTGAGAAACAAGCCATCCCAGCGGACGTGGAAAACCTCCGACCTGGAACTCCTTTTGAGAAACAAGCCATCCCAGCGGACGTGGAAAACCTCCGACTTGGGACCCCTTTTCAAGAGAACCAAACAATCCCATCGGACGTGGAAAACCTCCGTTTTGGGAACCCTTTCAAAAATAAAAAAAATCTCATCGAACGTGGAGAAATCTCGTCATGAGACCCCTTTTCAAGAGAACCAAGCAATCCCAGCGGACGTGGAAAACCTCCGACTTGGGACCCTTTTTTAAGGAAATCAAACAATCCCACCGGACGTGGAAAACCTCCGTCTTGGGAATCTTTTTCAAAAATAGACAATCCCATTGGACGTGGAAAACCTCCAATTTGGGAACCCATTTGAAGAACCAGGTAATCCCACCGGACGTAGAAAATCTCCGACTTTGGAACCATTTGAAGAACCGAGCGATCCCATCGGACGTGGAAAACCTCCGATTTGGGACCCCTTTTCAAGAGAACCAAACAATCCCGTTGGACGTGGAAAACCTCCGACTCGGGACTCTTTTTCAAAAAAGCAAACATCCCCGTTGGACGTGGAAAACCTCCGAGTCGGGACTCCTTTTCAAAAATTAAACATTCCCGTCGGACGTGGAAAACCTCCGCTTTGGGAACCCCTTATCAAAGACGAACATTCCCATCGGACGTGGAAAACCTCCGTATTGGGAACCCTCTGCAAAACTTGAAAAATCCCCTCTGGCCCCGCTAGTCAGCGTCATGGGATCCTCTAAAGCAAATAGGTGCCTAGAAGTCGATCCAAGACTGAAACCCAAAAGGTTCGCTTGCCGCTTCAAAAGCACGATGACCAGATAAATCTCTCTGTAAGTGTTCACAGGTTGGTAGCCGCGGATCTGTCATCTTCCGGACCGGATCGCCAATTTTCAGCTTCAGAAGATTTCTTTCCCCGAAGTCCCACTACACAGGGATTCAAGACAGAGGTGTCTCAAAGCACAGTTCAAGATCGGAGCCCATAACGCTCGCGACTTGCCGCCTAGAGATACGGTGACCGCCTTTTCCACGAAGCACGCGCCGGATAGCCACGCCTCGAAGCTCTCACCCTTCAGAATGGATTGCAGCCGGTAGCCGCGGGAAAGACATTTATTCCACCCAAAGTCCCACTACACAGGGATTCACGACAGAGGTGTCTCAAAGCACAGTTCAAGATCAGAGCCCATAACGCTCGCGACTTGCCGCCTAGAGATACGGTGACCGCCTTTTCCACGAAGCACGCGCCGGATAGCCACGCCTCGAAGCTCTCACCCTTCGGAATGGATTGCAGCCGGTAGCCGCGGGAAAGACATTTATTCCACCCAAAATCCCACCACACAGGGATTCACGACAGAGGTGTCTCAAAGCACAGTTCAAGATCGGAGCCCATAACGCTCGCGACTTGCCGCCTAGAGATACGGTGACCGCCTTTTCCACGAAGCACGCGCCGGATAGCCACGCCTCGAAGCTCTCACCCTTCGGAATGGATTGCAACCGGTAGCCATGGAAAAGAATTTCAAGACCCCAAAGTAGCAAATCAGGAGCCACGGAGGGAGTAATAAAACCCAGCATGGCGAACTAGAAGCCACGAAGGGTAAAAAAAAAAAAAAAAAACCTCCTCAGACTCCGCGTGCGCAGCATTCAACAGGCAGGTAAACGTCAGGTAAGCCTCTCTCGCTCCGGCCCACGTTCTAATTGTCAGGGTAAATCGGTGATTAATTTGGGCATTCATCAAAAGACTTAAGGGTCCGATGTCATAGCATTTATTTTCCCCAGTTGAGTCGGTTAATATTCAGGTGTCATTTTGTCTTTGAAAGCAACCTCTGACGAGCTCACTCTCAAAGAGGGGCAGCTGTTGACACCTGATTTTTTACCATCCGTTATTATAGTTTTTTATTTCTAAAATTAATTAAAAATAGCAAAAAAGGTCAAAAAATTGCAAAATCAACTTTGGAAGCCTTAGCCTAGCCTTAGGAACCAATTTTGAACAAAAAATATTTTTTGAATTTTTTTAATATTTTTTGGAATTTATTTAATTATAAAAATACCCAAAAAATCAGACAAAATACCATTCGTGGTCAGAAAATTACACACAAATATTTAGAAATTTTATTTTAATTCTCTCTTTAATATTTTAAATTTTTATTAGGGAAATTGGGCTTGGTTCATGGGGTTCCTTCACAAACCTAATCCCGAACCGGGCCTAAAAAATCCCTTTCGAGTCTTTTAATTTTCAATTCTCGGTTTTTATAAGCTATGACATTGGACTCTAAAGTATTGAAATGCAATTGGGTCAACTTGCCCTCCAATTTGATCAATTTTAACCAAAAGGGCTTAATTGCATAAAAATATTTCAATTTAGTCCCCGGTTTCACAATTTTTGAAATTAAATTTCACACGGGCACACCCATTAAAATTAAACACCTCTACCCAACATTTTTCATCATGCTGAATCCATTGTTGGGCTCAATTTTGGCTAATTCGATCGTTTAGGCCTTCGATTTGGCGAAATTAAATTTCGGATCCTAGGGACAATTTGGGGTTTTCACAGAGTTTCAATAAATTGATTCACGAAAATACCCATATTTGATGTAAAACATGTCAAGGAATCCGATTTTACCGTCAATTTCATGAAAAGAGGTCATTTGGGGGGTCAATTTGGCGATTTGGGCGATTTGGCCGAACCGGGTCGGTCGGGTCAGACCCGACCCGGTCCGACCCGAGTCTGCAACAATGGACAGAATGTGCAGCAAGGCGTGAAGAACAAAAAAAAAAACAGGGGGGCATGGGCGACGCGTTTTGGGGAGAAACAAAAGGCAAACGAGCGTGGAGGGACATTGACAGAGCTCCATGCTCGCCGGCAGAGGCTCGTGGGCATAAAAAAATCGCTGGTCGGCCATGAAAATAAAGGGGAAGTTCGGTTAAAGGGGGGTTCGGCCGAGAGAGAAGGGGGGACTTTTTTGGCGAACTCCGAGAAAGAGGCGACGACCCCGAACCTCCAGCTCATCCCCAGATCGTCATCGAGGCCTCCATAGCTTCCGGTGATCTTCGGATAGAGCCGAAAGCGGCGGCCGGAGCTCGACGTGCTCCGTCGAGCCGAGAGCTCTCACCGGTGCAAGCCACGGCCACCGACCATCAAAGGACCATAGGTAAGCTTCTAAACCTTCCTTAGATGCCATGTGAATGCCTAGAACCGAATTTAAACAAATAAAATTTTTCCATGAATTCTTCGCCGGAGCCGGTCCGGTTCGCCGGTTTTTAGCGTGTTCATGGTTATTATTTATGTTGTATGTTGATGTGGGTGGTCCAAGGAGTCGAAAGCCGCAAGAACGGGCGAAAATATACCAAGTTTCGGGCCCGTTTCGCATTTTTCCGGCGACCTCGCCGGAATTTTTACTATTCCCGCCGGATTTTGCACTGTTCATCGTCTTCTCCGGCGCCCCTCCGGCCGGTCAACGGTCAACGGCCGACGTGGCGTGCCACGTGGGCAGCCACGTCCGCCGGGTGGGGTCCACGTGGAATTTTTATACATAAAACAAAATTAACGGCCACGATCGCGACACGTGTCGCGATCCTAGATTTTTGGAAAATTAAATAAATGATTTTCGAATAATCGATCCGGTGGACGAGGATGTGCCACGTGGCTCACCGAGGGACGTCCGATCTTGTACAAGATCGGACGCATCAGAGGAGGCCACGTGGCACGTTCTAGAGCGTCCGATTTGTGGGTTTTTCTAAAAAAGGAAAAGAAATTGATTTTTGATCCGACGGTCGTGATCGAGCCACGTGGCTCTCTGTGAGTCGCCCGATCTAGTGGAAGATCGGGCGCACGAGACGGAGCCACGTGGCACGATGCGGACCGTTCGATCCGGGGAATTTTCGGATAATTAAATAAAATAGATAAAAAATCAAAAAAATTGTTAAAAAATAGGAAAAATATTTAAAAATATAAAACGGTGTCGTTTTAGGCCGGTGTCGACCCCTAGGGTCGGGCCGGGCGCCCGAGAGGCGCGGGCCGGGTTTGACCCGGCCCGGAAAATATTTTTAAATATTTTAAAAAATTCAGAAAATAATAAAATAATCAAAAAATCAATAAAAAATGAAAAATCATGAAAAATTCAAAAAAAATTCGGAAAATTCAGAAAAATTCTAAAAAATTCCAGAAAATAGGAAATGGCCACATTCAACTGGCCATGACCTGTTCCGGGTCTTTCGACCCCCGGTCTTTCCAGAAATGACGGTTTTGCCCTTTCGGCAAACCGTCTTCCAAAAAAAATTCTAAAAAATCCAGGAAAATCCCAAAAAATAGGAAATGGCCACAAACAACTGGCCAAGGCTCATCCCGGGTGTTTTGAACCCCAAACCTTCTTGAAAATGATGATTTCGCCCTTTGGGCGAGTCGTCTTCCAAAAATTGAAGAAAAATCAAGAAATTCCAAAAAATTCTAAAAAATGGGAAATAGCCACAATCAACTGGCCATGGAATATTTTGGCTAATTCGGTATCCAAACCTTCCAAAAATTGACGATTTTTCCCTTCGGGCTAATCGTCCCCAAATCTTCCCATTCTACCCCTAGCCCTAAATCACACCTTCTCTAAGCCCTTATGGCTATACTAGGAGGCCATTTGATGCGAATTGATATGCATTGACATGATTTATTTACGCACTTGACTTGCGCTTTCATTAAATTGATTGTGATTGATAGGACCAGTATTCCAATTTGCATGGAACCCGAACCATACCTGTCTCACCTAAAATTGCGTCTGCATGAACTCTTAGTCAGGAAAATCACTCACGTTAGGTACCGAAAGGGCGTTGGTAATGACACCGACGTAACCAAGTCCCCGAATCCAAAATCTCTGGTTCCGCAGAACTGATCGATCTCTCCCAATCGGCCAGTAAGGTTTCCGGTGTACCCTCCAAGAAAGACCGGTGGCGACTCCAAATGCATGCATAAGTTGCACATGCCACCACGACCACACTAAGGTCGAAAGCGATCGACTCTTATCGTCGAATCCTTAAAGAAATACCCCCGCCGCGATTTGGTATGGGCCTGGGAGGGCCCGCGCCGATCTAAGGCCCGCGATCCACATTTCAGAGTGGGGGCCGCGATCGGTAATCCATTAGCTGCGTCCGAAAATTTCGGACGGGTCGCGACATTGGCCAGCGATGGTACACTTCCTCAACTATCTTGTCCTGAGATTCCAGCTCAGAATGGGGTTGCTGAACGCAAGCACCGTCATATTTTAGAAACCACTCGCGCTCTCTTGCTTGGGACATCTGTTCCTACTGAGTTCTGGGCTGAGGCACTTCTCACAGCTGTTCATCTAATTAACCGCCTACCCTCGTCTGTTCTTCATCAAGACACCCCTTTCCAGCGTCTCTATTCTCGCTCTCCCAGCTATAATCATCTTCGAGTTTTTGGGTGTACTTGTTTTGTCATTCTTCCACCCACCGAACGTACGAAGCTCACCGCTCGCTCTATCTCGTGTGCATTTTTGGGTTACAGCACCGAGCACAAGGGTTATCGCTGTTACGACCCAAATGCGCGACGTATACGTATTTCTCGCAATGTTACCTTTCATGAACACGTTCCCTTCTTCTCTACAAATGTAACACCTCTTGTCTCGACTCATGTTCCATTTATGGATTTCCCTGTTGATCCTTTTCCTGATCCTCCTTATTCTGCTTTCACCTCGGAACCAGATATATCACCACCGTCCCCATCTTCTCCTACCCGTTCTGTTGTACCTCATACTCTACCTGCCCTCGACGATTCTGCAGCTCTAGAGCCACGCCGTAATCCTCCTCGGGATCGACGTCTGCCTACTCGGTATGTTTTTCTACTGAGTTTAGCTCCTTTTTGGCTGCTGTTCATGCTGTACAAGAACCCACTAGTTATCGTGAGGCAGTTCAGCATACTGAGTGGCGTCAAGCTATGTCTGAGGAACTCAGGGCATTGGAAAGTACTGGTACTTGGGAGCTCGTGTCTCTCCCTCCAGGCCGCTCCTTGGTATCATGCCGATGGATATATAAGATTAAAACCCGTTCTGATGGCAGCATTGAACGCTACAAAGCACGTCTGGTTGCCAGAGGTTTCTCACAGGAGTATGGCATTGATTATGAGGAGACCTTTGCTCCCGTAGCAAAGATGACATCTGTCCGAGCTTTACTAGCTATTGCTTCAATTCGTAATTGGCCTCTCTTTCAGCTTGATGTCAAGAATGCTTTTCTTCATGGGGATCTTCAAGAGGATATCTTCATGCAACCTCCACCTGGTCTTGGTCATATTTCTGGACAGGTTTGCCGCTTGCGACGGGCTATTTATGGTCTTAAACAGGCTCCTCGTGCTTGGTTTGAGAAGTTCAGTGATGCTATTCGATCTGCTGGTTTTACTCAAAGTGAGGCTGATCATGCTATGTTTGTTCATACCTCTTCTACTGGTTGCACTATTCTTCTTCTTTACGTTGATGATATGGTTATCACTGGAGATGATCGCGACCATATTGAAAATACCAAGCGGCACCTTCAGCAACATTTTGCCATGAAGGATCTTGGACCACTGCGCTACTTTCTTGGGCTTGAAATTGCTCGCAGTTCACGTGGTATCCTTATTTCTCAACAAAAATATACTGCTGATATTCTCTCTAGGGCTGCTCTCTCGGATGCACGCACTGCTGCTACTCCTATTGAGCTGAATCAGAAGCTCTGCTCGGATGACGGGGAGCCTCTTTCTGATGTGACCCGCTATCGAACTTTGGTTGGCAGTCTTGTATATCTCACTATCTCCCGACCCGACATCGCTTATGCTGTTCATGTTGTCAGTCAGTTTGTTGCTGCTCCTCGCACAGTTCATTATGCTGCTGTTCTGAGGATCTTGCGATATATCCGAGGCACTTTATCGCGTTCCTTATTTCTGCCATCTTCTTCTGCTCTCAAGTTGCGTGCCTATTCTGATGCTGATTGGGCTTCCAATGTGTCTGATCGCAAATCTATCACTGGCTATTGCATTTTTCTTGGCGATTCTCTCATTTCTTGGCATGCCAAGAAACAACAAATTGTCTCACGCTCCTCTATAGAGTCCGAGTATCGTGCTATGGCTGACACAACCGTTGAGATTGTTTGGCTTCGCCGCTTACTTGCTGACATGGGTGTTTCACTTCTGGAACCCACTCCTCTACACTGTGACAACAAGAGTGCCATCCATATTGGTGCAAATCCAGTCTTTCATGAGCGTACAAAACATATTGAGATCGATTGTCATCTGACTCGTCATCATCTTCAAGCTCGCACTATTTCTCTTCCTTTTGTTGGAACTGAGAATCAGCTTGCAGATTGTTTTACGAAGGCTCTTACATCACAACGCTTTAAATTTCTTCTTTCCAAACTCTCGTTGTTTGATCCACCTTGAGTTTGAGGGGGGGTGTTAGACATACTTGTATAGCCTTGTAGTCTTATAACTTTCTCTTACACTTCTTCTTTCTCTTTAGTCCCACATAGGAAGAGCACTAAGCTCTTTACCTCTTCTAAGCCTATATAAGGGCTTCTCATGTACATTGTTTTTTTTTTGGTAAGGTAAGGTTGTATTGACTATTCAAATTCATAGTTACAAAAAACCGGACACAAAAACCATGATCCCACATTGACATCAGTGCCAATATGGGTTTAATGGTGACCGGTTGCAAAACAAGCACTACTACAAGTGGAGCAACTAAGGTGTATATAAGAGGCACCCGTACATAAGGGGGGAAAGCAGAGGGAAAACATAAAAAGGACGGCCAAATTGTGGCCTAAATGATCGGAGTACTGCAAAATGAGAAACTACAATGAAAAGGAGCACTCCCAAGAGATGAAACAGCATGAGGAACGTTTGACAGTGACCTGATTTAGGGTGCAGGAAAGAACCAGTAGAGGACCAGAAGCAGTGCAGTCCCCACCAGCTAGGAAAGCTCCCTGCAAGGTAGAAGCTGAACAAACTGCTCCTAGATCATCAGGCAGAGAAAACCTGTCAAAACTAGAAAGTGAGGATGGCCCTTGGTGTTCAAAGGGCATGACAGCAAGCCCTCCTTCCAGTAACAGGTCTGGAGCGTAAGATCCAACAAGCAGCCCAGCCAAGGCCAAAAATTCCCTCTCCAAGACGACACACCACAGAGCTAGCAACACACCAAGATCAGCACAGAAAAAGCCCAGCAGCCAGTCAGGGGAACTAGGAAAAAAGAAAACAGAAAAGGAAAAAGGGCACCTCAAAGAGAGAGTGCCAGTACAGACCAGAGGCAGCCGAGGAAGGAGCAGGTAAAACAACACTGACCAGAAGAAGAAGAAGAAAAGAGAAAAACAAACAGAACAGAAAAAAGAGAAGCAAACACAGTAAAACACAGCAGCAACTCTTCACGAGCTCCAACAGGACGAAAGGAGTTCCAGCAGTCAGTATAGGACACTCCACCAGAGCAATAACAACACCCAGAGGAGCCAGTAATACCACCAAATGACCTTCATTCAGCAGGAAACAACCCTCTAGTTAGCTCCACCAATGCCAACAGATCACCCATGTACTCATAAAACTTCCTAGCCGTGAAAGCAAGCATAAGGGCTAAAAAACTCACTGCGAAGCCACTTCGAATATGCTAGGAGAGAGCCCCCAACTCCTCTGAATTCTCCTATTGCGGGGATGATCACGAACACCGCCAAGCGCAATAGCTTTATCCTTAACCAACTTGGTAAGATGCCATACAACAGCCGGGGTAACTAACTTCTTGCCACGGAATAGAATGTCATTCCTCTCTGTCCATATAATATGGCAAAGCGCACCTAGAGAGAATCGAGCAATGCGATGGCAAAAGGACCGGCCACTAATATTCTGCTTCGCCCATTTGATAATATCAGGCCACAACCGGTTCCGCCAGCCCAAGTTGCACTTAGCAGCCCATAATGCAGCAAGGGTACCGGTAATAGAGCAACCGAAGAAAAGATGATTAACTGAGTCTGGAATGTTATGACAAAAGGCGCAAGTTGCATCATCAAGTCTTTGGTGTTGTTGTAGCCTATCCTGGGTGGGTAGACGGTTAAGTGTAGCCAACCACATAATAAAAGAGTATCGGGGAGCGATGGTGTTGTCCCAAATGAAGGAGTGCCAATGAACCCGTTGGCCTTTACGTCTTATGAGTTCCCAAGCTGAGGAGACAGAGAAAACCCCAGAATTGTGACCACTCCATAAGTATTTGTCTTCCCTAGTATCCAAGAGGGGAGGTTCCGGGCCAATGAAAGCAAATAGAGTGTCCAAGGTAGGCGAAGGGTCCCAAGAGGAATGGAAGAAATCGCATACCGAGATGTGACGCGGGATTCTAGAACGGTAAATATCTCCCGCCTCAAACCGTAGGTGAAGAGGCCCCCTATCATGCCAATGGTCGAACCAGAAAGAGGTGGAACAACCATTCCGGATCTCCCACTTGAACTTCATCCCATACTCTTGTCTACAATCAAGTATTTTTTTCCAAGTCCAGGAGCATACACTGGGACGTTTGGCAACCCAAAAGTTGATGTTCTTCAAGAAAATGGCATGGATCCATTTGCACCATAAGGATTCTCTGTCAGTGAAGAGTAACCAAATGTGCTTTAGTGTCATTGCTTTATTAGAGTCCTCAAGGCGGCGAATCCCCAAACCTCCCTCAAACCTAGGGAGACAAATATCGATCCAAGAAACTTTTGCACCCCCAACACCCAAACCCGGGCCTTTCCAAAGGAATTACTTGAGCACTTGCTCAATGCGGTTCAATACAGTTTTTGGAAGTGTGAACACCGTAGCCCAATAAACCTGTATGGAATGCAGTACAGATTTCACCAGTTGTAGCCGACCAGCATAGGATAAGAACCTTTGGGACCAAGACCGTGCCCTGGAAGTAATGGCACTAACTAGTGCATCACAGTCAGACTTCCCCAAACGCGATGCAATAACAGGCACCCCTAAGTAGCGGAAGGGGATAGTACCCTCTTGAAAGCCAAGGAGCTGTCGAATATCTCTTTTCAAAGTGGCCGAGCCTCCTGACATGAAGACCTCACTCTTGGAGTGGTTTGGCTTTAACCCTGACCAACTGGAGAAAAGATCAAGTCCTTCCTTGAGCGACCATGCATTAAGCATGTTGCCTTCAGCAAATAGGAGTACATCATCCGCAAAAAACAGGTGAGATAGTCGAGTTTCCTTACACCGCCAAAAGAACTTGAACCCCTGTTCGCATGCCTTAGTGTTTAGTATGCCCGATAAGACCTCCATAACCAGAGTGAAGAGGTATGGAGAGATGGGATCACCCTGTCTAATTCCCTTTTTGCTCGAGAAGAATCCATGAGGTTCCCCATTGATGACAATAGAGAATTTAGGTGTCGAAACGCACTCTATAATTAACTTTATCATATGAACTGGAAACCGGAACGCAAGTAGCACAGCTTTCAAGAATCCCCAGTCCACGGTGTCATACGCCTTTTGGAAATCAACCTTAACTGCACACTTCGGGAGATACGGCTCGTGGTGGAAATTAGCAAATAGTTCCTGAGCCAACATAATGTTGTCACTAATTCTCCTCCCCTTAACAAAGGCCGTCTGAGAAGGGGAGATAATAGATGGTAATGTCGTAGCAACCCGGTTCGCAAGAACCTTGGTGATGCACTTGTATAGCGTGTTACAACACGCAATTGGCCGGAAGTCATGCATGGCCCCCGCATTGGAAGTCTTCGGAACCAAAGTTAAGAATGTTGTGTTGATCTCCTTCAAGAGGCAACCCGTCCGAAAGAACTCCTTGATAGCCAACAGAATCGAAGGACCAATGACCTCCCAAGACGAAACGAAGAACTCAACAATAAAGCCATCGGGTCCTGGGGCCTTACTTTTAGCCAAAGAGAAAAGTGTAGTGCGGATTTCCTCATCCGTAAATGGTTGAGATAGGCTGAGGACTTGGTCATCATCCAGTGGTTTTGCAATAAACTCCCGAATCTGAGAAACCTCTGGAACAACGGTCGATGAATCTCCATTAAGCAGAGCCGAGAAGTGCTCTATTATGTGTGAGCGAACCTGATTTGGTTCGGTCAATACCTTCCCATTCGAATCCAAGATGGATAGGATGTGATTTTGGGCTCTCCTCTTATTTACGAAGTGATGGAAATAGTTGGTGTTCAAATCCCCTTCTTTTAACCACTTGATTCTTGACTTCTGTCTATAGAAAGACTCCTCCTGGAGTCTCAAATCCGAGAAAGCCCGCAGCAACTCCGCCTCACGGTCCACTAGGAGGTGGTTCGTAGGATCACGTTCTAAAGCCCCTTGGATATCATAGAGTTCTACCCTTGCCTTTTCCGTGCGGCTCGAAATATCCGAGAAGGAGTTCCTATTGAGGAGTTTAAGACGACCTTTGAGCAGCTTAAGCCTCATGCAAACACCAAACATCGGGTGCCCCTCAATAGGAGTGGCCCAAACCTGAGAAACAATCTCCTTAAAAGAAGGGTGAGAAATCCAGTACTTGAAGAATTTGAAAGGCTTCTTTGATGTCGTGGGAGGCAAAATCTTGACCACCATGGGGGTGTGATCAGAAATCCCGAGGGCCAAGAAGGAAGCTTCTGAAAAGGAGAACCGGTGGCTCCAGTGATCGTTCACTAGAACACGATCAATCTTGCGCTGTTTTCTTGCATCCCCAGCCGAAGTAAACCAAGTGAACCTGTAACCCACATAACGAAGATCATCTAGGCCCGCCTGAGCCATACAGTCTCCAAACTCATCAAAAGAAGGAATCCATGGAGTGGAGCTACCTATCCTGTCAGACCGGTCCCTGATAGCATTAAAATCTCCAGCCACCACCCATGGCTCAACAGTGTGACTGAGGTTAATAAGTTCATTCCATAGAGGTCTTCTAGCAATAGGTGAATGCTCTCCATACACAAAGGAAAGGAGACAGTGGTTGTCCAAAGTCACAATTCGTAGCCTAACATGGATAATCTGAGCCGAGCACGATATAACCGAAATTTCCACCTCCTGGGGATCCCATCCAACCCATATTCGACCTCTAGGTGAATATTCATAGTTTGCAAGCCACTCCCAACCCGGAAGTAAGTTGTTGGAGATGTTGACAAAAGAAGGCTCTTTAACCTTCGTCTCTAGAATTCCAACACATGATAGCCGGTTATTCCTAATAAGATTTCGCACCTCAGCTTGTTTGAGGGAGGTACCCAACCCCCTAATATTCCATATACCAAAAAACATATTTACATGCAGTGGGAGAATGATAGGGAATTACCTCCTACTCTTCTTCTTCTTACACTTGTGGGTGCAAGTCTGAGAAGTATAAGAGCTGTCATCCCCTACAATGGGGTCCTCTTCCGTCGGATACGGGCTCGGAATTTTATTAATAGTACATACGGCTGAGCGGGTTCTGATCAGAGGCAGGGAGGGAGAAGAAATCACCTCAACATCACTAACAACTCTGCTGCGAACCTGGCTACGGTTGTCTGAATCAGAAGAGTACTCAGAATTAGCATGCGGAGAAGTTGTCATGGGTAATAGTTGCGGGCCTGCTTGGTCATGTATTCTACGAACAGTGGGGACTGAACGAGATCTTACCTTGCCCTGTGAAGCACTTGGACCAACCTTAGAAGCAGCAAGGAACCCCATTTCCTGCTTATTACCTCTTGAGAGGCTCTCTGCAACAGAAGTAGCAAGCTGCAAATGTCCCAGCTGTTTCCTTGTACCAGGGAGTCTCTCGATGGCCAAGGGATTAGAAGTAGGTTTAGGTGCCTTAGAAGACCCAGCTTTGGATCTAGTAATAGCCTGGAGAGGGATCTTGGCAGCCACAAGCTGTGAGTTTTCAGCAGACACAACAGTAGCAGAAATTTGCGCTGGTGCTTCCAAGAGGCCTGCACTAGTTGGAGAAGAGGGCTTGAGTGGAAGAGCATCAGGTTTAAAGAGTCACCACACAAATCATTACAGGCAATTGGAAGGCCATTAGACTCATGAAAAGCTTCCTGAGTATGGCTGGTTTTGGGGAAGCAAATCTCAACTGTAAAACACCCAGCTCCATCTTTGGCCGAGGGCACCCTTGGACTGGCCGCCTTAATAGAGTCCCGACTAGGGACGGGATGAGGTAGGCTACATTCCCGGGTAGAAGAGGGTTGAGCAGTATCCTGTACTTGAGACAAGTCTTCTCGGCTTGGGGAAAGTTGACAGCCTGCTCCATTCTCCAATGCATGGTGTTGTCCCTCAGCAGACTCTTGCAGGACTAGGTTCGTCCCCCCACAAACAGCAGCACAGAGAGTGGAAGCCATAATAGGGGCTTGGGAGGGCTGAGCTAGAGCTGGAGTAGCATCACAGTTTGGGGCCTGGTGTGTAGCTCTCCACCTTCTTCCTTTCACTTGCTGCCATTCCTCTTGTTGATCCCGCAGTGGAGCTAAAACTGGCGCCTTAGTTAAACAAGCAGTAGCTAACTGAGCACATGGGTAACCTTGTGCCCCTCGTTTGTGGCCATAGACCCGACAAGACTCACACGCCAAGGGGTTCCATTCATATTCAACCCCAACCATCATAGACTCCTCATCCTACACAATCTCCACCTCTTTGGGACGTGGCTCAGCAGCCCTAATCTCAATACAAACTCTTGCGAATGCTAGCCTTGTCATTTGTTCTGTCAAAGCATCCACATACAATGGGTTTCCAATCGCACTAGCAATGCGACTTAACCCACTTGGGTTCCAAAGAGATAGTGGAACATATCTGAGTTTAACCCAAACTGGCAGCGATTCGTGCATGTCTTTCCTCAACTTCATCTTTGGATGCCAAGGTCGGAGTATCATGGTGCTATTGAGAATAGAAATCAACCCCATATCCAGAACTTTCTTCCTAAACAACTCATTTGGAATATGGATGAAATAGAATCCATTCCCATGCAAGCGAATATCCACTACTTCATTCCCCCAAGAGTTCTTGATGGCCTGTGCAGTCCCCGAGAAATAGATCTTTTTTCCAAGGAATTGTCCTACCACACATTCCCGTAAGAGGGGATTTTCTTTTGCCACATCCTCAGGGGAGATGAAAACCCGAGTCTTTCCATTATCAATAACCGGGGCAAGAAAGGAGAGGTTGAAACCTTTGGACAAAACCTTGGTGACATTTGCCCAAGTTTGAGGTGTGTTTGCATTCCTAAACTGAGTCGGCTGTGCACTACTGCTGTGTAAACCAGCCCCTGCTTCCAATGGCCGAGAAGTGACATGCTGCAATGGCCCTTTTTGAGCAGACTTTTGTAAAGAGGCAGGCCTTGGTCCCCTTCCCCTTGATCTTCCCCTACTGTATCTGCTCCATGTGCTTCCCCTGCTCAAGCTGCGCTGTTTAGGAGCAGCAGCCCTTGTAGAAGTCCCCAAAAGCTCCACAAAGGGAGCCTGTGGAAGTGTCTCGGTGGCAGCAGGGTCAGTGACCTGCACCCCTGCCAAATGTTCTGCCTGCGGGCTAAAGTGAACACTTCGAAGTCTGGACCCTCTTCCACCTGATATAGATCTCCTCCTTAGGTTTCTATCACCTAGCAATGAAGGCCCAGCAGCACCAGCCACAGCCGGTCTGCCAAAATCCTTGCCATCAACAACAGAATCCCCTCGATTAGTGCAAGGAGCTTTTCCTTTGCTGAGGTGCCTAGTACACTGGACATCACCAGGATGAGGGACACCATTAATCCCATCACCAGAGCTGCCACTATCCAATCCTCCAGTACCATGCCTGTCAACAAAAGTCACTGCAGGATGCACCTTCTCCTCAACTCTAGTGGTACGAGCTGCAACTAAACTTCCCCCAGGAGCAAAATGTCCCTCAGCAGCAGCGACCAACTGCCTATTCCCAGCTACATTAACAGCACATACAGTAGGGAATGTGGAGGGAACCACCTCAACATTTAGAGATGATGCATTAATCTCCAAACTTGGGGACTGAAGACTCTCCGCTACAGAAACCATACAAATAGGGGGTTCTAGACTCGGTTTGGCCAAGCCCACCCCAACAGAATGACCCGGATCCACACTCATGGAACACAACTCAGTCTCCCAACATCAAGTCCACCAGCCAGCCAATGGATCAGTCAGTCAACCAGCAAAGAACCACCAGTCAGAGCTCACTACGACAAAGCAGCACCACCAGACTCAAATGTACCACAAAGAAGCCTACCACTCAAAGGCCAAACCAACCATCAGCATCCACAGGACGACTACCCTCCAGACTTGACCAGCCTCCAACCACCAGTCCACACAGCCCAGCAGCCCAACACAGCAAAGAGATAAATAGGAAGATTAGGAGTACTTACAAAGCAAGAGGTAGGCCGTCGGTGCTGGTTAGCAGTTCCAGAAACCACCGCGTAGTTGGCCTAGAAGAATAGCTCCCAGTGAGCGTCGCAGGGACCACCGTCGTGAGAGATCCTCACTTCACCAGCGAACATCAAGCTCAACTTCCTCTCATGTACATTGTTTGACACGCCATTATTAGAGAACAATACCATTCTCTCTTAATCATTCTTTCTTATCACTTTTAAGCTTGTCCTTCGTTCTCCTTTTGATTTTCTTTTAGGCTTTTGATTCACAAAAAAATGAATAATTTAACAATATTTTGTTTTGAAAAAAGATCGCTAATATTACTTGCACAAATGCTCGAAGGAAAGGTGTCTTTTAGGCTTTTTATTGTTGATATAAGCCATCATTTTTCAAAGGTGTTTATAAATTATTATTATTTTAGGTAAAAAAAAAGGTGTTTTTAAATTATTTATGTTTTGCTAAATAAATAAAATTGCAACATAATTATTGATAAACGAGGAGGTGAGGATCCCAACCGCTATATTCTTACGGATGTTCATCGCAAAGTTAGTTCGGTTAGATTTTCATCCATGCTCTTGAAGCACCTGAAGATCTTTCCTCCATCGATAGTATATACTGAATTGATATGCGAAATTGAATTTTCCTGCCTCTGTCGCAAATGTTTGGCGAGGCGTTTGTGAAGTGGATATCTTGGTCGTGCTACAAAATTTGAATGAGTCTTTGCCTTGGGACAAAGATAGTGAGGTCCGTCAGCGAGGTTGTGCAAGGCATTTTATTATTTGTGCCGACAAAACAATGGAACACTAGTTCTTTTCCTTTTCCTTCCCTTTTTCCCTCCTGAAGTCAACACTCCTCTCCTTCAATGAAACGCCTTGAAGGGTGTCGGGGAGATTTAGCGAATGAGGAACCAGAAGCTCAAAATTGCATCTAACTAGCATTTCATTTATATCTCCAATATAGTGTTAATAGGCACTGTAATCTCTCCGTCGTTGACGACACTTTTAAGAAGCGAATTATGGTCACAGGCGAGCAACAACTGTTCAGTCGTTGGCGAGAACAGCATAAACAATGAATTAGCTCGAAACCAAAGTAGACACTAGTTAACTGACTTGAATGGAGGTCCAACATTGAGCAGCTCTTGCGGGTCGTGATGCACGCGCCATTCCAACCATTCCAAATCTGGACGATCGAAAAACACATCACATTAAGTAGATGAGAATATATCTAAAGATAGAAAACATATAAAGTCAGCCCCGGAAGCAAGGCAGAGGAATTAGTTAAAGCAGCAAACCGGCATAGAACTGCACGAGGAATAGTTAGGGTTTTTTTTTCCGATTTAATTTAAAAAAAATTATTTACAAAATTAAGTTTAAAAAAAAATAATTACCGATTTCGGTCTCGCACGCTGGGAGAAGGACTCGCGCGCTGCTTTGAACAACGTGCAAGGTTTTGTTAGAAGCCACGCTTGCTTTTGTGCTGCTGCACAAAAAAAAAATATTTATTATTAATTTGCGATGAATTTTTTTAGCGATGAATTCTACGATGAACGTATTGTTGGAAATGTACGTTATATATTTTTCGACGAAACATCATATTTGTTGCAAATTTCGTTGCAAAATATATAACGTGCATTTCCAACGACATGTTCGTCGTAGAATTCGTCGCTAATAAAATTCATCCCCAATAAAATTCATTGCTAAAAAAATTATTTTTTTGTATTTGTTGCCAATTTGCGATAAATTTCTACGCTATATATTTTGCGCGAATTTCGTCATGCGACACGTTTATATTTTGCGACTAACTCATGCACGTTTGTCGCATGATATAAAGCGTATATTTTTCGTCGCAAAATATATAACGTACATTTCCAACGACACGTTCGTCGTAGAATTCGTCGCTAATATTCATCCCTAATAAAATTCATTGCTAAAAAAATAATTTTTTTTGTATTTGTTGCCAATTTGCGACGAATTTCTACGCTATATATTTTGCGCAAATTTCGTCATGCGACACGTTTATATTTTGCGACAAACTCATGCGATACGTTTGTCGCATAATATAAAGCGTACATTTTTCGTCGCAAAATATATAACGTACATTTCCAACGACACATTCGTCGCAGAATTCGTCGCTAATAAAATTCATTGCAAATTCATCGCTAAAAAAATTATTCCTTTGTATTTGTTGCCAATTTGCGACGAATTTCTACGCTATACATTTTGTACAAATTCCGTCATGCGACACGTTCATATTTTGTAACAAACTCATGCGATACGTTTGTCGCATGATATAAAGAGTACATTTTCAACGACATGTTCGTCGCAAAATATATACTTAGTGTGCTTCACAGTGACGTCTAACGTGCCATTGGAAATGTACGCTTTATATTTTGCGACAAACGTGCTGCACATTTCGTCGCAAAATATATACTTTGAGTGTTGCGCAAGACCCGTGGCAAAGTGCCTCACAATGCGTTTGCGCCTTTTGTGGGACTCAAAGTATATATTTCGCGACTAAATTTGCGGCACGTTTGTTGCAAAATATATAGCTTAGAAAGTCATCGCATATTGGTGACAAATACAAAAAAAAAATTGTCTAAAAATATAAAATAATTGAAAAACGAAAAAAAGGATTTTAGCTACGAAAATTAGCGAATAAAAAATATTTCTCGCTAATTTGCAATGAAACATCATATTTGTTGCAAATTTCGTCGGAAAATATATAACGTACATTTCCAACGATACGTTCGTCGTAAAATTCATTGCTAAAAAAATTCATTGCAAATTAATAATAAATATAATTTTTTGCTACTGCACAAAAGCAAGCATGGCTTCTAACAAAAAAATGGGCATGGCTTCTAAAAAAAAAAGCAAGCAAGCAAGCAAAAAAAAAAAAAAAGCAAACAAGAAAAAAAAAGGAAGCAAGCAATAGTTGCTTGCTTCCACCAACACTTGGCGCTGCTTTAACTAGCTTCACCCAGTATACGAGACCCAAATTGGTAATTAATTTTTTTAAACCTAATTTTGTAAATAATCGGAAAAAAACCCGAATAGTTAAACGGCAACTTTCTGAATGAAGATGTGCACAAGGATCTTTCATGTCATGTGACATACTCTAAGCTTCACCGTGCATGGCAATTCTGCAGATGCTACTGAGGCTGCAAGTTCAGACCAGAGTTTACTAACAACGGATTGAGGATAAGTTCTCGTCATGGGGCGATCATTAAGTGCCGCTCTTTGCATCATGTTGAAGTTTGTCTGCGAAACAAACATAAAATGCCATTTTCCCAATAACACATAGGATGAAAGCAAGATTGCAAACTTACTTATTTATTAGTTAGAATGCTATTATAGTCTTTCAATGTAAAGAAATGGGCAAGGGGGCTCGATCAAACTATACCTGCGTGCGGGTGCGCAATATATTAGCCGTAGTTTGCACGCTTGCGTGGTCCGGAATTGGCACTGTACAACCATTATTTTTTATTTATATTTTCGAAATAGTTATTATATAAATAAATTTTGTGACTCATTGAAGCAGTGTGACTATTCGCGGATATAAGACGCTCTATTAATGTACTTAGTTGCATTGTATCGCTGTCCATAAATCAAATCTGTTATTTTCCTATTATGGTTTCTAAACCCAGACTTGTGTGTTGGGATTCGTTGAACTGGTTGTTCAACCTATAGATAATTAACCTATTGACCAATAATTGTTGTTTTCATGCACGCTGAACAATTTGGCCATGTGGTTAAAAATGTGGAGAATGCATGAGAGGAAGTTATAGGTAGCAGGTTCAAAGTACGCAGCATTATTTTTTGATTTTGGCTTGCATTGAGAAACTAGAGACAGTGTTGTTGTCACCATTTTCCCTGGATGAAGTGCACTTTTTTCATTTGAATGCTTGCATGGTCTACTTCATCGGCACAGTCAAAGATCTAACAACTTGAAATTTATGGATTAAAAGTAAGGCAGCGTATCATCAAGTTTAAATCTATTTATGATTGGAGAAAGGAACCACACTGAGAATTGTAATCTCATATATTCTTGATCATTATTTTTTTTTGGGGGGGGTGTTGGATCTTAGAGGCGCAGCACTCTGATACCTAAGTGTTTGAAGAAGGAAATTCTGGAAATGTTATTCACTCTCATGTTCTACTAAACGATTACAAAACACGCCTATTTATAGGCTGTAGGCATGACTCTACGACTTCTCTAGACAAACGAACAGACACGTCCAGATACATGACATTTAAAGCTAATAAATGAACATAATCTCCTAGATAACAACGTCTAGGACTCTTCCTATTCTCTAGATAATAATTGCAACAACTTAATATCTTCCAAGACTCCACTTTACGATGAGCTTGGATTACGAAGAGTCGTGACTCTTGCGATTCCCAACAGCCTCCCTTAAACCGAGCTCATCTTGACCATGCCGATCATTCTCTTGAATTTAAGGAAGGAGTTTGTCTTCAACGGCTTCGTAAACATATCAGCCACTTGGTCTTCCGACTTGCAATACTGCAGCACAATCTCCTTGGACTTCACTAGATCTCGAATGAAGTGATACTTTATATCGATGTGCTTGCTTCTTCCATGAAAGACTGGATTCTTTGCAAGTGCTATGGCTGACTTATTATCACAATAAATCACCGTCGAATGCTCTTGCTTATGACGAAGTTCAGCGAGCATCGAACGTAGCCAAACTGCTTGAGTAGCACAATAAGCCGCTGCTATATATTCTGCTTCTGCACTGGACAAAGCAACCACCTGCTGCTTCTTCGAAGACCAGGAGAAAATCCCATTTCCTAAAGAGAAAACATAACCGGAAGTACTCTTTCTTTCTCCAATATCACCTCCCCAATCACTGTCTGTATATCCCACAAGCTGAAAATCATTAGAAAAAGTGTAGAATATACCATCATCCACAGTACCTTTAATGTACCGAAGAATCCTTTTTGCCGCCTGCAAGTGTGATTGTCTAGGAACTTCCATAAATCTGCTTATCATCCCAACACTATAAACAAGATCTGGCCGAGTAGAAGTCAAATATCGTAGACTCCCAACTAACCTCTTGAAATAAGTGGGATCGACTTCAGAACCACTTCCGTCTTTTGTCAACTTCAATCTTTCCTCCATGGGAGTGCTAATTGGTTTACAAGTAGCCATCTTGAAACGCTCAAGAATATCCTTGGCATACTTCTGTTGACAAACAAAAATACCATCCTCCGATTGAGTAACTTCTAGGCCAAGAAAATAATACATGAGACCCATATCTGTCATCTCGAACTCACGGGTCATGGCCTCCCTGAAGTCACAAATCATTTCTTGACAATCTCCAGTAAATATGAGATCATCGACATATAAGCAAACAATGAGTATTTCACCATTCAAGCCAACCTTGACATATAAAGTATGCTCATAAGGACAGCGGATAAAACCATGAGTCAAGAAATAAGAATCAATTCTGGTATACCAGGCTCGTGGTGCTTGTTTGAGGCCATAAAGAGCTTTCTTCAATCTGTAGACTAAGCCATCTTGTCCTGTTTTGACATAGCCCTCCGGTTGATCCACATACACTTCCTCCTCAAGTACGCCATTGAGAAATGCGGACTTGACATCCATTTGGTGTATTTTCCAGCGCCTTTGAGCTGCTAAAGCAAAAATCATATGAATAGTATCCATTTTTGCAACCGGAGCAAATACCTCAAAATAGTCAATCCCGGGTTTCTGTTTGTAACCCTTGACTACAAGACGAGCCTTCAACCGATCAACATCACCATTAGGCTTACGCTTGGTTTTGTAGACCCATTTTACACCGATGGACTTCTTGCCTTCTGGAAGAGACGTGAGTTCCCACGTATCATTCTTCTCGATCGCATATATCTCATCATCCATGGCATGAATCCAACCACTATCTTGGGAAGCCTCCTTAAAGTGTGTCGGATCACAATCTGCAAAAAGAGCATAATTGACAATTTCTTCATCAGATGGGTCATCATTATTCGACAAAGAATAATCCCTCAAACGAGCAGGTAAAACTCGTTCTCGCCGTGGACGGGAGGAACTTTCGACACGATCTTCGACAAGATTTTCAACAGGATTTTCGACAGGATCTGCTGTCGAAGTAGGCTGCATCGAACTCGTTGCTGGTTCAGATTGAACTGACTCCTCCTCATCGAAGACAAAATGAAACTGCTTCTTCTCTTCCCTGTTCCACATCCACTCAGCTTCCTCGTCGAAGGTGACATCTCGACTGATAACCACCTTCTTCGATATAGGATTATACAACCGATAACCCTTCGTCTCATTGCTGTAACCAAGAAAGATGCATTTCTCACTCTTCTCATCAAGCTTTTTGCGAAGTTCATTAGGCACATGGGCGTAAGCAATACACCCAAACACACGAAGATGCTGAACTGAAGGGATTTGACCACTCCACACCTCCGTCGGTGTCTTGAACTCAAGACCTTTAGTTGGACAGCGATTCAACAAGTAAATAGTACAAGCAACCGCTTCTGCCCAGAAATGCTTAGGCAAATGTTTGGAATGGAGCATAGTACGTACCATATCAACAATAGTGCGATTTTTTCTCTCCGCTACTCCGTTCTGTTGAGGAGTATATCGTGCTGTCAACTGATGTTTGATGCCGCACTGCTTGAAGAAAACATCTCCAACCAAATATTCCGTGCCACGATCAGTTCGGAGAATCCGAATTCCATGCCCACTTTGCTTCTCTACATAGGCTTTGAACTCCTTAAAAGCATCGATAGCATCTGACTTTTGCTTCAAGAAATAAACCCATGTTTTCCTGCTAAAATCATCGATGAAGGTAACAAAATACCTGTACCCCCGATTCGACGACTCACCGAGAGGTCCACAGAGGTCGGAGTGCACCAACTCCAACGGTCTTGACGCTCTCCATGATTTTCCCGAAGGGAAGCTTTCTCTGCACTTCTTCCCAACAACACATGGTTCACAAATCTCCTTCGGAGAAGAAATTTCAGGTAGTCCACGTACCATCTTCTTCTGAGACAACAGCTTTAAGCTGTCGAAATTCACATGCCCGAACCGCTTGTGCCAAAGCCATGTCAAATCTTGCACCGAGGCACTAAAACATGACATAGCATAGTTAATATACAAAGGAAAAAGTCGATTTCGAGCCATTTTTACCTTTGCAATCAATCCTCCTTTGCCATCATGAACCGTGCAAATCTCATCCTTAATGGTCATGAGATAGCCTCGCTCGGACAACTGTCCCATACTTAGAAGATTTTCTCGAAGACCGGGAACATAATGGACGTCGGAAATGCTTTGAACCGACCCATCCTTCGCCTTGATTTTAATAGTTCCCTTTCCCATGATAGGAACTTTGGTATTGTTCCCAAATCTCACCTCCGAACGAAAGGTGTCATCGAAGTTTGAGAATAACTCCTTCTCGCCACACATGTGATTGCTACACCCGGTGTCTAAGTACCAAACATTCTTCTGGTTCTCCACCGCAGAATTACATGTGAATAAAAGAGCATTACCTTGCTCACCATCTCCATCGACATGTCTATCGACGGATCTTGCTACCTTAGCATGGAACTTTTGACCACCAGTCTTCTTGCTCCGACATTCAGATTTATAGTGCCCATACTTTTTACAATTAAAACACTGAATAAATGACTTATCTTTTTGTTGTCCGGCATACTTCTCTTGCCGCTTTGGATCTTTCCTTTGATTAGAAAGATTCTTCTTTTCATCAGGCAACACCAACTGGCTTTGCAAAGCTTCCTCCACCGTCTTGGATTTCTCCTTGATTCGTTGCTCGTGCATTTGTAGAGAGCCCACCAACTCATCGACGGACAAGACAGAGAGATCTCGTGACTCTTCGATGGAAGTCACAATATATTCGAACTGCAAAGTTAGAGTTCGAAGAATCTTCTCAACAATCTGTTGATCCCGAATAGTCTCACCATTGGCCTTCATTTGATTGACAAGAGCCAACGTCCGTGAGAAATAATCGGAAATGGACTCCGACTTTTCCATCTGAAGGAGCTCGAACTGTCGTCGAAGAGTCTGAAGCCGAACCTCCTGGACCTTCTCAACGCCTTTGTAAATGTTGATGAGAGTGCCCCAAGCTTCTTTCGCCGTCTTCGAATTCGCCACTTTCTCAAAGATTGACGAATCTATCGCTTGAAAGATGTAAAAGAGAGCCTTACGATCTTTCTTACGATTCTCTTTTAGCGTCTTCTGCTCCTCCGTTGTCAAATTTGCTGCCGTTTCTGGCTCCTCGAATCCTTCTTCCACAATCTCGGTCAGCTCCTGAAACCCGAATAGCACCTCCATCTGGATCTTCCAATGCTCAAAATTCTTCCCATCGAACCTCGGGAGTTGAGGTTGGACCATCCCAGTACCACTCACAGAAGCCATCTGACTCGAGAGAAAAAACTTAGCCAAACTGGCTCTGATACCAAATGTTGGATCTTAGAGGCGCAGCACTCTGATACCTAAGTGTTTGAAGAAGGAAATTCTGGAAATGTTATTCACTCTCATGTTCTACTAAACGATTACAAAACACGCCTATTTATAGGCTGTAGGCATGACTCTACGACTTCTCTAGACAAACGAACAGACACGTCCAGATACATGACATTTAAAGCTAATAAATGAACATAATCTCCTAGATAACAACGTCTAGGACTCTTCCTATTCTCTAGATAATAATTGCAACAACTTAATATCTTCCAAGACTCCACTTTACGATGAGCTTGGATTACGAAGAGTCGTGA
Organism: Rhodomyrtus psidioides; assembly: GCA_021437785.1. Taxonomy (NCBI): domain Eukaryota; kingdom Viridiplantae; phylum Streptophyta; class Magnoliopsida; order Myrtales; family Myrtaceae; genus Rhodomyrtus; species Rhodomyrtus psidioides. The sequence goes on along the minus strand of JAILYB010000027.1, from coordinate 4,598,360 downwards.
CTCTTGCGATTCCCAACAGGGGGGGTGTTCAAAGGATCATATGATCTTGAAATGGTGTATTCTTTTGAAATTTCTGCTACATTACAGAATGCATTTATCAAGATTCTATTGCACAAGGGGAACCGATTTGAGTAAAGCTTCAATCTTGTCTTTAATTGGTTCTGCCTTGATGATGGTTTTTATGGAAGTCGGGATGTGTCGAGTTTGGGTTGAATTGGGATTGAGGTTAATTAGGATTTCTATTAGTTGACCTTTTGGTTGAAAATCCGTTGGAGCCAGTCAGTTTTCGGGTGGGCAGGTGACTTTTTAAGATTTTGTTTTCTTCAAGTTTCGAATGTTTTATGGGTAATTTTCTGTTTTCTATGCAATCAGGAGATTGCTATTGTCTTGTAGATGACCATATAATTTGCCGATACACTTGGACCGTTTGACCTATATTTGTGTAGGCCGGGAGTGCACAGATTGCTGCGCGACAAGTATACGTTGAAGAACGAAGACTGAACGGCAACAATTCCATCCTGAGCAAGTACGCCTTGCACATAAGTCTCAGTGTCGCTATTATTTATGAATGTCCTCTTTATTATTCAGATATTAGTGATCGACACTTCTCAAGCAAGACGAGGCAGAGGGAGAGAGGTAGATACCAAACAGAGGTTTCGAGGGGTGATTTGGCGGGAGAAATATTAGCAGGGGAAGCAGGCAGAATGGAGTAGAGAGAGAGACTACAACAAGGCAAGAGGGAACGGTTTGTGTAACCCGAGTTCTCGACAAGATAGAGGTGCGTTGGAATAAATTGTATATAACGCATGCATCGACCGTAATATTCAATCTTTGATTAAATTCCTACAAACTTGCATTGAAAATTCACGATCATGAGTATAGTCTATGGAAATAGAGTAAACAATTTACAGATGAAACTAACATTTTCTTTATTTTGATGTATAATTGGTGCTTGCTCAAATTACAATTATGGAGAATAAGTTAAGAAGAAAATAAGAATGAAGGATGTTTGAAAAGATATGAATGTAGGAGAAGCGCTAGAGTGAAAAAATAGTTATTTGAAAGGGAAGTGGGCAGTTTTGTTTTTTAGTGATTTTTTTTTTGTCATAAGATAAACTTCATTACTAACTCAATTTAGCGGAAATTAACAAAGGGTAAATTTGTCACGATTATACCGGTTTAGGATTTTTGGTGGTTAAAAAAATAGTTTGTAGTAAATTTGTCACAAGTGTACCAGTTTGGAGTTTTTCGTGACATTAACCCAATAAAAAAATGCTTAAAGATAAATTATTCGGTTGCTCAATCCCAGGCACTTCTACATCAACCATAGGCTTAAATTTGAATAAAAGATATTCTGTTTCTGTAGGAAAAAGACATTTAAGGAGAAAAAAAGTTGGAAAGAAAGACGTTAGGTGGATTCGATAAGAGAAAGAGCTGATTCATTAAGAGAAAGAGCTCGTTCATAAAAGACTAAACTTAATGGGCATTTAGTAAAAGAATTTTTCGAGATCTTTTCAAACTCTCCATCGAAATTGATCAAAAGAGCAGAGTTTGAAAAGATCTTGAAAAATTCTTTTACTAAATGCCCATTAAGTTTAGTCTTTTCTTGTTGTACTGCTTTCGCTCACTCAAGTTTTGCTACATCTGGTTCATTAACTGTGAGAAAGATGGAAGGTTTTCATATTAACTCCTTGCAATGAAGGTTTGGGTGCAGGCTGCAGCAACCCACCACCATTTTCGACGCGAAGAGAGAGAAAACCGGCATCCATGCTATCGTGGCCTGCTTAAATTTGTCATAACCTATCTATAGGATTGAGGGTTTTCTGCGTTAATTATGGTGAAGGGAAGAGTTAGCAATGATTCTAATTAGAGCGGCTCTCCCTTGCCTAATAAGAGAAAGAGCTGATGGCATGGATTTTCCCTTGTTTAAGCTAATTTAGTCTATTTATGCTTGATGTTTTTGCGTGGGTTTAACTATAACTCTAAGCTCGCGAAGCAGAGAGAGTGAAACAAGACACATTTCATAAACGAGATGTGCAAAATTCCGCGGTCTTAAAGTGGGAGCAGTTTTGAGGGGATCCAACGCGTGCTGCAATTTCTTAAAGTTGAAACGTCTTTGCTTCAAGAGACCCGTATTATTGGTTGCCTAAGTAACTGTTTTGTTGATGATATGTGTTGCCTCGCCTCGCTAAAGGAAATCGAGAATTGTTCGATCTCGCTTTGAATGAGAGACGCCGCCGAACGAAAAGTGGTGCATGTGGGGAAAAGATTGTGCACACATCTCATGCTTATCGTTAATTATAACATAACGTTCAGGATTTTGCAAATGCTAATTACATCGTTTTGTATTGATTTAAACTAACGTACTATTATCTTGGTATTTTATTAGATAACACGTAATCATCGCAGTTTTATTTCTCTTAAAAACATGAAGATCAAAATAGGATATTCTTTATATGCACATTTTATAGGTACTGTAATTGTGATTACTATAAACTCATGATACAGATTTTCTCAAGTACTTTTATGTTTTGACTCGTTCATACAGGGCAAATTTTAATTTATGCCCCCATGAAAATTGCATAATCCGTCCGTCCTCGCTAGTGAAACATTTGAAGCTCAACCGGATTCAACTCTTATCTAAACACATGTCATTGTGAGACAACAGACATCAGCTTCGCTCTTTTGTGCGGGAGGATGAAACCGTCAAAAGAGTATTTTTGCAGAAGATGATGATAAGCCACTCGTTACAGAACAGAGAAGACTAAGTATTGTTGACACCTAAATTTTAAATTTTTATTTTTGTCATTTATTGCATTTGAAAATTGAGAATTAGTTTTAGTTCTAAACAAAATTAGCAATGATCATATTTCATATTCATTTTAGCATGCATTGCATTTGCATTTGCATTCAGTTTAACTAGAAGTGCGAGAATAGGTTTAAATTGATGAACGGACCGAGTCGGCAATAATAATCGTAAGAGGGCGCCGAAAGCGGCGTGGCAATAATGGAAATAAAAGGTTTGCTTCCTCTGGTATGCATATCCGGGGGCACATGGAAGAGTTCAAAAGATTCTTCAAGAAAAGAAAGTGGAAAGGCACCCAATGGGATATAAATGGAGCATTCTTGTCCTTGCTTAGATGAGGGAGTCAGCCATTTCAAGTGAAATTAAAAAGGAAAACAAGTGAAGGCCATTGAGAAGACTAAAAGATGATACCAAATGGAGAAATGGCAGACAAAAGAAATAAGCACATGCAAGAAAGGTGGATGACTAATACGTGCACCATCATAAGGCAAGGAAAGAAAATAATAAAAAAGGAAATGGCCTCTCTTTTTCGATGGATGGGTCTCTCTATTAGCTGTTTTCTTCATGTGCTTCACGACAAGAAGGGAGATGGGGTCTTCATAAAAAAAAAAGGAATAAAAAAAACGGAAGGAAGAGAATGAAGAGACAAAAGGTGTCTCCTTTCGGCGGAAAAGAGGAGGTTCTTGCTAGTGGGACGTAGAGCTTTCCAAAAGAGATTGGCAAAAGGGAGTAGCCATCATTCCATCGACCATTGGTTTTGGGGAGGCGACCAGAAATTCGCAGACTATCCATAGATGAAGAAGCCCTTCCTGGGTGGCTATTTAAGAGGAGCTCGTCGATAATGAAGGGGAGAGAGAGAGGACGATTGCTTCAAATTTTTCAGCATCCACATTTTTGAGAGTATACGTGACAAGCAATAGGGAGGGGAGGAAGAAAAAAGAAGAGAGGAAACTCTTCTCGTAGTGTTTCGTTTCTTGTGCTTCCATCCGAAAACTCTTTGTAATTCTTTCGCCGATGTAATCAGCCTCCTCATTGTGACATTTTATGCTCGTGTTGACATAACGCAAGTGGCAACTTGCGCGAGCAGATTTTTCTCGAGCAATTGAAGGTAATTTTCTTTCACTTTAGTATGCAAAGATGTGATTGATGGCTTGAGCTCGTATATTATTTGGGTTTGTCCCTTTTTTTGAATCGATGCTTCTTTTATTAAAAATCATTTGCTTTGCATTGCATTGCATCCAATAAAAGTGTGCTTTTTCTATATTTTGCCTATCAGATCCAGAATCGGAAGGCCGAGCGTCCTATTGGTGTCAAAGGCATTGTGTTCATTTATTTCCTGCAAATTATATTGTACTACCCCAAAATCGGAAGGCTGAGCCTCATGCTGGTGGTTTATATCCCCACACCTTGTTGCACGAACACCGACGGACTCTGACGTCGTTAAATTCATCGGATCCTATCCCTTTTCTTTATGTTTATGTTCTTTTAATATCCTTTTTTATTTCATTATAATTCGCATTGTCTTGCATTTTATAAAAAGAAAACCCTAAAAAAATATTGCAAAAACAAAAAAACTGCATCTTTGAAAATTCATCAAATTTGCCAAAATCAGACATTTTCACGGAAATGGTACCGAAAGGGCATTAATTGAAGAATTAATGTAACCAAGTCCCCGAACTCAAAATCTCTGGTTCGTAGAAATAAAATAGTTCTCCCGCTATTTTATTTAGGTTTCTAATCAACCTACCGTAAATGATTAGTGGCGACTCCAAATCATATCTTCCCATGGAATTATTTTTTTAAGTTGCGAATTGGTAGGGCTTGGGAGATTCCGCGTTAGGCTAGTTAATTTAATTAGCCTAATAATCCATTAGCCTAGAAGGAAACTTATTCTTTTTTAGGTCGCGACAGCTGGCGACTCCGTTGGGGAAGTTGAAAGCTTTAATTTTTTTTCAAAAATTCAAGACTTAACTGGTCCACCTGAATCTCTTGGAAAATTAAAAGCTTTAGTGGATTTAGGCCTAACTTTTCATGGATGTTTCATTTTGGGCAATTTTGATTGAATTTTTCACTCTTAGGTGTTAAATGTTTTTGCAGACGGGAGTTACAAGGGGTGGAGTGCTTGGTTAACCCATTGTTTTGCAGATTGGCGATTGGATTTGTTTGTTTAACTATGAGCATTTTGAAGCGGTGATTGCTTATCAAATGTTATGCGTGATTAATTGCTTTAGCACTACACCACACATAACCCGTGGCCGGGCCTGGGCCACTAGTTTTAGGATGGTATCGAGATTGGATCCTAACGTTCTTCGTGAGATCACGTTTGAAAGTTAGTCCGAATTCGATCCCGACTCTCTTCAAAAATGAGTTTCAAAAGTTAGAACTCATGCTCGGTAAGATTACCATGGCGGGGTTGTAATTTTTAACTCGAGAAGCTGAAGTTGAAATGACCCGGCTAATCCTGGTTACGTCGTAAGATTACGACTAATCTTGATTATGTGCGCGAGATTGTCGCCTTGTCGCAAGTCTTTCACTTCAATTTGTCAACCTCTAGGAAAGTTAGAATAAGTTTAACTCACGAATCATGTGCATGTCTGTCGCGACCCGTCCGGAAGCGGACGCGGCTAATGGATTGCCGATCGCGGGTCTTGGATCGGCGCGAGCCCTCCCAGGCCCATACCAAATCGCGGCGGGAGTATTTTTCAAAGGATTCGACGATAAGAGTCGATCGCTTTCGACCTTTAGTGTGGTCGTGGTGGCATGTGCAACTTGTGCATGCATTTGGAGTCGCCACCGGTCTTACTTGGAGGGTAGACCGGAAACCTTACTGATCGATTGGGAGAGATCGATCAGTTCTACGGAACCAGAGATTTTGGGTTCGGGGACTTGATTACGCTGGTGTCATTACCAACGCCCTTGCGGTACCTAATGCGAGTGATTTTCCTAACTTAGAGTTCATGCAGGCGCAATTTTAGGTGAGGTAGGCTTGATTCGGGGTTTCATGCAGATCGGAAGACTATTCCTATCAATCACAATCAATTTTAATGAAAGCGCGATCGAGTGCATAAATAAATCAGATCAATGCACCTCAATTCACATCACATGGCCTCCTAGTATAGCCATAAGGGCTTTGGGGAGGTGTGATTTAGGACCAGGGGTAAAATGGGAAGATTTGGAGGCGATTTAGCCCGAAGGGCCAAATCGTCAATTTTTGGAAGACGATTCGCCCAAAGGGCGAAATCGTCATTTTTAAGAGTGATCGGGTTCAAAACACCCGGGATGAGCCTTGGCCAATTGATTGTGGCCATTTCCTATTTTTTGGGATTTTTCTAGAATTTTTAGAATTTTTCGAATGTTTTTGAATTTTTTATGATTTTCTATTTTTTTATTATTATTTATTATTATTATCATTATTTTTTTATTCTCGACAAATATTTTAATAAAAGCATGCCTTCGACAATAAACAATATTCAACCAGATAAATAAGTTAACCACTAGACTGAAACAAAAACATGCAAATCAAGTCCATAATGACAAAACATACCTGATTGGACACCGGCCTTCAGTCACCAAGCCCTAACATGCGACCATCTCTATGCACCTTGGCACAAAAGAAACAGGCCGAACTTTTTTTACTCTTTTTTTTTTTTTAGGGCTGGGCTTGCGATTTCTGCTGGCCCCGACTCCCTAACACCCATTACTTGTTCTTCAACTATGGACCAGCCCACAAAAAAAAAAAAAAAAACCAAGCCCAACCATTCTTCAGACCAAGCCCAACCATTCGCTCCTTTTGTTTAAACCAGCCCGTCCGAAAAGAGGAGCAAATAAGTTGCCACCCTACACTATTCATCGTCTTCCTCGTGGGATGTCCACTTCGCCCATGCAGCAGGACCGAGCTCGAATGCGTCATCCATCGACCACCGCACTCCTCTTCGGGACTCACTCGTCGGACTGCAAACGACTTCGAGTGGGATGAGGAAACTCTGATCAGTGCGGCGGCACCAAACAGCGGCTGTGGCTGGACAGCAATTCCGAGCGACCGAACAGCGACAACCCGGCGGCGAAACAACAACCAAGGGCAAGCATCCACCAGCACCACCATACTTGTACTCCGACCTGCATGCTCGTCCAGTCCGGCCTTCCCCACCCGGAATCGACATCATATAATCCGAACCGGCACCAACTCATGACCCCAGTAGGAGCTCGGCGGGTAAGTCCAACATCTCGCCCGCTCGTTCGTTCAATTCGCACAACGTCGAAAATCTGTCCGACCCGCCGAGTCTTTTCGCATAACTTCCGAGGAAGTTCTCCATTCCTTCCCTCATTTTGGCGACTAGCATTGGAAGGAGATCTTTCTCTTGGGGGTCGTAGTTTTCATCTACTTTCGCTGTGAAGTAGCTGACCAAGCATCCGACAGATCTCGGAGCGACGGCGGCTCCATTCTCTTTCGGATGTTCACGGTTTGCGCAAGGAGAGGGCGGCCGGAGGACGCAGCAGCTTCCATGGCGCATTTCCATATGAGGGCTGGCATGGCTTCCATACGAGTGGGCTGAGCGGAGACCGAGCTCGTTGCTAACTCGGAGAGCTGCAATATCCGCAGGCCGGAAGCCGAATCTCCTCGACTGGCACTTCTGCTTTAGGATCTTCCCTGGGCGGAGGAGAACCCCGGAAGGAGGGAAGAGAGTCGAAGCAATACTCTGGTGCTAGCAGCTCGGCCACTGAGCCTCTGCCGCGAGCCGCAGCCGCCCAACTGTGTAGGAACGAGCTCAGGGTCGACGTCCGCGACTTTGTGCGACGCGCAAACCGCGGTCGCCACTCCTCCGTCAACAAAGAAGCTCGACTAGACAGACACTAAACGACCGTGGAATGACTTGGGCGAGTCGAAGTCCACGGGAAGAAGTAGCTTCAGCACGTCCGGATCCGGCAACTGCAGGATCTCTCGAATGCCGATCCCCGTCACCTGGGCCTCGAAATAGTCCGCGCCTTCGTCCGTGCAGTCAACGCGTACGTTGTCAGCGATCCTACCTGCAAGTGGGTAGAAACGAGCTAGCGTTTCCGACGACGCCGACCCCGCCCTGGCATCATGGATATCGGGTCCATCGCGAGGAGCGTCGGCGTAGAAGAGGATCAGCGGGATGACAGAAGGTGCGAACTAGTCGAAGAGGGACAAAGCGAACCGGGAACTGGGGAGGTGCGATGGTGATGGCTGATGATGACAGTGGGGGGGGGTTCGACGGCGAAGGATGGAGGTCGTGGTACTGGTTGTGTGGATGGACTCCCGATGCTCTCCGGGACACTTTTTTTTTTCAGACCAAAACCATCCCTTGGAGACCTTTTTTAATCACCAGACCAACCCATGCAGAGATTGTGCCGAGGGTCTCCCCTTCCTTTTTTTTTGTTTAATCTCTTTTTTTTTTATTTCTTTTCTCTTCCACCCTGCTTTGTCTCCTCTCAGTGTCCTCTCTTTTTAAAAGCAATGGCGCCGCTCCTTTTATGATATGTCTTATTCCATTTGGCCCTTTTTTTATTTCCTCATCCACCCACTAAAGACATACCCCTGAATGAGAGCGGGATTTTAATACTCATCAAGGTTTCACAACGCAAATACAGAAAGCAAGGATAAGAAACTTTGACCATGTATGCTATATTTATGATTTTTTTGGATATTTTTATAATTTAATATATTCAAAAAATATTATAAAATACCAAAAAATATTTTTTGTTCAAAATTGGTCCCCGAGGTTAGGCCAAGGTTTACAAAGTTGATTTTGTGATTTTATGACCTTTTTTTATATTTTTAATTAATTTTAAAGAATAAAAATCACAGTAACATATGGTCAAAAATTAGGTGTCAACAATGTCAATGTGATTGTTTATTTTCCTATCCTACGGTAAAGTATGCTCCTGAACTTCATCTTGTCTTTAGTTATTTTTGGGTCGGTCCATGATATTTAGGTTTGTAACACCGGTCTATAGGCAATGAGGCATTCAGATCTCCGTTTCGTGTACATTCTGAAGGCTGAATTGAAGCAAATGTGGGGTCGTTTGAGCATCGATGGGCGAAATTATGTCTTTAGCTGTATAGGCAATATGTTGCCTCTTTTGGACATTGGATTACAGACTGGGTTTATGCAAGCACTTGCACATTTTTGGTGCCCGGATACCGCTACCTTTATTCTAGGTAAACATGAGCTCACTCCGACTTTGGAAGAATATAGCTTTGCCATTGGAAAACCTTTGAACATTGATTTAATTCATCCTTGTGTGGGATTTGATCCAATTGTTTTTCTTGCTGAATTTCTAAAAGTTAGTGAAAATGGTATGAGGAAAATTTTGAAGGAAAAATGCCAAATGTGTCCTTTTTCATTTCTCATTGAACGTTTTTATGAAAGCAATTCATATTTGCAAAGTAGGATTTTCATTCTAGCTTTCTTCAGGCTTGTGATTTTCCCACTTCAAAAGAATTTTATTAGTCCGTCCGTGGCTTGGATAGCTAGTCAAGTTTGTAGTGGAATGAATTTCATTAATGCAGTCTTAGCTGAAACATTTATATCCTTGACTTGTTTTAAAAAGGATGAAGATAAGACATTCATCCCTCAACTGGACTTTTACAGATGTGGTTTTTCTCTCATTATGCTAAGATTGGTTCCAAAATGACTATATCTCAAATAGGCCAAAATGAAAACCCAATTGCAAAATTTCAAGAACTACAGCAAGAGATTAAGAGATTTTCTTATTCTGAATGGATTGATTTATTGAAAGATCCGAGTCCTAAGATTTTCCTATGGCAAGCTATATGGTTCTGAATCTCTGAGGCTCATTTGCGTCAAGGTGAGCGGGAGCCCATATCCTTATTGGGCATTACCGGCATGACGAGATATCATCCCCTTCGGGTGGTACGTCAATATGGAGTTTTGCAGGATATTCCCCCACCATTGGGGCCCAATGCTTTCCACGTCCAATTCATTGCGACCGAAAGCTATGCAGCCAAGCTCAAGCATTTGGATCAAGTTTGGCTCAAGTCCAAGACTCGCCAGGTCTTGTTGCCAGAGACGGAACTCGAAGGAAAGGAGAAGCTTTATCATGCTAAGGCCCGATATATTCAACGCCATTTCATACCGGCCCATTTACTCCCAAAGTTTCCATTGATAACCGTGAAGCCCACTCGTCAAGCAGAGAATGAAGCCTACAAGAAGAAGGCCCAAAAGGCTAAGAAGCAGATGGAAATCTTGGCTAAGAAAAATGCACGACTTCGGATGGAATTGAAGGCCCATTTGTCTATAGATCGTGCCCCCACTAAGAAGAGAAAAATAACTTGATTGCCATGTTTCTGAGTCATTTGCTTTCATGTTTTAGTTGTCTTTCCTTGGAATTATATTCTGAACGTTGCTGTTTTTCGATAACTTTACAGTGCTATGCGTGTTTTTCTCTCGGAACTTAAATGGAGCATGTTCATCATATCTTAAGCTATCACGTGTAAAATTTTGAGAATAATTTGTGGCGTTTTCCATTTCTTTGGAAAATTTTCATCAATGGCGATGTAAGCTGGAATTTCGGTAGTTTCTTGGTGCTCGTTTTATTTTGCGGATTACTATTTCTAAATGACCTACTTTGCCGAACCATGCAAAACAGAAGTTGTAGGTTGGTGTCCAAACTAGCAATCTGCAAAATTCCAGACCTTAATTCATATTTTGAGGGGAACCTTCGTTCGTTTAATAAAAACCGGACAGAACAGTTTTCTTGGTAAAATTTCTCCAAAGAAATATTAAACTGAGTTGATCGGTCGATTTTTAGCCGTGAGTCTGAACATAAAATTTGTTTATCGTTAAGTCCCGTATCAGTTCGTAAAATTTGGGAATTTTTCGATCAACGTACGAATTATGAGGATTTTTGTCACAACAACATTCCAGATTGAAAAACTACCTCATTCGACTTCTCGCGCGCATCTGTCTTGTTGAGTCTAGAGAGTTGCCATGGATCGGCTCATTAGTCTTGCTCATTATACTAATCTTTGCTTTGTCATTGTATTGAAGGTAACTTACCACGGATCATCCACACATCACTAGGTCGATCGCGAAGAAAATGGCTGACAAAGCTGAAATGAACACGGCGATCCAAGAAGCCCTCCAGGAACATATAGACGCCCTCAACAACAAAATGGATAGCTTGATCTCCCAGATGGCGGATAAAATGCTGGCAAGTCTCATGGCTAAGATGCAGCTGCCTGGCCAGACCCCCCAACCAATGGCACCTCCGCCTCCTGCAGCTAATGATTCAACCAAGAACCAGGGGCAGTTCCTGTCACTAGAGGACATGTACGTCCCAGGCTCTAGTATGAATGCTCCCCCAGTGGCTCCAGTTTACCAAGCCAACCCTACGGCGCCAGAACAGACTAACGATACAGCTAAAATGATGGCTCAGATGGAGCAAAAGATGGAAGAAAGGCTCCGGGAAATTCAGGGAACACATAGTATCCCTCACGTCGACTTTTCTGCCTTCACGAAAGTCGATGTGCTAGAGAAGTTCAGAGTGCCTGATTTTGAGAAATATGACGGTACCTCTGATCCTGTGCAGCATGTTCAGATGTACCAAGCGAGAATGAGCAAATATGCTGACAACGGCCCTCTACTGGTTCAGACTTTCCAAGCCAGTCTGAAAGACGCAGCCATACGATGGTATATTGACTATGAAGTATACAGCATGGGAAATTGAAAACAGACAGCAACTGCTTTCATCAAACACTTCAGTTTTAACATAGACGTCCTTGTCTCCAGAGAGGACTTGGAACAAGCCGAAATGAAGAAGGGGGAGACAGTCAAACAATATGCTACCAGGTGGAGGAACATTGCGTCCCAAATCAAACTCGTTCCCCCGGAGAGGGAACTCATGAAACTATTTGTCTCTACCTTACCACAGACTATACGGACTAGAGTCCTAGGCACTTCTGCGACATCATTTGCTCACCTCATAGCAATGGCTGAGGAAGTGGAAGGTGGCATGAAGAAAGGCTGGTACGGAGATGCTAGCGCGCCCGCAAGACGATTCGGAATGAAGAAAGACAAGGAGATCACTCCTCAGATCAACATGACAAGTTCCATACCGACTATGCAAGTTCCTATCAAGCAGCAAGGAAACTTTAGCAAACAGAGGCAGAAGAGGAACCCACGTCCACCTCGACAATATACACCTTTGCTTGGAACACTTTCCCAAGTTCTGGCAGTCCTTCGCAAGAGAGATCTGTTGTCAACTAAACCTCTAAGGCCGAATTATACGACGTATGCGGGCTATGATCCATCCAAGAAATGCAAGTACCATCGCGGTGAAGTCGGCCATGACACAGACAATTGCTTTGTGCTTAAAAATCACATCCAGGACTTGCTTGATTCTAAGGCATTCTCATTCCAGGGAGGTGGCCAGCCAAATGTCCAAAATAATCCTCTGCCCAACCATACGGATAAGATCAACGCTGTATTCACTTGCGATACTCGATCGGCAAGAGTGTTCAAGGTTCGGATACCAGACGTTCTCGATGCTCTAGTTAGAGCAGGTTATTACCGGACGGGAGAACTATTGTCGCTGGATCAGTTAAAGAAGATGATTGCGACCCTAGTGAGGAATGGGTTGATAGTTAAGGTCAATCACGCGGAAACAATTGCCACTATATCTCAAATCGTCATTGATTGGGACCAAGAGTTTGCCGCTCTGACCATGACTCAAATCGAATGTTTTCCAGAAATAGAAGTAGCGGAAGCCGATATAGCGAGTCTGGTCAAGGCTGATCTGGATTTAGCTGACATGCCTCCTTTGGAAGATGCGTTTGGCGATGAGTTAGGAATTGTCATACCTGAAACCTTGGTGATCACTTCACCACAGCCGTTCCCTTACACAGATGATAAGGTTGTTCCTTGGTCGTATGACCTGGCCCTGGTGACGAGATCCGGCCGCACTTACAACGAGGATCAACCGACCAAATCGATCACAGATAAAGATGCAAAAGAATTCCTGGCTGTGATTAAAACGAGCGAGTATAACATCGTCGACCAACTACGGAAGTTGCCAGCTCAGGTTTCTTTGCTTGAGCTTCTGTAGTCATCAGGAAAACATCGGGATTCCTTAATGAAAGTACTGGGGCAGGTCCATGTCCCAGAAGATATTGACCAAGACAAGCTGGAGAATTTTGTCGGGACCATCCTTTTGAAGGATCAGGTGGCATTTGCTGATGATGAGATTCTTGCTGAGGGTCGTGGTCACAACAAGGCCCTGCACATTACGGTAAAACACAAACAAACCCTGGTAGCGCGAGTACTCATCGATAACGGGTCAGCACTGAACATCTTCCCTTTGACCACTATGAACCGGCTAGGGATAGATCTGACCAGAATGCAAGCTGCCAAGACCTCGGTTAGAGCCTTTGATGGTATGAAGAAAGATGTCGTGAGACATATCAATCTAGACATCCTGATCGGGCCTTCTGTGTTCGATGTTCTATTCCAGGTACTGGATATTCCATCGCCTTTCAACCTCCTGCTAGGTCATCCATGGATTCATAATGCGGGAGCTGTGCCGTCAAGTCTTCATCAAAAGATCAAGTTCGTCGTCGAGAGAAAGCTGGTGATCGTTCATGGTGAAGAAGATCATCGGATCTTCAATGAAACAGCTATTCCTTACATCGAGCCAGCTCACAATGAAGAAGACTCGTATCATTCTTTTGACTTGGTGCAGACTGTTCATGCGTCACCAGAAAGTCGTCTCCCATTTCCTGAGGTATCAAATGCTTCTGTCATGATGGCAAGGGTAATGGTGGGCAATAGATTTCAACCTGGAACAGGCCTAGGCCGGAATAGTCAAGGGATCCGTGCCCCAATCGAACTTAATGGGCAATCTTATACGGCTGGTCTAGGACACCGAGGGCGTGGCCAATCTAAACGAGGTAGGCACCAAGGGACAGGCCGTGGAAGGTCAAAATCTAGCCCTCTACCACCTCCTCTTTACACTACTTTCCGATAAGCTGGAGTGGTTGGTGGGTACGATGAGCTGACCCAATTCGAGGACGACCTAAGAATTGTGTTCTCGGATTCACCAAATGGCCAAAACATTTCGGCTAACCAATGGTGCTTGACGAAGATGCTACCGATGATGGGCTCCTAGATCTCACTAGCTGTTTCGACGATCTTATTATTGGAGCTATATCCGAAGATCCCTTACAGATTGATGAAGTGCCAAAGGAAGAGCTTTGCATGACGTCTGCATCCCTATGTCTATCTGACAATGCCATGGTCGAAGATCTAATGGAGGGTTCAGAGTAACATTTTGAGTTTTTGCAATCCCTTACGTGGGATCTTTCCAGCTTTCTTTAATTTTTCTAGACCGCATTAAGTCTGTCGCATTTTAGGATTTCATTTTGCATTTCCATTCAATAAAGTGTAATTCATTGATTACAATATTTTTTCTGGAATCTTGGTGAAGTATCCCAAACTGACCCGATGACGATAACCAACGATCAAATAAAATTGTCATATATGGTAAGCACTGAGGGTTGGGCTTCCCCAAGAATTCTAGACCAGCCGTATGAGATTGCCCATTAAGTTCGATTGGGGCACGGATCCCTTGATTATTCCGGCCTAGGCCTGTTCCAGGTTGAAATCTATTGCCCACCATTACCCTTGCCATCATGACAGAAGCATTTGATACCTCAGGAACTGGGAGAGGACTTTCTGGTGACGCATGAACAGTCTGCACCAAGTCAAAAGAATGATACGAGTCTTCTTCATTGTGAGCAGGCTCGATGTAAGGAATAGCTATTTCCATTGAAGATCCGATGATCTTCTTCACCATGAACGATCACCAGCTTTCTCTCGACGACGAACTTGATCTTTTGATGAAGACTTGACGGCACAGCTCCCGCATTATGAATCCATGGACGACCTAGCAGGAGGTTGAAAGGCGATGGAATATCCAGTACATGGAATAGAACATCGAACACAGAAGGCCTGATCAGGATGCCTAGATTGATCTGTCCCATGACATCTTTCTTCATACCATCAAAGGCTCTAACCGAGGTCTTGGCAGCTTGCATTATGGTCAGATCTATCCCTAGCCGGTTCATAGTGGCCAAAGGCCAGATGTTCAGTGCTGACCCGTTATCGATGAGTACTCGCGCTACCAGGGTTTGTTTGTGTTTTACCGTAATGTGTAGGGCCTTGTTGTGACCACGACCCTCAGCAGGAATCTCATCATCAGCAAACGCCACCTGATCCTTCAAAAGGATGGTCCAGACAAAATTCTCCAGCTTGTCTTGGTCAATATCTTCTGGGACGTGGACCTGCCCCAGTACTTTCATTAAGGAATCCCGATGTTTTCCTGATGACTGCAGAAGCTCAAGCAAAGAAACCTGAGCTGGCAACTTCCGTAGTTGGTCGACGATGTTATACTCGCTCGTTTTAATCACAGCCAGGAATTCTTTTGCATCTTTATCTGTGATCGGTTTGGTCGGTTGATCCTCGTTTTAAGTGCGGCCGGATCTCGTCACCAGGGCCAGGTCATACGACCAAGGAACAACCTTATCATCTGTGTAAGGGAACGGCTGGGGTGAAGTGATCACCGAGGTTTCAGGTATGACAATTCCTAACTCATCGCCAAACGCATCTTCCAAAGGAGGCATGTCAGCTAAATCCAGATCAGCCTTGACCAGACTCGCTATATCGGCTTCCGCTACTTCTATTTCTGGAAAACGCTCGGATTGAGTCATGGTCAGAGCGGCAAACTCTTGGTCCCAATCAATGACGATTTGAGATATAGTGGCAATTAAACCCTGTTTGTTTCTCTGACTTTGCCACTTTACGTTTCAGGGGCAAATATAAGGAGGGTAATCCATTGGATTCTGGAGTATATGACCTAGACGAATTCTCTCCTGACTATGAAGAAATACGTCAGGACTTTGAACAGCATGAGATGATTAAGCCTCCAACTGGCGATGAGACGATTTCAATCAACTTGGGCGATGAAGAGAATCCAAGAGAGGTGAAAATCGGGGCGAACCTGTCCGCTAAAATGATGGAACATCTTACCAAGCTCCTAAGGGATTACCAGGATATCTTTGCTTGGTCCTATGCAGATATGCCCGGTCTTGATCGATCAATTGTAGAACATTGCTTACCAATTGATCCCTCATTCAAGCCAGTAGTGCAAGGAGCACGAAGAGCTAGGCCAGAACTAGCAAAGAAAATCAAAGAAGAGGTCATGAAGCTCATTGATGTCGGATTCATTGAGGCTACTCAATATTCTGATTGGGTCGCTAATATTTTCCCAATGCTGAAGAAAGATGGTCGAGTTTGAGTATGTGTCGACTACCGTGATCTAAACAAGGCTAGTCCTAAGGATGATTTCCCACTCCCACATATTGATGTGCTTGTAGACAGCACGGCTGGGTTCGAAATATTTTCATTCATGGATGGTTTCTCAGGCTATAACCAAATCCTAATGAACGTGGACGATAAACGAAAGACTACATTCACCACTCCGTGGGGATGTTTCACTATAAGGTGATGCCCTTCGGTCTCAAAAATGATGGCGCAACTTATCAGCGGGCCATGGTCACTTTATTTCATGACATGATGCATAATGAAATCGAAGTCTATGTCGATGATATGATTGCGAAGACGAAGAATGGGGAAGATCATATTGAAACCCTGACAAAGCTGTTTGACAGACTCAGGAAATTCATGTTACGCCTTAATCCAGCTAAGTGCGTTTTCGGTGCCAGCTCGGGCAAGTTACTCGGCTTCATTGTTAGTAACAAGGGTATTGAGATAGAGCCGTCCAAGGTGAAAGCCATATGTGAACTCATGCCACCAACAACAGTCAAAGAAGTTCGAAGCCTCATGGGCAGGTTGAATTATGTTGTGTGATTCATTTCTCAACTATCTGAAACAGCTAAGCCTTTCTTTAAGTTGTTAAAGAAGAATGCATTGGTCGAATGGGATGATGACTGTAATGAAGCCTTTGAGAAAATAAAACAACACCTCATGAATCCGCCAGTCCTTGTTCCGCCAGTACCGGGGCAACCCTTGATCCTCTATCTCACAATCCATAGTGAATCCTTGGGAACTATGCTAGCGCAGATAAGACAAGGTGATGGGAAAGAACGAGCCATTTATTATCTGAGCAAGAAGTTTACAACTTCCAAAATGAACTACTCTGAAGCTGAGAAGACATGTGCGGCTCTAGTTTGGGTGCTACATCGACTGCGACAATACACTTTGCATTACCGAATTCTTTTGGTGACAGAATGCGATCCCGTCAAGTACCTATTGAATCAACCTGCATTGATTGGCAAACTTGCCAAATGGCAGATCCTCGTTTCTGAGTTCGATGTGCAATATCTGTCCCAAAAGTCAATTAAGGGACGAGCCATAGCTGATGTTCTGGCAGAAAATCCAGGGGAAAATGATGATCCTATCAACCTGAAGATCGAGTCATGACGGTAAATGATTATTTCTGGACAATGTATTTTGACGGAGCCGTGAATTTATCTAGATCAGGTACAGGGGCAGTCCTGATATCTCCGGGTGGTCAACACTATCCAATAGCAGCAAAGCTGGTATTTCCTTGCACAAATAATATCGCAGAATATGAAGCGTGTAGTTTGGGCCTACAAGCCGCAATTGAAATGGGTGTAACCCGACTCAAGGTATTTGGAGACTCGGCCCTAATCATCCTTCAAACGGTCGGAAAATGGAAAACACGGAATGCTAAGCTGCTACCCTACCATGAGTATCTAGATGAGTTGGTGGAAGAATTTGATGATATTTCATTTGAGTATTTATCTAGAACTCACAATCAGTTCGCTGATGCGTTGGCTACCTTATCTTCAATGTTGCAAGTTACTAATGGGCTGGAAGTCGAGCCGTTGAAGATCGAAGTGTTAAGAAAATCGACTTATTGTATGGCCATAGCCGATGAACCCGATGGCAAGCCTTGGTATCACGATATCAAGACTTACATTCAGGAGCAGAAATTTCCTGAGAAGAGTACCGCGTTAGATCAAAGGTACATAAGAAAGATGGCCTCGAAATTCTTTCTCAATGGTAAAAATCTTTACAAAAGATCATTTGATTCAGTTCTTTTGAGGTGTATTGATTTTACTGAGGCTGTCCGTTTGATGATGGAAGTACATGAAGGGATCTGTGGCCCACATATGAATGGTCACATGCTTACTAAGAAGATCATGAGATTGGGCTATTATTGGCTCACTCTTGAAAGCGATTGTATTCAGCACGTTCGAAGTTGTCATAAGTGTCAGATTTATGGGGACAAGATCAATGTTCCTCTGAACGAGCTGCACCAATTATCTGAGCCATGGCCTTTCTCTATGTGGGGGCATTGATGTGATTGGTCCAATTAACCCGAAAGCATCAAACGGACATCGTTTCATCTTGGTTGCCATCGATTATTTTTCCAAATGGATTGAAGCAGCATCATACTTGGCAGTCACGGCACGAAACGTCGTGAAATTCATTAATCGAGACATCATAGCTCGATATGGTTCACCTGAGGTCATAATCACCGACAACGGCTCGAACTTGAACAACAAGTTGATCGATGATCTGTTCAAGAAATTCAAGATCAAGCATCTGAACTCTTCCCTGTACCGTCCTCAGATGAATGGAGCAGTAGAAGCAGCCAATAAAAACATCAAGAAGATCTTGGCTAAGACTGCCGAGAATTATCGAGATTGGCATGAGAGGTTGCCTTTTGCACTTATGGCTTATCGGACTTCGATCCGAACTTCTACCAGGGCAACCCCATTTTCCTTTGTGTATGGAATGGAAGCAATATTACCAGTTGAGGTGGAAATCCCTTCCTTGCGAATACTATCTCAAGTTAAGCTGACCGAGGCCGATTGGATCCAACAGAGGATGGACCAGTTGAACCTGATCGATGAAAGGCGGCTTAAAGCTTTATGCCACGGCCAGTGCTACCAGCAGAGGGTTGCTAAATCCTTTAACAAGAAAGTCCGGCCTCGACATTTTCAGGTAGGAGATCTTGTTTTGCGAAAACTATTGCCTATTGTTCCGTTGCCAGAAGGGAAGTTCACTCCGAACTATGGCGGTCCATATGTCATGAAGAAAGTACTCCCAGGAGGTGCTTTGATCCTTGCAGAGATGGATGGCCGTGTTTTTACCAGCCCAGTCAACTCTGATGCTGTAAAAAAATATTATACTTGATTTGCTTTGCATTTTCTGATCAAGTTATAATATTCTTTTGATACCGACTTGTTTGCCTATTGTTTGCATTATGAATTTCCACGGTAAGATAATCTCAATCAGGAAGTCTCTCTGATTTAATTGGACTGATCTTTTTGAATGAGGAATGTCAGAACGACAATAGGCAAGCCATTTCCATACACGTCCTATGTCACAATGAGCAGTGTGAAAATTTCCATGCTGACGAGGTAAAGGGTTATCTCGCGAAAAGTATGACGACTGAAATGATATGAGGCATTCATTTTATCTACCCAAACACTACAGGTTGCCCATTGCTAAATCCTTTGGATGGTGGTTTCATTTCATAGCCCTGTCAGGAACAACCCCACATCGGGGCGAATCTCTTCAGATTAGGGCACTTGGTTTAACACAGGGTTTCAAATACTTATGAATACCGCTCGAAGAAGTGCGAGCAGGATTATCTTTAATCATTTCGCAGGATTCCTGACTTGTAAACCCAATGCAGCTGATGAAGGTTCTGTTTCATAACCTAACGACTCGCATGAGTCCCCTTCGAATAGCCTTTAACCAAGCCCGAATTACAGTCCTTATAAAAGACCTCATAAATTAGTCTAGGTCATACTAATTCCGAGAATATCCGGACCCTTGTCAAACATGATGAGGACAACTCTGAGCGATTCTATTACCCGCATTAATGATCGATTCTCAAAAGCCTTTTTCATGACTGAAAAGTCCCTTCCGACTGAAGTCCCTCTTTTAAATTGGTCAGAATTGTCAGAGAGATCAGATAGGCTTCCCTATTGACAAAATTCTCCAGTGGAGCTTTATAATGCTAACAAAAACACACAAAACTTTTCTGGCATATAACGTTTGCATTTGCAACAGTTATACATGTCATCATGTTTTTCGAGCAAATGAACATGTATGATGCAGACAGCCTAGCCCTCATCCATTCATTATTCAGGAAATCCAAGCATCACACTGATCATAACTGTTTCATTCCAGGTGGTACATCATCTCTTGTCTTGATACGGTGAGACCTAATAGGGAAGGACGTGAGAGATCATTTTACCGTCTCATGGTGACCCGTTGAGGAGGTCCCAAGAGACAACTCTCGTCTTGATACGGTGAGACCTAACAGAGAAGGGCGCGAGAGATTATTTCTACCGTCTCATGGTGACCCATCGAGGAGGTCCCAAGAGACAAATGGCCAGCTCGAACCACAACTCGAGCACATTTTCAAACTCTACACAGATCTTGCGTCGTTTCGCGTCAGAAGGAAACTTTTGGCAACAGACGGGCTAGTACCTTAGCATCTCGGCATCCACTGGAAGTCTGGAAGTTAAGGGAATCATCAGCATATGAAGCATTTGGTAAAACAAGTATTTTCATAGGCGATCCATGTGCGGGCTTCTTTGATGTGGGATATGAGAAGTTTCGACACATGTTACTTATAGCATAGCATTTCATGCATCATCTCCTCTTGCAAAAAAAAAAAGGGATTAAAACTCTCGTAAAAATTTATTATCATGCATCATTCCATATTACAAAAAATAGGATTCAAGCATGAAAAAAAAATAAAAAAAAATAAAAAAAATTCCGCATTGTCAAAATTTAGGTTCAATTATCGTCTTTGAGTAGAAGCTCTTCGAGATTCCACTCAAAGAGGGGCAGCTGTTGACACCTAAATTTTGAATTTTTATTTTTGTCATTTATTGCATTTGAAAATTGAGAATTAGTTTTAGTTCTAAACAAAAATAGTAATGATCATATCTCATATTCATTTTAGCATGCATTGCATTTGCATTTGCATTCAGTTTAACTAGAAGTGCGAGAATAGGTTTAAATTGATGAACGGATCGAGTCGGCAATAATAATCGTAAGAGGGTGCCGAAAGCGGCGTGGCAATAATGGAAATAAAAGTTTGCTTCCTCTGGTATGCATATCCGGGGGCACATGGAAGAGTTCAAAAGATTCTTCAAGAAAAGAAAGTGGAAAGGCACCCAATGGGATATAAATGGAGCATTCTTGTCGTTGCTTAGATGAGGGAGTCAGCCATTTCAAGTGAAATTAAAAAGAAAAACAAGTGAAGGACATTGAGAAGACTAAAAGATAATACCAAATGGAGAAATGGCAGACAAAAGAAATAAGCACATGCAAGAAAGGTGGATGACTAATACGTGCACCATCATAAGGCAAGGAAAGAAAATAATAAAAAAGGAAATGGCCTCTCTTTTTCGATGGAGGGGTCTCTCTATTAGCTGTTTTCTTCATGTGCTTCACGACAAGAAGGGAGATGGGGTCTTCATAAAAAAAAAGGAATAAAAAAAACGGAAGGAAGAGAATGAAGAGACAAAAGGTGTCTCCTTTCGGCGGAAAAGAGGAGGTTCTTGCTAGTGGGACGTAGAGCTTTCCAAAGGAGATTGGCAAAAGGGAGTGTAGCCATCATTCCATCGACCATTGGTTTTGGGGAGGCGACCAGAAATTCGCAGACTATCCATAGATGAAGAAGCCCTTCCTGGGTGGCTATTTAAGAGGAGCTCGTCGATAATGAAGGGGAGAGAGAGAGGACGATTGCTTCAAATTTTTCAGCATTCACATTTTTGAGAGTATACGTGACAAGCAATAGGGAGGGGAGGAAGAAAAAAGAAGAGAGAAAACTCTTCTCGTAGTGTTTCGTTTCTTGTGCTTCCATCCGAAAACTCTTTGTAATTCTTTCGCCGATGTAATCAGCCTCCTCATTGTGACATTTTATGCTCGTGTTGACATAACGCAAGTGGCAACTTGCGCGAGCAGATTTTTCTCGAGCAATTGAAGGTAATTTTCTTTCACTTTAGTATGCAAAGATGTGATTGATGGCTTGAGCTCGTATATTATTTGGGTTTGTCCCTTTTTTTGAATCGATGCTTCTTTTATTAAAAATCATTTGCTTTGCATTGCATTGCATCCAATAAAAGTGTGCTTTTTCTATATTTTGCCTATCAGATCCAGAATCGGAAGGCCGAGCCTCCTATTGGTGTCAAAGGCATTGTGTTCATTTATTTCCTGCAAATTATATTGTACTACCCCAAAATCGGAAGGCTGAGCCTCCTGCTGGTGGTTTATATCCCCACACCTTATTGCACGAACACCGACGGACTCTGACGTCGTTAAATTCATCGGATCCTATCCCTTTTCTTTATGTTTATGTTCTTTTAATATCCTTTTTTATTTTATTATAATTCGCATTGTCTTGCATTTTATAAAAAGAAAACCCTAAAAAAATATTGCAAAAACAAAAAAACTGCATCTTTGAACATTCATCAAATTTGCCAAAATCAGACATTTTCACGAAAATGGTACCGAAAGGGCATTAATTGAAGAATTAATGTAACCAAGTCCCCGAACTCAAAATCTCTGGTTCGTAGAAATAAAATAGTTCTCCCGCTATTTTATTTAGGTTTCTAATCAACCTACTGTAAATGATTAGTGGCGACTCCAAACCATATCTTCCCATGGAATTATTTTTTTAAGTTGCGAATTGGTAGGGCTTGGGAGAGTCCGCGTTAGGTTAGTTAATTTAATTAGCCTAATAATCCATTAGCCTAGAAGGAAACTTATTCTTTTTTAGGTCGCGACAAGTATGTATGTTTACATATGTTTCTCTTTCACGAAATTGTTGCCGCAACCAAATATCGTACGCCGAAAGTAATTTTTCGCGCTCTTAAATGTGTAAAAGGGTTTTGTGATAAATTTCGTACATGAATAATTCAATGAAATATGGAAATCAATGTTTCGATTCCAATTGACACTATACTTAGACCAAGCTGGAGCTATCACAAGAGAGGGCTACTGGAGTTAGTTTGACTTGACAACGAAGCCTGGATATACCTCTTTTTCTATACATGCATAATGAAATCTGTTGTTATTTTTTGTACAATATCAATAGATAAGAAGTTATGAAAATGTTGACGATAGAATACTGAAATCGAAGGTAGCGTTAGCATTGACTTCTAGAGAGACTATTACGCTTGTCCATAATTTATTTTCAGTAAATAATTTGCTAGGAGTAGTTTATAATGACCATATGATCGAGGCCTTTCATCCATAATTAGTGCAACGACGAAGAGAAAATTGAACTCTTATCTTTTCTTTATTTGGTAAAAAGTTTGTAGCTCAGAAGGTTAGGCACCTAATCTTGCAATCCGGGCCGTCTATTTTTTGGACGGACGGCCCAGATCTCCTATTTTTAGGGGGTAATTTTTTGAATTTTATATATATATATATATATATATATATATATATATTTGTTAGTAATAATATTGGCCGTCCATTCATAACACGGATGACCCGGATTGCAGGGTTAGGGCCTAACCTTCTATGGAAAGGCTAGACGATCCCTTTCCAAAAGTTTGAAACCTACATTTATATTAGAAAAAATAATGCAGAAGAAATCGTTGACGTGGAAAACCTACTTTTTTATTAATTTGTTTGGGTTGACCCTGAAATCATTGAGAATGATATTATATATCAAACGAAACCGAATGAGTTTAGAAGAATAGATTGATTATTAATTTTTCTACTTGTATTAGAAGCGTGAGGCGCCATTGGTGTGAGATCGTCGTTCGCATTTTTCAAGTTGGTGGGCCTCACGTATAAATATGATATTTGTACATCAATCAATACACGGCAATTTTTTTTTTCTTTTTGGTCTATACACAAGGGTAATTTTGAAAAGCAAAAAGTGAGATGCTTTAAAATATTGATTATTAAATTCATGGCATGCAGTTCTGTTAGTAAGGGATTGAGGGATGGAACGCTAGTATCATAGATGCGAGATTCGATTCCCACTATAGAGATGCAGAGCAAAAGCCGGAGAGATAAGAATTAGAGATATAATAGAAAAAAAATTAATGGAACCAATTTAGCATATTCGCATATGTTTCGAAGATCAAATTAGATTCGATCGAAATTATTGTCTGTTATTTCGCTCGTAATAATTGCATTTTCGTGATTCAAGCAATGCAATTTTCCTTATTTTCCATGTTTTTCAATTTCAATTGGGGATTGTTCATGCATCTAGCGGGAAGACATTGACACCCTTTTCGGAACTTTATTTTTCTTTCTATGTATTATTTGTAAGATGAAAATTATTCCGTAAAAAAAAGGAGGAAACCAAATTAACAACCGAACTCCTAGAATAAATAGGAGATGGCATCCATTGCAATTCAAAATCTGAACTTTGATGGTATTCGTTTATGATTTGAACTATAGAAATTATTATTTCCATAAGTTCATCCTTTACAATTAGGTACACTATGTTCTATTCGACAATTAAATAGCAATTTATTAACAAGTTCAAAAGTACAGATGGTCCCCATAATTCACCTAAAAGATAGTCTCATTAACATTTGTTTTCCTAAATGATGAGACTGGTTATTGTCAAATATTGTCCTTACACCACTCCCCCCAGACCACACACAATACCACCAAGATGCAAGAAATCAACAACAATGCATGGCATCAAACTAATAGACATATCAATAGCCAAGCATGGATGTGCAATACAATCAATCACACTCAACTTCAAGGTCTCAAGCTTCTTGCTCGAGCAACATATAATTCTGTACTCAATTATCACAACTTCCACCTCCACTTTTGTACTTCTTTGGCACTCTTGCCAACTGACATCACTGGGGACACAGGCCAATCGATGTCTTGGTACTACTGGGGCCACAGGCCAATCGATACTTTTAAGGCTCCCAGCCATTCGATGCCACTGGGGCCACAGGCCAGTCGGCATTCTCATTTTATTCAAAATCACCACCATTCGATACCACTGGACCAAGCTTACATACTAGCAAAAGAAGTTCCAAAGGCAACATTGAACATCATTTCATCAAAACTCATTGGTTCACAGAGCTTGCCCGCATTGTGACGCATCAGGCCTTAACAATTCATAAACCTGTATTCTGACGCATCAGGTTTAGACTGCCACTTCGAGGCTCGTGTCGACTCATACCAACATATCCCGCGTTCTGACCATCATGATATGATTCAAATCGCAACCCCGCGTTCTGACGCATCAGGATGCCACATGCCCTTAGGCTCGTATCTCAATTCTCAGTATCAATGCCCGCTTAACACGCATCAGGCAGTCCGCATAATAATGCATCAGACTAGAGTACTACCCACGTAACAATGCATCAGGTTAGTGATCCTTACTTGGCCAGGTGTCAAATCCCGCGTCAATACGCCTCAGGACACCACTTGCCATTCATAGACCCGCGTCAATACGCCTCAGGTCGAATCCCACGTCGATACGCCTCAGGATTTACTCAAGCCCCGCGTTTAACGCATCAAGGCATCACATGAATATGCACTCATGAATCAACCAATCATTGGCTAAATAAAATAAAGAGCACATATCTTATCTCATCTATTTCGCATCATATCAGGCAATTCATTTACTAAATTCATCCAGTAGTGTCCTAATGTTCAAGTAAGGGTTTAGGCAACACTTACCATTAGCCAAGCTAGCCAATGCCACGTGCAATTCACTTCCAAGGCTCATAAATGCACAGCCAAATCATGTCTCGCGTCGTCCTACGAATAAATCACAATTCCCGTCAATAAACTCCATCCAATTTCGATCCGATCGAACCAATTTCTTGCCGAAATATCAATTGACATCTTAGGACATCCTAATAATCATTTTGGAGAATGAAACACATCCTAGAACCTTCAAAGGGCTCTGCCAAGGCTAGAACAGAAATGGACAGCATTCTGTTATGCCTTTGCCCTATTCTAACCGCCCATAATTCACTTCAAATCATCAATTTATTGTCCAATCCTCTTTCCAAGACCTAGATTCACATGTCTAGGATATCCTCCAATGATTTGGAAGCAAAAATAATACCCCTAGGTATCTCAAATGGTTCGGATCCCTCAAGATGTCTACTGGTTAGATTTTTGATCAATTCTGTCCACTCTATTTCAGCCATGTAACAGCCTTAAATCTCCAATACAAAATTCATTTCTGCTCAGCCACATATAGTACAACATGTTATGAAGCTATCCTCGAAAATTTGAGGTCATTTGGATTTTCTATGAGCTAGAACCATCACCTTTCCTTAGCTAGCTCAGAATCTGTCCACTTTTCTTCCAAAAATTCCCCTAAATTAACCAGACCTCCAAATGATACGAAACCAATTGAAACTTGTAGAGGACATCTTGAACTAACTTGCGATGGTCAGATTTCAACCGAAGGTCGCTGGAAAGTTGCCGTCGTACGGACCGAAGTTGGCGACAGAAACTGGTCGGGCGGCAATGCTCGGCTGGAGAGAAAACTTGAGAGCAAATGGAGAAAGAGATGAGATTTTTGGGATTTGGCTATTTGGGGTAGATGATCCACAGTAATGGGGTCTCCAATAATTTTTTCTTAATTTTCCAACCACGTTTTGGGTGATTAGATGGCCATTGAATCTCCACTTGACACTTGTCTTGATTCCAATAATAGAGCTTAACCTCATTGACTTCTTTTGACCAAATTTCTATACAATTGTTGGCTGCTTGTGGGGGAATGTCAAATGTACATTTTGCCCTTATAAATTTTCCAAAGAAAGAATTAAGCTTGAGGGGCAAAATGGTCACTTTTCGTTCGAAACTTCGTTTTTCAGTTTTAATTGTCCCATATGGCCAGGCGTCGTTAAATTCAAATCCAATGTTTGAATTCCTCAATTTCGAAGTCAAATTCCATACCTTAAGCCTTGAAGGAGGAAATTCAGAATGTCACACCCCTCCCCAAAAAAAAAAAGAGTAACCAACATGGAAATTGTGGCAAAACTTTCAATTCACTTTATCCTAGATGATGAATACATTATTCTCAAGTGGCAATCTTGGCAGGGTTTACCCGGGTAAATCTGGGTTCCCTTCCAACCCACCATAATATCAAAGGCCCGCCATCTTTTCTTCCCCATGAGCATTATTTATTGCGACGCGACATTGTCCTGTTGTGTTGCTTCCCACCATTTTTGCATCGAACTTACATTTTTTTTTCTTGAGATCCGAGTCTCAATGAGAAGATCAATGGGAAAGTGAAGCAAGCAAGCAGAGGGCGGTACGACTTTATGCAATCCTCGCGAATGCCTAAGATCGTACTGCCTCGTCCGTCGTTTATACCTTAGACATGCATGTGGATGGCTAAATTTTTATTTTAGAGTCGAGGTTTTCTACATTGATTATGGTCATGGGCAGAGTTTGTTTGTAGTGATATTTGTGACATTCTGATTTTTCCTGTCATTTCAAGACTTATCACAGAGAATGTATATAATGATGTAATTCAGTCTTATCTCGCTCGGATCTGATCAATCTCGAGTTAACCGACCATAAAGGGAAAGGCTAACGCAAGACAAGGTACGTGGACCTATGGAACTCAAATAGGAAATGTCACTTTGGCCATAAGAATTGACGAGGGGGTATTTAGAACCCTGAAAGGCCAATCTAAGAACGATTAAGAAATGCATTGCTAGTGTTATACTATTGGAGCACGGGTGATACCGTTTAGCCAATGTATAATTTGCAAAAATTTCCTAAATCGAACGATGACGATCGAGACCGTCGGAGCTAGTAATAAGCCTTCGTAATTACATGACAACCAAAGTCGCCATAACTGACGAGCCCTAAGTGTGATGAGAATCACAGAGTTGACACACGTAACGTCTACAAAAGCCACTCGTCAGTTCGGGTTTGCCTGAAATTTCATTCGACAGAGAATGGACCCAGAGACGAGTCTCGAAATTGGAAAATTGAGAATTCCAACATTATAATTGATTGGACGTCGCCTTATCGAAGGGAATTTGAATCGGAAAAATGACGTTTCGGACGAAGTTACCAAGGCTACCGAAAATTGGAAGGAATATTGGCCATTGGATGAGTTTAATTATGGACATCAAGACAAGTGTCAATGGATGGCTAAGTGGCATTAAATGTTCAATTTTTTATCTACCATTCCTCTTGTTTGACCATCAAAATTTAGTGTGGACTTCCTTCATCATCTTCCTCAGTCGAATGCACCACTTCAAGCAGCCATCCTCTTCTTTTCTTCTTCTCTTCCTTCGGCTGTGAACCAGACCCATCCGACCGCTTCTGCCCGCCTCCTTCGCCGCCGTCGACAGCCCTCTCCGGCGAGCACCTGACCTAGCGCCGACCACCAGCTCCTAGCCCTGCCTCTTGCTGACCATCTCCAAGTGGAAGCTCAGCGTTTGGTCACCGGTAGAGCATTGGCCATCCATTCTCCCGAAAGTCAACGAATTTCGTCGCAGATGGAAGTAAGTTGTCGTTTGACCTCTATAGGACCTCGAATTTCTTCAAACTATCGGTCAAATTTTGTAGACATTTAGGGCACTTGTATACTGAACTGAGGTGATAATTTTGGCTAAGTTTGATGGAGTTTTAATGTCAAATTGGTGCTGTGTTTGAAGGGCAGTTTCTGACCGGCGAAGACTAGGAGGAAACCGAACCTATTTTGGGAACTTCCGGGTGTCGCCTTGCCACGAAATTTTCGGTGAGGCTCCTTAATACATAGGACTATATGTTTGCAAGTGATTTGAATGAAAAAATGAGTCTTAATGATGGATTGTGGACTGATTAACCAGGTACGAAACAGAACTGAAATTGCTCTGTTTCTTGTGCCATTCGGGTTCTTAGGAGCTGTTGGAGGGATGACCGTGCTTTGAAATTGTCGTTGTGATATTCTAGAATGTCTATTAAGATGTTAATAAAGTTTATGCTCCGTGGTTCGACGATTGGACGCGAGAAATTGATGAAATTGGTTGGATTTCCCTAGGTGTCACGGCTGTCTTGTTTTGGACCTCCAAGGCCGAATTCTTGTTCTGTTTGGAAGGAGTATTTTGTTGAATTAAACCTAAGGTAAGGAGTCTCTAAACCTTGGTGAGGAGGATAGGCCTCGACTGGATGAATTGGTTTATTGATTGAATTTTCATGAGTTATTGTGTGTGGTTGTTTGATGATCGTAATGGTGAGTCGACGAATGCTCGGATGCTTGCTAAATGCTTATGTCGCATTTTGAGGCTTCAGGATATGATTCAAATCGCAACCCCACGTTTTAACCCATTAGGGTGCCACTGGCCCTTAGGCTCGTATCTCTATTCTCAGTATCAATGCCCGCGTAACACGCATCAGGCAGTCCGCATAATAATGCATCAGACTACGATACTACCTGCTGTTGACACCTAAATTTTGATTTAGGTATGAAATTCATTCATTCATTTAAATATAAAATGAGAGTTGGTCATAATTCTCACAAAAAAAAATTCGTTTTCATGCATTGCATATTTAATTTAGATTTTTTTCTTTTTTTTCATGTATTACGTTTGCATCATATTGTAGCGACGGCGAGGTGCTTGATTTTAATTTGACAAGCAATGGATAGATCTCACATTGTAGAATTTGAAGAGTAGATAGGGAGCGGTGGCCGAAATAAGTAAAGCATAGAGGTTGTGAACTGAAAATTAGGAGGCCCTTTAGTGCTTTAATTTAGGCTAGGTTCGGTGGATTTAAAGCTTAGGTCATTAAAATGTTTTGGACTTAAATTATATATTTAGTTTGTGGACAAGATCATGGAAAATAAAAGAGAGTTAAGCCCATACTCTCATGGGTACATGGGTCGACAACATCATAATTAGGGAATACGAGTTTAATATTTGAAGATTGCGGGGAATGAGCTCATGAATATCTTTAAACCCTAGTTTTCCTCATAAATAGAACACTACGGCATTGGGAAGAGAAAGGGAATTCTTGGGCAATACATTCTCTCACGGCTGACTCTCTCTCTCACGTCTGTCTTGACGACGAAAAAAAAAATTCTAAATAGACACATCTTCTCTTGCTCGCCAATACACGCTCCCATCTTCTCCCTCTCACCTACTCTCTCTCTCTCTCTCTCTGGCGTGCCGACCTCCTCCTCTGACTCTCCACTCACTCTCTCACTCTCTTTTCGCGCCGCAAACTCCCCTCTTTGCATCATCGCTAACGCCACCCCTGCCATCTCTTCGCCTGACGTTGTCATCCCAACTTGAAACCAGCCGTGCATTACGGGCTTTCTGCCCGCCGCTCATCCCTGCTCAACGCCGCTATTGCCGCTCACCGCCTTTCACATCCCTCTCAGTTCCGGCACCAACCCCTACTCGAAGATTGCCCGATGTCCATATTGCAACCGTCGTCCCATACGCCGTGCCTCTGTCGCTGCTCCTGCCGTGCCGTCATCGACCTATTGTTAAGCAAAGCTCCCTCACCGAGTCATCCCTAGTCGTCGCCTTTGTAGATCAAGGTCAAGCCGTGCATCAACGTGATCCGTTGCCCGTCGCCAGATCGACGTCAGTCTCGGCCGGCCGTCCAATCGCCATCATCCTCGGCTTCGACGACTTTCTATTATCGTTTCTTGTTTCCGCAGCATATTGAATCAGCCTTGGGGTGCTTAACTCGAAGAGGGAAAGGAAGCTCGGCTTAGGTATAATTCTAATCCCAATTTTCGTTGATCATTGATTGATAATTGTTTAATTTGTCATGGTCATTTGATTTAATTTAGCTGAGTTTAGTCACCTTTGCATGTACCGCGAATCTCCAACAAAATCAAAAGTCATTTTCGCTAAATAAAAAATCAAGTTACAGTCGGTTTCGCCCGTTACCCCGCGGGTACGATTTGCCGGACTTGACACAAAAAATTGCTAAATTGGCAAGGCTGAATTTTTGGAAATAAAGATTTGATTTGTTCGGATTTTTGAATTCTTGCCATGTTGGTGCGATTGCTTGCCTAATTGATAGAAACTGATCGGATTTGATTTTCTAATTGAAATCCTATGGTTGCCTTATTTAGGTTTAGTTTCCTGTTTCAAGTCAATCTTGTTCGGTAAGGAAAAATTCGAATTAGGAAATTTTGAATCCGATCGCATATTTAAAAAGGAAGGCGCGTTTAGTAGATGGCAATCCCGATTTTCAAATATGGAAGGCTTGCGAATATCTTTGAAAATGATTGGCGACAAATCCTAAATTGATTTTCGATTTTAATGGGAAAATGGACACAATTTTCGGGAATAATTAAAAAATAATAATTTTTGAAAAAGAAAAATGAATAAAAATGGCGAGTTCGGTTTTTGTTTAGCAAATTTTGAATTTAAAAAAAAAAATATCAATTCATTCCGCATATGGCCATGTCATCTTGCACGTCATCCTATGTTTCCCATGTCATCTTATTTGTAATGTATTTTTCAGTTATTAGGACTAGAAGGACCAAGAAAAGCCCGATGTTGTGGACCTAATAGAGTTGGGTCATAGGGAAGTTAGAAAGATGGATGTGACCGTCGTGATCAACTATTTTCATGGGAGGATCAGGAAGATGTGACGGGCTATCAGAACCGCTCCAAAGTGTGGACCTTGCAAGAAGGGTGATGTCCAGGATCAGACAGCGGCCTAAGCCCAAAGAATCAAGATGAGGAGAGCGTCGGGGAAAATTTCGCTTAGTTTTTTTTAGGATTTTCGGAATTATCAAAGTGATATTTTTGAATTTTCTTTATTTTTTTTAATTTCGAGTCAGTTGATCCTTTATTTGTAATTTTCGAGTATTTAAAGTTTTGTATCCTTTAATAATTCGTCGTATGTCATATAGTTTTAGGTCATGCATTGCATTAGTAATTTATCTTTCTTTTATTCGAAAAAAAAAACAAAACGATAAAAAATTAAAAAAAATGAAAAAAAACCAAAAGCCTTGAGTTAAATTCTGAGTTGTCATTTTTCTCGAGAAAATCCATAAAAAAGGGAATCTAGGTACCGAAATGGCGTTAGTCTAAGTCGATTAGCGTAACCAAATCCTTGAATCCAAGATCTCTGGTTCGCAGTGGTGAATTAGTTCTCCCGCTAGTTTACCTAGGTTTCTAATTGACCTACATCGAACGATTAGTGGCGACTCCTCATTTGTTCTGATTTTTTTGTGTTGCGATTCGGTAGGGTTTGGGAGGGTCCGCATTAGGTTAGTTCTCGATAACTTGCCTGATAATCCGATTAAGCTCAATTAATTTTTAGGTCGTGACAGCTTGGCAACTCCACTGAGGAATTACTTTTTATTTTTCGAGAAATTTGAATGCTTAACTCAGTTATCTAAACTTTTCGAAAAATTTAAAAGTTGTAGAGGATTTAGGCTGTTTAGATTCCTTGGATGTCTTGAGTGGATTGATTGAATCTCACATTCAGGTGTTAAATATTTTCGCAGGGTTGGAGTGATAAGGGGAGGTGTTTGTTAACCCTTTTTGTGGAGGCTAGGAGTCGTAAGGGGCGAGTGTTTGCTGACCTTTGTTTTGCAGTTTGAAGGAGTTTATGTATATGAGTTTATATAGAAGTGCTATCTTGATATAACCTGCTATGCATGCCTTAGTTGGACAGACACTATACTTTGCACACACAACCTGCCGTTGGACCTGAATGGCCAGGCTTAGGATGGTGCTTGGTTAGGGACACTTCGGCCATTACCCTGTGGCCCGAGTCATCCTTTTCAAGTCCCGAACCTTTCTAAATCGGTGCCGAGAGCGAATACCCTCGTCACTTACCCTGGTGATGCGGGTCTTCACTTGGCTGAGCCGAATGTCTACGAGGGACCTCGATCCAGCCGCAAAGCCCAGTTGGCTTAGTCTGAGTATCCTTGGGGCTCCACCTTTGAAGCCTATTAGTTAGTAAACCTCACGGTCTCATCTGTATGTCTATGTGATTGTTTGTCTCGGTTCTCTAAATGCGATATTCTCTGAACTTTACCTTTCTCTCTATTTATGCTTTTTGGGTTGATCCATGACAGCTAGGGCGAGTCAGAGTCTCGAATTATAGATCATGGGGGAAGGAGATATCCGGTGTATTGAGCCAGACAAGGAAAAGTTGAAGGAATGGTGGAATTTTCTAGGCGAGGATACCCGAGAGATAATCAGATTTTGCATTGGTCGGATCCTTCCTTTGATCCATATCCGTATTCAATTTGGTCTCGTTCATTCTCTGGTTCAGTTTTGGAGTCCACAGACTACCACCTTCATCTTTGGTAAGCATGAGCTAACTCCCACCTTCGAATAGTATGTTTTCTTGTTGGAAAGTCACTGGGCCGGGTTTTGGTCGCTCCGCCACTTGGTAAAGATCCAGTCTTAATCTTGTCTGAGTTTTTAAATGTCAATAGGGATGAAGTGGCTAAGATTTTGAAACAAGAAAGGGGGAGTTACCCCATCTCATTCCTAAATAGTTGTCTTAGGGTTAATTCTTCTAGATTTGGCAGAGCTAGAATTTTCATGATGTTATTCTTTGGGTCAATCCTTTTTCCACATAAACCAAATCATGTCGATCCTTTGATGTCATTTTTTGTCAATAAAGTATTAGATGGTAGGAATTTCGTCAATACAATTTTGGCAGAAACTTTCCTTTCACTTAATAGATTTAAGGCCAAACAAGATAAGACACTCCGTTTTTCTCCAGAAATTCTGCAAGTTTGGTTCCTTTCTCACTATGTTCAGTTTGGAAAAATACCTCGAAATACACTTGATTTCAGAACTTGAACACCATTTCTTGAAATTTAAAAATGAACGAGGTCGACTTCTTGACTTTCACTTTACCAAGCTTTTGGCTATGTTATCAAACCCCAGTCCAGTGATTTTCCTATGGAGTGCTATGTGGTTTAAGGTGGATGAGGCAAGGATCACGGGTCCAGACGGAGCGCCTATTCCTCTCTTGGGACTTTCAGGCATGTTAGAATATCATCCTACAAGGGTAGTCCGTCAGTATGGTGTCCTACAGGAATTTCCACCAAAGCCAAGGGAATGCGAGATCTGCATCTACTTTGAAGGAAACGAACGGAGGTTTGAGGAACATACTGCCCTGTCGCGTTCTATGTGGGAACGTTATCAACCAGTAAAGCTTGTATTTCCGAAGGAAGTCCTCAAGGCAAGGGTCAAGATGTACTGTGCCTCTCTCAAATATATCAAGGAGCATGATATACTAAAGGGTGGCTCCCAGTGGTTCTCTCCATTCCAATTCAGGAAACCATGCGTCTCAAAATCCGTTTACTCAAGAAGAAGTATGCCAAAGCTAAGGAGAGGGCCCGTATCTTTGAGGAAAAGTACAAGAAGCTCAAGGCTCAGAAAATTCCCCTGGGATCTATGGCTCGAGATGTTTAGTCTTTTTGAGTGCTTTCAGTCTTTCTAGAGATTTGTTTAAGGATTTTTTTCTTGTAATTCGACTTTGTCAGAATTTATTTCCTGAGGTTATTTAATTTTGATTGAATGGAGAATTTCAGATCTTTATTTGTTTAAATATCAGATTGTCATCAATAATTTTCTTAATTGAATCAAAATGCTTGCAATGGCAAAGGTTTTTTTTTTTTCTAACAAACGCAAACAAAGTTGGGAGTCTTAGGAAGTCCGTAAGTTAGAGTGTGTCATGGATCAGCCAGGTATGGTTGAAACATGTTACTAACCATGGGTTATTTCTTTGTCTTAGGAAGTATATTACGGATCTCCCTTAGCATCCATATAACACTCACTCCAAAGCCAGGTGTCGCGACCCTCTCCCGAGCTGTGGAGCGGGAGCGGGCTAATGGACCGCCCGATCGCTGGCTTGATCGGACGCGGGCCTCTCCCAAGGCCCATCACCCAAATCGCAACTGCTGGATATACGTGGTCGACCTTCAGTGTGGTCTAGTGACATGTGATGAGTGTACATGCCAAGGAGTCGCCACCAATCGTTTCGTGGAGGGTACGATCGGAAGACCCTATCGAATAGTTGGGAGTGATCTATTCGATTCTACGGAAACCAGAGAAGTGGGTTCGGGGACTTAGTTACGTCAACTGTCAAAGTTGATGCCCTTTCGGTACCTAAGCTGAATGGTTTATCTGATCCTAGGATTTCATACAGACGAGTGGGGTACAGATCCTAAATCTAGGAGTTCATGCAGATGGGAATTGCTACCCTATCAATCACAATCAATAGAAATAAGTGCGCAAATCAAGGATCCAGTACATGCTGATAAAACACATGAAATCAGCGGGGTGTCCCTAATGAGGCCCTATTAGCCTAGAGAAGTATCAATCAAGGCTTAGGAATGATTCTGGCATGATTTGCCCATGAGGGGCAGAATCGTAATTTTGAATGATTTGGGGAAATTTACCCTTAAAAGGGTAAATCTGTCATTTTAGACGAATTGGGAAGTCAAAAGGCAATGGAAATAGGATTGGCCATCAATCCAATCCATTTCCTATTTTTCGGGAATTTCCAGGATTTTTCTGGTATTTAAAAATGATTTTACCCTTGGAGGGGTAAAGTCGTCATTTTGGACAAAGATGAGAACTGAAAATCTCAAATATTAGGGTTGGTCGTCCACCTGACCCAAACCCTAACTTCAAGCAATTTTCAGAACTCGATTGAGACAAGAAAGACGATTTTCCCACTAAAAGGGCAAAATCGTCATTTTGAGAAAAGAGGCGGGACTCGAAAACCCAAACCTAAGAATTGGTCGTCTAATTGACCCTAATTCTCACCTTGGCATTATCGGCCTTATCTTGCTTACACAGCAAAGGCGACTTACCCCTAAAGGGTAATGTCGTCAAGTTTCGGAAAATTGGATAAGAAACCCCAAAAATAGGGTTGACCAGTTGTCTGTGGTCAACCCTCGATTTTTGGGGATTTCTGGAATGTCTAGGATTTTTCCACAAATTTTTCACATTTTTTTTGGAATTTTCTGGAATTTTCTAGCATTTTTTTGGATTTTCTAGGATTTTTCTGATTTTTTTTTATTTTTTAAAATCGTTTTCGAATTTTTTTATTTAAAAAATATTATTTGGACCGGGTCGACCCGACCCACTCGGGTCGGAACCCGGTCCAGACCCGAACCCGGGAAAACCTTGATCGAAAACGACGCCGTATCACGCTTTTTATTTTTGGATTTTCCGGTTTTAATCCGACGGTCCTTGATGGACCACGTGGCTTGTCCGTGTCGCTTAGATCTGTTTACTAAAACCTACGGTCCAGATTGGATGAAGACTCGATCAGAGCCGTCTGATCAGATTACTTGAACCTACGGCCATGATTAGATCCGGAGACTTGATCTAGACCGTCGATTCACACTAACCTAAACGACGCCGCACGACCACTAACCTACACGACACCGTTTCAGTTTATTTTTGATTTTCTGATTTTAAAACATTTTCGGATAAACCTAATTACTAATCGGACGGCCACTAGAATTTACGTTCGCTTTATTTGAGCCGTCCGATCCTTTTTATTTGAATAACAGACCCAACGGCCGTGCTGACTCGACACCACGTGGACCAATGGCCGAATGCCAACTAGGACTTTGACCGGTTGACCGCGCCATGTCAGCTTCGTCTTCAACCTCGCGACTCCGGCAGAATGGACGGCTGTGGCTCTCCGACGATGATCTGACGATGAACTCTCGATGAAACCTCATGAAACTAACGGCAATCGACTCGCAATCGCCTCTATTCTAACATATCTCAAGATTACGCGAATCCATTCACGGGGCCAAGCACGATCGAACATGAACCAGTACGTACACATACACTCAAATCGCTCGATTCATGGCGTAATGAACCAACTCATTAACAGGGAAGCATCATTCAATGTTTAGGAGACTTACCTCGAGCTCCGATCGAGCTCGCTCGGCCCAGATTTGGCTGGGGAAAGATGAACAGTGACTCGACAATGGAGGTTCAATTGGAAGACTCGATTGGGCGTGTTAAGACAAAACCGATGCAAACAAGATACATGAAGATGGTCAGTGATGTTCAGGGAATGAAACGCACACATTAATTGTATGAATGATTAAGAAATGCGCGAATCGCCATGGAAGCTTTGAAGAAAAACTCGGGACTGCAACTCACCTGTTCTTGCGATTTCACTGGGCGCGGCCGGCGGCGATCGCTTCAGGGGACTCTGGGCGATCTCTCAGCGACCTCGTGGAGCTTTGGTTTTGCCTCGGAAGGCCCAACCGGCGCTCTGCAATTTTGAGCTCCAACCTTCGACCACCGCGAGGGAAGGTGAGCTCTTTCTCTCTCTTTCTTTCTCTCTCTCGATTCAGTTTCTTCTCCTCGAACTGAATCCGTTCTTTTCTTCAACTGAAAGCGATCGCGAGCTTATATAGCTCCTGGGAATTTTGGCGCCGATTTGGGGAGTTCCAACTGACTTCCACAGCACGTGCTATCACGTGATTTTAGGTCCAAATGGCGTCGAGGAAGATGGGTAAAACGTTTAACTCCGTTTTGGTTCTCCGGCGGGCTTTATTTCGCATGAATTTGGCAAGAATCTGAGCAGTGCTTGCTTCTGTTGACTTTTACGAGTCTGCGACCTTGACCATCCAATTACTTTCCCGTCCGGCGACGTTGGGTGATTCTGTTGGTGTTGATCGACGGGGGAAGACGAGAGGAACGAAATGCCCACCATTCCCCTTTCAATTAGTCGCGAATTGACCTTCAATTTGGTCTTCAAAACTCAGTCGATCACCATTGATCTGCTCGAGCTCTTTGGGGAAGACGACACTGTAGCGGACCGGTTCGACCGGTCTGACCGGCGGTCTGACCGGTCTGAATCGGTTCCGAACAGGATTTTTCAAATTAATCCCAAATTAATGGAAAAATTTTGCAATTGAACCTCAAAATCGAATCTAGAGCATGAATTCTATCTAAAAATGTGGTTTTGCCCAAAAGTTTTCATCAATTTCTACAAAACCCCCAAATTTTCATTTAATTGGAAATTGGGGATCGTGTAATTGAGGGTGCAAATGATGAAATTGAGTCAAACCACCTGTTCCAATCGATTTAAAATGGTGAAATCCATTGGGTAGCATGTTTAATTTGCAATGATAGCCCTTGAATTGAAAGTAATTTCAATTATGCTTAATTTCAAGGACTAAAATGCAATTTTAGTATGTAATTTTGTCAAATCCGTGCAATTGAGCATATTGTGCAAACAATTGGGCTAAATTGAAATAGGGGATAGTCAGATTGAATGTCAAGATCTTAAAAAATGCCAAAATTGCAAATTAAAAGACTCAATTGTTATTTTTTCTTCAAATTCAATAGTACGGGTTACAAAGGAACACCTAAAATTGAATCTGATTTTGATTTTTTTGAGAGGTCAAAAATAAAAGGGATTAAAAGGAAAAATATTGGATATTTGTCCATATTTTTGTGACCTCAAATTCTATTTTTCTTGATTTTTTAAGTATTTTTCTATTTTCCAAAAATACTAAAAAATATGAAAAATGTGAAAAATTATTTTTTGGTCAAGAATGGTTCCTTGGGCTTGGCCAAGGCCACCAAAGTTGATTTTGTAATTTTTTGACTTTTTATAAATTTTTTGTGATTTTTCAAAAATAAAACTAAAAAAGACCTAGTCAAAAAATCAGGTGTCAACAGCTGCCCCTCTTTGAGAGGAATCTCGTGAGAGGTTTCGCTCAAAGACAGGTGACACCTGAGTCTAGACCGACTCGACTGGGGGAAAGAAAAACGAATCTTGACACTCAATCTTTCTTGTCCCACTGGTAAAGGCTTTGCTCTTCATTCTTTTGCTGACGTGAGAGAGAAAGTAGAGAGACCCACCTGTTACTTACTTGTTGATCGCCTGCCTGATGCTCGTGTGGCCTGCGCGGTGTATAGCGGGTTCTAGTGAATACCTAGGGACTCGTCTTTTGAGTATCCTAGGGCGATTAAACTCTAGCCTGTATGGTAGGCCGTACCAGAATGGGATTCCTACACTTGACAGGAACCTGTGAATGACGCACCCAGTCTCTTAGGGATTGTCGGGGTTTTGATCCGTATGGTGGATCGGACCATGAATAGGACTCCTTTCTGCTAGGAACCTATGGATGACGCACCAAGTCTCTTAGGGATTGTCAGGGTTTTGATCCGTATGGTGGATCAGACCATGAATAGGACTCCTTTCTATTAGGAACCTATGGATGACGCACCCAGTCTCTTAAGGATTGTCAAACATTTTAATCCGTCAGTGGATCAGGCCGAGAATAGGATTCCTTTCTGCTAGGAACCTATGGATGACGCACCCAGTCTCTTAAGGATTGTCAAACATTTTAATCCGTCAGTGGATCAGGCCGAGAATAGGATTCCTTTCTGCTGGGAACCTATGGATGACGCACCCAGTCTCTTAGGGATTGTCGAACATTTTGATCCTATATTCTAAGGAATTAACTAGGATTTATGCAAATGAGGTGTGCCTAACCTTGAGGCTTTACTAAATGGGCTATTCTGGGTTTAGGGGTTACCTAGAACCTCACAGAAAGCAGATTCTGAAAATTGTCCTTTCGACACGCGAGGCGTTATTCTGGGATTTGGGGATTCCAAGTATCCTGCAGACAACTTAAACCTGCAAAAACTTTGATAAGATTCTTCTGGGATCTAGGGGCTACCTGAGATCTCGCAGAAAGACTATCTTGAATGTTGTCCTTTTGACATCGAAGGTGACATTCTGGGACCTGGGAGCTCTAGGGGTCCTACAGAAGCAAGAATGCTGCAAGCCATTCTGGGAGCCGAAGTCATCAAGAATCTTGCAAAAGCTCCAACCTGAAAATTTTCTTACCAAAGGCACATCAATGGTCTTTAAGTGATATGTGATGTCAAACTGACAGCACTTTATGACTTATATCATAGTCATGAAAAAAAATTTCAATGAATGTATTACGAGGTTGGAGGTTATCCAAAACACCTTGCAACATACGGGAGTGATCAAAAGTTCCTTGCGGGGAAAGTTTGAATCAAACAATCTGAAATTATCAAAAGAGTTTGGTTAAAATGTCCAACGGAGTATTCTCATCAAAGAGGACTTCTCACCGTTTTGAGGTAATGGTCTTTTACCAAGAATGCACTCGAACTTCCTATCAAACCTGCGCCTAGGGTTCAGGATCATTCGCAGTGAATACACCTCGATCGATCAGGAGGACTTCCAAGGGACCGTAATGTTGGGCTTGGTCAACGGTTTTCAAAGGGGGACTTGCGTGCAAGTCAAGGCTTTCGAAGAGAAGTCTTCAACGTCTGCTCCAGGTTTACAAGTCAAGAAACCTGGGAAATGAGAAAGAAATAATCTTGCTCGAACTTCTTCGAGCTAAGCTTAGACATTAAACCCTATGTCAATCCAAGTACCTTAATCAGAAAAGACCTTTCAGGGTTGTAACGTAGGTAGGATTGGGGACCAAAAAAGGCTTATTTTTGGCTTAGAATATGCGAAGGGTCTAACATTGGTGATCACTGCAGGTTTGCCGCCGATCTTGTCCCTTCTCGTCCAAAGAGCGTCTTTAGTCTTTGAAGTGCATATTTGTCTTTAGAGAACGTCTCTCTCATGTCAAGACGGCGTCAACATCTTGTCTACACTTTCGTCATCTGAGTGTGACATGATTTGGGAGCATCTTTCGCAGTCTAGTTCCCTTGGAATTTTTACAATCAGATCTCACTAGTGACCTATACAAAGGTATCATGCCACCTTTTGGCATTTACAAGATCAAACACATGATTCACAAGTGTACAAGTATTTGGATGGGCATTGGCCTTGCTTTTACCAGGCACTTTGCTTTTTCTTGATGCCCAAGATTAAATTTTTCTCTCTTCTTTCTTTTTGAGACCCCATCTTTTCTTTTCTTTTGGGGATCAGAATTTTCAAATGAATGTGCTAGATGTATAGCTTGAATCTCAGCACTCGAACATCAATCTAGGAATTTTTCACAAATCCTGTGTTTTGAACTCTTCCGCTCTTGAAGTGACGTCGTTTCCACCTTGGAATATGCAATGATCACCAACGGGTTTGTGAAATGAACGTATAGGCTCAATTGGGCAGTGCGAAGGGTAAAAGTGTATAGGATAGAGAAACCAATGTTTTTCGTCATCCTAAAGCACCTGAATTACCATAGAAGTTAAAATGACAAGCAACACACGAAGATTGATGCAAGTCTGAGCAAGAGAACTTCTAACCATTTACCTCCTGATACCTCTGGACGTACCTCCAGTTTGCCCCACTGTGGGGTGGTTCTTGACAGGGGTATAGAATGAAATCGTCGTTCAAATGGTTATCAATGGTCACCTGTAGTGTTTATGATAGAGAAACGAATGCCTCCGTCGTCTCAATCCATGTAATCATTGCGAATAACCCTTACGTCCGTAGGTTAAGGTCTCGCTATCCTTACCATTCCACTTATCTCTTAAGTGTGTATGGGATGTGTTTGGACCAGGCTTGCCTCTTGTCTGAGGAAACATCCTTTTGAATGATTTAAACAACTTTTGTTTGGAAGAGTTCATTTTGCTTTCTCCAAAACTTACCCTCCAAGGGGATTTATGATGCACAATGCATATTTCAATCATGTTCGGATAACCTCCAAGTTTAAACATGAATGCCAATGATATGACTATGAGAATTTTGCGTCTTTCTAGACATGAGATTTGAATACATGCTAGATTC
Organism: Rhodomyrtus psidioides; assembly: GCA_021437785.1. Classification (NCBI taxonomy): domain Eukaryota; kingdom Viridiplantae; phylum Streptophyta; class Magnoliopsida; order Myrtales; family Myrtaceae; genus Rhodomyrtus; species Rhodomyrtus psidioides. Next base: position 4,556,834 of record JAILYB010000027.1, on the reverse strand, counting down.
CAAGAAGCCTTCAAATTCTATCAATAAGGATTCCGACAGTCTTGTAAACCTAAAAGATTAGGGAAGGAATACTTACCTGCCCAGCGCGGCTAGGGATTCCTGAAAAACATAAAAGGAATATGTCAGTGTATGCTCTCGAATTTCAGAAAATTAGAACGATACACCTTACCCTTGATCATGCATTCCAATGGAAGTGGATAGATTCGCGAAAATATGCATTTTTCTTAACAACACAAGATGGTTAAGTTGTTCTAAAATTTCTTAAAATTCTCAGTCTTTGGAGAAGAAGACGTGCACCTGACCATCATGACGTTAGGTCTCCTTGATCATGCGTTCCAACTTATCGCGACCCTGCTTCCTTGGATCCTGCAATATTGAACACATGCTAATGTATGCATAGATGCATGACATGCTTATGCAAAGACTATCATGAAGAGTAGGCTCAATTCGAGGCAGGGCATATGACCGGAATCTGATTTTATTTCAAGGGTAATATTTCTTCACAGCATCTGAATTCACAGGGTGCCCCAATTCTTCTCCCTCGGAGTTTACAAGAATTAATGCTCCTCCCGTGAGGATCTTCTTAACAATGTAGGGGCCTTCGTAATTTGGAGTGAATTTTCCCCCTGGATGGGTAGTACTTGGCAAAACTTTCCTAATTACCAAGTCATTTACTTCGAAGTTTCTGGTCTTGACCTTTCGATTGAACGCCCTGGCTACCCTCTTCTGGTAAGTTTGTCCATGGCAAATGGCTTTAAGACGTTTCTCATCTATTAAGTTCAGCTGTTCATATATGTGCTTGAAATACTCTGACTCAGAGAGTTTATCTTCGGATAAGATTCTCAAAGAGGGAATCTTAACTTCTACTGGTAGAACTGCTTCTGTCCCATATACCAAACTATAGGGAGTTGCCCCTGTAGAAGTCCTGATCGACGTTCGGTAAGCCATCAAGGCGAAGGGCAGCCTTTCGTGCCAATCCCTGTAGTTTTCTGCTGTTTTAGCCAAGATCCTCTTGATGTTTTTATTGGCTGCTTCCACTGCCCCATTCATCTGTGGGTGGTAAGGAGATGAATTCAGATGTCGAATGCTAAAGTGATCCAGCAGACCATCGACAATCTTGTTGTTTAGGTTGGACCCATTATCTGTGATGATCGCTTGAGGGGTACCATACCGGGATATGATATCTCTTTTGACAAATCTTGCCACATTTCTTGCAGTGACATTCTTGTAAGAGCTGGCTTCTACCCATTTGGTGAAGTAATCAATCGCTACCAAGATGAAGCGATGACCATTCGAAGCCACAAGATTAATAGGCCCTATCATGTCTATCCCCCACATAGAGAAAGGCCAAACTTCAGACATTTGGTGTAGTTCGTTCGGGGGTGCGTTAATCTTATCCCCGTATATTTGGCATTGGTGGCATGACCGGACGTGCTGACAGCAGTCTGATTCGATGGTCATCCAATAATAACCTAGCCGCATGATCTTCCGGGCAAGGAGGTGGCCGTTCATGTGAGGCCCACACGCACCTTCATGAATCTCTTTCATGAGAATATTTGCTTCTTTGGCATCTACGCATCTCAGTAGAGTGGAATCGAACGATCTCTTGTATAGAATTTGTCCATTGAGGAAGAACTTGCTGGCCATCTTGGTTATGTATTTTCGGTCTCCTGACTTGCATCCTTCAGGGAATTCCCTTTTCAAGAGGTAATTCTTGATGTCATAGTACCATGGCTCTCCATCACATTCCTCTTCGATTAGCATGCAATAAGCTGGCTTTTCAACAATGCCGATCCTCAGAGGTTCTATATCCAACCCTTTAGTCGTTTGTAACATCGAGGCTAGGGTGGCTAATGCATCTGCGAATTGGTTGTGAGACCTTGATAGGTACTCGAATGACACTTCTTCGAACTTGAGTATCAATTCTTCAAGGTATTCATGGTAGGGGATGAGTTTTGCATCTTTCGTCTTCCACTCCCCTTGTGTCTGTAGAATAATGAGCATAGAGTCTCCAAAGACCTGCAATCTAGGTATCTTCATGGAAAGGGCCAGTCGTAGGCCCAGAATGCATGCCTCATATTCTGAAATATTGTTGGTACAAGGAAAAGTTATCTTTGCCGCGACAGGGTAATGTTGACCATCTGGGGATATCAGTACTGCCCCAGTGCCTGCCCCTGATAGGTTAACAGCACCATCGAAATACATGATCCACTTATCCTCTGCTAAGTTTAGAATTCGGCCTTCTGTGTTCGTTACTTCAGGGGATTCAGTGCTCGATGGGTTTTCTGCCAGCATGTCTGCTATAGCTCTTCCTTTTACCGACTTCTGCGGAGAACATTTAATGTCAAATTCAGATAACATTACTTGCCATTTTGCCAGTTTCCCAATTAAAGCGGGTTTCTCCAGGAGGTATTTGACGGGGTCGTTCTCTATTATGAGCTGAATGTGATGATGTAGGGTATACTGCCTTAGTCTTCGTAGTATCCATACTGCTGCTACGCAGGCCCTTTCAACTGGTATATATTTTGCTTCAGATGGCGTGAATTTCTTACTCAGGTAATAAATGGCCCTCTCTTTTCCATCTATCGGGCTCGTCTGGGCAAGTAAGGCTCCCAAGGACTCTTGTCGTATGGTCAGGTATAAGGTCAATGGGTGACCGGGAATTGGTGGCACAAGCACCGGTGGTGTGATCAAATAGTTTTTGATCATTTGGAATGCCTTGCTGCACTCGGCGTCCCACGTTATTTTCGCGCCTTTCTTAAGCAATTTGAAGATTGGCTTAGCCACATCAGACAACTGATTGATGAACCTGGCAATATAGTTCAATCTCCCTAGAAGGCTTCTCACTTCTTTTACTGTGGATGGAGTTGATAAATCGTGGATGGCCTGGATTTTTGAGGGATCAATCTCAATGCCCCTGTTGCTGACTATGAACCCAAGGAGTTTCCCGAATCTTGCCCCAAACACGCATTTGTTAGGGTTCAGCTTTAACTTGTATTTGCGCAGGCGCTCAAATAATTTTCTTAATACCTGTATGTGATCTTGTCCTTTCTTGGATTTAGCGATCATGTCATCAACATATACTTCAATCTCTTTGTGGATCATATCATGGAATAACGTGACCATAGCCTTCTGGTAGGTAGCCCCGGCGTTTTTCAATCCAAAGGGCATGACTCTGTAGCAAAAATTCCCCCATGGTGTGGTAAATGCAGTCTTGGGTTTGTCTTCTTGTTTCATGGAGATTTGGTTGTATCCCGAGAATCCATCCATGAATGAGAATAATTCATAACCCGCTGTACTATCCACCAATACATCAATGTGGGGGAGTGGAAAATCATCTTTTGGGCTTGCTCTATTCAGATCTCGGTAATCTACGCAGATCCGAACTTTTCCGTCTTTCTTCATGACGGGGACTATATTTGCAACCCAGTCTGAATATGGGATAGCTTCAATGAAGCCTACCCTAAGGAGTTTCATGACTTCTTCCTTAATCTTGTCTTCTAACTCGGCTTTCATCCGCCTACTGCCTTGTTTGACAGGTTTGATGCTAGGATCCGTGGGTAATGCATGTTCCACAATCTTAGGATCAAGGCCTGGCATATCCGCGTAAGACCATGCGAAGATGTCTTGATATTCTTTTAGTAGCTTGGTGAACTCGAGCCTTTCATCACGGGATAGGTGTCCGCCGACCTTGACCTCTTTGACGTTCACGGTGTCTCCCAAATTAATGACAATTGGTTCTTCTGAGGTAGGAGGCTTTGACTCTTCAAAGGTGTTCCAATCCCTACGGATAGACGCGTAATCCCCGTCTTCATCTTCCTCAATGTTATAGGAGTGGTTAATAGAGGGATCCGAATTTTGTAACAACCTGGTATGCATGTTTGAGATGATATGCCTGAAATGTCATGAGTATGGTTAGTTTGTGCTCAGTAAAAATGACATGCATGATTATGTAAAGTCTTTTTGAAAAAGTTTTTCGAAATAGATGTAGGTACAGATGGGACTAATCCTCATGTCATTGGATATCCCGGCCCCTTGAAAATCTTTTGAAGATTAGGAATCATATGGAAAATCAGGCCTCAAGCTTCTATATGGAAGACCATTATCATCATCGGGCTGATTCGTGGTTCCATATGTCCTTAACAAAACATGCGTGGTTTTATTGAATGCGAAATGGGCCGCATTACAAGATGTGCTATTTGGACCAACGGCCGGAGATCCAAAGGCGTTTTCTTATGCGTTCAATAAGGAAAGAAGATACAGTGAAATGCAGAAAGTTCTAAACGCAGTATTTAAAGATGAAGGAAGAGTCTATTTACTCAGAAGAAGTGGCTTCACTGTCCAACCACTGCACGATGACATTCACAGAGTCATCTTTGAGAAAAGGATTTGTCAGATCTGGTTCCATCGGCGAAGTGATACCCTCTTCAGATAGCCATTTGGAGTTCTGGTCGAAGTAGGTATTTAAGGGATTCTTGAACATTCGAGACCTTCCCTTCCAGGTTGGAGAACCGATGAATGAGCTATTCGGGCTGTTTTCGCCTCCACGGCGTCCCAGGCTTTTGCTTCGGCCTCGGCCTGTTGCTTTCGGGACAGAATCATTCATGGGATACTTCTGGTACCCCAAGCCCATTTTATGTGGATTAGCCTTCAACTGTAGCGGGGCATTTATACCCTGATTATGTTTGCCTAGGCCTTTTTCAGGATTGAACCCGTATGCCAGCAGCATCTTAGCTGGTAGAAGACTGGCTTCTGAGATGTAAGGAGTTCTCAACTTCGACCCTACTGGGGTATGAACTGTTGCTACCAACTCTAGGGAGTGATAGCTCGCTTCAGTTTTCTCTTCAGGCTCAATATAGGGAATGGCACTGTTCTGGTATGCCTGGAGGTCGACTTCCCCATGTACGGTAATCACCTTCCCATCTACAACGAAACGTACTTTTTGGTGCAGGCTCGAAGGGACAGCTCCTGCTGTATGGATCCAAGGTCTTCCTAGCAGGAATCCAAATGCACTGGGTAGATCCATTACTTGAAAGTTTATAGAGAACTTTGTCGGGCCGATGAATACGTCAAACTCGATCTCTCCCTCTACAGTCTTCCTCATGCCGTCGAATGCTCTTACAGCTGTCTTGGATGCCTTGACCATCTCTTCATTGATTCCCAGCCTCCTTATGGTAGCCAAAGGACAGATGTTAAAGGCTGATCCGTTATCGATCAATACGTGTGCCACTCTTTTGCCGTTACATTGGGCAGAGATGTATAAAGCTTTGTTGTGCCCTCTTCCTTCCATGGGGAAGTCCTCGTCAGAGAAGCTCAATTGGTCTTTTAAGAGAATTGCCCCTACAAAGTCCCCTAGTTGGACCTCATTAATTGTTTCAGGGACATGTACTTCATTGAGTACCTTCAGCAATGCGTCCTTGTGCTTCTCTGAATTGATGAATAGGTCTAGCAGGGATATCTGAGCGGGCATCTTCCTCAGCTGCTCTATCACTTCAAACTCACTGGTTTTGATGATCGATACGAGCTTTTCAGCATCTTCCTTTGAGACATCTTTTTTTTTCGGATTCACCCTCTCTGGGGGCATAAAATCTTCCAGACCTCATTATTGCATCTACTTGTGTGGTCCCATAGTCCCAATGAACAGCTTTGGGATCATACTCTTCTACTGGGGGGACTTTTATCGTTACAGTTGTCTGATGAGGTATCTCTGGTCCTGACGTGTCGCTTTCTTCCTCCTGAGGCAATTGAATTACGACAGGCCTCACTGGGCAATCTTCTACCTTGCCCAGGCTATCCAGCTCATCCAATCTGATCACCACGGCCGTGGCTACTTCGATCATCAATATGGTGTTGTCGAGTTCTTCCATACCGTTTGAGGTTTCTGGTTGAGAGAGATCATCCATACATCCCCATCCGTCCGGTATGATGTCTTCAATCTTCTGATAAAAGCTGGGAGGGGCCGAATATTTCACCTTGAAATTGTATCCTCCAGAATCTTGACCCAGGTTGTCTATAATTTCGCTCTTCTCAAGTGCGTCAACCATAAACTTGAGGTCTGCTAGACTTCTCCTCCTGGCTTCTATTTCGTCTTCTTCAAATTCTTCTTCTGATTGAGTGGCCGGCCCCAGATCGTTTGCCAATTTCTCACGTGAGGTACCACAGGTGCTACTATGCTCAGCTGTGATCAAGAAGTGGTTTCCTTTCAAAGATAGAGATGCTTCAATCCCTTCAAATTCTTCATCAGTAATATCGGACACTATCCCCAAGCTCTTCATCTTGTCGATACACAACTTCTTTTGGTCGGTTGATATCTCCCCTTCTTTTGGGTATGATGAAGCGATTGTTAGCAGGGTGTCCAGCTTAGGCACATCTATCTTCAGTTTAAGGTAGTCTTCTTCTTCTTCAGTGAATATTGCCCCTACTGTTTGGTGATCTGGCAACGGATTTTCTTGCACATTTGGGGCTGCATTGTCAAATTTCAAAATCTGACTATCAATTAGGGCTTGCACTTTCAGCTTCAGGACATAGCAGTTATCCACATTATGCCCTCTTTCGCCCATATGGTAGGCACAGGTCTGGCTCTCATCAAAGCCAGGATATCTTGCGGGGTTTGCCCTAGGTGGTTCTTTTGCCACCAAGTGTTGCTCCAGCAGCATCGGGAGTAGCTTGGATAAAGGTCTCGGGAGCTGAGAGAATTGTCTCTGGGGTTGCTTTCTTCTAGGCTCTTGTACCTTTGGCGCTGACCAGGATGATCCGCCTTTGGCCTGATTAGAATTACCAAATGGCTTTAACTTGTGGGGATCTGGTATAAATGCTATGTCCAGTCCGGCTTCTCTTTCCTTTCTCAGAGGATACTGCTTCCTAGTAGGAGCTTCTTGAGGCCTTCTTTCTTTCAAGGCCCATTCCAGCCTCTCAGCAACCTTAATCAGGTGTGCGAATGTCTGACATCCAGAAGTGTTCAGTCTGTCAAAGTATTCGTAGGGGAGTGCTTTTAGGAATAAGTCGATCAGCTCCTCTTCTGGGATTGAAGGCTTTACTTGGGTAGCCAAGGCTCGCCATCTCTGAGCATATGTCCTGATCGATTCGCCCCTCGCTTTTGAAGTTCGTAAGAGGTCTTCTCTTGTTGGGGCTGTAGCCGTGTTAAATTTGTACTGCCTGAGGAAGTCTTCTGCAAGGTCCTCCCATCCATCATAATCTTCTAAGTCTAGCTCAATAAACCAAGCCAGAGCGGCGCCAGCCAAACTCTCTTGGAATGTGTTCATTAACAACGGAATGTAATCCGAGTAGTGCGCCATCTTGCGCAGGTAGTACTTGAGGTGGGCACGGGGACAGCCTGTCCCGTTGTATTTTCTCACGAACTCTGGCTCCCTATAGTCAGGAGGAGTCTCTATTTTAGCAAAAGGAGATATTTTGTCGAAGCGGGCCAGCTCATAGCCTTGACTGCTCAGGCATTCTTCGATCTTGGCCAATCTCTTAGCCTCTGCCTCTGTCTTCACATTTTGTTTTCCCTTCTCCTCCTTTTCAAGGTTGATGACAACAGGCGAGGCTTTTTGTTGTGCCCGACTATTTGGTTCATGAACGTTTTCCTCTGTATGTTGGGTATCCCTGGTTGCTTCTTTATCTGTTACATCAGGTACCATGGAAGGGCCTGAGTTGTTCTGATTGTGGGCGGTTGTCTGTCTAGCTTGGTTGGTCTCCAGCATGGCCTTAATGTCAGCCATCATAGTCGCCAGGGCAGTCATCTGAGATTCCAACATGCCTACGCGCGGAGTCAATTCCTGCTGTTCCATTCTCGTCTTTAGGCGGGTACGGAAACGATGCGTTGGCAATTCCGTGATGAGAGTGTACCTGTAAAAAGATTTCGAGTGAGTACTTCTTTCATTTTAGCAAAAAGAAGCAGTTAATTCTTTCAGTTGCATGCTTCTTGCCAGTAGATGAGAAAAAGGGCTACCTTGTGAGCCTTAGCCTCATGTAAGTAGTTCTTTTAATCATTTCTCGACAAAAATTCATGGAATTGAAAGAAGCGTAATTTCTGACGATAGTTTTTATGCATTTGTAAAAACATGTTCACATTCATGCTCATGTGTTTAAGATAGTATTCCACAGAAATGAGAATGTATGAGAAGGCATCACAATGCTTGCTTATTTTACACTTGACAGAATAGTCTATTCAAGTCTAGGACGTTTGAAGCCTAAGGTATCCTCATCATCCCAGTATAGATTCCCCTCTTCAGCTTGGGGCTCCTCGTCTTCTGAACACGACAGTGGCCCTATGTCTTCGGGTATGTAGGGCTCTATTCCAGGTACGTATGGCACGATGTATTCAGGTATGTAGGGCTCGACAAGGCTTCGTCGGATCGCTTTGAAATGTTGAATGTATTCTGTGGTGGCTCTATGAGTGTTCTCTTCTCGAGTCATGTCTTCTGGCCAACTTATTTCTTCAGCCTGGGAATTCTTCAAGGAGAGTATGATGGATGCCACCTTGGCTTCAAGTTGTTTTTTCTCCTCCTCCGTGAGGGTCTGGCTTGGTAAGTCAAAGGAAAAGACACAAGGTCGCGGTGAAGAAGGGATCTCCTGAAGTGCTCCAAACTGTCGAATCACCCTCCTTGGATAGTATGCAGTTGCGCCCGTGAATCCTAGCAAGGGGACCGGGCCTCCGTCATCGCAGGTCAATCTGACCTTGCTCAGCGTCGGCAACCTTAGCCGCCATCGGAGTTGCTCAGGTTTTAGGACTTTGAGGAAGTTCTTCCATTCTACAAAGTTAAACTTAGGAACACGTGTATGGGTTCTAGCAAACGTTTTAAGAGGGTGTGCATTGGGGCTGATTTCAGTGAAACCCATGCGGATATGGAATTGTCTGATATGGGATGTGAACCACAGATACAGCAGATCACTAGAAGCTCTAAAGATTCCCTTTTTGCTTTTCTTGAAACGATTTAGGGAGAGGAAGGTTTCGGCAAGGAGGATGTTTGAGTAATCCCACCCACAACAGACTTGCCTAGCTACTATAGCCATGATAGGGTCGAAGGTGACAGTTGAGATTGGGAATAGCACAAAGCTAAAGAATGCCAAGATAAAGGCTCTACCAGATTTGGTTCCTTTAGAAGCAGGAAGGCGGGAAAATCGGTCTATAAGGAAGGATAGGGAAACTCTTCCAGAATTGCTTTTCGCATCTACTTTGACTTCATTTAGGTTTGTGTCAAGGAATTCAGCTACTTGACTTAGGGGTTCAAGTCCTATAGGGGGTCGGACGAGCGTAGGGGTGAATTCAACTCCGATGACAGCGCTGTATTCCTCGATAGTGGGAGTGATCTCTAATCCTTCCATGCAAAATGTAGCGGTGGTAGGATCCCAGTAGAGCGCCATGGCTTGAATAAAGGCAGGTGGGCACTCAATCTTCAGTAGGTCCAACAGGTATCCTAGTCGTGACTCCGCATACTTCTGGCTGGCTTCGCCCATGCCATCCCACCATGATTGGAGTTCAGCTCGGGGGATCTTGAACACTTGAATATCATTCTTTCCCATCAAGTCTAAAATATGCAAATGATTTTAAAAGGTCAATCGCCAGAAATTACTTTAAATGTATGAATATGCAGATGTCATGAAGCATGCATGAGCTAACTTGATTGCATAGTTCAATTTGAAGAAATGGAGATTAGGACCCTTTTTCAGGTCTTGAAAGCCTGACTCAAAGCCTAATTTGCATTTCAGGGAAGTGAATTATGCAATTTAGTCAGGTTTACTCAGTGACTAAAGGGAACAGCAATGTCACGTTCCATTGGTCAACACATCAAAGGAGCAAAGTGGGATGTACTCTTATTACAGTCAAGATGTCTAATAGAAGAACGGTAAAGAAAGGTTTTTCAAACAAGAAAGCCATAAAAGACAATGGAACGTGAGGGTCTAGATCACTCTTCCTTCAGAAGTCTACCCAAATGACAGTCGGTCAGAAATTCTCCTTTAATCTAGGGTAGGGGAGTTATCTTCAGTGGTTTGGTCGAGAGGTTGTAGTTCCTCCGGCCACTTTCTAGTCCAGGGTAGGATGACTTCGGAAGCCTTCTCGGGTTCTACTTTCTTGATCGTGATACGCCTTGGCTTGGTCTTGATCGCAGGGCGTCTCTTCCTACCCCAAGAAGTAATCATGGGTATGTTCTCTTTGGCCAGCAATTCAGCCTTCCTGCGAGCGTACGCTTCCCTAGCCAGCTGGTTGCGACGTTGTCTCTTCATCTCCAGATAATCCTTCATCATTTCGTCTGATTGTCGCTTGAATCTGAGATTATCAACGTAGTAGCGGGTTTGACAGTCCTCAGCATACCCCAGCTTACGTCCAGTCAGTTCCCGACCATACACGAATCTAGTAAAGTGTAGCTTCGTGTTTGGTCCGGGGTGAGTAACTTTTCTCAAGTACTCAAAAGTTACCAACTCTGTTGAACTCTTAGGAAACAGCGACATCCTACCCCATAATCATTGTTGTTTCCATTAGTCACTTGAGTAATCTTCATGATGCGAATGCATATGGATGTATGCAATGTATGAGTAATATCATGGAGCAAGAAATAAAGAACATTTAGAAATAAATATCTTACCAACCACACTTTGGGGGATGTGAAATGCCCCCTGTATCAATGGGTGGTTTTAGGTATACCAACCATCCATGGACATGCGCATGAGACAAGTGGGTATACTCTAAAGAAAATCGAAAATCAGGTGAGGAACCTACGGCTCAAGCTCCCACGATCCACATGAGGCAGATTCCTCCCCAAGGGTACCTCCCCAAGAGGGCTAGATATCGCCAATGCAGATGGTAGGCGGGAAGGAATACGAAAGTCTCAAGTGCCATCAAACACAAGATCCTTTTCGCATCCTTTCCCTATCTAAGGTAACCTAAGGGTGGTTGCAGTCGGGGTTTGACCGCCAGTGTGTACGATGTGTCGTGATCATCACAATGCAAAGTCATGCACAGCAGTTTGTATCAAACACCGCTTCAGTAAATGCATAAAGTAAACATACATTCCCAACTCCAACCTGCAGAAAAGATGTCAACAATCACGCCACCCCTTATTTCTCCAATCTGCAAAAACATCTAACACAATGGTTAGCATACGTACCTCACCTTCGAGAGCATCTGCAGAAAACAATGTCAGATAAACCAAACAATTTTTTAATGGGCTCAAGTCCTCTGGAATTCGTAACCAGAGATTCTGGTTTTAGAATGTTCCCCAGCGGAGTCGCCAGTCTGTCGCGACCCTCTCCCGAGCTGTGGAGCGGGAGCGGGCTAATGGGCCGCCCGATCGCTGGCTTGATCGGACGCGGGCCTCTCCCAAGACCCATCACCCAAATCGCAATTGCTGGATATACGTGGTCGACCTTCAGTGTGGTCTAGTGACATGTGATGAGTGTACATGCCAAGGAGTCGCCACCAATCGTTTCGTGGAGGGTACGATCGGAAGACCCTATCGAATAGTTGGGAGTGATCTATTCGATTCTGCGGAAACCAGAGAAGTGGGTTCGAGGACTTAGTTACGTCAACTGTCAAAGTTGATGCCCTTTCGGTACCTAAGCTGAATGGTTTATCTGATCCTAGGATTTCATACAGACGAGTGGGGTACAGATCCTAAATCTAGGAGTTCGTGCAGATGGGAATTGCTACCCTATCAATCACAATCAATAGAAATAAGTGCGCAAATCAAGGATCCAGTACATGCGGATAAAACACATGAAATCAGCGGGGTGTCCCTAATGAGGCCCTATTAGCCTAGAGAAGTATCAATCAAGGCTTAGGAATGATTCTGGCATGATTTGCCCATGAGGGGCAGAATCGTAATTTTGAATGATTTGGGGAAATTTACCCTAAAAAGGGTAAATCTGTCATTTTAGACGAATTGGGAAGTCAAAAGGCAATGGAAATAGGATTGGCCATCAATCCAATCCATTTCCTATTTTTCGGGAATTTCCAGGATTTTTCTGGTATTTAAAAATGATTTTACCCTTGGAGGGGTAAAGTCGTCATTTTGGACAAAGATGAGAACTGAAAATCTCAAATATTAGGGTTGGTCGTCCACCTGACCCAAACCCTAACTTCAAGCAATTTTCAGAACTCGATTGAGACAAGAAAGACGATTTTCCCACTAAAAGAGCAAAATCGTCATTTTGAGAAAAGAGGCGGGACTCGAAAACCCAAACCTAAGAATTGGTCGTCTAATTGACCCTAATTCTCACCTTGGCATTATCGGCCTTATCTTGCTTACACAGCAAAGGCGACTTACCCCTAAAGGGTAATGTCGTCAAGTTTCGGAAAATTGGATAAGAAACCCCAAAAATAGGGTTGACCAGTTGTCTGTGGTCAACCCTCGATTTTTGGGGATTTCTGGAATGTCTAGGATTTTTCTGATTTTTTTTATTTTTTAAAATCGTTTTCGAATTTTTTTATTTAAAAAATATTATTTGGACCGGGTCGACCCGACCCACTCGGTTCGGAACCCGGTCCAGACCCGAACCCGCGAAAACCTTGATCGAAAACGACGCCGTATCACGCTTTTTATTTTTGGATTTTCCGGTTTTAATCCGACGGTCCCTGATGGACCACGTGGCTTGTCCGTGTCGCTTAGATCTGTTTACTAAAACCTACGGTCCAGATTGGATGAAGACTCGATCAGAGCCGTCTGATCAGATTACTTGAACCTACGGCCATGATTAGATCCGGAGACTTGATCTAGACCGTCGATTCACACTAACCTAAACGACGCCGCACGACCACTAACCTACACGACACCGTTTCAGTTTATTTTTGATTTTCTGATTTTAAAACATTTTCGGATAAACCTAATTACTAATCGGACGGCCACTAGAATTTACGTTCGCTTTATTTGAGCCGTCCGATCCTTTTTATTTGAATAACAGACCCAACGGCCGTGCTGACTCGACACCACGTGGACCAATGGCCGAATGCCAACTAGGACTTTGACCGGTTGACCGCGCCATGTCAGCTTCGTCTTCAACCTCGCGACTCCGGCAGAATGGACGGCTGTGGCTCTCCGACGATGATCTGACGATGAACTCTCGATGAAACCTCATGAAACTAACGGCAATCGACTCGCAATCGCCTCTATTCTAACATATCTCAAGATCACGCGAATCCATTCACGGGGCCAAGCACGATCGAACATGAACCAGTACGTACACATACACTCAAATCGCTCGATTCATGGCGTAATGAACCAACTCATTAACAGGGAAGCATCATTCAATGTTTAGGAGACTTACCTCGAGCTCCGATCGAGCTCGCTCGGCCCAGATTTGGCTGGGGAAAGATGAACAGTGACTCGACAATGGAGGTTCAATTGGAAGACTCGATTGGGCGTGTTAAGACAAAACCGATGCAAACAAGATACGTGAAGATGGTCAGTGATGTTCAGGGAATGAAACGCACACATTAATTGTATGAATGATTAAGAAATGCGCGAATTGCCATGGAAGCTTTGAAGAAAAACTCGGGACTGCAACTCACCTGTTCTTGCGATTTCACTGGGCGCGGCCGGCGGCGATCGCTTCAGGGGACTCTGGGCGATCTCTCAGCGACCTCGTGGAGCTTTGGTTTTGCCTCGGAAGGCCCAACCGGCGCTCTGCAATTTTGAGCTCCAACCTTCGACCACCGCGAGGGAAGGTGAGCTCTTTCTCTCTCTTTCTTTCTCTCTCTCGATTCAGTTTCTTCTCCTCGAACTGAATCCGTTCTTTTCTTCAACTGAAAGCGATCGCGAGCTTATATAGCTCCTGGGAATTTTGGCGCCGATTTGGGGAGTTCCAACTGACTTCCACAGCACGTGCTATCACGTGATTTTAGGTCCAAATGGCGTCGGGGAAGATGGGTAAAACGTTTAACTCCGTTTTGGTTCTCCGGCGGGCTTTATTTCGCATGAATTTGGCAAGAATCTGAGCAGTGCTTGCTTCTGTTGACTTTTACGAGTCTGCGACCTTGACCATCCAATTACTTTCCCGTCCGGCGACGTTGGGTGATTCTGTTGGTGTTGATCGACGGGGGAAGACGAGAGGAACGAAATGCCCACCATTCCCCTTTCAATTAGTCGCGAATTGACCTTCAATTTGGTCTTCAAAACTCAGTCGATCACCATTGATCTGCTCGAGCTCTTTGGGGAAGACGACACTGTAGCGGACCGGTTCGACCGGTTTGACCGGCGGTCTGACCGGTCTGAATCGGTTCCGAACAGGATTTTTCAAATTAATCCCAAATTAATGGGAAAATTTTGCAATTGAACCTCAAAATCGAATCTAGAGCATGAATTCTATCTAGAAATGTGGTTTTGCCCAAAAGTTTTCATCAATTTCTACAAAACCCCCAAATTTTCATTTAATTGGAAATTTGGGATCGTGTAATTGAGGGTGCAAATGATGAAATTGAGTCAAACCACCTGTTCCAATCGATTTAAAATGGTGAAATCCGTTGGGTAGCATGTTTAATTTGCAATGATAGCCCTTGAATTGAAAGTAATTTCAATTATGCTTAATTTCAAGGACTAAAATGCAATTTTAGTATGTAATTTTGTCAAATCCGTGCAATTGAGCATATTGTGCAAACAATTGGGCTAAATTGAAATAGGGGATAGTCAGATTGAATGTCAAGATCTTAAAAAATGCCAAAATTGCAAATTAAAAGACTCAATTGTTATTTTTTCTTCAAATTCAATAGTACGGGTTACAAAGGAACACCTAAAATTGAATCTGATTTTGATTTTTTTGAGAGGTCAAAAATAAAAGGGATTAAAAGGAAAAATATTGGATATTTTCCATATTTTTGTGACCTCAAATGCTATTTTTCTTGATTTTTTAAGTATTTTTCTATTTTCCAAAAATACTAAAAAATATGAAAAATGTGAAAAATTATTTTTTGGTCAAGAATGGTTCCTTGGGCTTGGCCAAGGCCACCAAAGTTGATTTTGTAATTTTTTGACTTTTTATAAATTTTTTGTGATTTTTCAAAAATAAAACTGAAAAAGACCTGGTCAAAAAATCAGGTGTCAACACCAGGCAAATGGCCAATCCAACTGAATCAGTTGCCCAAATGGAGGAGAGAATGAGACATGAAATGAGAAGGAAAATAGAGGAGCAAGCCAAGGTCTTCAATGATCAACTGGCCGAGCTAAAGACTATGATATCCCAGCCGTCTCTGGGTCAACAACCACTTTCTGCTACACCCGTGTGTTCCAACCCTTTGTTTCAGTCGAAGGGGTTATACGTAGACCTACGACAGGAGGAGGAAGACATGCCTGGAGTTGTAGCCTCATTTGCCGCGGCCAAAATAAAAGCTAAAGGTGTTGCCAAAGCCTCAGGGCATGTTGGCCAATCATCGGCCCAAGTTCCGTCTGTCCCGCTGGTGAACTATTCTCTGCCTGAAACTATTATTCCTCAAAAGGATGATAATGTGAAGATGCTGGCCAAGATAGACCAGAGGCTCAAAGAGGTTGAGGGTGCACGATATGTACCTAAGATTGACCGTTCGGCCTTTTCAAGAATAATCTATCCGGACAAATTCAAAGTCCCGGATTTTGAAAAGTATGATGGCACGTCAGATCCTGTACAGTACATCCAGACTTACCACGCTAGAATGGGTAAGTATGCTGCAAATGACGCCCTCATAGTCCACACGTTTCAGGCCAGTTTGAAAGGAGTTGCCATGAGATGGTACATTGCTTATGAGGTTTATACCAAAGAGGATTGAGACGAGGTGGCCAATGATTTCGTGCAGCATTTTAGTTTCAACATTGATGTGGCAATCACAACACAAGATCTGGAGCGGACCAAAATGAAGAAGGGTGAGTCGATTAAGGAGTACGGCACCAGATAGAGGAGTCTCGCCTTACAGTTGAAACTGGTACCTCCCGAACGGGAACTGATGAGACTATTCGTCTCTACCCTGCCATAGAACGTACGAGCGCATGTGTTCATATCAGCGGTCGCGTCCTTCTCTAACCTTATTTCTTTGCTGATGAGGTGGAAAGCAACTAGAAGAGAGGATGGTATGGAGACAGCGGAACTGGTCCAAAGCGTTTTACACCAAAGAAGGAACCAGTAGCCACGCAGGTTAACTTAGCGTACACGCAGAGACTGATGGTTCAAAGTCCCGTCATTCAACTCCCCGAAGAACGGAGGGCTAGTAGTAGCCAAAGAAGGGATACGTGGAAGAACCGGCAGTTCAGCCCACTCCCGGGGACCTTGACACAGATTTGGGCCATCCTACAGAGCCAATGAGAGCGAACACGTCAAACGCAAAATGGTATGACCCGAGTAAGAAGTGTGATTATCATCATGAGGAATTAGGCCACGGCACAGACAATTGTTTTATCCTGAAAATCGTATTCAGGATCTGATTGAGACTGGGGCAATCTCGCTACCCAACGAGCAGCCAATCGTGCAGAAGAATCCCCTACCCGAACATTCCAGGGCCATCAATGCTGTTTTAGGAGAGTAAATTAGCACAGCAGGTCCATTTAAGGTCAAGGCTGCTGAAGCTCTTGACGCCCTAATTAGGGCGGGTTATTGTCAAACAGGAGAAGTGATGACCTCAACTCAGCTGGAGGAGATGTTTACTAAGTTGATTAGAGATGGCTTGGAGGTTCGGATGAACCAGTTTGGATTGATAGCTACCATCTCTGGGATGTTTATTGACTGGAAACAGGAGCTGGCGGCATTGGCTATATCCCCACCTGAAGTAGTGATTCCCATAGAGGAGATTGAAATAGAAGCTCAAGTAGATCCGGAGTTAGCAAATACGCCCCCTCTACAAGACGTGTCAGATGATGATCTGGGACTGGTGGTAAATGAGAACCTGATGATTACCACCCCATAACCTTTCCCATATTCAGCTGGTCGGGCAGTCCCTTGGTCTTATGACTTAGCCCTTATAACTAGGTCAGGACGGACCTATAATGAAGATAAATCGGCTAAACTAGTCGAAGAGAAGGAAGCTAAGGAGTTTCTCGCGGTCATTAAGACTAGCGAATACAACATTGTAGATCAGCTGAGGAAGGCGCCAGCTCAAGTCTCTCTACTCGAATTGTTGCAAACCTCACCTAAGCATCAAGAGGCGTTAAAGAAAGTCATGGCGTAGGTTCACGTCCCTGAGGACATCGAACAAAAGAAGCTGGAAGGATTTGTCAGGGCGGTCCTGTTGAAGGATTAAGTAGCTTTCGCGGACGATGAGATTCCTACAGAAGGTCGGGGCCATAACAAAGCCCTGCATATTACCGTGAAGCACAAATAGACCTTTATGTCTCGAGTCATCATGGATAACGATTCCGCATTGAATAAATGCCCATTGGCCACCTTGAACCAATTGGGAGTGGACTTGGCTAGAATGCAGTCGGCAAAGGCCCTTGTCAAAACCTTTGACGGGATGAAAAAAGACGTTCTGGGGCAGATAAATCTGGATATCCTCATCGGACCGTCGACATTTGACATTTTGTTTCAAATCCTGGATATCTCCTCTGCATTCAATCTTCTACTTGGACGGCCTTGGATCCACAATGCAGGCCGTACCTTCGAGCCTCCATCAGAAGATTAAATTTGTGGTCGAGAAGAAGCTGGTGACTGTGTTTGGTGAGGAAAACCATCAGATCTATAACGAAACAGCCATTCCCTATGTGGAGCCGACCGAAAATGAAAAGAGCCCGTATCATGCGTTCGAGCTAATATAGACCATACATGCCTCTCCTGAGAGTCCCTTACCAACTCCCGAGGTGTCGGCCGCTTCTGTTATGGTGGCCAAAGTAATGGTAGGGAATGGCTATCAACCCGGCATGGGACTAGGAAGACATAGCCAAGGAATCCGCACCCCTATTGAGCTTAAAGGTCAAAATCATAAGGCGGGCCTTGGTTATCCAAGATGAAGACATGGCAAGCAGGTAGTGAAAGGACTTGGCAAGCAAGAAGATAGTTCTCAGCCACAGCCCATATACATCAGTTTCCGATCTGGTGAGGGTGGTCGGAGGATATGATGAGTTGTCCAAGTATGAGGATGATTTGGGGATTCTATTCCACGTTCTTGTGAAGGAGCAGGTTGCCGAAGTAGAGCCCATGAAACTGGATGTGGAAGGTGAGATACCTAACCTGGCCGAATGGTTTGGTGACATGACCGTGGGAGCTGTGCTTGAAGACCTTATGCAGATGGATGGAACCCCTGAAGAAGAGTCATACCTGGAACGCAGACCACCGAGGCATTCGAACAGTGTTCACTTTGAAGACGATCCATTGGAGGGTTTAGATTCAGAGTAACCAGTCTATGTTACCCCATGCGTGGGATATTCCCAGCTTTCTTTTAATTTCAGTCATTTCGGTTATTGTTAGGACTTTTCTCTTCAGTATTACACTTTTCAATCAATAAATGTAATGAATTGATTTTGAAGATCAATAAAATTACAGAAATTTTTATCCATCATTTTGGAATCTTGTCGAGGTACCCCAAACCAACCCGATGACGATAACCAACGGTCAAACAAATTGTCGTCAATGGTAAGATACCGAGGGTTGGGCTTCTTCAAAGATTCTCGTCTCAAAATTTTTGTAAAATAAATTTTTCAGAAAGAAAAACAGAAAAAGCCAAGAAGAAGCATTTTCCAAGAAAAAAATCGCATCCGAAAACGATATGGCATACATCTTTAAACCCTGTTTTTTTTTTTCTGAAGTTCCTACTTTATGTTTCAGGGATGTGAAGGGAGATCTAATGGATTCTGGAGTTTATAACCTCGATGAATTCGACTCCGAATATGAAGAAATACGTCGGGAATTCGAGGAACATGAAACGGTCAAGCCGTTGACCGGAGATGAGACCATGTCTATCAATCTAGGAAATGAAGAAAACCTTAAGGAAGTTAAGATTGGGGCAAACCTTCTTGAGGACACAGCTAGAACTCCTGAAGGATTACCAAGATATCTTTGCATGGTCCTACGTAGATATGCTAGGGTTTGATCACTCGATTGTTGAACACTGTCTTCCGCTCAACCCATCTTATGATCCAGTAGCACAGAAGAAGCGAAGAGCTAGACCAGAGTTGGAAAATAAGATCAAAGAAGAGGTTATGAAACTCTTAGACGTGGAATTCAGCGAGACTTCTTAATACCGAGACTGGATTGCCAACATCGTTCCAGTGATGAAGAAGGATGGTCGAGTTCGAGTTTGTGTAGACTACTGGGACTTGAATAAGGCCAGCCCGAAGGATAATTTTCCCCTCCCACATATCGATGTTCTAGTGGACAGCACAGCTGGATTCAAGCTGTTTTCTTTCATGGATGGCTTCTCAGGGTACAATCAGATCCTAATGAACGAAAATGATAAGAAGAAAATCACTTTCACTACCACATGTGGATTATTTCAGTACATGGTGATGCCTTTTGGATTGAAGAATGCCGGGACAACATATCAACGGGCAATGGTGACTTTATTTCATGACCTGATTCATAATGAGCTAGAGGTATATGTGGATGATATGATTGCCAAGACCCGGAAAGGGGAAGACCACGTCCAGACTCTGATTAAGCTATTTGATTGGCTTAGGAAGTTCAAATTGCGCCTCAACCCAGCGAATTGTGTTTTTGGGGCTAGCAATGGCAAATTACTCGGTTTCATTGTCAGCAACCGAGGTATCGAGATTGATCCATCAAAGGCTAAGGCAATCTGCGAATTGAAACCACCGACCACGGCGAAGGAGGTTAGGAGTCTCATGGGAAGATTGAACTATATTTCCCGATTCATCTCTCAGTTGACAGAGACCGCCAAACCCTTTCTCAAGTTCCTGAAAAAGAATGCACTTATTAGATAGGATGAAGAATGTGAGGAAGCGTTTGAGAAGTTGAAGCAGCATCTTATGAATCCACCTGTCCTTGTGCCACCCACACCGGGGCAACCGTTGATTCTCTACCTCACAATAAACAGTGAGTCACTTGGAGCCATGGTAGCCCAAGAAAGTTAGGGAGATGCTAAAGAACGGGCCATCTATTATTTGAGCAAGAAATTCACGGGCTCCGAATTAAATTACTCAGAGACTGAAAAGACGTGCGCAGCATTGGTATGGGTGTTACACAGGCTGCGACAATACACTCTGCATTACCAAATCCTTTTGGTGACGGAGTGCGATCTCATTAAATATCTCATGAATCAGCCTGCATTGGTTAGCAAACTTACCAAGTGACAAATTCTCATTTCCGAGTTTGACATTCGATATTTGTCTCAGAAATCGGTGAAATGAAGAGTTATAGCGGATGTCCTAGTAGAAAATCCGAGACAAGGTGATGATCTTTATCGACCTGAAGATCGAATTATGGCGGTCGAAGATTATGTTTGGACAATGTACTTTGATGGAGCTATAAACTTGTCAGGGTCCGGCACGGGAGCAGTCCTGATATCTCCTAGAGGTCAACATTATCCAGTAGCAGCAAAATTGGTGTTCCCTTGCACTAATAACATCGCCGAATATGAAGCTTGTATTCTTGGTCTGCAAGCGGCGATAGAAATGGGAATATCTAAGCTCAAGGTGTTTGGAGACTCAGCCTTAATTATTCTCTAGACGGTTGGTAAATGGAAGACGCGAGATTCAAAGCTGCTGCCCTATCATGAGTATTAAGACAAATTGATGGAAAGTTTTACGGATATCACGTTTGATATTTGTCTAGAACTCAAAATCAATTTGCAGACGCTTTGGCCACTCTGGCATCAATGTTACATGTCACGGAGGGATTAGAAGTCGAACCACTAAAGTTCGAAGTCTTAAGACAGCTGGCCTACTGCATGGTTGTGGCGGATGAGCCAAATAGCAAACCATGGTATCATGATATCAAGATGTATATCCAGGAGCAGAAGTTTCCTGAGAATAGTACAGTTTCAGACCAGAAGTACATAAGGAACATGGCTTCAAAGTTCTTCCTGAGCGGAGAAAATCTTTATAAAAGGTCTTTTGATTCGGTCATGCTGAGGTGTGTTGATGCGACTGAAGCAATTCGTTTAATGGCAGAAATGCATGAAGGCGTCTGTGGCCCTTACATGAACGGCCATATGCTAGCAAGGAAGATCATGAGGTTGGGCTATTATTGGCTCACCTTAGAAAATGATTGTATACAGCATGTCAGAAGTTGCCATAAATGCCAGATTCATGGTGACAAGATCAATGTCCCTCTAAACGAGTTGCATCAGTTATCCGAGCCTTGTCCGTTTTCCATGTGGGGAATAGATGTGATTGGCCCGATCAACCCTAAAGCTTCCAATGGACGTCGGTTCATTCTGATGGCAATTGATTATTTTTCCAAGTGGATTGAGGCGACATCGTATTCAACGGTCACGTCCCGAAATGTGGTAAAGTTCATCGGACGTGATTTAATTGCTCGATATGGAGCCCATGAGGTTATAATCACAGATAATGGTGCGAATCTGAATAGCAAGCAGGTAGAAGAACTGCTCAAAGCATTTAAGATCAAACACTTGCATTCTTCTCCATATCGCCCTCAGATGAACGGGGCAGTTGAGGCAGCGAACAAAAACATCAAGAAGATCTTGTCTAAGACGGCTGAGAATTATCGAGATTGGCACGACAGGTTGCCGTTCGCACTTATGGCATATTGGACTTCAGTCCGGACATCAACCAGGGCAACCCCATACTTCCTGATTTATGGTATGGAGGCAGTATTACCGGTCGAAGTAGAGATTCCTTCTCTGCGCATTTTGTCCCAGATAGAACTGACTGAAGCAGATTGGATCCAACAGAGGATAGATCGGTTGAACTTGATTGACGAGAAGCGGCTCAGAGCCTTATGCCATGGCCAATGTTATCAGCAGAGAGTGGCCCGAACTTTTAACAAGAAGGTGCGACCTCGACATTTTTAGGAGGGAGACCTTGTGCTGCGGAAGCTTCTGCCCATCATCCCACAGCCAGAAGGGAAGTTTGCTCCAAATTATGGCGGACCCTACATAGTGAAGAAAGCCCTTCCAGGCGGCGCCTTGATCTTGGCAGAGATGGATGGACGTGTCTTCACTAATCCTGTCAATGCTGATTCAGTCAAGAAATATTATACCTGAGATGTTGTAATATTTTTGTAAATCTTAATGCTTATGCACATTTTGTCTGCTTTCTGATTGTATTATAAATCTTCACTGAATTTTTCAATCAGGAGATTTGTTTGGTCAATTGATGTTGATCATTTTGAATGAGGAATGACAGGATGATGAAAGTCAAGTCATTTCCATGCACATCCTGTAATATACACTCCAGTGAGACATGAGAGAAATTTCCATGTTGGCAAGATAAAGGGTTATCTCGTGAAAAGTATGATGACCAAGATGACGGGGGTCATTTCTTTCCTCTATCCAAACACTGCAGGTTCCCATTGAATAACCCCACATTGGGGCAGCTTTTCTGGAAATTCGATAAATGGATAGAATTTGCTTGCTTGCACTTGTATCAATCTTTGAGTTTACTCGTTGCATATAAGTCTTATGTTAGCTCAAATGACTTAGATATGATGAAGAGCAGTTCATTTCTATACCAACAAACACTTGACCCATTGCTTGAACCAATTTGAGCCTTGAATTCATTTCTTGAACCCAAACGATAGTCAGCTTGGACGAGAACATTTCGAGAATATCTTGGGGCAAATTCAAAATTGCAAATCAGAAGAAATTCCTCGTTCCAAAAAGAAAGATCAAAAGAAGATGGGAGTAGGGAGTAAGAAAAACAAAGCTCACTAGAAACAAAGAAAAAGAAAAAGAGAGAAAAACAGAAAATATTTCTCAAAAATGAAAGCTAGTATAGTGAAAAAAAAAATAAAAGAAAAGGGCCCACTCCCATCGAGAAGAAGGTTCTAAGAGAAATCGTTTCAGAAAAAGCTTCAGACAACAAGAAAGATGATCACCGGACTTATCTCCCATACAGCCCTTGTTGAAAATATGCCAATTCTTTCAAAGCCTGCCCAGAACCTATGTTACAACATATACCAGAAGTCTCTTCAGATCAGGGCACTTGGCCTAACATAGGATTTCAAATGCATGTCGCTCGAAGGAGTGCGAGCAAGCTTATGCTATCTCATCTTGCAGGATTCCCGACTTGTAAACCTAAATGCTTCAGATGAAGATTTTTCTTTCATGGCCAAAATGACTCGCATGAGTTCCCCTTTTGAGAAAGCCATTGACCAAGCCTAAATTACGGTCCCTGCTAAAGACCTCACAGATTGGTCTGATCATACTGATTGCGAGAATACTCAGACCTTTGTCAAGCATGATGATGGTAAGATTGAGTGATCTCATACCCACATTAATGGTTGGGTTTTCATGAATTTCTTGAGAGTGAGAGAAAAGTTTTTATTTGACTGAAATTCCTCATTCAGCATGATCAGGGTTGTGAAAAGATCAAACATATGTTCTTATTGACAAAATCCCCAGTGGAGCTTTACAATGCAAGTAGAAGCTCACAAATTGTTGCATTTGCATTAAGGTTCATGCAAAACACCATTTTCTTATAAACTGAACAGGTTGAGCACGCCAATTCAGCAAATCCTAAAAGCTGGGTTTCAGTCAACTCAGGTAAGTTTTCTGATTCTTTTTCAGACTTGGATGACCACATCTTCAATGTTGCAGGTATCAAGCTAAGCACGGTGATCTAGACAGAAGATCCCAAAAGACAATTAGGCCCGCTCGATCCATAACTCGAGCACCCAATTCAGATTTGATCTTTCGGCCGAGGTTTCATGTGACGTGAAGATGATCATGAATCGGAAGCCATTCCAGATTGCGATACCAGCATTTCACAATTCTGTTCGCTGTTTCATGTAAAGGATGAACATGATTCAGATTTTCTCAGATTGCGATACCAGTATCTCGCAAATCTGTTCGCTGTTTCACATAAAGGATGAATGTGATTCAGATTTTCTCAGATTGCGATACCAGCATTTCGTAATTCTGTACATTGTTTCACATAAAGGATGAATGTGATTTAGTTTTTACCTGATTGCGATACCAGCATTTCGTAAATCCGGACCGCAGCTAATGCTTCACGTGATAAACGTATGATCGTAATGCAGAAGCACTATTCACTACCGACGTTCCACATGACGAGAAGATGATCCTGGTTCGAAAGCTTTACTCGCAGCTAATGCTTCACGTGATGAGCGGATGATCGTGATGCAGAAGCATTTCTTAGCTGACATTCCACAGGACGAGAAGATGATTGTGGTTTGAAAGCTTTACTCTTAGCCGACGTTTCGCATGACGAGAAGATGATTGCGACTCAGAAGCTTCAACCTATGTTGATGTTTCATGTGATGAGCTGATGGTCGTGGTGCAGAAGCATTATCGATTTACGATCCAGAACTCGCAAATTCGGCCTACAGACATATTGCGTCGTCTCGAGTCAGGAAGAGAGAAATTCCTGAGGACGGGTGGCCTCAGTACCTTAAAACCTTGGCATCCGCAAAGAGGAAGCCTGGAGATTAAGGGAATCACCAGCATTATGAAATATTTGATAAAACAGGTATCTTCATATGCGATCCGTGTGCATGTCTCTCTAAAACGGTGAAAAGAGAAATTTTAGCACATGTTATCTATGGCATTACATTTCATGCATCATTTCCTTTTGCATTAGAAAATGAGATTTGAGTTCCAACAAAAAAAATAAATAAATAATTTCATCATCATTTGCCTTCGCAAAATTTATGTTTCAATTTTAGTCTTTGAGCAAAACCTCTGCGAGCTTCCACTCAAAGAGGGGCAGCTGTTGACACCTAAATTTTGATTTAGGTAGGAAATTCATTCATTCATTCATTTAAATATAAAATGAGAGTTGGTCATAATTCTCACAAAAAAAAAATTCGTTTTCATGCATTGCATATTTAGTTTAGTTTTTTTTTTCTTTTTTTCATGTATTACGTTTGCATCATATTATAGCGACGGCGAGGTGCTTGATTTTAATTTGACAAGCAATGGACTAGATCTCACATTGTAGAATTTGAAGAGTAGATAGGGAGCGGTGGCCGAAATAAGTAAAGCATAGAGGTTGTGAACTGAAAATTAGGAGGCCCTTTAGTGCTTTAATTTAGGCTAGGCTCGGTGGATTTAAAGCTTAGGTCATTAAAATGTTTTGGGCTTAAATTATATATTTAGTTTGTGGACAAGATCATGAAAAATAAAAGAGAGTTAAGCCCATACTCTCATGGGTACATGGGTCGACAACATCAGAATTAGGGAATACGAGTTTAATATTTGAAGATTGCGGGGAATGAGCCCATGAATATCTTTAAACCCTAGTTTTCCTCATAAATAGAAAACTACGGCATTGGGAAGAGAAATGGAATTCTTGGGCAATACATTCTCTCACGGCTGACTCTCTCTCTCACGTCTGTCTTGACGACGCAAAAAAAAAAAAAATTCTGAACAGACACATCTTCTCTTGCTCGCCAATACACGCTCCCATCTTCTCCCTCTCGCCTACTCTCTCTCTCCCTCCCTCTCTCTCTCTCTCTCTCTCTCTCTCTCTCTCTCTCACTCTTTAGCGTGCCGACCTCCTCCGACGACTCTCCACTCACTCTCTCACTTTTTGCATCGCCAACTCTCCTCGTTGCATCATCGCCGACGCCACCATTGCCATCTCCTCGCCCGACGTTGTCATCCCAGCTCGAAACCAGCCGTGCATTACGGGCTTTCTGCCCACCGCTCATTCCTGCTCAACGCCGCTGTTGCCGCTCACCGCCTTTCACATCCCTCTCAGTTCCGGCACCAACACCTGCTCGAAGATTGCCCGGTGTCCGTATTGCAGCCGCCGTTCCATACGCCGTGCCTCTGTCGCTGCTCCTGCCGTGCCGTCATCGACCTTTTGTTAAGCAAAGCTCCCTCACCGAGCCAGCCCTAGTCATCGCCTTTGTAGATCAAGGTCAAGCCGTCCAATAGCCATCATCCTCGGCTTCGACGATTTTCTATTATTGTTTCTTGTTTCCGCAGGATATCGAATCAGCCTTGGGGTGCTTAACTCGAAGAGGGAAAGGAAGCTCGGCTTAGGTATAATTCTAATCCCAATTTTCGTTGATCGTTGATTGATAATTGTTTAATTTGTCATGGCCGTTTGATTTAATTTAGCTGAGTTTAGTCACCTTTGCATGTACCGCGAATTTCCAACAAAATCAAAAGCCATTTTCGCTAAATAAAAAATCAAGTTACTGTCGGTTTCGCCCGTTACCCCGTGGGTGCATTTTGCCGGACTTGACATAAAAAATTGCTAAATCGGCAAGGCTGAATTTTTGGAAATAAAGATTTGATTTGTTTGAATTTTTGAATTCTTGCCATGTTGGTGCGATTGCTTGCCTAATTGATAGAAACTGATCGGATTTGATTTTCTGATTGAAATCCTATGGTTGCCTTATTTAGGTTTAGTTTCCTGTTTCAAGTCGATCTCGTTCGGTAAGGAAAAATTCGAATTAGGAAATTTTGAATCCGATTGCATATTTAAAAAGGAAGGCGCGTTTAGTAGATGGCAATCCCGATTTTCAAATATGGAAGGCATACGAATATCTTTGAAAATGATTGGCGGCAAATCCTAAATTGATTTTCGATTTTAATGGGAAAATGGACACAATTTTCGGGAATAAAAAAAATAATTTTCGAAAAATAAAAATGGCGAGTTCGGTTTTTTTTTTGGCAAATTTTGAATTTCAAAAAAAAAATACCAATTCATTCCGCATATGGTCATGTCATCTTGCATGTCATCCTATGTTTCCCATGTCATCTTATTTGTAATGTAATTTTCAGTTATTAGGACTAGATGGACCAAGAAAAGCCCGATGTTATGGGCTTAATAGAGTTGGGTCATAGGGAAGTTAGAGAGATGGATGGGACCGTCGTGATCAACAATTTTCATGGGAGGATCAGAAAGATGCGACGGGCTATCAGAACCGCTCCAAAGTATGAACCTTGCAAGAAGGGTGATGTTCAGGATTAGACGGCGGCCCAAGCCCAACAGAATCAAGATGATGAGAGCGTCGGGGAAAATTTCACTTAGTTTTTTTTAAGGATTTTCGGAATTATCAAAGTGTTATTTTCGAATTTTCTTTATTTTTTTTTGAATTTCGAGTTAGTTGATCCTTTATTTGTAATTTTCGAGTATTTAAAGTTTTGTATCCTTTAATAATTCGTCGTATGTCATATAGTTTTAGGTCATGCATTGCATTAGTAATTTATCTTTCTTTTATTCGAAAAAACAAAACGATAAAAAAATAAAAAAAAATGAAAAAAAAAACAAAAGCCTTGAGTTGATTTCTGAGTTGTCATTTTTCTCAAGAAAAATTAATAAAAAAGGGAATCTAGGTACCGAAAGGGCATTAGTCTAAGTCGATTAGCGTCACCAAATCCCCGAATCCAAGATCTCTGGTTCGCAGTGGTGAATTAGTTCTCCCGCTAGTTTACATAGGTTTCTAATTGACCTACCTCGAACGATTAGTGGCGACTCCTCATTTGTTCTGATTTTTCCGTGTTGCGATTCGATAGGGTTTGGGAGGGTTCACATTAGGTTAGTTCTCGATAACTTGCATAATAATCCGATTAACCTCAATTAATTTTTAGGTCGTGACACTCGCGTAACAATGCATCAGGTTAGTGATCCTTACTTGGCCAAGTGTCAAATCTCGCGTCAATACGCCTCAAGACACCACTTGCCATTCATAAACCCGCGTCAATACGCCTCAGGTCGAATCCCGCGTCGATACGCCTCAGGATTTACTCAAGCCCCCCATTTAACGCATCAAGACATCACATGAATATGCACTCACGAATCAACCAATCATTGGCTAAATAAAATAAAGATCACATATCTTATCTTAGCTATTTCGCATCATTTCAGGCAATCCATCTACTAAATTCATCCAGTAGTGTCATAATGTTCAAGTAAAGGTTTAGGCAACACTTACCATTAGCCAAGCTAGCCAATGCCACGTGCAATTCACTTCCAAGGCTCATAAAATGCACAGCCAAATCACGTCTCGTGTCGTCCTACAATAAATCACAATTCCTATCAATAAACTCCACCAAATTTCGATCCGATCAAACCAATTTCTTGCCGAGACATCAATTGACATCTTAGGACATTCCAATGATCTTTTTGGACCATGAAACACATCCCAGAACCATCAAAGGGCTCGGCCAAGGCTGGAACAGAATTGGACAGCATTTTGTTCTACCTTTACCTTATTCCAACAGTTCACCTCAAATCACCAATTTATTGTCCAATCCTCTTGCCAAGACCTATATTTACATGTCTAGGACATCCCCTAATGATTTGGAAGCAAAAATAAAACCCCTAGGTATCTCAAATGGTTCGGCTCCCTCACGATGTACACCGGTCAGATTTTTAATCAATTCTATCCACTCTATTTCAACCATGTAACACCCCTAAATCTCCAATGCAAAATTCATTTCTGCTCAGCCACATATAGTACAATATGTTATGAAGCTATCCTCGAAACTTTGAGGTCATTTGGATTTTCTATGAGCTAGAACCATCACTTTTCCTCAGCTAGCTCCGAATCTGTCCACTTTTCTTTCAAAAATTTCCCTAAATTAACCAGACCACCAAATGATACGAAACCAATTGAAACTTGTAGAGGACATCTTGAACTAACCTGTGATGCTCGGATTTCAGCCGAAGGTCGCTGGAAAGTGGCCGTCGTACTGACCGAAATTGACGTTAGAAACTGGTCGGGCAGCAGTGCTCGGCTGGAGAGAAAACTTGGGGGACAATAGAGAAAGAGATGAGATTTTCGGGATTTGGCTATTTGGGACAGATGATCCACAGTAATAGGGTCTCCAATAATTGTTTTTTTTTAATTTCCCAACCACTTTTTGGGGGATTAGATGGCCATTGAATCTCCACTTACACTTGTCTTGATTCCAATAATAGAGCTTAACCTCATTGACTTCTTTTGACCAAATTTCTATGCAATTTTCGGTTGCTTGAGGGGGAATGTCAAATGCCCATTTTGCCCTTATTAATTTTCCAAAGAAAAGAATTAAGCTTGAGGGGCAAAATGGTCATTTTACACTTTTCGTTCGAAACTTCATTTTTCAGTTTTAATTGTCTCATTTGACCAGGCGTCGTCAAATTCGAATCTAATGTTTGAATTCCTCAATTTCATTTCCCAATTTCAAAGTCAAATTCCATACCTCAAGCCTTGAGGGCGGAAATTCAGAAAGTCACACCCCTCCCCCCAAAAAAAAAAAAAAATAGAGCAACCAACATGGAAATTGTGGCAAGACTTTCAATTCACTTTATCCTAGATGATGAATACATTATTCTCAAAGCTTGATGTAGATATGTTTGTTGACACCTGATTTTTTTTACCATTTATTATTGTGATTTTTATTCTTTAAAATTAATTAAAAATATCAAAAAAGGTCATAAAATCACAAAATCAACTTTGGAAGCCTTGGTTTAACCTTAGGAACCAATTTTGAACAAAAAATATTTTTCGGTATTTTTAATATTTTTCGAGTTTATTTAATTATAAAAATACCCAAAAAATCAGAAAAATACCATTCGTGGTCAGAAAAATACCCAAAAATATTCGATAATTTTGTTTTAATTTCCTCTTCAAGTGTGTCACTTTAAATCTCAAAAATTCGGCTCGGGTCACTATGTTCCTTCACAAACATAAACCCGAACCGAGCCTAAAAAAAAATCATTTTCGAGTCTTTTAGTTTTCAATTCTCACTTTTTATAAGCTATGACATTGGATTCTAAAGTCTTAAAGTGCAATTAGGTCAATTTGCCCTCCAATTTAATCAATTTTTACCAAAAGGGCTTAATTGCACATTTTTCTTTCAATTAGTCCCCGGTTTCACGGATGTATACGTATGCTCTACGTATTTATACATCATACGTATTTATACGTTATGCATATTTGTATTGTTTGGTAACCTCTTTAACTCTTGTAATAATAATAATGGTTATTATTTTTAACACCTTTGTTAGTGCCTTTTTTAGCATTTTTGTATTGTGAGTGCTATTTTTAAATAGCATTTTTTGTATTATAAATTGTGAGTGCTATTGTTAGTGCTATTTTTAAATGACATTTATTTATCATAAATTGTGAGTGCTATTGTTAGTGCTATTTTTAAATGTCATTTATTTGTGAGTGCTATTTTTAGATAGAATTTATAATTGTTAGTGCTATTTTTAAATACAATTTATTGGAAGGTATTTTTGGTTATAAAAGGATGGCAAGAGTTTTGAGGTTGAAGGGGAGAGACATTTTGTAGAGTGTGCAAATTTTTGAGAGCTTAGAGAGAAGAACACAAACACTCTCTATATTCTCATAATCTTGAGCGAGCAAAATATATTAAGTTCGGAATATTGATTCCGCATATTGCTAGCACAATTGTTGTGGAGTTATTAGTCGTCTCCCCGTTCGTCAATTGGTGGTGCGTCCGAACTAGATGCCTAACACTTGTGGAGGCTGAGATCGAAGAACATCGAACCGACACCTCCGTTCAAGCACGCTACAAGAGGTAATCTATTTACTCCCTTTGAGACTTTGTGATTTTTTTCGATTGAAATGCACGAAGTACGCCTCTGGAGATACATGTGTGGGTTGTTATTTATTTCCGCTACGTGTTACGTGGATCCCAACAGTGGTATCAGAGCCAATCCTTAGGTGTTTTCGTGCATTTAATTGATTTTTTGCAATTTTTGCAATACTATGGCCAATATGTATTAACGAATTGTTCGTCTTACATGGCTAATGGAGATTGATTGTTTTATATGATAAATTAATCAACGTAGCAAAAATTGAGACTAAATCAATTTTGAATCGAAAATTTATGGCTATCTTATTTTACGTAAAAATTCTGAATATGATTCAACGTAGAATTTTTATTGTGCCTTCCTAAGTTTTAAATTGTGAATTTATTACTTACGTGAAAGGGTGGTGATCATGGAAAAATTCCTAATCAATGTGATTGATGTATATATGAATGTATGATGATTATTTATATATTTGGGGTTGTAATTATTAAATGGAGGCTGCGTACTCCTTTTATTTTTCATGTAATCTTTATTTTTAGCATAGTCAATTGTTGATGTAAATGCTACGAGGATTACGTGGAGGAGCCTTTTAAGTCGGCGAGCTCTTTGGGGCCCAATTCTTGAAGAGTTCAAGAAACCAAGAAGAAGCGAAGAGCGGCTCTCCGTTATTAAAATATTAAAATGATTATATGTGGTCTCATTGGCTCGAGACCCATTAAATCATAATTCCATGATCACCACGTAGGATAGATATTTATGTGATTGACATCTATTTATTTATTATGATTACGTGAGCATGTTAAACTGGTTAATGTGCAAAGTCAGACTTACCTCACCCAAAATTGTGCCTGCATGAAATCCTAGTTAGGAAAATCACTCGCATTAGGTACCGAAAGGGCGTTGGTAACGACACCAGCGTAACCAAGTCCCCGAACCCAAAATCTCTGGTTCCGTAGAACTGATCGATCTCTCCCAATCGATCGGTAAGGTTTCCGGTCTACCCTCCAAGAAAGACCGGTGGCGACTCCAAATGCATGCACAATTTGCACATGCCACCACGACCACACTGAAGGTCGAAAGCGATCGACTCTTATCGTCGAAGAATACTCCCGCCGCGATTTGGTATGGGCCTGGGAGGGCTCGCGCCGATCCAAGACCTGTGATCGGTAATCCATTAGCCGCGTCCGCTTCCGGACGGGTCGCGACAGCTGGCGACTCCGCTGGGGACTTGTTCTAGAAACTATGGTTCTAGACCTCAAGTGGACTTAGGCCGTAATAAAAATTGAGTGATTTTTCTAACCCTACAGGCGCTCTTGAAGGTGAGGTAAGTCCGCTCACGATAGGTGTTATATGTTTTTGCAGATTGGAGTAATAAGGGGTGTAGTCTGTGATTAACTTTATTTTACGCAGGTGTGGCGTAGGAATGTATGTTGTGTGGATGATTTGAAGTGCTGATTGATAAATTGTTGTGCATGACTTGCATTGTGATGATCACGACACATGGACACACACAACCGCGCCTAAAACCCCAGGCGCCGCCTTTAGGAACACAATATAAGGAATTGAAAATGGAATCTCCGTGAGGAAAAACACGGGGTAATCCACTTCTCAATTCCGCTCGCTTCGAACTATGGATTGAGTCCCAATGCAACGATAGTTGTGCAATGGAATCGGCTCTTTCTAGAACTCGAGGTGGGAACCTTAACCTTAGGTGCCAAACCCTCTGATTTTTAGAAGTTCACCATCACTTGTCTCATGCGCATGTCTTTGGGCGGTTGGTACACCTAAAATGGCACATAAGTCGACGAGTTGGGTTGGTAAGACTCTCTATCCCTCAAAACTATTACAGTTCATATAAATATAGGCATTTCATTCATTGCATTCTGGTGATTAGATTAAATGCCATTTCAAGGATAGATGCATGTGTTTTTCCCAAACGTCCTTGATAGAAGACGAGGAGGATGATATCCCATGGCGAACACCGAGTGAGCAACAAAGGAGCCTACTATGGACATTATTGAGATATCGTCCAATGAAGATGACGAGTTGGGGCAAGTGATCCGGAAGTCACAGATCAAACTTGGGGCATCCTTAAACGTTAGGATCACATTCCTTGGTTTCATTTTCCATTACTAGTCCTCTTGTATAGGGTTTATTTTTATCGAGGCTTTCTCTATCTCACCCCTTAGAGTGATTGTATTAGGGATCTATTGGTGTATACATTCAGATGGAACTCGGTTGTATTTCTTTTGACGGGTCATGGGAATGTGATAGTGGCATTTTCTCTAATCATCCGAATACTCCCAAGTCAAGTTTATAATTCCTTTAGAGGAAACTAAAGTTGAAAATCTTACACGACCTTTTTGGTCGTACAGGGTAATCCAACCCCAATTTCGCTAGAAGGAATTATACACTTGAATTGGTCCATGCATGTCATACGTCACTAAGTAATCCACGATAATTGATCAAGAGTATTGACGTTATTTCGAATTTAATGACGAGATAGATGTCCAAATTGCTCTCGTTCTTAACAAAACGGCCTTGATTTGGATGCCGTATCTTCAATTAAATTTAAAAACACGTCGTTATGCCTTGCATTTTTGACTAATTCGCTCTTCTGAATATTGGTCAAAAGCAATTATCGTGAATTACATTCCTTTCAATAGTATGCTTTCTTTCGAGGAATATTGATAAAAACTTTTCGCACAAGATTAAAACCCTTGTAAAAGTTCTTGTCATTATTAATTACGAGCAAGCATAAGATTGAAAGGGGTCTATGCTTTCTTTTTCAGATTATTCCTTTTGACTCGGTCTTTTCATTTGCAGGTGAAAAACAAGTAGCATAAAGAAATCTTTTCTTGGATAAGTCTGAGGCTATTCTTTCATCTGACCATGAGTGAGTTAGAAAATCAGAACACATCTACTCGACTTATTATGGATCGGCTCATCCAAGTCTAAGATGTCCGAATGCTCGAAGAAATGGATCATATAAAAGCTAAAACAAACACAGGGGCTTTCATTCATTCTTGCCCAAACCAGATCATACAATTCATTGGGGTGGAAAAGTAAAGCAGAAGTGAGCCCTAATCAACGACACAAAGGAGCCCAGCTGGCCCTCCAGGTTATGGATGCTTTGTTTATACGCACCACTCCGCGTATCATGGTCCGCAAGCCTGAGGTGGAGGCGTTTGCGTTCATCATTGACTGCAACAACCTGAGTCTCGTGATCTTCGGCGACTGCTTCCAAGTCCCGAACAAGTCCATTCTCACGAGTTATATCCTCGTTTATGCCGTTGAGCCTTTCTTCCAGCCACTCGCTCCGATTCCTTAGCAGGGCATTACGTCGATCGCGCTCATAGGTAGCCAGAGATAGAGCTAAGTCCTCCACCAGATTCCTCCTCTCGCGTAGCAATGTCGAAACCCGCTCTTTGGCGAACTCAACAGCCTTTTTGTGACTATCGGCCAGGTAGTCAGCCAACGCTAGGCGGTCGGACTGATCCTCATAACGGGCTCGCAAGACACGAGCCACGGTAACTCCCCGATGAGCAGCGCGGTAGACCTCCAAGGAGTTCGTAAAGAGCGTTGGAAAAATATTGTATTCCCTCCCCAACGCGGTACCCTCGAGGGAGGTGATGTCCAGGTCCCCGAACATGACTCTGATCTCATCCTCGGTTTCGGGATGATCGGCTATGTGAGCGTAGCCTCGACCCAAGAGGTTATAGAACTCTTTCCATCGAGTCAAAGCTTCGGCTGAGAAAGTGTGAACTTGGGAAGAAGCCATTTTCGACGGAGATGTGTGTAGTGGAGCGATTAGAGGATGGAAGCAAATTATATGAGAGCGTTAATCTCCCAAACACCAACTCCGCATTTTATAGCGTCTCGAGAGTGGAGAAAAGTTGCAGCAATAATGCTTGTGGAGCCGGGTTAATTAATGTAAAGCGAGGGCTGCTCCTCCCGTGAATCATCAGACATGTCCTGATCCGCAATTTCAGGCCTGACAAATTCGGTCTCGCCATTATTAAAGCTGGGAGGGAGGCGAGCGCAACTATCGAAGAAGCCGCGAAAGGATTGTGTTGTTCCATCACGCATGAAGCTGGGCGGCGAGTGAACAGCTCTGCCACTTAAAAAGAGAAGACAGTGCTGAACAGGCATGACTATTGAGGAAAAGTGAAAGGCGAGCGCAACTATCGAAGAAGCCGCGAAAGGATTGTGTTGTTCCATCACGCATGAAGCTGGGCGGCGAGTGAACAGCTCTGCCACTTAAAAAGAGAAGACAGTGCTGAACAGGCATGACTATTGAGGAAAAGTGAAAGGCGAGCGCAACTATCGAAGAAGCCGCGAAAGGATTGTGTTGTTCCATCACGCATAAAGCTGGGCGGCGAGTGAACAGCTCTGCCACTTAAAAAGAGAAGACAGTGCTGAACAGGCATGACTATCGAGGAAAAGTGAAAGGCGAGCGCTACTATCGAAGAAGCCGCGGAAGGATTTGGTTACCCCTTCGTGTCGGAAAGCTGAGCAGGAGGTAAACAGTTCCGTCGTTTCAAAAACAGAACGCTGAACAGACCTAGCTTTCGAGGAAAAGGAGGCAACAAATCGAAAGAGCGAGTATACAAAAGAGAACAGAGAACCCCGAGTGACGAGTTCGTTGAAAGACCTCAAATTCTCTAGAATCAGATTCGACATCGAAGCCATGGAACTCAACATCGCCGGTGACGAACATCAAGATCGCAGTGGTGACGACGGCAGTGGCCACGACGCTCAACCCCGGAAAAGAAAAAGTCGCCAGCGCTACGCTCGGAAAGAAATCCAGGAGCTTGAAGCTTTCTTCGATGAATGCCCTTGCCCAAACGAGGAACAAAAGATTGAATTGGGCCAGAAGCTGGGAATGAATCCTATGAGAATCCATTTTTGGTTTCAGAATAGACGTTTCAGACTAGGTGTCCAACACAGGCGTAAGGAGATCACGGCCCTAAAAGAGCAGAACCAAAACCTTCAAATGGAAAACATGTGGTATGAGAAAATTCTCAGTACTATTACCTGCCCTGACTGCGGTGGCCCTACCACCCTCAGTAAATTGTTCCCCAGTAAGCTTTCTACGAAGATGGAAGGTGCTCATTTATCCCCCTGCTCCCTTGAGCCATCTCCGGTACAATCAGATCCTGCTAATGGCGCGCATGAGCAGATCGATCCTACAGAAATTATACCAGTGTCTTCGGAGGAAGAAGATACGTGTCGTTATGATCGGAGTCACCTCATCGAAGCCCATGAATCTCCTCCACAACAGCTTCCGGTAAGATCAGATACGGTTCAAGAGGAGTTAGAGGTTAGTCGGCAGGCTATCTACGCCACTCTGGACGACGAGAAGAAGAAATTCACTTGGCCCCCGGAGCTTCATCTCAAGTTCTTGGACGCAGTTCGACAGATAGGACTCGACTTCATAGGTCCGACAAGCATACTTAGGGTCATGAACGTATCGGGACTTACCAAGCAATTAGTCGCGAATCACCTTGGTTGCTACAGAAGGGCGTTAGGACAGCGTTATGCAGAACTGAATCCGAGCAATAGACTCGGCTGCGAACCCAGCACCCTTATGACAAATGAGGCCCGGTCGAATCTGGACGACTATTGGGGATTTGATCAGGATATCCTCGCGAGTCATTTCAATATTCCTCAAGAACACGCATCACAAGTGCAACGAGTAAGCACTCCTCCGTCCGAGCAGCAGCTAGTCAGTGTTCATCCTGTCGCAGATCAGCCCACCACGCCCAGTGCTCAAGGGTTTGCCCAATCAGAGCATATGGCTTCAGATGATCTAATGGGAGAAAGCTTGGAGCACTCTTATTTCCCTAATCCCCAAGTGGGAGATGCTTGTGGTAGTCAATCGATCAAATCTCCTCTTATAATCCCAGACAAAGATGGAGGTTCCAGTTCGAAGAACCCGTCGGGCGATGCAGCTCAACCTACACATCAATCGTTCGAGGGGTCGGGTGATTTCTTCGATGAAGGACTTGATACCTGGTTCGATCAGTTGGAAGCTATTAAAGGTTGGCAACCATGATCTGCACTTGGTAATGGCACACCTAAGCTGAGGCCAGACTGGTTAGTCATTGGACATGCCCCAAGAAAGAAGGGGATGTACGCGAGAAGGATGTATCTCCTATTGTAAAGTTCTCATCGGTGCATGCGTTTGTTTCTTCAATAGCTAGAGTTGATTCTGCATAATGTTTTTCGCAAACGTCATCTCGTGTGTATACGGTAATTCCTTGTTATTAAGTTCAAGGTAAAATCAGCCCCGACGCGTAAAGGCAGAATTGATAGCATGAGTTACTAGCAGAATGTGATCGAGCTCGAAAGTGAAAGATTACTAGCGGCCCCAAACGCAATGACCGCAAAATCAGGGGCAATCTTTAAGTTTCGAGCAACTACAAATCTATTTCTCACGAGGCATTCAGGTCAATCAAATATAAAGCGTCGGGCTGTGAGAATGATGCGTAGTCAATCTGTTGACACAAGCGAAAAAGGAGTCGCGTAGATCCGAAAGCAAAAACCTTTCTTGGCTAGTCAACAATGCAGAATGAAAGAGCATATATAAACAAACTCGCATTTATTTTATTCAGCAGGAAAGTTTACAAGTGGATCACTGAGGGGGAGCAGTAAACCCAAAATGAGTTCTGACAAGCATCACAAAAAAGCTTAACTGACTCTCCATGCTATCCATGCCTTGCTTACAACCCACACTCCGGGAATCGAGGTCTACAAGCTTGAAGAAAAGGAGACGACATTTCTCCTTAAGTTCGTTCACCTTGGTGTCATAGTACTCGAACTCAAGCTCTAAGTCATGAGCCAGCACCCTCCCGCGAGCTATATCCATGCTCAGGTCTTCAAGCCTTTCCTCCAACCAGGCACACTGGAACCTCAGCACGAAGTTGTGCTGGTCTTGCTCAAAGGCGGTGTCAAAAAGAGCCAGACGCTCCACCAAGTTGTCCCTCTCACGGACCAGCATCGAAACCTGGGCGTGGGCGTATTCAACAGCCCTTTTATGGTTATCGGCCGTCAGCATGGCCAACATCAGGGACTCAGTTCGGTCCTGATAACGGGCTCGCACGATACCAGCCAAAGTGACCTCCCGGCTAGCAACTTCGTAAGCCTGCATGAAATTGTTAAAGAGAGTTGGGAAGATCACAAACTCCCTTTGCAGTTTCGTACCTTCAATACACGCAGTATCCAGGGCCGGAATCAGAGTACGAACTTCAACCTCAGCTTCAGGATGATTGTTTATGTAGCCATAACCCCTACCCAAGAGGTGGTAAAATCTCTCCCATTGGGTCGAAGCTTCAGGTAAGGCAACAGGCATAGAGGAGGAATCCATATGCGATGGAATGACGGAGAAGAGAGTGAGAATGTGAAGAGTGTTTGAGAGGCTGAGTCTGATAAGGCTAAAGTGTTAATCTTCTTGACATCAATCTATCACCTTATAAACGCTCGAGTACAGGGAGAAGTGGTAATAATATTTTATGTGCAGTAGAGCCAAGCGGGTTTCGTTAATGCATCCCCGATGAGTCACGAATCCACCACCGTCCTGTGATCTCGGGTTTTACGAAACATAATGGCGCCGAAAGGTGGGCAGGCTTGTTACTCTAAAGACTGGGCCAGGGGGACAAGCGTAGTGCTCGACAAAGCGAAATCAACGCAAGAGATCTTTAGGCTCCGTTCACGTAGAAAAGAGCAAAAAAGGACAAAGTGGGAATTACGAAGCCTTGAGAAAAACGCTCGTCAAGTAGCCATCACAAAAGGACGAAGTGGGAATCTCGAAACATTGAGAAGAGCGCTCGTCAGGTAGCCATCACCTTTGATCGAAGAACGGTGATCCGGCTCCTTTAACCTCTCAGAATTTGCAGAGAAAGTGAAGATCCAAGGAGGAACAAAGAAAGCTGAGTTAACGGAAAATCAAACAGTGATATCCCGGTCAAAATGTTCAAGGGATTCTGTCATTTACTGGAAGCGCCAGACTTGGAGGTCTCCGAGCTTGAGCTGCTGGAAGAGTTTGAAGATCTCAGGACCGAACCTGACACGAGGGCCATGGAGACCGATCCTTCTAATGATGAAACCCGCGGCTTGGTTAACGAGAACAGTACCCGCGACGGTTATCAGCGTCAGAAAGGGGAATATCTCAAACGCAACACTTCAGGTCAAGTCCATAAACTCGAATTGTTTTTCAGGGAATACCCCTATCCGGACATGGAACAGAAAATCAAAATGGGCCAGGAGATAGGGTGGGAGCCTCGGAAGGTCAAGTGCTGGTTTGAAAACAAACGAACCCGGCTGAAGCAGCAACGCGATCGGCACGAGTTAGCGGTTGTAAGGGAGGAAAATGAAAAGCTTCGAATAAAAAACACTCAGTACAAAAAAGCTCTAAGCATCGCTATTTGCCTGGAGTGCGGTAACCCTGTTCCCACGGACGGAGTATTCACTGAAGAGCCAGATCTGGGGGTTTATAATGCTCATTTGTTGCAATGCCCTTCGCAACATCTTTCGGAACAGGCGGGTACCGCCGAGGATCTACAAGAGGAAACTAGTGCTATAAGGTCAAAGTCGACGCCCATTGTGGAAGGGAACATGCGTCATGACAAGTCGGGTCCGCTCGATGATGAACTCACCATCATGACCAGCCGATCTGAGACCACTAAATCCCCTCCAGAGCAACCTCCAACACGACCAGATTCCGAGAAGAGTAACCGCCAAGTTGCTGACACCACTTCGGCTAGCAAGAAAATAAGATTTCGTTGGACCCCGGAGTTTCATAGCAAATTTGTTGATGCAGTTCAATAGTTGGGGATCAGTTTTGCTTGCCCATTGCGCATACTCGAAATCATGAACGTGCCGGGACTGACTAAAAATATGGTCAAGAATCACCTTTGGCGCTACAAGAAACTACTAAGAGATGGAAGAGCGTCGCTAGACCAAGATAGAGGCGGTTCAACACGACCAGATTCCACGAAGAGTAGCCGCCGAGTTGCCAACCCTACTTCGGCTAGCAAGAAAACAAGGTTTTATTGGACCTCGGAGCTTCATAGCAAATTTGTTGATGCAGTTCAACAGTTAGGGATCAGTTTGGCTCGCCCATCGCGCATACTCAAGATCATGAACATGCCGGAATTGGATAGAAATAAAGTCAGGAACCACCTTTGGTGCTACAAAAGACTACTGAGAGATGGACGAGTGGCGCTAGACCAAGAGAGAGGCAGTTCAAGTTTAAACGATGAGCATGGCTGTGATCGCAATCCTCATGAAGCAGGAAGCATCCAATCACCTCTTAACACCGATGGGACTGACAATTACACGGTCGATTGTTCAGGCATCAATCAGAGTACTCCCATGGGTTATCCCAGTACTCCTCAGGAGTATGTACCGCAATTTCAGCAAATCGGGACTCCCCAGTCTGAGCACCGACTGGGGATTAATACTAGTCCTACAGCGGATCTAACACTGGCAGGAGATGCACATACAATCTTGCGAGACGATTACGGAGATTCCGGCTCGAAGAATCAGGTGGTCCATGACGAAAATGGCAAAAAGATTCCTTCTCCAGTAGTCGACAATACTCAACCTGAGTGTCAGTCGCTCGATGGTTCAGACGATCTCCTTGAAAACATCTATTCTTGGTTCGATCGGCTGAATTCCCCCCTGAGTTACCCTGGTACTCCCCAAGAGTATGTACAACAATTTCAGCAGGTATGGACTCCCCAATTTGAGCACCAACCGATCGTTAGTGTTATTCCTACGGCGAATCCAGCATCGGGTACAAACCTACTGGACAACGATGAAAATACCAACTCGAGAAGTGAGGTTGTTCATGTCGAAAGTAGTGTGAGGAACCCATCGCCAACGGTTGAGGATGCCCGACTTGGGCGTCAATGGCTTGAAATTTCAAGCGAGTCCCTCAGTGAGCAACTCGGCGTGTGGATCACGCATAAACCGAGAAACCAGGTTGTTCATGCCGAAAATGGGAGAAGTCCGTCACCAGCAATTAAGGATGCTCAACTTGGACGACTCGAGCGGTCGGACGATCTCCTGAATGAGCAACTCAGCCTATGGGTCAAGCATTTTGGAACAAGTGCATCTTCGCAGTCGTGACCGGTACCGGCGACCGGACATCTGGTTCGAAGCTCGTGTGCTAAATCATTAGAAGGCTCAGGAGAGTGAGAGGTGAATACATCGAATGAATGTGTTACGGATTTCGTTGTAAAGTTCCCGCGGGAACATTGTAATTAACGCTGAAAACTAACCGCTCTGAGTGTCAACATTACCCTTTGAACGTCTTCGAGCCAAGGGCCATGGATTAATCACTTAATCCGTGGAGCAAATTCCATGAACGATGACTATCACCCGCGGAGCATAATGGGATCTACCCCCATTCAGCACGAAATACGTTTGGTCACGAAGCCTCCCATTTGGTAAAACGATGTATCGTTCCTAAACGATCTTCAACCGAATACCAAAGTAATGTCTCATTTCTTTCCCTTCTCAGGTGTTAAGCGTGGATAAATCACCCAAGGAGCCATCTGTTCAAATAACAAAACAGACGTTGCCCAACCGGGGGCAGCTGAACCATTGATATTGCAAATATTCCAAGCATGGATAAGCGGATTTGATAGACGTGGTTCATATCAATACGCGACGTCAGAACGGGATGAGAACCAAGGTAAAGTTGTATTGTCCCAATTTGTCTTCAATTTGGGAATATGAGTTAACACTTGCTATTTATCCTTGATAGGGACTCACCATCAAGGAGGACAAATTTTGACAACCTGTGTGCACTCGCAGGGGCACACGACCGAGGGTAAGATGTATCGTTCTAATTTTTTGAAAAATTCATGAACGAACAATAACATGTTTCTTCCGCATTTTCAGGGATCTCCAGCCGCGGGGGACAGGTAAGTATCCCTTTCCCCAATCCATTGAAAATGTTGAATAAAAAATAGAGAAGAAAAGAAAAGCTTTTAGAATCTGATGTCTAGAAAAGACATAGGATTCTAACTTCATTGGCATTCATGTTTTGAAACATGAGGTTATCTGAACATGCATTGGGCATCATAAAATCCCATTGACGGGTAAAATTTTTGGAGAAAACGAAAGAGATTTTTCCAATCAAAAGTTGTTCAAAACTTTCAAAAGGACGTTTTCTCAAAAGACGAGAGGCAAAGCCTAGTCCAAACACGTCCTATACACACTTAAGAGAGAAATGGAGCGGATAAGACAGCAGAATCTGGACCTACGGAAGTAGGGACCATTCGCAGCGATTACATGGGTTGGGACGACGGAGGCATTCGTTTCATATCCCCCAAACACTACAGGTGACCGTTGATAACCCCTTTGAACGGCGGTTTTCATTCTTAACCCTGTCAAGAACCACCCCACATCGGGGCAAAATGGAGGTGAGTCCAGCAGCATCAGGAGAAAATGGTTAGAAATTTTCTTGCTCGGACTAACATTAATCTTTGTGTGTTGTTTATATGGTAATCCAAGTGCCATAGGATGATGAGAAGCATTCATTTCTCTATCCCACACACCGAATCCTTTGCATAGCCAAGTTGAGCCTGCAGAATCATTTCATAAACCCGTTGGTGATCATTGCACATTCCAAGACGGATGCAGCATCACTTCAGAAACGAAGAAGTTCAAGACTTAGGGTTTGCAAAAGAATTCCTAAGTTAATGTTTAACCTTGTTAGACCTTTGATCATAGGTCTAACGCGATCCTATGAAGATGAGAAAAAGTGGGATTTCAAAAATGAATGAGAAAAATCCACGGCATCGAGAAAAAGCAAAGTGCCTGGTAAAAGCAAGGCCGATGCTCATGAAAGCTGTTTGCTTGATCCCCAGTGAAACTTGGATGAAAAAAAAAATTCTTAAAGGAGTCAAATAAAAAAAGCTGCTCCCCAAATGCTGCCAAGCACAGAACAAAGACATGGAGAGAGTCGGTCTCTGAATGCAACAAGGGACGCTCTCTAAAGAGCTGGTGCACACCTCAAAATCGGTTGTACACCTCAAAAACTAAAGATGCAGAAAGGAAAAGACAGGAGGTAAATCAGCAATGATCACCAATGTCAAACACCTCATGAATTCTGGGCCAAAAACAAGCCTTTTTCGGTCCCCAATCTTATCGATGTTAAGACCCAGAAACAGTCTTCTCTGACTAAGACACTTGGGTTAACATATAGCTTAGCTCGAAGAGGTATGAGCAAGATTATTTCTTTCTCATTTTGCAGGGTTCTTGAGTTGTAAACCCGGAGCAGATGGTGAGAACATTCATTCAATGGCCTCGACTCCAAAGCGGGTCTCCCTTGAAAACCATTATCCAAGCCCAACATCACGGTCCCGTGGAAGACCTCCCGATCGATCGAAATGTATGCGCTGCGAATGATCCTAAAACCTAGGCACAGGTTAGTAAGAAGTTGAGCGCATTCCTTACAAAAAACCATTATCACAGAGCGGTGAGGAGCCCTCTTGATGAGAAATTCTCCAATAGATGTTTTGAACAAACTCTTTTTGAAAATTTCAAATTGTTTGATCCAGATTTGCCGCGCAAGGAATTTGTGATCACATTTACATGTTGCGAGAATGCTTTGGATAACCTCCAGCATCAAAACGCACATTTCATGATTAAAACTTAAATCATACGGTTTTGTCAGATGGACAGCCGTGGTCTTCCCAAAGATTACTAACGTTTTCTTGGTGAAGAAAAATCTTTCAAGCTCAAACTTCTGCAGGATTCTTGGAAACCCCGAATCCCAGGAAAATATTTGCTCCATGGAGTGGAGCACACAGGTTTGAATTTTTTGCAGGATACCTGGAGAACCCAGCTCCCAGAATGTCGTCTCAACAGACTAAAGCGAGGCTTTGTCAAAATAAAATCTTTCACTGCTTCAAAACTGAATTCCCGATAAATTTCAGGATCTTTCAAAAGAATGGGCGATGATGTGACCCCTTTTCAAAATTTAGGCAGTCTCATCGGACGTGGAGAACCCTCGTCATGAGACCCCTTTTCAAAAATATCAAACAGTCTCATCGGACGTGGAGAACCCTCGTCATGAGACCCCTTTTCAAAATTTAGGCAGTCTCATCGGACGTAGAGAACCCTCGTCATGAGACCCCTTTTCAAAAAATCAAGCAGTCCTAGCTTGACGTGGAGAACCCTCGTCCTAGGATCCCTTTTCAAAAATATCAAACAGTCTCATCAGACGTGGAGAACCCTCGTCATGAGACCCCTTTTTCAAAATTTAGGCAGTCTCATCTGACGTGGAGAACCCTCGTCATGAGACCCCTTTTCAAAGTAAAATCAAGGTAGAAACCGCCTGAAGGGTCAAATCAATGGTAGAAACCGCCTGAAGGGTCAATGTATGGTAGATACCGCCTGAAGGGTCAAACACATGGTAGAAACCGCCTGAAGGGTCAACACAAGGTAGATACCGCCTGAATGGTCAAAATGATGGTAGATACCGCCTGAAGGGTCAACACAAGGTAGAAACCGCCTGAAGGGTCAAATCAATGGTAGAAACCGCCTGAAGGGTCAAACCAAAGGTAGATACCGCCTGAAGGGTCAATCAAAGGTAGAAACCGCCTGAAGGGTCAAACCAAAGGTAGAAACCGCCTGAAGGGTCAATCAATGGTAGAAACCGCCTGAAGGGTCAAACCAAGGTAGAAACCTCATGAAGGGTCAAACCAAGGTAGAAACTGCCACAAGGGTCAACTCATTGGTAAATACCGCTGTAAGGATCAACGCAAAGGTCCGATCCACCATACGGATTA
This sequence comes from Rhodomyrtus psidioides, assembly GCA_021437785.1. Taxonomy (NCBI): domain Eukaryota; kingdom Viridiplantae; phylum Streptophyta; class Magnoliopsida; order Myrtales; family Myrtaceae; genus Rhodomyrtus; species Rhodomyrtus psidioides. The sequence goes on along the minus strand of JAILYB010000027.1, from coordinate 4,512,472 downwards.
AAATCCTTGGCAAATCCCCCAGCGTGGGATGCGCCCTTCTCAAGTTCCTACCAGTCAGGAACCCCATAATGGTATGACCTACCATACAGGTCAGATCTTAATCTCCCTGGGATATTCTGAATGACGAGTCCTAGGCATCTTCTTGAAAGTCGTCGCAACCGGCAGCATCCGACAGGTGAGCTTCAGGTAAGCCTCTCTCACTTCGGCCCATGTTCAAATTGTTAGAGCAAACCGGAGATTGATTTGAGCTTTTATCAATAGGCTTAAGGATCCGATGTCATAACATTTCTTCTCTTATTTTCCCAGTTGAGTCGGTTAGGAATCAGGTGCCACCTTATCTTTGAGAGAAACCTCTAACGAGATTCCTTTCAAAGAGGGGCAGCTGTTGACACCTGATTTTTTTTACCATTTATTATTGTGATTTTTATTCTTTAAAATTAATTAAAAATATCAAAAAAGGTCATAAAATCACAAAATCAACTTTGGAAGCCTTGGTTTAACCTTAGGAACCAATTTTGAACAAAAAATATTTTTCGGTATTTTTAATATTTTTCGAGTTTATTTAATTATAAAAATACCCAAAAAATCAGAAAAATACCATTCGTGGTCAGAAAAATACCCAAAAATATTCGATAATTTTGTTTTAATTTCCTCTTCAAGTGTGTCACTTTAAATCTCAAAAATTCGGCTCGGGTCACTATGTTCCTTCACAAACATAAACCCGAACCGAGCCTAAAAAAAAATCATTTTCGAGTCTTTTAGTTTTCAATTCTCACTTTTTATAAGCTATGACATTGGATTCTAAAGTCTTAAAGTGCAATTAGGTCAATTTGCCCTCCAATTTAATCAATTTTTACCAAAAGGGCTTAATTGCACATTTTTCTTTCAATTAGTCCCCGGTTTCACGGATGTATACGTATGCTCTACGTATTTATACATCATACGTATTTATACGTTATGCATATTTGTATTGTTTGGTAACCTCTTTAACTCTTGTAATAATAATAATGGTTATTATTTTTAACACCTTTGTTAGTGCCTTTTTTAGCATTTTTGTATTGTGAGTGCTATTTTTAAATAGCATTTTTTGTATTATAAATTGTGAGTGCTATTGTTAGTGCTATTTTTAAATGACATTTATTTATCATAAATTGTGAGTGCTATTGTTAGTGCTATTTTTAAATGTCATTTATTTGTGAGTGCTATTTTTAGATAGAATTTATAATTGTTAGTGCTATTTTTAAATACAATTTATTGGAAGGTATTTTTGGTTATAAAAGGATGGCAAGAGTTTTGAGGTTGAAGGGGAGAGACATTTTGTAGAGTGTGCAAATTTTTGAGAGCTTAGAGAGAAGAACACAAACACTCTCTATATTCTCATAATCTTGAGCGAGCAAAATATATTAAGTTCGGAATATTGATTCCGCATATTGCTAGCACAATTGTTGTGGAGTTATTAGTCGTCTCCCCGTTCGTCAATTGGTGGTGCGTCCGAACTAGATGCCTAACACTTGTGGAGGCTGAGATCGAAGAACATCGAACCGACACCTCCGTTCAAGCACGCTACAAGAGGTAATCTATTTACTCCCTTTGAGACTTTGTGATTTTTTTCGATTGAAATGCACGAAGTACGCCTCTGGAGATACATGTGTGGGTTGTTATTTATTTCCGCTACGTGTTACGTGGATCCCAACAGTGGTATCAGAGCCAATCCTTAGGTGTTTTCGTGCATTTAATTGATTTTTTGCAATTTTTGCAATACTATGGCCAATATGTATTAACGAATTGTTCGTCTTACATGGCTAATGGAGATTGATTGTTTTATATGATAAATTAATCAACGTAGCAAAAATTGAGACTAAATCAATTTTGAATCGAAAATTTATGGCTATCTTATTTTACGTAAAAATTCTGAATATGATTCAACGTAGAATTTTTATTGTGCCTTCCTAAGTTTTAAATTGTGAATTTATTACTTACGTGAAAGGGTGGTGATCATGGAAAAATTCCTAATCAATGTGATTGATGTATATATGAATGTATGATGATTATTTATATATTTGGGGTTGTAATTATTAAATGGAGGCTGCGTACTCCTTTTATTTTTCATGTAATCTTTATTTTTAGCATAGTCAATTGTTGATGTAAATGCTACGAGGATTACGTGGAGGAGCCTTTTAAGTCGGCGAGCTCTTTGGGGCCCAATTCTTGAAGAGTTCAAGAAACCAAGAAGAAGCGAAGAGCGGCTCTCCGTTATTAAAATATTAAAATGATTATATGTGGTCTCATTGGCTCGAGACCCATTAAATCATAATTCCATGATCACCACGTAGGATAGATATTTATGTGATTGACATCTATTTATTTATTATGATTACGTGAGCATGTTAAACTGGTTAATGTGCAAAGTCAGACTTACCTCACCCAAAATTGTGCCTGCATGAAATCCTAGTTAGGAAAATCACTCGCATTAGGTACCGAAAGGGCGTTGGTAACGACACCAGCGTAACCAAGTCCCCGAACCCAAAATCTCTGGTTCCGTAGAACTGATCGATCTCTCCCAATCGATCGGTAAGGTTTCCGGTCTACCCTCCAAGAAAGACCGGTGGCGACTCCAAATGCATGCACAATTTGCACATGCCACCACGACCACACTGAAGGTCGAAAGCGATCGACTCTTATCGTCGAAGAATACTCCCGCCGCGATTTGGTATGGGCCTGGGAGGGCTCGCGCCGATCCAAGACCCGTGATCGGTAATCCATTAGCCGCGTCCGCTTCCGGACGGGTCGCGACAATGTTATAAAAATCACCATTGTTTACTTCTTCTTTCACCTCAAAATATATTTTATCTGAGACAAATGAAATGGAAATTGAAAAATCACTATGTTTTAAGGAACATAATCATTTTTTGTCTAAAAAATTCAGTACAAGTACCTTTATTTAAAAACGTTACTAAATTCGAAATTCTTCTGACCTAGACCTGAGGAAGAGGATTATTGGGATTGAGCATAAGCAAAAAAATGAGCAGCACCCTCCCATTTCATTTTTTTTTGCTTATTTTTTCTTTCCTTCTTTGCTTTTCTTTGCTTTTTAACTGTATGGTTTTCTCTCGAAAGCTTTTATGAGTCGCATAGATTGATGATAATAACACTGCACGCTCGGCTCTTTTGACCAATTTGATGCAGAGCTTCAAAAGCTCTTGAAAAATCTTTTTAGCACTAGGTGCGATGTGTGTTCTGCATCTGCGAGCATGCGTGTACGGTTTGGAGAGAAGCAGATATGAGTTTGGAGAGAGAGAGAGAGAGAGAGAGAGAGAGAGAGAGAGAGAGAGAACTTAAAAGCGAGGATTGCGTAGTGTTCCCTCCATTCAATTTCTGAGTTAATTCTTGTCGAGAATAGAGTTTTGCAGTGTCCTGGCCTCTCTTTCTCTCTCCTGCCCTGCTGGTGATCATTATTCTCACAATGTTGTACAATGTTGTGTTGCTTCCCAAGCGGGAATCGGATCCCCTGCCAAGCGCAGGGTGCGGGTAAATCTGGGCTCCCTTCCGACCCACCATAATATCAAAGGCCCGCCATCTTTTCTTCCCCTGTGAGTGTACAGACACTACAAAAAAAACACGCATTTAGTCACGACATTAGCGACGAGAATTTCGCAAAAATTCGTCGCTAAATTGATTTGGCGACGAATTTTGGACGAGAAAAAATCTGTAGCTAATTCGGCGTCGTCGTTCGTCGCTAAAATTAGCGACGAACGGACATTCGTCGTCATATTCGTCGCTGTTCGCATCCGAAATTAGCGACGAAAGGCTCCATTCGTCGCTAAAATTAGCTACGAACGGATTGGTTCGTCGCTAAAATTAGCTACGAACGGATTGGTTCGTAGCTAATTTTAGCGACGAACAGCAGTGTCTGTCGCTAGATTTAACGGAACTTTTAGCCAATTAACGGAAAATTAGCTACGAACAGCGACTGTTCGTAGCTAAAATTAGCTACGAGCAGCGACTATTCGTAGCTAATTTTAGCTACGAGCAGCGACTGTTCGTCACTAATTTTAGCTACGAACAGTCGCTGTACTGTTCGTAGCTAAAATTAGCTACGAGAAGCGACTGTTCGTAGCTAAAATTAGTGACGAACAGCCACTGTTCGTAGCTAATTTTAGCTACGAACAGTCGCTTCTCGTAGCTAAAATTAGCGACGAACAGTCGCTGCTCGTAGCTAATTCTACGTCCAGCTTTTGAAATGTCCACCTCATTCCTCAGCGACCGGAGCCTCGAAATGTGCACGGAGTCACAAGGAAGCGAGACTAGCAGCGATGTGGGCGTTGGCGAGGCCCTGCTCCTCTAGCTCGGAGGAGGTGTCGTCGACCGCAGCCCGGCGATCGACCATGGTGGAGCCGGAGCAGGCCGTTTCCGCCGCAGCTGACGTCGGTGGGTGGCTCCACGGGTCCAGGTGCAGTCCCGCCCGGAGGGGGGAGGCTAGTGATGGAGGCAGTGGCGACGTCTTCCTGCCGCATCATCTTCAACGTGGAGCGGAGCCATGGCCGTCTCGGAGGAGGCGTCGTCGACCGCCACCCGGCGATCGACCACGGTGGAGCCGGAGCAGGCCGTTTCCACTGCAGCTGACGTCGATGGGTGGCTCCACGGGGGTCCAGGTGCAGTCCTGCCCGGAGGGTGGAGGGTAGTGGTGGAGGCGTCTTCCGGCCGCATCATCTTCAACGTGGAGCCGGAGCCACGGCCGTCTCGGAGGAGAGAAGTTTAAAGAGACGAGGAGAGAGTGAGGAGGCAGAAGAAGAAGGGGCGCGAGGGAGCAATATATAGGAGCGGGAAGCGAGTTTGAAGCCAAAATTTTAGCGCCGAGTTTTTGGAGGAGCGGGAAAGTCAAATTCAGCGACGACCTTCGAAGGTCGTCCCTGAATTGGCGATGACCTTCGAAGGTCGTCGCTAAATTGGCGACGATCAACAAATGTCGTCGCTAATTTAAGACGAAAAGAGATGTTCGTCACTAAAAATAAAAATAAAAATAAATAATTCGCTAAATTAATTAGATACGTCAAAATAAACCCTAGCCGCAGCATAAATAGAGCAAAAAAAAAATTTCTCTACTTTTGTGTGATGAACCAAACTGAGTGCATAAAATTCAATACATTTTTAATAAAATATTTAAAGCTTCTTAAAATTAGCAAGAAAATATATCCTATATAATTCAAAAGAATTCGTTAAATTAGCAACGAAACAAAATGAACAAGATGAAACAAGCTGAGAATGGAGCCCACGATCTATATAAACAGTGAATGATATAAACAAGCTGAGACGTGACCTTAATTTGGACATAAAAACTCTATGGATCCCTTCCTCCCTACAAAAGATAAGGTATAATGAGTCTAGCATAGAAATATTGAAAAAAAAAGGGGATAAAGTACATTGATCAAATGATGTGGTATAATGTGTAATAATGATTACACATAAATAATGAAACAGAAGAAATGCTTTCTAATTCAGGAATAAGGATAACAGAAATAATCCTCAATTCCAAGAAATTATATCTTCTTTAAAGCATTCATTGAAGAATCATAAACCCTTTTCAAGGAAGCTATCTAGGACCAAAATGAATGCTTTCTAATTCAGGAACAAGGTTAATAAAAATAAATAAATTGATCACTCTTCATTTATGCTTATTAATGTAATCTTTACTTAATTAATAATATATTCATTTTTAAATTTCAAAAAAATATTCGCTCTATTTTCATTTTCTTTTAAAATTAATTAATGTAGATTAATATAAAATAATATAATCTAAGAAAGAACATAAATAAACTAAGCTAAACGATGTGTCATAAGCATTTCTTATTTATATCATTCACTGTTTGAAGAGAGAAAGGATTCCAAATAATCGATCTTTCTTTTAGTTATTTATTGAACCTTTCTTTGGTTGATTAACGTGTGATATTATGAATCCCCATTATTAATATTGAACGAAACTACATCTTATAAAATCACATTTGAATATTTGATGATACATTCTGTACCTTGCTAAAAAAATGATCCTTCTAATGTTTTTGAAATATTTATTAATTGATTTACAACATCTCTTATTCGCTTATAGTATCTTATCTATCTTATTCATGGATAACACAATTACAATATATATTTTTGGTAATCAAATATTATGCAAAGTAAATCATTTTCGAATAGATCCTTACTCTACTCTATTTAGTATCTCTCATCAAAGACGATTTTTTTTTCTAAGTTATATTTTATCAAAAGAATTGATCTCCATTTTTTGTTTGTTCACAACTTTATATATGTAATAAATATAAAAAGGGTCCTAATACACCTTGAAAAAATATAAATTAAGGATAGCAACGAATTAACAATTATTTTCGTCGCTATTGAAAAATTACATAATAAATAAATAAATAAATAAAAAGGGTTTTCGTCGCTTTTGTATTTAGTTTTGTATTTGTTTTTTTACCAAAAAAAAAATACAAAACTAAATACAAAAGAAACACTAAATTAGCGACGAACAAAGGATTTCGTCGCAAATCAGTTCTTTTTATTTTATTTTTCGTCAAATTAGCTACGAAAAATACTGTTCGTCGCTAATTTGACCAAAAAACCAAATAATTAAATAATTAAATAAAATTTAGCGACGAACGCTAAGACTATTCGTCGCCAAATTAGCGACGAATAGTCTTAGTCGTCGCTAAATTGACCAAAAACCAAATAACAATTTAAATTAAAAAAATAATTTTTAGTCACGAATAACATTGTTTGTGACAATTTAGCGACGAACAATGATCCTCGTCGCTAAATTATTTCTTTCTTTTTCACTTTTTGGTCATTTAGCGACGGAATTGTACATTCGTCACTAAATTAGCAACGGAATGTTCTTTCGTCGCTAAGTTCATTGCAATTTAGTGACGAAAGTAATTTTCCGTCGCTAATTTAGCTACAAATTCCTTGTTCGTCGCTAATTTCGTCACTAATTAGCTACAAATATTTGTTCGTCGCAAAATTCATCACAAAATTTGTGAGGGATTTTTCCGTCACTATTTTCGTCGTAAATAGCGACGAACTTCCTTGTCGTCGCTATTTTTGTCACAAATTAGCGACGAAAATTATCTCGTCGCTAAATGCTCGTGGCTAAATCGCTGTTTTTTTGTAGTGAGATGAGCATTATTTATTGCGACATTATCCTGTTGTGCTGCTTCCCACCATTTTTGCATCGAATTTACATTTTTTTTCTTGAGATCCGAGTCCCAACGAGAAGATCATCTTGTTATTTCCGCCAACTACCTCTTGATCTGTTGAGGGGGAGACGAGATGATGGGCTATTGAAGACATCGGCTTTGAGCAACATGGGTTGGGCACATCTGTTACACCACTCCTGCCGACCAGATGATAGACAAACTCCACGGCCTCCGATCATGTTCGAGCACGGTATTAAGGGCCAATAGATCAGTTTTATCAGGTAAATCTGGACAATGCGTTAACGTCGTTGGCCTAGCTTTTGATATAGTCCGTCCATAAGTGCGCGAACCGTACGTCTTGCTTGTTCTCTTGAGGAAGCTCACGTTTCAATTTATTCGTATTTCCCCCATAGACTCAAACAGATAGAAACTACAAGAAGTCAAATAGTAAAAGGATTCATGGGTGCTCGAGAATTTCTTAATCAGTCTGTAATGAAATTGGTCTCTCTCTAACAGTGGTTATAACCCAGATATCTGAGAAGTGATCACAACATTCAGTTATAAGTACATGAGTGACGAGAACCCGGAGTGGTTCTTTCGCCATTGATGGATCGGAAATCTAGACCGGGAGAGAGAAGAAAACGAAGATGTTTGTCTTTTACTAAAACATGGTATCTTTAAATGAGAAACGAAAATCTTATCTCAAGTAGAGCGGAAGGTTTAAAAAAAAAAAAAAAAACACAAATCGATCAACCAAATTTTCGTTGTAGAGGAAATTAAAAGATTTCAAGAAGAAAAGACGTTTCAATTATTTGAAGATTAGCATGCATAATAGAAGATTTTTATCTTTTATTGAAACATGGTATCTTTAAATAAGAAACAACAATCTTATCTGAAATAAAACGGAAAATTTTTTAAAAAAAGGACTAAACTAGTATAATTCCACTGTGTGAAATACGTTAGAGGTGAACCACCATCGTGGCATCGAGTCCTTCTGGGTCATAGTATGTGATGAACTCGCCAAAAGAGGCTGCTCGACCTAAAGCCGGCCTATCTTCTGATAATATTTACATTTTCGGGTCATACATTCTCGTCCGTGGATACAAATGACATGGTGCTGTAGCACACATGAGAAATATGACTACTAAGCAATGCGGGTCCATACGACAGCGCTTTGAATCAAGGACCAAATGGAAGTTTGCCACAAAATTCGGTGGCCTAATACCTAAAAAAAATCTAGTATTTGTGTCAATTATATCCATTTTTTTGTCTCATTAAAAATCCCCAACTTTTACTTTTGTCCCTATTCTACCGGTGTAATATCCAAAAAAACCCTCTCTCGATTATATTCAATTTTTTTTATCTCCTAAAAAACATCAACTTTTACTTTTATCCTGATTCTACTACCGTCAGCCTTTTATTCATAATCACCATTAGTTAATCCCGCGTCACTCGAATTTTTTTGACAAATTTACCAATGAATTTTCGAAGTTTAGAAACAATAGGTTTCAGTGAAGACGAGATTTTAAAAAGTTTATCAGAATATTTTCATGTCTAACTGTTCTTTAGGCTGTTGAGTGCCGAAGAGAATATGAAATGTTTATCTTGACTATATATCTTTTGGCAATAAATAAGGGCATCAAAAAACAGAAGAGAAGTTTGAAATTTTTTCATGTCAGTTTTGCTGAGTTGTAATTCATTAATGATGTGAAAATATCATGTAAAATTAACTAATGATGATTATAGACGGAAGGTTAAGGGTGGTAATATTGGGATAAAAGCAAAAGTTGAGTTTTTTTTTTTGAAATAGGCCGGTAAAATTGGGACAAATGTAAAAGTTGGAGGTTTTTTATGAGACAGAAATTTTTTTTGGATATAATTGTCACAAATACTAAAGTTGGAGTTATCCAATTTCCTTACAAAAAAAAAATAAAGTTGGAGATTTTTTTTTTTTTGGGTATTAGGCCAAAACTCGGTTATAAAGAAAGTTCAATAAGTGGTAAGGAAGGTTTTACAAATTTCCAGCACATCTAGCAAGTTATTCATCTAATTGGATTGACAAATTAAGACAAGGACAATGGGTATTTAAGGGGCGCACACGTGTGGCTTTTTAGAAAGCACAAAAAAAAAAAAAAAACTCATTGTCCCATACGTGATTTTTTTCGAATTCTATGTCATATTTATTTATTATAAGCATAATTAATGCTAGAGTTAGACGAAAATCGCGAAACGAATGTTAATTGTTGAGATTTGATTACTAACACGTGTTGAGATTGCAACATCGTTAATGACACATAACATACGGAGTGCCTTTTGATCTTTAGATTACATTTATTAGTTTGCTCCGACTATTGAGGTAAATCGATTGAACTAACTATGTAGGCCAGTAAAGCTATTCGTTGGATACCCGACTTACAAATCATTTGAACCCGACCTGATTATCTTCAAGTTTCCGATCGAGTTTGGAATAGCTTGGCTTCTTAATCGAATCGAGCTCAAACTTGAAATACTCTACTCATGTAGCTCCCAAGAATATAGTAGTAATATGATGGGAACATCTGTATTTTCACCCATTTTACCATTTAATACCTGAACTTTTTTTTTTTTGTTCAATCGTGTATATCATTTTTTTCAAATTTGGTTCGAAATAAGACCTCCTTAAGAGCTCAGGAGGAAATTCCGACATGGACACTGACGCCGTTAAGCAGCCGTTAAACTGTCCACAATTTTCATCCGATGTCGCTTCTACAGACGGGTTAAGGATTCTCTACCATCATGGTAGAGAATCCGGATCCCTACAAACGATGCCACATTAGTTGAGATATATTGAATGGCTAACAATCGTCCTAGTCAACATTTTTTTTTCTCCCTTCCCATCACCCAACACCTACATGCAGATTACATATTTTTTGTTCTGTCACCGAATAACATTAGCACTCGTATTTAATTTTCTCCGACTTAGCGAGTCATTTGACTCAAATTTGAAAAGTGAGGTATCTGATTGAACAAAATAAAAATTTAGGCGCTTGATTATGGAGCAGATAAAAGTTTCAATATGCGCATAACAATTTATTTTTGGGTTGATATCACGGAAAAATCCAAACTGATACATTTTGACCCTAAAAAATCCTAAACTAGTACACTTGTAATAAATTTATCCTATAGTACCTTTCGTTAGATCTAAAGTCAAATTACTGAATTGGATGATACGTGACAGTTCATAAATATACCAATTTAGGGGATTTTACTTATGTTTGCCACAAGTGTATCAATTTGAGATTTTTCGAGATATTAACCCAATTTAACGGAGGGTAAATTTGTCACGGGTGTATTAATTTGAGATTTTTCGTGGTAAAAAATTAATGTATGATAAATTTATCACATATGTACTAGTTTATGATTTTGGTAGTAAAAAAATTAATTTGGGGTAGATTTGTCACGTGTACACCAGTTAAGGATTTTTTGTTGTTAAAAAAATAGTTTTGAGTAAATTTGCCACAAGTATACTAGTTTAAAGTTTTTCGTGATATTAACCATTTATTTTTTTTCAAGTTATAGTGCAACCTAAGATTTTAAGAGTCCAATGTATAGACTAATTGAGACTAGACGAGTCAATTCGGTTCGAGAAATTTGAACAGCTTCATGCCGACCATCGCTAACATGGTGATGACCTATGTAGCACCAGACTCTCCGACGCCTTCGTGTTGTGTCCGACACTCTCGAATAGTCTCCGATATATAACCGACACGTGGTCAGTGCTCCAGACACGCAAGCATTCTGACACACAAAGGATGAATTTAAAGCATTTTCAATAAATTAAGGGATCAAAATTTAAATTTATAAAAAATATATATACTTAAGTCATATATCCAGTTATCCCAAAATTAATATACCAGTCAACAAAAAAAAAATTAATCGAGCATCCCTATGAGAAGAAGAAGAAAAAACTCACCGCTGATATTTTATGTAAATATAAAAATATATATTCGATATGTAACATATCCCAACGTATCGGAATTCTCTATTTTTTTAAGAAATTGCTTGTCGCATGTCGAATTGGTGCTATATAGGTGATGACAGCGTGCAAGACTTTTCTTTTCCTCGCGCTGAAATTCAACGGCACAACATCTCGTGCTTCCGATTAGCAGGCACGAGCACTACACTGCTAAGCTCTTCATTCTCCCCATAAATGGCAACTCCGAGCGCTCCCGCTAGTCTATTCTCCACCAGCGACGAGGATGCCACTTTTGTCTATTCCGTCTGCTCGACCTCAAAGGGCCACCTGCATTCCCCCGACCGCCATTGTCCGCTTCGGAGTGCCGGTTTGAATCGCGAGTGAGGGCGAAGCTCCGGTGGAAGAACAAGTTGGAGTATTGGAGGTTCGATGAGTCCTGACCTCGTAATCAGTGACATCACCTCAGCATAGTATGGCAAAACAATTCCGTCGCGAAAATTGTCAAAAGAGTCCTAAACTTAGTACACTTTTTTTCAATTCCGTCGTAAACCTTTTAATTTTGCCAATTCAATCATAAACCTTTTGCATTTGTACAAACTTAATCCTAAATTTTTTTTGTGCCGATTCAGTCTTAAATCTTTTACATCTATGCCAATTAAGTCCACCATGCCAATTTTAACTGGCCGACGCTAATAAAATTTATTTTTTTTTCAATTTTTTTAACTTATTTCTATTTTTCTATTTTTTTTACTTTTAACTATTCATCCTCTCCTTGCTCGTTCCCTATGTTACACGGACTCGCAATTTTTAAGATTTTTCCCATGTCGGACACGTGTCCGAGATGAGTCCGGAGGTGTCCGACACGTCCGGACACCTCCGGACTTATCTCAGACACACGGTCAACGTGTGTCCGAGTTTGAACTCCCGGTCAACATGGCGAACACTCCCGTGTGTCTGAGTTCGGACTCCTAGTCAACGCTGCTCAACGTAACGGACACTCGCGTGTCCGGCGTTATAATAGACAAAAAAACGCCCAAATTTTAGACTTCAGATCAAGATTTGCATTGGCCCATTAGGCCTCCTAGCCCAATTGGCAGCCGCGTCGCGGCCCGCTCAAATTACTGCATTGTATCTCCTTTTAAATAGAAGCTTTCCATCACTTTTATTGGTTTTCAGCCGATGTGGGACGCTTGACAGCCAACTCTGAAGGGCCTACTACATCGCGCCTTCTTTTTATTAAAGCTTTCCATCACTTTCTTTGTTTTTCGGTCGATGTGGGACACGAAACTTGAGTTCTCTCTCTCAACTGGGGCTTTGAGAACTGTATCCTCATTCAAAATTCAATATATCTAAGTGAAACCCTCGTTATTGGTATCATTGTGACTTCAAAAAATTGATAATTCGTCATGTATATACAAAAATATATATTTAATATACAACGTGTCCCAGCGTGTCGGAATTCCTTTTTTTTTTAAGAATTCATGTGTCGGCGTATCGTGTCGTGTCGTATTGTGTCGTGTGTCGTGTTCTGTGTCCGTGTAACATAGCTCGTTCTTCCTCCTTCCTCCAGACTTGAAGTAGAAGACGTGAAACTTGAAGCAGCAAACTAGAAGTGAGGGTCAGCCAGGAACCGGTGCCGCCATAACGGGCGAGGCCAGCGACGGCACGCCGTCGCTGGGCGAGCTCAACCTTGTCTAGATCTAGCGAGGCCGAGCCACCCATGGCTTGGCGCAGCGCCACTACCAGAGAGTCAAGCCACGCCAACCCAAGGAACAAAACAAACGACCCACCAAAGGGAACTCCTTCGAGGTCTCTGAATTTTCTAGCATCCCCTCGTACACTCCGTCCAAATTTTCACCACCCTTCCTCGTCAAAAGTATTTGGATTTCCATCAGTGCCCTTTTAAGTCCAGCAACAGCAGAATTAGTAGCTCATAAGTTGCCTATCTCTGACTCATCTTCGGCATGCCCTTCTGAGTTCCTGAGCACCAAACACTCACAGACTTGGATTCATCACAGACTCGCCTAGCCAGGGGTGGCTTGGCCTCGTCAGATCTGGGAGAGGCTGAGTTGCCCAGCGATGGTGACACGGTTGGCCCTCTCTTTCAGTATTCTACTTCAAGTCCGGAGGAAGAAGAAGGAACGAGCAAGGAGAAGACGAGCAATAAAAAGTAATAAAAGAAAGAAAAGGAAAACAGAAAAAAAAAATTGAAAAAATTGAAAAAAATACTAAATAGTATTAAAAAAAAGTCCCGTCATCATTGGCCGGCGTCCACGTCAGTGCCGGCCGATCAAAATTGTCCGAATGAACTTAATTGGCATAAATGGAAAATGTTTAGGACTGAATCGGCACAAAAAAAGATTTAGGACTGAATTGGTATAAATGTAAAAGGTTTAGGACTGAATTGACAAAATTAAAAAGTTTTAGGACTGAATTGGGAAAAATATAATAGGTTTACGACTTTTTTTTACAGTTTTCCTTGATTTGGTCTCTTCGCCTTTGGTTGCCCGACAGACTGTTCCAGTGGTGCCTTTGGTTGATCTCTGTTCCTTATCCAATTGAAATTGATAATGAAATTGCTTCTATTTGGTTTAAATTTTAAAGATATCACTTGCACTAATCGAGTTCCTTATCTTTGATAGTATGATAATTCGAAAAAGTAAACATTTTCCAGTCCCCCACCTCAGCACTGAAGTAAAAATATGCTTTCGTAGCCCTTAAACCGGATCTCCCATTGAAGTTATGACACTTTTACTAATTCATGTTGCGTGATGACGTGATCATATCGGACGTCTTGGCTATCATCAATGGAACACCTCAAACTTCGCAATTACCCATATTCCATCCACGAGATGCTCAGTTATGCATACGATCATGATATTAAAGTTCCGGACACTGCAAAGGGGCTAAGTATCTCTCTATCCTCACACTTCTCATATGGAATTTTAGGGTGTGTTTGTTTAAAAAAAAAATATTTTTTCGGAATCAGTTTTTCGGGCTTTCACCCATTTGATTCACCGAAAAATGATTCAGTCAACAGAAAATATTTTCTGTTTCATGTACAAAATCAGAAAAGTGAATTCGCAATAAGAAAAAAACTTTCCTAAATTGCTCCTCTTTAATATTTTAATGTCTCTAATAATTTCATATCACGTTCTAAAGTTTATATTATTTTCTTTTCTTTCTTTTTTTCCTTCCTCCCTCATATGGCGAGGGAAAATATTCAACCTAGAGGATGCTATCTGTTCAATTATGCACGGTTTTAGTTCTGGGAGATAATCCGCCGGAATTGTTATAGCCCACAAGGATTCACAATTATTTTGGACATGTACAGTGCACATTCACAAGATTTTCTTTTATTTCCTTCGTGCAGTTGCTAAAGTCAAAGAATACAGTGAAGTGTTTCTTCACTCCGGTGGAAGCCGCACGACAGAGTTTTTTTTGCTCAGTGGACTCTGCGAAAAGAGACGAACAAGAGAGGAAGCGTAGGCCACAGTCGCAGTGACGTTCTCTCTTCGATCTCATGGACGAGTCCTGAAGACGGTCAATTTTTTGTGCTGGCGAGTTACATATATACATCCGATTGAGTTGTTTTTATTTGTAAATACTTTGAGATTAGGTATAATCTAGATGCGGGAATCATGAGTGTATTGAGCGATTGTAATTCCGATTCTCCTATTATAGTGGATTGTTCTTGCTGGCTCTCCCCGTGGATGTAGGTACCAACATTCGGATCGAACCGCGTTACATCTGGTGTCATTTATCGTTTCTCATTGATTTTCTGTGCTTTCTCATTGACGTACTTGCAAGATCCTATTTAATTTCCGCGTTAGTATTATAATAATTGGTATTAGAGCTGGAGAATCAGTTTTCTGGATTGTGATTTGGGGCTTTTGCTTATCTGATTGTTATCTGGATATTTGTGACTGCAATTATGTCTAGGATGAAAGATGAAATTGAGAAATTTAACGGGAGGAACAACTTTGGTTATGGACCCTCAAGATGGAAGCATTATTGACAACTCATGATTTAACAGAAGCATTGGAGGGCAAAGTTAAGTTGCCCGAATCGATAAAAGATGCCGATAAGGATGCGATGATGAAGAAAGCTAGAAGTCTAATTCTATTGAATTTATTGGATGATGATGAAGAAAGCTAGAAGTCTAATCATGTTGAATTTATCAGATGAAGTGTTAATAGAGGTAGGCGAGGAGAAGGATACCGAAGCATTGTGGGCAAAACTTCAATCGCTCTATGTAAAGAAGGGTTTGAACAATCTCTTGTACGTATATCAAAACCTACCTAGATGAATTTAATAAACTCATGATGGATTTGAAGAACGTCGGTAAGACTCTTACAGATGAAGAACATGGCATGATGTTGTTGACTTTTCTACCAGAGTCATGGGAGCACTTTATTGATTCACTGTTGCAAGGGCGTACTACAATTACCTTAGAAGAGGTAAAGTCTACATTGTTTTCTAAAGAGTGGCAGAGAAAGTTGCGAGATGACTGTTTGGCGTAGGATGTAGCGTGGAGACTAGTGATTCGATGTAGAGAGCAACATCGGGGGTCCAGTAGCAGTAGAGGTAAAAGCAGGTCTAAATCATGCCATAGAAAGTCTAGGGGATGCGTGAAATGCTTTGAATGTTACGAGGGTGGGCACATCAGGAGAGATTGTCCTAAGCTGAGAAACAGAGGTGATAAGCAGAAGGCCATAAGCAATGTGGTGAATATTGCTGAGGAGAGCACTAGTGATGTAGATACTGTTTTGTGTGTGACTACTGGTTCGTTAGGAGACGAATGAGTGCTAGATTCGGGGTTTTCTTATCATATGACGCCTCATAGGAACTGGTTTACTACTTACCAGACTGCAGATGATGGTAGAGTTCAATTAGGGAATAACGCAGCTTGTAAGGTTGTGGGGATAAGGACAGTTCGAATTCAAATGCATGATGGTGTGGTTCGCACATTGAATGACGTGAGAGCTCAAGAAGAACCTTATTTCTCTGGGTACACTCGATGATATCAGGTGTAAGTATACCGCTGAAGGTGGAGTGATGAAGATCTCTCGAGGTGCTATGCCAGTGATGAAGGAGAAGAAAGTAAGTTCTCTCTATCATCTACTAGGAGAGACTGTGACAGGAGCTGCTGCAGTTTCATTCGGTGAGTCAGATTCTGATTTAACTCGTTTATGGCATATGCGTTGATGGCACATGAGTGAGGCAGGTATGACGATGCTGAGTGATAGGGGGTTGTTAAAGGGTCAGAAGACAAGTAAGTTAAACTTATGTGAGCAATGTTTTTTTTGGGAAGTAGCGTAGAATTAAGTTTACTATAGGTATTCATTCGACCAAACAACCAATGGAATATATTCATTCAGATGTCTAGGACCCATCTCCGATTCCTTCAAAAGGAGGTGCCCGTTATATGCTGACCTTTATCGACGATTATTCCAAGAAGGTATGGGTATACTTTTTGAAGCACAAATATGATGTGTTTGATTGGTTCAAGAAATTTAAGGCATTGATTGAGAAGCAATCGGATAAACAGATCAAGTGCCTGAGAACCGATAATGGCAAGAAGTTCAGTGGTAAAAATTTTATCGAGTTCTGCGAGAGAGAATGGATTGTGAGACACCGCACAGTACTTGGGACACCACAACAAAATGGCGTGGCAGAACAGAAGAACAGAACTTTACTTGAGCGGGCTCGGAGCATGATATAGCCTATCGCATGCTGGAATAGGCAAGGAATTTTGAGCCGAAGCAGTGAACATGGCATGTTACCTGATAAATAGACCTCCATCATCTGCTATTGAGTGGAAGATTCCAGAGGAAGTATGATTGGGGAAACCTGTTGATTACTCCATATTACGAGTATTCGGATGTCATGTGTATACTCATGCTAGTGATGGTAAGCTTGAGCCGAGGTCGAAGAAGTGCATATTTCTGGGTTATGCACATGGGGTGAAAGGCTACCGGCTGTGGTGCACCGATCCCAAATTACTCGATTTTCTAATTAGTAGAGATGTGATCTTCGACGAGATTGCAATGCTTCAATAGAGGAGTCATGAGACACTACTTGCAGAGCAGCCATATCATGGTGTCAGTAGTGAGGTGGATCTTCAAATGGAAACTCTAGAGACCTCAGAGGTAACAGATGTTGAGACTGCAGATGAGACTGCAATTCTTGAAGTCGGTGATAGTGTACAATCAGCACAGCCGCAGCACACTCTAGCTAAGGGCAGACAACGAAGGCAAATTAAACCACCAACACGTTATGGTTATGTAGATAATACTTATGCTTTGACTGTAGGTGACGAGGTGAAAACAGATGAGCCTTCGTCTTACTCTAAGGCGATGGTTAGTTCTGAGTCATCGTAGTGGCTAGGAGCTATGAGTGAAGAGATGGAATCATTCCATCGAAATCAGACATGTGAGTTAGTTAAAGTACCCAAGAGCCAAAAAATTATCGGAAGCAAATGGGTCTACAAACGGAAAGAAGGCATTCTCGGTGTTGAGGCAGCGATGTATAAGGTGAGACTTGTAGCGAAAGGGTATACCCAGCGAGAGGGCATTGACTACAACGAGACATTTTCTCCTGTCGTAAGGAATACTTCTATTTGTGTTTTACTTGCCTTAGTTGCTACACAGGATCTCGAGTTGGAGCAGCTTGATGTAAAAACGACGTTTCTTCACGATGAGTTAGAGGAGCAGATTTACATGAGGCAGCCAGAGGGATTTGCTATTTCGGGTAAGGAAGACCATGTTTGCTTATTAAAGAAATCTTTATATGGGTTGAAACAGTTTCCTAGGCAGTAGTATAAGCATTTTGATGCTTTCATGGCTAGTCAGGACCACTCGAAAAGTCAGATATATAGTTGTGTTTATTTTAGGAAACTGGATGATGGGTCTTTGATATATCTGCTGTTATACGTTGATGATATGTTGATAGCAGCGAAAAATATGTCTCATATTGATGTGCTGAAGAGGCAGTTGAGTGCTGAGTTTGAGATAAAAGATTTAAGTGCTGCAAAGAAAATTTTGGGTATGTAGATTTTGCGTGACATGACTACAAGATTATTACGTTTTGTCTCAAAAGAAATATATTGAGAAGATTGTAGCACGTTTTAATATGCAGTCAGCGAAGTCTCTAAGTACACCATTAGCGAAGCACTTTAAATTTTCAGTTAAGTAATCACTGCAGACTGAGGATGAGGAGGAGCAATATGTATGCTATGGTATGCACTATGCATGATATTTCACAAGCTGTTAGTGTACTCAGTCGTTATATAAAGCGTCCTGGTAAAACTCATTGGGAGGCTGTGAAATGGATCCTTAGATATTTGAAGGGGACAACAGACTTGGCATAGTGTACCAGAGGGATAGTAATGGATGTGAAACCACTGGTTGTGTGGATTCTGATCATACGGGTGGCTTGGATGAGTGTAGGTCTTTAGCAGGGTATTTGTTTACGCTTGCAGATGGTGCAGTTGGTTGGAAGGCATCCTTGCAGGACCACGCTGCCTTGTCGTCGACTGAGGCAGAGTACATGGCACTAACCTTTGTAGCGAAAGAGGCGATATGGTTACAGAGTTTGCTTTTGCACTTTGGGTTAGATTAGAAAAGTGTTGACATACACTATGATAACCAATGTGCGATATTTCTGGCGTATAATCCTATTTATCACGAACGAACGAAACATATTAATATCAGGTACCATTTCATCCGAGATATCTTAGCGAAGGGTAAGGTTGTTGTGAAGAAGATAGCGACAGCATAGAACCCAGCAAATATGATGACGAAGCCTATTCGTTTGGCGAAGCTCAAGCTCTGCTTGAGCACTATTGACGTCTGCAGGGAGTGATCGCCCATTGGAGCGATGAGAGAGTAGCATGGATAATGAGCATTATGAATTGGTTTCAAACATCGAGTCAAGATAGAGAATTATTAAATTATGTCTTGAGTTTGATTTCGGTGCGAGGAATCTCAAGAATTTCACTTTCCTATTTATTTTTGGAAATTCTATGCACGGTTTTAGTTCTTGGAGATAATCCGCCGGATTTGTTATAGCCCACAAGGATTCACAATTATTTTGGACATGTACAGTGCACATTCACCTTGTGATTAGTGGGTCAACAAAAGAAAAAAAAGGGGGGGGGGGGGGGGGGGGGTAATCTTTGACTTTAGCAACTGCACGAAGGAAATAAAAGAAAATCTTGTGGGCCTCTCGCCATTATATAGCCGCACAAGAATACAGTGAAGGGTTTCTTCACTCCGGTGGAAGCCGCACGACAAAGAGTTTTTTTTGCTCAGTGGACTCTGCGAAAAGAGACGAACAAGAGAGGAAGCGTAAGCCACAGTCGCAGTGACGTTCTCTCTTCGATCTCATGGACAAGTCCTGAAGACGGTCAATTTTTGTGCTTGCGAGTTACATATATACATCCGATTGAGTTGTTTTTATTTGTAAATACTTTGAGATTAGATATAATCTAGATACATGAAACACGAGCGTATTGAGCGATTGTAATTTCGATTCTCTTATTATAGTGGATTGTTCTTGCTGGCTCTCCCCGTGAATGTAGGTACGAACATTCGGACCGAACCGCGTTATATATTATGTCCTTTATCATTTCTCATTGATTTTCTATGCTTTCGCATTGACGTATTTGCAAGATCCTGGTTAATTTCTGCGTTAGTATTACAACACTATCATTCCCAGAAATTTATTGGTTCACTTAGAACATATGTAGCCATTTGCATAAATGGATGGTCAAAGCAGGTGAATAAATCTCTTATTTCCTATGGAATGAAACTTGCCTGATCTTTTGTAATGACATGAGGATCTGAACCAGGATGAAAGAAACGAGGAGATTAAAAGAATAATGGCCTAGCGACCGTGATATGTAACTTAAGAAAAGTCGGCAAGTAAGTCTCCAACTTTCTACTGTATCTCATTCCAATTAAGAAGGAGACACAAGGAAGAATTGATCTGTATATTGGTAGATGGCTGAAGGAAGTCCTGACCACGTAACAAGGTATTGAGTGTTTAATCAATCTATTCTGGGACTCTAGTTTCTCAATTTTTTCATGCTTTCGGTGGAATGACTCTATGTTATGTTTAGATGCATATGCGTTGTTCGACTCTCTATTTCTTCAAACGGTCTCCTCAGGTTGCTTTGATAAGTGTAATGTCTCGTTTAAGCTCCTCAGACTGGTCAACTCAAAATTTGTCTGGACGTGGGGCTGATGTTTTTGCACACTAGTCCTGTTGATCAGCGGAGAAATCATCTTATAATAGGATGATTGAATCGAATGACCTATTGAAAATGGTCTTAAAGCTGTGATAAGATTTCAGAGAGATTTTGCAGTTGCTCCTAGAATGCAGGAGTTCTTCCGCATCGATGTTTCTGTTCTCTTTTCGGCAAATAAGAAAAGCAATAATGCGACAAAACACCATGGCACACCCACTACGGTTGGCTGTAAATCGCATCACGCGCTTATCCTCTGAGTACTTCCCATCTTTCTTTATTGTCTCCTTCCACGTCCTTCAAGGTCTTCTCCTGCCCCTTTTTTTAACCCATGTTTCCATCCTTGCTCATATCTCCTCACTAGGGCATCTTCAGTTCTCCTCTCAACATCGTTGCTAGATCGCGTAAGAGAGCCTTCGTTGAAGAAAAAAACAGTCCATTGTTGTGATTATGGAAAGTTGGGTTGAAATTCTATGGTATACTCGGAAGTTATGTGTGGATGAAAATGCTCTAATCGACATTGTAGATGATTTGGCTAGGAGTTGCAAGATTAAAGGAAAAAGAACAGGTTCTCTCCTGACAGCTCCACAAGAGCAAGATATTCAACTTAATTTCAGTTCCTAAAATTTAAACTTCATGACATGGAGAGTATTAATGTGTAAGTATATATATTAGGGTATTTCTATAATTGTGTTTCTTTATACCCTTATTGTAATTAGTCACTCATATAATACATATTATACAACCCTAATTTGGGTTGAACCACCATAAACACTCTATCATTATTTCTTTCTAACTCTAAACATCATCATGGATCAGAGCAGGAAAATGCATGTTCTTCAATATCTTTGCCTCAAATCAACACTTTCTTTGCTCTTGCCTCAATAATGCTCGATAAATCTACGAATTTTTCTTCTTCTCTACCATCTCTTTAGCCATCATCTTCTTTTTCTGTTAATCCTAATTTCTCATTACCTCTCAATAATATACCGCCCACTTTCAATTCTCCTTCTCTTTTCTCTACTACTCCGATCTCTGCTGCTGCTCAAATTACCACCGTGCAATCAGCATCACCATCTCTTGTTCTTTCCAACATCACTAATCTCATCTCCATTAAACTTGATGCAGACAATTATCTTTTGTGGAAATCTCAGTTTGAATTGATTTTAATCTGTAATGATTTGTTGTAATATGTGGATGGATCTTTTCCGTGTCTGCAAAGGCTTATCAATGATCAAAATGGTACTATGGTAGTCAATCCCTCTTATTCCATTTGGGTCATGACGGATCAATGAGTTCGCAGTTTGATTAATTCAACCCTCACAGTTGAGATTTTCCGTGAAGTTCATGATCTTCGGACTTCTCGGGAGATTTTGCTCGCTCTAGGGCAATGTTTTACTGATCAATGTGCGGCCAAAGAAATTGGATTAAAGCTTGATTTTCAGAACATTGTTAAGAAACTCGATCAGTCCATGCTTGATTATCTTCAGCATCTAAAGTCAATTGCAGATTCTTTCACCGCAATCAATTGCTTCGTCTTTGATAAGGACTTGGTGATTCAAGCCCTCAATAGGCTCCTATCAGAGTATGATCCTTTTATCACAATTGTCACGCCCTACTATTCTTTCCTTCAATGATATGTGGTCACGCCGTCTCATATAAGAAAAACGATTTCTTCGAAAATCAAATGCCTCATTTTATATGATATTCATCATGCTTTGATTGGACAATCCACTTCACCCAATTCACCGTTTCAACTTTCAAGGGAGTCACGATGGATATAATTTTAGGGGCCGAAGATCTAGTTGAGAACAAGGTGGATGGTTCTTGCGTGATCAACCAAATTAGAAAGCCTCCATTGATCAATTTAATTTACAGTCATTCTTTGTCCCCTATGCTGATCAGTCCTCACCTTCCTCTAGTCGGCCTCGTGGTGGTTCGAGGCCCTATGTTCCTCCATTCACCCATGGAGGCATTCTTGGATGTAGGTCTCATCTTTCGTATCATATCTGTAACAGAGTCAGGCACACTGCGCTACAATGTCAGCAAAGATTTAATCATGCATTCACCATAACTGATCTATCGGGCTCTTTCTCAACTCTCTCAATTGGTGAGACCTCTGATCCAATGTGGTATTTTGATAGTGGAAGTCGGCACACATGACTAGTGACATTGATAAAATTCTAAATCCTATACCCTTTTATGATTCGATAAAAGTTTCAGCAGGTGATGATTGCTTAATGCCTACTAAGCAAGTTGGTAAAGCTTTTTTGCATCATAATTCTCGATCTTTGATGTTATCGCCTATCTATCATGTTCCTAATCTTGCTTGTGATCTTCTCTCTGTCACTCAACTTTGCTGTAAAAATTCTTGCACTATTGATTTTAATGGTTCATCCTTTTCTTTGAAGAACGAACAAACCGGAAAAGTTCTCATCCAAGGTGATTCTTCTCATGGTCCTTATCCGATTTTCAATTTCCAATTCCTTGGTGTCGTCACTTGCATCCTATCATGACTTCTTCTGCTCACTCACTCTCTGGCGTGCTCGTCTTGGCCATCCAAATAAATAAGTTTTGAGTTGTGTTTGCAATTCTAGTTCTAAGTTGGTATCATGTGAGTCTTGTCTTGTGGGCAAATCTTAGCGATTGCCTTTTAAGTATGTTAGTCATTGTGCTTCCTTTCCTATGGTTGTAATTCATTCTGATGTATGAACGAGTCCCATTTTATCCAATTCTGATTTTAAGCATTTTGTGTTGTTCGTTAATGACTATTTTCGGTTCACTTGGATTTTTCTGATGAAAAATAAATCTGAAGTGCCTAGTAATTTTCATTGCTTCCGTTATTTTATCGAAAATCTGTGCAATGCCAAAATTAAATTCCTACAATAGAGGAGGTGAATATACCAATAATTCATTCTAAACATATTTACGTGAAAATAGTATTATTCAACGCTTTCTTGTCCATCTAAATGGTTTGTCATAATGCAAAATTAGACATTTAGTTGAAATGTCTCGAACCTTATTAATCCATGCTCATATACATCTTTCATATAGGATTGATGCTCTTCTTTCTGCTGCTTACTATGTAGTACCGACACCTCTATTGAGCCAGCGTATCAGTGTCGGACACCGACACGCGTCCGACACTTTCGGACACGCGTCCGACACGCAGTCAATGTGTGTCGGAATTCCGACACCGGTCAGTGCTTCCGACACATGTCGGACACGCGTGTCGGGAGTGTCCGACACGCGTGTTGGACACGCAAAAGCCCAGCCCATGAATGGGGAAGCATGGATGGCCCAAGTGTTCTTGCGGCCAAGTGTTCTTGCTAATATACAGCTCGAGGATTGTTTGATAAATTTATTATCAATGTGATAGTTTGATTGTTTTCTCCTTTCACTTGTTCATAAGCTCCTTTTGTATCAAATTAATATAATTGAAATATTCATAAAAATAACAATTTTTAATGTATATATAATATATATATTTAACATGATGTGTCCCCGACGTATTAGATTTTTCTATTTTTGAGAAATGGCGTGTCGACGTGTCGTGTCGGTGTCGGTGTTGCTATCGGTGTCGATATCGGTGCAACCTAGGCTGCTTACACTATTAATTGGCTTCTCACTCGTGTTTTATATGATATTTCCCTTTTTCATTGTTTATTTGGGTTCTTTCGAATTTTTGGTTGTGCTTGCTATCCTTTTCTTCTATCTTGTGTCTCCCATAAACTTGCATCTCATTTTACGCTATATGCATTTCTTGGGTATGCGTCGAATCACAAAGGTTATTGTTGCCTTGATTGATCAAGTGGTCATGTTTTTATCAGTCATCATGTTTGATGAAAATAATTTTCCCTTTTCACAAAGTCCTTCAACTCTTAATTCCGTAAATAATTCTTCCAATTCAATTCCTTTACCTATTGCTTTCTCCGATCAACTTATTCTTTCTTCTACCTCCTTTGAGCATCAAGCTCTTCTTCCACCTCTCTCGACTTCTCTAGCCCAATCTCTTTATTTACCTCTCTCCACCTCTCAACCTACCAATATGGTTCCAATTCTTTTTCACCTTCACCGCCTTTCCTTTCGACTCACTTATTGTGTCCCAACTTAACTTTGTTTTTGACTAAATTCCTCCTACATCAGATTCACAAATCCTCTCTGTATCTCCAACAAGCTCCTCCACTTTTGTATGTTCTCTTCCTACTTATCTTATGCAAACTTGGGCTAAATTTGAAATTTCTAAACCCGAAAAATTCTTTAATATTTATAATTCTTTTCACGAAGAGACACCGACTTACTATTCTAAGGTCATTCTTAACCCACGTTGGAAAGCGGCCATTGGAGATGAATTTAATGCCTTGGTCACTACTCACACATGGGATCTTGTACCACCTAACCCTTCTATGGATTGGTCACTAATCACACGTGGCATCCTTCTAAGGATTTAGTCAATTGTAAATGGATTTTTAAGATTAAAAAAAATTTCGATAGAACTATTGAACACTTCAAAGCTCGTTTAGTTGCACAAGGATTTAAGCAACAGACATGATTGGATTATGACGAGACTTTAGCCCAGTCATTAAACCCGCTACAATTCAGGTTATTCTCTCTATTGCTATTTCATCAGGATGGGCCATACGTCAACTAGATGTTAGAATGCATTCTTGCGTGTCATCCTTTGTGAGGAAGTTCACATGAGCTAACCTCTCGGTCTCTCTATTACCGAATTTCCGAATCACGTGTGCCGTCTCCAAAAAGCCATTTATGGTTTAAAGAAAGCTTCACATGCTTTATTTCTACGCATCAATAGTTTTCCTTTTTATTATCATTGGGTTTCATGTCAAATAAGGCTGATCCCTCGTTATTTGTTTATGCTTCTTCTTGGGGTTGTCAATATCTTCTACTGTATGTTGATGATATCTTTGTCACCAGTGATACACCTCATTTATTACGGTCTTTGGTTACTCGATTCTCGCAAGAATTTGCTATGAAGGATCTTAGACCACTTCACTATTTTGTTGGCATTGAGGCTCATCACCGATCTAATGGTATACTTTTATCTCAAGCTAAGTATATTGATAGTCTTTTGTGCAAGTTTGACCTTGTTAAGGTCAAGCCTATACCTACGCCCTTAGCATTGAAGACCATATTGTCTGTTGATGATGGTGAACTTCTCGCTTCTCTGACACTGTATCGATAGATGGTTGATGCTTTATAGTATGTGTCTATGACTAGACCTGATATTAATTTTGCTGTGAACTTGATTAGCCAATTTATGCATTAACCCATATTATCTTATCTGCAAGCCGTTAAGCATATATACCTATATTTAGCTGGCACATCCACCCATGGATTACTCATTGAGTGGTGTTTTCTCACTTCATTGACAGCTTATGCGGATGCCGACTAGGTTGGGTGCTTCCATATTCAACGGTCCACATTAGGTTTTCGTGTATTTTTAGGCACCAATCTTGTTT
Organism: Rhodomyrtus psidioides; assembly: GCA_021437785.1. Classification (NCBI taxonomy): domain Eukaryota; kingdom Viridiplantae; phylum Streptophyta; class Magnoliopsida; order Myrtales; family Myrtaceae; genus Rhodomyrtus; species Rhodomyrtus psidioides. The sequence continues at coordinate 4,486,597 of JAILYB010000027.1, read as the reverse complement.
CATGGAGTGCCAAGAAGCAATCCACTATGGCTTGTTCTATTACAAAGGCTGAGTATCATGCTGTCACTCATTGTGTTGCTGAGACCATTTGGATTTGGCATGTAGTTCATGAGCTTGAAGTCCCACTTTCTATTCCTCTCATTGTTTATTGTGACAACATCTTTGCTACATATCTTGTTCTCAATCTCATATTTCATGCTTGCACCAAACCCATTGAGTTGGACTTTCACTTTGTTCGAGAGAGGGTTGTTTCAGGTGATCTACGTGTTCGCTACGTGCCTACCGCGGATCACCTGGCAAACATATTTACAAATGAGTTACCTAGTTCGCGTCATTCACTATTGAGATCCAATCTCTCAGTTGTTACATCTACTTCGGATTAAGGGGGAGTATTAATGCGAAATTATATGTATACCCTCTGCAATTGTGTTTATTTATACCTTACTGTAATTAGTCATTCATATAAATATATATTATACAACTTTAGTTTGGGTTGAAACATTATAAACACTATGTCGTTATTTCTCTCTGACTCTAAACATCATTGGAGAGTGACTTGTTTCGTAGGTTTACTGTCAAGCATTTGGCATTAATACTATTACATGATGTGTCATCAATACTTCAATCATTACAACACTAACTAAACTTGTCTAGTTAATATCAATTATGAAAATCACCAACTAAAGAAAAAAAAAATGTCCTTAATTGTTGCTTGTGCCTTTCACTTTCCCGCCAATTTTAGCTGGATCTCCAGTCAAAGTGCATGTCATTTTTGGCTAATTCACCGTTATTTTTTTAGGGTCTGTCTTTTCATAACAATTATGCACAGAGAAAATCCATAGTAAGCACAGATAGTAAGGAAAGGTAGTTTTTGCTTATCAAAATTAGATAGTGAAATTAAACAAGCGGAACATAGAAGAGAAGGGAAGGGGACCATGCACGGTGATGGTGAGAGCTTCAAGCACTACACTGCCCACGACAAAGGCGTGCAATAGAGGCAACATTCTTCGAGTGCTGTTTCACAAGTTTTTTCACAGTCGAATCCATCTTCTTCCTCGAGAGCTCATCAAGCGGGAGACCTACATCAAGACCACAGAACAAAAGGATGAACAGATTTGGGTGCCATATTATATTGCAATGCAAAAGAATGAAATGCAAAATAAACATCTTGGACCAACAGCAGTTTCAAGACAGAATTTGTAAGCAGAAAGCGCAAATATTGACGATAATAATTGGTTTTAATGGGAAAAATATAATTGTTTATACCTTGCACGATGGTCCATTCTCCATTTCGACAAGTTACCGGGAAGGAAAAGATGAGGCCAGCAGGTACATTGTAAGAGCCATCAGAATACACACCCATGGAAACCCACTTACCCTGAGAAATTGCAGTCCAGAGAACAAGAGTTCAGAAAAAAAAAAAAAAAAAAACAAGCCTAACTCTTAAGCTCAATGATATCGAGTAAAAAGGAGAAGGAAAAAGATAACAGTACTTCTGGAGTTCCAAGCACCCAGTCACGGATTTGGACGCAGGCACCATAGGCAATACCTCTTGCCCTTAAATCCCACCGAGATTTAGTAATTTCAACAGTGCGTTTTTGGAAATCAGTAACAAAACCCCCATTCAACCTTCAGCAAACAAACATTTTTGAAAATTCAGAAAACTTATACCATAATACCAACTAAATCTATTAATAATCAACTCAAAGACCGGTTTTCTCACCACCCATCTTCATTAATGAGTTCACGCACAGGACATTCACCAGATGGTTTATTAACCATAGCATGGTTGGCATCAGGATATTGACTTGACGAGTGATTTCCCCATATGATGACATTTTTCAGATGACAAGGCGGAACATTTAATCTCTCTGAGATTTGACTTACTGCCCGATTATGACCGTCCCTAGTGAGACAAGTAATGTTTCTCTGAGGAATAGATGGTGCAAATTCCTTCACAATCAATGCAAGCGTATCTCCAGGATCTGCGACGACCAAAACCTGCAGAAGAAAGAGAAGATAGAGAGGTCATGTTTGTGTATTGTTTCAAGCATCCCTCGATGAAAATAAGTTATATAGACACTTTCATAGAAGATAAACCTACGCAGGTCATGAACTTATGGTTTATAATATACGCTTTTTGCAATATCATACTGCCATAATTTCCATGCATCATCGACCAACGGTTATCTCGAGACATTGCCGTGAAATGTTGTATCTATTAACCTATTAGTCAGCCAAGAATTCGTGCAGAGAAAATTAAAAGATTTCAAGAAGGAAAGAGATTCCGCCTATTTTGCAAATGAACATACAGAGTTGCATCTGTTTACCCAATTAGGCAACAAAACTATCGTGCTGAGGAAATTATGAGATTTCAAAAATTAAAAAATAATTTCACCTATTTTCAAATTAAGTCATCCAAAGAAATGGGAAGGAAAGAAAACCAAGTTTCCAGACCAAATGCACAATTTCGAAACTCCGGCGATTGGCGCCCCAGGGTCCTATCCTATTTATAATTACTTCAAGTGAAAAGACATGAGGAATTCACAAGCATGCCAGAAGGTCAAAAGTTCGTGTAAATCGACAGCTCCATGTAGGCCAAAAATTACCTTGCAATTGGGAGCTGCATGCTTTTCTAAAGCCTTAGCTTGTCTCTTGTAAGTTTCACAACTATTCATCATCATTCCTGATCTTGCAGTTTTGGTGTTCCCTGGAAACTCTCCTATTAGGATTGCAAATCCAACACCTTTGCATGCCTGCTCAACGTTGTCTGTCATAGCCAGACCTGATTCAAGTACCACATTAAATCATCCTATTATTAGAATTTATCATCAAATACAACATGGAAACTATCAAGTCCAAGGCAAGCACCATCAGCTTAGTGGTAACAGAGAAGCCACGCGAACCTTTAAGGAGACCGAGAGGGAAATAAGATTCCGTCAATACATTCTCAATAGCTTCCAGATACTCTACATTAGTCGGACTATAAAGCAGGTGTAGAATAACAGGCTGGTCATCGCCCAGCATATTTCCGCAAGTGATCAAATGAGCGAGATCTTCTGCAATTGCCCCTGCATTGCCAAACAAGGTCTCTCATCTTTGTGCATAAAAAAAATTGGAAAAGTTTACTAGATTCAATCGGACGCATCAAACTTCTTTCGTGGGTAATCCACATTCGTGCTCAAAAAGTAAATTGAAATATGCGGTAATTAGTAATTACAGTATGAACAGATGGGGTGGCATATTACAGCACCTGTAGGTTATTACTTATTAGTAAGAGATTGTATCTTTAAATGGGAAAGAACAGGTATATCTGAAATAAAGCTGAAAAAAGAAAAAAAAAAAAAGGTTAAGCTAGTATGATTCCACCGAAGCAATCAAAACTGAGGAGAGAAAGTTCATAGTTTGCTACTAAACCAAGGTACACTCAGCTTGCTTATTCTATTGGCGATGTTAAGAGATACAAATAGAAGATAGTCCTATGGAATTAATAGTTTTTAGGAAACAGCATACCTCTATAGTCTATAACTAACACAATAGGGCAGAAACAACCAAAACTGTCAATTAAAATCGCACAAAGTCAGGATCCATCCTCACAAATTCCAATTTTACATTGAAACCAGATCTGACGCACAAAAGCCTTCGTATTAAAACCTCACAAATAGCAGGATCTCGATACTAAATATTATTACGTTCGACTACAATCAAACAAAAGAAATATCGCCGCGTCAAACGGTCCACGACACAGGTTCAGATTTCTAAATACTCAGATAACAACAAGAGATTAAAAAAAATAAAAATAAAAATTGAATCCGACCATACCGCCACCATCAGTAACGAGAACTCGGACTGCTTCCTTCTTCGCCATTGATGGATCGGAGATATAGACGGAGAGAGAGAGAGAGAGAGAGAGAGAAGATTTCAAAGGGAAGACTGAGACCGGAGATTGGGGAGTTCAAAGCTTGCCGTATGGGTTTAATGCATTGGGTTTAGAATCTAATTAGAATACGTTATTGTTGCCTATTTGAACTCCGATAATGCTTCTAAGATTGGAAAGAGATCCTTGGGATTATCTCTTTCATTTAGGATATAGAAACATTCTAAAATATATATATTAAAATCTGAAGAGTAGAAAAGAGTACTAAAGTCAATTAGCGTGCCGTCGTTGGGTGGTGACTGTTGTCACCTAATAGTGTTTTTTCTCTCATCTCATGCTTTATTTCGAGTACTTGAACACCACCGCTTGGTGGCTGTCATCCTTAGCGTGCCCCGCTGAATGGCGGCCACAGTCCCTAGGCAACGGCGATGCCAACTACCATGTTGGCAGTCGCCATCACCTCGCACAGCCCTTTCCTCTCGCTGTTTTATGCCACATCCGTCGTTGTGTGACCAAAAGCTCTTCTATATGATTCTTTATCTATTCCAATTTGCTCTTCTTCTTTTTCCCTCGAATCATATTTGATATGTACCGAACAATCACTCGTGTAGTGTGTGTATCAAGAATGACTAGCCATCAAACAAAAGAGAGTAAGATATAGAAAAATACTGTCCTACCCGATTCGACCAAGTATATAAACTGCGGGTATTTTTGAATTTTGGTGCACAATGTAGCGAAGTGGCTATTGTTGTTGGGGTTAGTTTTGGGATATTCGTTGCACAAGAGTAATAGTTCGCCATGTTCATGATTTCAGGCGCATTGGATATATGTTTGTTAACTAACAGGCTCGAATCTCTCCAACCCACACCCCCCCCACCCCCCCCCCCCCCCCAAAACCACACCCACAAACCAAAAAAAAAAAAAGAAGAAGGAAAAAGTTGTAAAGGGTATTTTTGTAGATAATAGGAAAGGTCTATCTTCATAATTAATTAATACATCAGGCAAGTCAAATTAGTAATCACCATTGAAGGTGTTGGGTCTACACGTAGGCTGTAGCTGTAGCTGAGTGGATAATACCCACAAACATTTTCTTCCATTTTGTTTAAGTGGATAATACCATTTCTGGTATCCTTTTTATTCCGTTTTAAAAGCAGTCCATGTGGAAAAAAAAATGATAGAAAGGATAGATCTTAAACAAAATGGAAGAAAAGGCAGAACAGTGTTCTGGAAATTTATCTCAAAGAAATTTCCAAATGATACTACAAATAATAGCAAGGAAACCCAAAAAAACTGAAAAAGTAAAAGATACTGCTAGAGATAATTACTATTTAGGATATTCTAGATATCTTCCGATTGATTTAGGTGTCAACGTCAAGCAAGTCATTCGCAATCTATATAAAGGGATTTGGAGTAAATTAGCTTATGGTGCTTGTATCCAGCAATAACACCTAGAGTGGGTGAATAGGTGATTTAGAACAAGATTCAGAACAAAAACGTGCAATGGTCTACACACAGTAGAAAGAGTTTAGAGAAAGAGAGAATTGCCCACAAAGTTTATAGTGGTTCGGCTTATAAACCCACGTCTACTCTCTAGATTCCACTTGATGAATCTTTGAAAGGTGACAAGTGATATCACACTTTTTCGTTCTTACAATACCTCTCAAAGATAAGTATTTTGCTCTCGATAACAAGCATATGAATTTGAATCACTCAAACACTTTGAAATTCTAAGTTCTAATTTATGGGTATACACAGTCCGGTTGCACCGTTGCACAGCTCTAATTTCCTATAAGTTAATTCCAAGACAACAATTTGAATATTGATAATATATGAGATTTTTCTCTATGTGAGCGAATATCTTTTGAAGATAACTCCTATCCCAGCGTTTGTATCCTTGGAAGATGGATTCTTCCTTGGTAATGAGTCAAAGAAGCATCCGTACCCTTGGCTGGTAATATTCTATAGGCCTTGGTGGCGAGCTTCTCCTATCCCAAAGTCCTCTATCCTCAGCTAGTGATATTCTGTAGGCTTTGATGGTGACCTTCATCAATCCCAATCGTGATCCATGGTTGGTGATATTCTGTATATCTTGAGTGCGATAATAATCTCTATTGTATTTTTCATTTCCCCATCGACATCATTCAAAACGGTATTTGCCCATCCCGTGCACGCATCATATGCCACCGAAAGGCGGCCACAGTTCATAGGCAACGGCCACGCCAACTAACATGTTGGCACTCGCCATTACTTCACAGAGTCTTGTCCTCTCGCTCATTTTTATGTCACGTCAGTTGTGTTATCCATTCCGATTCGTTCTTCTTTCTTCTTTTTTGCTTGAATCGTATTTCACGAATATACCGAACAGTCACTCGTGTAGCGTGTGTATATCATCAAGCACGACTAACCATCAAACAAGAGAGTAAGATACAGAAACCCAATTGATGGAGTGCTTCAGAGACAATCCCTAATTGTTAAAGCAAATCATCTTCTGTATTGCACTTTATCTCCTTCTGAGTATAGCAGAATTTCTTCGTGTGCTACCACTAAGGAAATCTGGGATCGACTCCAAGTAACCTTCAAAATCATTGATCGTATGAAGGAAACCATGCTGAATCTCCTAATCGAAAACTACGAGATATTCAAGATGAAATCTGATGAGATCGTGTTTGAGATGTTCACAAGATTTATGACCATCATTAATGGTTTTGCTCGCCAAGGAGATGTCTTCACTGATATTGAGAAAGTCAATAAATTACTAAGATCTCTTCCAAAGAGATGGAGTCAAATGAAATAACTGCTTGAAGACCTAGTCAAAAAGAGCTCGTGGGAGATGATAGATATGGCAGCTATCGACACGCTAGAAGTCACAACCGCTGAAGGGCAGTTACCTACTCAATCATTATAAATACCACCAAACATCCATAGAAGAGCCCCGAACAAATCAATAAAATTTATTTTATCTTTACTTATTGCACCGCACTTTATTTTCCTTAGTTTGTAGCTTTCAAATTCTCGTCGTCCAATCAAACTCTAGCGTTTATCTTTACTTAGATTCTATGCCATCGAGTCAAACTTTGGTGTATTATCTAGGCGTGTTCAAGTTTTGTGGTCGAGTTAGAATCCATCATAGTTTTGTGTGTGTTTGGTTCGTTATCTTTTGAGAAGAATTGTGCTCACCAAGCCGACCTGTCGAGTTAAACACCGGTTCAGTTCACATTTGTGTAATTTCTTTCGAATTCTCCTGTATCAATTTCCATTGAATTGTACTTGTTAAGTCTCTCCATCAAGTCAATGTTGAGACTGCATTTATGTAATTCTATCGGGATCTTTGCAAATTTACGTGTTGATTTTTTGACTATATGAATCTCTCCTGTTCAAGATACCCACAAGACCCTTTATCACATTTAAAAATTGAAAAACGAATTTCGATGAAAGATATTTTATCACGGGAAAATTTTGGCGAAATAATTATGCATTGTGATCATAAATCAAGGCATAAAATAATTCAAACGCAGAACAATAACATGATTTGCAACTGAGCGCCAACTGTTTATTAAGCTAAATTGAAACTGAATTCGCAGTGTTTTAACAGAATAAAATGGGCACTACTAATTCAATACGCTCTCGAAATCACATGGTGTGTTTGTTTTATGAACTAGCTTGGCTGTTTCCCATACCGATTAAAACCCATAGTTAACCAGATTGCTTACACTTCCCACAAAGATAGAGAGAGGTGGAGAACGTGTAACTGAAGTTGAGACCAAAAAAAGCGGGCAAAAAACATGGGATCTCAATGACAAAGTGATGACAAAAGACAAGGCATTTTTTATGATTGGTTTGATAACTAACAAGGAACATGATGATTGTTTTTTTTTTTTCAAAGAACCGTGTAATGATCATGATGCAACCAATTAATTACGTATCAAGATGGATGCTAGAATTTCTCAGAAATGTAATATTTGGAAAGAAACATATCTCAAGTGTCAATATTTATGTACGACGTTTACTTTGTTATTAATATTATTTTTTTTTGGATCAATTAAGAGCCAAATCAAGAGGGGGGGGGGGGAGGGGGAAGAGGAAAGCGAGAAATTTCAGCGACATCACCAAAGTTTGCACTTAAATAATCTTTTTTTTTTAAAATGGATACTTAATTGATCAAAAAACGATTATTTTAGTGCCAAATCAAATAAAAACGATTACTTTAGTGCTAACAGTAAAAAATTCCGGCAATCTCACCGGGGTTAGCACTTAAATAATTATTTTTCAAAAAAATTGGCACTTACATGATCCTAAAAAAAATATTGGCAACAAAGGACACATCATACATAAATATTAGAACTTGAGTTGTCCTTCTGCCATAATATTTGTATCATGTGACATACTGACGTGGCGTTATACTAATATAATTTAGAATTTTTAGGTACTATGAAAATTAAAAGTATCCAATGAAAGAAATATTTTGTTGTTATTTTTTGGGTTTGGTATACATTCAGAGTAAAAGTCTTGTTGTAGAATAAAAAGTCCACAGTCCATGATCTATGACATTTTTCTTTTCTAATCAGAAGTCTCTCCTAACATCACTAGTCAGAGATAAAAAGTTCAAATCCCCAAGAAAAAAATATATTTTTTATACTTAATGGACAATTTTATCGCAATCGTTGAAACATTTAGAAAACACAACATTTTACACTTAGAAAAACAGTTTAACACGATTTTCCAAACGTCTCAAATATAAACATGACCTTTTACCCAAGATACCTTTACTACGACTTCTCTGACATCTTAAAGAAAGAAAAACATTTTTCGTGAGAGGCAATTTGCATCCCTTAAGGTTTTTTTTTTTCCTTGAAAGATCGTTCGACGTCAACAACGATTTGTAACATTGCTACCACATTCTTGCACATAATCCTTTTTTCAAGACGAGGCGAGGCGGCACTGTAAACAGTCGACCCTATTCATTTGAGTTAGTACTGCATCTTTGATTGTCCCTGTTCATCGACTTAAATTACGATGAAACTGTTGGATCATGTGAGCATATTCGGTTAGAGTATAAGTTAATGTATGTATGTTCTACTTTAGTGATTTTCATCTAAACATTTGTTAGATCGAACCTAAAAAACAACATGACATGGCTGTGAAAATCGTCAGAACCAAACATGTTAGCATAAAATAGAAAAATTGTTTGGGTTAACTTAGGACTTGGTTGGAGTTTGGTTGATTTTGATGGTTGAACAACTAGCAATTTTCAAGCATGGTACAGATTATTTACTTTCCCTAGTACCAGATTAGATCTATTTTGGGTGGGATGGGTCGTTTGGATCATGGACCCTCAACTTATATTCAATGGTTTGTGTGATATATGTGGGCTGCTTAATAAATAAACTATGGAACGGAAAAACCCTAAATTAGTTGTAATTTGCAGTATAGTTAGAAAATGATGAGTTATACCGGGAATCAGCATGTGGATTGTCTAGAAAGTGAATTGGTCAAATGTGAATGTGGATTGAACCATCTACGAGGAAAATTACCAAAAAAGTGGAAAACATGTTGTAATTGTGCAAATTCAGTCTTTAAATCTTTTTTTGTGCTAAGTTAGTCCATTTAGTTAGTCAAAACTGAAGTGACAAAATTTCAATAATATTTTAGTTTTTTTTATTTCTTTCCTTTTATTTCTTTCGTATTTTTTTCCGAGCTTGTCGACCACTATGCCAAGGCGCGAAGCCCTCGCCCCTCCTAGAGGCCGATGAGATCTGGCGACCATCGCCGGCCACAAGGGGAAGGAAAGTAAAAACGAAATAAAAAAATTATTAAGATTTTACCATGTCAACATCGACAATGCCACGTCATCGTCGATCGATCAAATGGTTTGGACTGACATACATGTAAAAATTCTAGGATTGAATTGGCTAAAAAAATGATTTATGATTGAATTGACGCAATAAAAATAAGTTTAGAACTTTTTTTGTTAATTTTCCCATCGTCTATAACCCATCCAATGTTGGAAGAATTCAACATGGCATTAGTATAACCCCTATAAACTTCAAAAGGATGATATAAACACCCAAGACATCTGTCTTAAGATTATTAGACAAGATACATATATTCCATATTCTGTCTAAAGCTTGTTGTGCAAAAATCACAATGGCACTAATAAAAGCAGGCAAATAGTCTCAAAAAATAATCCTATCTTAAGACTATAGAGCGAATTATAAGATGGCATTGGTATAAACATCATACACTTCAAATGAATGACATAAACACCAAAATCTCTGAAACTAGATTGTTGGCACAAACTTCAGTTCAAGGTTGACAGAGGCACAAACGTTTAACTAATAGAGGCATCATCGCTGAGTTGGCAGAGACATAAACTCTCCATTGGCAGAAGCATGTTTGATGAGTTGGCAGAGGCATAAACATTGTGAACAGTGTACGAACAGACACCGAAATCGAAATTATAACTGAACAATCTAAAAGAATAAAATTGACACAAATACCGAGGCATGCCTACACAATCTTCTTAAGATAGATTCGCCCCCTCCCGTATGTGCTTTGAGGTTTCATGGGCGTGTATTTCTTAGGATACAATGGTAAAACAGTTACAGAGGCAAGCACAACACTCCATAACTCTCGGTGAACTTGAACCAAATGGGAACACCATCAAACACAATGCATATGCAAATCTATGTCCTCTGACTCCTCTAACTTCTCTTACTCCTCAATCTAGAATGGGAGGTCACCTATATATAGGTCAAGTGGGTTATTTCGAAAATACAAGTAGTAACGACTAATTAAATATGTCGTTATAACATTAATCTCGTGACAGCAAAATAACAGTGGCTTTGCCGTTATAGTAGCAATGGCTCTGCCCGTTATAGTAAAAAATGGCTCTATCGTTATAGTATGTAATTCTGTAACTGCCGCATTTAATGCTATTAACTTGTTGTTACTCAAAAGTGTTCTTTTGAGAAACAATTTCTCATTTACTCACTCATCAAAATATTTCCTTTTTCCAACATCCAAACTCAACGCAACCCAACCCAACCCAACCATTAAATATGATGGAGGGCATGTTTGTTCTTCTTCTTCTTCTTCTTCTGGCAGTACCGCTTCAATTCAACACCCTTCCGATATTAATCTAGTATGAAAATCAGAATTCTATAGCATGAAAAATCACGATTCCGGGAGAATGCAGAGGTGCAAATGTCAGAAAAAGGGTTGAAAAGAGCATTGAGTGACAGGATCTGGCTCCCATGACTTACTCAAAAGTAAGTCATGGTGACTTACTTTTCAACTGATCCGTTCATTCTAAATGAACGGATCAGATGACGCCACGTCATCTCGGGTTGAATTTGGAATTTTTTGAATTTAAAAAAAAAAGGGAGAGCCTTTTTCATTTTCAAATACCCTCTCTCTCTCTCTCTCTCTCTCTCTCTCTCTCCTCCGTCGACTCAATTCCTCTCCTCTCAGGCTAAAGGATCTTTGCTCGCTCTCTCGCGCGAGCGGGTTGCCTGAATCCCTGGCTGCCGACCTCTCTTCGATTCTTCACCGGAGCTGTGTCGGGCTCTCTCTCCTTCACCAAAAGACGAAGATGACGCCATTCCCCTCTATGCTCTCTCCCTCCCACAGAAATCCCAAAATCGACGCCGGTGACGGTGATTCTCTCCCTCCCACCCAAATCAACGCCCGACGCTCTGGGGTTTGAAGGCGACGGTCGTTCTCTCCCTTGCACCCAAATCCACGCCCGACGCCCAAAACCCAGCAGAGACGACGCCCTGCTCCTACGCTCTCCCCCCAAATCGAATGGTCCGATGAATGCGGCCTCCGCTTCCGCCTCGTCCTTTGCCTCCGCCGCCAAATCGACTGGTATCGAGTAAGAAAAACATGTTCTTTTTGCCTTTTCCTTCTTTGCTTGTGTGTTTGGCTGAATCTACATGTTTGGCTATTAGGAAGATTTTTTGTAGGACTTTGATGACTGCATGATGAAATGGCCTGGACTGGTCGCTACTGTCCCCTTTGAACAGTTTTTCCATGCCGAGATGCACAAGCACTTAAACCGATTCTTTGTCACTGGATTTTGGGTTGTCGTCAGTTTCTCTTTTTTTATGTCAAAGCATTCCTATTGGAAATTCGAGGCAGATGAAACTACTGCAAAAATTGCCAGTCGAATTGTTTGTCACGCATGTTAGATTACAATCTCTATTGGGAGCAATCTAGACATTGATTAGTTGAGGGACTGCCTAGTTAGCTTAGCATTCATCAACTACAAAGTTTTGGAGCCCTTTATGTATCAATCATTGATATGCAAGCAGCATAAACATCTTAGTATCCTGGAAATGTATGTCGCTGAATTTTGTGTTATCCTGAATAGTGAGAAGGATGCCATCACGGTGAGCACTTTTCAGTTAGATTTTCTCGTTACTATGAGTGCATCTTGATCATTTCTTCTTTGTATGTTTCTTTGTTGGGGTGATGATTGTTTGTGAGACATGGCTTGGAGTCGAAGTTGTTACCCAGAATTCATAGGCCTTTTGTTATGCATTTTATGAATGGTCGATGCCCGGCATGATTAATTGGTTGTTGATAATGGCATTGTTGATGACTCTGGTTTTCCAGTTATGGATGGTGGCCGATGGTTTTCTGTTTGAGAGTGTATTATTGTAGTAATTTTTCTGCTGATTATCTTCTCTGGGTGTAATCCTGTTATCTTTGGGTTGTAATTCTGTCTAATTCTTGTGTTGTACAATCAACTACATTATAAGCCTGTCTTCATGGGAGTTAGTTGCATTCGAATGGACCATCTTGCTTTAAGAAATGTTTGTATAGCTATTACTTAGGTTGCACTTTGTTTACCAATGAAAAAAGGCAAAATACAACTTGTTGAGATTTCTTTTACTGATTGTACTTGTTTCTCATGTATACTGTGTGGCTTTTACTCTTTTGGATAATTTTCTTGTGATAATAGAAATATTAAGTATAATTCTTGTGTATCCATCTACCTTTGTTTTAGCAGTTGAGTCTGATAGTTGTTAATCCTTTTTATCTCTTGGTGACACAGTGAATGTTTTGACAAGTCGAAGGACAATTGGTAAGGCCTTTTTCGAGCTGCTGACACTCATTGGAGCGAGTATTCTTCAAGTTTACCTCCGTCGTCTATTTGAAAGGAAGCTTGGAATGTCACGAATTTGTTCTCATTGAGTCATATAAGCAATTGAATGAATTGCCAGATATTTGTACTTCTTCAACATAAGAGCACACATCTTCCCACTCTTTACCGTACATGTACAGAAATTGATCTAGTGAGAGATTTTTGTTTTCCTTTAGAACGAGCGATGGATTGATTGTTCGGATTAATCTATTATATGTTAAGGAATATAAAAACTTATGCTTCTTATATCTTAGCATATTCGATGGACTCTTCCTTTGTGTTTTTTTTAATTTTTGTTTGACATCGCTACTGGATTTTAGATACCTACTGTAATATTATCTATGACATACTCAAGCATGTCGATGTAGATGGTTTATATAGCTTTACCTTCACGGTAACTAAGGGCAACTTATTAAATATGTCGTGCATGGTTTGGTTGGTTGCCTGGTCAGCCCGGATGCATCTCAACATTTGTTTGGATTGTGATGCTGATTTTTTTTTGTCCCTATGATAGTTACCTCACCAAAATAATTGTCATTTGGGTAGCACTGTTCATACTAGAGTTTGATGTCATGGACACTTGTTCCCGCTTCATCTTTGGATGCCTTACTTTGCTGGTGGTAGAAATTAGTGCACTATAACATTTTCAGTTAGCTAACTATACTAGACCATTTCTTAAAAATTGTAAGTGTCTCCTTATGCATTTGCTTATATCATGATGCAAAATGCGGATAGGAAGTGAGACAGCATATAGTAAATTCAGCATTGTACCCTAGTTCATGTAGCCAACAAGCGAGGAAGTCCTAGTCGCCACATTTTCACCTTTGGCTACTTGGCACAACAGTGTCATCAGATTCAAAACAAATGCATGCTCAACTACATATCCATCCATAACAGTTGAGGAAAAATTAGAAAAAGAGAGTTCACGAAAAGATAATGCGATTGTGTCCATTACAGCTAGCAAAATTACAAGTTCGAACCATCTACTTTCTCCAGACTAAAACAAAAAATAATAGACAAACAAAACCCAGCAAGACATTTAAATGGTGCACATTATGCCTCAATCCGTGCACATTATGCCTCAATCCATGCCCATTCTCATCGGTCTTCTTGAGTTAATCTTTCAAATGCTCAAGCAAATACTTCATGTTTCTTATCTGATGTTGTCTTCAAGTATCGCAGGCGGAGCCTTCGTGATAAAAGGCAAACATCAAGAAAAGAAGTAATCCGTTCTGCCTTCACAATTATAGTAGACCTTCTGTCTGTTTCCCGTAAATTTCAATATTCTCACGGCAGATCCTTACCACATTTATACCTTTTATTGAAAGATCAATCCACTCTAACCACTCTCGTTCATACTAGATGAAGACATCATATACCTGCAAGATAAAAATTCTATTAAAATTCTGTTAAAATGTCATACAATGTGCACAAAAAAAAAACAAGGAGGAATGTAAAATATTACCTGTTTGTTGTTTGCCTCAACAAAAATTGAGCTAAATAAATACTCAAATCTACATAATAAATGCCAAGAAGCGTTGTTTTGTCGGTCATAATCGTGTCCATCATCAGTTTATCGGCCATATCTTCCACTGGAAGTTTCACCAACGCCATATATCTCCAAAAACTTTTCAAAATTACCCAACAGAATAGTCTGAACTACAAAACACCTGATCGGAATATATTCCTAAGCTGCCAAACAGCAAAGAGAAGCAAATTGAATAAGTTCAGTACCGAATACGAGGATCCAAATAAAACATTCCAGTCTAGAGATGAATGGGCGATTCATCTATATGTACATATGGGAACATATATGCTCAGTTTATGACATTTGAAATTCACTTGCAATGGGAATATCATATATGTGAAAGCATACATTTCCAGGATACCAAGATGTTTATGCTGCTTGCATATTAATGATTGATACGTAAAGGGCTCCAAAACTTTGTAGTTGATGAATGCTAAGCTAACTAGGCAGTCCCTCAACTAATCAATGTCTAGATTGCTCCCAATAGAGATTGTAATCTAACATGCGTGACAAATAATTCAACTGGCAATTTTTGCAGCAGTTTCATCTGCCTCGAATTTCCAACAGGAATGCTTCAACATAAAAAAGAGAAACTGAGGACAACCCAAAATCCAGTGACAAAGAATCAGTTTAAGTGCTTGTACATCTCGGCATGGAAAAACTGTTCAAATGGGACAATAGCGACCAGTCTAGGCCATTTCATCATGCAGTCATCAAAGTCCTACAGAAAATCTTCCTACTAGCCAAAGATGTAGATTCAGCCAAACACACAAGCAAAGAAGGAAAAGGCAAAAAGAACATGTTTTTATTACTCGATACCAGTCGATTTGGCGGCGGAGGCAAAGGACGAGGCGGATGCGGAGGCCGCATCCGTCGGACCATTCGATTTGGGGGGAGAGCGTAGGAGCAGGGCGTCGTCTCTGCTGGGTTTTGGGCGTCGGGCGTGGATTTGGGTGCAAGGGAGAGAATGGCCGTCGCCATCAAACCCCAGAGCGTCGGGTGTTGATTTTGGTGGGAGTGAGAGAATCACCGTCACCGGCGTCGATTTTGGAATTTCTATGGGAGGGAGAGAGCACAGAGGGGAATGTCGTCATCTTTGTCTTTTGGTTAAGGAGAGAGAGCCCGACACAGCTCCGGCGAAGAATCGAAGAGAGGTCGATAGCCGGGGATTCAGGCGACCCGCTCACGCGAGAGAGCGAGCAGAATCCTTCAGCCTGAGAGGGATCGGGATCCCCTGACCACAGGGAAATGGTCAGGGGCCTGCCCACAATTGATCTCAACCGTCCGATGCAAACGGATGGCTGGGATGAAGCCACGTCATGCGAAAGAGAGGAACCAAAATTTGGGTGCGATCAGCGATACGTGGCAATAGGGCCCACTTGCCAAAAATTTTTGAAGACGCGGGCGATTTTCTCTCTCCCTTATCTCGTCCCTCTCTCTCTTCTATCTCAAGAGTCAAGACCAAGACCACCTTCTTCTCTCTCTCAATCTCTCTCCTGCCTCGACCTCTCTCTCTCTCTCTCTCTCTCTCTCTCTCTCTCGTATCTCACCTTCTCGCTCTCTCCTCTGACGTCTCCTCTCCATCCCGACTACCTCCGTCGTAGCCTCCCCCAAAACACCGCCGGTCGTAGTTGGTGATTCTCGACTGGGCCCTCTGTTGGATCAACGGCGCCGAGCGCCTCCTCGCCTTGCTGCGACCAAACCCTCGGATCTCTCTCTTGCTACGACCAACTCCGACCACCCACCACCGTCGGTTCTTGCTCGCCATTCTGGTCTAACCCTATTTCTCTATTTCTCTCTCCACACCAGCCAGTCGCCTCACGACGAAGTACATAGCCATTTGAGGGTTAGAGAGAGAGAGAGATTGAGAGAGACTGAGAAATTGCTTGAGTGCGGTCTTAGAGAGAGAAAGCTAGAGGAGATGGCGTCGACGAAGGATAGAGACAGCTACGTCTACGTCGCCAAGCTCGCTGAGCAAGCTGAGCGCTACGACAGTTCGTCTCTCCTCTTCCTCATCTTTCTCATGTTCCCTCTTGCAAGATCGATCTGTTTTGGTCTCTTGCTGCTCTTGACGTTTGACTCCTTACTGGGTTTTCGCTGCGTTGGTCAAAATTGGATTTTTTTTTTTTTTATGTTAGGGGGTTTCTGCATCTTATCATGTGATCAATATGCCGTTCTTAATCTCGTTCATAGTGTTGTTGTTGACTAGGGTGCCCATTTCTTTTCTTTTATGTTTGCTGATGTTTCAATTCATTAGGATGAAGTAGGAGTCGACTATGTTGGGACTTTCCAGGTTGGGAAATGTGGGGTTTGGTGCTTCATTTGGGTTGTCGCGGGATGTAAGCTTGATTGAAAGTTTTGGCAGTTTTAAATTTGATAGAAATGGTTGAAGCGATGAAGAATGTGGTGAAGCTTGATGTCGAGCTGACGGTGGAAGAGATAACCTGCTGTCCGTTGGTTACAAGAATGTGATCGGTGCACAGAGAGCGTCTTGGAGGATTCTCTCTTCCATCGAGCAAAAAGAGAATTCGAAAGGGAACGAGCATAATGTGAAGGAGATCTTGAGTATAGGCAGAAGGTTGAGGTTGAGCTGCCGAACATTTGCGGGGATGTAATGAAGTTGCTTTGTTTTGGGTTGTAATGTCGTGAAAACAATTTATCCCATTGATCTAATAAGCACGGGTCCAACGAAAGGATAGTGTTACTCTTCCAAAAATGTCAATTTTTGCGTTGCACCAGTTTATCCCACAAAAAAAGTTTATATTTTCGAAATTAAAATACATATTCGGCAACAAGTGTGCTATAATTAATATTATATAAGCTCACTAATGCCAGCGTGCAAAAAATGAAACAATTTTTTTTTTTGTTAGTAGGGGCAAATCCAAAAAACTTTCATCTATATTTTTTTTGTCTAAAAAAAATTCATCTATTCAAAACAGCCAATACAGCATTAAAATGAAGAGTAAAATTCCATCTACACTTTAATTGAACCAAACTTTTTTTATTTTAAATGTACGTATATTATTGTATTTTTTTTTATCATAATGATGAATATTAAGTGAGAAAATAACTAATTCAAAGAGCTCGAACATTTCGCTTTTCTACTTGAGTCGAGCTCGTGCAAAAATTTTATTACTAGATTGATTTCGAGTTGAGTTTCAAGCACTAAATACACTAGTTGAGAGGAACTCGAGCTTGGCGTGGTACCCATTCCACTTAACTCGAGTTCATCTCTAGCTACTAAAATGCATCTTTTGGATTGAGAATTGGAAGATTTATAGAAACTAACGAGGCACAATCTTCCAAACCCAAACAAAGAATACTGGCAAATACACGCCTGTGGAATTCCATCAACTGAATCGGGCAATATCAAGAAGCCGAGTTGAACAAAAAAAACAATTGAGCTCGAGGCCAACATCTCAACTCTTTTTGCACAAGTCTCAACTAGAAGACAGAAGCCACTTGAAGTAGACGGTCAGGTACACGGACAAACAAATCAAAGCAAACACATGCTGCCAGAAGAGAAGCGCCAAGGCCTCGCTCACGGCGTACCCCCTCAGGCTCGCGATCAAAGCAAACACATGCTGCCAGAAGAGAAGCGCCGAGGCCTCGCTCACGGCGTACCCCCTCAGGCGCTCGGCGCCGTCGATCTAGCGGAGGGTCCAGTCCGCCTTGCGGCCGACGGCGGGGACTGTGTCGACGGTGCGGAAGAGGCGATCCTTCTTGGCAGAGTCCTTGATGTAGATCTCGAGGAGGCTGTACATCTTCCCCTACCCGAGCGGTCCGAGGAGCCGATCGACGACAAACTCATCAGGACCCCACCAGTGCGCACGGGAGCGCGTCGCAGATGAACTCCCTCTGAATGTCCAGATCTGAGCTTGAGACCCAGCAGCGGAGACCGACAAGGCTCTTAGGGGAGGCAGAGGCAGAGGGGGTGGGGACCTAGCAGCTGAGACCGGCAACACTCTTGGGGGAGGGGGCTCGAGAATCACCAGCTGCGACCAACGGCGTTTGGGGGAGGCTACGGCGGAGGTAGTCGGGACGGAGAGAAGAGAGCGAGAAGGTGAGATACGTGAGAGAGAGGGGGGTTGAGGCAGGAGAGAGATTGAGAGAGAGAAGAAGGTGGTCTTGGTCTTGACTCTTGAGATAGGAGAGAGAGGGACAAGATAGGGGAGAGAGAAAATCACCCGCGTCTTCAAAATTTTTTGGCAAGTGGGCCCTATTACCACGTGTCGCTCATTCCCGCCCAAATTTTGGTCCCTCTCTTTCGCATGACGTGACATCATCCCAGCCGTCTATTTATATCGGACGGCTGAGATTGATTGTGGGCAGGCCCCTGACCACAAGCCTCTGGTCAGGGTACCCGATCCGCCTGAGAGGAGAGGAATTGAGTCGACGGAGGAGAGAGAGATAGAGAGAGAGAGAAAATGGGTATTTGAAAATGAAAAAGGCTCTCCCTTTTTTTTAATTCAAAAAATTCCAAATTCAACCCAAGATGACGCTCGTCATCTGATCCGTTCATTCTAAATGAACGGATCAGATGAAAAGTAAGTCACCAGATGAAAAGTAAGTCACCATGACTTACTTTTGAGTAAGTCATGGGACCCCCCCCCCCCCCCCCCCCCTCAATCAAAGCCTCCCACTAATCGAAATCACAAAATCGAGTCATTATTCCCAGTCAATTTATAGCATTCAAAGAACATTTCAGGGTCTGGACTTGGCAACAGAACAGTTTTCTCTTGATTTGCCCCGTCAAAGTAAGACAAAAAACAAATTACGATCCATATCACAGTTTTCTCTTAGACATTTCATCGAACAGGTTGAATTACTCGGAGGAATGATCATGCAATTCTTCATTTCAAAGTTTCAGAATCAGGAGTGACACGAGCCCAATCATCCCCTGGACTGCTGAGTCGAAATGCCAATTCCACAGCTCCCTCACCTCCGTTCACTCCCCGGTTCCGCTTCCACGTTCCTCCTCAGCGCAAAGTGAAGAGTCCAAAAGGAAGCATACCTTTATGCCAATGTCCGCCCGTTGACACTTGATTTTTGACCAAGTCTTTTTGCAGTTATATTTTGAAAAATCACAAAAAATCCATAAAAAGTCAAAAAAAAATACAAAATCAACTTCGGTGGCCTTGGCCCAGCCTAAGGAACCATTTTTGACCAAAAAATAATTTTTCATATTTTTCACATTTTTTAGTATTTTTAGAAAATAGGAAAATACTAGAAAAATCAACAAAAATAGAATTTGAGGTCACAAAAATATAGGAAAATAGTCAATATTTTAATTTTAATTTTCTTATCATTTTGACCTCATCACAAGTTAAAATTCAAGTTTAATTTTGTGTGTTTCTTTGTAACGCACATGGTTAAATTTGTCAAAAAAATATGTTTTGAGTCTTTTTATTTGCAATCTTTTGCATTTTCCGAGTCTTGACATTCAACTTGATTGCCCTAAGTTTCAATTTGGTTCAATTGTGCGCTGATTTGATCAATTTTGGCTTTAGGAACCTATTGCATGAAAATCTTTTCATTTTAGTCCCTAAAATGCCAAATCCAAAATTAAATTTTTCTAAGAGGCATCCATAGAACCCCAAGACCCATACCCTATAGTATTCGACCTTCTGAATCTTATGGTGGGCTCAATTGGGGCCGATTCGTCCATTAAGAACATCAATTTGGCAAAAATCAAATTCGAATCCTACTCTACATTTGGGGTTTTTTTTTTTTTTTTTATCAATTCCATGCTTATTTCTCATAAACAATACATTTTCAAATGGAATTCGTGCTGAAGAATCTAATTTTAAGATAAATTTCATGATTCTCGGACAATTAGACACCTAATTTGAAGAAAAAATGCTGAACCGGGTCGACTGGGTCGGGTTGACCCAACCCAGTCAACCCGTTGACCAAAGTTGGTCATAAGCAGAACACTTTCTGCTTGTTCTTCTTCACGCGCACGAACAGGGAAATCGAGAGCGCAATTTACACCTCAAGCCGAGACGCCCAGTGGAAGATCCTTGGCCGGTGAACTTCATATCTCCGTCCGGTGTCATCCAAGAGTGGCGGACAATTGGTGCGCGAGTGTGGATGGCTCGGAAGTCTGGTAACAGACTACAAAAAATGAGTTAAAGGATCTTCGTCGAGGGAGTTAGTGGGGAGGTGAAAGAAGAACGAGGGAGTTAGTTGAAGAAGGACCACAGAGAGAGCAAGAGAACGAGAGAGAGAGAGAGAGAGAGAGAGAGAGAGAGAGAGAGAGAGAGAGAGAGAGAGAGAGAGAGAGAGAGAGAGAGAGAGAGAGCGAGAGAGAGTAGGCGAGAGAGAGAGAGAGCTCGCGGGGGAAAGAGCGAGGGAGAGAGCTCGCGAAGAGAGCGAGAGAGAGAGAGAGAGAGATGGCGACCGGAGCTTGCTCCAACCGAGCCTGTGCAATCTTCGTCGGATCATCACCGGCGAAACCGAAGCCAGCGACGGCCATATTCGACTTCTCTGAACTCCGGAGAAGCTATCGAACCCTTCCGATCGGCCTTTTATCTCGAAAAACGGTGAGACACTCTCCCGAGCTTCTTCTCGGCCTCTAATGGTAACTCAAGTTAGAGCCATTCATTGGCTACGATTCTGGTTGCAATATGTTTGTCTCTCTCCCTTGAGCATTTTTGCTTTTGATGGCATGTGATTTCGTCGTGTAAAAACCCGAGTCGACCTTCAACTCTCTTGGATTGGTCGCGACCCCCATGGCTCGTGTTGGACCAAACCGAAGCTCCGCAACCCCAAGGTAAGTTTGCTCTAACTCCATAGATGCTGTTTGATGACCCGAGATGCATGTCCAACGTCAGAAACGGCTAGGGCGGACGCCCGCCGAAGCTTAGCTTCGGTCAGGGATGGCATGGGTATGAAATGTGATTCTGCTGTATCAAGCTTCCTATATGTTGTAGAGCTCGACGAGACGAGTCGTTTGCCGTTGGTTTCGCGAGCTTTGGTGGTCCGTAGGCGGAAAAATCGCTTTCCGACGAGGCGCCAGCGAGACAGAACCGGCGCCGATCGTCTTCCCCGGCGACTCTGTTGACTGGTCAACAAGAGTTGACCAGTCAACGCTGACGTGTCGCTGACGTGGCGCCCACGTGGCAGCCACGTCAGCATCGGTTGTTATAACCGAATAACAAATTTGATCGGACGGTGGTAAGTGTGCCACGTGTCGCGATCTCGCTTTTTCGGTGTTGACACCTGATTTTTGACCAAGTCTCTTTCAATTTTATTTTTGAAAAAATCACAAAAAATTCATAAAAAGTCAAAAAATTACAAAATCAACCTTGGTGGCCTTGGCCAAGCCCAAGGAACCATTCTTGACCAAAAAATAATTTTTCATATTTTTCACATTTTTTAGTATTTTTAGAAAATAGGAAAATACTAGAAAAATCAACAAAAAATAGAATTTGAGGTCACAAAAATATAGGAAAATAGTCAATATTTTTATTTTAATTTTCTTATCATTTTGACCTCATCAAGAGTTAAAATTCAAGTTTAATTTTGTGTGTTTCGTTGTAACGCACAGGGTTAAACTTGTCAAAAAATATGTTTTGAGTCTTTTTATTTGCAATATTTTGCATTTTCCAAGTCTCGACGTTCATCTTGATTGTCCGACATTTCAATTTGGTTCAATTGTGTGCCGATTTGATCAATTTTGGCCTTAGGGACCTAATTGCATAAAAAATCTTTCCATTTTAGTCCCTAAAATGCCAAATCCAAAATTAAAATTTTCTGAGGAACACCCATAAAACCCCAATACTTCCTCCCTATAGGATTTGACTCCCTAAATCTAATAATGAGCTCAATTGGGGTCGATTCATCCATTAGGAACCTCAATTTGACGAAAATCAATTTCGGATCCTGCCTTGAACTTGGGGCTTTCACACAAATTCAAATCAATTTAGCCCAAATTTACATTTTCTAGATGGAGTCTGTGCCATGGAACCCAATTTTGGTGTCAATTTTGTGATCTTGGCACATATGGGCGTCCAATTCGGACAAAGAGAGTAGAACCGGGTCAACTGGGTCGGGTTGACCCGACCTAGTCAACCCAGTTGACCAAATCAAGAGAACAGGTCTGTTCTCTTCTTCGCGCACACACAAGGCTCTTGAGAGGGAACGAAAATAGAATGGGAAGCAAGAAGGAAAAAGGGAAGGAAGGCAATTGGTGGCGATGATCAGTGGAGTTGGGGAAATCAGTTGGCAAAAAAAAAAGAAACGGAAGTTAGTTGAGAGGAACAAAAAAGCGAGAGAGCAAGGGCGGGGGAAGGAGTTCTGTTCGCGCAGGGGGCAGAGAAGGCGAGAGAGAGAAAAAAAAAGTGAAGAACAGAGAGGACCAAGAAGGTGTTCGCGAAAGAGGAGGAGAGCGGTTTTCTTCGCGCGAAGGCAGGAGAGCGAGAGAGATACAGAGAGTGAGAGAGCTCTGAGAGAGGGAGAGAGAGAGAAAGGAAGCCGCGAGCTTCAAAGGCTCGGCCACGGCGAGCGGCGAGAAATCGAAGCTTCGGGTATATCCTCCGAGCTTCGTGGCGCCCCAAGGAATCTCCAGAACCGAGCGGTGTCGCGTTTCATCGCCGAAATAGGTGAGATACTCTCCCGAGCTTCTTCTCGGCCTCCAATGGCAAGTCAAGCTAGAGTCGTTCATCTGCCGCGATTTTTATTGCAATCTGTTCGTATCGCTTCCCTGAGCATTTTCTCTTTTGATCCCATGTCTTTTCGACGCCGGAATCGCCGAGTCTGACCTCCGACCACCCGAACCTGTCGAGAGCTTGAGAGCTCAACCCGAGCGAAACCGAAGCCTCGCAATGGCCGGGTAAGTTTTCTTGAGCTCTTATGATGCTTCTTGAAGGATTTGGCAGGTTAGATATCGTCAGAAATGGCTAGGGGGGACTCTCGCCGGAGATTAGCTCCGGCCTGGGATGGCAGGTTAGTCGAACTTGGTTCTGCTATGTGAAGCTTGGTATATGTTGTAGAGGAGATCGAAACGAGTTGAATGGCGGTGGTTTCGCGAGTTTTGGTGGTCTGGACGCGGAGAAAAGGCCCTCCGATGAGGCACCGGCGACGCAGCGCCGGCGCCGATCGTCTTCTTCGGCGAGGCTGTTGACCGGTCAATGAAAGTTGACCGGTCAACGCCTACGTGGCGCTGACGTGGCGCCCACGTGGCAGCCACGTCAGCACCGTCGTTATAACAAAAAAAAACGATAAAATGATCGGACGGTGGTAGGCGTGCCACGTGTCGCGATCTCACTTTTTCGGAAATTAAAAAATGATTTTCAGAAATTAAAAATCTCTTAGATCGGACGGCTGTAGTTCGATCAAGCGTTTCAATCTGGTCCGTTGATTCATCGTGAAGATCAAGCCGCTCGTACATCAACGCGTGGTGAAATCACAGCCGTCGGTTTCATCATGGAGATCAGGCCGTCCGTAGCCCGCCACTTGGCGCAATCAGGGCCGCTGGTTCAAGTATAGGCGGGAGTTTGAAAATTTAAGCGGGAGGAGTGAACCGGCGTCGTTTTGGGGCGTGGGTCGCGCGGGCCCGGATCCGGGCCGGGTCAGTCGTCCGTGGGCCGTGGACCGGGTCACCCGACCCGGCCCGGATAATTTTTTTAAATAATAAAAAAAATCAGAAAATGATTTAAAAAATAAAAAAAATCAGAAAAATCCTAGAAAATTCAAAAAAATGCTAGAAAATTCCAAAAAATTGTGGAAAAATCCTAGACACCCCAGAAATCCCCAAAAATCGATGGTTGACCACAGACAACTGGTCAACCCTATTTTTGGGATTTCTTGTCCATTTTCCCGAGACTTGACGACATTACCCTTTAGGGGTAAGTCTCCTCTGCCATGTATGCGAGATAAGACCAATAATGCCAAAACAAGAATTAGGGTCGAGTAGGCGACCAATTCTTGGGTTTGGGTTTTCGAGTCCCACCTCTTTTCTCAAAATGACGATTTTGCCCTTCAATGGGAAAATTATCTTTCTTGTCTCAATCGAGTTCCGAAAATTGCTCGAAATTAGGGTTTGGGTCAGGTGGACGACCAACCCTAATATTTGAGATTTTCAATTCTCATCTTGGTCCAAAATGACGACTTTACCCCTCCAAGGGTAAAATCACTTTTAAATTCCAGAAAAATCCTGGAAATTCCTAAAAAATAGGAAATGGATTGGATTGATGGCCAATCATATTTCCCCTGTCTTTTGACTTCCCAATTCGTCTAAGATGACAGATTTACCCTTTTAAGGGTAAATTTTCCCGAATTATTCAAAATTACGATTCTGCCCCTCATGGGCGAATCATGTCCAAATCACTCCTAAGCCTTGATTGATATTTCTCTAGGCTAATAGGGCCTCGTTAGGGATGCCATGCTGATTTCATGTGTTTTATCCGCATGTACTGGATCCTTGATTTGCGCATTTATTTCTATTGATTGTGAGTGATAGGGTAGTATTTCCCATCTGCATGAACTCCTAGATTTAGGATCTGTACCCCACTCATCTGTATGAAATCCTAGGATCAGATAAACCATCCAACTTAGGTACCGAAAGGGCGTCAACTCTGACAGTTGGCGTAACTAAGTCCCCGAACCCACTTCTCTGGTTTCCGCAGAATCGAATAGACCACTCCCAACTATTCGATAGGGTTTCCGATCGTACCCTCCACGAAACGATCGGTGGCGACTCCTTGGCATGTACACTCATCACATGTCACTAGACCACACTGAAGGTCGACCACGTATATTCAGCAGTTGCGATTTGGGAAATGGACCTTGGGAGAGGCCCGCGTCCGATCCAGCCAGCGATCGGGCGGCCCATTAGCCCGCTCCCGCCTTCCGCGAGCTCGGGAGAGGGTCGCGACAGACTGGCGACTCCGCTGGGGACTTATTCTAAACCAGAATCTCTGGTTACGAATTTCAGAGGACTTGAGCCGATTAAAAAGTTGTTTGGTTTATCTGACCTTGTTTTCTGCAGATGCTCTCGAAGGTGAGGTACGTACACTAACCATTGTGTTAGATGTTTTTGCAGATTGGAGAAATAAGGGGTGGAGTGATTGTTGACATTTTTCCTGCAGGTTGGAGTTGGGAATGTATGTTTATTTTTATGCACATACTGAAGCGGTGTTTTGATACAAACTGCTGTGCATGACTTTGCATTGTGATGATCACGACACATTGCACACACTGGCGGTCAAACCCCGACTGCAAACCACCTCTAGGTTACCTTAGATAGGGAAATGGTGCGAAAAGGATCTTGTGTTTGATGGCACTTGAGACTTTCGTATTCGTTCCCGCCTACCATCTGCATTGGCGATATCTAGCCCTCTTGGGTAGGTACCCTTGGGGAGGAATCTGCCTCGTGTGGATCGTGGGAGCCTGAGCCATAGGTTCCTCACCTGATTTTCGATTTTTAGAGTATAGCCCCCCACTTGTCTCATGCGCATGTCTATGAGAGGTTGGTATACCTAAAACCAAAAAAAAAAAAAAAAAAATCTCGCCGATCACTGTAAGTATGACTTCTCTCTCTACTTGTTCACTTCCTAGTGAAATTTCATGATAGAAAATTCATGGAAATCAACCGAATGCCCTGAGTGTTTGAGTTTACAAATGAAAGTTTTTGATGATGAATTTTAGATACAAAAGTGGGAACACTTCTAAGCCGTCCCTACGGAATAGATGGTTCATCCAAATTTTCAATCATGGATTAAGATGACATTTCTTTTTGTCTAAAATTCTTCCAATTCAAGATTTTGGGGCATAAAGTTAAAGCCATGTTTGCAATCACATTTTATGTAGTGAGTTCTTAAAAAGATCACGTGATTTTCACAAGAAAAATGTCACAAAGCAATCTTTCAAGATTAATACCCCATTTGCGTATTAAACGTTTGGAATTAAATGGGTGTTTGATTGATGACCATGGATCGATCTTTTAATGACGTATCCTCTTATCTTGAAATCTTGGCGGACATCAGATGCCCGTAAATAGGGATTATGGAGTATGTATTGTCGCCCCGCTTTCATTATAAGAGGCGACCTCATTGAGAGATGTCTTTGCTATGTAAAATGCTAAGTGTGTCTCCTTTTTGACAGGTTATACATGACATGCATTTATTGAAGATTCCTTCATCTAATCGCATGCGAGATGTGATCGAACGATGGTAAAACTGTAATCGTTCCAATAAAAGCTTCGAGTGTTATACTTGACTTGCTTGTTTATTTCTTTTGCCAACAGGTCAAATCGGCTGAAGGCCAAAGGACGCGAGACTTATTTTCCATGCAACATGAAAGGAAATGCGCCTTCATCAGGCGCCACCCATTGGGTTTCCAAAATAAGATAAATCGACGGTGATATGCCCAGAACAAGACAACATGAAAATGGGGCATGCCTGATTTGGATCAACCTCTCTAAGTTGAAAAGGGTGTATTCGTTCCAAATTAAATTGATTTGTTTAAACAATGACATGGTTACTCACACTTGCAGGTGATTATAAAAAATGAGTGGGGATCGTTAATGAACATTCATTCATCTCTAATGCTCAAAGTGATGGGAGCTGAGGAAATATACTCTGGAGATAGTAAATCTGTTATCATTTCAATTAGAGCTGTTATGCAACAATTGACATATTCCTTCCTCATGTCATGTAGGTGAAATAAAATAATTGTGTGAGGTCGACATTTGTCCCTTTAAAGAAGACTCAATTGTGGACCCTCAAAACTGGAGGCCAATGTGACATGGCACGATCGCCAATTGAAGCACGTCTCAAGGAGTACAAACACTAGTGTTTCTCACCATGAAATTGATGATCACTCAATCACAAAAGGGTGTATATCGTTCCTCATTTCAATCCTCTCAAGATATGAAATGATCCTCTCATTTTCTATATGTAGGGATGAAGAAAGCTGAATGCTTGTTTGCGAAGCAACACTTCAAGGTGTAAATGTACACGAATAAAGATAAATCTACACTTGTGGATCTCGAGTTGTAGGGTGCTTGAGGAGCGTCGTGAAGTCATGACAAATCAAAAAGACCATGAAGAGATGATCGTTGCCCATCTTTGAATCAAGAGGGAGTACTTGTTTTAGTAATTGATTTTCATAATCAAAAGTCAAACATTTTTCTTTCTCTCTAAACAGATTGAAATGCATCAATAGAGCGAAAGTGGCGAAAGATCACCCAACCTCAAGAAGGAGAGTGACAGAACCCAAAAAATGTCGAGCATCGTGCAACATCAAATGCCGAGACCTTCGGATAATTACGATGAAGTTTTATCCTCTGATGTCACAAAAGGGAGTAAATTGTCCCTTATTCTGATTTCATTCCATACAAATGACTGATATGCTTCTCTTTCATATACAGAGAATGATAGTTGAAGACATGTGTCAGAATAGATCGAAGAATGTCAAAACGCCAAAATCACCTGGCATGAAAGTGATTGACTCAACCAAACAGAAAGCATGCCGAAGTCGAAGACATCAGATTCTTCATGGTGATACGTGGGGCAAGTCCCCGAAATGATGGTTATCACTCATGGAACATAATGGAATGAAATCTATTCATGGAATACAAAAAGCGTTTCGCCATAGCAACAACGCTTCCAAGAAGAACAATGCCGAGTCATCTCTCTTGGTAGAAAAGGACGTATCGTTCCTAAATAAGTTTCAATCAGATGCAGGAATAATATTTCCTATCTTTTTTCTCTCAGGTGATAAACAGAGTCAAGACACCCAAGAAGCAACGACTTCAAATGGCAGAATAGGGAGTACCCACTTTTCATATCATCTCACATATGCATTT
This sequence comes from Rhodomyrtus psidioides, assembly GCA_021437785.1. Taxonomy (NCBI): domain Eukaryota; kingdom Viridiplantae; phylum Streptophyta; class Magnoliopsida; order Myrtales; family Myrtaceae; genus Rhodomyrtus; species Rhodomyrtus psidioides. The sequence goes on along the minus strand of JAILYB010000027.1, from coordinate 4,458,231 downwards.
AGGATAAATGATTTCGAGAGCGTCATAATGGCTCAATCTGCGAACAAAATTCTCGAGAAAACTTGAAAAAGTTTCTTAACGATTAGAAGTCTCTTTGAAAAGAGCATTGGAAAAGAAAGAAGTCAAACTTTATAGATTGACATGCTTGATAAGAGATACTTTCTGTGAACAAAGTGAAAGGCGCGAATCCATTTTTCGTGGCAAACACAAATCATCCTAGATCACTTGCATCATGCATATCATACATGCATCATTTATATGCATATTCTTCCTTGAAAGATGTCGACGGGTCAAAGCAAAAGAATCCAAATGAAAGGGAAATGCCAAGACCCAAGGAAATATCAAATAGTTCAATGGCAACTATGGTGGCTGATATTAAGGCAATGCCGGAAGCCTCCCAAGCCAGACAGACAGTAGTTCCTAAACAACTCAAATCCATCACTTGCCCCTGATATAGCTGATAAAGAAACGACGGGAAATACTCAATGGGCGGAGGAGGATATCCGTGAGCCGAACACCCCGTCGCAACAAAAAGCATCCCCTGTTGTTATCAACCTCGAGAATGAGGAAAAAGGGGAAGCAGGCCGTAAAAGTCAAGGTGGAGGCTAAAAGATTAGCCAAGATCGAAGAATGCTTAAGCAACCAAGGTTATGAGTTGGCTCGTTTAGACAAGATATCTCCCTTCGCCAAGGTGGAGACTCCTCTTGACTACGAGGAACCAGACTTCGTGAGGAAGTATAATGGGACAGGCTATCCCCGTGCTCACCTCAAATATTATCTACGCAAGATGGCGCAGTATTCAGACTATGTTCAATTACTGATGAACATGTTCCAAGAAAATCTAGCTGGCGCCACTCTGGCTTGATTCATTGAATTGGACCTGGATGATTATGATGGGTAGGAAGATCTTGCAGAGGATTTCCTTAGGCAATATAGGTTCAACACAGCTACGGCCCCGACGAGGGAAGACCTTCTACGAACCTCAAAGGCAAAAGGAGAATTGATCATAACATACGTCCAGAGATGGCGAGCTTTGACGACCCAAATAAAGCTGTCAATCCCAGACGACGAGCTGATTAATTTGTTCCTGAAAGCACTCCTCTACGAATACTTCGACAAGTTGAACACCTCAGGGATGTTAGACCTTCGCACAATTAATAAAGGTGGCCGAAAGGCTCGAATGGGCCTTAAGAGAAAGGAGGCCTCATGAAGCTTCTTCCAGAAAACAATATCCCTTGAAGAAGGAGAAAGAAGCTGGGCTCGACATAGCGTTCATACCAGACCCCCACAAACCTAAGGTGCTTAACAGTTCTAATCAGACCAAAGGAGGATCGTCGTGGTCGGCACCAAAAGGGCAAAGAGCCTAGAAGAAGGCAACCCCAAAAGCAGTTCTCTCAGCTCCCGAGGCCTTTATCCAAGCTACTCCCGATACTGCTAGAACAACACTTTGTGGCAAAAGAACCACCCAGGGCGATAATTGCTATATCCTTAAGTTAAAGATAAGGAAAACCGCCTCTAGCTGAAGGTGGACATGTCTAAGCTGACCGACCTGCTGGCGACCGCTTCATCATACCCAAAAGCAGGAGAGATCTCCGCTGACGTAAAGAGACTATGTATTGCTAAGATGAGGAACTTGGGGATAATGTCCGATACTACCGATAAAGAATTCGAAGGAGTCGAAGCTTCTCTATCTTTGGAAGGAAGCCACTTCGTGATCAGAACTGAACGGGGTAGCACCTGGGACATCCCGCACAAGAATCTGGTAGACAATCTTGGGCCGGTCACTTAATCAGAAGAAGAATTCGAAGAGGACAAACTGAAAGCCAAAGAGGTGAAGTCTAGCAGATTGCAGATTCATGGCTAACACACCTGAAATAGGTGAAATTGTAGACAACCTGAGTCAGAACTTTGGAGGGTACAACTTTAAAGTGAAGTACTCTGCTCCCCCTAGCTGCTATCAGATAATGGAGGATATTATACCAGACAGATGGGGAGGCATGGATGATCCCGTTTGACCAGAAAAGCCTTTTTCGAAAGAGCCTGAGTCATCACTTGACCAAGTGAGGGTTACTAAGCTTGACACAAAGCAGTATGCCGAAACAGAGAGATCAAATGATCAACAGCAGGGTTTAGCTGAATTATTCGAAGGAAAAAGAGAATACCTGAGATCTGCGATATCAGCAATACTAAGTGACGACGACCGACATTGTCGACCGAGAGACGAAATCTCCTCAAGGGACTTTGACAACATTGTGTCAATGATTGAAACCGCTACGACTGTGGTAATTAAACTGGAAGAGCTTGACAGCTTGAATAAGGTAGAAGTTTGCCTGGTCAAGCCTATTTTGATTCGATTGCCGGAAGAGGAAGAAGACGGCACAGCTGAACCGGAGACGTCTTATCAGACGACAGTAACTGTAAAAGTCCCTCCGATAGAAAAGTACGATCCTAAAGAGATCCATTGGGACTATGAGACAGAGGAAGAAGATGATGATGCGTCTATCCGCAAAGAATGGAATGCTTTTGAGGAATCAACGCCTCCTATTTCGGAAGAGCCGGATACTGTTAATTCGGGGGATACTGAAAATATCAAAGAAGTCAAGATCGGTGGACATTTATCCCGAGATAAAAGACTCAAGTTCACAGAACTACTGAGGAGGTCTCTAAGATGTCATGCGACAAATTCCAAAGATGTCGAGCTACCAAGAGGTAGATAAAAGTGATCAAAGATCCAGATGGTTGAGATAAATAACCAAAACCAGCAAAGAAGGCTCATTAGGGCAAACCCCTCATTTCCTGTCAAAGAGACCAAGCCGGGGGCAAGATTCTCATGCGCCACCAAGATAGCATATTGGAGCAAGTTATCAAGATCAAAGAAGACAAGCATCAAGATATCCCCTATTGGGGCAAAGCAACCGAAAGAGATGATTTCCTTGATCAACGGAAATGCAAATACCTCAAAGGGAGTATCATGTTCCTTGGTGATTTATGTAAAGTTAAACATGGATGAATACTCATTGCTTCATGTGCAGGTACAAAGACCTCTTCAAATCGAATTGGAAATCGTCAAATGATATGTAAAATGCTAAGGCATTTGGCCAAGGTAGACGTCGCCCAACTGGGGCAAATGGATTGTTGATGTTATCAACACCTTCAAGCATAGATAGAGGGATTCGACGAATGTTGTCCATATCAGCATACAATATTGGAATGGACTTAATCAAGAGATAAATGTCGACAATTGACAAAAGAATGGTAGTTGGGTGTCGTATCCAATTTACTCATTTTTCTTGCATTTGCTAATGCAGAACCATTTCTTTTTGTGGCAGAATACGCCATTAGGACATTATCAGGAGTCCAACAAAGAGGGGAACATCACAAGGATGGTCACAAGTGACAAAGATGCATGAAGCAAACGACTTTCTCAAGCATTGGAAGGACGACACTTCAAAGGTGAAAAGTCAAGTGAAGATCCAAGTAAGAGATAATCCAAACTGGATAAGGGATCACATGAAAATGCAAAAATAAATAGAACCATTTGACTGGGGCAAGCATTACCTAGCCATGACAAGTCATGCCTAACTGGGGCAAGCATATCATCTACGTGACTGGAGGAAAAAGTGGCATTTCATCCCCAGCAAGATCAATGAACGTGATAGAAGAGTCGTTCACATCAGAGTTAAACCTCAAGATACAAACTTGAGTGAAGGGTGACTTTGTGTCGTTCTAATTTGATCTCCAATTATCTTTCTCCTAATATGAATTGGCCTTAATTTCAACAGAAAATTACTGGCACTCAAAAGGAAAGAACTCGCTGACTCAACTTCAAGGCGAGATGATCTTTGGAGATAACAGTTTCGGAAGTCAAGCATTCAAGAAATGATCTTTGGCTATAAGATCAAGTGGAGGGTAAAAAGTATCGCTTCCACACCACATGCTTTAGCATACATTTTGATAACAATTCATTTTTCCTTGAATAAGGAACTCCAAAGAATAGCATGGAAGACGTCAAAAGAGAATGAAGCCATCGAGCAGGATTCATTGCCCCAATCAGACGAATGCGTCATCGTTGTAGGTCGAAATGACCGTTTTCTATAGTCTACATATTGGCGTTCAGATTGGAATGCAAGATCAAGAGGACTTACTGTCGTGGTGGTCAGGTGCACGTCCTTTTCTCCAAAGACTGAGAATTTCAAGAAGTTTTAGAACAACTTAACCATCTTGTGTTGTTAAGAAAAATGCAGATTTTCATGAATCTATCCACTTCCATTGGAGTGCATGATCAAGGGTAAGGTGTATCGTTCTAATTTTCTAAAATTCGAGAGCATACACTGACATATTCCTTTTATGTTTTTCAGGAATCCCTAGCCGCGCTGGGCAGGTAAGTATTCCTTTCCCAATCTTGTAGGTTTTTAAGACTGTCAGAATCCTTACTTCTAGAATTTGAAGGCTTCTTGGAATCTAGCATACATTCAAATCTCATGTCTAGAAAGACGCAAAATTCTCACAGTCATGTCATTGGCATTCATGTTTAAACTTGGAGGTTATCTGAACATGATTGAAATATACATTGTGCATCATAAATCCCCTTGGAGGGTAAGTTTTGGAGAAAGCAAAATGAACTTTTCCAACAAGAGTTGTTTAGAACTGTTTAAAAGGATGTTTCCTCAGACAAGAGGCAACCTGAATCCAAACACGTCCTATACACACTTGAGAGATGAGTGGAGTGGTAAGGATAGCAAGACCTTGACCTACGGAAGTAGGGGTTATTCGCAGTGATTACATGGATTGAGAAGACGGAGGCATTCGTTTCTCTATCATAAACACTACAGGTGACCATTGATAACCCTTTGAACGGCGGTTTCATTCTTCACCCCTGTCAAGAACCACCCCACAGTGGGGCAAATTGGAGGTACGTCCAGCGGTATTAGGAGGTAAATGGTTAGAAGTTCTCTTGCTCAGACTTGCATCAATCTTCGTGTGTTGCTTGTCATTTTAACTTCTATGGTAATTCAGGTGCTTTAGGATGACGAAAAGCATTAATTTCTCTATCCTATACACTTCTACCCTTTGCACAGCCCAGTTGAGCCTATACGTTCATTTCACAAACCCGTTGGTGATCATTGCATATTCCAAGACGGAAGCAACGTCCCTTCAAGAGCGGAAGAGTTCAAAACACAGGATTTGTGAAAAATTCATAGATTAATGTTTGAGTGCTAAGATTCAAGTTGTACATCTAGCACACTCATTTGAAACTTCTGATCCCCAAAAGAAAAGAAAAGAAAAGGTGGGATCTCGACAAAAGATGAGAAAAAGAAAAAAGAGAAAAAAAATCCGATCCTGGGCATCAAGAAAAAGCAAAGTGCCTGGTAAAAGCAAGGCCAATGCCCATCCAAATACTTGTACACTTGTGAATTAGGTGTTTGATCTTGTAAATGCCAAAAGATGGCATGATACCTTTGTATAGGTCACTAGTGAGATCTGATTGTAAAAGAAAATCCCAAGGGAGCTGGACAGCAAGGGATACTCCCAGATTATGTCACACTCAGATGATGAAAGTGTAGACAAGATGTTGACACAGTCTCAACATGAAAGAGATATTCTCTAAAGACAAATGTGCGCTTCGAAGACTGACAATGCTCTTCAAAGACTACTAATGCACTTCAAAGACTGAAGACGCTCTTTGAATCAGAAGGGGCAAGATGGCAGCAAACTTGCAGTGATCATCAATGTTAAAACCCTTCGCATATTTTGAGCCAAAAAACAAGCCTTTTTTGGTCCCCAATCCTACCTACGTTACAACCCTGAAAAGCCTTTTCTGATTAAGGCACTTGGATTGACATAGGGTTTAATGTCTAAGCTTAGCTCGAAGAAGTTCGAGCAAGATTATTTCTTTCTCACTTTGCAGGTTTCTTGACTTGTAAACCTGGAGCAGACATTGAAGACTTCTCTTCGAAAGCCTTGACTTGCACGCAAGTCCCCTTTGAAAACCGTTGACCAAGCCCAACATTACGGTCCCTTGGAAGTCCTCCTGATCGATCGAGGTGTATTCACTGCGAATGATCCTGAACCCTAGGCGCAGGTTTGATAGGAAATTCGAGTGCATTCTTGGTAAAAGACCATTACCTCAAAACGGTGAGAAGTCCTCTTTGATGAGAATACTCCGTTGGACATTTTAACCAAACTCTTTTGGTAATTTCAGATTGTTTATTTCAAACTTTCCCCACAAGGAATTTTTGATCACCTCCGTATGTTACAAGGTGTTTTGGATAACCTCCAGCATCGTAATGCATCCATTGAAATTCTTTCATGACTATGATATAAGTCATAAAGTGCTATCAGTTTGACATCAGATATCACCTGAAGACCATTGATGTGCCTTTGGTAAGAAAATTTTCAGATTGGAGCTTCTGCAAGATTCTTGATGACTTCAGCTCCTAAAATGGCTCGTATCACTCTTGGTGAGAAACGTTTAACATGTCTAAACTTATGCAGAATTCCTGGCAATCCCAGACCTCAGAAGAACACAACCTCTCTTGGTAAGAAAGAGTTTACATGTTCAAGCTTCTGTAGGACCCCTGGTATCCCCAGACCTCAGAATGCTACTTCTTTTGTGAAGAATATATTTCAAGTTTAAACTTCTGCAGGACCCCTGGTAACCCCAGGTCTCAGAATAACACATTTCTCTAAGAATGAGAGTTTATATGCCTAAGCTTCTGACAGATTCTTGGTAGCCCCAGATTCTAGAATGCTACTGTTCTTGGTTAAACTTCTATAGGAATCATGGTAACCCCAGATTCTAGAAGGATGCCTTGCTCTGTGAAGAAGAGCTTTCAAGTTTATTTTCCTGCAAGATCCCTGGTAATTTCATATCTCAGGAAAACACATTTTTATGAACAATTTTGTAGGTTTGATCTTTCTGCAGGATACCTGGAGCTCCCAGATCCCAGAATGTCACCTCCAATGTCAAAAGGACAATGTTTGAAATTATCTCCCTGTGTGAGATCCCAGTGTTACAGGTTGGAACTTTCTGCAGGATACCTGGAGCTCCCAGATCCCAGAATGTCACCTCCAATGTCAAAAGGACAATCTTCGAAATCATCCCTCTGTGAGATTTCAAATTTACAGGTTTGAGCTTTCTGCAGGATACCTGGAGTCCCCAGATCCCAGAATGTCACCTTCAATGTCAAAAGGACAATCTTCGAAATCATCCCTTTGTGAGATTTCAAAATTTACTGGTTTGATCTTTCTGCAGGATGCCTGGAGCTCCCAGGTCCCAGAATGTCACCTCCCATGTCAAAAGGACAATGTTTGAAATTATCTCCCTATGTGAGATACCAATATTACAGGTTTGATCTTTCTGCAGGATACCTGGAGCTCCCAGATCCCAGAATGTCACCTCCAATGTCAAAAGGACAATCTCCGAAATCATCCCTCTGCGAGATTTCAAATTTACAGGTTTGATCTTTCTACAGGATGCCTGGAGCTCCCAGGTCCCAGAATGTCACCTCCCATGTCAAAAGGACAATGTTTGAAATTATCTCCCTATGTGAGATACCAATATTACAGGTTTGATCTTTCTGCAGGATACTTGGAGCTGCCAGATCCCAGAATGTCACCTCAAATGTCAAAAGGACAATCTCCGAAATCATCCCTCTGTGAGATTTCAAATTTACAGGTTTAAGCTTTCTGCAGGATACCTGGAGTCCCCAGATCCCAGAATGTCACCTTCAATGTCAAAAGGACAATCTCTGAAATCATCCCTCTGTGAGATTTCAAATTTACAGGTTTGACCTTTCTGCAGGATGCCTGGAGCTCCCAGGTCCCAGAATGTCACCGTACATGTCAAAAGGACAATGTTTGAAATTATCTCCCTGTGTGAGATCCCAGTGTTACAGGTTGGAACTTTCTGCAGGATACCTGGAGCTCCCAGGTCCCAGAATGTCACCTTCAATGTCGAAAGGACAACATTCAAGATAGTCTTTCTGCGAGATCTCAGGTATCCCTTAGATCCCAGAAGAATCTTATCAAAGTTTTTGCAGGTTTAAGTTTTCTGCAGGATACTTGGAATCCCCAAATCCCAGAATAACGCCTCGCGTGTCGAAAGGACAATTTTCAGAATCAGCTTTCTGTGAGGTTCTAGGTAACCCCTAAACCCAGAATAGCTCATGTGGTAAAGCCTCAAGGTTAGGCACACCTCATTTGTATAAATCCTAGTTAATTCCTTAGAATATAGGATCAAAAACTGTTGACAAAATCTGCTTTCTGTGAGGTTCTAGGTAACCCCTAAACCCAGAATAGCCCATTTGGTAAAGCCTCAAGGTTAGGCACACCTCATTTGTATAAATCCTAGTTAATTCCTTAGAATATAGGATCAAAATGTTCGACAATCCCTAAGAGACTGGGTGCGTCATCCATAGGTTCCTAGCAGAGAGGAATCCTATTCTCGGCCTGATCCCCCTGACGGATCAAAATGTTCGACAATCCCTAAGAGACTGGGTGCGTCATCCATAGGTTCCTAGCAGAGAGGAATCCTATTCTCGGCCTGATCCCCCTGACGGATTAAAATGTTCGACAATCCCTAAGAGACTGGGTGCGTCATCCATAGGTTCCTAGCAGAAAGGAATCCTATTCTCGGCCTGATCCACTGACGGATTAAAATGTTCGACAATCCCTAAAAGACAGGGTGCGTCATCCATAGGTTCATAGCAGAAAGGAATCCTATTCTCGGCCTGATCCACTGACGGATTAAAATGTTCGACAATCCCTAAAAGACAGGGTGCGTCATCCATAGGTTCCTAGCAGAAAGGAATCCTATTCTCGGCCTGATCCACTGACGGATTAAAATGTTCGACAATCCCTAAAAGACAGGGTGCGTCATCCATAGGTTCCTAACAGACAGGAGTCCTATTCATGGTCAGATCCACCATACGGATCAAAACCCTGACAATCCCTAAGAGACTGGGTGCGTCATCCATAGGTTCCTAACAGACAGGAGTCCTATTCACGGTCTGATCCACCATACGGATCAAAATCCCTATTCATGGTCTGATCCACCATACGGATCAAAATCCCTGACAATCCCTAAGAGACTGGGTGCGTCATCCATAGGTTCCTAACAGACAGGAGTCCTATTCATGGTCTGATCCACCATACGGATCAAAATCGCTAACAATCCCTAAGAGACTGGGTGCGTCATTCACAGGTTCCTGTCAAGTACAGGAATCCCATCCTGGTACGGCCTACCATACAGGCTAGAGTTTAACAGCCCTAGGATACTCAAAAGACGAGTCCCTAGGTATTCACTAGAACCCGCTATACACCACGCATGCCACACGAGCATCAGGCAGGTGATCAACAGGTGAGCAACAGGTAAGCATCTCTATCCCGTCTTTCTCTCACAGTAGCCAAAGCAGAACAAACAGAGCGTTTACCAGCAAAGCAAAAAAGATTGAATGTCAGGATTCGTTTTTCTTTTCCCCAGTCGAGTCGGTCTAGATTCAGGTGTCACTTGTCTTTGAGAGAAACCTCTCACGAGATTCCTCTCAAAGAGGGGCAGCTGTTGACACCTGATTTTTGACCAAGTCTCTTTCAATTTTATTTTTGAAAAAATCACAAAAAATTCATAAAAAGTCAAAAAATTACAAAATCAACCTTGGTGGCCTTGGCCAAGCCCGAGGAACCATTCTTGACCAAAAAATAATTTTTCATATTTTTCACATTTTTTAGTATTTTTAGAAAATAGGAAAATACTAGAAAAATCAACAAAAAATAGAATTTGAGGTCACAAAAATATAGGAAAATAGTCAATATTTTTATTTTAATTTTCTTATCATTTTGACCTCATCAAGAGTTAACATTCAAGTTTAATTTTGTGTGTTTCTTTGTTACGCACAGGGTTAAACTTGTCAAAAAATATGTTTTGAGTCTTTTTATTTGCAATATTTTGCATTTTCCAAGTCTCGACGTTCATCTTGATTGTCCGACATTTCAATTTGGTTCAATTGTGTGCCGATTTGATCAATTTTGGCCTTAGGGACCTAATTGCATAAAAAATCTTTCCATTTTAGTCCCTAAAATGCCAAATCCAAAATTAAAATTTTCTGAGGGACACCCATAAAACCCCAATACTTCCTCCCTATAGGATTTGACTCCCTAAATCTAATAATGAGCTCAATTGGGGTCGATTCATCCATTAGGAACCTCAATTTGACGAAAATCAATTTCGGATCCTGCCTTGAACTTGGGGCTTTCACACAAATTCAAATCAATTTAGCCCAAATTTACATTTTCTAGATGGAGTCTGTGCCATGGAACCCAATTTTGGTGTCAATTTTGTGATCTTGGCACATATGGGCGTCCAATTCGGACAAAGAGAGTAGAACCGGGTCAACTGGGTCGGGTTGACCCGACCCAGTCAACCCAGTTGACCAAATCAAGAGAACAGGTCTGTTCTCTTCTTCGCGCACACACAAGGCTCTTGAGAGGGAACGAAAACAGAATGGGAAGCAAGAAGGAAAAAGGGAAGGAAGGCAGTTGGTGGCGATGATCAGTGGAGTTGGGGAAATCAGTTGGCAAAAAAAAGAAACGGAAGTTAGTTGAGAGGAACAAAAAAGCGAGAGAGCAAGGGCGGGGGAAGGAGTTCTGTTCGCGCAGGGGGGCAGAGAAGGCGAGAGAGAGAGAAAAAAAGTGAAGAACAGAGAGGACCAAGAAGGTGTTCGCGAAAGAGGAGGAGAGCGGTTTTCTTCGCGCGAAGGCAGGAGAGCGAGAGAGATACAGAGAGTGAGAGAGCTCTGAGAGAGGGAGAGAGAGAGAAAGGAAGCCGCGAGCTTCAAAGGCTCGGCCACGGCGAGCGGCGAGAAACCGAAGCTTCGGGTATATCCTCCGAGCTTCGTGACGCCCCAAGGAATCTCCAGAATCGAGCGGTGTCGCGTTTCATCGCCGAAATAGGTGAGATACTCTCCCGAGCTTCTTCTCGGCCTCCAATGGCAAGTCAAGCTAGAGTCGTTCATCTGCCGCGATTTTTATTGCAATCTGTTCGTATCGCTTCCCTGAGCATTTTCTCTTTTGATCCCATGTCTTTTCGACGCCGGAATCGCCGAGTCTGACCTCCGACCACCCGAACCTGTCGAGAGCTTGAGAGCTCAACCCGAGCGAAACCGAAGCCTCGCAATGGCCGGGTAAGTTTTCTTGAGCTCTTATGATGCTTCTTGAAGGATTTGGCAGGTTAGATATCGTCAGAAATGGCTAGGGGGGACTCTCGCCGGAGATTAGCTCCGGCCTGGGATGGCAGGTTAGTCGAACTTGGTTCTGCTATGTGAAGCTTGGTATATGTTGTAGAGGAGATCGAAACGAGTTGAATGGCGGTGGTTTCGCGAGTTTTGGTGGTCTGGACGCGGAGAAAAGGCCCTCCGACGAGGCGCCGGCGACGCAGCGCCTGCGCCGATCGTCTTCTTCGGCGAGGCTGTTGACCGGTCAATGAAAGTTGACCGGTCAACGCCTACGTGGCGCTGACGTGGCGCCCACGTGGCAGACACGTCAGCACCGTCGTTATAACAAAAAAAAACGATAAAATGATCGGACGGTGGTAGGCGTGCCACGTGTCGCGATCTCGCTTTTTCGGAAATTAAAAAATGATTTTCAGAAATTAAAAATCTCTTAGATCGGACGGCTGTAGTTCGATCAAGCGTTTCAATCTGGTCCGTTGATTCATCGTGAAGATCAAGCCGCTCGTACATCAACGCGTGGTGAAATCACAGCCGTCGGTTTCATCATGGAGATCAGGCCGTCCGTAGCCCGCCACTTGGCGCAATCAGGGCCGCTGGTTCAAGTATAGGCGGGAGTTTGAAAATTTAAGCGGGAAGAGTGAACCGGCGTCGTTTTGGGGCGCGGGTCGCGCGGGCCCGGATCCGGGCCGGGTCAGTCGCCCGTGGGCCGTGGGTCGGGTCACCCGACCCGGCCCGGATAATTTTTTTAAATAATAAAAAAATCAGAAAATGATTTAAAAAAATAAAAAAAATCAGAAAAATCCTAGAAAATCCAAAAAAATGCTAGAAAATTCCAAAAAATTGTGGAAAAATCCTAGACACCCCAGAAATCCCCAAAAATCGATGGTTGACCACAGACAACTGGTCAACCCTATTTTTGGGATTTCTTGTCCATTTTCCCGAGACTTGACGATATTACCCTTTAGGGGTAAGTCTCCTCTGCCATGTATGCGAGATAAGACCAATAATGCCAAAACAAGAATTAGGGTCGAGTAGGCGACCAATTCTTGGGTTTGGGTTTTCGAGTCCCACCTCTTTTCTCAAAATGACGATTTTGCCCTTCAATAGGAAAATTATCTTTCTTGTCTCAATCGAGTTCCGAAAATTGCTCGAAATTAGGGTTTGGGTCAGGTGGACGACCAACCCTAATATTTGAGATTTTCAATTCTCATCTTGGTCCAAAATGACGACTTTACCCCTCCAAGGGTAAAATCACTTTTAAATTCCAGAAAAATCCTGGAAATTCCTAAAAAATAGGAAATGGATTGGATTGATGGCCAATCCTATTTCCCCTGTCTTTTGACTTCCCAATTCGTCTAAGATGACAGATTTACCCTTTTAAGTGTAAATTTTCCCGAATTATTCAAAATTACGATTCTGCCCCTCATGGGCGAATCATGTCCAAATCACTCCTAAGCCTTGATTGATATTTCTCTAGGCTAATAGGGCCTCGTTAGGGATGCCATGCTGATTTCATGTGTTTTATCCGCATGTACTGGATCCTTGATTTGCGCATTTATTTCTATTGATTGTGAGTGATAGGGTAGTATTTCCCATCTGCATGAACTCCTAGATTTAGGATCTGTACCCCACTCATCTGTATGAAATCCTAGGATCAGATAAACCATCCAGCTTAGGTACCGAAAGGGCGTCAACTCTGACAGTTGGCGTAACTAAGTCCCCGAACCCACTTCTCTGGTTTCCGCAGAATCGAATAGACCACTCCCAACTATTCGATAGGGTTTCCGATCGTACCCTCCACGAAACGATCGGTGGCGACTCCTTGGCATGTACACTCATCACATGTCACTAGACCACACTGAAGGTCGACCACGTATATCAGGAGTTGCGATTTGGGAAATGGACCTTGGGAGATGCCCGCGTCCGATCCAGCCAGCGATCGGGCGGCCCATTAGCCCGCTCCCGCCTTCCGCGAGCTCGGGAGAGGGTCGCGACATTCGGAAATAAAAAATCATTTTCATATAAGTTGATCGGACGGCCATAGTTCGATCGAGTGTTTCAATCGTGACCGTCGACTGCTTTTATTAGATCAAGCCGTCCGAATGTCAACACATGGCAAGATCTGGACCGTGGGTTCGAATTAGGCGGGAATCGAAAATTCGAGCGGGAGGAGGCCGAAGCGACGCCGTTTTGGCGCCGGCCGGATCCGGGCCGTGCCGGACGCCCGTGGGTCGTGGGCCGGGTCACCCGACCCGGCCCGAATAACATTTTTTAAATAAAAAATCGGAAAATGATTTAAAAAATAAAAAAAAATCAGAAAAATCCTAGAAAATCCAAAAAATGCTAGAAAATTCCAAAAAAATGTGAAAAAATTGTGAAAAAATTGTGGGAAAATCCGAGACACTCCAGAAATCCCCAAAAATCGAGGATTGACCACAGACAACTGGTCAACCCTATTTTTGGGGTTTCTTATCCTTTCTTCTGAGACTTGATGATATTACCCTTTAGGGGTAAGTCGCATCTGCTGTATATGCGAGATAAGGTCGGTAATGCCAATGTAAGAATTAGGGTCGGGTAGGCGACCAATTCTTAGGCTTGAGTTTTCGAGTCCCGCCCCTTTTCTCAAAATGACGATTTTGCCCCTCAATGGGAAAATCGTCTTTCTTGTTGTAATCGAGTTCTGAAAATTGCTTAAAGTTAGGGTTTGGGTCAGGTGGGTGACCAACCCTAATATTTGAGATTTTCAGTTCTCGTCTTTTTTCAAATTACGACTTTACCCCTCCAAGGGTAAAATCACTTGAAAATTCCAGAAAAATTCTGGAAATTCCCGAAAAATAGGAAATGGATTGGATTGATAGCTAATCCTATTTCCCCCATATTTTGACTTCCCAATTCATCTAAAATGGCAAATTTACCCTTTCGAGGCGAATTGTCCCTGAATCATTCGAAATTACGATTTTGCCCCCATGGGCAAATCATGCCAAAATCATTTCTAAGCCTTAATTGATATTTCTCTAGGCTAATAGAGCCTCATTAGGGATGCCATGCTGATTTCATGTGTTTTATCCGCATGTACTGGATCCTTGATTCGCGCACTTATTTCTAATGATTGTGAGTGATAGGGTAGCTATTCCCATCTGCATGAACTCCTAGTTTAGGATCTGTACCCCACTCGTCTGTATGAAATCCTAGGATCAGATAAACCATTCAGCTTAGGTACCGAAAGGGCGTCAACTCTGACAGTTGGCGTAACTAAGTCCCCGAACCCACTTCTCTGGTTTCCGCAAAATCGAATAGACCACTCCCAACTATTCGATGGGGTTTCCGATCGTACCCTCCGCGAAACGATTGGTGGCGACTCCTTGGCATGTATACTTATCACATGTCACTAGACCACACTGAAGGTCGACCACGTATATCCAGCCGTTGCGATTTGGGTAATGGACCTTGGGAGAGGCCCGCGTCCGATCAAGCAACATCGGACGGCCCATTAACCCTCGCTAGCCAGATACCGCTCGAGAGGGTCGCGACATCGCCGAAAAACCTCAGATGAATCGGCTCAGGACTGGGAATGGGTGAATCGGATCTCGACGAACCGCACCACCATGGCTCACCCTCTCCACCAAGTCGTCGTCGTCGAGGTTCGTCACGAGCTGCTTGCCAAAATGCCGGGTGCGTTGTGAGCGTCGTCAGAGTCGTCGGTCGTCGTCCATCGTCGAGGAGCAGATTAGGGTCTCGTGGGAAGGAGCAGGAGAGGGATGAGGCGACGGCGGAACCGTTCGTTGGACCTCTTTGGTAGGGCGTCGGATAGAACTGGAGATGTCGGCGGAGGGATGAAACGACGGCGGAGGAGGCATTCGTCGGACCTGCTAGGCGTCGTCGATTTGGCAAAGAGAGAGAGATCGAAGGCGTCATGAGATAGGAGAGAGAAAGCGTTGAGATACCGATATGATGAGAGGATGTTGACACCTAAGTTTTGACCATTTATTATTGTGATTTTTATCTTAAAAATAAAAAAAATCATAAAATTATAAAATCAACTTTGGTAACCTTGGCCAAGCTAAGGAAACCATTTTGACAAAAAATAATAATAATAATTCTTATTATTATTATTATTATTATTTTTTATTTTCAAAAAATACAAAAAAAGGAAGAAGGAATATTTGACCAACGATGTTGTCTGGTTTTTATTTTATTTTATTTTATTTTATTGTTATTATTATTGTTGTTGTCGTCTTTTCCTTTGTTCTTTTTCTTTTTTCCTTTTCCTTCCTTTTTCTTTCTTTTTCCGCACACACGCTCCAAAAAGGTTTCTTTTGGTCTCTCTCTCTCTCTCTCTCTCTCTTTTTCTCTTCTTTTTTTTTCCCACGCTTTCCCTCATTTTTCTTTCTTCTGGCCGAGCGACGCCACCACCAGAGGGGCTCCTCCATTTTCCTCATCGCCCGTATTTGTGCGACCACCGCTCCCTCAGCCACCGAACATCTTCTCTAACCGTCATCGTCGACTCATAGCCGCCGTGACAACCCGTCGCGAACCGCCGTGCAAGTCCAGCAATGCCGCGCTTGGCCGAAGTTTCCAAACCGTCTTCCGATCATCCTCGACGAAAACCGAAGCTGTTGACAGTCATCTCCGACTTCCCTGAGTTCCGGAGAAGTTGTTAAACCCGTCCAATCGGCCGCAGACCTCAGAAAACCGTGAGATTCCTCCTCAAGCTTCACCTCGGCCTCCAATGGCAAGTTGAGTTTGTATCGTTCATTGGCTGCGCTGTTCGTCGCAACCTGTTTCTTCCACCTTGCTGACCATTTTCTTTTTTGACTACGCATGATTTCGTCGGGCCAATATTCGAGTTGGCCGCCGACGTCCTCCGGCTGATCGTGAGTTCCAGGATTCGTTTCTCACCAAACCGAACCCCCACGAGGATCGGGTAAGTTCCCTAGAACTCATAGAAAGCTCCCCGATAATTCATATTACCCATGTTACGTATAGAACGGTCATGGTGTATCTTCGCCGGAATTAGGTCTCAAACGGAGTTACAGGAATAGGAAATGTCGTTCTGCTGTGTCGAGCTCTCGGTATGTTGTAGATGAGGTCCCTACGAGTCTAACGCCGTTAATTTTGTGCAATTTGGACGCCGGAAGGCCGAGTTATGGCCTTCCGACGAGGCGCCGGCGAAGGAACGCCGGCGCCGGTCGTCTTCCTCGGCGAGGCCCGAGCCGGTCAACGGGTCAACGCTGACGTGGCATGCCACGTCAGCGGCCACGTCAGCATTGGCGGGCCCGGGCTGTATAAATCAAAGCCCAGATCGGACGGCCGTGGCTTCGCCACGTGTCGCGATCTGGGATTTTCGGAAAATAAAAATGATTTTCAGAATTAATAAAATATTTTCGAATAATAAAATTAAAAATCGATCGGACGGCTGAGGATACGCCAAGTGGCACTCTGGGTGTCGTCCGATCTGTCGCAAGATCGGACGCATCATGAAGGGCCACGTGGCGTGTTTTGGACCGTCCGATTGAGGATTTTCGGAAATAATAAAAAAATAGTAAAAAATTGAAAAATCAATAAAAAAAAATAGAAAATCATAAAAAATTCAAAAAAAATTCGAAAAATTCAGAAAAATTATAAAAAATTCCAGAAAATAGGAAATGGCCATATTCAACTGGCCATGACCTGTTCCGGGTCTTTCGACCCCCGGTCTTTCCAAAAATGACGGTTTTGCCCTTCCGGCAAACCGTCTTCCAAAAAAATTCTAAAAATTCTAGAAAAATCCCAAAAAATAGGAAATGGCCACAATCAATTGGCCAAGGCTCATCCCGGGTGTTTTGAACCCGATCATTCTTAAAAATGACGATTTCGCCCCTTGGGCGAATCGTCTTCCAAAAATTGAAGATTTTGCCCTTCGGGCTAATCGTCCACAAATCTTCCCTAAATCCTTACGGCTATATTAGGAAGCCATTGATTTGAATTGATGTGTATTAATGTGATTTATTTATGTATTGGATTGCGCTTTCATTTAAATTGATTGTGATTGATAGGTATAGTCTTCCAATCTGCATGAAACCCTGAATCAAACCTACCTCGCCTAAAATTGCGCCTGCATGAACTCTTAGCTAGGAAAATCACTCGCGTTAGGTACCGAAAGGGCGTTGGTAATGACACCGACGTAACCAAGTCCCCGAACCCAAAATCTCTGGTTCCGCAGAACTGATCGATCTCTCCCAATCGGTCAGTAAGGTTTCCGGTCTACCCTCCAAGAAAGACCGGTGGCGACTCCAAATGCATGCACAAGTTGCACATGCCACCACGACCAAACTAAGGTCGAAATCGATCGGCTCTTATCGCCGAGTCCTTTGAAAAATACTCCCGCCGCGATTTGGTATGGGCCTGGGAGGGCTCGCGCCGATCCAAAGCCCGCGATCGGTAATCCATTAGCCGCGTCCGCTTTCGGACGGGTCGCGACAGCTGGCGACTCCACTGGGGATTTTTGTTCTAGAACCTATGGTTCTAGACCTCATGTGGACTTAGGCCGTAATTAAAACGCTGAGTGATTTTTCTAACCCTGCAGGCGCTCTTGAAGGTGAGGTAAGTCCGCTCATGGTAGGTGTTATATGTTTTTGCAGATTGGAGAAATAAGGGGTGTAGTCCGTGATTAACATTGTCTTATGCAGGTTGGGCGTAGGAATGTATGTTGTGTGGATGATTTGAAGTGCTGATTGATAAACTGTTGTGCATGAATTGCATTGTGATGATCACAACACGTGGACACACAACCGCGCCTAAAACCCCGGGCGCCGCCTTTAGGAACACAATAGAAGGAATTGAAAATGGAATCTCCGTGAGGAAAAACGCGGGGTAATCCACTTTTCAATTCCGCTCGCTTCGAACTATGGATCGAGTCCCAATGCAACAATAGCTGTGCAATGGAATCGGCTCTTTCTAGAACTCGAAGTGGGAACCTTAACCTTAGGTGCCAAACCCTCTGATTTTTAGAAGTTCACCATCACTTGTCTCATGCGTATGTCTTTGGGCGGTTGGTACGCCTAAAACCGCACATAAGTCGACGAGTTTGGTTGGTAAGACTCTCTATCCCTCAAATCTATTACAACTCATATAAATATAGGCATTTCATTCATTGCATTCTGGTGATTAGATTAAATGCCATTTCAAGGGTAGATGTTTGTGTTTTTCCCAAACGTCCTTAATAGAAGACGAGGAGGATGATATCCCATGGCGAACACCGAGTGTGCGATAAAGGAGCATACTATGGACATTATTGAGGTATCATCCAATGAAGATGACGAGTTGGGGCAAGTGATCCTGAAGACACAGATCGAAACTGGGGCATCCTTAAACGTTAGGATCACATTCCTTTGTTTCATTTTCCATTACTAGTCCTCTTGTATAGGGTTTATTTTTACCGAGGGTTTCTCTATCTCACCCCTTAGAGTGATTGTATTAGGGATCTATTGGTGTATACATTCAGATGGAACTTGGTTGTATTTCTTTTGACGGGTCATGGGAATGTGATAGTGGCATTTTCTCTAATCATCCGAATACTCCCAAGTCAAGTTTACAATCCCTTTAGAGGAAATTAAAATTGGAAGTCTTACACGACCTTTTGGTCGTATAGAGTAGTCCAATCTCAATTTCTCTAGAAGGAATTATACACTTGAATTGTTTCGTGCATGTTTTACGTTGCTGGTAATCCACGATAATTGATCGAGAATATCGGCGTTGTTTTGAATTTAATGACGAGATAGATGTCCAAATTACTCTCGTTCTTAACAAAACGGCCTTGATTTGGATGCCGTATCTTCAATTAAATTTAAAACACGTTATTATACCTCGCACTTTTGAATAATTCGTTCCTCTCGAAATTGATCAAAAGCGATTATTGTGAATTACATTCCTTTCAATAGTATGCTTTCTTTCGAGGAATATTGATAAAAACTTTTCGCGCAAGATTAAAACCCTTGTAAAAGTTCTTGTCCTTATTAATCATGGGTAAGCATAAGATTGAAGGGGGTTTTCGCTTTCTTTTTCAAATTATTCCTTCTGATTCTGTCTTTTCATTTACAGGTAAAAAATAGGTAATAGAGAGAAATCTTTTCCTGGATAAGTCTGAGGCTACTCTTTCATCTGATCATGAGCGAGTTATAAAATCAAGACATATTTGCTCGACTTATTGATATTATGGTTCGGCTCACCCAAGTTGAAGATGTTCGAATGCTCGAAGAAAGGAACCACGCAGAAGTTAAAACACACACACGAGAACTTTCATTTATTTTGCTCAGCGGAGGGTTTTCAGAAGCAGGTCATACAATTCGGGGTGGAAAAGTAAAGCCAAAGTGAGCCATAATTAACGACACAAAGGATCCCAACTGACCCTCCATGTTATTAATGCTCTGCTTATACTCCCAACTCCGCATGTCATGGTCGGCAAGCCTGAGGAGAAGACTTCTGCATTCTCCCTTAACTTCGGCGACCTTGGCCTCGTGTTCTTCGGTGACTATTTCCAGGTCCCGAACCAGTCCATTCCCGCGAGCTATGTCCGCGGTTATCTTGTCGAGCCGTTCTTCCTGCCAGTCGCTCTGAAGCCTCAACAGGACATTGCGGCAGTCATGCTCGCCGGTGGTCAGGGATATGGCCAATTGATCCACCAGATTTCTCCTCTCGCGAAGCAACGTCGCGACCCGCTCATTAGCAAACTCGACGGCCTTTTTGTAACTATCAACCAGATAGTTGGTCAGCACCAAATGATCAGATCGATCCTCATAACGAGCCCGCAAGACGCGAGCCACGAGAACCTCCCGATTAGCAACACGATAAGCCTCTAGAAAGTTTGCAAAGAGGGCTGGGAATGTTTTATATTCCTTCTCCAACTCAGTACCCTCGATGGAAGTAGTGTCTGTGGCCGCGAATAGAACGCGGATCTCAGCCTCGATCTCCGGATGATCGGCTATATAAGCATAGCCCCGACCCAAGAGATTATAGAGTTTTTCCCATCGGGCCGGGACTGCGATTGAAAAGACGCAAGCATGGGAAGAGTCAGAGGAAGAAGCAGAAGATGAAGCCATTACTCGTTGGAAGATGGAGGGGAAGACGAGTGCGATGGAATGAATGAAGGTGAAAGCTGGGCAAAGGAGAGCACTAACCTTCTCCCCGTTTCATAGTGGCTCAAAGATGGAGAAAAGTTACAGCAATAATGCTTGTGGAGCCGGGGTAATCAAGTAAAGCAGAGGCCGCTCCTCCCGTGAATCACGAGACCCACCTCGATCCGCGATTTCAGGCCTGTCGGACAAAAGTTGTAAATAAAAAAATCATCGGTTTCATCATATTAAGTCTGAGCGGGAGACGCGCGTAGTTACGCTTTCTTGAAAACGAAGTGGGAGACAGACATAGACGTCGAGAAATGAAATCGATTCGGCGCCCTTCCATGTTGAAAAGAAAAAAGAGGACGACAAAGCAGGAAACACGGAATCTTGGGAGGGACACTTACTTGATGATCTTCGTCCATATTTAAAGAACGTTCCCTGGGCAGGTAGAATCACTCAAAAGAAAGTTTGGAGAGAGTAAGCATACCAGAGAAATTACAAAACCCAGAATAAGTAAAGAAAAAAGATATCGAGCGACCTCTCCCTGATCCGATATGTTTGGGAGCTACCGTCAGTTGTTAGAAGTGATAGGCCCAAACATCTTAGATACCGTCCAATTCAAAGACCTCGAAGGTTATGGGATCCAACTCGATACCGAAGTCAGGGAATCCTACCCTTTCGGCAGCAAAGCGCAGGAACCCGATGGTGACGACGGTGGTAAGAGGTGTTTCTCACGTTACACTCCAGATCAAGTTCGAGAGCTTGAAGCGGCCTTCAGCGAGAACCCTCTCCCGAGCAGAGAACAGAGAGGGAAGCTAGGCCAAAAAGTGGGACTGAAACCCCAGAAGATTAAAGCTTGGTTTGAATTTAGGCGAGCCAAATTGAGGGCCCGAAACAGACGACAAGAAATTGCCATTCTAAAGGAGGAAAACGAAAAGCTTCGAGTGGAGAACATAAGGTATAAAGAAGCTCTCGACACTATTCCTCGTCCTAACCGTGACGGTCCTATCGCCCTTGGTGAAATATCCCTAGACGAGTCATGTTCGGGGACCGATAACGCTCCTTCATCGTCTCGCCCCCCTGCACAACTTTCGAGACAATTGGATCTTGTTCCCGACCGTGAAAAGATAAGGCGGCGTTGGATGCCTGAAATTGAAGATAAATTTATTGACGCGATTCGGCGGATAGGGATCGACGCGGCGCGTCCACGACAAATACTCAAGATCATGAATGTACCTGGGCTAGCTGATACAAGCGTTAGGAGCCGCCTTAAGTACCATAGGAAGTTGCTGAAAGAAGGCAAGGTAACACTAAAGCTGAAAAGGGCCGATCTGAATGTAGACGACTGGTATGCCTACAACCGCGACACTTCTCCACTCGAACAGCCGCCGGTCACCAGTGTTCTTCCCATTAGCGATCAACCTATTGCGTCCAGTACTTAGATACCTGCCCAACTCAAAGAACCTGGCGACTTCCGTGATGAAGACCTTCATCCATGGGTCGATCAGCTGAATTCCCCTTTGAGTCGTCTCAGTACCCTACAAGATTATTTGCCACAATCCCCGCGAATAGGGACCCCACGATATGAACACCAGCCTGTCGTTAGTGCTCTTCCAGGGGCGAACCCAGTGTTAGCAAGAGATACACGTATAAATTTGCAGGGCAATGATGAAGGTTCCAGCTCAAAGACTCCAGTCCCTCACAATGAAGGCGATGAAGGAAATCTGCCCCCAACAATTGTTGATACCCAACTTGAACATCAATGGCTCGAAGACCCGAGCAATTTCCTTGGCGATGAGTTCAATCTTTGGCTCGATCAATTTGGAGCCGGAGGGCCATCGCAGTGGTGACGCAAGGCAGGTGATCAAACGTCTGATGCAAGGCATGGCTACCCGATGAAAAATGCTTAGAGGAAAGGGGTTGAATACTCCTATTGAATATGTTGTTGATCGCACTGTAAGGTTCCCACGGGAACATCTTTCATTAATATCTAGAACTAATTGCGCGTGAGTGTCAACATCACCCTTTGAGCATCTTCAAGCCGAGGGCCGTGGATTAATCACTTAATCCGTGGAGCAAGTTCCATGAACAATGACTATCACCCGCGGAGCATAATGGGATCTACCCCTTCAATACGAAATACGTTTGGCCGCGAACCCACCTATTTGGTGATAAACGTGGATAAATCACTCAAGGAGCCATTTGTTCGAATAACAGAACAGACGTTGCCTAACTGGGGGCAGATGAACCATTGATGTTGCAAACACTCCAAGAATGGATAGGCGGATTTGATAGATGTTGTTCATATCAATACGCAACATCAGAACGGGATGAGAACCAAGAGTAAAGTTGTATCGTTCCAATTTGTCTTGAATTTGAGAATATGAATTGATACTCGTTATTTATCCTTGACAGGGGAATCGCCTTACAGACGGACAGGTTTTTACATCCCATGTACTACTCATTAGAGTACATGACCAAGGGTAGGATGTATCGTTTCGATTTTTGAAAAATTCGTGAACATGCAATGATATGCTTCTTTTACATTTTCAGGGGTCTGCAGCCACGACAGGTAGGTAAGTATCCCTTTCCCAGTTAGCTGGAGATAACAAATGTTAAAATACTTTCAGTCGTCATGAAAATTATCCAATGCATCGATGTTCATGATTTAAATCGGGAGGTTGCCCAAAGCATGAATAAGACATGCACGATACATCACAAAATCCCCTCGATGGATAAATTTTGGGAAAGAAAGAAATGAATTTTTCCAAATATGATTATTTGTCAAATCATTCAAAAGGAAGTTTACTCAAAAGAGAGGCAAGCCTAGTCAAAACACGTCCTACACACATTTAAGAGAGAAGTGGAGCGAATCAGACAGTAAAATCTGTACCTACGGAGGTAGGGACCATTCACAGCAATTACATGGATTGGGACGACGGAGGCGTTCGTTTCATATTCCCAAATACTATAGGTGACCATTGATAACCCCTTTGAACGGAGGTTCTCATTATCAGCCCTGTCGAGAACCACCCCACATTGGGGCAAAACGGGAATAAGTCCAGCAGCATCAGGAGAAAATGGTTAGAAATTTTCTTGCTCGGACTAACATTAATCTTTTGGTGTTGTTTATATGGTAATCCAAGTGCCACAGGATGATGAGAAGCATTCATTTCTCTATCCCACACACCGAATCCTTTGCATAGCCAAGTTGAGCCTGCAAATTCGTTTCATGAACCCGTTGGTGATCATTGCACATTTCAAGATGGATGCAGCATCACTTCAGAAACGGAAGAGCTCAAGACTAAGGGAATTCAAAAAAAAAAAGATGAAAATGAGAAAAGAATCCACGACATCGAGAAAAAGCAAAGTGCCTGGTAAAAGCAAGGCCGATGCTCGTGTAAATTGTTTGATTGATCCACAATGAAGCCGGATGGGAAAAGAGAAAATCCTGAAGGAGCCAAATCTGAAAGGGCTGCTCCCCAAAATGCTATCAAGCGCAGAACAAAGACATAGAGAGAGTCAGTCTCTGAATGCAACAAGAGACGCTCTTTAAAGAGCTGGTGCACACCGCAAGATAGGTTGCGCGCCTCAAAGGCTAAAGATGCAGAAAAGAAAGGACATGTGGCAAATCAGCAATGATCACCAATGTCAAACCCCTCATAAATTCTGAACAAAAAACAAGCCTTTTTCGGTCCCCAATCCTACCAATATCATAACCTTGAAACAGTCTTCTCGGACTAAGACACTTGGATTAACATATAGCTTAGCTCGAAGAAGTACGAGCAAGACTATTTCTTTCTCATTTTGTAGGGTTCTTGGTTTGTAAACCCGTAGCAGATGGTGAAGACTTGCATTCAATGGCCTCGACTCCAAGCGGGTCCCCCTTGACAACCAATATCCAAGCCTAACATTACGGTCCCATGGAAGACCTCCAGATCGATCGAAATGTATGCGCTGCGAATGATCCTGAAACCTAGGCACAGGTTAGTAGGAAGTTGAGCGCATTCCTTACAAAAGACCATTATCACAGAGCGGTGAGGAACCCTCTTGGATGAGAAATTCTCCAATAGATGTTTTGAACAAACTCTTTTTGGAAATTTCAAATTGTTTGATCCAGATTTGCCGCGCAAGGAATTTGTGATCGCATCTGTATGTTGCAGGAATGTTTTGGATAACCTCCAGCATCAAAATGTACATCTCACGATTAAAATTTAAGTCACACGGTTCTTGTCAAATGGACAGTCGTGGTCTTCCCAAAGATTACTAATGTTTTCTTGGTGAAGAAAAATCTTTCAGGCTCAAACTTCTGCAGGATACCTGGAGAACCCAGCTCCCAGAATGTCGCCTCAACAGACTCAAGCAGTCTCATCGGACGTGGAGAACCCTCGTCATGAGACCCCTTTTCAAAGCAAACTGAAGGTAGAAACCGCCTGAAGGGTCAACACAAAGGTAGAAACCGCCTGAAGGGTCAACCAAAGGTAGAAACCGCCTGAAGGGTCAACACAAAGGTAGAAACCGCCTGAAGGGTCAAATATGGTAGAAACCGCCATAAGGATCAACCCAACGGTCCGATCCACCATACGGATCAAAACTTTGACTAATCGCAAATGTTGAAGAAGTTGTTTTCCTAGGTAAGCCTTACTGTAGGCGAACCGCTTATGGTCCGATCCCCCATACGGATCAGAATCCTTAGCGAATCCCCAAAGCGTGGGATATGCCTTCCTTAGGTTCCTACCAGTTAGGAATCCCATAATGGTATGACCTACCACACAGGTCAGAGCTTAATCCCCCTATGATAAAACGATGAGTCCTAGGTATCTTCTTGAAACTCGTCGCCACCGGCAGCATCCGACAGGTAAGCTTCAGGTAAGCCCCTCTCACTCCAGCCCATGGTCAAATTGTCAGAGCAAACCGGGAATTAGTTTGAGTTTTTATCAGGAGCCTTAAGGATCCGGTGTCATAGCATTTCCTCTTTCATTTTCCCAGTTGAGTTGGTTAGGAATCAGGTGTCATCTTGTCTTTGAGAGAAACCTCTAACGAGATTCCTCTCAAAGAGGGGCAGCTGTTGACACCTAAGTTTTGACCATCTATTATTGTGATTTTCATCTTAAAAATAAAAAAAAATCATAAAATTATAAAATCAACTTTGGTAACCTTGGCCAAGCTAAGGAAACCATTTTGACAAAAAATAATAATAATAATTCTTATTATTATTATTATTATTATTATTTATTTTCAAAAAATACAAAAAAAGGAAGAAGGAATATTTGACCAACGATGTTGTCTGGTTTTTACTTTATTTTATTTTATTTTATTGTTATTATTATTGTTGTTGTCGTCTTTTCCTTTGTTCTTTTTCTTTTTTCCTTTTCCTTCCTTTTTCTTTCTTTTTCCGCACACACGCTCCAAAAAGGTTTCTTTTGGTCTCTCTCTCTCTCTCTCTCTCTCTCTCTCTTTTTCTCTTCTTTTTTTTTTCCCACGCTTTCCCTCGTTTTTCTTTCTTCTGGCCGAGCGACGCCACCACCAGAGGGGCTCCTCCATTTTCCTCATCGCCCGTATTTGTGCGACCACCGCTCCCTCAGCCACCGAACATCTTCTCTAACCGTCATCGTCGACTCATAGCCGCCGTGACAACCCGTCGCGAACCGCCGTGCAAGCCCAGCAATGCCGCGCTTGGCCGAAGTTTCCAAACCGTCTTCCGATCATCCTCGACGAAAACCGAAGCTGTTGACAGTCATCTCCGACTTCCCTGAGTTCCGGAGAAGTTGTTAAACCCGTCCAATCGGCCGCAGACCTCAGAAAACCGTGAGATTCCTCCTCAAGCTTCACCTCGGCCTCCAATGGCAAGTTGAGTTTGTATCGTTTATTGGCTGCGCTGTTCGTCGCAACCTGTTTCTTCCACCTTGCTGACCATTTTCTTTTTTGACTACGCATGATTTCATCGGGCCAATATTCGAGTTGGCCGCCGACGTCCTCCGGCTGATCGTGAGTTCCAAGATTCGTTTCTCACCAAACCGAACCCCCACGAGGATCGGGTAAGTTCCCTGGAACTCATAGAAAGCTCCCCGATAATTCATATTACCCATGTTACGTATAGAACGGTCATGGTGTATCTTCGCCGGAATTAGGTCTCAACCGGAGTTACAGGAATAGGAAATGTCGTCCTGTTGTGTCGAGCTCTCGGTATGTTGTAGATGAGGTCCCTACGAGTCTAACGCCGTTAATTTTGTGCAATTTGGACGCCGGAAGGCCGAGTTATGGCCTTCCGACGAGGCGCCGGCGAAGGAACGCCGGCGCCGGTCGTCTTCCTCGGCGAGGCCCGAGCCGGTCAACGGGTCAACGCTGACGTGGCATGCCACGTCAGCGGCCAAGTCAGCATTGGCGGGCCCGGGCTGTATAAATCAAAGCCCAGATCGGACGGCCGTGGCTTCGCCACGTGTCGCGATCTGGGATTTTCGGAAAATAAAAATGATTTTCAGAATTAATAAAATATTTTCGAATAATAAAATTAAAAATCGATCGGACGGCTGAGGATACGCCAAGTGGCACTCTGGGTGTCGTCCGATCTGTCGCAAGATCGGACGCATCATGAAGGGCCACGTGGCGTGTTTTGGACCGTCCGATTGAGGATTTTCGGAAATAATAAAAAAATAGTAAAAAATTGAAAAATCAATTAAAAAAATAGAAAATCATAAAAAATTCAAAAAAAATTCGAAAAATTCAGAAAAATTATAAAAAAATTTCAGAAAATAGGAAATGGCCATATTCAACTGGCCATGACCTGTTCCGGGTCTTTCGACCCCCGATCTTTCCAAAAATGACGGTTTTGCCCTTCCGGCAAACCGTCTTCCAAAAAAATTCTAAAAATTCTAGAAAAATCCCAAAAAATAGGAAATGGCCACAATCAATTGGCCAAGGCTCATCCCGGGTGTTTTGAACCCGATCATTCTTAAAAATGACGATTTCGCCCTTTGGGCGAATCGTCTTCCAAAAATTGAAGATTTTGCCCTTCGGGCTAATCGTCCACAAATCTTCCCTAAATCCTTACGGCTATATTAGGAAGCCATTGATTTGAATTGATGTGTATTAATGTGATTTATTTATGTATTGGATTGCGCTTTCATTTAAATTGATTGTGATTGATAGGAATAGTCTTCCAATCTGCATGAAACCCTAAATCAAACCTACCTCGCCTAAAATTGCGCCTGCATGAACTCTTAGCTAGGAAAATCACTCGCGTTAGGTACCGAAAGGGCGTTGGTAATGACACCGACGTAACCAAGTCCCCGAACCCAAAATCTCTGGTTCCGCAGAACTGATCGATCTCTCCCAATCGGTCAGTAAGGTT
This sequence comes from Rhodomyrtus psidioides, assembly GCA_021437785.1. Taxonomy (NCBI): domain Eukaryota; kingdom Viridiplantae; phylum Streptophyta; class Magnoliopsida; order Myrtales; family Myrtaceae; genus Rhodomyrtus; species Rhodomyrtus psidioides. The sequence continues at coordinate 4,430,557 of JAILYB010000027.1, read as the reverse complement.
TCCGGTCTACCCTCCAAAAAAGACCGATGGCGACTCCAAATGCATGCACAAGTTGCACATGCCACCACGACCAAACTAAGGTCGAAATCGATCGGCTCTTATCGCCGAGTCCTTTGAAAAATACTCCCGCCGCGATTTGGTATGGGCCTGGGAGGGCTCGCGCAGATCCAAAGCCCGCGATCGGTAATCCATTAGCCGCGTCCGCTTTCGGACGGGTCGCGACAGAGGAGAGAGAGAGAGAAAATGGGAGGTTTGAAAATGAAAAAGGTAATTTTTTTTTTTAGGAAATGCCGCCCAAATTTGGGCCAAATTCTCTTCGGATGACGTGGCCAAATCTCAGCCGTCGAATGTGAACGGACGGCTGAGATTAGAAGTATGTCACCCATGACATAGTTGGAGTATGTCATGGGATCCCAATTGGATGAAGGCGAGGGAAAATGATTTGGTACCATAAATGTAGGGGTGACATTAAATCTGGGCCGTCCAATTCAAAATGAACGGTCCAGATCAATCCACAGTTTTTTTTAGTGGGAAATGATGTAGATTGATCTGGACTGTTCATTTTGAATTGAACGGTTCAGATCGATCATGGTAGGAAATGGTAGGAGATTTCCAATGGTAGGAAATCCGGATCCGCAGGCGAGAGGAGGTTGCCCTCCTGCTTGTGGCCGCAGCCCCAACACCAGTGGGACAGTGGCGACGGCTGTCGGGGTCGCCAGCGGCTCGGCGACTCCGCCGAAAAGACACGACGAGCGGCGGACCCAAGCTTGAGCACGTAGCCGTGAAATGCAGCTCTGGGAACCCAATCAGCACAAGCCCCAGAACACTCTCCAGATCCAAAATCCCTCCCGAACCCAAAATGGTGAAAGAACCAAGTGTGCAGATTCAACACTGAACAAAGAAGTGGAGAGGGGGAACCGAGAATCGTGCGGACCGATCAGAGGGAGCGGAATATAGCAGCTCGAACAGCATTAAAGAGGGGGGAATTTGAGAGCTACATTTGTAGAGGAACGAGAAAGGGACAACGCTGCGTCGTCTGAACAAGGAAGAGGAGGAGGGGTAGGTGCTGTAGAGGCTAGGTCGAAGGCCACCTAGTCCCGAGGACGGCGACGGCCCCCTGGTTCAGCCGAGGGCCGCCGCCCGCCCACGGAACTGGGCGAGAGCGGCGACCCTCGCTCAAATCTGGGAGAACCTCCCTTACTCCTAGACCCTTGACCTCTCGGGCAACTACTTCATCGGACCCATCCCCGGCTCTCTCTCCAACCTGACATGGCTAAGCCGACTCGCCTGTCCCGCAACTCGCTCTCTGGTCCGATCCCCAACTCGGTCTCCTCCCTCCCCAACCTCAGGGAGCTTTGCTTGGATAGCAATGCGCTCGATCGCCGTGAGCCTCGGCGCCCTCCCGAGTCTGACCCGGCTCGAGGTCCAGTCCAACAAGCTCGCCGGCGAGTGACAACGCAATCTCCAGCAAAATCCCACAATCGCTCCCACCATCCCTCGTCTAATTCACGCCTCCCTCCCTCCTGTGTATCCTTCTCTCTCCTCTCTCTCTCTCTCTCTCTCTCTCTCTCTCTCTCTCTCTCTCTCTCTCTTACTTTTTTTAAAATTTATTTAATCTAACTAATTAAATTAAATTTGAAAAGAAAAGCAGAAAAAAGATCAAATTGTAAAAGAAAAGTAGAAGATAGAAACCATACCCTTAATTGAAACAAAAACAAAAAACACTATAGGCCCTTCTTTGACACAAATTGCACTTTGGGTCCTTAATTGAGAAAATATGTGCACTTGAGGCCCTTTTTTTGGCATTTTCCCTTAATATTTTTTAGGAGTTCCCATTTAGAGGCAATCATATTTTTAACTACTTGGGAACATTTACGTGTAACTCATAATTATAATTTTTCCTCTCTATAGAAAACATATTTGATGTTATTGTTGTCCAATTTCAATTCGTATTCTCTTTCATTTTTTTTTATAATTGATCGCATTCATATTGTAATTTGATAAATCATGCATAAATTGCTTATACTTATATTGATCTAATTTGATTTAGTAAATTGAACAAATGAGATTTAAATTGATTTAGTAAGTAAAAAAGATAAAGACATTTTAATTTTAATATATATAGTCCTCTTAATTAAATAAAAAATTAGGAACAATTTTTTGTAGTCATAAAAGCGTTTGTTTTCTTCTTCTTCTTTTTGTTCTGGGAACAGAAAATTTATGCAGTTATCAAATACGTTTATGTTCTTTTTTTGTTCCGAGAATAGAATTTATTTTTGCAGTTATCAAACGCGTTTTTGTTACCAAAAATTGTTGTCGGAAACAGAAATAGAAAAAAATATTTCTGTCTCAAAAGTGTTTTCAGAAATAGAAACGTGATCATACGTAGCCTTAGAAGCCAACCCCATCTGCTAGTTTGTCAACTCCATTTTGCAAGATAATCTTTCCTTTTGGACCTGTAATATTCTCAACAAAGGTGTTATTAGCGAGTGTCCCCTAGAAAAAACTAGTTAAGCATACTATTTAAGGAATACACGCATTATTCACTTCGTTAGAAAAGTTAACCCAATAGAAAATTGGGCGTCTCCTTAACCTTAAGTAGTTACTCACATTCCGTTGCTTGGAATCGAAGAAACGCGATTTGTAATTGTTGGGTGCCTTCACAGCCTTAGAGAAGGCTGCAAGTCTGATTAGCGATTTGGTTTCAATAAAACCCCCCCAAGAAATGAGAGAACATTTTATGTGTTGAACACACCATTGATGTAGTACGACGGATCAATCATATTATCCATGTGATCCTAAATTTTGGATGTTAGACATACTTGTATAGCCTTGTAGTCTTATAGCTTTCTCTTACACTTCTTCTTTCTCTTTAATCCCACATAGGAAGAGCACTAAGCTCTTTACCTCTTCTAAGCCTATATAAAGGCTTCTCATGTACATTGTTTGACACACCATTATTAGAGAACAATACCATTCTCTCTTAATCATTCTTTCTTATAATGGTATCAGAGCCAAGATCATTGTCTTGAAAAGTATGCTCTGCGGTTGCCACAAATTGGATCTTCCGCATCAGAAATTAAGATAATGAGCTCATTATTTTTAAAATTATGCTCTGCGGTTGCCACAAATTGGATCTTCCGCATCAGAAATTAAGATAATGAGTTTTTTGGGCTATTGAGCCGTCACCCTTGACTATTCATATATTCATTTATTTTGCTTCTCCTTTCTAGAAGCTTTGCTCGCGTCTCTAATTTGTGCTTCTCGATCCTTTTGATCAGCTTTCGCACCCCAACCCACTTTTCTAGCTTCGCTAGTGATTTTTCTGTTGTCATGGGCGATTCTAGTGACCGCATAGATGTCAAGCTTGATGGTTCAAACTATTCACTTTGGAAACCATCGGCAATGGCGGCTCTTGTTTACCGCGATTTATTTGAGCATGTTGAAGGTTTCCATCTATGTCCTGATGCTCTTAAGGGAAGTGACTCATCTGAGGCGGTTGTAAAGCGTACCGCCGAAATTCGAGCATGGACAGTTGCTGATCGGAAGGCATGGGCTATTCTTTTTGGCTCTATTGATCCTGCTCTTCGCCCACAATTTTCTCATATTGTTGGAGCGAAATGTTTATGGAATAAGCTCGCCGAGATGTTTACTCAGACTGGGGACATTCGGGTCTATCAGTTGGAGCAAGAAATTTACTGTGCTACGCAAGGGTCTCGCTCTATTCGAGACTTTTACAATTATATGCATTCCCTTTGGAGTCAATTAGATATTCTTGCTCCTGTTTTTTACCCGACATGCTTGAACTGTACTAGGTGTCCATCTACTCGGCTTCAAACTCAAGATAGACACCGTCTACATACTTTCCTTATGAAGCTTGGCTCTCCTTATTAAGGTGTTCGCAGCCAGCTTCTCCATCGCTCTCCTAGACCGTCCCTCCTTGACGCTATTAAAGAATTGCAGTCTGAGGAAACTCGTCTGGGTCTACTTTCCTCCTCTGCAGTTTCTGATTCCGCTGCTGTTTTAGCTGGTCCACCACGTGCTTCGCCTGCTGTTTTGGCTGCTTCACCACGACCTCCTCCTGCACGTGGCTCTCACCGCCTTTTATGTACTTATTGTCACTGTCTTGGACATGAGGACTCACACTGTTGGCTACCATTGATCTTGCCCGATGGCATCAGCGTCTCGGACATATTCATTCTTCTCGTCTCACCGTCCTTCATCAACGAGGCGTTTTAGGTCCTGTTTCTTCTGGTAATCTTCCTCCATGTTCTGTATGTCCCTTGGCCAAGCAATTTGCTAAGCCTTTTCCTATTAGTAACTCTAGATCTAGTGCAATTTTCGATCTTATTCATTCTGATGTATGGGGTCCTGCCTCATTTTGTTCGAAGAGTGGTTTCAATTATTATGTCTCTTTTATTGATGATTACTCTCGTTATACATGGGTCTATCTTATGCGTCAACGCGGTGATTTCTTTTCTATCTATCAGTCTTTTACTACCATGATTTCCACCCAATTTAATACAAAAATCAAAATTTTTCGTTCAGACTCGGGAGGAGAATATCTTTCTACTGTTTTTCGTTCCCTCTTGGCCAGCGATGGTACACTTCCTCAACTATCTTGTCTTGGGATTCCAGCTCAGAATGTGGTTGCTGAACGCAAGCACCGTCATACTTTAGAAATCACTCGCGCTCTCTTACTTGGGACATATGTTCCTATTGAGTTCTAGGTTGAGTCACTTCTCACAGCTGTTCATCTAATTAACCGCCTACCCTCGTCTGTTCTTCATCAAGACACCCCTTTCCAGCGTCTCTATTCTCGATCTCCCAGCTATAATCATCTTCGAGTTTTTGGGTGTACTTATTTTGTCATTCTTCCACCCACCGAACGTACGAAGCTCACCGCTTGCTCTATCTCGTGTGCATTCTTGGGTTACAGCACCGAGCACAAGGGTTACCGCTGTTACGACCCAAATGCGCGACGTATACGTATTTCTCGCAATGTTACCTTTCATGAACACGTTCCCTTCTTCCCTACAAATGTAACACCTCTTGTATCGACTCATGTTCCATTTATGGATTTCCCTGTTGATCCTTTGTCGCGACCCGTCCGAAATCGGACGCGGCTAATGGATTACCGATCGCGGGTCTTGGATCGGCACGAGCCCTCCCAGGCCCATACCAAATCGCGGCGGGAGTATTTTTCAGAAGGGTTCGACGATAAGAGTCGATCGCTTTCGACCTCTAGTGTGGTCGTGGTGACATGTGCAAATTGTGCATGCATTTGGAGTCGCCACCGGTCTTTCTTGGAGGGTAGACCGGAAACCTTACTGACCGATTGGGAGAGGTCGATCAGTTCTGCGGAACCAGAGATTTTGGGTTCGGGGACTTGGTTACGTCGGTGTCATTACCAACGCCCTTTCGGTACCTAACGCGAGTGATTTTCCTAACTAAGAGTTCATGCAGGCGCAATTTTAGGTGAGGTAGGCTTAATTCAGGATTTCATGCAGATTGGAAAACTGTTCCTATCAATCACAATCAATTTAAATGAAAGCACAATCAAGTACATAAATAAATCACTTCAATGCACATCAATTCAGATCAATGGCTTCCTAGCATAACCATAAAGGCTTAAGGAAGGTGTGACTTCGGACCAGGGGTAAAATGGGAAGATTTGGAGGCGATTAGCTCGAAGGGAAAAATAGTCAATTTTTGGAAGGTTTGGATACCGAATTACCCAAAATATTCCATGGCCAGTTGTTTGTGGCCATTTCCCATTTTTGAGAATTTTTTTGGAATTTCTTGATTTTTCTTCAATTTTTGGAAGACGATTCGCCCAAAGGGAGAAATCGTCATTTTAAGAAGGGTCGGGGTTCCAAACACCCGAAATGAGTCTTGGCCAGTTGTTCGTGGCCATTTCCTATTTTTTGGGATTTTCCTGAATTTTTTTAGAATTTTTTTTGGAAGACGGTTTGCCGGAAGGGCAAAACCGTCATTTCGGAAAAGATCGGGGGTCGAAAGACCCGGAACAGGTCATGGCCAGTTGAATGTGGCCATTTCCTATTTTCTGAAATTTTTTTAGAATTTTTCTGAATTTTTCGAATTTTTTTGAATTTTTTATGATTTTCTATTTTTTTATTGAATTTTTGATTATTTTTTTATTAATTCCGAAAATAATTATTCGGATTGGGCTTCTTAACCCAACCCTTCTAAAGCCGCGGGCTAGGGGGGACATGAAGCCCACATGAAATTTAAAACAAGAAAGGCCCACTTCTATTCTAAAACCCAATATTACTCCAATCTCAACTAGGCCAATCTTCTTTCCATTCTTCCCTCTTGAGGCCCAACCCGAAAACTTCAAATTAAAACCACAAGCCAGCCCAAATTTCCAATCTCAATTTCCCTAGCTCACTCCAATGGCCCAAACACCTCACGATAGAAATGGACATGGCTCTAAGTTGAGCCCAAAACCTAATATTTTCGCGCATCAGCCACCAATCCCATTTCTCATCTTCCCAGATCCTGATTCTGGTCGTCATCTACGCACACCTTGCCTGATGATCCATTCTTTTTTCTCTTTTTTTATAACTTCTTTTGATTATTCTATTATTTTTCCACATTCTCTACAGGCTGACTACAAGTGCTTTTCTTTTTATTTCAACCCACACGAACAGCCAAGGGAGAATAACCTTCAGTCATTGTTCACTCATCTTCCTCATGCAACATCCCTTCCTCAACGCATCTTGATTTTACGTTAGAAAATAGCTTTGGATATACTAAGGATGATATCAACTGAACAACCATATCCTGCGAGAATCATTCAAGCGATTCCTATGATGAAACTGGCGATATAATCCATTCACGATCATCTCGAGAAGGGGGAGAGAACTTACCTGATCCTTGCACAGGCTTATAGACGTCCACGTTGAGCTACGGAACTCGAGACTGGTTGAGATGGTTCTGGATCAACTTTTTTTTAAACGAGGAAATGATGTTCGATCGAGTACGAGCTCTTCCTTTAGATTGCAAGAGGCTCTCGAGACTTACTTCCCGAATCATCCTTCTCGCGGGGTCGCCATCTCAGCTTCAAAGCTTCCGTTCTTTCATTGGTGGCGGCGAATGGATGAGCTCGGCGGCTTACGGTTGGTTCACAGTGATGGCCAGCTTCATGGAGCCATCGAGAGAGTTCGCCGTTGCTCGAAACAAGCTCCCGAGTTCATGAAAGATCCGGCGGTCCGGGGTCGACTCAGCGAATTATATGCAACGAAAACACAAACCAAAAGTAGGAGTGGAATCAGAAATGCGTTAGGAGCATTCTAAACCAAAAATCTCGAAGAACCGTGGTCCAGATGAAGAAGTGCCATTAAAGGCCGAGCCATAGCTCGTTCGTGGTAATACGCGGATCTATGATGAAACGAAGCGCCATTCGGTTCTAAGGGTCCCTCATGGAGTCATGAAGCTCGCAGGATCTGTTCGGAGCTTTGGTTTTGCGCCGTTCGTCGGGGTCGAGCTTCCGAAGCTCTCGGTTCCTCTCTTTCCTTCCTCTCTCTCTCTGTTCGGTTCCCCCTGTTTTATGCGAGGCAGTGGCCATGCTGATGATGATGGTGGCCGTGACCAGGTGAGCCGGATGGAGGAAGAGATGGTCTCTGTTTTCTTCCTCGAGACAGCTTCTTAGCCCATCGACGGCCGTGAGTCGTAGGGACTGGCTCGTTGCGTCACGCCCGGCGGATTGGTATCGCTCTGGTTCGAAGTACTTCGGCGGTTGGCGCGCTTCGACGGTTGACGCTCATGCATCGCCTGGGTTCGCTGCTGAGCTATCAACTCTCACCAACATAGCCAAACGTTGGAGCGACGTCTCATCCCACTACATCGTCGTCGGCTGTCTTTGTGCGAGAATTCGTCTAGACCGATCTCCTGGTTCGTCGTCGTCTCGCTCGTCAATCTTCAGGTCGTTGGCGTGCTACGTCGACGATTCGCCGCGCTCGGGTACGAGCTCAAATCCCACGCCGCCTCTCGGAGTTCACTCAAAATCTCATCGGTTCGTTTCGAGGCAGTCATGGAGCATCCTCTCCTTCCTCGTCATCAGGCTCTTCCCTCCTTCGTCCTCATTTGTTCAGTCGAAACCTGAGCTGAGAGAGAAATCACGATTCCCCCTCTTCGATAAAGGCGAGAGCTGTGTGTCTCTCTCTTTTTGGTTGCGACGACCACGGTCTTGGAATCATTCTCTCTAACTCTTGCATGTCCGAATATCCTATGTCCTCTCTCCTTTTTTGTTTAATCCTTCTTTTCTATTGCATGGTGGAGGACAGACTCCTGCGGTCCTCTACTTTTCCTTCTTCTTTTTTTTATTATACTCTTGTTTTTGGTTGAGGCGCCGCTCCCCCACCTTTGCTCCATGGATAATCTGTCTTCCACTCCCTCCTCTTTTCATTTTTTTAAATCATTCTAGTCCCCTCACGAAGAAGAGAAACAATGGGCGTTTATTGCATACGGTGGTCGACGTCAAGATTATAGAATCTACAAATTAAAAGACTCGATTGGCATTTTTTTGGCTCGGTTCGGGTTTATGTTCGTGAAGGAACATTGACTCGAACCGAACTTTCAAGATTTAAAGTAACACACTTGAGTAGGAAATTAAAACAAAATTATTTAATATTTTTGTGTATTTTTCTGACCACGAATGGTATTTTTCTGATTTTTTGGGTATTTTTAATAATTAAATAAATTTTAAAAAAATTATTAAAAATTACGAAAAATATTTTTTTGTTCAAAATTGGTTCCTAAGGCCAAGCCAAGGCTTCCAAAGTTGATTTTGTGATTTTATGACTTTTTTTTATATTTTTAATTTAATTTTAAAGAATAGAAATCACAATAATAAATAGTCAAAAATCAGGTGTCAACATCCTTTTCCTGATCCTCCTTGTTCTGCTTTCACCTCGGAACCAGATATATCGCCACCATCCCCATCTTCTCCTACCCGTTCTGCTGTACCTCATACTCTACCTGCCCTCGTCGATTCTGTAGCTCTAGAGCCACGCCGTAATCCTCCTCGGGATCGACGTCTGCCTACTCAGTATGTTGCTTCTACTTCTTATTCTACTGAGTTTAGCTCCTTTTTGGCTGCTGTTCATGCTGTACAAGAACCCACTAGTTATCGTGAGGCAGTTCAGCATACTGAGTGGCGTCAAGCTATGTCTGAGGAACTCAGGGCATTGGAAAGTATTGGTACTTGGGAGCTCGTGTCTCTTCCTCCAGGCCACTCCTCGGTATCCTGCCGATGGATATATAAGATTAAAACCCGTTCTGATGGCAGTATTGAACGCTACAAAGCACGTCTAGTTGCCAGAGGTTTCTCACAGGAGTATGGCATTGATTATGAGGAGACCTTTGCTCCCGTAGCAAAGATGACATCTGTCCGAGCTTTACTAGCTATTGCTTCAATTCGTAATTGGCCTCTCTTTTAGCTTGATGTCAAGAATGTTTTTCTTCATGGGGATCTTTAGGAGGATATCTTCATGCAACCTCCACCTGGTCTTTGTCATATTTCTAGAAAGGTTTGCCGCTTGCGACGGGCTATTTATGGTCTTAAACAGGCTCCTCGTGCTTGGTTTGAGAAGTTCAGTGATGCTATTCGATCTGCTGGTTTTACTCAAAGCGAGGCTGATCATGCTATGTTTGTTCATACCTCTTCTGCTGGTTGCACTATTCTTCTTCTTTACGTTGATGATATGGTTATCACTGGAGATTATCGCGACCATATTGAAAATACCAAGCGGCACCTTCAGCAACATTTTGCCATGAAGGATCTTGGACCACTGCGCTACTTTCTTGGGCTTGAGATTGCTCGCAGTTCGCGTGGTATCCTTATTTCTCAACAAAAATATACTGCTGATATTCTCTCTAGGGCTGCTCTCTCGGATGCACGCACTACTGCTACTCTTATTGAGCTGAATCAGAAGCTCTGCTCGGATGATGGGGAGCCTCTTTCTAATGTGACCCGCTATCGAACTTTGGTTGGCAGCATTGTATATCTTACTATCTCCCGACCCGACGTCGCTTATGTTGTTCATGTTGTCAGTCAGTTTGTTGCTGCTCCTCGTACAGTTCATTATGCTGCTGTTCTAAGGATCTTACGATATCTCCGAGGCACTTTATCGCGTTCCTTATTTCTGCCATCTTCTTCTGCTCTCAAGTTGCGTGCCTATTCTGATGCTAATTGGGCTTCCAATGTGTCTGATCGCAAATCTATCACTGGCTATTGCATTTTTCTTGGCGATTCTCTCATTTCTTGGCGTGCCAAGAAACAACAAATTGTCTCACGCTCCTCTACAGAGTCCGAGTATCGTGCTATGGCTGACACTACCGTTGAGATTGTTTGGCTTTGCCGCTTACTTGCCGACATGGGTGTTTCACTTCCGGATCCCACTCCTCTACACTGTGACAACAAGAGTGCCATCCATATTGGTGCAAATCCAGTCTTTCATGAGCGTACAAAACATATTGAGATCGATTGTCATCTGACTCGTCATCATCTTCAAGCTCGCACTATTTCTCTTCCTTTTGTTGGAACTGAGAATCAGCTTGTTGATTGTTTTACGAAGGCTCTTACATCACAACGCTTTCTTCTTTCCAAACTCTCGTTGTTTGATCCACCTTGAGTTTGAGGGGGGGTGTTAGACATACTTGTATAGCCTTGTAGTCTTATAACTTTCTCTTACACTTCTTCTTTCTCTTTAGTCCCACATAGGAAGAGCACTAAGCTCTTTACCTCTTCTAAGCCTATATAAGGGCTTCTCATGTACATTGTTTGACACACCATTATTAGAGAACAATACCATTCTCTCTTAATCATTCTTTCTTATCATTGGATACACTCACTTTTTTACACATGTGTTATAATTAAATAGTATATCTCAAATGTCACCAAATTAAGGAGTCCCGGATTAAAAACGTTTTTATCTTTCTCATGGCTTTACTCGATATTTTCTTTTTCCTTTTGACTATTGTCGCGACCCGTCCGAAAGGCGGACGCGGCTAATGGATTACCGATCGCGGGCCTTGGATCGGCGCGAGCCCTCCCAGGCCCATACCAAATCGCGGCGGGAGTATTTTTCTGAGGGATTCGACGATAAGAGTCGACCGCTTTCGACCTTCAGTGTGGTCGTGGTGGCATGTGCAACTTGTGCATGCATTTGGAGTCGCCACCGGTCTTTCTTGGAGGGTAGACCGAAAACCTTACTGACCGATTAGGAGAGGTCGATCAGTTCTACGGAACCAGAGATTTTGGGTTCGGGGACTTGGTTACATTGGTGTCATTACCAACGCCCTTTCGGTACCTAACGCGAGTGATTTTCCTAGCTAAGAGTTCATGCAGGCGCAATTTTAGGTGAGGTAGGCTTGATTCAAGATTTCATGCAGATTGGAAGACTATTCCTATCAATCATAATCAATTTAAAGGAAAGCGCAATCAAGTGCATAAATTAATCTCATCGATGCACATCAATTCAAGTCAATGGCTTCCTAGCATAGCCATAAGGGCTTAGGGAATGTGTGATTTCGGTCAGGGGTAAAATGAGAAGATTTGGAGGCGATTTAGCCCGAAGGGCAAAATCGTCAATTTTTGGAAGACTTGGATATCGAATTACCCAAAATATTCCATGGCCAGTTGATTGTGGCCACTTCCCATTTTTGAGAATTTTTTGGAATTTCTTGATTTTTCTTCAATTTTTGGAAGACAATTCGCCCAAGGGGCGAAATCGTCATTTTAAGAAGGGTCGGGGTTCAAAACACCCGGAATGAGTCTTGGCCAGTTGACTGTGGCCATTTCCTATTTTTGGGGATTTTCCTAGATTTTTTTAGAATTTTTTTTGGAAGACGGTTTGCTGAAAGGGCAAAACCGTCATTTCTGGAATGTCCGGGGGTCAAATGACCCGAAACAGGTCGTGGCCAGTTGAATGTGGCCATTTCCTATTTTCTGGAATTTTTTAGAATTTTTCTGAATTTTTCGAATTTTTTTGAATTTTTTTTATGATTTTCCATTTTTTATTGAATTTTTGAATTTATTATTATTATTATTTATTTGCTTTTTGTTTTGTACATTAACAACACTCCCACAATGTCAGACCCCAACGTGCATTCACTCTACGCATTCTCATCCTCCCCATTTTTTTATCATATTATTCTCTTTCTACATTTTTTTATTCTTTCTTTTGGGGGTCTTCTTCATGATGCTTACCTACAGAGCTTCCTGGACACACACGGTTCGACCAAACTACAACTTCCGGCGAACCACACCACGGCCATTTCTAGCGCGATTCAGTTCTAGCCCGCCGTATACCATTAACAATGATCGATGAAACTTACCTGCACGCCATGCGAGCTTGCAAGCGCTTGAAATAAGCTGGAGCTCGAGATCGGGATCGAGGGTCCGAAGTCAGCTCGGGAGTTTCGAGCCACGAACCATGCAAGATACACACATAGACGAGCTCAGAAGGAGTTTTAGAGCAGAACGAAAATATAAGCTTAAAAAAATAAAGATCGGATTGAACTTAGCCATGAGGTCGAGCTCGAGATGAACGAAACGCTCACATATTCTCTTATTTTTAGTGCCGTCCGTGGGATCTCCTGTGCTCTCAAGAGGATAATGAAGACGGTGGCAGAGGTGTGTTAAGCGATGATGAGATCGGCGGAGGCTACGGGTGTATAGGTCCCAGACTGAGCTCGAGCTCGCGAGGAGCGACTTTGGTGGATCGGCGTGGCTAGATGGCGACGACTCGCTCGCGACTCAAACCGAAGCTGGTGGCGGTGGTCGGCTATCAAGAACTGCTAGTATGAGACCGATTCTCGATGAAGGTAGTAACAACATAGGGCATGCTCCAATGAAAACTGGACTTCATGTTGTTTCTTGGACTCTTAGGATTGTCGGACGCGTCTCCAGGGGTACAGAGAGGAAGAACACTCCAAGGATCCACCTTCATATTCCAAAACTTCCTCCTTCCCCTCAGCTTCTTCTCACAATTCTGTCTTATTTTTCCACTCCATGTGGCCTCGACGTGAATCACTTTAAATGGTGACCTGTGAGGATTGACCAAAAAGGAATCTCACACTGTGAGTGGTCATAGGATTTAATAAGCATGAAGGCATATTATCGCCGAAAGAAAAATCAGAGATGAGAACACTCCCCTTTTGATCCCCCATCTCCACGACTTGCCCTTTCTTTCTTCAAGAATCTTTATGGTCTCCTCCATGTGGCCCTGCCATCAATTATCGTCCCCTCTCATTCTCCTTCATCTCCTTTGGTGGTGGAGACAATGATGAGGATGAATTCTCCTTTCTCAAAGTTGGCATCCGCTCATCCTTTTTTATGGTAAGTGATGTCCACTTTTGTTTCTTTTTCTTTGTGGCATGCTTTCTTTTGCTTTCAGTGGGATTTTTCATTGCGTCGAAAAGGAGGAGTCTCCAGCTTGACATTAGCGGAATGGGTCTTGCCTCAATTTGCTGATCAGTTTAAGCTCGTCCTTGCACCATCGGTTTCATGCAAACGTAATATATTCTTAGAGATGACTATGCTAGATGATGATTTTTTTTTTTTTAGAACTAAGATTAGTTCTAATTTTTTTCTGGAAAGTAATTAAAAATGGTTAGTCAAAATTTAGGTGTCAACAACTATATCTATCAAAAACAAAATTGTCAATAGACTAAGTTCCTTTCACGCATTTGTAGATTTCGCGTAGCCATCACTGTTGGCTTTCTACGCATTGCTGTGATGAAGGTGCAAATTGGATTAGATATCCATCATGCTTCTTATTTTTTTTTTTTTTTGTATCTTCTTTGTCTTTGATTTTGCTTATCTCCCGGTAACATTATTCGTTTTCCTTTGAGACCGAAACATGCATTAGATGACCACTATAGGTGTCGAAATTGAATCGAAAAACGATGGCCATTCTTGGAGATTAGCGGCAGATCACACCCCATCGAGTTTCAAACCGAATACTTGCCCAGGCATCAATGTCATCACACGGCCAATCTTTCTTCGTCCAAGTCTGCCGCCCCCTACGTCTTCTCGATCAGTTGAATATTCTTTTTAGCGTGTACTAATGTTGAAGCTTTATTTATTTTTTATTCAGCGAGGTGCATGGACATGTCCTTACGATCCTAAAGAAAGCTCATGTTCCTCGTACATTATTTCTCGTTAAGTTATAGCTACAAGAAAGGATTTTCCTCTTCTTCTTCTTTTTTTTTAATCGTGAAGATATCGTTTTTCCAGGTGAAAATCCACTGCCCATACATGCATGGACATCCATTACGTTCTCTTTGGACTACTTTGTCGTGTATGAACACGACAAATTCCCTCCGCTCCTCTGCAAATCCTTAATTTGGTCTACCTCGTAAAACCGAGTCGGCTTTGCCCAGAGATGGATCTCTGGTTCCTCATCCTCGTCGCCCTCTCCGTCGCCGCCTTCCTCAGAGCCACCCTCAACCTCCTCTCCTCCGCCCCTAAGAAGACGAGCCTCCTCCCGGGCCCGCTCAGAGTCCCGGTCCTCGGCAACTTCCTATGGCTCCGCAAGTCCTTCTCGGAGCTCGAGCCCGTCCTCCGCTCCCGCTACGGCCCGATGGTCACCCTCCACATCGGCTCCCGCCCCGCCGCCTTCGTCTCCTCCCCGGCTCTCGCCCACCAGGCCCTCGTCCACCGCGGCGCTGTCTTCGCTGACCGCCCGCCTCCCTCCACCACCGTCCGCCTCCTCTCCTCCAACCAGCACAATATCAACTCCTCCTCCTACGGCCCCACCTGGCGCCTCTTCCGCCGGAACCTCACGGCTGAGATCCTCCATCCGTCCCGCCTCCGCTCCTATTCCCGCGCCAGCGCGAGGGTCCTCAACATGCTCGGGACGGAACTTAAGTCCCAGCCTGGCGGCGTCGTCCGCGTCCTTGACCACTTCAAGCATGCCATGTCCTGCTTTCTGGTCCTCATGGGCGTCGGAGATGGGCTCGAGGAGAAGCAGGGGAACCTATGCCTCTTTACTTGGGAACCCCGAGGTGTTTGTGAAAATTCCTCAAAGACAATCCATATAATCTTCGATTTGTATCCCTAAACATCAGCATTGGTCCTTTCGTAATCGTATCTTTTGTTAAAAATGAAAGGGTCATTGCTTTTTTCACTTCTAATTTGGGTGAAACACTCCCAAACAATGTGTTGTGACTATTTTACCCATTATGGGTCCCACCTATCGGCATTCTAAGCATTCCTTTATTTTTCGTTTTTATTTTTATTTTGCGTGTCCACTTTCTTTCATCTTCATCCTTCTCTCTTTCTCTCTCCTTTCACTTTATTTTCTTAGATGTTTAAGATGGTTTTTGCGTCATATTTTATGGTGGGTGCCGGATAAATTGATTAAATTCGGACCGTTGGTAATGTGACAGTTTTCCTTGGGATGTGTCGGGTCAATGAAGTATGTTAGGTCTTTTTTTTTTTTCCCTTCTTTTTCTTCTTTCATCTCTTTTTTGTTTATGTTTGGGAAAAGTCGGTATTAATTCATTCATTATTTATTTTTAATCTAATTAAACTTAATGCTTTGGGATCTTTAGTGAAGCCTTTTGGCGTAGAGTTTCTCTCCTTATGGGGATCCTATTTTGGTTTCACCAAGTGGAAAAAATATTTACCATCCCTTCAACTTCTAGCTATTAAACTTATCGATTCATTTGACCATGTTTGGATAGAGCATGCATTTGATTTTTTGGGTGAATTTTGAGTTTTCTTGTCATTGAAAATTTCCTTGAACTGATTTCGTTTGGCCTCAATCTATTTGGCAGAATGTTTTCAACATGCACATTTTGATATCTCCCAATAATATTGGTTTAATTATGGTTCGAATTCAGTAAATGATGAAAGGTTTTTTTTCCCCCTAAAGAAATGTAGGTGTTCTTCTCATTTTAGTAATTAATCGAAACTATTTACCGTTCACTCCGGTTCTTGAGAAAGTGAAAAATTAGTGGGCACGTCAAATGCATAAACATCGTTGGACTTATTTCACACCCGCGTGTTGGATTCCTACACCTGCAACGCGATCGTCATCTTGAAGGCGAATTTTAAGTGCGACAACAACTAACCTCGACAAGAATCCTTCACTTGGAGGCCGCCTCACAACCCCGAATCTCTCGCACTCTACACATCATCCTCAAACTTCACGCCACTTTTTACCAAAACAGCGTGAAAGTGGGAGTCGTAAGTCTCAAGAGAAAAAGATGGTTACCGGCAAAGAAGGAGAGAAGGATGAATACTAGAGAAAGGGCTAAAAAAAAAAAAAAAAAAAAAAAAAAAAAAAAAAAACACCCCTAAACTTTGGGTTTAATCCCAATTATACCCTCAACTTTTTTTTTTGTCTCAAGAAAAACCCTCAATTTTTGCTGAAGTCCCAAATGTGCCCTCTCCTCTCTTTGTTTCCCCATCTCCTCCTCACCTGACCTCTCCACCATGGATGCTCAAGCTCAACTCGCTGCCATGGCCATTCAAACTCGAACTCTGGGTTCACAACCTCGGCGACGTTGATTGAAGAGCTCGAGCCCATAGCTCGTCGCCGCTATGGCCATGGAGCTCGAGTTTTTGAGCTCCACAGCCGTGGCAGCCACGAACCCTCGGCTCGTGCTCCGCGGCCGGGGACATAGACGTTTGCAAACGAAGGTATGGGATCCGGCGGCAATTGTGCTCTTCGCCGTGAGTGATTGGGCTCGAGGTCGAAGAAGGGAAAAAGGAGTAGGTGGGGGAGAGAGACGGTGGGAGGACGGAGAGGTCAGGCGAGGAGGAGAGGGGGAATAGAGGGAGGAGAAAGCTCTAAGCTCGCGATGGCCAGCGCCGCTCGAGCTTCAGGCTCGCATGGCGGCAATGGCTACCGAAGTTTTGAGCTACAAAGCTCGCGGCGGCCATGGGCGCTAGAGCTTCGGGTGTGACGGCCTCGTTTGGCCAGATCCGATGGTCCGTTCTTCTTCACTGCTCGAGTCCTCGATAACAAGGGGAAGGGATGAGGGTCTCGAGTTTGCAGGTGCCTTGGGCTTTCGAACTCGAGCTTTGGGTTCGCCGGCCATGGGCGAGGCAGCTGCAAGCTCAAGATCTGGCGGCCATGGTCGCGAACCGACAAGGCTGTTAAAGGGTAGGGCAAATTTGGGACTTCGGCAAAAGTTGAGGGTTTTTCTTGAGAAAAAAAAAAGATGAGGGTATAATTGGGACTAAACCTAAAGTTTGGGGTTTTTTTTTTATGGAATTTGGCCCCAGAGAAAGTGGGATCCGCAATAGAATAAACCCAAAAAAAAACCGGAGGAACTATCAAGATGCTCAAAGGTAGGGCCCACAATGGGTGAAACGGTCATAACACCGCGTGGAGGAGTGTTTTAGCCAAATTAGGAGTGAAAAAAGCACGACCCAAATGAAATTGGCTAACTTTGTAGAAGAAATAGAATTCAACTGCACGCTGGTGTGCAAAGATGCGATCCATATTCCGATGAGTATTTAAAAAAAAATTAGGCTTAGATATGGTATTTACCTTTTAATTTATCGTCTTTTAATTTCATTATCTTATACCAACTAACTTAACAGCCTCGATAATACAAGGATCGCTCGATAACAATCAATTTGAATCCCAAAACTTGTAATGAAATAAAATTTAGTCTTATAACTTGCAAAATATCTAATCGAGCCCTAAAAATTATCGAATTTGTGCAATCGAGATCTTTCGTTTACTAGGAAAAAATGTTGATGTGACTTTTTAAATGTTTTCTCTCTCCTATGTGACGATGGCATGTCTAAAACGACAATGCGAATTTGATTTTAAATATAATTTTCATTTAAACTAATTTAAAAAATAAGCTAAAATTGAAAGTTATGTGGTCGGTCAGTTGCCCCCGAAACAAGCCAGCCACTGTACTTATCCTGATTAGAACTAAACAATGCACAGCCCAACGGGCTTATGTTTTGAGTCTAGCCCACCCAGACTGGATCTGGCATTCTGCACCGGGCCGGGCCCTTGCCCAACTAGACCTAGCCCGATTCTTAGGAAAAGGACAGATTGTGGCTCACGCTTTTGCCCGTTTGGTTGAGGCCTTTTAATTTATGCTATAATAAAGCAAGCAACGCTGCTCAACAGTAGTTAAACTTTTTTTTTGGTCGAACAGTAGTTAAACTTTAACCAGCATATAAAGTGGCTTTTTCACTTTTAGGCCCCGTTTATTTCAAAAAATTTGGTTGACAAAAAGTAAATGAGTCAAGACACGTATTTTCTGTTGATAAAAAAAAAAAAAACACCACCAAAAGTGAGAAACTACCTTCATCTTTCCTCTCTCCACTTCTTCACATTCATTTTCATTTTTATTATCTTAAAAAGAAATCCCTTCTTCACTTTTTATAATTTCCTTTTCTTTTAATTATTTTATTTTATCTTTATTTTTTTTTCATTTTTTCTTCTTCCTTGACCGGGGAATGATCGGTGCCCAAGGCTCGCTAGATCAAGGCAAGCCGGAGGCTTGTTGAACCGATCACGATGGAGGAAAAGGGAAAAGATAAAAGTAAAGAAAATAAAAAAGAAAAATAAAAATTAATTAAAATTTTGAATTTTAAAAAATAATTAGAAAATGAAAAATATACAATTGTTAAAAGGAATGCATGAAGGAAATTGATTTTCCTTATCGAAATGTGAGAAATATTTTCTAGTTCATTACTTTTGGGTTTCAGCCGAATTATCGAAAAATATTATTATTTTCCTGAAAATGACTTTCTTTCAAAAATATCGCATTTCCAGCGAAACAAGTGGAGCCTTAATTTGTTCAACATGGTTTTTGAAGTACTTCCAAATGTTGAAAAACTTTCATTAGTCCGATCTAATCCATCTCAAAGTCAAATCTGTCTCTTGGTACTATTTTCAAGTTTTCATAATTACACTATTGCCTAGATTGTAGTAGCAACTTATTTCGTTTCAATCCATTTCCCAATTTAGCGAAAAAAGCTATCCTTTTATTAGTTTTCATATTTTTGGTCTTTATAGATATTAAAATGGTTTTATTTAAGTATTTATTAACTTATAGTGGGATTATCATTTAGAGTTATAGTAGGTTGATGTACCTATTATTTCAAATATATATATTTTTTTTCAAAATCTTGTGTTTCATTATTTTAATAAATTTTAGTTAAATTTCTAAAATAGAAAATAAAATAGTGGGATTATCAATACGATATAGCTCTAGACGAGGTTCAACTTTTTCTGTTATAGGGATCATAAGCTAAGTTATATTTAACTAGAACTATCATAATATTTACAAAGACAAAAAAATGCAATAAAAATTTTGCCGATTTAGGAAATAAATTGACATGAAAATCTATGCTAAAATCTCATTAATAGTTCTATTATAAAAATTGATCAGTAAGCTCCGAAGGACTAATTTGACTTTATTATAAAAATTTAAATGATTAGGTTGCATAAATTGAAAATTTGAACACTCCTAGTGAATTTGATAAATGAATTTTATATCCGATTTTCCCTTCTTTTACATTTACCCATAATAATTAATAGGAAACGAAATTACTCGAGAAAAACGGTTAGAAACTAAGGGCATGCATGGCAGTGTTCCCGTTTTTTATTTTTGTTCTTGGATGATTTTTTTAGAATCAGAACGCGTTTGGTAACTGCTTAAATTTTTGTTCCATGAACATAAATGCATTTGGCAACTGCATAAAAATTTCGTTTCCAATTTTTCATTTAAATTAAATAATTATATAATCCTATTTGATGACAAATAAAAGAGAAAATAATTAAATCAAATAGTAATTAAGGAAAAGAAATGAAAAAAAATAAAAAAGAGTTGCGAAGAAGGAAATTAATTTTTTTAGATTTAAAACACCATCTTGAAGAGGAAATTGAAATAAAAAGATCAGCTATCTTTGTATATTTTTTTGACCACGAATGATATTTTTCTAATTTTTTGGGTATTTTATAATTAAATAAATTTTAAAATATATGAGCAATATTTTTAATTCAAAATTGGTTCCTAAAGCTAGGTTAAGGCTTTCAAAGTTAATTTTGTAATTTTTATGATTTTTGTTATTTTTAAATTAATTTTTAAAAAATAAAAATAAAAAAATAAAAATTAAGTTTTAACAAGAACTGAAAGTATCGATGAAAAATTCACAGAAATATATGGTAGAAAATAGTGATTCTCAAAAGTGTTCCGAAACATAAGAATCAACTTTTTTTGGTATAAAAAAAATAATCAAAAATATATTTTCGAAACAGAATCAAAATCATAATTATTTATATTATCAAATATATTTCTTACTTTTGATATATGTATATATTACTTTACTATTTCCGATGACAGAAACAAACAAACGGGGACCTGTCAATTGTCATGCAAGCCCTAAAATCCCTATATCAACCTCCGTCGCCACCTTCCCCTGCCCCCAACAATCATCTCCCGCCGTTCGCCAGCTAGCCCGCCGCGCCTTCTCGAGGTTTCTCCTCGCCTGATTAGGGTTTCTCGTTCTGAATGGTCTCCTCTCTTAGCTCATTACGAGGTCTTTCTGTTTCTAGGTTGCGATTCGCTCTTTTTTTTCTTTAGAGGCGACAGCCATGGACGACGCGACGATAGAGGACAGGGCTGCGTTGCTGGGAATAGATATGTCCCAGATTGATCTCGATTCGGTTCAGCTCCCTCCAGGGGAAGATTTCGGCATCATCAGGTCGGTTTCTCTCACGGTAGTGATGAGCGTTGAAGTACCATGTTTTTCGAGAGTGCAAAAGTGACGGGCTGGGTGCTTGCCTAGTGATAGGCCTATGTCTCGATTGGTATATAAGGCAGAGTCTGATCATGTGCGATGGTTATGTGAGAAACGAACTAAGAAGCATAATAGCTGGAGTGGAATACGAGGAGGTGTCTTAGATGTCATTGGGTGAAGCGTTTCATGAAAAGAAGTTTGCATCGAGTGATATTCTTACCATATTTCACTATGGTCGTTTTTTTGCTTTTTGGTATTGGTTCCTCACTCGATCTTTTCATGACAGTGATGATGAAGATCTATACCAGCAGGATAATTTGGATTTGGATAAGGGGTTGGGAAGTATTATTATCGTTGATAATCTCCCTGTTGTTCCCCGCGAGAAATTTGAGAAGCTCAAAGGTGTTGTTTGCAAAATCTATGGTCAGATTGGTGTGATTAAAGAGGATGGCCTTTGGATTTTTGTTGATCCAGATACACAGAAGACTCTAGGATACTGCTTTATCGAGTACAACACGGCTCAGGTGCTTTCCCCACCCACAAAAAAAAAAACCCTTGCTTTCTCCCCCCTCCAAGCACACCTCCTTGTCCCAGTCATATAGTTTGTTTGTGTGATGAGTTTATGTAAATGTATTCATGATTAATGCTTTGTGGCATACACATAGTGAGCAAGATGAGCCGATGCATTAAATTGTCTATCATCCTAATATGCTAAACTTTGCTCATATCAGTTGTCTTAATTGGCAAATTGAAAAATTTGCGAGGTTTATCTTGCAGTTGGAAAGTCTATCAAATATATCTTTCTGGTTGTGTAACTCTTTCTCTGGTTGTTGTGGCAGGAAGCTGAGCTTGCAAAAGAGAAGACGAATGGGTATAAGTTGGATAGATCACATATTTTTGCTGTAAGCATGTTTGAGGACTTTGATAGGTTTATGAGAGCTCCTGATGAATGGGCACCTCCCGAAACTAAGCCTTATACCCCAGGGGTAGTTACTCAAATCCTTCTTCATAAGTGGATTTATTTATTTTTTGAGTCTGTAATTCCTTTGACCAGCACAGTTTTATCACTCGTTTATTCTAAGTATGATAAAACATGTCAGTTTATGTTGCTTTAATCTCTTGCTCTTTTCCCAATGCTTTGAATAAAAATTTATGTTAATTGAATTTAATTTTAACGCAAAGATCATGTTCATGCTTTTAAGATGTAGGTGTAGGTGTTTTGAAGGCATTACAGCATGCACCAGAGTTTGTATTTGCTTAATGTTGTTTGCTGGACTATCCACCTTCCTTTCGTAGGAGTTATTTTGGGTGCTCAATCAGCGTGTAGATTACTTTGTCATCCAACAGAAAAATGGTCTTTTGTATATTTTTACAGGAGAATCTTCAGCAATGGCTCACTGATGAAAAAGCTCGTGATCAGTTTGTCATTCGTGCTGGCTCAGATACTGAGGTTTTGTGGAATGACGCTAGACAGTTGAAGCCTGAGCCTGTGCACAGATGTGCTGTGAGTGCAATGCTAGAGTTTTCCCCTCTTTTCTTTTTTCTTCTTGAACCATTTTATCTGGATTTGATGAATGAATTATGTCTTATTCCCTATGACAGTTTTGGACCGAAAGTTTTGTGCAATGGTCACCACTAGGAACTTATTTAGCAACGGTGCACCAGCAGGGTTCTGCAGCTTGGGGAGGTGCCTCTACTTTTAATCGTCTGATGCGCTATGCTCATCCTCAGGTTATATTTGTGCATCATAATCGGTCTTTGTTTCTTTAGCTTATGTTGTCTCGATCTTAAGCACTATAATGGCAAATGCAGGTCAAACTGATTGATTTTTCACCTGGCGAGAAGTACTTAGTGACGTACAGCAGCCACGAACCAAGCAATCCCCGAGATCCTCAGGTTTTTGAAATTCGTGCAATGCTGTATCCTCTTTTATCTTTTTTGCAATTCTTGTTCCTTATTTGAGCTACCGTGCAGAGGGTCGTGATTAATATTTTTGATGTGAGAACGGGGAAGATAATGAGAGATTTCAAAGGAAGTGCTGATGATTTTTCTGTTGGTGGAACTGGGGCTGTTACAGGAGTCTCTTGGCCCGTTTTCAGGTTATTTACCCATTCTCTCTCCCTGTGTCTCTCCAAGTGGGTTCGTTTATACATTGACCTCTTCTACCTATTGTAGTGTGTGTGGATATATATTTACTTATTAAGTGAAACAGGTGGGGTGGAGGAAGAGATGATAAGTACTTCGCTCGAATTGGGAAAAGTGTTGTCTCTGTCTATGAAACAGAAACCTTTTCACTTGTTGACAAGAAATCTCTGAAAGTTGAAAATGTGATGGACTTTTGCTGGTCTCCAACTGATCCCATTCTTGCACTGTTTGTTCCTGAACTTGGTGGTGGAAACCAACCAGCTAGGGTGAGCGTTTTGTTTCTGCAGTATCTTTCATATAATTTGGTGGTGATTTTCCTAATCTTGTTTCACACTTCATAGGTGAGCCTTGTCCAAATTCCTAGCAAGGAGGAATTGCGACAGAAGAATCTTTTCAGCGTTAGTGATTGCAAGATGTATTGGCAGAGCAATGGGGACTATCTGGCTGTCAAGGTGGACCGTTATACAAAAACAAAGAAGAGCACTTACACAGGCTTTGAGCTCTTCAGAATCAAAGAACGAGATATACCTATTGAGGTTTTGGAGCTTGAGAATAAGAATGACAAGATTATTGCCTTTGCTTGGGAGCCCAAGGGCCATAGATTTGCAGTAGTTCATGGTGATGGCCCAAAGCCTGATGTGAGCTTCTACTCGATGAGAAGTGGCAATAACACAGGCCGTGTTTCAAAGCTAACCACTCTCAAGGGGAAGCAGGCAAATGCTCTTTTCTGGTCACCTGCTGGTCGCTACATTATACTCGCCGGATTGAAGAATTTCAATGGTCAGTTGGAATTTTACAATGTGGATGAGCTTGAAACCATGGCTACAGCAGAGCATTTCATGGCAACAGATATTGAATGGGACCCTACTGGAAGGTAATTAAGAAATTCTCTTTATTGGGAAGCTTGTTGTAACTAAATTGCACTAATTTTCTACAAATAAATGACTGGGAGCAGAAATAGGAACTGCAATTGGTGATATTAGAATATCTGGGGCTTATCGAACATTTAACGCTGGATAGCCAAGTATGGAGCAGATAACTAGTGGTTAAACTCTACTATAGTGACGATAAAGCTTCACCCATGACGTATTTCCCCTGGCTCTAAAAAAAGACGTTATATTCAACCATAAAAAAAGACGTTATATGGACTGGTTCTATAGGTATTAGTTCACATTTGGTGTCCCTTCCTTACCATGAAAAGTCATGTCAAGTCTTTGTGAAAAATAAGTGTTCTCTAGAGGAACGCACAAATTAGGATAGATCAATTTCCATTACTTTCGAATCCCCTAAACCAATAGTTCTTGGGAAGCTTTTTGTAACTAAACTTATGCATGATTCGTGTGTGTTTTCCATGTTGTGCTGGAAAACTCTCTCCCTCCATGGGTTGTGATGCTGAATCTTTTGGTGCTCTTAGATATGTTGCAACAGCTGTAACTTCAATACACGAGATGGAAAATGGTTTCAACATATGGTCCTTTAATGGCAAGCTGCTGTACCGGATTCTGAAGGATCATTTCTTTCAGGTGCGCATTTGCTTATTTTATTCTAGTTCTCTTTGTGTGGTTGACTTTGTGGAATGTGCAAGCTTCCCATGATTTTTTTTAATCTTCCTAGAAAGCGTTCTTTCTTGACTGAACTTCCGGTTATTTTGTTATGTGAACAAGATTGGCAATATATCCACTTGAAGAATTAGGGTTACATTTTTGGCCCTGCTTTTGACTTTCAACTAGTTCGTTTGATGTTTGCTCTCAGAAAACCTCACCTCTTTTTGGACATTAGTTTGATGTTTGCTCTCAGAAGACCTCACCTCTTTTTGGACATTCCTTTGTTGCAGTTTGCATGGCGCCCGAGGCCACTTTCATTGTTAACTCCTGAGAAGGAAGAAGAGATTGCAAAGAACTTGAAGAAGTATAGCAAGAAGTACGAGGTAGAGGATCAGGATGTGTCACTGCTGTTGAGCGAGCAGGACCGCGAGAAGCGCAGAATGTTGAAAGATGAATGGGAGAAATGGGTAAGCAGGTGGAAGCAGATGCACGAAGAGGAGAAGTTGGAGAGACAGAACCTGAGGGATGGAGAAGCTAGTGATGAAGAGGAAGAGTACGAAGCGAAAGAAGTCGAGGTCGAGGAATTATTGGATGTTTTGGAGGAGATCCTTTCGTTTGACTTTGATGGGTGAGAGATCAGCCACATTCTGTTGGATCGTTTCAACAGTAGTCGCGTATTTCCTAGAGAGAGGTTTGGAAGGAATGTTTTGTATTTCTTCTCGGATCCTTTCTTAGATCAAATGAAGGCGAGGAAGCCACTTTGTATAGTAAAGGGCTTCAGATTATAGCCGTTGATCTAGACTCGATCTAACGATTGAGATTGCATCTCACATTTACCTAACTACCGACATTAAATAGCAAAGTTTTAGAGGATAGGACAGTTACTGTTTTACCTGCCCTTGAATATTCTAGAGAATGATAGAATACCCTAGAGGTGAAGAAACTTCAAGTCTTGAGGTTCTCCACGGTAATGGAATGGACCGATTGTGCCATGAAAACTTCGGCACGTGGCACATGCAACTCTTTAACTGCAACATTCTAATTCAAAAGCTCCCCAGAATTTTTGAAGCCAAAACATATTAACGATTTCGCAATTCAGTCTGCAAATCATAGTCCGCACACCGAAATTAATCGTTCATTCATCCGAATCAGCTCTAGCAAGAAAGAAGATAGTAGTGCTGCACAAAATCCACCTCGCACGAACCACATCAAAATGGCCAACGCGCCAAGCAAAACCAGATGACCCGATCAAATTTCAAAAGAAAAAAAGAGAGAAACTGGTTAAATGAGTTACGAATCGAAAAGATTGAGTTCCTTGTAAGACTATCGAAAGATGCCCTAATTAAGAGCCTATTTGGGTCAGCATTTGGCTAAGAGACTTTGAGCAAATACAAATACATTTGGGCTAAAGGCCTTTTCCAAAATGTAAGTAGTGTTTGACAAATTATTTTTCAAAAATGCATTTGAAAGCAACTTTGATGCAAATGCCGTTTGGTGAAAAATATACTTTGTAAAGTATTTTTTCTTTTTTCTTTTTATAAAAAAAGTGGCGGTGGGGACCGGCGGCAGCCACGTCTGAGGGCGGCGGCGTCCGGCGACTGGGGGCGGCGTCTGGTGATCGGCTGCGGCGGCATCCAGCGACAGGCGATCGCGTCTGCGACCGGTGGCCGGCGATAGGCGGCTTCGGCGCGCGACTGGAGGCGGCGGGCGACCGGTGACGGCGGCCGGCGACCGGAGGTGGCAAGTGAATGTGATAAAGTTAATAAAAAATAATTAATTGCATTTGAGATACAACTTCCCAAAGTACCTTCGAGGTAATTTGGCCTAGAGGCCTTTAGATAGCATTTAAGATGCAATTGCATCTGCCCAAAGTGAGCCAAATGAACCAAACAACATTTGCATTTAACCAAGGGATTTTGAAACCCCAATGCTCATCTCAAATGCTAAACCAAACAGGCCCTAAGTTGCTTCCAAATGTTCCCATCATCACTACTGTGAGCTCAATTTTTGCTGAATGAATACTCTCCACGTGATAACACTTTTGGAAATAGATTTCTGCTGCAGAAGTGCTACTAGAGCAAAAATTTGTTTGACAACGTAACTTCTAAAGCAGAAATTCATTTGTTAAAAATTTTACTTTTGGAAAAAAATTTCAATTCTCAAGTAAATTTTAACTTCTAAAGTTAGTTTGATAATGTAACTTCTGAAGTATAAATCCGTTTGGTAAAAATTTTACTTTTAACTTTTTTTTTT
This sequence comes from Rhodomyrtus psidioides, assembly GCA_021437785.1. Classification (NCBI taxonomy): domain Eukaryota; kingdom Viridiplantae; phylum Streptophyta; class Magnoliopsida; order Myrtales; family Myrtaceae; genus Rhodomyrtus; species Rhodomyrtus psidioides. The sequence continues at coordinate 4,403,860 of JAILYB010000027.1, read as the reverse complement.
CAATTCTCAAGTAAATTTTCACTTCTGAAATTATTTTTTCCCCTAATTTGAGAAGTTAAAAAAAAATAAATTCTCCAACTCAAGAGTACTTCTCGTCTCACCCTCTTTTTGATCATACCTACCTCTGCCGACTCTGTCACTGCGGACCGTCGTCGGCAGCCACCCACGACCACCATCGACCATCGCCTACCCCCGCCAATCGCAGACCTCTGTCGGCCGCCACCCGCCGACCACTGCCAACCTTCGCTGGTCGCAATCGCCTCCAATCGCTGATCTTCGTCGGCCGTGATCGCTGCCAACCATCGATCACCGCATCGATCGTTGCAGCCGAGTTACTGTCTTTGGTCGCCCAATTAAATAATAAATAATATTATTTTTAAAAATAATAAAAATTATTTTTAAATAAATTTAAAATTTTCAAAAATGAAGTAGAAATTTTTCAGTCGTCAATAATCATTTTTTGTATAATATTTTGTGTTAATAATGAATCAGAAGTAGAAATTTTCAATCGTTACCAAACAAATTTCTCTTATTAGAAAAAACTTATGGAATAGAAGTAGAAAATCAACTTTTGCTTTCGAGAAGAAGTAGAAAAATCAACTTCTGGCCAGATATTAATTTCTAAAGCAAAAATGTTACCATGCCCGTGTTTTTCTAAGAGCTCTCTATGTTTATTTTGGACTTGGACCTAGTTTATCTACATTACTGAAAAAGTTATTTCAGATATTATGTAGTTCAAAATCGATCGAGCTCGAATCAATGAAAATAATATGATGTTAGCCTAAGAACTTGAACTGATTGACTTGGTCGGTATATTAGGGCTTGTATGGTAACACTCCAGAAAAAATATTTTTTTCCCAAAGTGTTTCAAGAATACTTTGAGAACAGAAACGCGGTAAAAAAAATGCTCTCAAAGTGTTCTGGGAACATTTTTGATAAACAAAAATCATTTGTAGCAGAAACTAAAAAAAACTTATTTTTGTGTTTCTGGAACACTTTTTAGAAACACATTCGAAACATTTTTTTAGAAATAATTGGAAATAATTTTTTTTAATACACACTCTTCTCTTTTGTCCTTGCACAATGTAAACATTTGATTTTTGATAATTTTATTTTAGAAAATTAATTAAAAAATAAAAAAATTACGAAATTACAAAATCAATCTTAGAAGCTTTGGCCTAGTCTTAGGAACCATTTTTGGTATTTTTCATAATTCTTGACGTTTTTTGGATTTTTTTTATTATATAATAGCCAAAAATCAAGAAAAATGGTATTCATGGCCAGAAAAATGCGTAAAAAATAGTCCATATTTTTATTTTAATTTATTTTTCCTCTTACCCTCTTAAAGTTTTAAAATTTTAGTTTGGGACCACATGCATCTTCATTGAACATATTCCTAAATTAACTAAAAAATTTCATTTAAAATCATTTTTGCCAAAAGTTTTTACTTTTAGAGTCACGACATGAGACTTTGATACTCTGCATCTCATTTCAGTCCTCATGTTTGGAAAAATTGCATAATTGGACTAAAAAGACTTAAATGCACAAATATTTTTAAAAATCATTTTACCCAAAAGTTTTTACTTTTAGAGTCACGACATGAGACTTTGATACTCTGCATCTCATTTCAGTCCTCATGTTTGGAAAAATTGCATAATTGGACAAAAAAGACCTAAATGCACAAATATTTTTCATTTTAGTCCCCGGTTTCACTCAAAGTGCATTTAGTATTTTTTTAGGGGTTACCATTTAGAGGCAATCATATTTTTAACTACTTGGGAACATTATGCGTGACTCATAATTGTAATTTTTCCCATCTATAGAAAACATATTTTATATTTTCGTTGTCCAATTTCAATTCGTCTTCTCTTTCTTTCTTTTTTTATAATTGATCGCATCCATATTGTAACTTGATAAATCATGGATAAATTACTTATATATTGATCTAATTTGATTTAGTAAATTTAACAAATGAGATTTAATTTGATTTAGTAAGTTAAAACGATAAAGACATCTTAATTTTAATATATATAGTCCTCTTATTAAATAAAAATTAGGAACAATTTTTTGTAGTTATAAAAAGCGTTTCTTTTCTTCTTCTTCTTCTTCTTTTTTTTTTTTTTCCGGGAACAGAAACTTTATGTAGTTACCGAATACGTTTATGTTCTTTTTTTGTTTAGAGAATTGAATTTTTTTTTTACAGTTACGAAACGTGTTTCTGTTCCCAAAAATCGTTGTCGGAAACAGAAACAGAAAAAATTATTTCTATTCCAAAAGTGTTCTCAAGAACAGAAACGTGATCATACGCAGCCTTAGGAGCCAACCCCATCCGCTAGTTTGTAAATTCCACTTTGCAAGATAATCTTTCCTTTTGAACCTGCAATATTCTCAATAAAGGTGTTATTAGCGAGTGTCCCCTAGAAAAAAACTAGTTAAGCATACTATTTAAGGAATACACCAATTATTCACTTCATTAGAAAAGTTAACGCAATAGAAATTTAGGCGTCTCCGTAAGTAGTTACTCCTATACCATTGCTTGGAATCAAAGAAACGCGATTTGAAATTGTTGGGTGCTTTCACAGCCTTAGAGAAGGTTGCAAGTCCGATTAGTGATTTCATTTCAATAAAACCTCCAAGAAATGAGAGAGCATTTTATGTATTGGACACCCCATTGATGTAATGCGACTGATCAATCATATTGTCCATGTGGTCCTAAATTTTGGATACACTCACTTTTTACATACGTGTTACAACTAATTAGTATATCTCAAATGTCGCTAAATTAAGGAGACCAAGATTAAAAACCTTTTTATCTTTCTCGTGGCTTTACTTGATATTTTCTTTTTCCTTTTGACTGGATTTATCAGAAACAAAATTGTGACTAGACTAAGTTCCCTTAAGAAATGCGCAGATTTCGCACAGCCATCGCTGTTGATAGTCTACGCATTGTTGTGATGAAGGTGTGAATTGGATTTAGATATCCATCATGAATTTGCTCTTCTTTTTTATTTGTATCTTCTTTGTCTTTGGTTTTGCTTATCTCCCGTAACATTACTCGTTTTCCTTCGAGATGGAAATATGTATTACATGACCATTAGAAGTGTCAAAATTGAATCGGCAAACGATGGCCATTCTCGGAGATTAGCGACAAATCACACCCTGATCGAGTTGCAAACCGAATACTTGCCCAAGCATCAATGTCATCAGATGGCCAATCTTTCTTCGTCCAAGTCTGGTGCCCGCTGCGTCTTCTCGATCAGTTGAATAATATTTTAAGCGTGCACTAATGTTGAAGCTTTATTTATTTTTTATTCAAGCGACCACCATGGACATGTCCCTACGATCCTAAAGAAAGCTCATGTTCCTCGTACATTATTTATCGTTTAAGTTAATAGATACAAGAAAGGATTTTCCTCCTCTCCTTTTTTTTTTTTTTTTTAAATCGTGGAGATATCATTTTCCCAGATGAAAATCCACCGCCCATATATGGACGTCATCCACTACGTTCTCTTTGGACAACTTTGTCATGTATGAACACGACAAAATTCCCTCCCTCTCCTCCGCAAATCCTTAATTTGGTCTACCTCGTAGAACTCCGAGTCGGCTCTGCCCAGAGATGGATCTCTGGTTCCTCATCCTCGTCGCCCTCTCCGTCGCCACCTTCCTCAGAGCCACCCTCAACCTCCTCTCCTCCGCCCCCAAGAAGAAGAGCCGCCCCCCGGGACCGTTCAAAGTCCCGGTCCTCGGCAACTTCCCATGGCTCCGCAAGTCCTTCTCGGAGATCGAGACCGTCCTCCGCTCCCTCTGCTCCCGCTACGGCCCCATGGTCACCCTCCACATCGGCTCCCGCCCTGCCGTCTTCGTCTCCTCCCCGGCTCTCACCCACCAGGCCCTCGTCCACTGCGGCGCTGTCTTCGCTGACCGCCCTCCACCACCATCCGCCTCCTCTCTTCTAACTGATGTGATTTATCGCACACCGAATCAAAACGATCACACAGAAATCAAGAAAAATTGAATGACGCATGAGATTACCCAGGTTCACTCCAGAATAGGACAACGTCCTGCAAGAGATTTCACTATGATATTCGGTTTACAGCCTCTCAACTCTTACAATGATCAGCATAAAGGAGCAAAATATATATGTCCTAAACGGGCCCAAAATCTAAACCTAGCGAAACTTCTATTAAGCCCATAACATACGGGTTAACTTAAATAAAAGTCCAAATCCGTTGAGGTTTTGGGGGCGCTGCCCCCGAATCCCCGCTTGCTCATTGGCGAGCGGGACAGCCGTCCGCTGACCGGGCAGCGGGACACCCGTGTCGGGGGCAGCGCATCCCGTGCGTATGGATCACATGTCGTTGGATAATACTTTGGTTTTTCTAAGTTCAGGCATACCCAGTGTGAGAAACAAGGATATCCGAAGTATTCGCCAACTCCAACACCAACCAGCACAATATCAACTCCTCCTCCTACGGCCCCACCTGGCGCCTCTTCCGCCGGAACCTCACGGCTGAGATCCTCCATCCGTCCTGCCTCCGCTTCTGTTCCCGCACCCGCGCGAGGGTCCGCAACATGCTCGTGGCGGAGCTTAAGTCCCCGCATGACGGCATCGTCCGCGTCCTTGACCACTTCAAGCACGCCATGTTCTGCTTGTTGGTCCTTATGTGCTTCGGAGATGAGCTCGAGGAGAAGCAGATTAAGCAGATCGAGGAGGTTTCGCAACGCATTCTGCTGGGTCTACGGCGCTTCAACGTGCTCAATTTCTGGCCGCCGGCGAGCAAGCTTGTCCTCCGGAAGCGGTGGAAGGAGTTCTGTGAAGTCTTTTGAGTGTCGGAAACGCGTCCTCATCCCCTCATCAGAGCTCGACTAAAGGCCAAACGAGAGCAACTGAGTAAAGACAAGGAGGACGGGAACGACGGGGACGGCGATTGGATCGTGCCCTACGTGGACACGCTCCTGGATCTGGAGCTGCCGGAGGAGAAGAGGAAGCTGGAGGAGGCCGCGATCGTGAGCCTCTGCGGGGAGTTCCTCAACGCCGGCGCCGATACAACGTCCACGGCGCTGCAGTGGATTATAGTCAACCTGTTCAAGTACCCAGAAATCCAAGAAAGGCTCTACGATGAGATCAAATCAATCGTTGGACAAGGGACGGAACAAGTGAAGGAGGAGGATCTGCATATGATGGGCTACCTGAAGGCGGTGGTACTGGAGGGGCAGCGCCGCCACCCGCCGGCGCACTTCGTGCTGCCGCACGCGGTTACGGAGGATGCAGAGCTGGGCGGGTTCGTGATCCCTAAGGACGGGACCATCAACTTCATGGTGGCGGAGATGGGTAGAGAGCTGGAAGTCTGGGAGGACCCGATGGCGTTCAACCCCGAGAGGTTCTTGAATTACGGTGAGGGACAAGCGGGCGGGTTCGACATAACGGGGAGCAGGGAGATAAAGATGATGCCTTTTGGGGTGGGGAGGAGGAGGATCTGTCCCGGATACGGGCTTGCGATGCTGCAATTGGAGTACTACGTGGCGAACTTGGTGTGGCTGTTCCAGTGGCGGACGAAGTGGTGGACCTGTCGGAGAAGCAGGAGTTCACCATAGTGATGAAGAACCCTTTGAGGTCTCAGATTTGTCCCAGGAATGTGGACCCTCAGATTTTTCTAAGGCGGATGGGGGAGATGGATCACCCCTGCCTTAGCACCCACTAAGGCAGGGGATCCAAATCCGGGAACTCCGAAGTGTTCGTGAAAATTCCTCAAAGACAATCCATATAATCTTCTATATGTATCCCTAAATATCAGCACTGGTCCTTCCGTAATCGTATCTTTTGTTAAAAATGAAATTGGCTAACTTTGTAGAAGAAATAGAATTCAATTGTAGGTTGGTGTGCAAAGATGCGATCCATATTCCGGGGAGTATTAAAAAAAAAGGCTTAGATATGGTATTTACCTTTTAATTTATAGTCTTTTAATTTCATTATCTTATACCAATTAACTTAGTATATTAGTAAGATTATGCCGGGGCCGAGGGCTGGGATCAAGGACGAGGCCGGGGCAAGGGTCAGGGACGGGGCTGATGCAGGGACTGGGGTCGGGAAGTATTTTAGTAAAATTATTTTCTTAAAATATTATTGTATTTTGATAATATAGGTCAAAACGGGTCGAGTTGGGTATGGGTCAATCGCGGGTCGGGTCGGGTTTGGGTAATTAAATATGGGTCAATATGGGTCGGATCATATTTGACCCGACCCAAATCCGACCCAACCTACTCATTTGCCACCTCTACCTCCAAAATAAGCCAGCCACTGTACTTATCCTGATTAGAACTAAACAATGCAGAGCCACAATTACCTTGAGAGTAGCTGAATCACTTGAAGTTTCTACTTGTAGAATCAAAGATAAGTGAGTTTCAGCATTTACCAAAGAAGCACATCCCAACTCGTTATTAGCATTGGATTCATGTTGTTTATGTGCCTTGAGTTCTTTCAACCATTTTGCATACCCATGCTACTTAAAGCAAGTTTTGCGAGTATGCTTCATGTAACCATTCTGCCTATCCATGTACTCCTTCCGATTGTGCCTTGGCTTTTGAAGTTGTGTTCATCTTTTGACCTACTAAAGAGGAAGAACCGCTTTTGACATATGGAGCGTCGAGGGTCGCTGAAGTTTCGTTTTGATCCCTTTAGATGCCATGGTGATGTAAGGAGATATTTAATGGAATATAATGGATTTTTATTTTTATTTTTGTATAGTAATAAAGAATGTTTTATCTCATGATTGTACAACTCTTCTGAATTTAACTTCAAATTTTCATATTTTCCTATGAAAATAGGCATTACCCATATTGTCTAGTCGTTGCATATGTTAATATCCTTTGAGAGTGGCAAATGATTTTTTGTTTTAATTATAATCCATGTCGAGGACAACTATTAATCGGAATACGCTGTATTGATTTAGATTATTATTGTCATTGCTGGCAATTAAGCGAAGATAGATAGACTACCGTAGAATTATAATTTACAAATGACAAAGCACCACGTAGTAATAAAATAGAAAAATAGGTATAACTACGGATAGACGCGACAAACATCATTCAATGAAAATGATGTCAAAAACATTCCAACAACAACAATCCTCCCCCCTCTCCCAAAACAACACCCCCCCCCCCCCCCCAAAAAAAAAAGAAAAAAGAAAAAAGAAGGTGATGTCAAATAAAAGTAGTGTCCTTTGATGGGGATAAGAACGAATGTGTCGGCTATGTAAAAACATTCACAAATTCTTAAAAATTTGAGGTCAGAACATAGTATTATAGTTTGCAAATGACAAAGTATCATGTCGTAATAAAAACATAAAACCAGGTATAACTAAAGATATACGTGACAAAACCATTCAATATAAATGACATCTGTTGCGCGGCGAAACAAGCGATCGATCGAAAAATAGACAGAACGAGCAAAGTAAACGGACACCAGATGTACGTGGTTCAGTCGTAAAAACCTACGTCCACGGGGAGAGTAGCAACGAATTCCACTATAGAACGAGCGATACACGGAGATTACAGACCACACTCGAGTTACACAGACACATTCTTGATGTTTCCCAGCCCCAATTACATCCAAGAACGCACACAGTGTTTAGCCCCCAATTCCTAGCGAAATAATCTTTCAATCTCGCAAAGGAATTAAAACACAGATCTAACCTCAAGATTTAATCGGCTTTGACAGTTGAATTCTTGATGTAATTCCACGAACAAACGAAGACACATTGTCAAGCACTCGTTCGTAAAACGGCGCTTCAAGACGTTCCTCTACCAAGCACTCGAACGGCGGCGTCGGCGCTTCAACGATCTTCGTAGACGGCGTCTTCCCCTCGATCATTCTTCAGGCCTTCGTTACTTGCATATATATATCCATGCAAGTTGGCACAATAAAAAACGAATCTCACCCTGTGATCGAATCTTGGTATTGAAGTTCAACCATTCACTTTCCTCTTTCGTCTGACTCCATATAGCACGTTCGAAAAGAATAGCACATTCGAAACCTTCTTCGATGACGTCAGAGGATAATAGGTTCAATCAAAAGCAAAGCGTGTTTCCTTTTTTTTGTTTTCTTTATAGCTTTACTTTATTTCCTTAACTGGGCAATGCGGGAAATCTTCTTTGTGTCACCGCCAAACCAAGAAAGCGTATATTCCGTGCGCAGTAGCCAAAGTTCAGTCAAACCCAAAGCACAAGTTGGACTTTCCTCTTTTAATGGATTTCTCGCCTGACGCCAATACGGAATTGGATTTCCGTATATATCAAAAAATCCAAATTTGAACTCCTATTATATCCAATCCAATTTCGGATCCTAACGTAGATAATTACCGTGGGTTTAAAATAAACTTTATCAATGCGAAATATTTATATTTCGCTTTTACTCAAATTCGAGACATATTTAACAACATCAAATAAAAGTAGGGTCTTTTGATGTGTAACAACGACAAATGTGCCAGCTACATAAATATCCTTAAATTCTTAAAAATTTCAGGTTCAAGGGCACTGTTTATTTCATGAAAAATGAGCTATTTGAAAAATATTTTCTAAAAAATAATCACTTATGTTGCTTAAAAAATAAATAAATATAATTTTTCATCACCAACGGAAATAGTTAGGTATAAATTGTTATTGATAATGACAATATTTTTTGTTAACTAATTTTTCTAAACGATAAAAATAATCACTTTTCGAAAAATATTTTCCAGATCGCTAATTTTTGGTGAAATTAACGGAGCCTAAGCAATATTAAATTAATTGAACAATCCTTACCAAAAAAAAATAATAATTGAACAATGCATCGAGCGATCCTCGTTAGAACACTATTACAAAAGAGAAGTTCATTAGTTTAAATACCTCGGTCAAAAATTATAACACGACAAAAAGAAAAATTAAAAGATGAGATCTCGTGGCGAATCAATTTCAAAATTTTGCATGTCAAAGCCTAACTTCTTTCTGACCAAAAAAAAAAAAAGGCAAGCTCCTTAATTTTGACCGGAATGTGGACCGTACCTGGGCAAAGTAGCCGGCAATTTACTTCTATTTCTTTTACAAGTTAGCTGATTTCACTTTTTATACTAGATATGAGATGACCAATAATAGTAATTAAGAACATTCGTCGACGATTGTAATGAAAGATTGTCAGTGCGGTACCCCGTGAAACGGTGAAATCAGTGGTTGGCTTGGCATTGTGATCGTAGCGGTAGTTAGAAAAGCTTCACGTGCATTGTCTTGGTCGCTGCTGGGCATCGACTTAGGAAACGTGCGTCTTTGAGGAATTTTCGCAAACACCTAGGGTTCATTCATTTATGTGAGAACTTATTGAGAAGCGAAAAACACGCTACGGACATTTTTCGAAATTCAGGTTCCCGGATTCCAGGGACTAATCTGGGCCCTCAAGGGGTTCTTCATCACCATGGTGAACTCCTGCTTTTCCGACAGGTCCACCTCCTTGCCGGCAACTTTCCACCATTGAAACAGCCACACCAAGTTCGCCACGAAGTACTCCAAGTGCAGCATCGCAAGCCCGTACCCGGGACACATCCTCCTCCCCACCCCGAACGGCATCATCTTTATCTCCTTGCTACCCGTGATATCGAACTCGCCGGCTTCTCCTTCGCCGCCGCCACGGCTCAAGAACCTCTCGGGCTTGAACGCCAATGATGCGATGGGTTGGTGATTGAGCATACCTAGAGAGAGAGGGGCATGTATGCGAGAGGAATGTATCTCCAATCTTTTCATTGTAAAGTCTCCGTCAGAACATTTTTTTCTTCTCTTCTCTAATGCCTAGAGTTGATTTCGCACAACGCTGCCTGCGAGCATCATCGTGTTTAAATACAACAATCCCTTTTTATATTAGGTTCGAAGTAAATCAACCCAACATGCGAAAGATAAGGGAGCATGTACATGAACTTTCATTCAATAGGGAACTTTACAAGAAGACTACTGAGGAGGAAGCATAAACCTAAAATGAGCTCTAATGCGCATCACGAAGGAGCTTAACTGACTCTCCATGCTATCCATGCATTGCCTATAGCCAGCGCTTCGAGAATCGAGGTCTGCGAGCTTGAAGAAAAGGAGAAGACATTTCTCCTTAAGCTCGTTCACCTTGGTCTCGTGGTACTCGGATTCATGCTCTAAGTCCTGGGCCAGTGCTTTCCCGCGGGCTATATCCATGGTCAGATCGTCAAGCATTTCCTCCAACCATGCGCACTGGAGCCTTAGCATGAGATTGTATTGGTCTTGCTCGAAGACGGTTTGACAGAGAGCTAGACGTTCCACCAAGTTGTCTCTCTCACGGACTAGCAATGAGACTTGGGTGTTGGCGTATTCAACAGCCATCTTATGGTTATCGGCTACCAAGATGGCCAACACTAGGGAATCAATCCTGTCTTGATAGAGAGCTTGCACGATGCAAGCCAAAGTGACATCTTGGCGGGCAACATGGTAAGCCTCTAGGAAATTGGTGAAAAGAGTCGGGAAGATCGCAAACTCCCTTCGCAGTTTCGTACCCTCGATACAGGCGGTATCTAAGGCCGAAATCAGAGAACGGATTTCAGCTTCAGCTTCGGGGTGATTATTTATATAATCGTAGCCTTTACCCAGGATGTGATAAAATCTCTCCTACTGGTTCGAAGCTTCGGCCGAGGCAATAGGTATAGAGGAAGAAGCCATTTCAATTGAACGGTAGAAAAGAGGATGAGTGTTGTGGAGTGTTTAAGAGGCTGAAGCTAATTAGGCTGAAGCATCAACTTTCTCAACGGCATTTAAACAAGAAGGGAGAGTCACAGCATCAACTCTCATTAAGCTAAGCTAATCAAGCAGAGTTATTAGTGCTTCTTTTGCGAATCACAGATCCACAACTGTCCCATGATTTCGGGCTTTGCAAAACGTAAAAGGAGCCAAAAGGTCAGTGGGCCCATTGCTTTGAAGACTGAGCTAGGAGACAAGCGCGGTGCTCGTTAAAGCAAAATCAATGCGATGGATTCTCAAGCCCCACTCAAGCAGGAAAAGAGTAAGAAAGACAAGGAGAATTACGAAGTCTCGAGGGAAGCGCACGCCAGACAGTCATCATTCGGGATCAAAGGGCGCTTCTTGGACGTGCGGACACGCTTAATCTCTCAAAAAAAAATTTCAGAGGGGGTGAGCATCCGAGAAAGAGTGGAAAAAGCCGAGCGAACGAAAATCAGGCAGTGATATTTCGATCCAACATGTTCAGGGGCTACCGTCACCTATTGGAAATGCCCGACCTAAATATTCCCGAAATGGAGCTACTAGGAGGATTTGAAGATCTTGGAACCGAATCCGGCACAAGGGCTAGGGAAATCGGCTCTTCCAGCAAGGAAGCCCAAACCCTCGGCGATAAGAACGCCGGCGAAAAGAACACCAGCAGCAATGGTCAGCGCCAAAAGGGAAACATCCCGGACACCACACTACACGCCAAATCCGACAGCTTAATGCTCTTTTCAAAGAATGTCCCAATCCAAACGAACAGTAGAGAGCTAAACTGAGTCGGAAGGTGGGTTTAGATCCTTTGAGGATTAAGTTTTGGTTTCGCAACAAACGAACCCGGTTGGTCGAACAACTCAGACATCGCGATCTGCAAATTCTAAAGGAGAGAGTTGAACGGCTTCGAGCGGAAAACGCAACGTACAAGGAAACTCTGAGCATTGCTGCTTGCCTTAATTGCAGCAACCCTATCCCAATAGGCGGAATGTTCCCCGAGGAGCCACGTTTGGGGATTTATAATGCTCACATGTCACAATTCCCTCTGCAATATCTTTTGGAACAGTTAGGTACCGTCGGAGATTTACCAGCGCAAATCGGCACCACAAGGTCAATATCGATGCCTGTTGGGGGTTGGAACGTGATTGTAACAAGTGGGGTCTCCCCGACGACGAACTCGCTATCACGACTAGTCGACCCGAAGCCGACCAACTCTCTCCAACGCAACCTTCAGCACGGCAGGGTCCCGAAGATAGCGGCCGCCAAATTGCTAAAACTGCTCGAAAAAAGGGGAAAATGAAGCTTCATTGGACCGATGGACTTCATTAGAAATTTGTCGATGCAATTCGACAGCTAGGCATCGACTCGGCTCGCCCACGGCACATACTCAGGATCATGAACGTACAAGGGCTCGCCAAGAGTAGCATCGTGAGTCATCTCAAACACTATAGGAGATTGCTAAGGGACGGGTTAGTAACTTTAAACCCAGATGGAGCCAGTTCGAGCCAAGACACTGGACATGATTGCGACTACAATACTCCGGAAGCAGGAAGTGCTCAACCAGGTCTCAGCATCGACTGTACCATTAGTGGCGTCGCCGACCTTTCAAACCCTAACCAAGATGCTCCCCTGAGCTACCTCAATACTCCTCAAGAGTGTATACCGCAGTCCCAGCAAGTCAACGATGGAAGTTCCAGCTCGAGGAACCAAATTGCTCATGGAAAAAGCAGTAGGAGGAATCTTTCGCCTGTAGTCGATGATGCCCAGCTTGAGCATCAATGATTTGAAGATCCGAGCGATGTCCTTGATTAGGAGTTCAATTTCTGGCTCGATCAATTTGGAAATGAGGGACCCTAGCAAATTGTGATGCAATGTTGGCGATCATGCGTCCGATTCAAGGCACGATTATTTCAAATGAATGTGTTACTGATTCCATTGTAAAGTTCCCACGGGAACATTTTGGATAAGTGCTTATAACCAATCGCGCGTGAGGATCAACGTTACCTTTTGAGCATCTTCAAGCCGGAGGCCGTGTATTAGTCACTTAATCCGTGGGGCAAGTTCCCCAAGCGATGACCATCAACCACAAGAGCGTAATACGATCCATTCCTTCAATACAAAATGCATCTGATCGCGAAGCCACCCATTTGGTAAAAGGACATATCGTTCCTGTCGCGACCCTCTCCCGGAGCTCGAGGCGGGAGCGGAGGGCTAATGGGCCGCCCGATCGCTGGCTGGATCGGACGCGGGCCTCTCCCAAGGTCCATTTCCCAAATCGCAACTGCTGGATATACGTGGTCGACCTTCAGTGTGGTCTAGTGACATGTGATGAGTGTACATGCCAAGGAGTCGCCACCAATCGTTTCGTGGAGGGTACGATCGGAAAACCCTATCGAATAGTTGGGAGTAGTCTATTCGATCCTGCGGAAACCAGAGAAGTGGGTTCGGGGACTTAGTTACGCCAACTGTTAGAGTTGACGCCCTTTCGGTACCTATGTTGAATGGTTTATCTGATCCTAGGATATTCATACAGATGGGAAATACTACCCTATCACTCACAACCAATAGAAATAAGTGCGCAAATCAAGGATCCAGTACATGCGGATAAAACACATGAAATCAGCATGGCATCCCTAATGAGGCCCTATTAGCCTAGAGAAATATCAATCAAGGCTTAGGAGTGATTTGGACATGATTCACCCCTGAGGGGCAGAATCGTAATTTTGAACAATTCGGGGGAGAATTTACCCTTAAAAGGGTAAATCTGTCATTTTAGATGAATTGGGAAGTCAAAAGACAGAGGAAATAAGATTGGCCATCAATCCAATCCATTTCCTATTTTTCTTGAATTTCTAGGATTTTTCTGGTGTTTAAAAATGATTTTACCCTTGGAGGGGTAAAGTCGTCATTTTGGACAAAGATGAGAACTGAAAATCTCAAATATTAGGGTTGGTCGTCCACCTGACCCAAACCCTAACTTCAAGCAATTTGCAGAACTCGATTGAGACAAGAAAGACGATTTTCCCATTAAAGGGCAAAATCGTCATTTTGAGAAAAGAGGCGAGACTTGAAAACCCAAACCTAAGAATTGGTCGTCTAATCGACCCTAATTCTCACCTTGGCATAATCGGCCTTATCTAGCATACACAGCAAAGGCGACTTGCCCCTAAAGGGTAATGTCGTCAAGTCTCGGAAAATTGGATAAGAAACCCCAAAAATAGGGTTGACCAGTTGTCTGTGGTCAATCCTCGATTTTTGGGGATTTCTAGAGTGCCTAGGATTTTTCCACAATTTTTCCACATTTTTTTGGAATTTTCTGAAATTTTCTAGCATTTTTTGGATTTTCTAAGATTTTTCTGATTTTTTTTTATTTTTTAAAATCATTTTAGGAATTTTTTTATTTTTAAAAATATTATTCGGGCCGGGTCGGGTGACCCGGCCCACGGCCCGCGGCGACCGGCCCGACCCGGATCCGGCCCGCGCGACCCGCGCCCGAAACGACGTCATTTTAGTCTTCCCGCTTTTAATTTCCATTTCCCGCCCAAACTGAATGAACGGCCCTGATTGCGCCACATGTCGACGCACGGACGGTCTGATCTAACCAGAGCAATCGACGGTCACGATTGAAAGGCAAGGCTGAATCTCGACCGTACGATTTAAAGCATTTTTTTATTTCCGAAAATCATTTTTGTTTTCAAAAATACGAGATCGCGACACGTGGCTACCTATCCACCGTCCGATCGAATTCATTTTTTTTGTTGCAACCGAACGGCTGACGTGGCTACCACGTGGGCGCCACGTGGGCGTTGACCCGGTCAACTTTCGTTGACCGGTCAACTGCCTCGCCGGGGAAGACGACCGGCGCCGGCTCTGTTTCGCCGGCGCCTCGTCGGAAGGCGATTTCTCCGCCTACGGACCACCAAATCTCGCGATTCCAACGCCATTCAATTCGGCCCGAGGAGTTCTACAACATATATCACCATGAACATAGCAGAATCAAGTTTGACCAACTAGCCAACCTAGGCCGGAGCTAATGTCCGGTGAGCTAACGTTCCAACCTTCCCTAACGAGATCTATCCTACCAAATCAGTCAAGAAGTATCATAAGAGTTTGGGAAGACTTACCCGGCCATTGCGAGGCTTCGGTTTCGCTCGGGTTGAGCCTTCAAGCTCTCGACAGGTTCGGGTGGTCGGAGGTCAGACTCGGCGATTTGGGCGATGAAATGACATGCAATAAAAAGTGAAAATGCTCAGGGAAGCAAGACGAACGGATTGCAACCGAAATCACATCGAATGGACGACTCTAGCCTAAGTTGCCATTAAAGGCCGAGCTCGAGCTTAGAGACTCGACTTACCTTTTTCAAGAGCGTCGGCGAGCACAGGCCGGTCCGACGCGTTCTTTGGGTTGAGATGAAGCTAATAGGAGTGGTGGCATCGAACGACGTCGTCTGGATCACCGGGAACCCTGTTGACACCTGATTTTTGATAAGTCTTTTCTAGTTTATTATTATTATTATTATTTAAAAAAAATCATAAAAAATCTATAAAAAGTTAAAAAAATACAAAATCAATTTTGGTAACCTTGGCCAAGCTAAAGGAACCGTTTTTGACAAAAATATTTTTTCATATTTTTTTTATTTTTATTTTCGAAAAATATAAAAATACATGAAAAATAAAAAAAATAGAATTTGAGGTCTCAAAAATTTATAAATAGTCAATATTTTATTTTGATTGTATTTTTTATTTTGACCTCATAAAAAGTCAAAAATCAAGTTCAATCGCATGTGTTCCTTCGTAATATATGAAGTTGAATTTGGCTAAAAAAATGCCATTTGAGTTATTTATTTATTTATTTGCAGTTCTTACAATTTTCGAATCTTGGCAGTCAATTTGAGTGCTCTATGTTGCACCTTAGTCCGATTGTTCGCTGACTGTACAATTGTGCGAATTGGGCAACCGACCTAACTGACGAAATTGACGAAAGAGGGAGCGTGATGATTGGAAGAGGGGACCACCGTCATCACGATGTCTCCCTCTTTTCTTTCCCTTTCTCTCTCGCGCCCGCTCCCTCTCTTTCTCACACACTCTCCCTCTCTCTTTTCCTCTTTCCTCTCTCTCTCTTTTTGAAGGCACTCAAGTGCACTCAAGTGCACTTGAGTGCACTCAATTGGAGAGAGAGAGAGGGCTCTCTTCGGCCGCTCCCTCTCTTCTCCCCTCCTCCTCCTCCTCCTCCTGGTCTCTCCTTCTTCTTCTTGATTTTTTCTTCTTCTTCGTGAACCTCCCCCACCTCACCGACACCACTTCCGGCCACCACACATTCGCCCTCCTTCGTCGAGCCAGCTACCACCGCACCACCACCTCGCTGCCGCCGCTATCGCTTCGAGCCGCTAGATCCGAAGACCCGAGCCGCCGCAAAGTTGAGAAACCCGCGAGCCAACGCGGCTTGAAGCCTCCGTGCTCTGTTTTCCTCCGCCCCGACGTTCCCTCAAACCTCTGTCATCGATCCCGAAGTCAGCCGTCGTCCGCCGATCGTCGATTTAGCCGTTTCGGCCGTGCCCCACTCGGTCCCCGCGTCCAGGCGTGTCCGGACGTGTCGGAGAGTGTCCGGGCGTGTCGGAGAGTGTCGAGCCGTGTCATAACGTGTCCGGACGTGTCCGGACGTGTCGGAGCGTGTCGGACGTGTCGGAGAGTGTCGGACGTGTCGGAGAGTGTCGAGCCGTGTCGGAGAGTGTCGAACGTGTCATAACGTGTCGAAGCGTGTCCGGACGTGTCGGAGCGTGTCGGACGTGTCGGAGAGTGTCGGACGTGTCGGAGAGTGTCGAAGCGTGTCCGGACGTGTCGGACGTGTCGGAGCGTGTCGGAGAGTGTCGAACGTGTCGGAGAGTGTCCGGACGTGTCGGAGAGTGTCGAACGTGTCGGAGCGTGTCGAAGCGTGTCCGGACGTGTCGGACGTGTCGGAGCGTGTCGGAGAGTGTCGAATGTGTCGGAGAGTGTCCGGACGTGTCGGAGAGTGTCGAACGTGTCGGAGCGTGTCGAACGTGTCGGAACGTGTCCGGGCGTGTCGGACGTGTCGGAGCCGTGTCGGAGCGTGTCGAAGCCGTGTCCGAGCAGTGTCGGAACAGTGTCGGAACAGTGCATGAACAGTGTCGGAACAGTGCATGAACAGTGTCCAATTTTTTAATTTTTTTTAATTTTTTTTATTTTTTAGTCTTAATTTGTGAAATTGACTATCGACATTCTAATGGCGATCGACAGGTAACGGGCATGGGGATGGTCGCAGGCTGGGGCTGGGCGATTGAAGGCCGGTGTCCAATCCGGTATGTTTTACGTACTCGATCCGTATATCAGGATTATTTTTCTAAAATATTGCATTTATAGACTTGATTTGTATGTATTTGTTTCAGTCTAGTGGTTAGCTTATTTATCTGGTTGAGTGTTATCTATTGTCAAAGACATGCTTTTTGTTAAAATATTTTCTGAAAATATAAAAAAATATTAATAAATCAAAAATGCCAAAAAAATGGAAAAATTAAAGAAAAACAAAAAAAATTGAGAAAAATTGCAGAAAAATTCTAAAAATTGTCCAAGGCTGAAAATGACAAAAAATTGATTTTTTTTCATTTTTGGGATTTTCTCCCATTTAATCCAAAATGGCGATTTCACCCCTCAAAGGGTGAATCGTCTTTGATATTCTGATGAATTGTGGAAATGGCTTAGAATTTGGTGATGGGCCAGATGGGTGGTTAAACCTTGTGTCTAAGATTTCCACATTTCATTTCCATTTTTAGAAAATGACGATTTTACCCTTCGAATGGTAAATCGGTTTCTAAAATTCCCGAAAATCACGAAAATTGCCAAAAAAATAGGAAATGGGTCAATTGAGTGACCAAACCTGTTTTGACTCCGGATTCATTCCGAAATGATGATTTTGTCCTTTTTGGGGCAAATTGTCCCCTTTGTCTCAAAATTACGATTTTGCCCCTGATGGGCAAAATCATGTCTAAATCATTCCTAAGCCTGATTGATGCTTCTCTAGGCCAATATGGCCTTATTAGGAATGCCATGTGATTTATTTGTACATTTGAATTCATTGATTTGTGCACTTTATTATTGATTGTGATTGCCAGGATAGTCATTCCTATCTGCATGAACTCCTAGATTTAGGACTCGTACCCCACTCATCTGTATGAAATCTTAAGTCAGAAAACTCAGTCAACTTAGGTACCGAAAGGGCGTCAACTCTGATAGTTGACGTAACTAAGTCCCCGAACCCATTTCCCTGGTTATCGCAGAATTGAATGGAAACTCTCGACTATTCAATAGGGTGGTCCAATCATACCCTCCAAAAAAATGATTGGTGGCGACTCCATGGCATGCACACTTAGCACATATCACTAGACCACACTGAAGGTCGACTACGTATACCTCCGTTGCGATTTGGGTAACGGGCCTTGGGAGAGGCTCGCGTCCGACCAGACTGGACGGCCCATTAGCCCTCGAGAGCCCATGGCGAATCTCGAGAGGGTCGCGACAGACTGGCGACTCCGCTGGGGACTTTAGAGAACTTGAGCCGATTAAAAAGGTGATTGATTTTTCTAACATGTTTTATGCAGATGCTCTTCAAGGTGAGGTACGTACTTTAACCCTTGAGGTGTTAAATGTTTTTGCAGATTGGAGAAATAAGGGGTGGAGTACTTGTTAACTCTGTTTTATGCAGGTTGGGCGTAGGAATGAATGATTGTGTGTATGTTTTATATTGAAGCGGTGATTGTTTAATAAGATGCATGTTTATCGCTTTAGCACGACACCGAAAATATACACAACCGCGCCTAAAACCCCGGGCGCCGCCTATAGGAAAACAATAGAAGGGATTGAAAATGGAATCTCCGTGAGGAAAAACACGGGGTAATCCACTTTTCAATTCCGCTCACTTCGAACTATGGATCGAGTCCTAATGCAACGATAGCTGTGCAATGGAATCGGCTCTTTCTAGAACTCGAGGTGGGAACCTTGACCTTAGGTGCCAAATCCTTTGATTTTTAGAAGTTTTATCCTCCCTTGTCTCATGTGCATGTCTTTAGATGGTTGGTATATCTAAAACCACCTAAAAAAAAAAATCGGTGATCCTGGAGTCACATCTCGAAGATTGGAACTGGGGCATCTCCAAGTGTTCGTGCCACATTCCTTTGATTGATTTGACATTCTTAGTCCTCTTGTATAAAATTAATTTTGCCGAGATCCTCTATATCTCGTCCCGTAGATTGATTGTATTAGGGATCTATTTATATTGTATACATCTTGATAATGCTCATTTCTATCGAAAATGGGGGCAAATTCCCCAAACCCGTGGAGCATAGTGGAATTCGTCCCTTCAGTGCAAAACACATTGGGCCGCAGAGCCACTCGTTTGGTGAAAGGACGTATCGTTCCTAATTGATTTTTAATCAGATCTGGGGATAAGTTTTTCTCCATTCTTTTTATCTCAGGACGTCTCTCCTCTGACAAAGTCAATAGACGCAATAACAGAGTCGTCCGCATCAGAATCAAACCCCAAGATACGAATTTGGGTGAACGGTAACCTTGTATCGTTCCAATTTGGTCTTCCAAGACCACATGCCTAACGTGAGTTTTTACTCATTTTACAGGAAGTTGTTGGCGTTGAAAGCCTCAAATGAAAATAGCGCGCTAACAGGGAGGCGAATAGAATCATTGGCCTTAGAAGTCAGGATTCCAGGAGATGGTCTTTGATTATAAGACCTAGTGGATGGTAAAAAGTATCGCTCCTACGTCACATGCTTTGACATGCATTTTGATAAAATCTTCTTTTTTTCCTTGAATAAAAGGAACCTTGAAGAATGGCGCTGGAGTCGCCCAAAAACACAAATGGATCTTCTCTGGGGCAAATTCTTGAGAAGGATTCGTCGCCCAACCAGATGGGAGATCAATGACACAAGATAGAGGGCCAAATTATGCAAACCGCGCGTTTGTGTTCAAACGGAAACGCAAAACAAGAACAAGGCGGTATTGTTCCAATTTGTCTTGAATTTTGGAACGCAAACTGACACCTAATTCCCTTCTTTGACAGGGGCTCGCCATCAATGCGAAACAGGTTTTCACATCCCGTGTATTACCCAATGGAACACATGACCAAGGGTAAGATGTATCGTTCTAATTTATTGAAAAATTCATGAACGTACAATAACATGCTTCTTCCGCATTTTCAGGGATCTCCAGCCGCGGCGGGTAGGTAAGTATCCCTTTTCCCCAAGTCGTTGAAGATAAAAAAAAAAGTGTTAGGACTCTTTCAATCATTATGTCTGAAAAGAGGCATCGAATTTTTAAACTCATAGACATCCACAGTTGAAGTTGGGAGGTTGTCTGAACATGAATGAAACATGCATGTGCATCATAAAGCCCCATTGGGAGGAAATTTTTCGGAGAAAACAAAAAGAATTTTTCCAATAAAAATTGTTCAAACCGTTTAAGGGTGTTTTCTCAGACGAGAGGCGAATCCTAATCCAAACATGTCCAATACACACTTGAGAGATGAGTGAAGTGAGCAGATAACAAAATCTGGGTCTACGGGGGTAAGGACAATTTGCAGCGATTACATGGGTTGGGACGACGGAGGCATTCGTTTCATATCCCCCAAACACTACAGGTGACCGTTGATAACCCATTTGAACGGCGGTTCTCATTCTTAACCCTGTCAAGAACCACCCCACACCGGGGCAAAAAGGAAGTAAGTCCAGCAGCGTCAGGAGAAAATGGTTAGAAATTTTCTTGCTCGAACTAATTAATCTTTGTGTGTTGTTTATATGGTAATCCAAGTGCCATAGGATGACAAGAAGCATTCATTCTTTATCCCATACACTGTATCATTTGCACAGCCAAGTTGAGCCTGCAAATTCATTTAATGAACCCATTGGTGATCATTCCAAGACGGATGTCGCACCACTTCAAAAATGGAAGAGTTCAAGACTCAGGGATTACGAAGAGAATTCCCGGACTGATATTTAAAGCATGTTTAGACTATATGTCTAACATGATCCCATGAAGATGAGAAAAATGGGGATTTCAAAAATGAAAATGAGAAAAATCTCCGGCATCAAGAAAAAGCAAAGTGCCTAGTAAAAGCAAGGCCGATGCTCGTGCTAGTTGTTTAATTGGTCCGCAATGAAGCTGGATGGGAAAAAAGGGAAATCCCTGAAGGAGCCAAATCCAAAAGGACTGCTCCCCAAATGCTATCAAGCGCAGAACAAAGACATAGAAAGAGTCAGTCTCTGAATGCAACAAGAGACGCTCTTTAAAGAGCTGGTGCACATCGTGAGATAGGTTGCGCGCCTCAAAGGCTAAAGATGCAGAAAAGAAAGGACAGGTGGCAAATCAGCAATGATCACCAATGTCAAACCCGTCACGAATTCTGGGCCAAAAATAAGCCTGTTTCGGTCCCCAATCCTACCAATGTTACAACCCCGAAACAGTCTTCTCTGACTAAGACACTTGGGTTAACATATAGCTTAGCTCGAAGAAGTACGAGCAAGATTATTTCTTTCTCATTTTGCAGGGTTCTTGACTTGTAAACCCGGAGCAGATGGTGAAAATTTTCGTTCAATGGCCTTGACTCAAAAGTGAGTCCCCCTTGAAGATCAAGAACCAAGCCCAACATTACGGTCCCGTGGAAGACCTCCCGACCGATCAAAATGTATGCGCTGCGAATGAGCCTAAAACCTAGGCACAGGTTAGTAGGGAATTGAGTGCATCCCCTACAAAAAAAAAAAAAAACCACTATCGCAAAACAGGTGAGAAGACCTCATTGTCGAGAAATATTCCAATTGATATTTTGAACAAACTCTTTTTGGAATTTTCAAACTGTTGATCCAGATTTTCCGTCCAAGGGATTTGTGATCACATTTGCATATTGCAAGAATGCTTTGGATAACCTCCAGCATCAAAATGCACATTTCGTGATTAAAACTTAAAACATACGGTTTTGTCAAATGGACAGCCGTGGCCTTCCCAAAGATTACTAACGTTTTCTTGGTGAAAAAAAATCTTCCAGGCTCGAACTTCTGCAGGATTCTTGGAAACCCCAAATCCCAGAAAAACATTTGCTCCGTGGAGTGGAGCACGCAGGTTTGAACTTTCTACAGGATACCTGGAGAACACAGCTTCCAGAATGTCGTCTCAACAGACTCAACTGAAGTTTTGTCAAAATAAAATCTTTTACTGCTTCAAAACTGAATTCCCGACAAATTTCGGGATCTTTCAAAAGAATGAGTGAGGATGTGATCCCATTTTAAAATTTAGGCGGTCTCATCGGATGTGGAGAACCCTCGTCATGAGACCCCTTTTCAAAAATCAAGCAGTCCTAGCTTGACGTGGAGAACCCTCGTCCTAGGATCCATTTTTCAAAAATATCAAACAGTCCTGGCATGACGTGGAGAACCCTCGTCCTAGGACCTCTTTTCAAATATCAAACAGTCTCATCGGACGTGGAGAACCCTCGTCATGAGACCCCTTTTCAAACCAAAATGAAGGTAGATACCGCCTGAAGGGTCAAATGAAGGTAGATACCGCCTGAAGGGTCAAATCAAGGTAGATACCGCCTGAAGGGTCAACACAAGGTAGAAACCGCCTGAAGGGTCAACACAAGGTAGAAACCGCCTGAAGGGTCAACTCGAGGTAGAAACCGCCTGAAGGGTCAACCAAAGGTAGAAACCGCCTGAAGGGTCAACACATGGTAGAAACCGCCATAAGGGTCAACCCAACGGTCCGATCCACCATACGGATCGAAACTTTGACTAATTCCAAAATATTGGAGAATTTGTTTTTCTAGGTGAGCCTTATTGTAGGCAACCCGCTTATGGTCTAATCCACCATACGGATCAAAATCCTTGGCAAATTCCCAAAGAAATAATGCGCCCCTTAGGTTCCTATCAGTTAGGAATCCCATTATGGTTTGACCTACCATACAGGTCAGAGCTTAACCCCCTAGGACACTCTAAGAACGAGTTCCTAGAAATTCTCTTGAATCCATTAAACACCGTGAAGGCCGTGCGGACATCAAGCAGGTGAGTGACAGGTACATCTCCCTACTCTCTAATTCCCTCACATCATAAGGGCAAAATGAGCACCCCTCCTTTTAAGAAAGAGCATACGTCGATGGGCGCGAAAAAAAAAAATAATAAAATAAAAATTGGATGTCATGATTCCTTTTATTTTCTTGTTTCCAATCGAGTCTATCAGAACGCAGGTGTCACCTTGTCTTTGAGAGAAACCTCTAACGAGATTCCTCTCAAAGAGCGGCAGCTGTTGACACCTGATTTTTGATAAGTCTTTTCTAGTTTATTATTATTATTATTATTTAAAAAAAAATCATAAAAAATCTATAAAAAGTTAAAAAAATACAAAATCAATTTTGGTAACCTTGGCCAAGCTAAAGGAACCGTTTTTGACAAAAATATTTTTTCATATTTTTTTTATTTTTATTTTCGAAAAATATAAAAATACATGAAAAATAAAAAAAATAGAATTTGAGGTCTCAAAAATTTATAAATAGTCAATATTTTATTTTGATTGTATTTTTTATTTTAACCTCATAAAAAGTCAAAAATCAAGTTCAATCGCATGTGTTCCTTCGTAATATATGAAGTTGAATTTGGCTAAAAAAATGCCATTTGAGTTATTTATTTATTTATTTGCAGTTCTTACAGTTTTCGAATCTTGGCAGTCAATTTGAGTGCTCTATGTTGCACCTTAGTCCGATTGTTCGCTGACTGTACAATTGTGCGAATTGGGCAACCGACCTAACTGACGAAATTGACGAAAGAGGGAGCGTGATGATTGGAAGAGGGGACCATCGTCATCACGATGTCTCCCTCTTTTCTTTCCCTTTCTCTCTCGCCCGCTCCCTCTCTTTCTCACACACTATCCCTCTCTCTTTTCCTCTTTCCTCTCTCTTTCTTTTTGAAGGCACTCAAGTGCACTCAAGTGCACTTGAGTGCACTCAATTGGAGAGAGAGAGAGGGCTCTCTTCGGCCGCTCCCTCTCTTCTCCCCTCCTCCTCCTTCTCCTGGTCTCTCCTTCTTCTTCTTGATTTTTTCTTCTTCTTCGTGAACCTCCCCCACCTCACCGACACCACTTCCGGCCACCACACATTCGGCCTCCTTCGTCGAGCCAGCTACCACCGCACCACCACCTCGCTGCCGCCGCTATCGCTTCGAGCCGCTAGATCCGAAGACCCGAGCCGCCGCAAAGTTGAGAAACCCGCGAGCCAACGCGGCTTGAAGCCTCCGTGCTCTGTTTTCCTCCGCCCCGACGTTCCCTCAAACCTCTGTCATCGATCCCGAAGTCAGCCGTCGTCCGCCGATCGTCGATTTAGCCGTTTCGGCCGTGCCCCACTCGGTCCCCGCGTCCAGGCGTGTCCGGACGTGTCGGAGAGTGTCGAGCCGTGTCATAACGTGTCCGGACGTGTCGGAGCGTGTCGGAGAGTGTCGGACGTGTCGGAGAGTGTCGAGCCGTGTCGGAGAGTGTCGAACGTGTCATAACGTGTCGAAGCGTGTCCGGACGTGTCGGAGCGTGTCGGACGTGTCGGAGAGTGTCGAGCCGTGTCGGAGAGTGTCGAACGTGTCGGAGCGTGTCGAAGCGTGTCCGGACGTGTCGGACGTGTCGGAGCGTGTCGGAGAGTGTCGAACGTGTTGGAGAGTGTCGAACGTGTCGGAGCGTGTCGAAGCGTGTCCGGACGTGTCGAAGCGTGTCGGAGAGTGTCGAACGTGTCGGAGAGTGTCCGGACGTGTCGGAGAGTGTCGAACGTGTCGGAGCGTGTCGAACGTGTCGGAACGTGTCCGGGCGTGTCGGACGTGTCGGAGCCGTGTCGGAGCGTGTCGAAGCCGTGTCCGAGCAGTGTCGGAACAGTGCATGAACAGTGTCGGAACAGTGCATGAACAATGTCCAATTTTTTTAATTTTTTTTATTTTTCTGTCTTAATTTGTGAAATTGACTATCGACATTCTAATGGCGATCGACAGGTAACGGGCATGGGGATGGTCGCAGGCTGGGGCTGGGCGATTGAAGGCCGGTGTCCAATCCGGTATGTTTTACGTTCTCGATCCGTATATCAGGATTATTTTTCTAAAATATTGCATTTATAGACTTGATTTGTATGTATTTGTTTCAGTCTAGTGGTTAGCTTATTTATCTGGTTGAGTGTTATCTATTGTCAAAGACATGCTTTTTGTTAAAATATTTTCTGAAAATATAAAAAAATATTAATAAATCAAAAATGCCAAAAAAATGGAAAAATTAAAGAAAAACAAAAAAAATTGAGAAAAATTGCAGAAAAATTCTAAAAATTGTCCAAGGCTGAAAATGACAAAAAATTGATTTGTTTTCATTTTTGGGATTTTCTCCCATTTAATCCAAAATGGCGATTTCACCCCTCAAAGGGTGAATCGTCTTTGATATTCTGATGAATTGTGAAAATGGCTTAGAATTTGGTGATGGGCCAGATGGGTGGTTAAACCTTATGTCTAAGATTTCCACATTTCATTTCCATTTTTAGAAAATGACGATTTTACCCTTCGAATGGTAAATCGGTTTCTAAAATTCCCGAAAATCACGAAAATTGCCAAAAAAATAGGAAATGGGTCAATTGAGTGACCAAACCTGTTTTGACTCCGGATTCATTCCGAAATGATGATTTTGTCCTTTTTGGGGCAAATTGTCCCATTTGTCTCAAAATTACGATTTTGCCCCTGATGGGCAAAATCATGTCTAAATCATTCCTAAGCCTGATTGATGCTTCTCTAGGCCAATATGGCCTTATTAGGAATGCCATGTGATTTATTTGTACATTTGAATTCATTGATTTGTGCACTTTATTATTGATTGTGATTGCCAGGATAGTCATTCCTATCTGCATGAACTCCTAGATTTAGGACTCGTACCCCACTCATCTGTATGAAATCTTAAGTCAGAAAACTCAGTCAACTTAGGTACCGAAAGGGCGTCAACTCTGATAGTTGACGTAACTAAGTCCCCGAACCCATTTCCCTGGTTATCGCAGAATTGAATGGAAACTCCCGACTATTCAATAGGGTGGTCCAATCATACCCTCCAAAAAAATGATTGGTGGCGACTCCATGGCATGCACACTTAGCACATATCACTAGACCACACTGAAGGTCGACTACGTATACCTCCGTTGCGATTTGGGTAACGGGCCTTGGGAGAGGCTCGCGTCCGACCAGACTGGACGGCCCATTAGCCCTCGAGAGCCCATGGCGAATCTCGAGAGGGTCGCGACAAACCCGAGCTCGAACTTCTTGAGTTCGGAGCTCCCATGGCCGCCGCGCGCGCTCTCTCTCTCCTTCCTCTCTCTTTTCGCTCGCTTTCTGTTCGCCAGTTCTCTCTCTCTCTCTCTGCCAATTCATGTCCTTCTAGCTCTCTGTTTGCTCGCTTTCTCTCTTGCTCTCTCTGTGGTCCCTTCCTCCGCGAGCTCCTCTCCCGCCAGCTCTCTCGACCTCCTTCTTGCGCGAACAGACTTGCCCTCTTCCTCTCGCCCTCTCTGCTTTTTGTTCTTCGTTGCTCCAACCAACTCTCTCAACCGAATCCACCACTCAACTAATCTCTCAACTGATCCCATCTCCCTCTTGTTTTTCGTTTTTGTGCGAAGGCCTGAAGAACAGAAGAATTCTGTTCTTTCTTCTAAGCTGGTCAACCGGGTTGACTGGGTCGGTCAACCCGACCCAGTCGACCCGGTTCTAATCTTTTGTTCAAAATTAGATGTCCATATGTGCAAAGATCACAAAATTAACACCAAAATTGGGTTCCATGGCACAGACTCTACCTAGAAATGTGATTTTCATGACAAATTCCTTTTCAATTGATTGAAAACCCCAAATGTGGAGTAGGATCCGAATTTGATTTTTGTCAAATTGAGGGTCCTAATGGGAAAATTGACCTTGATTGAGCCCGCTATTAGATTCAGGGGATCGAATACTATAGGGAGGAAGTATTGGGATTCTATGGGTGTCCCTCAGAAAAGTTTAATTTCGGAATTGGCATAATAGGGACTAAAATGAAAAGATTTTTATGCAATTAGGTCCCTAAGGCCAAAATTGATCAAATCAATGCACAATTGAACCAAATTGAAATTTCGGGCAATCAAAATGAATGTCAACACTTGGAAAATGCAAAAGTTTGCAAATAAAAAGACTCAAAACATATTTTTTGACAAATTTAACCCTGTGTGTTACAAAGAAACACACAAAATTAAACTTGAATTTCGACTCATGATGAGGTCAAAATGACAAGGGATTTAAAAGAAAAATATTAACTATTTTCCTGTATTTTTGTGACCTCAAATTCTATTTTTGTTGATTTTTCTAGTATTTTCCTATTTTCTAAAAATACTAAAAAAATGTGAAAAATGTGAAAAATTACTTTTTTTGTCAAGAATGGTTCCTTGGGCTTGGCCAAGGCCACCAAAGTTGATTTTGTAATTTTTTGACTTTTTATGAATTTTTTGTGATTTTTCAAAAAAAAATAAAACTGAAAAAGACTTGGTCAAAAATCAGGTGTCAACAGCTGCCCCTCTTTGAGAGGAATCTCGTGAGAGGTTTCTCTCAAAGACAAGTGACGCCTGAATCTAGACCGACTCGACTGGGGAAAAGAAAAACGAATCTTGACACTCAATCTTACTTGCCCCACTGGTGAACGCTCTGCTCTTCATTCTTTTGCTGATGTGAGAGAGAAAGTAGAGAGACCCACCTGCTATTTACCTGTTGGTCACCTGCCTGATGCTCGTGCGGCATGCGCGGTGTATAGTGAGTTCAAGTGAATACATAGGGACTCGTCTTTTGAGTATCCTAGGGCGGTTAAACTCTAGCCTGTATGGTAGACTGTACCAGAATGGGATTCCTATACTTGAGAGGAACCTGTGAATGACGCACCCAGTCTCTTAGGGATTGTCGGGGTTTTGATCCGTATGGTGGATCAGACCATGAGTAGGACTCCTTTCTGCTAGGAACCTATGGATGACGCACCCAGTCTCTTAGGGATTGTCATGGGTTTTGATCCGTATGGTGGATCAGACCATGAATAGGACTCCTTTCTGTTAGGAACCTATGGATGACGCACCCAGTCTCTTAGGGATTGTCAGGGTTTTGATCCGTATGGTGGATCAGACCATGAGTAGGACTCCTTTTCTGCTAGGAACCTATGGATGACGCACCCAGTCTCTTAGGGATTGTCGAACATTTTGATCCTTCAGGGGGATCAGGCCGAGAATAGGATTCCTCTCTGCTAGGAACCTATGGATGACGCACCCAATCTCTTAGGGATTGTCGAACATTTTGATCCTATATTCTAAGGAATTAACTAGGATTTATACAAATGAGGTGTGCCTAACCTTGAGGCTTTACCAAATGGGCTATTCTGGGTTTAGGGGTTACCTAGAACCTCACAGAAAGCAGATTTTGACAACAGTTTTTGATCCTATATTCTAAGGAATTAACTAGGATTCGTACAAGTGAGGTGTGCCTAACCTTTAGGCTTCACCAAATGAGCTATTCTGGGTTTAGGGGTTACCTAGAACCTCACAGAAAGCTGATCTTGAAAATTGTCCTTTCGACATGCAATGCGTTATTCTGGGATTTGGGGATTCCAAGTATCCTGCAGAAAACTTAAACCTGCAAAAGCTTTGATAAGATTCTTCTGGGATCTAGGGGCTACCTGAGATCTCATAGAAAGACTATCTTGAATGTTGTCCTTTCGACATTGAAGGTGACATTCTGGGATCTGGGAGCTCCAGGTATCCTGCAGAAAGTTCCAACCTGTAACACTGGGATCTCACACAGGGAGATAATTTCAAACATTGTCCTTTTGACATGTGCGGTGACATTCTGGGACCTAGGAGCTCCAGGCATCCTGCAGAAAGGTCAAACCTGTAAATTTGAAATCTCACAGAGGGATGATTTCGGAGATTGTCCTTTTGACATTGAAGGTGACATTCTGGGATCTGGGGACTCCAGGTATCCTGCAGAAAGCTTAAACCTGTAAATTTGAAATCTCACAGAGGGATGATTTCGGAGATTGTCCTTTTGACATTTGAGGTGACATTCTGGGATCTGGCAGCTCTAGGTATCCTGCAGAAAGATCAAACCTGTAATATTGGTATCTCACATAGGGAGATCATTTCAAACATTGTCCTTTTGACATGGGAGGTGACATTCTGGGACCTGGGAGCTCCAGGTATCCTGCAGAAAGATCAAATCTACAAAATTGTTCATAAGAATGTGTTTTCCTGAGATATGGAATTACCAAGGATCTTGCAGGAAAATAAACTTGAAAGCTCTTCTTCACAGAGCAAGGCATCCTTCTAGAATCTGGGGTTACCATGATTCCTATAGAAGTTTAACCAAGAACAATAGCATTCTAGAATCTGGGGCTACCAAGAATCTGTCAGAAGCTCAGGCATATAAACTCTCATTCTTAGAGAAATGTGTTATTCTGAGACCTGGGGTTACCAGGGGTCCTGCAGAAGTTTAAACTTGAAATATATTCTTCACAAAAGAAGTAGCATTCTGAGGTCTGGGGATACCAGGGGTCCTACAGAAGCTTGAACATGTAAACTCTTTCTTACCAAGAGAGGTTGTGTTCTTCTGAGGTCTGGGATTGCCAGGAATTCTGCAGAAGTTTAGACATGTTAAACGTTTCTCACCAAGAGTGATACGAGCCATTTTAGGAGCTGAAGTCATCAAGAATCTTGCAGAAGCTCCAATCTGAAAATTTCTTACCAAAGGCACATCAATGGCCTTCAAGTGATATCTGATGTCAAATTGATAGCACTTTATGACTTATATCATAGTCATGAAAGAATTTCAATGGATGCATTACGATGCTGGAGGTTATCCAAAACACCTTGTAACATACGGGAGTGATCAAAAATTCCTTGTGGGGAAAGTTTGAATCAAACAATCTGAAATTACCAAAAGAGTTTGGTTAAAATGTCCAATGGAGTATTCTCATCAAAGAGGACTTCTCACCGTTTTGAGGTAATGGTCTTTTACTAAGAATGCACTCGAATTTCCTATCAAACCTGCGCCTAGGGTTCAGGATCATTCGCAGTGAATACACCTTGATCGATCAGGAGGACTTCCAAGGGACCGTAATGTTGGGCTTGGTCAACGATTTTCAAAGGGGGACTTGCGTGCAAGTCAAGGCTTTCGAAGAGAAGTCTTCAACGTATGCTCCAGGTTTACAAGTCAAGAAACCTGCAAAATGAGAAAGAAATAATCTTGCTCGAACTTCTTCGAGCTAAGCTTAGACATTAAACCCTATGTCAATCCAAGTGCCTTAATCAGAAAAGGCTTTTCAGGGTTGTAACGTAGGTAGGATTGGGGACCAAAAAAGGCTTGTTTTTGGCTCAAAATATGCAAAGGGTTTTAACATTGGTGATCACTGCAAGTTTGCTGCCATCTTGCCCCTTCTGATTCAAAGAGCGTCTTCAGTCTTTGAAGTGCATTAGTAGTTTTTTTTTTTGAAGAGCATTGTCAGTCTTCGAAGCGCACATTTGTCTTTAGAGAATATCTCTTTCATGTTGAGACTGTGTCAACATCTTGTCTACACTTTCATCGTCTGAGTGTGACATAATCTGGGAGTATCTCTTGCTATCCAGCTCCCTTGGGATTTTCTTCTACAATCAGATCTCACTAGTGACCTATACAAAGGTATCATGACATCTTTTGGCATTTACAAGATCAAACACCTAATTCACAAGTGTACAAGTATTTGGATGGGCATTGGCCTTGCTTTTACCAGGCACTTGCTTTTTCTTGATGCCCAAGATCGGATTTTTCTCTTCTCTTTTTTTTTTTTTAAATCCCATCTTTTCTTTTCTTTTGGGGATCAGAATTTTCAAATGAGTGTGCTAGATGTACAACTTGAATCTTAGCACTCAAACATTAATCTATGAACTTTTCACAAATCCTGTGTCTTGAACTCTTCCGCTCTTGAAGGGACGTTGCTTCCGTCTTGGAATATGCAATGATTGCCAACGGGTTTGTGAAATGAACGTATAGGCTCAACTGGGCTGTACAAAGGGTAAAAGTGTATAGGATAGAGAAACGAATGCTTTTCGTCATCCTAAAGCACCTGAATTACCATAGAAGTTAAAATGACAAGCAACACACGAAGATTGATGCAAGTCTGAGCAAGAGAACTTCTAACCATTTACCTCCTGATACCGCTGGACGTACCTCCAGTTTGCCCCACTGTGGGGTGGTTCTTGACAGGGGTAAAGATTGAAACCGCCGTTCAAAGGGTTATCAATGGTCACCTGTAGTGTTTATGATAGAGAAACGAATGCCTCCGTCGTCTCGATCCATGTAATCACTGCGAATAACCCTTACGTCCGTAGGTCAAGTTCTCGCTATCCTTACCACTCCACTTATCTCTTAAGTGTGTATGGGACGTGTTTGGACCAGGCTTGCCTCTTGTCTGAGGAAACATCCTTTTGAACGATTTAAACAACTTTTGTTGGAATAGTTCATTTTGCTTTCTCTCAAACTTACCCTCCAAGGGGATTTATGAGGCACAATGTATATTTCAATCATGTTCAGATAACCTCCAAGTTTAAACATGAATGCCAATGACATGATTGTGAGAATTTTGCGTCTTTCTAGACATGATAATTGAATGCATGCTAGATTCCAAGAAGCCTTTCAAATTCTAGCAATAAGGATTCTGACAGTCTTGTAAACCTAAAAGATTAGGAAAGGAATACTTACCTGCCCAGCGCGGCTAGGGATTCCTGAAAAACATAAAAGGAATATGTCAGTGTATGCTCTCGAATTTCAGAAAATTAGAACGATACACCTTACCCTTGATCACGCGCTCCAATGGGAGTTGATAGATTCGTGAAACTCTGACCGCCACGACAGTAAGTCCTCTTGATCATGCATTCCAATCTGAACGCCAATATGTAGATTATAGAAAACGGTCATTTCTACCTATGGCGATGACGTCTTCGTCTGATTGGGGCAATGAATCCTGCTCGATGGCTTCATTCTCTTTTGAACGTCTTCCATGCCATTCTTCGGAGTTCCTTATTCAAGGAAAAATGAATTGTTATCAAAATGTATGCTAAAGCATGTGGTGTGGAAGCGATACTTTTTACCCTCCACTTGATCTTATAGCCAAAGATCATTTCTTGAATGCTTGACTTCCGAAACTGTTATCTCCAAAGATCATCTCGCCTTGAAGTTGAGTCAGCAAGTTCTTTCCTTTTGAGTGCCAGTAATTTTCTGTTGAAATTAAGGCCAATTCGTATTAGGAGAAAGATAATTGGAGATCAAATTAGAACGACACAAAGTCACCCTTCACTCAAGTTTGTATCTTGAGGTTTAACTCTGATGTGAACGACTCTTCTATCACGTTCATTGATCTTGCTGGGGATGAAATGCCACTTTTTCCTCCAGTCACGTAGATGATCTGCTTGCCCCAGTTAGGCATGACTTGTCATGGCTAGGTAATGCTTGCCCCAGTCAAATGGTTCTATTTATTTTTGCATTTTCATGTGATCCCTTATCCAGTTTGGATTATCTCTTACTTGGATCTTCACTTGACTTTTCACCTTTGAAGTGTCGTCCTTCCAATGCTTGAGAAAGTCGTTTGCTTCATGCATCTTTGTCACTTGTGACCATCCTTGTGATGTTCTCCTCTTTGTTGGACTCCTGATAATGTCCTAATGGCGTATTCTGCCACAAAAAGAAATGGTTCTGCATTAGCAAATGCAAGAAAAATGAGTAAATTGGATACGACACCCAACTACCCTTCTTTTGTCAATTGTCGACATTTATCTCTTGATTGAGTCCATTCCAATATTGTATGCTGATATGGACAACATTCGTCGAATCCCTCCATCCATGCTTGAAGGTGTTGATAACATCAACAATCCATTTGCCCCAGTTGGGCGACGTCTATCTTGGCCAAATGCCTTAGCATTTTTCATATCATTTGACGATTTCCAATCCTATTTGAAGAGGTCTTTGTACCTGTACATGAAGCAATGAGTATTCATCCATGTTTAACTTTACATAAATCACCAAGGAACATGATACTCCCTTTGAGGTATTGTATTTTCGTTGATCAAGGAGATCGTCTCTTTCGGTTGCTTTGCCCCAGTAGGGCCTGTCTTGACATTTGTCGTCTCTGGGCTTGATAACTTGCTCCAATATGCTATCTTGGTGGCACATGAGAATCTTGCCCCCAGCTTGGTCTCTTGACAGGAAAGGAGGGGTTTGCCCTAATGAACCTTCTTTGCTGGTTCTGGTTGTTTATCTCAACCATCTGAATCTTCGATCACTTTTATCTACCTCTTGGTAGCTCGACATCTTTGAAATTTGTCGCATGACATCTTAACGACCTTCTTAGTAGTTCTGTGAACTTGAGTCTTTCATCTCGGGATAAATGTCCACCGATCTTGATTTATTTGATATTTTCAGTATCCCCCAAATTAACAGTAACCGGCTCTTCTGAAGAAGGAGGCGTTGATTCTTCAAAGGCATTCCATTCTCTGCGGATAGACGCGTAACCTTCATCATCGTCTTCTTCCTCTATCCCATAGTCTTAGTGGACTGCTTTAGGATTGTACTCTTCTATTGGAGGGACTTGTACAGTTATTGTCGTTTGATAAGACGTCCTTGGTTCAGCTGTGCCGTCTTCTTCCTCCTCCGGCAATCGAATCAAAATAGGCTTGACTAGGCAAACTTCTACCTTATTCAAGCTATCAAGCTCTTCTAGTTTAATTACCACAGTCGTAGCGGTTTCAATCATTGACACAATGTTGTCAAAGTCCCTTGAGGAGATTTCGTCTCTCGGTCGACAATGTCGGTCATCGTCACTTAGTATTGCTGATATCGCAGATCTCAGGTATTCTCTTTTTCCTTCGAATAATTCAGTTAAACCCTGCTGTTGATCATTTGATCTCTCTGTTTCGGCATACTGCTTTGTGTCAAGCTTAGTAACCCTCACTTGGTCAAGTGATGACTCAGGCTCTTTCGAAAAAGGCTTTTCTGGTCAAACGGGATCATCCATGCCTCCCCATCTGTCTGGTATAATATCCTCCATTATCTGATAGCAGCTAGGGGGAGCGGAGTACTTCACTTTAAAGTTGTACCCTCCAAAGTCCTGACCCAGGTTGTCTACAATTTCACCTATTTCAGGTGTGTTAGCCATGAATCTGCGATCTGCTAGATTTCACCTTTTGGCTTTCAGCTCATCCTATTCGAATTCTTCTTCTGACTGAGTGATCGGCCCAAGATTATCTATCAAATTCTCGTGCGGGATGTCCCAGGTGCTATCCCGCTCAATTTTGATCACGAAGTGGCTTCCTTCCAAAGATAGAGAAGCTTCGACTCCTTCGAATTCTTCATCGGTAATATCGGACATTATCCCTAAGCTCATCATCTTGGCGATACATAGCTTCTTTACGTCATCAGAGATCTCTCCTGCTTTTGGGTATGATGAAGCGGTCGCCAGAAGGTCGGTCAGCTTAAACATGTCCACCTTCAGCTGGAGGTGGTTTTCCTCATCTTCAGTGAATATTGTCACAATCGCTTGATGATCAGGGAGCGAGTTTTCTTGTATGTTTGGAGCAGCGTTGTCAAATTTTAGAATCTGGCTGTCAATCAAAGCTTGTACCTCCAGCTTAAGGATATAGCAATTATCGCTCTAGGTGGTTCCTTTGCCACCAAGTGTTATTCTAGCAGCATCGGGAGTAGCTTGGACAAAGGTCTCGGGAGCTGAGAGAACTGCTTTTGGGGTTGCCTCTTTCTAGGTTCTTGCACTTTCGGTGTTGGCCAGGATGATCCTCTTTTGGTCTGATTGGAATTGCCAAACGTCTTGGGCTTGTGGGGATCTGGTATAAACGCTATGTCCAGTCCGGCTTCTCTCTATCCTTTTTCAGGGGATACTGTTTTCTGGTAGAAGCTTCATGAGGCCTCCTTTCTCTTAAGGCCCATTCGAGCCTTTCAGCCACCTTTATCAAGTGTGCGAAGGTTTGACATTCTAAGGCGTCTTAACCATCTCTGGGCGTATGTTCTAATCAACTAGCTCCTTGTCTTCGAGGTTCGCAACAAATCTTCTCTTGTTGTAGCCGTGTTGAATTTATACTGTCTGAGAAAGTCCTCTGTAAGATCTTTCCACCCGTCATAATCTTCTAGGTCCAGCTCGATGAACTAAGCCAAAGCGGCGCCAGCTAGACTCTCTTGGAACGTGTTCATCAGTAATGGAACATAGTCTGAATACTGCGCCATCTTGTGCAGATAATATTTGAGGTGAGTATGAGGACAGCCTGTCCCATTTTACTTCATCACGAAGTCCGGTTCCTTGTAGTCAGGAGGGGTCTCCACCTCAGCGAAGGGAGATATCTTGTCGAAACGGGTCAACTCATAGCCCTGGCTGCTTAAACATTCTTTAATCTTGGCTGATCTCTTAGCCTCCACCTTGATTTTTACGGTATGCTTCCCCTTTTTCCTCATTCTCGAGGTTGATAACAACAGGGAACGCTTTTTGTTGCGACGGGGTGTTCGGCTCACGGATATCCTCCTCCGCCCGTTGAGTATTTCCCGTCGTTTCTTTATCAGCTATATCGGGTGCAAGAGATGGATTTGAGTTGTTTAGGAACTATTGTCTGTCTGGCTTGGGAGGCTTCCGGCATTGCCTTAATATCAGCCACCATAGTTGCCATTGAACTATTCGATATTTCCCTATCAAAGGATAGAAGGTTCGTGTCAGAACAGCATACAAAATGGGCAATTGGAATTGATACAATTTACCCTTCGTTCCTTGGGTCTTGGCATTTTCCTTTCACTTGGATTCTTTTGCCTTGACCTGTCGACATCTTTCAAGGGAGAATATGCGTATGAATGATGCATGCATGATATGTATGATGCAAGTGATCTAAGATGATTCTTGTTTGCAACGAAAAATGGATTCGTGCATTTCATTCTTGTTCACAGAAAGTATCTCTTCATTAAGTACGTCAATCTGCAAAGTTTGAATTCTTTCTTTTTGAATGCTCTTTTCAAAGAGACTTCTAATTGCTAAGAAACTTTTTCAAGTTTTCTCGAGAATCTTGTTCGCAAATTGAGCCATTATGACGCTTTTGAAATCATCTATCCTAAATGCATGTGTGAGATGATATGAAAAGCGGGTACTCCCTGTTCTGCCATCTGAAGTCGTTGCTTCTTGGGTGTCTTGACTTTGTTTATCACCTGAGAGGAAAAAGATAGGAAATATTATTTCCACATCTGATTGAAACTTATTTAGGAACGATACGTCCTTTTTTACCAAGAGGGATGGCTCGGCATCGTTCTTCTTGGAAGCGTTGTTGCTATGGCAAAACGCTTTTTGTATTCAATGGATGAATTTCATTCCATTACGTTCCATGAGTGATAACCAAGGTTTCGGGGACTTGCCCCACATACCACCATGATGAATCTGATGTCTTCGACTTCGGCATGCTTTCTGGATAGGGAAATGATTTGCCCCCAGCAACTGAATATTCCACCTTGAGTTAGCTGATTTATCCATATGAAGCTCCATTGTATCATGCTAACGCCTTCCTTGTTGGTTGAGTCAATCACTTCCATGTCAGGTGATTTTGGCGTTTGACATTCTTCGATCTATTCTGACACATGTCTTCAACTATCATTTTCTGTATATGAAAGAGAAGCATCTCAGTCATTTGTATGAGATAGAATCAGAATAAGGGAGAATTTACTCCCTTTTGTGACATCAGAGGATAAAACTTCATCGTAATTATCCGAAGGTCTCGGCATTTGATGTTGCACGAGGCTCGACACTTTTTGGGTTCTGTCACTCTCCTTCTTGAGGTTGGGTGATCTTTCGCCACTTTCGCTCTATTGATGCATTTCAATTTCATGGTCTTTTTGATTCGTCACGACTTCAGGCCGCTCCTCAAGTACCCCACTACTCGAGATCCACAAGTGTAGATTTATCTCTATTTGTGTACATTTACACCTTGAAGTGTTGCTTCATGAATAAGCACTCAGTTTTCTTCATCCCATTTTATGGTTGAGTGATCATCAATCTCATGGTGGGAAACACGAGCATTTGTACTCCTTGAGATGTGCTTCAATTGGCGATCGTGCCATGTCACATTGGCCTCCAGTTTTGAGGGTCCACAATTGAGTCTTCTTTAAAGGGACAAATGTCGACCTCACACAATCCTTTTATTTCACCTACATGACATGTGGAAGGAATATGTCAATTGTTGCACAACAGGTTCTAATTGAAACGATAACAGATTTACTATCCCTAGCGTATATTTCATCAGCTCCCATCATCTTGATCATTAGAGGTGAAGGAATGTTCATTAACGATCCCCACTCATTTTTTATAATCACCTGCAAGTGTGAGTAACCATGTCATTGTTTAAACAAATCAATTTAATTTGGAACGAATACACCCTTTTCAACTTAGAGAGGTCGATCCAAATCAGGCATGCCCCATTTTCATGTTGTCTTGTTCTGGGCTTATTATTGTCGATTCATCTTATTTTGGAAACCCCGTGGGTGGTGGCTCTTAATGAAGACGCAACTCCTTTCATGTTACAGGGAAAATAAGCCTCGCATCATTGGCCTTCAGCCGTTTTGACCTGTTGGCAAAAGGAATAACCAAGCAAGTCAAGTATAACACTAGAAGTTTTTATTGGAACGATTACAGTTTTACCATCGTTCGATCACATCTCGCATGCGAATAGATGAAGGAATCTTCAATGAATGTATGTCATGTATAACCTGTCAGAAAGGAGACACACTTAGCATTTTACATAGCAAAGACATCTCTCAATGAGGTCGCCTCTTATAATGAAAGCAAGGCGACAATACATATCCCATAATCCCTATTTACGGGCTTCTGATGTCTGCCAAGATTTCAAAATGAGAGGATACGTCATTAAAAGATCGATCCATGGTCATCAATCAAACACCCATTTAATTCCAAACGTTTAATACGCAAATGGGGGCATTAATCTTGAAAGATTGCTTTGTGACATTTTTCTCGTAAAAATCATGTAATCCTTGTTTTTAAGAAATTACTACAAAATGTGATTGCAAACATGGCCTTAACTTTATGCCCCAAAATCTTGAATTAGAAGAATTCTAGACAAAAAGAAATGTCATCTTAATCCATGATTGAAAATTTGGATGAACCATCTATTCCGTAGGGATGGCTTAGAAGTGTTCCCACTTTTATATCTAAAATTCATTGTCAAAAACTTTCATTTGTAAACTCCAACACGCAGGGCATTCGGTTGATTTCCATGAATTTCCTATATGAAATTTCACTAGGAAATGAACAAGTAGAGGGAGAAGTCATAGTTACAATGATCAGCGGGATTTTTTTTTTTTTTTTTTGGTTTTAGGTATACCAACCTCTCATAGACATGCGCATGAGACAAGTGAGGGGTATACTCTAAAAATCGAAAATCAGGTAAGGAACCTACGGCTCAGGCTCCCACGATCCACATGAGGCAGATTCCTCCCCAAGGGTACCTACCCAAGAGGGCTAGATATCGCCAATGCAGATGGTAGGCGGGAACGAATACGAAAGTCTCAAGTGCCATCAAACACAAGATCCTTTTCGCATCCCTTCCCTATCTAAGGTAACCTAGAGGTGGTTTGCAGTCGGGGTTTGACCGCCAGTGTGTGCGATGTGTCGTGATCATCACAATGCAAGGTCATGCACAGCAGTTTGTATCAAAACACCGCTTCAGTATGTGCATAAAAATAAACATACATTCCCAACTCCAACCTGCAGGAAAAATGTCAACAATCACTCCACCCCTTATTTCTCCAATCTGCAAAAACATCTAACACAATGGTTAGTGTACGTACCTCACCTTCGAGAGCATCTGCAGAAAACAAGGTCAGATAAACCAAACAACTTTTTAATCGGCTCATGTCCTCTGGAATTCGTAACCAGAGATTCTGGTTTAGAAAATGTCCCCAGCGGAGTCGCCAGTCTGTCGCGACCCTCTCCCGGAGCTCGAGGCGGGAGCGGAGGGCTAATGGGCCGCCCGATCGCTGGCTGGATCGGACGCGGGCCTCTCCCAAGGTCCATTTCCCAAATCGCAACTGCTGGATATACGTGGTCGACCTTCAGTGTGGTCTAGTGACATGTGATGAGTGTACATGCCAAGGAGTCGCCACCAATCGTTTCGTGGAGGGTACGATCGGAAAACCCTATCGAATAGTTGGGAGTAGTCTATTCGATCCTGCGGAAACCAGAGAAGTGGGTTCGGGGACTTAGTTACTCCAACTGTCAGAGTTGACGCCCTTTCGGTACCTATGTTGAATGGTTTATCTGATCCTAGGATATTCATACAGATGAGTGGGGTACAGATCCTAAATCTAGGAGTTCATGCAGATGGGAAATACTACCCTATCACTCACAACCAATAGAAATAAGTGCGCAAATCAAGGATCCAGTACATGCGGATAAAACACATGAAATCAGCATGGCATCCCTAATGAGACCCTATTAGCCTAGAGAAATATCAATCAAGGCTTATGAGTGATTTGGACATGATTCGCCCCTGAGGGGCAGAATCGTAATTTTGAACAATTCGGGGAGAATTTACCCTTAAAAGGGTAAATCTGTCATTTTAGATGAATTGGGAAGTCAAAAGACAGAGGAAATAGGATTGGCCATCAATCCAATCCATTTCCTATTTTTCTTGAATTTCTAGGATTTTTCTGGTGTTTAAAAATGATTTTACCCTTGGAGGGGTAAAGTCGTCATTTTGGACAAAGATGAGAACTGAAAATCTCAAATATTAGGGTTGGTCGTCCACCTGACCCAAACCCTAACTTCAAGCAATTTGCAGAACTCGATTGAGACAAGAAAGACGATTTTCCCATTAAAGGGCAAAATCGTCATTTTGAGAAAAGAGGCGAGACTTGAAAACCCAAACCTAAGAATTGGTCGTCTAATCGACCCTAATTCTCACCTTGGCATTATCGGCCTTATCTAGCATACACAGCAAAGGCGACTTGCCCCTAAAGGGTAATGTCGTCAAGTCTCGAAAAATTGGATAAGAAACCCCAAAAATAGGGTTGACCAATTTTCTGTGGTCAATCCTCGATTTTTGGGGATTTCTAGAGTGCCTAGGATTTTTCCACAATTTTTCCACATTTGTTTGGAATTTTCTGAAATTTTCTAGCATTTTTTGGATTTTCTAAGATTTTTCTGATTTATTTTTTATTTTTTAAAATCATTTTCGGAATTTTTTTATTTTTTAAAATATTATTCGGGCCGGGTCGGGTGACCCGGCCCACGGCCCGCGGCGACCGGCCCGACCCGGATCCGGCCCGCGCGACCCGCGCCCGAAACGACGTCATTTTAGTCTTCCCGCTTTTAATTTCCCTTTCCCGCCCAAACTGAATGAACGGCCCTGATTGCGCCACATGTCGACGCACGGACGGTCTGATCTAATCAGAGCAATCGACGGTCACGATTGAAAGGCAAGGCTGAATCTCGACCGTACGATCTAAAGCATTTTTTTATTTCCGAAAATCATTTTTGTTTTCAAAAATACGAGATCGCGACACGTGGCTACCTATCCACCGTCCGATCGAATTCGTTTTTTTTGTTGAAACCGAACGGCTGACGTGGCTGCCACGTGGGCGCCACGTCAGCGTTGACCCGGTCAACTTTCGTTGACCGGTCAACTGCCTCGCCGGGGAAGACGACCGGCGCCGGCTCTGTTTCGCCGGCGCCTCGTCGGAAGGCGATTTCTCCGCCTACGGACCACCAAATCTCGCGATTCCAACGCCATTCAATTCGGCCTGAGGAGTTCTACAACATATATCACCATGAACATAGCAGAATCAAGTTTGACCAACTAGCCAACCTAGGCCGGAGCTAATGTCCGGTGAGCTAACGTTCCAACCTTCCCTAACGAGATCTATCCTACCAAATCAGTCAAGAAGTATCATAAGAGTTTGGGAAGACTTACCCGGCCATTGCGAGGCTTCGGTTTCGCTCGGGTTGAGCCCTCAAGCTCTCGACAGGTTCGGGTGGTCGGAGGTCAGACTCGGCGATTTGGGCGATGAAATGACATGCAATAAAAAGTGAAAATGCTCAGGGAAGCAAGACGAACGGATTGCAACCGAAATCACATCGAATGGACGACTCTAGCCTAAGTTGCCATTAAAGGCCGAGCTCGAGCTTAGAGACTCTACTTACCTTTTTCAAGAGCGTCGGCAAGCACAGGCCGGTCCGACGCGTTCTTTGGGTTGAGATGAAGCTAATAGGAGTGGTGGCATCGAACGACGTCGTCTGGATCACCGGGAACCCGAGCTCGAACTTCTTGAGTTCGGAGCTCCCATGGCCGCCGCGCGCGCTCTCTCTCTCCTTCCTCTCTCTTTTCGCTCGCTTTCTGTTCGCCAGTTCTCTCTCTCTCTCTCTCTGCCAATTCCTATCTCTCTAGCTCTCTGTTTGCTCGCTTTCTCTCTTGCTCTCTCTGTGGTCCCTTCCTCCGCGAGCTCCTCTCCCGCCAGCTCTCTCGACCTCCTTCTTGCGCGAACAGACTTGCCCTCTTCCTCTCGCCCTCTCTGCTTTTTGTTCTTCGTTGCTCCAACCAACTCTCTCAACCGAATCCACCACTCAACTAATCTCTCAACTGATCCCCTCTCCCTCTTGTTTTTCGTTTTTGTGCGAAGGCCTGAAGAACAGAAGAATTCTGTTCTTTCTTCTAAGCTGGTCAACCGGGTTGACTGGGTCGGTCAACCCGACCCAGTCGACCCGGTTCTAATCTTTTGTTCAAAATTAGATGTCCATATGTGCAAAGATCACAAAATTAACACCAAAATTGGGTTCCATGGCACAGACTCTACCTAGAAATGTGATTTTCATGACAAATTCCTTTTCAATTGATTGAAAACCCCAAATGTGGAGTAGGATCCGAATTTGATTTTTGTCAAATTGAGGGTCCTAATGGGCAAATTGACCTTGATTGAGCCCACTATTAGATTCAGGGGATCGAATACTATAGGGAGGAAGTATTGGGATTCTATGGGTGTCCCTCAGAAAAGTTTAATTTCGGAATTGGCATAATAGGGACTAAAATGAAAAGATTTTTATGCAATTAGGTCCCTAAGGCCAAAATTGATCAAATCAATGCACAATTGAACCAAATTGAAATGTCGGGCAATCAAAATGAATGTCAACACTTGGAAAATGCAAAAGTTTGCAAATAAAAAGACTCAAAACATATTTTTTGACAAATTTAACCCTGTGTGTTACAAAGAAACACACAAAATTAAACTTGAATTTCGACTCATGATGAGGTCAAAATGACAAGGGATTTAAAAGAAAAATATTAACTATTTTCCTGTATTTTTGTGACCTCAAATTCTATTTTTGTTGATTTTTCTAGTATTTTCCTATTTTCTAAAAATACTAAAAAAATGTGAAAAATGTGAAAAATTATTTTTTTGTCAAGAATGGTTCCTTGGGCTTGGCCAAGGCCACCAAAGTTGATTTTGTAATTTTTTAACTTTTTATGAATTGTTTGTGATTTTTCAAAAAAAATAAAACTGAAAAAGACTTGGTCAAAAATCAGGTGTCAACAGTTCCTAAACGATTTTCAATCAAATGTGGGAATAATGTTTCCTTTCTTTTCCTTCTTAGATGATAAACATAGATAAAGAACTCAAGGAGCCATGCATTCAAATGACAAAATAGAGGTTGCCCTACTAGGGCAGATGAACCATTGATGTTGCAAACACTCCAAGCATGGATAAGAGGATTTAATAGATGTTCAGAAGGGAATGCAAACCAAGAGTAAAGTCGTATCGTCTCAATTTGTCTGATATTTGGGAACATGAATTGACACTTATTTTCTATCCTTGATAGGAACTCGTCATCAAGGTAGACATATTTTCGCAACCCTCGTACACTCGCTGAAACATATGAACAAGGGTAAGATGTATCGTTCTAATTTTTGTAAAATTTGGAACATATACTGACATATTTCTTTATATCTCCAAGGATCTCCAGCCGTGACGGACAGGTAAACATCCATTTTCCCCATTCATTGAAGATTAAAAAGGTTTCAGAATCCTTTCAATCATCACGTCTAAGACGTATAATTTTCACCTTAATGACATTCATGTTTTAAAACGGAAGGTTATCTAAACATGAATAGAATATGTACGATGCATCATAAAATCCCTTTGAATGGTGAATTTGGGAGAAAATAAAATGAATTTTTCCAACAAGAGTCATTTAAAGCATTCAAAAGGATGTTCTCTCAGGAGAGAGGTAAACCCAATCCAAACATGTCACATACACACTTGAGGGATGAGTGGAGTGGAAAGGGTAGTGGAACCTTAACCTATGGATGTAGGGATCATTCGCAACTATTACATAGATTGGGACGACGGAGGCGTTCATTCTTTGTCCCAAACACTACAGGTGACCATTGATAACCCCTTTGAACGGCGATTTTCATTCTTAACCCTGTCAAGAACCACCTCACGTCGGGGCAAAATGAAAGTAAGTCAGCAACATCAGGAGAAAATGGATAGAAATTTTCTTGCTCGGACTAACATTAATCTTTGTGTGTTGTTTATATGGTAATCCAAGTGCCATAGGATGATGAGAAGCGTTCATTTCTCTATCCCACACACCGAATCCTTTGCACAGCCAAGTTGAGCTTGCAAATTCATTTCATGAACCCATTGGTGATCATTGTACATTCCAAGATGGATGCAGCACCACTTCAGAAATGGAGGAGTTCAAAACTTAGGGATTACAAAGAAATTCCTGGGCCGATGTTTAAAGCATGTTTAGATTTTCGGGCATATGTCTAACACGATCTCCTAAAGATGAGGAAAAGACGGGGTTAAAAAAATGAATGAAAAAACGAGAGAAATCCCCAGCATCAAGAAAAAACAAAGTGCTTGGTAAAAGTAAGGCCAATGCTCGCGTAAGCTGTTTGATTGATCCCCAGTGAAGCCTGGTCGGGAAAAGATAAAATCCCTAAAAAAAGTCAGATCAAAAAGACTGCTCCCCGAATGGCGTCAAGCGTGGAGTAAAGATACAAAGAGAGTTGTCAGTCCCTTGATACAACAGGAGACCCTCTCTAAAGGACTCGTGCAAAACCGGTTGCATACCTCGAAGACTGAAGATGCAGAAAGGAAAAGACAGGTGGCAAGTTTGTAATGATCATCAATGTCAAACCTTTCATCATTTCTAGGTCAAAAATAAGCCTTTTTAGGTCCCTAATCCTACCAATGTTAAGATCCCGAAACAGTCTTCTCTGACTAAGACACTTGGGTTAACGTATGGTTTAGCTCAAAGAAGTACGAGCAAGACTATTTCTTTCTTATTTTGCAGGGTTCTTGACTTGTAGACTCGGAGCAAATAATGAAGATCCTTCATTCAATGGCCTTGACTCAAAAGTGAGTCCCCATTGGAAATCGATATCCAAGCCTAACATTACGATCCCGTGAAAGACCTTCTGATCGGTCGAAATGTATACGCCGCGAATGATTCTGAAACCTAGGCACATGATAGCGGAAAATTGAGCGTCTTCTCTACAAAAGACCATTATCACAGAGCGGTAAGAAACCCTCTTGGATGAGAAATACTCCAATTGATGTTTTGAACAAACTCTTTTTGAAAATTTCAAATTGTTTGATCCAGATTTGCCATGCAAGGAATTTGTGATCATACATATATGCGACAAGCATGCTTTGGATAAACTCCAGCAATTAAAATGCACATTTCATGACTAAAGCTTGAGTCATAGAATCTTATCAATTAGACAATTATTGTCTTCTCAAGGATTACTAACATCCTCTGGATGAAGAAAAATCTTTCAGGTCTAAGCCCTCTACAAGATTTTGGCAACCCCAATGACCATGTGTGTCATCCACAGATAGAGTCTTTGAAAATTGTCTTTCCGATATGCGATGCGCCACTT
The DNA here is from genome assembly GCA_021437785.1 of Rhodomyrtus psidioides. Classification (NCBI taxonomy): domain Eukaryota; kingdom Viridiplantae; phylum Streptophyta; class Magnoliopsida; order Myrtales; family Myrtaceae; genus Rhodomyrtus; species Rhodomyrtus psidioides. The sequence continues at coordinate 4,359,085 of JAILYB010000027.1, read as the reverse complement.
TGGGGATCTGGGGACTTCAATTATCCTGCAGAAAATCCAAACCTGTGAATTTTCTTCATCAAAAGGTATCAGTATGGGACCTAGGGTTACCAGGGATCTTGTATAAATTTAAACTTGAAAGATTCTTCTTCACCAAGAAGATGGTAGTAATCTTTGGGAAAACAATAATTGTCCAACTGACAAAATTCTACAACCTGAGCTTTAGTCATGAAATGTGCATTTTAATGCTGGAGGATGTCCAAAATATTCTTGCAACATATAAATGTGATCACAAATTCCTGGCATGAAAAATCTGAATAAAAATATTCGAAAATTCCAAAAAGAGTTTGTTCAAGACATCAATTAGAGTATTTCTCATTAAAGAGGGTTCCTCACCGCTATGTGATAATGATCTGTTATAGGGAAAAAAAGGTCAATTCCTTACTGAACTGTACCTAGGTTTCTGGATCATTCACAGTGAATACATTTCGATCGATCAGGAGGTCTTTCATGAGACCATAATGTAGGGCTTGGATTTCGATTTCCAAAGACGACTCACTTTTGAGTCAAGGTCTTTGAATGAATCGTCTGCTCCGGGTTTACAAGTCTAGAACCCTGCAAAATGAGAAAGAAATAGTCTTGCCCATACTTCTTCGAGTTAAGCCATACGTTAACCCAAGCGTTTAAGTTAGAGAAGATTGTTTCAGGATTGTAACATTGGCAGGATTAGGGATCGAAAAAAGCTTATTTTTGGCTCAGAAATAGTGAAGGGTTTGACATTGATGATCATTGCAGATTTGCCACATGTCCTTCAAAGAACATCTCCGGTTCTTGATGTACATACTCATACTTGAAGCGCATAAGGGTCTTCAGAGAGCATCTCTAATTACATTAAAAGATTATCTACCTTATTTGTATCTTCCCTATCTGAGCATGGCACTATTTGGGGAGTAATCTTTTTTATCTGAATCCTTTGGAGATTTTCTCTTTTCCCAACAAAGCTTCATTAGGGGATCAGTACAAGCATTTTAAACGGGCATCGGCCTTGCTTTTACCAGGCACTTTGCTTTTTCTTGATACCCATGGATTTTTATCCTTTGATGAAATCTCGCGCTTTCCTTTCCCTTTGGCAATATAATTTTTTTCAACAAAATATACTAGATATACAACTTGAACCTTAGCATGCTTGAACATTGATCTGGAAATTTTTCATAAATCCTCTCTCTTGGAATCTTCCATTCCATGAGTGACGTAGCTTCCATCTTGGGACATGCAATGATCATCAACATGGATTTATGAAATGAATGTGCAGGCTCAATTTGGCTATGCAAAGGATATGGTGTGTAGGATAGAGAAATGAACGCTTCTCGTCATCCTAAGGCACTTGGATTACCATATAAACAAAACACAAAGATTGATATTAGTCCGAGCAAGAAAATTTCTAACTATTTACCTCATGATATTGCTGGACTCACCTCAATATACCCCAATGTGAGGTGGTTCTTGACAGGGTTGAGAATAAAAATTGTCGTTCAATGGGGTTATTAATAGTCACATGTAGTGTTTGGGATAAAGAAATGAATGCCTCCGTCATTCCAATCCGTGTAATCATTGCGAATGATCACCCCGACCCTTCTTAAAATGACGATTTCGCCCTTTGGGCGAATTGTCTTCCAAAAATTGAAGAAAAATCAAGAAATTCCAAAAAATTCTCAAAAATGGGAAATGGCCACAATCAACTGGCCATGGAATATTTTGGGTAATTCGGTATCCAAGTCTTCCAAAAATTGACGATTTTGCCCTTCGGGCTAAATCGCCTCCAAATCTTCCCATTTTACCCCGGTCCGAAATCACACCTTCCCTAAACCCTTGTGGCTATATTAGGAAGCCATTGATTTGAATTGGTGTACATCAATGAGATTTATTTATGCACTTGATCGCGCTTTCATTTAAATTGATTGTGATTGAAAAGAATAGTCTTCCAATCTGCATGAAGCCCTGAATCAAACTTACCCCACCCAAAATTGCGCCTGCATGAATTCTTAGCTAGGAAAATCACTCGCGTTAGGTACCGAAATTGCGTTGGTAATGACACCAGCGTAACCAAGTCCCCGAACCCAAAATCTCTGGTTCCGCAGAACTGATCGATCTCTCCCAATCGGTCAGCAAGGTTTCCGGTCTACCCTCCAAGAAAGACCGGTGGCGACTCCAAATGCATGCACAAGTTGTACATGCCATCACGACTACACTGAAGGTCGAAAGCGATCGACTCTTATCGTCGAATCCTTTGAAAAATACTTCCGCCGCGATTTGGTATGGGCCTGGGAGGGCTCGCGCCGATCCAAGACCCGCGATTGGTAATCCACTAGCCGCGTCCGCTTTCGGACGGGTCGCGACAGCCGTTAATCGTGCTTACGTTAATTACCGGTGTGTAAATGGTATTAACTAAGTAACGACTGCTATAATTCTGTGGTTACAAAATTAATTACATAACGGAAGAATTAATTTAGCCGTTATTATTTATTTCCGCAATGCCCAACTTAGCCTATAAATATGTAATTTTCCATTCTGTTTTGAGGAAGAGGAAGTGAGATAGTAAAACACTACAATCTCAAAAGAAAAACTTTTCTCCCACTTTTCCGATTCTATGCATTTGCATTGTTTTCGATAGTGTTCTCGTATTGCTCAAGTTCGCCGAAAGCGTTGGAGTGCTGTGCTAGCATCTATCGCTGTTCAACAGTTGTATCCTGGGAGACAGACGTCCACGAAACCTCAAAGCACGTACTGGAGGAGACGAATCTGTTTTAAGGAAACTGTGTTGAACACAGGCCTCGGTATTCCATCTAAATTCAATTTATTTATATTGTTAAATTTCCGTTCAAATTTTGTTGCTAAAAAGGAAAGCTCAAAAGGAGCCTCAGAAGGAGCCTCAGAAGGAAGCTTAGAAGGAAGGGTCAGAAGGAGCCTCAGAAGGAAGGTCAGAAGGAAGCTCGGAAGGAAGGGTCAGAAGGAAGGTCAGAAGGAAGGCTCAGAAGGAGACTCAGAAGGAAACTCAGAAGGAGGGTCAGAAGGAACTCCATCTGACGAGTCTAGAAGGAACTCCATCTGACGGGTCCAGAAGGATTGCTTCTGACGGGTCCAGAAGGACTGCATCTGATGGGTTCAGAAGCAGTTGCATCTGATGGGTTCAGAAGCAGTTGCATCTGACGAATTTCTGCATCTGAAGAATTTCTGCATCTGATGGGTTCAGAAGAAGTTGCATCTGAAGAATTTCTGCATCTGACAAATTTTTGCAAGTGATGGGTTCAGAAGCAATTGCATCTGAAGGGTTCAGATGCAGTTGCATCTGATGAATTTTTTGCATCTGACGATTTTTGAATACTGCTTCTGAAGGATCAAATTTTGTGCTTCTGCCAACTTAATGTTTTCATGTTTGAGGCAGCTTGATCACATTTATTATTGCGATTCGAAGTTTAAATGATTGCAAGTTAAAGTGGCCAAGAACAAATATCAAGGTACATGCTTCAACTGTGACAAGATAGATCACAGCTTTGTGGATTGCAGATCTTCAAAGAAGAAGATTGGTGAGACTTATGGTGAATGACATAGTCCATGACATGTCTGTTATAAACCCATCTTTCATTTTATTGCTTATGATTTGGTTCTGTCATTGTATAGATTAATATACATATTGTACGATGTTCTAACAATCTTAAAATAGATTCGTTTTCTCTTAAAAGATTAATCACTTACATGACAGATATGGTGAAGGAAAGATGTCTTCTATTCCTTCTTCTGCAGATTTGAGGAGGACCTTCGAAAGGGGTCCCCTAGGGATTGAAGATTGTGATGGAACAATGATATCTGAATTTTTCCATATAAGTGCAGTTTGATTTTTGGGATCAAACGTCTTTTGCAGGAGAATAAAAGGAATGGACGAAAAGCGAGAAGTCTCATGAAGTATTATGGACAGGATTTAATTGTCAAACGGTTCAATAAATCCTTGACCAAATTGGCGAATTTTTAATTTGTCAATAACACCAACAGGTCATGCAAATCTCATCTTTGCGTGTTAGGTGTCTTTTACAGATTCTTTGGAGGACTCCTTACGACAACCTGCCTTGTCTGTGGCATTCCAAGAAGTATCTATGTGCCCCGAGAGCCTATGAGTCATCGCAAGTCTGAAGCGTTACCATCAATTCATAATGAACTCTCGTTCGTGACCCCAACGATCTAATCAGTGGCTGATACCAAGTTATATTTATGGCTTTGATGTGGTGCTTTGCCCTATCATCAACAAAATCTAATGGTAGATTTGCTTTCTTATGGTTTTTGTCCAGATTGACTATTGTGTTTTTTGTACTGTCAATCATGCAGACAAAGAGAATACATTTTCAGTATTCAGATTGCCACTGGAAACGAAGTTGTTGATGTGGCTGCTAACGACATCACCAAAGGTTCTGCTTTTGCTGTCTAAAGGCTTCTGTATGGATCATAGTCTACCTCTGTCGCTGTTTCTATCCACTATGGTAAGAAACTTGAAAAGTTCAACTGATTGAACTTTAAAAGGTAGCAACAAAAGATGTTGGTTTATTCAACAATTTTGAATCTTGCGAGATTCTTGACTGAGGAACCTCCTAAGGTATCCGATGAAGAAACGGATAAGCAAGCCTTCAACGAGATTGAGGCTTTGGAAGCATTCTGACTTCCTATGTAGGAATTATGTCATGAATGGCTTATATGACTCCTTGTACAATGTCTATTGTGCAATAAGGACGTCAAAGGATTATGAGAATCCATGACCGAAAATATAAAACAAAGGATGCCGAAGCAAAGAAATTTGTTGTCGGACGATTCCTTGATTATATGATGATGGACTCTAAGACTGTGATCAGTCAGGTGCAAGAAATTCAAGTAATCTTGCATGAGATTCAGGCTGAAAAAAATGTACTTGAGTAAATCCTTGGACCAAGTTACATGCTGGATCGTTTGAGCTAAAGGCCAAAATGGCTATGATGGACTCTGGGCATGTGAACAGGGCAATCCCCATATCACTTAGATTGAATGTTCTTCGACCCGAGAAATTTAAAGACTTGAGGAATTCCAAGATTGTGGATATCTTCCTATGGGCGAAGAATCGATAATTATAAACCCAAGGAGCTCGGGATGACAAGGTGCGTGTGAACACCATACCCTTGTATTTGGAAAATGCGTTGCTATGGTGATGCACCGAGAGCAACGATAAGGCCAACCATATCAAGACATGGGAGGCATCTGAAGCTGAGTTTCGAAAAGCGATTCTTCCCATCCTTTGCGGAAGAGATTGCTTGAAACATGTGCGACGCCTTGAACAAAAATAGCGCTTAACAGAGACTCTGAACGCGAAAAGTTCAATAGAAACCTTGAACACAAAAGGTTCAATAGAGGCTCTGCACGCGAAAGGAAAGAGCCAATAGAGGCTCTATGTACAAAATAGATGAACCAATAGAGGCTCTGCGTGTAAAAGAAACTTAGATCCTCTTGAATTGATTCATTGTGATGTATGTGAATTTGTAATTCATACAAACAAGAGGCGGTAATAAATATTTTATTACCTTTATCGATGATAACACTAAATATGCTATGTGTATTTGCTTAAAAGCAAAGATGAAGTTCTTAAGAGAAATTTGTTCTCTATAAGAAGCAATGAGAAACACCAATTGGTGATTTCTGTGAGACAATATCCACTTTTTGATACATGTTCATACTTGGTTGGATGTTGTAGTTTGGAACTCAACCAAACAAAATATCTTGGAGGAAATGACAATCCTGCTAAACCAAAAGTCAATTTGGTTAAAGCAGATGATTCTGGAAAATGTTGCGGTCATTTCTCGAGCCAATATTGTGGCTAACGGAAAAACAATAGATGATAAACCTAGATGCTACCAAGCATTTTTGTGGAAATATAACGTTTATCCTCCTACACTTTAGTAAGAGAAGAAGAAGGAAATATTTTATCTTGATAACTTGAGGTTTGCTCAAGGAAATGAAATCGGCACTTTACATGTCTATGCATTGTGATTGCCAAGTGGCAATAGCCATTGCAAAAAGTAAAACTTTCAATGGTAGAAAGAGACATGCTCGCTCGAGGAGTGATGTGATAAAGCAATTGCTTGAAAATGAAATTATGTCCATTGATAATATGAAGTTAGAAATGGATTCGGCCGATCCTCTGACTATTCCTCGAGGGAAATGGGACTTAGCCAGTTGAGGAAAATCAACAATGATGGTAACCCAACTTATGTAATTGACGATTTCATGAATTAGAGCAATAACAAGTTATTTGTTGACCTTGTGAAGCATTATTTCCTTCCTAAGGTGAGAATAATGCAATACCTCGAAATAAAGAGGATAAAACCCCTTATGAGCTATGGAAAGGTAGGAAACCATCCTACAAATGCTTACGATTGTGGGGGTGCCTTGCAAAAATGGTTGTTCCCCGTATGAGCTATGGAAAGGTAGGAGAGCATCCTATAAATGTTTACAAGTGTGGGGGTGCCTTGCAAAAGTGGCTATTCCAAAATCTACTAGTGAATATGAATTCACATTAGTAGATGCAGCCGTATTTTTGGAAATCCTGAAAACAAACTGTTATAATCAAATCCACAATGGAATCCAAAGTTATAGCTTTGGACATATGTGGAGAAGAGGCTAAATGGCTATGCCATTTCATAGAGGATATTCCAAAATGGTAAAAACCTGTGCCACCAATCTATATATATTGCGATTGCCAATCTGCGATTGTAAGAGCACAGAGTTTTATGTATAATGGTAAGTCTAGACATATATGTCATAGACATAATACCATTAGATAACTACTCTCAAACTGGAATTATCTCTATTGACTACGTAAAGTTAAAGGATAATATTGCAGATCTGCTAACCAAAAGGGTTAAACAGAGAGTTAGTTGGAAAATCAATAATAGGAATGGGACTACAGCCCATTACAGAAAAGTTTGTATAACGGAAAACCCAACCTAGCTGATTGGAGATCCCAAGATCTAGGTTCAAAAGGGACAACCTAAGTATACAAACTTAAGATATCACTGTGGGGGTCTATCCCTCAAACCATTCCTATAAAAGAAACAGTGATTTTATATCCCCCAAGTATGTGGCGTAAACAAATTATTGTGGGGGTTTATCAGGAAAAAGATAGCAACTATTGCTTTAATGATTCTTAAGTGGAGTAAATCAATTACTCAAGATTAAGTAATCACCTATGTGAGAGAGAAGTGGGGCCGCTTCAAAGGAGAATTATTGAGGGCTGAATTCTTTAGAAACTCTCGCAGAACCAGGACGATGTTCATGGCCAAAACGAACATACTCATGAGAACTGAACAAACGTTGATGATTCATGTGTGAAGTGTATGTGTCATTTACTAAGAAAGCATGACAATTCAAGGACATCATGTCTACTGGACAGCTGGTAAATTAAATATGCTTTCACAAGGGAAGGTTCAAAGGGTGACACATACCTATCCTATGCAGGTTTTATTTGTTGAACACTATCACAGAGTCAAAACCAAAACAATTTTCATTCATGTGGGGGATTGTTGGAAATATGAGCTATTTTGATGGTGAGTGAATGAGAAATTGTTTCTCAAAGAACACTCTTGAGTTGGAAGTGGGAAGTGACAAAGCACTAGTCCCACATATGAAAGGAAGAAGGCCTTGAAGTGCTTTATATATGGATACACTCTCTTTGAGTGGTAACTATCATAGCACAAGCACTATGTCTCGCGCGCATGCGCAGGGGGGGTGCGAATCCCGGACCCCGACGGAGGCCCGACAAGTTGAACTTGGGCGCGAGCGCACGACCTGCGTACGCGAATGCCGGACAGAAAAGTGGGCCTCGCGACAAGCCCATTTTTGCCTTCTATTTTAATTTGTTCCAACTCAAGTCGTTAATCGTGCTTACGTTAATTACCGATGTGTAAATGGTATTAACTAAGTAACGGCTGCTATAATTATGTGGTTACAGAATTAATTACATAACGGCAGAATTAATTTAGCCGTTATTATTTATTTCCGCAATGCCCAACTTAGCCTATAAATAGGTAATTTTCCATTCTGTTTTGAGGAAGAGGAAGTGAGATAGTAAAACACTACAATCTCAAAAGAAAAACTTTTCTCCCACTTTTCCGATTCTATGCATTTGCATTGTTTTCGATAGTGTTCTCGTGTTGTTCAAGTTCGCCGAAAGCGTTGGAGTACTGTGCTAGCATCTATCGCTGTTCAACTGTTGTATCCTGGGAGACAGACGTCCACGAAACCTCAAAGCACGTACTGGAGGGGACGAATCTGTTTTAAGGAAACTGTGTTGAACACAGGCCTCGGTATTCCATCTAAATTCAATTTATTTATATTGTTAAATTTTCGTTCGAATTTTGTTGCTAAAAAGGAAAGCTCAGAAGGAAGTTCAGAAGGAAGGGTCAGAAGGAGCCTCAGAAGGAAGCTCGGAAGGAAGGGTCAGAAGGAAGGTCAGAAGGAAGGCTCAGAAGGAGACTCAGAAGGAAACTCAGAAGGAGGGTCAGAAGGAACTTCATCTGACGAGTCCAGAAGGAACTCCATCTGACGAGTCCAGAAGGAACTCCATCTGACGGGTCCAGAAATACTGCTTCTGACGGGTCCAGAAGGATTGCTTCTGACGGGTCCAGAAGGACTGCATCTGATGGGTTCAGAAGCAGTTGCATCTGATGGGTTCAGAAGCAGTTGCATCTGATGAATTTCTGCATCTGAAGAATTTCTGCATCTGATGGGTTCAGAGGCAGTTGCATCTGAAGGGTTCAGATGCAGTTGCATCTGATGAATTTTTTGCATCTGACGATTTTTGAATACTGCTTCTGAAGGATCAAATTTTGTGCTTCTGCCAACTTAATGTTTTCATGTTTGAGGCAGCTTAATCACATTTATTATTGCGATTCGAAATTTAAATGATTGCAAGTTAAAGTGGCCAAGAACAAATATCAAGGTACATGCTTCAACTGTGACAAGATAGATCACAGCTTTGTGGATTGCAGATCTTCAAAGAAGAAGATTGGTGAGACTTATGGTGAATGACATAGTCCATGACATGTCTGTTATAAACCTATCTTTCATTTTATTGCTTATGATTTGGTTCTGTCATTGTATAGATTAATATACATATTGTACGATGTTCTAACATCTATCTCACTAACAACTAGGCTAGTTTGTGTTATAAGTGTTTAAAAAAAAAAGGTTATCGACATGTGAGAAGATTTCGACGTTCATCTGATCCATATAATTAATTAGATGGACATCATTTTGATTTCTTTTTCGGGTACAATTTCACTCTTTTGATGCTTCTTAATAAAGTTTTCTCTTGATCATATGACGCCAACTGAAATTGATATTTTTGGCGGTCTTTGCTGGTATCCGAAACTATTGTAAAGAGTTCTCTCAAATAAATGATGATTTCGGTTAACCACGTGCTCTCTTATTTTGGAGAACTACTATTATTTAAGATAACCTTTTATATTCAGGGTTTGCAAAATGTAGTCAGAGAATAATATTTTCTAGCACTTTTTTTTATGGATAATTTCAATTAAATTGGAGTCAACGTTAATTAATTAGTCGAGGTTTCGTATATGAGCAAGCCATCGTCTTTCTTTTTTCTTTTCTTTTTTTGGTTAAGCGGTTGTTAGTCCCTCTAAATATTAAGGATGGAGGTTTTCTCTCCAGAATAACCGGAAGATCTTGGTCGCGCATGTGGAATTCGCTTAAGATCTACAACAAATTATTTGGCCCAATCCCAAAAAAAACCTCAAACTTTAGCCTTTGTCCCAAAAATATCCACAACTTTTTTTTGTCTCATAAAAAACCTTCAACTTTTGATTTTGTCCCAAATCTACCAATCCAATCCCAAAAATACCTCAAACTTTGGCATTTGTCCCAAAAATATCCACAATTTTTTTTCGTCTCCTAAAAAACCTTCAACTTTTGAATTTGTCCCAAATCTACTAGTCCGATCACAAAAAAACCCTCAAAACCCATCTCGTAGAATTCCCGACGACCCGACATTGGCCGTTTAGCTTTTGTCGAAACTCCAAGTGATTCTCAACCGTCGCTCGATGGTGTAGCCTTATCCCGAGACAATAGCAACCCTCGTCATCGGCTCCTTACCCGTTGATAGTCCTCGATGCCAATCGAGCCTTCCAACGAGGACCATCGTGCCGACCTTGCATCTGTGACAACAAGCTGCTGTCGACCCTGCCTCTGTGACGAAAAGCTGCTGCCCCCAATGCTTTCTTGTGATCATCGTTTCGGTAAAGATTTGAAGTATAAGAAAAAGATTTGTTAATATCTTGTTCCCACTTAAATTTTTATGTGAATCTCGGGTAACTCAATTATGTCTCAAAATGAATTAATGCGGCTGCAATGTGTCAAACATTTTTCCTTGAAATAATTGGAAGTGCATTTTGATCTTTGTCGAACAATCATGGGTTCTGTTCAACTGGGCGCGAAACACTCCTTTTTTTTTAATAACTGTGGTAAATTTGGGACAAAATCAAAAGTTGGAGGTTTTTTATGAGACAAAAAAAGTTGTGGATATTTTTGGGACAAAGACCAAAGTTTGAGGTTTTTTTGGGACAAAATCAAAAGTTGAAGGTTTTTTAGGAGACAAAAAAAAGTTATGGATATTTTTGGGACAAACGTCAAAGTTTGAGGTTTTTTTTTGGAATTAGGCCCAAATTTATTTAGAACACTTGCAAAATGTATTAAATTTTCCGTATTTCTGTTTTTCGTTTAATAGGTGTATTAAGTGATAAACATTTATTGACCCCTTACTTACTCTCAATGGATTAGGTAAAATCAAATAGGAAAACTCCTCACCATTGTTTTGGTAGTTAAAAGACAGAAATGTTGCGTGGTAAAATCCATGTCAGCGTCGGCTAATACCGGATTGACCGAATTGGCACAAATGGCAAAAAATTTAGGACTAAATTAATACAAAAAAAAAAGTTTATGATTGAATTGGATAAATGAAAAAAGATTTGGGACTGAATTGACACCCAAAAAAAGATTTAAAACTGAATTTGAAAGATTAAAAGATTTAGGACTTAATTGGTAAAAGTACAATAGGTTTATAACTTTTTTTTTATAATTTTTTCATGATAAAGTAAAGCATTCTTGTTACTCTCGCCATTGACGGCTTCTTTTTTCTTTTACTTATTTGGAATTGCGAGGTGTGATCATAATGCAAGATATGAATTGAATTAGAATGATATATATAAAGATTTAAATTTTAAGAGTACTCCTAGTATAGGCTTGGGAAGATATACTTGACATATTCTATGTAGAAATGGAAATAAATGACGGGTCATGATATGGATACACGCTCTTTCATCTCTCATTTTTTTTATTTGACAGGAAAACACGAATAAAATTATCATAGACGAGCAATTTTTGCAGAAAAAATATACAACACTATGTGACGTGAAATTATTGATCTGATCCAAGCCAAGTAGCTTGCTTAGATTACTCATGGATAATTTGGTGGTACTTAAAGATAAGTATATGATGATCATGATGTAGTCTTTCAGGGTATCAGATACCATTGTAAAGAGTTTGCTCAAATAAATGTTGATTTAGGTTAACCACATGCTCTCTTATTTTGGAGAAATTCTATTATTCTAATATGCAACGGTAATACTAATTTACATGCATGCAATGCAGTGTTCTCCACAGGACAAATACTAATTTACATGGGTCTAATACCCAAAAAAACCTCTAACTTTAGCATTTGTGACAATTATATCCAAAAAAAAAATTTGTCTCATAAAAAACCTTCAACTTTTACTTTTGTCTCAATTCTACTCAAAACTTTTACTTTTCTCCAATTTTACCGGCTTAGTATTTAAAAAAAAAAACCCTCAACTTTTACTTTTGTCCTAATTCTACCCAAAACTTTTACTTTTGTCCTAATTTTACCGGCCTAGTACCAAAAAAAACCCTCAACTTTTATTTTTATCCCAATTCTACCAATGTCAACCTTTTGTTTATAATCACAGTTAGTTAATCCTACGTGATTCGAATTTTCTTGCCGAATTTACCATTGAATTTTCGAAATTTAGAAACAATAGGTTTTAGAGACGACGAGATTTTAAAAAATTCATCAGAATATCTCCATATCTAACCGTTCTTTGGGCTGTTGAGTGCTGAAAAGACTACGAAATACACCGTCTTTAGTGACTATATATCTCTCAGCAATATATAGGGGTAGCAAAAAAATAAAAGAATTTCGAAATTTTTCATATCAGTTTTGCCAGGTGTAATTCATTAATGACGTGACAATATCACGTAAGATTAACTAACGATGATTATAGACGGAAGGCTAACGCTGGTAAAATTGGGACAAAAGTAAAAGTTAATGGTTTTTTTGGTACTAGGCCCGTAAATTGGAACAAAAATAAAAGTTTTGGGTAGAATTAGGACAAAAGTAAAAGTTGAAGGTTGGTAAAATTGAGACAAAAATAAAAGTTGAGGGTTTTTTTTTACTATGCCGATAAAATTGGGACAAAAGCAAAACTTTTGGGTAGAATTGAGATAAAAGTAAAAGTTGAGGGTTTTTTTTTTTGTATTACGCTGGTAAAATTGGGACAAAAGTAAAAGTTTTGAGTAGAATTGAGAAAAAAGTAAAAGTTGGGGGTTTTTTTATGAGACCAAAAAAAAGTTTTGAATATAATTGACACAAATGCTAAAGTGTGAGGTTTTTTTTGGGTATTAGGCCAATTTACATGGTATGCAATGAAAATAGTTTCTAGCATTTTTATGGATAAATTCAAATTTAATTGGAGGCAATGTTACTTAGGTTGCGTTTGTTTTGCGGGAAAAATTAAATGATCTAGAAAATATTTTGTTAAAATTGATCCCTTGTATCGTTTATAAAAATCATGCAAGCAATTTTTTTAATCAAAAATATTTTCGAATCAAGCATTTTTTGTGAAACAAACTGAACCTGAATTACTTGAGGTTTAATATTTGCACAAGCGGTTGTCATCCCGTAAATACTTAAGGATAGAGCTTTTTTCTTGATGCGTGTGGAATTCGCTTAAGGTCTACAAAAAATCTTTTAGAACACTATTCTGCATTTCTATCTTTCATTTAATATCTGTATCTAGTCTGTTAAATATATATTGGGTCCTTTACCAACTCTCAAATGAATCAGGTAAAATCAAATAAGAGAACTCTTTGCGTTTGCTTTATTAGTTAAAAGACGGACATATGCGTGAATAATAGAAAAATACGATATGTATTGGTCGAACAGATGAGGTAATGGGATCAATCAATCATATTACTGAATCTAACGGATAAATATTAACAGTAGATTTTAACCTAGATTTTTATTAATAAAAAAATTATAAAGTCATATAAAGGAAGGATAATAATGAGTCAAAAGATATAGTATCTTTCATATACAGCGGTTCAAGATGTTCATATAGAACCAACAGCAGGTCATCTGAACCATGAAGGGATCGTCTGCCATTTCCTCAGAAGGACAGGCTCTGCCTTAGAATCCGGGCCATCCATGTTATGAATGGATGGCCCAGATTATTACTAAAAAAAAAATCCCAAAAATTTACCCCCTAAAAATAAGAAATCTGGGCCGTCCGTCTAAAAATAGACGGCCCGGATCCCAAGGGCAGGCACCTATTCTTCTAAGGAAATGGCAAACGATTCGGATCCATCTGAATCGGACTGCTTTCGTTTTGTCGGGTCAACCCGATTCTATTTCCTTTTTGCCCCTTTTTAAAGACTTGATATCGGACTAGACATTGGGAAGACATCTAAACAGGAATGCTTTCAATACTTACAAACAATTTGTCATATCGCTTAGTATATCAATTTTTCAACTGATCGGTGAGCGACTCGGCTTCAAAAATGAAATCGCTTAGTACATCAATTTCAATTTTTCAACCTCGAATGCGAAAATGCAAACTGTCTAGGCAGCTCCACCTTTAAAACATTAAATTGAGATAATCAATTGAGGAGATCAAGAATTCGTTCCAACAGTCCCTATGATTAGAGGATTTTGCAGTTTGGTCCGTGAAACATTTCGTTAAATGAGCAAGGCTAAGTGGGATGGAAGGTGCTGCTGCTGCTGCTGCTGCTAGGGGTCGTAACGAACCTAAGTCGTGCCATTAGGATTGCAAAAACGATCAACGTAGCCCCCCATGCTCCAGTTCAACAACATCTAACTGTTAGATATATTATTTAGATATATTGTATATATTACAAGTAGGTCTTTTGTGTATTTACTTTCTTACCCTTCTTTGTATGTATATTTATATTGGTCTTGTGTCTAATTGTAAATGACGATTCCATTATTCAATTCTCAATTCTATCATAGTATCAGAGATAGGGTTTCTTGCTCTTCCCCCATAGGTGACGTGGTGAACAAGCCTCGTGTTGGATTTCTCTTCCCACCAATCGGATTGGTGGTGAGTTCAATTTGGTGTTCTTTGCGTATTATATCGGATTGGTGGTGGGTTCAATTCCTTCCCCACAAATTCAATTCGTCTTATGTTGGGTATTCAAATTCGCCTTCTGCCGTTTAATCAATTGGTGCTTTTCGATATTGGTTAAGTGGGTATTGCTTGCTGGATATTCATCCTCTTTTGGAGTCTTCTGCTCGAGACCATCATTCGAAATTAGGGATTCATCAATTCTCGTGCATATTGCTTGCTGGATATTCATCAATTCTCGTACAATATATCTCGCGGATTCATCAATTCTCGCGGAATATTGATTGCTGGATATTCATCTTTCGGTTTAATTGGTGCTCTAATTGGTGGAATTGAACGTACCTTGTGTTGAATTTTTCTTTCCACGATTGGTGCTTGCGTGGACTGCGATTGGATTTTTCTGCCGGTGTTCAATTCGGTGTGTTTTGCCCAGCTTTCGATTTTTCTCTTCCCAGCCGATCGGATTTCTTGTGCTGGATATTGGTGGATATTCATCAATCCTTCTCTCAATTTCTACTGCCTTCTCAATTCTCGTGTATCTCTTATTTGGAGCGGCAACTTCTAGTTCGCCTCTGTTCGGGACGTCCTCGAGTGCTAACTCGACACTGTTTGGTGCGGCGTCAACGTCATTATTGACTTTGGCTGTAACCCCTGCACCGTCTTTTGTTTGGGATAGCTGCTGTATGTGCTTTTCAGTGGGTGTTCTTCGGTGTTCTTCTCAATTGGAGTGCAATTTTGTTCTCGCGCGATTGACCTCTGGTTTTGCTTTCTTCACTCTGCGTTCGTTTTGATTTATTGATCTCAGAATTATGGCTAATAATGATCAGATTGATCGCATTGATGTTAAGTTGGATGGCTCTAATTATGTTCTTTGGAAACCATCATTGATGGCTGCTCTTGTTTATCGTGATTTGTATGAACATGTGGATGGTACTCGTTCTTGTCCTGCACCCTTGTCCGATACTACAGATCCTAAACCTAAGGCTGATCAGATTTCACGACGCCAATATGAAATTAGGGATTGGCATGTTGCTGATAGAAAAGTATGAGCAATATTATTTGGTTCTATAAGTCCTGATCTTCGCCCCCAATTTACTCAGATTATTGGTGCGAAACAGTTATGCGATCAAATTGCTGAGATATTTACACAAACAGGTTCTGTCCGTGTTTATCAGCTTATGCAGGAACTTCGTCGTGCCACTCAAGGTACACGAACAATTCGTGAATTTTATAATTATATGACGTCTCTTTGGTCCAGCTTGATGTGTTGGCTTGTCCACCATGTCCCACGTGTGCTGGTTGTGTTGCTTGTGCTGCATCTAGACTTGAAGGTCAGAACAAGAATCCTCTGTATGAATTCTTGATACAACTCTCACCAGAATTTGATGGAGTTCGAAGTCAGATTCTATATCGTTATCCTGCACCATCTCTTTCTGATGCAGTCAAGGAACTTCAGGCTGAGGAAACTAGACAAGAAATTCTTGGTGTTTCTCCATCTTTAGATTCCTCTGCAGTAATTGCCGCAAGGCTCAACATGAAAGCTATCGCCATATAGAGGTCTCAAATCATTCTTCCGTGTGTCTTTTGATCCAGCACATAAGTGAGTGACGAGAGAACACTCCTTGGAGCTGGAGGGTGTGCGGCCGCTTGGATGATGGACTTATCTTGGCTTTTTTTTTTTTTTCACGACATTTTGACACGTTACTATGGATCTAATGGCTTGGATTCCCACCGGTTAATCAAGAAAAGTTTTCATTTGCTCATGACTTATGATGTGTCATTTTGGATAGGCCATGATTGTATGTCCCATTGAATGGCTAAGATTAGGCTTATTTTACTATAATTAAATGGATTAATGTTAATGCAAGGGCATTTTGGTAATTTTCCCTCGAAAAGGGCAATTTTTGAAAATTTGAAAATGGAAAAATTGGCCTGAAATTGGCCGATAATATTCCCGGGATCAAAAATCGTGAAGGAAACAAACTCGGCAAACGTCTAGAAATTGACAAGAACATGTTTTTGGCCGATCAAAATTGGAAGTTCTCAATTTGGGGTTTGCCCGGGAATCATTACATATTAACTACCTTGATCTTTTCTATACTTGACCGCGAAGGAAGGTAACCAAAGCTATCCATGCTCCTCGAGAGGATCCGTGAAATCAATTCACTCTCAGAGTGTATATGTTTCGGGGGAAAATGCGGTTCAAGAAAATTACTTTTCAAGAGAAATGTTTTCCCCATGTTCCCGTCACGGAATTCAGCTTCTAAGCTCTAAGCATGCATATTCCCTTCGATGGCACATGATCTTCTGTTGACCGATGATTTTCAGCAAACCAAATATGTGACAGTCAGAAAGGTCCGCTTCGGGAGAAATTATTTCACTCCGACCTCAATTTGGTCATGGACCCAAAAGGAAAAGTAAAAAGGAAAGAATGTTGAAGAATGTTGTCAAGATAGGAGTCCTCATTCATGACTAACGATCTCTCTTAAAAGTGCCAAGAAGACACGTCAAGCAATGCACCAGAAAACTCCATGAATGACCACGCATCTCTCTCTCTCTCTCTTCAGAGATTCGAACCACCACCGTACGAAAATAGCCTTCACTTGCATGTTCAGATCGCCACATTTCACACCCAGAACCATTATGTGTAAGCCAAGCAGCCCCTCGCTCAGCCATGCAAAGACAGTAAAAGACACTCCCGCATGCAAAACTTCAAACCCACCTCCGCTCACCTTCCCTATAAATGCCCCCGCTATCTCCGCCTTTCTTCTTCAGCTTATTCTCAAGTCTTTTTCTTCTCTCCTGCCTCACTACCCAATGGCTTCATCTCCTTCTTCTTCCTTGTTGCTCTCTCTAGGGCTCCTCGCCCTCCTCGCCGGCCTCCACGGCTGCTCCGCCCACTTCGGCCAGGCTTCGGGGCAGGGCATCTGGCCGCTAGGCCGGCACCCGCAGCAGCGGCAGCGGCACCAGCTCCGGTTCAGGACCGACTGCCGGCTCGACAGGCTGGACCCCCAGGAGCCGAGCCGGAGGATCGAGGCCGAGGCCGGGTTCACCGAGCTCTGGGACGAGGAGGACGAGCAGTTTGCGTGCGCGGGGGCCGCCGCGCTGCGCCACGTCATCCGCCGCAACGGGCTCTTGCTGCCCTCCTACACCAACGCCCCGAAGCTCTTGTACGTGGTTCAAGGTGAGGTTTAGTCTTGCGTTGCACTTGTTCATGTTTGCGTGCAATTGGTGCAGTTGGTCAAATTTTTTTTTTTTTTTTGGGCCCAAGATGGAAAATAACTCCACACGGAAGCTTTTCTTTCCCGGTTGCAGGAAATGGGCTTCATGGCGCTGTCATTCCGGGTTGCCCTGAGACGTACCAAGAGGATGAGTCTCAGTACCAAGGCCGAGGCCAAGGCTCAAGAGGTGAGGAGAGCGAGCAACGAGGAGACCGACACCAGAAGGTCCGGTTCATCCGCGAAGGCGATGTCATCGCAATTCCCGCCGGCGTTACCCACTGGACCTACAACCGGGGTCAGTCCGATCTCGTCCTGGTTGCCGTCCTCTACTCCGCCAATGAAGAAAACCAGCTTGATGAGAACATCAGGGTAAGAACGGGTGACAAATTTTAAAAAATTGCAAATGGACATTTAAACCTATGGCTATAGTACTTTCAACACCCTTTAAGGGTGTAACGATTTTCTGATATCTTAGTATATATCTTAGCATTTTTCTCTGCTAATTTGGCCACAGATTACATGATTTTGATTTCCTGACGATCCTAAATGATGTTTTGCATGGGTGATCTCATTTCTCTCCCAAGAAATTCTTCGTAGCTGGGAACCCGCAACAATACCAACAACAAGGAGGGAGGAGCCGGAGATGGGAAGGCCAAGGCCGGCGCGGCCGGCGGGGAGGAGGGCAAGAACAGCAAGAAGAAAGCTTTGGCAACATCTTCAACGGCTTCGATGACGACCTCCTCAGCGACTCCTTCAACGTTGACAACGAGCTAGCCCGGAGGCTCAGGGGGCGAGACGACCAGCGTGGCCACATCGTCGAGGTCCAGGACGATCTCCAGATCCTCAGCCCGAGATACGACCGGAGTGAGGAGGCAGAGCGCGAGTGGGAGCGCGAACAGGAGCGGGAGGGGAGGCGCCGCCAAGGCCGAGGCCGCGGCCGATACAACAACCCTGGCAACAGCACTAGCGAGGATGATGCTAGTGCTAATGGCTTGGAGGAGACACTGTGCACACTCAGGCTTAGGGAGAACATAGAGAACCCCGAGCGGGCGGATATATATAATCCTAGAGGTGGACGCATCACCACACTCAACAGCTTTAGCCTCCCCATCTTGAACTACGTGCAGCTTAGTGCCGAGAGAGGTGTTCTTTACAGGGTAAGCAAAACTGAAGAAATGACAGAATATTAATGCTCTACTTCTTTAGTTTTTGTAATAATGTAATCTTTTTGTTGTGCAGAATGGGTTGGTAGGGCCACACTACTACCTGAACAGCCACGGACTGATCTACGTGATCAGAGGCAGCGCCAGGCTGCAGGTCGTGGGCGACTCCGGGCAGACGGCCTTCAACGGCGAGCTCCGGGAGGGCCAGTTCCTGGTCATCCCGCAGAACTTCGTGGCGATCAAGAGGGCGAACGAGCAGGGCTTCGAGTGGGTCGGCTTCAGGACGAACGACATGGCGACGGTCAGCCCGCTGGCGGGAAGGCTGTCCGTGCTCCGGAGCCTGCCCGAGGAGGTGATCCAGAACGCGTACGACGTCTCGAGAGAGGACGCGAGGAGGCTGAAGTACAACAGGGAGGAGTTGGCCGTGTTTAGCCCGGGGTCTGGCTATAGAGGAAGAGACTGAGAAACCATGTGCTTCGTGCATGCGTAAGTAGCTACGAGGGTGAAGGGTGAAGTAGTAGTAGTAATGTAACGTAGCGAGGTTAAATTTCGGAATAAAAGATGTCCTGTCTGATGAGGACCATGAGGGGATTAGTAACCAGTAATTAAGTTAATTATCGTAATGGATGTAGTACTTTGTATGAATTTGCGGGAATTAAAATGGAAAAGTTCCATCCATGAGTTTAATATTATTGTCTTGTCCCCCCCCCCCCCTTTTTTTTTTTCATTTGTCATAAGTCCCCGGTATTAGTCGCTCTGTGAAGGAACTTATCACCTTATGTCCTTGGAGAACAATTTATTTATAATGGGGTCCTCAAACGAGAAACATAGCAAGCAGGTGTGTGAATGCTAAACTTTCGATTTCAGAAGGGGTCCTTTTCAAATTTATAAGATGCAAAGCGCAATTAGTTATGTGAAGTTTAAAAGTTCTGGCCTGACATAAAGAATCGGTTTCATATATTTCATAGGACCAGAAGTAGCTTTGACCGGAAACAATACTTACAAGAATACTAAAGAGAGAAGCTTTGAAATTCTATTATGAGGAGGAGGGGACCCCTGTATATACACGTATACCTATAGTTACAATCGTAGTATGATGGAGACTATTTCTTTCCATCTACCAACTATGCGTATAGTATACATTTCTCATATTGCCCCTAGAAATATTCTAGAGGATACAAGAAACCCTAAATCTTTAGAAGCTTCATGGCTCGCCCGATCTCCTTTGATCATCTCAGGTCCATCGTGCATTGAATGCTTCTGGGCCATAACAAATGCATTAGCATTAGTCATTTCCTTGCGGCTTTTCAACCCGACATGTCCTAACTTCACAACCTAAATAGCGAGAGCGTACGTGGATGCCCTTACACTTTTTTTTTTTTGGCGTTTCGATCGATAATGTCGTTCGAAATCAGATTTTATGCACCGGACTGACCTCTCAATCTAGCTAGTTAACTGAATAGACCACGTGACAGCCGGGCCACCAGGAGAATATCCGAATAAATAAATACCTATATGATCTGATCTGAAGAAGGTGCGAATATATAGAAAGCGGGCGCGAACGTGTTGTAGGTCTAAAATCAAAAGGGGTGGGGGTCTAATTTGAGCTGGAAAGCGATTTCAGGTGGGTGAGAGAAGCAGAGACTAGAGAATGGCTCGCTTTTCTCATGGAATTAAAGGGAGTGAAGTGACTACTTTACAAGCTGGAAGGCGAAAGAAGATGGATTGCCAACCTCACAATCTTTTGCTAATAAAGAAGAAATAAATGGCCCCGTTTGGTTCAGCATTTGCAAAGGACTTTGAGGCTCTAAAGTCCCTTGGCCAAATACAAATAGCATTTGATTCGTTTTTTGCAATTCAAAATGCAACTAATTTTTTTTAACTTCACCTACCGCCGCCCGTCGCCGCCGCCGCCAATTGCTGTCACCCGCCGACCATCGTCTACTGACCACCGATGACGACCGTCACCGCTACCGCCGTCGCCCACCGCCAACTGCCGCCCACAGGTCGCCATCACTGCCGTCGCCACCAGTGACCACCGCCGCCCACAAGTCGATGTCACTGTTGCCGCCACTAGCGACCACCGCCGCCCATTACCACCCGTCGACCGCCACTTTTTTTTTTCATAAAGTAAAAATACTTTACAATGTATATTTTTCACCAAACGACATTTACGTTAAAATTGCTTTCCAATGCTTTTTTAAAATATAATTTACCAAACACTACTTGCATTTTGAAAAAAAGGCATTTAGCCTAAAGATATTTGCATTTTCTCAAAATCCCTTTACCAAAAGTTGAACCAAATAGGCCCAAAGAGTAGAAGAGAAGTATTTGCGGTGAGAAAGGTTCATTTACTTTGTGGAATTCGCCGGTCACCTCACATCTTTAGGACGACGAAATCTTAGGCTGATGGAGGAATTAGATCAGAGGTGATTAAAATACGAATATTTTGATTTGAGAATTGATTATATAACAGTCTTTGGATGACTGCAAGCCTAATAATCTATTTTGAGCCACAATAAAATAAATAATAATTAATTATAAAATATTATGGTGTCCACACTTTTTAGAATTTGCGGCTCCTAATATGGGAATTGCTTCCCTCACAATACTGTCGATTATTTTTAACAGTATATTCATACACCATTACCGCACGCGTGTTTTGCATAAAACACTAATTAATTGGAAAATTATGAAATTAGAAATAATGACAATACTAACAGACTATTAGGCTAGCGGTTTTCTCCAAATATACTGTTAATTCTCATAGTTATCTAAAGATTATTATGCTAACAAAAATCTTTTGATTTGGTCCTGTTCACTTGATGATCAATTCATCACATCTCCTTCATTAATTGCAACCACGAGTAGTTCCTAAAATTGAATGCTACATCCAAAATCTTTCCCCGTGAAGTCAACTTTAAAAAAAAAAAAATGGATCGCCCATGTAACAAATAAAATCACATTAATTTAAATTATCATTAAGCTATTTCGGCCGCTAGGGTTGCCTCAATTTGAATTGAGTGTATGGAGCCCTCATGACAATGGACTTTGAAACACGACATTCCATAAAACACTTTAATTTTTTTTTAATCGCCTATGTAACAAATGAAATCACAATAATCTAAATCATCATTAATCTGTTTCGTCCGCTAGGGTTACCTCAATTTGAATTGTATGTTCATGGAGCCCCCAAGACAATACACAAGGAAACATGACATTCCACCAAACACATGCCTCCCCCCTCTTTTCTTCCCAAATCCTAGCCGCCAGTAACATTTTCTCTCTTTCTCTCCATCCCCGTCCTTTTTTCTTAAGTTATTTTGATCTTCTTTTTCCTTTTTCTTGCTTTCCTACCATTTAGGAGCTTTTATCTTTCAATTTAACCTAGATCTTGAAGTTTCTCTCTCTCATTTTTGAGATATTTTTATCCCGATTTAGTTTAGATTTGTGATTTTTTGCACGTATGTTTTCGGGATTCCGCTCTCCTTGGATTTCTTTAGTGAACAAGTTCAGCTTCGAAAGAGATCGAAGGAGTCTTATGATGGTAACAAAAAATTTCTGCGAACTGCTATGCACATTGAGTCCTACAGGAAGAACTCTCTTTCTGTCTTTTCGGGAATTGGATTACCAAGGTTTCGCTCTCACATGTGTCAAATCTATGCTCGTTCAATCTGTTTACTCTTCAACAAAAAAAAAAAAATTACTTTGCTCGATGATGAGGTTGGGGATGCCAAACCTAAGCGTGCACTGCCGAAAGGCAAAACCGTAGCAACAGATAGAGTTCTCGGTGTGTACTCATTACTAAGATGAATTCAGTGATCGGCCATCCGTATTGGTATGAAAAAGTCATAAATGTGCTCTTTGAGCATATAACCTATAATCTTGTTCGATGATTTCACTTGTTATCTAAAACTTGCTTTGTTTTTTGATTTGCAGTGTGATATTTCTTTATTGTGTCTCGAGGAAGTGAATGAAATGAAATGTTATTTCTGAAAAAAAAAAAAAAGAAGGGGTGAGAAATTAATATCTTTTCCTTGAGTAGTTTCTTAGTGCTTTTGCTTTCGTCATCCCCAACCAAACCTTAGTACCCACGATTGCTCCCACTAGGCCCTCCACATTTGCCGAAAGTGAAACCCACGACTTGAATAAAGGGGAAAAAAAAACTTCTTCTTTCTTATTTATTAATTGAATTATTTGCTTTTGTTTAGCTTGCTTTAATTTCATTTCTCAGCTGCAAAAGCTCCCAACCCTTTTATTTTATCATGGGAGCGGGACATCTTTTGGCTGCAACCTTTGCAATACTAGCTGTACTAGTTTTAACAGAAAGGACAGGACATGTTGCTTGACTGGACATGCCTCTTGTTTAGAATTTATGTTCCTCCTAATGTCCATCTGCATTTCAAATTCAAACCCCATCTCTCTCTCTTCCCAACCCACACAAGAAGTTAGTCTTTGCTGTCTAGTATAATTCCACAGCGTTTGTTGTTGTCCTCTTTCTTGTTTGTTGTTGCTGTGGATCATTGTTTTGTTTTCGTTGCCTTCGCCCCCGCCGTCGACTGTATCGGATTTAATGTCACGCCGCGGTTTGGGGAAGAAGCTTCTTCCTGCCAAGAAGGCATGGAAGGCAATCACCGACAATCTCCGCTCGAGGCTGAACAAGCTCAAGAACTCCAGGTTCATTGAAGAAGCCTCGCACCGCTTGTTCTCCTCGCGTTTCACGCAGTACCTCCTCTCCTTGACCTTCAAAGGGCGTCGCTCTCTTGCCAGGACTAGCCCATACAGGGCTCACCATCATCTTCATCGCAATTACTGCCACTACAAGTATCAGAGTCGCGATGCTTATGAGAAGAACTTCGCGCCTATTTTCATAGATGAGCTCTTCGACGAGCCCTTGTCTGCAAGTTCCTCCAAGACTACCGCATGTGCGAAAGGAGAAACCAGCAGGTCAAGCACTGAGGTTGAAGGAGGAAGGGAAAGAGAGTGCGACATGGACGAACGGTGGAGGACCATCGTCGCGATGTCGCCGCAGCTGCGCGTGAACGAGAGAGCGGAGGCGTTCATCTCCAAGTTCAAGGAGGACATGAAACTCCAGAGGGAAAGGTCTGATTATGAATTCCAGGAGAGGTTGAAACGCAGCGCATAGTATAGGATTTTCCGAGTGCTTTTTTTTTTTTTTTTTAACTTGCTCTTTTCCGTTTGTTCGATTGAGATTTGAGTCATTTTGATCTTTCTCTTCCCAGAAGAACTGGTGGTTTCTATTACATCTTGTGTATAGGTTGTCAAGGAATGTTTGGGTTTTGTTTCTGGATGTGACATTCTTTATGGCTTGTGTCAAGAGGACAAAGAGATTGCTAAGAAAAGGTTCGAATTTGTATACAATACCTGTGTTTTCTTCAGTTCCAAATGGTGAAATGGACATGTTAAGCGTGAAAGAGCTGTCAAATTACAAGGCATTTTATCTGGCGGAGCACTTTGGTATTATTGCAGGGTCCTAGTGAAGGATCTCGCACGTGCTTAGAGAAGCAATTCAACGTGCTCATCGACTGGCCAAGCTGGGAATTTCTGGGCTGTATCATACTTTTTTGTTATTCTCTTCCTGACATTGTAAGATTGTAATATGTTTGGAACTTAAATAGAATTACTATCTCTATGAGCTTGTCATTAGTAGCGGGTTCGTGTTTGTGACTTGCTAGTAACAAAATCATCTCATTGCATTTAAAAAAGAAGAAGTAGTAGTAGCAGCAGCTCACAACCCCAAGAATGTCCTCCCAATGGTTGGGAAAATTGTCTAAAAAATTCCAAACCTAATGTGCTTTTTTCAATTCAATCATAAACATTTTAATTATGTCGAATGAATTCTAAATCTTTTCACATTTTGCCAATAGAGTCAATCGACCAATTTAGCCAGACATCGCTCCTATAGACATCGATCTTCCTACATGACACGCACAATTTTTAATAATATTTAAATACTTTTTAAATTTTTTAAATTTTTATTTATTTTTCTTTTCTTTTTTTTTTCACAAATATGGCCCGCCACAGGCGAGGGTGCGGAAGCGCTCGCCGTGGCCGACAAGGGTCACTACACCCTTGCTCATAGCGTGACCCTCGTCTTGGGCTCTTTTTTCATTTAATATTATAAATGAAATGTGTTGGGCCCGTCCTTACTTTCCTCGTGAATAATCTAATACGATATCAAAGATGTGTGTGGATAGTACTTTGTGATTAAGTCGCAATTTGCACCACCACTACATGAAGAAGCTTTTTAAAAGCGAAAAAAAAAAAAAACTCATGGGCTTTCTCCCTCCTGGCTAGACTGGAGTCAGAGGAGTGTCATGAAATGCTATGTTGACCGTGATAATGTCAGCTTAAGAAATTTTAAAATAATAAGATAAGTGACTTTCCTTGTTCGCTTGTACTAAAAGTAAGAAAATGTTTGCATGATTCCAAATGAATTTGATTGATCTTCATGTATAAAGCCTTAATTCCACAGTTTTTATAATTTTTCTACATTTGGATCGTTTAGGAAAATGAGTCAAGTAAAAAAAAAAACTCATAATCAGTGAAAAACCTCTACACTTTGCCCAAAGTCCTCTGAGGCTCTGCGGCACCTGAAGCCAGGCTTGAAGTTGCACTTGCGACTTTTCCTTAAATATGAATTTTATAGTTTTCCGAAATTGACAAGCCACCACACGACTTGTTTCACTACTTCGTTAAGCCAGGCATCGATGAATCCGGATCGCCTAGCCTTTCCTCAGAAGGTTAAGCACCTGCTCTTGGGATCCGGGCCGTCCGTTTTTTAACGGACGGCTCAGATCTCCTATTTTTATGGGGTAATTTTTTGAATGTTTTATACATATTTTTGTTAGTAATAATCTGGGCCATCCATTCATAACACGGACGGCCCGGATTTCAAGGGCAGGGCTTAACCTTCTGAGGAAAAGTTAGACGATTCTTTTCCGACATGGATATACATCAAAACATTGAGAAAATAAGAAGTAAAATAATAATAATAATAATAATAATAATAATAATAATAATAATAATAATAATAATAATAAAACAAAAAACTCTTCCACCAAACAAATATTTGTGGGTGGTAATCCAATTTAATACTATTCGCTCAGTCTGTTTTTCCTAAATTCAGGTTCTTTTGATTGTGGAAAAATGACACATATTCCATGAACTTTGGCTCAATATATAATGTGGTATATGAACTTTTAATTTGTTTAATATAATCCTTGAACTTTATTTCAATGTACAATTTGATCCCTAAATTTTTTACTTGTTCAATGTAGTCCTTGAACTTTTAATATATATTCAATTTAATCCTTATACCATATTAAAATGTTCATTATTGTCCATGATCCTAAATTAATGGAATAACTATATTGACTATTTTCATATTATTCAGGGACTATATTGGATATGTAGCAAAGGACCACATTAAACAAATTAAAAGTTCATGGGCCATATTGAATATTAGGCTAAAGTTCAATGATCATATTAAATAAATTTAAAATTGAGGGACCATAATGCACATTAGGTTAAAGTTCATGGACTATTTATGTCATTAGCCGTTTGATTGCGCATTTGGCTTTGAAATATGATATGGCACTCGAAGCTTTTCATTGAAAGCTATTTTTGTAGAACTTGTCTTTGGTTTGTGGGCTACGTACTTTTTTTTTTTTTTGTTGCTAGAATTGTGGGCTACGTACTTAGATGCGTTGTGTTGTGACTTGTGATCATGACCACCTTATTGTGTGGGCTTGATGTCGGTCTCGCTATCAGGGAATTTATGTGAGATAAAATAGATGTCGTGTATTTGCCTAATTCAACTATAATAGGAGTCATTTATGCAGGAAAAACAGTTTTCTCATTGATTTGTGATTTTTAGTATCGTGGTTGTGTTCCTTTCCGTGAGAGCTTTTTTCTTTTCTTTTCTACAAACTTGAACGCGGGATCTGGTTTTGTTTGATTCAAAATGCAACTGTTTGTAAATTAATGGAGATGGGGATGACTTGCGTGTAGATATTCATCTTGTAAAAGTAAGAGGTTGGCAATAAAAGCCCAAAAAAAGTATTGTTTCCTTAAGGCTCCATTTATTTCACGAAAAAAAAAATCAATTTCAGATTTTTCAATGATCGTTTCACAAAAAATAGTCTAGTCAAGCAAAACATTTTTCACCCATGAAGAAAAAACACATTTAAAAGTGGGGAAAATAATTTCTTCTTTTTGAAAAGAGGAAAATATTTTCTCTCATATTTCCTCCTCTACTCTTTCACATTACTTTTATTTTTAATTGTTTTAAAAAATAATTTCATTTTTAATATACTGATATTCTAATATTTTTACTTTTTCATTTTCTATTTCTTTCTTCTTTTTTCTTCCTCTGTAGGTTGCTAGCCATGACACCGACTGAAGAGGCCGAGCTCGTCGAGGTCACCTTGCCCAAAGCTGGCGAGGCAAGGGTCAGCCTCACCAGATTTGGCGAGGTGAGCTCACCCGAGTTCGGCAAGGTCAACCTTGTTGGCCTTGGGCAATCAATCGAAGAAAAAGGGAAAAGAAAGCAAACATAAAAAAAAATAAAAACGTAAATAAATAGATAAAAAAATAAAAATTATTAAAATAATTGTACGGATGAAAATCAAGTCTGATTTTTCGTATTGAACACCGAAAACTATCGTCATTTTCCTGAAAAATGACTTCTTGGAAACATTTTTTCATTTTTCCACAAAACTAACAGAGTCTAAATAGCAAAACAAAATATATGTAAAATAAACCTCACTTAAAATGAAAAATAAAATTTCAAATTTAAAATGTTTTGATACCTTCACAGTAATACTACTAACCGTTCTTCCCAATTGCTCGCAACCTACTTTTGCTCTGGCCCATCTACGCAAGTCAAAAGGTTCGGGTTTAATCAATTTGCCGGGGCTTGCAAGATATATCATGAGTTTCGACCCAAAAATATCTATTATATTATATTATATTATATATGGGGGGGGGGGCGCTAAACCTATTGCATTAGTATCAATTTAGTCCTAAACTTCTTTTTTGTGCCAATTCAGTTCTAAATCTTTTGTGTTTGTGTCAATTTAGTCATAAACATTTTATTGATGTCAATTCAGTCCTAAACCTTTTACGTTAGTACCAATTCAGTCCTAAATATTTTATATTTTGACCAGTTGAGTCAATTCATCCATTTTTGGTCAAAAATCACTGGCACCGACGTTAATTGTCCTACATTGCACGACTGGCGTTAACGTGGATATTTTTTAATATTTTTTTTTATTATTTTGAATAATTTATGCTTAAAAATTATTTAAAATTATAGAATAATATTTTAAAAAATTATCCAAGTCAGTGTTTACCATGCAACGTAAGACAATTGACGTCCACGTCAGCAATTTTCGGTCAAAATTCACTGGATTAACTCAATTGACATAAATACAAAATATTTCGGATTTAATTAGCACCAATGCAAAATGTTTAGGGTTTAATTGGCACAAAAAAAGTTTAAGACTAAATTGATACTAATACAATAGGTTTAGGACTTTTTTTACACTTCTCCCAAGCAAAATGAAAAACACGTTTTAGTGGGAGACGGAGGTGTGATGAAGCATTCCTCGATCGTAGTAGCCTAAAGGCCCATGAAATGAATTTCTTCTATTATGAAACATGAAAGATAAAATTTGTTTCTCAATTATAAATATCTGAATCCCTTGAAAATTTATCGAACAATCAATAAAAGATGCCCGGAATTTCCAGCGCATTTGACTGTTCTTACGATACAACCGAATTAATCTATAGGGCACTCTTCCTTAAAGAAAAATATAAGACAATTTAATATCGTTCAATCGGATAGAAAATGCGTGTTAGATAATTACTCTCAAATCAAGATACTTTCGGCCTTCATTCCAAAACCAAGCAATTGATTAAACGTGTTGATAAACATCGTAAGAAAATAGAACATTAACATTTATTCCTACAAGCACAACCCGTACAATAGTACATTTGTCATAATGTCATAATCTTAAAACAGGTTCGATTCTTGTCACTGGCATGAGTGTTCGTATGTATGACCCCATACAATATTCTCTATTTGAAACATAACCTACGGTGGACTTTTAAGTTACAGTAAATTGTGGAACAATTTTACCCGCTATTAAACCAAACGAAACTACATAAGCTGGTTGAATTCAATTAACTCCCGTCTATAACTATATAACTCTAAGGTTAATAAAGTAGTAAAAAAAAAAAACGATATTGGTTTCTACGAATTTGCGATTACACTTTGGATCATCCAACGGTCCCGTTGCGCTATGCAAAACCTTTTTTTAGATTGAATAAAAAGATCAAATTGCAAGATAGACAGGAGACGGAATCCTTATGACAAGCGAAAATATGAGAATATAATGCTCGGAATTTTATTTTAAATTGTTTGCCAAACTTATTGATGCTCTCACGTCGTCAAAAGAGATCGAGTAACCACTCCCGTTGTCCAATTATGACAACGAATGGCACGGAGTAGGTGCCCTGAGAGGGGGATTATTAAACTGAGACGAAGATTTCGATGTTATAATTCCAAAGTGGCTTTAATGAATAATGTCGAAATCCGATTTTTTTTGCACATGGTACAGAGAGCCCGGACAATTCAATGACCGTGCCTTGGTCTCGGAGTCTTAAATAAGTAAATTAAGCTTCAGCATCAATAAGCACATGCATTAATTCTTTTCTCAGTTTTGCATTGGCACCTCCCTCGTACGGTATGCTCGAAATCTCTCCGAGGTTAAATAATTGCCTTGTCTTCTTTCGTCCACCTTGAAAAATGCAAATGAAAATAAAGAAGGATACGTATCCTCTTTTGAAAACATCTTCGAGTACGCCTGCCGTCACGTGTTCGATGATGAATTTCGCAGCATCGCGCCGGTCAGACAATCAGCACTTCATTCCGATCACACTGACACGGCTGGCTGCCGCCGCCACTGGCCACTGGTCTTTTTCTTTTCCGTCATAAAATCTCTACCAGCCACCAAGTATGGCACCCCAATGATTTTCGATCACATCACACTAGGATGGCCGGCGTCGCATTGGATTATTGTGATCGGATAACTGTCGGCTCTCGATTTGCTCCCTCTTCTAAAGAAGCTTGCATTTTTTTCTTCACTATCGCAATTCGCATTGTGTCCTTTGTCAGGAAGAGACAGTGGAAGCTGATTTTGGTTCGGCTATGTACTATTTCGGAGAACCAATAAACACGATAGATCAACCACTGGTATGCAAACTTACGCATTGGTGTCAATTAAGATTCTTCTTGGCACTCCGAGCACGCACTTGCATTTGAAACCCTAGTACTCAAGCAGTGCCAGTGCCTGCCTCCCCTGAAAGGATAAATCCTACGCCTTGTCCACATGACCATCCTGTCCTTTCCAAGAAGAAAGACAAGAATCATGCATTTGCTTCGAAAGCTCCAAAAGGACAGATGCTATTGCAGAAAAATCCTTCACAGGGTCGTCGTGATGTATCTTCTTCATCCAATACGCCTCCATCTCCTCAGCAGTAACCTACCAATGTAAGCACATCTTAGGTACAAAAAACAAAATGCAGTAAGGAACGCATGAGTTAATTAGGTCAATCAGTAGTAGCTGTCTTGTGAATACAAGAAACAATACCTCGTCATTCCATCCGACATTGTATCTCCACTTCCTCTCATCCTCCTCTTCTCTCTTTCGCTCATCCTCCTGATCAAACAAGTTTGCATTAATCAGAAGATGGAGACCAAGCAGAAGGGAGCGTTGGAACAAAAAATAATATGGGTGACCTTTCGGATATAAGAAACGAGGCACGAAATGGATGGATGAATAATCTCTTATGAAGAAACTCATGAATACAAAACGAAGCACACACTTTACTTCTCTCTCGGCTTCACACATGATATATAGAATAAGATACAAGCTTATATAAAAACACACGACACTCTTTCTGAAGATTACAATAAAAGGAAGTCAAAAAGTCTTCGCTTAATGTAATCATGAGCCAACATAAAAGGAGTCAAAAATGAAAAAGGAAAAACAAATCACATGCGACAAATGAAGAAAACACATCTTCTGAAGAACACCACCCAAAAGTCTCCATCACCTTTCTACTTTCCACTTTCACTATTCATGAATAGCGCTGGGCAAAACTTTATCTCTTTTTCTTTCGGCGCCCTTCCATAAATCACGGATGCTGATTCTCTGTCTGCTTTTTTTCTTTCGGTGATCTTCAAAAATAAAATCAATTTTCCTTTATTCAAACAGGGAGAAAGTGCTGGCACATCTTTTCCTAGATACGACGGAGGACATGCTTGAATAATTTCAAAGGAAATTTCAGATCAGTCACTTTATACTCTTCCACAACTTGCTGTAATAGCACAGGTAGCGAGTGTCGAGTGAAAGATGTGAGTCCACATGTTACCTTCTTCAGAGCTTCAGCAAGTTTTTTCTTGTCAAAGGACCAAGTCATCAGGTACATCAGTGCCCCATGTTGCAAGCCTTTCCTCTTTAGCTGGGAAGGGGGTCTCTATATTCATGATTCAACAACCCGATAAACATCAAAATTATAGAAAAACTGACTTCCTCGCCCATGAATGTATCGACGCTAAAACTATATACGCTACATTAGTCAAAGTTCAATGCATGCGTCAGAGGCATCATTCTACGACTACTTAGTTTAGGACCACTTTTACAAGGAAACATAAGCACTGTCTATACTTCATTGGCTGCTTTACGAGCAATATTAGCTTTCATCAAATCTGAGGCCGCTTCAGCAGCCTCAATTCCAGTTGCATCTGTGCAATATCTATTCCTCATCGATTGCTTACACCATCTGTAGCCCCAGTGATGATCCTTCCACCGTGAACCCCAAACACTATCGTGATTGTTTATGTAAACATCTTCTTCATACTTGCTTTGCAGAAGAGAAGTCTCCCATATAAAACAAAGAGGAATCTCATGAATTTAAGGCCATGGATTATTAAAAGGTAGAGATGAGATAGGGAAGTAAATCCTAAATCCTCCTTCTCTTATAGTTATCACCGATACGAAAATAGAAGAACAGGATGTTAGAATATATATATTCTAATTTGGATATATTCTATTGTGGGCTTTATTAATTGTTTCTGTAATTATTGATTGGTCGAATAAAGGTAAGATATATACAGTTTCCTATTCTAGTCGGATGTGGGGCTGGATAGTATGGGCTGAGATAAACCTAATCTTTGATGAGGGGATAGGTTTCATTCTCTATAAATAGTGCTTAAGTCCCTCCTCTAAACCCTAATGTCCACATAACCTCACATATAGAAATCGTCAAAAACGACAGTGAGGGGCCGTCTCATTGAAGCCAGTGATCAAGGGGGTTCATAGAGGAGAAGCTCTTAAGCGTTGGATTCTCGCAATTCCGCATCAAGAACGATGAATCCAAAGAAAGGTGTGTTAATTCTTTAACTCTATTGTACAAGGATTTGTGTATCTGTACGTGTGTATCTTGGGTTGCTGCATATGGATTAAATATGCAGCTTACATGTGGTATCAGAGCCTGCACGTATTAGGTCACGAATCGCGTTCCCGGTGTATTTTCGAAATTTTATTTTTATCCAAATTCAAAGAAAATTATATATTCGGAAAGGGCTCGACGAGACGAGCAAAACCATATAAAGATCGCCGCCAGAAGCCGCCGGACGCGCCGCCACGCGCCGCCACTCGCCGGTGGCTATCGGGAGCGTGGCGGCCACGCGCCCCACGCGCATCACGCGCTGACTCGGGCCCCGCACGTGCGCGGCACGTGGGGGCTGACGTCAGCTGACGTCATCTTAGCCGGGCAGACCCGACCCGACTCGTTGACCCGACCCGACCCGCAGACCCGACCCGGATGGTTGACCGTTGACTCGGACTGTCCGGTCGGACCGGTCGTTGACCGGTTCGACCGGATCCGCTCGACCCGGTTCGCTAAACCGGTTTAAGGTAGCAGTCGGACCGGTTCGAAGACCGGCTGAGGCACTGAACACGTGCGATGCACGTGTCAGCGCGTGAAGCTCACGCGCCGAAGCTTTAGGCGGCGCGTGAGGGCGCGTGAGAGCTCCGATGGAGGTGTTCCAGGTACCGGCATACTCGTATGCTCATGCTCTACAGGATGGTACATTTATTGTTCATGTTTGGTATTTTCATGGATGGAAATACATATGGAACGCCAAATACGAGGTATTTTGGGGTATTTTTGAGGTATTTTCTGGTATTTCTGTAAGGATTTGTGAAGCACAGGTACAGGCTTACATGAAAGTATCACATGGAATTATGTGGAAATTTTTTGATCAATTTCATGTTTATGGTTTGACATGAATTATTGAGGTATCGATGTATATTAGCGGCGTGTAATTTTGTGGATGATTGCCCCTAATTTCTGAAATTACATGCATACGGTAAATGTGAAATATAAAGGTATATCCCAATTTCAAGTAAATTCAATTGGGTTGTGACCGCCAAAGCGGCACGCTTGGTTGAGTTTAATAAAGAATATGTTAAATAATATTGGGATGTCTCCTGTTTTAGTGCGTAGTTATATTCCCAAATGAGTAATTGCGTATTTTTGCATGGAGGGTTGCATGTACAGCATATGGTTGAGGATTGATTAGTCTAAGTGATGTCATACACCCAAATGTGGTGATTAAAGAAGATTGAAATAAGTTCTCATGGCCGCTGTAATGTAGGGAGTATACAACTGCATGTCATGTTTTCTACCCAAAGGTGATTATGTGATGATGTATGTATCTCTCAAGGTGAAATTTCACATTATGCTAATTAAAAACATTGATTATTTTTTGTCACCCTTTCTGTGAACGGCAACTCTGTTAGAATTAAGACTTATTGAGAACTGAATGAGGATTATCTGTTTACAAAGAACTAGCAAATACTTATATTACTCTTGTCAATAAAGACCCGTAGTTCTCACCTTCATTTGTGAGAACTTTCAAGAGCATTATGTACTTATTGGGTAAAGAGTGATCGGATTCGCTTATTTGATATGAAGCAGTCCACTAAAGAACACTTGAAAAATATTTTCTACTAGTTAACTGCACTGCTAAGTAAGTAAAGGAAGTCTTGAAGGCTTTGAAATTATATCTCATTTATTATTAAGAGTGGTAAATATCTGCAATGACTCCACAACATCAAGTGTAATGGTTCTATTAAGATTAAGGATTACGTCTTAAAATTGATGAAATTATATTTTGAACAGTTCTAAAATCATACTCATAAAGTATTATATTAAACCACCGGTCATTCTGATGATTTGGATCCATGAAAAGCATCCTTTGAAAAGGATGGTGATTGCTACTTCTTTTATAAGAAGAAAGATCACATAAAGAAAGACTACAGTTAATACAAAGACTTGGTTATCTAAGTATGAGCATAAAGTAATGATTTTTTTTTTGTATTGATTTGTGAATTCATTCTATCTTAGGCCTCATCTGGTTATGTGATGGCTAGATAGTGGTGCAGCATATTGTGTTGCATTTACCATATAGGAATTCATAAACTGAAAGGTACCAAATTCAGGTTGAATCAAGCTCATTATGGAAACAATTATAAAGTTGACGCTAAATTGATGGGAATGTCATTCCGGATTCTGGTTTTATTGTGACATTATGAAACATATTTTATGTACTCTTCTTAAAGAAGAAATTTATTTTTCGTATCAAGTATGGACATGTGTAGTTACTCCTTTTTTGAGATTTCAAATAAAATAATTACTATTTCTTTTAAAATAAAGTTGGTTACTGCTCCATGTCCAATGGATTGTACAGATTATGTTTATCTCCTAATGAATTATACGTAACTTATACAGCTGAAAAGTTGTTTACAAAATTTATCTGCCTAAGGAACAATCATGCGTATCATGGAATAAATTTCTTGGTCACATCAGTAAAGAAAGAGTGAAAAGACAGATAAAGGCAAGCATTCTGCTCACTCTTAAAAGTAACCTAGACACATGCGTAGATTGAAGCAGATATAAGATAACCAAGATAAATGGTGAAACTGCAGTCGATAGTTATGACCTATTGAAGGTCATTTATACTAGTATAAGTGGATCTTATATGGTAATATTGTGTAGAGTTTTTATCACATTTAAATGATGATTTTTCTCTATATGTTTTTCATACTTGGTTAAAGAAAATGTTTATTTCCGTGACAAGTTCAACATATTTTTGACTATAGTCGATAAATTTATTATAAAAAAAATGTCATTTTTGACTAAGGTGGTGAGTATCATGGTTGACATGGCAATGCTGGATAGCTTAAAGAGCCATTTGCCAAATATTTGAGAGGATTCTGGGTTGTGATTTTGTGCCCGATACTCCTCAATAGAAATGTGTGACTGAAAGGCAAGATCACACCATACGGATATGATGACGAGTATGATATATAAAATCAATTTATATATTTTTTCTGTGGGGTAAAACTTTAAAAATAACCCATTATATTTTTATCAAAATATTTTATTGACTTCTTTTTAGTCATGGACTGGACGTTAATATAGTTTGAACCATATTAAAGTTTGAGGTGTTCATGCAGAAATAAAGTTACATAATCCAACATTAGATAAGTTGGACTCTAGAACCACTCGGTTTTACTTCGTGCCTTACCAATATCATCTAAAGGGGCATTGATTTATCATCCCAAAAGAGGAACAAGAATTGTGGAATTACAGATAGCTAAATTGCTGGAGCTTGATATAGCCGAATAATGGTAGTTGCTCACAGACTATTAAAGGTAACAGTATGGTAGGGACAATTGTATCGTTTTTCTCTATCTATACAGATGATCATGAAGCATTCTACATTATAGTATGATTCTGTTGGGGTTCAGGTTCTTGTTATTAAAATAATACCTGATGAAGTTTATCAAACCCTACAAGCGCAGAATAAATGTTAAAGTAGCTCTACCTAAAAGATCTATCAGGCAGAGACGATCAGTTGTATCAAGTCACATTGTATAGTCTATCCGGAAGAGCATGACTACAAAATCGACTATGTAAATAATCTAGTAATTTATACAATTGCTATTTCTTGTTTT
Organism: Rhodomyrtus psidioides; assembly: GCA_021437785.1. Taxonomy (NCBI): domain Eukaryota; kingdom Viridiplantae; phylum Streptophyta; class Magnoliopsida; order Myrtales; family Myrtaceae; genus Rhodomyrtus; species Rhodomyrtus psidioides. The sequence continues at coordinate 4,323,080 of JAILYB010000027.1, read as the reverse complement.
TAATTATAATTGTGATTGGGTGCATGGTAGATGAGATATAGACTATAAAACATGCGGTGTTTGAAAGCTTATTAGTATGCCTCAAGGTCACAAGTCCATCTGCTGCAATTGGGTGTGCATAACTTAAGGGACTCCAGATGAAAGTTTTTTTGTCTACTTTATTATATCAAATTATAGTTTGATCAATGTTTTTATTTAAGAAGTTTAAAGACAGATTGGTAGCGAAATTTTTCACTCATAAAGAATGAGCAGACTTAAAATAATTTTTATTCAGTCTCTCATAAAGAGTTTTTCAGAGTGATTAAGGAATTAATAGCTCATATTGTAAGGAGCTTTATCATACAGATATTAAAACTTCTTTTTTTATTGGAGTTCTTAATGTAAAAGTTTTTTTTATGTAACCCGAAGGTTATACAGCAGATGATTCAGATAAACTTGTGCGTAAAGAGAGATGGATATAATATAAATATCATGGAATAAAGTTTGATCATATTTATGGAGATTCTAGACTGAAAAGTCTATTTTATGGGATCAAGTAAGCTTTTAAACAATTGTGGCTTGAAGTTTCATAGTATTGTAGCTTTATCATGTTTTGTCAAGAACAAAGTAAATTAGTATATATACTACAAGATCAGTGGGAGGAATTTATTTTCCTTCTGTTCTATGCAGACGATATCTTACTTGAAAGGAATTTTCTTGAATTATTGCATAAGATGAAGCAGATATTGTCGAAGCATTTTTTACGTGATTGATCTTGATATAGAGTGTTTTGTCCTAGTCATTGAGATTCGTATGGATCATTCTTGTAATGTATTGGTTAAATCCAGGACACATTCACTAGGTGATTACTAAGAAAGTTTTGAGGTATTTAAAGAGGACAAAATACTGTATGCTAATTTACAGACATATTCAGGACTAGCAACTAATAAGGCATTCGGATTTTAGCTTTGTTAGTTGTCAGGATTATGTGAAGTTGACAATTACAGACATTTATATGTCTAAAGAAAAGTGCAGTATTACAGAAAAGCGTGAACAGAAATCTATATAATCATCGATTAAGAAAGTGGAGTTTGTGGTATGCTTTTCAGCTACTATTCAGGTTATTTGGCTCCGGAATCTCATTAAAGGGTTGGTCGTATTTAATTTTATGAATAGACCCATACAGTTATATTGTGACTATAACTCTGCAGTATTATTCATTAACAACAGCAGAGGTTCTAAGGGGTCTGAGCATCTGGTGGTCAAGGTTTTGACCATAAAGGTAACAGATGAAAGGGTGACATTACAGTAGAGCTTATTACACAGATGATAAGGCTGCAGACTCACTAACTTAAAGTCTCTTTTAATGAACATTTAGATGACATGTCGCAAATATAAAAGTATCGTGGGATGCTGATATGACGTGTTAATTGACGGGTTGAGTAAGCATCATGAGATGCTGTTGTTCAGTGGGAGCTGCATTCGATATTTGCTCTAATAAAGTTTACATATGTGTTTGTTACATTTTGTAACATATAGATATGTATCAACTCCATTGCATGCAATAAAACTTTAATGATTAAGGGGAGTTGAATACATATATCAATTGAAAATCTCAAGACATCGTGTAAACCTTGAGTGATAGCTGGGGCATTTATTTTAGCCAAAAGGCATATGTCTTGTTACACGTAAAGTATAGTTAACTATAAAGGTAAGGCATATGTTGGTTCGTTGGAACCGTAAAGATGTTCTCTCGTGACACATCCGGTTTTGTGACACATAAGGTGAGAGAATGGTGACTGACAATGAGGATAACATATAAGGTGTCTCTGTTATTTGAGATGTTATCCGATTGCCATACTACCATATCAAATCCATATCAGTAGAGTTGAGAGCATTTGTGATCGTGGATTGCTCTGTGTCTTCTGATGCAGTTACTGGCATGGTTCGGTGCTTGAGGCTTTATGTGATCGGATTGACTATTGGGAATTATCTCTAGACCAATATAAAGATGCGCATATACAGTACAGTTACAATTAATTTCGCCCAAGTGGGAGAATGTTATATATATATATATATATATTCTAATTTGGATATATTCTATTGTGGGCTTTATTAATTATTTCTGTAATTATTGATTAGTCGAATAAAGGTAAGATATATACAGTTTCCTATTCTAGTCGGATGTGGGGCTGGATAGTATGGGCTGAGATAAACCTAATCTTTGATGAGGGGATAAGTCTCATTCTCTATAAATAGTGCTTAAGTCCCTCCTCTAAACCCTAATGCCCACATAACCTCACATATAGAAATCGTCAGAAACGACAGTGAGGGGCCGTCTCATTGAAGCCAATGATCAAGGGGGTTCATAGAGGAGAAGCTCTTAAGCGTTGGATTCTCGCAATTCCGCATCAAGAACGATGAATCCAAAGAAAGGTGTGTTAATTCTTTAACTCTATGGTACAGTGATTTGTGTATCTGTACGTGTGTATCTTGGATTGCTGCATACGGATTAAATATGCAGCTTACACAGGATATATACAAACGCAAGCCAAACTAAAAGTCATAGAATGTTCATGAAACTAACCCCATAAGCCACTAATTTTGTCCGTCTACCTATGCACTGTGCTAGTTAAGGCTCAATACAAGCTGAAATGTATCAGCAAGACATGGCATATAATTCCTTTCAGAATTCTTCCAGCACGATCATATTCAACTTGCTGTTCACTTTATCAAAGAAGTTGTCGGATGATAGCGTCCTTCATTTTCGACTTCAACTTCTCCTTGATGACCATATAGTTCTTATAAAGAAATTCGGCTTGGGATGGAGCAGCCTGCATGTGAATAACTTGGCCTCTCTCAAATGCTTCCCAAGCATGAATAATCAGTTGCTTGACTTTCAAAGCTTGTCCACTCATCCTATATTGATTATCACCCTGTCACATAATACAAACTTTAATCAGATTGCCAATCATGCAGACCAACATTGACGCTCTAGATAGTAATTAAATGCAGACAGACTTACTCCTAAAATTTTTCGTTCGAATCAGCATCAGGAGAGGATCTTCATGCATTGATCGGGTTTTAGGATCATAGTATGGAGAATTGACATCGAGATTCAAAATGTATTTAGCAGTATCTTCTCAAATACACAAATTTCTGCGAAAACAAAATCAATTCAAATCATCTTCTAAAGATAATCAAAGACCACAGCTACAAATAATTATGAAAAATGGCCATTTATAAATCAGCGAAAAAGCTAAAGTCACCTGACTGTCCTGGTACTACCACTGCCAGTCGTGCGGAGACGCTTCTCCACCTTGGCAAAGTCCATCTGCTTACTTTCATCAACTTTGGCCTCGTCAACCTTCAAATCCTCATCATCCTCTTCATCGCTGACCTCGCCCTCCCCATTCTGCTCCTCCAACTTTTTCAACTGCTCTTCTTTCAAGTACTTTCTACACGCTTCTTCTCTTGCTTCATATCTCAATAACACAAGCATAGGTTGCTGCATCGTACGCATTCCACCGGTCTCATTTTCCATCATAATCCAGTTCAAATGTCTGTATCTTTTCGTCAGGTGCAATGTTCATGTTTGTCCATTTTCCTCCTTTTTGGCGGGGCATATCCAAGCCGAACTCTGCATCATGCATCCTTTCCCCACAACTTAACAAGCAACATGGAAAAATATCATCAGCATCAGTCCAGGGATGTCCATGACAGGCAGAAGGTCATCCATTTTTCTGGTTCCTGTGCGAAAAGTTTTCAACGGGCAATAATATTTCTTTCTCAGTCTAACAAACATATAGACTTCCCTCTAATACACTGCGATTCATGACATACAATAAAGGTAGCACATTGTTTCATCGAAAAATAGAATGCTAGCAGCACATGTACTACATAAATATATGTATGTCTGATCCACCATGTCCATGGCAAAAAAGAACAAAAATATCTGATTCTAACCATGCAGAACAGGCACAGCATCACCGCTAACAAGAATAATCCTAAGGTTAAAGAGTGACATTGCGACACCCCATCTTGAGTAACATATGTTCCAGCCCCCACCAAACAAATAAACGCTGAGCATGCATAAAAAAGTATGGCGAAATATAAAACTAAGCCTAGACACATCGAGGCCAGCTAAGCTACAAATACTATAAAGCAGAATAAGCATCACACATCCCCTTATTTTTCACAAGCTCCTTTCCTGTATCTATCAGCTTGAAATGCTTTTGCACCTCTACCGTACCAGGATTTTGTGTAATTCAGATCTGATTTCCATTTCCTTTGATGTTTCGAACTCTACGCAGGGGCAGGTAAAATCTCAATTTACATACAGCTTAATGATGATCTACACTATAAATAGAGCAGTAAGAGACAGAGACTATGATCTTACAGGCATATCGGCATTAAGATACCAAGGTTCGGAAGACATAAACTGGGAATGTGAGGGTTAATTTCCTTCCCATCTTCATCAACCTCGGCAGGAGCAAGGCAAGCTTTTCGTGCTTCCTCCAATTCCAATTGCTTCCGATGGTCCTCGCTAGATTTGAAAGTCGCTGCAATCGATTGATTATCAAGAAGCAATAACAAAGCTATAGCTGATGTGTACAGTTTACATAGAACTTATATGGAGGGTAGACGAAATTAGAGAGCAGCGGCACAAGCACAGATGAAGAAATACATAAACAGAGGATGCTGAGACTTAAACATAGATGTAACGTCCAGGAATCAATGGACTTTCACCAAAAGGACGTTGGGAATTACATTAGCCCGAAGACTTCCGAGTCTGACCACACAAGGCCAACAAATACTCATTTCCCAAAAGACTAAATGAGAAGAAACCTGCAAGAGAAGCACTCCTTTTGCACCTACAATGTTATAGATTAACTTCACAAACATCTTTTGTTCACTTATTCAAGCCATTTCACAAATTGCCTAACTTGACAGTTATTGTAAGTCCTCGACATTTCTATAGAAACAAAGATAGTTTGGTCCAAAAGGTGAAATGCCGCCAAAAACCCTTCCAATCAAAACTGGACGGAACAATCCCTGGAAAAAATACTTAGTCCAACAGTGTCGTGGGATCAGGTCCAGAAATCGACCAGGTTATGATTGTGACTCTCCTTGAGCCAGTCAGTTCCACAAGCAGGTAGAATCGAACAATGTGAAATTCAGGAGGCCATGAACCTGCGACGCTCACCTCCACCTACCTGAGACACTAACAGCCGCCACGGCAGATCAAGGTGCACTCATGAGAAGCAGCCACGTGGCACTTTACTCCACAGAGTTCATGGTCCGATAATGTCAACAATGACCGTTGAAATCCATATGGACAAGCCCTCAGAAAACAAAAGGGCATTCAACAGCCACGGTTGGGGTATAATCTACAACATATGTATCATCTCTCAAAACCTCCTTCCCAATCTCAACTCCCTGCGCCACCTCTAATGGTCGATCCTCTCGACAACCCAATTTCTCGAATTCTCCATATTGGACGTCAAAATAAACAATTTCACAGCCTATCGTTCTCATTGTTCCAGATTCTCTCACATATGCCCATACAGCGAAAGCATGTCGACAAAAAAACAACCGCTCGATGCATCCAAAAGAAACAGCACGCCGACATTTTTGCTAAGACAATCAATCAAATCGTACAAAAGAACGGTATACGCCGAGATTTGTCCTAACTGAGACGCTCTTACGAAACACCAATTCTTTCAATCAGCTTCAAAACCTCAGTGGAAAGATGACTAGGCCCGTGGGACTAACGATCAAGTACCTGAAGCGGTAGCCATGGCGGGAAGACGGAAGAGAAAGGCTTCTCTGTTGAGCTTAAACTAATGGAAAGAATCAACCTCGATTGCAATGGGGGATTGATGACTATTCGGATTGAAGGTGACGCAGAGTCTTGGGAAAGAAAGAGATTTGAAAATGAAAGAGAAAAGTTTTTCCTATCAATTTCTAGTGTTCCCTGCCCGTATCGGAAATAGGAAACTATACCGTAATTCTATATCATGCTGACTATCGAGAGATCCGGATTGTCTAACCTTTTTTTCAGAAGGTTAGGTACCTAATCTTATAATCCGGACCATTCATTTTTGGGTAGACGGCTCAAATCTCTTATTTTTAGGGGTAATTTTTTGAATTTTTCATATATATTTTTGTTAGTAATAATCTGGAACATCCATTCATAACACGAACGGTCCGGATTGCAAGATTAGGGCCGAACCTTCTAAGGAAGGTTAGGCGATATCGAGACACCGTTACTCCAATTTTTTAAACTAGTACTAAAATCGGTACCCACTTATGTATCAAAAAAATCACAAACTTCACAACCATGACCCTAATACAAGAATTTACACCAGCAGAGTCAGTCCGTCCGCCTTTCAAATGGATCCAGACGATTCCCAATTACACAAATTGAGAACAAGTCTTTCTAGTCATGTTTCCAATTTTAAGATAGGAACCGTCACCCCTGATTTCTATAGCTATAGATACTCATGTAAAGATATAATTAACCCATTTAGCATTTAAGTTAATCCGTATGTAGTCAAAAGAATTATTCATGATTTCACGCCCCTTCACAAAATTTTTCGTGTTTAAATATGTCAAGTGATGGGAGGAAGCTCTTTTTTTTTGGTATTTTATTACCACGTTATGATATCGAGTGATTATCTTACTATTAAATATGAACGTATAGATCTTAATATGACTGCACTTGTATTTTTATCTCGTTGTCAGCACACGTATATGCCAAATAAAAAAAAAATTGCTGGAAAAGATATTTCTTTTGTCACGAAAGATAGATACCCTTTCGCAGCTTTAGGGGTGCATGAATGTCATTCTGTTTCTCTATTTTTCTGTTTTTTTGTTCCGGGAAATAGGTTTGAAGTAAAAATCCGTTTGACAACGCAATGGAATTTTTCTATTCCCAGGCTAAACTTTTGACTAGAAATAGGTTTTGAAAGAGAAATGAGAAGTTAAAAAAAGCTACATTTTTGTTTCTGAAACAAAAACTTGAAATAATTTGCTCATTTTTCTTCTCTTATCACCACCGGTCGCCACCTCCACCGCCGGTCGCCGCCTCCGGCCGTCGCCGCCGGTCGCCGATCGCCGGCCGCCATCCACCGCCGCCGGCCGCCGCGGCCGCCGCCACGATCTTTGTCGGAAATAGGGCTAGGGAAGAGAAATTTTATACTATTATCAAACAAATTTCTGTTTCGAAAATAGAAAAATTATATCGTTATCAAACGCGATTTTTTGTTAAGAAACTCGTCTAGGAAATAGAAATAGAAAAATCTATTTCTTGCCAGAAATGAAGTCCCGGAAGAGAATGACATTCATGCGCGCCGTTACCCTCTAAAAACTTCTTTCAACAGGAGAAGTAACGGGAGAGGCGTGTATTGTCTATACTTATATATCTCCGGACGATGTTTGAAAGTAAAGTTGCGTATGATAACATTTCTGTTCTTAGGAGCATTTTTTGAATAGAAATGCTTTTTTGTGTTTTTATTTCCGGTTACAATTTTTTGGAACAAAAACGCGTTTGATAAGTACGATTTTTGGGAACACAAATGTGTTCCCGAAACACTTTTGAAACAGAAAGAGTTTCCCTAAAGAGTTTCCATACATACCCTAAACTGTTTTTGAAAGATTGTTTTTCAGACTTTCTGGTGCTTGCATAACTGGAAAATTAGTTGATTTTCAAAAAAGTTTTCCGTGGACTGAAAACAGGAAGCTTAAATGGTAGGCATACAGTTTCCTCTCTTAGTAAGAAGAAAAACAATTTCACTAAAATCGCCTAACAAATGAAAACTAATTATTTTCCTTCAAAATGATTTTATGGAATATATCCTCTTTTATTATGAAATTTTCGGTGAAATATAAGCATTGAATGCTTTTTTTTTTTTTACTTCGTAAATATCTAGTTATGGCCATGGGAAATTTGATGGTAGCATATGATGTCATTAGGGTTGGGCTCATTGTGGTGATGGCCCTACCAAGGTGTACCATTTGGGGTTGGGAACTTCGACTGGAATCAAATAATGAAGCAAAGAAGTTAGTCAATGAAGGCACAGCGAATTGCATGAAAACGTTTGTTGGTGGCAAGGAAAAGACTATGATCATGGCAGGATTTGACAATTTGTGTAATATGAAGGAAAATAATGTTGCTACTCGTGGATTGTTGCCTGCATTCTCAATTGACAAATTGACACAAATGATTTATCAACTTTAACTTAATATGCAATGTAGTATTTGAACTTTTAATTTGTATGTACTCCCTAAACTTTTAGTATGCTTAATATGATCTATGAACTTCCTAAACTTGGGGCACATATTTAGTTTAGTCCCTGGATATATAAAAATGTTCGATCTTGGCCTTCTATTAATTTAACTTCAGGAACAACATTGAATATTTTGACATAATTCAGGAACAATATTGAATATTTTGACTAGAAATCACTGACATGGATGATGATTGTCCTGGCGGACCCGACGTTGACGTGAACTTTTTAAAATAATATTTTTATGAATTTTTGTACTTTTTCCTTTTTTTCTTCTCCTTCTCTTTACCTGTTTTTTTTTTTCTTTGGGGTGTGGTAGGCTGAGAAACTAGGTCGCCGGCCAACCCTTGTGGGGAAGGTGTCGTGGCCCTCGCCAAGCCTCGATCGACTCTCGCTAGATTTGGGAATAGTGAGGTCCATGATGCCCTCGCCTAGTGCCGGCAAGGGTCGTTCAGAGACCCATGCCGGCCTTTAGAAAAAAACAAAAGTAAAGAGAATTAAAAGAAAAGAAAAACTACGAAAATTCAAAAAATATTATATTATAAATAAAAAAATTCACATCAGTACTAGTTACACCACATAGAACTGATATCATCTATATCAGCGATTTTAGAAAAAAAAATTGATAAGATGGATTGAATTGGCACAAATGTAAAAAGTTTAGTACTCAATTGAAAAAGAAAAAGATTTTAAGACTAAATTGACATAATTGCAATTGATTTAAGCTTCTTCCGGTCATTTTCACGTTGTACTTGATATACACACATTAAGGGTGTGATTGTTTGATGTACCTAAAGCAAGATTTGTGCAAGGGAAAAGAAAAAGAGGAACATATAAGGAATTAGATGAGAGACTCGATACGGGTAGAAAGAGAGAGAGAGGGAAATGCCGCGATAGGTGATGGTGACAGACGACGGCAAGGTCGTTGGCACCGCCATTGCCCAGGGGGTGGGTGTGTGGTGGTGGTGGACTATGGCCACCGGATCGGCAAGGGTAACAAAGACTATGGCCACCGGATAACCACCGATAGGTGGTGGATCGCTAAGGGCAACAGCCACCTATCCGAAACAAAATATGAGGTGACAAAAAAGAGACTACGAGGAGCCAACAACCGCCACGTAGGGGTCTTCTTAACCTTGGAAAAATGCTTTTTGACTTCTTATTTCAATTGGTTCTTATTTATCTATATCCAAAATAGTCAAACGGGAAAATATATCATGTTCAGATTTTTATCCTGGTGCATCAAATACATACGAAGTTTGACGAAAAAAAAAACATATAAATAGTTCTGAATAAGACTTCCATCTTCTACAAAATATGCCGTTCACATTCCATGTTGAACTTCCCAAATCTAGAAGGGAAAGGACAAATATTTCCAGATTCCTAAAACTTTGGTCAAAATTTCTTAAAGGTAGGACGAAATTTTGGATTTTCCCTGGGAAATTGAAAAGAAAACTTCTGTCATGTTTTCTTAAAACTAAACTGAACATGCTCTTATTTTGTACAAATTTAATTTATGATACATATTTTCCGTCGGATGTTTGGACACGCATGACAATACTTATGGAGTAGAATTTCTGTTTCATAAGTGTTTCTGAAATACAAATTCATTTATTGGCGCAACTTCTGGAGCAGAAATTCATTTGATTATGCAATTTTATTTTTCTACCTCTAGAGCATTTTTTTTGCTCCAGAAGTAGTTTTGGAGCCACTTGAAAAAAATAAAATGAAAAATTACTTATCTTCAAAAGTAGAAATATCAACTTCTATACTTACACATAATAATAATAATAATAATAATAATAATAATAATAATAATAATAATAATAATAATATGCTTAGAAGCAGAAGTGAAAAAATCAAATTATGGCTAGAAGTTGATTTATATAGCAGAAATATTGTCATGTGCGCCCTAAGGTAGATGTGTCAAAATAGTGGGTCGGAATGGGTTTAGGTCGAGTCGAATATGATCCGATCAATATTGACCCGTTTTGACCCATTTTCATGTAGTTCAAATTTAACGACCCATATTCAATCCAACCCAAGGCATATCCAATTCATACCCGACCCAACCTATATTACTTAAATACTTATGTATAACCAAACTATGGAGTATTTTTTTCTTCAATTTATTAAGAAAAATGGTATTGCTAAAACACTTTCATGTAATTGAAAATTTTATTTACTTATTTGTTCAAAAAAACTAATTTTTTTATTATTTAGTTTTTTAGAAAATTGTTTTTTATTTTCTTTTTTCTCTGGCGATCGAACACGCCGACCCAATGACGGCGGTCAGCGGCATCCCTAAACAATTTTTAAATTTTATCTTTTCTTTCTACTTAGTTATAATTAATATACTTGAGACGCATTTACTAGTGGTGCTCGAGAAGCTACAAGTTACGGATCCAAAATGGGTCCAAAATAGATTGGGTTAAAATTCATATTTGAATATGTTTTATAAGCCTAAATTCATTTTTGATCCATTTTTTAAATACTGAACTTATATATAACCCAAGTGAAAAAAATTGAGTCAAAAGACTCATATTGATAGCTCTACCCTATGGTAACTCTCCTTGTTACGGTAAGCCTCCTAACAAATCCAATCGGAACAAAGTTAAAAGGAGCAAATCCAATTATAGCTTGAGACTAGAGTAATAATCCTGCACTTGCTATTTTTTCTTTATTATTATTATTATTATTCATTTTTTGCTAAAGCATACACTTGCAAAGGAACCGGTCTGCGTTCAGAATAATTGTTATTGGCATTCGCTGGTCCTCTTGCATCATCAAGACATCAAGTTGACGTTCACGGCCCGACAAATGACAACCTACCGGAATGACAATAATATCCCCGGCCGGCTTCATCTAGCTTTCATCTCATATTCGCTAATCTCAAACCTCACTCTTCCATCTCACGCTTGGCCATATAAAAAAAAGGCTTCGATTACTTCATTTTCTCGGTGTAGGTCTAGATCTCGACCTCCATCAAAAGCTAAGAGCCTACATGATAACACTTTCAGAAGTTACTTTCTGCTCCAGAAGTTAATCTAGAGCAGAAATCCGTTTCGTAAAAAAAATTTACTTATGTTAAAATTTTGAACTTATGAAGTGACAAATCACTTTCGAAACTATTTTTAACCAAATTTGAGAAGTAAAAAATTTTCACTTCTTGGACCCCGTCTCCGCCGACCATTGCCACCGTCGCCCGCCGACCAACGACTATCACCGCCGCCCGACCACATCGAAGATTTTGTTAATAATGTTTTAAAAGTACAAATTTTTAATCGTTACCAAACAAATTTCTCTGATAAAAAATAATTTCTGAATCAACTTATGATCAGAAATTTATTTTTTGTAGAGAAGTGTTACCATGCGCGCCCGAAAGAACCGGTCCTGCGTTCTCAGCCAACGTCATTTGGCTTTCAAAATCATTTGGGAGCACCAACGCTTACGCACATAATTTTCATCTCATACTTGCCAAACTCGACTCTCAATGTTTGATCTCTCACTTCACAAATTTCTCTAAAAAAGCTTCGACTACTTCTTTTTCTCGATCTCCATCAACAGCCGAGGAACCGATCGGGTTCTCGTTATTGTGCGCTGGTATTGCCTAATTCACATCTCTTTTTTCCTTTTTTTTTTTTGTTTTCAACTTCCTTTAATATATAATGTTTGGTTGACATCCAAATAATCATCCGATTGTAATTAAATTTGATGAACACATACGAAAGAGTTACGAATGAGACTATTCACATTAAATGTCGAACATCCTAAATCTAAAGGAATAAAATATTCCGAGACATTCTAAAATTTCATCACAAGTAGGATAAAAATTTGGCCTTCCACGAGATCGTAAAGAAGGATGGTAATTTGGTAATCTTCATACTAAAATAAACATGCTCTTAGGCTGCGTTTGGTCGCCCGGATTTTTAGTCAGGATAGGATTGGATAGGATAGGATAGGATATGAAATCTAGGGATTTTGCCATATCCTATCCTGTGTTTGGTGAATCGCAGTAATAGAGCCAGATATGTTCATATCATATCATATTCATTATTTAGTATATACGATATATCAATGTAAAATGAATTTGAAAAAGCACAAGCAAAAAATATAAGAGTCTCTTGTAATTCATTGGTGAATCTAGTAAAAGAAAGAAAATATAAACATTCAATTTTTACTGAAAAGTTTTGCTTTTTTCACGATATTCGTTAAACCTCAATATGAAACAAAAGGTTATGGAGGAGAAGAATGTTTGACTCTCTTTATGCTTTTCTTAGATTTTTTATGTGAACCAGAAAGCTAAGAATGAGAGTAAGTTTTAATTATCTCGCTATTTTCGTGAATTTTTATAATAAACTATAAAGTTACAAAGCAATCATGAAATTTCCACATGAACTAAAGATAGAGAAGACGGAGATGGAGATGCTAGTTTTTTTAGAAATTTCATTACTCCTTCTCTTCAAAAATTAGAAAAATCATTTTCAAATTTGAATATTTTTACTTAAAATCTAGTTTCTTTTAATTCATTTTTATTATTTTTAATTATAAATCTCTTTTTATCATTATTTTGACTCCCTTCCATCATTTCTTAATAAATTTTTTCATTAAATAACATACTATACTATTATACTTAAAATATTTAATGATATAAATACTATGTGTGTGTGTATACATATACAAACTATATATTATAAAGAAGAAAGAAATCAAATTATAAATATGATTTATAAAAAATAAAAAAAAATAAAAGTTATTTTTTATTTTGATTTTTCTTTCTAACATTAGAATTCAAATTTATTTAAAAGTAATTATTATTTTAATTTTATTATATAAGAAGTTTGTTATTCAGAAAAATAATTTTTATACCATTAACAAAAGAAATCCTATCCACCTTTATCCTACCTCCCCCCCTAGGATAATTATATCCAGGCTATATCCCCTTATATCATGCTATATCCTATCCTGAGTAGGAACCAAACACAGGATATGATAAATTTTATCCTATCCTGACTTATATCCCGACTGCCAAACGTAGCCTTAGTGTATAAAATCATATTTATGGTACATAATGTTCAAAAGTTGTTATGGCAACTCTCCTAATCGAGTCAAGTCTCTCAACTAAAGGACTAAATTGATATGGTAATTGAGTAGGAAGGTCCAATTGGAATAGGAAAAAAAGGTTAAAAGGAGCACAATGGATAAATTAAACCACTCTTTTAGCCAATAGACCCCGGACGAAAATTAGTGGTCTTGACAGAAAAAACAGAGCACTAAGAAAAAAAAAACACAAAGAATACCCATTATCATATAGTGTGTCAACTCGAAACCGAATTGAAAGGTTCTGGTATCGATTCGGACAACGAGGAAAATAGCCTTTCTTTTTGTCAATTCGAGTTAGTCGGAATCGAATCGAGTTCCCAAACCCATTTTCCTACCCTTTAACTCTTGAATTCACAATCTCAAATCCTAAATTGATCTTAGGAGGTATCTTCTTCGTCACTGTCCCGCGAAAACCCGCATTTTGGTTTTGAATCAATATTCGGATTTCGATTCGGTTCGAGTTAAAGTAGGCGAACATTTAAAAGAGTTCGATGCGACTAAGATATCATGGACACTCGAACAGAACCGGACCGATCTAGCCAATTGTCGTCGAGACATCGACTCGACTAGGAACACTCCGCCAGCAGCTTTACACGTCGTCGTTTCACAGCTTCACGACACAACGAAATGACAGTAATACCCCCGGCGTCGTCTACCCGTCAACATCATCTCGGAAGCATCACTCTTCACGCTCACAACCATCATCACATATATCTCGTGGCCCACTCCATCTCTCATCTCTCAGTCTACCAGTGCCATCTTCTTTGAAAAGCTTCATTTTCTTCTAGCTCCGTCTAGGTCCGATTCCGTCAATGGCCAAGGAACCCGTTCGCGTTCTCGTCACCGGTGCCGCAGGTACTGTCGGATCCAGATCTGCTATTTCTTGATGTCTCGATCCTTGTTTTAATTGCTTCATTGTTTTTCTCTTTCGGAGGATTTGAGAAACTGAATCTGTGTCGTGGATCGTTTGACGCGGCAATCTGTATTTGGATCTGTTTGATTGTGGTCGGATGCGTGGTTTCTCCTGATGGTTTCAGTTCACTTCTGAAGCATGATTTGACTTTGATAGAGTGGATCCTAGTGAATTTTTACTGGACTATTTTAGTTTTATGTGCTATAAGTGAATACTTTGATCTCCGAAAGCAAAAGCAAGTGGAATTAGTATTATGCCTATGAAAGCAGCTGCACCTATTTATATTTCTTGGCATCGCCAATAGAATAAGCTGGGTGCTCTGTGCTCTGTTGGAAAAATATGATCTATTTGGCTTTCTGGGATGGCATTTTCCGCTTTATTTTGGATAAGTTTGTTCTTTTCCTACATGATCTTTTACTGTTGCTGTGGTATACTAGCATCTCCAATCTGTCTTTTATGTTTATGCTATTGGTCTTTTGGTATCCTTCACTTTATTCATGCTGTAATTGCTGCATATTTCCATTCACTTGTCGACCATGATATGTGGTTTACACCTTGAGAATCAGAAGTTGTTTTATTTCTATCTAGTAGACATTTTCAGTTCTCAGATGTATCACATAAGATACCTTCTTTGACCTTGTAGGGCAAATTGGATATGCCCTCGTCCCTATGATCGCTAGGGGAGTGATGTTGGGTCTTGACCAGCCTGTGATTTTGCACATGCTTGATATCCCACCTGCTGCGGAGGCTCTGAATGGTGTTAAGATGGAATTGGTCGATGCTGCATTCCCTCTCCTTAAAGGTTTGTGTATATTCTCAGTCACTTCTTGTATTGGATTTGGTAATTACCATATAGTATTTGATGATGACTCCATGTGCTAAAATGATCTAATGTGGCACTTGAATCAGGTGTGGTTGCAACAACCGACGTTGTTGAGGCGTGCACAGGTGTTAGCGTTGCAATCATGGTCGGTGGCTTCCCAAGGAAAGAGGGCATGGAAAGAAAGGATGTGATGACAAAAAATGTTTCAATCTACAAGTCGCAGGCTTCTGCTTTAGAAAAGCATGCAGCCGCCGATTGCAAGGTAAATGTTTTTACGAAGGAAGGTGTGAGCTGGAGGCTAGATGCAAGGAGACATAAATTAATAAAAGCAATTCCTAAAATAATAAGACCCTGATTTGCTAACTGTCAGAGTTTCAAAAATGTGTTTTTGATCTGGAAACTTGATATGTTTTCATTTCCTTTTTTTCTGATTGACTGGGTAAAATGCTAGTTCTTGTGAAATCTTTTGATTTCCTCCGCATTAAAATTTGGTTGACTAATTGGTAGATAGATTTAACACTGATGTCAATTTGTTGAGATGATCGATAAATCGACGATATTTTAGTTTTCATCTTTGGGCATAGTAAATATGGCAGTAAGGTATTCTTAACAGTGTGAGTGATGAAGCAATATAGATGCCACAACATTGCTAACATACTGGTATTGGATATTCTTAATAGTGTGAGTGATGAAGCATTATAGATGCCACAAAATTGCTAAATTATTTGTATTGTGTTATTTGAGTACCTGTTTTCTTTTTGTGTGTAGTTGTGTTTTCTAAAACTTAAGTTTATCATGTATGACTAGTTGATTTGATCTTTTATGAAGTGTTTCCACGAGAGTTATTTTTATCTAAGGGGGGTGTGTTAATTATGTAATTACTTTATCTTCTTTTTCTTTTGCAGGTTGTGGTCGTTGCGAATCCTGCAAATACAAATGCATTGATTCTGAAGGAATTTGCACCATCCATCCCTGATAAAAATATTACCTGTCTAACTAGATTGGATCATAATAGGGCATTGGGTCAGATTGCTGAGAAATTGAAGGTTCAGGTTTCTGATGTGAAAAATGCCATTATATGGGGAAATCACTCTTCAACTCAGTATCCTGATGTCAACCATGCGACTGTTAATACCCCGTCCGGGGAAAAACCTGTACGCGAACTCATTAAGGATGATGCATGGTGAGAGAAACTGTTTTTTGAGTTTTATTGTAACCGGTTTAGTTGGTATTATAGTGCAAGTCTTTCTGAATTTGTTGAAAAACTATTATTTGCTGAAGGTTGAATGGAGAATTCATTACTACAGTCCAACAACGTGGTGCTGCAATTATTAAAGCCAGGAAGTTTTCAAGTGCACTTTCTGCTGCTAGTGGTGCTTGCGACCACATTCGTGACTGGGTTCTTGGAACTCCAAAGGTAATGGTGCCTTTATCCCTTTCTTTTCACCCGATCTCATTCAACTATTAGTTCGGGTTGGATTTTCTAAATTATTTTTCTTTTGAACTGCACTTTTTCTTAGGGAACATGGGTTTCAATGGGGGTGTATTCTGATGGCTCCTACAATGTGCCTGCTGGACTCATCTATTCGTTTCCAGTAACTTGTTGCAATGGAGAATGGACCATCGTACAAGGTATAAAACATCCGTAATTTTCCATTAGAACCAGTTACAATATTAATCATTTGCAGTTTTTGAAAGCAAATTCTATCAAAAAACTGCTGTTAGTCTGAAATATTTATCTCGCACTTCGTCCTTCATATTGCATTGCAATATGACATGGCTCTAACTTTTCATTGAAACTTTTTCTTGAAATTTGTCTTTGGTTCTTGTGTTATTACCATGACCATGTTATGTTGTGGCCGTGATATAGGTCTCCCGATCGATGAATTCTCGCGGAAGAAGATGGATGCGACAGCAGAGGAACTGACTGAGGAAAAAGCACTTGCATACTCTTGCCTTTCTTGAATGCCATCTTCGGCCGTCTAGCATCTTACAGTTTTGAATAATGCTGTTCTGTTCTCATGATTTAGAATGTTAACAGTGACAGGAGAGCAGCTTCCATGGATTCTATGTTTTCTTTTGGCCGTCGGAAAGGAACTCTTCGTTATTGAGAAGTCCGCAAGAGAACTGTTGGTGTGTTTGCTAGTGATCTCTGGGATCTTCTATGCTTATCCGATGCATGAGTTTATTAGTAGGTATTTGGCTTGGTTTTGGTTTTAAAACTTTTTTTTTTGTTTCATCGTCGGGATGATTCACGTACATGTCATACGCTTATTCTAAGGTATGACTTTATCTATTTCTACGAGACGGCTGTTTTGTGGTACGACTTTACGATATGAAGTCATACCTAAATTTTAGGATGCCGTAAATTTGGTAAACTGGCCATGTCTCCTCCACAGCCACCTGTAGATATCTGGCTGGGGAGCAACTCTCACTAAGCAGCAGACTTATTTGCACGTTACCAGATATTGTTTCGGAAGGCGGCACTTGATGCTTCCTGGTCGCTTTGAGAAGATGTCGCACGGGGCAAGGATTTACCCCAAACACAAGCGTACCAAGTTTTCAACGATGCCCAAGTGATGTCAGAATGCTTCCCGCAATTTTGTTTATCGAGACCAATGATTACTACATTACTCCGAGGCCTCCCAAGTTTAGGGACTCTGTCACCAGTGTCCGGCTCATGTTTTATACATACGGATGCGGTTAAGGCAAGTTCTAGTGTGGGGCCGATTATCATGTCTGGTGCAAACAAGCCTCGTTCACGTGCTCGCACAAGTTGTGCGACGACACGGGCGAACATGATCCGTGTAATGTGCGACCAACATCGATTCTGATTCTTCAAGTTGATCCGTGAAACTGTCCTAATTCCCACTATCTTTATTGGCCAAAATCATACATTCCGTATTGTGCTTGTTCACTCCGATCATGAGCCAGTTCCGCTTGGCATTTGGGTGTGATCCAAGAGCAGCGTCTAGTGCCCCATCTTCGGCCATGCCATAGATTCATTCTCGTCGCGGTCGGTTACCTTGTCAAAACAAGTTCGTCCAGTCAAAAGAGATAATTTCAGTTAAGAGTAGTTGTCTGATGGTATTATGTCTAGGACATATATGTCTAGACTTACCATTATACATAAAACTATGTGCTCTTCCAATCGCAGATTGACTATCACAATGTATACAGATTGGTGGCATATGTTTTTGCCATTTTGGAATATCCTCTAAGAAATGGCATAGTCATTCAGTCTCTTCACTATATTTATCCAAAGTTATAACTTCGGATTCTATTGTGGATCTGGCTATAACAGTTTGTTACAAGAATTTCAAAAATATGGCTGCATCTGCTAATGTGAATACATATCCACATGTAGATTTTGGATCAGCCACTTTTGCAAGACACCCCCATACTCGTAAGCATTTATAGGATGATCTTCTACCTTTCAATAGCTCATAAGGGGTTTTATCCTTTTTCTTTCGAGGTATTGCATTATTCTCACCTTATGAAGGAAATATACAATACTTCACAAGGTCAACAAATGACTTGTTATTACCCTAATTCATGAAATCGTCAACCACATAGGTTGGGTTTGTTAGGGAAAATCCCTTATGATGTTTTGAAGATGACAAAATAATCAAAGGCTACTAATGTGATTGTTGGTTGAGTAGAACCAGGTAAAAGAAGTACAAGTCGTTATGCAAATGATGTCTTAACAGTACGTCAAAAGGTTAGGAGTTATCTATCAATAGTGAACAATGCATTAGGCATAGAGGAGTCTACAAGTTGGAGATACCTAAGTAGAAGGTGAACAAGCCTAGAACGGGAAGTTCGGTAAAGCTTGGAAGGACCTTCGATAGGTGAACAATGAGGTAGAGCCGCAATTGCCAATATGCTTGGAGGGACCAAAAGATGGAACTCAAGATATTGATCTAAGTGATGTATTTTGAAGACGCTCGGAAGGAGTGCTTCTGAAGACGCTCGGATGAAGTGCTTTTGAAGACGGTTAGATGGAGTGCTTCTGAAGACGTTCAGATGGAGTTGCTTTTGAAGTATGCTTCTGAAGATTGTTCAGAAGCAGGGAGATTGTTCAGAAGCTGCGAGATATGTTATTTCGAGATTCTAAAGACCCACGGCTAATATATATCCGTTATTCCTAAGGTATTTATGGAAGTTTGCAATATTTGATTGATATGATTATTCTATAACATGATTGATAGAATATCCTTGATTGGAAATTACCTTCCATGGGACAAGAAACCTTCTATATCTGAAGAACTCCACTTATGGAAATTGAAGATTGAGTTGTATGGAGGACTGAATCTGAAGGGTTCAGATTCTGCACCAACGGTCACTAAATCTCCCGAGATACAGTTTTGTTCAATCAAGATTAATGGCGTCCAATCAGTGATTGAAGAGCGATCCTTTGAAGACTTGTCCAACGGCTAGTTTGGGGGTGAATGAGTATAAAAGGAGATCCTGTTAGAGATATGCCCTAAAGCAATTATGTAATAGTTACATATTGGGTATATCCGTTGCACTTCTGATTTCTTATCAGTGGCAAAGACGTATTTATTCATTTGTCCAACTATAAATGAATAAAATCCATAAGATCAGTTGCAACCGAACCTATTCTTAAGACGTTGAGAATATGTGTGACAGGTTTACGGTTAGACTGAATCTTTAAAACAGTTCCCGATCAATGGATTATTGAATGGATATCAATGATCCTGTTGAGGTCGGTATGTTCTTAACTTCATAATTAAGTATCAGATACTTAAGGGAATGACGAGTCACAAGTCATTAGGTATTGCGATATCCGAGTTAGAACATAGGTGCTTGTATCGGACAAGTTCACTGAACGTGACACGTATTGAATGATTAGCGACATGGAAGCTTTTTGCGTGGTCAATGTCTAATCGTTCATGCTTTGGTCTTGTGTAAATAATCCTTAGACCTGAGGTACAGTGTTGACTTGTGTGATAAATGGCTATGGTTCACAAGTGCGTATATTGGCGGGTCGTTGATTCGTCTCTGTACTTGATGGTCGTAGTTCAGGCACATACGAAGTCACATGTGTACGCAATATGGAATCTGTCTCCTTATTAATAAAGGTATGATGTCCTATGTGATATAATTGTAACAATGCATTGAAATCCTCGGCCGGGGTTATGATTGAGAATGAAATGTTCATGTCTCATATAAATGCATGTCAAGTTAGATTTGTACATATGATCGAATTGGTGGCTTGACAAATATTCCATGGCCTTTGTTCGATCGGGACATAGTTAGACAGAAGGATTGAATTACACTGTAGCCAAAGCTGACAGGTTCATAATGTTCTTAAAAAGAATTCACACTGTCTGGGTAGCCATGACATATTGCTAGATGTCACTCGTGGCTTGTAGGACCTAGAGGATGATCGGGACAATCAATTCTCTTGGAAGTACTAATGTGTTAGTACATGTCTTACTGCCAGCTCGGTGATGAACCTAGGAATGTCACACACCTTAACCAATACATGACAACGCATTGTGGAAAGACGACATTGCAAATTTGTTTGCAATTATACCAATTAGTTGGGTTGAAATTAAATTAAATGAGATTTAATTTTATTTCTCTTTTTGGTCACTTGCACGTGTATATACGATGTACACGTATACTCTACGTATTTGCACGTTATACGTATGTGTATGTTATACGTATTTGTACGTTATACGTATTTTACTGTTTGGTAACCTCTTTTAACTCTTGTAATAATAATAATGGTTATTATTATTTTTAACACCTTTGTTAGTGCTATTTTTTAAATAGCATTTTTGTATTGTAAAATGTTAGTGCTAATTATAAATTATGAGTGCTATTGTTAGATAGCATTTATAATTGTTAGTGCTAATTTTAAATGACATTTATTTATGATAAATTGTGAGTGCTATTGTTAGATAGCATTTATATTTGTTAGTGCTAATTTTAAATGACATTTATTTATGATAAATTGTGAGTGCTATTTTTAGATAGCATTTATAATTGTTAGTGCTATTTTTAAATAGCATTTTTGTATCATAAGATGTGAGTGCTATTTATAAATTGTGAGTGCTATTGTTAGTGCTATTTTTATATGGCATTTATTTATCATAAATTGTGAGTGCTATTTTTAGAAAGCATTTATTATATGTTAGTGCTATTTTATAATACAATTTATTGGAAGGTGTTTTTGGCTATAAAAGGATGCAAGAGTTTTGAGGTTGGGGTTAGCACATTTGTAGAGTGAGCAGATTTTTGAGAGCTTTGAGAGAAGAACACAAACACTCTCTATATTCTCATAATTTTGAGTGACCAAAATATACCAAGTTCGGAATATTGATTCCGTAAATTGGTTTGGAATATTGATTCCGCATATTGCTAGCACAATTGTTGTGAAATTATTAGTCGTCTCCCGTTCGTCAATTGGTGGTGTGTCTGAACTAGAGGCCCGACACTTGTGGGGCTGAGATCGAAGAACATCGAACCGACACCTCCGTTTCAAGCACGCTACAAGAGGTAGTGAATTTACTCCCTTTGGTGCTTTGTGATTTTTCGATTGAAATGCACGAAGTACGCCTCTGGAGATACATGTATGGGTTGTTATTTATTTCCGCTGCGTTTACTAATTTTTATTTGCCCGTACGTGTTACGTGAATCCCAACAGATCCATGGTGCTACTGCGGAGTAGGATAAGGAACCATAAATTCCAAGGTGTTAGAGTTGTTCAGATTCATACTTGTCCTCGTGAGCTTTATACGACAATCATTGAGAGGCTTTGTAAGAGTGATTGAGAAAGGATAGTGTGATCTATCAGAGGGAGTATCATCACTTGTTGTAAACCTTCATTGATTCATCTAGTGCAATCCAGCCAATCGACTGTCATCGTGGGAGAGTGGACGTAGGCCTAACAAGCCGAACCACTATAAACTCAGCGTCCATCATTCTCTCTCTAAACTCCTATTTTTTGTGTTTAGATTTCTTGCATGTTGTTATATTGTTCCTGATTCTAATCGTGCATTGAAATTGTTTTAATTCCACAAGAAATTTCAATTAGATTCAGAATCACCTATTCACCCCCCTCTAGGTGATATTGCTAGATCCAACAAGGTTACCATCACTGTTGATTTTCTTCAACTGGCTAAGTCCCATTTCCCTCGAGGAATAGTCAGAGGATCGGCCGAATCCATTTCTGACTTTATATTATAGATAGACATAATTCCATTTTCAAGCAATTGCTTTATCATATCACACCTCAAGCGAACATGCCACAGACATGTCTCATTCTACCATTGAAAGTTTTACTCTTGCAATGACTATTGCCACTTGGCAATCATAATGCATGGACATGTAAAGTGTCGATTTCATTTCCTTGAGAAATCCTCAA
Organism: Rhodomyrtus psidioides; assembly: GCA_021437785.1. Taxonomy (NCBI): domain Eukaryota; kingdom Viridiplantae; phylum Streptophyta; class Magnoliopsida; order Myrtales; family Myrtaceae; genus Rhodomyrtus; species Rhodomyrtus psidioides. Next base: position 4,300,572 of record JAILYB010000027.1, on the reverse strand, counting down.
GTTATCAATATATTTTCTTTTTCTTCTCCTACTAAATTGTAGGAGGATAAACCTTATATTTTCACAAATATGGTCGATAGCATCTAGGTTTATTACCTATTATTTCCGTTTAGAGTCTTTGTTGAACCCTATTTTTGTTCAAGGCGTCGCACACGTTTCAAGCAATCTCCTCCGCATAAGAGGGGAAGAATTGCTTTTTGAAACTCAGCCTCAGATGCCTCCCATGTCTTGATATGGTTGGCCTTATCGTTACTCCCGGTGTATCACCACAGCAACACATTTTCCAAATACAAGGTACGGTGTTCACACGCACCTTGTCATCCCGAGCTTCTTGGGTTTCTAAGTATCGATTCTCCGCTCATAGAAAGTTATCCACTTCCTTGGAATTCCTCGAGCCTTTGAATTTCTCGGGCCAAGGGACATTCACTCTAAGGATTCACTCAAGTATATTCAATCAACCTGAATCTCACGCAAGATCACTTGAATTTCTTGCACTTGGATGATCATAGTCTAAGAATCCACCATCATATAATCAAGGAATCGTCCGACAACAAATTTCTTTGCTCTGGCATCCTATGTTTTATATTTTCGGTCCAAGGATTCCCACAATTCCTTTGAAGTCCTTATTGCACAATAGACATTGTACAAGGAGTCATGTAAGCCATTCATGACATAATTTCCTACATATGAAGTCAGAATGCTCCCAAGCCTCAATAGCGTTGAAGGCTTGCTTATCCGTTTCTCCATTGGATACCTTAGGATGTTCCTCAGTCAAGAATCTCGCAAGATTCAAAGTTGTTAAATAAAACAACATCTTTTGTTGCCACATTTTAAAGTTCGATCCGTTGAACTTTTCAGGTTTCTCACCATGGTGGACAGAAACAACGGCAGAGGCAGAGGATGATCCAGGCATAGGTTGCTGGACAGCAGAGGCAAAGCCTTTAGTGATGTCGTCAGCAGACACATCAACTACTTCTTTCGTTTAAAGTAGCCATTCGAATGGTAAGTGTCGAATAAAATTCGTTTTAAGATTGTTGGGAAACACAATGTTAAAATAACAATTATGTTTTATAAAAATGGAGGATACTTAAAATTCGAATGACAATAGTAAATGTGGCAAACTGCCACAAACATCAAATCTATAAATATATTCAATTGATAAATGCACAAATGTCAATTCGGTAGAAGTACAACCAATTAAGTGGCAAAAGCAGAAAATCTGAACCTTCAGAAGTACAAGGTCTGAGCCTTTAGAAACACAAAGTATGAGCCCTTTAGACACACAAAGTATGAGCCTTCGGAAGCACAAGGTCTGAGTCCGTCTGAAGCACAAGGTCTAAGGCGGTCAGAAGCACAAAATCTGAACCCGTCAAAAGCACTGAATCTAAACCCGTCAGAAGAAGTGAATCTGAACCCTCAGAAGGACAAAAGCGGAACCTTTAGATGAACAAAATTCTGAACGGAAACACAACAGTATTGGAAGAATTTGAATTAATAAAAATACCAAGGCCTGTGTTCGACACAGTTTCCTTAAAACAGATTCGTCCCCTCTAGTACGTGCTTTGAGGTTTTGTGAATGCCTATCTCCCATGATACAACTGTTAAGCAGCGATAGAGGCAAGCACAACACTCCAAAGCTTTTCGGCGAACTTGAACTCAACGTGAACACTATAAAAAAAATGCATATGCAGACAATTGAAAAGAGGGACAAGAGATTTTCGTGGTCTTGTTTTTTTTTCTTGAAACAGAATATGAAGCCACCTACTTATAGGCTAAGGGGTGCATTGCGGAAATAAATAATAACGGCTAAATAACTCTGCCGTTTAGAGCCGTCATGTATTTAATTATGTAACCACAGAATTATAATAGCCGTTACTTAGTTAATCCCATTAACATGTCGGTAATTAACTTAATAACAGTTACATTGTAACGGCTTGAGTTGGAAAAAAAATTAATACAAAAGGTAAAAATGGGCTTGTCGCGAGGCCCATTTTTCGGTCCTGTTTTCGCGTACGCAGATTGTGCGCTCGCGCCCAAATTTCAACTTGTCGGGCCTCCGTCGGGGTCCGGGATTTGCACCCCCTGCGCGTGCGTGCGAGACATAGTACTTGTGTTATGATAGTTACCACTCAAAGGGAGTGTAGCCACATATAAAGCACTTCAAGACCTTCCTTCTTTCCAGTGTAGGACTAGTGCTTTGTCAATTCCCATTTCCAACTCAAGGATGTTCTTTGAGAAACAATTTCTCATTCACTCACCCATCAAAATACCTCATATTTGTCAACAAATTTCTCCTGTTTACTGGCTAAAATCACAAGTATTTCATAACATAGCAAAAACATACTTTGCACCGCGGCAAAAATATTTTATTCTTATTATATTTACATTGTATAACCGACCACAACCTTCGAGGTCGATCCTGCGGCCACCACTCGAACCCTCTTCATTCCCGTATACCACTCGGCTAATGTGCCGGCAGTGACTACGAGGTGCTTTTATTTCCCTTTAATTGCAACTCAAGCAGGCATTAGTGGGGGGTTCTCTAACAAAATCATCCTTTGCAATTTTTTGTCTTATTTGAGGTTGCTATTGTCATGTTATTTTTCATAACGGTGGTACACTTTCCCGTGGGTACATTTCAGCCTTTTGTTTCTTTCTCCTCGAAATCAAGGGCTATTTTATTCTTGCCCTCCTTGAAGACAGGTCCCGTCAGATGTTTTCAAGACCATCATTAACAATCTTGGTTAAATGATCATCTTCATTGTCTACCTTCACATATACGCCCTTGTCTGAATCATAAAAAATAGAACAGGTGGTGCTGCTTGCGGAGCATCATTTTTCGTACCACCATCATCGTCCAATTTAATAATATTCTGATGCCTAGAATTTGCAGCTAGTTCCCAAGCAAGGTTAGAAGGCTCACGCTCTTTTTCTCCTTGCACATAACCAACAATGATTGCCTTCCAGGAAACTTTGTCTCGGCTCCTTAAACATTCAAATTATCTACTCGGCTCTTCCAGATCTCCGGATTTGGTATACATATCCACCCAAGCATTTCCAGCAAACAAATTTGATATCAACCTTATCTTGATGATAGTGTAGTGCATTTTTAGGTCCACTTTTACAAATCCCAAGCATACACAAGCACTCGAAATGCTTGTAAAAGTAGATTTGTTAGGCTCAAAGCCACACCTCTTCATCTAGGTAAATAGTTCCATAACTTCACTAGCGTAGCCATTTGTGCAAAACCTCCGAGCATTGCATTCCACAAAACTAAAATTTTCTCATCTAAAGCATGAAAACTTTCATTACAGCTTCCACTTAGGGACAACTTTGGGTAATGAAGTAAAACAGGTAAAATAGCTTTATCCCCAAAAGAAAGGGAAGTTTAAGCGAGTCTTTATAGCTTCGAAGTTACGTAGCCCATCTCCAATGTGATTTGTCAGTTCTCCCCTAGTTTCCGAAGTAAACTTACCGCCAAGTGCCCAATTAAATCTGACACTCCCTAAAGATAATATCTACACTGCAAGGAACTCTCTATGTAGATATTATATTCCTCCTTGACGCTGGGATCACTCTCTGTACAGATTTTGACAGCCTTATAAGCACAAATGTGATTGAATTCATCAAAGCAATACTTAATCTTTGAGTAGCCCTTGACCAACTGCTTCTCCAGCGTCTTAAAATTTTTGCCAATTTCTTTGAAATTACTTTCAAGGAACCCTTGCAGCTTCAACAAGGAAGCATCAAATTTAGACCACGAAGCTTACTTCTTTTCCTACAAAGAAGTATTTGAAAACTGCGGTTGATGAAAGAACCAACATACATTTTTAACAGGTGGAACACCTACTTCTATCTTCGTCTTATCCTCGACAATGTATATCCGGGCATCAAAATCGCTTACGAACTCTAATATCTCTGTCACACTGCATGGTGGGGGAAATCCCTTTACATGATACAGTCGAAGTTGTCATTCCAAAGATCTTTGGTTTCCTACTGATTTTGCGATAATGTTTCTTCAATATCCTTGTATAAGGATGGTCTTCTATGGTACGATGGCATTCATCAATTATAATTTGGCTCACCATGTCCGAACTAAGGAATACTCTTCTCAAAGCATCCCACAAAGTCTGTGGGGTCATAACCAGCACATCGTGCTCACTGATTTCCTTCTCCCACCTTTTCACTCCCATTCGATGCTTTTGAGTTTTGATTCCGTAGTATTTCTGATACAAAGTGTGAAAGAAGCAAATTGAAGAAGAAGAGAATTTCTTTGTATTGGATAATGATGTGGGGTCCACGGGGGTTACGGTGTGCGCCCATTCGGGCAACCACACCCCCCTTGGCGGTTATCCATGATTAAACGTGAAGAATCACGTTGGTTGGATAGACGTAAAAAGACGACGTCTTCCTCTCATCTCATCAGTTGAACCCTCTCTGTCTGTCGCTCTCAGAATACTAAAAACTGAGAACGCTCCTCCATACCTCTGATCGCTCGTTGATTTGGGATTAACGCGAGAGGAACTCCAAGAACGCAAAGGGCATTTAATCTGTGACAATTAAGGTATGTCCTCGTGATATATTTTGACGATCAGTGATTCAAGTGTGACGATTGGGCATACTTCCGCAATTTATAGATTAGGGTTTTGTACCCAACATTGGTATCAGAGCCGTGTTACTTGATTCCTGATTTTTTTTTGTTAATTTTGCATGATTAGCCCTAATTGCGTATACTGTTCATGCGTGATATTCTGAGTTTGATTTGTCAAAAATGTGTTTTGAACATACCATTAGAACGGGCTCGTCGAGACGATGAATTTGAGTGGTCGACGGCCCCAAGGAGACGCCGGGAACCACCGCACGCGCGACACGCGCCGCGGCGGGCGGAGTCCCTCGAGACCGAATTAGTTCATCACTTTTTTAGCAATTTTTTGTTTGTCAAAATTGAAGTGTGAATATACCATCCTGTTCGTCTCGAAGAGACGAAAATTTTGAGGGGTGGACGGTCGCCGGAGGAGGCCGGACGACCGCTCACGCGCCGACACGCGCCGGCGGGGGCGAAAACCGTCGCCCCACGGGCCACGTGCCGGGCACGTGACGGACGAGCGGGCGGCGCCACGTGCAACGCACGTGGAGCTCGGCCCGCGCGTCTAATGGGCCCGGTCCAGTCCATTTCGAAGCCCGTTTTAAAAAAAAAAGGAAGCCCAGCCCGTTTTAATTTCAAGCCCGAACCGGATTAGTTCCGGATCTGACCCGACCCGGTTTGACCCGTTGACCAGACCCAATGATTGTTGACCGTTGATTGTGTGACCGTTGACTGTTGACTTTGACCGTTGACTTTGACTGTTGACCCAAAAAAAAAAGGTCTTTCAATCTTGGGATTTGTATAATGTCTTGTATTTATTTGTCCTTATTACGATTTGTTCGTAAATATTGTATGATTGATGGATTTTAGTAATCCACTTTGTTCTGCATTCGTTGCAGGAACAATGTCATTATGGCCAGGACCTAAAGACATATGGGCAAGACGAAGTTCATTAACGCCAATAAGGCCGAGACAACCTGAACAAATACAAATTCTTCACGAGAAGATTGAACGACTTCGTAATTACAGATGGGATAATGTATGCGACATTATAACCCATGTGATAGCGGTGTTGACACCTAAATTTTGATCAACTTTTATTTATTTTTATTTTTATTTTTATTTTGAAAATTCAAAAAACAAATTGAGAAAAATTGCAGAAAATTCCTAAAAAAATTCTAAAAATTTTTGAAGGCTGAAAATGACAAAAAAAAATTGATTTGTTTCCATTTTTTGGATTTTCTCCCATTTAATCCAAAATGGCGATTTTACCCCTCAAAGGGTAAATCGTCTTTGATATTCCGATGAATTGTGGAAATTGCTTAGAATTTAGTGATGGGCCAGATAGGTGGCTAAACCTTATGTCTAAGATTTCCACATTTCATTCCCATTTTTAGAAAATGACGATTTTACCCCTTCGAATGGTAAATCGGTTTCTAAAATTCCAGAAAATCATGAAAATTGCAAGAAAAATAGGAAATGGGTCAATTGAGTGACCAAACCTATTTTTGACATTGTTTTACTCCGGATTCATTCCGAAATGACGATTTTTCCCTTTTTAGGCAAATCGTCCCTTTTGTCTCAAAATTACGACTTTACCCCTGATGGGTAAAATCATGTCTAAATCATTCCTAAGCTTGATTGATACTTATTTAGGCTAATAGAGCCTTATTAGGAGTATGTTGATTTGATGTGATTATTTTACATATTTGGATTCATTGATTTGCACATTTTATTATTGATTGTGATTGCTAGGATAGTCATTCCTATTTGCATGAATTCCTAGATTTAGGATTCGTACTCCACTCATCTGCATGAAATCTTAGGTAAGAAAATTCAGTCAACTTAGGTACCGAAATGGCGTCAACTCTGACAGTTGACGTAACTAAGTCCCCGAACCCATTTCTCTGGTTATCGCAGAATTGAATAGAAACTCCCGACTATTCAATAGGGTGGTCCAATCATACCCTCCAAAAAATGATTGGTGGCGACTCCATGGCATGCACACTTAGCACATGTCACCAGACCACACTGAAGGTCGACTACGCATACCTCCGTTGCGATTTGGGTAACGGGCCTTGGGAGAGGCCCGCGTCCGACCAGACTGGACGGCCCATTAGCCCTCGAGAGCCCACATGCAACCTCGAGAGGGTCGCGACAGACTGGCGACTCCGCTGGGGACCTTAGAGAACTTGAGCCGATTAAAAAGTTGATTGGTTTTTCTGACATGTTTTATGCAGATGCTCTTCAAGTTGAGGTACGTACTTTAACCCTTGAGGTGTTAAATGTTTTTGCAGATTGGAGAAATAAGGGGTGAAGTGTTCGTTAACTCTGTCTTATGCAGGTAGGAGTTTATGATGTATGATTGTGTGGATGTTTATATTGAAGCGGTGTTTGCTAAATGAAATGCATGTTTATTGCTTTAGCACGACACAATGAACACACACAACCGCGCCTAAAACCTCGGGCGCCCTCTTTAGGAAAACAATAGAAGGAATTGAAAATGGAATCTCCGTGAGGAAAAACACGGGGTAATCCATTTTTAATTCTGCTCATTTCGAACTATGGATTGGGTCCCAATGCAACGATAGTTGTGCAATGGAATCTACCCTTTCTAGAACTCGAAGTGGGAGCCTTGGCCTTAGGTTCCAAACCCTATTTTGATTCTTAGAAGTCAAACCTCACTGGTCTCATGCGCATGTATGTGAATGATTGGTACACCTCGAAACCAAAAGGTCATTCAGCGCCGCTTATGAATCAAAATCCAAAGACTTGTGTGAAGAATCAGTCGCGAGTTTAAACGAACCAGGATGGCATGGAAAAGCGCTGGACCACCCTGGAGAGTCAACTGATGAGGGCAAATGCCTTTTGACCGGGGCAGCCGGGTCAAGTGTAAAGACGTGTCGTTCCTAATTGATTTTCAATCAGATACCGGCATAATATTTCCTATCTTTTCCTCTCAGGTGAAAAACAGGTACAGAAGGAAAATCCATTTGTGGATAGACACGAGGGACATGTTTTACATGGCATACATTTGTCAAAAATGTCCTCATCCGATCACATGCAAGATGATCATGGAACGATGGTGAAACTGTAATCGTTCCAATAAGCCCTTCGAATATTATACCTGACGGGGACCTTTATGTCTTTTGTCTACAGGATAAGATGGTCAAAGACAAACGAAGGAAAATTTGTCTTTCCTATAAGACGGAAAGAAATGTGCCTTCAGCAGATGTCACCCATTGGGATTGCAATGACAAATTGAATCAAATTATGAAGAAGGAGCAACCTAATTAGGATTGGCTCTCCCTAAGTCGAAAAAGTTGTATCCGTTCCAAATCAGATTGACTGGTTCACGAGTTGATATGGTTTTTCATTCTTGCAGGTGATGACGAGAATGAATGGGACCACTGAAGAATTTCCACCGTCTTGGACGCCAGAAGTGACCAGAGCGGGGATAGTAAATCCGTAATCGTTTCAATTAAAGCTCCTTACGCGGTGATTGACTCTTTCACTCCTTTCATCGCGCAGGTTGTTGAAGTATTCAATCACGAGTAAACCCAAGCTTACTGATGTCAAATAGCCTGAATGCGTCAATGCGGCAGGATCAAATTGCCTACGACTAAATCAGCCAGCCCCAGACAAAGCATCCAGTGGCTGGGGACAAATCGCTCCGCTACCCGGAAAAGAGAAACATCAAATACTTCAAATGGCGACGATGATCGAGAGAATCACAAAACCGCCACACGACAAATCCCAAGACCGTCAAGCCATCTAGAGACGGATAAAAATAATTGAAGATTCTGACAATTGAGATAGAAGATCAGAATCGGCGAAACCCATGGGAGTGAGTTCTCCCATTTTCTTTGAAGAGGCCAAACCGGGGGCAAACTCCCATGATCCCCCATAAAGACGCATCGGACCAGGGGTATTAAATCCAGAGATAACAAACATCAACACAAGCCTTACCAAGGCAAAATACTTGAAGAACACCGTCCCTTCAAATGTTGGAAACCCCGAAGGGAGTATCTCTTTCCTGAAATTTCAAATGAAGTCAAAACCTACACATGTTTCTTCATGTGCAGTGCATGGACGTTGTCAAAATTGAATTGAAAATTGCCAACAAACACAGAAAGTGCTAAGGCATGTTGCCAGGACAAACGTCGCCCAACTGGGGCAGAACGGCCGTTAATCTCACGAACAACACCCATAAATACAGACGAGAGAAGACATTCCCAAAGTGGATGATGATTGCAGCAAAATGCAGGAATGAATTTAGCTGGGGCAGGCATGAAAAACCATGCCTAACTGGGGCAAGTGAATCATTTGTACGCCGGACGTTTCTTCTCTGGAAAAATCCAAGGACGCAATGACATAGTCGTCCGCATCAGAAGTAAACCCCAAGATACAAATTTGGGTGAACGGTAACTTTGTATCGTTCCAATTTGATCTCCAAAGATCCTACATGTAACATGAGTTTTTCCTCATTTAACAGGAAGGCGTTGGCGCCGAAAGCCACAAAAGAAAAGAACTCACTAATTGGGGAGCGAACAAAATTATCGGCCTTGGAAGTCATGCACTCCAAGAAATGGTTTTTGATTATAAGATCGAGTGGAGGGTAAAAAGTATCGCTTCCACACATCATGCTTTGACATGCATTCCGATAACAATTTCCTTTTTCCTTGAATAAAAGGGACTTTGAAGAATGGCGCTAGAATGTGCCCAAAAACACAAATGGATCTCCTCTGGGGCAAATCCTCGAGAATGATTCATCGCCAACCAAACGGAGGGATCGTGGCCACAATATAAATGGCCAATTTCTGCAAGCCGCGCGTTTGTGTTCAAATGAAAACGCCAAACAAGAACAAGGCGGTATCGTTCCAATTTGTCTTGAATTTTGGAACGCAAACTGACACTTATTGTTTGTTTTTTACAAGGGCTCGCCATCAAGGCAAAACGGGTATTCACATCCCATGTATTACCCGTTGGAATACATGACCAAGGGTAAATTGTATCGTTCTAATTTTTTGAAAAATTCGTGAACGTACAATAACATGTTTCTTCCGCATTTTCAGGGATCTCCAGCCGCGGGGGACAGGCAAGTATCCCTTTCCCCAATCCATTGAAGATGTTAAATAAAAAACAGAGAGAAAAAGAAAAGCTTTCAGAATCTAATGTCTATAAAAGACATAGAATTCAAACTTCATTGGCATTCATGTTTTAAAACAGGAGGTTGTCTGAATATGAATAAGAACATGCATGGTGCATCATAAAATCCCCTTGACGGGTAAAATTTTTGGAGAAAATGAAAGAGATTTTTTCCAATCAAAAGTTCAAAACTTTCAAAAGGACGTTTTCTCAAAAGACAAGAGGCAAAGCCTAGTCCAAACACGTCCTACACACACTGGAGAGAAGTGGAGCGGATTAGATAGCAAAATCTGGACCTACGGAAGTAGGGATTATTCGCAACAATTACATGGATTGGGATGACGGAGGCATTCGTTTCATATCCCCAAATACTACAGGTGACCATTGACAACCCCTTCGAACGGCGGTATTCATTCTCAACCCTGTCAAGAACCACCCCACATTGGGGCGGAATGGAGGTGAGTCCAGCAACATCAGGAGAAAATGGTTAGAAATTTTCTTGCTCGGACTAACATCAATCTTTGTGTGTTGTTTATATGGTAATCCAAATGCCATAGGATGATGAGAAGCATTCATTTCTCTATCCCACACACCATATCCTTTGCATAGCCAAGTTGAGCCCGCAAATTCATTTCATAAACCCATTGGTGATCATTGCAAGTTCCAAAACAAAGGCAAATCACTTCAGGAACAGAGAAGTTCAAGACTTAGGGTTTACGAAGAAACTACTAAGTTGATACTCAAGCATGCTAAGAGCCAAGTCATATATCTAGCACAATTGCCAAGCATCCCACTTGCGACAAGGGATTAAAGAAATCCCCAGCATCAAGAAAAAGCAAAGTGCCTGGTAAAAGCGAGGCCGATGCTCGGGTGAACAATTTGATCTATCCCTAAAGAAACTTGGTAGGGAAAAAAAGAGGAAATCCCTAAAGGAGTAGGATCAAAAGGGCTACTCCCCAAATGGTGTCAAGCGCGGAGCAAAGATATAGAGAGAATTATCGGTCTCTGAATGCGAAAAGAGACCATCTCTAAAGGATTTGTGCACCCCTCAAAAGCGGGCGCACACCTCAAAGACTGAAGATGCATAAAGACAGGTGACAAGTTTGCAATGATCACCAATGTCAATCCCCTCATAAATTCTGGGCCAAAAACAAGACTTTTTCGGTCCCCAATCCTGCCAACATCATAACCCTGAAACAGTCTTCTTTGACTAAGACACTTGGGTTAACATATAGCTTAGCTCGAAGAAGTACGAGCAAGACTATTTCTTTCTCATTTTGCAGGGTTCTCGACTTGTAAACCCGGAGCAAATGGTGAAGACTTTCATTCAATGACCTTGACTCAAAAGTGAGTCCCCCTTGAAGATCAATAACCAAGCCCGACATTACGGTCCCGTGGAAGACCTCCCGACCGATCAAAATGTATGCGCTGCGAATGAGCCTAAAACCTAGGCACAGGTTAGTAGAGAATTTAGTGCATCCCCTATAAAAATCACTATCTCAAAACAGGTGAGAAGACCTCATTGTCGAGAAATATTCCAATTGATGTTTTGAACAAACTCTCTTTGAAATTTTCAAACTGTTGATCCGGATTTTCCATGCAAGGAATTTGTGATCACATTTGCATGTTGCAAGAATGTTTTGGATAACCTCCAACATCAAAATGCACATTTCATGATTAAAACTTAAATCATACGGTTTCTTCAAATGGACAACCGTGGTCTTCCCAAAGATTACTAACGTTTTCTTGGTGAAGAAAAATCTTTTAGGTTCAAACTTCTGCAGGATTCTTGGAAACCCCAAATCCTAGAAAAACATTTGCTCCGTAGAGTGGAGCACACAGGTTTGAACTTTATGCAGGATACCTGGAGAACCCAGCTCCCAGAATGTCGCCTTAACAGACTCAAGTGAAGTTTTGTCAAAATAAAATCTTTCTCTGCTTCAAAACTGAATTCCCGATAAATTTCGAGATCTTTTAAAAGAAGGAGTGAGGATAGAACCTTTTAAAAAAAAATCAACCAATCCCAGTAGACGTGGAGAACCCTCGTCTCGGGACCCTTTTTCAAAATCAAGCGGCCCTATCAGACGTGGAGAACCCTCGTCTCGGGACCCTTTTCAAAATTTCAAGCAGTCTCATCGGACGTGGAGAACCCTCGTTATGAGACCCCTTTTTAAAAACCAAGCAGTCTCATTGGACGTGGAGAACCCTCGTCATGAGACCCCTTTTTAAAAATCAGGCAGTCTCATTGGACGTGGAGAACCCTCGTCATGAGACCCCTTTTCAAAATTCAGGCAGTCTCATCGGACGTGGAGAACCCTCGTCATGAGACCCCTTTTCAAAAATCAAGCAGTCCTAGCTTGACGTGGAGAACCCTCGTCCTAGGACCCCTTTTCAAAAATATCAAACAGTTTCATCGGACGTGGAGAACCCTCGTCATGAGACCCATTTTCAAAATTTAGGCAGTCTCATCGGACGTGGAGAACCCTCGTCATGAGACCCATTTTCAAAAATCAAGCAGTCCTAGCTTGACGTGGAGAACCCTCGTCCTAGGATCCCTTTTCAAAAATATCAAACAGTCTCATCGGACGTGGAGAACCCTCGTCATGAGACCCCTTTTCAAAGCAATCAAGGTAGATACCGCCTGAAGGGTCAAAACAAAGGTAGATACCGCCTGAAGGGTCAAAACAAAGGTAGAAACCGCCTAAAGGGTCAAACAAAGGTAGAAACCGCCTGAAGGGTCAAACAAAGGTAGAAACCGCCTAAAGGGTCAAAACAAAGGTAGAAACTGCCTAAAGGGTCAAATCAATGGTAGATACCGCCTGAAGGGTCAACTCATGGTAGAAACCGCCTGAAGGGTCAAATCAATGGTAGATACCGCCTGAAGGGTCAACACATGGTAGATACCGCCTGAAGGGTCAATCCAATAGTGAAAATCACTTAAATGGTCAACTCAATGGTCCAATCCACCATACGGATCAAAATCATTGGCAAATCTCAAATGGGACGCGTCTTCCTTAGATTCCTATCAGTTAGGAATCCCATTATGGTTTGACCTACCATACGGGTCAGAGCTTAACCTCTCTAGGATACTCTAGTAACGAGTTCCTAGAAATTCTCTTGAATCCATCAAACACCGCGAAAATCGTACAAACATCGAACAGGTAAGTGGCAGGTATGTCTCTCTATTATCTCACTCTCTCATGTCAAATGAATGTTTCCCCCTTCAAGAAAGAGCATACATGGACAAGCATGAAAATTGGATGTCATGACTCCTTTTCCTTTAGTTTCCCGAGTCGAGTCGATCAGGACTCAGGTGTCACCTTATCTTTGAGAGAAACCTCTAACGAGATTCCTCTCAAAGAGGGGCAGCTGTTGACACCTAAATTTTGATCAACTTTTATTTATTTTTATTTTTATTTTTATTTTTATTTTGAAAATTCAAAAAAAAAATTGAGAAAAATTGCAGAAAATTCCTAAAAAAATTCTAAAAATTTTTGAAGGCTGAAAATGACAAAAAAATTGATTTGTTTCCATTTTTTGGATTTTCTCCCATTTAATCCAAAATGGCGATTTTACCCCTCAAAGGGTAAATCGTCTTTGATATTCCGATGAATTGTGGAAATTGCTTAGAATTTAGTGATGGGCCAGATAGGTGGCTAAACCTTATGTCTAAGATTTCCACATTTCATTCCCATTTTTAGAAAATGACGATTTTACCCCTTCGAATGGTAAATCGGTTTCTAAAATTCCAAAAAATCATGAAAATTGCAAGAAAAATAGGAAATGGGTCAATTGAGTGACCAAACCTATTTTTGACATTGTTTTACTCCGGATTCATTCCGAAATGACGATTTTTCCCTTTTTAGGCAAATCGTCCCTTTTGTCTCAAAATTACGACTTTACCCCTGATGGGTAAAATCATGTCTAAATCATTCCTAAGCTTGATTGATACTTATTTAGGCTAATAGAGCCTTATTAGGAGTGTCATGTTGATTTGATGTGATTATTTTACATATTTGGATTCATTGATTTGCACATTTTATTATTGATTGTGATTGCTAGGATAATCATTCCTATTTGCATGAATTCCTAGATTTAGGATTCGTACTCCACTCATCTGCATGAAATCTTAGGTAAGAAAATTCAGTCAACTTAGGTACCGAAAGGGCGTCAACTCTGACAGTTGACGTAACTAAGTCCCCGAACCCATTTCTCTGGTTATCGCAGAATTGAATAGAAACTCCCGACTATTCAATAGGGTGGTCCAATCATACCCTCCAAAAAATGATTGGTGGCGACTCCATGGCATGCACACTTAGCACATGTCACCAGACCACACTGAAGGTCGACTACGCATACCTCCGTTGCGATTTGGGTAACGGGCCTTGGGAGAGGCCCGCGTCCGACCAGACTGGACGGCCCATTAGCCCTCGAGAGCCCACATGCAACCTCGAGAGGGTCGCGACAAGCGGTCAACAAAATGATCAATGAGACCATTTGGGCTGGTCGAGTAATGTCTTCGGAAGATGCATTTTATGCACTAAGGGATTCAATACCTGAAAAGTGGCATGGATTGATGAATCAGATTTGGTGGCTTAATGACATGTATACCTACAAGAAATTTGTGTTACATTTCATACACAAGTTTGTTAGGGTTGGGGCGACCAAGACATCATCACTAGGGATGAATGTATCGAGCAGACAGACTGCGACCTGGCTAAAGGCCAAGGGTCCTCAGAGGGGTTTTGCTAAGGCAGCAATATGGGCTCCTGAACTTGTTAAAAATCCCCCTAAAGAGCTTGAGGATTCCCTACCTCATATAAGGGAAATTACCTGGGTCAATCGTCAAACCTCAGAAAGGGTTGTAACACTTGATTTTCTTTAGATTTTTTTTTTATTTCTAAGTATGTATAGGCAAATTTTTAAGAATATGTTGTTATTGAATTCATGATTATTTGTTGTTGATAATGTGATATATATGTTATTGTATATATATAATTTAGTGGGAGTGTTCATAAGTTTTTTTAGTAACTGTATGATGAACACGTTTGAATGATTGTATTGATATATGTTTTAGATTAGAATATCTAGATGATGATGGGGAACTTAGTGAACCGTTGATTTTAGAATCTTTTCTGAAATAATATATCAATATAATCTAAATGCATAAATATAGTTGCATTTGTTGCATATAAATAGACTTAAAATTCGTGCAAATGTCTAATAATCAGATACCATGGCAACGGCTTCAAAGAACATTGTTGCTGAACTCAACAAGGGTGAGAAATTGAATGGAGAAAATTATGAAATCTGGAGTATGAAAATCCAATATGTGCTAGAGGAACTTGAGGCATTGGAAGCTCTTAACCTGATCATGGCTGAACCAGAGGATGGTAACACTGCACAGCATAGAAGGGACAAGGAAGCCTTCACTGCCTGGAAGAAAAAGAACTCAACTGCTCGCATTACGTTGCTGAGCAGTATGGATAATGACATCATGCGAGAGTTCAGGCAACACGAGAATGCTAAAGACATGTGGGACGCCTTGAAGGCTCGATTTGGACAAACTTCTGTCACTAAGCTGAGGCAGCTTACAATCAGGTTCGATACATATAAGATGCCACATGGGCAGAATATGAAACAACATCTGAGGAAGATGTCGAACATGATTAGCGAGCTGAAGGATGCTGGTCACACATTGTCTGATGAACAGCAAGTGCAGGCTGTGATCCGCTCTTTGCCTAACAATTGGGAACACATGAAGGTTAACTTGACCCATAATGTGAATGTCACGACCTTCGAAGATGCTATGCGACATCTTGAGCTGGAAGAGGACAGCCTTTTAGCGGCTAAAATACAAACTGATGTGTATTTTGCTGGTTCTAGCTCACATGGAGCTTCGGGCTCCAAGCGCAAGCACCCTGGTAGTTTCAAAAAGTGGAAAGGCAAAGGAGTGGAACCATCTGGAAAGAAACCGAAGTTTGAAAAGCATGGTAAAGGGAAGCATCCCGCGAAGAAAAACATTTCAAGGATGAAATGTTACAATTGTGGAAAGAAGGGTCACTTCGCTCGCGACTGTGGCGAGCCGAAGAAGGTAGAAACCCTTAACACATTTAAAAATACTTGTTATGTATCAAGTTCTGTATGTTTAACTGAATCTCATCCTTTGTGGACTGTAGACTCAGGTGCCACAGACCATGTAGCCAGAGATAGAAGTGCGTTTGTGGAATTTCGACGAATTCCAAGTGGAGTGAGATGGATCTATGTAGGAAATAATTCCAGAGTGGAAGTGAAAGGAATTGGCACTTGCCAACTGATCATGCGTGGTGGACGCACTTTATTCCTACACGATGTCTTGTATGCTCCTGAGATTCGTCGAAATCTTATCTCTGTGCTGGTTTTAATCAAACTTGGTTTTAGTATGAATTTTCATAGCAATAGAGTGGATTTGTTGTTAGATACAACTTATTATGGTTCTGGCTATTTCGTGGATGGTTTTGTTGTATTAGACATTGAACATACCAGTGTTAATGTATGTTATTCCCTATTTGCATCTTCCAATTCTAGTGAAAATGATGTGAATGTTTGGCATGCAAGGCTTGGTCATATTGGCCAACAACGAATGAATAGATTGGCCAAAGATGGCTTATTGGGCAATATTGAGAAAGTAGAATTGCCTGTATGTGAGCATTGCCTAGCTGGGAAAACCACGCGAAAGCCATTTGGAAAGGGCACTAGAGCTGAATTTCCTTTGCAATTAGTCCATACTGACATCTGTGGTCCAATGAATGTGAAAGCAAGGCACGGTGCTGTTTATTTCATCACATTTATTGACGATTATACTCGATATGGATATGTCTATCTGATTTCTCATAA
The DNA here is from genome assembly GCA_021437785.1 of Rhodomyrtus psidioides. Classification (NCBI taxonomy): domain Eukaryota; kingdom Viridiplantae; phylum Streptophyta; class Magnoliopsida; order Myrtales; family Myrtaceae; genus Rhodomyrtus; species Rhodomyrtus psidioides. The sequence goes on along the minus strand of JAILYB010000027.1, from coordinate 4,283,963 downwards.
ATCTGAAGCATTAAGTTGTTTCAAGAAATTTATGACCTTAGTGGAAAATCAGTTAGATAAGAAAATAAAAGCTTTAAGATCCGATCGAGGTCGAGAGTATTTATCTGATCAGTTTAGATACTTATGTGATGAAAAGGGAATAGATAGACAGTTATCCATTCCATACACTCCTCAACAAAATGGAGTAGCTGAAAGGAGAAACAGAACCTTATTAGAAATGGTTAGGTCCATGATGGCGCAAGCTAATTTACCAATCACTTTTTGGGGTGATGCTTTATTAACTGCTGCCTATGTGCTTAACCGAGTGCCTTCTAAATCAGTCTCTTCAACCCCATATGAGTTATGGACAGGTCGAAAACCTGATTTGAGCTTTCTTAAACCTTGGGGTTGTGCTGCCTATACTCATGAGTCCTCTCATAAATATGGAAAATTGGGACCAAGAGGTAGAAAGAGTATCTTCATAAGATACTCGGAACACTCTAAAGGATATGTGTTCATAGGTGAACAGGAAAGCGGAAGCGTGACTGAATTTGAATCAAGAGATGTCACATTCTTAGAGAATGATTTTCCAAGAAAGGGCGAAATAGGTGAAGATGGTTCCCTATTTGAGATCTTAGATCAGGATAATGGAACTGCGATATATAATGATCCAAGTGGGAGCAATGTGAGAAGTGGGGAATTTTGTACTAACCAGTCTCAATTGCAACCACTTGATGAATCAATACCGTTATCTGGTCCAAGTGGGGACATATTGGAGAATGAAGTACCTTTGGTGGTGCAATCTTCTCCACGGCGAACAAGTCGCAAAAGCATTCCTCGACGACGTTTTGAAATTGAAGGGGAAGCTTTTATGATCGCTCCACTAGAAGAGGATGAGCCAAGAAATATAAATGAGGCTCTATCTTGCCCTGATAAAGAAAAATGGATGAAAGCAATGGAAGAAGAAATGGAGTCAATGAGATCAAACCAAGTTTGGGAACTGGTTGATCTTCCGAAAGGACGAAGAGCCATTGGGAACAAATGGGTTCTCAAAATAAAGCGTAAGGCTGATGGTTCAATTGAAAGGCATAAGGCTCGCCTTGTCGCGAAAGGATACAACCAACAGGAAGGAATTGATTATGAGGAAACTTTTTCTCCTGTGGTTCGAATTACTTCTGTTCGCCTTATTCTGGCAATAGTGGCTAGTTTGGATCTAGAGTTACATCAAATGGATGTAAAGACTGTTTTCCTCAATGGGGAATTAGAAGAAGAAATTTATATGGAACAACCCGTTGGATTTGTTAAAGAAGGCCAAGAACAAAAGGTAAGTCGACTTCTGAGGTCGATATATGGCCTTAAGCAGTCTTCCAGACAATGGAATATACGCTTTCATAATGCCATAGTGGCATATGATTTTGAGATGATCGATGAAGATAATTGCGTGTATATCAAAAGATTCAAAGGTCACTTTGTGATTTTGTCATTATATGTTGATGACATACTGATTGCTGGAAGCAATATGGAGTTTGTCAAAACAGTCAAATGTTGGCTATCTTCAAATTTTGAAATGAAAGATATGGGCGAGGCTACGTACATTCTCGGAGTTAAGATTTCGAGAGATCGTTCGAAAAGGTTACTGTCTCTTTCGCAAGAGACTTATATTAATAAAGTCCTTGAACGATTTCGTATGCAAGATTGTAAACCCATTGATACTCCTATTGCAAAAGGTGAAGGACTGAGTCAAAGAATGTGTCCTAAGACTCCACAAGAGCAAGAACGTATGAAAAACGTTCCATATGCCAGTGCTATTGGAAGTCTCATGTATGCTATGATGTGTACAAGACCTGATATTTGTTACGCAGTTGGACTGGTCAGTAGATACCAATCCAATTCAGGTCAAGCACATTGGACTGCCGTTAAAAGAATCTTGAGGTATCTGAAAGCAACTGCCGATTACTCACTGAAGTACCAATGAAGTGATCTGCACCTTGAGGGCTACACCGATGCTGACTGGGGAGGAGATTTGGATGAGAGGAAATCCACTTCTGGAAATGTATTCTTACTGAATAATGGCGCCATATCGTGGAGCAGTAAGAAACAGCAGTGTATAGCGTTATCCACCATGGAAGCCGAGTTCGTGGCTTTATCAGCGGCAGTACAAGAAGGTGTTTGGCTTAGAAGATTTCTGGATCATTTGAGTGTTACTAGATATGCTGCAAACCCAGTGAAGGTTTATTGTGATAGTCAGGTAGCAATAGCTTACACTAAGGATCCTAAGTTCCATGGCAAGACCAAACACATAGACATTAAGTATAACTATGTCAAGGACATGGTGGCACGAAAGGAAGTAAACTTACAGTACATATCTACGCATAATGTGTTAGCAGATCCTATGACGAAGCCAATTCCTAGAGATGTCTTTTTCCGTCATATAAAGACTCTAGGACTGCGTAGAGATTGATGTACTAAATATTTGTATTTTCCCTTAACAATTAATAATTGATGATGTTGTTTGTCAATATGGAAGTCTATTTGATATTTATGCATGTTAATGCTTGCTGCATTATATTGAAAAAGGTATGTCGGACAGATGAGAGATTAGCCCACTCACACGGGTAATCGCCTCTGTTCACTATGTGATGAATAGAGATGAGGCAATTTTAAGCTTATTATCTAGGTGATAGTTGAGAGCTCAAGCTTAAAATATTTATGCCGCCTTAACAAAATATTAAGATGAGGACTTAAAATTTATAATGTCCGAAAATGAAATAGCCCACATATTTCATTTTACCTGTCTTTATTGCCAGATGAGAGTTCTGATGAAAATTCTTGGCTAGAGTTATTACGTGAACTCAAGTTAGACACTGAGTGTGTCAAAATAATCATCTGTACGATATTAAGTTGGAAAGACATACGCTCCATGGGGAAGGAGAAAATACCGTAATATGTATTTCATATTACGTATGCATAGTCGACCAATGAGAGTTGGCAAAAGTTATGATCTCAACTTTCTTAAGCCGTGTGAGACTCTCGAGGATAAAATTTCTCAATTTTTTTTTTAGTACCCTTATGACTTTTCGTTATTCTCGAGATTTCTATTTAGTGTTCGCTATCTTAGAGTGTTACCTATGGTCATGAAATTGATTCGATCTAAAGGGACATTTCTAGAAAAGCGAGCTGAACTGAAATTAAGAGGTTTGATGAAAGAGGAAGATTGATTTGGAATTCAAGTCACATTATGGATTATATTCACAGACCGGTCAATTATGGTTATTTAGTATAATCATAATTGTGAATATAATGTATCTAATTTTTAAATGAGATCTAGTGAGATGTATAAATGTGATTGATTGATCTAGTGTACCGCATACTAAAATCTATATTTTGAATATGTCCGATTTTAGAGCTGTCATGTACTCCCAACGGATGTATGACAACGAGCTCTCAGAATATGCTGGTCGCACGGGTTATTTGCCAATATGAACTTTGCGAAAATATTAAGAGTTGAATTTTGTCCTATGTGGACAAGTGGGAGTTGTTTGCCCTACATGGGCGAGTGGGAGATATTGGATAATGATGTGGGGTCCACGGGGGTTACGGTGTGCGCCCATTCGGGCAACCACACCCCCCTTGGCGGTTATCCATGATTAAACGTGAAGAATCACGTTGGTTGGATAGACGTAAAAAGACGACGTCTTCCTCTCATCTCATCAGTTGAACCCTCTCTGTCTGTCGCTCTCAGAATACTAAAAACTGAGAACGCTCCTCCATACCTCTGATCGCTCGTTGATTTGGGATTAACGCGAGAGGAACTCCAAGAACGCAAAGGGCATTTAATCTGTGACAATTAAGGTATGTCCTCGTGATATATTTTGACGATCAGTGATTCAAGTGTGACGATTGGGCATACTTCCGCAATTTATAGATTAGGGTTTTGTACCCAACACTTTGTATTCTCACTTGATAATCTGATTACATTCTTTACATGTATTTATAGTACAATGTATGAGCAATAAAAGGAAACTATCAAAGACACACTATTGATTGTAATCACAGATTGATTCAATCAATCAATCCTAATCCTAGATTGATTTGATTGCATCTTCGATATCCCCGGATATCTCCAACACTCCCCCTCAAGCTGGCGGCTTGTATATGTCCAAGACGCCTAGCTTGTATAGGAGATATGTGTGTTGTCTCTGACATAAGGGTTTCGTGAAAATATCCGCTGGCTGTTCCGAGGTTCCGATTCCCTTGTCTTAATTATCCCTTCTTGGATCTTGTCTCGAGTGAAGTGACAGTCAACTTCTATATGCTTTGTCTTTTCATGAACTATAGGATTTGTTGCAAGTTTGAGTGCTGCATCATTATCGCAAAACAATGCAGTTGGTCCTTTAACTCACACACCCAAGTCTAGAAGTAGTCCTCGCATCCAAACTATCTCACAAACGGTCTTGGCCATAGCGCGATATTCAGCTTCAGCCGATGACAATGATACAGTTGATTGCTTCTTCGTCTTCCATGAGAGCAACGATTTTCCAAATTTGATACAGAATCCCGTAATGGATCTTCTAGTCATAGGGCAGGTAGCATAGTCGGTGTCACAATAGGCTGTCATCTCCATGTTGCATTCTCGAGAGAGAAGTATTCCAAGTCCTGGACATTTCTTCAAATATTTCACGACTTTCAGTGCCGCATTCATATGAGATTGCTTCGGGTTATGCATAAACTGACTGAGTGTTTGCACTGCATAACATATGTCTGGTCTTGTCATAGTAAGGTAAATAAGCTTTCCTACAAGCCTCTGATAGCTCGATGGATCTTTGAGCAATGGGTCATCACTCTGAGACGATAATCCCGCATCATGATCAACTGTGGTTAATTTGGTATTCTGCTCGATAGGAATAGCTGCTGGCTTACATCCTGATAGACCTGCTTCTGATATAATCTCTAGGACAAATTTTCGTTGGCTAAGAGAGATTCCTTGGTATGATCGTGCAATCTCAATACCAAGAAAATATTTGGGAGGTCCCAGATCTTTAATATGAAAAGTAGAATGCAAATATTCTTTGAGATTCTTGATCGCAGATTCATCACTTCCCATAATGAGTATGTCATCAACATATATCATTAAATAGATAGATGACGCACCTTTTGTCCATGTGAAGAGTGCATAATCATGTCTGGACTGTTTAAAACCAGCAGCTGTGAGTGCAGTAGTAAACTTCGCGTACCACTGTCGAGAAGCCTGTTTAAGACCATAAAGGGATTTGCGGAGACGACATACTTTAGACTCCCCCTGTCTCCGTAAACCCTGTGGAAGATCCATGTAGATTTCTTCTTCCAGATCACCATGGAGAAAGGCGTTGTGAACATCCATCTGATGTAATTCCCAATCGCGAAAAACAGCAATGGATAGAAAAGATCGAACTGTGACTTCTTTTGCCACTGGAGAAAAAGTTTCATGATAATCGAATCCCTCTCGTTGCGTGAAACCCTTGGCCACTAAACGAGCTTTATATCTTTCAACGGATCCATCTGCCCTATACTTGATTTTGTACACCCATTTACAACCAATTGGTTTGCGATGAGGAGGTAGGGGTACAATATCCCAAGTTTGGTTTTTCATTAATGCATGCAATTCTTCTTCCATGGCTGCCTGCCATCTTGGATGAATGACGGCTTCATTATAAGATGACGGTTCTCGTTCCTCGGAGATACGGCTGATGCAACACATATGTTCCGATGATAGTCGATTTAAGGAAACATATGAGGATACGGGATAGTGAGTACCTGATGAATTGGAAGTAGCGCAGATATAATCCTTAGTCCATGTGGGTGGATGAGTAGCACGGCCTGAACGTCGAGGTTGAACATTTTGTGTAGGAATAACATGTAAAGAATCTTCAACACTATTTTCTCGAGGGGATAATGTCGAAGGAGAAACGAGGTTCTCTTCATGTGATACTTCAAGGTGCTCATTTGAATAATCCACTGATGGTGAAGAAACCTCCATTGTCTCCGTCACTGGAGGAGATATTGGATGTTTAGGATGTGCAACAAATAGGAATTGTTGATCTTGAGACAAATCCTCTTCAGATAAAAACCGACGATTATTAGTCGAGGACCCTGAATATTCAGTCGAGGTTGCTGCATCTTGAAAGGGAAATATATTTTCATGAAATATAACATCCCTGCTTACGAAAAAATTTCCTGTGGATAGCTCAAAGACATGATAACCTTTCTGAAGAGTCGGATAGCCCATGAAGATGCATCGACGGGCACGAGGACCCATTTTATCCCGAGGACCCACAGTAGTAACATAGCATAAGCAACCAAATACTCTCAAATGATGAATTTCAGGTTTCTTCCCAAAAAGTAATTCGAAAGGAGTTCGTCCATCAAGAATCCGAGTCGGCATGCGATTGATTAGGTAAGCTGCCGTGACCACACAATCTCCCCAAAAATTTTCAGGAATGAAAGCTTGGAACTTAAGGGCACGTGCAACTTCTAAGAGGCGACGATGTTTACGTTCAACAACCCCATTTTGTTGTGGACTGTAAGTGCACGAACGCTCGTGGAGAATTCCATGGGAAGAGAAAAGGGACGCACATTCATTATTGAGGAATTCTCTTCCATTGTCAGTGCGAATGCGTTGAACAGAAGTTCCAAACTGGTTTTTTAATAGGGAGAGAAAAGTTTTCAGTCGGGAAGGAACTTGACTTTTGGATTGCATGAGGAAAACCCATGTCGCACGAGAAAAATCATCCACAATGGTAAGAAAGAAACGAGATCCATCTCGATGTGGGGTGTGATAAGGTCCCCAGACATCAATATGAATTAGTGAAAAAATTTTGTTTGCTCGTGATTTGCTGATGGGAAAAGGCGCACGTGATTGTTTTGCCAAGGGACAAACTTGACATTGAGGGTATGGAAAAGAAGCACTATGACCCAGCCGTTTATGAGAAATGATTACTTTATCATTGGCAATAACATTACACAATGATTCTTTATTCATAAGAATGCATGACAAATCATGATTTTTGGGAAGGCTGATCCAAAAATATAGTCCTTGTGAAATACTACCCAAGCCCATCAGTTTGCCAGTCGAAAGGGCCTGAAAGAAACAATTGTCAGAATTAAAAAGGACACGGCAAGAATTGTCCTTGCAGACTTTGGCAACAGAAATGAGATTGAATTGAAATTGAGGAACATAGAGGACATTTTTAAGAGTGATGGAAGGGGTAAGATTGACTGTGCCAATATTTGTGACATAGGTGATATTCCCATTTGGAAGACGAACTGAAATAGGTGAGTCCAGATTTTCATGGACTTCGGAAAAAAAACTTTTGTCACAGATGATGTGGTCACTAGCACCTGAATCAATTATCCATGCATTGCAGGAAATAGAGTTTATCAAGCAATAGGAAGTACCTGAAAAACTCCCACTTTTCTCGGAAACATCAAACTGCCTCAAGGCCTTCATGAGTTGTTGATATTGGTCATTAGTGATTGCGTGATTGCCTCTGTCAATATTTTGCCCTGTTACTTGATAAGCCGAGAATTCTTTTTCTTTCTTTCCCTTTTCTCCAGGCTTCCCATGCAATTTCCAGCAAGTATCTATTGTATGGTGCGGACGCTTACAATAATCACAGTATAATTTACCTTTCCCTTTTTGATTTTGTCCATTTCCTCTCTGAAATGATGTAGTAGAAGATGAACCACTTGTTTTAAAAAAGGGCGCTGACACAACCTCATAGGAGGCATTGGATCCGGGCGCTAGAAATGATGATCGTGAGCCGTCCGATCGTGCCTTTGAATCATGGCCATCCATCCCTTTAATGGTCTTCTGTTCATCTCTATCAGTGAGACCTAACGCTGCAAGTGGTCTCCAAGTTTCAGTATAAGTCCTCTCGGCTAACCCTTTCTGTTGAGGTTTTGCTTGAGTCGCGAGGAGGACTGTTTCTCCAACTTTGACATACTCCGACGAGGCAAGGCGCTGGCTCTCTTCTTGGATAGCAAGTTGGTAGATTCGACCAAGTGATGGTACGGGTTCCATTGCCAAGATCTGAGAGCGAAAAGAAAGGTAAGTCTCATTCAGAATTAATAGAAACCGGGTCACTTTTTCCCTCTCTCGTATGGCTCGGTACTGCTGCAAAGTAGCATCCGGTCCCTCGAGCTTTTCTTCAGCTGCTTCTAGCTCATTCCAGAGTGCTGAAAGCTTGTTGAAACAAGTAGCCACAGTCATGTTTCCTTGCTTCAATTCGGTTAGTGCCTGCACGAGAGAAATTTTTTTTGCACGATCTAATTTGCCGTACATTTCTTTAATATTTCCCACATGATTTTTGAATCTTCTGTTGGAGGAAGCCCGGCCGCGACATCTGGGGAGATACAGTTTCCAATCCAGGTACGGACAAGTTGATTGCACTTCCTCCAGTGTCGTGCCAGGCGCTCATCGGAGGGAATCGGAACGGTTCCATCAAGGAAACCGTCCTTATCTTTCGTTACCAAAGCTCGTCGGAACTCTTGGGACCATCGAGAGTAGTTTTCGGGGCCGGATAGTTGCTGGGTAATGAGTCGCAGCTCCGGACCATCAGCGGTGGAAATATATAGCGGATCACCAGGCTCCGGGCGACCAATGGTAGGAAAGGGAAACGGCATGAAACCAGGTTGAGGAATCGGATAAGGATTCGTACCCATACCTGAGATCCCCGGTTGTGATGCTTGACCCGAATAATGCATTCCGGGTCCAGGAGTTGAGTTTGTCCCAATATTAGACGGTGGGATCCCTTGAGTGGGTTCTCCATGGCCTTGATTCGCTGGACCTTGGTGATTCCACCATGGATTCTGCCCATACCAAATTGGGTTGAATGGACCATGAATAGGCAACCACTGGACAGGTTGGTCCGGAATGGTTTGCACTTGGTTGGACTGGATGTGTATACTAGATTCCTGACCTGGAATAACTTCGGAAGGATTCTCGGACGTTGGCTCCATATGTGAAGCAGAATGAAGTGTGCCCTCCAGATTGTCTGCTGGAGTTTGATTTTCCTCAGAACTTGATGAGTTGTTCTTTGGCATGGTATCGGCAAGAAAGGGCTTTCTTTTCTACAACTTGCTAAAAAATTTGATTCCTACGCCAGAGTACTACCTGTTTTGCAGATCAATTTTTTTGTTTGCAATAACGGGGCTAGAAAAAGATGGGAGGCAATCAAGGAAAGGGTTTGCGGAAGCTATACCAGAATCGAGTGCTCTGATACCATGATACAAAGTGTGAAAGAAGCAAATTGAAGAAGAAGAGAATTTCTTTGTATTCTCACTTGATAATCTGATTACATTCTTTACATGCATTTATAGTACAATGTATGAGCAATAAAAGGAAACTATCAAAGACACACTATTGATTGTAATCACAGATTGATTCAATCAATCAATCCTAATCCTAGATTGATTTGATTGCATCTTCGATATCCCCGGATATCTCCAACAATTTCCCTCACTTGCAGACCAGTGTGACTTCTTTTAAACTCACACATGGACCTTGGAGCCAAGAAGATCATCAACCATAATCTTCAATTCCTATGTAGTGGTCGACAATAATATCTACTAATAAGTAGCATAAGCTATTGCCAATCTCGTAACTAACACAATGACATGTACCCATCAATTTTGGTATACTGGTCTTGTCTCCTCCACAGCCACCTGTAGATTTATCTGGCTAGGGAACAACTTTCAGTAAACAGCAGACTTATTTGCACGTTACTAGATAATGTTTCGGGACGTCGGAAGGCGACACTTGATGCTTCCCGGTCGCTTTGAGAGGATGGAGCACAGGGCAAGGATTTACCCCAAACACAAGCGTACCAAGTTTTCAACGATGCCCAAGTGATGTCAGAATGCTTCCCGCAATTTTGTTTATCGAGACCAATGATTACCACATTACTCCGAGGCCTCCCAAGTATAGGGACTCTGTCGCCAGTGTCCGGCTCATGTTTTATACATACGGATGCGGTTAAGACAAGTTTAAGTGTGGGGCAATTATCGTGTTTGCAAACAAGCCTGGTTCACGTGCTCGCACGACTCGTGCGAGAACACGGGCGAACATGATCCGTGTAATGTGCAACCAACATCGATTCCGATTCTTCAAGTCGGTCCCTGAAACTGTGGTAATTCCCGCTATCCTCATCGGCCAAAATCATACGTTCAGTATTGTGCTTGTTCACTCCGATCGTGAACCTGTTCCGCTTGGCATTTGGGTGTGGTCCTATAGCAGCATCTAGTGCCCTTCGGCCACGCCATAGATTGATTCTCATTGCCGTCGGTTGCCTTTGTCAAAACATTCCCGTCCAGCGCTTGTGATTCATGTCTGGAACGATCGAGTAATTTTCGTAAGCATATAGGTTCTCAAGAAACAGGACATACAAAATATTTTGAAGGCGTAAAACTGATGTCTACTCACCTTGGTGATCTGACCATTAAATCAAAACTATTCACCATAGTCTATAATAAAAACTAGGGCCATGCATGGTTTCGTAAGGCATTAATAAAGTGAAATAAGGAGCCAAACATCGGAAATAGAGAAAATTACCAAAAAACTCATAAATTTATTGTAATTGTGTCAATTTATTCCCATTTTTTTGCCGATTCAGTCCTAAATATTTTACAATTGTGTCAATTCAGTTCATCCGGTCAATTTTGGCCAATTGGCACTGACATGGATGTTCGCCGGCACCGGCCATCCAGAGACATAATATTTTTTTAAAAATTTTGATTTTTCCCTTTTTTTCTTCTTCCTTTTTATTTTCTTTTTCTTCACTGCGACAGCAACCTCGCCCAAAAAAAAGAAAGAAAGAAAGAAAAAGGAAAAAAAGGAAAAAGAGAATAAAAAATTAAAAAAATAATAAAAAGTTATTTCGCCGAGTGAATTAAATTGATATGGTTGCAGATAGTTTAGGTGTGAACCAAAAAAATATTTTATGATTGAATTGACATAATTATAATAGATTTAGGATTTTTTTCGTTATTCTTCCCGAACTAACCGTCCACATTATACCCAAATGGGAGCATAGCGTTGATTTATGTCTGGCGATTTATGAGGGTGACAGCAAAACCGAAAGGCTGTTTGGTATCAGAGTCCGTCCATGGAACAAACTCAAAACTGCGGCCTTAGAAATCCGACATGCTTGCCATTGAACTTTAGTTATGTGGGATCTATTTGTTTCGCGGAAATGAACGACTTAAAAAATAAAATTTCTATAAAATATTGGTTACATCGCTTGGATAATTAGATAACAAAAATATTTTCATTATCGAAAGTAAGTTATGCCTAAACATTTTTGCGAAAAATGAAAGTATTATTTCATTCAATTTTGTAAGTAATACGAGCAATCGTTGAAAAAAAAAATATTTTTCAGAATGTGAGTTTTCTACGAAAGAGAAGGACCGTAGATAGCTAAGGACAGCCATTGAGAATCTTCTAAGAACTGTCACAGAGGCCCAACAAGATTATAGTGAGACTTGAGATAAAGGGAGAAATGTTCAACGTTTATGCAAACTGCCAATAAGGATTACAAGAACGTGGGCTGTTTCCCGAATATATAAATGATTTTAAAAGTATTTTCATAAAAATAATTATTTTTTTCGCTTACAAAAATAAATACAACGAATAAAATTTTCATTGCAAACTAAAATATTTAGACAAAAATTGTTACCGCTAACAATTTTTTTTTTACTAAGTAACTACTGCAAGCGATAAAAACGTTTAGTTTTAGAAAAATAATTTTTAAATTATTTATTTTTAGCGGGATAAACGGAACCTAAAGTGAATCTAGAAAAGAAATGGCCACGCAGACTAAACATGAGAAAAATATCACTCAATGGACTTGTGTTGTGCCCCGTTTGAAGAATGTATTATGAGTGTGGATAATAGTACTACAAGACACTTATATATTGAAAAAGTAAATATGACACCATCTATGACCCCGAAAATAAACATAAATAGAAAATTCACTTGCATAATGAACCAAAAGTAAAAATTTGGGGGCATCAAATTTTAAACAAAGTTTAAGTTCTACAAAGTTTTAAATTGTGTTCGTCAAAATCAACTTAATAAAACACTTCTTCAGATCCTAGTCATAACTTCCCGTGGTTTGGCCTAAAGATGTTACAACTCAACGACAACTGTTCAACGCGTGGTGAGACTTGAGATAAAGAGAGAAATAGATGAGAAGCCAAAAGTGAATCTTCCATTAGAACTGTCACAGATGCCCAACAAAATTATTTAGAGGGCACCTTCATCACATGATGACATTGAAAAACATATTTTCTTAGACATTCAGACAATCAAGAGTTATTCGATGCAGAACTAACGGGAAAAATTATCTAAAAACTCTTAGACCTATTGCATTTTTATTAATTCAGTCGTAAACCTTTTAAACCATTTTCAATTGAGTCTATCTGACAAATTTTGACCGGAAATTGCTTATGTGGATGGCTAGTGCTACATGGATAATTTTTAATAATATTTTTAGATTTTTCAAAATTTGTACTTTTTATTATCTCTTTTTTCCTTTTTTTTTATTTTCTTGGTTTTTATTTTTCTCAACGGCCGATGAGGCATCATCTTTCGCTGCAGCCCTTGCTAGTGGTTGACGAGGGCTAGGTGACCCTTACCCTATGGCCGACCAGGACCCGACGACCCACCCTCGTTGGCTACTGATGAAAAAAAAAGAAAAAAAAAGAAATAACAATTTTGAAAAAAAAATTATTAAAAACTATCATTATCGGTATTTTTCGACTAAAATTGATCAAATAGACTCAATTGGCAAAAAGTAAAATGGTTAGGACTCATTGGCAAACATAAAAGTTTCTAGACTGAATTGGCAAAAGTGTAATATGTCTAGAATTTTTTGGATAATTTTTCCGAATATTAACAATGCTCAAACTAAATATTTGTACCTAAAAGGATCCTTCCAGACATGATTACAATAATTATTTTTTTTTAAAGGAAAACAGAACTTGATAAAACCTACCAAAATAAGATAAAAAAAAGTTTCCCCTTTTTAACATAAGCAATCAGCGATATTTGACCTGAATTTTGAGGGACTTATCATTGCCAAATTATATTTTACAAAAAAAAAAAAAAAAAAAGCTTTCCAATTTTCAGCCCAAATTGGTTGGGCAGACTCAATTGGCAAAATTAAAAGGTTTAGAATGCAATTGATAAGAGTACAAATTGAAAGGTTTATAACTTAATTATTTAGGATTTTTTAGACACTTTTCCCCTCCTAATTGTTCACTTATGATACTGATACTGAAATATCCTATTACTCATGTACTCTTCATTATTGAAAATACAAAAATTACACGATTCTCTTCTCCGTTTTATTCTAATCTAAAGCACTTACCACAAACATATGTGAAGATGAGATGCATGAACTAACGGTCCGCATGAAACCGAAATGGGGCGATAACGTGCGATCTCTATTCTAGCTGAACACTTGACGATACGACGGAGACATCAAAATCAAAGGCTGTTTGGCATCAGAGTTCGTCCATGAAAGAAACTCAAATCTGCCAATTTGGAATTCCGGCGTTCTTGTCATTCGACTTTCGTCAGTAGACGCCTAACGACAGCCGTCGTCGCCCGGCAAAATCGAGAGGCCATTAGTGTCACCAAGGTTGCTGACTTGACATCAACAAGACTCGAGCATGTGACATTCCTCTTATCCGTCGATGACTTTTCGTCGTCCAGCCGATATAATCGGAGCACGAGTAAAATCAGGCAAAACACTCCTTGCAAAATATACACAACTGTGAAACGAAACTTGGGAATACCAATATCTTTGGTTATGCTATGGATGTTATGATATGTTGAAAAGAAATCTTCGGAATCTCATTTGATACACAAGTAAGGCACATAGGCGGACACGTATATGTTTGTGTAAAGAATAATATATACTGGCGATGTATCTTACAGGAATTTACAAAGTTCATGTTCTTCCCCAGCTTGGAGCATACGTGTATAGCTCTAATAAGCGGTACCTACATGAGAATCGTTGGCTGGTAATAATGAAATCATACCGCATATGAATGCCAATTAAATCCTAATCTTATTAATTTTACTAATGTAGTCCTGAATCTTTGCCTGAAATTTCAATGTAATCCTTCCGATTAACTACTGCCGAAAATTGCTAATGTGTCTATCCATGTGGTCATTTCGAATAAAGTTATCCACGTGACGATAGGATGGCTGGCGATGATTGGACGCTGCTGCATCAGCAATTTCCGGCGGCAGTTGGCCGAAAGGACTACATTGTAATTTCACGTAAATGTTTATGACTATATTGACAAAAATGAAAAGTTTAAAACTAAATTAATACATCCGCAATAAGTTTAGTTCTGGATTGATAACGATGCCAACTCATTTAAGTGATGGGACGATATGGAGCGATTCCATGTTCTCGTTTTTCAATCACTTGGTATAGAGTCGGTTGGAAATGCTACTAATTGATTTTTTTTTTTTTTGGTACTTTGAAGATCTTAATTCCCACACATGAAGTCTCTTCTCATACTAATTAATTGCTCAGCTCTGATTGGAGAACTTTTTCCCTTCGCAGTTTTCGTTTTTTGGTGGAAAGTCTTGTTCACATTGAGATTTAGAATCCCAGGAGGGCTTGAGAATATTGCTTTCAACTTTGCAAGAGTTGAATACATTGCTGTTGAAACGGGGCTTGTGTTGCTGAGTTTCAAACTTTGCTGAAGTGATCTGATTCTGATCGTGGCCCATTCACCCGTGGGGATGTTCTCCATAAGCTCACTCTTCATGTGTTGGAATGGAGGCGTACTGCTTCTTTCAAGGTTGTAGACTTAATTTGCTATGCTCAGGAAGCACCACGACCCAAATCACGATCTGTCTGGAACGTTTTACAAAATGTGATTTGTACTATGATCTTTTTCCCTTTTCTTTCGGTTGGTTGGTGATCTTATTTCTAGGATTCCTTTTATGGTCTTGTGGAGGAAAAAATGGAATTGCACAACCTTCGAGTCAATTGTAATCTAACAAGGTCAATATCTGGATATAAGCCTGTAATAGCAGGAAAAAAGAGGGAAAAATAAGAAGAAGGAGAAGAAGACGACTCGGGTTTCGGCTCAACCCGATCCGACCCGACCTTAAATTATGTCAATCAATTTTTCTGAAAGCAGAAACTAGTTGATCTCGGTGCACTGAGGAGCTAATGTTGACTTTTCTTTGGCATCTTCAAGGGCGCCTCACTATAGTTTGCCCATTCCCAACCTCCTAGCAGATCTGAACAAAAGCTTAAACCTCTAAAAATTCATAAATCTTCAGGAGCCTCACTATAGCTGCGCCTTCCCGCCTTTTTATTTCCTTTTTAGCAGTAGCTTGGTTTCCCCAATAAAGATGAAAATGTTAACGAGAAATCTCTAATTCATAGGCGAACACCTTGTTGAATACTGCAAAAAAAAAAAAGGGCATAGAATCCCATTTCGGAATACTTATTAGGTTGTCGTGACAATTTCAGAAGATGTATCAACCTCATATCATAGTAATTGATGGACGAACCTGTCTTTATACATCACATGGATCCCACCGTATGGCCTCATTGCTATAGCTTGCGTAACGGAAAAATAATCTCTCAAGAAATGTACCACTCCTCCATCTGCTCCGTTTGATTAGCTATGGCCTAAAAAATTCGAAAAAAGGACCATCAATGCACTCATTCTCTAATCTCTGTCAGCACAAATGTTCAAAACTAAGCAAAATTAATCCTATTCAACCACCAATTAACCCACAACATACGACCATTCCCATTAGACCGAGCGCCAAAAAAACACCGAGATAGGCTTAAGTATACCCCCAACTGTCATAAATTGTATACGGTGCTCACTTTAGTGCCAAAATTTTCAAATCGATCACTTTAGTACTAAATTTTTGTAACTTCAATCACTTAAGTACCAACTTTTTTTTAAAAACGATCACTTTAATGTCAACTCCGATTTAAGCTGACGTGACTCGCAGAAAATCAGACACGTGTATTTTTTATTATTATTTGAGCTGATGTGGCTCATCAGACTTGACACTGAAGTGATCGCTTTTAAAAGAAGTTGGCACTTAAATAATCGAAGTTATAAAAACTTAGCACGAAAGTGATTGATTTGAAATTTTTGGCATTGAAGTAATTAAAGTTACAAAAACTTAACCGATTTGAAAGTGGGCGTCGCACAGAACTTATCGCACCTGTGGTGTCCCGAGATAGGCTGACAACTCCATCAAAACCGACCTGAGCTAGGAGGACCTCGGCGTCGGAGAAATCCCCTTTCCAGCTCGCTCTCGGGTCTCTTCCTCAGTGCGATTGTTCCATTTTCTTCTGCGCTAGGTACTCCCTCTGTCCCTCTCGATGCTCGTTGAATTTTCTTCTGCGCTGCGTGCGTGGGTTGCGATTGCTACGTGGATTGCGTGCAGTTGTCAAGGTCAGGGGAACTGGAGACGTGGTTCAGTTTCTGGCGAAATTTCTATCGTTGGTGGAGAGAATGAAATTGGTGAGAATGTGTTAATCTTTGAAGTGTGCGTGACATCCTATAGAGAATCAAACCAATTTGATTCGAATAATCATAAAAATGATAGTTAATCATGTATACTTCACACGAGCCATTTCCAGCCCACATTGGTTCAATGGGTGTTCCTGGTCATTGCGTCTACCAGGTACGAGTATTCTCAATCTAACATGCCCAATCGAGTCTGAGAAATGTGGTTGAGGCTCATGTGAAGTTCGTCTCTGGTTAGAGCTTGATCAATGTTTCAAATACATATTGATGCAGCAGTGATGACCTGATGGTGATTCTTTGCCTTGCATGTCAGTAGAAGTTCATTAATCAAAGTTCATGCCACCTATTCGATGAAATGTCTGAGTAAAATCAGAATGCATGTTCTCTGAGGGAAACAAGTTCAGTAGCCATGTCGTTCAGTGTTTTACTTCTCGCAATATGAGAGTCACATCTTCATGTATGTATTTGTCCTTTTTCATGATTAAACCGAAAGCCGTATCTTGTAAACCCAGCTATAACCTGACTCGTCAAAACCATAGTACTTCCAGTTATGCATGAATCGATTCATTTAGATTCAAGCTCTTAATCAATTGGCAAATGACAGCCTTCTTTATATATACTGCTTTTCATGGTGTAATATTAACATTATCAGAACTGATTTTCTATCTCCCTTGTTGAATTTTGCTTCAAATCCATTTGAGAAAATTTAGCATGTCGAGAAACTGGGCAGATCTCCCACAAGAGTTGTTGCAACTATGCTTGCGATGCCTTTGTCTGAAGAATTTATCGGTGTTCCGAGCAGTGTGCTCCTCGTGGCAATCTGCTGCCATCAAAGAGAGGAGTGACGTCCCATGTTTGATGCTCGCAGACGAAAAGGGAATGAGGTGGCGTGAGTTTTTCTGCCTCCAATGTCAGCAGGTTCACAAAAAGCTCCTGCCGGAAATGATGGCCAACAAATATTTCTCTTCGCGAGGTTGGGTGTTGACTACCAGCAGAGACTGGGAATTCCACATGCTAAAGAATCCCATGTCGCGTTACAACCATATTATTAAGCTTCCCAATTGGAATAAGTTCCCCGACATCTATGATTTGCCACCCTTTTTTGTTGACTTCATCATTAAATTCGTCCTATCTGATAGCCCTACTACAGCTCAGGATTACAAGGTCATGGTCATCTATGACCGTGGATCGTTAGGGATTTGGAAACCTGGCGAGGAGGAGTGGACGGTAGTGACCTCCCCCAACGATGACTGTTGCGACGTCATATATTATAAGGGGTGCTTTGTTGCTGCTGATTATGAGGGTAGGATATTGCGGTGCAATGTGGATGGGCCAACTCCTTTTGAGGCTCAAGTTGTTTTCGAGATGCCACAAGGACTCCTAGAACCTTCGGGTCTATTTGAATTGTATTTAGTGCAATCAACGACAGGATCTCTGTTGTTTGTGTCACAGTGGGAAGATTTCTTGGATTTCAGCATGAGTGGACGAAGGCCTACCAAATCCTATCGATTTGATGTTTTCGAGATTGACCTGGATACTCAAATGTGCACAGAAGTTATGAGTTTGGAGAACATGTCCCTCTTCTTGGGCTTCAATTCTTCCTTCTCTTTGGCGGTCGATGAAGATCACGTCATTAAGCCGAATTGTATTTATTTCACTGGGGATTATCTTATTACTGAAGATGGAGGAGACACAAATATGGGAATATACCACCTCGAAAATGGTATGATCGAGCTGTATGTCAAGGGGAAATTGTCTCCTCTACTTTGGATCGAACCAAGTTTTTAAGCCATAGCTGTTTGGCTTGTTATTATTGATATGGTGAGCATATTAGTGGAATGTTATGCACTAGATATGGTTGGTATAAATAGTTAGCAATTCATTTTAAAAGCATGAAATTGTTATGTCATTGCAAATGAAATTGTACTGAAATCTGAATGTGCGCTTTCGATGCTTGGTGTTTGCCTTGAGGGTCATTAATTGTTAAGTGTAGACAAATTCTCTCATGGGTACTCGCTGATTGATGATAGAAATAGAGGAATTGAGATACCCCTCATTTGCTTATTTGAATTGCGTGGTGTTTGCTCTTTTTTTTCCAAAAAGAAAGAGATAAGTATCAAACAGGGATTTATGTATCAGATTGTTTGGTTTTGCTTGATGAATATGCTTATGCAGTGACCTTGCGGGCTCAGTGTTAGTTTCAATTAAGGACAATGCTTCCTCTGTCATATGATGCATGAATCGTGTAAATTTTTTGAAAATTTTGCGCTGACTTCCCTACTTGCTGATATTGCGCTGAACATCCAAGAAACATGTCTTTTCCACAGTGGATGTTTATTCATTCGATGTCTTTGTAGTTGTTGGTTGGCCGTACGAGGTGTTTAACCATGACTATTATCTTTTAAAGTTTATGTCAGGACAATTGCAAATGTGTTGTTATTACATCAAATGAAAATACCCACCTTTTGTGGGCGTGTGATATTTAGGAGCTTTTGCTTTTCTGTCCACAGACATTTTAACAGTGTCTGCCCACTAGAAAAGGCTAAATTACTCGTCTAGACAAGCCTTATATAAATATATGCAATCAAAGCTGTAGAATGTGTAACTGTGATTCTGTGACAAAAGGGCCGCTCTGTCAGTGTATTCTACCTTAAATATTTTCATTTATTCATAGAAAGTAAGTTGAGTTGTTTTCCCTCATTTGAGTATCCTATTGGATGATATTCTTAAGTTGGATATTTTTGTTTTAATGATCTTTTGGACATGGATAAAAAGCGCAACATGATTATCAAGGGGACACTGGGACTTGTACGGAGCATCTAAGAGCTGCACTGGTAAAGGAAGTTTTTAAGATTGAGGTAATTCTCTCAGTTTTCTCATACCAAGATTTTTCATATCAATGGAATCGACAAAGAGGAAAAACTCAATGTTTCGTGCATCTAAAAGGGTAAGAAATTATACCAATTGGCAACTTGAGTTTTCAAACCAGCAATGCATGGAACCACTCATCACAAAAGGAAGTACGTAACTGTGCATTGCAACTTCATTATTCGGCATTTCTCTACAATTTCCTCATTTCTGCATTGTTAGTTTGCATGAAGTAGACTTTGCTGTTGCACTAGAGGTATGTAGTGAAACTACCACTGTTCAAACGGCTATAAAGTCTCTAATCACTGAAATTACCATTGAAATGATCACCAGCTGTTTGATGAAATTACTCTGATGAGTGATGATGGAGCTGGGTTTTTATTGTTTCTTTGGTGTTGCTAAGTGATCGGACAATACGGAATGGTTCCACATTCTGGTTTTTGAATCACTTGGTATAGAGTTGTTTGGAAATGCTACTAATTGGTCGTTTGCTTGGGCAGGGCACTTTTCTTTTGAGGAACCCATTCTGGAATTTTTTTGTACTTTGAAGGTCTCAAGTCCCAAATGTGAAGTCTCTTCTCATACTGATTGATTGCTCAACGCTGATTGGAAAATTTTGTCCTTTTGCCTTTGTTTTTTTTGGGGTGGGGGTGGAAAGTTGTGTTCACTTTGAAAGTTACAATTTCAGGAGGGCTTGAGAATATTACTTTCACTTTTGCAAGAATTGAATACATTACTATCGAAATAGGGGAGAAACGTGGCTTGTGTTGCCGAATTTCAAATGTGCTGAAGTGATCTAATTCAGATCGTCGCCCATTCACCCGTGGGGACTTCTCCAGTTCTCTCTAAGCTGACTCTTCGTGTGTGGAATGGAGGTGTACGGCTTCTTTCATGGTTGTTTGGCTTTGATTACTTATGCTATGTTCGGGAAGCACCACGACCACAATCACGACGTGTCTGGAATGACCGATAAAATGTGGTGTGTTGTCGATTTGTACTATAATTTTCTCTCTATTGGTTGGTGATCTTGTTTTTGAGATTTCTTTTATGCTCTTACAAAGAATTATGGAAGTGCTCGATGAGTGTCAACCTTCGAGTCTTTTTTAACATTGTCAAATTATGGATATAAGCTTGTAATAGCATATAAAAAAAGAAAAACCAACTCGACCCGGATTTTGGTTTGGGTCACATGCGATTCGAGTGGGGTTCGAGTCAGAGAGAACACACATCTCTTATGGTTCATATCGGGTATGTGAAAACCCGATTTGGTCCATCAACAACCCTGGCTACAAGCCTACAAGTTCAGTTTTAGATTTGCTCCTAAGGCCCGCTTCATATCCTTATTTGTAATGGCAAATCAATTTTCGGAACTAGAAACTCACCTCAGTGGTCTAAGGAGCTAATGTTGACGCTTCTTTTGCATCTTTAACAGGCCCACTATATTTGCCCATTCCCAACCTCGCAACATATCTGACTATGACATAAACCTTTGAATTGGTAAATCTTCAGGACCCCCACTATAGTTGCACATTCCCAACCTCGTAACAGGTCTGAACAAACCTTAAAACCTCTAATTCATAAATCTTCAGGAGCCCCCAATATAGCTGCACCTTCCCACCTTTTCAGTAGCAGCTTCGTTTCCATAATCAAAATGAAATGTCAACATAAAATCCCCAATTCATCCATGAAGGCGCCACATTTAGCGCAAACTCATTCACGTCATCGGCTGAATCGAGACGAACACCTCGTCAACTATAGAAAAAGGGCAACAGATCTCATCTTGGAATACTTGTTACCTGGGAAAAGTACACTTGGAGTGCCTTAACTTTCGTACGGTGTGTACTTAAATGCCTTAACTTTCAAAGTGTGCACTTAAGTGCCTTAACTTTTAAAAAGTGTTCACTTAAGTGCCTATGCTGACGTGACCGCCGAAAAAGGTGAGGTGGCCGTCGAAAATGCTGACGTTGCGCCGGTGAATAGTATTTTTATTAATATTTAATGTACACGTGGATTTCTTTGCATTTTTTAATAGTTTCTGAAATTTTTGTTATTTTTTATTTAAATCAGAAAAACAAAAAGAAAAATTAATGATTTTTTTTAAAAAGAGAAAGCTGGGTTTCTCGATGGTGGCCGGCGAGGGTCGCCGCCGGCCACCACTGGCCGGTCCAGGGGCCAGGGTCGGCTCCCCCTGGGCCGGCGAGGCTGCAACGGCCGTCGCCGAAGGCCGTCATGGCCTCGGGTGGCGCAGACCAGGGCTCGAGGCCCTCGCTTGGGTTTTGGGCGGAGAGAAAATCGCCGATTCAGGACAAATTCCGGTGAATCAAGGGCCGGCTTCGTGCCAGTAGAATCGACTCTCGATGAGTAACAAAAGCCCTAAGATGTCCCGATATTTGGATGCTATTCGGAGACGAATTTGGCGGTTGAAATTTCGGATTAGGGTTTGCGTCCGAGAAGTGTTTTTGCTTGATTCCGATCAAAATACTGCTGTTGAGGCCGCGACGGCCATCGACCAGGGCCGTCGCGGTCTCGCCGGCCCAGGGCGAGCCGGCCTTGGCCCTTGGGCCGGCAGGTGGTGGCCGGCGACGACCCTCCCCGACCACCACCGAGAAACATAAGTTTTCTCTTCTTCTTTTTTTTTTTTAAAATTTCATTAATTTTTTTCTTTATTTTTGCCTAAAATTTCAGAAACTATTAAAAAATACAAAGAAAATCCACGTGTACATTGTTCGTCGGAGTTAGCACTCAACTGCACACTTTTACTCCAATTAGGCACTTAAGTGCACACTTTGAAAGTTAAGACACTTAAGTGCACACCGTATGAAAGTTAAGGCACTCAATGTGTACTTTTCCCATTGTTACCTAGTCGTGACAAATTTAGAATATGTATTGACCTCAGATGATAGGAATTGATGGACCAACTTGTCTTTCTACATCACACGGATTCCACCGTACGGCCTCATTGTTATATCCCTGCATAACAAAGAAATCATCGTCATGAATTATACCATTCCTCCCTCTTCTCCGTTAGATCAGCTACGGACTACTCAATAATTTGAAAAAGGACAATCAAGGCACTCATTCTCTATTCTCTATAAGCAAAGACGTTGCAAAATAAGCAAAACCAACCCATTTAACCACCAATTAACCCACAACATACAACCATTCCCACAAAACTGAGCACAAAAAACACCGAATCAAAGCAAAACATGCGTCAATCAGAACCTACCTGAGCTAGGAGGACTTCGGCATAAGAGAAATTGTTAGACGAAATATAATATATACAAATGGCAGAGGCATAAACACTAAAATGGCAGAGGCATAAATGCTGAAAAGGCAGAGGCGTCTATGTCTAACGTGTCTCGAGCGATGTCATTCACCATATATGTCTCATAATCCTTTTTTCCCGAAAATCTGCAATGCACAGATTTATGACCCATCTTGCCACAGTTGAAGCATTTTCCTTAAAACTTGTTCTTGGAAACTCTTTCTTTTGGTCCCAACTTTGGCTTGGAAATCTTCTTGTTCTATTTTTAAGATTATTGACGAAACAGTCTTAAATATCGACTGTGCTTTGAGATTGTTGGAGGAATTCAAAATAACATTAGTATAAACACTATGAACAAACCACAACAGTATTGAAAGGAAATGAAATTACGATAACAGAACCACAATTATAATAGAACCGAAAAGGAAATAGAACCAATAGAAATAACACCGAGGCCTGTGTTTAACACAGTTTCCTTAAAGCAGATTCGTCCCCTCCCGTATGTGCTTTGAAGTTTCGTAGACGTCTGTCTTCTAGAATACAACAGTTGACAGTTAAAGAGACAAGCACAGCACTCTAAAGCATTCGGCGAACTTGAACAAACTTGAACACCATCAAAACACAATGCGCATATAGAGAGTAAAAGAGAGGGAGAAGAGTTTTTCTGTAACATCCCACGTTTAGTAGTTTCTAAATGGTCATTGAAGACCGGAAAGAGTTAAAAAACAACTCTGACTTGGAATAAAATTATAGTTGAGAGGAAAGTCCTGGTCAGATTATATCATACGTAAGTTCGGCCCTCTTGAAACCCCATGTGCATTGGATAATGCGAAATGCTAGCGGGCGGACAAGGATGAAAGGAATGTGTTAAAGAGCATTTATGGCTTTCTGGTTGTGTTATGATCAATTATGGCCGCGAATGAAGACCATTAATTGGCCTTGGGGATGCCAATCACGGTTAGGTGAATACAACGTTGAGGGAGAAGCAATAAAAAGGGGTATTAAATTGACCGTTAGGGTTGTTATGTACGGGAAATTGAAGGGTCATTAAACAAGGGGGAATCCATTTAATGACCGTTCCCTAATCCTTGCACGCGGCCATGGAATACAAAGGGTCACAAGGAAACATTTAGCGAGCAGTCTTGAATGAAGGAATGGGAATTTAGTATTGAATGGCTTCTCGATTCGGACGTGCAAGCCATTACTACTCCTTAGTCTACACAAAAGGCGTGAGAAGAGAGGGTCTTGAATGACTCCTCATCTTCAGTGTACTAATTACTCTTGGAGACATGTTAGGAAGACGGATCGTTGTTAGGGGGCATTGATTACTCCCTTGGGGAAAATTACTCTAGCACTTATGGTCAGATAGATTAAATGGCATTTAAGGGCATGGAGAGGAGATACACAAATCGGACGTCCTCATTCCTCGTATTCGTTTAACGAGGCGTGCTTAAAGTCTGGTACTCGTGGACGAATGGAGAGTGTAGGGCATTAAATGACTCCGGTTATTGATGTGCATTAAGGCTTCTCGCCGCCTCGTGGTTGATGTACGAGGTAACCACATGCTAGGGCAGATGGAAAGGCTAGGTTAGGGAATAATAATGAATCCTTGGGAAGATGCATGCTTCGGCCAATCCTAAGAGAATACTTGGGGTAGTCGTGCATGGGGAATAGGCGAAGATCATCGATAACGAAGGGTTTTCGTCAAGTGGTGTTCAAGGGATGGCGAGGGAATATGGAAAGACACTAGACCTATGACATGAAGACAGATGGTGAGTGATTCAAGGTAGATGCGTGCGTCAAGAGGATGATGAGTTGGCCGTGGGTTGTGATTGGTAATCCCTATAGAATTTCGCCATTTGTAGACCGACCATCCCCATCAATCACCCACACCCTAACATTATATAAGCCTTTGACAGCCTTGGAGAAGAATTTTTTCCGGACCCTTCATCTCCTTCCTCTTCTCATTCCGCATGCGGACGGCTACCACCAAGGAGAAGTCGCGGTTGTCCAGCGGTGTTGAAGGGTGGATGAGCTCTCACGTTTCATACTAAGGGAAGGAACCTTTCAATGGTTTCGTTCGGTCCTTATTAGGATGGTAATCTAGGGTTCAGATTTGGTCTGTTTTTGTTTGACGGACCGCAAGAACAGCCCTTTTCCTAAGGTTACGTTGAAGTTTCCTAACATCTAGCACTAAGGATTTAGGGAAACGAAGTTGATAGGGGACATGCAGTGTCTAGAAATCTGAGTGTGGTAAAATGCGAATGCATGCATTGTGTTTAACTCTTGGCAAGCAAGATCTTCTTTAAGAACCCTTCCATTATTTGTTTTCCTTGAGTGCTTAATATGCTCGAGATGACGAGTTCAGATTCGGTTAAGAACTTCGCACGATAAAGTTGTGAGAATATTTTCTGTCAATGAGTTAGGCTACCTTAAAGAATTAGAGGTCGATACGTCGGATTATGACCAGAACCGTGTAATACGTCAGAGGGACCAGATGAGGTTTTGTTGTGTCCGTGGAGTACATTGGGTTTACCTTCCTAACTTGCTGAATGGTAGTACAAGAGAAAGTGTTGTCAAATACCTTGTAATTTTGTCCTTTGTCTATGCGTGATAAATGTTGTTGTTGTTGTGGTATTTTTTTACACTCTGTCATGGCATAAAAATTTGCTTCTCATGAATAAGGCAAGCATTCGGTTATTGGCACCATGAGTTGGGTGCGAATTGTGCTATACGGATATCCGAGGAGCCCTAGAGGAGGGGATAGCATAACAATTGGAAGCCCTGGAGTAGGGGAAACGAAAAATCGGAGTGTCCGCAAATGAACAATCAACCGTGGGTTGATGGAGTTCGTGCATAAGACAAGAATGTTGTTCTCATTTTCCGTTGGTGCATTATTTTTATGTGATTCGTAGTTCTACTTCGCACGTATAGCTGTTATTGAGAACCCTAACTCTAAAACCGAATTGCACAGAATTTCACGCCTTAGTTCAGTTAGTTGATCTTGTAAACCTGATTTAAATTCTGTTTGTCTTGTAAGTTATGTTATAAGCTACGTTATAATTTAGGAATGGTTCCATTAGGTGTATATTGCTAACTATTTTGCTAACCCAAGTAGTGGGATTTTTTTTTTTTTTTTCAGATTAATCCGAAATGGCTATGGGAAGGTTTGGAGTACCACTTGACATTACTCAAGAATATCGTGACTTAATCCATTTGGATGTTCCTCATGTTAGTTTATCTATGTATATATCTACTTTATGGGTCGATGAAGGTGCTGGTCGTGGAATAGTTATGTATCGATGGTATGCTCTTTACGTTCGTCATGGGGACCAACTTATAGGACCTCTTCCTATGGAGGTTTTTGATGCACTGATGGAGTCCATAGAACCCGTGCCCGCGCCAGCCCTTGCCCCGCACCAGTCGCGCCACCACCCATGCCCATTATCCCACCACCCGAGCCTATTGTAAATCAAGACCCGAATGAAGATGAAGAGGAGGAAGAGGAGGAGTTGATTCCAGATTCTGACTTATATGAGATTTAGGGAGATGGTTAGTGAAATAGGAGGAGGAAATTCCTTTTTGTTGTGGGTGATACGTGCTTGTTTTTGGAGTAGTTATTCCCCAGCCCCTCCCATTTAGTAATTAAATAAACTCAGGACTTTTATGGGTGAAATCGTGGACATGGTTTATGCGGTTATGGAGCTGATGTTTCCTTTTATGATTTCCTCTCGATCTTATTCCGAATTGCGTTAAGTCACTAGATTGAGCATTAGCTCTGCCCTCCCTCTCTATCTATCCAGGGATGGAAGGGCAGAGGCCTTTGGTATCCCCTCCAGTCAAGAATTCATGAATAACGAAACAACCTTATGCTTGCCATAATTTCTATTAGTATACGTTTTAATGACGGGTTAATCATCTACCTTACTCTAATATTCATGAATAACGAAACAACCTTATGCTTGCCATAATTTCTGTTAGTATACGTTGCAACCTGATCACGTACACTGATTTGATGGAAATGAATAATCATAAGGGGTGCTTCATTGCTCTTGATGGTGGGGGTGGCATATATAGGTGCGATGTGGATGGACCAACTCCGTTTGAGGCTCAAGAAGTTTTCCAGATGCCGAAAAGACTCCTAGAACCGTTCGGTCTAGTTCAATTGTATTTGGTGCAATCAACGACATAATCTCTGTTGTTTGTGTCACACTGGGAAGATTACTCGGATTTCAGCATGAGTAGACGAAGACATACCAGATCCTACCGATTTGACGTTTTCGAGATTGACCTGGATACTCAGACATACACAGAAGTTATGAGCTTGGAGAACAAGTCCATCTTCTTGGGCAACAATTCTTCCTTCTGTTTGGAGGTCGATGAAAATCATATAATTGAGTCGAATTGTGTTTATTTCACTGAGTATAATATCCAACTATCCCAATTTACTGACGATGGAGGAGTCACAAACATGAGAATATACCATCTCGAAGATGGTACGATCGAGCCACATGTCAAAGGGAAATCCTCTCCTCTGCTCTGGATTGAACCTATCTTTTAAGCCATAGCTGCTTGGCTTGTTATCATTGATAAGGTGAGCAGATTAGTGGAATGTTATGTGATAAATATGGTTAGTGTATAAAGTTGGCAATTCATTTTAGTAATTTGAAATTGTTAGGTCATTGGACATGAATGTGTGCTTTCAATGCTTGGTGTTTGCCTTGAGGGTAATCAATTGTTAAGTGTGAACAAATTGTGTAGTGGGTAGTCACTTATTGATGATATAAACGGAAGAATTGAGATACACCTCATTCGCTTATTTGAATTGCTTGCTGTTTGCTATTTTTTTTTTCCAAAAAGATAAGCACAAAAATATTTCCATTAATGAAAGATGTATCCATTGGAAAATCAGAATTACACATGTTTATGTATCAGATTGTTTGGTTTTGCTTGATGAATATGCTTATGCAGTGGACCTTGCCGGTCCATTTCAGCGTCAGTTTTAATCAAGAACTATGCTTCCTGTGTCATTTGACACATGAATCATGTGAAATTACTATATTAATTTTTTAGGAGGTTTTGCTTTTCCGTCGACAGACATTTTAACAGTGTCTGCCCACTGGAAAAGGTTATAGGTACTTGTCTGGACAAGCCTTGTAGGAATATACACAATCAAAGCTGTAGAGGGTGTGACTATATTTCCTTGTCATATGGGCTGTTTTTGACGGTGTGTTTTGCCTGAAATTTTTTCCATTTATTTATAGAAAGTAAATTGAGTTATTTTCACTCATTTGAGAATCGTATGGGATGATATTTTTAAGTTGGATATCCCGTTTTAATGATCTTTTTCGACATAGATAAAAAGCACAACATGATTTTCAAGGGAATGCTTGGACTTGCAGGAGATGGAGCATCTAAGAGCTGCACTGGGAATGAAGCTTTTAAGATTGAGGTAATTCTCTCAGTTTTCTCATACCAAGATTTTTCATGTCAATGGAATTGGAAAAAGGAAAGACTCAAATGTTTTGTGCATTTAAAATGTCAGAAATTATACCAATTGGCAACTTGAGTTTTTGGACCAAAAAAAGCATGAAACCACTCATCACAGAAGGTAGTACATTACTGTGCATTGCAACTTCATTATTCAGCATTTCTCTACATTTTCCTCATGTTAGTTCGCGAGAAGTAGACTTTGCTGTTGCACTAGGTATGTAGTGAAGCTACATGTTCAAACGGCTATAAAGTCTCTAATCACTGAAATTACCATTGAAATGACAACCAGCTGTTTGATGAAATGACTCTGATGAATGATGATGCAGCTGGGTTTTTATTGTTTCTTTAGTGTTGCTAAGTGATCGGAAGATATGAAGCGATTCCATGTTCTTGTTTTTTCAATCACTTTGTATAGAGTTGTTTGGAAGTGCTACTAAATGGTTGTTTGCATGGGCAGGACACTTTTCTTTTGAGAAGCCCATTCTGGATTTTTTTTTTTTTAAATACTTTGAAGATGTCAAGTCCCTAATGTGAAGTCTCTTCTAATACTGATGGATTGCTCAACGCTGATTGGAGAACTTTGTCCCTTTGCCTTTTTTTTTTGTTTGTTGGGTGGAAAGTTGTGTTCACTTTGAGGGTTAGAATCTCAGGAGGGTTTGATAATATTACTCACTTTTGCAAGAATTGAATACATTGCTGTTGAAATAGGGGAGAAACGCGACTTGTGTCGCCGAGTTTCAAATGTGCTGAAGTGATCTAATTCGGATCGTGGCCCATTCACCAGTGGGGAGTTCTTCAGTTCTCTCTAAGCTCGCTCTTCATGTGTGGAATGGAGGTGTAAAGGCTTCTTTGAAGGTTGTTGACTTTGATTACTCATGCTATGTTCGTGAAGCACCACGACCCCAATCTTGACGTGTCTGGAATGATTGATCTTATTTCTAGAATTTATTTCTGGATATAAGCTTGTAATAGCATGAGGAGCCCAAAAAAAAAAAGAAAGCAACTCGACCCGGGTTTTGGTTTGTGTCACATGCGATTCGAGTGGGGTTCGAATCAGAGAGAACAGAACACACATATCTTATGGTTCAGATCGGGTAGATGAAAACCCGACTTGGTCCATCGACACCCCTGGCTACAAGTTCAGATTTTACTTTTTAGGTTTGTTCTTGAGATCATTTCCCAACTGATAAGAAAAGTCTAAATTGCTTGCTTTAGGAGATGCATAGTCTACACCCAAGGCCCGCGTCAGGCCTTCATTTATATTGGTAAATCAATTTTCTGAAGTAGAAACTCGAGCCCCACTATATTTGCTGCCCATTCTCAACCTCGCAACATATCTGAATAAAACATAAACCCTCTGAATTGATAAATCTTTCAAGACCCCCACCATAGTTAGTTAGTTACCTGTTCCCAACCTCGCAACTGATCTGAGCAAAAACTTAAAACCTCTACTTCATAAATCTTCAAGAGCCCCACTGTTGCTGCGCCTTCCCACCTTTTCAGCAGCAGATCTTGGTTTCCATAATCAAAATGAAATGTTCACATAAAATCCCCCAATTCATCCACAAAGGTGCCACATTTAGCTCAAACTCATGCCGATCATCAGCAGAATAGAGGCACACCCCTCGCCGACAACAGAGAAAGGGCGTAAAATCTCATCTTGGAATACTGATTATCGAGTCGTGACAAGTTCATGATATGTATTGACCTCAGATGATGGGAATTGATGGACCAATCTGTCTTTCTATATCACATGGATTCCACCGTATGGCCTCATTGCTATCCCTATAACCCATGCATAACAAAGAAATAATCTTCTTGAATCATACCATTCCTCCATCTTCTCCATTGGGTTAGCGACGGACTATTCAATAATTTGAAAAAGGACCATCAAGGCACTCATTCTCTAATCTCTATCAGCAAAAAGGTTGCAAAATAAGCAAAACCAACCCATTCAACCCCCAATTAACTCACGCCATACGACCATTCCCATAAAACTGAGCACGAAAAACACCGAATCAAAGCAAAACAGGTGTCAACCAGAACCTACCTGAGCTAGGACGACTTCGGCATCGGAGGAATCCCCCCTTTCCATATTGCTCCCTG
Organism: Rhodomyrtus psidioides; assembly: GCA_021437785.1. Taxonomy (NCBI): domain Eukaryota; kingdom Viridiplantae; phylum Streptophyta; class Magnoliopsida; order Myrtales; family Myrtaceae; genus Rhodomyrtus; species Rhodomyrtus psidioides. Next base: position 4,253,686 of record JAILYB010000027.1, on the reverse strand, counting down.
CTCCCTTCCTCAGCGCGAACACCTCTAGGCTCCTCGCACATGTCCTCATTGGCATCACAGAAGATACGCTACTTGCGCGTGCAGCGTTGCCGCAGTGGATGACGATGATGCCCTCAGGTGGGAGGGCGAGGTTGGGACCGGAGCCGCCCTGGCCCAAGCAACCGCAGGTCTTGAAGGCGATGCTGGGTGGGGCGAGGCAGGAGAGGGCCTCCGGGGTTTGGAAAGAGCCCTGCTTGCATTGCAGACCTTAACCTTGGAGAGGTTCAACGAGTCTGCACAAGAGACGGTGGTGAGGCGGCATCATTCAGGAAAATAGAGCTCCATCATCTCCTCCCCTAGGCGAAGATGGTGGTGAGTCTGGTGACAGTCGTCACTAGCCTAAGTGAACGAACTGACTCCGATCCTCGCGGAGATTCTCGAAAAATAGGTAATAGTCAACGCATTTTGCCAAAATCATATGATGTCTGAGGTCAACCATTTGAAACGCACTTATCAAATTGACTATTATAATTTTACAACAGCAAATAATACGAATAATTTATGTACACATGTAATTATCATGATAGGAAAAAATTGCCTACCTTTATTTTCTGAAAAGATGCGAAGGGCGATCAACGCTAGCGATTCTTTTTGGGAAAAACCAAGAAGTGCCACACTAATTACGAAATACCGGATTAAGCAATAATACGTATCACTCATGGCTAGGAAAGTCGAGATTGGTGAGCCCATTACTATAGGCCCACCAATATGCTAGCCGCAGAAAATCTCTCCTTATGAAGAGTGCAGTAATTGGCTATCGCAGCGCAAGTCTTTTTGTCCACGGTGCGAATAACACTTGTGACTCCGTCGAAAGATAGGCGACCCTTTTACGACTAGATCAGCCACCTTAGAGGTGATCGACTCTCATATGATTTGCTAGATACTTACTCATCTAATCATCTAATTGAATCACTGAAAGAATTTCGGGGACAAGGAAAGCACTGAAAGAATTCTCATTTGATATTTGATGCATAAGGCAATTGCTCAAATGGTGGAATGCTGTTCATGCATCACTTCTGGTGGTGTGACTAACATGAATTCTTTTCTCCACAGTGATTTTGTGCACCTTGCGACTGATTTCTTCGATTAAGATCAAGATCACACCTTGAATCCTATAAAAGTTACACTAATTATTAGGCTTGCCCGCCACGCGCGCGGGATTAAAGTTAAAGCTCATATCAATCTTAACAAACATGTCGATTTGACGAGGGTCTAAATTTTCAACCCACACGTGTGACTAGGTGATGCCTTTGTGTGTATAAACCTATGTCAACTGCTAGAATTTGTAGCGGGGATCTTATTCCCCTATAATCGATGAATAATTAGAATGCCATGAATTACTTTTATAAAAAAAAAACAAATAAAAAAAATGTTCTCTGCGGTCCAGAAGTACATAAAATGATTACCTCCTTTTTTCTTTTGGAGGTGGCGGTAGGGGCCAAGTGTATGAATATGTATTGAGGATCTCATTAATAGATTCCCCTAGAAAGCACCAGCTAATGAAGATCGGGGATAACCTAGAAAACATCGACATTCTCCGAGGACCTATGTCGTGTCGGATACCGACACTCGTTTGACACTCACCCATACGCGATCGACACTTGGTCAGCACTCCGGACACGCGAATCCTGCATCCTAACATGTACAGAGTCAATTTTAAATATTTTCAATAAATTAAGGGTCAAAATGTAAATCTATCAAAATAAATACATACAAACCAAGGTTAATATACCTAGCCAACCTAAAAAAAACTAATCATGAATTCCTAACAGAAGAAAAAGAAGAAATTTACCGCATACATAAAAATATACATTTAATATATAACATGCTCTAACTTGTCAGAATTCTCTAATTTTTTAGAAACAACATGTCGGCGTGTGTCGCTTGTTGATATTACTTAAGGAATAACAATTTTCAGGACACCTTAAAAGTTGAAGAATTACACATATTAATAAAGCCGCTTACATAAGACAACAAATTTCATATTTCCTAAACCCATTTAATAAGGCCTAACATGGGCCCATTGGACACTCTTCAACATTTTCCTTATTTTAAAGTAAATGACGTGTTTGATGGGCCGCATAACATTTTGAATACAATAACTTTTATCCTATCTAGTGTTTAGAGTACAAAAATCCAAATATGACCGGATATAGCATGGATAATAGTTCGGATAAGACGCTCCCACCTATGGGGTGGATAGGCCTCCATAAGATACTTAAAAAAAATGAAAAAATAAAATATCATGCACTCTTCTTCTTCCCCACTAGTGTGCTCACTGAACGCTAATTTGCCCAGCACCATCTTCTCTCTCTATTCGATTTCTTTCACTCAAATGGACACTACAAAATCAAGTCAAGAGCACCATGAAGATACCCAGTGAATGGCTACCGCTCCGCCCATGGGCGACGATCTGCTTCCCACCTTTGGCCGCCAAGGAAAAGCGGCGGTGGAGCTCACAGGCTTTGTTTCGTTTATAAGAGGCGAAAATGGAGTGTGGAATTTTCCTTGGGGAGAGTTGAGTTTTTGACCGATAATCAGATCGGAAACAAAGCTCCTGGAGATGAATTTGATTCTATTTAGAATGAGAGAGAAGACCCTTCAGAGAGAGAGAGAGAGAGAGAGATGGTCGAGGGCTGCAAAAGGGATGCCACAGAAGGAGTGGGCATCCCCGTTGGCATTCTCGAAATCACCGAGGAGATTGTAAATGGATGAATTCTGTTTATTTTCAATTTTAATTCTATAAATCAAATTCTTTTTTGGATAATATTTATTTGAATCCAGTCTATATCCGAATGTAACAAACATTGGACGGGATATTTAAAATCCTATTATATCATTATTCTATCCCACACCGTCCTATCCAACAAATATGTCTGAACCACCAAATGCTAGGAATGAGCGGTTCCCGGTCTAGTTCCCATAAAAAATCGAGAACCGGACTGATGTGTTTGAAAAAGCAGATAGCGGATATAACTTTCCCTCCTTGACAAAACCTGCGAGAAACCGAATCGAGCACAACCAATGAAAATATAGGAACTCAAAGAAAATATGACACCAGAATTTTTACGTGAAAAACCCCTTCAATGCGAATGATAAGAACCACGAGACCGCTCACGGAGTCCACCCGAATCTCTACTATATATTAATCATTTAGGTACAAAACCTTGCTAAATACAAAGACAATGAAATCCCAAACTATAAGTGAAGATCAAGAAACAATAACACCTTAAACGAGAGAACCGGATGAAAATCATCTCCAAAATATATAGTCTCGAAATACTCACGAACGGCTATAGTGAATACCTTCAAATCACAATCCAACCACACAAAATCAAGAATGAGTCTTGAAGCTGCTATCAAAATTTCAGCCCAATCAGACCACGGGAAGAGCTTCGATCGTTGATTTGATCTTCGCTGGACGCCCAGAAAAACTGCTACTGCGCCTCTTCTGTTTTGCCGCGTTTTCTCTCTCTGTGACTGCCCTCTTTTTCTCTTTCTCGCGTGTCTATTCAGTTTGTGTATTGTTGAAGCCGTGCCTTAGTAGTGCAACTAAAAACAAAGAGCAAATGGGCTAGACTAGGCTTTTTTAAAAAGCCCAACAAATCTCCCCCTCCAGCCCATTAAGAGAGATCCCGACACAAAAGAATTAATCAGAAATTTATGCCGGCCTAATGCCGACAAAACTCATACTTCTCTCTAGTGAGAGCCTTTGCCATCATATCTGAAGCATTATTTTCTGTGTGAACTTTCTCAAGTTCTAACCCTTTGAATTCCAGAGTTTCTCGTATCCAATGATACCTCACATCAATATGTTTTCACCTAGCATGAAAAGTGAAATTCTTTGCAAGATGTATAGCACTTTGATTATCACAAAGTAAAACATACCTTTCTTAAGTGAAACCAAGTTCCTTTGTGAACTCTTTCATCCAAAGCAATTCCTTGCATGCTTCGGTTGCTGCGATGAACTCTGTCTCTATCGTCAACAAGGAAACACATTTTTGCAACCTTGACTGACAAGCCACAGCTCCCCTTGAGAAAGTAATCAGATAACTTAAAGTAGATTTCCTTGTGTCAATATCTCCTGCCATGTCAGAATCAGTATACCCAACAAGAATCGGCTTATCACTCCCAAATGAAAGTCTCAAATTAGAAGTGGCTCGGAGATATCTCAAGATCCACTTCAATGCATTCCAATGCACTCTACCTAGATTTAACATAAAACGGCCAACTAGTCCAACTGCATGAGCTATATCTGGTCTTGTATACACTATTGCATACATCAAACTACCCACTGCAGAAGCATAAGGAACTTTTTTCATCTCTTTCAGATCTTTCTCATTAGATGGATTTTATTTATGACTAAGCTTAAAGTGTGTAGCAATATGTATACTTACAACTTTAGCATTGTCCATTTTAAACCTTTGAAGTACTTTCATTATGTACTTCTCTTGAGATAATCATAATCTCTTCGCATGTCTGTCACAAGTGATCCTTATACCAAGAATTTGCTTAGCTGGCCCCAAGTCTTTCATCGAAAAAGACTTACTCAAATCTTGCTTTAACCTGTCAATCCTAGAAGCATTCTAACCAACAATCAACATGTCATCAACATAGAGCAATAAAATAATAAAATCACATTTAGAGAATTTTTGCACAAATACACAATGATCATAAGTAGTCTTCTTATAGGATTGCTCCCCATAAAAGACTCGAATTTTCTATACCATTGCCTCGGCATTTACTTTAAGCCATATAAGCTTTTCTTCAGTTTGCAAACATAATTCTCTTTACTTTTTACCTAAAAACCCTCAGGCTGCTCCATGTATATGTCTTTCTCCAAATCACCGTGAAGGAAAGAGGTCTTCACATCCATCTGCTCAACCTCGAGATCAAGGCAAACTGCTAAACTCAAAACAACTCGAATCGAAAATATTTTTACAACTGGTGAAAAGATCTCATCATAATCAATTCCTTTTTCTGATTGAAGCCTTTAACAACCAATATGGCTTTATATCGAGGACGCAAAGGCGTCTCATCTTGCTTCAATCTGTAAACCCATCGATTTTTCAAAGCTCTTTTACCCTTAGGTAATGCCACCAACTCAAAAGTATGATTGTTATGCAATGACTTCATCTCATTGTTGACACCTGATTTTTGACCATCTATTATTATAATTTTTATTTTTTTAAAAAAAATTAATTAAAAATATCAAAAAAGGTCATAAAATCACAAAATCAACTTTGGAAGCCTTGCCTTAGCCTTAGGAACCAATTTTGAACAAAAAATATTTTTTGGTTTTTTTTAATATTTTTCGAATTTAGTTAATTATTAAAAATACCCAAAAAATCAGAAAAATACCATTCGTGGTCAGAAAAATACACAAAAATGTTCAATAATTTTTTTTTAATTTTCTCTTCAAGTGTGTCACTTTAAATCTCAAAAATTGGGCTCGGGTCACTATGTTCCTTAACAAACATAAACCCGAACCGAGCCCAAAAATTCCTTTTCGAGTCTTTTAATTTTCAATTTCCACTTTTTATAAACTATGACATTGGATTCTAAAGTCTTGAAGTGCAATTAGGTCAGTTGGCCCTCCAATTTGATCAATTTTAACCAAAAGGGCTTAATTGCATAAAAATCTTCCAATTTAGTCCCCGGTTTCTCAATTTTTGAAATTAAATTTCATGTGAGCATACCCATTCAAATTAAACATCCCTACCCTATAGTTTTCATCATGCTGAATCCACTGATGGCCTTAATTTGGACTAATTTGATCGTTTGGGCCTTCAATTTGGCGATAATTAATTTTCGGATCCTAGGGACAATTTGGGATTTTCATTAAATTTCAATCAATTGATTCACAAAAATACCCATATTTGATAGAAAACATGTCAAGGAGTCCAATTTTGCCATCAATTTCATGAAAAAAAATCGCTTTGGGGCTCAATTAGGCGAGGGGAATTGTCCGGGCCGGTCGGGTCAGACCCGCCCGACCCGGTCCGAACCGGGTCTGCAACTCAGTTGCAGACCCGCGCAGTCACGCACCAAAAACAAAAAAAAAAAAGGAGAAAGCAGGGGGGTTCCCCAAGATGGACAAAGGCTCTCTCCACTTTCTTTATGGAGGACACATGCGACACAAAGAACTGAAGAAGAATAAAAAAAGAGGAGACAATAGTGATTAAAAAAAAGGGGGAGAGCACTAAGGAATAAAAAAAAATGTAAAAAGAACAAAAAAGAGAGCCAAAGGAAGACAAAAGTGGGCAGACAAGATGAGATTAAAAAAGGAAAAATAAGTTGATGAAAGAGCATTGAAGAAAAGAGATTCCACGCCTGGAAAAGAAGAGAACAAAAAAATAATGATATAAAAATAATAATAAAGGACAAATAGCTAATGAATTTTGGAGGAGGGAGCGACGGATGACCTCTTTGGGGGGTATTATGCAAGTCCTTCTGGACAGAGAAAAAAGGAGGGAGTGTTCTGAAATGAGGGAATTCATTCGCTTGTCGACAGAAGAGAGAGAATACCAAGAACATGAGAGCTAGATCGTGAAAAGGGGAGGATTTCATTTTGCACAGAGAGCAATCACAAAAACTTGCGGCAACCACCGAAGGACCTTGCGAGCGGAGACTCACGGACATCGTTAATATGTTCCAGGCCACGCCAAGGCACACCATCAACCTCTGAAGCTTCATCTTGACAGAGCGAACGAGTTGAACTAGCTCGCTTGTGTTTTCATCGTCAAAAAGTAAACGTCGCCAAAGCTCTTGAATTCGGCCTTTAATGGTGACTCACTGATTTGAGCATATTTCTTTGAGTTCTTTGTCCGATTTACATCTAGCCAGTCCTCTAAGCTAGAACTCCCATCTCTTTTTTTTTGCATTGACATCACTCGAAACCATGCGTTCGACCCTGATGAACTCGCGGACCATTTGTGAACTTGCGAGCTTGTTCTAACCAAAACCAAACCAATTAATTCTGCAGGTAAGTATCTTTGACCTATATTGATGTTGTTTGATGTGTGTTGACACCTAATTTTTGACCATATATTATTGTGATTTTTATCCTTTAAAATTAATTAAAAATATCAAAAAAAGTTCATAAAATCACAAAATCAACTTTGGAAGCCTTGGCTTGGCCTTAGGAACCATTTTGACCAAAAAAATAATTTTCATAATTTTCATTTTTTTTAATATATTTTCGAAAAATACAAAAAAAAAGAAAATCAAGAAAAATAATATTTGAGGTCACAAAAATTATATAAAAATAGTCGGTATTTTTATTTTGTCTATTTTCTGACCTCATAAAAAAGTAAAATTCAGGTTCGATTTTAGGTGTTCTTTGATCACCATAAAATTGAATTTGGCAAAAATATTAGTAATAATTAAAAGGAAAATGTGAAACATCATCATTTAAAAGAAAAAGCAAAAAGAAAAAGTGTGTGTTTAATTAATGATTTTATCTCTCTTTTTATTTATTTATTTTATTTTATTTTATTTTATTTTCTCTTTCTCTCATTTTCATTTTTTTTCTTTTTCTTTTTCTTTTTCTTTTTCTTTTTTCTTTCTTCTTTTCTTTTTCTTCTTTTTCTTTCTTTTCTTTCCCACGGCCGTTCCCCATCTCTGCCCTTTTTTTTTGTTTTCCCGCGAGACCTTGGCCCGCGGGTCTTCTTCTTCATCCTCTATTTTTAGTTGAAGGCATCCCCCCAACGACGAAGGGACCCGACCATCCTCCACCTCCTCTGTCACCGTCGCACCAAGCCGGACCGCCTTGGAGCCGCCGAAAACCACCAGAGAAAGCCAGCGAACAGCCCTACTCCGTTTCAGGTCTAGGACTGCCGTGGCTATAGCAGCTGCTCTTCACCTCCAGCGGCTGTCCATCCCCCTTTCGACGGCCATCTTGTGCGGCCACCACCTCACCAGACCATCACCGACCCTCGCCACTCCCCCAGCACTCCGTCGCCACCGTCCCGACAGTCGCAAGCCGCTGAACCGCCGCCAAACCAACCCCGTGACGCCATACCCTGTTTCTGGTTCGGTGGGCGGTTCGCGCGACTCCTCCGCCCACAGCCACTTCCAAACATCTGCCATCTCCACGACGTCGTCCCTCCGTCAGCCGCGAACCCATCTCACCGTCCGACAACCCCTGAATAGCCGTGAACTCGAGCTCTGACACTTCTACCCTGTTTCGGACCCCGGTTTGCTTTGTCTCTGTTCCAGCTCTTCTACTGATTCGCCGACCACCCCATTGGCCACTCCCAACTCCCACGTCATCCCTCAACCTGTGGAAGTCGGTCGCCGCCGGTAGGAGCCGCGAAGAGCCCCCGACCAACCTCTCCTGTTTCCGCCGAGGCTGCCCTATTTCGGGCCAGACTTCTGTCCATCACTGCTCCGCCTCCCCCGTTGCCTCAGACGCCCTTTCTTTGTCGAACCAGTGGGTGCACCGTGGTGTTTGGTTTGGTGTTTCTCCTCCCGATCTGCTGTCCATGATCATTGGTTGGTGGTAATGGACGGCCGACGGTAATGTTGGGGTGGGACATCGCTCCAACGGTCAGTCGCGGCCGATGAGTGTCGGCCATTTGATCAAATCCCGGCGTTGCAACGGAGAGGCGAGGGAAGGCTGTTGGCGTTGAAGGAGCAGTCACCGTGGGACGTCGCAGAAGACACTCGCACGAGGAAGAAGATGATAAATAGGGCAGAGCAGTTGTTTAAGTCTTGGGCCAGTTTACTCTTTGGTCTGGGTTTATTTGTGTAGTCGGGCCAGCCACTTGATTTTGCTTGGGCCTATCTTAGGCCTTCCTTTTTGGAGGTCCACCGACTGGGCTCCTCTCTTGAGCCCAGTCCATCTACGAACCCAGGCCATGAAGGCCTGGGCTCGGTCTTGCCCGGGTCGGGTCTAAGAACCCGACTCGGACCCGGTTCCTTTATTCTTTATTAATAAAAATAAAAATAAAATCTCAAAAATCATAAAATTTCATAAAATGCCAAAAAAAAGAAATAGATAGAAAATGCATTTATTTGCTTATATTGTCTCAATTAGGCTTTATATGTGTTTGATTGTCGGTTTTCTTCCATGTTTAATTCATATGACTTAGTTTTAACTTCGCTTGTGAATGTCTGAATATTATGCATGTCTTAGTAGATAAATTAGCACGATAATTAGAGTTTAATTCAAGACACTCGTTTTATCCTTTAAATGGCTGAACTTTGCTGACTATCTACTTTGAGTAAGTGCACGTTCCAAAGGTTTGATGCACCATTTTTGATATTACAATGTGGCGACTGATGATGATGCCCATGGCGATGGAAGCTCAATGAGGCTTGGTGACTGAGGTGAAGCGCACGAAGAATGGTTGTAGGCTGAGGCTGGTGATTCAAGGCCGGTATCCAATCCGGTATGTTTTACGTATCCGATTCGTATATCAGAATTATTTTTCTAAAATATTGCCTTTATAGACTTGATTTGCATGTATTTGTTTCAGTCTAGTGGTTAGCTTATTTATCTGGTTGAGTGTCATCTATTGTCAAAGACATGCTTTTTATTAAAATATTTTTCGAAAATAATAAAAAATAATAAAAAAAAAATCGATCAGGAAATGCCAAAAAAATGAAAAACTAAAGAAAAATCCAAAAAAAATTGAGAAAACTTACAGAAAATTCCTAAAAAAAAAATTTCTAAAAATTTTCCAAGGCTGAAAATGACAAAAAAATTGATTTGTTTTCATTTTTTGGGGTTTTCTCCCATTTAATCCAAAATGACGATTTCACCCCTCAAAGGGTAAATCGTCTTTGATATTCTGATGAATCGTGGAAATTGCTTAGAAATTGGCGATGGGCCAGATAGGTGGCTGAACCTTATGTCTGAGATTTCCGCTTTTCATTCTCACTTTTAGGAAATGACGATTTTACTACTCGAATGGCAAATCGGTTTCTAAAATTCCAGAAAAATCCCAAAAATGGGAAACGGCCACAATCAACTGGCTTTGGAATATTTTGGGTAATTCGGTATCCAAATCTTCCAAAAATTGACGATTTTGCCCTTCGGGCTAATCGTTCCCAAATCTTCCCATTTTGCCCCTGGTTCTAAATCACGCCTTCCCTAAGCCCTTATGGCTATACTAGGAGGCCTTTGACTTGAATTGATGTGCATGGATGTGATTTATTTATGCACTTGTTTGCGCTTTCATTTAAATTGATTGTGATTGATAGGAATATTCGCCCAATCTGCATGAAACCCTGAATCGAGCCTACCTCACCTAAAATTGCGCCTGCATGAACTCCTAGCTAGGAAAATCACTCGCGTTAGGTACCGAAAGGGCGTTGGTAATGACACCGGCGTAACCAAGTCCCCGAACCCAAAATCTCTGGTTCTGCAGAACTGATCGATCTCTCCCAATCGATCAGTAAGGTTTCCGGTCTACCCTCCGAGAAAGACCGGTGGCGACTCCAAATGCATGCACAATTTGCACATGCCACCACGATCATATCGAAGGTCGAAAGCGATCAACTCTTATCGTCGAATCCTTTAAAAAATATATATATATTCCCGCCGCGATGTGGTATGGGCCTGGGAGGGCTCGCGCCGATCCAAGATCTGCGATCGGTAATCCATTAGCCGCGTCCGCTTTCGGACGGGTCGCGACAATGTGCTGATTGCAAGTTTGAACGTAGAAAATTGCTGCTCAGATCCCGTACAGAAATCGCGAATGGTCAAGTTCAGCTTAATTGGTTCCATAATTCATTCCAAGCCAAATATTAATTATCATGTACGTTAGATGAGGAGGATTGGAATAGTCTTGATGATAGGAGCAGTCATAGTAGAGTCTGCATGATGGAGCTTATAATGGAGAAGACCATGAAGAAGATGTCCTGCAAAGAACAGTCCCATGCACAATTAGTAAAAACAGAAAAAAAAAAACAAAAACAAAACAAAAACAAAAAAGAAGAAGAGAAGAGTAGTAAAACATAACATAGTTTTGGGTGCACAATTGGCTGGTTTCGGCAAATTTGGTTAAGCATTGGGTCGGCCGAGTGGGCTGCTGGCCTAGGTAGATAGTGGGCTTGGAAAATGAGATTGGGCTTAAGAACAAAATTTGGGCTTTCCTTAAAAATTGGGGGGAAAAGAATGAGTTTAGGACTAGGCCCATTAAGTATCTTTTTTTCTTAAATCAACTTGGGCCCTTAAGGCCTTTGAAAGGGTTGGGCTTAGAAGTCCAATCTGGATCACTATTTTCGTAATTTAAAAAAATAAAATAATAAAAAATTCAAAAATTCAATAAAAAATAAAAAATTATAAAAAATTCAAAAAAATTCGAAAAATTCAGAAAAATTCTAAAAAATTCCAGAAAATAGGAAATGACCACTTTCAACTGGCCACGACCTGTTTCGGGTCTTTTGACGCCCGATCTTTCCAAAAATGACGGTTTTGCCCTTCCGGCAAACCGTATTCCAAAAAAAAAATTCTAAAAAATCCAGGAAAATCCCAAAAAATAGGAAATGGCCACAATCAACTGGCCAAGGCTCATTCCGGGTGTTTTGAATCCCGACCCTTCTCAAAATGACGATTTCGCCCTTTGGGCGAATTGTCTTCCAAAAATTGAAGGAAAATCAAGAAATTCCAAAAAAATTCTCAAAAATGGGAAATGGCCACAAACAACTGGCCATGGAATATTTTGGGTAATTCGATATCCGAGTCTTCCAAAAATTGACGATTTTGCCATTCGGGCTAAATCGCCTCCAAATCTTCTCATTTTACCCCGGTCCTAAATCATGCCTTCCCTAAGCCCTTATGGCTATACTAGGAGGCCATGTGATGTGAATTGATGTGCATTGATGTGATTTATTTATGCACTTGATTGCGCTTTCACTAAAATTGATTGTGATTGATAGGAATAGTCTTCCAATCTGCATGAAACCCTGAATCAACCTACCTCACCCAAAATTGCACCTGTATGAATTCTTAACTAGGAAAATCACTCGCGTTAGGTACCGAAAGGGCGTTGGTAATGACACCAACGTAACCAAGTCCCCGAACCCAAAATCTCTAGTTCCGCAGAACTGATCGACCTCTCCCAATCGGTCAGTAAGGTTTCCGGTCTACCCTCCAAGAAAGACCGGTGGCGACTCCAAATGCATGCACAAGTTGCACATGCCACCACGACCACACTGAAGGTCGAAAGCGATCGACTCTTATCGTCGAATCCCTCAGAAAAATACTCTCGCCGCGATTTGGTATGGGCCTGGGAGGGCTCGCGCCGATCCAAGACCCGCGATCGGTAATCCATTAGCCGCGTCCGCTTTCGGACGGGTCGCGACACTCATCATGCATTGCATCAAACCATTCCTTCCTGTTCTTATTTTCTACTGCTTCCTCAAAAGTTTCTGGTTCACCTGCATCTATCAACAAAACATACTCATTAGAGGAATATTTAGTAGATGAGGCGCGGTCTCTGGTAGACCTCCTCAAAGTAGTGGTTGGTGGAGTTAATGGTGCAATCTCTTGAGCATTAATGTTATCTGAATGCTGCTGATCACCCTAAGCCTGATCTTGAACCTGCTAATCATTTTGAGTATGATCCTGAACCTATTGATTTGGAGTCTGACATTGAACATCATCTTCAACTTGATTATGCAATTGTTTCTGCAACTCAAAAGGTGAAATTGAGTTAGTATCAACTAACATCTCAGAATCACGGGAATCTGTATTCTTCATTTCTCAATATCACAAATGGTCTCGTTCTTTACGAATACCACATCTCGACTTCTGACAATTTTCTTCTCAACTGGATCATAAAGCCTGTAGTCAAATTCATCAGAACCATAACTAAGAAAGATGCACTCTTTTGTCTTGACATCTAACTTGGACCTCTCATTCTTTGGAACATGAACAAAACCTTTACAGCCAAACACCTTTAGATGATCATATGAAATTTCCTTTCCAAACCAAACTCTGTCTGGAACATCACCATCTAAAGCAACAATGGGGGAAATATTAAGAACATGTACCACTGTACTCAAAGCCTCTCTCCCAAAAAGATTTTGATAATTTTGCATCTGAAATCAAACATCTGACTCTCTCAATCAGTGTTCTGTTCATTCTTTCCGCTACGCCATTTAACTCAGGCGTTTTAGGAGGTGTCTTCTGATGTTGAATTCCTTGTTACCTATAATATTCATCAAATGGTCTGATGTACTCACCACCGTTATCTGAACGAATGCATTTCAATTTCTTTCCAATTTGTCTTTCAACTGATACCTGAAACTGCTTGAATGCATCTAACACTTAATCCTTCGTCTTCAAGATAATATTCTTGAGTGATCATCAATGAAGGCCACAAAGTATGCTGCGCTACCAAGTGTTAGTGGTTTTATTGGACCACAAACATCTAAATGCACAAGTTCTAGCAACTTTGATTTTCTTGAAGGCGGATGACTCTTGAAAGAAACTCGTCGTTATTTTCCTGCTAAACAATGTGCACACTTCTCAAGTCTTGCACTCTTTACTCCAAAGAGTAAACCCTTTTTAGCTAACAAGCCAATTCCTTTCTCACTTATGTGACTAAGTCTCTTGTGCCATAATGCAGTTGCATTCTCATCTTCCATAACATTACACATGTCCTTGAAAATCTTAGCTTGAAACAAATACAAGAAAGATTGTTTCATACCTCTAGCCACAACTAATGAGCCTCTGGTGAGTTTCCACTGACCATTGTCAAAAGTACTGTAGAATCCTGCACCATTAAGCTTTCCAGTTGAAATCAGATTCAAACGAATATCAGGAATATGTCTAACGTCTTTCAGAATTAGTTTTGCTTCGGTACTAGTCTCCAAGCACACATCTCATATGCCGACAACATTAGCCAAACCGTCATTACCCACCCTTAAGGTATCAAAATTTTTTGACTTGTAGGAAGTAAAAAACTCTTTCCTGGAGGTAATATGAAGAGGAGCTTCACTATCAATAACCCAGTTTGAGTCATCATAAACAAAATTAACATTATCATCAGAGCAAATAATAACAAGTTTATCAGTAGTAGTTGCCACTCGATCATCACTACCATTATCTCTTCTCTCGTTACTTTCATTGCCATTTTTCTTTTCATTCATCTTCTCATTTTTCAGCTGGAAATAATTTTTCTTCATTTGACCCATCTTACCTTAGTGACGATACTCAATAGTCTTCTTCCATGATTTTGACTTGCTTCGGCTCTTGTATCTACCTTTCAGACTTCTACTCTGACTTTTGCATCTGTTTTCAACAACTAGAGCTTCCGAATGAGAGGAAAAATCATGTGTTTTTCTTCTCATCTCTTCATTCAGAATGCCACTTTTTGTAAAATTCATGGTAACAATATCATCAGGTGCAGCATTAATCAAAGACATACGAAAAGTCTCCCAAGATTCCGGCAATGTACATAGCAATCAAAGTCCTTGCACTTCATCATCAAATTTAATATTCATTACAGAAAGTTGATCTATCACTCATTGAAACTCATTCAGGTGATCTAATATAGATTGATCATCTCTATAATGCAGCTCCATAAATTATTTAATCAAACATATTTTGTTGTTGCCAGTCTTTCGTGCATAAAATGACTCCAACTTATTCCACAAAGTCCTAGCATGAGATTCTTTGCTAATGTGATTCAAAATATTATCATCGACAAATTGTCGAATAAACCCACATACAATTTTGTGCTCAATATTCCAATCGGTATCGCTCATATTATCAGGTTTAGCATCAGCAAATACTGGTAAATGCCACCATTTTACATATAGTAGATCTTCCATCTTTCCTTTCCATACATGATCATTCTTTTCATTCAAACTAATCATCCTGCTCATATTTGGTTCCATCGTTCAATCAAAAACAATGCTCTGATACCACTTTATTGGGAAAAACAAACAGTGGATATAACTTTCCCTCCTTGACAAAACTTGTGAAAAACTGAATCGAGCACAACCAATGGAAATATAGGAACTCAAAGAAAATATAACACTAGAATTTTTAAGTGGAAAACTCCTTTAATGCGAAGGATAAAAACCACGGGACCGCTCACTGAGTCCACCCGAATCTTCACTATATATTAATTGTTTAGGTACAAAATCTCAATGAATATAATGACAATGAAATCCCAAACTATAAGTGGAGATCAAGCAACAACAACACCTTAAACGAGAGAACCAGACGAAAATCACCCCCAAAATATACAGTCCCGAAATACCCACAAAAAGCTACAGTAAATACCTTCAAATCATGATCTAACTACACAGAATCAAGAACAATGAGTGTTGAAGCTGCTGTCAAAATTTTAGCCCAATCGGACCACGAGAGGACCTCCGATCGTTGATTTGATCTTCGCTGGATGCCTAGAAAAACTGTTGTTGCTCCCTTTTTGTTTTGCTACGTTTTCTCTCTCGGTGACTGTCCTCTTTTTCTCTCTCTCGCATGTCTATTCAGTTTGTGTGTTGCTGAAGCGCTGCCCTAATAGTGAAACTAAAAACAAAAGGCAAATGGGCTGGACAAGGTTTTTTAAAAAAGCCCAACACGATGGTCCCCGTTCCCATTTTTCGGAATCGCGGACCGGACCATCAGTCGGGTCCGGCTCCCGAGCAGTTCCAAGCTCTATTACACGGACTCATGGTTTTGCAATTTTTTGGACACGTTTCAGACTCGGACACGCGTCCGACAAGGGAGGACACGTCCGGACTCTCCCCGGACATGCAGTCAATGCGTGTTCGAGCCGGACTTGTGATCAACCACTCGGACACGCGAGGGACTTTCGTGTCTTGAGGTAAAATATACAAACGCCAATTTTTGACCTAATTTCTCGCGACTGCCCGACTCACCTCGCCCTCTCGCGATTCGCCGGATACCCTCGCGACTCACCCTCTCCCTGGCCTCTGCTCTCGAGTTGCGCTCACGTCAGCTCGCAGACTCTGTTCCTTTCGGTGACGGACTCTGCACTCAAGGTATGCCTTTCTTGCACTGCATTCTCGTCGATTCGCTCTTTCGTCTCTTCGATCTCTCTTCTTTTTCAGCCCAGTCTACTTGGTTGGTTCGTGGTCAATGTTGTTGCCGGGGTCGAGTCATTATTGGCTCTGATCATGGCAGAAATCGCGATGTTTTTGCAGCTCGCCAGTGATCATTTTTTCCCCTTTCATTTCCCTGATTTTTGGTTGATTAGTGTTTCTTCAATGATGTCTGGGCACCGAAAGTTTCAACATTTGTGATTTGTCTTCTGTGCATATATGATCTCTTTCTATGTTGATCTCTGCTATCATGCTAATGCTATGTGCTTATGACTTCGTAACTATACAGTCTATACCTTACTAATGTAGTTAGTTTGTTCCGGGCTCTGGGTTATAAATTTGTCCCTTGAGAATTCCAAGAAATGAATTACACGTTGGTCACGGCTATTGATTTAATCTTGTTCCGTCAATGCTATTAGTGATATATTTTGTGAGACCTTTCTAAAGAAGAGATTAACAATAGTTTTGGCATCATCTTATTATTGTTGAAATCAATAAAAATAATAATTTATCGTGTATATATAAAAAAAAATATACATATAATATACAACTGTGTCCTAACGTGTCAGAATTCTCTATTTTTTTAGAACCGCCATGTCGGTATGTCGTGTCGTGTCGCGAGTCATATCCCGTGTCCGTGTAACATAGGTTCCAAGGAACCGGTGTTCGCAAAAAAAATCTCAAAGGTTTAGTTTTGGTCCGGTCAAGTTTAAATCCCAAACTTATCACCTGTGACTAGGGGTGTGCGACCGGACCGGGTTGACTCGGAACCCGGATCGGCCCACCCGAAAAACAGGGTCGGGAACCGGTTTCGGTTGAAACCGGTCTGGGTATAGGTTCCAATTTTTGGGAACCAGTTAAAACCGGTCTGGATACCCGTTCTAGATGAAGGCCCACTTGGACCGGTTTTAGAACGGGTTTTTTTTTATACCGAAGTGTCTGGTTTTTAGTTACTTAAAAAAAAAACTATTGAATGAGTATATTACCCAAGTCTTTCTTGGTTTTTAGATATGAATTGTCTTACCGAAGACGTTATCATTGGTAAATAGACTTCATTTTGTGAAAACTACGATTTTGTGGTAATTAAATAGACTTCATCGATCGACACTTTTGCAAGAAAAATATGGTCGGGTCCAAAACAGGACCGAAAAATAGGGTCGGGGAAAAACATTGTCGAGTCTCGATTCTAAAAACTGGGAACTGGTTATAACAGGGTCGATTTCAGGGTATAGGGCTGGACACGGCCCACCCGGCCCATGCTCACCCCTACCTACGACCATCACAAGAACCGAAAAGTGGATTCACGAAGTAGGAATGTGAAAGGCAAGAAATGAGGTCTTCGAAAAAAAAAGGTAAGAAAAGAGATGTGCGAAGCAAACCCAAAACCTTAATAAGTAAACATTAGGTTTACTTAAAAAAAAAAAAAAGACCGGTCCGGGCGGTCCAATCCGATCTGGTCCGATCGCCTAGAACCAGGAACCGGACCGCCCGGTCACCAGTTCCAATTTTAGGAACCGAGAACCAGACCGGATCCTTCTAAAAGCGGGAACTGGGCCATCGGTCCCGGTCTGGTTGGACGGTCTTTTTTGCTCACCCCTACCAAACGCAACCAAATGATGTTCCTATAACAAATTGTTAGTCAACCCTATAAGGAAATTGTCAATATTTTTTTTCGAATATTGCGAAAATCCTTCTTTTTCTAGTGAATATATGTAAATAATATGCATCTCTTAAACTCAGTTCGTGTCTCGGCAAATATGACATTTATAAAAAATATTTTCCATGGAGTTCTTTTCAATGAAAATGACAATACTTTCCTATGTTTATTTGCAATAAAAAAAAATGCCCGAAAAATATGTTCCGTAGTTTGGAATGCAAATCATATTTGATTTTCCTACGTGCACTTCTTTTACTCATTTTTTATTTGTACTTTTCTTTCCTTTTTTATATTCTATTGAAAATTTTTGAATTTTAAATTTTTTTCCTCATTTTTATTTTATTTTCCATTCTTCTTTCATCGGTTGCGGGCTATAGAGAGGCGTGCGACCTGCCACAAGTGAGATCGAGCTTCGCCTGAGGCCAGTGAGGCTCGAGCTCTCCATATTCTAGTGAGCCGAGCCGGGCCAGCCTCGGGGGAGGCTCCACCTCGCCAGATCCGGTGACCACAAGCTCGAGCCTCGCCAGATCGACGAGCTTCAAGCTCACTAGGCTCGAGCTCGAGCTTGTGTTGACAACTAAAATTTGGATAATTTTTCCAGTCGTCAATTTGCATAAAAAAATAAGGAATTATTTTTAGTTCCTGCCAAAAATAATTAATTTAATTTTGGGCATCCATTGCATTGCATCACATTTTAACTGGAGCTGCGACATGTGGATTTAAAGTAATTGGACTTAGCCCACAGTGAAGAAAAATCGGTCAAGCCTATAATAATCTCCACATGACCAAGAATTTCGTAAATGAGGTGCCCAAATTGAACCTGATCTTTTAGGGCGTGGGATTAGGGAAAGAAGAAGAGATAGATCAATCAAGGAACGGAAAGGCGCGGGAACGCGCAAGAATTGATCTGAATTGGTCAATCAAGGATATTTGGAGTCAGTAGGAAAGGAAAACAAGGTATCGGCAAAGTCATCATTGCGACGTCATCTATGCCATGTCATAATTGCCATGTAATCAATTTCACATCAGCTATGCCATGTCATCATTCTTACCATGTCATATTAGGTTGCACATTAGTCTAAATCACATATTAGATTGTATGTCTAGGTTTTAATTAATTTCCATGTCAAGTAGTTAATTTAGTTAAGCCATGATCTCACTCACACACTCATTTAATTTAACCTGCATGTCATCTAGAATAATGTTGCATTTAATTCATGACATTGCACACTACAAAAAAATAGCTATTTAGCCACGAACAATTAGCGACGAATTATTTTCGTCGCTAATTTTCGACGAAAATAGGGATGGAAAAATAGTTCGTCACTATTTGCGACGAAAATAGTAACGAAAAAATTCATCACTAATTTTGTGACGAATTTTGCGACGAAAAAAATTCGTAGCTAATTAGCGACGAAATTGGCGACAACCAAACTTTTCGTGGCTAATTTAGCGACGAAATATAAATTTCGTTGCTAATATGCGACGTATTTTGCGATGAAAAACTTTTCGTTGCTAAATTTGCGACAAAAAAATAATTTCGTCGCTAGAAATTTCTTTTTCATTTAAAATTTTTATTTGTTTTTCGTTAATTTAGTGACGAACAATAGTGTTTGTCGCTAATTTAGCGATGAAACTTTAATAGCGTCGCAAATTAGCGACGAAATTCAAGTTTCGTCGCTAATTAGCACATAAAATAAAATAAAAATAATCAAATTTAGTGATGAACTTTAATTTCGTCGCTAATTAGAGTATATATTAAAATAAAAATTAAAAATGAAATAATCGAATTTAGAGACGAACTTTAATTTCGTCGCACATTAGCGACAAAACTTACATTTCGTCGCTAAATAGAGCATAAATAAAAATAAAAATAAAAATAAAAACAAAATAATCAAATTTAGCGACGAAACTTTAATCGCGTCGCACATTAGCGACGAAATGTAAGTTTCGTCGCTAATTACTTATTTTTTATTTACATTATTTTAGCGACGAAATTGTCTTTTCGTCGCTAATATATTTTTTATTTACATTATTTAAGTTTCCAGTTGATTTTCAGGTCTCAAACAAACACCAGAAAGTAGTCATTTTCCTAGAACATGACTTTTTGGGAAACATTTTTCAAAAACATCGCTTTGTCCTCGAAACAAATGGAGCCTTATTGGAAAGCTAGATTGGTTAACACTGTAATTTGGTCTAAAAAGAGCTAATTCATCGCAAGATACATTACACTTACAGGATAGACATGCTAACATTGATAAAAAAAAAAAGAGCTAAATATTATAACCATCAATAATTAAAATATGAAAAATACGAAATTTAAAAAAATAAAGGGGTCCTGAGCTAAATTGATCAAATTGAATGGTTTAAAACTCAATTGACACAAATGCAATAGGTTTACAATTTTTTTTTATAATTTTTTTCCTTTTTGATAAGTTATAAACTTTGTTACTTTAAGTAAATCAATTGTGCTCATAATTAATTATAGAGAAGCGTGGCAATACTAATATCGGTCGTAACAACAATTGAATGTTTATTTTTATTTCGTCCACAATTATCGCAAATATGGTATATACCAATAAATGAATTAGTTTGTGTATAATTGTTGGCCAAAGAGAAGACAAGGGGCTACTATCTGGCGCGTGACGAGAAGAAGATCAGTGCCATAGCGGGGAATTGATAACTTTAAGATGTAACAACAATTAAATGTTTATTATTATGGATAATCTACCCCTTTTTTCTTACTCATTTTTTCATAGTCCACGATCAGTATTTGCTTATGGTATATAGGTTTTGAAAACTTTAACAACACAGTAGCTCTAAGAGGACTCAACTTTAAGATTAAGAGGTCATTTTTCAGAGGCAAGGATGAGGTCTTTTTCCAATGAAGGTTATTTCGTCGCTAATTTAGCGAAATCTTTTGAATTCTATTGGATAGAAGTTGTTGCTAATTTTAAGAAGCGTCAGATTGTTTCAATTTTTCGTTGCTAATTTAGCGACGAAATTTCCAATAGGATAAAATTCCAAATTCAAATTCAAATTCTTTTGAATTCTATTTTTTTAAGAATAAAAATATAAAGAAAATATATAATAATAAATAGAATAAATAAAAATTTAAAAAAATTAGAAATTTAAAATATGTGAAAACAGAATATCAATAAAAATGAAAAAGAAAAAGTCGCTAAATTGAAATGGCAATAAAATTAAAAAATGAAAATATAAATTAGCGACGAAAATAATATTTCGTCGCTAATTAGTGACGAAGTATTAATTTCGTCACTAATTAGTGACGAAATATCATTTTTGTCGCTAATTAGTGATGAAATTAAAAGTTTCGTCGCTAAATTGAAATGTCAATAAAATAAAAAAATGAAATAGGGACGAAATATTATTTTCGTCGCTAATTAGTGACGAAATTAAAAGTTTCGTCGCTAAATTGAAATGTCAATAAAATTAAAAAAATGAAATATAAATTAGCGACGAAAATAATGTTTCGTCGCTGATTAGTGACGAAGTACTTTTTTCGTCACTAATTAGCAGCGCATCTCGCCGTCCATTACCCTTCCGAACCAACGGCCACAGATCTCTATCCGCGTCCTCGCTCCTCATTGGCCAACCGTACTCATCTCTTGAAAAGTACATAAACGCTGAACTCTCCACCTCTCTCATCCTGGCTCGCTCAAACTCAAGTCAGAGTAAATTCTCCGTTTCACCATGGCAGAAAGAGGAAAGGCACTAGGCGGCTCCACCTCGACGAAGAAGCTAAGCTCCTCTCGCAGCTCGAAAGCCGGCTTGCAGTTCCCTGTTGGTCGCGTCGCCCGCTTCCTCAGGATCGGTAAGTACGCCGACTGCCTCGGGGCTGGCACTCAAGTCTACCTCGCCGCTGTGCTCGAGTACCTCACCGCCGAAGTAACCCGTTGGCCGGTTGTTTCCATTGGATTGATTGAGAAGCCGAGTTGATCTCCATCCTAAAAGAAGACGCGAGTCGCGCCGAGGCACATTCAGCTGGCGGTGCGGAACGACAAGGAGCTCGGGAGGCTGCTCGGTGCCGTCACCATCGCCAACGGAGGCGTCCTGACAAACATCCACAACACACTATTGCCAAAGAAGGCTGCCACCGTCGGCGCTGGTTCCCGAAGCTCCGTCCCCATCGACGACACCTGGTTGACCGTCGAACCTTTTTTTTTTTTGTAATCATGTCCAGACTCCAGACCAGTGTAGGAGAGTAGAGATTGTAGGTAGGGACGCTAGAAATGTGAAGGTGGATTTGTGGTTTCAAACGATTTTTATGTAAATTTGAAATTGAATGCCAATTGGAGACTCTGATCTGAAATGAACTTCTGCGTCAATGAACTTCTCTTGCGCTGCTGTTTTGGTGTCGCCCCAAGTTGCAAACTGAAAAACACAGAGGGGAGAGAAGGCAGCGAGATCTTTATCTTGTCGCTATTTAGTGATGAGATAAAGATCGAGAAAAATATCTCGTCGCCAAACAAAGATCTCGTCGCCAAAATAGCGACGAGAAAAATATCTTTATCTCGTCGCCAAATTTGGCGACGAAAATTATCTTTCGTCGCCAAATTTAGCACACTAAATTTAGCGACGAAAATACATCTCGTCGCTAAAATCTCCGTTAATTGGCGAAAGTTCCGTTAAATCTAGCGACGAAACAATTTTTTCGTCTCTAAAATTAGCGACGAACGTCACCCTTCGTCGCTAATTCTGGCAACGAATAGCGACGAATTTTGCCATGAAATGATGTCGTCACTAATTTCGTAGCAAATTAGCGACGAATTTTTATTGTTTCGTCGCGAAATTTGGCGACCCATTTTTGGCGACGAAATTTTTTTCGTCGCTATTTTTCGTCGCTAATACTTTTAGCGACGAATTTTACCAAAATTTCGTCGCTATTTTTCGTCACTAAAAGACAGTTTTTTTTGTAGTGGCATCATTTAGTATAGGTTCATGCATTCCATGTAAAAGATCGATTTTTTTTTTTTTAAAAGAAGAAGAAACAATGTTTTGTGTGGCGCATGCTTCTCGGTTTATAATGATTTTTAGATGTCTAATTAATTGATTGTGCACCCGCATGATAACTTGTGTTAGTGGCTTAGATTATTATCAATTAATATTGCATTCTCAAATGATTTTTCATGAAATAAAATGGTAACGAAAGTGTATGGAGCAACCTAGCGTAAACAAGTCCCCGAACTCTTAATCTCTGATTCATAGAAGTAATTTAGTTCTTTTGCTAATTTACTTAGGTTTCTCATTGACCTACAAAAAATGATTAGTGGCGGCTTCAAATTAAAAATACATCGTGTGCTAATTATTTGAACTTTAAGTCGCGATTTGGTATGGACTTGGGAGAATTCAAGTTAGGTTAGTTAAATAATTAACCTAATAATCCATTAACGAGGAAATCATTTCCTTGTAAGAAATATTTTTCTTGACTCACTTATTTTAGGCGAACCTAATGGACCTTAGATATCATCGATAAGAGCTGATAATCATTTCAATTAGGGGGAGGAAAAAAAAGGCAGGATCATCCTGAATTTATCTAAACCACCAAGATAATCATGAATAAGAGGTTGGCAGAGTTTCTTTTTGCGCCAAAGGTAGGCATAATTGTTTGGAATTTTGAAATTGAGATACTCAAGGCGACTTTTCATGTATTCGAGAGATCATTATGCAAAATTTTCCACATATTTTTCTCCTCTCATGCACTAATATTTTCCTATGGCAGTTTTTTATTTTAATTTCTTAATGTTGAACTACATATCTGACGATATCCTATTCACTTCACTCTAACTACTACACAACACGACATCGACGTAGAAATGCTCCAAAAAGTCAACACCTTAGTCCATCTCGAAGCCATCAATTCTCGTATGGCGAGATCATTTCTTCGTTTTGGATTCCAAGCAGACTCACTTCGCTTGTGCTAATTAATCTCTGGGAACAGCAGTTCTTCTGAACCTCCGGCTCTCACCAAAAGATCGTACCAGAAATAGTCGACGCTATCATCGGTCATCGAATTGCTATCGCCACTCCACAGTTCATATCGATCCGTCACGTCCCATGGGAACTCATGTTGCTGCACTCCATTGGCGTGGCCAAAATCTGATGGCACGTCTTCAAGTTCGGCCCAAAATTGTGATTCGTCAATACTTTCGTCCAAGGGAAGTTCGACTTGTTGAGTTTGACCGTCACTGCTAATTAATCCTATGAAATCGGATGGCAAGCTGACATAGGAATCAGCCGAGAATGGATCTGACCAGAAATCTGGGACTGATTCAATGGTCTCGATCGGGTTTTCATCAATAATGAGGGCGTCGAGGTCGTACTTCGGTTCCTCGGTGCCCACCATGGGGTCTGTGGCATAAGAAATTTCGGTAGAAGATCGTGGAGGCGATGATATTCGAGCGTACAACGGGCTCTCGAATCCGGGCGGTCTTGAGCAGGTCGAGTCTTCTGGTTCCGGTGGGTCATTGATGGTGATAGAATTGATGGATAATGTGGCCGTGGGGGCAGGGGTGGGGGCGGGGGCAGAGGCAGTGGTGGTGCTCGGGTGGTGGCGGGCTTGTTTCTGCTTGACTCTCTTCTTCAAGTGGGTGTGCCAGACGTTCTTTATCTCGTTGTCTGTACGTCCAGGCAATTTTGCTGCAATCGCTGACCACCTTAAACAATTTTTACACAAAGAATCAGGTGCAATTATGAATTGCGTGTCACACTACCGGTGATTACAATAGTTATTATGTATCTTTATGAAACTATGTAACAAATAACGCTGAATAATGATATTTAAAATAAGAAGTTGCTAACTTGATAGTCTGACAGTATTTACAATTGTTTCTAATCACACGATCTCCCAATCAATGAGTTTTTTTTATGCAAAACACGCTGTGATGGTGTGCAGATCTACGGTTGAGATAATAATGTTTCTAACAGTATTTTCAGGAAAGCATTTCCTTTTAAGATATATGCATTTAGTTTGGTCACGCATGTTAGTAATACCATGCTGCAAATATATTTTTAGGCATCCTGACAGCAACGAGGGAGTTCGTGAACTGAAATTAATGTGAAAAACTTTGAATGGTTATTTAAACAAGCAAGGCCGATAAAAAATAAATGGCTCACCTAAGTAAGCGTAATGAAACTTTTGTTTGGAACAACTTATTTAATTTGACTATACTTGCTAGATTCTTAGTACGTTTGTCCCTTTGTCATATCCTACATACATGAATTCTCTACTGCGGATGTACTTTTGATCCGTTCACATACAAAACAAAGATGTTCAACACCCGAGTAACTTTAGTCTTACGACGCGACATATTGAGTGAACAAACTACTATGAAAAGGCTTTTAATATTGTCAATTTTTTTATGATAGAAAAGCTCGCTTTAAATAGAGATTCCTACAAAAACCAAAAAGAAGGGAGGTAATGTTCATTTACACAGTTAATTGGTAGGCTAGTTATTGTGGACATCCATACAAATTTAGTTAAGTAGAAGCGCGCGTTTGGTGACTAAATTAGTAACCGTAAATCACAAAGCCGGTCGGACGAAAAACACGGCCCTAGCGGGAAAAACTCGACGAGCGCTCGACATCGTTGGAGATTTCTTTTTCTCCCTGTAATTTGATTAAACAGTAGTCCAGTGCTAATTGTGGGTACGTAGTGTGAAATAACCGAGTACCTATTTCCCAGCATTTCATGCAACTTGATGATGGAATCCTCTTCCTCGGAGCTGAAGTTGCCCCTCTTTATGTCTGGCCTCAAGTAGTTGGTCCACCGGAGCCTGCAACTCTTCCCACATCTCAACAGCCCTAAAAAAACGAATGGACCAGTTAAAAAAAACAGATAGCCAAAAGCGGACACTTCAAATGAGTCGA
Organism: Rhodomyrtus psidioides; assembly: GCA_021437785.1. Lineage (NCBI taxonomy): Eukaryota > Viridiplantae > Streptophyta > Magnoliopsida > Myrtales > Myrtaceae > Rhodomyrtus > Rhodomyrtus psidioides. Next base: position 4,228,068 of record JAILYB010000027.1, on the reverse strand, counting down.
TTAGCGAGTCCATTAACCGAGTAGTCTCGCGAGAAAAGAAGCTCCCGATTGAATTAATCCATGGTGAATGCGGGCGAGGGTTTTCGACTTACCGGCGTGCTTGGGAAGAGCTCGCCAGTTAGGGTGGCCATGTTTCTGGACGTAGGAGATCAGTATCTGGTCTTCTTCAGGCGTCCATGGCCCTTTCTTCAGTCCGGGTCTCCAGCAGCACGAAGATCTCACCATTCTCTCTCTCTCTCTCTCTCTCTCTCTCTCTCTCTCTCTCTAGAGAGCCCTAGGAGTGCTTTGCGAGGACGAGGTTGGGTATTTATGCAGTTTTTTTCATGGAGAGGGCACGTAGGAGGGGGACAGAGAAGCATGGAAAGTCCAAAGCACACGAGAAATGGCGCACCGTCTCCTGTTCTCTTCGTCCAGAATTTGGGATAGGGTTTTTGATTAGTGGCTCCACACTTTGGCACACGTACTGCGGTGGCAGTTTCCTGGAAAAATTCGATTGGGTTTGGCGAGAGAGCTTTCCGGTCTTGGATTGTGGGCCCTCGCCGGGGAATTGTTTGGCTGGATCCGGATCCATTCGTCTTGGTTCATCTCAGCCATTGATATGTGGAATCCTGTATATCCGGTCATGCGGATCTTAGCTCGGAATTCTTTCCTCTGTCCTCAAGCTAGCTACGCACACGATATAAAACGAAAATTAAAAAAATGAGACCAGTTCTAGCAATTGCAGTCGAGACATTTAGGCTAGGCTATGTATGGTAACATTTCTGTTCCCGGAACAACTTTTGGAATAGAAATACATTTTTTTTGTTTCTGTTCCTAATAACGATTTTTTGGAACAGAATCGCGTTTGGTAATTGAAAAAAAATTATGTTCCCAAAACATAAAAAGAATAGAAACGCTTTTGATAACTACATAAAGTTTCTGTTCCCGAAAATAAAAAATAAAAATAAAAGAAACACGTTTGGTAATTGCAAAAAAATTGTTCCTAATTTTTCATTTAATTAAGGGGACTATATATATATATATATATATATTAAAATTAAGATGTCTTTAACTTACTAAATCAAATTAAATCATTTGTTCAATTTATTAAATCAAATTAGACCAATATATGAATAGTAAAAAATTATGCTGAAATATTGTACATTAATAAATTATGCTGAAATATTGTATATTAAAATTAAGATGTCACTTAATGAGGGCAACAACTTATGATGCATGAGATATTGATAATATGTGACCCAAAATGTCATATATCTATTGTACGAAGGCTAATTAAGTTCTAAATCTTTCAGTTGTGTCAATTTAGTCATAAACATTTTGACGATCAGCCAATGTAGTCATTTTATAAATTTTAAACTCGAAATTCCTTAGGTGGATGCCGATCGTCCTATGACATGGCGGGCACTGACGTAGACAATTTTTGCACTTTTGATAAATTTTTCTTTAATTTCATTAATTCAAATTGATGCGGTTTGTGTATTTTTATTACACAACATATAAGTTCCAGCACTCCACCACTCAACCACGACAGAACACAACTCTTGTATAGTCACGATATATGAAATGAACCCTAAAAATGACAAAAGCAAAATTGTCAATAAAACCTTTTGAATTTAGAAAAGTCGCGCGAAATCTCGAACCTTAAGAGTTGGATTTGCAGGACAAGAAAGAATAATGTTTGGATGCGACAAGCGAGTTTGACGAGAAGTATGTGAACTGATCAACAAGTTTGTAAATATGTTCCCTAATTTCGATGATTACTTTACACTAAAGTGTTACTCCCTTTGTGAAAATTTGATCGATCTGTCACACATGATCATGCATGGTCCAAGGGCTCGTATGCAAAGCTTGCCTGATATATGCCAAAAGACCGTGAAATATGCAAAACCTAAGGAATTGCTGATTTGAGATTTGAATACGCGATTAGGAAAAAGGTTTGGTTTTTGAATTCTTCCGAAATGATGCTTAGGAAAAACATTATTCAGTGAACCAATCTTTTTTTTTTTTGGGCAATGTGGACCAAATTGTTCATTAATAAAACCTCAAAAACTAGAGTTTTGCAGCCTATTTTTGTCTTACTTCATTTAATTTCTGCGCCTCTTTTCGAGGAAAGGTAAAGCCCTGCATTCATTTTTGTTTTGCATTCCGTCTACATGTGCACGTGATGTTTACTGTCTCAACTTCCATGCGCATACAAGATCGTGCATGGGAATTAGAGACTCTGGGGGATTATCAGGACATTATATTATCCGGCCATGCTCTGCATGAATTACTTTTAAATAGTTCACATGCTAAAATGTTGGTGAAAGTGTCGCTATTATACGATACAATCCGAAATATGAGAAAGAACAAGTCATTGATAAGTTGATTCTTGCTTGGCATTTTCTTTGTTTTAATATTAAAGTATTGACCTCGTTTTCTGGGAACCCATGATTATTTACATACGATTTGCGAGATCTTAGGTAATGCTTAGTAGCTATCTCCTTTGAATATGTCCGAACCAACAGTTATCATAAGCTTTTTGGGAATTGAACTGGTCAGGCTTTGAAATGGAATCGCAATGACTGTACAAAAATTCGATCCGCAGCAAAGGGTGCTGCCAGCGCGCAGCTATCAACGTGTAGTGCTCGTGGGTCTCATGCAATGTGGGGGAATTCCTACGAATTGCATCCAATAAATCAAAGTTTGGCCAATAAAATATTGTGGTGAGATTTGTGTGTTCCTACGTGGAAATGATATCGTTTTGTGAGAAGTTGTGAGGCTCGTTAATCGAGATTTTCGTTTGTTTAATTGGGGGTCGAGAAACACGAACGTGTGTTTAAGTGACTTAAACATCATTTTAATTGTCAATTGTGTCACTGGATCTGTTATGGAATTTTTGCTCATTTCCTGAGAAGCGTCGGTCTCACTAATCAAGCAACTTAATGTGTTTTTTGATGTTTTGTTTATTTTTGTCTGATGACGAGATAAGGACAATTGAAGGTCAATAGATTTGAGGAGAAAGGTTTCGGGTTTCAGAAAATGATGATTCGCGATTTCCTCTATTGATTAAATTCACATCTATCATTGTCTGGAGTGAGCCAAAGCCAACGTAGAATGAAAGTTGAGATTTACAGGATAGACGTGTCCTTTTTTTTTTGTGTTCAAGTGACGTTGGTTCCTAATGAAAGAGAAAATTACTGTGGAGTTGATTAATGCCCAGTGGAGCATATAAGAGAAGCCATATGGTTTCTTACTTTGTAGGGATTTCGGACCGGATGGGGACCGGACTGGACCGTATGGGTTGGTCCGGTCTTTGAGGGGGACGGTCGGGTACCCGGTCCCAATGGGAACGATGACCGGGTTGTTCTATCCTCGGTCCCATGATGATATGTATATATAATTTTTTTAAGAAATAGTTAATCTAAACTTAATCCCCATCTTCATTTTCCACTCGACAGTTGACAGTTACTCCTCTCGTTAGACGCGAGTTTACTTATCTTCATTTTCTGCTTGACAGTCGACACTCACTCCTCTCGCTTGACGCTTGTGTCTCGCCTTCGCAACGTAGCTCTGCTCGGCGCTCGCTTCTCTTGCCTTTGTCTCTCAAGCCATGCATGTATTCCAATAATTTTTATAAGCGGCTGGCATCAGAGGTCCCATTGGGACCGGACCACGACCGGACTGGACCGCCGATTTTGGTCCGGTCCCTATTCCTGAAATTTGGGGAATGGGACTGCGGTCCGGTCCTCGGTTCCATACCAGGACCGGACCGGCCCGGACCATGCACAACCCTATCTCTTTGGCGTCAGCAGACTTCATGTGGTAGGTTAGGTTGTCCTTTGACATAGCCTCATGTTTCTTGGAGGTAGTTCTCCTTATTCATCAGTCAAGGAGCAATACGAGATTTCCAAATTTAGCTCAAAAGTCAAGTTACATAATGTTAGACAATGCTAACCTCTTTAGTGTTTTTTTTTTTGTTGCAAAAATAGCCTGTAATTTTCGCGTCCATATTAATTTACATCCCTTATTTTCAAAACTTCCAGTGTGCATCCCGTACTAAAAGAAGCAAGGTGCCGCTCTTGCAAACCTAACCTAAAAACCCTCCCTCCCTCGTCTAGATCTAGAGGCGATGAGCCCACCATGGCGGTCGAGCTCAACAGCATGGTTGAGATTTCAACGGCCAAGGAAGGGACACCGAGCTTGACAACCACTGAGAGGGTGGAGAGATAGGCGTGGCAGCGCGACTTCAGCCAGCAATGTCGAGGCGGCCATTGGTGGCGCTGCAGACGTGGATGGAAGAGCGGCAGGCGAGGCCGGAACGAACGACGACTGAGATGGTCGGAGAGAAAGAGTAAGGATGTCATGAGTACCTTAGTAGGTGCAACGAGAATAACGGTGATGGTAGTTTGGGAAACAAAATGACAATTCGATTAATGAGTAAACAACAACTATGAATAAAGAATGCCATACAAAATTTCTAGCGTTGAAAGTGGGGATGCAAAGTGTAGATCTTCAAAATTATGAAACTGCAAATAGATGTGGATGTAAATATTACGATCAGTATTTCCAATTCTCCCTTTTACGTTCTATTTCATGATATCACTGTCTTTTCTAGTGCACGGACTATCTTTATTAGGTAATGATCTCACCACCCTTAAAATTCAAATGGGATGCCGATGGCAAAAAGAATTCAAAGGAAGCATCTCCGGGAGAGTGTAAGTACATCAGCTTGTTCATCAAGGTAAACAAGAAAAAGAGGAGGGTTTGATTTTCTCCTTACGTATTATATTCAGTCAAAGAAGACGAGTGGTCATTTCTTTCCTAACCACGACAAGATAAAAGGAAAAGATATGATTGACCAGGGTTGTACATACGTTGGCCGAGGAATTAGGCGGGTCCATTACTACTTCTTTAGGCCATTCTCTTTCAAAGACTATCACCAACCAAGACATCACCTTCGCAGGCTATTTCAAAGCAGAACGCTGACGAAAAATCGTTCACCGAAATTCGTTCCTATATTTTTATCAAGAGGAGACGAGGTATATGACGATTTCGGTGTATCAATGGAACATAAGGAACAAATATACTTCAATGGATTTTAATTGACGATGAAGTCTGATAACAAAAAAAGCTTTGTCGGAGTTTAATCAATGATAAGGTGCGATAATAAAGATAGAACGTCGGAATTTAATCGTCGAAGAACGTCTGAAAACTACAACTAAAGTACGGGAGTTGAAAGATATTTAAGTTGTAGAAAAGATAAATTGCAAAAATTTAAATATAAAAATAAATTTGCGAGGATGTTGAGTTATTTAATTAATTGATTGATTGATTGAAGATTTACAAAGAGTACGATGTATCTGTTTATAGATCACGATCGATCGTTACATACATAGGTTACAACTTTGGAACTTCATATAACCGAATTCTTCCTAATGGCGGTTACAAGAAGTTGTATTATCCACTAGCTCCTATTATCTAGATCACATATTCACAACAAGTTATAGAAATTCCTAAATTAGCGGCAACAAAATATAACTACCTAGTTACGTTTTTGTGTCGATCGATCAACTTTTCAACTTAATATAGACATAGTAATAGAAATTCTGATGTTATAAGTATTAGAGGAACATGTATGTTGGTATAACACATCCGTTGTTATGATGAATTGATTTCAATATGCTTGATCTCAATACTATAACAAGTCTTTTTATCATGCTATATTTTTCTTTAATAAAGCTTATTATATATACCTAATGTATGGATTTGATGGTACTCCAGCCGTTTTTCCATGCAAGTCAAATGTGAAAGAATTACTTTATTAGGTTATAAAAGAAAGAAAGAATTACTTTATTTGTCTTCAAAATATGGTTTTTGATATGACGGATCAACAAAGAAAGAAATTGTTAAAAGAGTGATTACTTGCACTTAATTTCTAAGTTAGTGGAAGTTTTTACCATTTTATCTTTTTATATTATTAAAATGGGTTAATACCATGAAAAACCTTAAATTTGTACAGGTCAGTCGGTCTTCCATTCATCCGACCAAAGGTGTGGATAACGAGGCCACCGGCTGAAACTAAGGCAATGGGAGTTTGTGGAGTTGCGTGGAAAACTTCCAGGTTGCCCTTCACTTAGTTTCTTCGGCACGTAGTGATCTCATCTCAAGCCATCAAATTCGTATTTTGTTACCACTTGGCCTAGGTCCTACGCCACTTCAACTGTGAACCTGACTGATTTGATGATTTTTGATGTCAAATTTGAATCGATCAACATGGATTCCTCCTTAGTGCCTGGAGCCAGGGTTAGAAGTTATTCCATCTCCAAGGATCAAATCAGGCAGATACTAGGCGTAAGTTTACTAGTTCAAATGAAGCGAAACTAAAGATATCCAATTCTACTGAAATAACTGGCTTTGTAACTAGTGGTCGGTTTCCCGTCGCTAGAGCTTCCAAAATAGAGAAGGGCGGGCAGGGCTTCTGCAAGAGCCTCCCCCCTCTTAACTCACTCTCTAGGTTTACATCACGTACCAGAAAGAATCAACAATTGCTCCTTGTAAGGAACCCTTGGAGCCAAGAATAGAAGAGTAATCTCTAGAGCCTACGAGCCATGCAACAAATTTACCCCAAATTTTTTTTTTTACCACAAAAAATCACAAACTAGTACACTTATGATAAATTTATCCCAAATTAGCACACATGTGACAAATTTACCCTCCGTTAGTTTTTGTTAAATTTAACCCTCAAATTGCTTAGTTAGATGGCATGTGGTAGCTCATGGGTGTATCATTTTAGGATTTTTACCTGCTATTTGTCACATGTGTATCAATTTAGACTTTTTGGTGGTATTAATCTAATTTAACAAAGGGTAAATTTGTCACAGGTGTACAAGTTTGGGATTTTTTGTGATCCAAAAATTATTTTAGAGTAAATTTATCACAGGTATACCAGTTTAACATATTTTATGGTCAAAAAAATAATTTAAGGTAAATTTATCACATGTGTACCAGTTTAAGATTTTTCATGGTAAAAAAAAATAGTTTGAAATAAATTTTTCATACCAGTTTGGGATTTTCCGTGGTATTAACCTTATTAAAAATAGTTTTACAAAAACAGGTCGGGAAGTTGAATGAAAACCCAAATTATTTTAGCAAATCCCAAAATATATCGCTCTCACGCATCATATTTGTCTCGAAAAGATAGGGATATCAGTTATTCAAAATTGACATCACCTATTCCTTTTCATTTTACATTCAGGTACATGCTAAAGTTGGTTATTAAGGACAACAGCACAAAGCATACCTCACATTGTTTCAAACAAGAGAAAAGGAGAAAAAAAAAAGATACGGTGGTAAGTTAATAAATAAAAATAAAGGGTTAATACCACGAAAAATCCTAAAATAGTACACATGTGATAAATATACCCCAAACTATTTTTATCAACAAAAAATCTCAAACCAGTACACTCGTAATAAATTTATCCCAAACTGGTACACCAGTGATAAATTTACCATTCATTAGTTTTTGTTAAATTTAACCGTCAAATTACTGAGTTAGATGTCACACGGTAGTTCATCGGTGTATCAGTTCGGGCAATTTTCCAAATTAATTTTTTTTAAAAAAATATTTATCAATTTAATATTAAAAAAATATTTACCAAATTGGGTGCCACTCGGCAATTGGGCAGCCGAGCGGCACCCAAAACAGGGACTTGGGCCCCAATCGGCGGCCCAATTGTCGATTGGGGCAATTGAGGCACCCAATCGGCACTTGGGCCGTCGATTGGGGTAATCGGCAGCTCAAGTGCAGATTGGGGCTGGAATTTTTTTTTTCTTCTTTTTTTTTCAATGGATTCTTCTCGAAAAATTATGCGAAATAAAAAAATCGTTCCAAATGGACACCCGAGCGATGAGATATGCCCTTTCAAAGTATTATTTCATCGAATTTTTAAACTTTACCAATTTAGGCATCCATTTAAACGAATAAATTATAAAAGTATCAAATTAAATAATAAATTATATTGAAATTACGCAAAATTTGAGGAAAAAAAATACTACATAATTCATATTCCACCATTAAAATTTACTTTTAATTTATATTTTTTTATAAAAGTAAAAAAGCACTACATAATTCATATTCCACCATTAAAATTGACTTTTAATTTATATTTTTTATAAAAGTTTTCAATTGATGCCTAAATTATTAATAAAATTTCAATTATAATTTATTATTTAATTGATACTTTTATAAATATATATATATAAATTAAAAGTCAATTTTAATGGTGGAATATGAATTATGTAGTATTTTTTTCCTCAAACTTTACGTAATTTAAATATAATTTATTATTTAATTAAAAAAAATTATAAAAAATATAAATTAAAAGTCAATTTTAATGGTGGAATATGAATTATGTAGTGTTTTTTTCCCTCAAAGTTTACGTAATTTCAATATAATTTATTATTTAATTGATACTTTTATAATTTATTCGTTTAAATGGATGCCTAAATTAGCAAAGTTTTAAAAATCCGATGGAATAATACTTTGAAAGGGCATATCTCATCGCTCGGGTGTCCGTTTGGAATGAATTTTTTTTATTTCGCATAATTTTTCGAGACGAATCCATTGAAAAAAAAAATAAAAAAAATAAATTTCAGCCCCAATCAGCAATTGGGCCGCCGATTGGGGCCTAAGTCCCTGTTTTGGGTGTCGCTCGGTGGCCCAATTGCCGAGTGGCACCCAATTTGGTAAATATTTTTTTAATATTAAATTGGTAAATATTTTTTAAAAAAAAATTAATTTGGAAATTTGCCCTATCAGTTCATGGGTGTAATCCTAAAATGGTACACATGTGATAAATATGCCCCAAACTATTTTTTTATCAACAAAAAATCTCAAACTAGTACACACATAATAAATTTATCTCAAACTGATACACCAGTGAAAAATTTACCATTCATTAGTTTTTGTTAAATTTAACCGTCAAATTGCTGAGTTAGATGGCACACGACAGTTCATGGGTGTATCAGTCTAGGATTTTTACTCTCTGTTTGTAACAGATATATTAATTTGAAATTTTTCATGGTATTAACCCAATTTAACGAGGGGTAAATTTATCAACTAGTTTAGAGTTTTTTGTGATCAAAAAAATTATTTTATGATAAATTTATCACAAGTGTTCCAGTTTAGGATTTTTTATGGTTAAAAAATAATTTGAGGTAAATTTATCACATGTGTATTAATTTGGAATTTTTCGTGATTATTAACCCAAAAATAAATGGGAAAGATTGATGGAGGACCTAAATTGTTTGAAAATTTGCGTTACGTACTTTTTTCAATAAAACTGAGATACCGACTTATCCAAATTTAACATCATCTATTTATTTTCTTCGACTGAAAAAAAAATCATCTATTTATCTTCATCCCTTATTCGGGTATATATATACACAAGTTTGTTGTTGAGGACGTCAGTAAAAAAGCGTACCCTCCATTGTTTGACAGTTGACTCGAGAAAGAACGGTAGTCCTTCTGTACATAATTTGTAACATCAAACGACAAGGCACACACAATACTTTGTACTACAGGAACAGGTTTTTATTTTACGTATATCTATTTTCATACATGAGCATATACAGTTTTTTACATTTTCATTACACATTTAAGAAAAATGGGGAAAATTGTCCAAAAAATCCTAAACCTTTTGCACTTGCGATGTAGAACAATTGGCGCATAATCATCTTGAAAAGCATGATCGGCAGAAATCAGGGCGATTTCACTGATCGGGAAATTACCGAATTCGGGAAGTTACCGAATAGTACTTTATCTTGCCGAATCTCCCATTTGCCAATTGGGATATCTTTAGATTTGATTTGCGATAACTGATTTGTATTCCGTTTGATTAGATTTGATTTGATTCGTTTAATGTTATCTTTATGAAATTCTAATTCCTTAAGGAGTCATATTTATATAAAGGACGTCCGCCCTTTGTAATCTACATGAATTATTCTATCAGATTTCCGTATACACTTTGAAAACGTCTTCCAGTTATCGCTTATCTGCGTCATTTGGTATCAGAGCAAGGTTTTTCCTACGACGATGTCTCATAACGTGAATCAAAATACCTCCGTTGCTAAGGGCCATGCCAATGAGCCTATTACACAAGAGGAGTTTACCCATTTTGTCGAGGAAACTCGACAAGCTCAACAAGATAGCCAACAAACGATACAAGAATCGCTTGCCGCAATCCAACGGTTGTTAGTAAACCTGAACCCTAACCCCGCCGTTCTTCCGGCCGAGCATATTCTTGTTGCTTGTGTCTCAGAAGTAGCTATGGAACGTGGGGGAAATCCCCGACTAAGACATCAAGACTATGTCGAGGATTCTGAAGAAGATGAAGAGGAATTTCAGGACGCGCCTGTTCGTGGAGGACACCGACATGGGGGATTCCAGGATGAGTATGTTCGTGGAGGTCGCTGACATGGAGGATACCGACTAGATCTTGAACAGTATCGGTTGAAAGTTGATCTCCCTACCTTCAATGGAAACTTGAACATCGAGGACTTTTTGGATTGGCTCCGGGAGGTTGAGAAATTCTTTGATGCCATGCAAATCGAGGAGGACCGCTAAGTAAAGCTCGTGGTGTATAAGTTAAAGGGTGGAGCATCAGCCTGGTATGAGTCGACGCAACTAACTAGACATGGCCAAAATGAACCGTGGGCCTGGAACCGGCCCGTTGACCAGCACGGAATTTGCCCGTTGACCGGACCCACGGTTCGAAACCGGAACCGGAACCGGCCCAGCCCTTGAAGACCGGTTCCGGTTCCGCGATTCCAGGCCGGTTCCAATCCGTCATTTTTTTAAAAAAAAATAAAAGAATAAATAGAGAAAATGACAATTACTTGAAGTGGGATTCGAACCCACGTTCTCTTGGTTGAAGCATGCACCCTAAACCACTCAACTACCTTCATTTACACTGTCCATATTGCAAACAAATTATAAAAATAAGATATGGGCAAGTTGAACCGTCGATTCCGAACCGGAATCGGGACCGGCCTCTTGATGGGCCGATTTCGATTCCAGCTTTTTTAGGAACTGGAATCGATAGTTCTGCGAAATTGTCCACGTCTACAACTAGCCTTACGCCGACAGGGAAAGGCTCCCATTTGAATTTGGAACCGGATGAAACAGATGTTGAAGGTTCGGTTTTTGCCTACTGACTTTGAACAAGTCTTATTTCAACAATTTCAAGACTGCAAACGAGGAAGTCGGACGGTTCAAGCCTACACGGAGGAATTCCTTCGACTTTCAGCCCATAATAAACTTGCCGAGTAAGAAACGCAACAAACTGCCAAGTATAGCAATGGCCTACGTTTCAATATCCAAGATCGTGTTTCGTTGCATCGTCTATATTCTTTCAAGGATGCGCAAGAGATGGCCAGAAAAGTAGAGTTGCAGTTGGGGCGAAACAACTTTTCAAATAGAACGATCAATTATACTCCTCGAGGGCAACTCGGATGAGGAAAATCACATGAGGGTATTGAGTCCTCTAATCGGCAATCCAACAATACGAGCCGAAATTCGGGGAGTGATGTTGAGGCGCTTAAATCTTCCAAGCCCCCATACATCAAGGGTTCGTGATGTTGCCCTGAATCCCTACACGAAACCCTACCTAGGGAAGTGCTTTAAATGCAACAAACCTGGACACCGTTCCAGTGATTTTCCACGGCGGAAGATGGTGAATTTGGTCGAACCTGAAGATAAACTTTATGAGAATGATTGGGAGGATGAAGAAGAAGTGGCCTTAGAAGAAGGGGAACATGTTAATTGCGTGGTTAGACAGCTGTTATTAGCTCTACAAAGGGATGATTCGCAGCGGAATAACCTCTTCCACCCATTGCACTATTAGCGGAAAGGTCTGCGACGTCATTATTGATAGCGGCAATTGCGAGAATAATGTATCCAAGGCTCTTGTCGATCATCTTTAACTGAAGACAGGAACTCATCCCTCGCCTTATATGATTGGTTGGATTCGTAAGGGGTCGAACTTAAAATAACTCAAACTTGTCGTTTGCCTATTTATATTGGAAAATCGTATAAGGATACAATACTTTGTGATGTTGTTGAGATGGATGTATGCTACGATTAGCTAGGACGACCATGGCAATATAATATTGATGTTACTCACCAAGCACGTGAGAATGTTAATTCCTTTGTGTGGAAAAAGAGGAAAATTACTCTTCATCCCTTAGATAAAGCTACTAGTGTTCCCCGACCTACCCAAAAATAGAATGTGTCTGGAGGTCTATTTAATGTTCGCAAAAGGAATGACATGTATTTGATTGTAGATAGTGGGACCAAGCAGAAGACCATCATAATTCCAAAACCATTACAACCGTTACTGAAAACTTTCTCGGTCTTATTCCTGAAGACTTACCATATGGGTTACCACTGATGCAAGATATCCAGCATCAAATTGATTTTCTACCTGGTGATAGTCTTCGAAACCTACGGCATTATCGTATGACTCTGAAGGAAAATTTGATACTACAGGAGAAGGTTGAAGAACTTCTTCGAAAGGGATTTATACGAGAGAGCATGAGTCCCTATGTTGTTCCTACTCTCCTGACGCCGAAGAAAGATGGGAGTATGCAGATGTGTGTCGACAGTCGAGCAATTAACAAAATTACTGTGAGGTATCACTTTCCTATTCCTTGTTTGGATGATATGCTTGACAGATTAGCAGGATCGAAGATCTTTTCAAAGATAGATTTGCGGAGTGGATAACATCAAATTCTCATGAGACTTGGAGATAAATGGAAGACGGCGTTCAAAACAAGTGAGGGGCTTTATGAATGGTTAGTCATGCCTTTTGGACTTTCCAATACTCCACCTTTCTTGGGGAAGTGAGTGGTGGTTTATTTCGACGATATACTTATCTACAGTCCAAATAAACAGCAACATGTAGACCACCTTCGAGATGTTTTGCAGGTTCTGGAGGATAATCAACTATATATCAACTTACCTAAATGAAATTTTATGACCAACTAATTGTTATTCTTAGGATATGTTGTTAGTGTCGATGGCCTTCGAGTTGATGAGGCAAAGGTTGCTATTATTCGAGAGTGGCCAACACCCAAGGCTGTTGGGGAAGTACGGAGTTTTCATGGCCTGGCAACATTCTACCGTAGGCTCATTCGTAATTTCAATATTATCTTAGCACATATTACAGAATGTTTAAAGAAGGGGCAATTCAAGTGGAGTAATGCGGCGGAGGCGAGTTTTGCTTTAATAAAAGAGAAGTTATCTACTGCTCCTATTTTTGTTTTGTCAAATTTTGACAAGGTGTTTGAACTAGACTGTGATGCTTCTGGAGTAGGGATTGACGCTGTTCTATCCCAAGAGGGCAAATAGATTGCTTATTTCAGTGAGAAATTGAATGAAGCTCGACGCCGATGGTCTATCTATTAGTAGGAATTTTATGCTGTGGTGCAAGCTATTAAGCATTGGCAACCTTATCTCTATCACCGTGAATTCATACTCAACACTAATCACCAAGCGCTCAAATACATCACGGGACAAAAGCATTTGAATAGAATGCACGAACGTTGGGTTCTTTCTTGGAACAATTCAATTTTGTACTTCGTCATAAAACATGTCATCTTAACAAAGTAGCCGATGCTTTAAGCCACTGAGCTGCGTTACTTGTTACTATGCAGAATGAAGTGGTGGGCTTTAAGTCTTTACATGACCTCTATGCTGAAGATGACGATTTTCGAGATACTTCGGCAAAGTGTCAGGCTGCTGGTTCTACTGGTGATATGATTATCCATGATAATTTTTTGTTTTATGGCAACAGGTTGTGTGTTTCGCGTAGTTCCCTTCGAGAGAAACTGATTCGAAAACTGCATGGTGGAAGCCTTGGAGAACACTTGGGGTGCGATAAATCCATTGGTTTGGTGGAGGGATGTTACTGTTGGCCACAATTGAAGCGGGATGTAGGGCGTTTTGTGCAAAAGTGTCCTGTCTGTCAGGTTGCTAAGGGGCATTCATAGAATACTAGCCATTATATGCCGCTGTCGATTCCATCCGGATCATGAGTGGATATTTCAATGGATTTCATCTTGGGACTCCCGCGAACCCAACGAGGTATGAATTCTGTCTTTGTGGTGGTGGATAGGTTCACAAAGATGTCCCACTTTGTTTCTTGTAAGAAGACATCTAATGCTTCTCATGTTGCTAGTCTTTTCTTCCGTGAAGTATTGTCTACATGGTGTGCCAAAGACAATTACTTCTGATCGAGATGCCAAATTCTTCAGTTGCTTATGGAGGATTTTATGGAAATTGTTGGGCACTAACTTGCAGTATAGTAGTTCCTTTCGTTCTCAAACTGATGGACAGATTGAAGTGGTTAATCGAACTATGGCAGACATCATCCGTTGTCTTTGCAGCGATATGCCAAAATAGTGGGATTGATGTCTTGCCCCGATCGAATTTGCTTTTAATAACACGGTTAATCGTTCCACTGGAAAATCTTCGTTTAAGGTTATTTATGGTCGTGTGCCTTAGCATACTCTTGATCTAGTTCATCTGCCTAAAATTTCTGGTTATAGTGTGACAGCAGAAAATCTAGCATCCAAAATTATAGAGGTTCAAGCTAATATTGCACGTTAACTTGTTGCTTCCAATGCAAAGTATAAGGATGATGCTGATAAACGACGTTGTTCCAAAGTTTATGAAGTCGGCGATGAGATAATGGTCTTTCTAAGCAAGGAACTCTTTCTTGTTGGTACCTATAACAAGCTGAAGTGCAAGAAGGTTGGTCCGTGCCGAATTCTAAAGAAGATCAATGATAATGCCTATGTGGTTGATCTTCCTGGTGACCTTAACATCTCTCCGACCTGCAATGTGGCCATTCGAGTGTCATTCTCCCGATACTCCTAGATACTAACTCGAGGACTAGTTCTCTTGAAGAAGAAGAGAATGATGTAAAACAATTGGCGCATAATTATCTTGAAAAACGTGATCGACAGAAATCAAGGTGATTTCACTGATCGGGAAATTACTGAATTCGGGAAGTTACCGAATAGTACTTTATCTTGCCGAATCTCCCATTTACCGATTGCGATTTTCAGAATGTTGTAGACGACTTACCGAGCTACTGATTTACCAAATTGCGATTAGATTTAGTTTTAATATTCGTTTTGGGATATCTTTATATTTGATTTGTAATATTTGATTTGTATTCCGTTTGATTATATTAGATTTGATTCGTTTAATGTTATCTTTATGAAATTCTAATTCCTTAAGGAGTCATTTCTATATAAAGGACGTCCGCCCTTTGTAATCAGAATTATTCTATCAAATTTCCGTATACACTTTGGAAACGTTTTCCAGTTATCGCTTCTCTGCGTCAGCTTGTGCCAATTCAGTCCTAAACCTTTTAATTATGCCAATTTAGCCCTAAACATTTTGATGACTTGTCAATTTAGTCATAAACCTTTAAATTATGCGAATTTGGTCCTCAAATTTTTCATGAATTACCAATTTCTTCCTTCCGGCAAATTGCTTAAATAATATATTTAGGACTAAAATGAAAAAATTTCAAAAGATTAATGACTAAATTGACAAAATTTCAAAAGGTTTATGACTAAATTGGCAAAAATACAATATATTTAAGATTTTTTTTGGTAAATTTCCCAAAGAAATGCATTATAAGTATGCATCTTTCAATGTGAAAAATTGTCTAAAATGTCTTAAACCTATTCTATAGCAGTCAATTCAATTCTAAATCTTTCAATTATGCCAATTTATCCTAAGAATTTGAACCGTTTGCCCATATAGTCATTCTGGATAATTTTGACCAAAAATCGTTGATGTAGATGTCAGCTATTTATATATGGCACGACTAGCGCTGACGTGAATGATTATTACAATTTTTCTAAAAATTTGCTAAATTTTTATTTATTTTTTTATATTTTTTTCCCTTTCTCCTATATCCTTCTACCACTGAGTCTTGGGAGATTGCCGGCCATGGGTGAGGGCCATTGGTGAGAGGTCGACCCTCATGGCCTGGTGATGTAGGACAACTAGCATATAATTTTTGGAGAAAACGCAATATTATGATTTTAGATAGAGTTTTAGGTATTTTTCTAGTTTAAGAATTTTAGCGATAGATAATCGCGATATTTGATTTCAATTCCGTCTGATTAGATTAGATTTGATTCATTTTAGTATTTTCTTGCGTAATTCTATTTCCTTTAGGAGCCCTATCTATATAAAGGACGTCCGCTCTTTGTAATATTCAGACTATCATCAATTGAATTTCAGTATTGCTTTGGAATTGATTTCCTGTTATCGCTTACCTTGCGTCATTTGGTATCAGAGCAAGGTTTCTCCTGGCGACGATGTCTCATAACGTGAATCAATATACTTCCGTAGCTGAGGGCCATCTTGGTGAGCCTATTACACGGAAGGTGTTTGCCCAGTTTGCCGAGGAAACTCGACGAGCTCTGCAAGACCGCTAACGGACGATACAAGACTTGCTTGCCACTACCCAACAGTTGTCTGTAAACCCAAGCCACACACCTAGCATTCTTCCAGCCGAGCGAATTCATGTCGCTCGTGATCCCGAAGTAGCTATGGATCGTGGGGAAAATCACCGACGTCATCGACAAAGGTAACAAGCCTATGTCGAGGATTTTGAAGAAGATTTCTAGGGCATGCCTATTCGAGGAGTTTGTAGATATGGTGGATTCCAAGATGAGCATGTTCATGGAGGTCGACGATATGTAGGTTACCGACGATATCCTGTACAATATCAATTGAATGTTGATAACTCTACCTTCAATGGCAATTCGGATATCGAAGACTTTCTAGAGTGGCTCTGGGAGGTTGAGGAGTTCTTTGAAGCCATGGGATCAATGAGAAAGACCAAGTAAAATTCGTGGCGAAAAAGTTGAGGCGCGATGCTTTAGCATGGTGGGAGTAAATGCAAATATCCCGACGCCGACAAGGAAAAGCGCCCATCCAAACGTGGAGACGGATGAAACGAATGTTAAAAGTTCGGTTCCTTCCATCCGACTATGAACATGTGTCAACAAAGGGTGGTGAGGTTGCTCTTGGCGAAGTTTCCCATGTGGCGGCGCGGATGCACTGGGATTTCACCGCAATCGAGGAGAGATCGATGGGTGAGCCGATGGAAATTGATGTTAACATTACTCATCAGGCGCGTGAAATTGTATTTGTACCGGCACTGTTGCATGATAAATTGCATAATGATAGGAATTCCGAGACATCGAAACTTGTTGATAATGTAGAACTGAAGGAGAGCTTAGAAACAGATACTGCTATTGCTAAATGTCACTACAAAAAAAAAAACACTGATTTAGCCACGAAATATTTGCAACGAAAAAATTTCATAGCAAATTTGCTACGAAATTTATAACAAAAAGCAAATTCGTCGTCAATTTGCAACAACATTAGGGACGGACATATTTCATCGCTAATTTGCGACGAAATCACGGATTCGTCGCAAAGTTAGCGATGCAGATACATCTTGTCGCAAATTTTTGCAACGAAAACATGATTTCGTTGCAACATTTGCAATGAATTAGAGTTCGTTGCAAATGTTTGCAACGAAAACATGATTTCGTTGCAACATTTGCAACAAATTAGAGTCTTTGCAAATTTTGCAACCAAAACTCACTTTCGTGGCAAATTTTGCATGGCTCGCTACACCTGATGCAACCCTCCTTCTTTACCCTGGCTTGGAACAGGCTATGTGAACAGACATACGCGGAGTTCTCACACTCTAGCTTTCGAGATCTCTCCCCCAAGCTTCACTCTCTCACTCCCTGAGGCACGAAAACCCACTTTAGTGGGTTGTATGTTTTACTGGGGATGATGAAAATGCCGAATCTTTATGCTGATGGATTTACCCCATTTGGGAAATCAGGAAAAAAATATTCGTCGCAAAAGTAAATGTTTAGAGTAGAATCGAGATAAAAATAAAAGTTAGAGATTTTTTATGAGATAATTTTTTTAAAAAATATGATTATTGTAAATGCTAAAGTTAAATTTTTTTTTTATAGTATTGGGCCTAAATATGAGGAGCGCATAGTTTGCATATTTATCGGACCGACAACAAATGATTTAGGCACAGACAATTGAAGAGCCGAATATACATATCTGTCCGGAGGAAAGAAGGAAACAAATGATCAATTAATAAGATTTTCCCATTATTACATTCATGCAGAATCTTCCAATTATTACGTTCCTTGATCGGCCCGCCTTCGTCCAATTTGCTTAGTAGATCATCCGAGTTAGGTAATCTTCTCGAACGGAATTTGATTTCAACATTGTGCTGCCAAAGTTGGATTATTTGACATTAATCTTGATTTGTTTTTAAGATGTTTTAAGCATTACCGATTAGGGGTGTTTGTATCAAAATCAATGTAATCACTAATTTGTGCCGTAGAGGACCTTTTTTTTAGGAAGGCTAGGGTAATCTTAATTTAATCCGTAAGAAATCAAGTTATTTTTTTAATTAACTTAACCTTGTGATCTCTTGGATTTCGATGATATCTTGAGTGGGTTGGACACGCCTCTTCTCTTTAATTCAGATAGCTTTTCCTAATTGGAAAATATAAAAAATGTCACGTCTTAGTTTTTATTTTTTATTTTTTATTTTTTTTGGGATATGATTTCGCGCATAGGCATTATCTAAAGACTTCGGATATGTTAACAACTTTAGATATGATTTAATGCAATCGCTAAGTCGGAGGGAAGAAAAAAAAAAAGATGATGATGAATTTAGTTGTACGGAATTTCTATTTTTTCATCCCCACGAAATAAATATTCGTTGCAAAATCTCCAGTCGTTACTTTTGCGACGAAAAATTACTCGTCGCAAATTTTCGACGAAAAATTATTCGTCGCAAATTTTCGACGAGAACAATGTTTCGACGCAAGATCTCGGGTATTTTGCGACGAAAAATGTTTTCATCGCAAAACTTGTCACGAATTGTTTCTTGTCTCAAAAGTTACGACGAAAATTAATTATGTCGTCGTAAAATGTTGTGACGAGAACATTGTCGCCGCAACATTTGCTCGCTTGTTTTGCAACGAAAACACGTGGTCATTGTAAATTTTGCAACGATCATCTTGGGTTCGTCGCAAAACAAAAGAATTAAGGTTTCTCAGACGCCCCCCCCCTCTTTTTGCAAACTCTCGTTCTCTCTCTCTCGCCTCTCTTGCTGCCTCTCCCTTCACACCGAGAGCCTCCTCGACTCCACCCTCTCCCTCCTCCTCCGCCCCCTCCATGACTGCGACGTCCTCCTCCCCGACCCTCCCTCCTCTTCTTCCTCCTCCAAGCACGAGTTCGTCCGCGTCCAGTCCCGCTACCTCCTCACCCGCCTCCAGTTTGGCGTCCGACTCGAAGATCTTTGCCCTAGAGTCCCTCTTGCTCCTCCTCGCTGAGGACGACAGGAACGTCCTAGTCGCCGTCGCTCAGGGTCCCCGTCCTCGTGAAACTCCTCGATTCCGGCTCTCTCGAGGTCAAAGAGAAGGCCGTCGCTGCCCTCTCACGGGTTTCCGCCGTCGACAGCAGCAACCCCGTCTTGATTGCCAAGGGGCTGTTGCTCTTGAACCGTCTGCTTCGCATGCTTGACTCCGGCAGTGGATTCGCTAAGGAGAAGGCATGTGCCGACCTCAGTCGCTGCTAGCCGCCCGAGATCCGAGCTTGAGACCCACAGATCCGAGAAACCTACAAGCCAGCCACCTCACCGTCACCGCTTCGCCATTGAAAATGATAGATCATGTGATTTTTTACTCTCTTTTTTCGCTTTAATATTGATCTTGTTGACCATGTATTTTTAATGGGTTTGGGGGTGGGAACACAATGTTTCTCTTGTGGATTTTTGGGTTTTTCGTAAAGGAGAGAAATCTCATTATGGGTCGTTTTCCTCGTGTTTGCTTTGGCCTTTGGGTTGTCCTGGGGGATGACTTTTGTACTTCGTCAAAACACATAATGCCCGTTACCTTCTTGTTTAGTGAAAAAAATTAGTAAAATCATTATTGGTTTCGGGACTCTCTTCTCATGGGCATATGCTTTTTCGCATTCCTTCAGATAAAAACCCAATAGGGTTTCTTATGGGAATCGAATTACTTAGTGGCATGATGTATCATGTGATGGAAAGGCGATGCTGAATTGCGATTCATTGCATCGAATTGTGATCTGATAAGGTGTGTCTGGTGTCCATGAACGGATGCAATGTTTGTGGGTGAAAAAGTTGGATTTCTTCATAGTTCTTTGGTTGTAGTCTAGTGATTTTATAGAGGAGCGACGAGGGAAAGCACGAGGTAAGATAAGTTTTTTGACAAACTTGAGTGTACTTGTCTGATGCTGCTCGGTTTAAACCATGGTTGTTTAATTGGAATGTCAGTATGAAGGGGATGTGGTTTCTCACTGTGGGCGGTCAATGTTGATGATAAAAACGGGAACCGGGAAGCAAATCTTGTAGTTTGATTGTGCATAAGTATCTCGTGCTCTAATGTCAATGCATGTCTTGTTAGTGCCTCGATCGGTCGAAGATGTCGTGTCTCATCTTTTTCTCATTAAGTTTTGAAAAATTTATCGATTTCAATCTTGTGGTTTGAAATTTATTTTTTGCTTGTCAGTATAAGCGTGGAGGTCACGTCCATGGTGCATCTTCAAAAGGAAGATCCGGCCTTTCCCATTCCCTCCACATCCATGGTGCATCTTCACAAGGAAGACGAGGCGCTTCCCATTCCCTCTACATCCATGGTGCATCTTCACAAGGAAGACCAGGCCCTTCCCATTCCCCTTCGCCTTCCCGTAGCTCGTCCCTTGCCCTTTCCCCTGGCTCATCCCCGGCCCTTTCATCTCACCCTCAACCACTACACATCCAACCTGAACGTACTTCAGTTCCACGTGCTTCTGTTCTACCTTCTTCAGTTGAACACTCGTATGATGAGGGAAGCATACCTCAAGAAAATAGGTGAACCGTGATTAGGCCATATGGAGACTCGTAAGTACTTTTTTTATACATAAATGTAATATTTACGGTCATCCCTTCATTTGGTTTTAGATATGGATGTTAACTGAATTGTCACTGTTTGCAGATTCACAGACGTTACGGAGGTGGTGCGTGAACTTAATGAAATTGTGAATAACCATTGGAGGGGGTCGTGGATTACTTATACTGCCTCTCCAACACAAGTGGCAGATTTGTGGTGGAATGAGTTCAAGGTGAGTTTTGTTCTTCTGTTTTCTCACAAACTAAGTTCGGCATAAATGAAATTAGTTATTTTTCCTTTTATTACAGCGAAAGTATAGCTAGGATGAAGAGGGGGAGGGGGAAATTAACAAAATTTTTAAGAAAAAGCCGGTGAACACATTCGCCAAGTGATGAATAGAGCAAAGACAGCCATGAAAAAACCACCTTTTATCTACGGCGACGATTGGGAGGAAATGAAGATAACCTGGGCTTGTGAAAAATATAAGCAAAGGAGTGAACAGAACAAGAAGAATCGAGCTTCTTGTTCTACTGAAGTTTCTCCAACATATAGTGGGGGCTCCATCAACGTTGCGGAGCATAAAAAAAAGATGGTAAGTTCTGTTAAATATGTGGTCAGTTAATTTAATTTAATTGCTCGTTTGTGTTTCAATTTAGTAGGCGCGTAAATTGGGGATGGCGCTGACGTTCGTAGCTACGTTTGAATGTACATTTCAAAAAAAAGATAAGACATGGATTAGCGACCGAGCGAAATCTATTAAGGTATGTAAGGTTATATGCTTTCGCTTTATGGAAATGCAGTTTGAAAACCATGAATGTTTTCATGTTTATGGTAGTTAGATATATGAAGTTATTTTATTTGCATATCTATTTTGTTGATGTAGGAAAAATTTGATGAGCTGTTAAGTACGGCTAGTGGTGGTGATGGTGGGAGTACGGATGAACTTCTAGTAGTTGACGAACGGGCATTGTTGGTGGAGGTAATGAGTGGACAAACATATGGCCTGGGATCCATGATAAGGGTTTGCACTGGAAAGGCTGCTGGAAGTTCATCCTCCAGTGCGGCTGCTGGAAAGAGGACACGAAGGGATGAGGAAATGGCCCAACTGAGACATTTGCCTGTAGAGAAGGATGAAGAGATTAAAGAGGTCAGAGATCGGCTTGCAGATAAAGATGAGCAGATCAGAAAAATGAATCAAGAATTGGCCCATCATAGATCCTTCGAGCTTCAAACCAGTCTCAGATGCAAGTGATCATGCAACACCTCCGTCTAAATAAACAACGAGTTACTCATGTACCTTCCACTAATCAAATAGGTGATGGGCAAAATTCTAGGCAACACAATGAGGACGACGAGATTGCTGATGATGATGCTAAAGAATTATTTTAGATGTATCAATGAAGAAGGTTGAGGAGGTGGATATGAAGACATGGTACGATCATTGACCAAGGTAATAACGATCGCGGTGATCATTGTATCAAGATTTTGCATATTGTTTTTATTGCTGCTGCTTTGCTCCTTTTCCATTTGTTTTTGTGGGCTTAACAGTTGCTCAAATAAATCTACATATTTGTGTGAGCTTTTTGCAAACTCTCCTTCTCCATTAGCTTCTACGTTCCTAGAATTATCTGGTTGATGTTTGATCTGACTTGTTTGTTGTCTCATTTTGGTGGGAGTGACATTGCTGCAAAGGGTGGGATGTATGAGTAAAAAGTAAGATATTCCTACAGTTTGAGTCGACATATCCTAGTACGTTGAGGCTTTTCTGTAATCAGTCATTTTCGATGTGAAGTGTTGTAATTTTTTATTAGACTAATGTTGAGATTAGGTGTGCATATTGAATAAATCATTAAAAAGAGAGAACAACTGCCTTTTAATTTGTCTAAGCTGTGATTCCTTAATTGCTCAAGAGTTCTAATTTTACCACTCTCTTCTGATGCTGATTTACCAAAAGGATTTGTAAAAGGACTTTCTTGGCCCAAAAGGATTTGCAGCGAAGCTTGCGCAGCAATCTTTCTGCAAGTAATTTGGCATCGTGCTTACCATTAATTTGTGTTCCTTATGTTACATTTTTTGTATAATGTTCTTAGCTTTTATGTGAATTTTGGGGTTCATCGACCGTCGACCCCAACTAGTTTGGGATAAAGGTGTTGTTGATGTTGATGTTGATGTTGATGTTGATGTTCTTAGCTTTTATGTCTTCTTCGTTTCTCAATCACCTGTGGTTGCGAATGTTTGGTAAAGATTCTTCTGTATTTTCAGGATAATTGCATTTGAGCATAGAAAGTCATCCTTGTCACATACTTCTGCCAAAGAGGATTGCCCCAAGAACCTTGTCGTCCATTTCAGTACTGAGAAGAGCAGCGTAACTGCTATATATGAGTACTTTTCTACTCAACTTGCAGAAAACAGATCTACTAAGGTAAGCTGAGAAACTACTCCATGCATGCTTGATGCTTCAATTCATGCACTCTCTTTTGAAAGAATTGCTTGGTCTGAACAAAATATTACTCTACGAAAGGAGGGGCCAGGTCTTTTAGACTCTCAGGATCAAGAGCGCATGGAGATGGTACTTAAGTACATTGAAGATGGAGATCTTCGCCGTTGGACCTTACCAAACATCAAAGCTTTTAATATCGGTTTGAGCGAGAGGCGTTGAGAGAACCCTGTTGATGCTGATTTACCACTCTCTTCTAATGTAGACTTCCCTTCTGTAAATTTCCAGAAGTTGGATATATCCTGTACTTATTCTGTTCATTCTTGAGTCTCAGTGTTTGATGGAATATGCTTGATGATTTTTACATCTACGGGATTGTACTGCAAGCCTGCGACTGCAGAAATGGTCTTTTGAGAAGATCATTATGGCTACATGCCCGCAAAATCCATCTAGAATATTTAAAAATTAATGAAATATTTTCGACAAGACAAAAATATATATATTTATATAATCGGTCATCAATTAGCGACGAATTTTGCAACGGAAAAAAAAGTCGTGGCTAACGCCGATTCGCAAATTTTGCGACGAAAAGACAATTCGTCGCAAATCTGCGACGAGCAAATATATCATCGCAGATTTACAACGAATTTACATGTCGTCACAAGTTTTGCGACAAAAGTCTCCTTCGTCGCAAGTTTTACAATTGCGACGAAATAGATTTTCGTTGCAAATCAGTGACGACATTGTATTCGTTGCAATTTTCGTCGCAAATTTGCGACGAAGCATCGAATTTTTCGTTGCAAAATTTGCAACGCCGAATTCGCAACGAATTTTTTTTTCATTGCAAATTTCGTCGCAAAAGTGATTTGCAACGAATTTTGGAAGATTTTCCGTTGCAAATTTCATGGATAAAACCTGATTTTTTTTTTATAGTGTGTGGGCTTGAGCTATCTAGTTTGCCAATTGTATTTGCAAAAGAGGTTGGTAGTGGCGGTGAGTTTTCTGGGGATCACTCACTTAATGTATTTGCTTCAAAAGACTCTTCGCTGATGGTCTCTCGCAATGAGGACAAGATGGTTGTAGTGGCTAAAGCTGTGCCTGAGAAACCATTTGGAGTTGATGATTCGGCTGAGGTGATTCAGCAACTGAATAACGCTCATGCTCGTGAATCTGACATCCAAGAACAAAATTTAAGCTCAGTGTCAAATATTTCTGGCACCATAGATACTGCACAAGAATTTGAGATAGCCTTGGAAAATTGTGTCATGAAAGAAACAAAAGGCGTCTATGGTGCTAAGCTTGAAGGACTTCAGAAGCACGATGATCTGATAGAATGGTGTTACACGGAACCCGGCCACTATATGATATTCAGCGAAATTAATGGAGAAGCAAATGACGACAACTTAAGGTGAACTCAACTTGTTCGATTATCGCCACCGCATGGGAATCATGTCTTTTGCACAAACGGATGTTATATAGAGTTATGGTCCGAATCCCAGAAAAGAAGTCGGGAGAGGAAGCGGAAGATGCAAAGGCATTGGAAATACATGAGGAAGCAAATTCAGACACACGAACTCGATGACGAGTTTTTCTGAAGAAGAGGAGAAATGATGTAGGACAACTAGCATATAATTTTTGGGGGAAAACGCAATATTATGATTTTAGATAGAGTTTTAGGTATTTTTCTATTTTAAGAATTTTAGCGATAGATAATCGCAATATTTGATTTCAATTTCGTTTGATTAGATTAGATTTGATTTGTTTTAGTATTATCTTGCGTAATTCTATTTCCTTTAGGAGTCCTATCTATATAAAAGGCGTCCGCTCTTTGTAATATTCAAACTATCATCAATTGAATTTCAGTATTGCTTTGGAATTGATTTCATGTTATCGCTTACCTGCGTCACCTGAGCGAGGGCTCGGAGGTCCTCACCGTGAACATTGTTGACCTCTCGCACTTTTCTCTTTCAATGAATATAAAGTAGTCCGAAAACATTGAAATAAAATAACCAGGTTGCGAGTATAGGGTGCTTCACCAACCACAGTGGAAATTCAACAAGCCAAATGAGGGATCAGCATGATTTTATGTTCTATATCAGCCTGTCCACATCTTTTAAAATGCTGGGAATAGCTTTGCCGGCCAAGAACCTGATCCAGACTGTACTTCAATCGTGGATTACCGTGACGCGATTGAAAGCTCCCATCACATCCCATGTGGCAAAATCAAGTGCAAAATTTCTTTTTGTCCCCATATTAACTGACATTTCAAAATTCTGAAAGCAACCTCATATATATATATATATATATATAGAGAGAGAGAGAGAGAGAAAGGGGGGGGGGGGGGGGTTGTGGGGTCTCTTTCTTCACATTCTCAAGTACAACGCTGACCCTTTCGGGTAAATGGGTGCCGGTAAATTGTCTCCTTGTTTGAATTGAATTTCAAAGAATTTATGTGGTCCTTGTCCGGGGATATATCGTGCGAGCATTGAGTGATCTACCTGGGAAGTAGTAGTTCTGTGACTTTTGAGCACACTTATTTTTACTAAACTTAAGCATAGTAGGTGAGGCAGTGAACTTTAGGGTTTTGGGCCATTGATGTTTCGCCACTTCAGAGGGAATACGTTCTCGAATTGGTTAAGGCATTGACGGATAAGGAACATTATTTAATCATTCATTGTAGCTATATTCTTCCAATTTGCCACATTAGGAGTTTGAAAGTGTGTTGTAGCAATTTGTGCTGAGTGGTAGATTTGATTCGCCTAATCCCTTCGACTATAAGGGGAGGTGAGATTAGACAGCTCCTTTTTGGGGGGCCATGCAATGATGACAAGCTTTATGCCCTTAGTCCTTCGAGTTGATGGGATAGAGATTTGTGTCTTAATATTCAAACTTGTATCGCCCTCGTCAATAGGACAAAATTTATTTTCGAAATAGAAATTTATTTGATAATAGCATAATTTCTTCCCAAGCTTTATTTCTTGCCAATTTTTATTTCTATTCCTGAACGAGTTTCTGAGCAGAGATACGTGTTCAATAATGACACAAAATTTATTTTCAAAATAGAAATTCATTTGATAATAGCATAATTTCTTCCCAAGCTCTATTTCTAGCCAATTTCTATTTCTATTCCCGGACGAGTTTCTGAGCAGAGATACGTGTTCGATAATGACACAAAATTTATTTTCGAAATAGAAATTCATTTGATAATAGCATAAAATTTATATGGTAGCCGACCGCTGGGCCTCAAATGGCGATAGGCAAATGACGGTCGATAAAGGGTGAAGGGGAGTCTGGGACTGACTGCCGGTAAATAGTGGCCGGGGGATGGTGAGCGGCAACCACAACCTGGATGGCGAACGGCAACCAACTACAGGAACGCACAGAGGCGATCGACGACGGATGGCGACAGGCCGCGGGGGATCGGAGACAGGAGGCGGTTAACCAACGACCAGCGAATGGATACCTGCAACAGGAGGACGGTTGTCGACGAATGGCAACTAGCTGCAGGGACGAGAGAGAGAGAGAGAGAGAGAGAGAGAGAGAGAGAGAGAGAGGGGGGTGGTGAACAATAATAAGAATCCTTATTTCTATTTTTTTTTCAAGAAATAGAAAAGTACAAAATTTCTGCTACTTATTTATGTTCTAAACCTATTTCTAGGCCAAAAATTTGCCTTGAAAATAAAAAATGAATTACATTACTAAACGAATTTTTATTCCAAACCTGTTCTTCGAGATAGAAAAATAGAAAATATAAATATTATCATGCGCGCCTTAATCAGTCAATTACTCAATGTATTACACTTTTCGATAAATGCGAATTCAACTGCATATGGCTCACAAATTTGAGCTCCTTGATGATCTTTCTAGAATGAGGTATCAGGCTTTTTCGGCACTTCCCATCTAAGGATATAACCGTCAATGGTTAATAGATAGGCACGGTGTGGATCATGGTATAACGGATTAGGTGTGGTTAAGGAGAAATCATAGGTGAAGGCCGGGAACTATGCTGTAGCAGCATGGTCTCATACTGGCGATGAGGGTTGCTCCAAATGTATATCTTAAGATATGTTGGTGTGAGGCTATTAAAGATTAAGGGAGGACGGACCAACTACAAATGTGGCTCACATGATAGAGGGAGATTGCTAAGGTTTAAAACATGCTGATGTTAAGGAAAAGAAGTAACACAAAAGAGAATTGAAGTGACTTAATTGAAGTTGTGACGAAATAATGTAAAGGGCATTTCTACATATTTTTCTTACGGACCCTTGTCGCCCAGACCCGACAAGGGCCGCAATGCCTCGGTGTTCTTTATGAGAAAACAGCTTTTTTTCCCGGGTTTTTTCTTTACGTCCTACATTTTTTTTTCCAAACAAGGTGCCGTGAACTTAATTTTGTCATATAGAATCTTTCATGACCGTGCACGCCTTAACACATAGTTGATAAGAAGAAGTTGGTGGTTGGCAAAGAAATAGTGACCTTTCATTATTTAGTAAAATCTCAAATTAAGGAAATTACACAGAAAATTCGCTGAATTAAATTCAAGATGATGTACCGCCGTTCCCTGAAAATCTTGGCCATTACACAAAAGCCCCTCTACTTTCATTTTGTTGCGGTTGTCAACCTTCCGATTATTTTTATATTTGCACGTGCCTAGCATGTGATTTTGCAAGGGTATTCGGGCCTCAAATACGCTAAAACAAATAAAACTTATTTACAGTAAATGCAGAACATAAGAAAATGTGACGACCATCGAAAAAAAATATTAGGACATTGCAATAATAACAACATTAATGATAACAATCTCTTAACAACAGCAACAACAACAATATGGTTAACTTCATAAGAACAAGTTTTGATTATGTCGAACATTTGATGTTGTCATTAAAATGTGTAAATTTGGTACATGTGTTTCCATTTAAAAGAACTACATTTGTTGGTATGGCAACATTACGTACTTTATAAGTTTTGGCACATTCAACATAATATACGGAAACGGAAAAACTATGAAAACAGATTTAGTAAAAAGATGCTAAAAATATTAGAAAAAATCAACAGAATGAAATTGAGCCATCGTTCAATTAAAAATAATATACAAGATTGTACGTGAATGGAACCACTGTGATTACAAAGGCATGAAACAACCAATTTTGCTGAGGTGGTGGTGGTTAATTAGAATATACCAAGCAAGGTAAACAATTTTAGAATTAAATTAGCTAATTATAATCTAAGAAAAAAAACTATCGTCATTATTAAATTTTCTGATATTTATTCATTTGACTAAGAAATCAACAAAAAAATATAATTAAAAAAAAAACACATGTTAAGCTCGTTGGAAACAAAATAATAGACAGATCGACAGCTACAACAAATTAAATCTTCGAGGATGTTTGGTTTAACCATTTGAAGATGAACATACCATGGTAGAAATTTTGTGCGATTTCTCCATTTAAACATGTTCGGGAATATGGTTTGAGAATACGAGGCCACAAGAATTCAATTGAAGTGACGCAAACTCTTGACTGAAAAATTTGACTCTATTCTTCTCGAGCCTTTAATGAGGTGGTCTTTGACCAAAAAGCAAAGAAATGAGGTGGTCCAATATAATATCAATCATAGAATCTACTTTGGAAATGAAGTGTCTCTCACAAAAACTGCTTGACCGATACAACTGCACGACTCCTAATCTCACCTTTTCTTTTGAAATTTTTGCCTTGACTCATGAGTTGTCATGTCACAATTGTTTTTATGGGATAAGTGTCAAAAAAAAAATCTTAAGCATATTGTATTGATATCAATTTGACCATAAATCTTTTAATTATGTCAATTTAATCCTAAATATTTTGTATTTATATCAATTGAGTCCATCCGATCAATTTTGACATGAAATTACTGACCGGACGACACTAACGTAGACTTTTTTTATGTAATTTTTTTTTAATTTTTTACTTTGTTATTTTTTTCTCTTTTTCTTTTCTTCATTTTTTTTATTGAAGGCTGGTAAGGGCTTGAGGGGGCTAGGCGAGGGCAACGAATCCCTCGCTTGGGGTTGGGTGAGGGTCGCCGGCCCTCCCCTTGGGTCTCACATGGATTGGCTGGAGACCCTCGGCGACCCTCAATAAAAAAAAAAACAAAACAAAAAAATACTATGAACTAAAATTATAGAAAAAATGTCCACGTCATTGTCGTTTATGTCGCATAAGACGATCGATATTCACGTTAGCGATTTCCGGTTATAATTAACTAGATAAACTCAATTGACACCAATGCAAAAATCTTAAAAGTAAATTTGCATAATTAAAATGTATATGACTAAATTAACATTAATGCAATAGGTTTATGACTGCTTTTTAGCATTTTTTTTTTTGTCGCCCAAGTAAGAAAATCGAGCCATTTGCAAGAATGAATGAACTTCTGCCTTGACTTTTGATTTGTGATTTGTCAGAATTTTCTCACTATAATAAGGGTGGGGGTTCCATCAATCTCTCGTCGCCGAAGAAAGAAAAATAGATGCATGTATAGAAATGAATGAAACGATGACGTTTGCTTGGGTTGGTGAATTAATTAAACTATTTTCTTTTACTTTGGATACACTTGCTGCAATTTTAAGCTTTGTGCTAGCACGGTTTTACTTTTGAGTGACAAATTGTTTGGGTCTTTCTAGAAAATATTCCTAGATGCAATAATTGATTTATTATATGATAAACAACTTAACCTACCCACCCACGCATGGCCGAGTTGGTTAAGAGATGAATTATCCCTTGTCAGGTCCCTGATTCAAATCTCTCATCTCGCGCTCCGTAACTTAAGTGGGGGTCGCGGCTGGTGGTTATCGTGCTAGTCCCCCCGAGGAATAGTTAAGGTGCGCGCAAGCTGGCCCGGACACCTCGGTCATAAAAAAAAAAAAAAATTGACCTTCTCATAAGAAGATGATATTCTTCTCATATTATAAAGAAAATGACCTTCCAGAACATGATATAATATGGCATACCAATTAAGAATTTGTCCGAGTTCCGCATCATTTTTAAAGATTCACCGAGAGATCATCTCTTTTGCTTCTGCTTCTTACGTTGATTTGGAATCCTTAAATTTGTGAAGAATATTTAAAGGTGAAGCAGTGCATTCCGTCTAAGGACATAAACTTCTACAATGATTACAAGTGAGGTCGCGAAATTTCACGCGGTATCAAGTTGCGAGTTCAAATCTTTTCGGCTCTTTACTCGCCTTCCTAAATGTATTTCCACGCTCTAGTCTTTGGCAAAATTCCAGTCTCTGCATGAGGTTTAAATTCGAGTACATCTCGAACACGCGATATATGCATGGGGAGATTCTTAAATCAAGCATGATTGACAAATACACGTTAATAACAGGCACGTATAGACACTCTTCTGTTTCGTACTTTTAGGTGACGTATGGAAACAGGTCGCTCCCTCCATCTCCTATTTTCTCTCCTCCTCCTCGGTCGTCTTTTAGATTATGAGCTCGTAATCGAATTGGAAAAGTTACAATTCTATCCTCGATATTTCGATATTTTCTGTCGACGATCAAGCCGACCAATGTAACCTTGAGAACTGCTCGATGAGCATGGAAACATGTCCGCCATTCCCGTCGCCCTGTTTTGCTCGATGAGCATGCGGGCGATTTGATTACGAGCATTTATGGTTATTAGTTGAGCCGAGAGACAAAAAGAAAACAGAAATATTCTCGTAAGTAGCTCTTGATACTGAATATACTGATGAGATTCATTTAAATTTTGAAAATCCAAGTGGCTGATCGGGTCGGGCCGACTAGATGGGCCTGGGCTCTTTTTTATTTAGCCCAAATTGTCAAATCGCTTCGCATTTTAGCTCAATCAATATTTAGCCCATTACATGGGTTGAATCATGAGTCTTCTTTTTGTGCAACCTTCTAGTGAATAATTTATGGCACCCGATTTCAACGGCCCATGATCTTCTAAATTTGGGCCCATTGCCAAGTTTTGGGTACTTTCTCACCCAATAATTTATGATAATAAGTCAAAAATTGGAAATTTTGTCCTCTTTTTGGGCAATTTCTGAAAGGTCAATGGTCAAAGTCAATCTCCTATTTGAATCTGATCGAAACGATTGTTGGATTGTTGATTTTATTTTATTTTTTGTCTAGATTGGAGATTGACTATAGGTGACATTTCGTTTGCAAATCAAAGAAAAAGTATCATCTATTTACTCAAAACTATGTCAAGAACAGTGTGATTCAAATTCCACTTTTAGAATCTTGAAATGATGGGCCAACAAAATCACGATGGCCAAAGCCTTTCCACACCTAATTGATTTCTGAAAATTCCATATATTCCTATAGCAATTTTAACATAATTTCCTAAATTTAACGTAGGCCACATTTGTTTTCTTTCTTTATTGGGAAAGTTTCATTTTCTACGCAAATTGAAAACGTGAAATAACATCCTATGCTTATTATCATACACACGTTATTGCTAATCGGAAGTCTTATCATTCTATAAAAAGTAAGTTGTCTGTCCATCTTCTTCTCATGTTAACTTAGAACCCAACAAACGTCTTTCGCGAATTTTGCTCAACATAACCTTACATATTTTCGATTAGGTTCGGTTCAGCGAAAAGATGCCGAGAAATTATTTTTCTAGGAAACTATATTCTAAAAAGTCTTTCAAATACAAGAAATGATAGTTGCGCCACGTCAATCGTTCTCCTATTACATAAAATCTGTTTTCATGTATAGGATACCAAAGTCCAACCCAACACATGCTCAACAATGCGATTCTCGCTAAACCAAATTTTGGCATTAATAAGGAGAAAAGGATACGGAACATACTTATAATGTGATATCAATGTTAGAATGGTGTGTAAAATAAGCATCAACAGCGAATTTGTGGTCCATTGAATATTGTTTGATCGCCGAGCGAAAAGATTTCATCACGGTCATATTGCGAAAAATATCTACTTTTCAGGTCTTCAATCTAAACATGTGGCCCTAATCATAGGGTAGTTTGCATATAATTGGTAAAATTCGAACGTGTGAACTCTAATTTTTTAGCTAGAAATCTTACAATACCTGAACAAATTGTGCCAATCATGAGGATTAAGCTGGTCAGAATACAATTTTTACTTCCGCGTGAAGATCACTTTTCTTTATTATTTTTCCATATCGTGAACTTCTTTTTCGAATTTGACTTGAACCATTGCAAATTTCCACGTTGAATTGCTACTACCATAAACAATACAGCAAGTCTGACAAAAGAAAAAAACAAAACAACAAGAACAAGAACAATTTTACTCATTTCCGTCTTATAATCTCCATTTTCATTTCCGACTCATCTCATCCGATGCAAAAGATCGATCCGACGGCTTAGGCTGAACCGGTGATTCTGCTTCAACCACACTGGATAACGCCACACCTTTGTCGGAAAAGAATGCCGACACGACACGACACGACGGGTCGTACTCTCCTTTTCGTTTCTCCTCTTTCCTCTCTCACTTCTGAAAAAACTCGAATCTCACTTCCTTTTCCTCACGCCCACACCACCTCCCACCATCCAACGAATATATTCTCTTTCGACTTTCTCATTTTCCCGTTGATTCATGATCGAAAAAATTCGTTTTTTGATAATTTCTCGTCTTCCCTGTGGCTGATTTTTCTCCCCATTTCTCCTCCGTACTCTCTCTCTCTCTCTCTCTCTCTCTCTCTCTTGCCGTCGCTACAGTGTGGTAAGAGCAGTCATGTCGTTCAGAGGGGTAAGCTCTGTTTCACTGATTCTTTTGATTATGCTTGCTTTGCTCGTTGCTATGTTGGTTTCTCTTGTTAGATCTAGTTCGTTTGCTTCTTTGAATTTGTAAGTTGCTCTGGTTTCGTTTTATCTTGGTTTTGCTTTGGTTGCATTTGTGCTGCTATCGCATGGAGCATGATTTTACCGGGCTGTGTTCTGATTTTGTTGATTTGTGTCTGTGAGTGTTAGTTGGCTTCTGAACTTTGTTGGGCAAAATCGTCTAGTTCGGAATAGCTTTTTGTTTCAGAAGCTGTGCAAGCCATGACTTGTGTTGCTAGAACCATCAGTAAGACGATTTGTAGGCATTTGCATGTAAATTGGTATGGACTTATGTTTCAGGATTGTGGTATTGTTAGAATTATAAGGAAGATATTGCAGTATCTTGTTTGAATTTTTTGTTGAATTGCTATTGGAGAGGGGAGAAACTGATAATCTCTGTTGATCAGACAAATGCTTCGTCCGGAATGGGTGTTGCTGAACACAGCAAAACCACTTATCTGGAACTGCAGAGGAAGAAGGGTCACCGCTATGTGATTTTTAAGATCGATGAGAAGAAAAAAGAGGTTGTTGTTGAGAAGACTGGAGGTCCAGCTGAAAGCTACGAAGATTTCACCTCCTCTTTGCCAGAGAGTGACTGCCGATATGCTGTCTATGACTTCGACTTTGTAACTTCTGAAAACTGTCAAAAGAGCAAGATCTTTTTCATCGCATGGTGAGCATCTTCCTTGTGTCCAGCTGCTTATTTGAAATGTCGTGGATGGACTACTTATTATTTTTCCATGATCGTGCGTTCACTGCGTTACCCTTCAGCCTTTCCCTGGGCACTAGGTTGATGTCATTGGCTTTTTGGCCAGAAAGTGCTGAAAATTTATGCATATGTTCGTTCCTGCGTGGGTTGTCTAAGCATGTAAATCATTGTCTCTCAAGCTTTTTTCTGGTCTCAATTTATTGGCTCATATGCACGCTTTGTGCCTGCATAGGTGTTGGAGATTTCATATTTTTTGCTTAGCCAAATCATATTTAGAAATCAGTGCATCTCAATTGGTGTAAATTTCTTTCAGCAATGTTTTGCGTGTGGAAAAATTATTTTGATTTGTTAATCTCATTCAATTTTTTGTTGCTTGCTAATACATCCTTGTCAAACAAATATAATTTATTAGTCTGGATTATGTTATTATATGCTGAATGACTTGTAGATGAGGTACTTTTAGCTTAGGTTTTCCCTATGCATCTAAAGATTCTAAACCATGTTGATTACCCTTTTTTTTTTCTTTGGATGAGCGTCCCAAGTATAGCAGTGAGGTCTGAGTTAGATAGAATCAAGCTAGGAGCACTCCATGCTTATCACATTTGTGGGTCTGTCCCCCTTTGTCCGTGGTGCTGGTGCATTGTTGAATTTCTTAATTTTGGTGTAGGCAGTTTCCATTATTTTGTGTCGTCATTCTTCTTGCATGGACACGGGTTGGGTCTCTCCATTGAAGAAGATGTCTCTTCGTTTTGAGAGTAGACTTCAGTTGTTGTGAATTGGAGGGATGTAGGTGATACAATGCCTTTCGATTCTCTCTGCTTCTCTGATTTGATGTTCTTTCTGAAGAATAGCGTGGAGCATTTTATGTTTGCAGTCAAATGCTTTGTCCAATGATGTAGGGTTACAATGAGAGGTTCTTTGTTGACCTAATAGTTGTAATTGGTTGAAGTATCATATTTCTTCTCTGTGATGGCCTAGGTTTTGCTAGTTACTATGGACTTCACTATGTGTTTTCTTTCTTCGGTATATCAAAGGAAGATTTGATACTAAATAGAAGGAAATCGTGCAAGAGCAACTATTCAATGGGAAAATATTTGGTTTTTGTTCGTCGTTAGATTTGTATGTTAATGGTACCTCACTCTGTGGTACGTAGACTGGTTTTCAAAGCAAGTGTTCTACTCTTGGTTTTGGAATTAGAATGGTTTAGCCAGGCACTCATTTGGTCTTGCCGTGAAAGAAAAGGAAAAGAAGCTCTTTTGGAGGACAAGATATCTTTATTTTTTATCTCTTAAAAATTTAACATACCTAGTTTGAGCCATTTTTTTAATCCAAATAGGAGTGCACATAAAATCTTTGTTTTAGAGTGCATATACTTCTAATAAATTAAGAAAGACTGATAATGATGCGTTACTTCTTTATAATGTAGAAATGTAATCATCCTAAATTCGGAATCTGTGCTAGGATGATGTTAAGTGCTTTTACATGCAACATATGCGGAACATAGATCAGACAGAGATTACAAATGCATGCACCCATAGGAAGAGGACTTGGGCATTCCATGTTTAAACCTTGCCTGAAGTACTTGTATTTTTCCAATGAATATTTCCCACTGGTATTAATTCTTTAGAGAGTAGCACTGTAAATTTAGACGCGCTTGGTCTTGTGGCATGTGGTGTGGCGCATCTGGGGAACATCATGGGTTTAAACCACCTCACAAACCACCATTTCCCCCGTAGTTTTCCCTATGTTAGAATTGGATTGACACAGTTGAACCAAGTTAATGCTGTTCAATCCTGTTTGTGACCTCTTCACTTCACTGGCCAAAATCAGATTGGACCTCAAATTAACTCCCGCAAATTGTAGAACCAGCTGGTCCAGGTTCTTAGACAGCAGCTTACTCAGGTGACAGAATTATTTATTCATAAAATTTAGTTAATTTGGTTTGGTAGTGTCAATCTGTTTTCACATTCGATTAACTATGTTCTCTTCTTTGATTTTTTTTTTTTTTTAAGAAAAAAGGAAAAAGGAAAACTATGTTCTCTTCTGAGAATTACTGCTCAACCATTTAGCTTCTAGATTGGCCAAAATCCGTTTTGTCTTTACGTTGATAGTTTTTCAATGACTGCCTTCTGAGCAGTTTTATCGTGTTGCATATGCATCTGATACCATGTGCATGTTTTCTATACAGACATGTACTCCATCAGTTTTTTTGGCAAATATCTTTCTCTTGTTCTTTTTTCTTTTTCAGAACACTTCTACATTTTTGCCTTCGGGTTCTCGTCAGAGCAGAGTTGTTATTAACGTGGGACCCTTTCTATGATGCCTTGTTCATAATCTATATCACATTGCTGGTCGATACTAAAAGTCTGCCTCGCTCGTTTAGGTCCCCTTCTGTGTCTCGTATTCGCGCCAAGATGCTGTATGCAACATCCAAGGACAGGTTCCGAAGGGAGCTCCAGGGCATCCATTACGAGATCCAAGCGACCGACCCAACCGAGATGGATCTCGAAATCCTCAGAGAACGGGCAAACTAGGGGCCGCTTTGCTCTCATGCTAAAGAAAGAAAAGTAAGGGGCTACTGTTTACTTTTTGCGCTATGTAAGACAAGCAACTAACTCTCTAAATAATCGGCTCCCGGGAAGGCTGACTAGGAGCTGCTCCTTGATATACCCCAAGTTATGGGGAATGCGAGCTTCTGTATCCGTGATGCTTCTCGGGTGGAAAATGGTTATGCGATGTATTGATGGTGAATGATATGGCTTCGGTTGGTATTGTTTGATGCAAATGAAATGGTACATTGTCATCAGCTCTGTTCCGGGTTTCTAGTGACCACAGGGACTCCTAAAAACTACAGTTCCCTCAACGAAAGACATGCAACGTCTCCAACCACCATTCAACACTGATTCCAGTGACACTAAGCTCATTTTCAAGATATTCATCGAGTCATCTGAGAAAGATGTCTCGATGCTTGAAGTTCGAAATACATTTTGAACAAGTCTTGGATGGTCGGATTACGGTGCTTGCTTAGTCAATAAGATCTGCAACTCCTGGCCTGATCTCATGCATGTGTTAGTGTGACGTCGTCAATTTTCCCGCATCCCCTGAGGTGATGTGATCACTTGAACCTGTCGAAAAGCCACCGCAACGCCTGTGGTCCGACTCTTGACATCTTGAGAGAGAAGAAATCAAGACCAAGTTTATTTCAAGAAAGGGACGCTGCGTTCTTGCTTTTGTCTTCTAGGTCACGTTGGATAACTCCGGTGGACAACCAGGATTTTTTTTTTTTTTTGGACGGAAACAACCAGGATTGGCCCGTATCCTTTTGGCCTTCACTGCGACCGGAGGCCCGAATGACCGATCACCCAACTTTTGTCTTGGACAGGTTGATATGATACTGATGGCAACCCGATCAGAATGATCTATGGAAAGATTTCCTGCCAAGAAGATCATGAATTGTTGCCTTCTCTCTTTCTCTCCCTCTCTCTAGATTATTTGGAAATTTGGTTGGAGGTAGGCCATGCAAAGAGTGAGAAAGCAAGGAACCATGAATACCAACACTTGATAGCTGACGCCATCAATTTCAATCTACCTCCTCATCCAGAAAGACAAAGTTAAACCGCACTTTAAATTTAAACGGGAGCTGCCAAAGAATTTCCTACCTAATTCTTAGGTCCCAATCACGCTATTGATAAGTCATCCCATGTTTTTAACATGTTTCGCCAAACGAAAGCATAGTGAACTAATGAGAGAAACCCCTCATTGGACACGAAACACAAACCGGACATATACATGTTTACACATACGTGGACCCACATTTTTTTTTTTGGGTGTGTAAATATAGAGGTATGGACGTAGAGGGCCCTTGTTACCTATAGACCCATCGTCTTGCAATCTGCATATAGTGAGTGAGATTGGAATGAGAATGAATGTTCAAGCCTAAACTATACTCGACTCGTGTCGGTTGTCAACAAGTAAATTCCAATGTAAAACTCGGGCTGAAATATAGCTCCGAAGTGTGACAAAAGTGAAAGTTCATATGTTATATATGTTTTTTGCGTAGTTACATCTATTAACGCAACTGGAAAGAAGTATATGATTAAGTTGGCGAATCACTCGAGCTACGGGCTCGAACTTGACCTCTTATTTCACTACTTGCGCTTGAAAAAAAAAAAGGGATTCTAATCAAGCTTTGAGTAATCCACAAGGTGATTTGGCCATTTCTTTCCAATTTCCAATAATAAAGAAGGAATCCAAAATATCTTTGTCAGGTCGCAACCTCGGTTTCTCCATGTTATCTTCCGAGGCAAAATGTTGAAAATTATACATTTAAAGGAAAAAAGAAACCCGACAAACCCTAGTGCGTCCCATAAAATGTCTTTATTAATACATTTGTCGTAACAATCTCAATGACGCAATTATTGGACGGCTCCAACAGTAAGAGACATAACTGTTTTAACCGCCAAAGTGACGGTTGGTTGGCTGATAATTTATCGGGAAACGGAAACGGGCCTCCGTAATCGCATCTGCCTTCACGAAACAGTCCAAAACAAAACGACGCCACAAATTCGCGTGCGCGCGTGGTAATAATAATAATTAATAATAATTAGTAAAACTCATATTAAAATAAGAAAAGGGAGTTGTCGCCCGCGAGGTGTGCGTACGTTACGATGATTTTCCTCGTATTTGAGACTTGGTCTTTTATGGTCACGCCCTAAATAATATCTACGGACACGGGCAAAAAATAGTTTATGATATGTGTAGAAAGGCAAGTGGACTTGTCACGGTCGGTCGTGCTTATGGGGCAATTTTGTCACTTAATGTCCGCGCTTATGTGGCAAATCAACCAGGAAAATGACGGGAAATTATAATAATCCGCGCCGTCGTTTTCTTTAATCTTTAAATTTAGCCCCCCCCCTACCCTCAAGAAATTATGTGATCAAGATGTCTGGGGCACAGAAGGTTCCATGAATGCTTCGTTGGACTCCATCAGGTGAATGAAAGCCACAACCCCACTTCAGTGTCGTTTTTTTTCTTAATAAGCTTTTGTTAAGTGGATTTTAGGATAATGTATCGAGATTCCTAGTCACATGACCATGTGATGATGTGGTTATGTCGGATTTTTTTTTGTTCCAAGCTTGGTGGTATTTGCCCGCAGAATCATGATGGTAATGCTCGGTTAGGTACATCTCTGGCCTAAGAAAGAATTCTTAATTGACGACCTGGCCAGTAAAGCAAAAACATCAATAATGGAGATAATGAGGAGGATGACGACGACCGCCACGATAAATTTACAGGGAAATGGTTAAAGACAAAAAGGTTGGGTATCACCATCCAAGCAATTTTACCTTTTGTGTCACTTAAAATTATTTTCATCTATTTTTGTCTCTTCTTCTTTTTTTTAACCAGGCACAAACGTTAGCTTTGCGTTCGTTGATCCATTTTATTGGGTACAAACGAACGGTAAGTAGTAGGAAAGTGAGAATAAATAGGAAATGAAGGATTCGACCTATAAAAGAGTTAATTCTATGAATGAAAATAATTCGTAGAAGACCGGCCTCGCAGCCATTACTCATTAGGCTGGATGCCTCACTGGCATGCCGCGAGCTCAAAGGGAATGAAAGGCCGAGGTGCCGTTGTACTTCCCACATCGCAATAAGATTAATAAACGCATGTGCTGCATATATTAACTGAATTTTGACCGTTGAATCTAATAAATCCTATGAGAATCTCACTTGAGATTCATCGTTTGTAACTATCTAAATTAGGACTATGCAAAAGAATCGAGAACCACTCGGACCGAACCGGTTTATATATATATCGTTGTCTTCCATAAACAAAGGAGGACAAAACATTGTCCTTGTTTTGCAGTCAAAAGCTCGCATGGTAAATGGATTCGCCCGCATCGCTCTTCACTCGTACACACCAACTCTACAACATCTTCAAATAAATAAAAGCTGAAACATGCGCACAAGTAATGGAGACCTGACCTGGCACAATTTGGTGAATTTTAACATGAAGCAAAGGCACACTCGCGTGAGTCTTTTCTCGATTGACGCAATTGCTTAATAGGATCAGTTCTATGAACTTATCTGAGAATCGGTTGGATTCTCGATTGGGCCCATGGAACAAGCGGGTGATTCATAATTTTCATTTTGTGAAATCGGTTCTTAATGAATGGTTCCTAATTTCAGGGTGAAAATCATTCGCCTTGAAACCGATTACTCCTAACCTGAACATAGAGGCGTCAATATGGGTCTTTGACCCACTTTTTGACCCACTTTCATTCACTTGAGTCAAATATGAGTTTAACAAATTTAAAATATGGGTCAAATATGGGTTTAGGTTTTATAAACCTAAACCCATATTTGACCCATTTTCGACCCGCGACTTATAACTTCACAAGATCACTTTTATTCACTTGTAAACTACCGCCAACCTCCCCTTCCCCCCCCCCCCCCTCGGGCTCCACCGAACACCCGCCCACCCGCACGCCACCATCGGCCCACCGCACCATTGCCCGTCGGCCATCGCCCACCGCCACTGTTCTACCGCCGCCGCCACCCACCTCTTCGATGTATTTTTCCTCCTCATTCTTTCCTTTCTGCTTCGTTTGTCCAAGTTCGATTTCTACTCTCTCTTTTTTCTCGGATCGCTGTCTCCCAAAGATTAGGTGCCATGAGCCTCTCGGGTTCTGAGGACTCGTTTTACTTCTTTTTTTTGTTTTTGGCATGCTTACTAAGCATTGCTTAGTGCTCTATCGTGTGTCTTGTCATGGAGGCAAAGTGATGATTTTTCGTTAATCTTATCCTACACAATGATGAGCGCTGCTGACTATATATCTCTGCATTATGTTTGATGCTCATGACGAAACTTGAGATGCTCCGTATTCGCTCTTTCTTGCCGTCCCTCGTGCGTTCTCATGCGATTAGTGTCATTGTAGGGCGACAGGGTGGCGGGCCATGGCAACGGCGAGCGAGCAGTAGCGGTGGGCGACGATGAACAAGAGGCGCTGGGCAGTCGACGGTGGTGACGGTGAGCGATGGCGGACCAAGATTGGCAAAACATTTTTTATATTTTTTTTACTTCATAAAGTAGATATTTCATCATTTGGTTAAATATATAAGTATTTAAATAATATGGATCGGATCGAGCATGAGTCATAAAAATTTGTATGATATGAAAATGGGTCAAAACCGAATTAAATGAATTGGACCATATTCAATCCGATCCACCCGTTTGACACTCGTCCTAAACCTAATAGAGTAGGTGATTGTTAGGTTTACCCAACAAGTTTCCTAAATAGAAAGAGGATATCGCTTTCTTTTCATTTCTCATGGAAACGACATCACTTTCATCAGCGGGAGAACAGCGGGTGGGGATCACCTGCCTTAAAGGCAAGTGACTTACCCCCATCCCCATCGCGTCTGGATCGTCTGTCTGCCTTACTTTTTGTAAGGCAGACGTAAGGGAGACAAATCCCCATCGTCCACAAATATTTGCCCCCTATAAAAAGAAGGAGGGAGCGGTAGGGATTTAATGGCTCCTCTGCTTTAAAGGCAGAGGAGCCGGATCCATCCCCATCTCCACCTTATACTCTGCCCCCTATGGATCCCCACCTAGATAAGATCCGGATCCGGGAAACAGCACCAGGTGGCAAGTTTTCTCAGGGAAAGGAAGGTTGGTGATAACTACGGAGCAGGAGTACGGAGCCAGCAAGGTCCCATCTTTTGTCTTCATCCCCCTGTCCAAACAAAGAACCGGCAGGTAAAAAATAATCAGGTGTCTATGGATGGATCGGAGAGAGGATTGGCTCATGGAAGTTCAATAAGGACAAAGCGCAAAACGTTATCGCAATCTTAACTGCGTATCTCTCCATATCCTCGGAATATCCAAACGACCCCATTACAGAAAACAAGAACCGAACGAAACTTGGATTGGATTCCGTAGTTCACATCTCCGTTCAACCCGATTTCAGAAAACAGGGGAGAATTCTCGGTTGCTTCAGGAAAATCATCTAACAAAATCGCCAAAAAGCTTCCCTGAAACTCAACGTGCTTTGCACCTATACACAGTAGAAATCTTGATTTAGACGAGATCCGTCGCTTCTGCGCCTCCGTAGCTGGTCACCCATGGATGCCCTGCATCAGAGCGTCGTTTTCAAACGGTGGAAAAGTTGACGATTTTGTGATCGGAGGGGGTAGGATTAGATGAATCGTAATGGGTCGTAAGTTTGAAGCTAGTTTGAGGAAATATGACATGGGTTTACCGGTTTAGATGCTTTAAAAGATCACTAATTTAAGGTGAGCCTCTGCAAAAGTGGAGCTTTCAAGATTGGTTGTCACTTCACTTAAAAAAGAGTTTTAAACCCAAAAGAACGAGAAGTTGATTAAATGGCTGAGAAAGACACAAACGGACTCACTGAGGACTTGATCGGCAGAGAGCCTCCGGGAAGCGTCCCTGCACAGCATCTTCTTGAGCAGATCCTTCGCCGCCGGCGACACCGACCGGAAGACCCGCGGCGGGAACCTCACGTTCGCCCTCAGCACCGCCCCGAATATCTCCGCCGCGCTCTCCCCATGGAACGGCGGGAACCCAGCCAGCATCACGTACAGCACCACCCCCGCGCTCCACACGTCCACCTTATTCCCGTACTCCCTCCCCGCCACCACCTCCGGCGCTACGTAGTACGGCGTGCCCACCACCCCCCTTAGCGCCGCCGCCGCCGGGTCTCCGCCGATCACCTCGGCGGAGCCGAAGTCGGCGAGCCTCAGCCGCCCCCGGGAGTCGAAGAGTATGTTGTCGGGCTTGATGTCCCGGTGAACGACGCCGTGGCGGTGGCAGTGGGCGACGGCACGCATCAGCTGGGCGAGGATCCGGGCGGCCTCAGGCTCCGGCAGGGGGCCGGCGGAGGCGACGGCGCGGTGGAGGTCGGGGGAGTCGCAGAGGTCGAGGACGAGGTGGAGGTGGGAGGAGTCCTCGTACGCATTGTGGAAGCGGAGGAGGTTCGGGTGTGGGGAGAGGAGGGAGAGGACCTTGGGCTCCGTGAGGAGGCAGAGGGAGTCGAGGTCGTCGCCGGAGACGGCGGACTTGTCGATGGACTTGACGGCGAGGGAGGAGGAGGAGGGAGGGGCGGAGGGATCGAGGGGCTCGCAGCGGCGGACGACGCCGAAGCGGCCGCGTCCGATCTCCTCGCAGATTCGGTAGTCTCGCGTCAAT
Source organism: Rhodomyrtus psidioides (assembly GCA_021437785.1). NCBI lineage: Eukaryota > Viridiplantae > Streptophyta > Magnoliopsida > Myrtales > Myrtaceae > Rhodomyrtus > Rhodomyrtus psidioides. The sequence goes on along the minus strand of JAILYB010000027.1, from coordinate 4,184,877 downwards.
GCTTCGGTCATTACTCTCTCTTACTTGCTCTCTCTGCCTGCTCTGCGAAATGTCTGGTTTGATTTGCCCTTTTTTGCGTCGGATGGAACGCACAAATTGTTGGGGTAGGTGGGTGGGTGGTGAATATTCTTGAGAGAAGATGGTGGAATCTGACGGCTGTGGATGGATTTGATAGGGAGATGCACTTATGGCCGCGGGATGGGAAACAGCCTCGATGTTTGGATCGAATATCAAGAATGACTTTGTTTCTCATGTATCATTGCTCGTTTGTCGTTTCTCTGAATTCGGATTCGTATTCGGATAAGAATTCGGATACGGATTCGGAGGTGGAGGTGTCTCCGTACATTAGACTGTAACTACGCCTCACTAGGTTTTAAATGAGATCGTAAAAAAGAAAAGGTTTTGAAAATCTTGGATAATAATTTCAAATTTTATTGGGCTAGAATTGATAGACTACGATTAATGATACACGCGAACGTGTGTATAAATTCGGGTGATGTCCATTCTTGACATCTACGCATCAAAAAGAGCAGCCAACTACAATTGCCTTAAGCTAGAAAGGGAGGGAGTTCCGTCCCACTAGAATTGAAAGGAAATACGAGATCTATAGTTTCCATTATCTGTTCCATTTCGAATTTCAAAATCGATCCAAGTCAAATTTTGAACTCGAACTTGTGGATATCTCACATTTGTTTGAAAACACAGTCTGTCCATCATATTTTGACTGAAGTTTTGAGTAAGGACCTGACAATAGGTAAATCTAATTCTTAGGCTTCCCTGGTATATAAGTAAGCAAGACCCGTAACGAGCTTTGCAATGGCATATAGTTTACAGCTCACTTGGTATGATTTTAACTATATGATATCGGTATTACGTCGAAATCGTGTCAACAAAAGTATCGTAACTTTTTATTAATAGATGCTTGTCAAGTAAAGGTTAGTTTCCTAAACCGCGTTGATTATGAGATCCCTTCATTGAGATCTTTCGCCAAACGGTAATATTAGTTGGGAAGCGCATTGAAGAGGGCTGTTGGGACTTCTCACTGTGATAATTCTTGGTGCCAATGACTAGGAGAGGTTGAGAAAAACACTTTTCAGGATTGCTCGGATTAATCTAGTGTTAGGGAAAAAAAAAACTTGAGAAATTGTGTCATTGGGTGCTTGTAATTCCCTAGATCACAGTCCTCCTGGAAATAAATATTGATTCGAACCGAAACACATAAAATCTTACATATTTATTCCCGATATGTTTCTTACTTTTCTTCAGGATTATTCCGATGATCATTCATCATACTATTGCATGATATGCTAAAAGCCTAACTTTCCGCCTAACTTTCAGTGACCCGTCTTGTTTCGCGATGAGCTCGCGCCGGACGATTTCATTTATCGGTCGTACACTGACGATGATATATTACCAGAAGGACTAGGTATATACATGTAGCTAGAGTCACATTCGATTAGCAAGCAAAATAAGATCTCAAAGGAAGTAAAGATGGTCGTCACATAGTCAATGCACCTGCACGCTCAGTCCATGAGATTTATGTGCGGAAAATTAAATAAGCTAAAGACTGTGCAACTAATTCTACATGACAATGACCTGGTTGGAATTCATCGAGACCGATGGAATATGTCGCTCTCGTGCGTGCCTATGCAAAAATTTGTCACGCCGTGTGCGTGGTTCAAGCGGGTTTTTTTCGTACAAGTTACATGGAAGCAAAAAGATGTCATTGTTGCTTCGGTGGTCTCCATGGGAGTTTGGTCATGAAAGCAACCCCGACTTACAAAGACCCAAAAAAAAAAAGGTATCTTTGACAGAAGGAATGAGTATTTTTTTTTTTTCGAAACGGAGGGAATGAGTATGAGAAGGGCGGCTTTAGGATACGTTTGTTTGGGAGAAAAAAATTATGTTTGAAAAAGAAAATACTTTTCGGAAAATTAATTTTTTAGGAAAATAGCTAATTTTCTTTTTGTTTGGTGACATATGACCGAGAATATTTTCTGGTTTTTGAATCTCAGTTGGAAAATGGTTTCAATCTCATCACTTTATCAAGCAAAAAAAAAATCAAATTTTAAGTAATTTTTATTATTTTTCCTTCCTACCCCACAGTGATCCGCCGACGGGGGCCACTAACGAGCTCAGGCTCGCCGGCCTTGACCAAGCTCAACAATGTTGGGATCTAGTGAGCTTGAGGCTCGCCGACCATCGACAAGGCCCGACAACCGATGGAGGGAGAAGAAAAAATAAAAAGAAATAAAAGAAGCAAGAAAATAAAACTAATATAAATATGACTAAATTATAGAATATAATATTTTAAAAAAATAAATAAATAATTCGAGAGAAGTAATTTCGAAAAGTGCTTTCACCTATTTAGATTTAGGAATTCAATCTCCATGAATTTTTCATTGACTGAAAAGTGTTTTCCGTTGATTAAGACATTTTCGGCGAATCAAACGGGTGAAAGTCCGGAAAGCTAATTCCCAAAAAACCCTTTCACTTCAAGAAGCACACCTAGGTTTAATATTTTGAGTAGTATGTGTCCCAACTGACCTTGCATTTGAATTTTAAAATCTTTCGTTCTATTTAGAGTGAGTTTGGTTTCGCATTTGAAATGAGTTTTGGGGAAATGCAAATACCTTGAACCTAAAGGGGTCTAAGGAAAATGCTAATTGTATTTGGTAAAATCTCATTTAAAAATGGGCTTTGGGTTGAATGCTGTTCAGTAAAAACAACATTTCAAAGAGGCTTTGAATGTAATTTTTTAATTTTTAATTAAAAATTACGTTTTACAGGACTGGAGAAAAAGATCAATAATAAAAAAGGGGGCAAAATTGAAAATATAGAGACTTGATGAGGTTAGTTTTGGAAAGAAAAAAATCTCTTAGCATTTGGCTAAAAGCTGAAAGCCCAATGCTGCCAACATTGGGCTTTCACCTTTTCCAAGGCCGGCATTTAGTCAAATTCTAACTTAAAACTGAACTAAATGCTTCAACTTTCTCCCAATAGGCTTTGGGGGCTAAAAGCTCTTTGGGAATACTAAACCAAAATCCACCTTAGTACTGCTTGTTCATATGTCAAAACTGAAAATATCCACTTTTAGTTACTACCATATATACACATTTCCATGTCCTACCACCATTTAGGTTAGCGCATGATCCTGCCAGAAGTCAATCCGGTAGAAAAATTAGTTTGGTAAAATCAGTTTCGAAGTAAAAATGCATTTGGTAAAAAAATTGACTTATGGTAGGATTTTTGGCCAATTTTGAGAAATTAAAAATTTTTACTTTTCGACTCCAAAATCACTTCTTCGATCACACAAGCCTCGACCGACCACTATTGCCACCCATGATCGGCCGCCGCTAGTCGGCGGTCGCCATTCGCTGGTCGACGGCCGCAAAGATTTTGTTAATAATTTTTCAAAAATAAAATTTTTTAACTGTTACCAAACGAATTTTTTTTTATCAGAAGTCAATCTGGACCAGAAGTAGAAAAATCAACTTTTGCTTTTGAAGAGAAGAAAAGAAATCAATTTCTGGTCAAAAGTTAAAAAGTTGGCTAGAAATGTTATTATGTGCTTTCTTTAAGAGCCCATCATAACTTGGGCCGATGTAGCCGAACAAGTGCTATCATAGCATATCTAGGTAAAAGCATAAATCCGTTAGCCTCTTAGAAGCAAAAGGAATACCAACAAACGAAAAGAATTTTCAGCGATGTGATTATTAAGCCACATGCAATCCCTCATCGAAAACTAACATCTCAATTTACTATGAAAAGTCAATACCGGACTATGATGGCTATAGGAAAAGGATTTTGAGGTGAAATCGAAGAAGCCCTCCACCCGTGATTCAATGTTGAAAAAGCAAAAGAAGAAGAAGAGGAAATATCAAAGTATTTTAAAATAGCAACTTGCTAATTTGACAGTTTGACAGTATTGTCGGTTATTCCTGACCACGCGACCTCCTAATAAATGAGTGATTTATGCAAAATACACAGTGATGGTGTGTTATCGCACTTACCAAAATGAAAACATTTTCACTTGATTTTTCTTGTTAAATAGAACCAACTTTTAAAGGATAGATTGGGTAGATATAACACGCGCAATTTGGGCAAAAACTCGGTCGATTCCAGAAAACTGGAACCAAGAATTGAACCGGTTTATTCATAAACTGATCATTGATTTTTGGTTTTTTTTTTCAATAGAAATTGAAGAGCTCGTTATGGTATGCCCTAAATATGGCCAAATTAGATATTAGCTATCGACTTTGAAATTATGAGATAGCGTGAAAAAACATCCTAGTGAGATTGGGATTGACGTAGGTTTGGCCAACATAAGGATTGGCATGTGCGATGTTGGCATTGGCCAATGTTGACATTAAAATCCGATTTGTTTGGCAGACACATGGTAGAAACGTTTAGCACACATTGTCCATGGCAAATGCCAATGGAGATGCAGTGAATATGTGAGGCCGATGGAGGCAAATCAAAATGCCGATGGTGTGCCCCGAAAACGACCTAAAACCCCACTTGGAAATCGAAATCGAAATCGAGTTGGCGGGCTGCCAAACTCTTTTCTAGCCGGACCATTGTGGGGATAACCAAGGATAGACCACCCTAATCGAAGAGAAGACTTACATGTACCAACGCATGTGAGCTCATTCTATCTCAGCCATTAGATAATGCAGTTCGCTCGTGGGGTTCATGATTTCTAATGATCGAAATGAAATTGGTTCACTTGATCCAGATAAAGAAAAAGGATAATTTTTGCTAATTCGAAAGCGGATCCCTTAAGAAGAGAAGGCGTGGAATTTACCTTTGGAGCAACTTTGATTTGAGGCTATCAAGGGCCATGTTAACTAGTTAACCAAAAGCAGAATTAACATTAGATCTTTGAAAACTGAATGAGTTCATTTGTTTCAACTGAAAAAAAAAATAGTAAATTTTCAAATCGCATATGATAAGGATTTTTTTTTTTTTTTGGAAAAACATATTTAACAAGGATGAATAAGTGCCTGGCGACCCTTTTCAATATTTTTTTTCATCTAACTACGGCACTATGGTGAAAGCTTGGGATTGAAAAAGTAGCAAGTAGGAAGGGAAGAAGCCAAATTCTCAAAATTATCAGAAAGAGATCTTCTTGTTCGTACATCTCACCCACACTCGACATTATCACATCCATTTGTAGCCGTCAAATCAACAGTTTATCAGACCAGACATTGGACCTCAATATAAGAACCATGTTTTTGAAAAGCCCAAAATCTTCAACTTTTAACTCTTATTAATTCGACATTTTGCCTCGTTAAAAATCTTCAACTTTAGCATTTGGGGAGGCCTAATATCCTATCAAAGTAATTCAAAATACTCTAGCACATACCAAAAAAAAAAATCACTTGATTTTTCGTTTTAACATAATCGACTTTTAAAGAGTCTTTAAATGGATGGAATGAGCAGATATGATATTGACAATTCAGGCAAGAACTCAGCCGATTCCACAAAATTAGTAGCGAAAATTGAACCCGTTTGTTCTTGAGCCTGTTTATTTTTGGAATTTTGTTATTTGAAGTGCTCATTATCGTTAGCACCTAAAAATGGCCAATAATAGGCACTAGCTATGGACTTTGAAATTATTAGATGTCATGAAAAAATATGCTAATGAGATTGTGATTGGCATAGATTCGGCCAACATGAGGATTGGCATGTGCGAGATTGTCATTGGCCATTGTTGGCATTAAAATCCGACATGTTTATCGTGAATGATTGGTATGCTAAAAGCGATTGAAATACATGTGGCACAACTAATTTTGCATACACATGGCATAATTAGCTGGCCAACACCTGGTAGAAACTATTAGCATCCCCTAGGTTGGCAATGTGTGGATCGAGTCAAATATGGTCCGACCCATATTTAATGACCCATACCCGACCCGCGACTGACCCATACCCGATTCGACCTATTTTGGCCCATATTATAAAAATACAATAATATTTTAAAAAAATAATATTACTAATTTAGTGAAATTTTTTAAGCAACCGGGGTCGGGACCGATGACAAAGGCTTGGATCGGCGATCGAGGGCCAGGGCCCGCAACCGGTCTCGATCGCCGACCCTGGCCCTGGTCGCTGGTCCAGGCCCCGGTCGCTGGTCCAGGCCCCGATCGCCCGTTACGGCCCCAATCGCCGATCCCAGACGGGACCTGGCCCCGATCTTAGTGGATTTGGATCCCCCACCTTAGCGGAACTAAGGCAAGGGGCCCCTTTTTAAATGGAGGAAACCCACCCCCCCCCCCCCCCCCCCCCCCCCCCCCCCTTATTAAATGGAGGGTGGGGATCCCCCTAAACTAAAGCAGGGGATCCAAATCTCCCTAAAACGGCATAAAATCACCTGAAAATCAAAATTAAGTTCGCGGATTGCTAACTCTTTTTCAAATGTCAGCCAAACAGTTGTCTAATCGAAAAACAAGTCTTGCATGCATCAATACATGTGAAACCATCAGGTCGTGTGATTTTCACGTAAGGGACTTAAGATATTTCATAACTGAAATGAAGTGAATTCATATGATCCTCGTAAAAAAAAAAATAATGATTTTTGCTAATTTGAAACCAAATCCTTAAGGAGAGAACGCACGGATGTTTACTTTTAGAACAATCTTTAAGGCTGTCGAATTAGGGGCCATATTAACTGGTTAACCAAAGTTGAGTTAACATTTTCGGGGAACATCTTTGTAAACTGAATAAGTACGTGTAATAAGAAAGATATTTGTTTCGACTGAAAAAACATTGCATTTTCAAACACATATTTAATAAGGATTAAGACGTGCCCTGACGCTTTCGAATATTTTTAATCTAGTTTTGGTGTTTGAGTGAAAACTTGGGATTGGAAAAGTAGCGAGGAGGAATGGAAGGAGAAATACTTGCGTGGACCCATGTCCATTTGATTGGATCTATAATAATATTCATTTGGTGGGATCAAAAGAAACTCTAATGAAACTCGGATTTGGGGTGCGTTTATTTTGCAAAAAATAAATGATTTTTAAAAAATTTGTAAAAAAAATCGCTTATATCACTTATAAAAATGATTGAAATTAAAATACTTTTATCATACAATAAAATATTTAGGCATAAATTTTTTATCGATAATCAAAAAATTATTTAATTAACTAATTATCCCAAACTATAAAAGTGATTATTTTTAGGAAAATATTCAAATTGTATATTTTTCGTGAAACAAATGCATCTGAAGGCATTTAGGGAATGGGAGAAGCATTTTAGCACCACAATACAAAAAATAGAAAAAAAAAATCATAAAATCGAAATCTTAATATTATCAAAAGAAGATCGTCCTTACTGATACCTCTCACCTGCACTCAATATTATCACATGAAAATATGTCAAATAAGGGTTCGAAGTGCTATCATTTTCTTAAAAAGGGCATGAAGTGAATTTTTCTTTTGATAAGGGCATGAAGTGCCTCAGTTGTTTCAAAAAAAGGCATGACTAATGGCATTTTCGTCTTTTTACATTTTCTGATTTATCCCATTTTTCTTTATTTTTCCATTTTCTTTTCCTCTTTCTCCTCGCTTGCGATCGTAGGCTGGGCGGCCTTGCTTGCGGCCTCGAGGGTTCATCTCGCCTGCAATCGTGAGGGCTTGCCTTGCTCTGCCCAGGCGAGGGCCGGCCTCTCGGCCGCTAGCCAGGGCTTACCTTGCTTTTCCCAGGCAAAGGATGACTTGCTAGTGTCCGACGAGGCCACCTAGCCCTTTGCGATGGCTGGGCACTAGCGAAAATGAAGGGAAAAAGGAAAAAAAAAAGAAAAAAAATATAAAAGACGAAAATGTCCATGATCATGCCCTTTTTTAATACAAAGATGGTACTTCAAGTCTTATTTAAAACAACATTCAGTTTATATCCTTATTTGAGAAAATGATGACGTTTTGAGCCTTTATTTGAAATTTCCCTTATCACATCATTCAATCAAAAAAATTTAATTTTTTTTAATCACATCCATTTGTAGCCGTCAGATCAACAACTTATCTCGGACAACCGGACCCTAGTCTAAGAACCATGACCGCGTAAACGCTCAGATGTAATTAATTTCCATGCACCTAGTAGTAATAAATCACACAATTGTTTAACTGTAGTGAAGCAACGCACGGAATTTCACATAATATTAGCGTGATACCATTGTTTGGTAGTCTTGAACATCTCTCATCCCAAAATTTATCTGAAAGGATGATGATTTTTCTTATACTTATAAATCGACAATCAGTACCTTCCACAATTGACGTGGAATAATTCTAACAAAAAATACATGACGAGATATCTTAATATTTGCAAATATAAAGTTCTGACCTAACAAATTGGACTTTTAACGTAACTGGTGGAACGGTAATTCTACACATTGACGTGACGTGCGAGCCAATTACATTTGTCGCGGGAAAGTCACTAACCGAACTTCGACTATTTAAATGTATGGAAGTCTCGTCTTTTATGGGTCCGCTCACATAGTTTAAATGTAGAAAGATGGACTCTAATATTCCGTACCGCGTCGGGGGATCGCCAACACTAATCGCTTTTAGTACGTTAAGAAGACAGGAGGTTAGGGTAGAACACCCCCGGAGGAATCAAGAATATTCTGCTCCAACGTCCGAAACGTTGCTCTGCCCTGTTTTTTCGCCCTTTGCTTGCCGTGTCAGAAACGCAACTGATATCTAAACTAAACCCACCGTCAAAGTCCAAAATTTGTCGCAGAGCAGAGAGAGAAACATAGTGAGTAATGACCGAAGCGCTGAAGCGAGACTACCGAATCTGCGAGGAGATCGGACGCGGCCGCTTCGGCGTCGTCCGCCGCTGCGAGCCCCTCCACCACTCCGCCGCCCCCTCCTTTGCCGTCAAGTCCATCGACAAGTCCGCCGTCTCCGGCGACGACCTCGACTCCCACTGCCTCCTCATGGAGCCCAAGGTGCTGTCCCTCCTCTCCCCGCACCCCAACCTCCTCCGCATCCACAATGCCTACGAGGACTCCTCCCACCTCCACCTCGTCCTCGACCTGTGTGACTCCCCCGACCTCTACCGCGCCGTCGCCTCCGCCGGCCCCCTCCCGGAGCCCGAGGCCGCCCGGATCCTCTCCCAGCTGATGCGGGCCGTGGCCCACTGCCACCGCCACGGCGTCGTACACAGGGACATCAAGCCCGACAACATACTCTTCGACTCCCGGCGGAGGCTGAGGCTGGCGGACTTCGGTTCCGCGGAGGTGATTGGGGGAGAGTCGACGGCGAGGTTGAAGGGGGTCGTGGGGACGCCGTACTACGTGGCGCCCGAGGTGGTTGAGGGGAGGGAGTATGGGGAGAAGGTGGACGTGTGGAGTGCTGGAGTGGTGCTGTACGTGATGCTGGGGGGGTTCCCGCCGTTCAACGGGGAGAGCGTGGCTGAGATCTTCAGGGCAGTGATGAGGGCGAATCTGAGGTTCCCGCCGCGGGCCTTCCAGTTGGTGTCAGCGACGGTGAAGGATCTGCTCAGGAAGATGCTGTGTAGGGATGTTTCTAGAAGATTCTCTGCCGATCAAGTGCTGAGTGAGTTCCTTTTTCCTTTCCTTTTTGGGTTAGCTTGAATCATTATTATAGTTCTGAAAAATTGGATCTTGGACAGCCATTTCAGCTTCAGATAATTTGCTTGATCTGGTGTTTTAGTAATAGTTTGAACCATAAATCCATTTGGGTTGTCTTTCTTTTTCTCCAGAAACCTAACTGGAAAAGTGATGATGCAGGGCATCCATGGCTGACCAGCTTTGGAGAAGCAGAAGCGGCCGATCTACAAATCTAACCTGAATGAATGAACAGCTTTTCCTTTTCTATATTCCCCTTTTGTAAGGCATCAGAGGCGTGCCACTGTGAATAGTTTTTGTGAAGGAGTGACTGGATGGATGTGAATATAATAGCCACGGAAGGTGGGAAGTGACTCAGGAAGGTTTTGTTGTATGTAGATGGGATTTCCTGAAGGAAGCCCCCTGTTTCCTCCTCTGTTTTCTTTGAGTGGATCGCGTCTGTATCATGTAAAAATGTTAAATGCTTATGGGAATATCGCAGTTAAGAAGACGACCCTGTTCTCTCTCTCTCTCTCTCTCTCTCTCTCTGTGACATTGAGCGAAAATATCGGAGATGGAGACAAATTGACCTTCGGAAGACTCCTCCGTACCGCACTCCTGTTCCGTAATTATCGCTTTCCTTCGTCAAGATTTCCTTTTCTTCTTTTCTTGTTTTTCCGTGAAGATAGAATATTCCGATTATGTAGACCCCGTTTTCCAAACCGCCGTAGATATGGTAACATATTATAATTTAAGTATCTGAGATAGGTAATGATATAAATTTTATAGAATTACTTTTTAATCTATAATATGGAGTCTGGAGCGGAGAGGTCCAACTTCTCAAAAGATCGTAAGACATTATATGAGTGTCATGAGCAGGTTACATCCAAGATTTCAGGCAGTACAGATGATTTTGACACACAGAATTTGCACGAAATTGATAAATCTCGAACTTGCACCCGAACAAAGGGCTGATTTTTTGGTCCAGTATATTATTTTTTCGAGGTTTCTTTGTTCCTTCTAGTTAATATAACGAGAGCAGTGTGTGTATCTCTCTCTCTCTCTCAAAATAAATAGATAAATTTTAAGCTTATTCAATTAGGGAGGATCAACCAGGCCAATTCAACTAGAAAATCAAACCGAACCGCCTTTAATAGATCGGTTTCAGAAAGAACTGTCTGATTCTCGATTTCGAGACCTAGAAGTCGACCTTTACACTGTGTCTAGCATCAGTACTGAAGACTGGCGAGAATACTTTCAATGTCGTTATGATATTTTAGATTATGCATTGCTCTCCTAAGCACTATGCTCTGCATTTCTTGGGAGAGAACTTATGTCTCATTCACCACATGCATTGACTTGTGTGGGATCTTGTTTGATCTTGTTGTACTTAGTTCGCCACCACAATTTTTTATCACCTCAATGGATGTGGTTCCCTAACTATTATCTGGATATATCAAGAAAGAGGTACGATCTGTGTTGCACATCAGGGAGAGGATTCGGTGGAAGTGGGGCTGCAGTTTGGCACACCACTAGGACTAGAGAAAAAAAAAATGATTTCATAGACGGCAAAAGAATCATCGTATGCCCCAGCAATACTCCTAACGAGTGGGAAAACCTAGGGAGCTAACCGAGATTAACCAAGATTAGTGAAGCTAGCACCATAAGAGCTCCCGGAAAGATACATGGATCAGCTCCGAGTGCCGATGCACGGGCCTGAAATTTTGCTCCACGTTGAACAAAAAGCTCTAGAGCTGTTTAGAATCCCGGACACTAGAATAAGCCCGACGTTTTGGAACATTCATGTGACCCTTCTCGAAGTTGGGTAAATTACTCGTAGCTCTAGTCAAAGGGCCTGTTTGGTTCAATATTGCAGACGAGTATTTGGCTTCTAAAGTTCCTTGGCCAAATGCAAATGAAGTTTGATTTAATTTTTTGCTCACTTTGGCTAGATGCACTTGCATCTTAAATGCTCTCTAAAGTCCTTTAGCTCAAAGTACCTTAAGGGGCTTTTGTGAAATGCAACTAATTTTTTTTTAACCTTGTCACCTTCGCCGCCGCAGCTCGCCGTCGTCCCCCTCCACCCGCCACACCCCGTCGGTTGCTGCCGGCCCCGCTGCCGCTGGTCTCCGCCGGTCGCTGACGGTAGGCGGTCGCCGCCGCTGCTGGTCGTTGCCGGTTACCGTCGCTAGTCGTCGGTCGCTGCCGTCGCTGGTCGCCGCAGCCGATAGCTGGTTCTCGTCGGTCGCCGTCGATCGTTGGTCGCCACCCACCGGTGGTCGGTCACTGCCGTCGTCGCCGTCGCAGCCTTTCGCTGGTCGCCGCTGCCCGCCGGCACTTTTTTTTTTTTAAAGTAAAAATACTTTACAAAATTCATTTTTCACCAAACAGTATTTACGTCAATGTTGCTTTTCAATGTGTTTTTAAAATATACTTTACCAAACACTACTTGCATTTTGCAAAAGGCCTTTAGCCCAAAGGTATTTGCATTTTCTCAAAGTCCCTTAGCAAAATGCTGAACCAAACAGGCCCAAAGTTGGGTGCCTTTCTCGTGACTCTAGTCATCTTATTTTTAATTGTCTTTAACTGGGTACATATTTAAGTTTGCAGCTGGTGCAGTTAGTTGGAAGGCGTCTTTACAAGACCACGTTGCCTTGTCGTCGACTGAGGCGGAGTACATGGAGCTGACCTTTATAGCGAAGGATGCGATATGGTTACAGAGTTTTCTCTTGGACTTTGGGCCAAATCAGAATAGTGTCAATATACACTGTGATAATCAATGTGCGATTTATCTGGTATATAATCCGATTTATCACGAGCGGACGAAGCATATCAACTCAGGTACCACTTCATCCGAGATGTCTTAGCGAAGAGTAATGTTGTTGTGAAAAAGATAACTATAGCAGAGAACTCTGTGGGCATGATGACTAAGTTTGTTCCTTTAGCAAAGCTCAAGCTTTGCTTAAGCGCTGTTGGCGTCTGTAAAGAGTGAGCGCTCGTGGGGGCGTTGAGAGAGCAGCATGAATGATGAGCATAATTGACTTGGTTTCAAATATTGAGTCAATGCGGAGAATTGTTAAATTATGCCTCGAATTTGAGCCTTCGTGTGAAACTGATTTGGAATTGGCTGACGCAAATCAGAACTATAAATCGGATCTTTTGTTTTGTTGAAGAATCGCTACTATGATTTTATCAAAGACCTGCGCTGGAGGTCACTCCAAAAGCCAAGGTGGGCCCAGGTCAAAGTTTCTTCTTCAGACTTGCTTTGACAATAAAATAAAGCAAGTGGGCCCAGGAGGTTGTAGAGAAAAGAAAATACAAAATAAATAAAAGGTTTGTTTTTAGGATTCTTTTCTCTGGACGACAAAAATAGTACGTATAGAAAAGTCCGTCAACGAGCCGCTTGAAGGAGAACGTCGCCCATAGAGGACGGAGAACGTACCAGGCGTTCTTGAGTTCAGCCGTACGAAGTGCTTCAGATACGGATGAGGATTTTGTGCTCGTCAGTTTATTATTTATTATATCAAATTGAATTGTTTTATCTGTAAATACTTATGATTTAGGTATAATCTAGGTACGGAAAATACGAGCGTATTAATCGATTGTGAATTCGATTATCCGATTATAGTGGATTGTTATTGCTGACTCTCTCCGTAAATATAGGTTCCGACATTCGGACCGAACCACGTTATATCTGATATCTTTTATCGTTTCTCGTTATTTCTTTGTGCTTTCACATTGATTTATTTGCAAGATCCTGATTAGTTTCCGCGTGTTATATTACAAGAGTTATCCACAATCACGATGAGTAAAGCAACATACTCAATCGCGCAACACTCGGGTGCTAAGTCATAGTACAATTTGCGAGTTGGTTTGTAAGAAGGCAAGGATATAGATAGGTCGGCAGAAAATGTGATACTCAATTGTATTAATCAAAAGTACAAGCAATGTGTATAAGGGACACTGTGGATAGGATCATTGCGGTGAGCAATTTACTCGTACGCAAGTTCCATATCGAATAGGTTTGCTTTTACCATGTCCGTCGCCATTTGCTTCTTCAACAAAAATGGAACACAATGACATCGAAGCTAAATCTCTAGTTCAATTCGTATCTTTGGGCCCTATAGTGATTGCAATCCATCCATCGACTATTGCTATTATGAATGTCTTGGGCCAAACCACACTGAAACTTACTATGCCCAAGTAGCTCAATTTTTCATTTATTTTTTGGTTTTTACTATAATAAGTACACTTTGGTGCTAATTTAGGACATTAGACTCAGATAAAATTCACCCACTTCTTGCTTTAAATGGCATCTTGACACGTGGAAACCAACAAAGAAAAAGAAAAAGAAAAAGTTGCTTTCAAACTTCCCAAAAAGAGCAAAATTATTTTCCAGGGTTCTGAGGATGTCGTGTTATAAATTGGAGTCAAAATCAACACGCCCCTTGAAATTGTAGGGGCTAACCAAGCAATCTTGAATAGGTTGTTTCGAAACTTTTTTCGGGGATTACGAAATAAGATTTGAAAATCAGGTGCAACAAAAGTTTGAAATATCTGGTGATGCTGACGTACAAATATCAAATAAATAGGGGAAGTAAAAAGATAAAACACACTATTTTCTGATCCCACTAGCTAAACTCTACCCAAGTTGTGGATGACGTAAGTGAAGTGGCATGAGATGGAATCAAGAGGCGAAAGCGATAGATGTGAAATTCTGCCTGCGAAAATGATGGAGTAGTTAATATATCTATATTGACCCATAACTTGCTGATTTAAGATTTTGAGTGAATATGTGTTATATATGTCTCGAGTTTGAGAGGTTGTGAATAAAATCCGATTCAAGATAATTCGAAAGAAAGCCTGAAGGTAAATACACGTGAACGTTCGGGAGATATTGATTTCCTGTATGGCGTTGGAAAAAAAAAAATTCTTGAATTATCGTGGCGTGCAGGATTGGGTGACCAAGAAAAGGATAACTGCTACTGGACTTTAATTTGGACTGAGATTCGGTCAACTCACGGGGGCCACATATTAATATATTATGCCTTTGATTTGCTTGTGAGGGTTTTAGCAGTTGGAAAAACGTGGACAGAAGAAAAAGATCAAGAAGCGCAGCATACGTGAGCGCTTCTGCGTTTTGTCTCGGTGCTCGTTCGAGTGCAAATTACATCAAAGAGGAATTTATGTTTAAGTTGAGAAATTCTTGTGGTAAGGATTTGTGCATAATTCCTTTACGAAATTGAGATATTATTTCGGGAGGAATTAAGGGCTAAACAATGTGTGCGTTCTTGATTGTAATTGGAGCTTGAGAAACACTGAGAGTGTTTGAGTGACTCGAGTGTGATCTGTAATCTCCGTGTATCACTTGATCTATAGTGAAATTTATTGCTGCTCTCTCCGTGGGCGTATGTCTCTATGACTGAACCACGTACATTTGGTGTCCGATTTATTTTCTTGTTCTGTCTATTTTATTATTCAATCGCTTGTTCTGCGCAACAATATGGGTTCAAATGACTATGTTAACGAGCTCAAGCTTGGGCTCCCTCTTGGTGATTACTCTAACTGAATATATTAGACTTCTGCTGCAAGCTCTCAACAAATGGTATCAGAGCCGATGGTATATTGATGGTGCCGCAATCTGTTCTGTTTTTTTTTTTTTTTGGTGAAAATCTCTATTAAGGAATCTGGTGAACAGTGTGATTTCTAGGAAGTGAGCATTATGGTGAAGCAAAGATGGCAAATTTCATGGTTTGGTCTGGAGAAAAAAAAAATCAGGCAAGCTGCGATATCTTGATGCAGAAGAATACCTGAATAATACAAGTATAAATTGTGTTAGAGAAGCCTCACATTAGAGAAATGATGTAGTGTTGAGCAGTTAATATATTCAAGTGAATTTATAACTCATTGACTTACATTTTTTAGTAAATGTGCATCAAACTAGACATGTTGACAGGTTTTGACTAGGGTCCCTCTTGGCGAACTCTCCAGCTTGACTGTATCGGATTGTTGCTGCGCTCTCCCACAAGCGGAGTCTTAGGGTGCGTATGGTAACACTCCAGAAAAGCTTCAGGAAAAGTGTTTCTGTTCCAAAGATGTTCCCGGAATACTTTTGGAATAGAAACGCGTGTGATTCAAAAATGTTCCAAAAGTGTTCTGCGGAACACTTTTGTGCTGATGAACACTTTTGAAGAAACAAAAAAAAACTTATTTTTGGATTTTGGAACACTTTTGGAACTACCACTCACCGCCACCGACGCGGCCACCATCCACCGGCCACCGTTGCCGCGGGTCGCCGGCTGCCGCAGTTTGTTCACTTTCTTTCGTTTTTGTTTTCTTTTTCTTTTTTTCCATCTCCACCGGGGAAAAAATTGAGTAATTTAAAATAAAATAAACTTTATAATTTATTATTTAATTAATAATTTATTTTATAAATAATAATTTATTTACATAATTCCAATATGCTTTATTATCTATTTATAATTTTATAAAAAATTATAAATAAAATAAACATTATAATTTATTATTTAATTAATAATTTATTTTATAAATAATAATTTATTTACATAATTCCAATATGCTTTATTATCTATTTATAATTTTATAAAAAATTATAAATAAAATAAACATTATAATTTATTATTTACATAATAATTTATTTTATGAATACTTTATTATCAGTTCATTGTGCTATGCTTTGTAGTTTTAGTTCGTTTGTCCTATAACTCCCCGATTAAGACAATGCCACTTGGAAGTAATTTTTCCTAGTGAATTGATAGTTCTCTATCCTTTTTTTTTAATCTTTTTCCAGGTTAAAGAGTGACAAAAGGAAAAGAACAGTAGGAATTTACTAAAAAAGTTTATTTGGAAAGGTGCAAGTTTTCATCATCGAGCGAGTACAAACTACTGTAACAACGGTCCAATGAATTCTAAGTTTAAACCACTAAGAGACGACAAAAGTATAAGAAGGTTTATTGGCGGCGTCAAGAATTCATCAGCGATCGCTGCCAACGTGATATTGTCCTCTCTAACCGCAACTCATAAGCGTCCACGCAGCTTTAAGATGCATTGTGCTAGTTTCATGTTGCACAAGATTTATCTGCCGGTATAACATGTCACATGTACGTGGGCGAGATGAAACTAGAAGATATGTTTGACCGTTAACAACCCACATCTCTACCGCGGCTAACTGATCTAAACCAACACATAAAACTCTAGCTTTGTCGCAACCTAATCACGTTGGCATGGCTTCAGAACTTGCCATGCTAATTTGAGATTGAACGAGACTTATTTGTCAATGCAACAATTCATAAATGGCGATGTGAGATAAGAGAGGCATCTCACACTCAATGTATCTAAATAAAAACATATTACCTGATTAGGCCATCACTTAAGGGTAAATAAAATTTGAATCTTTCAGTGTATAATCATGGCGATGGTACAGCGAGGCAGCTTTGCCTAGACTTAGGCCAGCTTGGACTCACCGTGGCCTTGATAGCCTAGTCCAAATCTAGGCGAGACCATCATGGCAAGGAGGAGGAGGAGGAGGAGGAGTAAAAAAAAAACATCAAAATTTCAAATAAGAGTTTGAAGTGTCATCATTTGTCAAATAAGAGCCTGAATGGAAATATTTTGAATAAGATCCTATCCCTACTCTACACTAAACTTGTTTTGGTCTTATGAAAAGCCCCCCAACTTTAGGTTTTATCCAAATTATACCGTCAATCCCCAATTTTGTCTCAAAATTCTCAGTGTGTCATAAAAAATCATAAACTTTTACTTGAGGCACAAATCTACCCCATTAACCCAACATAAAAAAACTTCTAGCTGACTATCGAGAAATAAAAAAAATCCCAAACACATATGGTTTGATCCTTTATTACACATATGGTTGAATTTGGCCAAAAAATGTCATTTGAGTCTATTGATTTGCAACTTTTGCTTTTTTTTTTTAAAGTCTAGACATTCAATTCGATTGCACTGCATTGCAATTTAGCTCAATTGTTCACTAAAAAAAATGATTGCACAAATTGGATAAAATTGCATACTTTTGTTGCAA
Organism: Rhodomyrtus psidioides; assembly: GCA_021437785.1. Classification (NCBI taxonomy): domain Eukaryota; kingdom Viridiplantae; phylum Streptophyta; class Magnoliopsida; order Myrtales; family Myrtaceae; genus Rhodomyrtus; species Rhodomyrtus psidioides. The sequence goes on along the minus strand of JAILYB010000027.1, from coordinate 4,167,244 downwards.
TTTAGTCCTTGGATTTAGGCAAAAATGAAATTACTTTAAATTCAAGGATTCACACGCAAAGATAAGACCTCTCCCTTATGTTTTTCGATATTCTGAAGCAATTGGCATGGTTATTTTGGTTTGGTTTCATTTAGCCATTAAGGGCTTGAAATTGAAGAATTCCCCAATTGGATCTTGAGAGAAATTTAGGGTTTTTGTTCAATTCATGCTAGAATTTTGGGAAAAATCATGTTTTTAGATGTTATTCACGCCCCTAAAATCAATTTTGAGGTTTAATTTTCATAAATTCCCCGTGAATTTTGGTTAATTTTGAGATTAATCTTGATTGGGTCTGCGGGCCAGACCAGATCCGACCCCCAAACCCGGTTCAAATAGTGTGATCTTCCTCACTGATTTCACGCCAGAATTGAATAGTGTAGATTGAATTTCGACAACAAAATTGGAGACCAATTCGATGGCAATTGATGAAGCAAAGCGGGGCATTATGACTTCCACATTGAGGCTAATCGATCGTGACCAACGGCTTGGCCAATGGTCGTCAGAGGAGCTTCGGCAGGTGTGGTCAACACTACGGCCTTCCGAAAGTCAACAAAACTAAAGCTTGAGCCAAGTTGGCTCAGGTTCACATCGCTAGAAGGACTGACGGTGTGACGCCCCAGAACGTCACGTGCTACACGTACTATTTACGTTGTATATTATTATGCGCATGCGGAAGCATAAAGAAATTTTTTGCATCATCACTCCCGACACAAGATCGCACGAGTTCACTAAATGCATATGCATCATTATTCTGCACCACTAGTTTAATTACCAAATGTGCATAATATGGTTCTGGCATTTCATACATGACATTACATCATTATCATGCAAACATGACGGAACATAATCTTTACATTATTATCATGCAAACATGTGCTCGTGCAATGCATCGAGTTCATCTTTTTTTTTCCCCCTCAAATCGACATGCGTTAACATGTTTATGCATCACTTTCAAGCATATGCATTTTTATCCATCACTTCGGCGAAATTTAAAGAGGGCGTTAATTTTAAGAACCTATCCAATAAAAAAAAAATCAAATGACTTCAAGGGGTCTCAAAAGTTTGTATTATTTAGTTTTAGAAATTGAAAGCGGCCAACATTAAACAGAAGTCAAAGCTCAAATATTGATGAAAAAAAAATCGATCCAAATCTCTAATATAATTTGATTTACTACTTAATTTTTCGATAACACTTGACGTGTAAGCATGTTAAGATTTGCAGAACGAGACAAATAGGGTGGATGAATTCTAATTTGACTTCTAATCATTGTTGAATTTTTGTAAACTGAGATTGTCTAGTCTTTTTTGTGAGATTTTGTCTCCTTATAACGTTGGCTGGCGCTCAAAGAATGTAATACAATACATCCACATTTGGTTATTGCAAAAGTGAGCATCAAATTAACCAATGAAGAGGAAAGGAATACTATTGAATCTGATAAGAAGAAAACATGACAAGAATCAGAAAACGTACTGCACTTCGATTTCTTCATTATATGGGAGATAATTTACATCAGTACTAAAGTGGCAAGTCTAAATCCTTATCCTTTTCGTGGTAATTCAATTTTCTAGAGCTTTTCAAACACTTGCTTGATATATAAGTTATTTATAACAATCAAAAGAGACCCATGCATAGGACGGGCTTCTTGACTAGTTATAACTAAAGAAGAGCATTATGGTGACTGCAAATTAAGGTACACGGTGGTTGATTGCGTATTTAAACTTTACAAAAAGAAAGAATGATAATTTCTTTGTATGTAATTTTATTACGGGTCGCAAAAAGAATGAAACCCAGATGGCTAATGTAGTAATGTCAATATGAAGATCCAAAGTGTAATTTTAATAACCCGCGTTGCAGAGTTCACTGTACTCCCAGTTCATGATGAAGATACTAGTTTCTCTCAAAGATAATCTGAAAAAACCGCTTTGATTTTCCCCGAAATTACTTAAAAATCCACCATATGGACAGCAACACCAGAAGATAGCACAAGAAAGAGAGATCAGTCTTGCCTCTGGAGCTAGATTTCCTACATAAACAGTTGTATACTGAGGATTATTTTCCGGAGCATCACTGTTCATACCCTCCTTACCATCCTCTGCAATGGAAAAAAAGGAACAAAAAAATGGGGTAGAAGATACGTGAATCAATCATGAGAAAGAAAATGCTGGTAACGGTTGATAATACAATGACCCGAGGCAGTAAAACTTAAAATGCTTGTTCCTTCGAGCATCGCATACCAATCAAGATGAATGCAAGACAGTTATGTTCCAGAAAATGGCTAACCTGATGAGCCATTAGTTAGCTCCACCACACTTTTGGCATCAGACCTCTGCTAATCTTCAGTATACCGCCGAGCCATTTCCCTGAAATATAAAGACAGCAAAAAGAGCTAGCCATTCAACTTTCTGGCATTTCACAGAACAGCATCGTGAGAAAAATAGTTTTGTTCAGAAGGCAGAGCAGTTACCGATCAAACCATTTATTGCACTCTGGGCATCGTGAGCTCAAATAGAACCACCACCAATCAACAGACAACCTTAATACTAGAGATTACGAACAACAGAATGTGTCTGTGTCTAATGGATGCAGAATATATAGGTGTAGGAAATGACAATAAGGCTCAGGAGAATGCAATAAAGCACCTGTTGGTTCCTGAAAGAAACAAAGCCAAACCCTCTTGAACGTCGAGTCTTTTGATGCTACATAACCCTGCATAATGCTGTTTAATACAAAGGTACTATTTAATACCACAGTTATTTGCGCTTCACTGACGAGAATGCATAATGCTATCACAATGTCTTTTTACTATTTCTTTTGTACTAGAAAGTTTGCACTTTCAGGAAAAAAGGAAGATAAGGAGATGTGAAACTTACGAACAGCTGAGATAAACAGAAAAGCATACATTACCTCAGCACTGAGGTCACCAACAAAAATGTTGAAATGGCCTACACATTTAAAAAAACAAGTTATGTGCAGCATCGATGAAAATATGTGTTATAGCACCATTAGAACGTAATAATAAGCTATTGTAGAACAAGAACCAGAGCAAACCTGAAGTGTCCTCTCTCTGACCACTGGCATATGCCCAATTAACTTCAATGGGTTGCCCAAATCTGCAAGCCGTGTAATGGGACAAGCTCAGCAAAAAGAGAGTAATACATCGCCATCGGCATGAATGCTTAAGTTGTAATTGCAACATTGGCAACTAAAACTCCAGTATAGTTTCTACTCACAGATTCCTTCCATTCAGATAAGGAATCGCAATAGCAGCGGATCTTTGATCAAAGTAGTGAATAAACCCATAGGACGACTGTGTACAGCAGGGAAAACAGAATTGTTAGCAATAGACGACGTCCAAGCAAGTGAAGCAACAGATTCAGCAATTCATCAAAGCATAAATATAGAAATCATATCTAACTTTCAAATCGAAACGTATACCTTCTCCTTTCTAATAAGTTTGCAGACCTCAACGGGACCTGTACCAGCAAAAACCCCTTGAAGAAGTGGCTCTGTCACCTGAGTATGAATGTTTGCCCACATAGCTGCATTCTACGACGAATGCCAAGAACAATAAGCTTCTAACTCGAGAATTTGAAAACGAAAAAAATGGACTCCCAGCATCCCTGAGTTAAGTTCAAACAAAGATGAGAGAAAATCCCTAAGAAATGTTGCAGTGCATCTTCAAGCCAAATTGCTGATATCAGAAGCTTTACATTCGATAAGCATATATGACAATTGTCACCGCACAAATCTGAGCCCTTACATAGCTACTCATACTCAATTTAAGGTAACCAAAGATATATGATAAATCAATAAAAAGGCGATCGAAACATAGAAATGGAAATAAAAGTACGGGCGAAAGTGTAGACAAAGGCTCATTCACTGTGGCAAGAACTCGGATCAAAACCGGGAGGCAGATTTCCACTTGCAATTGGTTCTATCTGCAGAAAAATAGGGGGCAAAGAAAACCCAAAGAAAGAAGAAAGAACGTTACATTGTTTGAGAGTATTCTAAACCAAAGACAGAGATATCATGGTAATATCCATTAAGCAGGCAAAGATGAATCAAGATATGTGCAAAGAATTATCCATAATGGGCAAGACAAGATCAGAAAGAAAATTAACAAAGAGAGTCCAACAAACAGCCACTCCAAAGAATTCATGATGTACAAGCTACCATTAAAGCAACAACAGTGAGCTGTAAAGACCAGCTTCTAACATCAAGTCCCAACAAAGACTTCGGTGACCTAGTCAGGATATTCATTAACGCGTAGCTCGAGCATTGATCAAAATTCTCAAGAAAGAATGACTTAGAGCCCAGCAGGAGCTTCACGAAACGGGTACTCTGAAAGTTTGGGGGGACAAAGAGAAAGGTCAAATATTCCAACCAAATACGCTGGACATGGAATAAAACAAAATCCTCAACCAATTGTCATTCTTGAGGATGTATTCTGTGAAAGTATTCCCTATTTTCACATCTTCTCACATAATGATGACCTCAAGTACTTAAAATTTCAATATTTGCAAGGGTTGCTCCTTCAAGCCATGCCTGGCCATATAATAGCAACTTATCATGCTTGCACATTACAACATCTATATGCGAACTTGTCAAATCTTGTCAACACAGCATCACACGTAATTTCCCAACAAATATAATTCCGGCCGACGATCACCATCTTTGCCATGATCCAATCTTATTCCCTGCCACCAGCCTCAATCCCTCCAAATCAATTGTCCCCTTTTGCTAGCTTTTGACCTTGCTCATGCTCACTAACAACCTGATTCCAAAAATTCCGAGATGCCACGGGTCTCACCGCATAATTCACAATCCCAGTCTTTGAATCATTCCCCCATGACCCATAATTTTTCCGTCTCCTTAATAAGTCCTTTTACTTTTGCTTGACTAATCATCAAAAGTTTCTCATATACCCTATCTAAGGCAACCCTGCACAAACTACAGCCGTGTACTTAACAGAAGTATGGGAAGATAGATGACTATAGAAGAAATCAAGTCCATATCCTGCTCAAGGAATATGCCCAGAGATTAAATGGAATTCAAAGAAACTCCACAAAGCATAATGTCTTGGAGAGAAAAGAATATTCTTTTTCTTTTTCCTTCTTAGTGGACTATTCTTTTAGTTCCATTTACACCATTTGTAGAGAGCGTCTCTGTTTCTCTCCTTTAGGATGTAAGGTAAACGAACTGAAGCTTAATCACGCCACCGTAAGTCCATCAACTCAAGATATTCACCCCATCCCTGATGAAGTGGATTGATGGAGGATTAAATAAGCTTACACAGCCAAAGAAAGGTGAAATGACAATGAGGCCTTCTTACAGTGGCTGTAGAAATGTCTAGCCTTGGAGAAGACTATCAAAGGAATATTCCACGGTCAAGTAACGGTTGACCTTTACCATATAGAAGCTTGAAAGTTGTCAGATAAGTGGTAATTTGCTCTCAGTTCTTCCTAGCATCTCAAGCGAATTAGAGCAATTTACCCCCATAAGCTGAAGCTGAAAAATAAGTATATTTTCACGTTGAGCAATTGAATGTGTTTCAAATGGTCAAAGATCATGTTTGGACCCCGCAGCATACCTTTGAGTTTTAATAGCTTAAGGCTGTCTCCTTCCATAATGTCTAGCATGATGTAGTATTTGATCTTAGACTTATCCAAATATTGCTCCAGCAAAAACAATCCAAAACGGAATTATTTCCTGATAAAAGAAACGGCCGACAACAACAGCTGCTCGCACTAGAATCAGCACCTAATGGGTGGCGATGGGCGAACTCTACAAACTGCACTGATCATTTGTTTCCTGATAGATGGAACAGAAGAATGAAAGACAACAAGCTGAACCTCATTTCGGCCTTCTTCCCGATAACTAACATACTTCAAAAGATGTCTCCACAATATCTAACACAGAAATCGCAACTGCACAACACAAGGACAAGCACTGCGGGACCCTAGCTGTAGAAACTAAATAAACAAACCACTTCCTGCGACCTAAATCCCTTGTCTAACAACGCGGTCCGACCCCATAAGAAGACAGAATCAGGTTGTGATCAACTGTTCACACTATGTCATCTTGCTCGGATCAACACCCTCAACACCGAAATCATCATAATCGCAAATTCGGAGGTCAAAAACGCATCATCAACAATCAAACTTTTCACAGCTCGCAAGCTCCAAGAAGAAACATGAACATGCAACTGAGACAAAATGCGAGAAACCTGAGGAGGAGCCAAGAATTGAACCGGAATTTTTATACAGCCCATATTCGGTTCAGGGCGAGCATACACCCTTTCGGGGAAAAGGGGGAAAAAAAGGTAAGACTTTTTATCAAATCCAAATCCCTCGAAGTGATTATGGACTGAACATATCTGTAGGACATTTTCTGTCGAACTCTTTACAGCAATTCTCATCTCAAAGAATCGTAAAACAGTAACAGAAAAGTAAGAAAGGAATAGTGTTTTCGAGGCCTAAAGGAGCGCATGAAAAGAGTAAGAAGGAATGGCCGGATGGTATTGGAACACCAACAACCCACAAACGCCGCCAAATCCAACTAATTTGCGGAATTCACCACTATCTCTGCTATTGCCGGGGCATGTGGTATCTGAAAGTGGTCGGTCAGCCTGTGATGAGCCAACAGAAACCAGACCTACGTTATGAGCTCGCCTCCCCGCCGCATCTGGTGAGCGTGATCTGCCGCTTTGCACTTGCCAGCAGCGTAGATCAGCATTTCCGCCCACACCTTGGCTGATCAGTCTCCATTTCCCAAGCTCGGACGGGAGGCGCTCCAGTTCCGACGCAAGCCGGTACCCGTGGAACGGCACATACTTGACTTTATCAGCCTTCGCCGTGGGCAGATTGAATTTGGTCATCATGAGGGCGCGCAACACTTCGCAAGCCTTTGTGATCTCAGTGTTGTACTCTCTCCTCCCGGGGTCTCCTTCGCAAGCAGGTGTCTCTGGGGTGGAGTCATCCAAGGCGAAGAATGTCTGGGTCTCCTTATAAATGTCTCGGAACCTGATACTTCCGATTCAAAGTGGCAACATGGACGGATGCATTGCTAGCAGGTATAGCATGTACCGAGACAAGTGCAAACTCATCAAGGAATCGGAATCACGGCGCCGGCTGTCCTCATTTCCATTATTGGGGTAATAGTAGAGCTCCGTCGCTATGTGCCAGACCAGGATGCTCATGTCGAACTCCAGCTTGATGCTCCATTTTAAATGATCCAGCGTGCTCAATGCGTGGCCACCCCTGTCGATCCACGAGGACGGGAGTTTGTGCGCATCCCTCTCTTGCTTCCCTCTGATGGTCAACCGAATTATATGTCTGATATACCCTGTTACGTCCTCACGGCCTTGGTAGAGAAACTTCATCGCCATCTCATCCACGTCCAATAGCTTAAGAAATCTCCAGCAGCAGGTGTCGTTCTCTTTGTAGCAGGTCATCAGGCTGTATTGGCCGATGGAATTGGACCACTTGCGCCTTTTCAACAGGAAGGTCCAGAATATATCCGGCTTCGAGTATCTTTGCTTGTCGCTTGAAGAGAAGATCACTAGCGCGACACATATCAAGGAAAAGATGGTCAGTCTGCAGATAAAGCCCCACCTCGAATAGACAGCCTTTGCCTTGGCTTAGAACACGTCGTACAAGAGGCCCAGCTCGATTCCGATGAATTTGAAAATGTCTTCGCTGGACCAGCCATGAAGTATGGACAGGCAAGGAGAAAATATTGGGTGAGTTTAACATACCACAGTGGCAAAATATTACTCCATTCATTAGTCGCCACATGTCCAAGTGGGACCCATTGCTTCTGCCCTCCGTTACCTCCGTCACCCACGCCCTCTTCTGTTAATTTTTCTCTCTCCTCTCTCTGTTTATTTTCTTTTTGGTCAAAATCTCCTCTCTCTCTCTCTCTCACAAAGTTTTACTGTTCACCTTTCTTCACTCCAGCCTACCCGATCAGCCTAGACAAGAACGTGGGAGGGCCTGCCTAGCACTGTTCATCTTCTCCTTCGTCTTCTTCGCGCGCGTCCCCCTGTGACGCATTGCTTCCAAAGCCGTGACCAGAACTAAAGCTGCCACCAGCCTTCATTCGCCCGCGTTGCCTTTCGTCAAGACTCGCCCGTTGCACCGACGGGATCCGCTCACCACCGCCGCCAAGCCTCACTCCCCCTAAGCCCCCTGGACACCGACCAGTTCTGTCCACCGAGTGCCAAGACCACAGTGGCGAGAGCTACTCATACATCGACATCACCGAACCGCCGTCCGTCAACTCTGGTCGTCAACGGTCACCACTCGAACTTGCTCGCTTGGATCGACTCGCTCGGACGTTTAGTCGTCCTACCTCGCAAGTCGTCACTAGTCTGCCCCCGCGTCACGTGTTGGCATCGTCGCGCGTCCGAGTTCGAGTGCCATCTCGACCACGCTGGCCTAGGCTGTATCTCAACAGACCCACGACCATTCGAAGGACCGTCGACCACCAGCAACGGACTCGACCAACGTCCACCGACGACAGACCCAACCAACGCTCAAGACTTTCACCACCACTCCGTCTCGCGCCGAAGAATTATCGACAACTGCCAAACATCTGCCAAAAATCGACCTCACCGTCGATTGTCCTCATCAGCCAACGGAACTAGGACCCAAAATGAGGTCGACGAGCACTAATCCGAGCATCACAGTGTAGCGCGAACGCCACCACCCATGGCTGTCGTCCTCTTCGTCCCGTGGCATCTGCTGAGGCCATTGCCGAGACGGACAAGGGCGAGCAAGCCGGCGTACCACAAACCACCACCTAGTCAACTCGCGCTCGTCGCGGACGGCGACGAGCTCGCCTCACCAACGCGGTCGACCAGACGTAGGAATTCTCCAGCATGTAAGGCAACGACGCGAGGGGAAACTGGTTCGTTGGCCGTGAACCCGAGCGTGGCGATACGGCGAGGTGATGATGAGGTACGGTGGAGACAAACTGGTTGAAGATGGCAACGGTCAGCCCTCACGCTTGCTGACCAACTCCCTCGACTCAGACTCTCTCTCGCCTGTTTAGAGCTCGCTCAGCTCTCCTATTTTTTCCCTGAACTTCTTTTTTCTTTTTTCTTGTTTCTTGGTGCGTTCTCATTGTTTCTCGGACGTCGATGCCGCCACCGCTCACCAGGAGGCCACTCCTCCAAGCTGCGACCACGACCACCGGGCTCTCTCCTTTTTTTATCTCCTCTCTTTTTCTGTGTGTTCGCTCACTTGTCTGAGGTCTCTCTCGTGGAACCGGATCCCCTGCCTCTAGATGAGGAGGCATGTGCCAAAAATCATGACCGAATTTACAGGAAAAAATCACGAGCGAAACCCCTGGAGCTTTATTGAATCGATGACGGGAGGAGAGGGCCGACGACATCACTGGGTCCGTGCGGGGGCAAGGCCGGCAGCGGCACCGCTAGGCGAGGTGGGCGTCGGCGCCGCTGGCCGTGGCCGAGCCACGCCATGGCCAGGCGAGGCTCGGCCTGGCCAGATCTGGGCGAGCTCAGCCTTGCCCAGCCATGGCCTTGCCGTTGCCGGCCTCGCCCAGCGACGGCAACGGCGATGCCATGGCTGAGCAAGCTCGGCCTCACCCAAATCTGGCCAGGCCGAACCTCGCCAGCCATGGCTTCGCCGTTGCCGATTCCTTCTCCAACGAGAGACGTGGACCGTGCGAGAGAGGGAGAGCATGCCGTGACTAAAATGGGACGAGAAATTCGAAGGCGATTTTCGCTATTTGCACGCGAGCTTCAAAACCCATGGCGTCCTGGTGGGCTCGTTGAGGTTGAAGAAGGGTGAACAGTAAAACTTTGTGAGAGAGAGAGAGAGAGGAGATTTTGACCAAAAAGAAAATAAACAGAGAGAGGAGAGAGAAAAATTAACAGAAGAGGGCGCGGGTGACGGAGGTAACGGAGGGCAGAAGCAATGGGTCCCACTTGGACATGTGGCGGCTAATGAGTGGAGCAATATTTTGCCACTGTGGTATGTTAAACTTACCCAATATTTTCTCACAGGGAAGCGTCGCGTTCGTCCAAGCTGATGAGCTGATCTGCGAAAAGGTGCTTACTAGTGTCGACAAATCTGCGGGCCGCTAGCAGTGTGCGCAAATTGTCATTGTATTCTGGGTTATTGGGATCGCTCATGGAATCTGTTCGAGTCGTGTCTCAATGCTGCTGCCATGTTCTGTCCTTGTGCTTTACTTTTAGTCTTTTATTATTATTTAGTGAAGTTTGTTTATTAGTGGTTGCTTTGTTTATTAGGGGTTGCTTTGTTTACTATCTTTTAGGAAGTGGAACAAGGTTGTGCAGGTTTTAATGGGGTTAAAAAAAGGTGTTCCCATGCTGCTTGTACTAAACTATATATATATATATTTTTTTTTTGCAACTAAGCATTAATGAATGTTCTTCATTCCATCTCTCTCTCTCGCTCTCTCCCTACGCAAGTGAAGGTTTGTGTAGACATTGCCGAACCATCTCAGCAACAACAGTGGTATCAGAGCTGTAGGATCTTAAGGGACTGTGAAGTGAGGGTAAGCGTGTGTGATGGAGGCAGGATCAAGTGGTTTCTCTGCAATGGCTACTCCAGTCTTTACTGGGGAAAATTATCAAGCTTGGCTGTCAAGATGACAGTATTCTTGGAGGGCCATGATCTATGGGAGGCTGTGGAAAATGATTATGAGGTTGCTCCACTTCCAAACAATCCGACTGTGAATCAGATAAATGACCATAAAGAGAGAACCACAAGGAAGGCCAAGGCAAAGTCTTGCCTGTACCCTGCTGTCTCAACCCCTATCTTCACAAGGATCATGAGATGTGATTCTGCAAAGGCAATATGGGATTTCTTGAAGAATGAATACGAGGGAGATGAGAAGATAAGGAGCATGAAGGTGCTGAATCTCTTGAGGGAGTTTGAGAAACAGCAGATGAAGGATTCAGAGTTAGTGAAGGATTACTCTAATAGGCTGATTGAGATAGCTGAGAAGATGAAAGTCTTAGGGACTGACTTGAAGGATGAAAGGCTGGTTCAGAAGATCTTGGTGTCTCTTCTAGAGAAATTTGAAGCCACCATAGCTTCTCTGGAAAATACAAGAGACTTAGTTGACATAAAGCTTGCAGAATTGTCATAGAAGACTGATGAGAAGAGAAGAGCACATAGAGGGTGCACTACAAGCTAAAGTGAAGTTTGATGATGGAGGCAAAGGGAAGAAATAGAATCAATCCAAAGGGAATGCACGTGACTCCAAGTTTGAAGCAAAAGAAGGAAGTTTTAGTTGGTCTGGCAATTGGAAGAAGAACAAGAAATCTTGTCAACACGTTGCTGAGATGGTTCAGCTATGTCTACACAAACCTTCACTTGCATAGAGAGAGAGAGAGAGAGAGAGAGAGAGAGAGAGAGAGAGAGAGAGAGAGAGAGAGAGAGAGAGAGAGAGAGAGATGGAATGAAGAACATTCATTAATGCTTAGTTGCAAATCAGTGTGGGAAGAAAATCCAAATGCTCAGGTCTGATAATAGTTCTGAGTATACTGCCCACAAGTTTAAGTTAAACTGTCAGCAAGCAGGCATTGTGCAGCAGTTCACTGCTCCCTATTCACCTCAACAGAATGGGGTCAGTGAGAGGAAAAACAGAAGCATTATGGAGATGACTAGATGTATGATGCGGAAGAAGATGTTACCTAAGAAGTTGTAGGCTGAGGCAGCTAATACTGCAGTGTTCTTGTTGAACAGATTGCCCACAAAGGCCTTAGAGAGGTCAACACCTTTTGAAGCCTCGTATGGTATTAGACCTTCTGTGAAGAATTTGAAGGTTTTTGGGTGTTTGTGTTATACTCATGTTCCACAGGTCAAGAGGGACAAGCTGGATCAAAGAGCTGAGCCTGGAATCTTCATTGGGTACAGTCTCCAATCAAAGGCTTATAGGATTTTTCAGCCTATGATAGGGAAGGTGACTGTGAGCAGAGATGTTGTTTTTATAGAGGAAGAAGAGTGGAATTGGACGGAAGAAAAAAAATGTAGGACAACAACAATCTGCAGAACAACAACTTGCAACAATGGTACAGGTTGATGAAGTTGTGGATGGATTGGAAGATACTATGGATGGTCTTCCAGTAAAAGGCACAAGGTCACTTGCTGAAATTTATGAAAGAAGCAATGTGGCAGTGCTTGAACCAGCTAACTTTGTGGAAGCTAAGGAGAATTAGAGGTGGATTGCAGCAATGCAGGAGGAGTTGGCAATGATTCAGAAGAACCACACATAGGAGCTTGTTGACAGACCATCTGATAAGAACGTAATTGGGGTTAAGTGGGTGTTCAAAACAAAACTTAATCATGATGGTTCTGTCAATAAATTCAAAGCTAGATTGGTTGTGAAAGGCTATGCTCAGATATGAGGAGTAGACTATTATGAGACTTTTGCTCCTGTTGCAAGACTTGATACAATAAGGCTACTATTAGCTATTGCAGCAGAGAAGGGGGGGCCTATATTTTAGTTAGATGTCAAGTCTGCATTTCTGAATGGAGAGCTCGAGGAGGAGATTTTTGTTGAACAACCTAAAGGCTTCAGTATCAAAGGGCAAGAAGAGAAGGTATACAGATTGAGGAAAGCTCTACATGGACTGAAGCAGGCTCCAAGAGCTTGGTATGTGAGATAGACATATATTTGCAAGATTTTGACTTAGTAAGAAGCTTGAGTGAGTTCACTCTTTATGTCAAGAGCGTGAATCATAATGTTGTAATTATGTCACTCTATGTAGATGATTTGTTGGTGACAGGGAATGATGTGGATATGATAGAGAGGGTAAGCCAGGCCTGTTTACAGTTTTTGAGATGTCAGACTTGGGAAAGATGGCTTATTTCCTGGGTTTGGAAATCAAACAAGATTCACATGAGATCTTCATCTAGCAGAAAAAATACATGAAGGAAATTCTGAAGAAGTTTCAGATGGAAGATTGTAGAAGTGTTAGCACTCCTATGGCTGCTAAGGAGAAGCTGCAGAAGAATGATGGAACAGATGCAGTAGATGCCTCTATGTATAGAAGCTTGATTGGATGTCTCATGTATCTTACATCAACGAGACCAGATATTCTATTTGATGTGAGTGTTCTATCCAGGTTCATGAGTAGTCCCAGTCAGTTACATTTGGTAGCTGCAAAAAGGGTCTTGAGATACTTCAAAGAAACATTGTTCTTTGGTGTGAAGTTTAGGAAATGCCAGAAGTTTAAGTTGCAAGGCTTTTCTGATAGTGACTGGGCTGGCTCAGTGGATGACATGAAGAGTACATATGGGTACTGTTTTAATCTTGGTTCTGCTTGTTTCTCCTGGTGTTCCAAAAAGCAAGAGATTGTAGCTCAGTCCACTGCAGAAGCTGAGTTTATAGCAGCTACTGTAGCTGCAAATCAAGCTTTGTGGCTGTTGACACCTCAATTCTGATAGTTTTTTTTTTAATTAATTCATTTTTGAAAAATTTATCTTTGCTAGTGCTATATACCAATTTGGAAAGTAAATCTGCGATTCGTGGCATCTCCCGAAAGACAACGGTAAGTAATAATAAATAAAATAATAGCAGAATAATATAAAAGGCCATCCACAATTGGATTCCACTAAGGGATTTTGAGTGGCGCGGAAAGGCTAAGGGCATTAAAAATAGTAAAATGAACAAAAGAATAGACAATGGAGAATGCTCGTGGGATTGGGTGGAGTGCATGAAGAAAAGAAACATTAAAAAAGGGGAAGGAGAGCCGAAAGAGGCAAAGTCCTTGAGACAACTTGGTGGGGGGTTGATAAAAAAAAGAAAACCAGAGGACCATTGGGAAGGGGGATGGCTAAAAAAATCATCATGGGCGAATAGAACCAGCAGATCGCGAAGTGGAAAGGGATGAACGGTACGACGGCCATTGTAGCGCTCGGGAGAGAGAGAGGGGCTACGCGAAATCTGAGAAGGTGGTCGAGAGCTGTCCAAGAAGGCTTTCGGATGGACGCCTCCAGCTGCATGGGAGACCACCGCATCAGACGCCTCCATAGCCATTATACCTCTCGGCGTCCCTGCAGCTCCTTGACGTTTCCGCTCCAACTCCTTGCATCCACAGCGATTCGACAACCGAGCTCGAACCATTGCTATGGTACTTCGTCGGCCTCGTGCCAGGCGGACCTCTCCCTTCCCGGTCTTCTTTCTGTTCAGAGAGCCTTCATCACAGTAGAGGCCGAGACGACCCAACGCTGATCAAGCCGCCTTGCTGAGAAGTCCACTGAGACTTTGACTACCGAGTCTATCACCGAGTAGCCTTCACCGTCATTGATAGCCACTACGAGTTCGTCGAAGTCAGCCACCACCCGACTAGCCTTGCGCTGACGATCTATCCTTCGAGAGCATCATGAGCGGCCATCCATCCGCCGAGCGAGGGACCATCGTTGTGCCATCCGGAAGCCACACCGTTGCTATTGTCACTAGTAGTTGCTGTTAGGTCGCGACACCAAGCAAGCAGAAACCTGGCGCCAGTGCTGAATTTCCTCTGTTCCCAAAGTTTGTGCAACTCGTCGATGGATGACGAACGGCTTTAAGCCTCAGCGGAGGCGGTTCGTCCGCGACCAGTCGGAGCCGTCAACCTCGAGGTCCAGCTCCGACGACCTCAGACAGGAGAGATCCTCCGACCTTGTGATGGAAAAGATCACGATCCTCCGGCGGGGGGGAAGTCGCTGGACTCGAGGAGCCAGGTCTCGGAGGCGGCGGCGGCGTCGAGCGACCTGGTCGCCGGCGACGGGACGCAGCGGTTGGGCCCTGACGCAGAGAGGATCCCGAAGCATCCGGATCGTGGAGCTCAAGTCCTTGGTGGCGGCGAGCTCGGTCTAGTTTTCATGCAGGAAGCGGACGTGAAGATGATGAACAGTAGGTGAGATCTATTCTCATGTTGGGCTTTGTTGTTTAGTGTATTTTGGTTGTGTAGTTTATTTTGAGCTGGGCCGACGTTAGTGTTGGGCGGAAGAAGACTGGGCCTAGGCGATTTGGTTCGGTAGCTTTAAAGAAAGGAAAATGGGCCGGGTTTCCTTGTGCAAACCTGGCCCGTTTCAGGTCCTACCTCACGGATTGGATCAAGCCCAGTAGCCTAATGCGGGTCTGGATCTGAAAACTCGACCTGGACCCGGAAAATATTTTTTTTTTTTTAAAAAAATAAAATAAATAAATAATAAAAAATAATAAAAAATTCAAAAATCATTAAAAAAAAATAGAAAATCATAAAAAAATTCAAAAAAATTCGGAAAATTCAGAAAAATTCTAAAAAATGCCAAAAAATAGGAAATGGCCACAAACAACTGGCTAAGACTCATTCCGGGTGTTTTGAACCCCGACCTTTCTTAAAATGACAATTTCGCCTTTTGGGCGAATCGTCCTCCAAAAATTGAAGAAAAATCAAGAAATTCCAAAAAATTCTCAAAAATGGGAAATGGCCACAAACAACTGGCCATGGAATATTTTGGGTAATTCGGTATCCAAACCTTCCAAAATTGACGATTTTGCCCTTCGGGCTAATCGTCCCCAAATCTTCCCATTTTACCCCTGGTCCGAAATCACATCTTCCCTAAACCCTTATGGCTATATTAGGAAGCCATTGATTTGAATTGATGTGCATTGATGTGATTTATTTATGTACTTGATTGCGCTTTCATTTAAATTGATTGTGATTGATAGGAACAGTCTTCCAATCTGCATGAAACCCAGAATCAAGCCCACCTCACCTAAAATTGCGCATGCATGAACTCTTAGCTAGGAAAATCACTCGCGTTAGGTACCGAAAGGGCGTTGGTAATGACACCGACGTAACCAAGTCCCCGAACCCAAAATCTCTAGTTCCGCAGAATTGATCGATCTCTCCCAATCGGTCAATAAGGTTTTCGGTCTACCCTCCAAGAAAGACCGGTGGCGACTCCAAATGTATGCACAAGTTGCACATGCCACCACGACCACACTAAGGTCGAAAGCGATCGACTGTTATCGTCGAATCCCTTTGAAAAATACTCCCGCCGCGATTTGGTATGGGCCTGGGAGGGCCCGCGCCGATCCAAGACCCGCGATCGGTAATCCATTAGCCGCGTCCGCTTCGGACGGGTCGCGACAGCTGGCGACTCCGCTGGGGACTTTAGAGAACTTGAGCCGATTAAAAAGTTGATTGATTTTTCTAACATGTTTTATGCAGATGCTCTTCAAGGTGAGGTACGTACTTTAACCCTTGAGGTGTTATATGTTTTTGCAGATTGGAGTAATAAGGGGGGTAGTCTGTGATTAACTTTGTTTTATGCAGGTTGGACGTAGGAATGTATGTTGTGTGGATGATTTGAAGTGCTGATTGATAAACTGTTGTGCATGACTTGCATTGTGATGATCACGACACATGGACACACACAATCGCGCCTAAAACCCCAGGCGCCGCCTTTATGAACACAATAGAAGGAATTGAAAATGGAATCTCCGTGAGGAAAAACACGGGGTAATCCACTTCTCAATTCCGCTCGCTTCGAACTATGGATTGAGTCCCAATGCAACGATAGTTGTGCAATGGAATCGGCTCTTTCTAGAACTCGAGGTGGGAACCTTAACCTTAGGTGCCAAACCCTCTGATTTTTAGAAGTTCACCATCACTTGTCTCATGCACATGTCTTTGGGCGGTTGGTACACCTAAAATCGCACATAAGTCGACGAGTTGGGTTGGTAAGACTCTCTATCCCTCAAAACTATTACAGTTCATATAAATATAGGCATTTCATTCATTGCATTCTGGTGATTAGATTAAATGCCATTTCAAGGATAGATGCATGTGTTTTTCCCAAACGTCCTTGATAGAAGACGAGGAGGATGATATCCCATGGCGAACACCGAGTGAGCAACAAAGGAGCCTACTATGGACATTATTGAGATATCGTCCAATGAAGATGACGAGTTGGGGCAAGTGATCCGGAAGTCACAGATCGAACTTGGGGCATCCTTAAACGTTAGGATCACATTCCTTGGTTTCATTTTCCATTACTAGTCCTCTTGTATAGGGTTTATTTTTATCGAGGCTTTCTCTATCTCACCCCTTAGAGTGATTGTATTAGGGATCTATTGGTGTATACATTCAGATGGAACTCGGTTGTATTTCTTTTGACGGGTCATGGGAATGTGATAGTGGCATTTTCTCTAATCATCCGAATACTCCCAAGTCAAGTTTATAATTCCTTTAGAGGAAACTAAAGTTGAAAATCTTACACGACCTTTTTGGTCGTACAGGGTAATCCAACCCCAATTTCGCTAGAAGGAATTATACACTTGAATTGGTCCATGCATGTCATACGTCACTAAGTAATCCACGATAATTGATCAAGAGTATTGACGTTATTTCGAATTTAATGACGAGATAGATGTCCAAATTGCTCTAGTTCTTAACAAAACGGCCTTGATTTGGATGCCGTATCTTCAATTAAATTTAAAAACACGTCGTTATGCCTTGCATTTTTGACTAATTCGCTCTTCTGAATATTGGTCAAAAGCAATTATCGTGAATTACATTCCTTTCAATAGTATGCTTTCTTTCGAGGAATATTGATAAAAACTTTTCGCACAAGATTAAAACCCTTGTAAAAGTTCTTGTCATTATTAATTACGAGAAAGCATAAGATTGAAAGGAGTCTATGCTTTCTTTTTCAGATTATTCCTTTTGACTCGGTCTTTTCATTTGCAGGTGAAAAACAAGTAGCATAAAGAAATCTTTTCTTGGATAAGTCTGAGGCTATTCTTTCATCTGACCATGAGTGAGTTAGAAAATCAGAACACATCTACTCGACTTATTATGGATCGGCTCATCCAAGTCTAAGATGTCCGGATGCTCGAAGAAATGGATCATATAAAAGCTAAAACAAACACAGGGGCTTTCATTCATTCTTGCCCAAACCAGATCATACAATTCATTGGGGTGGAAAAGTAAAGCAGAAGTGAGCCCTAATCAACGACACAAAGGAGCCCAGCTGGCCCTCCAGGTTATGGATGCTTTGTTTATACGCACCACTCCGCGTATCATGGTCCGCAAGCCTGAGGTGGAGGCGTTTGCGTTCATCATTGACTGCAACAACCTGAGTCTCGTGATCTTCGGCGACTGCTTCCAAGTCCCGAACAAGTCCATTCTCACGAGTTATATCCTCGTTTATGCCGTTGAGCCTTTCTTCCAGCCACTCGCTCCGATTCCTTAGCAGGGCATTACGTCGATCGCGCTCATAGGTAGCCAGAGATAGAGCTAAGTCCTCCACCAGATTCCTCCTCTCGCGTAGCAATGTCGAAACCCGCTCTTTGGCGAACTCAACAGCCTTTTTGTGACTATCGGCCAGGTAGTCAGCCAACGCTAGGCGGTCGGACTGATCCTCATAACGGGCTCGCAAGACACGAGCCACGGTAACTCCCCGATGAGCAGCGCGGTAGACCTCCAAGGAGTTCGTAAAGAGCGTTGGAAAAATATTGTATTCCCTCCCCAACGCGGTACCCTCGAGGGAGGTGATGTCCAGGTCCCCGAACATGACTCTGATCTCATCCTCGGTTTCGGGATGATCGGCTATGTGAGCGTAGCCTCGACCCAAGAGGTTATAGAACTCTTTCCATCGAGTCAAAGCTTCGGCTGAGAAAGTGTGAACTTGGGAAGAAGCCATTTTCGACGGAGATGTGTGTAGTGGAGCGATTAGAGGATGGAAGCAAATTATATGAGAGCGTTAATCTCCCAAACACCAACTCCGCATTTTATAGCGTCTCGAGAGTGGAGAAAAGTTGCAGCAATAATGCTTGTGGAGCCGGGTTAATTAATGTAAAGCGAGGGCTGCTCCTCCCGTGAATCATCAGACATGTCCTGATCCGCAATTTCAGGCCTGACAAATTCGGTCTCGCCATTATTAAAGCTGGGAGGGAGGCGAGCGCAACTATCGAAGAAGCCGCGAAAGGATTGTGTTGTTCCATCACGCATGAAGCTGGGCGGCGAGTGAACAGCTCTGCCACTTAAAAAGAGAAGACAGTGCTGAACAGGCATGACTATTGAGGAAAAGTGAAAGGCGAGCGCAACTATCGAAGAAGCCGCGAAAGGATTGTGTTGTTCCATCACGCATAAAGCTGGGCGGCGAGTGAACAGCTCTGCCACTTAAAAAGAGAAGACAGTGCTGAACAGGCATGACTATCGAGGAAAAGTGAAAGGCGAGCGCTACTATCGAAGAAGCCGCGGAAGGATTTGGTTACCCCTTCGTGTCGGAAAGCTGAGCAGGAGGTAAACAGTTCCGTCGTTTCAAAAACAGAACGCTGAACAGACCTAGCTTTCGAGGAAAAGGAGGCAACAAATCGAAAGAGCGAGTATACAAAAGAGAACAGAGAACCCCGAGTGACGAGTTCGTTGAAAGACCTCAAATTCTCTAGAATCAGATTCGACATCGAAGCCATGGAACTCAACATCGCCGGTGACGAACATCAAGATCGCAGTGGTGACGACGGCAGTGGCCACGACGCTCAACCCCGGAAAAGAAAAGGTCGCCAGCGCTACGCTCGGAAAGAAATCCAGGAGCTTGAAGCTTTCTTCGATGAATGCCCTTGCCCAAACGAGGAACAAAAGATTGAATTGGGCCAGAAGCTGGGAATGAATCCTATGAGAATCCATTTTTGGTTTCAGAATAGACGTTTCAGACTAGGTGTCCAACACAGGCGTAAGGAGATCACGGCCCTAAAAGAGCAGAACCAACACCTTCAAATGGAAAACATGTGGTATGAGAAAATTCTCAGTACTATTACCTGCCCTGACTGCGGTGGCCCTACCACCCTCAGTAAATTGTTCCCCAGTAAGCCTTCTACGAAGATGGAAGGTGCTCATTTATCCCCCTGCTCCCTTGAGCCATCTCCGGTACAATCAGATCCTGCTAATGGCGCGCATGAGCAGATCGATCCTACAGAAATTATACCAGTGTCTTCGGAGGAAGAAGATACGTGTCGTTATGATCGGAGTCACCTCATCGAAGCCCATGAATCTCCTCCACAACAGCTTCCGGTAAGATCAGATACGGTTCAAGAGGAGTTAGAGGTTAGTCGGCAGGCTATCTACGCCACTCTGGACGACGAGAAGAAGAAATTCACTTGGCCCCCGGAGCTTCATCTCAAGTTCTTGGACGCAGTTCGACAGATAGGACTCGACTTCATAGGTCCGACAAGCATACTTAGGGTCATGAACGTACCGGGACTTACCAAGCAATTAGTCGCGAATCACCTTGGTTGCTACAGAAGGGCGTTAGGACAGCGTTATGCAGAACTGAATCCGAGCAATAGACTCGGCTGCGAACCCAGCACCCTTATGACAAATGAGGCCCGGTCGAATCTGGACGACTATTGGGGATTTGATCAGGATATCCTCGCGAGTCATTTCAATATTCCTCAAGAACACGCATCACAAGTGCAACGAGTAAGCACTCCTCCGTCCGAGCAGCAGCTAGTCAGTGTTCATCCTGTCGCAGATCAGCCCACCACGCCCAGTGCTCAAGGGTTTGCCCAATCAGAGCATATGGCTTCAGATGATCTAATGGGAGAAAGCTTGGAGCACTCTTATTTCCCTAATCCCCAAGTGGGAGATGCTTGTGGTAGTCAATCGATCAAATCTCCTCTTATAATCCCAGACAAAGATGGAGGTTCCAGTTCGAAGAACCCGTCGGGCGATGCAGCTCAACCTACACATCAATCGTTCGAGGGGTCGGGTGATTTCTTCGATGAAGGACTTGATACCTGGTTCGATCAGTTGGAAGCTATTAAAGGTTGGCAACCATGATCTGCACTTGGTAATGGCACACCTAAGCTGAGGCCAGACTGGTTAGTCATTGGACATGCCCCAAGAAAGAAGGGGATGTACGCGAGAAGAATGTATCTCCTATTGTAAAGTTCTCATCGGTGCATGCGTTTGTTTCTTCAATAGCTAGAGTTGATTCTGCATAATGTTTTTCGCAAACGTCATCTCGTGTGTATACGGTAATTCCTTGTTATTAAGTTCAAGGTAAAATCAGCCCCGACGCGTGAAGGCAGAATTGATAGCATGAGTTACTAGCAGAATGTGATCGAGCTCGAAAGTGAAAGATTACTAGCGGCCCCAAACGCAATGACCGCAAAATCAGGGGCAATCTTTAAGTTTCGAGCAACTACAAATCTATTTCTCACGAGGCATTCAGGTCAATCAAATATAAAGCGTCGGGCTGTGAGAATGATGCGTAGTCAATCTGTTGACACAGGCGAAAAAGGAGTCGCGTAGATCCGAAAGCAAAAACCTTTCTTGGCTAGTCAACAATGCAGAATGAAAGAGCATATATAAACAAACTCGCATTTATTTCATTCAGCAGGAAAGTTTACAAGTGGATCACTGAGGGGGAGCAGTAAACCCAAAATGAGTTCTGACAAGCATCACAAAAAAGCTTAACTGACTCTCCATGCTATCCATGCCTTGCTTACAACCCACACTCCGGGAATCGAGGTCTACAAGCTTGAAGAAAAGGAGACGACATTTCTCCTTAAGTTCGTTCACCTTGGTGTCATAGTACTCGAACTCAAGCTCTAAGTCATGAGCCAGCACCCTCCCGCGAGCTATATCCATGCTCAGGTCTTCAAGCCTTTCCTCCAACCAGGCACACTGGAACCTCAGCACGAAGTTGTGCTGGTCTTGCTCAAAGGCGGTGTCAAAAAGAGCCAGACGCTCCACCAAGTTGTCCCTCTCACGGACCAGCATCGAAACCTGGGCGTGGGCGTATTCAACAGCCCTTTTATGGTTATCGGCCGTCAGCATGGCCAACATCAGGGACTCAGTTCGGTCCTGATAACGGGCTCGCACGATACCAGCCAAAGTGACCTCCCGGCTAGCAACTTCGTAAGCCTGCATGAAATTGTTAAAGAGAGTTGGGAAGATCACAAACTCCCTTTGCAGTTTCGTACCTTCAATACACGCAGTATCCAGGGCCGGAATCAGAGTACGAACTTCAACCTCAGCTTCAGGATGATTGTTTATGTAGCCATAACCCCTACCCAAGAGGTGGTAAAATCTCTCCCATTGGGTCGAAGCTTCAGGTAAGGCAACAGGCATAGAGGAGGAATCCATATGCGATGGAATGACGGAGAAGAGAGTGAGAATGTGAAGAGTGTTTGAGAGGCTGAGTCTGATAAGGCTAAAGTGTTAATCTTCTTGACATCAATCTATCACCTTATAAATGCTCGAGTACAGGGAGAAGTGGTAATAATATTTTATGTGCAGTAGAGCCAAGCGGGTTTCGTTAATGCATCCCCGATGAGTCACGAATCCACCACCGTCCTGTGATCTCGGGTTTTACGAAACATAATGGCGCCGAAAGGTGGGCAGGCTTGTTACTCTAGAGACTGGGCCAGGGGGACAAGCGTAGTGCTCGACAAAGCGAAATCAACGCAAGAGATCTTCAGGCTCCGTTCACGTAGAAAAGAGCAAAAAAGGACAAAGTGGGAATTACGAAGCCTTGAGAAAAACGCTCGTCAAGTAGCTATCACAAAAGGACGAAGTGGGAATCTCGAAACATTGAGAAGAGCGCTCGTCGGGTAGCCATCACCTTTGATCGAAGAACGGTGATCCGGCTCCTTTAACCTCTCAGAATTTGCAGAGAAAGTGAAGATCCAAGGAGGAACAAAGAAAGCTGAGTTAACGGAAAATCAAACAGTGATATCCCGGTCAAAATGTTCAAGGGATTCTGTCATTTACTGGAAGCGCCAGACTTGGAGGTCTCCGAGCTTGAGCTGCTGGAAGAGTTTGAAGATCTCAGGACCGAACCTGACACGAGGGCCATGGAGACCGATCCTTCTAATGATGAAACCCGCGGCTTGGTTAACGAGAACAGTACCCGCGACGGTTATCAGCGTCAGAAAGGGGAATATCTCAAACGCAACACTTCAGGTCAAGTCCATAAACTCGAATTGTTTTTCAGGGAATACCCCTATCCGGACATGGAACAGAAAATCAAAATGGGCCAGGAGATAGGGTGGGAGCCTCGGAAGGTCAAGTGCTGGTTTGAAAACAAACGAACCCGGCTGAAGCAGCAACGCGATCGGCACGAGTTAGCGGTTGTAAGGGAGGAAAATGAAAAGCTTCGAATAAAAAACACTCAGTACAAAAAAGCTCTAAGCATCGCTATTTGCCTGGAGTGCGGTAACCCTGTTCCCACGGACGGAGTATTCACTGAAGAGCCAGATCTGGGGGTTTATAATGCTCATTTGTTGCAATGCCCTTCGCAACATCTTTCGGAACAGGCGGGTACCGCCGAGGATCTACAAGAGGAAACTAGTGCTATAAGGTCAAAGTCGACGCCCATTGTGGAAGGGAACATGCGTCATGACAAGTCGGGTCCGCTCGATGATGAACTCACCATCATGACCAGCCGATCTGAGACCACTAAATCCCCTCCAGAGCAACCTCCAACACGACCAGATTCCGAGAAGAGTAACCGCCAAGTTGCTGACACCACTTCGGCTAGCAAGAAAATAAGATTTCGTTGGACCCCGGAGTTTCATAGCAAATTTGTTGATGCAGTTCAACAGTTGGGGATCAGTTTTGCTTGCCCATTGCGCATACTCGAAATCATGAACGTGCCGGGACTGACTAAAAATATGGTCAAGAATCACCTTTGGCGCTACAAGAAACTACTGAGAGATGGACGAACGTCGCTAGACCAAGATAGAGGCGGTTCAACACGACCAGATTCCACGAAGAGTAGCCGCCGAGTTGCCAACCCTACTTCGGCTAGCAAGAAAACAAGGTTTTATTGGACCTCGGAGCTTCATAGCAAATTTGTTGATGCAGTTCAACAGTTAGGGATCAGTTTGGCTCGCCCATCGCGCATACTCAAGATCATGAACATGCCGGAATTGGATAGAAATAAAGTCAGGAACCACCTTTGGTGCTACAAAAGACTACTGAGAGATGGACGAGTGGCGCTAGACCAAGAGAGAGGCAGTTCAAGTTTAAACGATGAGCATGGCTGTGATCGCAATCCTCATGAAGCAGGAAGCATCCAATCACCTCTTAACACCGATGGGACTGACAATTACACGGTCGATTGTTCAGGCATCAATCAGAGTACTCCCATGGGTTATCCCAGTACTCCTCAGGAGTATGTACCGCAATTTCAGCAAATCGGGACTCCCCAGTCTGAGCACCGACTGGCCGTTAATACTAGTCCTACAGCGGATCTAACACTGGCAGGAGATGCACATACAATCTTGCGAGACGATTACGGAGATTCCGGCTCGAAGAATCAGGTGGTCCATGACGAAAATGGCAAAAAGATTCCTTCTCCAGTAGTCGACAATACTCAACCTGAGTGTCAGTCGCTCGATGGTTCAGACGATCTCCTTGAAAACATCTATTCTTGGTTCGATCGGCTGAATTCCCCCCTGAGTTACCCTGGTACTCCCCAAGAGTATGTACAACAATTTCAGCAGGTATGGACTCCCCAATTTGAGCACCAACCGATCGTTAGTGTTATTCCTACGGCGAATCCAGCATCGGGTACAAACCTACTGGACAACGATGAAAATACCAACTCGAGAAGTGAGGTTGTTCATGTCGAAAGTAGTGTGAGGAACCCATCGCCAACGGTTGAGGATGCCCGACTTGGGCGTCAATGGCTTGAAATTTCAAGCGAGTCCCTCAGTGAGCAACTCGGCGTGTGGATCACGCATAAACCGAGAAACCAGGTTGTTCATGCCGAAAATGGGAGAAGTCCGTCACCAGCAATTAAGGATGCTCAACTTGGACGACCCGAGCGGTCGGACGATCTCCTGAATGAGCAACTCAGCCTATGGGTCAAGCATTTTGGAACAAGTGCATCTTCGCAGTCGTGACCGGTACCGGCGACCGGACATCTGGTTCGAAGCTCGTGTGCTAAATCATTAGAAGGCTCAGGAGAGTGAGAGGTGAATACATCGAATGAATGTGTTACGGATTTCGTTGTAAAGTTCCCGCGGGAACATTGTAATTAACGCTGAAAACTAACCGCTCTGAGTGTCAACATTACCCTTTGAACGTCTTCGAGCCAAGGGCCATGGATTAATCACTTAATCCATGGAGCAAATTCCATGAACGATGACTATCACCCGCGGAGCATAATGGGATCTACCCCCATTCAGCACGAAATACGTTTGGTCACGAAGCCTCCCATTTGGTAAAACGATGTATCGTTCCTAAACGATCTTCAACCGAATACCAAAGTAATGTCTCATTTCTTTCCCTTCTCAGGTGTTAAACGTGGATAAATCACCCAAGGAGCCATCTGTTCAAATAACAAAACAGACGTTGCCCAACCGGGGGCAGCTGAACCATTGATATTGCAAATATTCCAAGCATGGATAAGCGGATTTGATAGACGTGGTTCATATCAATACGCGACGTCAGAACGGGATGAGAACCAAGAGTAAAGTTGTATTGTCCCAATTTGTCTTCAATTTGGGAATATGAGTTAACACTTGCTATTTATCCTTGATAGGGACTCACCATCAAGGAGGACAAATTTTGACAACCTGTGTGCACTCGCAGGGGCACACGACCGAGGGTAAGATGTATCGTTCTAATTTTTTGAAAAATTCATGAACGAACAATAACATGTTTCTTCCGCATTTTCAGGGATCTCCAGCCGCGGGGGACAGGTAAGTATCCCTTTCCCCAATCCATTGAAAATGTTGAATAAAAAAATAGAGAAGAAAAGAAAAGCTTTTAGAATCTGATGTCTAGAAAAGACATAGGATTCTAACTTCATTGGCATTCATGTTTTGAAACATGAGGTTATCTGAACATGCATTGGGCATCATAAAATCCCATTGACGGGTAAAATTTTTGGAGAAAACGAAAGAGATTTTTCCAATCAAAAGTTGTTCAAAACTTTCAAAAGGACGTTTTCTCAAAAGACGAGAGGCAAAGCCTAGTCCAAACACGTCCTATACACACTTAAGAGAGAAATGGAGCGGATAAGACAGCAGAATCTGGACCTACGGAAGTAGGGACCATTCGCAGCGATTACATGGGTTGGGACGACGGAGGCATTCGTTTCATATCCCCCAAACACTACAGGTGACCGTTGATAACCCCTTTGAACGGCGGTTTTCATTCTTAACCCTGTCAAGAACCACCCCACATCGGGGCAAAATGGAGGTGAGTCCAGCAGCATCAGGAGAAAATGGTTAGAAATTTTCTTGCTCGGACTAACATTAATCTTTGTGTGTTGTTTATATGGTAATCCAAGTGCCATAGGATGATGAGAAGCATTCATTTCTCTATCCCACACACCGAATCCTTTGCATAGCCAAGTTGAGCCTGCAGAATCATTTCATAAACCCGTTGGTGATCATTGCACATTCCAAGACGGATGCAGCATCACTTCAGAAACGAAGAAGTTCAAGACTTAGGGTTTGCAAAAGAATTCCTAAGTTAATGTTTAACCTTGTTCGACCTTTGATCATAGGTCTAACGCGATCCTATGAAGATGAGAAAAAGTGGGATTTCAAAAATGAATGAGAAAAATCCACAGCATCGAGAAAAAGCAAAGTGCCTGGTAAAAGCAAGGCCGATGCTCATGAAAGCTGTTTGCTTGATCCCCAGTGAAACTTGGATGAAAAAAAAAAAAAAAAAGAAAGAAAATTCTTAAAGGAGTCAAATAAAAAAAGCTGCTCCCCAAATGCTGCCAAGCACAGAACAAAGACATGGAGAGAGTCGGTCTCTGAATGCAACAAGGGACGCTCTCTAAAGAGCTGGTGCACACCTCAAAATCGGTTGTACACCTCAAAAACTAAAGATGCAGAAAGGAAAAGACAGGAGGTAAATCAGCAATGATCACCAATGTCAAACTCGTCATGAATTCTGGGCCAAAAACAAGCCTTTTTCGGTCCCCAATCCTACCAACATCATAACCCTGAAACAGTCTTCTCTGACTAAGACACTTGGGTTAACATACAGCTCAGCTCGAAGAAGTACGAGCAAGACTATTTCTTTCTCATTTTGCAGGGTTCTTGACTTGTAAACCCGGAGCAGATGGTGAAAACTTTCATTCAATGACCTTGACTCAAAAGTGAGTCCCCCTTGAAGACCAATATCCAAGCCCAACATTACGGTCCCGTGGAAGACCTCCCGACCGATCAAAATGTATGCGCTGCGAATGAGCCTAAAACCTAGGCACGGGTTAGTAGGGAATCGAGTGTATCCCCTATAAAAAAAACACGATCGCAAAACAGGTGAGAAGACCTCATTGTCGAGAAATATTCCAATTGATGTTTTGAACAAACTCTTTTTGGAATTTTCAAACTGTTGATCCAGATTTTCCGTGCAAGGGATTTGTGATCACATTTGCATGTTGCAAGAATGCTTTGGATAACCCCCAGCATCAAAATGCACATTTCATGATTAAAACTTAAATCATACGGTTTTGTCAAAATGGACAGCCGTGGTCTTCCCAAAGATTACTAACGTTTTCTTGGTGAAGAAAAATCTTTCAGGCTCAAACTTATGCAGGATACTTGGAGAACCCAACTCCCTGAATGTCGCCTCAACAGATTCAAGTGAAGTTTTGTCAAAATAAAATCTTTCACTGCTTCAAAAAACTGAATTCCCGACAAACTTCGGGGTATAAAAAAAAGGGGAAGAAAAATCCTTTTAAAAGAAAAAGTCCTATCAGACGTGGAGAACCCTCGTCCCAGGACCCATTTTCAAAATATCAAACAGTCTCATCGGACGTGGAGAACCCTCGTCATGAGACCCCTTTTCAAACCAAAACAAAGGTAGATACCGCCTGAAGGGTCAAATGAAGGTAGATACCGCCTGAAGGGTCAAATCAAAGGTAGATACCGCCTGAAGGGTCAACACAAGGTAGAAACCGCCTGAAGGGTCAAATAAAGGTAGATACCGCCTGAAGGGTCAAATGAAGGTAGATACCGCCTGAAGGGTCAAATCAAAGGTAGAAACCGCCTGAAGGGTCAACACGAGGTAGAAACCGCCTAAAGGGTCAATTCAAGGTAGAAACCGCCTAAAGGGTCAAAACAAAGGTAGAAACCGCCTAAAGGGTCAAACAAAGGTAGAAACCGCGTAAAGGGTCAATTCAAGGTAGATACCGCCTAAAGGGTCAAATATGGTAGAAACCGCCACAAGGGTCAACTCATTGGTAAATACCGCCGTAAGGATCGACACAAAGGTCCGATCCGCCAAACGGATCAAAATCCTTGGCAAATCCCAAAGCGTGAGATGCGCCTTCCTTAGGTTCCTGCCAATTAGGAATTCCATAATGGTATGACCTACCATACAGGTCAGAGCTTAATCTCCATAGGATTTTCTGAATGACGAGTCCTAGGCATCTTTTTGAAAGTTGTCGCAACCGGCAGCATCCGGCAGGTGAGCTTCAGGTAAGCCTCTCTCATCCCAACCCATATTCAAATTGTTGGAATAAATCGGGGATTAATTTGAGTTTTTATTAAGAGCCTTAAGGATTCGATGTCATAGCATTTCTTCCTTCATTTTTCTCAGTTGAGTCGGTTAGGAATCAGGTGCCATCTTATCTTTGAAAGAAACCTCTAACGAGATTCCTCTCAAAGAGGGGCAGCTGTTGACACCTCAATTCTGATAGTTTTTTTTTAATTAATTCATTTTTGAAAAATTTATCTTTGCTAGTGCTATATACCAATTTGGAAAGTAAATCTGCGATTCGTGGCATCTCCCGAAAGACAACGGTAAGTAATAATAAATAAAATAATAGCAGAATAATATAAAAGGCCATCCACAATTGGATTCCACTAAGGGATTTTGAGTGGCGCGGAAAGGCTAAGGGCATTAAAAATAGTAAAATGAACAAAAGAATAGACAATGGAGAATGCTCGTGGGATTGGGTGGAGTGCATGAAGAAAAGAAACATTAAAAAAGGGGAAGGAGAGCCGAAAGAGGCAAAGTCCTTGAGACAACTTGGTGGGGGGTTGATAAAAAAAAGAAAACCAGAGGACCATTGGGAAGGGGGATGGCTAAAAAAATCATCATGGGCGAATAGAACCAGCAGATCGCGAAGTGGAAAGGGATGAACGGTACGACGGCCATTGTAGCGCTCGGGAGAGAGAGAGGGGCTACGCGAAATCTGAGAAGGTGGTCGAGAGCTGTCCAAGAAGGCTTTCGGATGGACGCCTCCAGCTGCATGGGAGACCACCGCATCAGACGCCTCCATAGCCATTATACCTCTCGGCGTCCCTGCAGCTCCTTGACGTTTCCGCTCCAACTCCTTGCATCCACAGCGATTCGACAACCGAGCTCGAACCATTGCTATGGTACTTCGTCGGCCTCGTGCCAGGCGGACCTCTCCCTTCCCGGTCTTCTTTCTGTTCAGAGAGCCTTCATCACAGTAGAGGCCGAGACGACCCAACGCTGATCAAGCCGCCTTGCTGAGAAGTCCACTGAGACTTTGACTACCGAGTCTATCACCGAGTAGCCTTCACCGTCATTGATAGCCACTACGAGTTCGTCGAAGTCAGCCACCACCCGACTAGCCTTGCGCTGACGATCTATCCTTCGAGAGCATCATGAGCGGCCATCCATCCGCCGAGCGAGGGACCATCGTTGTGCCATCCGGAAGCCACACCGTTGCTATTGTCACTAGTAGTTGCTGTTAGGTCGCGACACCAAGCAAGCAGAAACCTGGCGCCAGTGCTGAATTTCCTCTGTTCCCAAAGTTTGTGCAACTCGTCGATGGATGACGAACGGCTTTAAGCCTCAGCGGAGGCGGTTCGTCCGCGACCAGTCGGAGCCGTCAACCTCGAGGTCCAGCTCCGACGACCTCAGACAGGAGAGATCCTCCGACCTTGTGATGGAAAAGATCACGATCCTCCGGCGGGGGGGAAGTCGCTGGACTCGAGGAGCCAGGTCTCGGAGGCGGCGGCGGCGTCGAGCGACCTGGTCGCCGGCGACGGGACGCAGCGGTTGGGCCCTGACGCAGAGAGGATCCCGAAGCATCCGGATCGTGGAGCTCAAGTCCTTGGTGGCGGCGAGCTCGGTCTAGTTTTCATGCAGGAAGCGGACGTGAAGATGATGAACAGTAGGTGAGATCTATTCTCATGTTGGGCTTTGTTGTTTAGTGTATTTTGGTTGTGTAGTTTATTTTGAGCTGGGCCGACGTTAGTGTTGGGCGGAAGAAGACTGGGCCTAGGCGATTTGGTTCGGTAGCTTTAAAGAAAGGAAAATGGGCCGGGTTTCCTTGTGCAAACCTGGCCCGTTTCAGGTCCTACCTCACGGATTGGATCAAGCCCAGTAGCCTAATGCGGGTCTGGATCTGAAAACTCGACCTGGACCCGGAAAATATTTTTTTTTTTTTAAAAAAAATAAATAAATAATAAAAAATAATAAAAAATTCAAAAATCATTAAAAAAAATAGAAAATCATAAAAAAATTCAAAAAAATTCGGAAAATTCAGAAAAATTCTAAAAAATCCCAAAAAATAGGAAATGGCCACAAACAACTGGCTAAGACTCATTCCGGGTGTTTTGAACCCCGACCTTTCTTAAAATGACAATTTCGCCTTTTGGGCGAATCGTCCTCCAAAAATTGAAGAAAAATCAAGAAATTCCAAAAAATTCTCAAAAATGGGAAATGGCCACAAACAACTGGCCATGGAATATTTTGGGTAATTCGGTATCCAAACCTTCCAAAATTGACGATTTTGCCCTTCGGGCTAATCGTCCCCAAATCTTCCCATTTTACCCCTGGTCCGAAATCACATCTTCCCTAAACCCTTATGGCTATATTAGGAAGCCATTGATTTGAATTGATGTGCATTGATGTGATTTATTTATGTACTTGATTGCGCTTTCATTTAAATTGATTGTGATTGATAGGAACAGTCTTCCAATCTGCATGAAACCCAGAATCAAGCCTACCTCACCTAAAATTGCGCATGCATGAACTCTTAGCTAGGAAAATCACTCGCGTTAGGTACCGAAAGGGCGTTGGTAATGACACCGACGTAACCAAGTCCCCGAACCCAAAATCTCTGGTTCCGCAGAATTGATCGATCTCTCCCAATCGGTCAATAAGGTTTTCGGTCTACCCTCCAAGAAAGACCGATGGCGACTCCAAATGCATGCACAAGTTGCACATGCCACCCCGACCACACTAAGGTCGAAAGCGATCGACTGTTATCGTCGAATCCCTTTGAAAAATACTCCCGCCGCGATTTGGTATGGGCCTGGGAGGGCCCGCGCCGATCCAAGACCCGCGATCGGTAATCCATTAGCCGCGTCCGCTTCGGACGGGTCGCGACAGTGGCTGAAGAAGATAATGAAGGATCTCTGGTTGAATTCTGGTGATTGCATTGAAGTTTATGTGGACAATCAGGCTGCATTAGCAATATCACAGAATCCAGTTTTCCATGGCAAAACCAAGCACTTTAAGATCAAATTCTTCATTCTGCGTGAAGTGCAACAAAGTGGTGAAGTTAAGTTGGTCTATTGCAGATCAGAAGATCAGCTTGCATACATGTTCACAAAGCCACTTCAGGTTGGAAGATTTGAACCGTTAAGAGAGAAAATATGAGTTTGCAGCAGTAATTAATCCAAGGAGGAGTTTGTTGGAGCCGTGTCTCAATGCTACTGCCATGTTCTGTCCTTGTGCTTTACTTTTAGTTTTTTATTGTTATTTAGTCAAGTTTGTTTATTAGTGGTTGCTTTGTTTATTAGGGGTTGCTTTGTTTACTATCTTCTAGGAAGTGGAACAAGGTTGTGCAGGTTTTAATGGGGTTCAAAAAAGGTGTTCCCATGCTGCTTGTATGAATTTTTGGTCGGAGGCACCAGAGTGATCATCTTTTTATAACTTTTGGCACTAAAGTGATTCGATTGAAACTTTTGACACTAAAAGTGTACTTTTTCCATAATATTTTATTAGTCCAAAAAAATAAAAAATCTTTTCTCGATTTTAAAAAAACTTTATTTTTTTATAATGTTTTTGAAAACTTCATTAATTGATTTAGAACCTCTCGAAACTATGTCATTCATATTTTTAAGTTAGAAGAAAGACAATTCCTTTTTCCGAATGATACAATTAAAATATATATTTCTAGCAATAAAATAATATGCAAAATAAATATTTTTTTGAATTAATCCTTACTCTACTCTATTTAATATCTCATCAAAGTTGAATTTTTTTTCTAAGTTCATTAGAATAAGTTCCATTTTATCAATAAAAATTGACATCTATTTTATGTTTGTCCACTACTTAATAAATATAAAAAAGGGTTCTAATAAATCAAGAAAAAAATGTGTAAAATACGAACAGATCAAAAACCTAGGCACGAATCAAAAATCAACAAAATCTTGGCCTCATTCTCCTTGTCCTCTGGTCTTTCACATGTCCCCTCTCTCTCAGAATCAATCTACTCGACGCGCTCTTCGATGTCAGACCTCTTCTCTCGCCACCTCACTTCTGCTCTCACAGCCTCTCGGCTCTCGTCGCATAATGAGTGAGTGATGGTGCCATTCGTGCCAACTGACATCACTCCGCGGTCGTTTCTGTCTCTCACACCGTCTGAACAAACATAGCTAAACAAGTCATCCACATTTTGATAACTTCAGCTGGAACACTCCTAGGAGAGAAGGTCACACAATCTGTGGGTAGAGGAGAAATGCTCGGAAATCAAAGGGTACGTATTATTCTCTTCGATGATTTGTGCCAGAAAGTCCATTTATTGCAGATTAGGAACGCATTACTTGAAGGAGGAAGTGAATTTTATGGTGCCAATTCGAATTTTAGAGGAAACTGAGCTTACGTGTCTGATTTCTAGGGTGATTTGTTGCTTTTTTTTTTCTCGAGAATGAAACTTTAGGATGTTATGAAGTCGTAGGATTCGACAGATCGCAATTTGATGTTGTGGTTTGCTCGGAGCGCAGTTTGTTAAGCGTGAATAATGAACTTCCGATGCTAATTTTCTTATTTTTTAATTGTCGGGTGAGGTTGGCCATATCAGAACTTTTGTACTACATTAAATAATCTTCGTTTTGACTATAATATTGCATTAATTAGAGTTCGTATCATCAAGTTGAGGAAATTTTCGTAATTAGCGCTGGAAAATATGAGTTTTGGGGTTTTAGTGCCGTGTGGCCTGATTTTGGTATCGTTCAGCTATGATTATTGTAGGAAATAATCTTAAGGGTGCAGCGGAGCTAATGGATTTGATGGTTCATGAATCAGACTTACGGTTTGTCCGAACAAAATTTTTGAATTTAAGCATGCAAGCTGCCCTTTGTGCGACCTGTCTTGATCATGTCTTTGATTATATTCCTTTTAGGTTAATGGAAGATTTAACATATGAAGAGCAGTTTTTATTCATCGTGGATAGGAAGGATCATGTGTTACGGATTCCTTATGTGAAGATTCAATGACAAAACCACACGAAGCGAGAGAGGCCACTTGGGAGCTCGAGGTGGGGGCAAGACGCGAAGATCCCGACTTATGTTAAGTAAAGCTTTTATCTTAAATATTTTTTGTTATTTTTTATTTATTATTTTTATTGTTTCCTTAATTTTGAAGTTCACGTCGAGCCAACTAGATTTCTTTTTTTTTAAGTGCAAGTTAAAATTAAAAAAATAATTACAAAAGCCACGTGGCAATTTTGGCCTGAATTTTTTGCCGGAGGCACCAAAGCGATCCCTTTTTTTTTTTATAACTTTTCGCACTAAAGTGATCCGATTGAAAATTTTTACACCAAAGTGATCTCCATACACTACTTTTGGCACTAAAAATGTACTTTTGCTCATAATATTTTATTAGTAAAAAAAATAAAAATCTTTTCTCGATTTTAAAAAAACTTTATTTTTTTATAATGTTTTTGAAAATTGAATTAATTGATTTAGAACTTCTCGAAAGCATGTCATCCATCTTTTAAAGTAAGAAGAAAGGTAATTTCTTTTTTCGAATAACACAATTACAATATATATTTCTAGCAATAAAATATTATGCAAAATAAATCTTTTTTTTGAATTAATCCTTACTCTACTCTATTTAGTATCTCATTAAAGTTGACTTTTTTTTTCTAAGTTCATTAGAATAAGTTCCATTTTATAAAAAAAAATTGACATCTATTTTTTTGTTCACTACTTAATAAATATAAAAAAGGGTTCTAATAAATCAGGGAAAAAATATATAAACTACGAACAGGTAAAAGCCTAGGCACGAATCAAAAATCAACAAAACTTTAGCCTTATTCTCCGTGTCATCTGGTCTTCACTTGTTCCCTCTCTCTCAGAATCGATCTGCTCAACGCGCTCCTCGGTGTCGGACCTCTCCTCTCGCCACCTCACCTCTGCTCTCACAACCTCTCGGCTCTCGTTGCTCTTCGCATAATGAGTGAGTGACGGTGCCATTCGCGCTAGCTGAGGTCACTCCGGGGTCACCTCTGTCTCTCGCACCGTCTGAACAAACATGGCTGAACAAGTCATCCACATTTTGATAACTTCAGCTGGAACACTCCTAGGAGAGAAGGTCACACAATCTGTGGGTAGAGGAGAAATGCTCGAAAATCAAAGGGTACGTATTATTCTCTTCTATGATTTGCGCCAGAAAGTCCATTTATCGGGGATTAGAAACGCATTACTGGAAAGAAGAAGTGAATTTTAGGGTGCCAATTCAAATTTTAGAGGAAACTGAGCTGTTATGTCTGATTTCTAGGGTGATTTGTTGCCTTTTTTGCTCGAAAATAAAACTTTAGGATGTTATGAAGTCGTAGGAATCGACTGATCGCAATTTGATGTTGTGGTTTTCTCGGAACGAGCAATTCAAGTTTGGTGCGTAGTTTGTTAAACGTGAATATTGAACTTCGTGGGCTAATTTTCTTAATTTTTACCTATCGGTTGAGGTTGGCCATATCAGAACTTTTGTACTACGTTAAATAATCTTCGTTTTGACTATAATATTGCATTAATTAGAGTTCGTATGATCAAGTTGAGGAAGTTTTTGCAATTAGCACTGGAAAATATGAGTTTTGGGGTTTTAGTGCCGTGGGGCCTGATTTTGGTATCGTTAAGCTGTGATTGTTGTAGGAAATAATCTTAAGGGTGTAGCGGAGCTAATGGATTTGTCGGTTCATGAATCAAACTTACGGTTTGTCCGAACGAAATTTTTGAATTTAAGCACGCAAGCAACCCTTTGCGCGACCAGTCTTGATCATGTCTTTGATTATATTCCTTTTAGGTTAATGGAAGATTTAACATATGAAGAGCAGCTTTTATACATCGTGGATAGGAAAGATCATGTGTTACGGTGTCTTATGATTCCTTATGTAAAGATTCAATGATAAAACCACACGGAGAGAGACGCCACTTGGGAGCTCAAGGTGGAGGCAAGACACAAATATCCTCAATTATTTTAAGTAAACCTTTTATTTGAAAGATTTTTTGTTTTTTGTTTTTATTTTTATTTTTATTGTTTCCTTAATTTTGAAGTCCACGTGGAGCCAACTGGATTTCTTTATTTTTTTAAGTGCTAGTTAAAATTTAAATAATAATTAAAAAAGTCATGTGGTAATTTTGGCCTGAATTTTTTGCCGGAGGCACCAAAGTGATCATTTTTTTTATAACTTTTGACACTAAAGTGATCCGATTGAAACTTTTGGCATTAAAGTGATCTCCATACACAACTTTTGACATTAAAAGTGTACTTTAGCCCATAATATTTTATGAGTCGAAATAAAAAATAAAATCTTTTCTCGATTTTGAAAAAAATTATTTTTTTATAATATTTTTGAAAATTTTATTAATTGATTTAGAACATCTCAATAGTGTGTTATCCATCTTTTAAAGTTAGAAGAAAGACCATTCCTTTTTTCGAATGACACGATTACAATATATATTTCTAGCAATAAAATATTATGTAAAATAAATCTTTTTTCGAATTAATCCCTACTCTACTCTATTTAGTATCTCATCAAAATTGATTTTTTTTCTAAGTTCATTAGAATAAGTTTCATTTTATCAAAAAATTGACCTCTATTTTTTGTTTGTTCACTACTTAATAAATATAAAAAAGGTTCAAATAAATTTGAAAAAAATATATAAACTACGAACAGATCCAAAACCTTGCACGAATAAAAAATCAACAAAACCCTAGCCTCACTCTCCGTGTCCTCTGGTCTTCATCTGCTCCCTCTCTCTCAAAATCAATTTGCTCGATGCGCTCCTCAATGTCGAGCCTCTCCTCTCGCCACCTCACATCAGTTCTCACAGTCTCTCAGCTCTCATCGCATAATGAGTGAGTGAAGGTGCCATTCGCGCCAACTAAGGTCACTCCGTGATCGCCTCTGTCTCTTGCACCGTCTGAACAAACATGGCAGAATAAATCATCCACATTTTGATAACTTCAGCTGGAATACTCCTAGGGGAGGAGGTTGCACAATTTGTGGGTAGAGGAGAAATGCTCGAGAATCAAAGTGTACGTATTATTATTTTTGACGATTTGTGCCAGAAAGTCCATTTATCACGGATTAGGAATGCATTACTGGAAAGAGGAAGTGAATTTTAGAGTGCCAATTTGAATTTCAGAGGAAACTGAGCTGTTATGTCTGATTTCTTGGGTGATTGGCTGCTTTTTTGCTCGAGAATGAAACTTTAGGATGTTATGAAGTCGTAGGATTCAATGGATCACAATTTGATGTTATGGTTTGCCCGAAGTGAGCAATTGAAGTTTGGTGGGCAGTTTGTTAAACGTGAATATCGAACTTCGCAGGCTAATTTTCTTAATTTTTAACTGTCGATTGAGATCGGCCATATTAGAACTTTTGTACTACGTTAAATAATCTTCTTTTTGACTATAATATTGCATTAATTAGAGTTCGTATGATCAAGTTGAGGAAGTTTTTGCAATTAGCGCTGGAAAATATGAGTTTTGGGGTTTTAGTGCCATGGGCCTGATTTTGGTATCATTCAGCTGTTATTATTGTAGGAAATAATCTTAAGGGTGTTGCGAAACTAATGGCTATGACGGTTCATGAATCGGACTTACAGTTTTTCTCAACGAAATTTTTGAAGTTAAGCATGCAAGCTGCCCTGCGTGCGACCAGTCCTGATCTTGTCTTT
Organism: Rhodomyrtus psidioides; assembly: GCA_021437785.1. Classification (NCBI taxonomy): domain Eukaryota; kingdom Viridiplantae; phylum Streptophyta; class Magnoliopsida; order Myrtales; family Myrtaceae; genus Rhodomyrtus; species Rhodomyrtus psidioides. The sequence continues at coordinate 4,130,082 of JAILYB010000027.1, read as the reverse complement.
GATTATACTCCAGATTTAACATATGAAGAGCAGCCTTAATGCCTCGTGGATAGGAATGATCAGTGTTACGATGTCGTACGATTCCTTATGTGAAGATTCAATGGAAAAACTTCACAGAGAGAGAGAGGCCACTTGGGAGCTAGAGATGGAGGTAAGATGCAAATATCCTCACTTGTTTGATGACTAAGGTACGTCTAAATTTGGAGGACAGAATTTTTATAGAGATGGTAGATTGTAATATTTAAGGCTCAAAGCCAAAAACTCAACCTATTTTTCCTTCCTTGTCAAATGACCACAAGAATACAAACGAGAGAGAAGAAGATGAACAAATGAGAGAAAAGAAGAGAAGAAAGAAGGAGAAGAGAGAAAAGGGAAAAAAAAAATAGGAGAAATAGTCACGTGCGCGCGCCATATGCCACGGACACCTCGACGAACTGGTCTCGCTATGAGTCGCAACACTAGGTAAGTGTTTGCACCTCTCGTTTCTCCTATTGATGATATTTTTGAATTTTAGAGTATTAATTCAAATTTTAGAAGAAATTGAGTGGCTATTTCTGATTTCTTGGGCGATTGACTGCGTTTTTGCTCGAGAATGAAACTTTAGGATGTTATAAAACCGTAAGATTCGACGGATCGCAATTTGATGTTGTGGTTTGCCCGGAACGAACAATTCAAGTTTGGTGCGTAGTCTGTTCCGCGTGAGCAGTGAAATTCGGGGGCCGATTTCCTTAATTTTTAGCTATTGATTGAGGTGGGCTATGTAAGAACTGTTGTAGTACGTTAATAATCTTCGTTTTGACTACAATATTGACGTTAATTGGAGTTTGTATAATCAAGTTGAGAAAGTTTTCGTAATTAGCGCTCGAAAATTCGAGTTTTAGGGTTTTAGTGTCATGTGGCCTGATTTTAGTGTCATTCAGCTATAATTATTATATGAAATGAACATAAAGGTGTTGTGGAGCTAATGGCTTTGACGATTAATGAATTAGACTTTCAGTTTGTCCGAATGAAGTTTTTGAAGTTAAGCACGCAAACTGCCCTATGCATGACCTACAATTAAATTTGGTCTTAAGTGTTTGATTATCGACGTTTATATATCGTTTCATCAAGTTTTTTGATAGCGTAGTATATTTCCAGCTTTTAATGTTGTTTTTCAACTAATTTTTAGTATTTCAAGTTTTGCAGTTTGATTAACTGCTATAGAATGGTATTCGGCTTTTAAGGTGAGCTGTATTTTCTCTTTTAAGATTTTATAAAAACTTATGCCTTAGATAAGCACGATATGATGGTTTGACTTCATGATAAGGTAAAGAAAAATGATATTTAGAGCATTATTTTTGTATAAATAGGATCGAATTATTACTACCCATTTGATTATTTGATATGGTTTGTTTACGATTATCTCACCAAAATGCTGGTTGAGAAATATGTTTCTAAGGAAGGCTATGTATTCGATTTGAGAAACTAGATTGTTTTGATTTTCTGAATTTTGATATTGGGATTAGTACTCATGTCCCTATAAACAAAAGCCTCTATGATTATAGTATGCATGCCGTCAAGACGTCAGTAAGCCGAACCGCCGGCTGAAATAGGCGGTAGACCTAACCAAGAGGGGTAAACTTGGTCGCTTTATCACGACGTTAAAAGTGACCATAGTGGGCGAAGAGTATGAGATTATTCGATGGATAAACCATCGAAAGCTGGTTTAATGAGATTAATCAATGGATTAGACAATTGATAATTTATTATTTCTATGAGTTGTTATTTGATTTACTTTGATGAATGCATAGTAATTTCTCGATTCGCTTAGAAGATATTGTACTTCTCACTGAGTTGTAGTTTGCTTACTCCTTTATCTCATTTTATTTTCAGGTTCCTGGGCGAACCGGTAGGATCGAGCATATGTTAGCTGCATGACTTTTTGGAATAGTGGGATATATATGGATAAGTTGTATACAGTTGGTGAGTTCGAACTTGATGTGGAAGAATAGTTATATATTTATCTTTTTTTATTTTAGTAGAGGAGTTTTGATATTTTGTGGATATGTGACCTTTTTATCAAATATATATATAGAGGTATATATATTTCGATATTAGGTTTTGTTTTGAGGTTGCGTCCTTTGATTAAAAAGGATGACCGTGTGTGAAGCAAGACTTCATAATCCCTACTAATTGAGACCAGCTTCAAAAATCAAGATTAGTTAGATCAAAGTGGCTACATCACACAAATATTATTCCCACTCAATCATTTTAACGTTCTGTATGCTATAGAATGACTGCATCATGGAATTGACAAGTACTTGTGAGGAAAACTGTACATGGGGGCGCTATGATTCCTAGGATGATTCATGTGTAATCAAAATTCGATTGGTGGGTTTGAAAATATTTCTGATGGTAAGCCCATGTTTTGTCAGATCTGTGGATTTTTAGTTTCACTTGCATTACGGGTTCGTTTTGAGAGTGTCTTCTCCTACTTTATTGGGTGGTTGTACGCTTGCATTATTTATGTGTCCAACTAAAATGAATGCCGATGCACTGTTTTAAACTATTTTTTTTTCAACTAAGCATTACTGAATGTTCTTCATTCCATCTCCCCCCTCTCTCTCTCTCTCTCCCCCTACGCAAGTGAAGGTTTGTGTAGACACAGCTGAACCATCTCAGCAACAACAGAATCCTCTATCGCAATGACATGATGAGGCGGCCTGTTGCGCTGGTGCCCCTCGGCAATCATAGGCTTGACCTTCCACCAAGTGTTGCTGGAATAGAATTGGCATTCGGCGAGGGAGTCCTTGAAGTGCTCATTGCTAGCGGTGCGGAGGACCCAAACCCTTTTGCCGTACTTAAGAGAAGTATCAGGACGGCGAGGAGCAGCAGGCTAGGATGAGTCTATGCCATCAACAGCACATAAACAGTCAACCCCGCCTGGTTCAGCAGCTCCACCGAGTGCCTGAACCAGACCTCGTTGTCTTCTAAGGAGTAAGCACTGATAGTGTTGGGGCCCCCCAAGTGCAGTAGCAGGAATGGCGCCCAAAAGGTGCTGAGCTCTGCGTGCGGGTCAACAGATTTGCCGACCTTGAATTCCCCGATCAAGTTGGAGATCAAGCCGAGCGCATAAGCCGCAACAAAGTCTGCCAATAGATAGGACGACTAGGTGAGGACCCTGATCCAGGCATGCGGCACGCACTTGCGGCGATTTCCGAGGAGGAAGAGGACGACTTGGAGGGTGAGGCTAAGGCAGACAACAGCTCTCAGCTCCCACTCCTTCCACAGGTCGGCCGAAGAGGAGAGCACTTCGAACACACGCCATGCCCTCATCAGTACCAAGCAGGAAATCACCGCGAGACAAACAAATCAGACATGAATAAACAGATCAGAATAAATGTTGGTAAGCAACTATGAATAAAAATTGGTAAAGAAAACTAAAAAGGTAAACATAAGAGGAGAGAAGCATGTAAGTCTCACATATACAGAGTCAGAGTAAAGAAATTTTTTTTTGCGCTTTGTTTCCTTTCCTAGGCCCAGCTAGCAATTACCGGTGTAAACCCCTAAATGTATGTTGATTTGTACTCAGGAGGAAGTTTGCGGCGAAAAAATTGGAGGAAAAAGAGTTACTTTCAAACTAAAGGTGCTCAGATTCATTTAGAAGGATCCTGAGGTCTGGACATTATTGACCCTATCTAAATACACTACACATATACGTGTAAAGAAAACACAACAAGTAGTACCACATTAAATTCAGATATACCAACCCTTAGCATGCTCTTCTGCACGAACTTCGCGAGGAAAATGGTGTTTTGTCAAAGAGACAAGAGTGGGTGCAAAAATCTGGGAGAGAGGGAGAAAGTATGGTTTTTCCCTTCAAAGAATAGGGACAAAATAGGGAAGATCCAGAGTTCTGGACATTATTGACCCTATCTTAAAACTAATAGATACACTACATACATACGTATAAAGAAACCACAACATATACGGTGACATTCTGAAATCCGACCCTTTGATGAGATTTTCGAATTTTAGAGTATCAATTCAAATTTTAGAAGAAATTGAGAGGCTATATCTTATTTCTTGGGCGATTGACTGCGTTTTTGCTCGAGAATGAAACTTTAGGAAGTTATAAAATCGTAAGATTCGACGGATCACAATTTGATGTTGTGGTTTGCCCGGAATGAACAATTCAAGTTTGGTGCGTAGTTTGTTCCGCGTGAGCAGTGAAATTCGGGGGTCGATTTCCTTAATTTTTAGATGTTGATTGAGGTGGGCTATGTCAGAACTGTTGTAGTACGTTAGATAATCTTCATTTTGACTATAATATTGACGTTAATTGGAGTTTGTATAATCAAGTTGAGAAAGTTTTTATAATTAGCGCTCGAAAATTCGAGTTTTATGGTTTTAGTGTCGTGTGGCCTGCTTTTAGTGTCATTCAGCTGTAATTATCATATGAAATGAACCTAAAGGTGTTGGGGAGCCAATGGCTTTGACGATTAATGAATCAGACTTTCAGTTTGTCCGAACGAAGTTTTTGAAGTTAGGCACACAAACTGCCCTATGCTTGACCTACAATTATATTTGGTCTTAAGTGTCTGATTATCGACGTTTATATATCGTTTCATCAAGTTTTTTGGTAGCGTAGTATATTTCCAGCTTTTAATGTTGTTTTCAACTAATTTTTAGGATTGCAAGTTTTGCAGTTCGATTAACTGTTATAGAATGGTATTCGGCTTTTAAGGTGAGCTGTATTTTCTCTTCTAAGATTTTATAAAAATTTATGCCTTAAAGATAAGCACGTTATGATGGTTTGGCTACACGATAAGGTAAAGCAAAAAATATTTAGAGCATTATTTTTGCATAAATATGATCGAATTATTACTACCACCCAATAAAGCAGGCTAGGATGAGTCCACGCCATCAGCAGCACATAAACCGTCAACCCCGCCTGGTTCAGCAGTGCCACCGAGTGCCTGAGCCAGAGCTCGTTGTCTTCTATGGAGTAGACGCTGATAGTGTTGGGGCCCCATAGTGCTGTAGCAGGAATGGCACCCAAAAGGTGCTGAGCTCTGCGTGCGGGTCCACGGATTTGCCGGCCTTGAATTCCCCGATCAAGTTAGAGATCAAGCCAAGCGCATAGGCCGAAACAGAGTCGGCCAATAGATAGGACGACCAGGTGAGGACCCTGATCCAAGCGTGCGGCACGCACTTGCAGCGGTTTCCGAGGAGGAGGAGGACGACTTGGGGGGTGAGGCTAAGGCAGACAGCAGCTCTCAGCTCCCACTCCTTCCACAGGTCGGCCGAAGAGGAGAGCACATCGGACACACGCCATGCCCTCATCAGTACCAAGCGGGAAATCACAGCGAGACAAACAAATCAGACATGAATAAACAGATCAGAATAAATGTTGGTAAGCAATTATGAATAAAAATTGGTAAACAAAACTAAAAAGGTAAACCTAAGGGGAGAGAAGCATGTAAGTCTCACATATACAGAGTCAGAGTAAAGAAAATATTTTTTGCACTTTGTTTCCTTTCCTAGGTCCAGCTAGCAATTACCGGTGTAAACCCCTAAATGTATGTTGATTTGTACTCAGGAGGAAGTTTGCGGAGGACCCAAACCCTTTTGCCGTACTTAAGAGAAGTATATGGACTGCGAGGAGCAGCAGGCTAGGATGAGTCCACGCCATCAGCAGCACATAAACAGTCAACCCCGCCTAGTTCAGCAGCGCCACCGAGTGCCTGAGCCAGAGCTCGTTGTCTTCTATGGAGTAGGCGTTGATAGTGTTGGGCCCCCCCAAGTACAGTAGCAGGAATAGCGCCCAAAAGTTTCTTTGCTCTGCGTACGGGTCCACGGATTTGCTGGCCTTGAATTCCTCGATCAAGTTGGAGATCAAGCCGAGCGCATAGGCCGCAACAGAGTCGGCCAATAGATAGGACGACCAGGTGAGGACCCTGATCCAGGCGTGCGGCACGCACTTGCGACGGTTTTCGAGGGGGAGGAGGAGGACGACTTGGAGGGTGAGGTAAGGCAGACAGTAGTTGTCAGCTCCCACTCCTTCCATAGGTCGGCCGAAGAGGAGAGCACCTCGGCCACACGCCATGCCCTCATCAGTACCAAGCGGGAAATCACTGCTAGACAAACAAATCAGACATGAATAAACAGATCGGAATAAATGTTGGTAAGCAACTATGAATAAAAATTGGTAAACAAAACTAAAAAGGTAAACCTAAGGGGAGAGAAGCATGTAAGTCTCACATATACAGAGTCAGAGTAAAGAAAAGGTTTTTTGCACTTTGTTTCCATTCCTAGGTCCAGCTAGCAATTACCGGTGTAAACCCCTAAATGTATGTTGATTTGTACTCAGGAGGAAGTTTGCGGCGGAAAAATTGGAGGAAAAAGAGTTACATTCAAACTAAAGGCTCTCAGATTCATTTAAAAGGATCCTGAGGTCCGGACATTGCGCTTAGATTCATTTAAAAGGATCCTGAGGTCCGGACATTATTGACCCTATCTTAAATACACTACACACATACGTGTAAAGAATCCATAACAAGTAGTACCACATTAAATTCAGACATACCAACCCTTAGCATGCTCTTCTGCATGAACTTCGCGAGGAAAAGGGTTTTTTGTCAGAGAGACAAGAGTGGGTACGAAAAATCTAGGAGGGAGGGAGAAAGTAGGGTTTTTCCCTTCAAAGAATATGGACAAATAGGGAAGATCCTGAGTTCTGGACATTCTTGACCCTATCTTAAAACTAATACATACACTACACACACGTATAAAGAAACCACAACAGATACGGTGACATTCTGAAATCCGACTATTTGATGAGATTTTCGAATTTTAGAGTATCAATTCAAATTTTAGAAGTAATTGAGCGGCTATATCTTATTTCTTGGGCGATTGACTGCGTTTTTGCTCGAGAATGAAACTTTAGGATGTTATAAAACCGTAAGATTCGACGGATCACAATTTGATGTTGTGGTTTGCCCGGAACGAACAATTCAAGTTTGGTGCGTAGTCTGTTCCGCGTGAGCAGTGAAATTCGGGGGTCGATTTCCTTAATTTTTAGCTATTGATTGAGGTGGGCTATGTTAGAACTGTTGTAGTACGTTAAATAATCTTCGTTTTGACTACAATATTAACGTTAATTAGAGCTTGTATAATCAAGTTGAGAAAGTTTTTGTAATTAGCATTGGAAAATTCGAGTTTTAGGGTTTTAGTGTCATGTGGCCTGATTTTAGTGTCATTCAGCTGTAATTATCATATGAAATGAACTTAAAGGTGTTGTGGAGCTAATGGCTTTGACGATTAATGAATCAGACTTTCAGTTTGTCCGAACGAAGTTTTTGAAGTTAGGCACGCAAACTGCCCTATGCTTGACCTACAATTATATTTGGTCTTAAGTGTCTGATTATCGACGTTTATATATCGTTTCATTAAGTTTTTTGGTAGCGTAGTATATTTCCAGCTTTTAATGTTGTTTTTCAACTAATTTTTAGGATTTCAAGTTTTGTAGTTCGATTAACTGCTATAGAATGGTATTCGGCTTTTAAGGTGAGCTGTATTTTCTCTTCTGAGATTTTATAAAAACTTATGCCTTAAAGATAAGCATGTTATGATGGTTTGACTTCACGATAAGGTAAAGAAAAATGATATTTAGAGCATTATTTTTGCATAAATATGATCGAATTATTACTACCCATTTGATTATTTGATATGGTTTGTTTATGATTATCTCACCGAAATGCTGGTTGAGAAATATGTTTCTAAGGAAGGCTATGTATTCGATTTGAGAAACTAGATTGTTTTGATTTTTTGGATTTTGATATTGGGATTAGTACTCATGTCCCTATAAATAGAAGCCTCTACGATTATAGTATGCATACCGTCAAGACGTCAGTAAGCCGAACCGCCGGCTGAAATAGGCGATAGACCTAACCAAGAGAGGTAAACTTGGTCTCTTTATCACGACGTTAAAAGTGACCATAGTGGGCGACGAGCATGAGATTATTCGATGGATACACCATCGAAAGCTGATTTAATGAGATTAGTCAATGGATTAGACCATTGATAATTTATTATTTCTGTGAGTTATTATTTGATTTACTTTGATGAATGCATAGTAATTTCTCGATTCGCTTAGAAGATATTGTACTTCTCACTGAGTTGTAGTTTGCTTACTCCTTTATCTCATTTTATTTTTAGGTTCCTCGGCGAACCGGTAGGATCGAGCATATGTTAGCTGCATGACTTTTTGGAATAGTGTGATATATATGGATAAGTTATATATAGTTGGTGAGTTCGAACTTGATGTGGAAGAATAGTTATATATTTATCTTTTTTTATTTTAGTAGAGGAGTTTTGATATTTTGTGGATATGTGATCTTTTTATCAAATATATATATGGAGGTATATATATTTCGATATGAGGTTTTGTTTTGAGGCTGTGTCCTTTGATTAAAAAGGACGACCGTGTCATGCCTTTTTTCTTGAAGAATCAGGGTATGACAACATCCACATATGGATATTTCTCTATGGTTAGTGTAGGCCGTCTTTGGAATATTATTCTCCGCACATGCACGTAATGCTTGCTTTCTATGGGTCGCATACAAAGAGGGACGCGACATTCGCACCTCCTGCTGTTTCCATGAACGAAATTGCCTACCATTTCGTGCATGTTCAATTTGGTATCATATAAGCGTGACATTCTTTCATTGATAATTTCTTTAAATAAACAATCAATTTTTGAAAAATATTTTTCAAATCACTCTTTTTTCATGAAACAAATTTTGAAGGGTTCTCAAGTTACTTCAAAAGAGACACTAGATATTTTTTTTTTTTTTGTAATTTGATGAGTTATTGGTATGTCTGCTCTGAACTCTAATACATGCACACATTGCATATTAATTTATGCCTTTTTAGATCTCTCTTTGAAACATTTAATTACATTTCTTCGCTAGGCAGTTTGTGGTCTACCCAATTTTGTGATTCGTGAAGTGGCGACACGGGTTGGCAAATCCAGTCATTTGAGTGGTGACTAGCTAGATGAAGAAAAAAAGAAGAAGTTTATGTATGAACATCTCACGTTAATAGCTGCGGTGTGTGAAGCAAGACTTCATAATCCCTACTAACTGAGACCAGCTTCAAAAATCAAGATTAGTTAGATCAAAGTGGCTACATCACACAAATATTATTTGGACGTCGTAATTACATGACAACCAAAGTCGCCATGGTTTGAATAACTCTTAAACGTGACATTAATCACGAGTCAATAAGCGTAACTCCTAAAAGCCGTTCGTTAATTTGAGACACACTGGAAGCGAAAATCGATCAAGTTTGGGCTTGCACTGGACTTCGAGATTGGGTGTCGAATTCAAGGATTCCAACGTAAATAAATTTGGACGTTGCCTCATCAAGAGTTTGTTTACTTTACGATTTGCCCCAAAGTGATTAGAAAGTGAAATTTTGGACTGAAATTGAAAAATGCCCTATTACCCTCAAGTTGTGTTCATTCCTCTAGTTTAGTTCGAGGGTATTTTAGTCTTTTATGACACCCTCTAGTGGCCGAAAATTGAAGTGCAAGATGGCCACTTGCTTGAGAAATTACTAGACTATCTTTCTTGAAATTCAAGAGCCAAAAGTTTGAATTATTGATGGGTCTCCCTCTTAGTCACATCTCACCAACCAAGTCACACCAAGTCACATCCCTTAAATCCCTCAACCACCAAGTCTATCTTGTCCTAGCCTAGCCCTATGACAACCCCCCATCAACTCACTCACTCTCTTACAATTTTGAAAGTTAAGAACACTTTCTATCTCTCCCCTCTCATTTTCCCTCATTCTCTCTCACTCTCCCTCTATCACCGACGCCATCTTCCTCTCTCCCTCACTCTCGGCTATTCTCTCTTCTTGGCCGACCATGGAGAACCGCCGCCGCCGCCGTTCGCCGCTCGTTGGACCACCTTAGAGCTGCCGACGCCGTGAGTCCTAGGGACTTGTCTTGCTTAGTTTTGAGGTAAGTGATATCTTGAGCTTAGCTTAGCTTGATAGGAAACAATGGTTGAAGTTTCGAGTGGATTTTAGGCAAGTTTATTGGTTGGTTATTGAATGTTCTTGCTAGATCCTTTGTGAGCCACCGGTGCCGCTATTCGGTCATGACTTATGCCGCTCTCGTTGTTGAATTTCCTTGCTTGATTCCTTGGTAAGTTACTCTTAAACTTAGCCTAGGACTTTAGGTTACTAATGGATGCAATTGGAGGTGGATTTGAGTGGTTTTAAGGGCCGTTTTGGGGTTTGCCACGTTAAATCCGAATCTGTCTTTACATGGATGATTGTAAGTGGTTGTCTTGAACCAAAAAAATGGATTTGTGATTGTTAATTTTGTGAGCCAAGAATGGATTCTAGGTGGTTGTGAGGTACCGATTGTGAAGTAGAACCATTTCTTCATAATATGCTTTAATCTTGTGATTTTATGGCTCGAGGATATGTTTAATGTTATGAGATGACTTGAAGGACTTGAATGGATGCTTGGAACCACTTGGGGGCCGAAAGACTTAAGCTTGATTCATGATGGTATTAAGTGGTTTAAATCGGCGATTTGAGTGCATACGTAAGAATTCATGACGGCGTTGATTGGTGACATTCGATTAAGGATCAATTGGGAGCTGAATTACTTAGTCTGGTTTTAGATGGAATTAAGCGATTTAAGGTGATTAAATCACATGACTTGGAATGGTCGATCAAGGGCTACTCATACCTCCATGTTCGACCGTGTAGTGGATTTGTGAGTTAGGGGCTGTTTTGGATAGCTATGGTTGATCGAGATGCTTGAATGGCAATTTGGGAAGGCATAATGCTTAATTGCGTTTGAACCATGGCCAACTAGAATGATGTTAGTTAAGTATCGTGATTGATATTGGGTAATGGGGATTGAACCATAATTGAATGAATAGGGAACATGAGGTTCCATGATTGATTGTGATTTAGTATTTGGTGATCGAACACTCCAAAGAATTCATGATATACAAGCTACCATTAAAGCAATAACAGTAAGATGTAAAGACCAGCCTCTAACTTCGGTGATCTAGTCAGGATATTCAGATCAAAATTCTCAAGAAAGATTGACTTAGAGCCCAGCAGGAGCTTCAAAAACCGGGCACTCTGAAAGTTTGCGGGGACAAAGAGAGAGGTCAAATATGCCAACCAAATACACTGGACATGAAATAAAACAAAATCCTCAACCAATTGTCATTCTCGAGGATGTATTCTGTGAAAGTATTCCCTACTATTAAATAAACCAATTTGCAACTTTTTTTTCGCACTGAAAAAGCAAAACATAGTAAAGAAAGAAATATCCCTGTTTGCAGCATTACCAGTGGCAAAACCAACAGAAAAGTTCATTTAGGATTGTCATCAGTCTTCCTGAATTAGAAAGTGAAGAGACTGTTAAACTTCCCAAGATTACAGAATACAATTCTTACATTGCAAACATACTACTCCTGGACAAAAATTCCTAAGTAAGAGAAGCAATTGCAACAGCTACCACCAGCTACACTAGCAATAGCATTCTGAGTGACAAGATAATTCAATCTGCAACTCTCCTGTATCTCTTCTTCTTCAGTATCATTATCATCTTCTCCTCTTCCACTGTCTTCTTCATCTGATCACTCCTCTTCATTTTCGTTCTGTTCATGATCAAGAACACAAAATTATATTATAAAAGAATCATCTTCCTAAATTCTACATAACGCAAGCACTGGAAATTGAATCAAGCAAATTATCATTTGCACTGTCAAGAGATGTTCCCCGCGTATGGCAACTAAGATGTATAAACAAACATGTAAAGCAAAAGAAGAAAGAGAGCTACATGCGGCAAACCTATTACGAATTCCTTCGCTGCTATGATTGGCACATCCGGCTGCATTTCTCGGGCTCTTTGTTCGAGTTCATCCGGCACATTAACCAATGTGATTCCTTCCAAGGTTTCGACCTGCTGCAGTCAGTTGATTGTCTTCAGCTTCTGGAAGTACTTAATTCCCAAGTCTTCGAGGCATGGCATTGCACTTGCCTGTATAGTCCACTCGGTCAGGTTCCCCAGTTTCCACAGTTTCAAGACACGGAGGCTCGGAAATGTTCCTTCTGGGACGCTCAATATCTCGCCCTGTTATGAGTTGCCAAATAACCGAAGAGTGATTAAAAATTCCAGCTTCCCCAGGAGTACCATGGGATTATCTTTTAGTCCTGAAAAGGACAAGGTAAGTACTTTCAAGTTCCAAGGAACGTGCGACTCCAACAATCTTTGCGCGGGCAATTCTCCAAACAGGTACAATTTGGAAAGAGACTTGAGCCCCCTTATGTCACTCAGTTCAAGATCGGAAGGCAGATAGAATATATCCATTGATCTGATCGCAGTATGAGGGATTCAAGCTTATTCAGATTCAAGATCTGCTTGGTCGTTTCACTTACCGCCGAGCGATAGCATGTCACAGCCAACTTCCTCAAGCTTGTCAACTTGCCCAGCACCTTCAACATGGGACTTCCAACTCCTATGTATAAGCCGCAGATGGTTTGGATGTTGCAGTTCAAGGATTTCTTGGAATGCAGTTGAGGATGAATGGACTTGTCGAAGGACACCTCACTCATGCATAGGTGTCGCAGACTGTCTACCTCCCAGATAGAAGCCGGCACTCGGGTTATGTCAGTGTACCTCAGATCCAGAGTTTCCATGCAGGCAATCGTATCACTGACTTTGGAAGCGTTTCAAGAAAAGTCCATCTCAGTCCCAAGTACTTTAGGTTCAGCAACATGTTGCCAAGCTCCTCCGGAAGCAAAGGATTGTAGACACCCTCAAGATCAAGTACCCTCAGCGAACTCGAGTGTCTCCTTGGCACTAGCGGTTTAAGCAATGCCTCTATCTCTCTGGCCAGTGTTCCTAGCTTCATGGTGTTGAAAGACACATAGGAACAAAGTTGTTTGACGCCCCACGGCATGGAATTGTCGCTGGTGGCCTTTGCTTCTCCTCCAGAAATATGCCTATGTATGGGAATAGGCGGGGCATCAAACATTGCATCATCGCTGAATCTTTCATGAATAGAGAAGTCATAGAATCTTTCATGAATATAATAGTCATAGATAGTGAGGGATCTCCTATGCTTAGTCATCTGAGAAAAGACATCGTGCAGCATCCCGGGCAAACGATATGATCGGGCACTTCCGTCGCATTTCCGTCTAGCTACATGGACCATGTTTCTGGACGCCAGGTCATCGAAACATTTCTCTGCATCAACTCTGGTTACTCCATTATCCAACGGTGAAGATACTGCTGCCTCCTTGTCCGGATCTCAGATTCCATAGGGTACATAGACAAGTAGAGGGCACATTGCTTTAACTGTTCTGGCAGTTTAGCAACACTCAAACCTACAACATCTCGGACTGTGGGACGATCGGGAAGCAGATTCACAATCTCGGTGCATCCATCCAACGTGGTAGCAGATAAAAGTCCTCCGAGTAGAAGGATCTTTGCGGGAGAACCATCGGATTTACTAAGAATCCAATCTTTGAGATGGAGGAGTTGTGCGGGCGGATCGGCCACATCAAAAGACCAGTTGCTTTCTATTAATAAATTTTCGCTCTGTTCTCGGTCAAGGCAGCTCAACTGGAGATGTGTGGAGTAGCATGGATGGAGGGAAGAGGGTATGTCGGTGGTTACGAGAGGTGACGATTACTCTGCTCCCATTCCTCGGGTCGGGAAGCACCATAATGAGCTTGTCCATGAGATGGACATCACTCAAGTCATCCAGGACTATCAGATAACAGCACTCCCTCAGGACTCGTTGGAGCACCCTGGACAGTCTTTTCTCGCCCATAAGCTTCACGAGGACCCTCAACTGCTTGAGCAAGTCGACCATGAGATGACACAGGGTAGGCGCCGCCCGAACCTGGACCCAAGCGCAGCCGTCGAAATGAGTCTCAGCGTCTGCTCGGTTATAGACGCTCCTAACGAGAGCCGTTTTCCCAATGGCTTCCTCGCCGACCACCGAAATGACTCTTAGGGGGGCTCCATCGTCTCTTTTATCGATCAATTGCGGCAGGAGTTCATTCACAAGATCTTCACGACCCACGAGATGGGACTCATCCTTCATCTTTCTTGCTCGGGTCAGGATGCCTCCTGTTGATGGAGCTACAATGCTCCTCCCGGCATCGACCGGGGAAGTTTCATCTTCTCGCACCAACAACAACATCTGGGCCATCTCGTCGTTTCCACGTTGTGGGCGATTGTTTCGCCGTCTCAGTCCCTTAGACGCCTCCATAAGAAACCGATCAGCGCTACTACGAGCGGGCTCGAGAAGACGCGAAAGGGCACCAATCGTTAATCTAGAAAATAGGGAAAATATCAAAAAATGGCCTCAACATCATTCATTTTTTCAAATAAGGGCCCAAATTCAGACTTATTTCAAAGAAGGCCCCCAACTACTTTATTTGTTCCAAAAAAAGGACTGATTTTTGTCTTCTTCCCTTTTTTTTTTTTTTTAATTTTGTCTTTTTTTTTATTCTTCCTTTTTCTTCCCCCCCCCCCCCCCCCCCCCCCCCTTCTAATCTGCGGCAACGACGATTTTTTCTTCTTCTTGTTGTCGTTCCAGCAACATCTGCGATCTCTTTGTGCAAGAAAACGCAGGAGCTCACATGGAGGGAACCAGGAAACCTCCATGGTCAGATCTCCCGCCGGAGCTTCTCTCCATGATCGGCAGCCGGCTCCACACTCGTATGGACGTCCTCCGGTTCCGCAGCGTCTGCTCTTCGTTCCGCTCCTCGATCGCCCCGCTTCGCCGCCACGGCCGGCGATTCCCTTTCCAAATACCTCACTCAATGGGGCCCAACCTCTTCCTCCTCGAGAGCACGGTCTACACCGTTGAGACGCCGGCGGACGGAGCCGCCACCGGTCGCGCGCGGTGGCTGCTGAAGCTTGAGGAGTCGGAGCTGGGGAACAAGCGAATCCTCAGCCTCTTCTCGGGGAGGCCGATCCGGCACTTGCCCCAAAAATTCCCAGAGGTACTCGATTGTCTCCAATCCCGAATTGTTGAAATCTGTAGAGAATACATGCTTGAATATGGCAGTATAATCGGTGGGTACGCAGAAAGTTGTGGTGCATCCGGATTGTGCATGGACTAATCAAGATCAGTGTTTGGTTGATTTCATTGATGGACAAGGGCAATTATTTTATTGGAAGTGCGGGGATGAGAATCGGAGCCATTTAGGCTAGGGTTACGACGATATTGTGGATTACGAAGGCAAAGTTTGCTTCCCTGATGGCTTGAACCAGAGCAGCAGTAGCAAGAGCCTCGACACTCCGATTCCTCAAGCAAGTCGGCGAGCAACAATCCCTGAACAACTAAAACGCGTGGTCCGAAATGTCGCAATCCAACCCCAAAATTGAGGACACGTCTATGATCTGCATGTACGCCCTCAGATTGTCCACAACGACCGTCGACGACGAGGGCGTCGAGATGGAATTCGCCGACGAGGAAGAGGAGGAGGGATTGGTGGACAGTTCGGCGAGGTGGCCGGAGAAGGAGAGGCAGGAGCGCATAGAGAGGGGGGAGTTCTCGAGGGACCAGGTGGAGAAGGCGGTGATGAAGCCGGCGGTCTCGAAGGGATCGTCATCGGAGTCGGAGGGGGTTAGGGCTTGGGGAGGGACTCTTCGGGAGAAACAGAGACATCAACGCCAACGGTGGACAGTGGCTGGGAAAGGGTAGGGGAAAAGAAAAAGGAAAAAAAAGTAAAAGGAAGAATAAAAAAAAAAGACAATTTAAAAAAAGAGAAGAAGGCAAAAATCAGACCCTTTTTTGGAATAAATAAAATAGTTGGGGCCTTCTTTGAAACAAATCTGAATTTGGGCCCTTATTTGAAAAGATGAATGATGTTGAGGCCTTTTTTGATATTTTCTCTGGAAAATATGAGATTACTCAGTTTAAGAAATATAATCAAATATTCACATTGATGTCAGACGAGAATTAATCGGGTAATCGAAATCCTATTTCGGGGCATTATGCAAATACCTGTTTCCTACTTTGAATGCAAGGCAACGGATCCGGATCGGGATCGGGATCGGCAAGGCTCACCGATGGAATGGCTCAGCGAAGCAGGACCGACGACCGGCGCAGAGCAGTTCGGTTGGTTCTCCGACAGGTGCCGCTGCTCCACGGTAGAGAGCAGAACGCGATTGGGGGCTCGGCAACAGGGTCGCTGATGCAGGCGAAGCTTGGGACCGTAAGGGGGCTCACGATTCTGGAGAAGCTACGAGGAAGAACTGAAGAAGATGAAAGATGACGACTCATATTTTCGATCTCGCTCAATCTCTCTTTCTCACGTGCAGATCGTGTGCTTTTGTCTAGGCTTTTTAAAGAAAGAAAGTGACCAGACTAGCTTTCCAATTCCAATTGTAGATACATATATACTATTCCTTTCCTCCATATATATATATATACTGCCTCATTGATAGCAACAGGAAAGAATTCTTAGAATAACAAAAAGATTTTGATGTGCGATTAAATACGGCATTCACCATGTTGTGTGCAGTCACAGAAATCCCCTGTAATGCATGCTAACTAACGCCTAAAATCCCCCTTCGCGCTTGGGCTTGACCCCCCGACTCCCTCTAGAGAGTGAGCAACAGAAGAAACTAGAGGAAGGGAAGGGTTTCTTGCAGATAGCATACCACCAGCCGCCTCACTATTATGCCATTGCCATTTGTTATCAATGACTGATGTGATCACATGGTGTAGCCGTCCTTATTACGTTATCATGTCCGAATGCGTGCAGATATATATGATTGATAGTCATTTGGTATGAGATTTTAAACAGACCCATAGTGAAGTTCTTTGATGTCTTCTTGACTGCATTCAACTCTGATCAGAGAGCTCGAGCAGGGGTGAAGAACAATGTCAGGACACTGAACAAGAGAATTGATCCCTACGGCTCGTACAATGTCATCCACTTCATTGTGTATGCATTGATCTGTTTCTTCTTGCTCTGCCTCCAATCAATTCAGCGAAGACCACTCGTAGATGGAATTGTACAGGCATAGCACATCCCCCACCCCTTTCCTTCTTCTTTGTTTCCTGCCGAAGCCATTGAATTTCTCATTGCTTGTTGGAGCCCGGATGACATTTTTTACACACTCTTACGGCTGCGTTAGGCTATTGTTTTTCGTCTGGTGATGGGTCGGCTGACTCTTACTCACCGGTTTATCGTTTTCGTGTATTCTTTCTTATGTTAGTCGCAAAAGAAAAATTGATGTACATCGTCCTCCTTTTGTGATGGAAGATCGTGAATCGAAGGAATTGTGTTCGATATTGGTCCATAAATCTACTTCCAAAATTCTATTTCTTAAGTTAGCGCTCATAGCCCTTTGACTACTAGCAAATGTCTCCATAAAGTTTGCCGAAAATCCAATTTTCTCATGTGAAACTCTCGTATTATGATTTGATTAAGGGGGCTTAGCTTTTCATTAGCGATTTCCCAATGCCTCTTGTCAGGATTTTTTCTCGGAGGACTGTGTCGCGAGTTAATGGCTGGAGTAGTTATTGGTTTAGAATTTCTGCAGGACTTAGTAAGGTTCTCACATGACTTTTCGAATTTGTCTACAGCAGGGTGTCCAATTTGCTAACCTTAGGCCATATAAAGAAGTTGTGAAAATAATAGAGAATGAGAAGGTAAAGAAGCTATGAGAAATAGAAAGAAGTATATTACTTTCTCTGCTTTTTAAGTCGTACGTATACAATCCTATTTATAATGAAGAAGGCTAGCAAATTAAAGAAAGAATACATGAAAAGGAAAAGAGTGATTTCCTAATACACACTATTCTAATTCTTAAAATAAAAAAGATTTACATAGAAGGTGAATCAATCAAGAAGTGATATATCAATCGAGAGAAATCAGAGGTGGATTTCCAGAATGAAATGATTTGATTGGATGACCAAATTGTGGAGGAATTGTAGCATATCCGAGATCAACCCTGTTGATATTTCTTTCCTTTGACAGAAGTGACACCCACCGACTTCCTAAAGAGCGACCCTTATTCCACAATTGAAATACGTTTGGATAGAGAAATCAAGTTCCTGTTTTGTTGGGATAGGCACAATCAAGTTCCTAAAGCCTGCCACGCAAATGCAACCGAGATTCAAAACGTCGAATTTGTAAAGAGGAGTCTTAAAAACTTTTCCAATTCGTGTAATCGAGCAATTTCGAGCTACTCCAAATTCGTGCAGTGTTTCTTTTTAAGAGCATGGTGCCAATTTGGTGCCCAATGAATGGATCGTCAGCTAAAATCCCAAAAGGGTTTCTTTTGAAAAGAACAACAAATTCTAATAGCTTTTGCCAATAATTCTTTTGGATTTCACGCCACTTTGAGGAATTACGATCATGTTATAGTCTTTAAAAATTAATTTCTATCAGTGTGTCCATATCAGTCGCATGTGGAGCAAATTCAGGTTTAGTTCTACCACATATAGAACCATCTTCATGGTAATCGTCATTTAGCAATTCAAGTCAAAGTTCTATACACGATGACTTAATCTAACATGCGACAATAGATCGGCATCAATGTCCAAATCAATGCCTCACGTGTTATATAGTAATTAATTAAACATGACCGCCATGCAATGCTAATCACAAAAGTCAAAACCGAATTTCAAGGACATGACCTGCAACATCCATTACTAAATGACATATTTCATAAAATGTATGTCTAGTTTTTCGCCGTGTAACAGTTTGGGAGAGAGGTTCGAGTTTAATGTCATTCATTACGCATGTCGCTCAGCAAATTAAATTATGCATGAATTGACCATGGGACGTAGTTGCGACTTGGAGTTTGTTATATCAACTAAATGAAGAAGAAACAAAAATGATTATAGTAAGCTCCACATAAATTAGTTTGGCATTATATCATTAAATTATGCATAGCGGCTCCAGTCGGATCATAAATGGTCCTACCCAAATTGGATCATTTATGGACAATGCAAATTTCTAAACCCATAAACACTCCCGTCCATATCCCACCCAACCTATATTTGCTAGTACACGTCCATGATTAGTCCAATATAGGAAAACTTGCTTCTTATCGTTTTGTTTCTCATACGTTATTTCTCTGCAGTAGCCGCACGAAAAGGCAGAGATCGTAATTGCCCAGAAGAGTCCACCAGAACGACAACGCGCGAGAAAGATGACACAGTGAAGTCGTCTTTGTCGCGCACGGAGGAGTCCTAAGCAGGGTAGATCTTGTGCTCTGTGAGATATTTTCGAAAAAAATAAATAAATTAAGCCAAGCTTGTTTATTTATAAACACTTTGGCTGAGGTATAATCTAGGTATGACTTAAGGGATAGAGACTCCCATAAAGGAATAGAGTGTGTTAAGCGATTATAATTTCAATTCTCGATTATAATGAATTATTCTTGTTGGCTTTTTTCGTGAATGTAGATATAATGATATATATTCGGATCGAATCACGTCCGGTTATAATGACAATGTTGTGCCTTTTTCCCCCTCAAAGTTGCTGCTACTTCTTCTGTAGCAATGTGACAGGATGCCCAGAAAGTAATAGGATTCTGGCCCTCGAAAGTCCAAATTTTTATGTAGTTTCAAAGCCACAAAATGCTTTTTTTTTTTTTTGCGAATTATGGACCTTGTCTAGTTCTTTGAGTTAATTCGTTCTGAAAACAATCAGGAAAGGGAACTCGGAAGCCTGTTCTAGCTGCATAATAGGAAGAAGAAGCGTTTAATCATGTCAATTAAGGAAAAAAAATATTAGAAAGATTTCAATGCTAAGGAAAGCAAAAACAGGGATCTTTCCAGTAAAAAAAAATCAGAAGAAGACCAGGACAATGAGGACATATAGTTTATGCCTTTATGGCATTCTGGAAATGTCAGCAGAATTGGTTTTCTTCTTCTTTAGATACTTTAATCTGTTTAAAATGATTTTTTTATTTTATTTTGCTTTTTTTTTTCATTTTTCTCCGGCAAGCTGCGGCCGCCGTGGCAGATGACGATGGCAACGGGAGTCCGCGGCGGTGGGAAAGTCGAAGGCTCGAGGCTCTCGGATCCTGAGCATCGACACAGTACCAAGGCAATTATGAAGAATTTCTTGAATCCCACTTCGTACTGGACACAGATCAAACTCAATGCAACGTTGATGATGGGAACTGTGAAGAATGTGGGGAATCTGGAGGAGTCTGAGTGGGGCTTACTTGGAGGAATGAAAAGGAAAATGATGGAGATGCGAGAAGAGAGCAAGGAACGATAACCGAGGAAGTCGCGGGTTCCTCACGGGCGTCATCAATCACACGTTGACATTCATTACTAAAATACACGAGGTTGATGCATGCAAGTAATTGATTCCCAACAGCCAAAATGGTCGGTAGTGGGCGGCGACGATGGTCGGCAGGCAGCAGGAGGCGATGGTGGGTAGCGGCTGCGCTGGTGGGTGGTAGTGGCGGCTAGAAGTAAGCAGTAGTGGGCGGCGGCTCGTGACCCAACTCAAGTATAACAATGACTTAGCCTTTTGATAGATCGAATTGGCTACACAGTTTAAAAAATAAAAAAAAAGGCTTGGCCTCAAAGGCATTTTCGCTATTTCCTTTTTCTTTTTTAAATTAAAAAGTTAAAAGTTATATAAAATACAAGTGGGAGGGGCAACCCTCCCTCCTATGCCCGCGCCAACTAGAGGCGAGTGCCCGTAGGCCTTCACCAGAATCAGGAAAGGCCCTCTCCTAAACAAAAAAAGAAAAAAAAATTGACGAAAAAGTACTTGCAGCCAGGTTTTTTTTTTAGATTAGGTTATTGCTTCAGACTCTTATTTGGAATAAAATTCAATGCATATCTTTATTTGAGAAAATAATGGCAGTTCGGGCCTTTATTTGAAAAAAATGATGGCACTTTACGCCATTATTTGAGAATTTTCTCCTTTTTTTATTTTTATTTTGAGTACAAATAACTACTACAGATTTTTATTTGTAGAAATTCAATTAGAAAACAATAGAGAGAAAAACCTCTTTTCTGGTTTATCTTGCATTTACGTCGGTTGCTGATTTTATAGCATATACTAAACGTATGTCCTTACTTGCTAGTGCTACCACCGTGAACTTTCAATCAAATTCGAAAAAGAGATATATTCTATTTTAAATTCATCCATGCTTTTCTAGACCCCAACTAATTACAAGACATAGCGATAACTTTTCCTCGTATTTGCAAATCCCTAATTGGAATATTAATCCTAATTCTAACCCGAGTCTTAACTTATTAATGAGGTTGGTATGATATTCACATATCAATATGAGCAATATCTTATAAACAATTTCATTTGCTAGAATTTAATTGTACATGGACATTTTTCATTGATTTTTTTATAGGTGTATACTATGATGTCAATTAATATAATCGTCACTTAGAGAAAAGATACATTTTAGTTATTAAATGACCTCTTATACCACAAGATTTTAGTTATTAAACGACCTATTAAACCATAAGATTTTCCAAAATTATGCTGAGTGGATTTTACCAAACTAGTCAATCTGGATAGTCATATATGTCGAGTATAGCGTTCAAGGGCTATCAAGTTGCCAATTTTTTCGCCATTGATCATATGATTTTAAAAACATCCATCATATTGAAAGAAAATGACCATTGCTATCACATAGCTTATATAGGAAGAGTAGGAAAATATTTTCCAAGAAGATGAACAATCTACTTTGAAAGAACTCTCCCAATACATGGTTTGCTAACTATTTTCATTCTTAATATTTTTTTATGAATGAATCTGTGCATAGCGCTTGGGTAGCATGTAGAAATCCACTTCTTCCTTAACTTACTGTAAAATAAGAATCTCATAATTAGTGTCTTTAATGACTGGCAAAAAAAAGTTAGCGGAGCCGTAAAACTTCTTCATTAGCATCAAAATATGTGGATCCCGGTCCCCGGCCCCGGTTGGGATCCCCAACCCCGGCCTCGGTCCCCGGCCCCGATCGCCGGCCCCGACCCCGCTCTTGGTCCCCAGTCCCGATCGCCGGCCCCAGCCCGAGTCGCCGGCCTCGGCCCCTGGATCAGTCCCCGGGATCGGGCTCAGTCCTGTTTTCAAAGAAAGTGAGAAACTCAAATTTGGAAAAGTGTTTTCATCTTTTTATTTTGAGGAATTCACTTTTCTATTTTAATGAATAAAATCTTTGTTGACTGGAAGTACTTTCCGTTGACCAAATCATTTTTCGCGACCCAAACAGACGAAAGTCCAGAAAACACTTTCCCTGAAAATACTTTCCCCAGAACAAACGCACCCATAATTGATTACAAACAACACTCGAGTTACTCAAACACTCTCAGTGTATCTGCCAAAATTGGCTAAAAGATTGTACACATGTCCTTTTGGAAAAAAGAAGGGGCTGACGTTAAATAATTCACGTGTATTTAGCCTCACAATTTCTCACGAAATAATATTTCAATCTCATGAAAAAATTACGGCTAAAGTACACTACAAGTGTCAAAACTGATGTAGGGTACTCACTTTGGTGCCAAAATCTTCAAAAAGACCACTTAAGTGCCAACGCAAATTTGAGATGATGTGGCTTGTCAAAAATCCGATGTGGCTTTTAAAAAAAAAAACTAATAACTAAGCTGACGTAGCTAGCTAGAGGTGATACTGAAGTGAGTATTTTTCAAAAAAAAAATAGCACTTAAGTGATTATTTTTTAAAAAATTGACACTTAAATGATCGTTTTAAAAAAAAATTAGCATGTAAGTGATCGCTTTGAAAGTTTTGGCATTAAAATAAATACTTTACACAAGTTTTGGCACTTGTAGTGTACTTAAGCCGATGAATTACCATACAAATGTTACGATAAAATTTAATTATTTCAACAATTGAATTCTTAATGTAATTTCATGAACAAAACCCGCGAAGAAAACCCACTAATCAAGCACTCGTGAAACGGCGCGTCAAGAAAATATGTATATTACACGTGTCATCAGCTTAACGGCTCAAAGAGCATGAGGAAAGAATATATAACATATTTCCTCCGAACTTTGCAGAAAAAAAAAACAAGCAATATAATTTTTTTTTATTTCTTTTCTCTGCAGCATAAAGAAATCTATGCTTTCCTTTTCCTACATGGAGTCCAACAAGTGATATCAACAATGACTATAACTATTCCCTTAGGCTTCTACCAGAAGATATTTGCTATTGGTCTTAGATTTCTCCCTTATTAATTAATTTATTTTTGAAATTCGTATTTTTGCTTCGGGTTCAAACTCGAAACATATTCTAGCAGTCTCCATCTTGAGTCGACGTTTGAGCCAAGTAACAATAGCTTCACTAAAAATTCCCATTAAAAAAATTGCATTGGAGCACTAGAAAAATTGAGACATCTAGGATGCATAGTATTCTTCGGATATAATGTTTTAATAATATGCTAATGATTTTGAGAGAAAGGTTTTTCGTCAAGTATAGATTTTCTGGGTGCGTTTGTTTTGGGGAAAATATTTTCAGGGAAAGTGTTTTTTGGACTTTCGTCTATTTGGTTTGCGAAAAATGATTTGGTCAACGGAAAATACTTTCCAGTCAATAAAGATTTTATTCATTAAAATATGAAAGTGAATTCCCCAAAATAAAAAGGTGAAAACACTTTCCCAAATTTGAGTATCTTACTGTCTTTGAAAACGGGATTGAGGCCGATCCAGGGGACCGATCCCGGGGCCGAGGCCGGCGACTCGGGCCGGGGCCGACGATCGGGACCGGGGTCGGGGATCGAGACCGAGGCCGGGACCGGGGTTGGGGCCTGGGCTGGGACCGGCGATCGGGATAGGGGTCGGGGATCGAGATCGGAGCCGGGACTAAGGCCGGGACGGGACGGGATGGGGACCAGGCCGAGACCAGGGCAGGGAACCGAACCCAGGGCCGGGGACCCGGGTTGGGGTTCGGGCCGGAACCAAGGCCGGGCAGGGCCGGGACCGGGGCCGGACCGGGGCCGGGGACCCAGGTTGGGGCCGAGCCGGGCTGGGGACCGGGGCCGAGATCGGGACCGGGGCCTGGTCGGGTCAGTTCAGGTCAGCTCTCTCGACCATTTGCCTCTCCTCAGTATCAAGGACAGTCCATTTGATGAAATTAAAATCGTTTTCCAAACGAGAACCAAACACCAAAAAATATTTTCGGTAACATATTACCAAACAAAGGAAAACAAATCGTTTTCCAAGAAAGTGATTTTCAGGAAATCACTTTCCAGAAAACGAATTCCTGAAAACCACTTTCCTTGAAACAAACACACCTATATTATTCCAAATTTCATATGACGTCTCTGAACAGACATGGATTATTATATATTGACGTTGAGGTAATATGCAAATGAACGTGCACATTCATTTGTATTTTTTTTATGAGAAAAAAAATTAGGATTGCTCGTACTACTTTTTTTTTTTGTCGAAACGAGCAACTTCATTTCATATGGAGAAAGTAGTACACAACATCAAGATAGGTGCAAATCCTACGAAGCAAGTGATGCAGATCTGAAAAATGAAACAACTTGCTACTGCTTGCAAAGAGTAGCCCATTTCTCGAAGACGGATCTTTTGTAGCATCAAAGATCGTACGGCAGCCGATCCTCAAATCTCGCATCATCAGAGATGAGCACACACTGAAAAATATCTCTCCAGCAACAACGGCTATGCCACAAGGCTATGCGCGCCAAAGTTCGGCGTTCCCAGCACTATCACCGTGTATAAAACACAACAACACCAATAGGTTGTAGGAATATAGAATACGTCTTGAAAATCCCAGATCTATCTCTAGATCAGGATAAAAGAACATCCAAATCTAGACCTAGTCTAGATGGGGAGAGAAAGACGGCAAACTATGTAGCAATTGATCACAAAATCAGATAAGCTGTCCACTAGACCGACAGATAATCCAAAATAGAGAAACAACAGAAACAAAAGAAAGGAAATAGAGATGTACAAATAGCAACGCGAAGCAGCCTCGAGCACGATTAAACCAGAAGCAAAGAGCTCCTGCTCTCGTCTGCCAGCGCTGGTGAGGCTAAGTATGTCACGGGAGCAGCTGCGGGCAACACCGGCGAGAAAACAGAGACCGTCGAGGCTGGCGTTAGGACTGCAACACACTACACCAGGAAGAAAACTAGGAACAAAAGAACCCTGAGAGAAAAATCGGAGAGACAAACCTTGAGAAGAGAGCTCTCCGTTCTCTGGATGCTTCTCGAAGGCAGGAGGAATGGAGAGAGAATGAGAATAGTAAATGAGGGAAAGAAATGAGAGAGAGAGAGAGAGAGAGAGTAGAGGAGGGAGAGACTCAATAGTATGCTTCAGAAAGAAGAGAATGCTGGGCGGCGCATAGAGAAACCCTAGAGAGAGAAGGGGTAACTGTCCCGTTGAGAATCCTCTTTTACAGGATTGCTCGTACTACTTCAATCATTGAAGAAAAATGATTTCGGTTATCATGTGCCCGTGTGAGTAGTATAGTTTGCAATACTTGAATGATATGGTAATTCATATCAAAAGTACAAAGAATATGCTTGAATTTCACTTATTCAAAAGATTCTCTCTCTCTCTCTCTCTCTCTCTCTTTCTCTCCATAGGTTATTGGCGCAACCACAATCTCCGTTGACTTTCGATCACCATGGTGGGGGTCGTCATTGCTATGAGCTTGCTTGAACGAGGTTAGGGTTGGGGTCGACGGCTCAAACTAGGTTTTCCATCTTAAAGCATTTTATAAATCATATCATCTATCAAGAATTTTGACGGGCCTAACACCCCAAAAAATTATGAACTTCTACCAGGATATGTCTTAAATCAAATCACATCAAATCCTGTCTGACTTTAAGTCTTAGCAAACCGAATTCTTTCATTTATTGATTATATATAGGTACCCATAATAAATACAAATAAAAGAGAGGCTGAGAGGAAATAAGAAATGAAAGTGACTGCAACTTTCTGTTTATTCCTATGCATATGCATACATTGGGTATATTTTCACAACTTAATCATTCAGTAAATTGATAGTCTTCGTATCTGATTCTACAGTCTTGAAGCTGGATTTGAGCTCCGACGCTCCTGCCACAAGACGTACTGACGATGGTTACAGCCTTTTCCAAGCAATCTTTACAATCTGCTTTTGTCAGTGCTCCATAGCATGCTCCATGGCCAAAGCATCTATCATTGTGGACGTAGTAATTGAATTTCTCATCTGGTACGTATTGGATCAGATCCCCCTTAACGTCCAATCGATCGCCAGGATATGGGGTGTACTCAACCGGATACGTCCTTTCACTGCAGATGCAATACACCATTGTACCATTAAAACTGCACTTGACAACAATACAAGAACAAAGTAACAAAAAAGAAAGGAGAAGTTTCATAATATTGTGAGATGATGTATTCATGATTGGGCGCTCTACACCTTCACTTTCGTCCTCAATTGTTCTCAAGATGTTGTGTATATATAAGGGAAACTTTCTCTTATGGGTTTCATCGACCAACTCATCCTTAAAAACCTTGAGAACATCAAAGCAAAACGATCTTCTCCTCTGGTTTAATTTTTTTTTCCCTTGGAGATATCTACAAAAACAATGTAAAAGGCATGACGAATCGAATGACATAATCTCTTACTACTATGGCCACTTCCCGTATTTTTATCTGATCAAACCTCTTAGCTATCGATTAGAGTCATATTGTGCTTGAACTTCTTAGACGGCTTTTTAACCCTTTGTTTGAGAAACTTGGATACTCTTGTCGCGCATTCGGCAAATTTATGGCCTCCAAATCGTTCTTTAACGTCGATCTTCATGTCTTTAAAAGTAGTTAACCCCATATAATTTTCAGCATTAAAGAGTGAATTATTAAGAGTCACATGAAAATCGTAGCGTCATATATCATTTATCTACAATCGTGATCGATCACAATGAAAAGATGTTGGCGCCATACTTCAATTTTCAACATCAAAATTAGTAATGTTTGCAACTTGCATGTAGTCGATTATCTTCTAACCATTTTAAGGAGTGTCGACAATCAATACGAAATGTAGGACTATGGGCACCTGATTTTTATTCTTTTTATTTTTAGGAAATTAATTGAAAATATCAAAACAAATTCATAAAATTATAAAATCAACTTTGAAAGCCTTCTCCAAGCCTTAGCAACCAATTTTGAATAAAAAAAATATTTGACATTTTTTGAATTTCTTTTTGTTAGGAAAGTAGCCAAAATACAAGAAAAATAGTATATGTGGTTATAAAAATATGAAAAAAAAACCAATATTCATATTTTAATTATTTTTTAATTTTGTTCATTTAAAATTTAGAAAATTCAATTTGGGATCACATGACTCTTCACAAACGTAAACCTAAATTGGACGAAAAAATTACATTTCGAGTCCTTTTAATTTTTATTCTCACTTTTTCCAAGTCATGATATTTGCTGTTGGCACCTCATATTGTTTTTCTAGAAAATTGAGCAATTTTGGCGAAAAGGACTTAATTGCACTTTTTATTTTCAATTTGGTCCCTGGATTTCACTCTAAATGCAATTAGTCAATTTTCAGAGATGCTCATGCTAATCTTAGACCACTTCCCTATGCATTCCACCATTATAAATCCATTGGAGGGGTCACATTGGTTCGATTTTGTCATTTAGGTATCGGACTATTCGAAAATCACTTTCGTGTCAAACTTGAGAATTGGGGTTTTGCACAGATTCGAATCAATTTAGCCCAATCTCATCATTTTAAGATGAAATGCATGGTGTAGAGTTCAATGTGATGTTTAATTTGGAAATTTTGATCGTTTTCAGGCCAAAGTTGGCGAAGTTTGAGAAATCGGGTTGGGTGAATCCGGCCCGACGGCCCGGTCACAGTTTATCATCTTCCCCGTTTCATCCCCTCTTGCGTGCAAGGAAGAACCGAGCAAAAACAGCCAAAATTGACCACCAATCTGAGCCTAATCGAAGACATTGATGTCTGGGCATTCTTAAAATTTCATTCTCGCTCGCAATGGGTAATTTGTGCCGACATGTACGAATGTGGGCTATCGCCCTCGTACGGAAATTCTCGGCCGAGTTTGTGCGATCGAATCTTGGCCATTTCGCTTGAAATACGAGTCATTCTTCATCAAAAGGATTAGAAAAGAGAGTGAAGGAAGGAAAAGAAAAAAAGGAACGAAGAAGATGATTGAAAAAGGAGGGTTTATGCCCGATCGCCATTGAAGAGTCCCGAGAGCTTTCGAAGCTCGACTGTCGCAAATGAAGCAAAAACCAAACCTCGAAACCAATCCTCTGAGTTTCTTGAGTGTCTAGGAAGTCGCACCAACCCAGCCGTTGGAGCTCTAGATCTCCGAACAGGTACTTGCCATTTTTGAGCTTCAAGTTGGGGTTTAATGGGGGATTCCTCATCTGACCATGTTTTTGCGAAATACTTGGTTTAACCATGCCTAGTACTGTCTCTAAGCTCGTCTCTATGCATGTTCTGCATCGATTTGGTCTTGAAACACTTGGTGGAACCCTCGAACCGATCTCGGTCTCTGGTGACTCGTAAATTTTGATTTTTCCTTAATCATTGACTTTGCATTAAAATTATGAGTTAAATTTTAATTCCTACAAAAATATAATTAAGTCATTTTTCATATTTAATTTTAGCATTCATGCCTTCGTATATTTTGCATTGGACCAGCGACAAAAGCGGACTGAAATCGACACGTGGCTTGGGTCAGAACCAATTGTGCGGTGCCGAAAATTAGAAGGCCTCTAGATTTAATTTGAGCTTCGGTTCAGCTCATTAAGGACTAATTATAGAGAAAAGCCTTTCAATTGTAAAAACCCATTAATCAAAGAAAGGCCCTAATTGAGCAGATAACAGGCCTCAAGTTTCAATTTTTATGAAAGCTCCATGTGTCCTTAATAGAAATTAAAACTTTATTGATCGACTAAAGGAATGACATTACAATACTGTACTTCTCTGATCAATAATCAATGATCCAAGGGTACTTAAAGGAAAATGCAATATGAGAAGAAAAAAAAATTCCTACATTATGTTGACGCGTGGTTGACCCAAATTGCGCTATCGACTAAAGCATCAGATAGGCAAGGCCCGAAACTTCCTTTCGTTGTGGTGAGCAATTTACTCGTACTCAAGTTTCACATCGACCCAAAAAAAAAAAAAAGTTTCACATCCAATAAGTATGCTTTTACTATATTAGTCGCCATTTGCTTCTTCAACAAAAGATGGAGCTCTATGACATCGAAGCTAAATCTCTAGTTAAATTCGTATCTTTGGGCCCTATAGTGATTACAATCCATCCATTAGGGGTGTCAACGGGTCGGGTCGGGTCGGGTCTTCACTATACCCGACCCGACCCGAAACACTGTGCATGCTCTCTCGACCCGACCCGAAACAAGACCAAACGGAATATGACCCGATCAATCGGGTCGGGTATTTCGGATCGGGTACATTGTTTAAAGTCTCCCTTTTTCTTCACTTCATCAACTTCATCAACTGCAAATAAAAATCAAAATATTGTGTAATATCCCATTGATAGCATTTCGAGGTCATTAAAATACTAACACAAGTATCAATTTGCAGCACAAATTTTGCCAAATGTCGGATGGCTTTGTTCAACTCGCCAACACAAACCCACTAATACAAAATACGAATTGATTGAAAATACAAAGTGATTTAAAATGAAAATACAACTCGCCAGCACAAATTTAGCTTCACCTGTCTGACCCTATACTGGCACCAGACAACTCTCCTGTGGATGAACAGTATATCCAAAGTTTCGATTCTTTTTAGATTTCCGATTGAATCAGGTAGACCAACTATCTGTAACAGTTGCCATCCCAGCTCCACAAGCAATTCAAATTTTCCCAACTGTCTACGGAAGCACCTTTTCTTTTGTTGCAGAGCACCCTTCTGATAAAGCACCTAAGCATTACCATAGTAAACCAATTACATTACTAAATGAAAAGAAATGCGGTTGAGGAGAATTTCATTACACTGATAGCAAATCCATTCACCTTTTCTCTGACAACCGACCAAAAGAATCCTCAGGAGTTATCGTCTAACAATTTCCTTGCTCTAAAGATCTCTGCAAAAACCATTTGAAGTACTTCTTCGTAGCTGCAGCAATGCACAATTGAAGGACAGTTCATATTAGTTGGAAAGCCAAACATTTACAAGTCTACCAAAATGACGATCTAAGTGTTGATTTGAGTAATCAAACCACTGTAACATGAAGATCTTTAAATCAGAAAACAAAAAAATGTGCGGCTGTACCAGTATGAAATTCTGTTATGTTCTAGCACAGAGTTCCACCGGATATTACAAACTAGAAGGACCTACTTCTTATTCTATAGGACTGAATTTGCTTCAATGGACAACCATCTGTACACAAAAGGGTTGCATTGCAGTAACTTTCAAATTGGCTGATCTAGCAGCACTTAGGTTTCTGTTAGTATGTGCAACGGAGGAAGATGAAGCAGGATAGCATGAGGCAATGGATAAGCTGATCCTGGTACTATCACTGCCAACCACACCTCATTTCCTTTTGTAGGTTTTCGAGCACAACTTCTAATGTAATGACACAAGGCTATAAGTTTTAAAATTTGGACACACAGTTTCTTCCAAACAAATGAAATTTTGCGACGTGCACTTTTGAAGATTCTTTTCATTATATAGATTAAGTAGTTAAAAAACTGAAAAAAAAGAAAAAAAAGAAAGCAAATGGCTTACCTCTACTTCTCAAGTACTTCTTTAATCATCAAGAGATACCAAGTTCGGTTCCATGGTCGAATTCGACGAATCTGCATTAAATTCATAATCCAAATGAAAACTTAAGTATCCATTAGGCAAAAAACCAGCAAAGCACGTGACTTACAACAGTTAAAAGAATATAAAATCTCACTCCATAGACAGAGAGATGAGCTCCCACTCAACGCCGAGCGATGGATAAACGGAATCATCGAATCACAACAACAGCCACACCATCACACAGGCCATTACCACCCACGATGCATATCAAATGTATGTATGTATGTCGGAGTATAAATATTAAAACAATAATGCTTTCTCACCTGACTCGAAATTTTCAAGTTCTTCTAAGCCCTCCTCAATCGAAAATGAAAGTGGCGTGGCTCGTAGCCAGTCTTGACCACATACAAGAGCCTCCACCATGTTTGGGCTCAAGTAGGAAGAACCTGACGAGCATACTCCCAATCATCACTAGTAGGTATCCCTTTTCCCTTGGATAGTTCTTCAACAAATTTCTTATCTCGAATTTCCAATGAGAAAAATGCTTTTTCAAACTTTAAAGCCGATTCCAACATCATATATGTTGAGTTCCAACGAGTCTCCACATCCAAACATACAAGACTCTTGGACTCAATATTTTCACGTTCAATACAAGTCTTAAACCGACCTGACCTTGCAGGAGAAGACCTCACGTAACGTACAGCCGAACGTATTCTAACAACGGAATCATCTATATCTTTCAACCCTTCTCTCACGATCAAACTCAATATATGTGCACAACACCTCATATGGAGTAGCTCACCCCTCAATACCAAAGAGTTCTTAAATCTCCTTTTCAAATATTGAATTCCTAGATCATTTGAGCTTGTATTATCTACAGTAATAGCAAAAATGCTTTGAATTCCCCAACCAATCAAGCATTCTTCAATTGCCTTTCCTATTATCTCACCGGAATGACCGGGGATTTGACAAAAATTTAAGATCTTTTTCTGCAATTTCCAATCAGCATCAACAAAATGTGCAGTGAGACACATGTAACTCATGTTTTGACAAGAGGTCCATGTGTCGGTCGTCAAACAAACTCTAGGACATATGTCGGCAAAGTATTTGATCAATTTACTTCTTTTCTCCACATATAAATCATAACAATCACGCCTCAATGTGTTACGCGAGGGGATTGAGAACTTAGGCTGGATTCTGTTCACAAACCGCCGAAAACCCTCGTGTTCTACGAGCTTAAAAGGCAATTCAGCAAGAATAAACATCGTTGCAAGTTCTTTTCTACTTGCATCTTGGTCAAATTTCCATGGACCAGATGAACTACCAACCCCAGCATGTTGACCTGAGGCATTTTTTTTCCTATTCTCGATGCCCGCGTATGGGTATTCCTTACATCTATCCAAATGATGATGCATTGAACTAGTCCCTTGAAGACTAGAACAACCAATTAGGGCCCCGCAGTATGAACATTCAGCCTTTTCTAGGCTCTTGTCTTCGCATGGAATCCTTTTAAAGTGATCCCACATAACGGATTTCCTCTTTCTACTTGTGATTTTAGGATCCGTAGACGAAGACATCTAGCAATCTATCTATAGCACGTAAATTCAAGACTTACAAGTAAAAGATGACAGCTCAGCAAGGAGGAGCTTGTGAAGCTAGTTACCTACACAATTCACAAGGAAAATGTGTCAAATAAAATCGTCGTCGCCGTCATAGTACTGCATTCTTGGCACTGATTGACTTGGACAATATTTATATCGAAGTGATACTGCGTCAATGTAGCAAAGAAGCTGGTTATAAGACTTATTTATATCACTTCCCAAGCATGTGATAACTTAAGTCAAGTGCATACCTTAACAGAAACCCGTTAAACAATGAAAATTTGCAGCAAAGGATAATCATTGAAACCGTCAACAAGCAAGAAGAAACTCAACTAAAGTTCTTACCTTGCCTTCTTTCTTCAATTTAGCAAATGTCTCAGAGATGCCAATTGTCGGTTGACGCCAACACTCAACAGCAAAAGAAGAACTGTGTTTCAGTAGTTGAATTAAACTAGATGATTTAAGAACTGTTGCCTTGGCAGCATTCTGGATATTGGCTAAAGGGTTCTTATGCCTCCACTTCCATCCTATTCATGAATTAACAAAAGAAAAAGTAAGTAAAACACTTAATATCAAATGACAGGAGTTTTCCAAACAAAATGACTAATAGAAGCAACATGTTGCCATCTCTAAAAGATAACATCACAGATATAGTCCCTGCATATCTCAGTACAGAGAACTCTGTAGAATCCAGCTAATACTCCTGACTTGCTAAAAGGAAACTTGAGCAATGAGTAGCTTTAACTGATAGTACGATAGGGTGGGTTTGACGATCGTAACATATCCAGCATCCACTTGCCAATCAAGCTGTTTCATGATCGATTCTTTGCATTCGGCAAAGGGAATTAACGCGAGAATGCCTTCCTCACCAAAATGGGGGAAAAAAAGAAGGAAAGAAAAGAAAAGAGAATCGATGCTGAAAACGTCTCAATTCATTCGACGACCCGATTTTTCATTGTTTGCATTTTGGACCGGATAAGTTACAATATCTCAAGGAATCAAAAACTTACTCAAGACATTAATCCGATACCACACAAAGGTTATCTAACCATGATAAACTAAAATTAGAATGACAAAAAATCCTCCCAAAATTTTCATGCATTGTACATTACTGAGGAATTAACACATTGAAGCAAATATAAGAAAGAAAAATCCAATTTGGCAACTAATTCATCGCATCGAAGCAACTTTGAGCTCCAAGAAAACACACATCAGTGTCTTGGAAGTTCCTGATCTAATAATTCACACAGTCTTAACATTGAAAAAGACCTTAATGGAATCATCATTTCGTTTTTTGTAATTATAGATATATGGTCAGGGCAACTCCTAAAAACACCAAGAATATCTCAGCCCTGAGTCATCGAAAAACAACACTCAAAATGTATGGAATTGGACTCTATCGGACAAGATGCCATCTAACTTAAGCAAACCCTTCCCACAGAACCAACAAAGTTGTATGTTTTTGACAAAAATCAACAAGATTCCAAAAGCAAGAGAGAAAATGTCTGGTACATTACCGTCGAAGGGTTTCCTGATCTCTGCAAAGCAAGACTTGCGGCAAGACAGAGAGAGAGAGAGCTGAAGCCTGAAGCTGTGGAGTCCTCTGAAGCAGTGTTTGAGCGAACCAACCTCAAATCTGGAAAACAAAGCGACCCTTTCTATTCAAATGAGCATTTCGATCCTCCTCGCTGATAAATTGATAGTCAAGGGAACCACAACTCTACTGAGAGAGAGAAAATGTGTTTGGGCAATAATCGAAATAACACAGAATCATATCTATGGCGTACCTCTTTGATCAGCGTCTAGGTTTGGCAAGAGAGGATAACCCTCAGCCAGAGGGAGATCGCGAGTCAAACTTTGCCCCAATTTGCTCCGATTGACAAAGAAAGGCGAGCGAGCGGCTGTGCCGGGCAAGCGAGAGGATGAAGCAGCGTCGATGAGAAGAAGAAGATGCACTGCGTTAGTTGATGAGAAGAAGAAGAAGCATCGACGAAGAAGAAGCGCTGCGTCCTGCGTGGCTGCGTGCGTTAACCTTAGGTTTTCCGTGGTTGCCTATGTTTGGGCTCAATGGGTTGGGCCTCCCTCACTTAGTGTTTTTGTCTTCGAGCCTGTTTAGGTGTTTTCCTGTTTGTACTCGGGTATTACCCGACCATAAACAACTTCGTAACAATACCCGGCTAATTTTATTGTTACCCGAACACGGTGAGACCCGAACAAGAATTGCATGCAAATTACGGGTCGGGTCGGGTCGGGTCATGTTTCGGGTCGGGTTTGTTGTTCGGTTTGGACACCCCTACCATCCATCGACTATTGTACAGAATCCTCATATATCAGAACTAGTGGAGTGTTAATATGTCTAAGTTGGCCCCATAACTTTTTGGCTTAAGATCTTGGGTGAATGTTGGTCCAAATAAATATGTCGATGGGTTCAGACTTGAGCTCTTCCTTGGCAATTACTCCGGCCGAACGTATCATACTTTTGCTGCACACTCCTAACAAATGGTATCAGAGTCAATATTAGATTGATGGGACCGCAATCTATTCTGTTCTTTTTTTAATATCTCAAAGAAGAAATCTAGTGATCAACGCGATTTCTGTGATTTGTGAGCAATGGGCAATATGGTGGAGAAAAGATGGCAAATTTCATGGTTTGGTCCAGAGAAAAAGATCAAGGATGAAATTGGGAGTGGATAGACAAGCTGCGATATCTTGATGCAAAAGAATATATGGATTAAGGGGGAATATACCTAATATTGAGCTCACACGTAAAGGAAAAATTGTAATACACTCGTGAATTGTGTTAAAGAAACCTCACATTAGAGAATTTGTGTGGTGTTAAGCAGTTAATATATCTAAATTGGCTCATAACTCACTGGCTTAAACTTCTGAGCGAAGGTGAGTCAAATTGGTGTTGACACCTGATTTTTTACCATTTATTATTGTGATTTTTATTTTTTAAAATTAATTAAAAATATCAAAAAAGGTCATAAAATCACAAAATCAACTTTGGAAGCCTTGGTTTAGCCTTAGGAACCAATTTTGAACAAAAAATATTTTTCGGTATTTTTAATATTTTTCGAGTTTATTTAATTATAAAATACCCAAAAAATCAGAAAAAATACCATTCGTGGTCAGAAAAATACCCAAAAAAAATTCGATAATTTTGTTTTAATTTCCTCTTCAAGTGCGTCACTTTAAATCTTGAAAATTCGGCTCGGGTCACTATGTTCCTTCACAAACATAAACCCGAACCGGGCATAAAAAAATCGTTTGAGTCTTTTAGTTTGAAGGTTTTTCATCTTTGAGCCTTGACGTACCATTCTAGCGTCCCTTTTAGTTGTTGCTAATGCTTGACCTAATTAAAAAGAAAACGTCGAACGGTTCATTCACCGAAGAGCGGCGGTCAAATCCAAACAAGGGAAGCTGGATCCCTAAGGCCAAATGGGATATAATATCGCCAAAAGGAAGGGAGCGGCGCATTGTTTTCAAAAGAGAGGACATTGGAAGGGACAAAGGAGAGTGGGATTATAAAAAAGGGGGAAGGGAAAGCTAGAGTGGTTGGGAAGATTCGAATTTTCATCCGCACGAGGGATAAAGCATGAGGTTTTGGGGGGAGCTTAAAAAAAAACAAGGCTGCTACTACCATCACCATCTAGTTGTTGTTCCGTCGCTCAACCATCGTCTAGACTTTACGTCCGACGTATTCCCGTCTCTTCCTCTGCTCGTTCATTTGACTGTGTCTTCAGCTCCTCGGCCCCCGTCCCTCTGTCGAGCGCCTGCCTGCTCTTCATCATAGACGAGATGCGGAAGAAGTCAGCGGGGACGAGCTAGAAGGCATCTTCGGAGTCGCTGCCCAGCATCTCGATGCCAAGGACCATAGCTCCTGTTCATGACCTGGAATGCCTTGGCACCCGCTCCCCGTGATCAGACACGACGCTCATCTATTCATGGACCCGGCGCCATCTGATGTTTTTCTAGCTCTTGTTTGGCTTTGACCTGTTCCTTCAGCCCATCCAAAGCCATCTGCAGCCATGACAAGTCTAGAGGATTGTGGTCCTGGGAAACCGAAGCCTCTGCTCAGCCTTGTCCAACGCCCTTCATCCCTTCCAGCCGCCGCTCGGCTGCTATTCTGAGACCTCCCCGATGTCCACCCGGTGGCCCATAGCTTCTTTTCCGCCTCAAACGCTGCTGATTGGTCCCTGACATGCCAACCTGATGCATCTGGTGGTCGTCTCGGCACCTCCATGCCGTAGATATCGAGATCGCTGTCCCGAGCTCCCGTACTCCATCCATTGTCACTCAAAGCTAGCTACCCTTCCCGGCGTCTCTTTTGCTACCTCGACGTCAGCTCGTCGCTGTTCTGCTGCTCAAAGCCGCCATTTCGTCCGTTGGGTGCCGCAAAGGAGAGAGAGGAGACCACGAGACCATGATTTCTTCCACCCATACTAACCGCCAGCATCGTTGATACAAATCGATATCATCACCACAACCTTGTATCACGACACACTATTCCGATGACCTTTCAGGCCTCTCCCGAGCTTTAGTCCAATCTGTTCTGTCCCTAAGTTCGTTGACTGGACGTCTCCTTCAAAGCTCCTACACCGCTGTGCCCGCCAGCTACGACAACCCAAGCCGTCGCCGTTTAGTCCAACCATCCCCACCATAGGGAGATGCGACCAGCAGCAGGTGTCGTGAGACGACGAAAACGGAAGCCGCCCTTGCATGCGTTTCACCGGTGACGAGTGATAGGAATGACCACGGTGACCGGCGTGCCGAAGCGGGAACGATCCAGTCATGGCGGCAGCTCGTATCCATGCCAACGTGAGTAAAGATGATGGCGCGACGTCGGATCCTTGCATGGTGGCCTCAATACCGGAGGACCGGACTCGGCGACGCTCCCGAGCCAGGTAAGCTTCAAGTCTCGTTCCTGCTTTGCATGGTCGAGTTAGAGACAGATTTTCGTTAGTATTAGTCGAATACATACGCTGAATACGAGGGAGCTTTGGTCTGCCGTTCTCTTGAGTTTTCACCGCTTTAAGTTTGAACTCAGCCTCTAGTCATCAGTGTCCCCCGACCCCCATCCCGCTTAGTTTTATTCGCGCGTTCGTGTCCTTTCAACGAACCCCGGCGATGTGGCGGCAGACGAACACGGCCACAAATGGTGGCGAACGGATCCTGGCGCCGCAACGACGAGGCACGAGAAGGCTGTATGAGAAGGCTGTCAGTCTTGTCGATACCTCGGCAAATGATGAGCAGACTCGGCATATCTCGTCGAGCTGAACCTGGCGGTGGCAGGATGAGCCGAACCAGCGATGATGCGGCATACGAGCTCAAACCCAACGCTGGTGACGAAAGGCCGTTGGAGCATGACCCGACGTTGGAGTGATCAGGCGATGGGTCAGTTGGGAGGCCGACGACGATCGGGAGTAAGGGACGCCGGCGACACAAGCCGAAGCAGACTTGAGCTTTCCTCTGAGAAGACGTCGCACGAAGAAGAAGACGATTGAACAGTATCATGTTGGGCTGTTCTACACCACGTTTTGGGCTAGGCGTGTGGAGGGGCTGAGTCTGGTCAGCTGGGCCCTATTCTATTTCTAATAAAAGCCGGGCCCGTATTAGGTTGGAAGAGGAGTTGCCGGGCTTTTTGTACTTTGAGCGTAGGTGGTTGGGCCAGGACATTTGAAGCCCAATTCGGATGAGGAAAGGAGGTTCAGGCCCGAGAACCTGACCCGGGCCCAGTTTTAATTAAATAATAAAAGATTCAAAATTCAATAAAAAATAGAAAATCATAAAAAATTCAAAAAAATTCGGAAAATCCAGGAAAATCCCTAAAAATGGGAAATGGCCACGATCAACTGGCCATGGAATATTTTGGGTAATTCGATATCCAAATCTCCCAAAAATTGACGATTTTGCCCTTCGGGCTAATCGCCTCCAAATCTTCCCATTTTACCTCCTGACCGAAATCACACCTTCCCTAAGCCCTTATGGCTATACTAGGAGACCATTTGATGTGAATTGATATGCATTGACGTGATTCATTTATGCAGTCGATTGCGCTTTCATTAAAATGGATTGTGATTGATAGGATTAGTCTTCCAATCTGCATGGAACCCTGAATCAAGCCTACCTCACCCAAAATTGCGTCTGCATGAACTCTTAGCTAGGAAAATCACTCGCGTTAGGTACCGCAAGGGCGTTGGTAATGACACCAGCGTAACCAAGTCCCCGAACCAAAAATCTCTGGTTCCGCAGAACTGACCGATCTCTCCCAATCGGTCAGTAAGGTTTCCGGTCTACCCTCCAAGAAAGACCGGGTGGCGACTCCAAATGCATGCACAATTTGCACATGTCACCACGACCACACTGAAGGTCGAAAGCGATCGACTCTTATCGTCGAATCCTTTGAAAAATACTCCCGCCGCGATTTGGTATGGGCCTGGGAGGGCCCGCGCCGATCCGAGACCCGCGATCGGTAATCCATTAGCCGCGTCCGCTTTTCGGACGGGTCGCGACTGGGGAAGTTTGTTCTAGAACCTATCGTTCTAGACCTCAAGTGGACTTAGGCCGTAATTAAAACGCTGAGTGATTTTTCTAACCCTGCAGGCGCTCTTGAAGGTGAGGTAAGTCCGCTTATGGTATGTGTTATTTGTTTTTGCAGATTGGAGAAATAAGGGGCGTAGTCTGTGATTAACATTGTCTTATGCAGGTTGGGCGTAGGAATGTATGTTGTGTGGATGACTTGAAGTGCTGATTGATAAACTGTTGTGCGTGACTTGCATTATGATGATCACGACACGTGGACACACACAACCGCGCCTAAAACCCCGGGCGCCGCCTTTATGAACACAATAGAAGAATTGAAAATGGAATCTCCGTGAGGAAAAACACGGGGTAATCCACTTTTCAATTCCGCTCACTTCGAACTATGGATCGAGTCCCAATGCAACGATAGCTGTGCAATGGAATCGGCTCTTTCTAGAACTCGAAGTGGGAACCTTAACCTTAGGTGCCAAACCCTCTGATTTTTAGAAGTTCACCATCACTTGTCTCATGCGCATGTCTTTGGGCGGTTGGTACACCTAAAACCGCACATAAGCCGACGAGTTTGGTTGGTAAGACTCTCTATCCCTCGAATCTATTACAGTTCACATAAATATAGGCATTTCATTCATTGCATTCTGGTGATTAGATTAAATGCCATTTCAAGGATAGATGTGTGTGTTTTTCCCAAACGTCCTTGATAGAAGACGAAGAGGATGATATCCCATGACAAGCACCGAGTGAGCAACAAAGGAGCCTACTATGGACATTATTGAGATATCGTCCAATGAAGATGACGAGTTGGGGCAAGTGATCCGGAAGTCACAGATCGAACTTGGGGCATCCTTAAACGTTAGGATCACATTCCTTTGTTTCATTTTCCATTACTAGTCCTCTTGTATAGGGTTTATTTTTATCGAGGCTTTCTCTATCTCACTCCTTAGAGTGATTGTATTAGGGATCTATTGGTGTATACATTTAGATGGAACTTGGTTGTATTTCTTTTGACAGGACATGGGAATGTGATAGTGGCATTTTCTCTAATCATCCGAATACTCCCAAGTCAAGTTTATAATTCCTTTAGAGGAAATCAAAATTGGAAATCTTGCATGACCTTTTTGGTCGTATAGGGTAATCCAACCCCAATTTCGCTAGAAGGAATTATACACTTGAATTGGTTCATGCATGATTGTGCGCCGCTGGTAATCCACGATAATTGACCGAGAATATCGGCGTTGTTTTGAATTTAATGACGAGATAGATGTCCAAATTACTCTCGTTCTTAACGGCCTTGATTTGGATGTCGTATCTTCAATTAAATTTAAAACACGTTATTATGCCTCGTACTTTTGAGTAATTCGCTCCTCTCGAAATTGATCAAAAGCAATTATTGTGAATTACATTCCTTTCAATAGTATGCTTTCTTTCGAAGAATATTGATAAAAAACTTTTCGCGCAAGATTAAAACCCTTGTAAAAGTTCTTGTCCTTATTAATCATGGGTAAGCATAAGATTGAAAGGGGTTTTTGCTTTCTTTTTCAAATTATTCCTTCTGATTCTGTCTTTTCATTTGCAGGTAAAAAATAGGTAACAGAGAGAAATCTTTTCCTGGATAAGTCTGAGGCTATTCTTTCATCTGATCATGAGCGAGTTATAAAATCCATATTTGCTCGACTTATTGATATTACGGTTCGGCTCACCTAAGTTGAAGATGTTCGAACGCTCGAAGAAAGGAACCATGCAGAAGTTAAAACACACACGAGAACTTTCATTTATTTTGCTCAGCGGAGGGTTTTCAGAAGCAGGTCATACAATTCGGGGTGGAAAAGTAAAGCCAAAGTGAGCCCTAATTAACGACACAAAGGAGCCCAACTGACCCTCCATGTTGTTAATGCTCTGCCCGTACTCACGACTTCGCATGTCCTGGTCCGCGAGCTTGAGGAAAAGGTTTCTGCATTCTCCCTTAACCTCAGTGACCTCGACCTCGTGTTCTTCAGTGATTATTTCCAAGTCCCAAACTAATCCATTCCCGTGAGCTATGTCTGCGGTTATTTTGTCGAGCCGTTCTTCCTGCCAGTCGCTTTGCAGCCTCAATAGGACATTGTGGCGGTCGTGCTCGCCAGCGGTCAGGGATAGGGCCAATTGATCCACCAGTTTTCTCCTCTCGCGAAGCAACGTCGCGACCCTCTCATTGGCAAACTCGACGGCCTTTTTGTGACTATCGGCCAGATAGTTGGTCAGCACCAAATGATCAGACCGATCCTGGTAACGAGCCCGCAAGACGCGAGCCACGAGAACCTCCCGATCAGCAACACGGTAGGCCTCTAAGGAGTGTGCAAAGAGGGTCGGGAAAGTTCTATATTCCCTCCCCAGCGTAGTACCTTCGAGGGAAGTGGTATCTAAGTCCTCGAGCAGGACACAGATTTCATCCGCGGTTGCAGAATGATCGGTTATGTGCGCGTAACCGCGACCCAATAGGTTATAAAGCTTTTCCCACTGGGCCAAGACATCAGTCGAAAAAGTGCGCACGGGAGAAGAGGCCATTTGCGTTGGGTTGGCTTGAGAATAAGACGAGGCTAATAGAGAGATTAGAAGGAAAAAGCTGATTATGCGAGAACGCTAATCTGCCATACGTTAATCCCTCATTTTATAGCAACTCAAGGATGATGAAGGGTCTCAGTAATAATGCTGGTGGAGCCTAGTTAGGGGGTAAAGCAGGAGGTCCCCTCACGAGAACCATTGAATTCGTTTAGGTCCGCGATTTCCGGCTCATCAATTAAAAGATGTAAAAGATTTGTCGGGATCACCATTATTAGAGTTAGGTGGGAGGAAAACGCAACTATCGAAGAGAGCCCTAACAGGGTTTGGCAGTCCCATCACGTTGAAAAGCTAAGCGAGAAATTCAAGGTCTTGAGGGGGAACGTTTGCCTAATGATGCTTGAAGAGCGTCTCCTGAACATGCAAAGTCACTTGAAGAAAACTTTATAGGGAGTGAGCATACAGGAGAGAGTGGAGAACTCTGAGTGGGCAAGAACCAATCAAACATTTCTCAATCCAACATATTTAAGAGGTTACTGTCAGCTGCTAGAGGCGACTGACTCAAAAATCTCAGAAATTGAACCACAGAGGGATCTCGAAGATTCCAGGGTCAAGTCTAACGCCAAAACCATGGAGCCCAACACTTCTGGCAACGGAAATCAAGATCACGGCGACGACGACAACGACATCCACAATGCTCAACTCGGGAAAAGAAGACGTCCTCACCAATACTCTCAGGAGGAAACCCAAATGCTGGAAACCCTTTTCAGTAAAAGCCATTACATGAAAAAGAAGTGGAGAATTGAATTGAGCCGGGAGTTGGGGATTAATCAGTGGAGGATCCAGTTTTGGTTTCAAAATAGGAGATCCAAATCGAGGGCTCAACGCAAACGTCAGGTGGTCGAGATTTTAAAGGAAGAAAATCAAAAGCTGCGAACAGAAAACATGAGGTATGAAAAATCTCTCAATATCACCGTTTGCCCTCATTGCGATAACCTCGTCGCCCTCGGTAAGATATTCCCCGATAAGCCTCACGTGATGATTGAAGACGTTCATTTACCACCCTACTCCCTCGGGGCATCTCCTGCTCAACCAGATTTTGCCGTAGTCACGCATGAGCAGGATGATCCTACGAAGATGATACAAATGCCTCCTGGGGGATGGGATTTGCATCGCTTTGATTGGAGTTACAGTTTCAAGGAGCTGGATGTTACCGCCGACCAGCTCAAAGCATATCAGCCTCATGCACAACAATTTTCGATAGGGTCGGGTCCTGCTGGAGATGAGTTAATCAGTCGTCAAGCCATCGATGCAATTTTGGGCCACGATAAGAGGAGGTTCGCTTGGCCCCCTGAACTGCATTCCAGATTCCTAGATGTGGTTCACCAAATGGGGATCGACTCAGCAACTCCGACGCGCATATTTAAGGCCATGAATGTACCGGGGCTTAGTAAGGAACTGGTCAGGAATCACCTTGCTGCCTACAGAAAGCTATTAAGACAACGTCGAGCGGAGCTAAACCGGGAGGAATCCGTCTCGAGCTCAAAAGCTAGGGGCGACCGCCATTGTAATGCTCAGGCATCAAGAGATACCCGGCCAAATCTAAGCATCAATCAAGCTAGCAACCCGACCACCGGCAAACTGAAAGCTGATCAGAATGTCCTCCCGGGCCATTTCAACACTTCTCAAGAGCGCGTGTCACAAGTACAGCGAGTGCGCACTCCTCCATTCGAGCAGCAGTCGGCTGGTGCTCTGCCTGCCGCTGGTCAACCCACGACAAACGATTTCTTTGATGAGGGGCTCGATGCCTTGTTCAATCAGTGGGAAGCTGGCATGCTTGGACAGCCATGATCTAGCACTTGACTCGGGGCACGATGGGTCGGTCACCACGAACACCCATAGAAAGAAGAACATGTTCACGAGTAGATCACTCATTTTATCCATTGTAAAGTTCCTACGGGAACATTTTTCTTTAATGACTATAGTTAATTCTATATTAAAACCAACGCTATCGACGAACATCGTCATGTTCAGTTGTGATGATCCCTTGTTAGATTAAGTCTGAAACCAGAGACGGTCTTTAAAATTTTGAGTGGCCACGAACTCATTCCTCACCAAGCGCCCGGGATGCTGAAATGAAGAGTAACAGCATGCACAGGGAAAATGCCACTTTCGTTTGAACGATGAAAAGGGGTTGAGAGAAGATCATAGCGTTAATTCCCATGGAGCTAAATGAATTAAACGGAGTCATTAATTGCGGGCCCACCGCTGCTCCCCACGTTCTCGGGCCTAGCAAATCATAAAAGGCGCCGAAAGATTGTAGACCCGCCACTTTGAAGACTGAACTAGGGGACGAGCGCAATACTCGATGAAACTGAATCAATGCAAAAGAGTTTGTGATCCTATCACGAGGAAAAAGAAAGGGGAATACAGACGATGAGTAATTACAGGGTCTCGGGAGGAGCGCTTGCTTGCTGGTCTTCATATGCAGCCTGAAGGATGGTTCTAGGACACGC
Source organism: Rhodomyrtus psidioides (assembly GCA_021437785.1). NCBI lineage: Eukaryota > Viridiplantae > Streptophyta > Magnoliopsida > Myrtales > Myrtaceae > Rhodomyrtus > Rhodomyrtus psidioides. The sequence goes on along the minus strand of JAILYB010000027.1, from coordinate 4,086,104 downwards.
ACAATCACTTGAGAAAATTTCTAGAGTGAGCAAACACGTAAGAGCGAATAGAGAAAGCTGAGTGAACTAGATCAGCCCGAGATACTTCGATCCATCATGTTTAAAAGCTATTCCCATCTGCTAGAAACGCCCGACCTGGACATTTCTGAGCACGAACTACTGGGAGACTTTGAGGATCCTGGAGCTGAATCCTGCCCGAAGGCCGTGGAGACTGACTCCTCCAGCGATGAAATTCTAGGTTTCAGCTACGAAGAAGGAATATACAATGATGACCGGAGTCGGAAAAGGAAGCAACTACAACGCCACACTCCAGGCCAAATCCGAGAGCTCGAAGCTTTCTTCAATGAATGCCCCACTCCAAGCAGACAACAGAAAATGGAGTTGAGCCGAAAAATAGGATTGGAGCTTTCGAAGGTCAAGTTTTGGTTCGCCAACAAACGAACCCGGGTGAAACAACAATACGCAGACCATGAGTTACTGGTCCTGAAGGAGGAGAATGAGAAGCTTCAAGCTGAAAGCGCGAGATATAAGGAAGCTCTGACCAAGGCCACCTGCCTTAATTGTGGTAATCCTGTTGTCCTCGGCGAGGTGTTCCTCGATGAACCGTCCCTGTTGACGAATAACGCTCAGCTGTTACCGTATTCTCCACAGCATTTTCCGACACAGCCAGATATCGCCGGAGATCTGCATGAACAAGTCAACACCATAGGATCAACACCAACATCCTCTGAGAAATGGGATATGAATCATCACGGGGGGAGTTCTCTCAATGACGAACTCGCTGTCGCAGCCAGCCAATCCAAAGTCGGTGAGTCCCTCCCTGGACAACTTTTGAAACGACTAGATCCCGTAGAGAATAGCTACCGAAGTATTGACGATATTTTGGGTGATAAGAGAACAAGGTTTTACTGGACCTATGAACTTCACACCAAATTTGTTGATGCAATTCGAGAGCTGGGAGTTGATTCGGCTAGCCCACTACGCATACTCGAGATTATGAATGTGCCGGGGCTCTCTAGAATTAACGTCGAGTCTCACCTCAAGTACTATAGGAGATTGCTAAGGGATGGGAGGATAGCGTTAAACCATCATAAAGCCAATTGGAGCTCAAGTGCTGGGCAGAGCTACAACCATGATGATTGGAGAGCCAAGAGCACCCAACCGTGTCTCAGCAATGACGGGACTAGCAGTCGTGTCAGCGACTCCTCTAACCCAAATCAGAATGCTCCGCTGAGCTATCTCAATACTCCTCAAGAGTATATGCCACAGTTCCAGCACATAGAGATTCCTCAGTTTGAGCGCGAATCAGTCATTAATGCTGTCCCTGAAGCGGATCTGGCATTGGTAGAGAGTGCACATATAAACCTGCCGGTCATCGGAGGAAGTCCCAATTCGAGGGATCAAATTGCTCACGGCGAGAACAAAGAGAGGAATCCCTCACATGCAGTCGACGACACCCAATCTGGGCACCAAGGGCTAGAAAGAATAGGTGATTTCCTTGATGAGGAGTTGGACACTTGGATCAATACTCTTCAGGGATGTATGTCTCAACCCCAACAGGGCAATGATGAAAGTTCCAGCTCAAAGACTCCAGTCCCTCACAACGAAGGCAATGAAAGAAATCTGCCCCCAACAATCGTTGATACCCAACTTGAACATCAATGGCTCGAAGACCCGAGCAATTTCCTTGGCGATGAGTTCAATCTTTGGCTCGATCAGTTTGAAGCCGGAGGACCATCGCAGTGGTGACGCAAGGCCGGTGATCAAACGTCTGATGCAAGGCATGGCTACTCGATGAAAAATGCTTAGAGGAAAGGGGTTGAATACTCCTGTTGAATACGTTGTTGATCGCACTGTAAGGTTCCCACGGGAACATCTTTCATTGATATCTAGAACTAATTGCGCGTGAGTGTCAACATCACCCTTTGAGCATCTTCAAGCCGAGGGCCGTGGATTAATCACTTAATCCGTGGAGCAAGTTCCATGAACAACGACTATCACCCGCGGAGCATAATGGGATCCACCACTTCAATACGAGATACGTTTGGCCGCGAAGCCCCCTATTTGGTAAAACGATGTATCGTTCCTAAACGATCTTCAATCGAATACCGAAGTAATGTCTCATTTCTTTCCCTTCTCAGGTGATAAACGTGGATAAATCACTCAATGAGCCATCTGTTCAAATAACAGAACAGACGTTGCCCAACCGGGGGCAGCTGAACCATTGATGTTGCAAATATTCCAAGCATGGATAGGCGGATTTGATAGACGTTGTTCATATCAATACGCAACGTCAGAACGGGATGAGAACCAAGAGTAAAGTTGTATCGTCCCAACTTGTCTCGAATTTGGGAATATGAATTGACACTTATTGTTTATCCTTGACAGGGGAGTCGCCTTGCAGAGGAACAAGTTTTTACATCCCATGTACTACTCGTCAGAGTACATGACCAAGGGTAGGATGTATCGTTTCGATTTTTGAAAAATTCGTGAACCTACAATGATATGCTTTCTTTACATTTGCAGGGGTCTGCAGCCGCGACAGGTAGGTAAGTATCCCTTTCCCAGTTAGCTGGAGATAAAGAATGTTAAAATCCTTTCAGCCGTCATGAAAATTATCCAATGCATCGATGTTCATGATTTAAATCGGGAGGTCGCCCAAAGCATGAATAAAACATGCACGATACATCACAAAATCCCATCGATGGATAAATTTTGGGAAAGAAAGAAATAAATTTTTCCAAATATGATTATTTGTCAAATCATTCAAAAGGAAGTTTACTCAAAAGAGAGGCGAGCCCAATCCAAACACATCCTACATACACTTGAGAGACGAGGGAAGTGAATCGGATAGCAAAATCTGTACCTACGGAGGTAGGGACCATTCGCAGCGATTACATGGATTGGGACGACGGAGGCGTTCGTTTCATATTCCCAAATACTACAGGTGACCATTGATAACCCATTTGAACGGAGGTTTTTCATTATCAGCCCTGTCGAGAACCACCCCACATCGGGGCAAAATGGAGGTGAGTCCAGCAATATCAGGAGAAAATGGTTAGAAATTTTCTTACTCGGACTAACATCAATCTTTGTGTGTTGTTTATATGGTAATCCAAGTGCCATAGGATGACGAGAAGCATTCATTTCTCTATCCCACACACCATATCCTTTGCACAGCCGAGTTGAGCCTACAAATCCGTTTCATGAACCCGTTGGTGATCATTGCACATTTCAAGATAGATGCAGCATCACTTCAGAAACAGAAGAGTTCAAGACTCAGGGATTACGAAGAGAAGTCCCGGACTGATATTTAAAACATGTTTAGACTATATGTCTAACATGGTCCCATGAAGGTGAGAAAAAGTGGGATTTCAAAAATGAATAAAAAATCCCAGCATCGGAAAAGAAAAAGCAAAGTGCCTGGTAAAAGCAAGGCCGATGCTCACATAAACTGTTTGAGTGATCCCCAATGAAACCTAGTTGGGAAAAGAAAATTTCTAAAGGAGTCAGATCAAAAAGACCGCTCCTCCAAATGATGTCAAGCGTGGAGCAAAAACACAGAAAGAGTTGTCAACCTCTTAATACCACAAGAGACGCTCTCTAAAGAGTTTGTGCACACCTCAAAAGCGGTTGCACGCCTCAAAGATTGAAGACGCAGAATGGAAAAGACAGGTGGCAAGTTTGCAATGATCACCAAGGTCAATCCCCTCATAAATTCTGGGCCAAAAACAAGCCTTTTTTGGTCCCCAATCCTACCAATGTTACAACCCTGAAACAGTCTTCTCTGACTAAGACACTTGGGTTAACATATAGCTTAGCTCGAAGAGGTACGAGCAAGACTATTTCTTTCTCGTTTTGCAGGGCTCTTGACTTGTAAACCCGGAGCAGATGGTGAAGAGTTTCATTCAATGGCCTCGACTCCAAAGAGGGTCCCCCTTGAAAACTAATATCTAAGCCCAACATTACGGTCCCGTGGAAGACCTCCCGACCGATCAAAATGTACGCGCTGCGAATGAGCCTAAAACCTAGGCACAGGTTAGTAGGGAATTGAGTGCATCCCCTATAAAAACCACTATCTCAAAACAGGTGAGAAGACCTCATCGTCGAGAAATATTCCAATAGATGTTTTGAACAAACTCTTTTTGGAAATTTTCAAATTGTTTGATCCAGATTTGCCGCACAAGGAATTTGTGATCACATCTGTGTGTTGCAAGAATGCTTTGGATAACCTCCAACATCAAAATAAACATTTCACAGTTAAAACTTAAGTCATACGGTTTTTGTCAAATGGATAGCCGTGGTCTTCCCAAAGATTACTAACGTTTTCTTGGTGAAGAAAAATCTTTCAGGCTCAAACTTCTGCAGGATAACTGGAGAACCCAGCTCCCAGAATGTCGCCTCAACAGACTCAAGTGAAGTTTTGTCAAAATAAAATCTTTCACTGCTTCAAAAACTGAATTCCCGACAAACTTCGGGATCTCTAAAAAAGAGAGGGGAAGAAAAACCCTTTTAAATCAAACAGTCTCATCGGACGTGGAGAACCCTCGTCATGAGACCCCTTTTCAAAAACCAGGCAGTCTCATCGGACGTGGAGAACCCTCGTCATGAGACCCCTTTTCAAAGCAAATCAAAGGTAGAAACCGCCTAAAGGGTCAAAACAAAGGTAGAAACCGCCTAAAGGGTCAAACAAAGGTAGAAACCGCCTAAAGGGTCAAAACAAAGGTAGAAACCGCCTGAAGGGTCAAATCAAGGTAGATACCGCCTGAAGGGTCAACTCAATGGTAGAAACCGCCATAAGGGTCAACTCATTGGTAAATACCACCATAAGGATCAACACAAAGGTCGGATCCACCATACGGATCAAAATCCTTGGCAAATCCCAAAGTGTGGGGTGCGCCTTCCTTAGGTTCATACCAGTTAGGAATCCCATAATGGTATGATCTACCATACAGGTTAGAGCTTAATCTCCCTAGGATTTTCTGTGACGAGTCCTAGGTATCTTCTTGGAAGTTGTCGCAATCGGCAGCATCCGACCGGTAAGCTTCAGATAAGCCTCTCTCACTCCGGCCCAGGTTCAAATTGTTAGAGTAAACCAGGGATTAATTTGAACTTTTATCAAAAGGCTTAAAGATCCGATGTCATAGCATTTCTTCTCTCATTTCCCCAGTTGAGTCGGTTAGGAATCAGGTGCCACCTTATCTTTGAGAGAAACCTCTAACGAGATTCCTCTCAAAGAGGGGCAGCTGTTGACACCTGATTTTTTACCATTTATTATTGTGATTTTTATTCTTTAAAATTAATTAAAAATATCAAAAAAGGTCATAAAATCACAAAATCAACTTTGGAAGCCTTGGTTTAGCCTTAGGAACCAATTTTGAACAAAAAATATTTTTCGGTATTTTTAATATTTTTCGAGTTTATTTAATTATAAAATACCCCAAAAATCAGAAAAAATACCATTCGTGGTCAGAAAAATACCCAAAAAAAATTTGATAATTTTGTTTTAATTTCCTCTTCAAGTGCGTCACTTTAAATCTTGAAAATTCGGCTCGGGTCACTATGTTCCTTCACAAACATAAACCCGAACCGGGCATAAAAAAATCGTTTGAGTCTTTTAGTTTGAAGGTTTTTCATCTTTGAGCCTTGACGTACCATTCTAGCGTCCCTTTTAGTTGTTGCTAATGCTTGACCTAATTAAAAAGAAAACGTCGAACGGTTCATTCACCGAAGAGCGGCGGTCAAATCCAAACAAGGGAAGCTGGATCCCTAAGGCCAAATGGGATATAATATCGCCAAAAGGAAGGGAGCGGCGCATTGTTTTCAAAAGAGAGGACATTGGAAGGGACAAAGGAGAGTGGGATTATAAAAAAGGGGGAAGGGAAAGCTAGAGTGGTTGGGAAGATTCGAATTTTCATCCGCACGAGGGATAAAGCATGAGGTTTTGGGGGGAGCTTAAAAAAAAACACGGCTGCTACTACCATCACCATCTAGTTGTCGTTCCGTCGCTCAACCATCGTCTAGACTTTACGTCCGACGTATTCCCGTATCTTCCTCTGCTCGTTCATTTGACTGTGTCTTCAGCTCCTCGGCCCCCGTCCCTCTGTCGAGCGCCTGCCTGCTCTTCATCATAGACGAGATGCGGAAGAAGTCAGCGGGGACGAGCTAGAAGGCATCTTCGGAGTCGCTGCCCATCATCTCGATGCCAAGGACCATAGCTCCTGTTCATGACCTGGAATGCCCTGGCACCCGCTCCCCGTGATCAGACACGACGCTCATCTATTCATGGACCCGGCGCCATCTGATGTTTTTCTAGCTCTTGTTTGGCTTTGACCTGTTCCTTCAGCCCATCCAAAGCCATCCGCAGCCATGACAAGTCTAGAGGATTGTGGTCCTGGGAAACCGAAGCCTCTGCTCAGCCTTGTCCAACGCCCTTCATCCCTTCCAGCCGCCGCTCGGCTGCTATTCTGAGACCTCCCCGATGTCCACCCGGTGGCCCATAGCTTCTTTTCCGCCTCAAACGCTGCTGATTGGTCCCTGACATGCCAACCTGATGCATCTGGTGGTCGTCTCGGCACCTCCATGCCGTAGATATCGAGATCGCTGTCCCGAGCTCCCGTACTCCATCCATTGTCACTCAAAGCTAGCTACCCTTCCCGGCGTCTCTTTTGCTACCTCGACGTCAGCTCGTCGCTGTTCTGCTGCTCGAAGCCGCCATTTCGTCCGTTGGGTGCCGCAAAGGAGAGAGAGGAGACCACGAGACCATGATTTCTTCCACCCATACTAACCGCCAGCATCGTTGATACAAATCGATATCATCACCACAACCTTGTATCACGACACACTATTCCGATGACCTTTCAGGCCTCTCCCGAGCTTTAGTCCAATCTGTTCTGTCCCTAAGTTCGTTGACTGGACGTCTCCTTCAAAGCTCCTACACCGCTGTGCCCGCCAGCTACGACAACCCAAGCCGTCGCCGTTTAGTCCAACCATCCCCACCATAGGGAGATGCGACCAGCAGCAGGTGTCGTGAGACGACGAAAACGGAAGCCGCCCTTGCATGCGTTTCACCGGTGACGAGTGATAGGAATGACCACGGTGACCGGCGTGCCGAAGCGGGAACGATCCAGTCATGGCGGCAGCTCGTATCCATGCCAACGTGAGTAAAGATGATGGCGCGACGTCGGATCCTTGCATGGTGGCCTCAATACCGGAGGACCGGACTCGGCGACGCTCCCGAGCCAGGTAAGCTTCAAGTCTCGTTCCTTCTTTGCATGGTCGAGTTAGAGACAGATTTTCGTTAGTATTAGTCGAATACATACGCTGAATACGAGGGAGCTTTGGTCTGCCGTTCTCTTGAGTTTTCACCGCTTTAAGTTTGAACTCAGCCTCTAGTCATCAGTGTCCCCCGACCCCCATCCCGCTTAGTTTTATTCACGCGTTCATGTCCTTTCAACGAACCCCGGCGATGTGGCGGCGGACGAACACGGCCACAAATGGTGGCGAACGGATCCTGGCGCCGCAACGACGAGGCAGGAGAAGGCTGTATGAGAAGGCTGTCAGTCTTGTCGATACCTCGGCAAATGATGAGCAGACTCGGCATATCTCGTCGAGCTGAACCTGGCGGTGGCAGGATGAGCCGAACCAGCGATGATGCGGCATACGAGCTCAAACCCAACGCTGGTGACGAAAGGCCGTTGGAGCATGACCCGACGTTGGAGTGATCAGGCGATGGGTCAGTTGGGAGGCCGACGACGATCGGGAGTAAGGGACGCCGGCGACACAAGCCGAAGCAGACTTGAGCTTTCCTCTGAGAAGACGTCGAACGAAGAAGAAGACGATTGAACAGTATCATGTTGGGCTGTTCTACACCACGTTTTGGGCTAGGCGTGTGGGGGGGCTGAGTCTGGTCAGCTGGGCCCTATTCTATTTCTAATAAAAGCCGGGCCCGTATTAGGTTGGAAGAGGAGTTGCCGGGCTTTTTGTACTTTGAGCGTAGGTGGTTGGGCCAGGACATTTGAAGCCCAATTCGGATGAGGAAAGGAGGTTCAGGCCCGAGAACCTGACCCGGGCCCAGTTTTAATTAAATAATAAAAGATTCAAAATTCAATAAAAAATAGAAAATCATAAAAAATTCAAAAAAATTCGGAAAATCCAGGAAAATCCCTAAAAATGGGAAATGGCCACGATCAACTGGCCATGGAATATTTTGGGTAATTCGATATCCAAATCTCCCAAAAATTGACGATTTTGCCCTTCGGGCTAATCGCCTCCAAATCTTCCCATTTTACCTCCTGACCGAAATCACACCTTCCCTAAGCCCTTATGGCTATACTAGGAGACCATTTGATGTGAATTGATATGCATTGACGTGATTCATTTATGCAGTCGATTGCGCTTTCATTAAAATGGATTGTGATTGATAGGATTAGTCTTCCAATCTGCATGGAACCCTGAATCAAGCCTACCTCACCCAAAATTGCGTCTGCATGAACTCTTAGCTAGGAAAATCACTCGCGTTAGGTACCGCAAGGGCGTTGGTAATGACACCAGCGTAACCAAGTCCCCGAACCAAAAATCTCTGGTTCCGCAGAACTGACCGATCTCTCCCAATCGGTCAGTAAGGTTTCCGGTCTACCCTCCAAGAAAGACCGGTGGCGACTCTAAATGCATGCACAATTTGCACATGTCACCACGACCACACTGAAGGTCGAAAGCGATCGACTCTTATCGTCGAATCCTTTGAAAAATACTCCCGCCGCGATTTGGTATGGGCCTGGGAGGGCCCGCGCCGATCCGAGACCCGCGATCGGTAATCCATTAGCCGCGTCCGCTTTTCGGACGGGTCGCGACAATTGGATATGTTGATTCTTAGCGTGATTTGATTGTGATAATGTGCCACGATTCTTGGGGTGATTTGATTGTGATTGTGATACGCATCTTTATTTGATAGGTTGTCTTTTTCAATCCTTTGTTTATACTTACCTAAAATATAGGAGTAAATTTAGGAAGTATCGTTGTGAATTGTGTATAAATAGGTGCATAGTTTTTGTATCAATACAAGTTGGAAATTTAATTCTGTGCCATTTCTTATCATTATTTCTCATGGTATCAGAGCATATATCAATCCTTGTGTAGTTCCTTCTTCATGGCCGATCCAAATACTCCCATTGCCTCTCGCACGATCGATGTAATTTCTCCATATTTTCTTCACTCAAGTGACCATCCAAATGCTCCTTTAGTCTCTCCTCCTTTAGATGGAGACAATTATCCAACATGGCATCGTGCCATGCTCATGGCCTTCGAGGCCAAAAATAAAATGTGTTTTGTTGACGGTTCTTTACCGCGTCCTGTTTCAACCTCTTCGGATTATCAATTATGGGTACGTTGCAACAGCATGGTGAGATCTTGGTTGATTCATTCTACTATACCAACGATTTCACATAGCATTCTCTGGCATGACTTTGCAAATGATGTATGGAATGATCTTCGAGAGCGTTTTTCTCCTCGTAACGCTCCTCGAATTTTTGAGATCCGTAGGGCTCTATCTACACATCAGCAAGGTACGGCCTTGATATCTGCCTATTACACTGTGATTAAATCCTATCGAGATGAACTGTCTTCGTACCGAAATCTACCGAATTGTAGTTGTGGTGCAACGTCGAACCTGCTGCAGTTTCTTGAAACAGATTCATTATTAGATTTTCTCCAAGGCCTTAATGAGTCTTATGCAGCGATTCGGAGTCAGATCCTTCTTATGGATCCACTCCCTACCGTCAATAAAGCGTATGCTTTACTCTTACAAGAAGAATGACAACGTGCTGTTCAGGACAATCGTACTGTTAATCACAATCCTGCTGCCATGGTCGTGCATCATAATGCTCGTACTTATCCATCTGTGGGTTCCTCTAAACCCATTTCACATTGTACTTACTGTGGAAAGGATGGACATATTGAAAGCAAGTGCTTTAAAAGGCACGGATATCCGGAATGGTGGAACGACCGTAACAAGTGACCCACTAATGATTCTGGCCGCCAACGAAATTCACGGCTAGCTGGTTCTCCTACTGTTGCCGCAGTTGCCTCTGTTGATTCTTCCTCCCCACCGACCCTTACTGCTGCACAAATAGAACAACTCCTTCACCTGCTTCCGGCTGGTAATACCGCAACTTCTTCTCACCCTTTGGTGAATTTAGCAGGTACTTCTATTTGTTTAAATTCCACTTCATCTTGGGTCTTAGACTCCGGTGCAACGGATCACATCTCTTGTGATGCAACTTTATTTTCTGAATTCTATGACAATGCAACTACCAATCCTGTGTCACTTCCCGATGGGACTATGGTTCCTGTTGAACGAATTGGGCGGATTATTCTACTACCAGATCTGATTCTTGATCATGTTTTATTTATTCCTCAATTTCGTTTTAACCTTATTTCAATTAGTAGACTTACTATTGTTACCTCTCTCAACATTAAATTTACCTCTGATACTTGCCTATTTTGGGACCCAATCTCGACGAGGACTTTAGCGACGGGTAAACGACACGGTGGTTTATACTATCTTTCCATAACCCAACCTACTTCTTTGACATCTACCACCGTACCAGGCACACATTTTGACCTATGGCATTGGCGGTTGGGACATCCGGGTTCATCATCTCTTCATCATCTGCAAGCTTTAGATAATAAGATTTCTTTTTCTAATACCTTTCCTTGCACTGTGTGTCCACTTGTGAAACAATCTCGTTTGCCATTTCCTTCTAGTAAAATTTCTACGACGTCATGTTTTGATTTGATTCATCAGGATGTTTGGGGCCCATATCGAACCACCTCTTTAAGCGGGGCACGTTTTTTTCTGACTGTGGTTGATGACTATTCCCGTAGTACTTGGCTTTATCTAATGTCTTCTAAAGCGGATGTAAATCATTTTATCGTTAATTTCTTCAACATGGTAAAAACCCAGTTCGATAAACAAATTCGTTGCATCCGCTCTGATAATGGAAAAGAATTTTTTAATCAACTTACCATCTCTTTTCTCGACTCTATGGGTGTTGTCCATCAATCAAGTTGCGTGTCGACTCCTCAACAAAATGGGGTGGCGGAGCGCAAGCATCGACACCTTCTAAATATTGCTTGTGCCCTGCGCTTCCAATCTAATATTCCCATTGAGTTTTGGGGTGAATGCATCCTTACTGCTGCATATATCATAAATAGACTTCCCACTGTCGTCTTGGAAGGGAAAACTTCATATGAAGTTTTGCATGGTCAATTACCGAATTTCACTCATCTTCGAGTCTTCGGTTGTTTATGTTTTGGGCGCAATACATCCATTCAAAATAAATTTGATGCCCGTGCTACTCCGGGAGTTTTTGTGGGATATCCTAATGGTCAAAAAGGGCATCGTATATTTGATCTCCTCACAAAAAAAAAATATATATGTAAGTCGAGATGTTGTGTTTCACGAAACAATTTTTCCTTACTCGTTGTTCCCTAAACCTACTTTGTCAGGATCACCTGTATTGCCATTACCCGTCACACAATGTGACGAAATAACCCTACCTTCACCTCTAAACCCAACATCATCACCACTAATCCCCACATCACCACAAACACCCGTACCTCCATTGCTTGAACAATCTATCAGACCTCAACGACTACGTCAACCTCCTCGTTACCTCCAGGACTACTGTTGTTCGCTTACTCAAACGCCAAGTTCCGTCGAAGATAATGGTCCAGGTATTTCTTATCCCATGTCTAATTTTCTTCAATATACCCATTTTAAACAACCCCATTTGGCATTTCTTACTTCTTTATCTACTACCACCGAGCCATCCACTTTCACTGAGGCAATGTGGCATCAGGAATGGCGAGATGCCATGCAAGCTGAGATCCAAGCTCTTTCCCAAAATCATACGTGGTCTCTCGTACCACTTCCACCTGGTAAGAAAGCCATAGGCTCTAAATGGGTCTATAAAATTAAACGCAAATTCGACGGTAGTGTTGAGCGGCATAAGGCTCGTCTAGTTGCCAAAGGCTACACTCAGGTTGAAGGAGAAGACTATCATGATACGTTTGCACCTGTTGCTAAACTGGTTACAGTTCGCGTACTCTTGGCCCTCGCTACCGCTAAGGGATGGCCTCTTGAACATATGGATGTTAACAATGCCTTCTTACACGGTGATTTGGATGAAGAAGTATATATGAAACCTCCATCTGGTTTTCGACGTCAGGGGGATAATCTTGTCTGCCGACTTCACAAATCTCTATATGGCTTCAAACAAGCGTCTCGCCAATGGTATTCTAAGTTTTCTACTGCCTTATGTGTTTTCGGTTTCACACATTCTCAGGCCGATCATTCTCTCTTTATCTTACACAATGGCAATGACTTTGTTTTTGTGATACTCTAAGTTGATGATCTAGTGATTACTGGTACTAATGCCTTTTTGATTGATTCGGTGAAGACTATGTTGCACAATCAATTCCACATTAAGGATCTCGGACCTCTAAAATATTTTCTGGGCATTGAGGTGGCTCGATCCCGCTCTGGTCTTTACTTATGTCAGCGAAAATATATCTTGGATATTCTGGAAGATTGTGGTTTTAGTGGAGCGCGACCAGCTGATACTCCTATGGAGCAGAATATAAAATTAAGTATTGATACTGGTCCTTTATTGGAGGATCCTTCTCTCTATCGACGCTTGATTGGTCGATTCATTTATTTGACTGTCACGAGGCCAGACATTGCTTATAGTGTCAACATTCTAAGTCAATTTATGCATGCCCCACGCCAACCACATTTGGATGCAGCATATCGTCTTCTACGATATCTCAAGGCTATTGTAGGCCAATGGCTATTTTACCCGACTGCAAATGACCTTCAACTCACAGCTTATTGTGACTCAGATTGGGCTAGTTGTCCTATGACTCGTCGTTCAACAACTGGCTATTGTATTTTATTGGGAGATAGCCCCATTTCTTGGAAAACCAAGAAACAAAGCACGGTCTCCCGCTCTTCTGCTGAAGCGGAATATCGTGCAATGGCGATAACAACATGCGAAATTACATGGTTATCATATCTATTACAAGACATTGGCATGCACCTCCAAGTCCCGGTTTCTTTATACTGTGATAATCAAGCTGCCCTCCATATCGCTGCCAATCCAGTTTTTCACGAGCGAACGAAGCACATTAAAATAGATTGTCATCTTGTTCGTGAAAAAATACAAGCTGGACTCATTGCTCCAGTGAAGATTTGTACAGACTCACAGTTGGCCGACGTGTTCACCAAACCGCTAGGTCGAGATCAGTACATCTGATTACTTTCCAAGTTGGGTGTCCGTAATCTACACACGCCAACTTGAGGGGGAGTCTTAGCGTGATTTGATTGTGATAATGTGCCACGATTCTTGGGGTGATTTGATTGTGATTGTGATACGCATCTGTTGACACCGGATTTTTGACCAAGTCTTTTTCAGTTTTATTTTCGAAAAATCACAAAAAATTCATAAAAAGTCAAAAAATTACAAAATCAACTTTGGTAGCCTTAGGAACCATTCTTGACCAAAAAATAATTTTTCACATTTTTCATATTTTTTAGTATTTTTGGAAAATATAAAAAACACTTAAAAAATCAAGAAAAATAGCATTTGAGGTCACAAAAATATGGAAAAATATCCAATATTTTTCCTTTTTATCCCTTGTATTTTTTACCTCACAAAAAATCCAAAATCAGATTCAATTTTAGGTGTTCCTTTGTAACCCGTACTATTGAATTTGAAGAAAAAATAACAATTGAGTCTTTTAATTTGCAATTTTGGCATTTTCTAGGATCTTGACATTCAATCTAATTGTCCCCTATTTCAATTTGACCTAATTGCTCGGAAAAACTGTTCAATTGCAAACATAATTGCATTTTAGTCCTTGAAATTGAGCATAATCGAAATTACTTTCAATTCAAGAACTATCATTACAAATTGAACATGCTACCCAATGGATTTCACCATTTTAAATCAATTGGCATAGGTAGATTTTGTAGAAATTGATGAAAACTTTTGGGCAAAACCACATTTCTAGATAGAATTCATGCCCTAGATTCGATTATGAGGTTCAATTGCAAAATTTTCCCATTAATTTGGGCTTAATTTGAAAAGTCCTATTCGGGACCGGTTCAGACCGGTCAGACCGGTCGAACCGGTCTGCTACAGTGTCATCGTCTTCCTCAGGTTCCTGGCGAGTGAACAGTAGAAGGACGAACTTTGACGGGGAAATTGACGGGCCAATCGACCTCAATTGAAGACGCAATGGTGGGCGTTTAGTTCCTTAGATCACTCACCGTCGATTGGAGCTAGAACGACGATCAATGGCCGCCGGAGCAAGGAGCAATCGGCCAGTCAAACCTTCGGACCTGCAAAAGTCAACAAAGGCAAAAACAGCTCAAATCCTTGCCAAATTCGTGCGAAATGAAGCTCACCGCGGAACCAAAAGGGACTAAACGGAATGCCCATCCTCCCCGACGTCGTTCTGACCTATTTGCACGTGACTACACGTGCCAAATGGAGTTGGTTGAAGCTCCACCGTTCGGTGCCAAAAATCCAACAGGCTATATAAGCCTACGCCGACTTTCAGTTAAAAAAAGAAACAGATTCAGTTGTAAAGGGCGAAACCAAATCGAGAGAGAAGGAGAAGGAGAAGGAGAGAGAGCGAGCTCGTCCTCCAACCGCCATTGTCGAGGACAGAGCTCGAATCCACAGAGCATCGGTCAGGCCTTTTCAGGCTAGACCAAAGCTCAGGGAGACCTCCAGGAGACCGCCCAGAGCGCCAGGAAGCGATCGCCGCCGGCCGCGCCCCGCGAAATCACAAGAACAGGTGAGTCGCAGTCTCGAGTTCTTCCTTGGGCATTCATGGCGATTCACACATTCCATGATCTTTCTTGCAATTAGTGTGTACCTTTCATTCCTTGAACGTCACTGACCATGTTCTCGTCTTCATTTTGCATTGATTTTGCTCACATGCCCCGAATCGAGTCTTCCGATTTAGCCTCCATAGCCGATTCTTGCCCAACCAAATCTGGGCCGAGCGAGCTCAATCGGAGCTCGAGGTAAGTCTTCTGGACCTCCATTGGTGCTATTCTGTGACTGAATTTCTTTGATTTCGAGTGAATCGCATGATTGAGCTTCCATGGCCGTACTCGGCAATTTGCACGATGTTCTTGATTCTACGAATAAGATGTTTCGATTCTTAGATATGTCAAACTAGAGCTAATCGCGAATCGATTGCCGTTGGTCTCGAGTGATTCCATTAAGATTTCACCGCACGATCATTGCCGGAGAACTACAGCCGTCCATTCTGCCGGAGTCGCGAGGTTGAAGACGAAGCTGACGTGGCGCGGTCAACGGGTCAAAGGTCTAGGTGGCAACACGTGATTGGTCCACGTGGATGTCGAGTCAGCATGGCCGTTGAGTCTGTTATTCAAATAAAAAGAATCCAACGGCCGAGAATAATCGAGTCTAATAAATGGTGACCGCCCGATTAGAAATTAGGATTATCCGAAAACGTTTTAAAATTGGAAAATTAAAACGAGCTGAAACGGTGTCGTGTAGGTTAGTGGCCGTGTAGTGTCGTTTAGGTAAGTGTGAATCAACGGTCTAGATCGAATCTTAGAATCTAATCGTGGCCGTAGGTTTAAGTAATCTGATCAGACGGCCCTGATCGAGTCTTCGCCTAATCTGAACCGTAGATTCCAGTCAGGTTATCCAGTGGACATGGAATAGCCACGCGGCGCAATGAAGGCCGTCAGATCAAGTCCGACAATTCAAAGGAGGGGACGGCGTCGTTTTGGAGCTGGGGCACGCGCGGGTCCGGGTCTGGGCCGGGTTCCGACCCGGTCCGAATCATTTTTTAAATAAAAAAATCAGGAAATGATTTTAAAAAATAAAAAAAAATCGGAAAAATTTCAGAAAATCCAAAAAAATGCTAGAAAATGCCAGAAAATTCCAAAAAATATGTGAAAAATTGTGAAAAAATCCTAGATATTCCAGAAACCCCCAAAAATCGAGGGTTGACCACAGACAACTGGTCAACCCTATTTTTGGGGTTTTCTTATCAGTCCTTCTAAGACTTGACGACATTACCCTTTAGGGTTAAGTCGCCTCTGCTATGATGCAAGATAAGGCCGATAATGCCAAAGTAAGAATTAGGGTCGATTAGACGACCAATTCTTAGGTTTGGGTTTCGAGTCCCGCCTCTTTTCTCAAAATGACGATTTTGCCCTTCAATGGGAAAATTGTCTTTCTTGTTTCAATCGAGTTCTGAAAATTGCTTAAAGTTAGGGTTTGGGTCAGGTGGACGACCAACCCTAATATTTGAGGTTTTCAGTTCTCGCCTTTGTCCAAATGACGATTTTACCCCTCCAAGGGTAAAATCACTTGAAAATTCCAGGAAAATTCTGGAAATTCCCGAAAAATAGGAAATGGATTGGAATGATGGCCAATCCTATTTCCCCTGTCTTCTGACTTCCCAATTCGTCTAAAATGACAGATTTCCCCCTTTTAAGGGTAAATTTTCCCGAATCATTCAAAATTACGATTCTGCCCCTCATGGGCGAATCATGTCCAAATCACTCCTAAGCCTTGATTGATATTTCTCTAGGCTAATAGGGCCTCATTAGGGATACCATGCTGATTTCATGTGTTTTATCCGCATGCACTGGATCCTTGATTTGCGTACTTATTTCTATTGGTTGTGAGTGATAGGATAGTATTTTCCATCTACATGAACTCCTAGATTTAGGATCTGTACCTCACTCATCTGTATGAAATCTTAGGATCAGATAAACCATTCAGCTTAGGTACCGAAAGGGCGTCAACTCTGACAGTTGGCGTAACTAAGTCCCCGAACCCACTTCTCTGGTTTCCGCAGGATCGAATAGACTACTCCCAACTATTCGATAGGGTTTCCGATCGTACCCTCCACGAAACGATTGGTGGCGACTTCTTGGCATGTATACTCATCACATGTCACTAGACCACACTGAAGGTCGACCACGTATATCCAGCAGTTGGGATTTGGGTAATGGGCCTTGGGAGAGGCCCACGTCCGATCAAGCCAACGATCGGGCGGCCCATTAGCCCGCTCCCGCCTCGCGCTCGAGAGGGTCGCGACAGACTGGCGACTCCACTGGGGACTATTCTAAAATCAGAATCTCTGGTTACCAATTCCAGAGGACTTGAGCCGATTAAAAAGTTGTTTGGTTTATCTGACCTTGTTTTCTGCAGATGCTCTCGAAGGTGAGGTACGTACACTAACCATTGTGTTAAATGTTTTTGCAGATTGGAGAAATAAGGGGTGTAGTGATTTCTGACATTTTTCCATTAGGCATCTTGATTGTAATAAAAGTTCATTCCACTTTGCTCTTTTGATGTATTGACCAATGGAATGTGACGTTGCTATTTCCCTTAGTCACTGAGTAAACCTGACTAAATTGCATAATTCACTTCCCTGAAATGGAAATTAGGCTTTGAGTCAGGCTTTCAAAACCTGAAAAAGGGTCCTAATCTCCATTTCTTCAAATTGAACTATGCAATCAAGTTAGCTCATGCATGCTTCATGACATCTGCATATTCATACATTTACAGTAATTTCTGACGATTGACTTTTGTAAAATCATTTGCATATTTTAGACTTGATGGGAAAGAATGATATTCAAGTGTTCAAAATCCCCCGAGCCGAACTCCAGTCATGGTGGGATGGCATGGGTGAAGCCAGCCAGAAGTATGCCGAATCACGACTAGGGTACCTACTGGACCTATTAAAGATTGAGTGCCCACCTGCCTTTATTCAAGCCATGGCGCTCTATTGGGATCCTACCACCGCTACATTTTGTATGGAAGGACTAGAGATCACTCCCACTATCGAGGAATACAGCGCCGTCATCGGAGTTGAGTTCACCCCTACGCTCGTCCGACCCCCTATAGGACCTGAACCCCTAAGTCAGGTAGCTGAATTCCTTGACACAAACCTAAATGAAGTCAAAGCGGATACAAAGAACAATTCTGGACGGATCTCCCTATCCTTCCTTATTGACCGATTTTCCCGCCTTCCTGCTACTAAAGGAACCAAATCTGGTAGAGCCTTTATCTTGGCATTCTTTAGCTTTGTGCTATTCCCGATCTCAACTGTCACCTTCGACCCTATCATGGCTGTAGTAGCTAGACAAGTCTGTTGCGGGTGGGATTACTCAAACATCCTCCTTGCCGAAACCTTCCTATCCCTAAATCGTTTCAAGAAAAATAAAAAGGGAATCTTTAGAGCTTCTAGTGATCTTCTACATCTATGGTTCACATCCCACATCAGACAATTCCACATCCGCATGGGTTTCACTGAAATCAGCCCCAATACACACCCTCTTAAAACATTTGCTAGAACCTATACACGTGTTCCCAAGTTCAACTTCATAGAGTGGAGGAACTTCCTCAAAGTCCTAAAACCCGAACAACTCCGATGGCAGCTAAGGTTACCGACGCTGAGCAAGGTCAGATTGACCTGCGATGACGGGAATCCAGTCCCCTTGCTAGGATTCACGGGCGCAACCGCATACTATCCAAGAAGGGTGATTCGGCAGTTTGGAGCACTTCAGGAGATCCCTTCTCCACCGCAACCTGGTATCTTTTCCTTTGACTTACCAAGCTAGACCCTCACGAAGGAGGAGGAGAGACAATTTGAAACCAAGGTGGCATCCATCATACACTCCTTGAAGAATTCCCGGGCTGTAGAAATGAGTTGGCCAGAAAACATGACTCGAGAAGAAAACACTCATAGAGCCACCACAGAATACATTCAACATTTCAAGACGATACGATGAAGCCTTGTCGAGCCCTACATACCTGAATACATCGTGCCGTACGTACCGGGAATAGAGCCCTACATACCTGAAGAAATGGGACCACTGTCGTGTTCAGAAAATGAGGAGCCCCAGGCTGAAGAGGGGAATCCATACTGGGATGATGAGGATACCTTAGGCCTCAAACGTCCTAGACTTGAATAGGCTATTCTGTCAAGTGTAAAATAAGCAAACATTGTGACGCCTTCTCATACATTCTTATTTCTGTGGAATACTATCTTGGACACATGAGCATGAATGTGAACATGTTTTGCAAATGCATAAAAACTATCGTCAGAAATTACGCTTCTTTTAATTCCATGAATTCTTGTCGAGGAATGATTAAAAGAACTACTTGCATGAGGCTAAGGCTCACAAAGTAGCCCTTTTTCTCATCTACTGACAAGAAGCATGCAACTGAAAGAATTAGCTGCTCCTTTTTGCTAAAATGAAAGAAGTACTCACTCAAAATCTCTTTGGAACAGGTACGCTCTCATCACGGAATTTCCCACACATCGCTTCCGAACTTCCCTAAAGACAAGAATGGAGCAGCAAGAGTTGACTCCGCGTGTAGGCATGCTGGAATCTCAGATGACTGCCCTAGCAACTATGATGGCTGACATTAAGGCCATACTAGAGACATCCCAAGCTAAACAGACGACGACTCACAACCAGAACAACGCTGGTACTTCTTTCATACCTGATACGACAGATAAAGAGTTGACGAGAGATACACAGCGTACAGAGGAGGACGTTCATGAACCAAATAGCCGGTCACAACAAAAAGCCTCGCCTGTTGTTATCAACCTTGAAAAAGAGGAGAAGGGAAAACAGACCGTGAAAACAGAGGTAGAGGCTAAGAGATTGGCTAAGATCGAAGAATGCCTGAGCAGCCAAGGTTACGAGTTAGCCCGCTTCGACAAGATATCTCCTTTTGCTAAAGTGGAGACTCCTCCTGACTATAAAGAACCAGAGTTCGTAAGGAAATACAATGGGACAGATTGTCCCCGTGCCCACCTCAAGTACTACCTGCGCAAGATGGCGCACTATTCAGATTACATTCCACTGTTAATGAACACATTCCAAGAGAGCTTGGCTGGCGCCGCTCTGGCCTGGTTCATTGAACTAGATTTGGAAGATTACGACGGATGGGAAGATCTCGCAGAAGACTTCCTCAGGCAGTACAAATTTAACACGACTACAGCCCCAACAAGAGAAGACCTTCTACGAACTTCAAAAACAAGGGGCGAATCGATCCGGACATATGCTCAAAGGTGGCGAGCCTTGGCTACCCAAGTAAAGCCTTCAATCCCAGAAGAGGAGTTGATCGACTTATTCCTGAAAGCACTCCCCTATGAGTACTTTGACAAGCTGAACACTTCTGGATGTCAAACATTTGCACACCTGATAAAGGTTGCTGAAAGGTTGGAGTGGGCCTTGAGAGAAAGAAGGCCTCACGAAGCACCTACTAGGAAACAGTATCCCTTTAAAAAAGAGAGGGAAGCCGGGCTCGACATAGCATTCATACCAGATCCCCATAAGCTCAAGTCGTTCAGCAACTCTAACCAGATCAAATGAGGGTCATCCTGGTTGGCACCGAAGGTACAAGAGCCTAGAAGAAAGCAACCCCAGAGGCAATTCTCTCAGCTCCCAAGACCTTTATCCAAGCTGCTCCCGATGCTGCTGGAGCAACACCTGGTGGCGAAAGAACCACCTAGGGCAAACTCTGCAAGATATCCTGGCTTTGATGAGAGCCAGACCTGTACCTATCATATGGGCGAAAGAGGGCATAATGTGGATAACTGCTATACCCTTAAGCTGAAAGTGCAAGCCCTGATTGATAGTCAGATTCTAAAATTTGACCACGCGGCCCCAAATGTATAAGAAAACCCACTTCCAGATCATCAAGCAGTATGGGCAATATTCTCTGAAGTGGAAGAAGACTACCTGAAGTTGAAAGTAGACATGCCCAAGCTGACCGACCTGCTAACAACCGCTTCATCATGCCCGAAAACAGGGAAGATCTCAACTGACTAAAAGAAGTTATGTATCGCCAAGATGATAAGCTTGGGGATAATGTCCGATATCACTGATAAAGAATTCGAAGGGATTGAAGCTTCTCTATCTTTAGAAGGGAACCACTTCTTGATCACAACTGAGCAGAATATCGCCTGTGGTACCTCACATAAGAATTTGGCAAACAGTCTTGGGCCAGTCACTCAATCAGAGGAAGAATTCAAAGAGGAAGAACTAGAAGCCAAGAGGCGAAGTCTAGCAGACCTCAAGTTTATGGCCGATGCGCTGGAGAAAGGCGAAATTATAGACTATCTGGGTCAAGATTCTGGAGGGTACAATTTCAAAGTGAAATATTCAGCTCCTCCCAGCTTTTATCAAAAGATTGAAGACATCATACCAGACGGTTGGGGAGATATGGATGATCTCTCTCAACCAGAGTCCTCGAAGGGCATAGAAGAACTCGACAACACTATATCAATGGTCGAAGTAGCCACGACCGTGGTGATTAGATTGGATGAACTGGATAACCTGAACAAGGTGGAAGACTGCCCAGTTAGGTCTGTCGTAATTCAATTGCCTCAGGAGGAAGAAAGCAACACGTCATGACCAGAGATACCTCATCAGACAACTGTAACGATAAAAGTCCCCCCAATAGAAGAGTATGATCCCAAAGCTGTTCATTGGGACTACGGGACCACACAAGTAGATGCAGTAATGAGGTCCGGAAGATTTTATGCCCCCAGAGAGGATGAACCTGAAAAAAGGGAGGTCTCCAAGGAAGATGCCGAAAAGCTCATATCGATCATCAAAACCAGCGAGTTTGAAGTAATAGAGCAGCTAAGGAAGATGCCCGCTCAGATATCCCTATTAAACCTATTCATCAATTCAGAAAAGCACAAGAACGCGCTGTTGAAGGTGCTCAACGAAGTACATGTCCCTGAAACAATTAATGAGGTACAACTAGGGGATTTTGTAGGAGCAATTCTTTTGAAAGACCAATTAAGCTTCTCTGACGAGGACTTCCCCATGGAAGGAAGAGGGCACAATAAGGCCTTATACATCTCCACCCAATGTAACGGCAAAAGAGTGGCACACGTATTGATCGATAATGGATCAGCCTTTAACATCTGCCCTTTGGCTACCATAAGGAGGTTGGGAATCAATGAAGAGATGATCAAGGCATCCAAGACAGCTGTAAGAGCATTCGATGGCATGAAGAAGACAGTAGATGGTGAGATCGAGTTTGATGTATTTATCGGCCCAACAAAGTTCTCTATAAACTTTCAAGTAATGGATATGCCCAGTGCATTTGGGTTCTTACTAGGAAGACCTTGGATCCATATAGCGGGAGCTGTCCCTTCGAGCTTGCACCAAAAAGTACGTTTCGTTGTAGATGGGAAGGTAATTACCGTACATGGGGAAGTTGACCTCCAGGCATACCAGAATAGTGCCATTCCCTATGTTGAGCCTGAAGAGAAAACAGAAGCAAGCTATCATTCCCTAGAATTGGTGGCAACAGTTCATACCCCAGCCGGGCGAAGTTGAGAACCCCCTACATCTCAGAAGCCAGTCTTCTACCAGCTAAGATGCTGCTGGCATATGGGTTCAATCCCAAAAAAGGCCTAGGCAAACATAATCAAGGTATAAATACCCCGTTACAGTTAAAGGCTAATCCACATAGAATGGGCTTGGGGTACCAGAAATATCCCACGAATGAATCTATCCCAAAAGCAACTAGCCGAGGCCGAGGCAAAAGCCTGGGACGCCGGGGAGGCGAAAACAGCCCGAATAACTCATTCATCGGTTCTCCCACCTGGAAGGGCAGATTTCAGATGTTCAGGAATCCCTTAAATGCCTACTTCAACCAGAACTCAAAATGGCTATATGAAGAGGATATCACTTCGCCGATGGAACCAGATCTGACAAATCCTTTTCTTGAAGATGACTCTGTGAATGTCATCGTGGAGTGGTTGGACAATGAAGCCACTTCCTCTGAGTAAAGAAACTCTTCCTTTATCTTTAAATACTGCGTTTAAAACTTTCTGCATTTCATTGTATTTTCTTTCCTTATTTTGCGCATAGGAAAACGCCTTTGGATCTCCGGCCGTTGGTCCAAATAGCACATCTTATAACGCGGCACATTTCGCATTCAATAAAACCACGCATGTTTTGTTAAGGACATATGGAACCACGAATCAGCCCAATGATGATAATAGTCTTCCATATAGAAGCTTGAGGCCTGATTTGCCATATGTTTCCTAATTTTCAGAAGATTTCCATGGGGCCGGGATGTCCAATGACATGAGGACTAGTCCCATTGGTACCTATACCTATTTCGAAAACTTTTTCGAAAAGACTTTACATGATCATGCATGTCATTTTTACTGAGCACGAACTAACCATACTCATGACATTTCAGGCATATCATCTCAAACATGCATACCAGGTTGTTACAAAATTCAGATCCCTCCATTAACCACTCATATAACATCGGGGAAGAGGAAGACGGTGATTATGCATCTATCCGAAGAGATTGGAACACCTTTGAAGAATCAAAGCCTCCTACCTCAGAAGAACCAGTCGTTATTAATTTGGGAGACACCGCGAACGTCAAAGAGGTCAAGATCGGCGGACACCTATCCCGAGATGAAAGGCTCGAATTCACCAAGCTACTAAAAGAATATCAATACATCTTCGCATGGTCTTACGCGGATATGCCAGGACTTGATCCTAAAATCGTGGAACATGCATTGCCCACAGATCCCGGCATCAAACCAGTCAAACAAGGCAGCAGGCGGATGAAAGCCGAGTTAGAAGACAAGATTAAGGAAGAAGTCATGAAACTTCTTAGGGTAGGCTTCATTGAAGCTATCCCATACTCGGACTGGATTGCAAATATAGTCCCCGTCATGAAGAAAGACGGAAAAGTTCGGATCTGCGTAGATTACCGAGATCTGAATAGAGCAAGCCCAAAAGATGATTTTCCACTCCCCCACATTGATGTATTGGTGGATAGTACAGCGGGTTATGAATTATTCTCATTCATGGATGGATTCTCGGGATACAACCAAATCTTCATGAAACAAGAAGACAAACCCAAGACTGCATTTACCGAACCATGGGGAAATTTTTTCTACAAAGTCATGCCATTTGGATTGAAAAACGCCGGGGCTACCTACCAGAAGGCTATGGTCACGTTATTCCATGATATGATCCACAAAGAGATTGAAGTATATGTTGATGACATGATCGCTAAATCCAAGAAAGGACAAGATCACATACAGGTATTAAGAAAACTATTTGAGCGCCTGCGCAAATACAAGTTAAAGCTGAACCCTAACAAATGCGTGTTTGGGCAAGATCCGGGAAACTCCTTGGGTTCATAGTCAGCAACAGAGGCATTGAAATTGATCCCTAAAAAATCCAGGCCATCCACGATTTATCAACTCCATCCACAGTAAAAGAAGTGAGAAGCCTTCTAGGGAGATTGAACTATATTGCCAGGTTCATCAACCAACTGTCTGATGTGGCTAAGCCAATCTTGAAATTGCTTAAGAAAGGCGCGAAAATAACATGGGACGCCGAGTGCAGCAAGGCATTCCAAATGATCAAAAACTATTTGATCACACCACCGGTGCTTGTACCACCAATTCCTGGTCACCCATTGACCTTATACCTGACCATACGACAAGAATCCTTGGGAGCCTTACTTGCCCAAACAAGCCCGATAGATGGAAAAGAGAGGGCCATTTATTACCTGAGTAAGAAATTCACGCCATCTGAAGCAAAATATATACCAGTTGAAAGGGCCTGCGTAGCAACGGTATGGGTACTTCGCAGACTGAGGCAGTATACCCTACACCACCATATCCAGCTCATAACAGAGAACGATCCTGTCAAATACCTCTTGGAGAAGCCCGCTTTAATTGGGAAATTGGCAAAATGGCAAGTAATGTTGTCTGAATTTGACATCAAGTGTTCTCCACAGAAGTCGGTAAAAGGAAGAGCTATAGCAGACATGCTGGCAGAAAACCCGTCAAGCGTTGAATCCCCTGAAGTAATAAACACTCGAGGTCAAATTCTGAACTTAGCAGAAGACAAGTGGATCATGTATTTCGATGGTGCTGTCAATCTATCAGGGGCAGGTACTGGGGCAGTACTGATATCCCCGGATGGTCAACATTACCCTGTCGCGTCAAAGATAACTTTTCCTTGTACCAACAACATTTCAGAATATGAGGCATGCATTCTGGGCCTACGACTGGCCCTTTCTATGGAGATACCTAGGTTACAAGTCTTTGGAGACTCCATGCTCATTATTCTACAGACACAGGGGGAGTGGAAGACGAAAGATGCAAAGCTCATCCCTTATCACGAATACCTTGAAAAATTGATACTCAAGTTCGAAGAAGTGTCATTCGAATACTTGTCAAGGTCTCACAATCAATTTGCCGATGCGTTAGCCACCCTAGCCTCGATGTTACAAACGACTGAAGGGTTGGATGTAGAACCTCTGAGGATCGGCATTGTTGAAAAGCCGGCTTATTGTATGCTAATCGAAGAAGAATCTGATGGAGAGCCATGGTACTATGACATCAGGAATTACCTCCTGAAAGGGGAATTCCCTGAAGGATGCCAGTCAGGAGACCGAAAATACATAACCAAGATGGCCAGCAAGTTCTTCCTCAATGGACAAGTCCTGTATAAGAGATCGTTTGATTCTACTCTGTTAAGATGTGTAGATGCCAGAGAAGCAAATGTCCTCATGAAAGAAATCCATGAAGGTGTGTGTGGGCCTCACATGAACGGCCACCTCCTCGCCCGGAAGATCATGCGGTTTGGCTATTATTGGATGACCATTGAATCAGACTGCTGTCAGCACGTCCGGTCATGCCACCAATGCCAAATATACGGGGATAAGATCAATGCACCCCCAAGCGAACTGCACCAAATGTCTAAAGTTTGGCATTTCTCTATGTGGGGCATAGACATGATAGGGCCTATTAATCCTGTGGCTTCGAATGGTCATCGCTTCATCTTGGTAGCGATTGATTACTTCACAAAGTGGGTAGAAGCCAACTCTTACAAGAATGTCACTGCAAGAAATGTGGCAAGATTCGTCAAAAGAGATATCATATCCCGGTATGGTACCCCTCAAGCGATCATCACAGATAATGGGTCCAACCTGAACAACAAGATTGTCGATGATCTGCTGGATCACTTTAGCATTCGACATCTGAACTCATCTCATTACCGTCCATAAATGAATGGGGCAGTGGAAGCAGCCAACAAAAACATCAAGAGAATCTTGGCTAAAACAGCAGAAAACTACAGGGACTGGCACGAAAGGCTGCCCTTCGCCTTGATGGCTTACCGAACGTCGATCAGGACTTCTACAGGGGCAACTCCCTATAGTCTGGTGTATGGGACGGAAGCAGTTCTACCAGTAGAAGTTAAGATTCCCTCTTTGAGAATCTTATCCGAAGATAAACTCTCTGAGTCAGAGTATTTCAAGCACAGATATGAACAGCTGAATTTAATAGACGAGAAACGTCTTAAAGCCATTTGCCATGGACAAACTTACCAGAAGAGAGTAGCCAGGGCGTTCAATCGAAAGGTCAAGACCAGAAACTTCGAAGTAAATGACTTGGTAATTAGAAAAGTTTTGCCGAGTACTACCCATCCCGGGGGAAAATTCACTCTGAATTACGAAGGCCCCTACATTGTTAAGAAGATCCTCGCGGGAGGAGCATTAATTCTTGTAAACTCCGAGGGAGAAGAACTGGGGCACCCTGTGAATTCAGATGCTGTGAAGAAATATTACCCTTGAAATAAAATCAGATTCCGGTCATATGCCCTGCCTCGAATTGACCCTACTCTTCATGATAGTCTTTGCATAAGCATGTCATGCATCCATGCATACATTAGCATGTGTTCAATATTGCAGGACCCAAGGGAGCAGGGTCGCGATAGATTGGAATGCATGATCAAGAAGACTTACTGTTATGATGGTCAGGTGCACGTCCTTTCTTTTCAAAGACTGAAAATTTCAAGAAATTTTAGAACACTTAATCATCTTGTATTGTTAAGAAAAATGCAGATTTTCACGAATCTATCCACTTTCATTGGGTTGCATGATCAAGGGTAAGATGTATCGTTCTAATTTTCCGAAATTCGAGAGCATACACCGACATATTCCTTTTATGTTTTTCAGGGATCCCTAGCCGCGCGGGGCAAGTAAGTATTCCTTTCCCAACCTTTTAGGTTTTTAAGACTGTCAGAATCCTTATTTCTAGAATTTGAAGGCTACTTGGAATCTAGCATGCATTCAAATCTCATGTCTAGAAAGATGCAGAATTCTCACAGTTGTGACATTAGCATTCATGTTTAGATTTGGAGGTTATCTAAACATGGTTGAAATATACATTGTGCATCACAAATCCCTTTTGAGGGCAAGTTTTGGAAAAAGCAAAATGAACTTTTCCAGCAAAAGTTGTTTAAAACCGTTCAAGAGGATATTTCCTCAGATAAGAGGCAACCTGAATCTAAACACGTCCTATACACACTTGAGAGATGAGTGGAGTGGTAAGGATAGCGAGACCTTGACCTACGGAAGTAGGGGTTATTCGCAGTGATTACATGGATCGAGACGACGGAGGCATTTGTTTCTCTATCATAAACACTACAGATGACCGTTGATAGCCCTTTGAACGGCGGTTTCATTCTATACCCCTGTCAAGAACCACCCCACAGTGGGGCAAACTGGAGGTACGTCCAGCGATATCAGGAGGTAAATGGTTAGAAGTTCTCTTGCTCAGACTTGCATCAATCTTCGTGTGTTGCTTGTCATTTTAACTTTTATGGTAGTTCAAGTGCTTTAGGATGACGAAAAGCATTCGTTTCTCTATCCTATACACTTTTACCCTTTGTACAGCCCAATTGAGCCTATACGTTCGTTTCGCAAGCTCGTTGGTGATCATTGCATATTCCAAGACGGAAGCCACGTCACTTCAAGAGCGGAAAAGTTCAAAACACAGGATTTGTGAAAAATTCCTAGATTAATGTTTGAGTGCTGAGATTCAAGTTGTACATCTAGCACACTCATTTGAAAATTCTGATCCCCAAAAGAAAAGAAAAGGTGGGATCTCGACAAAAGATGAGAAAAAGAAAAAAGAGAAAAAAATTCGATCCTGGGCATCAAGAAAAAGCAAAGTGCCTGGTAAAAGCAAGGCCGATGCCCATCCAAATACTTGTGCACTTGTGAATCAGGTATTTGATCTTGTAAATACCAAGAGATGGCATGATACCTTTGTATAGGTCACTAGTGAGATCTGATTATAAAAGAAAATCCCAAGGGAGCTAGACAGCAAAGGATACTCCCAGATTATGTCACATTCAGATGACAAAAGCATAGACAAGGTATTGACGCCGTCTTGACATAAGAGAGATGTTCTCTAAAGACAAATATGCACTTCAAAGACTGAAGACGCTCTTTGAACCAGAAGAGGCAAGATGGCAGTAAACTTGCAGTGATCACCAATGTTTAAACCCTTCGCGTATTCTGAGCCAAAAACAAGCCTTTTTTGGGTCCCCAATCCTACCTACGTTACAACCCTGAAAAGCCTTTTTCTGATTAAGGCACATGGATTGACATAGGGTTTAATGTCTAAGCTTAGCTCGAAGAAGTTCGAGCAAGATTATTTCTTTCTCATTTTGCAGGTTTCTTGACTTGTAAACCTGGAGCAGACATTGAAGACTTCTCTTCGAAAGCCTTGACTTGCACGCAAGTCTCCTTTGAAAACCGTTGACCAAGCCCAACATTACGGTCCCTTGGAAGTCCTCCTGATCGATCGAGGTGTATTCACTGCGAATGATCCTGAACCCTAGGCGCAGGTTTGATATGAAATTCGAGTGCATTCTTGGTAAAAGACCATTACCTCAAAACGGTGAGAAGTCCTCTTTGATGAGAATACTCCAATGGACATTTTAACCAAATTCTTTTGGCTAAATTCAGATTGTTTGATTCAAACTTTCCTCACAATGGATTTTTGATCACTCTCGTATGTTGCAAGGTGTTTTGGATAACCTCCAGCATCATAATGCATTCATTGAAATTTTTCATGACCATAGTATAAGTCATAAAGTGCTCAAAGACCATTGATGTGCCTTTGGTAAGAAAACTTTCAGGTTGGAGCTTCTGCAAGATTTTTGATGACTTCGGCTCCTAAAACAGCTTGTATCACTCTTGGTGAGAAACGATTCACATGTCTAAGCTTCTGCAGAATTCCTGGCGAGTCCAGATCTCAGAAGAACACAACCTCTCTTGGATACCTGGAGCTCCCAGATCCCAGAATGTCACATTCAATGTCGAAAGGACAACATTCAAGATAGTATTTCTGCTAGATCTGAGGTAGCCCCTAGATCCCAGAAGAATCTTATCAAAATTTTTGCAGGTTTAAGTTCTCTGCAGGATACTTGGAATCCCCAAATCCCAGAATAACGCCTTGCGTGTTGAAAGGACAATTTTCAGAATCAGCTTTCTATGAGGTTCTAGGTAACCCCTAAACTCAGAATAGCCCTTTTGGTAAAGCCTCAAGGTCAAGCACACCTCATTTGTATAAATCCTAGTGAATTCATTAGAATATAGGATCAAAATGTTCGACAATCCCTAAGAGACTGGGTGCGTCATCCATAGGTTCCCAGCAGAAAGGAATCCTATTCTCGGCCTGATCCCCTGACGGATTAAAATGTTCGACAATCCCTAAGAGACTAGGTGCGTCATCCATAGGTTCCCAGCAGAAATGAATCCTATTCTCGGCCTGATCCCCTGACGGATTAAAATGTTCGACAATCCCTAAGAGACTGGGTGCGTCATCCATAGGTTCCCAGCAGAAAGGAATCCTATTCTCGGCCTGATCCCCTGACGGATTAAAATGTTCGACAATCCCTAAGAGACTGGGTGCGTCATCCATAGGTTCCTAGCAGAAAGGAGTCCTATTCATGGTCTGATCCACCATACGGATCAAAATCCCTGACAATCCCTAAGAGACTGGGTGCGTCATCCATAGGTTCCCAGCAGAAAGGAATCCTATTCTCTGCCTGATCCCCTGACGGATTAAAATGTTCGACAATCCCTAAGAGACTGGGTGCGTCATCCATAGGTTCCCAGTAGAAAGGAATCCTATTCTCGGCCTGATCCCCTGACGGATTAAAATGTTCGACAATCCCTAAGAGACTGGGTGCGTCATCCATAGGTTCCTAGCAGAAAGGAGTCCTATTCATGGTCTGATCCACCATACGGATCAAAATCCCTGACAATCCCTAAGAGACTGGGTGCGTCATCCATAGGTTCCTAGCAGAAAGGAGTCCTATTCATGGTCTGATCCACCATACGGATCAAAATCCCTGACAATCCCTAAGAGACTGGGTGCGTCATCCATAGGTTCCTAGCAGAAAGGAGTCCTATTCATGGTCTGATCCACCATACGGATCAAAATCCCTATTCATGGTCTGATCCATCATACGGATCAAAATCCCTGACAATCCCTAAGAGACTGGGTGCGTCATCCATAGGTTCCTAGCAGAAAGGAGTCCTATTCATGGTCTGATCCACCATACGGATCAAAATCCCTATTCATGGTCTGATCCACCATACGGATCAAAATCCCTGGCAATCCCTAAAAGATTGGGTGCGTTATCGATAGGTTCCTAACAAAGAGGAGTCCTATTCATGGTCTGATCCACCATACGGATCAAAATCCCTGACAATCCCTAAGAGACTGGGTGCGTCATCCATAGGTTCCTAGCAGAAAGGAGTCCATTCATGGTCCGATCCACCATACGGATCAAAACCCCGACAATCCCTAAGAGACTGGGTGCGTCATTCACAGGTTCCTGTCAAGTATAGGAATCCCATTCTGGTACAGCCTACCATACAGGCTAGAGTGTAACCGCCCTAGGATACTCAAAAGACGAGTCCCTAGGTATTCACTTGAACCCGTTATACACCGCGCAGGCCGCACGAGCATTAGGCAAGCGATCAACAGGTAAGTAACAGGTGGGTCTCTCTACTTTCTCTCTCACATCAGCAAAAGAATGAAGAGCAAAGCGTTCACCAGTGGGACAAGAAAGATTGAGTGTCAAGATTCGTTTTGATTTTCCCTAGTCGAGTCGGTCTAGATTCAGGTGTCACCTGTCTTTGAGAGAAACCTCTCACGAGATTCCTCTCAAAAAGGGGCAGCTGTTGACACCTGATTTTTGACCAAGTCTTTTTCAGTTTTATTTTCGAAAAATCACAAAAAATTCATAAAAAGTCAAAAAATTACAAAATCAACTTTGGTAGCCTTAGGAACCATTCTTGACCAAAAAATAATTTTTCACATTTTTCATATTTTTTAGTATTTTTGGAAAATATAAAAAACACTTAAAAAATCAAGAAAAATAGCATTTGAGGTCACAAAAATATGGAAAAATATCCAATATTTTTCCTTTTTATCTCTTGTATTTTTGACCTCACAAAAAATCCAAAATCAGATTCAATTTTAGGTGTTCCTTTGTAACCTGTACTATTGAATTTGAAGAAAAAATAACAATTGAGTCTTTTAATTTGCAATTTTGGCATTTTCTAGGATCTTGACATTCAATCTAATTGTCCCCTATTTCAATTTGACTTAATTGCTCGGAAAAACTGTTAAATTGCAAACATAATTGCATTTTAGTCCTTGAAATTGAGCATAATCGAAATTACTTTCAATTCAAGAACTATCATTACAAATTGAACATGCTACCCATTGGATTTCACCATTTTAAATCAATTGGAATAGGTGGTTTAACTCAATTTGATCATTTGCACCCTCAATTACACTATCCCCAATTTCCAATCAAATGAGAATTTGGGGATTTTGTAGAAATTGATGAAAACTTTTGGGCAAAACCACATTTCTAGATAGAATTCATGCCCTAGATTCGATTATGAGGTTCAATTGTAAAATTTTCCCATTAATTTGGGCTTAATTTGAAAAGTCCTATTCGGGACCGGTTCAGACCGGTCAGACCGCCGGTCAGACCGGTCGAACCGGTTTGCTACAGTGTCATCGTCTTCCTCAGGTTCCTAGCGAGTGAACAGTAGAAGGACGAACTTTGACGGGGAAATTGACGGGCCAATCGACCTCAATTGAAGACGCAATGGTGGGCGTTTAGTTCCTTAGATCATTCACCGTCGATTGGAGCTAGAACGACGATCAATGGCCGCCGGAGCAAGGAGCAATCGGCCAGTCAAACCTTCGGACCTGCAAAAGTCAACAAAGGCAAAAACAGCTCAAATCCTTGCCAAATTCGTGCGAAATGAAGCTCACCGCGGAACCAAAAGGGACTAAACGGAATGCCCATCCTCCCCGACGTCGTTCTGACCTATTTGCACGTGACTACACGTGCCAAATGGAGTTGGTTGAAGCTCCACCGTTCGGCGCCAAAAATCCAACAGGCTATATAAGCCTACGCCGGCTTTCAGTTAAAAAAAGAAACAGATTCAGTTGTAAAGGGCGAAACCAAATCGAGAGAGAAGGAGAAGGAGAAGGAGAGAGAGCGAGCTCGTCCTCCAACCGCCATTGTCGAGGACAGAGCTCGAATCCACAGAGCATCGGTCAGGCCTTTTCAGGCTAGACCAAAGCTCGGGGAGACCTCCAGGAGACCGCCCAGAGCGCCAGGAAGCGATCGCCGCCGGCCGCGCCCCGCGAAATCACAAGAACAGGTGAGTCGCAGTCTCGAGTTCTTCCTTGGGCATTCATGGCGATTCACACATTCCATGATCTTTCTTGCAATTAGTGTGTGCCTTTCATTCCTTGAACGTCACTGACCATGTTCGCGTCTTCATTTTGCATTGATTTTGCTCACATGCCCCGAATCGAGTCTTCCGATTTAGCCTCCATAGCCGATTCTTGCCCAGCCAAATCTGGGCCGAGCGAGCTCAATCGGAGCTCGAGGTAAGTCTTCTGGACCTCCATTGGTGCTATTCTGTGACTGAATTTCTTTGATTTCGAGTGAATCACATGATTGAGCTTCCATGGCCGTACTCGGCAATTTGCACGATGTTCTTGATTATGCGAATAGGATGTTTCGATTCTTAGATATGTCAAACTAGAGCTAATCGCGAATCGATTGCCGTTGGTCTCGAGTGATTCCATTAAGATTTCACCGCACGATCATTGCCGGAGAACTACAGCCGTCCATTCTGCCGGAGTCGCGAGGTTGAAGAGGAAGCTGACGTGGCGCGGTCAACGGGTCAAAGGTCTAGGTGGCAACACGTGATTGGTCCACGTGGATGTCGAGTCAGCATGGCCGTTGAGTCTGTTATTCAAATAAAAAGAATCCAACGGCCGAGAATAATCGAGTCTAATAAATGGTGACCTCTCGATTAGAAATTAGGATTATCCGAAAACGTTTTAAAATTGGAAAATTAAAACGAGCTGAAACGGTGTCGTGTAGGTTAGTGGCCGTGCGGTGTCGTTTAGGTAAGTGTGAATCAACGGTCTAGATTGAATCTTAGAATCTAATCGTGGCCGTAGGTTTAAGTAATCTGATCAGACGGCCCTGATCGAGTCTTCGCCTAATCTGAACCGTAGATTCCAGTCGGTTATCCAGTGGACATGGAATAGCCACGCGGCGCAATGAAGGCCGTCAGATCAAGTCCGACAATTCAAAGGAGGGGACGGCGTCGTTTTGGAGCTGGGGCACGCGCGGGTCCGGGTCTGGGCCGGGTTCCGACCCGAGTGGGTCGGGTCGACCCGGTCCGAATCATTTTTTTAATAAAAAAAATCAGGAAATGATTTTAAAAAATAAAAAAAAATCGGAAAAATTTCAGAAAATCCAAAAAAAATGCTAGAAAATGCCAGAAAATTCCAAAAAATATGTGAAAAATTGTGAAAAAAATCCTAGATATTCCAGAAACCCCCAAAAATCGAGGGTTGACCACAGACAACTGGTCAACCCTATTTTTGGGGTTTTCTTATCAGTCCTTCCGAGACTTGACGACATTACCCTTTAGGGGTAAGTCGCCTCTGCTATGATGCAAGATAAGGCCGATAATGCCAAAGTAAGAATTAGGGTCGATTAGACGACCAATTCTTAGGTTTGGGTTTCGAGTCCCGCCTCTTTTCTCAAAATGACGATTTTGCCCTTCAATGGGAAAATTATCTTTCTTGTCTCAATCGAGTTCTGAAAATTGCTTAAAGTTAGGGTTTGGGTCAGGTGGACGACCAACCCTAATATTTGAGGTTTTCAGTTCTCGCCTTTGTCCAAATGACGATTTTACCCCTCCAAGGGTAAAATCACTTGAAAATTCCAGGAAAATTCTGGAAATTCCCGAAAAATAGGAAATGGATTGGATTGATGGCCAATCCTATTTCCCCTGTCTTCTGACTTACCAATTCGTCTAAAATGACAGATTTCCCCCTTTTAAGGGTAAATTTCCCGAATTATTCAAAATTACGATTCTGCCCCTTATGGGCGAATCATGTCCAAATCACTCCTAAGCCTTGATTGATATTTCTCTAGGCTAATAGGGCCTCATTAGGGATACCATGCTGATTTCATGTGTTTTATCCGCATGCACTGGATCCTTGATTTGCGTACTTATTTCTATTGGTTGTGAGTGATAGGATAGTATTTCCCATCTGCATGAACTCCTAGATTTAGGATCTGTACCCCACTCATTTGTATGAAATCTTAGGATCAGATAAACCATTCAGCTTAGGTACCGAAAAGGCGTCAACTCTGACAGTTGGCGTAACTAAGTCCCCGAACCCACTTCTCTGGTTTCCGCAGGATCGAATAGACTACTCCCAACTATTCGATAGGGTTTCCGATCGTACCCTCCACGAAACGATTGGTGGCGACTCCTTGGCATGTACACTCATCACATGTCACTAGACCACACTGAAGGTCGACCACGTATATCCAGCAGTTGCGATTTGGGTAATGGGCCTTGGGAGAGGCCCGCGTCCGATCAAGCCAACGATCGGGCGGCCCATTAGCCCGCTCCCGCCTCGCGCTCGAGAGGGTCGCGACAGCATCTTTATTTGATAGGTTGTCTTTTTCAATCCTTTGTTTATACTTACCTAAAATATATGAGTAAATTTAGGAAGTATCGTTGTGAATTGTGTATAAATAGGTGCATAGTTTTTGTATCAATACAAGTTGGAAATTTAATTCTGTGCCATTTCTTATCATTATTTCTCATTCATAATCTCGAACTTAGGTCCTTCTTGGCGATCTCTCCAACTGAATGTGTCGAAACTTTGCTGCGTTCTCCTAGCATTAGTGAAAATCGTTGACAAATGGAGTCTTAAAGACATAGACGGCTCTCTATAGAAGCCTCCATGGACGGGGCTACTGCTGGCATGTGCCGAGACTTGAATTGAGTAAATGGTTGATGGCTTTACGAAATCGTGCCAAGTTTCTTGGGGGATTGGAGTTGAAACCCTAGCTCTGAACGAAGCTCTCTCACAAGTGAAGAAGCTTCTTATATAGGCGCGAACTGATTCGCACGTGGAGTTACATAGCAATGACTTATAGTTAGATGGATATGTTTCGGGTGCAGATCAAAGCCCGTGGAGCTTTCGGGCTTGTGTTGAAGATTGCATGAGTGAACTCGGCCAACTTCAATTCGGACTAAATTGTGAAAGCCTACCGCAAAAACTCTTCCCTCGATCTGGCTATCTATCCCCTACAGTCTTTTTTAGATTTGCTATGTTCAGATATTTCACAAACGTTATTATAGTTAACGAGATGAGTACCCTTTTTCTTTGCCTTGCTTTGTTCGAAAACTTTTATTTGGGTTAATCTGAAAAGCCTAATTCCATAAGCTAATATTGGAGACAGTTAGATGTAACCCGAATGCATATTTGAGGCTTCATGGATAATTTCCCAGCAATATGTCTAGTTTGGATCATCAGCGTGGACAGTATATTGATAGATGCAGAGATCTAGTTCAAACATGTTGACGTAAAAGTTGAGCACATGTTCTGATTGCTTTTGAATTAACATATAGGTTATATATTGAATTGTGATATGTTCTATAGAAACCGGACGACCCTATTTGGTCAAAGACCTAGTGACAAATTTTTATGTTCCTTTTATTACGATATTTCTGATCAAGTTCCTGGACAACATGCCTAAATGTTTTTTTATTGATGATATTGATATTGAGGATAGCGATGATATTGATTGTGATCATTATACGGCGCAAAACATTGTGTATCATGTTCAATGCGAATGATGTCGTAGACTGAACTGCATATTAGTAGATCGAAGTCGCGGGCCTAATGTCTATTCTTTGGAACAAGGGACAATATATAACACTAATCCATCGTCTCCCGTTTGTTGCGCTCGGTTGCTATGCATCGGAGCAATGCTGGTTGTGCTCTAACATCCTTAAACTGACAACTAAAGGTACAAAGAAATTACTAATAGCAAAGGAAAACAGGCGCACTTGTTTCGAAGTAATCATAGTCGTCAATATCGCGTTGGCCGTCTAGGTAGCTTGGAATTAGTTTCTTGTTGCCATACGGTATACGGATGCCTTCGGCATTCAAGCCTTCAAGAAATAAGTTACTTTGGACTTCCCAATGGTGCTTGCGAGGACGGCCGTTTCGCCTTAACACTAATTAGGAATACAGCTTCTTGTTTCCCTCCTGCTCCACATTCCTCTCCTGCTTCTTGTTTCTGATAATATCACACTATGTTCACACCCTCCGGCTTCTTTGTCCTAACATTTTTCCTCAGTTTGACTGGCGCCCGATCGGTCCTCTATCCAAACGCAGACCTTAACACCACATGGGCTGTCGCAAGTTCGAACGCTTATTATGCGTTCTATACAGTCGACGCCCTCATGATGCCCATTCTTATTCGGAGCCATAATGGCTCGTCATTCGCCTGTGGCTTCTTTACCCAAGGCTCTGAAGTAAGTTACTTTTTCATGGTTGCCATCGTTCAGGCCGACTCGAATTCTATTATCAACAGCAGCGTGCCTCCGGCGGTGGTGTGGTCCCCTAATCGGGACCGTCCCGTTGGAACCCAGGCCACCGTGGAGCTCACAGGAGGAGGAGATTTTGTATTGAAAGATGCCGGGTCCGTCATTTGGTCAACCCAAACTGAGGGTAAGTCTGTTGCTGGCATCAACTTGACAGACGCCGGAAACCTTGTGCTGCTCGATGAGAACAACAGTCCGGTGTGGCAGTCCTTTGATCAACCTGCGGACACTCTTCTCCCGGGACAAAAATTGAGGGTGGGGCAGAAATTGACCCCTAGTTATTCCGCGACAAACATGAGCGAATATGGTTTACTTTCGGTTTCTTTGACTGCTGATGGTTTATTTGCTCAGATGGAGACTAATCCTCCGCAGGTTTATTACCATTTGGGCATAAATTTTCCAAACACAAGCAACGACTCTAATTATGTTGAATTCACCCAAGGACATCTTGCATTGTTTGTGAATTCCGTTAGAAACGGTTCTTTGTTTTCAGATTTTAATTCTTCTGCGACTATGCAATACTTGAAGCTTGAATCTGATGGGCATATGAATGTGTATCAGCAGAGTCAAGGTCAGTGGATCATGGCGCGTGATGTTCTAAAAGACATCGTTGGGGACTGCGGTTATCCTATGGTTTGTGGGAATTATGGAATTTGTACTGGACTTGGGAAGTGCAGTTGTCCGGATCCGTACTTCAAGCCAAGAGTTGATACAGATCCTGGAGCCGGGTGCTCCGAAACAATTCCTTTGACTTGCGAACCATCGCAATCCCAGAGCTTTTTGGACTACGGGGTGATTACTTACTTCACCGGCAGGGCAGACACCCCGGATATTCGCGATATGGATCGCGACAGTTGCAAGGAGGCTTGTGCGAATAACTGTTCGTGCCGAGGAGCATTTTATCATGTAGTATTTGACGGCCGACATAACATTTCGGGTTCATGCTACTTGGTATCTCAGGTATTTTCGATTACAAGCTTGGTAGATTCGGTTCAACATTGGATAATTTCCATTAAAGTGCAGAATCCCCGGGATGAGACTCAGATTCCTCAGATTCCAAGTGAACCTCCTGTTTCTTCTCCCAATATAAATGAACCTTCTGTCCCACCCAATATAAATGAACCTCATGCAGTTCCTCCGAACAGTAAAAGGTCTAATGTCGTCCTGATGGTAATATTCACTTCTAGCCTCGGATCACTATTAGCCTTCATCTTTCTTGTCGTCGTTATAAAATGCCGCTTTAGAAACAAAGGCATCGACGGGGTCGAAGAGGACTATCTTGATCGCATTCCTGGAGCACCTAAGAGATTCACCTATGATGACTTAAAAGCAATTACCGAGGATTTCAATAAGAGACTCGGGAAGGGTGGATTTAGCGTTGTTTATCAAGGCACTCTAGCTAACGGCACAAAGGTCGCTGTGAAGCACCTCAATGGTTTGCGTCAATCTAAGAAATCTTTTCTTACCGAGATTGAGAGCATTGGCAATATCCATCACGTCAACTTGGTACAACTCATTGGATTTTGTGCCGAGAACTTTCATAGGCTGCTTGTCTATGAATACATGTCCAAAGGGTCCTTAGATAAATTGATCTTTCATAAATTAGATGATTCATTCGTGCTTGATTGGCAACAAAAGAGGAAAATCATTTGTGACGTGGCCAAGGGCCTATGTTATCTCCATGAAGAATGTAGATGGAAGATAGTCCACATGGATATTAAGCCCCAAAATATTCTCTTGGACGAAAATTTTAATGCTAAGGTTGCAGATTTTGGCTTGTCTAAGCTAGTTGATAAGGACCAAAGCAGAATCGTAACCACAATGAGAGGAACTCCAGGCTATTTGGCCCCAGAATGGCTACACACAGCAATTACTGAGAAAGTGGACGTCTATAGTTTCGGTGTAGTAATTCTGGAGATAGTTTGTGAAAGAAAAGTTTTCGATGAATCTCAGGATCAGGAAGACATGTACCTATTAGGAGTATTGAAGAGAAAGGGGGAAGAAGAACGGCTATTGGATATGGTCGATAAGAATAGTGAGGATATGCAACTAAACGGACCTCATGTGATCGACATGATAAGGCTCGCCGCATGGTGCTTGCAAGTTGATTTCAGAAAAAGGCCTTCCATGTCGACGGTCATCAAAGTCCTGGAAAGAGTGATCGATGTCCCAGATGACCTGGATTACAACTTCTCATATCCTGCCAGGACAAATGTAAGTGTGAGAGTTGGAGAAGAGGACGTTGAATTAGGCGCTACCATTTCTGTAGTACCCTCTGTTTTATCTGGTCCACGGTGATCCATTTCAATCATGTCACATGCCTTTTCTCTGCTAGAAAGCTGGTTTTTGCATACCATGATTTTGTCTGTATTCCTAATTGTCGATGAACTGCATCTTATAGTTGCCGTCTCTTTCTGTAAAATTTATATCCCCTTTGTTATTGCTCTAGAAATTGAAAATGCATGCGACAACGTAGAAGAACTTTGTGCCATCTGATTTGCACGTCCAAGACAATCAAATTTGTTTACCTTGAATCATGTACTATTGACTACTGCGCACATATGGTTTCTAATTTTTTTTTTTTTTTTTGGATTGTAGAATTTGTGCTATCTGAAACTTGAGAAGGGAATAGATCTTTGGAGGGTTACCAATCGAGTGGATAAAAAAGTACATGAAGAGCATGATCCTACCAATTCGATTTCTGAAATGTCTACTTCACGTGTATTTACATTTCTCATATCATATCTAAAACATTTATCTTCTGTTCATCTTGTAATCTTTGATCTGCTTTTTTGATATAGGATCTCTTAGATACCCCTAAGGAATCTAAGTTTGCAAACATCAGTAATGACATCCTGAAGTGCTCTGCTCTTTTCTCTATGACTTTGGAATTAGATGCTATGGGCAAATAAGATTTTTGCCTCCTTATGCAATGGACGAAAAGACATTTGGTCGGCTCGTTGTGTCTTGGTATTGAGACGAGAAATTACATGGACCTGGCACATGTGAGCCATCTTCATCTTGATCATTAGATCATGTGTGCTCCACATGAGACGACATCATTCAATAATTAAGATGACAATAAATTTTTCTCTTCATGCGGAACCCTTTTTTTTTTTTTTTTACTTTTGCATCTGTGGTAATTTAGTGTTTGTCACGTTTAAGGAGTAGGATTCGAATTTCTCTGCAACACAGATGGTTCTGATATTAAAGTTCGAATGGTTATATAAGTGGATAGCTTTTTAAGTCATGTTAGTTCCGTTATTGTCTTGTTAGGTCATCAGGTCATTTGAATGGATCGGACAATTGGATCTTGGAGTAGCATCGTTTTTAAGTTAACCCTGAGCTTAAGTCAATTTGCCAGGTTAAGTGGTTTGGCAATATTTGGAAGGAATTTATTGTCCTGAACAGTACTATCAATTATTTATGAACAAACGATCTCCCAATCAATGAGTACTTTATGTAAAACATGCGGTGATAGTGTGTGAATTTAAGGTTGAGATTGCATCATTTTTGACAGTACTGCAAGGAAAACATTTTCCTATATGAAACCACAACTCCAAATCTTAAGAAATTCAATTTACCAAGTGGGAAAAAAAAATTAGGCTAAAAGCTATAGCAGCTACATACAATATGGAGGTAAAAATGCTCGATGTTGAAGACAACATTTACCAATGATTACCACATATGCAAATTGACTAAAGCTTATGGAAACATTCCTCCCTTGTCAGGTCAGAGTTTAGATGCACGGCCCTAAATGAATGCTTTATGTCAAACAAAAAGTTCTCAAGCTGTTTAGTGTCCCGGACACCAGAATAAGCCTTAAGTTTCGACACATTCATTCGACACATCTAAAAATTGGATGCATTACTCATTGCCCAAGTCTGTACAATCGCCTGCGCAGTCAGTTAGATTACCTCCTCGCACACTACACGAACTGTATCTCGAAAATCGTCATCGAGAATATCCATTCGATCACTGACAGTATAATGCGATCCCTCAATGAAACCCATATGCTCATTTGACTTTTGAGAAGGATAACTCTAGGCCGTCTAGGGCATTCAATTTAATCTCTCTCTCTCTCTCTCTCTCTCTCTCTCTCTCTCTCCTACAAGCTCCCGGCTAAGAAGCATGCATTTTTGTTGATACTCTTCCTAGTTAAGCTGTCACTAGTCATATCGACTTAACCACAATAAAGGAGTCCATCAAATCGGGTAGCTTTTACCATGTCGCCATTTGCTTCTTCAGGAATATTTTCTGTATGAACAAAAGAAGGAACACGTTGACATCGAAGCTAAATCTCTTGTTCAGTCATATGTTGGGTTCCTATAGTTCGTTTATGTGCATAGAACGCCTGTGCAGTCCATCCATCTACAGTGACTAAGATGAATGTATTGGGCCAAAGAACAGTGGAACTTACCAAGCCCAAGTAGTTTTGCTTTTTTTGTATGATTTGTTGGGCAAGCCCAAGAAAGATCTAGATGGGCCTAACTCCCTAATGTTACAAAAATATGCCAAGGTGTAGAAAATGTGGCACAAGTGTAATTTTCTGATACTTTTGCGACGTCAAAATTATGGTGCTGTTAATATTTAGGATATTGGAGCCAAAGATAAATGTCACCCACTTCTGTGATTCAAATGGCATCTTAATAGGTTAATACATCCAAAGCAAAAAAGAGTTGCTTTCAAACTTTGTTTGAATTGATTGCTGTTTGGGCTAAAAAGAGCGAGATTAATTCTGAAACAGCACTAAGGTTGTCGTGTTTGTCGATTGGCGTCAAAGTCAACCGGCCCCACGAAATGAATCAAAGCAACCAAACAAGGGAAATGGTTAGAACATGCATGTCAGGAGTAGTTCCCCCGACACAATGACAAATACAAAGCTACGTCTCCCCTCGCTTTGGCTGATTGCTAATCGCCCAAGAGAAAGATCAGGATAAACTAGATAACCCACGTAAAAAGGAGAAAGAAAAGCGCCAAGATAATTTCGTGATTCGCCCCTACTAAACTTCAGGAAGCAAGGTCAATTGAGTGTGTTTGTGGGTAATCATCCACAGGACAAGCAGAATGACAGATAATAGTGGATAAATTCACAGGACCAAAATGGGACTCAATTGAGAAGATTCAGCTGATGAAGTTGAAGATTCTGCTCATCGGTGATAAGAAAAATCTCTCTCTCTCTCTCTCTCTCTCTCTCTCTCTCTCTCTCTCTCTCTCTCTCTCTCTCTCTCTCTCTCTCTCTCTCTCTCTCTCTCTCTCTCTCTCTCTCTCTCTACGACTATTTGGCAATATGTATATTAAACTGTGTCTCGAGTTTGAGCCGGCCTTCCGGACTTGTGTTTTGTTTCTGAAGAGAAGCCGGCCGGCATCAACACAGTATTTTTAGTTAAAATTGATCGAATGAACTCAACTAGCAAAAATGTGAAATGGTTAGGACTCAATTGATAGAGTTAAAATTTAGCACTGAATTGACAAAAATGTAATAAGTTTAGAACTTTTTGGACATTTTCCCCCCATCGTTTGGCTACATGAAGAGCTCTGTAATTTGTGAGGTAACTTCTACATAGAATTGGGTTGATTTTTTTTTTTAATAGATACCATGAAAATGTAAACCAGGACACACTCGATCATAAAGAGATTTTAATTTTGTAATTCTCTGATTGGCTAGTGAATTATTTGCAGTTGACTCTTTCCATTGAGTAGATACCCACGCTTGGACCGATCACGTAAATCTCTTATGTTCTTTATTGTTTCTCACACATTTCTTTGGTGATTTCACTCTTTGGCGTTAATACAATTGCAAGAGTTGTTAGATTTCATATTATTTTAGATCAATTTGTATGAGAAGTAATGATAGAATTTTTATGGATTTGGTTTGAAGCTTTTGCTTATCTGACCGTTGACTAGAAATTCTATCATTTGGAGATATGTCTAGAGAAAAAGTAGAAATTAGAATTTTCACAGGAGAACGATTTTGTATTGTCGTCAAGATGCGTGCAGAAGTTCCAACCCAAGGCTTCATCAAGATGTAAGATAGCAAAGCCTAGTGGCTGGAAACGATGAAAGATGCTAATAAAGATGAGTCAATGAACAAGGCAAAGAGTATAATCTCGTTGAATCTATTGAAGGAAGTGCTAATCGAAATAGCATAGGAGAAGGATGCTGCAATATTGTGGGAAAAACATCAAGCCCTCTATGTGTAATGAAGGGTCTAAACAATCGATAATATGGCGTCATTGAATGTAAAAACAAAACTTTAATTGAGCAAGCTTAGTGCATGCAAAACTTGTAAGACATTTAAGCGGAAGCAATGAACATGACATGTGACTTAAATCATCAATTTCCTTAATCTGTTATTGAGTGAAAAACTTCTCATAAAGTATGGTCGTGGAAACCTATTGACTACTTCATATCACGAGAAATTAGATGCGTATGCTCATGGATGGTAAGCTTATCCTGAGAGCGAAGGAGTTCATAAATTTGGGTTATGCATGTGGTTGAAAGGCTACCGGATGCACTTATCCTATATTATAGATTTTTTAATCAGCAAGGACATGATCTTTGGGTCCTACAGTAATGTTTATGCGCATATGATATCTACGAAATCCATCTATCTATTATTACTATGATGAGTGTCTTGTGAAGGGATGTCGCAAACCGATTTAGAACGAACACACAGATAATAAAAGAAAAATAGACGACACACGGTTTACCTAGATTCATCTCAGAATAGGGCTACATCATGTAAAGAGGTTTCACTATATTCTGGTTTACAGTCGCACAACTCATTATAGTTATCAGTCAAAAAGAGCATAATATATATGCACTAAGTAGGCCCAAAACCTAAGCTTACCTGAAATCCATTTGATCCCACAACAAACGGATCAACTTAAACAAAAGCCCAAATTCGTTGTTGTTTTGGGGGCATTGCCCCCAAACCCCCGCCTGTTCACCAGCAAGCGGGGCAACCGTCCACTCACCGAGAAGCGGAAGCCCCGCCTGTTGATCGGTCAGCGGGACCCATGTATCGAGGGCGCTGCCCCCGAACTCTCGCATTACATGCGCATGGGTCACATGTCGTTGGATCATACTTGAGTTTTCCTAAGCTCACATGGGCGTGCCCAGTGTGAGAAATAAGGGTTCCGGAAGTCTTTGCCAACTCCAACATCTTGGGCCTATCAACACTGAAACTTACTTAAGCCCACGTCGTTTACTTTTTCCTTTATTTAATTGGGCACAGTCAAGAAATAAATTGTTTAATTATATTTTTCCTTTCCCTTCAAAAATTAA
Organism: Rhodomyrtus psidioides; assembly: GCA_021437785.1. NCBI lineage: Eukaryota > Viridiplantae > Streptophyta > Magnoliopsida > Myrtales > Myrtaceae > Rhodomyrtus > Rhodomyrtus psidioides. Next base: position 4,041,894 of record JAILYB010000027.1, on the reverse strand, counting down.
AAGGAAACACTTAATTACATTAAAATTATCAAAGGTTTAGTTTTACTTCAGTGACTTTTAATGACTAAGTGTCCATGTCTTCAAAGATTAGGTGTGTCTAGTGCTGATTATATATATAAAAACACTAAACATACTTTAAGATATGTTTGTGCATCTCCTGTATACTCCTCGAGACGGTTCGTGTATTCTTAATTTCCTATCATTTTCATTATGATAAGTTAAATTTCGTGCTATTTTAGCATACCAAACCCAGAAATAAAATTTACCCACTTCCTGATTTGAAGCGATGGCATCTTAATGCGTCCAGTGCACAAAAAGGTTGCTCTCAAACTTTAAGTCAAATCATTTCTGTTTGGTCCAAAAGAGGGCGCAATCCTAAGGATGTGGTTGGAATCAAGGATCAAGTGTCCCCTCGAAACGAATCCGAGCAACAGAACAAAGAGCAAAAGGTTAAAAAGGGGCATGTCAAGAGTTGTTCCCCCAACCAAATGACACACACAAAAAAGAGACTACAGACCATTCGAAGGAGAGAACGAAAATCAACCGAGATAATGTCATGATTCCCCCACTCCTCCTGAACTTCCTCGAAGCCAAGGCGACCGCGTGTATTGTTGGAAAACTCGAGAGGACAAAGCGAAATGACAGACGGCAGTGAAAGATTCACGGGGCCAAAGTGAGAGGGACTTAAAGTTGGAGGGAGAGAGAATAAGCGGGATAAAAAGCCGAAGATTCTGCTCACCGGTGCCATGAAAGACGGATTTCCATCTCTTTCGAAGACTATTTGGCAATGTGGAAATGTGAACGGAGTACTTTACATTGAATGGAAGCAAGGAACTTCAACGGCAACGTGACACCAAAAGCATGGGTAGAAAGCAGGGGAAACTTATCGGGTGGCTTTAGCAAAAAGGAGGTTGTGGGTTCACATGACCATGAACAATGTTAGATACATTGCGAAGATCTAACAAATTGAATTTTATGAGGGGCATTGGGACACTTTCGATGTAACTAAATAAGAGCAATTAGTATCTTCAAAAAATCGAAAAAAAAATATTTAATTAATAAGGGCGTTGCGTCCGGGAGAGAATCCTAAATCCTTTGCATGATGTCGAAGAACATTGGCTTAAAGGATTTTTGCGAAATGCAAAACACTATTTGCAAGAGCTCCCATGAAATGCATGTAATGATTAAAATAATGTTTCGTAGATGCTATTTTTGCATATGCCACTCAGGCGAAAGACGCCGACACGGACCCTCAGCATTGCATTTGCCAGGTGGCTTTAAAAAAATTCTCTACAGAACGATCACTTGGGTAAAACAAACCATTTCAAAGATATCAGGTGTAAGGACAACGGGATGCTGTTGACTTTCAGTCAAATGCCAATTAATACCCGTATAGATCGCGAACAATTAAATGTCGTTGAGTTCTTCTAGGGTTTGGATATGCTTTTGAATATTAAAGAATACAAGTCAACATATTAAATGTCTTGAAATTCGGACATTGGTCAATTTGTTGACCAAAGTTGGATTCACATGAATCAGTCCTGCCTTCAGTCAAAGAATGTAAAAATTAGTTTAGCAACAGTCATTGCACTAATCTGTCTATGGGACAAGATTGACCATATTTCCATACCGAGTCACAAAATAACAAGACCGATTTTTTTTTTCTTTTTCTAAAGGAGCACATGTAATAACATACCAAAAATGTACATTATATGTTACTTCCTGATCAGAAGCTCATAAAACCACATTGACTATCATAGCAGTTCCTTCATTAAGTACATAATTTCTTAGCTTATATCTAATTAGAGACCTAATTATTTAGTTTCACCCAAGAAGCTCCGTTCTAATTTTATTCACCATCTCGATGCCTCGACTCGGGTTCATTTCCTTCTTCATTCTCGCCGGACATTTCCTCAAGCGAACGACCCTTAGACTCGGGCACTAGCAACGTGAACACCACGCCCAAAAAGTTTACCACACCTAGTATGATCAGTGTCTTCCTCACGCCGATCCCGTTCGCTGCGTACAAGAACCCGAAAGCCCCCACCATCGCCCCAGCCTTCCCGGCAGCCGCCGATATCCCGTGGCATGTTGACCGGAGCCTCGCCGGGAATATCTCTGCGGGAACCACGAAAGTGGTCGCGTTGGGCCCGAAGTTGGCGAAGAAAAAGGTAAGCGAGTACATGACCACGAATCCGATCCGGTTCTTGGGCAGCGTCCAGTGGTGGTATGGGATTGCGAGGGCGAACATGAACACCGTCATGAAGAAGAAGCCCATCAGCTGGATCGCGAACCGACCCATCCGGTCGATCAACGCCACGGTGAACCAGTACCCAGGGACCGTGCTGCACAAGGCAATCAAGGTCTGCGCCCGGCCGATCCGATATACCTCCTCAATTGCGTTCATGGTCTTCGCCTTGGGGATCCACCCGATGGCGGTGAAGATGTCCTTTTGGAATAGGTTTTGGCTGTAGAAGGCGATGTCGAGCAAGAACCACGTGCTTGTCGTCCCAAGCAAGTGGAGGCCATGGCGGAGGAGGAACTGCCTTGAGAAGAGGCCGAACTCGCTCTTCTGCTCCCGGTCCAGGCGCTCCACCTTCTCTTGCTCCGCCTCGAGGTCGACCTGAAGGACTTTGGACATGTCGGCCGCGGCCTTCTTGGCGTTCTTGGCGACCAGGGCCGTGTAGCGGGCTGTCTCGGGCATCTTCATACGCCAGTAGTAAGTGAGCAGAGCAGGGAGGGCACCGAACATCAGGATGATCCGCCACACGTAGTCCGCCTCAGGCGCGGTGGAATGTGCCGGGTCATCTTGGTAGGCCGGAGCAGGGTATTTCGCATTGAAAGCCGCCGAGACTATGATGGCAACCATTCCGCCCGCCAGAATCCCGAAACCCTGCATCGCGAAGACCGCAGCGATGAATGCGCCCCGAGTCTTCTTGTTGGCATACTCAGACATGATCGTGGCCGAGAGAGGGTAGTCCCCGCCGATGCCGAACCCAAGCCAGAACCTGAAGAAGCACAGAGTGGCCATGACCGCACTCGGGTCGTGGCCAAAGGAGAGCCCCGAGGCGACGGAGCATATGACCATGACCATGAGGGTCATGCCATAGACTCGCTTCCGGCCCATCTTGTCGCCGAGCCAGCCGAAGAAGAGTTGGCCAGTGAGGGTGCCGCAGAAGGCGACGCCATTGGCCGCAGCAGACACGTTCGAGGGGAGACTTCCCGGGGTGGTCGAGCCCGGCGTGGTGTAGTAGATGCGGCCGAGCAGCTTGGTGACGAGGGAGATGCAGAAGAGGTCGTACGCATCGGTGAAGAATCCCATGCCGGCGATCACAATCGCCGTGAAATGGTACCATTGCGTCTTGGCGACATCGAGAGCGTTCAGGACTTGCAATTGGTCCTTCGCCATGGGTAGTGTCCCTGCAACTTTTGCGAATGACCAAAAACCAAACTGAATACTACCACTGGAATCCACCTAAAGCTAAGAAACAGATCACATGTGAACATCTGAAAGTGACGAGAGAAACGGACTTTGGACCATCATAGAAAATCGAAGGACAACAAAGTGAGACCACAGGTGATTTTTTTCGAATGATTCAATTATTTTTATTTATCTTGGTAATGGAAAAAGATGGGTACTTCATTTGGTAGATGCACGTCATAGGTCGCGAGGTCATACGTCATCCTGATCCCTATCGATTGTGAGCGGGCATTATAAAAATCAAAGCTTTTTATCGAGAGCTGAAGCTAAAGGCCTATCTAGAGGTAAAGTTGCTTCACGTCCCTTCAACCAGCCAATTCCAGAACACTCGAGTGAAGATGCGAACGGCCAACAGCATAAAAAGAAAAACAGGGGAATGATCTAAAAGGCGAAAAATAAAAGATAAACTGTGAAAAATCATCAAAAAAAGAAAGAAAGAAAGAAAGAAAGATCAAATACCCGAATGGAAAGTCACTTCTCACGACAAAGATCTCTCATCTCATGATGTTTCAGAATTCAAGAATCGAAACTCCGTTAATTATTCCACGGAAGTCCAAAAAAAAACACGCGAAGTCGCATATTCTCTTTAGCTGTATCTCTGATGGTTTTCACTTTTTGAGAAGCTTCTCAAGACGTGAACGGGCAAGCAAAGATCATCGAATCGAATACAGCAGACCCATCGAATCAAAACGATCGTAAACTGAGAAGCCCAGAAAGAGATTGAAGAACACAAGTGTAGATGACGATGATGATGATGATAATAATAATAATAATCTGCAAACAGGGCAGCAAACCTGAGCAGTCCTGGAGGGTCAGAGTATCAGCAGAAATGGTGCCTCCTCTGCTTCTGCTTCTTGCTTCTTCTCCCCAGAGAGCTTCGAACGGACGGGGAGATCGATCTCTATTCTGTAATTTTTTTTTTACTTTCGAAGGTGGAGACGAGTGGGGCAGTTCAGGAAGTCATATGTAATAAATGCATGCAATCGGCAAAGGAGGGAAGAGAGGGGTTTTTTGTCCGTTGCAATTCAAGAATAAGAGAGATTGACCCGTATATAAAGGCGACGGACTCTCACACACACTCTCTCTATGGAGTTTAAAAGGAATCTTTTCATTTTTTTTACGAGGAATATTCGACAATTTCTTAGGTTTCCTTCTATTTCACATTTCGTCATTGATGATCTGTCTCAACGTCAGGAGTTCTTGGTCATGGTTTATGATGCTCCAGCTTCTATTTCCTTCTTTCGCGTGCTTCCCTTCCCTGGCCCTGGCTTCATCTTGGGGATTATTCCCGAGTTTGGTTGGCGCATTACGCGGCATTTTATGGTACGAAGAACTTTACTTGTATGAATATAAATCGACACGTGACATTTTCGAATAAATAAACATGTAAATCAATATAGAAGATACTCGACACAATATATAGGTATGTATGTATGTATGTATGTATTTAACTCCACGATATGTTTACCCCTTGCATTACATATCCTCAATATTCTTTGGGATAATTACATAAATGGTCCCTGAACTTTGGCAGAATGTGCAATCTGGTCCCTGAACTTTTAATTTGTTCAATTTAGTCCCTGAACTTTGACAGAATGTGCAATTTGGTCCCTAAACTTTTGACTTGTTCAATTTAGCCCCTGAACTTTTAGTAAATGCTCAATTTAGTCCCTAGACTATATAAAAATGTTCAACGTTATCCCCGATCTTAAATTAACAAAATGACTATATTGAACATTTTCCTATAATTTAGGGACTAGATTGAACATTTACTAAAAGTTCAGGGACTGAATTGAACAAGTTAAAAGTTTAGGGATCAAATTGCACATTCTGTCAAAGTTCAGGGACTAAATTGAACAAAATAAAAGTTCAGGGACCAGATTGCACATTCAGTTAAAGTTCAGGGACTATTTATGTTATTTTGCCATATTCTTTTTTCTACATGGATTAAAATGTTACTACTTAAATCAAAAGAAGTTAAAAAATAGAATGATGAAATAGTGCAAAGAGCGAGGGGTTATAAAGATACTTAATGAGATCATGAACGTGAGAGAAGGTGAGAGAAACTCTCTGAAACTTGCCAATTAAGCAAAATGACTAAGGAGATCCAACTGTTGTATTTTTGTCGAATGTCCCTTTTCTTTTACCAAACCAGGAAAGTCATGTCCTTAATCAACGAGCCTTTTTCTCGACGGTCGCATGAACCCCCGAGATCTTCCCCCGACTTCACATTCGCGAGAGTTCACGAACAATCGATTTCTAAGTTTTGAAAGAAAAGATTTCCACAAATCGCTTCAATGGATGCGGTGCGCTATTTGCTCAGTTCATCGGATTGGCTCATGGAGTCGGGCGGGCCATTTCGTCCAGTTATTCCATTTTATGAGTACATTCAGCATTCTTCTTAATCTTAGGCTACGTTTGGTAGTCCGAATTTGGGCCCAGATAGGATAACAAATTATCTTATCCGATGTTTGGTGATGTCGTCCGGACCGGATAAACCCGGATATACCCGAATAAAACACCGTATAAGAAATCCGAGGGAGGGGGTAGGATACACCCGGATTGGATAAAAAATAACAAACCCTATTCACTGCGGAAGGATGTCACCACCATGAGATCTTCGTCGCCTACGACCACTGCACAATCATTGTCGCCTCCGACCACCGCGCAATTGCCGCCGCCTACAACCACCGCACAATCATCTTTGCCACCGTTCGCCCATCGCCGTCGGCTCTACCCCCACCGCCGTCGTTATCACCATTGATTCTCTCGGAGCAGGCTGCAGTCATCCTCATCGTCACCAAGCCTGAACTCAACTGATAAGGTCGACCCTTGGATCTCGAATCTAAAGTCAGCCAAGTCCTAGATCTCGAGTCTGAAGTAGGCCAAGCCCTAGCATTCGACCCTTGGATCTCGAATGTTGGAAGCGCACAGCGAAAGTCCGATACTTTTTTTTGCCGGGGAGATAGCCAAGAGGGAGCCCAAGTCCGAGCCCGTCAATATATCCAGTTGGACCCACCTTTACTCAAAAGCTTAAGCCAATGAGTTATGGGCCAACTTGAGTATATTAACTGGCTCAGTACCACATCAATTCTCCTATGTGGGACTTCTATAACACAACTCACACATGCATCCTAACAATCTCCCCCTCATGTGTGAGGTTCAGTGTTAGGTTTGCTTCCCCTTAATCCAAGTATCCTTCCGTACCAACATATCTCAACTTGAATCTCCAATCGCGTTAGCTCCATCTCAATTTGAATCTCCATCAACGCTCATCGGGCCCACACTGCTACACCACAGCGTCCATCGGCCCAGAAATCGCATTGGCACGAGATTCCTTGTTGAGACGCAATCACCAAATTCATTCTTGAGATATTCACCAGAACAGATTGGGGGTCCACCAATCAACTATCGGCTCTAATACTAGTTTGATGAACGAACGCGGAAAACAAACACAGAACAACAAGGATTTACGTGGTTCGATCAAGATGATCTACATCAACGGGCAAGGTAAATCGAGATTCCACTATAATCAAAGAGGGTACAAATTCCAAAAGTCGTTTTCAGCGACTGAACAAAAGCACACTGCTCACGAAACTCTCTAATGACGAAAAGCTTCCGTCCTGACAAATAAAACCCTAGCCGCAGTAGTAAATAGGGTCCAAAATTTTTTCTCGAGGGCGTTGCCCCCGAACCCCCATTGCGATCTGTCGCACCTTTATGGAGATTTGTTCGGTTGCTCCAAGTTAGACCTATCGGCCCAACTTTCCGTATCATGAACCAAATTTCAATTTTCTCTCCACTTTTAGGTTGCACAAAAAATATATCGGATCGGGTGATGAACCGGGCCGAGTACATAAAATTCAAGACATATTTAACAAATTTCCACCTTAGCTTGAATTTAAAGAAAACAGTTAAGAAGTCGAACACATTCTCCGAGCATCCCTAAGCCTACGTGAGCTAACTCGGTGTAGAAAACAAGGGATGCAATGAAAGAATATATCTACTTCACAAAAAAATGTAGAACTTTCATTTACCTCGCCACCAGGCCCCAGAGGGGGCAAAACTCAACCAAGCATGCCAATCAAGTTCAAGCAATGCTTAAATTTGTTAGCAGAGACTGACTTGGTCAACATATCAGCAGGATTGTCAGCAGTACCAATTTTCTTTACCATCATATTTCTCTCAGCAAATGCTTCTCGAATAAAGTGGTACCTGATATCAATGTGCTTAGTCCTCTCATGATATGCTTGATTTTTAACCAAATATATAGCACTTTGATTGTCACAAAAGACAACTGAATTGTCTTCCTGCTGGAGCCCAAGTTCCTGAACAAGATTCCTTAACCAAATAGCTTCTTTTACCGCTTCTGCTGCTGTCATATACTCTGCCTCTGTAGTAGACAAAGCAACTGTCGACTGTAGGGTTGACCTCCAACTAATAGCTGAGCCAGATAGTGTGAAAAGATAACCAGTCAAAGATCTTCTCTTATCGTGATCACCTGCAAAATCAGAATATACAAATCCCACAACTAAGGTACCGTTGGAACTGTTTCTATCAAACATTAGGCCCAGCTCTGCGGAGCCTCTAAGATACCTAAGTATCCATTTCACTGCCTGCCAATGGACCTTTCCAGGGTGCGCCATATATCTACTAACCACACTAACTGCATGTGCAATGTCGGGACAAGTACATACCATGGCATACATAAGGCTACCAACTGCACTGGAGTATGGGACATGAGACATCGCAGTCTCCTCGACCTCTGATTGAGGTGAATGTATAGCTGAGAGTCTAAAATGAGATGCTAACGGTGTACTGACAGGCTTAGCATTTTGCGTGCCAAACTTCTCAAGTACCTTCTCAATATAACTCCTCTGCGAGAGATATAACTTCCATGCTTTTCTGTCCCTCTGAATCTCCATTCCTAAGATCTTCTTGGTAGGACCCAGATCTTTCATCTTGAACTCCTCACTGAGGCGTTTCTTCAAGATCAACACATCTGACATGTTCTTTGCAGCAATGAGCATGTCATCCACGTATAACAGAAGATAGACAAAGGATCCATCTGAACCCTTCCTGAAGTAGACACAACTATCATAGCTACTTCTATAATAACCACTCCCTATCATAAATTTGTCGAATCTTTTATACCACTGTATTGGAGACTGCTTCAAATCATACAAGGATTTCTTCAATCTACAGACATGTTCTTCCTTGCCTTCTACATAATAGCCCTCGGGCTGGGCCGTATAAATAGTCTCCTCAAGCTCACCATGTAAAAAAGCAGTCTTCACATCAAGTTGCTCAAGCTCTAAGTCAAATTGAGCAACTATAGCCAGCAACAAACGAATAGAAGTGTGTTTTACCATAGGAGAGAACACTTCATCATAATCAATTCCCTCCTTCTGATTGTAGCCTTTAGCTACAAGCCGTGCCTTGCATCTAGCATTTTCTACACCTGGAATGCCTTCATTTTTCTTGAAGAACCATTTACACTCAATGGCTCTTTTTCCCTTTGGCAACGTCACCAAATCCCAAGTCTGGTTCTTGTGGAGTGATTCAAGTTCTTCAGCCATAGCAACAGCCCATTTTTCTGATTCTGTGCAAGTAATAGCTTCAGCATAGGTAGAAGGTTCCTGAATACCCATATCTTCTGCTGTCGTAAGAGCATAAGCCACCAGATCAGAGAACCCATATTTTTTAGGGGGACGAGTCTGCCTCATTTCTCTGCCAGTAGCAATAGAGTATGGATGCTCCACCTCATCTAAAACTTCCTCATCTGAACTTGAATCGATAGTAACAATTTGCTCGCTCAAATCATTCTGAGAGATCTTTTCTCAAAGTTCCACCTGAACCTCCACCTCATTCCTGTCACTCTCATGTTTTCCTGCAGACTCATCAACAACCTTCTTTTGATCAAGCATAAGCATTTCATTAAAAGTAACATCCCTACTAATAATGAACTTAGGTGAGTTAGGTTCCTGGCACCACAAACGATAACCTTTCACCCCATCAGCATACTCAACAAAGATACATTTCTTTGCTCTAGGTTCTAACTTACCATCCTTAACATGAAAGTAAGCAGGACATCCAAAAATCTTTAGATTAGAATAGTCACAAGGCTTACCTGACCACATCTCGAAAGGAGTCTTGCATTCTATTGCTGCTGAAGGAGAACGATTAACCAGATAACAAGCTATGTTAACTGCTTCAGCCCAAAAATCCTTTTCCATCCCAGCATTAGAGAGCATGCATCTTGCTCTCTCCAATAGAGTTCTGTTCATCCGTTCTGCCACTCCATTTAGCTGTGGAGTGTGCCTAACTGTACGGTGTCGAACGATACCTGCATCTGCACAGAATTCATTGAAATCGCCACCACAAAACTCAAGACCATTACGGTCCTAAGGCGTTTGATCTTCTTCCCTGTCTGATTCTCAACAAAGGGCTTTCCACTTCTTGAAGGTTTCAAACATGTCACTTTTTTTTTTTAGAAAATAAACCCAAACCTTCCTGGAATAGTCGTCAATAAACGTCACAAAGTAAATAGCACCACCCTTAGATGGAACCTGTGCTGGTTCCCATAAATCAGAATGGATGTAGTCGAGTGTGCCCTTCGTCGAATGCGTGCCCGTACTGAAACTGACTCTACACTATTTGCCAAATACACAGTGCTCACAGAAATCCAGCGAGGTTGTCTGCTCACCACAAAGTAAACCACGTTTACTCAAAACTGTCATGCCACGCTCACTCATGTGGCCCAAATGCATATGCCACAGTTCCGTTCTGTCATTATCCGAAACAGAATTTGATGTACCAATTGAAGTACCCATAACTGTGCTACCCTGCAAATGATACAATTGATTCACCTTGCTTCCTTTCATCACAACCAGATTGCCTTTGGAGACTTTGAGAACTCCACCTCCACCTGAATACACACACCCAATGGAATCCAAACTGCTCAAAGAGATAAGATTTCTCTTTAAGTCTGGTATGTGCCTTACTTCAGTCAAGGTTCTCACTGCTTTGTCGTGGCACTTAATCCGAATAGTACCAATTCCCACAACTTGGCATACAGCATCATTTCCCATCAAGACTGATCCACCATTCATTGGCTCATATGTGGTGAACCATTCCCTATTTGGGTACATGTGATATGATGCTCCCGAGTCCATTATCCAAACATCATTAGAGAAACTAACAGCAGAGCATGCCGTAAGAACATTGTCTGACGCATTAAACTCATTTTTGTCAGCAACATTCGCCGTATCTTGTCTTTGAGCATGCTGCTTATCCTTTCTCTTAAGCAAAGGACAATCTGATTTGTAATGTCTCCTCTTGTGACAATAGTAGCACTCGACGTTCATATTATCTCCAGGTGGCCTAGATTTTGAACGATTAACCGATTTCCCTCGGAAGACTTTATCCCTGCTCTTGGTCCTGCCTCACATAAGCAAACCATCTGTTCTGTCTCCACTGGTATTCCCATTCAACTTTGTTCTCAGTTCTGTAGAACTCAATGATGTTTTAACATCCTCCAAAGTTATGGATTCACATCCATAAAGCATCGAGTTCACAAAATTTTCGTATGAGGCAGGCAGTGAACATAACACGATCAAAGCTTGATCTTCATACTCGAGTTTAATATCTAAATTTTTCATATCCATAATAATTTTATTAAACTCATCCAAATGTTCCTGAACAGGCGTACCTTCACGCATCTTTAGGGTATAAAGACGCTGCTTCAAATAAAGTCTCGATGTCAAAGATTTCTTTATGTAGAGACTTTCCAGTTTCTTCCAGAGACCAGCCGATGTTTCCTCATCGGCGACTTCTCGCAAAACATTGTCATCTAGAGACAAATGGATCGCACTATGCGCCTTCTCATCAATCTCTTCAATCTCAGCCGAGGTCATGTCGTCTGGATATTTTCCATCCAATGCCCTAACAGTACCCTCTCACTTCAACAAAGCCTTCATCTTTATTCTCCATAATCCGAAGTTGTTCTTGCCGTCAAAAGATGAGATCTGAAAACTTCAAAGATGTCATCTTCAAGAATCCCAGAAACGAACTCGCTCTGATATCAGTTGTTGGAAGCGCGCAGCAAAAGTCTGATACTTTTTTTTGCCGGGGAGATCGCCAAGAGGGAGCCCAAGTCCGAGCCTGTCAATATATCCAGTTGGACCCACATTTACTCAAAAGCTTAAGTCAATGAGTTATGGGCCAACTTTGGTATATTAACTGGCTTAGTACCATATCAATTCTCCTATGTGGGACTTCTCTAACACAACTCACACATGCATCCTAACATCGAATCTGATGGGAGGTTTCTTTCAATGGAGTTTTTTTTGTCTGTAATGTTTGATTGTTTTTCTTCAATCTTTTGGTGTGGCCTTCAACTTTCCCTTCACTGATCTTCTTTCTCTCTCACACGATACCTGACTTGTTGGTTACGCCTACGGGGGCAAATCCGTTCGAGTGTTTCAGTCTGGCCTCATTCGTCCGACTCGACGACGGCAGTGGCGCAACTATACAAAGCGGTGTTGGCGATTCTGACGGCAGTTACAAAATCCAAAACACTATACAAAGTGTAAATATCTTATCATATCCGGACATCTACCAAATATATGATGGGATTTTACAAAATCCAAAAGACAATACGGATGATTTCTAATCCAAACCTTTCCTATCTTATCCGGGTCCAAATCCGGACTACCAAACGCAGCCTAGAGTATTAGCAACCCTAGGGGTTATTCATTCATAAATACCTAACTATTCTATGTAACTGTGATCGTACATTCACCTAGAGAGATCCGAGAGGAAAAAGCAAACACACGCACAGCCGCGTCACCACTTCTTCTTCTTCTTCTTCTTCTTCTTCTTCTTCTTCTTCTTATTCTTTTTTTTTCCTGGTTCACGTCTTCGTCTTCCTCGGTTCTTCATCCACTTAACATCTCTCTCTCTCTCTCTCTCTCTCTCTCTCTCTCTCTCTCTCTCTCTCTCTCTCTCTCTCTCTCTCTCTCTCTAGCTGCTTCGCCATCGCCATCATCTTTCTCTTGACCAAACAACGCTTGCTAACATTTCAAAGAAGAAGAGGCATCATGGACTACGCTTTTTCCCTAATCACATCGCACTTCACAGATCTGCTGTGCTCCTCCACACGTGATCATCCGTGTTCTTCACGTTACATTTGCACCATGGGAACTATCATAATAGGAAAAAGTAGAATTTTCCAAGAACAAGTGTTTTAGTGCACATCTGAGTTATCTAGCTTGCATATTTGTTTACATGCCTCATTCGAATGTCATATAAAGAAATTATCTGTCATATGAGTAGTTTTAGATTGCATTTTCATAGAAATAAACATTAAAAGTATCTCTAAGATTGCATTTACATATAAGGTAAAACTGCAAATATTACATTATTTTAAAGTGCCATTATTTCATTAAAAAAATGAATGATTTGGAAAATATTTTTCTAAAAATAATAGCTTATATCACTTATAAAATTAAATGAATGAAAGACACCTTCATCATCTACAAAAATGTTTCAACATAAAATGTTTCGAAAAATAAAAATATCTTTCATTGACTAATTATTCAACCGATAGAAGAGACCATTTTTCAGAAAAATGCTTTTGAAGGACATGGGCCTTGGTGTTAAAGATCCAAGCTCAACTACCGAGATCCCCCCTCGGTTTTTGTGGACTCGGGAGCAGGTGCTAGGGCATCAGGCACGAAAACTAGGACTCAAGCCCGACCTCGATGAACCTAGGCACCGATGTCCCGAGCTCGGCCTAAATGGACCTAAGTGCGGGTGCCGGGGATCCGGGCATGGGCATTGGGGACCTGGGTCCGATCTTGATGGATCCGGGCCTATGCTTCGGAAACTTGGTCCAAGACGTCGGGGACCTAAGAACCAGTGTTAGGGTTTCCGTGCCCAAGTGTGGAGTTTTCGGTCTGAGCACTGATAATTAGTCATATTTTGATTCAAAAAATGATTACCAATTTTCTTAAACGAAAATCATTTTTCTTGAATTCAAGTATAGTTTTATAGTTGATAAAGAAAACAAATTTCGTTGATTCATTTTCCTAAGCAAATCAAGCATTGAAAAAAGAGACAAATATTTTTCGCAGAACAAATGGAGCTTTAGAGAAGATCTTATTGCCTCTCACGCACAATTTGCTTTAGTATAATTGACGCAGCGTTCAGCCATAGAACAAGCAAATCCTTGCTAAAAGAAAAATAAATCTCGAAATTGCAATTGATGTATAAAAAGCCTAATAATCTGAATGTTCAAAACCCTCAAACAAGTTTATATAGGGTGTCAACCCTAATGACATCAAAATTACAATTATGAAAATGCCACTAAAATAAAATTAAATCCGAAAATACTAAAATAATTGAAAAATCCATCTAAACGACCCTGAATCGCCGAAATCCATCGCAGTTCATTGCCATAGCACACCGTTTCGCTTCAGCCAATCGAATTTGAGCTCAATCCGATGTCGTTTTTCGGGTCCGCCGATTCTAGTCGTATCATCGTTTCGCCTTTCGATTGGATTTTCGTCGGTCTAATCGGTCCAAAAACGCATTACTAATAGATTCTGCATCAATAACATTCTGCTCAAATCTCAGTAGAATATTTAAATTACTATTTAGCTAGCATAACAATCTTTGATTATTGTGGGTGTAATAGTATATTGTGGATCACAAATTCTTGTGGGGTTTTCTAATTAATGCCACTAAAATAACATTAAATCCGAAAATACTAAAATAATTGAAAAATCCATCTAAACGACCTCGAATCGCCGAAATCCATCGCAGTTCATTGCCAAAATGGCAATGAGTTTTGATTAGCACGCCATTTCGCTTTAGCCAACCGAATTTGAGCTCAATCCGATATCGTTTTTCGGGTCCGCCGGTTCTAGTCGTATCATCGTTTCCCCTTTCGATTGGATTTTCGTCGGTCTAATCGGTCCAAAAACGCATTACTAATAGATTCTGCATCAATAATATTCTGCTTGAATCTCAGTATAATATTTAAATTTCTATTTAGCTAGCATAACAATATTTGATTATTGTAGGTGTAATAGTGTGTTGTGGATCACAAATTCTTATGGGAATTTTTAATTATTTGTTATGTATTTTCTTGTGACCTAAAACAGGTGGTTAATCTCACAGTAAATTAAGGACGGTTATATAAGCATCTCTAGGAATGTTCAGATCATGTTGCATTCCTCCTTTAGTAACTCATTATAGGAAAGTGATTGCATGGCAAGCTTTATATACATAGTGTCGCGACCCGTCCGGAAGCGGACGCGGCTAATGGATTACCGATCGCGGGTCTTGGATCGGCGCGAGCCCTCCCAGGCCCATACCAAATCGCGGCGGGAGTATTTTTCAAGAGGATTCGACGATAATAGTCGATCGCTTTCGACCTTAGTGTGGTCGTGGTGGCATGTGCAACTTGTGCATGCATTTGGAGTCGCCACCGGTCTTTCTTGGAGGGTAGACCGGAAACCTTACTGATCGATTGGGAGAGATCGATCAGTTCTACGGAACCAGAGATTTTGGGTTCAGGGACTTGGTTACACTGGTGTCGTTACCAACGCCCTTTCGGTACCTAACGTGAGTGATTTTCCTAACTAGGATTTCATGCAGGCGCAATTTTGGGTGAGGTAAGTCTGACTTTGCACATTAACCAGTTTAACATGCTCACGTAATCATAATAAATAAATAGACGTCAATCACATAAACATCTATCCTACGTGGTGATCATGGAATTATGATTTAATGGATCTCGAGCCAATGAGACCACATTTAATCATTTTAATATTTTAATAACGGAGAGCCGCTCTTTGCTTCTTCTTGGTTTCTTGAACTCTTCAAGAATTGGGCCCCAAAGAGCTCGCCGACTTAAAAGGTTCCTCCACGTAATCCTCGTAGCATTTACATCAACAATTGACTATGCTAAAAATAAAGATTACATGAAAAATAAAAGGAGTACGCAGCCTCCATTTAATAATTACAACCCCAAATATATAAATAATCATCATACATTCATATATACATCAATCACATTGATTAGGGATTTTTCCATGATCACCACCCTTTCACGTAAGTAATAAATTCACAATTTAAAACTTAGGAAGGCACAATAAAAATTCTACGTTGAATCATATTCAGAATTTTTACGTAAAATAAGATAGCCATAAATTTTCGATTCAAAATTGATTTAGTCTCAATTTTTGCTACGTTGATTAATTTATCATATAAAATAATCAATCTCCATTAGCCATGTAAGACGAACAATTCGTTAATACATATTGGCCATAGTATTGCAAAAATTGCAAAAAATCAATTAAATGCACGAAAACACCTAAGGATTGGCTCTGATACCACTGTTGGGATCCACGTAACACGTAGCGGAAATAAATAACAACCCACACATGTATCTCCAGAGGCGTACTTCGTGCATTTCAATCGAAAAAAATCACAAAGTCTCAAAGGAAGTAAATAGATTACCTCTCGTAGCGTGCTTGAACGGAGGTGTCGGTTCGATGTTCTTCGATCTCAGCCTCCACAAGTGTTAGGCATCTAGTTCGGACGCACCACCAATTGACGAACGGGGAGACGACTAATAACTCCACAACAATTGTGCTAGCAATATGCGGAATTAATATTCCGAACTTGGTATATTTTGCTCGCTCAAGATTATGAGAATATAGAGAGTGTTTGTGTTCTTCTCTCTAAGCTCTCAAAAATTTGCACACTCTACAAAATGTCTCTCCCCCAACCTCAAAACTCTTGCCATCCTTTTATAGCCAAAAATTCCTTCCAATAAATTGTATTATAAAATAGCACTCACAAATAATAAATACTTTCTAAAAATAGCACTCACAAATAAATGACATTTAAAAATAGCACTAACAATAGCACTCACAATTTATAATACAAAAATGCTATTTAAAAATAGCACTAACAATAGCACTCACAATTTATAATACAAAAATGCTATTTAAAAATAGCACTAACAATTATAAATTCTATCTAATAATAGCACTCACAAATAAATGACATTTAAAAATAGCACTAACAATAGCACTCACAATTTATAATACAAAAATGCTATTTAAAAATAGCACTAACAATTATAAATTCTATCTAATAATAGCACTCACAATTTATGATAAATAAATGTCATTTAAAAATAGCACTAACAATAGCACTCACAATTTATGATAAATAAATGTCATTTAAAAATAGCACTAACAATAGCACTCACAATTTATAATACAAAAATGCTATTTAAAAATAACACTAACAATAGCACTCACAATACAAAAATGCTAAAAAAAAAGCACTAACAAAGGTGTTAAAAATAATAACCATTATTATTATTACAAGAGTTAAAGAGGTTACCAAACAGTACAAATATGCATAACGTATAAATACGTATGACATATAAATACGTAGAGCATACGTATACATCCGTGAAACCGGGGACTAATTGAAAGAAAAATGTGCAATTAAGCCCTTTTGGTAAAAATTGATTAAATTGGAGGGAAAATTGACCTAATTGCACTTTAAGACTTTAGAATCCAATGTCATAGCTTATAAAAAGTGAGAATTGAAAACTAAAAGACTCGCAAAGGAATTTTTTGCTCGGTTCGAGTTTATGTTTGTGAAGAAACATAGTGACCCGAGCCGAATTTTCAAGATTTAAGGTGACACACTTGAAGATGAAATTAAAACAAAATTATTGAATATTTTTGTGTATTTTTCTGACCACGAATGGTATTTTTCTGATTTTTTGGGTATTTTTATAATTAAATAAATTCGAAAAATATTATCAAATACCAAAAAATATTTTTTGTTCAAAATTGGTCCCCGAGGCTAGGCCAAGGCTTCCAAAGTTGATTTTGTGATTTTATGACCTTTTTTGATATTTTTAATTAATTTTAAAGAATAAAAATCACAATAATAAATGGTCAAAAATCAGGTTTCAACAGCTGCCCCTCTTTGAGAGGAATCTCGTTAGAGGTTTCTCTCAAAGATAAGGTGGCACCTGATTTCTAACCGACTCAACTGGGAAAATGAGAGAAGAAATGCTACGACATTGGATCGCTTAAGGCCCTTTGATGAAAGCTCAAATTAATCCCCGGTTTGCTTTAACAATTTGAACATGGGCCGGAGTGAGAGAGGCTTACCTGAAGCTCACCTGTCTGATGCTGCCGGTTGCTACAACTTTCAAGCAGATACCTAGGACTCGTCATTCAGAATATCCTAGGGAGATTAAGCTCTGACCTGTATGGTAGGTCATACCATTATGGGATTCCTAACTGGTAGGAACCTAAGGAAGGCGCGTCCCACACTTTGGGATTTGCCAAGGATTTTGATCCGTATGGTGGATCGAATCAGAAATGGTTCACCTACTGTAAGGTTTACCTAGGGAAACGACTCTTTCCGTGTTTGGAATTTGTCAAGGTTTTGATCTGTATGGTGGATCGGACCATTAGGCTGATCCTTCAGGCGGTTTCTACCATATTTGACCCTTCAGGCGGTATCTACCGTGGTTTGACCCTTCAGGCGGTTTCTACCTTGAGTTGACCCTTCAGGCGGTTTCTACCTTGGTTTGACCCTTCAGGCGGTTTCTACCTTGTGCTGACCCTTCAGGCGGTATCTACCATGAGTTTGACCCTTCAGGCGGTTTCTACCTTGTGCTGACCCTTCAGGCGGTATCTACCATGAGTTTGACCCTTCAGGCGATTTCTACCTTGTGTTGACCCTTCAGGCGGTATCTACCTTGTGTTGACCCTTCAGGCGGTTTCTACCTTGAGTTGACCCTTCAGGCGGTATCTACCTTGAGTTGACCCTTCAGGCGGTTTCTACCATGTGTTGACCCTTCAGGCGGTATCTACCTTGGTTTGACCCTTCAGGCGGTATCTACCATGAGTTGACCCTTCAGGCGGTTTCTACCTTGTGTTGACCCTTCAGGCGGTATCTACCATGAGTTGACCCTTCAGGCGGTTTCTACCTTTGGTTGACCCTTCAGGCGGTTTCTACCTTGGTTTGACCCTTCAGGCGGTTTCTACCTTGAGTTGACCCTTCAGGCGGTTTCTACCTTTGATTTGACCCTTCAGGCGGTTTCTACCTTGTGTTGACCCTTCAGGCGGTATCTACCATGTGTTGACCCTTCAGGCGGTATCTACCTTGTGTTGAAAAGGGGTCTCATGACGAGGGTTCTCCACGTCCGATGAGACTGTTTGATATTTTGAAAATGGGTCCTGGGACGAGGGTTCTCCACGTCTGATAGGACTTTTTCTTTTAAAAGGATTTTTCTTCCCCTTTTTTTGAGACCCCGAAGTTTGTCGGGAATTCAGTTTTTTGAAGCAGTGAAAGATTTTATTTTGACAAAACTTCACTTGAGTCTGTTGAGGCGACATTCTGGGAGTTGGGTTCTCCAAGTATCCTGCATAAGTTTGAGCCTGAAAGATTTTTCTTCACCAAGAAAACGTTAGTAATCTTTGGGAAGACCACGGCTGTCCATTTTGACAAAACCGTATGATTTAAGTTTTAATCATGAAATGTGCATTTTGATGCTGGGGGTTATCCAAAGCATTCTTGCAACATGCAAATGTGATCACAAATCCCTTGCACGGAAAATCTGGATCAACAGTTTGAAAATTCCAAAAAGAGTTTGTTCAAAACATCAATTGGAATATTTCTCGACAATGAGGTCTTCTCACCTGTTTTGCGATCGTGTTTTTTTATAGGGGATACACTCGATTCCCTACTAACCCGTGCCTAGGTTTTAGGCTCATTCGCAGCGCATACATTTTGATCGGTCGGGAGGTCTTCCACGGGACCGTAATGTTGGGCTTGGATATTGGTCTTCAAGGGGGACTCACTTTTGAGTCAAGGTCATTGAATGAAAGTTTTCACCATCTGCTCCGGGTTTACAAGTCAAGAACCCTGCAAAATGAGAAAGAAATAGTCTTGCTCGTACTTCTTCGAGCTGAGCTGTATGTTAACCCAAGTGTCTTAGTCAGAGAAGACTGTTTCAAGGTTATGATGTTGGTAGGATTGTGGACCGAAAAAGGCTTGTTTTTGGCCTAGAATTCATGACGAGTTTGACATTGGTGATCATTGCTGATTTACCTCCTGTCTTTTCCTTTCTGCATCTTTAGTTTTTGAGGTGTACAACCGATTTTGAGGTGTGCACCAGCTCTTTAGAGAGCGTCCCTTGTTGCATTCAGAGACCGACTCTCTCCATGTCTTTGTTCTGTGCTTGGCAGCATTTGGGGAGCAGCTTTTTTTATTTGACTCCTTTAAGAATTTTTTTTTTTTTTCATCCAAGTTTCACTGGGGATCAAGCAAACAGCTTTCATGAGCATCGGCCTTGCTTTTACCAGGCACTTTGCTTTTTCTCGATGCCGTGGATTTTTCTCATTCACTTTTGAAATCCCATTTTTTTTTTCATGGGATCGTGTTAGACATATAGTCTAAACATGCTTTAAATATCAGTCCGGGATTTCTCTTTCGTAATCCCTGAGTCTTGAACTCTTCCATTTTTGAAGTGGTGCAGCATCCGTCTTGGAATGATCACCAATGGGTTCATGAAACGAATTTGCAGGCTCAACTTGGCTATGCAAAGGATATAGTGTGTGGGATAGAGAAATGGATGCTTCTCGTCATCCTATGGCACTTGGATTACCATATAAACAGCACACAAAGATTGATGTTAGTCCGAGCAAGAAAATTTCTAGCCATTTACTCCTGATGCCGCTGGACTCACATCCATTTTGCCCCGATGTAGGGTGGTTCTTGACAGGGTTAAGAATGAAAACCGCCGTTCGAATAGGTTGCCAACGGTCACCTGTAGTGTTTATGATATGAAACGAACGCCTCCGTCGTCCCAATCCATGTAATCGCTGCAAATGGTCCCTACCTCCGTAGGTCCAGATTTTACTATTTGATTCGCTCCATTCATCTCTCAAGTGTATGTAGGATGTGTTTGGATTTGAGCTTGCCTCTCTTTTGAGGAAACATCCTTTTGAGAGTTTTGAACAACTTTTGATTGGAAAAATCTCTTTCGTTTTCCCAAAAAATTTACCCGTCAAGGGAATTTTATGGTGCACAATGCATGTTCAGACAACCTCGTGTTTCAAAACATGAATGCCAATGAAGTTAGAATTCCATGTCTTTTCTAGACATCAGATTTTGAAAGCTTTTCTTTTTCTCTCTGTTTTTTATTTAACATCTTCCATGGATTGGGGAAAGGGATACTTACCTGTCTCCCGCGGCTGGAGATCCCTGAAAATGCGGAAGAAACATGTTATTGTATGTTCACGAATTTTTCAAAAAATTAGAACGATACATCTTACCCTTGGTCATATACTCTAACGAGTATACCAGGTTTGTAGGAAATCTGCCCGCTTTGATGACGAGTTCCTGTCAAGGATAAATAATAAGTGTCAATTCATGTTCCCAAATTCAAGATAAATTAGGACGATACAACTTTACTCTTGGTTCTCATCATGTTCTGATGTTGCGTTTTTGATATGAATAACATCTATCGAATCCGCCTATCCATGCTTGGAGTGTTTGTAACATCAATGGTTCCTCTGCCCCCAGTTAGGCAACGTCTATTCTGTTATTTGAATAGATGGCTCCTTGAGTGATTTACCCACGTTTATCACCTGAGAAGGGAAAGAAAGGAGATATTACTTTGGTATTCGGTTGAAGATCGTTTAGGAACGATACATCGTTTTACCAAATAGGAGGCTTCGTGACCAAACGTATTTCGTGCTGAATGGGGTAGATCCCACTATGCTCCGCGGGTGATAGTCATCATTCATGGAACTTGCTCCACAGATTAAGTGATTAATCCACGGCCCTTGGCTCGAAGATGTTCAAAGGGTGACACTCAGAGCGGTTAGTTTTAAGCGTTAATTAAAATGTTCCCGCGGGAACTTTACAACGAGATTCGTAACACATTCCTTCGACGTATTCGCCTCTCACTCTCTTGAGCCTTCTAATGATTTTGCATACGAGCTTAGAACCAGACGTCTGGTCGCCGGTACCGGTCACGACTGCGAAGATGCACTTGTTCCAAAATGCTTGACCCATAGGCTGAGTTGCTCATTCAGGAGATCGTCTGACTGTTCGAGTCGTTCAAGTTGAGCATCCTTAATTGCGGGTGACGGACTTCTCTCATTTTCGGCACGAACAACCCGGTTCATCGGTTTATGCGTGATCCACACGCCGAGTTGCTCACTGAGGGACTCACTTGAAATTTCAAGCCATTGACGCCCAAGTCGGGCATCCTCAACCGTTGGCGATGGATTCCTCACACTACTTTCGGCATGAACAACCTCACTTCTCGAGTTGGTACTTTCATCGTTGTCCAGTAGGTTTGTATCCAATGCTGGATTCGCCGTAGGAATAACACTAACGATCGGTTGGTGCTCAAATTGGGGAGTCCATACCTGCTGAAATTGTTGTACATACTCTTGAGGAGTACCGGGGTAACTCAGGGGGGAATTCAGCCGATCGAACCAAGAATAGATGTTTTCAAGGAGATCATCTGAACCATCGAGCGACTGACACTCAGGTTGAGTATTGTCGACTACTGGAGAAGGAATCTTTTTGCCATTTTCGTCATGGACCACCTGATTCTTCGAGCCGGAATCTCCGTAATCGTCTCGCAAGATTGTATGTGCATCTCCTGCCAGTGTTAGATCCGCTGTAGGACTAGTATTAACGGCCAGTCGGTGCTCAGACTGGGGAGTCCCGATTTGCTGAAATTGCGGTACATACTCCTGAGGAGTACTGGGATAACCCATGGGAGTACTCTGATTGATGCCTGAACAATCGACCGTGTAATTGTCAGTCCCATCGGTGTTAAGAGGTGATTGGATGCTTCCTGCTTCATGAGGATTGCGATCACAGCCATGCTCATCGTTTAAACTTGAACTGCCTCTCTCTTGGTCTAGCGCCACTCGTCCATCTCTCAGTAGTCTTTTGTAGCACCAAAGGTGGTTCCTGACTTTATTTCTATCCAATTCCGGCATGTTCATGATCTTGAGTATGCGCGATGGGCGAGCCAAACTGATCCCTAACTGTTGAACTGCATCAACAAATTTGCTATGAAGCTCCGAGGTCCAATAAAACCTTGTTTTCTTGCTAGCCGAAGTAGGGTTGGCAACTCGGCGGCTACTCTTCGTGGAATCTGGTCGTGTTGAACCGCCTCTATCTTGGTCTAGCGACGTTCGTCCATCTCTCAGTAGTTTCTTGTAGCGCCAAAGGTGATTCTTGACCATATTTTTAGTCAGTCCCGGCACGTTCATGATTTCGAGTATGCGCAATGGGCAAGCAAAACTGATCCCCAACTGTTGAACTGCATCAACAAATTTGCTATGAAACTCCGGGGTCCAACGAAATCTTATTTTCTTGCTAGCCGAAGTGGTGTCAGCAACTTGGCGGTTACTCTTCTCGGAATCTGGTCGTGTTGGAGGTTGCTCTGGAGGGGATTTAGTGGTCTCAGATCGGCTGGTCATGATGGTGAGTTCATCATCGAGCGGACCCGACTTGTCATGACGCATGTTCCCTTCCACAATGGGCGTCGACTTTGACCTTATAGCACTAGTTTCCTCTTGTAGATCCTCAGCGGTACCCGCCTGTTCCGAAAGATGCTGCGAAGGGCATTGCAACAAATGAGCATTATAAACCCCCAGATCTGGCTTTTCAGTGAATACTCCGTCCGTGGGAACAGGGTTACCGCACTCCAGGCAAATAGCGATGCTTAGAGCTTTTTTGTACTGAGTGTTTTTTATTCGAAGCTTTTCATTTTCCTCCCTTACAACCGCTAACTCGTGCCGATCGCGTTGCTGCTTCAGCCGGGTTCGTTTGTTTTCAAACCAGCACTTGACCTTCCGAGGCTCCCAACCTATCTCCTGGCCCATTTTGATTTTCTGTTCCATGTCCGGATAGGGGTATTCCCTGAAAAACAATTCGAGTTTATGGACTTGACCTGAAGTGTTGCGTTTGAGATATTCCCCTTTCTGACGCTGATAACCGTCGCGGGTACTGTTCTCGTTAACCAAGCCGCGGGTTTCATCATTAGAAGGATCGGTCTCCATGGCCCTCGTGTCAGGTTCGGTCCTGAGATCTTCAAACTCTTCCAGCAGCTCAAGCTCGGAGACCTCCAAGTCTGGCGCTTCCAGTAAATGACAGAATCCCTTGAACATTTTGACCGGGATATCACTGTTTGATTTTCCGTTAACTCAGCTTTCTTTGTTCCTCCTTGGATCTTCACTTTCTCTGCAAATTCTGAGAGGTTAAAGGAGCCGGATCACCGTTCTTCGATCAAAGGTGATGGCTACCCGACGAGCGCTCTTCTCAATGTTTCGAGATTCCCACTTCGTCCTTTTGTGATGGCTACTTGACGAGCGTTTTTCTCAAGGCTTCGTAATTCCCACTTTGTCCTTTTTTGCTTTTTTCTACGTGAACGGAGCCTGAAGATCTCTTGCGTTGATTTCGCTTTGTCGAGCACTACGCTTGTCCCCCTGGCCCAGTCTCTAGAGTAACAAGCCTGCCCACCTTTCGGCGCCATTATGTTTCGTAAAACCCGAGATCACAGGACGGTGGTGGATTCGTGACTCATCGGGGATGCATTAACGAAACCCGCTTGGCTCTACTGCACATAAAATATTATTACCACTTCTCCATGTACTCGAGCATTTATAAGGTGATAGATTGATGTCAAGAAGATTAACACTTTAGCCTTATCAGACTCAGCCTCTCAAACACTCTTCACATTCTCACTCTCTTCTCCGTCATTCCATCGCATATGGATTCCTCCTCTATGCCTGTTGCCTCACCTGAAGCTTCGACCCAATGGGAGAGATTTTACCACCTCTTGGGTAGGGGTTATGGCTACATAAACAATCATCCTGAAGCTGAGGTTGAAGTTCGTACTCTGATTCCGGCCCTGGATACTGCGTGTATTGAAGGTACGAAACTGCAAAGGGAGTTTGTGATCTTCCCAACTCTCTTTAACAATTTCATGCAGGCTTACGAAGTTGCTAGCCGGGAGGTCACTTTGGCTGGTATCGTGCGAGCCCGTTATCAGGACCGAACTGAGTCCCTGATGTTGGCCATGCTGACGGCCGATAACCATAAAAGGGCTGTTGAATACGCCCACGCCCAGGTTTCGATGCTGGTCCGTGAGAGGGACAACTTGGTGGAGCGTCTGGCTCTTTTTGACACCGCCTTTGAGCAAGACCAGCACAACTTCGTGCTGAGGTTCCAGTGTGCCTGGTTGGAGGAAAGGCTTGAAGACCTGAGCATGGATATAGCTCGCGGGAGGGTGCTGGCTCATGACTTAGAGCTTGAGTTCGAGTACTATGACACCAAGGTGAACGAACTTAAGGAGAAATGTCGTCTCCTTTTCTTCAAGCTTGTAGACCTTGATTCCCGGAGTGTGGGTTGTAAGCAAGGCATGGATAGCATGGAGAGTCAGTTAAGCTTTTTTGTGATGCTTGTCAGAACTCATTTTGGGTTTACTGCTCCCCCTCAGTGATCCACTTGTAAACTTTCCTGCTGAATGAAATAAATGCGAGCTTGTTTATATATGCTCTTTCATTCTGCATTGTTGACTAGCCAAGAAAGGTTTTTGCTTTCGGATCTACGCGACTCCTTTTTCGCCTGTGTCAACAGATTGACTACGCATCATTCTCACAGCCCGACGCTTTATATTTGATTGACCTGAATGCCTCGTGAGAAATAGATTTGTAGTTGCTCGAAACTTAAAGATTGCCCCTGATTTTGCGGTCATTGCGTTTGGGGCCGCTAGTAATCTTTCACTTTCGAGCTCGATCACATTCTGCTAGTAACTCATGCTATCAATTCTGCCTTCACGCGTCGGGGCTGATTTTACCTTGAACTTAATAACAAGGAATTACCGTATACACACGAGATGACGTTTGCGAAAAACATTATGCAGAATCAACTCTAGCTATTGAAGAAACAAACGCATGCACCGATGAGAACTTTACAATAGGAGATACATCCTTCTCGCGTACATCCCCTTCTTTCTTGGGGCATGTCCAATGACTAACCAGTCTGGCCTCAGCTTAGGTGTGCCATTACCAAGTGCAGATCATGGTTGCCAACCTTTAATAGCTTCCAACTGATCGAACCAGGTATCAAGTCCTTCATCGAAGAAATCACCCGACCCCTCGAACGATTGATGTGTAGGTTGAGCTGCATCGCCCGACGGGTTCTTCGAACTGGAACCTCCATCTTTGTCTGGGATTATAAGAGGAGATTTGATCGATTGACTACCACAAGCATCTCCCACTTGGGGATTAGGGAAATAAGAGTGCTCCAAGCTTTCTCCCATTAGATCATCTGAAGCCATATGCTCTGATTGGGCAAACCCTTGAGCACTGGGCGTGGTGGGCTGATCTGCGACAGGATGAACACTGACTAGCTGCTGCTCGGACGGAGGAGTGCTTACTCGTTGCACTTGTGATGCGTGTTCTTGAGGAATATTGAAATGACTCGCGAGGATATCCTGATCAAATCCCCAATAGTCGTCCAGATTCGACCGGGCCTCATTTGTCATAAGGGTGCTGGGTTCGCAGCCGAGTCTATTGCTCGGATTCAGTTCTGCATAACGTTGTCCTAACGCCCTTCTGTAGCAACCAAGGTGATTCGCGACTAATTGCTTGGTAAGTCCCGGTACGTTCATGACCCTAAGTATGCTTGTCGGACCTATGAAGTCGAGTCCTATCTGTCGAACTGCGTCCAAGAACTTGAGATGAAGCTCCGGGGGCCAAGTGAATTTCTTCTTCTCGTCGTCCAGAGTGGCGTAGATAGCCTGCCGACTAACCTCTAACTCCTCTTGAACCGTATCTGATCTTACCGGAAGCTGTTGTGGAGGAGATTCATGGGCTTCGATGAGGTGACTCCGATCATAACGACACGTATCTTCTTCCTCCGAAGACACTGGTATAATTTCTGTAGGATCGATCTGCTCATGCGCGCCATTAGCAGGATCTGATTGTACCGGAGATGGCTCAAGGGAGCAGGGGGATAAATGAGCACCTTCCATCTTCGTAGAAGGCTTACTGGGGAACAATTTACTGAGGGTGGTAGGGCCACCGCAGTCAGGGCAGGTAATAGTACTGAGAATTTTCTCATACCACATGTTTTCCATTTGAAGGTTTTGGTTCTGCTCTTTTAGGGCCGTGATCTCCTTACGCCTGTGTTGGACACCTAGTCTGAAACGTCTATTCTGAAACCAAAAATGGATTCTCATAGGATTCATTCCCAGCTTCTGGCCCAATTCAATCTTTTGTTCCTCGTTTGGGCAAGGGCATTCATCGAAGAAAGCTTCAAGCTCCTGGATTTCTTTCCGAGCGTAGCGCTGGCGACTTTTTCTTTTCCGGGGTTGAGCGTCGTGGCCACTGCCGTTGTCACCACTGCGATCTTGATGTTCGTCACCGGCGATGTTGAGTTCCATGGCTTCGATGTCGAATCTGATTCTAGAGAATTTGAGGTCTTTCAACGAACTCGTCACTCGGGGTTCTCTGTTCTCTTTTGTATACTCGCTCTTTCGATTTGTTGCCTCCTTTTCCTCGAAAGCTAGGTCTGTTCAGCGTTCTGTTTTTGAAACGACGGAACTGTTTACCTCCTGCTCAGCTTTCCGACACGAAGGGGTAACCAAATCCTTCCGCGGCTTCTTCGATAGTAGCGCTCGCCTTTCACTTTTCCTCGATAGTCATGCCTGTTCAGCACTGTCTTCTCTTTTTAAGTGGCAGAGCTGTTCACTCGCCGCCCAGCTTTATGCGTGATGGAACAACACAATCCTTTCGCGGCTTCTTCGATAGTTGCGCTCGCCTTTCACTTTTCCTCAATAGTCATGCCTGTTCAGCACTGTCTTCTCTTTTTAAGTGGCAGAGCTGTTCACTCGCCGCCCAGCTTCATGCGTGATGGAACAACACAATCCTTTCGCGGCTTCTTCGATAGTTGCGTTCGCCTTTCACTTTTCCTCAATAGTCATGCCTGTTCAGCACTG
Organism: Rhodomyrtus psidioides; assembly: GCA_021437785.1. Classification (NCBI taxonomy): domain Eukaryota; kingdom Viridiplantae; phylum Streptophyta; class Magnoliopsida; order Myrtales; family Myrtaceae; genus Rhodomyrtus; species Rhodomyrtus psidioides. The sequence continues at coordinate 4,014,322 of JAILYB010000027.1, read as the reverse complement.
TCTTCTCTTTTTAAGTGGCAGAGCTGTTCACTCGCCGCCCAGCTTCATGCGTGATGGAACAACACAATCCTTTCGCGGCTTCTTCGATAGTTGCGCTCGCCTCCCTCCCAGCTTTAATAATGGCGAGACCGAATTTGTCAGGCCTGAAATTGCGGATCAGGACATGTCTGATGATTCACGGGAGGAGCAGCCCTCGCTTTACATTAATTAACCCGGCTCCACAAGCATTATTGCTGCAACTTTTCTCCACTCTCGAGACGCTATAAAATGCGGAGTTGGTGTTTGGGAGATTAACGCTCTCATATAATTTGCTTCCATCCTCTAATCGCTCCACTACACACATCTCCGTCGAAAATGGCTTCTTCCCAAGTTCACACTTTCTCAGCCGAAGCTTTGACTCGATGGAAAGAGTTCTATAACCTCTTGGGTCGAGGCTACGCTCACATAGCCGATCATCCCGAAACCGAGGATGAGATCAGAGTCATGTTCGGGGACCTGGACATCACCTCCCTCGAGGGTACCGCGTTGGGGAGGGAATACAATATTTTTCCAACGCTCTTTACGAACTCCTTGGAGGTCTACCGCGCTGCTCATCGGGGAGTTACCGTGGCTCGTGTCTTGCGAGCCCGTTATGAGGATCAGTCCGACCGCCTAGCGTTGGCTGACTACCTGGCCGATAGTCACAAAAAGGCTGTTGAGTTCGCCAAAGAGCGGGTTTCGACATTGCTACGCGAGAGGAGGAATCTGGTGGAGGACTTAGCTCTATCTCTGGCTACCTATGAGCGCGATCGACGTAATGCCCTGCTAAGGAATCGGAGCGAGTGGCTGGAAGAAAGGCTCAACGGCATAAACGAGGATATAACTCGTGAGAATGGACTTGTTCGGGACTTGGAAGCAGTCGCCGAAGATCACGAGACTCAGGTTGTTGCAGTCAATGATGAACGCAAACGCCTCCACCTCAGGCTTGCGGACCATGATACGCGGAGTGGTGCGTATAAACAAAGCATCCATAACCTGGAGGGCCAGCTGGGCTCCTTTGTGTCGTTGATTAGGGCTCACTTCTGCTTTACTTTTCCACCCCAATGAATTGTATGATCTGGTTTGGGCAAGAATGAATGAAAGCCCCTGTGTTTGTTTTAGCTTTTATATGATCCATTTCTTCGAGCATCCGGACATCTTAGACTTGGATGAGCCGATCCATAATAAGTCGAGTAGATGTGTTCTGATTTTCTAACTCACTCATGGTCAGATGAAAGAATAGCCTCAGACTTATCCAAGAAAAGATTTCTCTATGCTACTTGTTTTTCACCTGCAAATGAAAAGACCGAGTCAAAAGGAATAATCTGAAAAAGAAAGCATAGACCCCTTTCAATCTTATGCTTGCTCGTAATTAATAATGACAAGAACTTTTACAAGGGTTTTAATCTTGTGCGAAAAGTTTTTATCAATATTCCTCGAAAGAAAGCATACTATTGAAAGGAATGTAATTCACGATAATTGCTTTTGACCAATATTCAGAAGAGCGAATTAGTCAAAAATGCAAGGCATAACGACGTGTTTTTAAATTTAATTGAAGATACGGCATCCAAATCAAGGCCGTTTTGTTAAGAACGAGAGCAATTTGGACATCTATCTCGTCATTAAATTCGAAATAACGTCAATACTCTTGATCAATTATCGTGGATTACTAGTGACGTATGACATGCATGGACCAATTCAAGTGTATAATTCCTTCTAGCGAAATTGGGGTTGGATTACCCTGTACGACCAAAAAGGTCGTGTAAGATTTTCAACTTTAGTTTCCTCTAAAGGAATTATAAACTTGACTTGGGAGTATTCGGATGATTAGAGAAAATGCCACTATCACATTCCCATGACCCGTCAAAAGAAATACAACCGAGTTCCATCTGAATGTATACACCAATAGATCCCTAATACAATCACTCTAAGGGGTGAGATAGAGAAAGCCTCGATAAAAATAAACCCTATACAAGAGGACTAGTAATGGAAAATGAAACCAAGGAATGTGATCCTAACGTTTAAGGATGCCCCAAGTTCGATCTGTGACTTCCGGATCACTTGCCCCAACTCGTCATCTTCATTGGACGATATCTCAATAATGTCCATAGTAGGCTCCTTTGTTGCTCACTCGGTGTTCGCCATGGGATATCATCCTCCTCGTCTTCTATCAAGGACGTTTGGGAAAAACACATGCATCTATCCTTGAAATGGCATTTAATCTAATCACCAGAATGCAATGAATGAAATGCCTATATTTATATGAACTGTAATAGTTTTGAGGGATAGAGAGTCTTACCAACCCAACTCGTCGACTTATGTGCGATTTTAGGTGTACCAACCGCCCAAAGACATGCGCATGAGACAAGTGATGGTGAACTTCTAAAAATCAGAGGGTTTGGCACCTAAGGTTAAGGTTCCCACCTCGAGTTCTAGAAAGAGCCGATTCCATTGCACAACTATCGTTGCATTGGGACTCAATCCATAGTTCGAAGCGAGCGGAATTGAGAAGTGGATTACCCCGTGTTTTTCCTCACGGAGATTCCATTTTCAATTCCTTCTGTTGTGTTCCTAAAGGCGGCGCCTGGGGTTTTAGGCGCGGTTGTGTGTGTCCATGTGTCGTGATCATCACAATGCAAGTCATGCACAACAATTTATCAATCAGCACTTCAAATCATCCACACAACATACATTCCTACGCCACACCTGCGTAAAATAAAGTTAATCACAGACTACACCCCTTATTACTCCAATCTGCAAAAACATATAACACCTATCGTGAGCGGACTTACCTCACCTTCAAGAGCGCCTGTAGGGTTAGAAAAATCACTCAATTTTTATTACGGCCTAAGTCCACTTGAGGTCTAGAACCATAGTTTCTAGAACAAGTCCCCAGCGGAGTCGCCAGCTGTCGCGACCCGTCCGGAAGCGGACGCGGCTAATGGATTACCGATCGCGGGTCTTGGATCGGCGCGAGCCCTCCCAGGCCCATACCAAATCGCGGCGGGAGTATTTTTCAGGAGGATTCGACGATAATAGTCGATCGCTTTCGACCTTAGTGTGGTCGTGGTGGCATGTGCAACTTGTGCATGCATTTGGAGTCGCCACCGGTCTTTCTTGGAGGGTAGACCGGAAACCTTACTGATCGATTGGGAGAGATCGATCAGTTCTACGGAACCAGAGATTTTGGGTTCGGGGACTTGGTTACACTGGTGTCGTTACCAACGCCCTTTCGGTACCTAACGTGAGTGATTTTCCTAACTAGGATTTCATGCAGGCGCAATTTTGGGTGAGGTAAGTCTGACTTTGCACATTAACCAGTTTAACATGCTCACGTAATCATAATAAATAAATAGACGTCAATCACATAAACATCTATCCTACGTGGTGATCATGGAATTATGATTTAATGGATCTCGAGCCAATGAGACCACATTTAATCATTTTAATATTTTAATAACGGAGAGCCGCTCTTTGCTTCTTCTTGGTTTCTTGAACTCTTCAAGAATTGGGCCCCAAAGAGCTCGCCGACTTAAAAGGTTCCTCCACGTAATCCTCGTAGCATTTACATCAACAATTGACTATGCTAAAAATAAAGATTACATGAAAAATAAAAGGAGTACGCAGCCTCCATTTAATAATTACAACCCCAAATATATAAATAATCATCATACATTCATATATACATCAATCACATTGATTAGGGATTTTTCCATGATCACCACCCTTTCACGTAAGTAATAAATTCACAATTTAAAACTTAGGAAGGCACAATAAAAATTCTACGTTGAATCATATTCAGAATTTTTACGTAAAATAAGATAGCCATAAATTTTCGATTCAAAATTGATTTAGTCTCAATTTTTGCTACGTTGATTAATTTATCATATAAAATAATCAATCTCCATTAGCCATGTAAGACGAACAATTCGTTAATACATATTGGCCATAGTATTGCAAAAATTGCAAAAAATCAATTAAATGCACGAAAACACCTAAGGATTGGCTCTGATACCACTGTTGGGATCCACGTAACACGTAGCGGAAATAAATAACAACCCACACATGTATCTCCAGAGGCGTACTTCGTGCATTTCAATCGAAAAAAATCACAAAGTCTCAAAGGAAGTAAATAGATTACCTCTCGTAGCGTGCTTGAACGGAGGTGTCGGTTCGATGTTCTTCGATCTCAGCCTCCACAAGTGTTAGGCATCTAGTTCGGACGCACCACCAATTGACGAACGGGGAGACGACTAATAACTCCACAACAATTGTGCTAGCAATATGCGGAATTAATATTCCGAACTTGGTATATTTTGCTCGCTCAAGATTATGAGAATATAGAGAGTGTTTGTGTTCTTCTCTCTAAGCTCTCAAAAATTTGCACACTCTACAAAATGTCTCTCCCCCAACCTCAAAACTCTTGCCATCCTTTTATAGCCAAAAATTCCTTCCAATAAATTGTATTATAAAATAGCACTCACAAATAATAAATACTTTCTAAAAATAGCACTCACAAATAAATGACATTTAAAAATAGCACTAACAATAGCACTCACAATTTATAATACAAAAATGCTATTTAAAAATAGCACTAACAATAGCACTCACAATTTATAATACAAAAATGCTATTTAAAAATAGCACTAACAATTATAAATTCTATCTAATAATAGCACTCACAAATAAATGACATTTAAAAATAGCACTAACAATAGCACTCACAATTTATAATACAAAAATGCTATTTAAAAATAGCACTAACAATAGCACTCACAATTTATAATACAAAAATGCTATTTAAAAATAGCACTAACAATTATAAATTCTATCTAATAATAGCACTCACAATTTATGATAAATAAATGTCATTTAAAAATAGCACTAACAATAGCACTCACAATTTATGATAAATAAATGTCATTTAAAAATAGCACTAACAATAGCACTCACAATTTATAATACAAAAATGCTATTTAAAAATAACACTAACAATAGCACTCACAATACAAAAATGCTAAAAAAAAAGCACTAACAAAGGTGTTAAAAATAATAACCATTATTATTATTACAAGAGTTAAAGAGGTTACCAAACAGTACAAATATGCATAACGTATAAATACGTATGACATATAAATACGTAGAGCATACGTATACATCCGTGAAACCGGGGACTAATTGAAAGAAAAATGTGCAATTAAGCCCTTTTGGTAAAAATTGATTAAATTGGAGGGAAAATTGACCTAATTGCACTTTAAGACTTTAGAATCCAATGTCATAGCTTATAAAAAGTGAGAATTGAAAACTAAAAGACTCGCAAAGGAATTTTTTGCTCGGTTCGAGTTTATGTTTGTGAAGAAACATAGTGACCCGAGCCGAATTTTCAAGATTTAAGGTGACACACTTGAAGATGAAATTAAAACAAAATTATTGAATATTTTTGTGTATTTTTCTGACCACGAATGGTATTTTTCTGATTTTTTGGGTATTTTTATAATTAAATAAATTCGAAAAATATTATCAAATACCAAAAAATATTTTTTGTTCAAAATTGGTCCCCGAGGCTAGGCCAAGGCTTCCAAAGTTGATTTTGTGATTTTATGACCTTTTTTGATATTTTTAATTAATTTTAAAGAATAAAAATCACAATAATAAATGGTCAAAAATCAGGTTTCAACACATAGTCAGTGTTTTTTTATACATTAAAATGTTTAGGGAACGTGCATAAACATGTCTTTTAGACTTCTCTTTATCCGCTTATCGGATTTCTGTCCCGAGGCGTCATGACGAATCTATGTTTACTTACTGCCCAAGACGGCTCGAATTGATTGCACTTTTTTTTTTTAAATATTGCTAGGAATGGCTCATGCCGAATTTATTAATTTGTTTGTTTGTTGTGGTCATTATAGTTTACCCCGAGTTTTTCATTCCACTATTTGCGCACTTATCCATGACCATTTAGGCTCGTACGGTAGGGAATAGGGGTGAGCATGGCCGGGTGGGCCGGTTCCAGACCTAGATCCTGTACCCGACCCTGTTATAATCGGTTCTCACTTTTTGAAATCGATACCCGATCCTGTTTATCTTGGAACCTGTTTTGGAACCGACCCTATTTTTCGGTCCGATTTTCGGGTTCACCTTATTTACCCTGTTTTCCTTTTTTTTTTCCATCATTGTGGTCATTATAGTTTACCCCGAGTTTTTCATTCCACTATTTGCGCACTTATCCATGACCATTTAGGCTCATATGGTAGGGAATAGGGATGAGCATGGCCGGGTGGGCCGGTTCCAGACCTAGACCATGTACTTGACCCTGTTATAACCGGTTCTCACTTTTTGGAACCGATACCCGACCCTGTTTGTCTTGGAACCTGTTTTGGAACCGACTCTGTTTTTCGGTCCGGTTTTCGAGTTCACCCTATTTACCCTGTTTTCCTTTTTTTTCCATCAAAATAACATGAGAATCCATAAAAGCATCAATAAAAATTAAGTGAACAAAATGACAAAATCCAAAAAAATTTGCACCAACCAAATGAGCAATTTCACAACTACAATTACGTCAATACCAGCACTAATACAATAAAGAAGATGAAGTTTGCCCATATTTACCCACTCAGAAGAGTGAAGCACACAAAAACTGAAGCAAGCATAGCAGAAGTTTGGCACGTCACTGCTCAGATACTTCTTCAAGCTATCGAACGACATGAAAGCGATTGAATCCGACCCGATGAACTCCCGTATCTCCTCCACAGTCATCCTGTTGGAAATCAACTCCTCCGGGCTCGGCGTGTCCACTCCATAGTAACAGGAAGCGACTATGGGTGGACTCGCGATCTTCATGTGGACCTCCTTGGCCCCTGCCTCTCTAATCAACTGCACAATCTTCGATGATGTGGTTCCCCTCACGATCGAGTCGTCCACGACCACAACTCTCTTACCCTCCAACACCTCCCCGGACCGGGGCGAGCTTAAGCTTCACCCCGAAATCCCTAATGCTCTAGTTAGGCTCAATGAAAGTCCTTCCCACATAGTGAGACCTAATCAACCCCTATTGGAATGGGATGCCAATTTTCGCGGCGTAACCAAGAGCGGCCACCATGCCCGAATCCGGCACTGCGATCACGACATCGCACTCGGCCGGGTACTCAGTGGCCAGAATCTCCCCATACTTAGACCTCGACTCGTATACAGACCTTCCAAACACAATGGAAGTCGGCAGAGAAAAGTAGATATGCTCGAAGATGCAATGCTTTGGCTCGGGGTGCGCCATCAAGCAGAGATTATGCTCCCCATCCTTATCAATTACCACAACCTCTCCAGGGTTCACTTCCCTCACATAAGTGGCCTCAATCAGATCAAGAGCACAAGTCTTAGAGGCGAAAACATAAGCGCCATTGCTCCTCCTACCCATCACCAATGGCCTAAACCCATGTGGGTCCCTAAAAACGACGAGCTTATCCTCAGTCAAGAACACCATAGAATACGCATCTCTGAGCTTCTCGCAGGCCTCGATGATGCGCACGAAGAAGGGCCTCGCCTTCGAGATTGCTATCAGGTGGAGCACCACCTCCGTGTCCGAGCTGATGGTGCAACAACGCGACGATTTACAGAGGTTTGAAGGAAGATGTAGACCAGGGCGAGGATTGAGGCGACGAAGATGGCCGTGAGCAAGCAAGTGAGCGTTGGATGGAGGCAACGAGCGACAAAAGGGACGGGAGTAGACTAGGGTTTTGTTTTGTTTTTTTAAATATATATATTAAACCGGTTCTAAAAACCGGTCCGGATCGGTATTTACTTAGACCTGAAACCCGGACCGGTTTCAACCGGTTCCCAAATTTTGGACCCGAAACCCGGACCGATTTGAGCCGGAACCGATTGCCGATCTTGTTTTTCGGGTGAGCTGATCCGGGTTCCGGGTCAACCCGGTCCGGTTGCACACCCCTATTAGGGAATAAAATCAACCACAGTTGCATTGAAAACATTGTCCACAGAAGAAATAGAAATTATCAATAGTTGGGTGTTAGCTTGATTTAGCGCGGGACCAAATTCGTATACTCAAATTCTCTGATCCGCAGGGGTAAAGCAATCTCCACTCTTTTTGCTTTACCGAGCTCATAATTGGCCTGGTAAATAGAAATTATCAATCGTAGCAACTCTAAACCTCCGTTTGTTTCACGAAAAATAAGCGATTTGAAAAATATTTTTCGAAAAGTGATTGCTTATATCGTTTAGAAAAATCAATCAACGAAAAATGTTTTCATCATCGATAGCAATATATATCTAACTATTTTCATAGGCGATGAAAAAAAAATTATTCATTTATTCAAGAGATATAAATGATTATTTTTTGTAAAATATTTTTTAAATCATTCATTTTTTTCGTGAAACAAATAGAGCTTTAAATAATATCAGATTATAGAGAGAAACCAAGCTGCGGCCCATAGGGTTTTGGGAGATATAGTGCGAAGCGGAAGCGCCCACCTCGCGAGAGGATTATGCGCCCCTGCCAAGTATTCCATGAGCCCCATCTCTCGAGGTCTGCTTCAAGAGTGTCACGACAAAGCGAACTGGAGTACCCTTTTCTTATGCGAATTTAGCATAATAACCATGTCAACACTCAGGGTGACCAGAGTGCTGACGTGGTTGGGCATAATTCTTTTTGGAGGCGGGGACGGCGACAGCGAGAAGTGGTCGGTAGAGTTCGCATCATGATATCAAATCTCATGTAATTATCAGGATGAAAGACCCGATGGGGTTAGGAAGCCCCTTCAGGCTTCAAGGGAAGGATAAGGGGCAAGAGAAGAGAAACCAACCCTAGCCTAGATCGTGTCAAAAGAAGAGAGGAATTGAATAATGAGAGCAAAGAAGATTGTTCCTAACTCGCGAGTGATGGTGGGAACTGGGAAGACCTTGTTTTACGGCTGACCTAACTCAATTTAGACCCCTGGTTTTGCAAGACATTATGGAAAATTCACATGCACGGTTCTAAAAACTTCTAAGCTCAAGTTGGGTAAAATGCCACTACAGAAGTGAAATGACTGACGATTGATGGAGCTATTGCGGCCAAAAGCGCGAGTTTTCCTTCCCTCATTTTTTCAAATGTTTGGTAGTGGGCACGAATTAAATCAAATCAAGTCTAGGGTTTCCCTACACAGTTATGTGATATCTATAGACATGGATAGTCTGAATTATTGCTCTTTAGTGCATTGGTGCCAATTCAGCCCTAAATTTTTTTTTATGCCAATTCAGCCTTAAATATTTTTATTGGTGTCAATTTAATTCTAAACTTTTTGCATTGATGTCCATTTAGTCTTAAACATTTTGCATTTGTGTCAGTTGGTCAATCGGGTCAATTAGGACTACAAAAGATTTATGACTGAATTAGCATCAATAAAAAAAGATTTAGGACCGAATTGACACCAATAAAATGTTTAGGATTGAATTGGCATAAATGCAAAATATTTAGGACTTAATTGGCACAAAAAAGGCTTAAGACTGAATTGACATCAATGCAATGTGTTTAAGATCTTTTCGACACTTTCTCGATTAATAATATTATTTCAATAAAATCTAAGGTGTGTTTGTTTCAGTGAAAATATTTTTCAGGAATTGATTTTTTGAAAGGAATGGGAGAAAGATGCTAAAGAAGTGAAGCTCGTCAACAACAACAAATCTTCCTTTTTTTTCTTTTCTATTTCGATTTCTTTTCTAAATTATTATATGATGATTTGATGGAAGTATCTCTGATCCCATTGATAATGAGTGGGACCATTCTTTTTTTTTTTTAAGGAATAATAAAAGACCTTTCCAAAAGAAACTTAATTCAAGGATTTTCACTTATTTGGTTCGCCGAAATTAACATAATCAATGGAAAATTCATCCATAAAATTAGAAAAGTGAAGTCCTAAGTCTAAATAGGCAAAAACACTTTTCGGAATTGCTCATTTAATTTTTTTTTTATATTTTATATTTATAATTTTTGTGTTTCCTTTTTTGGTAAGGAATTTTTGTGTTTTATCTTTCTTAGAATTTTTTTTTTACTTTTTATTTTTTTTGTTCTTTTTCCTTCGCCGGTTGCTGAGGCTCATGAGTGACTAGTGAGCCCGAGCTCGCTAGATGCCAACGAGATCGAGGCTCACCAGAAATCGGGATCTTGAAGCTCGATAGATCCTGGCAAGCTCGCGCGTGAACGCCGCTTGCTAGTGGCGGTGGAGGGAGAAAGAAAAGAAAAAAAATAAAAATAAAAATGAGAAATGAAAATTAATTTATAAATTCGAATGTTTAAGCATGAAATTAAGTCATGAGATTGAAATCATGTTTTAAATGAAATCCAAACACCAGAAAATGCATTGGGTCATATATCAACAAACATAAGAAAACAAAACATTTTTCTAAAAAATGATTTCTCGAAAAACATTTTCCTCCAATCAAATGCACCCAAGGGAACCTAGCATCGTTCTTGCAAGCAACGACAATCATGATTATTTTATGTGCATATGGTTAACACGTAACCTTCTAATTTATGTTTTTATTGGAGAATGATTTTGTTACAGCTTCAAAACTATCAGTGGCGCGCTGCTCCCATTAGATACAACGCACAAAGTGATTCATCAACTTATGGCTAGAAATAAAAATATACTGTGGGTACATCAATGAATCAAATGGATCAATTATTGTTGCGTGGAACAAAACGATCAAACAATAAAATAGACAGAATGAGTAAAGTAAATTGGACATCAGATGTACGTGGTTCGATCGTAAAGACCTACGTCCACGGGGAGAGCAACAACGAATTCCACTATAGAACGAGCGATACAATGAGATTACACATCACTCGAGTTACACAAATACTCTCAATGTTTCACAAGCCCCAGTTACATCCAATAACGCACGCAGTGTTTAGCCCCACAATTCCTAGTGAAATAATCTATCAATCTCACAAAGGAATTAAATTACAAATTCCTATCATAAGAATTTCTCAGCTAAAACACAAACTTCATGAATGTAATTTGAGAAGTAAAATGTTACTCGGATGAATGAGCGAAGACCCCTGTCAAGCACTCCGTAATGGGCGCTTCTGGAAAGGAACGAACGGCCACTTTCTTTGTTCTTTCTTCTGACTCTTGAGCATATCTGTATACATTGTTAATCTTCTTGGATGATGTCAAGCATAAGAGAATCCACATGCAATATCTCAAAAGGATTCGGCCAATAGCAAAGTGTGTCTCTTTTTTTTTTTTTTCTTATCGTTTTATTTTATTTCCTTTCTTTAACTAGCAATGCAGGAAATCTTCGATTACCGAACATGAAATATATCTCCGCGGCAGACCCCTACAAATTTCGCACAAAAGATATCCAAAGCGCGCGTATGATATTTTGCTTAATTTTGAATGTCCGTAAAATATTCTATTCGAAATATTCACAGTCCGCTTCGAGCTCAAACTCGAGACATATTTTCAACAATCTCCACCTTGGCTTGACATTTGAGCCATGTCACAATCGCTTCACTAAAATTTCTGAACTTCATCCGCTACTCTCCGAACAGCCACATTAGGTTCAACTGCCACAAATATCATCTAAGTCCAAGACATGCTTGAACTTAGCCATAACCGAGGACCTCATCAAAAAACCAACTCCACATGCACCTTTAACTGCTCCACAAGAACTTTCTGACACATGCTCCTTAATCACAAATAAAGTAAAACCACCGTTGCATCCATATCTGTCAGGAGATCGATTATGTACTTTGTTAATATCAGCAGTTACAACAACCGTTGGCTCTACAGGCTCTACCTCGCTACAAGCACTATCTATGTCGATTATTTCGCTAGTACTCGCTACCTCAGGAGTTTTTAGTTGCAACTCCACCTCAAGCTAAACATCGTCCAGATTCGTATGAACACTGCTATAATCACTCATAGCCTGAAGTATTGGAGACTCGTCAAATGTAACTTCTATGCTGATAACAGGTGAATTTAATTCCAGACACCACAACCGATAACCAAGTTCATCTTGTGCATAGCCTAGGAACATGCACTTCATTGCCCTTCCATCGAGCTTACCATCACTAACTCGAACATACATGGGCAACCAAATATTCTAATAACAGAATAATTAATAACGTTACCTGACCACACTTCTTCGGGAGTTCGACATCCAATCGCAGTCGATGGGTGTTGACACCTAAATTTTAATTTTAGAAATTTATTCATTTATTCATAAAATGAGAGTTATTTATAATTCTCTCAAAAATAAATTCTCAGGTATTGCACATTTATTTTTTCTATCATACATCTGCATTTAGCCAAAGGTGAGTCGATTGAGCATAATTTGACAGGCGGCCGGACTAAAATTAGCTTTCAATTTTCGGCCAAGGAGGAGTGCGAAATTTTCTTCGTGGGTTAGGCTCAATTCAATCTTAAATCAACCCATTTTGGCTCTTTTAAAATACAAGGCTTTTAATTAATTACCCATTTAATTAATTAAAGCTCGATTAGGCCTTAAATTCGCACAAATAAGCCCATCCAATGGGAGAATTTCGGCCAAGCCTTTTGTCTTCCCCATTATGGCCGAAAGTTTGATATCTAGGTCCAACAAGAGCAGAAAATTCAATCCGACGGCCATTATCTCTCAAATCTAACAGTTGAGAATAAACTCTACGGATCAAGGCCTTCCTTATTCTATATATATACATCACATTGGCCTAGAGTTAAGGGGGATTCATTGATGTACTCAAAAAAATTCGGCACTTTTGAGAGAGGAATTGAAGGAGTTCGAGAGTTCCTCCGCCCTTGAGGATAGAAACTTTCCTCCGGTTCGCACATCCGTCGCGGCTCGCATCCGCCGTGCTCCGTCACATTTTGCCTTCCATATCCAGCTTTTTCGATCACCTCGAAATCCCCCGTTGGTGTCCCAACTCTGACTCTAGCGATCCACATCAAACCCCGACGTCCCAAGGATTAATCGACTATCAAAACTGCCCGTGCAGTCCTAAAATAGATGCTGTTCAACCACTGTTTGACACCAAATTGAGGTTAATTATCCTTATTTTTGTCACTACTTGAAGCTCTAATCTCCCCTACTTGTGCTAGTTCATTCAGTAGGCTTTGGCGACAAATTGAGCTCGAAAAGGCGCGATTGCGGACAAAGATCCCAAGTTGTGCACGTGCTGGAAATTCAGCTCTAGAAAAGGAAAACTCTTCAACTTTTTTATTGCAACTCGTGCTTGTTTGCTTGGAAGCTTGCACGTTTGTTCTAACACGTTGATGAACACAAATAATTTGCAATGAAAGTTGGAAAAGTTTGAACCTTTTTTTTTTCCAATTTACGGCTAAAATAGAATAGATCTTTTGCATATGGAATTCTAATCTTTTTAGTTAATTCAATTTGATCAATGGTCTTGAACGAGTTTTTCTTGAGAATTGAGAAAATTTAATTGGAACAATGCCTTTTCTTAATGAATAAATCGTTCAACTTTTTAAGGTCAAATTAGAAAAGCTAAAAACAAAGAATTTTGGGTAAGTTGGGTTTTTATTTTCGGCACCATATGTTTTCATGGCCGAACATGCACGTTGGGGATAAGCTTCCATGTGATCTTTATCTTGGGTGGATGATGTTGGTTGCTCGGTGATAATTTCATGCACAGATATTCATGCTTAATTGAACGCGTTTGATTTGCTAGAGGTAAACCTGTTGATCTAAGTGTTTATCTGACATGTAAGCTACTAAACCTAAACATTTGAATTCAAACTTTGTCTCATGATTTCTTTTGAAGATAAGATTTGAATTCGCTTGGCTATATCCGAAATCTTGGGAAATTGTCTAGAATTAATTTTTCCAATCACTAAAGATAACTTTCTCAAAATTTGAAGATTCAACATAAGATTTCATATCTTTTAAAATTCTCGGAATTATCTGAAATTCATTGAAAATCCTAAGAGATAATCTTTCTTAATTTAAAAGATGTGAATCCTTGGTGGATAGGAGATTAGCTCCTTTAAAATTTCGACCACCCTAGGTGTTTCTCGAAAATTTTCAAAATATTTACACATTTTTAAACAAGCATGCCTATAATATATGCTCCCCATGTGCCTAGTCCCTTCAGAAAAATTAAATCGTATGCCTTACCCATGATCTTATGGGGTGGGGTGATGAATTAGTATAAGACCTTGTATTCTTTCCCTCTGGCAAGAGGGACGTTATTGTCTTATACACATACCCGCATACTGACTCAAATCTTCGAGGATGTAGCGTTAAAAATTCAACTCTAATCCGAATCTTCGGGGATGAGTGAATTATCGAAAATTCGGATATCAAGGTATATTATGGGCATTCTTGTTTAATTTTGTTCAAATCCCTCCTTTTTTTAAAGAAATTTGAAAAATCCAAAAAAAAAAAAAATAGAAAACCAAAAAGACCAAAAAAAAAAATTTCAAGTCACATGAACCAATCGAAAAGGCATTGTCATGAAATTGGTACTGAAAGGGCGTTAATTTTTAGTTAACGTAACCAAGTCTCCGAACTCATTAACTCTGGTTCGTAGGAATAAAATAGTCCTCACACTATTTTATTTATGTTTATAATCTACCTACCGAGAAAAAATTAGTGGCGGCTCCTAAATTAAAAATCATTTCAGTAAAATCTAAGTTGCGAATTGGTAGGGCTTGGGAGAGTCCGAGTTAGGTTAGTTAATTTAATTGACATAATAATCCATTAACCTAAATTTTAGGTCGCGACAATGGGGATCTATTCATCAGGTAGCTCGTCATACTAAGCGCATCCGCTAGAAACCTTCTAGCCATACCAACACTAAAGAGCATTTTATGGACCGTCTCTAGTAATACTTTGCTCATTAACTCTGCAACATATGGTTCATTAGCACTAGTGCGGTGTCTCACTATGTCTTCCTTCATGCATAATTGATTTAACAGTTTCGAGCAAAACTCCATCCTTTTGTCAGTCCGCACCTGCTTGATCGTCTTACTAGTCTCATTTTCGATCAAAGCTCTCAATTGCCTGATCCTGACAATAGCATCAAACTTGTGCCTAAGCACAAACCCTCATTGAGTAGTCATCAACAACTATTAGCATAAATCTGGCACTCTTCCTTGAATGAAATCGCGAAAACTTACAAACATCCAAATGAAGTAATTCTACAATTTTAGTGGTTTCTTTGACAGTCGCACTAAACTGCACTTTCCTCCGTTGATCTAAATCATAAAACCTGCATACATTGTCAGCAATACAACCACATAATAAATTCTTTTCACTTACGACATTCAGGCTTCTCTCACTAATGTACCTCAAACACATATGCCACAATTCTAACTCTCGAACAGATGCATCCGATGTCTCCACAGCGAATTCTGTCATTGTCATTATGCTTGATTCTTTTCATTATCACCAACGTACCTCGAACAACCTTGAAAACTCCACCTCGTGAAGAGTATTTGCATCCAGTTGAATCCATGGCACTCAAGGAAATCATATTTTCTTCAACTCTGGAATATGCCTAACTCCAATCAATGTCCTCACAATACCGTCATGCATTCTAATTCTAACATCGCACTCAGCGTTGTTCCCCAACTGTACTTTACTATTATCTATGCATTGATAAGTAATAAACTAGTTCCTGTTTGGTGTAACATGAAACGAACAACCAGAATCTATAATCCATCCATCAAACAATGAATCCTTAGTGACTGTCGTGACCCTCTCGAGGTTGCAGGCTCTCGAGGGCTACTAGGTCGTCCAGTCTGGTCGGATGCGGGCCTCTCCCAATGCCTATTACCCAAATCACAACGGAGGTGTGTGTGGTCAACATTCGGTGTGGTCTAGTAACATGTGCTAAGTGTGTATGCCATGGAGTCGTCACCAATCATTTTTTGGAGGGTATGATTGGACCACCCTATCGAATAGTTGGGAGTTTCTATCCAATTCTGTGAGAACCAGATAAATTGGTTTGGAGACTTAGTTATGCCAACTGTCAGATTTGACGCCCTTTCAGTACCTAAGTTGGCTGAATTTTCTAACCTGAGATTTCATGCAGATGAGTAAGGTACGAATCATAAATCTAGAAGCTCATGCAGATGGGAATGATTACCCTAGAATCACAATCAATAATAAAGTGCACAACTCAAGGAATCTAGATATGTAAATAAATCACATGGCATTTCTAGTAAGGCCCTATTAGCCTAGAGAAGTATCAATCACTGCTCAAGAATATTTAGACATGATTTTACCCATCAGGGGCAAAGTCGTAATTTTGAGATGATTTGGGACGATTTGCCCTAAAAGGGAAAAATCGTCATTTTGAAATGAATCTGGAGTAAAAAGGTGTCGAAAATAGGTTTGGCCACTCAATAGCCCCATTTCCTATTTTTTTTTTTGAAATTTTTCCAAATTTTCTGGAATTTTAGAAAGCGATTTACCATTTAAAGGGTAAAATCGTTATTTTCCAAAAAAATAGAAATGAAATGTGGAAATCTTAGACACAAGATTGGCCACTCACTTGACCCATCGCCAAATACTAAGCAATTTTCATAAATCATCGGAATATCAAAGACGATTTACCCTATGATGGGTAAAATCGTTATTTTGGATTAAACAGGAAAAGTCCAAAAAATGACAACAAATCAATTGTTCTTGGTCATTTTCAACTTTGAAAATTTTTTAGAAAGTTTTTTAGGAATTTTTTGCAATTTTTCCTTTTTTTTGAATTTTTCTTTAATTTTCCATTTTTGGGATTTTTCTGACTTTTTTTTTATTTTTATTTTAAAAAATCTTTTCTTCAAATTTTTTTGAAAATTATCCTCTTTGACAATGTTATAATAAACACTTAATTAAACGAATATGCTAAACACTAGACTAGAATAAACACATGCAAATCAAATCCATAATGTCGATATTTAAAGAAAAATAACTATGATACATGGATCGGATGTGCAAAAATAGACCTGATTGGACATCAATCTTCAATCGTCAACCCCTAGTGTGCAACTGATCCTGATCGTCTACCCTTCTCTTAGAAGGGCATGCACTTGCCCTTGCAATCTAGGCTATCCATTTTTAAATATACGGACCAGATCTCTTATTTTTAGGAGACAACTTTTTGGGTTTTTTTATTTTTTATTTTTTTAGTAATAATATGGGTCATTCATTCATAACACGGATGATCCGGATTCAAAGGGCAGGCTCTGCCTTCTAAGGGAAGGGCAGACATCCCTTCGCATGTGCAACAATCTCTATGTGTGTCACTTGTCGATCGCCACATAATGCCAACAGTCAATTTCACAAGTTAAGATCGACGATTTAAAAAAAAAACTTCACGGGCCGGTTCATTCGGACACGGACTGGTCACATCAGACACAGCCTGACCCAGAACAGGGCAAGGCTTGCGAAAACAGGGACATCGACGGGAAGGCACGACTGAGGTGGCTGTTCCACGATTCCAGCGGCGTCGGGGTGGCAGGCTGGTGACGGCACAAGGCTGTAGCGGTTGGAGGGAGCCGTGGGTGGCTCGTGGTGGTTGGCAGAGGGTGGCCGGAGGCGGCACAATAGTCGCGGACAGCAGCTCGGCGCGAACAGGGGAGGCACAGCGCAGGGACATGGGAAGCTGGCTGGGGCGGTTCGAGGTTTCTTCCGGTGGAGACCGGCTTCTAGTGGTTTCAAGGGACGACAAGGGGTGAAGTGAGTTCGATGGGAGTCGGCTGTGACCAGCGGGGGACGGCGCAAGGCGGCGCAACGGTAGTTCCACGCGAAACAAGGGAGCTCGATCAGAAACAGGGGACAGTGGTTCGCAGGGCTGTTCCACAGCCTTATGGACCTCGATCGGCTTCCAACAGCTCTGGGGAACGACAAGAGGACTAAAGGCGGCGGCTGGAGAAGTCAAGAGGTGGCGGAGTTGGACAGAGGGGCTCCGGGACTACTTCGGTTCCAAAACAGGGCAGGCGAGCCGAGCTAGGGTCGTCATGCTTCCGCGGCTGTTCGAGGGCCAGGCTGCGGTCGTCGATGGTCGAACGGCAGCCTGGGGGTCGGAGGGAGGTTTGTGGGTCGGCGGGTGGTGGTCGGAGAAAACGCAAGAGCCGACGGGGCTGGGATTGCCCACCGAACCTGAAAACAGGCCAGTGGACGACGGGATTTTCGGGGCTGTTTCCGATGCTTCCGGACAGTGAACGGTGGTCGTACAAGGGTGGCAAGGTGGCGGAAGAGACCCTGTTATGATGGTGGCGCTGAGTCGTGGTGGCTCGGTGGGGGGAGGTCGTGTCCTCCAGCTTCTCTTCTTTGTCGCAGCCCTCTCACGGATACCTCTTCCCTCCTCCTCTACCGAGCAACCCAACCCTCATCGCTGCAGAATGGCCGACCGCTTTTCGGTCGTGGAGTGTCCCTCCATTCCCACTATCCCTGGTCGTCCATTTGGTGAGTGTTCGGTGGGCTCTCCATCACTTGCCACCAAGAAGAAAGCGAAGGAGAAGAAGAAGACCAAGCAGAGCAGTGTTCTCCTTGCTTGGTCAACGAGTTGACTGGGTCGGACGACCCGTTTCGAAATTTTTCCTTCAAATTGGACGTCCAAATGAGTACCAATCACAAAATTGATTCCAAAAATAGATTCCCCATAATGAATTACCCTTGGAAATCTAGTTTTCATGACCAATTGTCTCGAAATTGATAAAAAACCCCAAATTTTCTCAATATCAGATTGGTCATATTCCCCAAATTAAAGCCCTTAATGACTAAATTGGGTCCAATTAACCCCACCAATGACTTCAGAGGGGTCAAAAACTTATGGGTCAGCATTCGTTTGTACATGGGAGTCTATGAATTTTGATTAATTTCATTGTATCCAAAACTCAAGGACTAAATTGAAAGAAAAGTATGTTAATTTGTCCAATTCATGCAATCATGCAATTTCAGTGAACAATTCGACTAAGCTGCAATGCAGGGCGATCATATTGAATGTCAAGACTCCAAAGATGCAAAAATTGCAAATTAAAAGACTTAAATGACATCTTTTTAGCCAAATTCAACTCTATATGTTATGAAGGAACACACGCAATTGAATTTGATTTTTGACTTTTTATGGGGTTAAAATAAAAAGGGAATTAAAATAAAAATATCGACTATTTTTATATATTTTTGTGACCTCTAATGCTATGTTCTATGATTTTTCATGTATTTTTCTATTTTTCAAAAATATTAAAAAATATGAAAAATATTAAAAAATACATTTTTTTGTTCAAAATGGTCCCTTTAGCTCCGCCAAAGCTACTAAAGATGATTTTTCAATTTTTTTAACTTTTTATAGATTTTCTATGAATTGTTCAAAAATAAACTAGAAAAGACTGATAAAAATTCAAGTGTCAACACAGGCACACAAGATAATATCAGTATTATTCGAATTACTCTTAGTTATAGCTGCAACATCATCTGTAGAGTCGAATCTAATTCCTTTACCCGTTTTGTTTTTCAGTTTAAAGCAATTCCTTTTAAGATGCCCCTCTTGCCACAATTCCAACAGACACCACCACCAGTCATAGACTGATTGCGTCTATCCGAGTTCATACTACTTCTACTAACACAAGTACTAGCTCTTTCTCTATTTTCACCTACTAAAGCAGTAGATACAGATTCGTCAGATTCTCTTTTACGGATGTCCTCACTCAGAATTAAATATTGAATCCCATCACACGTCAAACTTGTTGACCCAGAAGAATTACTAACAATAGTAACAGTAGTATTCCAACTATCATGCAATGAGGATAAAAGAATCAAAGCACATACCTCATCTTCAAAATTGATATCAACTGAACTCAATTGACTAACGATCACAATAAATTCCTTGATATGATTAGTAATTGATGCATCTTCACTCATCTTCAAGTTAAACAAATATCGCATCAAATACATCTTGTTGATCGCATAGGGTTTCTCACACATGTCCGACATGACTTTCATCAAACCCGCAGTGATCTTCTATCTGACGATATTAAACGCGACGTTACGAGCCAACGTCAGCCGAAAAACACACATCGCTCACCTATCCAGCAATTTCCAATCAGCTTTCTTGATCGTATCTAGCTTCTCCCTAGACAAGGGTGCATATAGTTTCATCTGATACAAATAATCTTCAATCCGCATCTTCTAGAATCCAAAATCCTTCCCATCAAATCTGTCGATTTTCACTGTAGCTTCTTCTGTCGACATTGATTCACTTCAATTCAAGCAAGCCTAACTTTGATACCAATTATTACGCAGAACCAAGCGATCGAAAAATAAAATAGACAGAACAAGTAAAGTAAATTGGACACTAGATGTGCGTAGTCCAATCGTAGAGACCTACGTACACGGGGAGAGCATTAACGAATTCCACTATAGAACGAGCGATACACGGAGATTACAGATCACTCGAGTTACACAAACACTCTAAGTGTTTCCCAAGCCCCAATTATATCAAATAACGCATGCCGTGTTTAGCCCCATAATTCGTAATGAAATAATCTCTCAATCCCACAAAGGAATTAAATTACAAATTCGTATCACAAGAATTTCTCGGCTAAAACACAAACTTCATGAATGTAATTTGAAAAGTAAAACGTTACTTTGATGAATGCACAAAGACCCCTGTCAAGGACTCCGTAATGGGCGCTTTTGGAAGCGCGTAGATCGTCTGCCCTGGTGCTAGAAGGGCAGGGGCTGCCCTGATCAATCCCATCCGTCCGTTCAACGGACGGATGGGATTGATCCAGGCAAAAAAGTGACTGAAAAAAAAAAATTGGCCCAGCCGCAATTTTGGGAGATCCCATCCGTCCGTTCCATCAACGGACGGATGGGATGGATCGGGGCACACCCTGCCCTGATAGCACCAGGACAGGTGATCCGGATCCCTTTTGGAAAGGAACGAATGCCCACTTTCTTCATTCTTTCTTATGACTCTTGAGCATATTTATATACATTGTTAATCTTCTTGGATGATGTCGAGCAGAAGAGAATCCACATGCAATATCTCAAAAGGATTTGGCCAATAGCAAAGTGTGTTTCTTTTTTTTTTCTTATCGTTTTATTTTATTTCCTTTCCTTAACTGGCAATGCAGGAAATCTTCGATTACTAAACATGAAATATATCTCCACAGAATACCCCTTCAAATTTCGCACAAAAGATATTCAACGCGCGTGTATGATATTTTGCTCAATTTCGGATGCCCGTAAAATATTCTATTCGAAATATTCAGAGTTCGCTTCGAGCTCAAACTCGAGATATATTTTCAACAATTATAATGGGTGGAAGGACTAGTACTATTATAAGTCAATTAAGTATATAAGTTAGGGAGAAAACTTATTTTTTTTATATGAAATCATTAGAGCTTACATGTCGTTACAAAAAAAAAAATCGAGTCAACAAAAAAAATGTTAACATTCATCAATTTGACTGGAATCAACATGGCCATGAAATTAATAGTGATATTTGTTATTTCCTTTAAAGAAGAAAAAAATGATATATATGCAAACAGGTTGACTCCATAAAAAACCTCCAACTTTAAGTCCAGTCCTAATTTTGCCTCATACTTTTATATGTTTCATAAAAAAACTCACAACTTTCACTCTAATCTCAAATCTGCCAGGCGTTCAAAATTCCCTAATGATTTTTTTTAACATTATCAAAATCAGGAGGTTTGTGGTGTTCCTTATAAGGTGAGGGTGTTTATGAAGATACATGTTATGATAATGAACTTTTTACTGGTTTTGATGTTGACAATTTTGAGTAATCTGATGGTGATTTTTGGACATGTGGTAGATTTGAGACTAGAGTGAAAGTGATGAATTTTTTATGAGAGAAAAAAAGTTCGGGATAGAATTAGACTGAATCTAGAGTTTGGTGCTTTTTAGGGAATTGGTCTATGAAAAATGTGTACATTGTATCGGATAGGTCTTCGGGTCGGATATGGATTTCCTACCATTAAATTTTTTTTACTATTTCCTATCATGATTGATCTGGGCCGTTTGGACGGCCCAGATCAATCAACAGTTTTTTAGTGGAAAATAATGTGGACTGATCTTGACCGTTCCTTTTAAATTGGACGGCCCAAATTTAATGGCACCTCTAAATTTATGTTACTAAATCATTTCCCCTTCGAGTCCACCTCCTTGTTTAGGAAGAGATTGTGTCGTTGAGACCCAAAAATGAGCCTGAGCCTAAATAGGTAGGAAGGCCCATGGAGCGTTGTCAACACGAGAGTCCAATGCGCCTAGAACGTGTTAGCATCTGAGCATAGGTCGTAGCTGATAACTGAATAAAGAGTGGCATCGGTACCATTCAGTAATCGGTACGCAACAAAATGTGTGAGCATGGAAAACGAAATCAAAGGTTCAACTGCCTAGTGGATAAAGAGAACGTACCAAAATGAATCTCAGAATCAAGGAATAGATTAGAGTGTTCAAAGTAACCTCTACCGATGGTTATCCATTGTAATCGACTATAAACAATTGAAGAAGAATCTTTGTAGAGGGATGCACAATCAATAACACTTAACGGTTTTCCTTGCACTTTGTCTAATCAAGTTCTTGTGTTCCTGCTTATCATTATTTGTATACTTTATCTGCTTTATTCTTAACATAGCCATGATCCATCACTTCCTGTCCGAATCTCCACATAGCCCGATTTCACTCTAAAAGCCAAAGATCACTACCTTTGGTGAAAGATTTTTCGTCGCTGACCATTTCCAGTGATACAGTGTAATATTAAGATGAATAATTTATTACATTCACATAAAAAGAAGTAAACTAACA
Organism: Rhodomyrtus psidioides; assembly: GCA_021437785.1. Lineage (NCBI taxonomy): Eukaryota > Viridiplantae > Streptophyta > Magnoliopsida > Myrtales > Myrtaceae > Rhodomyrtus > Rhodomyrtus psidioides. The sequence continues at coordinate 3,991,522 of JAILYB010000027.1, read as the reverse complement.
AGTAAAGTAGCTAACAAAGGAGATAACGAAACTAGGACTACAATCTCATACGGTCCAACGAAAAATCTTGTAATGTGATGACAATATTCTACCATCCTTCCTCAAATAGTTCCTCGAAGAAGATTACTAGATAATTGCCTGCCATTGTTGGAATGAGAGGTGTGGTAACGGTTGAACAGCAATCGGTGAAATTCGCAAGTATAATCACGATATCAAATCTCATGCAATTATCGAGATGAAAGAAAGAACAAGAGGAAAGGGAACCCTCGCCTAAAAGTAATAGTGGTCGATTGGAATGTTTGCTTTCCTTAAACTACGTAAGAAATGATAATATGATTAATCCGTTTGATGAATTGGGTAGTGTCAAGAAGCTGCCCTTCTAGTAGAGTCAAGGGAGAACCGAGCCACTTCCTCCCTTCTTAAGTTATTTTTCCTTTTTCTTGCTTTTCTCCCATTTGGAAGCTTTTCTCTTTCGATTTAGCCCAGATCCGAAAGCTTTTCTCTCTTATTTTTTTTGAAGATTTCTATCTCGATCTAGTTTATATTTGAGGCTTCCTGCGTGTATGTTTTTGGGGTTTAGCTCTTCTCGAATTTCGTCGGTGAACAAGTCCAGTTTAGAAAGAGATCAGGTGAGCTCGCTCGTGTCAAATCTATGCTCGTTCAACCTTTTTACTCTTCTCGGTGATGATGTCGGGGACACCAAACCTAGGCGCGCACCGCGAAAAAGGCGAAGTCGTAGCAACAGATGGAGTTCTTGGTGTGTGCTCATTACTGAAGAAAGATTTGGTGATCAGCCGCCGATCATGGTGTGAAGAAGTCATAGATCTACTCTTTGAGCGTGTAACTCAGATTTTCCTTATTATCTTGAGCTTATTTTCTTCTGCAGTTATATGAAATGTATTTTGGATTGCAGTTGAACAGCGATATTTCTCGTTTGTTTCTCGAGGAAGTAAATTAAATAAAATGTTTTTTTGAAAAAAAAAATAGAGTCAAGGCACTTAATGTACGATTTGATTTAGACACTTGCAAAACGAAGTTTCAATTTCATATATGCTCGTCCAATAAAATTACTTTGAGCTCATCCTCTTGAAGGGATCGGCGACGAAACCACCAGAATTTAGAGACCATTGGCGTGTAAGGACGGTTTTACCGCCACACGTCATCAGTGTCGGCCACTTGTCATGACATTCGGCCACTTGTCATGACATTCAGCCACTTGTCAATGTTGTCATTGTCGGTTTTTCCCTTCTCGTGGCATCTGCATGTTGCCATTTTTAACGCTAGAAACCTCCCGTTGATTGACCAACAGGCTACCCCGATGGCCTGGACCATCTTCACCATTAAATATAAGCCTAACAACTCAAGTAAGTCTCCGTAACATTTACCCAATATACAGTACGGTCCTTAAACTTTTAAATTTATTTACTATAATTCATGACTCTTTGATACATGTTCAATTTGGTCTCTCAATTATATAAAAATATATATGTTATCATCATATTAGTCCAAGTTCATGGACAATATTGAATATTTTCATAAATTCTATTGACTAAATTGAGTATGTACCAAAAATCTAGAAATTGTATTGAATAATTTAAAAGTTTAAGGATGGCGTTGCATATTGGACTAAAATTTAGGAACCATATTGAGCCAATTAAAAATTCATAGATCACGTTGCGCTCTTAGGTTAAAGGGACCAATTGAGTGAAGATAAGCAAAACCATCAAATCCATTTGGGCCAAAGACATCGGTGCTGTTTATCTGCCCAGCTATAGCTATTACCATTTAATATCATTGGATTTTGGAAATATTTTGTTTCAGTAGGTGCTGTAATTTGTTTTATTTGCTTTACCCAAAGTCAAACCTTCTCAATTTATTCATCCTTTATGTTTTATGATCAGAGGAAACTATGACTTTCGACGAGTTGTTAAAGGACTTGGATAAATTCAAATCTGATTTGAAGGATTAGCAATTTTTCTGGGAAGATTGAATGTGCAGAGCAGCAGGTTTTCATATGGGATTGCCAAGTATTTAGGATACTAACAAAGTACTATCAATATAATTATGATAGAAAATTATGGAAAATGTACACTTTTAGTGACAAAAGTTGTGTACGGAGATCACTTTGGTACCAAAAATTTCTAATGGATAACTTTAGTGCCAAGTCAATGACAAGAGGATCACCTTGGTGCCTTCGGCGTGAAATTCTATCGAAAAATAATATGTGGCTTTTTTGAATTAAATTTTTTTGCTGAGCTAGAAATTTTTGGAGAAATTTGTCCTCCTGGACTTGAGAAAATGTCTCCGTGTAGTCCGGCATTGCACTACGTCTAAAAAAAGCGTTGTTTTCATGAATGAAGATGTCGACCCCAACAAAATCGGACTTAGCACTAAATTGATTGTTTTTCAAAAAACTTGGCACTAAAGTGATCTGTTTGAAACTTTTAGCACCAAATAATCTTTGTACACAACTTTTGGCACTAAAAATGCACTTTTGCCGAAAATTATAGATTGCAGTACTATAAGCATAATAAACTAAGTTATTAAGAAACAAATAAATTGATCCTCCCAAATGTAGAATCGCTAGACAACTTATACACAAATTCCACATTTAATAGACGTACAATGAAACACATTTAGCAACAAATTTAGCACACATTCAAATTCAATCCCATTATAATATAGATGACAATCACGTAGGGGTTTTTTATTTTTATTTTTCCGTATGATCACTTAATGTTGAATCAAATAATTTAAGCATTTTGCAGTTCTGCTTCAGCCGTCTCTTCCTCGTTCTGGCCGGTCAAATCCTCCAAAAACTCGCCCTTTGATTCAGAAGCCAAGAAAGTCAACAACATCCCAGCAAAGTTTATGACTTCGAGCACGATCAAGGAGTTCTACGCTCCTCCGATGCCGGGAGGGTATCCAGCGTCATGCCCTGACAATCGCTCCGGCCTTTCCGTCCGCCGCTGAGATCCCGTGGCAAGTCGACGTACCCTTGCTGGGAAGGTCTCGGCCAGCACCACGTACGTGGTCGCGTTCGGCCCGAAGTTGGCGAAGAAGAAGGTGAACGAGTAGAGGACCACAAAGCTGATGTGGTTGTCCTTCCTCGTCCAATGATTGTATGGCAGCGCAAGTGCGGACATGAAGACTGTCATGAAAGTGAAGCCCATGGTTTGGATGAAGAACCGGCCGAGGATGTCGATGAAAGCCACGGTGAACCAGTACACTGGCACCGTGCTGCATAGGGCAATGAGAGTCTGCGCCCTCGCGATCTTGGACACTTTGCGGATCGCGTTCATCGTTTTAGCCGGTGGGATCCAACCGATTGCAGTGAAGATGTCATTTTGGAAGAAATTTTGGCTTTAGAAGGCGGTGTCCAAGAGGAATCAAGTGCTGGCTGTGCTGATGAGAGGAAGGCCGTGGCGGCGGGTGATTTCCTTCGAGAACAAGCGATAGGAATTTTTCTGGTCGGCGAACTGATCTACCTTTTCTTGTTCAGCTTCAATATCAACTTGTAGTACCAGTCACAGATGTTCAATAAAATTATCTGGTGCGTTTAAACATGCCAACTACGGATTAAATCGTAATATTCCCATCAGTGATGACTGTAAAATCCGAGATTTTGTACCGTCGAGCGTATTTATAAACCGCATAGCTCCATTACGGATATGACTTTCTATAGAATGACGAATGACTGCTATCCAGTTTGGCACGTCCGTTCATTGTGCCCGAAGTTCTATGGTTGTCCCACGACTATCTCTGTCTACTTTCGGGACCGACATCGACAGTTGATTTTCGAGATTTCAAGTTCGTTATTCGTTTCCGCTTCCCTCAGGGTAGCGCCAACGGTCTGGCGAAGGTCGGGCTTGGGCCTTATACTTCTTTTCTATATGAAGGATCAAAATAATGGATTAGTTATTACATTGCTAATCGAAGTATCGAAATATGACTTAATTATCATATTAATACTTTCGGTGTCTAAAAGTTGCATTCGAAAGAACGATTGTCAAGCTTTTCAATTTCAAGGCATAAACTTTTGATCCGGGTGGAATAAGGAGTCATGTTAAGTACAATGTGGAAAGCTTGTTTAGAGCGGGTATGACGCACGAATCCGAATGTGGAGACCAAATTTCGTTCTAAAAAAATTACTGTTTTGATATGCTTTCGCCCACTTTTTCATTCAATCCCTATCAGCAACATCACTTCTCACTCCTTTAAATTCCAATCTTATTTTTAATGTTTTATGAGTTTATTAATGTGCTTCAAGTAATGTAATTTCTCTTTTGTGTATCCGACCAAAAAAAAAAAAATTCTGTTGTGTACATTTTTCGATTTGTAATTTCTAAGAACTAGTTCAGGCCGGTCCGGTACTCAGGCCCAAATCCAGGGCCGGCCCTAATAAAAAAGAAAAAGGGGCTCGAAATCCTGGCCCAAAAAGCGGTGTACCTTCGTTGTCATCATTGCTGATCTGCTACATGGTTCCATTCTTGAGAATCTATCTTCCTTGCAATATACCACGTCATGCCAACTGTGCTTTAGGTGAATGGATGGACCTTGAGGCCAACTTAGCTAGCTAAGCTTTATCAAATCTCTAAAACTGTACACGTCATGCTTAGCTTTAGGCCGCGCTTGTTGTGCAGAAAATGAATGATTTACAAAATATCTTACTAAAAATAACCGCTTTAAAAAATGAACGAGCGAAAAAAATTCGTTATCCATAAAAATATTTAAACACAAATTATTGTCGATAATAGAGAAAGTTTTTATTGACTCGTTATTGCAAATGGTAGCAGTAATTATTTATATGAATTTTTTTTTTCAAACCATTCGTTTTTTTTTTCTAAACAAGGGAAGCCTAGAGAAGATCATGCCATCTAGTCGATTCTCCCATGGATGAATGGACCCAACTTCCCTACTGAGGAAGAAGCGTAAGCCACTACAGTCTATAGATGGGTTAGTAGGTTGGGCTTCCAAAATAAGCCTAAGCCCTAACCCAAAAGTAAGAAGATTCTCTTGATTTTCTCCATCCTATGGCAGATAAAATACATGATTTTCCACATGACCAAATGTGAATAATCCCAATCTTTTGGCTTCCACTCTAAATTTTTCTTCGCGTCTTGCGAGTATTTCGTGTTTTTCTTTTCATTCAACACGGTTCTCGACTGGTCACGTTGGCTCAAAATCTATCAATCCAAAATGAATTTTCACACGACAAAAAGAGATGGAAAAGAAGACATGAATAAATCGATACTCCATTGCGTTCAAACGGAAAACTTCTAAGTTTAAGCCAAACGAGCACGGGTCAGCAATGTTTGGGTGCGAAAATCCTATATCCTGCCAATATATCAATCAATGTCTTAACAAACATTTACGATCGATATATTTGCCAATAAATTACGCTAGCACCCTTGTTCATATGAATTATTAGCTCCAGTGAAAAGAACATCCCAAAGATCTCTTCCCTATGGGAAAGCGAGAAGGCAGGGAGTAAAAGCAAATAATTTTTCGAGAGAGAATTAGATTGATGTAAATTATTGAGAGGAAAAAAGAAAGCTCCGAGGGAATAAAAAAGGAAAAACAAATTGCAAGAGAAACTTCTTCCAGAAGAACTATCCAAGAAGACAAAACACAATTATACGAGGAGACAGTTTTGAGAGATGATTATATAATTATGATGCCAGCATGGAAGAAGAAATGTCAAAAAAGAGGCCAAGCCCCACAACCCCACTTCGCTGTGCTACGTGAACAGTGGGCCAGAACCAACAACATCGTCGTTGTCATATTCTCAGACAGCTTCCCAGCAACTTGATGCGGAGAGCAACCATTGACGACGACAAGAAGGTGTCAGCATCGTTCTCGAGTCTGCGAACGCGGCGAAGAATCTGCCGAACCGGCTGCGAAGCGACGATCCAGTGAGCCGACGACCGCGCAGCCGCCGTGGTCATCGTTTTCCACCCTTCAAAAGCGCGTAAAGCAACCATTGACGACGACAAGAAGGTGTCAGCATCTTTCTCGAGTCCGCGAACGCGGCGAAGAATCTGCCGAACCGGCTACGAAGCGACGATCCAATGAGCCGACGACCGCGCAGTCAAGTAAACGCCGAATGGCCCCTCGCCGTGGTCGTCGTTTTCCTCCCTTCAAAAGCGCGTAAAGCAATGCCCAGCGAACGGAATGAACAACGGGATCGTCACGTCGTCTTTGCTGGGGCCAGATAAACGAACGTAGCATATGTTCGCCGTGTGGAGTCCACAGGGTGAGAGAGGCATCTTGGATATTTTGTTTTAAGGGATGCAATGCAAGTGTTGCTTGGAATCTGGATTAGGGAGTTTAGGAAATGCGGAGTGATGGTGTCACTTTTGTCTGGTTGTACAGTTTGTCCTAAAGTTGTTTGTTTTCACCAAATTGGAAGGTAATGAAGGGTTCTAATCATGTGGAACTTCCGTTAATACGATAATGATGAAAGTAACAAGTGAATTTTTAAAAGGTATTCGACCTAATGGATATTCTTTCTTTTCTCTTTGGTGGGGATGTCACGTCGTTCATATTGATCAATTTGTCTGGACGCAAAGTATCTTTCTTTGGGTCCCTGGGAATCATGAAGAGAGGAAGAAAGAGAAGGTGAGAAGCAAGAAATTGCTGCGAGGGAAAGCATCCATGTTTAGGCTTTTTTCTGTAAAAGCACTATCATCTCATCTCAGCCAAGTGAATGATCGTCTACTTCGTAAGTTTTTTAGCGAGTTGTTTTGGAGCCACAAGTGCGAAACAGTGCAGTTTCACATCATCTGGACCATATAGCATCGATTCTTCTCCAAAATTCAAACCACTCTTTTCGCCTTTATGGATTCCGACGGGTAAGTCGTCGGAATCGACATCAGCTCCGGACTCGCGAGAAGAATTTGGGAATTCGAATGGGGAAAGCGAATCAGCCTTGGAAAAGAAAGGGAAACAAAAAAGAAGAATTGAGAAGTTGACAGCATGACAGCATAATGATGCAATTTCGATAACAAGTATTATAAATGACAAAAAATATATACCATCATCGCGTATTTTACATAAAATACTCATTAATTAAAAAATTATGAGGTCAGAAATAATGTCAGGTTAGCGGCTTCATATAGCAATCATGACTGAACCCACCTCAGATCTTATTTATGGCAGTTATATTATGTCATGCTAGCAGGATCCAAAAAAAAAAGATTTTGAAAATTATTAATAAAACATTATAAAAACTATTAAAATTGTTCAAGAGGATGACATTCCCACTTCACTTGATGGGTTTAAACTGAGTTAGTTGTCAACCCATTAAGACCTATTATTAAGCCGTTAGGCAACCCATTTTTGACTCATTTAAGCCTCCTAAAGTAACCTAGTTATGGCATAAATCATCAAATATGAGTTACAATATGGATTTTAGATCCATTTAGTCATTTATAAGTACACGTAATTTGGAAATTTAAAACTTGGATTTCATACCTATTAGAATAAATTTTTAATATTCAATTGTGGGCTTTATTAATTGTTATTGTAAATAATATTTGGTCTAATAAAGAGAGATATATACAGTTTCCTAATTTAGTCGAATATGAGGCTAGATAGTATGGGCCGAGATAAACCTAATCTTTGATGAGAGGATAGGTTTTATTCTCTATAAATAGAGCTCAAGTCCCTTATTTAAAACCTTGATGTTCACATAACCTCACATCTAGAGTCATCTGAAGAGATACGTGAGGGGCCATCTCATTGAAGCCAGTGATAAATGGGGTTCATAGATGAGAAGCTCTTGAGCACAGGATCGCCGCAATTCCGTATCAAGAACGATGGATCTGAAAATAGGAGCGTCAATTCTTTAACTTTATGGATTAGTAATTCGTGAATCTATATATGATGATTTTAGATCGCTGCATACGGATGAAATTCGCAACTTACATTTGGTATTAACGCCTACGCGTATCAAGTCGCGAATCACATTATCAGGGTTTTTTCGAAACTTTATTTTTGTCAAAACTGAAAGAAAATTATATATTCGAATTGGGTTCATCCATACGAGCAAAATCATGGGTGGATGGTCGTGGGCAAATCCCGATAGCATGCGTGCTCCAACAGGTACACCATGCGCGTGACCTCTTTTGTCAATGAGGCATGATTTTTATAAAATTCCAGTATCCGAAAGAAATTTGATAGTGGATTTGAGATGGTGGTGGCCCTGGTGGGGGTCAATGGACGAAAGAAATTCCACAAACCAATCACTCCACTGGAACGCTTCAGTTTATCGCAAGTTAATTTGGGAGATATCAGGTTCGTCAAGATCTGAACTTGACTCATGAAATTCAATGCGAATGACAAGCACACTTTTTGTGCGCTAACAAGACAGTCCACGCACGTGAGAAAGTTCATCCCCACGCTTGCTAGACCTAGGCCCGCATGTGCACGGCACGTGCAGGCTGATGTCACTTGACGTCACTCAAGACCGGGTGACTCGACCCGACTCGGTGACCTGATCCGACTTGTGAACCCGACCTAACTAGTTGACTATTGACTCGGGCCATCCGGTCGAAACGGTTGTTGACCGTTCTGGCTAATCGCATGACCTAGTTCACTAGTCGGCTAAAGGGATAACGGTTGGATCAGATAAATCAGTCGGATCGATTTTCAATATCGGCTGAGATCGAACACGTGCGATGCACGTGTCAGCGCGTGGGGACCACGCGTAGAGAGAAAAAGGCAAGCATAAGGGCGCGTGACTATTTTGATCGGCGAGTTTCAGGTATTTCTCTGTGGTTTTATGAAATACAGGTGCAAGCTCACATGTAAGTACCACATACGGATATGTGGAGCATGCTTGATCAATTACATATTTATGGTTTGACATGTATTGTTGATTGTATCGATGAAAATTAGCAAGACGTGTAATTTTGTGGATGATTGCCCCTAATTTCTGAAATTACATGCATATGGTAAATGTGAAATATAAAGTTTATATCCCAAATTCAAGTAAATTCAATTGGGTTGTGACCGCCAAAGTGGCACACTTGAGTGAGTTTAATAAAGAACATTTTACAAAGTATTTGGATGTTTCCTGTTTTAATGCGTAGTTATACTCCCAAAGGAGGTAATTGCGTATTCTTGCATGGAGGGTTACATGTACAGCATATGGTTGAGGAATGATTAGTCTAAGTGCCGTCACACACCCAAAGGTGGTGATCAACGAAGATTGAAATAAATTCTCATGGTCATTGTGATGTGGGGAGTATACAACTGCATGTCATGTTTTCTGTTCAAAGGTGATTATATGATGATGTATGTATCTCTCAAGGTGAAATTTCACATTATAATAATTGAAAACATTGATTATTTTACCGCCACCTTTTTTGTGAACGGCAACTCTGTTAAAACTGAGAATTGAGATTTATCTGGGTTCAGGTTTTAAGAACTCAATGAGGATTTTCTGTTTATACATGACTGGCAAATATTTGTATGTTCTTATCAAGAAAATTCCTGTAGTTCTCACATTCATGAGTGAGAACTTTCAAAAGCATTATGTGCTTATTGAGTAAAGAGCGATCGAATTCTCTTATTTGATATAAAGCAATCCATTAAATAATATTTGAAAAATATTTTTGCCAGTTAACTGCACTGCTAAGTAAATAAAGGAAGCCTTGGAGGTTTTGAAATTATATCTCGTCTATTACTAAGAGTGGTACATATCTGTAATGACTCCTCAACATCATGTGTGATGGTTCTATTAGGATTAAAGATTGTGTCTAAAATTGGTGGAATTGCATATTAAGTAGTTCTGAAATCATACTCATAAAGCATTATTGAAAACCACCGGTTATTTTGACGATTTGGATCCATGAAAAGCATCATTTGAAAAGGATGGTGATTGCTAGTTCTTTTATAAAAAGAACGATCACATAAAGAAAGACTGCAATTAATACAAAGACTTGGTTATCTAAGTATGAGCATAAAGTAATGATTCTTTGGTGTTGATTTGTGAATTTATTCTATCTAAAGCCTCATCTGGTTTGTGATGGCTAGATAGCAGTGCGACATATTATGTTGCGTTTACCATATAGAAATGCATAAACCGAAAGATACCAAATCAGGATGAATCAAGCTCACTATAGAAACAACTATAAAGCTGACGTTGAATTAATGGGAATGTCATTTTGGATTCTGATTTTAATGTAACATTAAGAAACATATTTTATGTACTCTCCTTAAAGACGGAATTTATTTTTTGTATCAAGTATGGACATGTGTAGTTACTCTTTTTGAGATTTCAAATAAAAATAATTATTATTTCTTTTAATAAAATTGGGTAATACTCTATGTCTGATGGATTGTACATATTATGTTTATCTCCCAATGAATTATACGTCGCTTATACAGCTGAAAAGTTATTTGCAAAAGGTCTCTGCCTAAGGAACAATCATGTGCATTATGGAATAATTTCTTGGTCACTTCAGTAAAGAAAGAGTGGAAAGACTGATAAATGCAAGCATTCTGCTCACTTTTAAAAGTGACCTCGACACATGCGTAGATTGAAGCAGAGGTAAGATAACTAAGATAAATTATGAAACTGTAGTCGATAGTTATGACCTATTGAAGGTCATTTATACTGGTATAAGTGGATCCTATATAGCAATATTGTGTAGAGTTTTTATTTCATCACATTTAAATGATGATTTTTCTATATATGTTTTTGTACTTGATTAAAGAAAAGTTTAATTTCTGTGACAAATTCAACATATTTCTAACTATAGTCAATAAACTTAAAAAAAATGTCAGTTTTGATTAAGGTGGTGAGTATCATGGTTAACATGGTAATGTTGGGTGGCTTAAAGGGAAATTTACCGAATACTTAAAAAGATCTTGGAATAGTGACTTAGTTTGCTATTCTTGATGTTATTGAATCAAAAGGGGTGGCCGAAAGGCATGATTACACCCATAAGGATATTATGATGAGTATGATTAATGAAACCAACTTATATGATTTTTATGGGGTAAAACTTTGAAAATAACCTATTATGTTTCTACCAAAACCATTTCATTGAATTTTTTTGAGACATAGATTGGACGTTAATCTAGTTTGAACCATATTAAGGTTTGAGGTGTTCATGCACAAATAAAGTTACATAATCCAACATTAGATAAGTTGGATTCCAGAACCACTCAGTTTTATTTCGTACCTTACCCAGTTCATCTAAAGGGGTATTGATTTATCATCCCAAAAGAGTAACTAGAATTGTGGAATTACAGATAGCTAAATTGCTGGAACTTGATATAGCCGAATAAGGGTAGTTGCTCACAGACTATTAAAGGTAATGGTATGGTAGGGACTACTATATCGTTTTTCTCTATCTATACAGATGATTATGGAGCATTCTAAGTTACAGTTTGATTCTGTTGGGGTTCAAGTTCTTGTTATTGAGACAATTCCTGATGAAGTTTATCGAATCCCACAACGCAGAATAAAAGTTAAAGTAGCTCCTTTTAATAGATCTATAAGAGGGAATTTTTCCAAAATAATTTTTTTTAAATAATTACCAAAATAATAGTAAAAAAAAATAATTACCGAATTGGGTGCCAATAGGCAATTGGGCCGCCGATTGGCACCCAATTGAGCAATTGGGCCCCACTCGACAGCCCAATTGCCGAGTGGGGCTCCCCAATCGGCAGGCCCATTGTCGATTGGGACCCTTTGGGCCCCAATCGGCAATTGGGCTGCCGATTGGGGCCCAATTCAATTTTTTTAAATAATAATTATTTACTTTTAATTTATATTTTTTTATAAAAAGTTTTAATTAAATAATAAATTATATTGGAATTACGTAAATTTTGAGGAAAAAAAAGACAAGCACTACATAATTCATATTCCACCATTCAAATTTACTTTTAATTTATATTTTTTTTATAAAATTTTAATTAAATAATAAATTATATTGGAATTACGTAAACTCTGAGGAAAAAAAAAAGACAAGCACTACATAATTCATATTCCACCATTCAAATTTACTTTTAATTTATATTTTTTATAAAAGTTTTAATTAAATAATAAATTATATTAGAATTACGTAAATTTTGAGGGAAAAAAAACAACCACTACATAATTCATATTACACCATTCAAACTTACCTTTAATTTATATTTTTTTTTATAAAAGTTGTAATTAAATAATAAATGATATTGGAATTACGTAAACTTAGAGGAAAAAAAAAAAGACAAGCACTACATAATTCATATTCTACCATTGCTTGTCTTTTTTCTCAAAGTTTACGTAATTCCAATATAATTTATTATTTAATTAAAACTTTTATAAAAAATATAAATTAAAAGTAAATTTGAATGGTGGAATATGAATTATGTAGTGCTTGTCTTTTTTTCCTTAAAGTTACGTAATTTTAAAATAATTTATTATTTATTGATACTTTTATAAAAAAATATAAATTAAAAGTAAATTTGATTGGTGGAATATGAATTATGTAGTGCTTGTCTTTTTTTTTTCCTCAAAATTTACGTAATTCCAATATCATTTATTATTTAATTAAAACTTTTTATAAAAAAATATAAATTAAAAGTAAATAATTATTATTTAAAAAAAATTGAATTGGGCCCCAATCGGCAGCCCAATTGCCGATTGGGGTCCAAATCAGATTTGAGCCCCAATCGACAGGCCCATTGTCGATTGGGGAGCCCCACTCGGCAATTGGGCTGCCGAGTGGGGCCCAATTGCTCAATTGGGTGCCAATCAACGGCCAAATTGCCGATTGGCACCCAATTCAGTAATTTTTTTTTACTATTATTTTGGTAATTATTTTTTTAAAAAAATTATTTTGGAAAAAAGCCCTCTATAAGACATAGACGATCAGTTGTATCAAGTCATACTGTATAGTCTATCCAGAAGAGCATGACTACAAAGTCGACTATGTAAATGATCTAGTAATTTATACAGTTGCTATTTCTTGTTCTTAATTATAATTGTGATTGGGTGCATGGTAGATGAGATACAGACTATGAAACATGTGGTGTTTGAAAGCTTATTAGTATGCATCGAGGTCACAAGTCCATCTACTGCAATTGAGTATGTATAACTTAAAAGGACTCTAGATGAATTTTTATTTGAGTTATTATATTCAATTTCATTTTGATCAGTATTTTATTTGAGAAGTTTAAAGACAAACTGGTAGTCAAATTTTTCACTCATAAAAAATGAGCAGACTTAGAATAAGTTTTCTTTTCAGTCTCTCATAAAGTTTTTTAGAGTGATTAAAGTGTTAATAGCTCATTATAATAAGGAGCTTTACCATACAGATATTGAAACTTCTTTTAATGGAGTTCTTAATATGAAAGTTTTTTTATATAACCCGAAGGTTTTGCAGCAGATGATTCAGATAAACTTGTGTGTAAAGAGAGAGAAATCCCATATAAATGCCATGGAATAAAGTTTGATCATGTTCATGAGTATTCTAGGTTGAAAAGTCTGTTTTATGGGATCAAATAAGTTTTTAGATAATTGTGGCTTGAAGTTTCATAGTATTGTTACTTTATCCTGTTCTGTCAAGAACAAAGTAAATTGGTTTACATAATACAAGATCAGTGGGAGGAATTTATTTTCCTTGTGTCTTATGCAGACGATATCTTGCTTAAAAGTGGTTTTCTTGAATTACTGCATAAGATGAAGCAGATATTGTCAAAGCATTTTGACATGATTGATCTTAATAGGGAGTATTTTGTCCTAGGCATTGAGATCCATATGGATCGTTCTCGCCATATATTGGGTTAATTTTGGATGACATATATTGATTGTATTCAGTATAAAGTATTGCAAGTCAAGAATCACTCATGTCATTAAGAGCAATAAACTGAATTTGTCATAGTGTCTTCATAAAGTTATTAAGAAAACCCAAATAAAGAATGTACCATATCAGAGTGCACTTAAAGCATCATGTATGCTCAAGCTTGCACTAAATCAGATGTTGCTTTTGCAACGAGACTTCTAAGCAGATATCGGTTAAATCCAGGACATGTTCGCTGGGTCACTACTAAGGAAGTTTTGAGGTACTTAAAGAGGACAAAAGACTGTATGCTAATTTACAGACATATTCAGGACCTGCAGCTAGTAAGGCATTCAGATTCAGGCTTTGTTAGCTGTCAGGATAATGTGAAGTTGACAACTACAGACATTTATATGTCTAAAGAAAAGTGCAGTATTACAGAAAAGCGTAAACATAAATCTATGTAATCCTCGATTAAGAAAGCGGAGTTTGTGGTATGCTTTTCAATTGCTATTCAAGTTATTTGGCTCCTGAATCTTATTAAAGAGTTGGCCATATTTAATTTTGTGAATAAACCCATACAGTTGTATTGTGACTAAACTCTGCAGTATTGTTCATTAACAACAGCAGAGGTCCTAAGGGGTCTGAGCATCTGGCGGTCAAGTTTTTGACCATAAAGGTAACAGATGAAAGCGTGACACTACAGTAGAGCTTATTACATAGATGATATAGCTGCAGACTCACTAACTTAAGGTCTCTGCCCATACACATTTGGATGACATGTCGCAAACATAAAAGTATTGTGGGATGCTGATATGACACGTTAATTGATGGGCTAAGTAAGCATCATGAGATACTATTGTTCAGTGGGAGCTGTATTTGGTATTTGTTCTAATAAAGTTTACATCTGTGTTTGTTACATTTTGTAACATCTAGGTATGTATTGACTCCATTGTATGCAATAAAACTTTAATGATTAAGGAGAGTTGAGTACATATATCTATTAAAAATCTCAAGGTATCGTGTAAACCTTGAGTGATGGCTGGGGGCATTTATTTATTTATTTATTGGCCAAAAGCATATGTCTTGTTACACGTAAAGTGTAGTTAACTATAAAGGTAAAACATATGTTGGTTCGTTGGAACCGTAAAGATGTTCTCTCGCGAGACATCCTGTTTCATGACACATACGGTGAGAGAATTGTGACTGACAAGGAGGATAACATATAAGGTGTCTCTATTATTTGAGATGTTATACGTTGTCGCGACCCGTCCGAAAGCGGACGCGGCTAATGGATTACCGATCGCGGGTCTTGGATCGGCGCGGGCCCTCCCAGGCCCATACCAAATCGCGGCGGGAGTATTTTCTAGAAGGATTCGACGATAACAGTCGATCGCTTTCGACCTTAGTGTGGTCGTGGTGGTATGTGCAACTTGTGCATGCATTTGGAGTCGCCACCGGTCTTTCTTGGAGGGTAGACCGGAAACCTTATTGACCGATTGGGAGAGATCGATCAATTCTGCGGAACCAGAGATTTTGGGTTCGGGGACTTGGTTACGCTGGTATCATTACCAACGCCCTTTCGGTACCTAACGCGAGTGATTTTCCTAACTAAGAATTCATGCAGGCGCAATTTTAGGTCAGGTAGGTTTGATTCAGGGTTTCATGCAAATTGGAAGACTGTTCCTATCAATCACAATCAATTTAAATGAAAGCGCAATCAAGTGCATAAATAAATCTCATCGATGCACATCAATTCCAGTCAATGGCCTCCTAGCATAGCCATAAGGGTTTATGAAAGGTGTGATTTCGGACCGGGGTAAAATGGGAAGATTTGGAGGCGATTTAGCCCGAAGGGCAAAATCGTCAATTTTTGGAAGGCTTGGATACCGAATTACCCAAAATATTCCATGGCCAGTTGATTGTGGCCATTTCCCATTTTTGAGAATTTTTTTGGAATTTCTAGAATTTTTTAATATTTTTTATTTGATTTTTTTTATTGATTTTTTATTGATTTTTTTATTATTATCGAAAAATATTTTAATAAAAAAAGAAGCATGTCTTTGACAATAGACAATACTCGACCAGATAAATAAACTAACCACTAGACTGAAACAAACACATGCAAATCAAGTCTATAATGGCAATATTTTAGAAAAATAACTCTGATACACGAATCGAGTACGCAAAATATACCTGATTGGACACCGACCTTCAATCGCCCAGCCCCAGCCTGCAACCATCTTCATGCGCATCACCTGATCGGGCGTGGGTCCCCAATCACCAAACCCCAGTGGGCTACTATCTCAATGTGCGTCACCGTTGATCGCCACATTGGAAGTATATGCATTCACTCAAAGCAAATGATTAGCAAAGTTCAGCCATTTAAAAGATAAAACGAGCATCTTGAGTTAAATTCTAATTACCATGCTAATCTACTTATTTAATACATGCACTACTGACTAAACAATCCACCAAAATATTCACATGGAAAGTATATCAATAATCAAGCACAAAAACCCAATTTAGACAATATAAGTAAATAAAGGCATTTCCTATTTATTTCATTTTTTTTTGTAAATCCTCAATTTTTTATTTTTATAAGATTTTTTTATTTAACATTTTTATTTAAATGGAACTAGGCCGGGTCAAGCTCCCGGACCCTCGGCCCAAATTCTCGACAGCATGGGCTCGGATCCTCGGTCACATGGGCCAAAATTCTCGGCCACTTGGGCCAAAATTCTCGGCCAATCAGCCCATGATCTCGGCACAAGGGCCCGGCCACTCGGCACAAATTTCTGGCCACTACTGGGTCACGGCCCGGTCAGACTGGCACACGGGCCGGTTCAGAAGCAGGCACGACCGAAGCAAGGGGGGGCGTCAGGGTTGCTGCTCCTCAGGCTTCAGGATATCTCGCGGGTGGTTAGCGATTGGCTCGAGCGTGCACAGATGATAGAGATCTGTGGGTCTCTTGGTTGGATCTCGACGTTTGGGATTTTGGCCGGCTGAGCTCGAGGGATAACGATTGTGGTGTCGCGGATGCTCGACGATGAACGGCGCGGCAGCGAAGAGGCGACAGAGATGAGTGGCTGGGAGTTGGCTTGTGCGTCTTGGGTATACGGCTAAGAGGCGTAGCTGAGATGACCACGAGCAGCGCGATGACTGGAACGACGGATCTGAGTGATGGCTGGTGACGGCTGTTGAGGTAGCACAAAGCCTCGGGTCAACCCAAACTTGGTCACGGCTGGAGGAGCGTCATGACGGGAACGACACGGCTAGGAGCTCATTGGAGGCGGCTCCGCAAGGTGATCATCTCTAGTTGATCGGGTTGAAGGCAGGCCACCACTTGCGCTGGTCCTCTCTCCTTTGGGATTGGTTTGGTGCTCATTATCAAAGGAATCAATCATGTCTTGGGTGTGAATTTTTTTTCTTTTTTTTTCTCAATCCCCTCCAGATCTCATCCCACGAACTCTCTCCCTTCTTTTATTTCCCTTGAACTTTTATGCAAGCTCCCCCTCTTTTCTGCCGAAAGGAGACCCTTTTGTCCCCTCATTCTCTTACTTTCCATTTTTTATTCAATAGTGGTTAGCCTCCTCCCATCTTTGACAGGTTTGCTTTCGCACCAAAGCCATTTTTATATTCCCCCATCTGTTCTCATCATACTTGATTAATCATCCCTTTCCTTCAACTCACGCCATTCACATCTCTAGGATATCATTTACCTTCTTTTTCCTCTTTTTTAAATGTTTCTTTCATTCATGCTATGTATCCAACCTTGTGATCACCCTCCATTGTCTCTACTTTTCGCTATTCTTTTGTATTGAAATTATGAGTGGTGCCCTTACTTCGTGGTCGCATATTGTCTGATGAGCTTCGTCCGTTCGTCAATTGACACCGTGTCGTTTAAGCACGATTGACTCATTTGGACAATAAATGTAATGAATAATAGAAAACATGTCATGCGTGCAAAATTATTTTTGTGAGAACTAAGACTAATTCTCATTTTTTTTGCAAAATGGATGACTTAAAGGAAAAGTCAAAATTTAGGTGTCAACAGCTGCCCCTCTTTGAGAGTGAGCTCGTCAGAGGTTGCTTTCAAAGACAAAATGACACCTGAATCTTAACCGACTCGACTGGGGGAAAGAAATATTATGACATCGGATCCGTAAGCCTTTCGATGAATGCTCAAATTAATCCCTGGTTTGCTCTTGCAATTCGAACGTGTGCCGGAGTGAGAAAGGCTTACCTGAAGCTCACCTGTCGGATGCTGCCCATTGTGATAACTTTCAAGAAGATACCTAGGACTCGTCATTCAGAATATCCTAGGGAGATTCAGCTCTGATCTGTATGGTAGATCAAACCATAATGGGATTCCTAACTGGTAGGAACTTGAGAAGGGCGCATCCCACGTTGGGGGATTTGCCAAGGATTTTGATCCGTATGGTGGATCGGACCTTTGCATTGATCCTTACGGCGGTATTTACCAATGAGTTGACCCTTGTGGCGGTTTCTACCATATTTGACCCTTTAGGCGGTATCTACCTTCAAGTTTAGTTTGACCCTTATGGTGGTTTCTACCTGGATTTGACCATTCAGGCGGTTTCTACCATTGGTTTGACCCTTCAGGCGGTTTCTACCATTGGTTTGACCCTTTAGGCGGTTTCTACCTTGAGTTGACCCTTTAGGCGGTTTCTACCTTGTGTTGACCCTTCAGGCGGTATCTACCATTGGTTGACCCTTCAGGCGGTATCTACCATTGGTTGACCCTTCAGGCGGTATCTACCATTGGTTGACCCTTCAGGCGGTATCTACCATGTTTTGACCCTTCAGGCGGTATCTACCATTGGTTAACCCTTCAGGCGGTTTCTACCTTGTGTTGACCCTTCAGGCGGTATCTACCATTGGTTGACCCTTCAGGCGGTATCTACCATGTTTTGACCCTTCAGGCGGTTTCTACCTTGTGTTTCTTTGAAAAGGGGTCTCATGACGAGGGTTCTCCACGTCCGATGAGACTGCTTGATTTTTGAACAGGGGTCTCATGACGAGGGTTCTCCACGTCCGATGAGACTGTTTGATATTTTTGAAAATGGGTCCTAGGACGAGGGTCCTCCACGTCATGTTAGGACTTGGGTCTGTTGAGGCGACATTCTGGGAGCTGGGTTCTCCAGGTACCCTGCAGAAAGTTCAAACCTAAAAGATTTTTCTTCACCAAGAAAATGTTAATAATCTTTGGGAAGACAATAATTGTCCAATTGACAAAATTTTATGACTTAAGTTTTAGTCATGAAATGTGCATTTTGATGTTGGAGGTTATCCAAAGCATTCTTGCAACATGCAAATGTGATCACAAATCCCTTGCACGGAAAATCTGGATCAACAGTTTGAAAATTCCAAAAAGAGTTTGTTCAAAACATCAATTGGAATATTTCTAGACAATGAGGTCTTCTCACCTGTTTTGCGATAGTGGTTTTTTTATAGGGGATGCACTCGATTCCCTACTGACTTGTGCCTAGGTTTTAGGCTCATTCGCAGCGCATACATTTTGATCGGTCGGGAGGTCTTCCACGGGACCGTAATGTTGGGCTTGTATATTGGTTTTCAAGGGGGACCCGCTTTGGAGTCGAGGCTATTGAATGAAAATCTTCACCATCTGCTCCGGGTTTACAAGTCAAGAACCCTGCAAAATGAGAAAGAAATAGTCTTGCTCGTACTTCTTCGAGCTAAGCTATATGTTAACCCAAGTGTCTTAGTCAGAGAAGACTGTTTCGGGGTTGTAACATTGGTAGGATTGGGGACCGAAAAAAGCTTGTTTTTGGCCCAGAATTCATGAGGGGTTTGACATTGGTGATCATTGCAAATTTGTCACATGTCTTTTCCATTCTGCATCTTCCATTTTTGAGGTGTGCAACCGCTTTTGAGGTGTGCACAAGTCCTTTAGAGAACGTCTCTTGTGGTATTAAGAGATTGACAATTCTGTCCGTGTTTTTGCACCACGGCTGACATCATTTGGGGAGCAGTCTTCTTGATCTGACTCCTTTATGGGTTTTTCTCTCTTCCCAACTAGGCTTTATTGGGGATCAATCAAACAGTTTTCACGAGCATCGGCCCTGCTTTTACCAGGCACTTTGCTTTTTCTTGATGCTGGGGATTTTTTTCTTTGTTGAAATCCCGCCTTTTCTTTTCCTTTGGAACTACGATGTTCAGAAAATTGTGCTAGATATACAACTTGAATCATAGCACATTTAAACGCCTGATATGAAATTTTTCTATAAATCCCATCTCTTGATTTCTTCCGTTCTTGGAGTGATGCAGTTTCTATCTTGAAACATCCCATGATCACCAACAGGGGTTTATGAAATGAATTTGCAGGCTCAACTTGGCTGTGCAAAGGATATGGTGTGTGGGATAGAGAAATGAATGCTTCTCGTCATCCTATGGCACTTGGATTACCATATTAACAACACACAAAGATTGATGTTAGTCCGAGCAAGAAGATTTCTAACCATTTTCTCCTGATACCGCTGGACTCACCTCCATTTTGCCCCGGTGTGGGGTGGTTCTTGACAGGGTTAAGAATGAAAACCGTCGTTCAAAGGGTTTATCAACGGTCACCTGTAGTGTTTGAGGGATATGAAACGAATGCCTCCGTCATCCCAACCCATGTAATCGTTGCGAATAATCCCTACTTCCGTAGGTCCATATTTTGCTATCTGATCCGCTCCACTTCTCTCCAGTGTGTGTAGGACGTGTTTGGACTAGGCTTTGCCTCTTTTCTTTTGAGAAAACGTCCTTTTAAAAGTTTTGAACTTTTGATTGGAAAAAATTTCTTTCATTTTCTCCAAAAATTTTACCTGTCAAGGGGATTTTATGATGCACTATGCATGTTCTTATTCATGTTCAGATAACCTCCTGTTTTAAGACATGAATGCCAATGAAGTTTGAATTCTATGTCTTTTCTAGACATTAGATTCTGAAAGCTTTTCTTTTTCTCTCTGTTTTTTATTTAACATCTTCAATGGATTGGGGAAAGGGATACTTACCTGTCCCCCGCGGCTGGAGATCCTGAAAATGCGGAAGAAACATGTTATTGTACGTTCACGAATTTTTCAAAAAATTAGAACGATACAATTTACCCTTGGTCATGTATTCTAACGGGTAATACATGGGATGTGAAAACCTGTTCGTTTGTAAGGCGATTCCCCTGTCAAGGATAAATAATGAGTATCAATTCATATTCTCAAATTCAAGACAAATTGGAACGATACAACTTTACTCTTGGTTCTCATCCCGTTCTGATATTGCGTATTGATATGAACAATATCTATCAAATCCGCCTATCCATTCTTGGAGTGTTTGCAACATCAATGGTTCATCTGCCCCCAGTTAGGCGACGTCTGTTCTGTTATTCGAACAAATGGCTCCTTGAGTGATTTATCCACGTTTATCACCTGAGAAGGGAAAGAAAGGAGACATTACTTCGGTATTCGATTGAAGATCGTTTAGGAACGATACATCGTTTTACCAAATAGGTGGCTTCGCGGCCAAACGTATTTCGTATTGAAGGGGTAGATCCCATTATACTCCGCGGATGATAGTCATTGTTCGGGGAACTTGCTCCACGGATTAAGCGATTAATCCACGGCCCTCGGCTTGAAGATGCTCAAAGGGTGATGTTGACACTCACGCGCAATTAGTTCTAGACATTAATGAAAGATGTTCCCGTGGGAACCTTACAGTGCGATCAACAACATATTCAATAGGAGTGTTCCACCCCTTTCGTCTAAGTATTTTTCATCGAGTAACCATGCCTTGCATCAGACGTTTGGTCACCTGCCTTGTGTCACCACTGCGATGGCCCTCCGGCTCCAAATTGATCGAGCCAAAGATTGAACTCATCACCAAGGAAATTGCTCGGGTCTTCGAGCCATTGATGCTCAAGTTGGGTATCAACAATTGTTGGGGGCAGATTTCCTTCATCGCCTTCATTGTGAGGAACTGGAGTCTTTGAGCTGGAACCTTCATCATTGCCCTGTTGGGGTCGAGACATACATTCCTGAAGAGTATTGATCCAAGTGTCCAGCTCCTCCTCAAGGAAATCGCCTGTTCTTTCTAGCCCTTGGTGCCCAGATTGGCTGTCGTCGACTACAGGCGAGGGATTCCTCTCTTTGCTCTCGCCGTGAGCAACTTGACCCCTCGAATTGGAACTTCCTCCAATGACCGGCAGGTTTATATGTGCACAATCTACCAATGCCAGATCCGCTTCAGGGACAGCATTAATGACCGAATCGCGCTCAAACTGAGGAATCCCTATGTGCTGGAACTGTGGTATATACTCTTGAGGAGTATTGAGATACTCGGCGGAGCATTCTGATTTGGGTTAGAGGAGTCGCTGACACGACTACTGGTCCCGTCATTGCTGAAACACGGTTGGGTGCTCTCGACCCTCCAATCATCGTGGTTGTAACTCTGCCCGGCACTTGAGCTCCAACTGGCTTTATGATGGTTTAACGCTATCCTTCCATCCCTTAGCAATCTCCTATAGTACTTGAGGTGAGACTCGACGTTAATTCTAGAGAGCCCCGGCACATTCATAATCTCGAGTATGCGTAGTGGGCTAGCCGAATCAACTCCCAGCTCTCGAATTGCATCAACAAATTTGGTGTGAAGTTCATAGGTCCAGTAAAACCTTGTTCTCTTATCACCCAAAATATCGTCAATACTTCGGTAGCTATTCTCTACGGGATCTAGTCGTTTCAAAAGTTGTCCAGGGAGGGACTCACCGACTTTGGATTGGCTGGCTGCGACAGCGAGTTCGTCATTGAGAGAACTCCCCCTGTGATGATTCATATCCCATTTCTCAGAGGATGTTGGTGTTGATCCTATGGTGTTGACTTGCTCATGCAGATCTCCAGCGGTATTTGGCTGTGTCGGAAAATGCTGTGGAGAATACGGTAACAGCTGAGCGTTATTCGTCAACAGGGATGGTTCATCGAGGAACACCTCGCCGAGGACAACAGGATTACCACAATTAAGGCAGGTGGCCTTGGTCAGAGATTCCTTATATCTCGCGCTTTCAGCTTGAAGCTTCTCATTCTCCTCCTTCAGGACCAGTAACTCATGGTCTGCGTATTGCTGTTTCACCCGGGTTCGTTTGTTGGCGAACCAAAACTTGACCTTCGAAAGCTCCAATCCTATTTTTCGGCTCAACTCCATTTTCTGTTGTCTGCTTGGAGTGGGGCATTCATTGAAGAAAGCTTCGAGCTCTCGGATTTGGCCTGGAGTGTGGCGTTGTAGTTGCTTCCTTTTCCGACTCCGGTCATCATTGTATACTCCTTCTTCGTAGCTGAAACCTAGAATTTCATCGCTGGAGGAGTCAGTCTCCATGGTCTTCGGGCAGGATTCAGCTCCAGGATCTTCAAAGTCTCCCAGCAGTTCGTGTTCAGAAATGTCCAGGTCGGGCGTTTCTAGAAGATGGGAATAGCTTTTAAACATGATGGATCGGAGTATCTCGGGATGATCTAGTTCCCTCAGCTTTCTCTATTCGCTCTTACGTGTTTGCTCACTCTAGAAATTTTCTCAAGTGATTGTGCGTGTCCTAGAACCATCCTTCAGGCTGCATATGAAGGCCAGCAAGCAAGCGCTCCTCCCGAGACATTACTCATCGTCTGTATTCCCTTTTCTTTTTCCTCGTGATAGGATCACAAACTCTTTTGCATTGATTCGGTTTCGTCAAGTATTGCGCTCGTCCCCTAGTTCAGTCTTCAAAGTGGTGGGTCTACAATCTTTCGGCGCCTTTTATGATTTGCTAGGCCCGAGAACGTGGGGAGCAGCGGTGGACCCGTAATTAATGACTCCGTTTAATTCATTTAGCTCCATGGGAATTAACGCTATGATCTTCTCTCAACCCCTTTTTTATCGTTCAAACGAAAGTGGCATTTTCCCTGTGCATGCTGTTACTCTTCATTTCAGCATCCCGGGCGCTTGGTGAGGAATGAGTTCGTGGCCACTCAAAATTTTAAAGACCGTCTCTGGTTTCAGACTTAATCTAACAAGGGATCATCACAACTGAGCATGACGATGTTCGTCGATAGCGTTGGTTTTAATATAGAATTAACTATAGTCATTAAAGAAAAATGTTCCCGTAGGAACTTTACAACGGATAAAATGAGTGATCTACTCATGAACATGTTCTTCTTTCTATGGGTGTTCGTGGTGACCGACCCATCATGCCCCGAGTCAAGTGCTAGATCATGGCTGTCCAAGCATGCCAGCTTCCCACTGATTGAACAAGGCATCGAGCCCCTCATCAAAGAAATCGTCTGTCGTGGGTTGACCAGCGGCAGGCAGAGCACCAGCCGACTGCTGCTCGAATGGAGGAGTGCGCACTCGCTGTACTTGTGACACGCGCTCTTGAGAAGTGTTGAAATGGCCCGGGAGGACATTCTGATCAGCTTTCAGTTTGCCAGTGGTCAGGTTGCTAGCTTGATTGATGCTTAGATTTGGCCGGGTATCTCTTGATGCCTGAGCATTACAATGGCGTCGGAGTTGTTTTAGCTCCGCTCGACGTTGTTTTAATAGCTTTCTGTAGGCAGCAAGGTGATTCCTGACCAGTTCCTTACTAAGCCCCGGTACATTCATGGCCTTAAATATGCGCACCGACCCTATCGTGGCCCAAAATTATATTCAGCAACTCATCTCTAGCGGGACCCGACCCTATCGAAAATTGTTGCGCATGAGGCTGATATGCTTTGAGCTGGTCGGCGGTAACATCCAGCTCCTTGAAACTGTAACTCCAATCAAAGCGATGCAAATCCCATCCCCCAGGAGGCATTTGTATCGTTTTCGTAGGATCATCCTGCTCATGCGTGACTCCGGCAAAATCTGGGTGAACAGGAGATGCCCCGAGGGAGTAGGGTGGTAAGTGAACGTCTTCAATCATTGCGTGAGGCTTATCGGGGAATATCTTACCACGGGCGATGAGGTTATCGCAATGAGGGCAAACGGTAATATTGAGAGCTTTTTCATACCTCATGTTTTCTGTTCGCAGCTTTTGGTTTTCTTCCTTTAAAATCTCGACCACCTGACGTTTGCGTTGAGCCCTCGATTTGGATCTCCTATTTTGAAACCAAAACTGGATCCTCGACTGATTAATCCCCAACTCCCGACTCAATTCAATTCTCCACTTCTTTTTCATGTAATGGCTTTTACTGAAAAGGGTTTCCAGCATTTGGGTTTCCTCCTGAGAGTATTGGTGAGGACGTCTTCTTTTCCCGAGTTGAGCATCGTGGATGTCGTTGTCGTCGTCGCCGTGATCTTGATTTCCGTTGCCAGAAGTGTTGGGCTCCATGGTTTTGGCGTTAGACTTGATCTTGGAATCTTCGAGATCCCTCTGTGGTTCAATTTCTGAGATTTTTGAGTCAGTCGCCTCTAGCGGCTGACAGTAACCTCTTAAATATGTTGGATTGAGAAATGTTTGATTGGTTCTTGCCCACTCAGAGTTCTCCACTCTCTCCTGTATGCTCACTCCTTATAAAGTTTTCTTCGAGTGACTTTGCCTGTTCAGGAGACGCTCTTCAAGCATCATTAGGCAAACGTTCCCCCTCAAGACCTTGAATTTCGCGCTTAGCTTTTCAACGTGATGGGACTGCTAAATCCTGTTAGGGCTTTCTTCGATAGTTGCGCTTACCTCCCACCTAACTCTAATAATGGTGATCCCGACAAATCTTTTACATCTTTTAATTGATAAGCCGGAAATCGCGGACCTAAACGAATCCAATGGTTCTCGTGAGGGGACCTCCCGCTTTACCCCCTAACTGGGCTCCACCAGCATTATTACTGAGACCCTTCATCATCCTTGAGTTGCTATAAAATGAGGGATTAACGTATGGCAGGTTAGCGTTCTCGCATAATCAGCTTCTTCCTTCTAATCTCTCTATTAGCCTCGTCTTATTCTCAAGCCAACCCAACGCAAATGGCCTCCTCTCCTGTGCGCACTTTTTCGACTGATGTCTTGGCCCAGTGGGAAAAGCTTTATAACCTATTGGGTCGCGGTTACGCGCACATAACCGATCATTCTGCAACCGCGGATGAAATCCGTGTCTTGCTCGAGGACTTAGATACCACTTCCCTCGAAGGTACTACGCTGGGGAGGGAATATAGAACTTTCCCGACCCTCTTTGCACACTCCTTAGAGGCCTACCGTGTTGCTGATCGGGAGGTTCTCGTGGCTCGCGTCTTGCGGGCTCGTTACAAGGATCGGTCTGATCATTTGGTGCTGACCAACTATCTGGCCGATAGTCACAAAAAGGCCGTCGAGTTTGCCAATGAGAGGGTCGCGACGTTGCTTCGCGAGAGGAGAAAACTGGTGGATCAATTGGCCCTATCCCTGACCGCTGGCGAGCACGACCGCCACAATGTCCTATTGAGGCTGCAAAGCGACTGGCAGGAAGAACGGCTCGACAAAATAACCGCAGACATAGCTCACGGGAATGGATTAGTTCGGGACTTGGAAATAATCACCGAAGAACACGAGGTCAAGGTCACTGAGGTTAAGGGAGAATGCAGAAACCTTTTCCTCAAGCTCGCGGACCAGGACATGCGAAGTCGTGAGTACGGGCAGAGCATTAACAACATGGAGGGTCAGTTGGGCTCCTTTGTGTCGTTAATTAGGGCTCACTTTGGCTTTACTTTTCCACCCCGAATTGTATGACCTGTTTCTGAAAACCCTCCGCTGAGCAAAATAAATGAAAGTTCTCGTGTGTGTTTTAACTTCTGCATGGTTCCTTTCTTCGAGCGTTCGAACATCTTCAACTTAGGTGAGCCGAACCATAATATCAATAAGTCGAGCAAATATGGATTTTATAACTCGCTCATGATCAGATGAAAGAATAGCCTCAGACTTATCCAGGAAAAGATTTCTCTCTGTTACCTATTTTTTTACCTGCAAATGAAAAGACAGAATCAGAAGGAATAATTTGAAAAAGAAAGCAAAAACCCCTTTCAATCTTATGCTTACCCATGATTAATAAGGACAAGAACTTTTACAAGGGTTTTAATCTTGCGCGAAAAGTTTTTATCAATATTCTTCGAAAGAAAGCATACTATTGAAAGGAATGTAATTCACAATAATTGCTTTTGATCAATTTCGAGAGGAACGAATTACTCAAAAGTACGAGGCATAATAACATGTTTTAAATTTAATTGAAGATACGGCATCCAAATCAAGGCCGTTTTGTTAAGAACGAGAGTAATTTGGACATCTATCTCGTCATTAAATTCAAAACAACGCCGATATTCTCGGTCAATTATTGTGGATTACCAGCGGCGCACAATCATGCACGAACCAATTCAAGTGTATAATTCCTTCTAGCGAAATTGGGGTTGGATTACCCTATACGACCAAAAAGGTCATGCAAGATTTCCAATTTTGATTTCCTCTGAAGGAATTATAAACTTGACTTGGGAGTATTCGGATGATTAGAGAAAATGCCACTATCACATTCCCATGTCCCGTCAAAAGAAATACAACCAAGTTCCATCTGAATGTATACACCAATAGGTCCCTAATACAATCACTCTAAGGGGTGAGATAGAGAAAGCCTCGATAAAAATAAACCCTATACAAGAGGACTAGTAATGGAAAATGAAACAAAGGAATGTGATCCTAACGTTTAAGGATGCCCCAAGTTCGATCTGTGACCTCCGGATCACTTGCCCCAACTCGTCATCTTCATTGGACGATATCTCAATAATGTCCATAGTAGGCTCCTTTGTTGCTCACTCGGTGCTTGTCATGGGATATCATCATCTTCGTCTTCTATCAAGGACGTTTGGGAAAAACACACACATCTATCCTTGAAATGGCATTTAATCTAATCACCAGAATGCAATGAATGAAATGCCTATATTTATATGAACTGTAATAGATCTGAGGGATAGAGAGTCTTACCAACCAAACTCGTCGACTTATGTGCGGTTTTAGGTGTACCAACCGCCCAAAGACATGCGCATGAGACAAGTGTTGACACCTGATTTTTGACCCAGCCTTTTTCATTTTTATTTTTTGAAAAATCATAAAAAATTCATAAAAAGTCAAAAAATTACAAAATCAACTTTGGTGGCCTTGGCCAAGCCCAAGGAACCATTCTTGACCAAAAAATAATTTTTCATATTTTTCATATTTTTTAGTATTTTTGGAAAATAGAAAAACACTTAAAAAATCAAGAAAAATAGTATTTGAGGTCACAAAAATATGAAAAAATGTCCAATATTTTTCCTTTTAATCCCTTGTATTTTCTACCTCACAAAAAAATCAAAATCAGATTCAATTTTAGGTGTTCCTTTGTAACCCGTACTATTGAATTTGAAGAAAAAATAATAATTGAGTCTTTTAATTTGCAATTTTGGCATTTTATAGGATCTTGACATTCAATCTAATTGTCCCCCATTTCAATTTGACCTAATTGCTCGGACAAGCTGTTCAATTGCAAACATAATTGCATTTTAGTCCTTGAAATTGAGCATAATCGAAATTACTTTCAATTCAAGGACTATAATTACAAATTGAACATACTACCCAATGGATTACACCATTTTAAATCGATTGGCATAGGTGGTTTAACCCAATTTGATCATTTGCACCCTCAATTACACAATCCCCAATTTCCAATCAAATGAGAATTTGGGGATTTTGTAGAAATTGATGAAAACTTTTGGGCAAAACCACATTTCTAGATAGAATTCATGCCCTAGATTCGATTATGAGGTTCAATTGCAAAAATTTCCCATTAATTTGGGTTTAATTTCGAAAATGGTGAGTCGAAACCGGTTCTGACCGGTCAGACCGCCGGTCCGACCGGTCAAACCGGTCCAGAACAGTGTCATCTTCTTCCCCGAGAGTCTGCGCAAATGAACAGTGAAAAGCCGAGCTTTGACAGCTAAATTGACAGACCAATCGACCACAATCGGAGACACACTGGTGGGGGTTTAAAGCTTTAGATCGTCCCCCGTTGATTGACACCAAGATCACGACCAATGGTTGCCTGAGGAGGGAGTAATCGGACGGTCAAGGTCGCCGGACCTGTAAAAGTCAACAAAAGCAAAAAATAGCTCAAATCCTTGCCAAATTCGTGCGAAATAAAGCCGGCCGCAGAGCCAAATGGGATTAAACGGAATGCCCATCCTCTCCAACGTGATTCTGACCTATTTGCACGTGACCACACGTGCCAAATGGAGTTGGTTGAAGCTCCACCGTTCGGCGCCAAGACGCGAAGGGCTATATAAGCCTGTGGGAGGGCTTTCAGTTGGAGGACGGTTGGTTCAGTTCGAAGGAAAGGAACAGAATCGCGCGAGAGAGAGAGAACGCAATAGAGAGCTCGTTCTCCGACCCCTGTCGTCGAGAACTGGAGCTCGACTGCAAGGCGTCGGTTGGGCCATCTCCGGCCAAACCAAAGCCAGGGAAGACCATCTAAAGTTCGCCCAAAGTGTCAGGAAGCAATCGCCACCGGCAAAGCCTCGCGAAATCGCAAGAACAGGTAATTCATAGCTTCGAGTTCTTCATTGAGCTTCAATGGCAGACCTTGCATTCCTTGCTCAATCATGCAATTACTGTGTGCGTTTCATTCCCCGAACATCACTGACCACGCTCGCATCTCCATTTTGCATCGACTTTGCTCGCACACCCTGAATCGAGTCCTCCGATTTAGCCTCCATAGCCGATCCTTGCCCAGCCAAATCTGGGCCGAGCGAGCTTGATCGGAGCTCGAGGTAAGTCTCCTAAACATTGAATGATGCTTCCCTGTTAATGAGTTGGTTCATTACGCCATGAATCGAGCGATTTGAGTGTATGTGTACGTACTGGTTCATGTTCGATCGTGCTTGGCCCCGTGAATGGATTCGCGTAATCTTGAGATATGTTAGAATAGATGCGATTGCGAGTCGATTGCCGTTAGTTTCATGAGGTTTCATCGAGAGTTCATCGTCAGATCATCGTCGGAGAGCCACAGCCGTCCATTCTGCCGGAGTCGCGAGGTTGAAGACGAAGCTGACATGGCGCGGTCAACCGGTCAAAGTCCTAGTTGGCATTCGGCCATTGGTCCACGTGGTGTCGAGTCAGCACGGCCGTTAGGTCTGTTATTCAAATAAAAAAGATCGGACGGTTCAAATAAATCGAACGTAAATTCTAGTGACCGTCCGATTAGTAATTAGGTTTATCCGAAAATGTTTTAAAATCAGAAAATCAAAAATAAAATGAAACGGTGTCGTGTAGGTTAGTGGTCGTGCGGTGTCGTTTAGGTTAGTGTGAATCGACGGTCTGGATCAAGTCTCCGGATCTAATCATGGCCGTAGGTTCGAGTAATCTGATCAGACGGCTCTGATCGAGTCTTCATCCAATCTGGACCGTAGGTTTTAGTAAACAGATCTAAGCGACACGGACAAGCCACGTGGTCCATCAGGGACCGTCGGATTAAAACCGGAAAATCCAAAAATAAAAAAGTGTGATACGGCGTCGTTTTCGATCAAGGTTTCCGCGGGTTCGGGTCTGGACCGGGTCCCGACCCGAGTGGGTCGGGTCGACCCGGTCCGAATAATATTTTTTAAATAAAAAAATTCGAAAATGATTTAAAAAAAATAATAAAAAATCAGAAAAATCCTAGAAAATTCCAGAAAATTCCAAAAAAATGTGGAAAAATTGTGGAAAAAATCCTAGATATTCCAGAAATCCCCAAAAATCGAGGGTTGATCACAGACAACTGGTCAACCCCATTTTTGGGGTTTCTTACCCAATTTTCCGAGACTTGACGACATTACCCTTTAGGGGTAAGTCGCCTCTTTGCATACTAGATAAGGCCGATAATGTCAAGGTAAGAATTAGGGTCGATTAGACGATCAATTCTTAGATTTGGGTTTTCGAGTCCTGCCTCTTTTCTCAAAATGACGATTTTACCCTTTAATGGGAAAACCGTCTTTCTTGTCTCAATCGAGTTCTGAAAATTACTTGAAGTTAGGGTTTGGGTCAGGTGGACGACCGACCCTAATATTTGAGACTTTTTAGTTCTCATCTTTGTCCAAAATGACGACTTTACCCCTCTAAGGGTAAAATCACTTTTAAATTCCAGAAAAATCCTAGAAATTCCAGAAAAATAGGAAATGGATTGGATTGATGGACAATCCTATTTCCCCTGTCTTCTGACTTCCCAATTCGTCTAAAATGACAGATTTACCCTTTTGAGGGTAAATTTTCCCCGAATTATTCAAAATTACGATTCTGCCCCTCATGGGCGAATCATGTCCAAATTACTCATAAACCTTGATTGATACTTCTCTAGGCTAATAGGGCCTCATTAGGGATGCCATGTTGATTTCATGTTTTTTTATCCGCATGTATTGGATCCTTGATTTGCGCACTTATTTTTAATGATTGTGAGTGATAGGGTAGATATTCCCATCTGCATGAACTCCTAGATTTAAGATATGTACCCCACTCGTTTGTATGAAATCCCAAGATCAGATAAACCATTCAGCTTAGGTACCGAAAGGGCGTCAACTCTGACAGTTGACGTAACTAAGTCCCCGAACCCACTTCTCTGGTTTCCGCAGAATCGAATAGACCACTCCCAACTATTCGATAGGGTTTCCGATCGTACCCTCCACGAAACGATTGGTGGCGACTCCTTGGCATGTACACTTTTTCACATGTCACTAGACCGCACTGAAGGTCGACCACGTATATCCAGCAGTTGCGACTTGGGAAATGGGCCTTGGGAGAGGCCCGCGTCCGATCCAGCCAGCGATCGGGCGGCCCATTAACCCTCCGCGCTCGCGAGAGGGTCGCGACAGACTGGCGACTCCACTGGGGACTTATTCTAAACCAAAATCTCTGGTTACGAATTCCAGAGGACTTGAGCCGATTAAAAAGTTGTTTGGTTTATCTGACATTGTTTTCTGCAGATGCTCTCGAAGGTGAGGTACGTATGCTAACTATTGTGTTAGATGTTTTTGCAGATTGGAGAAATAAGGGGTGGAGTGATTGTTGACATCTTTCCTGCAGGTTGGAGTTGGGAATGTATGTTTATTTTTATGCACATACTGAAGCGGTGTTTTGATACAAACTGCTGTGCATGACTTTGCATTGTGATGATCACGACACATCGCACACACTGGCGGTCAAACCCCGACTGCAACCACCCTTAGGTTACCTTAGATAGGGAAATGATGCGAAAAGGATCTTGTGTTTGATGGCACTTGAGACTTTCGTATTCGTTCCCGCCTACCATCTGCATTGGCGATATCTAACCCTCTTGGGTAGGTACCCTTGGGGAGGAATCTGCCTCGTGTGGATCGTGGGAGCCTGAGCCGTAGGTTCCTCACCTGATTCTCGATTTTCTTTAGAGTATACCCACTTGTCTCATGCGCATGTCCATGGATGGTTGGTATACCTAAAACCACCCATTGATACATGGGGCATTTCACATCCCCCAAAGTGTGGTTGGTAAGATATTTATTTCTAAATGTTCTTTATTTCTTGCTCCATGATATTACTCATACATTGCATACATCCATATGCATTTGCATCATGAAGATTACTCAAGTGACTAATGGAAACAACAATGATTATGGGGTAGGATGTCGCTGTTCCCTAAAAGCTCGACGGAGTTGGTGACCTTCGAGTACTTGAGAAAAGTTACTCGCCCCGGACCAAACACGAGGCTACACTTTACTAGATTCGTGTATGGTCGGGAACTGACTGGACGTAAGCTGGGGGTATGCTGAGGACTGTCAAACCCGCTACTATGCTGATAACCTCAGATTCAAGCGACAATCAGACGAAATGATGAAGGATTATCTGGAGATGAAGAGACAACGTCGCAACCAGCTGGCTAGGGAAGCATACGCTCGCAGGAAGGCTGAATTGCTGGCCAAAGGGAACATACCCATGATTACTTCTTGGGGTAGGAAGAGACGCCCTGCGATCAAGACCAAGCCAAGGCGCATCACACTCAAAAAAGTGGAACCCGAGAAGGCTCCCGAAGTCATCGTACCCTGGACTAGAAAGTGGCCGGAGGAACTACAACCTCTCGACCAAACCACTGAAGATAACTCCCCTACCCTAGATTAAAGGAGAATTCCTGACCGACTGTCATTTGGGTAGACTTCTAAAGGAAGAGTGATCTAGACCCTCACGTTCCATTGTCTTTTATGGCTTTCTTGTTTGAAAAACATTTCTTTATCGTTCTTCTATTAGACATCTTGACTGTAATAAGAGTACATCCCACTTTGCTCCTTTGATGTGTTGACCAATGGAAAGTGACATTGCTGTTCCCTTTAGTCACTGAGTAAACCTGACTAAATTGCATAATTCACTTCCCTGAAATGCAAATTAGGCTTTGAGTCAGGCTTTCAAGACCTGAAAAAGGGTCCTAATCTCCATTTCTTCAAATTGAACTATGCAATCAAGTTAGCTCATGCATGCTTCATGACATCTGCATATTCATACATTTAAAGTAATTTCTGGCGATTGACCTTTTAAAATCATTTGCATATTTTAGACTTGATGGGAAAGAATGATATTCAAGTGTTCAAGATCCCCCGAGCTGAACTCCAATCATGGTGGGATGGCATGGGCGAAGCCAGCCAGAAGTATGCGGAGTCACGACTAGGATACCTACTGGACCTACTGAAGATTGAGTGCCCACCTGCCTTTATTCAAGCCATGGCGCTCTACTGGGATCCTACCACCGCTACATTTTGCATGGAAGGATTAGAGATCACTCCCACTATCGAGGAATACAGCGCTGTCATCGGAGTTGAATTCACCCCTACGCTCGTCCGACCCCCTATAGGACTTGAACCCCTAAGTCAGGTAGCTGAATTCCTTGACACAAACCTAAATGAAGTCAAAGTAGATGCGAAAAGCAATTCTGGGAGAATTTCCCTATCCTTCCTTATAGACCGATTTTCCCGCCTTCCTGCTTCTAAAGGAACCAAATCTGGTAGAGCCTTTATCTTGGCATTCTTTAGCTTTGTGCTATTCCCAATCTCAACTGTCACCTTCGACCCTATCATGGCTATAATAGCTAGGCAAGTCTGTTGTGGGTGGGATTACTCAAACATCCTCCTTGCCGAAACCTTCCTCTCCCTAAATCGTTTCAAGAAAAGAAAAAAGGGAATCTTTAGAGCTTCTAGTGATCTGCTATATCTGTGGTTCACATCCCATATCAGACAATTCCACATCCGCATGGGTTTCACTGAAATCAGCCCCAATGCACATCCTCTTAAAACATTTGCTAGGACCCATACACGTGTTCCTAAGTTCAACTTTGTAGAATGGAAGAACTTCCTCAAAGTACTAAAACCTGAGCAACTCCGGTGGCGGCTAAGGTTGCCGACGCTGAGCAAAGTCAGATTGACCTGCGATGACGGAAGCACAGTCCCCTTGCTAGGATTCACGGGCGCAACTGCATACTATCCAAGGAGGGTGATTCGACAGTTTGGAGCACTTCAGGAGATCCCTTCTTCACCGCGACCTGGTGTCTTTTCCTTTGACTTACCAAACCAGACCCTCACGGAGGAGGAGAAGAAACAATTTGAAGCTAAGGTGGCATCCATCATACACTCCTTGAAGAATTCCCAGGCTGAAGAAATAAGTTGGCCAGAAGACATGACTCGAGAAGAAAACACTCATAGAGCCACCACAGAATACATTCAACATTTCAAAGCGATCCAACGAAGCCTTGTCGAGCCCTACATACCTGAATACATCGTGCCGTACGTACCTGGAATAGAGCCCTACATACCCGAAGACATGGGGCCACTGTCGTGTTCAGAAAACGAGGAGCCCCAAGCTGAAGAGGGAAATCTATACTGGGATGATGAGGATACCTTAGGCTTCAAACGTCCTAGACTTGAATAGACTATTCTGTCAAGTGTAAAATAAGCAAGCATTGTGATGCCTTCTCATACATTCTCATTTCTGTGGAATGCTATCTTGGACACATGAGTATGAATGTGAACATGTTTTGCAAATGCATAAAAAACTATCGTCAGAAATTACGCTTCTTTTAATTCCATGAGTTCTTGTCGGGAAATGATTAAAAGAACTACTTACATGATGCTAAGGCTCACAAAGTAGCCCTTTTTCTCATCTACTGACAAGAAGCATGCAACTAAAAGAATTAGCTGCTTCTTTTTGCTAAATAAGCGAAGCACTCACAGAGATCTTTTTAAACAGGTACACTCTCATCACGGAATTGCCAACGCATCGTTTCCGTACCCGCCTAAAGACGAGAATGGAACAGCAGGAATTGACTCCGCTCGTAGGCATGTTGGAATCTCAGATGACTGCCCTGGCAACTATGATGGCTGACATTAAGGCCATGCTGGAGACCAACCAAGCTAGACAGACAACCGCCCACAATCAGAACAACTCAGGCCCTTCCATGATACCTGATGTAACAGATAAAGAAGCAACCAGGGATACCCAACATATAGAGGAAAACGTTCATGAACCAAATAGTCGGGCACAACAAAAAGCCTCGCCTGTTGTCATCAACCTTGAAAAAGAGGAGAAGGGAAAACAAACTGTGAAGACAGAGGCAGAGGCTAAGAGATTGGCCAAGATCGAAGAATGCCTGAGCAGTCAAGGCTATGAGCTGGCCCGCTTCGACAAAATATCTCCTTTTGCTAAAATAGAGACTCCTCCTGACTATAGGGAGCCAGAGTTCGTGAGAAAATACAACGGGACAGGCTGTCCCCGTGCCCACCTCAAGTACTACCTGCGCAAGATGGCGCACTACTCGGATTACATTCCGTTGTTGATGAACACATTCCAAGAGAGTTTGGCTGGCGCCGCTCTGGCTTGGTTTATTGAGCTAGACTTAGAGGATTATGACGGGTGGGAGGACCTTGCAGAAGACTTCCTCAGGCAGTACAAATTTAACACAGCTACAGCCCCAACAAGAGAAGACCTCCTACGAACTTCAAAAGCGAGGGGCGAATCAATCAGGACATATGCTCAGAGGTGGCGAGCCTTGGCTACCCAAGTAAAGCCTTCAA
Source organism: Rhodomyrtus psidioides (assembly GCA_021437785.1). NCBI lineage: Eukaryota > Viridiplantae > Streptophyta > Magnoliopsida > Myrtales > Myrtaceae > Rhodomyrtus > Rhodomyrtus psidioides. The sequence goes on along the minus strand of JAILYB010000027.1, from coordinate 3,955,688 downwards.
TTCCAGAAGAGGAGCTGATCGACTTATTCCTAAAAGCACTCCCCTACGAGTACTTTGACAGACTGAACACTTCTGGATGTCAGACATTCGCACACCTGATTAAGGTTGCTGAGAGGCTGGAATGGGCCTTGAGAGAAAGAAGGCCTCATGAAGCTCCTACTAGGAAGCAGTATCCTCTGAGAAAGGAGAGAGAAGCCGGACTGGACATAGCATTTATACCAGATCCCCACAAGTTAAAGCCATTTGGCAATTCTAATCAGGCCAAAAGCGGATCATCCTGGTCAGCGCCAAAGATACAAGAGCCTAGAAGAAAGCAACCCCAGAGACAATTCTCTCAGCTCCCGAGACCTTTATCTAAGCTACTCCCGATGCTGCTGGAGCAACACTTGGTGGCAAAAGAACCACCTAGGGCAAACCCCGCAAGATATCCTGGCTTTGATGAGAGCCAGACCTGTGCCTACCATATGGGCGAAAGAGGGCATAATGTGGATAACTGCTATGTCCTGAAGCTGAAAGTGCAAGCCCTAATTGATAGTCAGATTTTGAAATTTGACAATGCAGCCCCAAATGTGCAAGAAAATCCGTTGCCAGATCACCAAACAGTAGGGGCAATATTCGCTGAAGAAGAAGAGGACTACCTTAAACTGAAGATAGATGTGCCTAAGCTGGACACCCTGCTAACAATCGCTTCATCATACCCAAAAGAAGGGGAGATATCAACCGACCAAAAGAAGTTGTGTATCGACAGGATGAAGAGCTTGGGGATAGTGTCCGATATTACTGATGAAGAATTCGAAGGGATTGAAGCATCTCTATCTTTGAAAGGAAACCACTTCTTGATCACAGCTGAACAGAGTAGCACCTGTGGTACCTCACGTGAGAAATTGGCAAACGATCTGGGGCCGGCCACTCAATCAGAAGAAGAATTTGAAGAAGACGAAATAGAAGCCAGGAGGAGAAGTCTAGCAGACCTCAAATTTATGGTTGACGCACTTGAGAAGAGCGAAATTATAGACAACCTGGGTCAAGATTCCGGAGGATACAATTTCAAGGTGAAATATTCGGCCCCTCCCAGCTTTTATCAAAAGATTGAAGACATCATACCGGACGGATGGGGAGGTATGGATGATCTCTCTCAACCAGAAACCTCAAAAGGCATGGAAGAACTCGACAACGCCATATTGATGATCGAAGTAGCCACGGCCGTGGTGATCAGATTGCATGAGCTGGATAGCCTGAGCAAGGTGGAAGATTGCCCAGTGAGGCCTGTCGTAATTCAATTGCCTCAGGAGGAAGAAAGCAACACGTCAGGGCCAGAGATACCTCATCAGACAACTGTAACGATAAAAGTCCCCCCAGTAGAAGAGTATGATCCCAAAGCTGTTCATTGGGACTATGGGACCACACAAGTAGATGCAATAATGAGGTCTGGAAGATTTTATGCCCCTAGAGAGGGAGAATCCGAAAAAAAAGATGTCTCAAAGGAAGATGCCGAAAAGCTCGTATCGATCATCAAAACCAGTGAGTTTGAAGTGATAGAGCAGCTGAGGAAGATGCCCGCTCAGATATCCCTGCTAGACCTATTCATCAATTCAGAGAAACACAAGAACGCACTATTAAAGGTACTCAATGAAGTACATGTCCCTGAAACAATCAATGAGGTACAACTAGGGGACTTTGTAGGAGCAATTCTCTTAAAAGATCAGTTGAGCTTCTCTGACGAGGACTTCCCTATGGAAGGAAGAGGGCACAACAAAGCCTTATACATCTCTGCCCAATGTAACGGCAAAAGAGTGGCACACGTATTGATCGATAATGGATCAGCCTTTAACATCTGTCCTTTGGCTACCATAAGGAGGCTGGGAATCAAGGAAGAGATGATCAAGACATCCAAGACAGCTGTGAGAGCATTCGACGGCATGAGGAAGACTGTAGAAGGAGAGATCGAGCTTGACGTATTCATCGGCCCGACAAAGTTCTCTATAAACTTTCAAGTAATGGATCTGCCCAGTGCATTTGGATTCTTGCTAGGAAGACCTTGGATCCATACAGCAGGAGCTGTCCCTTCGAGCCTGCACCAAAAAGTACGTTTCGTTGTAGATGGGAAGGTGATTACCGTACATGGGGAAGTCGACCTCCAGGCATACCAGAACAGTGCCATTCCCTATATTGAGCCTGAAGAGAAAACTGAAGCGAGCTATCACTCCTTAGAGTTGGTAGCAACAGTTCATACCCCAGTAGGGTCGAAGTTGAAAACTCCCTACATCTCAGAAGCCAGTCTTCTACCAGCTAAGATGCTGCTGGCATACGGGTTCAATCCTGAAAAAGGCCTAGGCAAACATAATCAGGGTATAAATGCCCCGCTACAGTTGAAGGCTAATCCACACAAAATGGGCTTGGGGTACCAGAAGTATCCCATGAATGATTCTGTCCCGAAAACAACAGGCCGAGGCCGAAGCAAAAGCCTGGGACGCCGTGGAGGCGAAAACAGCCCGAATAGCTCATTCATCGGTTCTCCAACCTGGAAGGGAAGGTCTCGAATGTTCAAGAATCCCTTAAATACCTACTTCGACCAGAACTCCAAATGGCTATCTGAAGAGGATATCGCTTCGCCGATGGAACCAGATCTCACAAATCCTTTTCTTGAAGATGACTCTGTGAATGTCATCATGGAGTGGTTGGACAGTGAAGCCACTTCTTCTGAGTAAATAGACTCTTCCTTCATCTTTAAATACGGCGTTCAGAACTTTATGCATTTCATTGTATTTTCTTTCCTTATTGTACGCATAGGATAACGCCTTTGGATCTCCGGCCGTTGGTCCAAATAGCACATCTTGTAACGCGGCCCATTTCGCATTCAATAAAACCACGCATGTTTTGTTAAGGACATATGGAACCACGAATCAGCCCGATGATGATAATGGTCTTCCATATAGAAGCTTGAGGCCTGATTTGCCATATGATTCCTAATCTTCAAAAGATTTTCAAGGGGCCGGGATATCCAATGACATGAGGATTAGTCCCATCTGTACCTACATCTATTTCGAAAAACTTTTTCAAAAAGACTTTACATAAGCATGCATGCCATTTTTACTGAGCACAAACTAACCATACTCATGACATTTCAGGCATATCATCTCAAACATGCATACCAGGTTGTTACAAAATTCGGATCCCTCCATTAACCACTCCTATAACATTGAGGAAGATGAAGACGAGGATTACGCGTCTATCCGTAGGGATTGGAACACCTTTGAAGAATCAAAGCCTCCTACCTCAAAAGAACCAATTATCATTAATTTGGGAGACACCGTGAACGTCAAAGAGGTCAAGATCGGCGGACACCTATCCCGTGATGAAAGGCTCGAGTTCACCAAGCTACTAAAAGAATATCAAGACATCTTCGCATGGTCTTACGCGGATATGCCAGGCCTTGATCCTAAGATTGTGGAACATGCATTGCCCACGGATCCTGGCATCAAACCTGTCAAACAAGGCAGTAGGCGGATGAAAGCCGAGTTAGAAGACAAGATTAAGGAAGAAGTCATGAAACTCCTTAGGGTAGGCTTCATTGAAGCTATCCCATATTCAGACTGGGTTGCAAATATAGTCCCCGTCATGAAGAAAGACGGAAAAGTTCGGATCTGCGTAGATTACCGAGATCTGAATAGAGCAAGCCCAAAAGATGATTTTCCACTCCCCCACATTGATGTATTGGTGGATAGTACGGCGGGTTATGAATTATTCTCATTCATGGATGGATTCTCGGGATACAACCAAATCTCCATGAAACAAGAAGACAAACCCAAGACTGCATTTACCACACCATGGGGGAATTTTTGCTACAAAGTCATGCCCTTTGGATTGAAAAACGCCGGGGCTACCTACCAGAAGGCTATGGTCACGTTATTCCATGATATGATCCACAAAGAGATTGAAGTATATGTTGATGACATGATCGCTAAATCCAAGAAAGGACAAGATCACATACAGGTATTAAGAAAATTATTTGAGCGCCTGCGCAAATACAAGTTAAAGCTGAACCCTAACAAATGCGTGTTTGGGGCAAGATCCGGGAAACTCCTTGGATTCATAGTCAGCAACAGGGGCATTGAGATTGATCCCTCAAAAATCCAGGCCATCCACGATTTATCGACTCCATCCACAGTAAAAGAAGTGAGAAGCCTTCTAGGGAGATTGAACTATATTGCCAGGTTCATCAATCAGCTGTCTGATGTGGCTAAGCCAATCTTCAAACTGCTTAAGAAAGGCGCGAAAATAACGTGGGACGCCGAGTGCAGCAAGGCATTCCAAATGATCAAAAACTATTTGATCACACCACCGGTGCTTGTGCCACCAATTCCCGGTCACCCATTGACCTTATACCTGACCATACGACAAGAGTCCTTGGGAGCCTTACTTGCCCAGACAAGCCCGATAGATGGAAAAGAGAGGGCCATTTATTACCTGAGTAAGAAATTCACGCCATCTGAAGCAAGATATATACCAGTTGAAAGGGCCTGCGTAGCAGCAGTATGGGTACTACGAAGACTAAGGCAGTATACCCTACATCATCACATTCAGCTCATAACAGAGAACGACCCCGTCAAATACCTCCTGGAGAAACCCGCTTTAATTGGGAAACTGGCAAAATGACAAGTAATGTTGTCTGAATTTGACATTAAATGTTCTCCGCAGAAGTCGGTAAAAGGAAGAGCTATAGCGGACATGCTGGAAGAAAACTCATCAAGTACTGAATCCCCTGAAGTAACAAACACAGAAGGCCGAATTCTGAACTTAGCAGAGGATAAGTGGATCATGTATTTCGATGGTGCTGTTAACCTATCAGGGGAAGGCACTGGGGCAGTACTGATATCCCCAGATGGTCAACATTACCCTGTCGCGGCAAAGATAACTTTCCCTTGTACCAACAATATTTCAGAATATGAGGCGTGCATTCTGGGTCTACGAGCTTCTATGGAGATACCCAGGTTACAAGTCTTTGGAGATTCCATGCTCATTATTCTACAGACACAAGGGGAGTGGAAGACGAAAGATGCAAAACTCATCCCCTACCATGAATACCTTGAAGAATTGATATTCAAGTTTGAAGAAGTGTCATTCGAGTACCTATCAAGGTCTCACAACCAATTCGCAGATGCATTAGCCACCCTAGCCTCGATGTTACAAACGATTGAAGGGTTGGATATAGAACCTCTGAGGATCAGCATTGTTGAAAAGCCAGCTTATTGCATGCTAATCGAAGAGGAATGTGATGGAGAGCCATGGTACTATGACATCAAGAATTACCTCTTGAAAAGGGAATTCCCTGAAGGATGCCAGTCAGGAGACCGAAAATACATAACCAAGATGGCCAGCAAGTTCTTCCTCAATGGACAAATTCTATACAGGAGATCGTTCGATTCCACTCTACTGAGATGCGTAGATGCCAAAGAAGCAAATATTCTCATGAAAGAGATTCATGAAGGTGCGTGTGGGCCTCACATGAACGGCCACCTCCTTGCCCGGAAGATCATGCGGCTAGGTTATTATTGGATGACCATCGAATCAGACTGCTGTCAGCACGTCCGGTCATGCCACCAATGCCAAATATACGGGGATAAGATTAACGCACCCCCGAACGAACTACACCAAATGTCTGAAGTTTGGCCTTTCTCTATGTGGGGGATAGACATGATAGGGCCTATAAATCCTGTGGCTTCGAATGGTCATCGCTTCATCTTGGTAGCGATTGATTACTTCACCAAATGGGTAGAAGCCAGCTCTTACAAGAATGTCACTGCGAGAAATGTGGCAAGATTTGTCAAAAGAGATATCATATCCCGGTATGGTACTCCTCAAGCGATCATCACAGATAATGGGTCCAACCTAAACAACAAGATTGTCGATGGTCTGCTGGATCACTTTAGCATTCGACATCTGAATTCATCTCCTTACCGCCCACAGATGAATGGGGCAGTGGAAGCAGCCAATAAAAACATCAAGAGGATTTTGGCTAAAACAGCAGAAAACTACAGGGATTGGCACGAAAGGCTGCCCTTCGCCTTGATGGCTTACCGAACGTCGATCAGGACTTCTACAAGGGCAACTCCCTATAGTTTGGTATATGGGACAGAAGCAGTTCTACCAGTAGAAGTTAAGATTCCCTCTTTGAGAATCTTATCCGAAAATAAACTCTCTGAGTCAGAGTATTTTAAGCACAGATATGAACAGCTGAACTTAATAGATGAGAAACGTCTTAAAGCCATTTGCCATGGACAAACTTACCAGAAGAGGGTAGCCAGGGCGTTCAATCGAAAGGTCAAGACCAGAAACTTCGAAGTAAATGACTTGGTAATTAGGAAAGTTTTGCCGAGTACTACCCATCCAGGGGGAAAATTCACTCCAAATTACGAAGGCCCCTACATTGTTAAGAAGATCCTCACGGGAGGGGCATTAATTCTTGTAAACTCCGAGGGAGAAGAACTCGGGCACCCTGTGAATTCAGATGCTGTGAAGAAATATTACCCTTGAAATAAAATCAGATTCCGGTCATATGCCCTGCCTCGAATTGAGCCTACTCTTCATAATAGTCTTTGCATAAGCATGTCATGCATCTATGCATACATTAGCATGTGTTCAATATTGCAGGATCCAAGGAAGCAGGGTCGCGATAAGTTGGAACGCATGATCAAGGAGACCTAACGTCATGGTGGTCAGGTGCACGTCTTCTTCTCCAAAGACTGAGAATTTCAAGAAATTTTAGAACAACTTAACTATCATGTGTTTGTAAGAAAAATGCAGATTTTTGTGAATCTATCCACTTCCATTGGAGGGCATGATCAAGGGTAAGGTGTATCGTTCTAATTTTCTGAAATTCGAGAGCATACACTGACATATTCTTTTTATGTTTTGCAGGAATCCCTAGCCGCGCTGGGCAGGTAAGTATTCCTTTCCCAATCTTTTAGGTTTGCAAGACTGTCAGAATCCTTATTGATAGAATTTGAAGGCTTCTTGGAATCTAGCATGCATTCAAATCTCATGTCTAGAAAAACGCAAAATTCTCACAGTCATGTCATTGGCATTCATGTTTAAACTTGGAGGTTATCTGAACATGATTGAAATATGCATTGTGCATCATAAATCCCCTTGGAGGGTAAGTTTTGGAAAAAACAAAATGAACTTTTCCGACAAAAGTTATTTAAACCGTTCAAAAGGATGATTCCTCAGACAAGAGGCAAGCCTGGTCCATACACGTCCCATACACACTTGAGAGATAAGTGGAGTGGTAAGGATAGCGAGACCTTGACCTACGGACGTAAGGGTTATTCGCAGTGATTACATGGATCGAGACGACGGAGGCATTCGTTTCTCTATCATAAACACTACAGGTGATCATTGATAACCCTTTGAACGGCGATTTCATTCCATACCCCTGTCAAGAACCACCCCACATTGGGGCAAACTAGAGGTACGTCCAGCGGTATCAAGAGGTAAATGGTTAGAAATTCTCTTGCTCAGACTTGCATCAATCTTCGTGTGTTGCTTGTCATTTTAACTTCTATGGTAATTCAGGTGCTTTAGGATGACGAAAAGCATTCGTTTCTCTATCCTATACACTTTTACCCTTCGCACTGCCCAATTGAGCCTATACGTTCATTTCACAAACCCGTTGGTGATCATTGCATATTCCAAGGTGGAAACGACGTCACTTCAAGAGCGGAAGAGTTCAAAAACACAGGATTTGTGAAAAATTCCTAGATTAATGTTCGAGTGCTGAGATTCAAGCTATACATCTAGCACATTCATTTGAAAATTCTGATCCCCAAAAGAAAAGAAAAGATGGGGTCTCAAAAAAGAGAGAAGAGAAAAATTTGATCTTGGGCATCAAGAAAAAGCAAAGTGTCTGGTAAAAGCAAGGCCAATGCCCATCCAAATACTTGTACACTTGTGAATTATGTGTTTAATCTTGTAAATGCCAAAAGGGGGCATGATACCTTTGTATAGGTCACTAGTAAGAAAAATTCCAAGGGAGCTGGACAGCAAAGGATGCTCCCAAATCATGTCACACTCAGATGATGTAAGTATAGACAAGATGTTGACACCATCTCAACATAAGAGAGATATGTTCTCTAAAGACAAATGTGCGCTTCAAAGGCTGACAATGCTCTTCAAAGACTATCAATGCACTTCAAAAACTGAAGACGCTCTTTGAACCAGAAGGGACAAGATCGGCGGCAAACCGGCAGTGATCACCAATGTTTAAACCCTTCGCATATTCTGAGCCAAAAACAAGCCTTTTTTGGTCCTCAAACCTACCTACGTTACAACCCTGAAGAGCCTTTTCAGATTAAGGCACATGGATTGACATAGGGCTTAATGTCTAAGCTTAGCTTGAAGAAGTTCGAGCAAGATTATTTCTCTCTCATTTTTGCAGGTTTCTTGACTTGTAAACCCGGAGCAGACATTGAAGACTCCTCTTCAAAAGCCTTGACTTGCACGCAAGTCCCCCTTTGAAAACCGTTGACCGAGCCCAACATTACGGTTCTTGGGAAGTCCTCCTGATCGATCGGGGCGTATTCACTACGAATAATCCTGAACCCTAGGCCCAGGTTTGATAGGAAATTCGAGAGCATTCTTGGTAAAATACCATTATCTCAAAATGGTGAGAAGTCCTCTTTGAAGAGAATACTCCGTTGGACATTTTAACCAAACTCTTTTGGTAATGTCAGATTGTTTGATTCAAACTTTCCCCACAAGGAATTTTTGATCACTTCCGTATTTTGCAAGGTGTTTTGGATAACCTCCAACATCGTAATGCATTCATTGAAATTTTTTCATGACTATGTTAAAGTGCTGTCAGTCTGACATCAGATATCATTTAAAGACCATTGATGTGTCTTTAATAAAAAAATTTTAGATTGGAGCTTCAGCAAGATTCTTGATGACTTCAGCTCCTAAAATAGCTTGTATCACTCTTGGTGAGAAACGTTTAACATGTCTAAACTTCTGCAGAATTCTTGGCAATCCCAGATCTCAGAAGAGCACAACTTCTCTTGGAATCACGGTAACCCCAGATTCTAGAAGGATGCCTTGCTCTATGAAGAAGAGCTTTCAAGTTTACTTTCCTACAGGATCCCTGCTAATTCCATATCTCAGGAAAACACATTCTTATGAACAATTTTGTAGGTTTGATCTTTCTGCAGGATACTTGGAGCTCCCAGATCCCAGAATGTCACCTCACATATCAAAAGGACAATCTCCGAAATCATCCCTCTGTGAGATTTCAAATTTGCAGGTCTAAGTTTTCTGCAGGATACTTGGAATCCCCAAATTCCAGAATAACGCCTCGCATGTCGAAAGGACAATTTTCGGAATCAGCTTTCTGTGAGGTTCCGGGTAATCCCTAAACCCAGAATAGCCCATTTGATAAAGCCTGAAGGTTAGGCACACCTCACTTGTATAAATCCTAGTTAATTCCTTAGAATATAGGATCAAAATGTCCGATAATCCCTAAAAGACTGGGAGAGTCATCCATAGGTTCTTAACAGAGAAAAATCCTATTTCTCGGCCTGATCCACCATACGGATCAAAACTTCTGACAATCCCTAAGAGACTGGGTGCGTCATCCATAGGTTCCTAGCAGGAAGGAGTCCTATTCATGGTCTGATCCACCATACGGATCAAAACTTCTGACAATCCCTAAGAGACTGGGTGCGTCATCCATAGGTTCCTAGCAGGAAGGAGTCCTATTCATGGTCTGATCCACCATACGGATCAAAACTTCTGACAATCCCTAAGAGACTGGGTGCGTCATCCATAGGTTCCTAGCAGGAAGGAGTCCTATTCATGGTCTGATCCACCATACGGATCAAAACTTCTGACAATCCCTAAGAGACTGGGTGCGTCATCCATAGGTTCCTAGCAGGAAGGAGTCCTATTCATGGTCTGATCCACCATACGGATCAAAACTTCTGACAATCCCTAAGAGACTGGGTGCGTCATCCATAGGTTCCTAGCAGGAAGAAGTCCTATTCATGGTCTGATCCACCATACGGATCAAAACTTCTGACAATCCCTAAGAGACTGGGTACGTCATTCACAGGTTCCTGTTAAGTATAGGAATCCCATTTTGGTACGGCCTACCATACAGGCTAGAGTTTAATCGCCCTAGGATACTCAAAAGACGAGTCCCTAGGTATCCACTTGATCCCGTTGTACACCGCGCATGCCGTACGAGCATCAGGCAGGTAATCAACAGGTAAGTAACAGGTGGGTCTCTCTACTTTCTCTCTCACTTCAGCTAAAGAATGCAGAACAGAACGTTCACCAGCGGGACAAGAAAGATTGAGTGTGAAGATTCGTTTTTCTTTTCCACAGTTGAGTCGGTCTAGACTCAGGCGTCACCTATCTTTGAAAGAAACCTCTCACGAGATTCCTCTCAAAGAGGGGCAGCTGTTGACACCTGATTTTTGACCCAGCCTTTTTCATTTTTATTTTTTGAAAAATCATAAAAAATTCATAAAAAGTCAAAAAATTACAAAATCAACTTTGGTGGCCTTGGCCAAGCCCAAGGAACCATTCTTGACCAAAAAATAATTTTTCATATTTTTCATATTTTTTAGTATTTTTGGAAAATAGAAAAACACTTAAAAAATCAAGAAAAATAGTATTTGAGGTCACAAAAATATGGAAAAATGTCCAATATTTTTCCTTTTAATCCCTTGTATTTTCGACCTCACAAAAAAATCAAAATCAGATTCAATTTTAGGTGTTCCTTTGTAACCCGTACTATTGAATTTGAAGAAAAAATAATAATTGAGTCTTTTAATTTGCAATTTTGGCATTTTATAGGATCTTGACATTCAATCTAATTGTCCCCCATTTCAATTTGACCTAATTGCTCGGACAAGCTGTTCAATTGCAAACATAATTGCATTTTAGTCCTTGAAATTGAGCATAATCGAAATTACTTTCAATTCAAGGACTATAATTACAAATTGAACATACTACCCAATGGATTACACCATTTTAAATCGATTGGCATAGGTGGTTTAACCCAATTTGATCATTTGCACCCTCAATTACACAATCCCCAATTTCCAATCAAATGAGAATTTGGGGATTTTGTAGAAATTGATGAAAACTTTTGGGCAAAACCACATTTCTAGATAGAATTCATGCCCTAGATTCGATTATGAGGTTCAATTGCAAAAATTTCCCATTAATTTGGGTTTAATTTCGAAAATGGTGAGTCGAAACCGGTTCTGACCGGTCAGACCGCCGGTCCGACCGGTCAAACCGGTCCAGAACAGTGTCATCTTCTTCCCCGAGAGTCTGCGCAAATGAACAGTGAAAAGCCGAGCTTTGACAGCTAAATTGACAGACCAATCGACCACAATCGGAGACACACTGGTGGGGGTTTAAAGCTTTAGATCGTCCCCCGTTGATTGACACCAAGATCACGACCAATGGTTGCCTGAGGAGGGAGTAATCGGACGGTCAAGGTCGCCGGACCTGCAAAAGTCAACAAAAGCAAAAAATAGCTCAAATCCTTGCCAAATTCGTGCGAAATAAAGCCGGCCGCAGAGCCAAATGGGATTAAACGGAATGCCCATCCTCTCCAACGTGATTCTGACCTATTTGCACGTGACCACACGTGCCAAATGGAGTTGGTTGAAGCTCCACCGTTCGGCGCCAAGACTCGAAGGGCTATATAAGCCTGTGGGAGGGCTTTCAGTTGGAGGACGGTTGGTTCAGTTCGAAGGAAAGGAACAGAATCGCGCGAGAGAGAGAGAACGCAATAGAGAGCTCGTTCTCCGACCCCTGTCGTCGAGAACTGGAGCTCGATTGCAAGGCGTCGGTTGGGCCATCTCCGGCCAAACCAAAGCCAGGGAAGACCATCTAAAGTTCGCCCAAAGTGTCAGGAAGCAATCGCCACCGGCAAAGCCTCGCGAAATCGCAAGAACAGGTAAATCATAGCTTCGAGTTCTTCATTGAGCTTCAATGGCAGACCTTGCATTCCTTGCTCAATCATGCAATTACTGTGTGCGTTTCATTCCCCGAACATCACTGACCACGCTCGCATCTCCATTTTGCATCGACTTTGCTCGCACACCCTGAATCGAGTCCTCCGATTTAGCCTCCATAGCCGATCCTTGCCCAGCCAAATCTGGGCCGAGCGAGCTTGATCGGAGCTCGAGGTAAGTCTCCTAAACATTGAATGATGCTTCCCTGTTAATGAGTTGGTTCATTACGCCATGAATCGAGCGATTTGAGTGTATGTGTACGTACTGGTTCATGTTCGATCGTGCTTGGCCCCGTGAATGGATTCGCGTAATCTTGAGATATGTTAGAATAGATGCGATTGCGAGTCGATTGCCGTTAGTTTCATGAGGTTTCATCGAGAGTTCATCGTCAGATCATCGTCGGAGAGCCACAGCCGTCCATTCTGCCGGAGTCGCGAGGTTGAAGACGAAGCTGACATGGCGCGGTCAACCGGTCAAAGTCCTAGTTGGCATTCGGCCATTGGTCCACGTGGTGTCGAGTCAGCACGGCCGTTAGGTCTGTTATTCAAATAAAAAAGATCGGACGGTTCAAATAAATCGAACGTAAATTCTAGTGACCGACCGATTAGTAATTAGGTTTATCCGAAAATGTTTTAAAATCAGAAAATCAAAAATAAACTGAAACGGTGTCGTGTAGGTTAGTGGCCGTGCGGTGTCGTTTAGGTTAGTGTGAATCGACGGTCTGGATCAAGTCTCCGGATCTAATCATGGCCGTAGGTTCGAGTAATCTGATCAGACGGCTCTGATCGAGTCTTCATCCAATCTGGACCGTAGGTTTTAGTAAACAGATCTAAGCGACACGGACAAGCCACGTGGTCCATCAGGGACCGTCGGATTAAAACCGGAAAATCCAAAAATAAAAAAGTGTGATACGGCGTCGTTTTCGATCAAGGTTTCCGCGGGTTCGGGTCTGGACCGGGTCCCGACCCGAGTGGGTCGGGTCGACCCGGTCCGAATAATATTTTTTAAATAAAAAAATTCGAAAATGATTTTAAAAAAAATAATAAAAAATCAGAAAAATCCTAGAAAATTCCAGAAAATTCCAAAAAAATGTGGAAAAATTGTGGAAAAATCCTAGATATTCCAGAAATCCCCAAAAATCGAGGGTTGATCACAGACAACTGGTCAACCCCATTTTTGGGGTTTCTTACCCAATTTTCCGAGACTTGACGACATTACCCTTTAGGGGTAAGTCGCCTCTTTGCATACTAGATAAGGCCGATAATGTCAAGGTAAGAATTAGGGTCGATTAGACGATCAATTCTTAGATTTGGGTTTTCGAGTCCCGCCTCTTTTCTCAAAATGACGATTTTACCCTTTAATGGGAAAACCGTCTTTCTTGTCTCAATCGAGTTCTGAAAATTACTTGAAGTTAGGGTTTGGGTCAGGTGGACGACCGACCCTAATATTTGAGACTTTTTAGTTCTCATCTTTGTCCAAAATGACGACTTTACCCCTCTAAGGGTAAAATCACTTTTAAATTCCAGAAAAATCCTGGAAATTCCAGAAAAATAGGAAATGGATTGGATTGATGGACAATCCTATTTCCCCTGTCTTCTGACTTCCCAATTCGTCTAAAATGACAGATTTACCCTTTTGAGGGTAAATTTTCCCCGAATTATTCAAAATTACGATTCTGCCCCTCATGGGCGAATCATGTCCAAATTACTCCTAAACCTTGATTGATACTTCTCTAGGCTAATAGGGCCTCATTAGGGATGCAATGTTGATTTCATGTTTTTTTATCCGCATGTATTGGATCCTTGATTTGCGCACTTATTTTTAATGATTGTGAGTGATAGGGTAGATATTCCCATCTGCATGAACTCCTAGATTTAAGATCTGTACCCCACTCGTTTGTATGAAATCCCAAGATCAGATAAACCATTCAGCTTAGGTACCGAAAGGGCGTCAACTCTGACAGTTGACGTAACTAAGTCCCCGAACCCACTTCTCTGGTTTCCGCAGAATCGAATAGACCACTCCCAACTATTCGATAGGGTTTCCGATCGTACCCTCCACGAAACGATTGGTGGCGACTCCTTGGCATGTACACTTTTTCACATGTCACTAGACCGCACTGAAGGTCGACCACGTATATCCAGCAGTTGCGACTTGGGAAATGGGCCTTGGGAGAGGCCCGCGTCCGATCCAGCCAGCGATCGGGCGGCCCATTAACCCTCCGCGCTCGCGAGAGGGTCGCGACAACAAGTGATGGTGAACTTCTAAAAATCAGAGGGTTTGGCACCTAAGGTTAAGGTTCCCACTTCGAGTTCTAGAAAGAGCCGATTCCATTGCACAGCTATCGTTGCATTGGGACTCGATCCATAGTTCGAAGCGAGCGGAATTGAAAAGTGGATTACCCCGCGTTTTTCCTCACGGAGATTCCATTCTCAATTCCTTCTATTGTGTTCCTAAAGGCGGCGCCCGGGGTTTTAGGCGCGGTTGTGTGTGTCCACGTGTTGTGATCATCATAATGCAATTCATGCACATCATTTTATCAATCAGCACTTCAAATCATCCACACAACATACATTCCTACGCCCAACCTGCATAAGACAATGTTAATCACGGACTACACCCCTTATTTCTCCAATCTGCCAAAAACATATAACACCTACCATAAGCGGACTTACCTCACCTTCGAGAGCGCCTGCAAGGTTAGAAAAATCACTCAGCGTTTTAATTACGGCCTAAGTCCACTTGAGGTCTAGAATCATATGTTCTAGAGCAAGAGTCCCCAGCGGAGTCGCCAGTTGTCGCGACCCGTCCGAAAGCGGACGCGGCTAATGGATTACCGATCGCGGGTCTTGGATCGGCGCGGGCCCTCCCAGGCCCATACCAAATCGCGGCGGGAGTATTTTCTAGAAGGATTCGACGATAACAGTCGATCGCTTTCGACCTTAGTGTGGTCGTGGTGGTATGTGCAACTTGTGCATGCATTTGGAGTCGCCACCGGTCTTTCTTGGAGGGTAGACCGGAAACCTTATTGACCGATTGGGAGAGATCGATCAATTCTGCGGAACCAGAGATTTTGGGTTCGGGGACTTGGTTACGCTGGTATCATTACCAACGCCCTTTCGGTACCTAACGCGAGTGATTTTCCTAACTAAGAATTCATGCAGGCGCAATTTTAGGTCAGGTAGGTTTGATTCAGGGTTTCATGCAAATTGGAAGACTGTTCCTATCAATCACAATCAATTTAAATGAAAGCGCAATCAAGTGCATAAATAAATCTCATCGATGCACATCAATTCCAGTCAATGGCCTCCTAGCATAGCCATAAGGGTTTATGGAAGGTGTGATTTCGGACCGGGGTAAAATGGGAAGATTTGGAGGCGATTTAGCCCGAAGGGCAAAATCGTCAATTTTTGGAAGGCTTGGATACCGAATTACCCAAAATATTCCATGGCCAGTTGATTGTGGCCATTTCCCATTTTTGAGAATTTTTTTGGAATTTCTAGAATTTTTTAATATTTTTTATTTGATTTTTTTATTGATTTTTTATTGATTTTTTATTATTATTATCGAAAAATATTTTAATAAAAAAAGAAGCATGTCTTTGACAATAGACAATACTCGACCAGATAAATAAACTAACCACTAGACTGAAACAAGCACATGCAAATCAAGTCTATAATGGCAATATTTTAGAAAAATAACTCTGATACACGAATCGAGTACGCAAAATATACCTGATTGGACACCGACCTTCAATCGCCCAGCCCCAGCCTGCAACCATCTTCATGCGCATCACCTGATCGGGCGTGGGTCCCCAATCACCAAACCCCAGTGGGCTACTATCTCAATGTGCGTCACCGTTGATCGCCACATTGGAAGTATATGCATTCACTCAAAGCAAATGATTAGCAAAGTTCAGCCATTTAAAAGATAAAACGAGCATCTTGAGTTAAATTCTAATTACCATGCTAATCTACTTATTTAATACATGCACTACTGACTAAACAATCCACCAAAATATTCACATGGAAAGTATATCAATAATCAAGCACAAAAACCCAATTTAGACAATATAAGTAAATAAAGGCATTTCCTATTTATTTCATTTTTTTTGTAAATCCTCAATTTTTTATTTTTATAAGATTTTTTTATTTAACATTTTTATTTAAATGGAACCAGGCCGGGTCAAGCTCCCGGACCCTCGGCCCAAATTCTCGACAGCATGGGCTCGGATCCTCGGTCACATGGGCCAAAATTCTCGGCCACTTGGGCCAAAATTCTCGGCCAATCAGCCCATGATCTCGGCACAAGGGCCCGGCCACTCGGCACAAATTTCTGGCCACTACTGGGTCACGGCCCGGTCAGACTGGCACACGGGCCGGTTCAGAAGCAGGCACGACCGAAGCAAGGGGGGGCGTCAGGGTTGCTGCTCCTCAGGCTTCAGGATATCTCGCGGGTGGTTAGCGATTGGCTCGAGCGTGCACAGATGATAGAGATCTGTGGGTCTCTTGGTTGGATCTCGACGGTTGGGATTTTGGCCGGCTGAGCTCGAGGGATAACGATTGTGGTGTCGCGGATGCTCGACGATGAACGGCGCGGCAGCGAAGAGGCGACAGAGATGAGTGGCTGGGAGTTGGCTTGTGCGTCTTGGGTATACGGCTAAGAGGCGTAGCTGAGATGACCACGAGCAGCGCGATGACTGGAACGACGGATCTGAGTGATGGCTGGTGACGGCTGTTGAGGTAGCACAAAGCCTCGGGTCAACCCAAACTTGGTCACGGCTGGAAGAGCGTCATGACGGGAACGACACGGCTAGGAGCTCATTGGAGGCGGCTCCGCAAGGTGATCATCTCTAGTTGATCGGGTCGAAGGCTGGCCACCACTTGCGCTGGTCCTCTCTCCTTTGGGATTGGTTTGGTGCTCATTATCAAAGGAATCAATCATGTCTTGGGTGTGAATTTTTTTTCTTTTTTTTTCTCAATCCCCTCCAGATCTCATCCCACGAACTCTCTCCCTTCTTTTATTTCCCTTGAACTTTTATGCAAGCTCCCCCTCTTTTCTGCCGAAAGGAGACCCTTTTGTCCCCTCATTCTCTTACTTTCCATTTTTTATTCAATAGTGGTTAGCCTCCTCCCATCTTTGACAGGTTTGCTTTCGCACCAAAGCCATTTTTATATTCCCCCATCTGTTCTCATCATACTTGATTAATCATCCCTTTCCTTCAACTCACGCCATTCACATCTCTAGGATATCATTTACCTTCTTTTTCCTCTTTTTTAAATGTTTCTTTCATTCATGCTATGTATCCAACCTTGTGATCACCCTCCATTGTCTCTACTTTTCGCTATTCTTTTGTATTGAAATTATGAGTGGTGCCCTTACTTCGTGGTCGCATATTGTCTGATGAGCTTCGTCCGTTCGTCAATTGACACCGTGTCGTTTAAGCACGATTGACTCATTTGGACAATAAATGTAATGAATAATAGAAAACATGTCATGCGTGCAAAATTATTTTTGTGAGAACTAAGACTAATTCTCATTTTTTTTGCAAAATGGATGACTTAAAGGAAAAGTCAAAATTTAGGTGTCAACATACGTTTGTCATACTACCATATTAAATCCATATCAGTAAAGTTAAGAGCATTTGTGGTCGTGGATGGCTCTGTGTCTTCTAATGCAGTTACTGGCATGGTTCGGTGTTTGAAACTTTATGGGATCGGATTGACTATTGAGAAATATCTCTAGACCAGTATAAAGATGCGCATATACAGTACAATTTCAATTAATCTAGCCCAAGTGGGAGAATGTTAAAATATATTTTTAATATTCAATTTTGGGCTTTATTAATTGTTATTGTAAATAATATTTGGTCTAATAAAGAAAGATATATACAGTTTCCTAATTTAGTCGGATATGGGGCTGGATAGTATGAGCCAAAATAAACCTAATCTTTGATGAGGGGATATGTTTCATTCGCTATAAATAGAGCTCAGATACCTCCTCTAAAACCTTGATTTCCACATAACCTCACATCTAGAGTCGTCTGAAGAGATACGTGAGGGGCCGTCTCATTGAAGCCAGTGATAAATGGGGTTCATAGAGGAGAAGCTCTTGAGCATAGGATCGTCGCAATTCCGCATCAAGAACGATGGATCTGAAAATATGTGCGTCAATTCTTTAACTTTATGTATTAGTAATTCGTGAATCTATACGTGATGATTTTGGATCGCTGCATACGGATGAAATTTGCAGCTTACATTTGGTTTCAGAGCACTCTTTTCGCCTTTATGGAATTCGACGGGTAAGTCGTCGGAATCGACATCAGCTTCGGACTCGCGAGAAGAATTTGGGAATTCGAATGGGGAAAACGAATCAGCCTTGGAAAAGAAAGGGAAACAAAAAAGAAGAATTGAGAAGCTGACAGTATGACAGCATAATGGTGCAATCTCGATAACAAGTATTATAAATGACAAAAAATATATACCATCACCGCGTATTTTGCATAAAACACTCATTAATTGAAAAATCGTGAGGTCAGAAATAATGTTAGGTTAGCGGCTTCATATAGCAATCATGACGGGACCCACCTCAGATCTTATATATGGCAATTATATTATGTCATGCTAGCGGGATAAAAAAAAGGATTTTAAAAATTATTAATAAAAATTATAAAAACTATTAAAATTGTTCAAGAGGATGACATTCCCACTTCACTTGATGGGTTTAAAATGAGTTAGTTGTCAACCCATTAAGACCTATTATTAAGCCGTTAGGCAACCCATTTTTGACTCATTTAAGCCTCATAAGGTAACCTAGTTATGGCATGCATCATCAAATATGAGTTACAATATGGATTTTAGATCCATTTAGTCATTTATAAGTACACGTAATTTGGAAATTTAAAACTTGGATTTCATACCTGGTTTCAATCCATTACAAATTTAGAAGCAAAACGAACGAAAATAAGATTAGTTTCCCAAAGACATGATAAACATTTCCCTGTATGCTATGCTGGTTGAGCTATCTTAATCTGTTCTGAGTTGGAGTTTCTAGGAATCATCCGCAAATATGAGAGCTTTTTTTTTAAATAATACAAAAAATAATAATATTTACAATTTTAATATTAAAAAAAAATTACCAATTTAGGTCTCCCTCGGCGAGTGACCCGCCGAGGGAGACCAAGAGTGGGGCCCACGGCGGCCCCCACCTCTCCCTCGGCGGTTGACCCGCCGAGGAAGAGGTGGGGCCCGCCGTGGGCCCCCATCTCCCTCTCCCTCGGCGGTTGAACCGCCGAGGGAGTGGAAGAGGGGGGCCACGGCGGGCCCCCTTCTGCCGTGGGGGGCAGGACCCCTACGTGGGGGGCCCCGGCCCCTAGTCCCCCGGCAATTGAATTGCCGAAGGACTCAGGGGGCGGGGCCCCCCCACGTCCAGGCCCCCCCTCCCCGCGGCAATTCAATTGCCGAGGGAGAGGGGGGCCTCACCCCTGCGTGCAGGGCCCCCCCTTCCCCTTCCCCCTCCCCATGCCGACACACGGCAAATCCCCCTCCCCTCTCTATATTTTTTCCTCGTTTCTCGCCCCCTTCCACCACGCGGCAGCATTTCCATATTTTTCGCTGCATGACCCCTCTCTTTTCCCATGCATTCGTCGCTGACGGATGGGATGTGATAGCTTCTTCAGACCTGCCTCTAGGCCTTCACGGGCGAACATTTGCGCGATGCTTCACTTTGCTTAAAGTAAAGTCGAAGCAGTCGTCTTCTTCATTCTGTTTCACTCCTCATTCTCTCACAGACACTTCGCTCTCTCTCTCTCGTTCTTCCGACATCGGTAAGTTACTCTCTCAAATAATTTTATCCATTTCAATCACGCTCGCTAGCTCATTCTTTTCCCTCTCTCAGATAATTGCGTTCATTTTCGATTGTCCTCGCTCTACCTTGCTCGTGGTTCCTCCCTCAGACACTCCCGGTATTAAATCTTCTCAAACGGTCGGGTATAATTTTTTGTTAATATTTTCGTAGTGTTGAAAATAATTTATAAATTTCTTATTTGACAGAATTTGATAAAAAAAAATAAAGCGGGTCTTTCTCTTAACGGTTTGAGCTCCTCATTCGTTGCGTACTCTCCTTCAGTCGTTTAAGGTAAATTTCATAGTAATTATTTTTTGCATTTTCGTTAGTATAAATTTATTTATTTAGTTGTTTAGTATAAATTTATAGACAGTTAATAATATGTTATAATTTTTCGTTAGTATAAATTTATTTATTTAGTTCTTTAGTATAAATTTATTTATTTAGTTCAAAATATGTTATAATGTTTAGCTAGTATAAATTTATTTATTTAGTTGTTTAGTATAAATTTATAGACAATTAATAATATGTTATAATTTTTCGTTAGTATAAATTTATTTATTTAGTTCTTTAGTATAAATTTATTTATTTAGTTTATAATATGTTATAATGTTTAGCTAGTATAAATTTATTTATTTAGTTCTTTAGTATAAATTTATTTATTTAGTTCATAATATGTTATAATGTTTAGCTAGTATAAATTTATTTATTTAGTTCTTTAGTATAAATTTATAGACAATTAATAATATGTTATAATTTTTCGTTAGTATAAATTTATTTATTTAGTTCTTTAGTATAAATTTATAGACAATTAATAATATGTTATAATTTTTCGTTAGTATAAATTTATTTATTTAGTTCTTTAGTATAAATTTATTTATTTAGTTCATAATATGTTATAATGTTTAGCTAGTATAAATTTATTTATTTAGTTATTTAGTGTAAATTTATAGACATTTAATAATATGTTATAATTTTTCGTTAGTTCTAATTTATTTATTTAGTATAAATTTATCGACAGTTAGTAATATTTTATAATTTTTCGTTAGTATAAATTTATAAACAGTTAATAATATGTTATAATTCTTCTGTTAATGTGACGATAGTTCTAATATTTATGAATTTAGGTATTCTATAAAAGCGGGTCTTTCTCTTGACAGTGTGAGCCCCTCATTCGTTGCGTACTCTCCTTCAGTCGTTTGAGGTAAATTTCATTGTAGTTTTTTTTTTGTATTTTCGTTAGCATAAATTTATTTATTTAGTTCTAATTTATAGACAGTTAATAATATGTTATAATTTTTCTGTTAATGTGACGATAGTTCTAATATTTATGAATTTAGGTATTCTATAAAAATACGTACTGTTATAGGAACGAGAAAAGTAATTACGTGTTGCGATCCTGGGATTTTTCTTTTGAAATCATAACTGATAATGTTTTGGAAAAATAACTCGAAAAGCACGGGCCTGGTTTTTTCCGGTCCAAAAATTATTTTTTTAATAATTTATAAATTAAAAAAAAAAGAAATCGGGGAAAATAAAAGAAAATTACAAAAAGAAAGTATATAAAAAAAGCTCCCATTTTGCCTTTCTCATTATGAGAAAGTATATAAAAATCCGAAAAAATATTTTCAATATTATGACCCACAATTTTTCAAGAAAATAAAGATTTTTTCCTTATGAAAAATCCTGAAAAATGATTTTCGAGAAAAAAAAGACATATTTAATCTTTTGGGAAATTATTCTCAAAACATTAGAAAAACTTCTAAAGAAATCGCAAAAACCTGAAAATTGTAAATTCGAGAGGTCCATCTACATCTTTCGCACAATGTACAGCTTTTACAAAATAATTTATAATTTATGTATTTAGCAGAATGTCGTCTACATCTTTTGCGGTTGTTCGCTGGGGAGGTACAATAGTACAAAATCGATATGGACGTGATTACGATGGGGGACATTCTGCCATGTTCCAATTCAGAAATATCTCCACATTTGATGAGTTACATGCTGCGATTGCGCGCGCAATGAATATAACGGGAAATCAGTATATTCGTAGCGTGATGTATAGATACCCGATTGCAACACACGATGTACATGACATTATGGAGGTGTATAATGATGATACAGTTGGGATGATCCAGCAGTTTGCACTTTGGGTTGGTTTTGTGGGATTTTTACAGTTCTATGTAACTGTCGATGAACACCAAGTAAGATGTTCCAATGTTGGTGAAGATGACATTGGTGTGCATAATCAGCACGTGGAGCCCGATGATAATGATGATAATGATGGAATTTATATCGATGAAGATGATGATCCTTGGATGGATATTGATGACAGTGATGAAGAAGATGTCGAAGATGACAATATGGATGCTTACTACAACATCCATTGCAGCAATCCCATCTCGCCGTTGGTACATCCTGTCGCGACCCGTCCGAAGGCGGACGCGGCTAATGGATTACCGATCGCGGGTCTTGGATCGGCGCGGGCCCTCCCAGGCCCATACCAAATCGCGGCGGTGTTGACACCTAAATTTTGATCAACTTTTTTTTTTTGAAAATTCATAGAAAATCCATAAAAAGTTGAAAAATTGAAAAATCAATTTTGGTGACCTTAGCCAAGCTAAATGAACCATTTTGACCAAAAAAATAATTTTCATAATTTTCATTTTTTTAATATATTTTCGAAAAATACAAAAAAAAAGAAAAAAAAGAAAAAGAAAATCAAGAAAATCAAGAAAAATAATATTTGAGGTCACAAAAGTATATAAAAATATTTAGTATTTTTATTTTTATTTTATCCATTTTCTGACCTCTTAAATAGTAAAATTCAGGTTTGATTTTAGGTGTTCTTTGATCATCATAAAATTGAATTTGGCAAAAATATTAGTAATAATTAAAAGGAAAAGGAGTGAAAACATCATCATTTAAAAGGAAAAGGGGACTAATCATTTTGTCTTCACTTTTGATTATATTATTATTATTTTTACTTTTTAATATTTTATTATATTATTATTATATTACTATTTCATTATTTTATTTTATTTTTATTACTATTTATAGTCCCCCCTCATCATCCGTAGAGTCTCTTCTCCTCCTTCTCCTCTTCCTTCTTCTTCTTCCCCCTCTCTCCCACGCTCATTTCCATATTCTCTCTTCTCTTCCTCTTGTCATCACACCACTACCCTCCACATTTCTTGAGTTTCCGGTCGATTGGACCGTTGGATCGAGCTGATTTTTTGTGTACAAGATCTTCTTGACCCCTTCTTCATATCCACCGTTCGGATCTTTAAAAAAATCTCTCAAATTGGTCGCAAATCAGCCAAATCAGAAGCTGTTCCAGGCGCGGGAACTGTATACCCGTCTACATTTCTTGAGTTTCCGGCCGATTGAACCGTTGGATTGAGCTGCTTTTTTTTGTGCAAGGTCTTCGTGACCCCTTCTTCACATCCACCGTTCGGATCTTCAAAAAGATCTCTCTAGGTGGTCGCACAGCAGCCAAATCAGAAGTTGTTCCAAGCGCGGGAACTGTTCATCCGCCGGTATTTCTTCAGTTTCCGATCAATTCGACCATCGGATCGAGGTAAAATTTTGTGTACAATGTCATCTGAATTCTTTCTTCATCTTCACCGTTCGGATTTGTGAAAATTGTTCAACGTCCTCCTCATCCGAGCTCGGATTATTGTTTATTTTGTATTTTTTTCATATTTACTGTGTATTTACTTTATGTCATAGCATTTCTATATTTCGCATAAAAGACCCAGAATCGGAAGGCCGAGCCTCCTGTTGGTGTCTAAATATTTACTGTGTATTTACTTTATGTCATAACATTTCTATATTTCGCATAAAAGACCCAGAATCGGAAGGCCGAGCCTCCTGTTGGTGTCCAAATATTTGCTGTGTATTTACTTTATATCATAGCATTTCTATATTTCGTATAAAAGACCCAGAATCGGAAGGCTAAGCCTCCTATTGGTGTCCAAGGTGTTTTATTTATTTATTTTCTGTAAATTATATTGTGCTACCCCAGAATCGGAAGGCCGAGCCTCCTGCTGGTGGTTTATACCCCCACACATTGTTGCACGAGCACCGACGGACTCCGACGTCGTAAAATTCACCGGATCCCATCTCCTTTGCTTATGTTTATGTTGTATAATGACTTAATAATCTTCTTTATTTTTTGCATTGTGTTGCGTCCTATGAAAACAAAAACAAAAAAAATGCTAGATTGGATGGTTGCAGATGAGCCACGTGTCGTGACCCGATGATTTTCAGAATAAAAAATATTTTTAACATTAAAAAAAATGAATTTCGAATTTTACAAAAATTAAAATGGTTCGATTGTCACCGAGACGCCACGTGGCGAGTTAGGGACCGTTCAGTAGGGACTTATTTTCAGGAAATTAATAAAAAAAAATTCAAATAAAAAGTGAATTATTAAGGAAAAAAAAATTGAGAAAAATTGCAGAAAATTCAATCAACTTAGGTACCGAAAGGGCGTCAACTCTGACAATTGACGTAACTAAGTCCCCGAACCCATTTCTCTGGTTATCGTAGAATTGAATAGAAACTCCCGACTATTCAATAGGGTGGTCCAATCATACCCTCCAAAAAATGATTGGTGGCGACTCCATGGCATGCACACTTAGCACATGTCACTAGATCACACTGAAGGTCGACTACGCATACCTCCGTTGCGATTTGGGTAACGGGCCTTGGGAGAAGCCTGCGTCCGACCAGACTGGACGGCCCATTAGCCCTCGAGAGCCCACGGCGAACCTCGAGAGGGTCGCGACAGACTGGCGACTCCGCTGGGGACTGGTTCTTAACCATTTAGTGGACTTGAGCCGATTAAAAAGTTGATTGGTTTTTCTGACATGTTTTATGTAGACGCTCTTCAAATTGAAGTATGTACTGTAACCCTTGAGTTGTTAAATGTTTTTGGCAGATTGGAGAAATAAGGGGTGTAGTCCGTGATTAACATTGTTTTATGCAGGTTGGCGTAGGAATGTATGTTGTGTGGGTGATTTGAAGCGCTGATTGATAAACTGTTATGCATGACTTGCATTGTGATGATCACGACACCTGAACACACACAACCGCGCCTAAAACCCCGGGCGCCCCTATAAGCAAACAATAGAAGGAATTGAAAATGGAACCTCCGTGAGGAAAAACACGGGGTAATCCATTTTTAATTTCGCTCACTTCGAACTATGGATTGGGTCCCAATGCAACGATAGTTGTGCAATGGAACCTACCCTTTCTAGAACTCGAGGTGGGAGCCTTTAAGCCTCAGGAACCCCACCATTTAGGTGTCAAAACTTCACAAGTTTACATACGCATGATTGATGTGTTTGACATGTCTTACCCCATTCAAAAGGTCTGTAAGTATCATTCCTTTCACCCTTTGAACTCAGTATAACTTTTTTTTCATATGCTAACACGTCTTTCTACCCACCACAGGGGCAGGTAGCTTTAATCACGGAACCAAGAGTAACTCGTATTATAACTCGTCTCCGAGCCAGAATGGAGCAAGAGGAGTTGGGATCTCGCGTGAATAGTTTGGAAGGTCAGATGGCGTCAATGGCCACCATGCTAGCAGAAATGAAAGCCATGATGGTGGCTGCACAAGAAAGAAATCATGACCTCAGCCAGGATGCTCCGCCCGCACCCCCCAATGCTTCGAATGTGGCGCGAACTCAGGAAGAGAATGTGGCCGAGAATGTTAATCGAGTGTTAGCAGCTGATGCACTACCGAAGGCCGCGTCTGTAGTCATCGACCTAGAAAAAGACAAAAAGGAGAAACCCCCGGGCAAAATCGAAGAAGGCGCAAAGAGGCTAGCGAAGATAGAGGAATGCCTAAGCAGCCAAGGGTATGAGTTGGCTCGATTTGACAAGATATCACCATTTGCAAAAATTGAAGCGCCATCAGACTATAAAGAACCCGATTTCGTCAGAAAATACAACGGGACGAGCTGCCCCCGAGCCCACTTAAAATATTACCTACGCAAAATGGCACTTTTTTCTGACTACGTTCCCTTGCTGATGAACACATTTCAAGAGAGTCTGGCGGGTGCTGCTCTGGCTTGGTTCATCGAATTAGATTTGGAGGACTATGATGGATGGGAAGACCTGGCGGAGGACTTTTTACATCAATATAAGTTCAATACTGCTACAGCCCCTTCCAGAGAAGATTTGCTGAGGACCACAAAAGGGAAGAATGAGGCAATCCGCGCTTACGCTCAAAGATGGCGGGCCTTAGCAACACAAGTCAAACCGTCCATTCCAGAGGACGAGCTGGTCGACCTTTTCTTAAGAGCGTTGCCTTACGAATATTTCGATAGGCTGAACACATCTGGTTGTCAAACATTTGTACACCTCATAAAAATCGCAGAAAGGCTGGAATGGGCGATGAGGGAAAGGAAAGCACCAGAAATCGCAACAAGACGCCAATATCCGGCCCGAAGGGAGAAGGAGGCTGAAGTTGATGTGGCCTTCGTACCAAACCCACCCAACCCTAAGCAGTTCTCCAATTCAAGTACAGTGCAAGGAAACTCGTCGATGTCGGTACAGAAACCATATGAACTAAGGAGGAAGTTGCCTCCCAAGCAGTTCACCCCCCTGCCAAGGCCGTTATCGAAATTACTTCCTATGTTACTAGAGGAGCACTTAGTGGCTAAGGAGCCTCCAAGGCCGAATCCGGTGAAATTTAACGGGTACGATGAAAGCCAGTCATGTGCCTATCACATGGGAGAGAAGGGCCATAACGTAGACAATTGCATTGTTTTGAAGCACAAGGTACAAGACCTTATCGATAATTGCATCCTTGAATTCGACAAAACGGAGCTGAACGTGCAAAATAATCCACTTCCTGATCACCAAACCGTGGGGGTGATCTTCGACAACAAGCTCGACCGGTTCTTCTCCGAGGATTCCAAATGGTCGAAGGACGAGGGGATAAAAACGACATCGGAGGAACTTGATTTGACCAGCTTGTCTTTGGGAGATTTTGTCAAATCACTCGACGGCGACGCTCCTACCATGGAGTAAAGAGATATCTGTCTCTCTTCGACGCATCTAAATCCACATTAGGTGCCTTAGGCTTTTTCTTACGTGTTGTATTGTCATATAAGTATAAAAAAAAACCCAAAAAAAAACCGAAAAAAAAAACCAAAAAAATCATCAAAAAATCAAAAATCAAAAATGGGGACGTGTGGGAGCCACAAATCGGTCAATGACGAAAAAAAAAAAACTGAGACCTGATTTCCCACATGTCTCCTGGTTTGCAAAGTTTTGGGATGCGAGGATGCCCAATGATATGAGGGCTAGCTCACATCCTACCCTTTCAATTTTTCTTAAGACGTCTCCCAAGGAAGTTTATCATTACATGAACTTGCTCTATTTTATAACCGTCTTTGTGACACTTCAAGCATGTCATTCCAAGCATACATAGCAGTTGTTAAATAACTCAGGTTCCCGAGGAGGAGCTTCCCTCCTAAATGGGGAATAAAACGATGCGGAGCCATCCATTCCAGCGACGATCAAAAGCAGGGGAATCAGATGGCAGTGCTTCCAAATGACGAAACAAGGAGTACCCATTTTCATAACATAAGTCTGACTGAATGTTTTCAAGAGCGTTCTAATGGCTCAATTTGTGAACAAAATCTTTGAGAAAACCTGAAAAAGTTTCTCATCACCTGAAAATCTCTGTGAAAAGAATGCTTGAAAAGAAAATCTCAAGTTTTATCAATACCTTCTTTGAATAGAATAAAAAGCACGAATTCATAGATGACCAGGATTGGCAAAACTCGTGGGAGCAAGTCTCTCCCTTTTCTCCGAGAAGCCCAGCCAGGGGCAAACTCTCATGATCCCCCCTAAAAGTGCAACAGACCAGGGTCATCAAATCCAAAGAGGACAAACAGCGAAACCGGCCTCACCGGGGCAAATTGCTCGAAAAGCACGAAAGGACGAAACTTCGGAGGGAGTACCTCTTTTCAGAAATTCCAAATGAAGTCAGATAAAAAAACCCACGTCTATTTCTTCACATGCAGGTGCGTGGACTCCTTCAGATTGGATTAGAAATCTCCAACAAAAGCGGAAAGCGTTAAGGCATGACTGGGGCATGCGAATCAATTTTGCCCCGGGCAAAGAAAGACGTTTCTTCTCTGGCAAAATCCGTAGACCCAATGACAGAGTTATCTGCATCAGAAATAAACCCCAGGATACAAACCTAGAGGCGGAAGTCGTTGGCGCCAAAAGCCACAAAAGAAAATAACTCGCCAATGAGAAGGCGAATAAAATTATTAACCTTGGGAGTCAGCACTCCAAGGAAGGGTCTTTGATCAAGTGGAGGAACTATGAAGAGTGACGCTGGAATGCGCCCAAAAACACAAATGGATTTCCTCTGGGGCAAATCCTCGGGAATGATTCATCGCCAACCAAACGGAGGAATCGTGGCCACAATATAGAAGACCAATTTCTGCAAGCCGCGCGTTTGTGTTCAAATGAAAACACCAAGCAAGAACAAGGCGGTATCGTTCCAATTTGTCTTGAATTTCGGAACGCAAACTGACACTTATTGTTTGTTTTTGACAGGGGAGTCGCCTTGGAGACGAACAAGTTTTTACATCCCACGTACTACTTGTTAGGGTACATGACCGAGGGTAGGATGTATCGTTTCGATTTTCAAAAAAATTCATGAATATACAATGATATGCTTCTCTTACATTTTCAGGGGTCTGCAGCCGCAACAGGTAGGTAAGTATCCCTTTCCTAGTTAGCTGGAGATAAAGAATGTTAAAATCCTTTCAATCGTCATGAAAATTATCCAATGCATCGATGTTCATGATGTAAATCGGGAGGTTGCCCAAAGCATGAATAAAACATGCACGATACATCACAAAATCCCCTCAATGGATAAATTTTGGGAAAGAAGTGAGTGAGTTTTTCCAAATATCATTATTTGTCAAATCATTCAAAAGGAAGTTTACTCAAAAGAGAGGCGAGCCTAATCCAAACACGTCTTATACACACTTAAGAGAGAAGTGGAGCGGATAAGATAGTAAAATCTGGACCTACGAAAGTAGGGACCATTCGCAGCGATTACATGGGTTGGGACGACGGAGACATCCGTTTCATATTCCCCAAGCACTACAGGTGACCATTGACAACCCCTTTGAACGGCGATTTTCATTCTTAGCTTTTTCAAGAACCACCCCACATCGGGGCAAAATGGAGATGAGTCCAGCAGCATCAGGAGAAAATGGTTAGAAATTTTCTTGCTCAGACTAACATTAATCTTTGTGTGCTGTTTATATGGTAATCCAAATGCCATAGGATGACGAGAAGCATTCATTTCTCTATCCCACACACCTTTACCCTTTGCACAGCCAAGTTGAGCTTGCAAAATCATTTCATAAACCCGTTGGTGATCATTGCACATTCCAAGACGGATGCAGCATCACTTCAGAAACAAAGGAGTTCAAGACTTAGGGTTTGCAAAAAAATTCCTAAGTTAATGCTTAACCTTGTTAGACCTTTGATCGTAGGTCTAACACGATCCCATGAAGATGAAAAAAATTGGGATTTCAAAAGTGAATGAGAAAAATCCACGGCATCGAGAAAAAAGCAAAGTGCCTGGTAAAAGCAAGGCCGATGCTCGTGTAAGTTGTTTGATTGATCCGCAATGAAGCCGGATGGGAAAAGAAGAAATCCCTGAAGGAGCCAAATCCAAAAGGGTTACTCCCCAAATGGTGCCGAGCGCAGAACAAAGACATAGAGAGAGTTATCGTTCTCTGAATGCAACAAGAGAGGCTCTCTAAAGAATTGGTGCACACCCCAAAATCGATTGCACACCTCAAAGACTAAAGATGCATAAAGGAAATGACAAGAGGCAAATCAGCAATGATCACCAATGTCAAACCCGTCACGAATTCTGGGCCAAAAACAAGCTTTTTTCGATCCCCAATCCTACCAATGTTACAACCTTGAAACAGTCTTCTCTGACTAAGACACTTGTGTTAACATATAGCTTAGCTCGAAGAAGTACGAGCAAGACTATTTCTTTCTCATTTTGTAGGGTTCTTGACTTGTAAACCTGGAGCAGATGGTGAAGACTTTCACTCAATGGCCTCGACTCCAAAGCGGGTCCCCCTTGAAAACCAATATCCAAGCCCAACATTACGGTCCCGTGGAAGACCTCCCGACCAATCAAAATGTATGCGCTGCGAATGAGCCTAAAACCTAGGCACAGGTTAGTAGGGAATTGAATGCGTCCCCTATAAAAAACCACTATCGCAAAACAGGTGAGAAGACCTCATTGTCGAGAAATATTCCAATTGATGTTTTGAACAAACTCTTTTTGGAATTTTCAAACTATTGATCCAGATTTTCCGTGTAAGGGATTTGTGATCACATTTGCTTGTTGCAAGAATGCTTTGGATAACCTCCAGCATCAAAATGCACATCTCACGATTAAAACTTAAGTCATACGGTTTTTTGTCAAATGGACAGCCGTGGTCTTCCCAAAGATTACTAACGTTTTCTTGGTAAAAAATCTTTCAGGCTCAAATTTCTGCAGGATACCTGGAGAACCCAGCTCCCAGAATGTCGCCTCAACAGACCCAAGTGAAGCTTTGTCAAGATAAAATCTTTCACTGCTTCAAAACTGAATTCCCGACAAATTTCGGGATCTTTCAAAAGAAAGGGGTGAGGATAGAACCCTTTTTCAAAAGAAGTCAGCAAACTGTCCCAGCAGACGTGGAGAACCCTCGTCCTAGGACCCATTTTTCAAAAAAATAATAAAAAAATAAAACAATCAAGCAGTCCTAGCTTGACGTGGAGAACCCTCGTCCTAGGACACCCTTTTCAAAAAAATATCAAACAGTCCTAGCATGACGTGGAGAACCCTCGTCCTAGGACCCATTTTCAAAAATATCAAACAGTCTCACCGGACGTGGAGAACCCTCGTCATGAGACCCCTTTTCAAAATTCAGGCAGTCTCATTGGACGTGGAGAACCCTCGTCATGAGACCCCTTTCCAAAACAAACCAAAGGTAGAAACCGCCTGAATGGTCAAAACCAAGGTAGATACCGCCTGAAGGGTCAACTCAAGGTAGAAACCGCCTGAAGGGTCAACCATGGTAGAAACCGCCTAAAGGGTCAAACCAAGGTAGAAACCGCCTGAAGGGTCAAAACAATGGTAGAAACCGCCTGAAGGGTCAATTCAAGGTAGAAACCGCCTGAAGGGTCAACTCATGGTAGAAACCGCCTGAAGGGTCAACCCAATAGTAAAAATCACTTAAATGGCCAACTCAATGGTCCGATCCACCATACGGATCAAAATCCTTGGCAAATCCCAAATGGGACGCGTTTTCCTTAGATTCCTATCAGTTAGGAATCTCATTATGGTTTGACCTACCATACGGGTCAGAGCTTAACCTCTCTAGGATACTCTAGTAACGAGTTTCTAGAAATTCTCTTGAATCCATCAAACATCGCGAAAATCGCACAAACATCGAACAGGTAAGTGGCAAGTATGTCTCTCTATTATCTCACTCTCTCATGTCAAATGGATGTTTCCCCCTTCAAGAAAGAGCATACATGGACAAGCATGAAGATTGGAAGTCATGACTCCTTTTCCTTTAGTTTCCCGAGTCGAGTCGATCAGGACTCAGGTGTCACCTTATCTTTGAGAGAAACCTCTAACGAGATTCCTCTCAAAGAGGGGCAGCTGTTGACACCTAAATTTTGATCAACTTTTTTTTTTGAAAATTCATAGAAAATCCATAAAAAGTTGAAAAATTGAAAAATCAATTTTGGTGACCTTAGCCAAGCTAAATGAACCATTTTGACCAACAAAATAATTTTCATAATTTTTATTTTTTTAATATATTTTCGAAAAATACAAAAAAAAAGAAAAAAAAGAAAAAGAAAATCAAGAAAATCAAGAAAAATAATATTTGAGGTCACAAAAGTATATAAAAATATTTAGTATTTTTATTTTTATTTTATCCATTTTCTGACCTCTTAAATAGTAAAATTCAGGTTTGATTTTAGGTGTTCTTTGATTATCATAAAATTGAATTTGGCAAAAATATTAGTAATAATTAAAAGGAAAAGGAGTGAAAACATCATCATTTAAAAGGAAAAGGGGACTAATCATTTTGTCTTCACTTTTGATTATATTATTATTATTTTTACTTTTTAATATTTTATTATATTATTATTATATTACTATTTCATTATTTTATTTTATTTTTATTACTATTTATAGTCCCCCCTCATCATCCGTAGAGTCTCTTCTCCTCCTCCTCCTCTTCCTTCTTCTTCTTCCCCCTCTCTCCCACGCTCATTTCCATATTCTCTCTTCCCTTCCTCTTGTCATCACACCACTACCCTCCACATTTCTTGAGTTTCCGGTCGATTGGACCGTTGGATCGAGCTGATTTTTTGTGTACAAGATCTTCTTGACCCCTTCTTCATATCCACCGTTCGGATCTTTAAAAAAATCTCTCAAAGTGGTCGCAAATCAGCCAAATCAGAAGCTGTTCCAGGCGCGGGAACTGTATACCCGTCTACATTTCTTGAGTTTCCGGCCGATTGAACCGTTGGATTGAGCTGCTTTTTTTTGTGCAAGGTCTTCGTGACCCCTTCTTCACATCCACCGTTCGGATCTTCAAAAAGATCTCTCTAGGTGGTCGCACAGCAGCCAAATCAGAAGTTGTTCCAAGCGCGGGAACTGTTCATCCGCCGGTATTTCTTCAGTTTCCGATCAATTCGACCATCGGATCGAGGTAAAATTTTGTGTACAATGTCATCTGAATTCTTTCTTCATCTTCACCGTTCGGATTTGTGAAAATTGTTCAACGTCCTCCTCATCCGAGCTCGGATTATTGTTTATTTTGTATTTTTTTTCATATTTACTGTGTATTTACTTTATGTCATAGCATTTCTATATTTCGCATAAAAGACCCAGAATCGGAAGGCCGAGCCTCCTGTTGGTGTCTAAATATTTACTGTGTATTTACTTTATGTCATAACATTTCTATATTTCGCATAAAAGACCCAGAATCGGAAGGCCGAGCCTCCTGTTGGTGTCCAAATATTTGCTGTGTATTTACTTTATATCATAGCATTTCTATATTTCGTATAAAAGACCCAGAATCGGAAGGCTAAGCCTCCTATTGGTGTCCAAGGTGTTTTATTTATTTATTTTCTGTAAATTATATTGTGCTACCCCAGAATCGGAAGGCCGAGCCTCCTGCTGGTGGTTTATACCCCCACACATTGTTGCACGAGCACCGACGGACTCCGACGTCGTAAAATTCACCGGATCCCATCTCCTTTGCTTATGTTTATGTTGTATAATGACTTAATAATCTTCTTTATTTTTTGCATTGTGTTGCGTCCTATGAAAACAAAAACAAAAAAAATGCTAGATTGGATGGTTGCAGATGAGCCACGTGTCGTGACCCGATGATTTTCAGAATAAAAAATATTTTTAACATTTAAAAAAATGAATTTCGAATTTTACAAAAATTAAAATGATTCGATTGTCACCGAGACGCCACGTGGCGAGTTACTGACCGATTGGGAGAGATCGATCAGTTCTGCGGAACCAGAGATTTTGGGTTCGGGGACTTGGTTACGCTGGTGTCATTACCAACTCCCTTTCGGTACCTAACGCGAGTGATTTTCCTAGTTAAGAATTCATGCAGGCGCAATTTTGGGTGGGGTAGGTTTGATTCAGGGTTTCATGCAGATTGGAAGACTATTCCTATCAATCACAATCAATGAAAGCGCAACCAAGTACATAAATAAATCACTTCAATACACATCAATTCAGATCAATGGCTTCCTAGTGTAACCATAAAGGCTTAAGGAATGTGTGACTTCGGACTAGGGGTAAAATGGGAAGATTTGGAGGCGATTTAGCCCGGAGGGCAAAATCGTCAATTTTTGGAAGACGATTCGTCCAAAGGTCGAAATCGTCATTTTTAAGAATGATCGGGTTCAAAACACCCGGGATGAGCCTTGGCCAATTGACTGTGGCCATTTCCTATTTTTGGGGATTTTCCTGGATTTTTTTGAATTTTTTTTGGAAGACGGTTTGCCGGAAGGGCCAAAACCGTCATTTCTGGAAAGATCGGGGGGTCAAATGACCCGGAATAGGTAATGGCCAATTGAATGTGGCCATTTCCCATTTTCTGGAATTTTTTAGAATTTTTTAGCATTTTTCCGAATTTTTTTGAATTTTTTTATGATTTTTTATTTTTTATTGAATTTTTGAATTTTTGAATTTTTTTTTTATTTTTATTATAAATAATAATAATAATAATAAAAATTATTCGGACCGGGTCAGATGACCCGGCCCACGCCCGGATCCGCGACCCGGACCCGGCCCGCCTCATCCACGACCGAAACGGCGCCGTTTCACGGATTTCGGATGGGCGCCTCAGATCTTGACACGTGGCGCTACCTGGACCGTTGGATTATTTTTATTTTGTTTATTTCCGGTTATTAAGCCCCGCTGACGTGGCCGCCACGTGGCTGCCACGTCAGCGCCACGTGGGCGTTGACCAGGTCAACAAGCGTTGACCGGTCAACGCCTCGCCGGGGAAGACGACCGGCGCCGGCGTTCCCTCGCCGGCGCCTCGTCAGAGGGCCATATCTCGGCCCTCCGACGTCCAAATCGCGCAAAACCAACGGCGTTCGAATCTACTCGACGAGCTCTACCACATATCCTAACCTCAACATAGCAGAACATCAGATAATCAACCTGCCATCTCCGACCGAACCACATCTCCGGCGAAGCTTGGTCCCGACCATTCTACACGTTACATGACTGAAACAGCTCGTCGGGAAGCATTTAGGGAGTTCTAGAAGACTTACCTGAGCCTTGCGGAGGTTCGGTTTGGTCTGAAACGAACCGGGGAGCTCACGGCAGGCCGGCCATGATAATGGACAGAGCGGACGATTCCGGCGATGAAACATCATGCAATAAGAAGCAAAAATGTTCAGTGAGGTACCAAGATTAATTTCAGATCACCCGTTCGTGAAACGAACGAGTGAAAATCGAGATGCCATTGGAGGCCGAGATTGAGCTTGAAGGTGCGTCTCACACTTCTAGGCGATCTCTGGCGGCTTTGACGGATACACGGGCTTCCTCACGATGTCGTGGAGCTCGGAGGGTGGTCTGCCAGCTTCGGTTCTTCTCTAGGCGTGATGACGGGAGCTCGGGAGCTTCGGCCAAGCTCGGCGGCAATGGCGGCGAGGCGGTGGCGCGACCAGAAGGACGACAGTCGAAGAAGATGAAGGCTGATGATGATGACGTCGAGCCAGTGGGAGGAGGTGGAGCTCTTGGAGGGGGAATTCGCGAAGGCGACGGCGGCCGCATGGTCTCCCTTCCTCTGCGGGGGCAAATTGAGGACGGGGCCTCCTGAGGCAGCGACGCCGTGGGAGAGGAACTCGCGGAGGGAGCGGCCTACGCCCCTCAGCGACGCCATGTAGGTGACGTGGGCATGGGCCAGGTCGTACCGGTGGTGGATCGCCTCGTCGAGGAAGGAGCACCGCCCGCGGCAGAGCGCGACGGCGGGGAGATCGTCCAGCTTGGAGCTGGCGCAGCCCATTTCGCACGCCGAAAGGAAAACCACCACTTTTTAACTTAAACCCACGAATAAATCGGCGGAGCACAGCGAGAGAGAGAGAAAGAGGGAAAAGAAAAAGAAAGAGAGGGAAAAGGAAAAAGAAAAAGAGAAAAAGAGAAAAGGAGGGAAAAGAAAAAGAAAAAGAGAAAAGGAGGGGGAAATAATAATAGAAAATTGATAAAATAAAAATAATAATAATAATAAAAATAACAAAAAGGAAAGGAAAAATTGTTATTCAAATGTCCCTTTTTTTTTTCCTTTTTCCTTTTTTTTTTAAATATTGCTAATATTTTTGTCAGAGTTAATTTTATGATGATCAAAGAACACCTAAAATCGAACCTGTATTTTCATATATATTTTTTTGTATTTTTATATTTATCTTATTATTTTATTTTCGACTTTGGTTAAAAATCAGGTGTCAACACATCCACCGCCCCATTCGGAGATCGACTTTGATATGATGCAAGTCGATACAAGAGCGAAGCCGAGACGTAGGTCATTTCATCCATCAAAAGAATTTGAGGTTGATATGGTGTTTCCATCACGAGACGCGTTACAGTTGGCTGCGAAAGAGTACTCTCTGACAAGAAATCAGAGCTTTTGCAGTGATGTGACAAATAAGTCACTATATATTATTAGGTGTGGTAATAAGAATGGGCCGTGTGATTGGAGGCTCCGCGCGTCTAATAAAGCGAGCACCATATTTTGGAAAATAACTAAGTACAATGGGCCACACACATGCACAAATCCTCAAATGTCACGGGATCACCGACAACTTGATCAGAAGTACATATGTGGCGAGATAAAGGCAATGGTCAGAGCCCAACCAGATATCAAAATTAAAGCACTGATGGCAGAAATTCAAGACAAGCTGCACTTCGAACCTACTTACCGTAAAACTTGGGCAGCTAAACAAATGGCAATCGCCGAAATTTTTGGAGGATGTGATGAATCGTACGGTAGGCTGAGAAAGTACATGAATGAAATGATGTTAAAGAATGCAGGTTCTCATTTTGTGATTGATGATCGCATGAGTGAAGATCGGAGCCGCACCTTTTTCAATCGCATGTTTTGGACTTTCAAGCAGACGATTGAAGGCTTTGCAAGTTGTCGACCTGTGATATTTGTTGATGGTACTTTTATGTACGGGAAATATCGAGGAACGCTCCTTGTAGCGACCTCACTTGATGGCAACAATCATATATTCCCGCTGGCATTTGTTGTGGTCGATCGGGAAGATAATGACAATTGGACTTGGTTTATGACTCTATTACGGAGATATGTCTGTCGGAGGAGGGACAATATTTGTGTAATATCAGATAGGCACAAAGGAATTATAAAAGCAATGAAGACAGCAATGTGGTGTCCTCCACATGGCCACCATAGATTTTGTGCACGGCATATTGTCAGCAACTATAATAGACAATTCAAAAATGTCGAAGGCAAAGGTCTCGTTGAGGAGGCAGGTAAAATCTAAAAATTTAATTTTTTAGAAAATAATGTTGATAAATTTGAGTGCTAAGCACTAATTATTATTGTAATATACAGCTTACGCGAATCAACCGCAAAAGTTTGAACGCATCATGGCGCAAATTAGGGGCATGGATCCACGTACAGCTGCTTGATGTGATCAGATTCCAAGAGAACAATGGACCCTGGCTTATGATGGAGGGAGAAGATATGGAGCGATGACAACAAATGTAGTTGAATCGGTCAACGGCATGTTAAAGGGTTATCGTGGTCTGCCAATAACGGCTATGGTGGATAAGATATTTTATCAGCTGAACCAGTATTTTGACACGAGAAGAACGATGTTGAGGATGCAGGAGGCCCAAGGACGTATATTCACGCATTTTGCGGGTCAGACGCTCGAGGAAAACAGTCAACGTGCAAATTGGCATGAAGTGACACGTTTCGACTCTGATTCAGGACTTTTTGAAGTAAAAACTGGAATTGACAGATGCAGAGGATCAGGAGGCCGGAAGCACATAGTGAGCCTAGACCAGAGAACGTGCACGTGCGGAAAATTTCAAGAGATTAAAATTCCATGTTCCCACGTAATTGCAGCATGTCAAACACATGCTGTTGATTACAAAATGTACGTGGATGAGTGCTACATGATGGGCAAAACCTTTCAGTGCTATCAGTATCCATTTCATCCGTCAGGCGATATTGATTATTGGTCTACATCTGACGTGCTGCCATTAGTGCCAGACCCGAGACGCATTAGGAAAAAAGGAAGACCCCGTATCTCACGGATACGTAATGAGATGAACTGGACGACGCCTAGCAGTAGTTCTGCGGGCACCTTATTTTGTAGTAATTGTGGAAAATCAGGGCACAATATTGAAACTTGTGCATATAGATCGACCCGAGAATAGCTCACAGTTGTGAGAATTATGTAAATTAGATATAGTAATTTGTTTTCTTTGAGTAAAGAACTGTATTTGTCTTTTTTAATGTTGTTACATTATATATGTAAATTACCTCTAAATTATGTCTATCGTTGTTACATTTTTTTAAATGTTTCATTATTACATTATGTATGTGAATTTATTGTAATAATATAATATCACAATTGTAGATATGGCACAGAGGACTTACATTCAGCCGGGACCTGAGGATGATTCCCTTCTTACAGGGCAGGCCCGACATAGATCAGAGACCGTATGGAACGCTAAGGTATTTTAAAAATTTATCAGTTCATATGTCATTTGTAACGGCAATGTGAAAATTGTTACTAACAATTTATTTTACATTTCACAGGGACATCATTGTGTACCTCTTAGATGTCAGCGAGCGATGTTACACGTTGATATCGATGATCTTGATCCGCGCATAGTCCCTTATCTTCGGGCCTCGGGATTTTATGGAATTTATATGCTGGGTTTTTTCCAGCTAGACTGGCATTTGATTACCGCGTTGGTTGAGCGATGGAGACCTGAGACGCACACATTTCATATGCCGGAAGGTGAATGTACTATCACTCTACAAGATATTGCGCTGATCACAGGGCTGCCCATTGATGGACTTGCAGTTACTGGCCCTACTAATTTCAATTGGGGCACTCTATGTGATGATCTACTTGGTGATCGCCCACCCAACTTGAAAGGCACACAGATAAACTTAGGATGGCTGAAAGACCGCTTTGACGAGCTTCCGACCGACGCCGATGATGTCACCATCATACAGCATACTAGGGCATTTATTCTCCGCCTACTTGGAGGATCTATTTTTGCAGATAAATCAGGGGCCCGAGTTAGTTTGCTGTTTCTTCCACTATTAAGGAACCTCGACGGCTCTACGCAGTATAGTTGGGGTTCAGCAGCGCTTGCTTGGTTATATCGGGAGCTATGCAATGCAACCGATTTCAAGACGCATCAAATCGGGGGTGCCTTACATGTATTACAGATTTGGGCGTGCGAGCGCTTCAAATGCATCGCCCCAACCCTAATAGACTGTCGTCCTTTGGAAGATGCACCTCTTGGTAGTCGGTATGTGATCTGTTGCTTTTTTAGGTTCACGAGGCATTAATTCTTTCCAGCTAGACTGTTATATAATTTTTTTTAATGCAGATGGAGTCTAGGCCTATAGACAACGGCAGTTCCCACACATGCGTTGTCACATTTGCGCTATCAACTTGATAGAATGACATCAGAAGATGTAAGTAATGATATTAACCAACGGGTTTAATATAATGTTAGCTCTTAGATTAATTATTGATTTTATTTGATGTATTTTGTTACAATAACAGATTATTTGGAAGCCCTACACCAATGACATTCTGAGGGATCTACCAGCTCGTGTCCCACTCATCTGTTACTGGATAGTTGAGTGGCATTATCCAGACCGAGTCCTTCGCCAATTTGGTATGCAGCAGCCGATACCTATACCTTCGCATGATCATACGTGCTTTCATGATATTGAATTAAGGCCAGTTGGGAAAGATTGGGTAAAAAAGCACAGACGGTCGATTGATATGTGGGACAATCGTACCGATTATATTGTCAATGGTCATCCTGCAACGGAAGAACTCCATTTTCATTCAGCATATATGGAATGGTACCGTAGACATACGCGGAAGTGGATTTCTATTGCGGGAGCTGCATTGGGTGTCGCGATTCGTGCAAACACTTTCAATTTAATTCATTATGTGTCAAAAAAATTTCAATAATTATTTTTTAGTAATATAACGTATTTGATAATTTTTGTTATTTTTTATATCATTACTAGGGCGATGGTGTCGAACACATCTTACATATCATACGTAACTTCAATCCATCTCGGGAGGCTTGGGAAGCTTTGAAGAATATAGCTACGGCAATGGAACATGCCCAAAATGAGGAGAGGCGGCTAACAATGATGCCACCACCCCAGCCAGCAACTATAGCAGAACCCGTTGGGCCTGATGATGAGTTACCTGAGGCTGTTCAGCCGACTCGGAGGACTGCTCGACCTCCTCCAACTGGTGATAGCGTCCCCTACACTTTGGAGTATCATGCGATAGATTTCGATCAGGGGTTCACTCCAGGGTTTGGCCAGCCGGGTTATTCTACAGGGTTTGACCAGCCGAGTTATTCTGCAGGGTTTGGCCAGCCAGGTCATTCTGCAGGGTTTGGCCAGCCAAGTTATTCTGCAGGATTCTCACAGTTTGCCAGCCCATTTCACGGGGGATTCAATCCACAGCCGCAAACTCCAGCCAATTCTCCCGGTTCATATGGACCAAATTTCTCTCATCTTTTTTAATACCCACATACAGTAGGAAATGTAGCGTCTGGACGTGGCATATTTTATCAAGATATGCCTTCATCTTCTGCCCGTCCTATTCGTCCGGATCCTCGTCCTCGATACAATACTAGACCTGCCGAACAAAGAAGACGACCTGATTGTGGGACAGGAGGCCATATATGAGAACGATATCATTAGTAAATGTAATTGCAGATGACGATTGTTATTTATTATGTAATTTCTTTTCTTTTTATATATTCTACCAGCTTGCTTTTATGTTTTGTATTAATTCGAAAATCAAATTTCCATTATATATCTTTATAAATGTTAATATGTTGGTTAAAAAAAAGTAACGAGATTTTTTATTTTTTGTTGGAACGCGGGGGGCGCCCTCTCCCTCGGCAATTTAATTGCTGGGGAGAGGGAAAAAAAAAAATTCCGCATGGGGATCGCCCCTCTCCCTCGGTAATTGAATTGCCGCGGGGGGGGGGGGGGGGGCAGGACCCCACGTGGGGCTCCTGCCCCCATGGCAGAAGGGGGGCCCGCCGTGGCCCCCCACTTCCACCCGCCGAGGGAGAGGGAGATGGGGGCCCGCGGCGGGCCCCACCTCTTCCTCGACGGTTGACCCGCCGAGGGAGTGGTGGGGGCCGCCGTGGGACCCCATCTCCCTCTCCCTCGGCGGGTCAACCGCCGAGGGAGACCTAAATTGGTAATTTTTTTTTAATATTAAAATTGTAAATATTATTATTTTTTGTATTATTTTTAAAAAAAGCTTCAAATATGATGATGATGAGCAAGCTCAGATTCCGGCAAACATGTAAGGTCTCTTTATCGAAGCCGATGCGACTCATTGCCATAGTAATAAATCCTGATGCCAGTTCGGTTCGGGTGACCTTTTCCGAGGTACTAATAGAGGCACAATGTCATAGGAAGGAACGTCGAAGGTTACAGGAATGTGTCTCATCTGCTGGGCTATGTAGCACCGACACTTCACTTAAGCCGACGTATCGGTGTCGGAGACGTGTCGGACACCGACACGCGTCCGACACGCGCGGACACACGTCCGACACGCGGTCAACGTGTGTCGGAATCCCGACACCGGTCAGCGCCTCCGACACGTGTCGGACACGCGTATCGGACGTGTCGGACACGCGTGTCGGGCGTGTCGGCGTGTCCGACACCCGTGAAGCCCAGCCCATGAAACGGCAAAGCGTGAGCGGCCCAAGTGTCGTGCGGCCCAAGTGTTTTCGCTAATATATAGCTCAATGATTATTTGATAATTTTATTATCAAGGTGATAGTTTGATTATTTTCTCCTTTCACTTGTTCATAAACTATTTTTGTATCAAATTAATATAATTGAAATATTCATAAAAATAATAATTTATAATGTATATATAAAAATATATATTTAATACGACGTGTCCCCGACGTGTCGGATTTTTCTATTTTTGAGAAATGGCGTCTCGACGTGTCGTGTCGTATCGTGTCGGTGTCGGTGTCGGTGTCCGTATCGATGCAACCTAGCTGCTGGGACTCTGAAGATTGAAAACATGGAAACCAAACATTCATATATTTTATATGAACTTTATATTCACATCTTCTACTGTTTCTTTGATGCAAAATGGAGTTTCCCTAACGAAATTATTCATCGTGCCAA
Organism: Rhodomyrtus psidioides; assembly: GCA_021437785.1. Classification (NCBI taxonomy): domain Eukaryota; kingdom Viridiplantae; phylum Streptophyta; class Magnoliopsida; order Myrtales; family Myrtaceae; genus Rhodomyrtus; species Rhodomyrtus psidioides. The sequence continues at coordinate 3,913,783 of JAILYB010000027.1, read as the reverse complement.
TTCCATAAAGTTCAGCAACACGGCAAGATTTTTTCAGCACTCGCGTTTCTACTTCTACATCCTTCGTCGCAAAGTCACTTAGGTGTATGAAATCATTCTGGGGCTGTTCCAGCAGCGGTCACCTCCTTAGGCTGCTCTGTCTGTCCGGGCTCGTCCTCATTTTCCCCCGTGAGCTCCTCAAGCGACTTCCCTTTCGATTCGGGGACTAATAGAGTGAACAACATCCCAAAGAAGTTGATCACACCAAGCATGATCAACGAGTTCTTGATTCCAATCCCTGGTGGGTAACCGGCGTCTCTATCTGCTAACTTTTTCCCCTGAGCAGCGTACAAAAACCCGAAGGCCCCGACGATTGCCCCTGCCTTTCCGCATGCAGCTGATATGCCATGGCAAGTCGACCGGAGCCTCGCCGGGAAAATCTCCGCCGGCACGACGAACGTTGTGGCATTGGGCCCGAAGTTGGCAAAGAAGAAGGTGAACGAGTACATGATCACGAAGCCAATGTGGTTGGCCTTCAGGGTCCAGTGATGGTAAGGGATTGCGAGCGCGAACATGAACACGGTCATGAAGAAGAAGCCCATCATTTGGATAGCGAACCTTCCCATGTGATCGATGAAAGCGACCGTGAACCAGTATCCGGGGACGGTACCGCAGAGTGCTATCAAAGTCTGCGCTTTGGCTATGCGGAAGACTTCATGAATCGCGTTCATAGTCGCTGCCTTTGGAAGCCAACCCACCTTGCTGAAGATGTCCTTCTGGAAGAGGTTGGAGCTATAATAGGCAATGTCCAACAAGAACCAAGTGGTGGTTGTCCCGACGAGGTGGAGCCCGTGGCGGCGAGCGAATTCTCTGCTGAACAAGCTGAAGTTCTTGGAATCCTCTTGCGCAAATCTTTCCACCTTCTCTTCTTCGGCCTCAAGGTCGACGTTCAACACCTTAGACATGTCGGTTGCCGCCTGCTTTGCGTTCTTGGCCACTAGGGCGGTGTAACGAGCGGTTTCAGGCATCTTCATTCGCCAGTAGTAGGTCATAGCGGCAGGGATTGCTCCGAACATCAAAATGATCCTCCAGATGTAATCGGCTTCCGGAACAGTGGAGCCTGCCCTATCAGCTGAGTACGGAGGAGCCTTGTATGCATGATCGAATGCGCTCGAGACGATGAGGGCCACGATCCCTCCAACCAATATCCCGAATCCTTGCATCGCGAAGACTGCGGCGATGAACGCCCCACGGGTCTTTTTGTTGGCATATTCGGACATGATGGTGGCAGACAACGGGTAGTCCCCACCGATGCCGAACCCTAGCCAGAACCGGAAGAAACAGAGGGTGGCCATGACACCCTTGGGCTGGTGGCCCAAAGAGAGCCCAGAGGCGAAAGAGCAAACAACCATGAGGACCAGGGTTATGCCATAGACTCGTTTCCGTCCCAACTTGTCACCAAGCCACCCAAAGAAGAGCTGCCCGGCCAAAGTGCCACACAGTGCGACACCGTTGACAGCAGCTGCGACGTTGGGTGGCAAAGTGCCAGGCTTAGCAGAGTTGGGGTTAAAGTAGTATATCCGGCCGAGTAACTTGGTGACGAGAGATATACTGAAGAGATCGTAGGCGTCGGTGAAGAATCCCATCCCGGCGATCACGATGGCAGTGAAATGATACCATTGCGTCTTGGCCACATCGAGTGCGTCAAGCACCACTAGTTGGTTTCGAGCCATGACTGGCAATCAATCCCACCTCTGTAGAAGGAAAGATCATTTAAGTAGTTTTAGCGAATGCATCATACTCCTACTGAAGGACAGTAGGAGATTTAAAAGAAGTTGAACGTGTCTTGTAGAAGTGTTACAAAACAAGAGGCTAATTATGAGCTGTTGGAATATATAAATATTAAACCACGCATTCTTCTAACAGCTTAAGCTTTTAGAGCAGTTGGATGTGGTCCCATAAAATCTTTCATGGTATCAGAGCTTTCCAGGCCCCTATTTGCATTCCCAATGAATTTGTCCACGTTTAGTACTAGGCAAAAGACCAGACTAAGCATGAGGGGGAGTGTTGGAATATATAAATATTAAATCACGCATTCTTCTAACAGCTTAAGCTTTTAGAGCAGTTGGCTGTGGTCCCATAAAATCTTTCATGAGCCATGCTCTGCCTCTCCGTAGCCAAGTGAGCTAGATCGAAGAGAAGTGAAACTTGTAAAACTTCTTTCAAAGCTTGTACAGAAGCTAACGTATTACATGAGTTTCAGATTCGTGGAATCTCTCTGCTGTTACGATATTCGATGAGCAATACGATTAGGTAGGAAATAGGAATACACTCTTGATGAGAAAAAGTCAACCGGTCAAAAACCATTAATGGGGCCCAGGATACTTGTCTTAAACCTTATAATACGAGGCAAATATGAGAAGATAGAGACAAATTCGTGGGATTTCCGATCAAAAGAAGTAGTGAATGTTATGACCCTCTCCTAAAATAATCAAGCTCAGTTAACAGGAGAGTCTGCTAGTAAAGGATTTTCCAAGAACAGGCAGCTAAAGACTCCAAAAGGAGAACAAACAGTTAAGCATAACGAACAGCTCCATATCTATCTCTAATCTCCGAAAAGGAACGAGCTTGAGAGCCATGATTTTGTTCATGCAGTGCAAGATGCTCCAGTTGAGTTCACAAGCATGAGATGCGATGACAGGCTGAGAGAGAGAGAGAGAGAGCCATAAATGGCTATGATGGTTGCTAAAAAAGGCCATTTTTGTCCTCTACGACTTCCCAGTTCCATAATTGAAAGGAAAAGGGGAGAAAGAAATCACTGTGCATGCAGAAAGCGTAGCAGAAAGTTACAAGGCAGATCACTCTGAACCAACTATTGGTGGAGTCTTCACTCGTGGGGGGAGAGAGAGAGAGAGAGAGAGATACTGACCAGCTGAGTGAAGAATGGAGTTACTGCTGCTGGGTTGGAGATGGAGAGAGTGAAATGAGAGCAGAGATGGTGGGGTATTTGAATGCTTCTTTGGCCTGCAGAAAACTAGGAATCCCGACCGGCATCTACGGGTATATTTCCTCAATATTCAAGCTCTACGTGCGAGCTCAAATGTGAACTTTTGCTCTGATTTGGCAGCAGATGTCTGTCTCCTTTACGATATTTCATAAGGAAAAAAACAAAAGAACAGAAACAAAAATTAAAAGAGAAATTTGTATTAAAGATATTCTTTCTGCTCTCCGTGTGGAACGATAAACTAGGACTATGGCGTTCATTGATGACCATTGTGCTTCCTAATGTTCACACACAAAAGAAGGAAAGAAAAAAATTAGATGATTGCTGAAGGGGAAAAACTAAGTCGAAACTAAAGGGCAGAGGGACAATCAAATAAGCGAGTGAATGATTGTGAAGATTGAGGTGATAACCTTTTTTTTTTTTATTATTATTATTTATGATGAACTCTTGGTGGGTAATGCGGATATTCTTACGATCATGCGTTGTGCGCCTAATCTTAGCAAGTCGAGAGAAGCAATAGAAATAAGTTCATCGGTCGACTTTACTGCATCACCTATTTGGTCGTTCTCATACTAAAGAATTCTTGTTCTACCTCGTATTGCTCCGACAGTGTTTGAAGGATCTTTCGTACACATACTCTCATGAAATTTTTTAAAGGACAAAAGACTTCGTAGGGGACATCTGTGTCTTGTGCAATATAAACCATTAAAATTCATGTTACGTGCAAGCTACCCGGATATTATATCCTTAATCATATTCAATTTGGCTTGACCAATCAGGTGATAGATAACATTCGAGATATATATAGAAATAGCAACGTAGTGGAACAGTATAATTTTTCTTGGACATTCTTGGCATCGATATTATCGACCACATATTTTCTTGAACATTCTTGAAAAATGGTTGTCAAGACCAAAGGTAGTGTTTATGAGTGGTTACTCATGCCATTCAGTTTTGTCAAATGCTCCTGGCAGCTTTGTGAGGTTCATGAACGAGGTTGTTCATCTACTTGTTGGTATATTTGTAATCGTGTATTTCGACGCCATTCTTGTCTAAAGCAGGAACGAGGAGGTGCATATATCTCATTTACAATAAGCCTTTGAAGTATTGAGAAAGCGGAGCTCTATGCAAAATGTTAAAGCTAGCACATCACTAGTTATAAGGTTTAATGAGTAAAAACAAGTTGCTGAAAGTGATTGTTTGATACTGACATTAGCCCGGACACGAGAAATCAATATCGTCTGTTACATTTTAGAGGCTGAATTATACTCTTATTGAAGTATAATACGATTTAGTAGCGTGTTTATTAGTAACAGAAACACGTGGTGATACTTCACCTATACGAGCTTAGAAGTGGATCCGCTTCTTACGAAAGTTGGGGTTACTTTCTAGAGAGCTCATGAAATAAGAACAAGCACAAGACCATAATAGTGCTGAGTAATTATGAACTTGTTAGTATATGTGCGGTATGGCTGATTCCATTCTTTAGACTAACAAGTTTAAAGCTAAGCTACTTGTAACTTTGATAGAGTTTTGAGATACTTGCACTAAACAAAGGTTTAACTCGAAAGAGACCTTTATGTAGGTATATTAATCTCATGAAATTGTTGGCTGTATTTTTTGAAAAATTTTATTTTGTTATTTTGTTATTTTCTTTTATAAACAAAGTGAGGGATTGTTGAAGTTTTTTTTCTAAAACAAACAAAGTATTGCCTTTTTTTACATCCCACATAGGATAAAAGGTAGAGAGTAATTCACTTTATTAGTTAGAATGTTAATATTGTCTTTTAAAGAAAGAAATTTGCAAGTAGGCTACACCCTACTATACCCGAGTGTAGACGTGGCCGGTTCCGGTTCCTAAAAAGGTTGGAATCGGAACCGGCCCTTGAAGGGACGATCCCGGTTCCGGTTCAGAACCGCCGGTTCCGAGCCGGTTTCCGGTTCAAAAAATCAGGGCCAACCAAGACTAGAGGAGAGGGCGATGTTGTAGAGGGCGATCTAGGTCGCCTGGTCGTGCTTGAGGGTGACGTCACGAGGAGTCGAAAATTCGAAGTCAGGGACGAGGTCGTCCCTGCGGGAGGGTGAAGATGGTGAGGTTGCGGCGGACGACGTCGTGGGTGACGTCGTCGGAGGGAGAGAGGAGGAAGCGGAGGGAGTCGAACTTGTCTTTGGAGCTTGCTGTCCAATGATGGCGTTGCGCCGTTGGCCATTCGAAGGGAGACTGGACGAACCAAAAAAGAAAGAAAGAAGAAGAAGCGGCACAAGAGAGAGAGAATGGGATGAGTTTGAGGCTTAAGGGTCTGTCACTCACAAGTCACCGTGAAAGAGTGTGACATTCCGAATTTCGGCCCCCCCTCTCAAGGTTATTGGAAGGAAAGATATCGATCGAGGTATTTCAGTTGTATCTTGCTTGGAGCAGGCCACTCTCGAGTTAACTAACCGAAAGGGAAAGACTAACGCGAGGTAGGTACATGGACCTGGGGAATTTGAATGAGGAATGGCACTTTGACCATAAAGATTGTCGAGGGAATATTTTGGGCCAGCAGAGAACGATCTAGGAACGACCATGGAATGCCTTGCTAGCGTTATACGTTGGGACGCGGGTGATTCCGCTTAACCAATGTGTAATTTGCGAGAATTTCCTAAATCGGATTTCGATGATCAGGACTGCAGGAACTAGGGATAAACTCTCGCAATCGCATGATAACCAAAGTCGCTACTACTTGAGAAATCCTAAGGTCGATACGCGTAGTGCCTGCAAGAGTCGCCCGTCAGTTTGAGATAAACTCGTATTACAGTCGACGAGAACTCAACATGAATTTAGACCTTAGAAGTGGGTATTGAACATTGAAGAATTCCAACATCTAAGAAGAAATTGGGCGCCGCCTCATCGAGGGTAATTAAAATCATGACTCACCTCATAAGATTGGAAAAGTGAAATTTTGGACGGTAAGTGAGAATTACCTTTTTGCCCCTAAGAAGACATCCTTCCTTTAGATTAGGCAAAGGGCATTTTAGTAATTTATACTCCTCTATTGGCCGAAAATCAAAGGGGCATTTTGGTCATTTGGGCATCAAGATATTATGAGGGAAAGACAAGGCCATTAATGCTCAAGTCAAATCTCATCTACCTAGCCCAAGCCCTAACCTAAGCCCATCACCTCAAGTCAAATCCTCTCTCTCTCTCTTCCTTGGCATGCTAGAGAAGCCATCTCCTTCTTCTTTCTTCACTTTGGCCGAAAATCTCTCTCTCCTTTCCATTTTCCCTCAATTTCTCTCAAACTCCCTCTCTCTCTCGCTGCTCGCCCAAAATCCTGCACCGGCGCCCTTCACTGTTTCGGCCATAACTTCCTCTTCCGTCATCCAATGGAGACGAGCTACCCATCATTAGAAAGCTCTTTCTCTTGTTGTTCCAAAAAGATATTATACACCCAAATCCACCCAGCCATTTGTCCCGTAGAGTCGTTTTAGTGGACGAAGGTCGCTGACCGGTCTGATCCGAACCCGATGAGCTTCAAGTTGGAATTCCGAGCTTGTTATGGCTTGATTCTTGGTAAGACAACCTCTCAAGCCTATTTAAGACATCACTCATTGTGTTCATGAAGTTTGGTTGGATTTTGATGAGTTTTAATGGTTGAATCATCATGGTCTTCAAGAGGACAGAAACTGTCCCCACCTGTCAGACTTGGAGCCGTGGCTCCTTGAGGATCTTTGAGGCTTCGTCTTGCTTGGATTCCACCGGTAAGCCATCTTAGAACCTAAACCTAAGGGTTGATTAGCTTGTGGTTAAGTTTGGTGAAGTTTAGAAGTAGTTTGGTAGGTAAACTTCGAGTGATTCCCAATTGGACAAAATCTGTCCATCGCCGGTCAGGTTTGGAACCGCAGCACTTTGGAGTTCCTTGAGGCATCATTTGGCTTGGAAATCATCGGTAAGTCATCTTAAGGCATGGTATGATGTGTTAGCAAGATGTAGTTGAGCTAGAGTATAATTTAGAAGTATTATAACGGCCGGTTTCTATGACCTCCTCCAAGAACAGAATCTAACCGCCTCGTACCAAGATTGAGGCCGCGAGCTTTGTGCGGTCCTTTGGTCAATTTCTTTGGCTCAAATCTTTGGTGAGACTTCTTAAGACCTTATATGAGATGCTAGGATAGGTTATGGTTGGATTTGGAAGTGGATTAAGGGGGTTTAATGGTTGAAATTGTGTGGAACTCATAGGAACAGATTCTGGACAGATTTGGAACAAGGGCATGTGTCGCTTATTTCGTGGACTTGTCTAGCTAATATTGTTGGTAAGTTATTTCTAACCCTTTATTAGAATGTTGGGTTACTAATGGACGCCCTTGTTTGTGAAATTGACGGTTTATGCACTGGTTTATGTTGAGAGAATTCAGAATCGAATCTGCCCTGTTTTTAATGGAGCTGTGCTTGAGTGATTTTGGCATGAGAATTTATGAAATCAAGGTTGATTTATGGAGTTCCAATATGGTCATGATGAATATTGGACCTTGAGTAAGCCATGTAGTAATTCCGGTTTGAATTGAGTACCCTAAGTGGCATGGATTGTTAAACTGAGTCTTTAATTGAGATTTTGAAACTGTGACTTGCATCAATCATGACTTTTGTGAAATGGCCGTGTGAGGCATGTGCTTGATTGAAATTTTATAATGAGGAATATATTTTGTCCAATTGAGGGACGTTGAAAGGAATGCCTCGAGTAGGCGATGAATTACTTGATTTCATGAGTGTTCTTGAATGATGAATTTTGAGGCATGAATTGTATTCTTTAAATGAAAAATCTGAGGCTTTCTATAACTGAAACTTCTATGAATAAAATGGCGTGTGGGATCGCCGAGAAAATCTTAAGTGCACAGGCGTGTGGGATCGCCAAGAGCGTGTGGGATCGCCGGGAAAAATTATATGTGCACTGGCTTGTGGGATTGCCAATGGCCTGTGGGATCGCCGAGAATTATAATTTGGCCAACGTATTGGGAGGGAGTTACTCCCATTTGACCTGACGAGGTCGTGCGGCTAGAGAGTCCCATACTGACACGATTCATCTCGATTGAAATGGACGTCGAGAGTCATATGGTGACCGAATCATCTCTAGGTCCGGACGCGAGAGTCTCATATGTACCGACGGGTCATATGGAGACCGAATCATCTCGCAGCCCCAAAGTGGGCGGCCTAAGAGGGGCGAAATTGGAAAGACCTGTTTTCTAGAAGAATCGATGAAAGGATTTTGGGAAATTGAAAATGCCTCATGAATTGAAAAGTTTGCCTCGTGATTTGAAAGTGGCCTAGTAAAGGCGTGAAAGAGAAGGATATGTTTTCTGGAAGTCCTGAGAATGGTATTTTGAGAAAATTTGAGAGTTGCCTCGAGTGTGTATCTTTGATTTAAAACCCTGCCACTGTACGAAGCTCAGATTTTTGCCACGATTTGTGAATGAGTCGAATTGATTTGGAAATACTGAAAAGTCATGTTTTGAAGGAATCATGTTTTTGCCATGCCAAAGTTTTTAATCCCCAAAATGCCAATTTTCAAAAGTGTTTGGAGGTACTGGCAGCCTAGTTTAGGGTTAGGTTTAACTTACTGAGATTATATATCTCACCCCGTCGTGGGATAACATTTTTCAGGTCCTCGACGATGAAAATCCGAGCTTGCCATGGATGGGCATTTGTTGAAGTCACAACAAGAAATGGTTATGAACTTTTTTTTTTTACCTCAGGGTTGTAATGAATAATTTAGGATTTAGAGTTGTAACCTCTGAAGTGTGATTGACTCTAGAGGAGAAGAATACCCCTTTTGTCCCAAGCCATCTTGTGATGTTTTATTGTATGGTGTTGTTTCACGTTTCTGCATGCATCTCATTTAGAAGCCTTGAGTTCGTTGTTGGCTGTTGGATCCTGGGTAATATCTTGATAAGAAGAACGGCCTGGTGGAATGTTCGCGTGCTCGCCGGGTTAGGGGACGTGACATCCTTGTTTAAGTGGTATCAGAGCAAGGTCAGCTCGATCCAATTTGATTGAGACTTGGAGTGATAAGGAGTGATGACTTGAGGACGATTAGATAGCAAGACCCTTAGGATTAAGTATTGATTGCTGAATCTCGAGGATTATAGGCTTGAACTTGTGTTGCACTTTAATAATGATTGTAGTATCGGTCTCGATTGATGAATTTGAGTGGTGATATGATTGAGGTTCACGAGAAAGCAAACATAAGTCGAGGAGCAATAAGCATGGATTTGAAGTGTAAGTGTGTTTGAGGTTAATAGAGGATTGCTTATGAGTAAATGGTCGATTGGGTTTTATGATCGTGATTGTGGCCTTAAGATATATGGTGAAACATAGGCAATTGATCTGTGAGATGGTCATTTGTGAAATTAGAAGCCTCATATGGATAAGAACTGATTTGAAAACAGTGTGACATGGCGAGTATTAAAGACGATCATCTAGTGCATGTGTTTATGGCATTAAAATGAAAGTTGAGGAAGGTGAATGCATGAGCTTATCATTGTTAGACTTGATAAACCGTCGCTTGGTATGGGACAAGTTGACGGGATACCTATAAATCGTAATGAAACGTGTTATGGGACGTGTGGAACGGGACTCTCTTCGTAGATGTATAACTTGGGACAACCTGCAATGACCAGGTCTGATGAGGGCGGGGAGTGTACGCCGGGACAGATAGGTTCGGATAAGGAGCGGCTCATGACAGGCTTCTAAGATAGCAAGGAAGCAGGAATGACCCAAGTCATAAATTGAAAGAGAGAGTTTAGGTATCGTGTTGAGTCTGATTTTGGTTAAGAGATGCATTGCCCTGAAGTGACCCTCAAGGTGAATTTTCAAAATTGCATGGCATTTGTAATGGCGTATGTGATTGGCATGGTTAGAATTTTCGTACATGGCAGTGGGTGTTGTTTGAAAAAGAAAATTGACGCTTGTGTTTGGCCTGTGTGGCGAGTCTTGGCATTGAGTGCCGTTGGCTGATACCTTTTGAATTGAGATAGTCTGTTGAGTTATTGCTAAGTCGCAGATACGTCTGGACTTAAGGTGTGAGCACTTGACCCAATGAATTGTGACTCGAGAGTTTGCCTAGCTGAGGCTTGCCTAGTAATTGGCGAAAAGCTGAGAGATTTCTTAGCTGAGATTGGCTTGACAAGTGATTGTTAAGGATTACTTGGAATCCCTGGAGGATTGGTTGTTGCTTGAGGTTGCCATGATGTTGAGCAGCTAGAGACTGCTAGACTCGAGAATATGACTTAATTATTTAGTTCCTGGAGGGAATTGTAGTGACTTGAATGTCACGAGAACCTAATAAGGTTGGGCCAACGGACTAAGGGCATTTAAGGAGTATTTGGCTCGGGTTTGTGAATTGTATGAGACCCAAGGGTAATGGGATCATGAGAACCTTGAATGGAAATAGGAATCTAAAAGGTGTGAGCAGACTCAAGAAGGAGCTGCCATTGTTACCTAAGTCACAAAGGTGACTATTGCTAGGGCTGATGAATTAAGTAATGGAAGTCATGAGAAAGGAGACTCTAAGACTACTCATTCCTAATGGAGAATGAGGAGAAGAATCACGAGAGTTTTGAATAGCTTGTGAAAATGGATCATGATGTTGAGATTGATTGAGGTTCGATGGAAAAGATAATTCCGAAACTACCTTTCTCTTGATTAAGAACTTGGAAAGGAAACCTTAGAGGTTTTGGGTACACTGAAGAAAGAAAGTGACCCTGGCAATACTAGCCTTGAGAGGTTGTTGATGAGTGGTGGAAGGTCACCAAAGGAAGGGTATCCTTGAAGGCATGGTGCCTAATTGAATTGCCCTGTCGAATTGACTGACGAGAGGCACCTTTCTGATACTACTTGAGAACGAAGGTTGCCTGAACTTCGATAACCTGGTAAGGACTTGAGGAAAGCCGACTACTATGAGACAGATTCTCGAGATCGTCTATATATATTAAGGGTGGTTAAGGGGGTTAAGGACCCTTTGAATGAGACGTAAAGTCCTTGAGTGGGTTGAAATTTGGAGGCCTTATAGCTAGTGCTATTCCAGATTCCAAGGGACAGTAATGAATCCTAAGAATGGAAGTGGATGATCGGAAGAGGTGTAAGTGAGAAAATTACTATTTATGAATCATAGAAGGTGCTTATAAGGAATGACTGATAGGCTAATTACCTAGGCGTAAGGCTCTTGGTGGAAAAGAATTTGATTGATAGTCCGTCACTTCTGTCATGGAAAGTGTTATGGAAATTGGCACATCAATCTGTCTGGCTTTGTCGATTCTATTGGAATTAATTGAAATTGAGTTGGAACCATCGGAAATGGAGTCATAAGTTATTACCTCTAAAGGATAGGGCATTGTTCTTAAGGACGGTTAGACCATGAGATGGTCGTTAATGGAAAGGGAAGTGAATGGACTTGATAGTCCTAGCTGCTCGCGACCCTAATGAATGAATGAGCAAGCAAAAAGATTTCTTGGATTATAACCGTAAGGTACTTGATTTAAATTGATTCGAATATCCAAGGTGTGGATTTATGGAGACCGAGGAGGAACCTCGACCCCTTGGAGCCTTGTCACTTGAGGTGACTGAGTTATTGAAAGATGAAGGTTAGTGTGGTGGCATCTGAATCCTGGAGTAAAGGAACTATTGTTGGCGAAACTCTAAAACTGACGTCCTATGGGATAAGGAGGACAAGGTGAATGCGAAGTAAGAGAATGTCACTGAAGTGTATAGCCTCCCCCATAGGGTGAGAGACCCTAGTGTAGGAGAAAGAGAAAGTTCCAATCATCTTGGTGTTAAGATTGACCACCTGGACTAAGGGGAAAGACGCAGAGTTTGAATGATTTTTGAGAATTTATTTTGAGAAACTTGTCTTGTGGACAACGTGGAATTCTAGGATAATATCGACATACAATTGAATGGATGAAACGAAGATGAAGTTACATTGGCTGGTGTCGCGACCCGACCGGAAGCGGACGCGGCTAATGGATTACCGATCGCGGGTCTTGGATCGGCGCGGGCCCTCCCAGGCCCATACCAAATCGCGGCGGGAGTATTTTTCAAAGGATTCGACGATAAGAGTCGATCGCTTTCGACCTTCAGTGTGGTCGTGGTGGCATGTGCAAATTGTGCATGCATTTGGAGTCGCCACCGGTCTTTCTTGGAGGGTAGACCGGAAACCTTACTGACCGATTGGGAGAGATCGATCAGTTCTGCGGAACCAGAGATTTTGGGTTCGGGGATTTGGTTACGCTGGTGTCATTACCAACGCCCTTTCGGTACCTAACGCGAGTGATGTTCCTAGCTAAGAGCTCATGCATGCGCAAGTTCGGGTGAGGTAGGTTTAATTCAGGGTTTCATGCAGATTGGAAGACTATTCCTATCAATCACAATCAATTTAAATGAAAGCGCAATCAAGTGCATAAATAAATCACATCAATGCACGTCAATTCACATCACATGACCTCCTAGTATAGCCATAAGGGCTTAGGGAAGGCGTGATTTAGGATCGAGGTAAAATGGGAAGATTTGGAGGCGATTTAGCCCGGAGGGCAAAATCGTCAATTTTTAGAAGACGATTCGCCCAAAGGGCGAAATCGTCATTTTTAAGAATGATCGGGTTCAAAACACCCGGGATGAGCCTTGGCCAATTGACTGTGGCAATTTCCTATTTTTTTGGATTTTCCTGGATTTTTTTAGAATTTGTTTTGGAAGACGGTTTGCCGGAAGGGCAAAACCGTCATTTCTGGAAAGATCGGGGGTCAAATGACCCGAAACAGGTCGTGGCCAGTTGAATGTGGCCATTTCATATTTTCTGTAATTTTTCTGAATTTTCCGAATTTTTTTGAGTTTTTTATTATTTTCTATTTTTTTATTGAATTTTTGAATTTTTTATTATTATTATTCTATTATTTTATTTTATATTTTCAAAAAAATATTTTCTGTGACGACAAACAACATTTAACCGACTAAACAACCTAACCACTAGATTGGAATAAATACACGCAAATCAAATATATAATGACAATATTTTAGAAAAATAATTTTGATATACGAATCGGACACGTAAAATATACCTGATTAGATATTGATCTTCAGACGCCGGATTTCCAGCGGGTGACCGACTCCGTACGCATCACCTGACGGTTGAGGCTTTCCCAGTAGAAAAGCAGTGATGCCCAAGGATTTTCAGATAATTCACGTGCCTTTCGACTTTCATAATTGGTGTACCAGACAAAGCCATTCTCGTCAACTCCTTTCAGCAAAACCATGCGTGATGAGGGTTTCCCATCCCTGCCAGTAGTTGACAATACCATGGCATTTGGTTCCCGCAACCCAGCAGTCACCGCTTCTTCAAACCATTTGCGAAACTGCTTGATGGGGTCCGCCTCAACTTCTTCCTCGCGAAACTCTGGTGAAATGTAGTTCTCTCTCATGGATGATATATCAACTTGAGGGATCTTGCCAATACGAACACACATTGATGTTCCAGTATATGGAGGAAGCCAGAGATTATATTTTTCTGCTATAGGTGGTGGGACAAATCTACCTCCTAAAAAATGATGTGGACCACGAAATTGCTTGGCACACAACTTTGGAGCAGTTAGAGAAACCAACATATCAGGCTTGATGCCTTCACCACTGACGTCCCCTTCTTCAACATGCCATCCGGAAGGGATATCTACGGAGACAATTGCAGGGGATTTTTTATGTGCTTGGTCACTTTTTCGCACACTAACCAATCTTCTTACTATATCGTCAAAAGGCGGCCTTGCGGCACCATGGAATGAGAACCCAAATACTGCATTCAGTAAGATATCGAATTCCGAAGACAAATCTGCAGGAAGATTTTCCACTGACAAGAAAGGAACTCTCAGAGATTCGAGCTGAGTAACCAAACGAGTATAAAGAGGCTTCGGAATACGCTTAGGATAACAAATGCATGGCTTATATCCAAAATGAAACAAATGACGAGTCGCTACCAGGCCATCACCACCATTGTTCCCAGGTCCACATATTGCAAGAACACGCTTATACTCGCTAGCTTTGTAGACCTCAGCGATTGAAGTCGCCACGCTCAGGCCAGCCAACTCCATGAACTGATCGACGCTGAAGCCGAGGGGGCTCATGAGGTCCTCGTCGATCTCGGCTGCCTCTCCCTGCGTGAGGTACGAAATGGAGCTCGGATCGCTGAAGCTCTCCAACCGGTCCCTCATCGCTCGGCGCTCGCAGTCCGACCTGGAGCAGAAGGAACGAATCGCGGGCCCCAACCAGTACCAGATAATCCGGCGGAGAGAGGAGGGGAGGGTTTAAAAGGGCTGAGAAGAGAGGGGGCTGGAGTTCGGATATGGCTGCGCGAAATGGAGGAGTGGCGAGGGTGAGTATGATGAGGGTGATGATTATTCAGCTCATCAGTGGAAAGGAAGATGCTGCCAACAACCTTGCTCGTGGCCACTACATTTGCAGATTGTCGATCTTTGCTTGGACCGCATCAGAAAGCTTGCTGATCCAGTTTGTGGACTGGTGCCCTCTGGATTCAAGTGCGGTATCAACTACCAGCCAACCACTGTTGTCCCGGGAGGCGACCTCGCCAAGGTCCAGAGGGCTGTGTGCATGATCTCCAACTCGACCAGCGTTGCTGAGGTCGCGGTTGACGGTGGCGAGGTAGTGGCCGCACGAGATGGCCGGCGGAAGGAGGATGGTCGTTCGTATTGAGTGTTGTCGTCACCTCAAATGAAGAAGAGAGGAGCTAAAAATAATGCAACGTCCCAGTGCCATTTTTTTTAAAAAAAAGTTCCCCCTCCCTTTTTTATTCCTTGGTGGCCAACCTCTTTTCAATGGATGGTCTGCAGAACCCCCCACCCCATTGTCTCCCACTCTCTTTCATTATATATTTTTCTGGAATCATGGTGCGTTAGCTTGACCACCGAAGAAAGAGGGCGTGAATCCCTTTTCTTTTTGCTTTTTAATCATGTTCACCAAGTGCTCCCTTTTTTATTATCAAAATGGAAGTCCACGATTCACAATGAAGAAAGATCAATGGTATTGCAGTCACCATGCAATATCGGCAGACATTAAATCGACTTCGCAATATTGGCGACCTGATTGGACGCCGGTCTTCAATCGTCCACCCCCCACGGATGGTTTTTTTTTTTTAATAAATTCGAAAAATATTAAAAAATACCAAAAAAAAATATTTTTTTGTTCAAAATTGGTTCCTAAGGCTAAGCCAAGGCTTCCAAAATTGATTTTGTGATTTTATGACCTTTTTTTGATATTTTTAATTAAGAATAAAAATCACAATAATAAATAGTCAAAAATCAGGTGTCAACAGCTGGTTATGGAATCCAGCGGTTAAGCCACCGATGCTTCTTGAGGAAAGAGTGACAAAAAATAAACAAAATGTTGTATGGTCTAATTGGAGATCCACAAAGGCAGATAACCAAAGTATAAGCTCTCGAGTGGATGATGCGCATGACAATTGGAATGATACAACATATGGTAGCAAAGAAGCTGATAACGATTGAATTGAGTATTCAATGAATAAATGGACTGACGGATACCGTCTTTAGAGACGATGATCGGACTCGTTTAAGGAGTCATGAGAGACATGAACAACCTTTGGAAAGTATTCCATAAACCCTAAGAGTACGCTCGATGTATGCTAAGTCTGAAGAGCGCGAGCTGTGGGCCTGAGAAAATGAAATTCCTTGGCCATGTAGTTCTGGGAAATCCTTGAGGATTGAAATAAGTGATGGATCAACTAAGGTCAATGTGAGTTACTGAAATTTGAAGCTTCATGGGATCGATGGGTTGTCATGAACGTCGTGGGAAAATTCCCAAGAAGAGTTATCCCATTAAGGAAACAGACTAAGGATGAGATGAGACACGAATAGATAAATGAATACAGAGAGACTTTTCAAGGATTTAAGTCGAGTTGGGGACCATGCCGACAATGACGTTTCCGTTGGGAAATCGAGCATCGTGTGATTGGCGATTGGAGGACAACCTTACCTTACGAAGAAAGAGATTCAACTTCTAAATTGGAAGTTTGCCAATTGACTAGTATAATGACTACTTCAAGTATTGGACCTGAAGGTGAGGAAGAGAGTAAGGTATGGTAAACCGCAGACCTTAATGTTCAGGGGATGGTGTGAATAAAAGTATCAAGGAGAAGATCCAGATTTACCAGTACCTGAAGGAGGAACCATGAAATTGAGAAGGAAACCCTTGAAAGTTCATGGACGAATTGAAAGAATGATTCAAACACTCTAGGAAAGATGATGAGTATGGAACTTTAAAGGGAACTGGGGAAGGTAAATACCTCTAGTGGAGTTCGCCAGAAATGGCGACCGTTATCAAAGGAATGCTAGGCTCAAAGTTGCCCGTGCCAAGGAAATACGAACCGAACCAGATTCAGATCTTAAATAGTGAAGCTATAAAGGTGGACGACAAGATGTCATTAAGAGAAAGGCAAGTACAGATTGAGGACAAAAGGAAATAAGTCCTAGAGAAGGAGAGCTTTTACCAGCAAGACGAATGGGAATGTCAAGTAACGAAAGGAGCTACTTTGGAAAGTGAAGAGGTGATGAGTCGTTAATACCCCAAAAGATTGAATGATGTGGAAGGCTGTAAATTTCGAGGACGAAATTTCTTTAAGGGGGGAAGAGTTGTGACATTCCGAATTCCGGCCCCCCCTCTCGAGGTTATTGGAAGGAAAGATATTGATCGAGGTATTTCAGTTGTATCTCGCTCGGAGCAGGCCACTCTCGAGTTAACTGACCGAAAGGGAAAGACTAACGCGAGATAGGATACGTGGACCTGGGGAATTTGAATGAGGAATGGCACTTTGACCATAAAGATTGTCGATGGAATATTTTGGGCCAGCAGAGAACGATCTAGGAACGACCATGGAATTCCTTGCTAGCGTTATACGTTGGGACGCGGGTGATTTCGCTTAACCAATGTGTAATTTGCGAGAATTTCCTAAATCGGATTCCGATAATCAGGACCGCATGAACTAGCGATAAACTCTCGCAATCGCATGATAACCAAAGTCGCTACTACTTGAGAAATCCTAAGGTCGATATGCGTAGCGCCTGCAAGAGTCGCTCGTCAGTTTGAGATAAACTCGTATTATAGTCGACGAAAAATCGACATGAATTTAGACCTTGGAAGTGGGTATTGGACATTGAAGAATTCCAACATCTAAGAAGAAATTGGGGGCCGCCTCATCAAGGGTAATTAAAATCATGACTCGCCTTATAAGATTGGAAAAGTGAAATTTTGGACGATAAGTGGGAAATTACCTTTTTGCCCCTAAGAAGACACCCTTCCTTTAGATTAGGCAAATGGCATTTTAGTCATTTATACTCCTCTATTGGCCGAAAATCAAAGGGGCATTTTGGTCATTTGGGCATCAAGATAGTATGAGGGAAAGACAAGACCATTAATGCTCAAGTCAAATCTCACCTACCTAGCATAAGCCCTATTCTAAGCCCATCACCTCAAGTCGAATCCTCTCTCTCTCTCTCTTCCTTGGCTTGCTAGGGAAGCCATCTCATTCTTCTTTCTTCACTTTGGCCGAAAATCTCTCTCTCCTTTCAATTTTCCCTCAATTTCTCTCAAACTCCCTCTCTCTCTCTCGTTGCTCGCCCAAAATCCTACACCGGCGCCCTTCACTGTTTCTGCCATAACTTCCTCTTCCGTCATCCAATGGAGACGAGCCACCCATCATTAGAAATATCTTTCTCGTACCGTTCCAACAAGGTATTATGCACCCAAATCCACCCAGCCATTTGTCCCGTAGAGCCGTTTTAGTGGACGAAGGTCGCTGACCGGTCTGATCCGAACCCGAGGAGCTTCAAGTTGGAATTCCGAGCTTGTTATGGCTTGATTCTTGGTAAGACCACCTCTCAAGCCTATTTAAGACATCCCTCATTGTGTTCATGAAGTTTGGTTGGATTTTGATGAATTTTAATGGTTGAATCCTCATGGTCTTCAAGAGGACAGAAACTGTCCCCACCGGTCAGACTTGGAGCCGTGGCTCCTTGAGGATCTTTGAGGCTTCGTCTTGCCTGGATTCCACCGGTAAGCCATCTTAGAACTTAAACCTAAGGGTTGATTAGCTTGTGGTTAAGTTTGGTGAAGTTTAGAAGTAGTTTGGTAGCTAAACTTCGAGTGATTCCCAATTGGACAGAATCTGTCCATCGCCGGTCAGGTTTGGAACCGCAGCACTTTGGAGTTCCTTGAGGCATCATTTGGCTTGGAAATCATCGGTAAGTCATCTTAAGGCATGGTATGATGTGTTAGCAAGATGTAGTTGAGCTAGAGTATAATTTAGAAGTATTATAACGGCCGGTTTCTATGACCTCCTCCAAGAATAGAATCTGACCGCCTGGTACCAAGATTGAGGCCGCGAGCTTTATGCGGTCCTTTGGTCAATTTCTTTGGTGAGACTTCTTAAGACCTTATATGAGATGCTAGGGTAGGTTGTGGTTGGATTTGGAAGTGGATTAAGGGAGTTTAATGGTTGAAATTGTGTGGAACTCCTAGGAACAGATTCTGGACATATTTGGAACAAGGGCATGTGTCTCTTATTTCGTGGACTTGTCTAGCTAATATTGTTGGTAAGTTATTTCTAACCCTTTATTAGGAGGTTGGGTTATTAATGGACGCCCTTGTTTGTGAAATTGACGATTTATGCACTGGTTTATGTTAAAAGAATTCAGAATCGAATCTGCCATGTTTTTAATAGAGCTGTGCTTAAGTGATTTTGGCATGAAAATTTATGAAATCAAGGTTGATTTATGGAGTTCCAATATGGTCATGATGAATATTGGACCTTGAGTAAGCCATGTGGTAATTCCGGTTTGAATTGAGTACCCTAAGTGGTATGGATTGTTAAACCGAGTCTTTAATTGAGATTTTGAAACTGTGACTTGCATCAATCATGACTTTTGTGAAATGGCCGTGTGAGGCATGTGCTTGATGAAAATTTTATAATGAGGAATATATTTTGTCCAGTTGAGGGACGTTGAAAGGAATGCCTCGAGTTGGCGATGAATTACTTGATTTCATGAGTGTTCTTGAATGATGAATTTTGAGGCATGAATTATTTTCTTTAAATGAAAAATCTGAGGCTTTCTATAACTGAAACTTCTATGAATAAAATGGCGTGTGGGATCGCCGAGAAAATCTTAAGTGCACAAGCGTGTGGGATCGCCAAGGGCGTGTGGGTTCGCCGAGAAAAATTATATGTGCACTGGCGTGTGGGATTGCCAATGGCCTGTGGGATCGCCGAGAATTATAATTTGGCCAACGTATTGGGAAGGAGTTGCTCCCATTTGACCTGACGAGGTCGTGCGGTTAGAGAGTCCCATGGGCGTCGAGAGTCATATGGTGATTAAATCATCTCTAGGTCCGGACGCGAGAGTCTCATATGTACCGACGGGTCATATGGAGACCGAATCATCTCGTAGCCCTAAAGTGGGCGGCCTAGGAGGGGCGAAATTGGAAACGCTTGTTTTCTAGAAGTATCGATGAAAGGATTTTGGGAAATTGAAAATGCCTCATGAATTGAAAAGTTTGCCTCGTGATTTGAAAGTGGCCCAGTAAGGGCGTGAAAGAAAAGGATATGTTTTCTGGAAGTCCTGAGAATGGTATTTTGAGAAAATTTGAGAGTTGCCTCGAGTGTGTATCTTTGATTTAAAACTTTGCCACTGTACGAAGCTCAGATTTTTGCCACGATTTGTGAATGAGTCGAATTGATTTGGAAATACTGAAAAGTCATGTTTTGAAGGAATCATGTTTTTGCCATGCCAAAGTATTTAATCCCCAAAATGCCGATTTTCAAAAGTGTTTGGAGGTACTGGCAGCCTAGTTTAGGGTTAGGTTTAACTTAATGAGATTATATATCTCACCCCGTCGTGGGATAACATTTTTCAGGTCCTCGACGATGAAAACCCGAGCTTGCCTTGGATGGGCATTTGTTGAAGTCACAACAAGAAATGGTTATGAACTTATTATTATTATTTTTTTTACCTTAGGGTTGTAATGAATAATTGAGGATTTAGAGTTGTAACCTCTGAAGTGTGATTGACTCTAGAGGAGACGAATACCCCTTTTGTCCCAAGCCATCTTGTGATGTTTTGTTGTATGGTATTGTTTCACGTTTCTGCATGCATCTCATTTAGAAGCCTTGAGTTCGTTGTTGGCTGTTGGATCCTGGGTAATATCTTGATAAGAAAAATAGCCTGGTGGGATGTTCGCGTGCTCGCCGGGTTCGGGGCGTGACAAAGAGACTGACGCACAGAAAGGGAGAGGGAGAAAAGTCAGAAGTCACGGGAAACGGTGAAAGAGACTTAGGAAAAGGGTCGAACGGCTCTTTCCCCCCTCTTTGTTTTTTTTTTTTAATTTTCCGGTTCGGGACCGACCCGGAACCGCCGGTTCTGGGCCGATTCCAAAAATTATGGAACCGAAACCGGCCCTCGTGGGACGGTTCCGGTTCCGGTTTGGAACCGTGGGCTCGGTCAACAGGCCGGTTCCGGTCCGGTCAACGGGACGGTTCCGGGCCAGTTCCGGGTCCACGGTTCATTTTGGCCATGTCTACCCGCGTGCGGGAGCGCAATTTTGACGTGACTTAGCACTTAGCGGTCTGGAATTGGCTCTATTTAATAATTATTTTATTTTAATTTTAATTTTTTATTTCAAAATAATTTCTTTTATAAATGAAATTCGTGACTCATTAGTGCAGTGCGACTATTCATGGATATAAGATACTATTACATCTTTTGGAAGGTTTATGTCTGTTCGGACATAACTACTAAATTGACACTTTTGTAACCTTTGGAGTGCTTGTGTATGTTCAGAAGTAACTATCGATTCAGACATGAAAATGTGTAATTGGATGAATAATTTTAAACATGAAGAGGTATGTTTGAACTATCCATTATTAGACACGAAGAGTTGCAATTTTTCTTACAGAAATTGTCTTCGAAAAATTATGAAAA
This sequence comes from Rhodomyrtus psidioides, assembly GCA_021437785.1. Lineage (NCBI taxonomy): Eukaryota > Viridiplantae > Streptophyta > Magnoliopsida > Myrtales > Myrtaceae > Rhodomyrtus > Rhodomyrtus psidioides. The sequence continues at coordinate 3,892,779 of JAILYB010000027.1, read as the reverse complement.
TGTGTGTTTGAATAAACTGTTTGAACTCAAAGAGTTGCATGAGAATTAACTACTTTTCGGACGTGAAAATGTGTGATTTCTCATTATATATTCAAGTATCTGTTCATTTTAACTTACTTCCTCACTTTCATTTTTCGTTCAAAAACACAAGAGATATAGCATTCCTTTCTGATTGTTTCCTAGAGAGTTTTGGAAAATTCTTAGAATTGCTATCTAATAATCTCACTTGAGACTCTGATGTACCCTGGAGGATCTTTGCCGGTAACCATTAGCAACGTTGTAGGGCAAATAATTCCTTAAAGAGAGTGCTATCACGACTCAAAGTTCGATTCCTTTGTCCATCCAATCCGACCATATTCTTCAACACAAAATTGAGGAAGTACCAGTTCTTTTCAATCAAGCATCATATTATTGGGCTATGTAAAATACATAAGGATGGGATCTCTTTTGATCAGTCCTAGATGGAAGTAATCAAGACTTGGCTTGTCTAAAAATCAATTTCCAATGTAAGTAGTTTCTATAGTCTTGCTTCTTTCTACATTCAGCAGTGTCATGGCTTCAATTTTGGAATGCGTGAAGAATGGAACTTTTGCATGGACAAGGCTACCCATAATACCTTTAAAATCATAAAACAAAAGTTTTGTGATTGTGAGTCTCTTGTCTTTGCCATTCAAAGACTTTGATAACATGTTTGAGGTCGAATGCGATGTATGTGGAGTTTACTTTAAGTCTTTTCTCGCCGAAGCCATAGACCTCTAGCATATTTCAATAAAAAGCTAACAAGATTGGGAAGGAATTATTTTACCTACGATGAGGAGTTTTATTCATTCGTAAGGGCTCTTGATTGTTAGAGTCATTATCTGAGGCCCAAACAATTTATTCTCAATTCTGATAGTGAAACTCTAAAATATATTAGTGATCAGCACAAACTGGACTAGAATGGATTGAATTCCTTTAATTATTTTCTTTTTGTCTCGAAATATAAACCTAGTAAGACTAATGTTGTGGCAAGTGCCCTATCGAGAATGTACCCAATGCTCGTTGGTTTGGACTCTAGGGTTCTTGGCTTCAAATCGATCAAAGAACTCTATGCTGAAGATATCGAGTTCTCACTCATCATCGACAACTACAAACATGGAGTTCATGGTGTTTATCAATTTAGGATGGGTTTCTCTTTAAGCTAAATAAACTATGTGTGTCAAAGAATTCTTTTGGAGAGCTATTAATTCGAGAAGTGGATGGCAAAGGATTGGCAAGACAATTTGGAATAAACAAATCTCTTGAAGTCCTTCAAGAACATTTTCATTGACCGAAGATAAATGAAGATATACATGTAATTATTTCTATTGTGGCTAACAATACAACCTAAAAAGGGGATTGAATAGATTGAGTGAAGATGTATAACAAATCTTGCGGAACAGTAAACAATCAGAACTCAAGATAATAACTTAAAGTATGCAGCATGTGTCATGATGTCAAGTAAATTAGAGTACATTTTAGAAGATCACAAAACACTCTATAGTGATTCAGCTTAAGACTAAGCCTGCGTCCACTCTCAAACTAACAGCTTTAGCAGTGGGTGGATTCCACTAAGAATCTGCAGAGCAAATTACAACTGGTAAGTGTTGTTCCACTCGATTGATAATCACATCATTGGGATACAAACACCGCTCTTACACTTGTATACTTTTGCTACTTGCAATTATAGTGCTAAACCAATATAGAGAGAAAATTCATAATAGCTCTTGGATGTATGGATGAGTTAGCAAATTATCTAAGTGTCTGGCTCCTTAGCAGTTTCACTACCCCTTATATATTAATCTCTTCAAGATAGTCGTTGGAGGGCTTCATCTCCTCAAGATATCCGTTGGAGATTATCAGGGAATGTCAGCTAGCCATTTGGAGTCATTGGAAGCCTTGCTGTGTGGAATCATGACTGTTGTTGCAGTCCACTTCCTTTGTTAGCATAGGTTTCCCCATGTAGCATCCGTAGTATCTGTCCATCGTCAGAAATATGAAATCTACTTTTCTGATTGCTTTCCCAATTTTCCTACTACGAGGCCCATGTAACGGCTATAATCCGAGCCATCAACAGTCATAAAGCAATTAGTATCTCACTGTCATCAAATCCGATACATCACAATTCAATCTATCAAGCATTACAGCTAGTGTGGATTGTAAGTGACTAGGCTGACTGTTGTATACCTTCATCACTATTAAGACTTATGATGATACCACCTTGACTGGTAGTACCAAAGCAATCATGAGTTCACATTCTCAATGGTGTTGGTTCACCAATTCATCAAAAATAAAGTATATTGCCTTTTCTGATAGATAATATCATTGATGATGGTAAGCCATTTCACTATCTGCATTGATCGTTGTAACTGTTAATGACAAATTAATTTTGTGATCATCAAGTACCACAGAGATATTTTATAACAATTTCCATATGTTCAATGTGACAAAGGGCAATGACTCATTTCCATCATGGGTTTTATACTCCACTTTCAGTTTGGCCATATCAATGAGAGAATGTGAAGATGAGTTTTATTGCGGCACTTCTAAGAACTCAAAGGAAGAAAGATGACATCATGGTAGTGGTTGATCGATTTTTAAGATGATACATTTTAGTCCATGTCATAAGACGCATGATGGGGTTCCTAAGATCATTGTATCGAATCGAGATTCCAATATATTTTTGAAAGACCCTATGTAGAATGCTTGAAACTAAACTCTTTCAGCACCATTCTCCATCTACAAATAGATGGCCAAACTAACGTAACCAACAGCACATTTACTACTCTCCTTTGAAGTATGCTGCGTAATACTTTGCGCATACTGAATTTGCTTATCATCAATCGCTAAGTTACACCAGTGGTTGATCACCTTTTGAAACTGTGTAGGGAATCAACTCTCTCATACATATCGACTTGATTCACATTCTATCCAACTCACAGGTCAATTATGAGGCTGAAAAGAGAACCAAAGGGATGAAGAAGCTTCATAAGTAGATTCAATCCAAGAACGAAAAGGCCAATTAGTCTTACAAAAAGAAATCAAACAAGCATAGGAATAAGGGTCAATTTCAACCAAGTGACTTCATGTTAATATATTTGAGGAAAGATAAACTTCCATCTTGCCAAAAGAACAAGCTCTTACGTAGAGTTAATGGCCCATTTAAAGTATTCGGGAAAATCGATGACAATGTAAACAAGGTTGATCCCCCTAGGGGTTGGCGTCTTGGCTACTTTTAATGTGAGAGACATTTCTCTTTGTTTGAAGAGAAGACCTATAGAATTTGAGTCGATCAACCTTGGGAATTTCAAAAGTCATTTTCGTTTGTGTATTCGTCCATAGTCATAAAGGTTTTCTAGAATTCAAAAAAGTCATTTTCATTTACTTAGTACAATCTCTCTATAAATAGAGGTGTAATATCATTTTATAGGATAAGACTTGAATTCATTAATATATGAGATTTTACTCAAGCGATTGAATTTCTATTTTGGTTTATTGTCTATTTGCTTTAGCGGTGAACCAAAAGTAATTTATCTTTGGTTGATGGCGATCATTTATGTCTTGTGGTAAACATTATTAATCCTAATGTCTTCTCTCCTTGACGAATGATTTATTCATTTTATACCTAAATGGTGAACTTCATTTTGAGTAGGGGTGATCAGTTTTCGATCTGGTCTGATCCCACCTAGAAATCGAAAAGTGGAATGGAAGAACCGATTCCCAGTTTCTAGGACTGAGAAGCATACTGTATTGATGCGATTACATGAGGCGGGCGAATGTGTTTTGAGTGATAATGAAGGAAGTGTGAATATATCAAAGTTTGTGGGGGTCGAAAGTCGAAGGATGGATGCTAATACAAGATAGATACAATCACCACTAAGGCATAAAGGATGCATCACAGCCATGGATAAAAATCGAAATTGGATAGAAGCTCACCACCATGGAATAAAGACTACGCCACCAATCGAAGTTAAAGGGCTTTTGGTTCACCACCAAGGAGTGTCCGCTCTCCAAAGATAAAGAAACCGGGGGTTTAGCAATTCAACTCATAATGATGAATTCTCATTCATCAACAGTAGTCTACCTTTACAATGAAGATTTCACCTCATTATATAAAGGGATAAAGTAAAACAAATAGGAAAAGGCAATAAAAGATAATCAATCTCGTCCACCACTCTTGTATAGCTAATAACAACCTTAAAAAATATGCTCATTGCGCAAGAAATAACTCCAATTAGCTTCCCATTGATATTTAATTGATTTGCCATCAAATCAACAAGTACTCAGCAAGATAAGACTTGAAATCAGCAATCAATCACATATTCATTGATTTTCCATCAAATCAGCAAGTAATCAATCAACAATCAATCACATCTTGAATATGCCTTTGAATCTTCAATCAATTTGGTCAGCAATCAAGCTAGTGAATCGCCATGAAATCAACAATCAATTTATTGAATTAGTAATCTTATTTATAAGGGAAATAATAAAAACTTTCAGATCTGCAATCCTAGTCGATAGTCTTCATGATGATATGAGGATCATTAGTAAAATAATCAGATGCTTCACATCATTCTCCCTAGGTTCTAAAAAGATTTGTCCTCAAATCTTGTTGTGACTTCATCTCTAAGATTAGAAGTGCAAAAATTTGTCACAACCATTCTTAATAAAGAAAATTGATTTTATAAAAACTTGAGGACAGCTGTCGCGACCCTCACGAGCGCGCCCTCGTCGGGCTAGCGGGGGTAAATGGGCCATCCGATGTTGCATGATCGGACGCGGGCCTCTCCCAAGGCCCATTACCCAAATCGCAACTGCTGGATATACGTGGTCGACCTTCAGTGTGGTCTAGTGACATGTGATAAGTGTACATGCCAAGGAGTCGCCACCAATCGTTTCGTGGAGGGTACGATCGGAAACCCTATCGAATAGTTGGGAGTAGTCTATTCGATTTTGCGAAAACCAGAGAAGTAGGTTCGGGGACTTAGTTACGCCAACTGTCAGAGTTGACGCCCTTTCGGTACCTAAGTTGAATGGTTTATCTGATCCTTGGATTTCATACATTCGAGTGAGATACAAATCCTAAATCTAGGAGTTCATGCAGATGGGAATTACTACCCTATCACTCACAATCAATAGAAATAAGTGCGCAAATCAAGGATCCAGTATATGCGGATAAAACACATGAAAGCAGCTTGGCATCCCTAATGAGGCCCTATTAGCCTAGAGAAATGTCAATCAAGGATTAAGAGTGATTTGAACATGATTCGCCCATGAGGGGCAGAATCGTAATTTTACATTATTCAGGGACAATTCGTCCTTAAAAGGGAAAATTTATTATTTTAGATGAATTGGGAAGTCAAAAAGATGGGAAAATAGGATTAGTTATCAATCCAATCCATTTTCCATTTTTTGAGAATTTTCGGGATTTTTCTGAAATTTTAAAGTGATTTTACCCTCGGAGGGGTAAAATCGTCATTTTGGACAAAGATGATGACTGAAAATCTCAAATATTAGGGTGGGTCGCCCACTTGACCCAAACCCTAATTTTAAGATATTTTCAAGACTTGATTGGGGACAAGAAAGACAATTTTCCCATTAAAGGGCAAAATCGTCATTTCGAGAAAAGAGGCGGAACTCGAAATCCCAAGCCTAAGAGTTGGTCACCTACCCAACCCTAATTCTTACCTTGGAATTATCGGCCTTACCTCGCATATACAGCAGAGGCGACTTACCCCTAAAGGGTAATATCGTCAAGTCTTGGAAGAACGGATAAGAAACTCCAAAAATAGGGTTGACCAGTTGTCTGTGATCAATCCTCGATTTTTGGGGATTTCTAGAGTGTCTAGGATTTTCCCAGAATTTTTCCACATTTTTTGGGAATTTTCTGGAATTTTCTAGCAATTTTTTTTATTTTCTAGGATTTTTCTGATTTTTTTTATTTTTTTAAAATCATTTTTCGATTTTTTATTAAAAAAATGTTATTTGGGACGGGTCGACCCGACCCACTCGGGTCGGAACCCGGCCCAGACCCGAACCCGCGAGACCCGATCACCTAAACGACGCCGTATCTGCCTTTTTTTATTTTTAGATTATCTAGACTTGATCCGACGGCTCCTATTGAACCGCGTGGCTAATCCACGACCGCCGGATCAGATTACTAAAATCTACGGTTCAGATTAAATGAAGACTCGGCCAGGCCGTCTGATCTGACTACTTTAACCTACGGCCACGATTAAAACCTAAGACTAGATCTGGGCCGTCCATTCATACTAACCTAAACGACGCCGCACTACAACTAAACTAAACGGCACCGTTTCATCCCATTTTTGATTTTCTGATTTTAAAACCATTTTCGGATAATCATATTTACTAATTGGACGGTCACTAGAATTTAGGTTCGATTTATCTGAACCGTCCAATTTTTTTCAATTCGAATAATAGACCCAACGGCCATGCTGACTCGACACCACGTGGACCAATCGCGTGTTGCCAACTAGACCTTTGACTCGTTGACCTCGCCACGTGCGCATCGTCTTCAACCTCGCGCCTACAACTGGACGAACGGTTATGCTTCTCCGGCGACGATCGTACGGTGAGATCTTGATGAAATCACGTGAGACCAATGACAATCGACTCGCAATCATCTCTAGTTTAACATATCTGAGAATTGAAGCATCCTATACACAGAATCGGGAACATCGTGCGAATTGCCGAGTACGGCCATGGAAGCTCAGTCACGCGAGTCACACGAAATTAGATCAATTCATCCACAGATTGACATGGTAGGAGGTGCAGAAAGCTTACCTCGGGCTCCGATTGGCTGGGGGAGGATGAACAGTGGTCGGCTATGGAAGCTAAGTTTGAAGACTCGATTCAAGGTGCTCAGGCAAAATCGATGCAAAACCAAAATGCGAATATGGTCAGTACTGCTTGGGAAACAAAATGCACACGCTAAATCAAAGAATCAAGACCGAAATCGTTTTCCGCCATTGATGCTCAGTAAGAAAGCTTGAAGGTCGAACTCACCTATTCCCGTGGTTTCAACGTGCGCGGCCGACGGCGATCGACTCCTGGGAGTTTGGGCGACCTCTTGACGACCTCGTGGAGCTTCGGTTTAGCCTCAGAAGGCCCAACCAGCGCTCTGCAAATCCGAGCTCAAACCTTCGACCACCGCGAGGGAAGGCGAACTCTCTCTCTCTCTCTCTCTCGTTCTTTCTCTCTCTTGATTCAGTTTCTTCTCCTCGAACTGAATCCACCAACTGCCTGCTTCGCAAAGGTCTGTTGGCTTATATCCTTCTTTGAAAGTTTGGCGCTGAACGGGGAATGGCCAACTGACTCGAATGGCACGTGCCATCATGTGATTTTAGGTCCAATCGGCGTCGGGGGCGATGGGCATCCCATCCGATTCTGTTTGGTCCTACGGCAGGTCTCATTCCACGTGAATTTAGGATGAATTTGGTCTGCGTTTGGGTAAATGTTGACTTTCGTAGGTTCGCAGTTTGACCGGCCGATTGCTCCCTGCTCCGGCGGCCATTGATCATCATTCTGGCTCGAATCGACGGGGAGTGGCCTAAGGAACTAAACGCCCACCATTGCGTCTTCAATTGACGTCGATTGGTCCGTCAATTTCCCCGTCAAAGTTCGACCATTTACTGTTCATTCACGCAGGTGCCTGAGGAAGACGACGACACTGTAGCGGACCGATTCGACCGGTCCAACCGGCGGTCAGACCGGTCCGAACCGGTCCCGACTTGCAATTTTCCAAATTAAATCCAAATTAACAGGAAATATTTGCAATTGAACCTCATAATCGAATCTAGGGCATGAATTCTATCAAAAAATGTGATTTTGCCCAAAATTTCATATCAATTTCAACAAAAACCCCAAATTTCCTTTTAATTGCAAATTGGGGAATTATGCAATTGAATGTTCAAATGATCAAATTGGGTCTAATTACCTGTGCCAATCGATTCAAAATGGTGAAACCCATCGGGCAGTATGTTTAATTTGCAATGATAGCCCTTGAATTGAAAGTAATTTCAATTATGCTCAATTTCAAGGATTAAAAATGCAATTTTAGTGTGCAATTTTGCCAAATTCGTGCAATTGAGCAATTTGTACAATCAATTGGGCTAAATTGCAATAAGGGACAGTTAGAATGGATGTCAAGATCCTAGAAAATTCTAAAATTGTAAATTAAATGACTCCATTGATATTTTTTTCTCAGATTCAATCATATGTATAACAAAGGAACATATACAATTGAATTTGATTTTGGACTTTTTGTGAGGTCAAAAAGACAAGGGATTTAAAAGAAAAATATTGGCTATTTTTCCATATTTTTGTGACCTCAAACGCTATTTTTCTTGATTTTTTGAGTATTTTTCCATTTTCTAAAAAAATACTAAAAATGTGAAAAATATGAAAAAAAAAAATTTGGTCAAAAATGGTTCCTTGGGCTTGGCCAAGGCCACCAAAGTTGATTTTGTAATTTTTTGACTTTTTATGGATTTTTTTGTGATTTTTCAAAATATAATGGCAAAAAGACTTGGTCAAAAATCAGGTGTCAACAGCTGCCCCTCTTTGGGAGGAATCTCGTGAGAGGTTTCTCTCAAAGATAGGTGACACCTGAGTCTAGACCGACTCGACTGGGAAGAAAAAATGAATCTTGACACTCAATCTTTCTTGTCCCGCTGGTGAACGTTTTGCTCCTTATTCTTTTGCTGATGAGAGAGAAAGTAGAGAGACTTGCCTGTCTTTTTTACCTGTTTGATCACCTGCCTGATGCTCGTGCGGCATGTGCGGTGTATAGCGGGTTCAAGTGAATACCTAGGGACTCGTCTTTTGAGTATCCTAGGGCGGTTAAACTCTAGCCTGTATGGTAGGCCGTATCAGAATGTGATTCCTATATTTGACAGGAACCTGTGAATGACGCACCCAGTCTTCTTAGGGATTGTCAGAAGTTTTGATCCGTATGGTGGATCAGACCATGAATAGGACTCCTTTCTGCTAGGAACCTATGGATGGCGCACCCAGTCTCTTAGGGATTGTCAGGGGTTTTGATCCGTATGGTGGATCAGACCATGAATAGGACTCCTCTCTGCTAGGAACCTATGGATGATGCACCCAGTCTCTTAGGGATTGTCGCATATTTTGATCCTTCAGGGGGATCAGGCCGAGAATAGGACTCCTCTCTGCTAGGAACCTATGGATGACGCACCCAGTCTCTTAGGGATTGTCGCATATTTTGATCCTATATTCTAAGGAATTAACTAGGATTTATATAAGTGAGGTGTGCCTAACCTTTAGGCTTCACCAAATGGGTTATTCTGGGTTTATGGGGTTACCCAGAACCTCACAGAAAGCTTATACTGAAAATTGTTCTTTCGACACGCGAGGTGTTATTCTGGGATTTGGGGATTCCAAGTATCCTGCAGAAAGTTCCAACCTGTAACACTGGGATCTCACGGAGAGATGATTTCTAAAGATTGTCCTCTTGACATGGGAGGTGACATTCCGGGACCTGGGTACTCCAGGCATCCTGCAGAAAGATCAAACCTGTAAATTTGAAATCTCACAGAGGGATGATTTCGAAGATTGTCCTTTTGACATTGGAGGTGACATTCTGGGATCTGGGTACTCCAGGCATCCTGTAGAAGTTTAGACATGTTAAACGTTTCTCACCAAGAGTGATACCAGCCATTTTAAAAGCCGAAGTCATCAAGCATTTTGCAGAAGCTCCAATCTGAAGATTTTCTTACCAAAGGCACACCAATGGTCTTTAAGTGATATCTGATGTCAAACTGACAGCACTTTATGACTTATATCATGGTCATGAAAAAAATTTTAATGAATGCATTACGATGCTGGAGGTTATCCAAAACACCTTGCGACATACAGAAGTGATAAAAAAAATCCCTTGTGAGGAAAGTTTGAATCAAACAATCTGAAATTACCTACAGGAGTTTGGTTAAAACGTCCATTGGAGTATTCTCATCAAAAAGGACTTCTTACCATTTTTGAGATAATGGTCTTTCACCAAGAATGCACTCGAATTTCCTATCAAACCTGCGCCTAGGGTTCAGGATCATTCGCAGTGAATACACCTCGATCGATTAGGAGGACTTCCCAGGGACCGTAATGCTGGGCTTGGTCAATGGTTTTCAAGGGGGACTTACAAGCAAGTCAAGGCTATTGAAGGGAAGTCTTCAATGTCTGCTCCATGTTTACAAGTCAAGAAACCTGCAAAATGAGAAAGAAATAATCTTGCTCGAACTTCTTCGAGCTAAGCTTAGACATTAAACCTTATGTCAATCCATGTGCCTTAATCAGAAAAGGCTTTTCAGGGTTGTAACGTAGGTAGGATTGGGGACCGAAAAAAGGCTTGTTTTTTGCCTAGAATACGTGAAGGGTCTAACATTGGTGACCACTGCAGTGTCTGCTGTTGATCTTGTCCCTTCTGATTCAAAGAGTGCCTTCAGTCTTCGAAGTGCGCATTTATCTTTAGAGAACATCTCTTTCATGTTGAGACGGCGTCAACATCTTGTTTATGCTTTCGTCATCTTAATGTGACATAATCTGGGAGTATCTTTTGCAATTCAGCTCCTTTGAAATTTTCTTTTACAACCAGATCTCACTAGTGACCTATACAAAGGTATCATGCCATCTTTTGGCAGTTACAAGATCAAACACATGGTTCACAAGTGTACAAGTATTTGGACAGGCATTGGCCTTGCTTTTACCAGGCACTTTGCTTTTTCTTGATGCCCAGGATCGAATTTTTCTCTCTCTTTTTTTTTCTTTTTCTTGAAACCCCATCTTTTCCCTTCTTTTGGGAATCAGGATTTTCAAATGAATGTGCTAGATGTACAATTTGAATCTCAGCACTCCAACATTAATTCAGGAATTTTCCACAAATCCAATATTTTGAACTCTTCTGCTCGGGAAGTGATGTCGCTTCCACCTTGGAATATGCAATGATCACCAACGGGTTTGTGAAACGAACGTATGGGCTCAACTGGGATATACAAAGGGTAAAAGTGTATAGGATAGAGAAACGAATGCTTTTCGTCATCCTAAAGCACTTGAACTACCATAGAAGTTAAAATGACAAGCAACACACGAAGATTGATGCAAGTCAGAGCAAGAAAACTTCTAACCATTTACCTCCTGATACCGCTGGACGTACCTCCAGTTTGCCCCACTGTGGGGTGGTTCTTGACAGGGGTAAAGAATGAAACCGTCGTTCAAAGGGTAATCAATGGTTACCTGTAGTATTTATGATAGAGAAACGAATGCCTCTGTCGTCTCGATCCATGTAATCACTGCGAATAACCCCTACTTCCGTAGGTCAAGGTCTCGCTGTCCTTACCACTCCACTCATCTCTCAAGTGTGTATAGGACGTGTTTGGATCCAGCTCGCCTCTTGTCTGAGGAAACATCCTTTTAAACAGTTCTAAACAACTCTTGTTGGAAAAGTTCATTTCGCTTTCTCCAAAACTTACCCTCAAGGGGATTCATGATGCACAATGCATATTTCAATCACGTTCAGATAACCTCCAAGTTTAAACATGAATGCCAATGACATGACTGTGAGAATTTTGCGTCTTTCTAGACATGAGATTTGAATGCATGCTAGATCCCAAGAGGCCTTCAAATTCTAGCAATAAGGATTCTGACAGTCTTAAAACCTGAGAGATAGGAAAATGAATACTTACCTGTCCAGCGTGGCCAGGGATACCTGAAAACATGTAAAAGGAATATGTCAGTGTATGCTCTCGAATTTCAGAAAATTAGAACGATACACCTTACCCATGATCATGCGCTCCAATGGAAATTCATAAATTTATGAAAATCTGACCATCACGCCGTTAGGTCTCCTTAATCATGCATTCCCATCTGAATGCCAATGTGTAGATTACATAAATTAGCCATTTTGACCTATGGCGATGATGCCTTCGTCTGATTGGGGCAATGAATCCTGCTTAATGGCTTCATTCATTTTGGAGCGTGCCCCTGTGCCATTCTTTGCAGTTTCATGCTCTTCGTTTTGCTGTCTGCTGTCTTCATCAGACATTCCTGGTATTTGCCATCGAGGGCCTTGCTTCCTTGGGTCCTGCAATATTGGACACATGCTAATGTATGCATGGATGCATGATATGCTTATGCAATGACTATTATGATGACTCGGCTCAATCCGGGACGAGTCATATAATAGAAATCTGATTTTATTTCAAGGGTAATACTTTTTCACAGCATTTGAGTTTACAGGGTGCTCCAGTTCTTCTCCTTCGAAGTTTACAAAAATCAATGCTCCTCCAGTGAGAATCTTCTTGATAATGTAGGGGCCTTCGTAATTCGGGGTGAATTTACCTCCCGGGTGGATATTACTCGGCAAAGTCTTCCTAATTACCAAGTCATTTACTTCGAAATTTCTAGTCTTGACCTTTCGGTTAAACGTCCTGGCTACCATCTTCTGGTAAGTTTGTTCATGACAAATGGCTTTAAGACGCTTCTCGTCTATTAAATTCAACTGTTCGTATCTGTGCTTGGAATACTCTGGCTCGGAGAGTTTACCCTCTAACAAGATTTTCAAAGAGGGAATCTTAACTTCCATGGGTAGAACTGCTTCCGTCCCATACACCAAACTGTAGGGAGTTGCCCCTGTAGAAGTCCTGATTGACGTTCGGTAAGCCATTAAGGCGAAGGGTAGCCTTTCATGCCAATCTCTGTAGTTTTCTGCTGTTTTAGCCAAGATTCTCTTGGTGTTTTTATTGGCTGCTTCCACTGCCCCATTCATCTGCGGGCGGTAGGGGGATGAATTCAAATGTCGAATACCAAAGTGATCCAATAGACCATTGACAATCTTGTTGTTCAAGTTAGACCCATTATCTGTTATGATCGCTTGAGGGTACCATACCGAGAGATGATGTCTCTTTTGACGAATCTTGCCACATTTCTTGCAGTGACGTTCTTGTAAGAACTGGCCTCTACCCATTTTGTGAAATAATCAATCGCTACCAGGATGAAGCGATGACCATTTGAAGCCACAAGATTAATAGGCCCTATCATGTCTATCCTCCACATAGAGAAAGGCCAAACTTCAGACATTTGGTGTAGTTTTTTTTTTTGGGTGCATTGATTTTATCACCATATATTTGGCATTGGTGGCATGACTGGACATGCTGGCAGCAGTCTGATTTGATGGTCATCCAAAAATAGCCAAGCCGCATGATCTTCCTGGCGAGGAGGTGGCCGTTCATGTGAGGCCCACATATACCTTCATAGATTTCTTTCATGAGAATATTTGCTTCCTTGGCATCTACGCACCTCAACAGAGTAGAGTCAAATGACTTTTTGTATAGAATTTGTCCATTGAGGAAGAACTTGCTGGCCATCTTGGTTATGTATCTCCGGTCTCCTCGCTGGCATCCTTCAAGAAACTCCCCTTTTGAAAGATAATTCTTGATGTCGTAATACCATGGTTCCCCATCAAATTCTTCTTCGATTAGCATACAATAAGCTGGCCTTTCAACTATATTGATCCTTAGGGGTTCTATATCCAACCCTCCAGTTGTTTGCAACATTGAGGCAAGGGTGGCTAACGCATCTGCAAATTGATTGTGGGATCTCAATAGGTACTTGAATAACACTTCTTCAAATTCGAGTGTTAATTCCTCAAGGTATTCATGATAAGGGATGAGCTTTGCATCTTTCGTCTTCCACTCTCCCTGCGTCTGTAGAATGATGAGCATGGAATCTCCAAAAACTTGCAATCTAGGTATTTTCATGGAAATGGCCAATCGTAGGCCTAGAATGCACGCCTCATATTCTGAGATGTTGTTGGTGCAAGGAAAAGTTATTTTTACCGCCACAGGGTAATGTCGATCATCAGGGGATATCAGTACTGCCCCAGTGCCTGCTCCTGATAGATTAACAGCACCATCGAAATACATGACCCACTTGTCTTCCGCTAAGTTGAGAATTTGACCTTCTGTGCTTGTTACTTCAGAAGGCTCACTGCTTGACGGGTTTTCTGCCAGCATGTCAGCTATAGCCTTTCCTTTAACTGACTTTTGTGGAGAACACTTGATGTCAAATTCAGATAACATTACTTGCCATTTTGCTAATTTCCCAATTAAAGCGGGTTTCTCCAAGAGGTATTTGACAGGATCGTTCTCTGTTACGAGCTGAATGTAGTTGTGTAGGGTATATTGTCTCAGTCTGCGAAGTACCCATACCGCTGCTACACAGGCCCTTTCAACTGGTACATATTTTGCTTTAGATGGTGTGAATTTCTTACTCAGGTAATAGATGGCCATTTCTTTATCATCTATCGGGCAAGTTTGGGCGAGTAAGGCTCCCAAGGACTCCTGCTTTATAGTTAGGTACAAGGTCAATGGGTGACCAGGAATTGGTGGCACAAGTACCGGCGGTGTGATCAGATAGTTCTTGATCATTTGGAATGCCCTGCTGCATTCAGCATCCCATGTTACTTTCGTGCCTTTCTTAAGCAATTTGAAGATTGGCTTAGCCACATCAGACAGTTGATTGATAAATCTGGCAATATAGTTCAGTCTCCCCAGAAGGCTTCTCACTTCTTTTACTGTGGAGGGAGTTGACAGATCGTGGATAGCTTGAATCTTTGAAGGATCAATCTCAATGCCCCTGTTACTGACTACGAACCCAATATGTTTCCCAGATTTTGCCCCAAACACACATTTGTTAGGGTTCAACCTCAACTTATATTTGCGCAGGCGCTCAAATAATTTTCTTAACACCTGTACGTGATCCTGCCCTTTCTTGGATTTGGCGATCATGTCGTCGACGTATACTTCAATTTCTTTGTAGATCATATCATGAAATAATGTGACCATAGCCTTCTGATAGGTAGCCCCGGCGTTCTTTAATCCAAATGGCATGACTTTGTAACAAAAGTTCCCCCAGGGTATGGTAAAAGCAGTCTTTGGTTTGTCTCATTGCTTCATGAAGATTTGGTTGTATCCCGAGAATCCATCCATAAATGAGAACAATTCATAACCCGCTGTACTATCCACCAACACATCAATGTGAGGAAGTGGAAAATCATCTTTTGAGCTTGCTCTATTCAGATCTCGGTAATCCACGCAGATCCAAACTCTACCATCCTTCTTCATGACGGGGACTATATTTGCGATCCAATCTGAGTATAGGATAGCTTCAATAAAGCCTACCCTAAGAAGTTTCATGACTTCTTCCTTAATTTTGTCTTCCAACTCGGCCTTCATCCGTCTGCTGCCTTGCTTAACAGGTTTGATACTGGGATCTGTGGGTAAGGCATGCTCTACGATCTTAGGATCTAGACCTGGCATATCAGCGTAAGACCATGCAAAAATGTCTTGATATTCTTTTAATAACTCTGTGAACTCGAGCCTTTCGTTTCGGGATAAATGCCCGCCGATCTTGACCTCTTTGATATTCACGGAGTCTTCCAGATTGACAATGATTGGTTCTTCTGAAGTAGGAGGCATCGATTCCTCAAAGGCATTCCAATCTCTGCGGATAGACGCATAACCTTTGTCTTCATCTTCCTCAATGTTATAAGAATGGTTACTGGAGAAATCCGAATCTCGTAACAACCTGGTATGCATGTTTGAGGTGATATGCCTGAAATGTCATGAGTATGGTTAGTTCGTGCTCCATAAGAATGACATGTATGATCATGGAAAGTCTTTTCGAAAGAGTTTTCGAAATAGGTACAGGTATAAACGGGACTAATCCTCATGTCATTGGATATCCTGGCCCCAAGGAAATCTCTTTGGAAATCAGGAGTCATACGGCAAATCAGGCCTCAAGCTTCTGTGCAGAAGACTAGTATCATCATTGGGCTGATTCGTGGTTCCATATGTCCTTAACAAAATATGTATGGTTTTATTGAATGCAAGATGGGCCGCATTACAAGATGTGCTATTTGGACCAACGGCCGGAGATCCAAAGGCGTTTCCCTATACGTACAATAAGGAAAGAAAATGCAACAAAATGCAAAAAGTTCTAAATGCAGTATTTAAAGACAATGGAAGAGTCTCGTTACTCAGAGGAAGTGGCTTCATCACTTAGCCACTCTATGACGGCATTCACAGAGTTGTCTTCCAGAGAAGGATTTGTCAGATCTGGTTCTATCCGTGAAGTGACATCTTCTTCAGATAACCATTTAGAGTTCTGGTTGAAGTAGGCATTTAAAGGATTATTAAACATTCGAAACCTGTCTTTCCAAGTTGGAGAACCGATGAACGAATTATTTGGGCTATTCCGGCTTCCCAGGCGTCCCAGGCTTTTGCCTCGGCCTCGACCTGCTGCTTCTGGGACAGATTCATTCACACGATATTTCTGATATCCTAAACCCATTCTATGCGAGTTAGCTTTAAACTGCAGGGGGTATTTATCCCTTGACTGTGTTTACCTAGTCCTTTTCCAGGGTTAAACCCATATGCCAATAGCATCTTGGCTGGTAAAAGATTAGCTTCTGAGATGTAGGGGGTTCTCAACCTTGTCCCTGCTGGGGTATGAACTGTGGCTACCAGTTCTAGGGAATGATAGCTTGCTTCTGTTTTCACTTCGGGTTCAACATAGGGAATGGCACTGCTCTGGTATATCTGGAGGTCAACTTCTCCATGTATGGTAATCACTTTCCCATCCACTACAAAGCGTACTTTTTGATGTAAGCTCGAAGGGACGGCCCCTACTGTATGGATCCAAGGCCTTCCCAGCAAGAATCCGAATGCACTGGGCAGATCCATTACTTGAAAGTTTATAGAGAATTTTGTCGGGCCAATGAATACGTCCAGCTCAATCTCACCCACCACAGTTTTCTTCATTCCGTTGAAAGCCCTCACAGCCGTTTTGGATGCCTTAATCGTTTCCTCATTGATTCCCAACTTTCTTAGGGTAGCCAAAGGGCAAATGTTGAAGGCTGATCCATTATCGATCAATACATGTGCCACTCTTTTCCCGTTACATTGTGCGGAGATATATAAGGCCTTGTTGTGCCCTCTTCCTTCCATGGGGAAGTCCTCGTCAGAGAAGCTCAATTGGTCTTTTAAAAGGATCGCCCCCACAAAGTCCCCTAATTGTACCTCGTTAATTGTTTCAGGGACATGTACTTCGTTGAGTATTTTCAACAGTGCGTTCTTGTGCTTCTCTGAGTTGATGAATAAATCTAGCAAGGATATTTGAGTCGGCATTTTTCTTAGCTGCTCTATTACTTCGAACTCGCTGGTTTTGATGATTGATATGAGCATTTCGGCGTCTTCCTTAGAGACTTCCTTTTTTTGGATTCGCCTTCCCTAGGGGCATAAAACCGTCCAGACCTCATTACCGCGTCTACTTATTTAGTCCCATAGTCTCAATGGACTGCTTTAGGATCGTATTCTTCTACTGGAGGGACTTCTATAGTTACAATCGTCTGATAAGATGTCTCCGGTTCAGCCGTGTTTTCTGCTTCTTCTTGCGGCAGTTGAATCATAACGGGCTTGACTAGGTAGTCTTTCACCCCGTTCATGCTATCAAGTTCTTCCAATCTGATTACCACTGTCGTAGCGACTTCAACCATTGATACGGTGTCGTCAAGCCTTTTTGAAAAAAGTTCTTCTACGTCCTTCGAGGTCTCTGGTTGAGAGAGATCATCCATACCTCCCCATCCGTCTGGTATGATGTCCTCAATTTTCTGATAAAAGCTGGGAGGGGCTGAATATTTCACTTTGAAGTTGTACCCTCCAGAATCTTGACCAAGGTTGTCTACAATTTCGCCATTTTCAATCGCGTTGGTCATAAATTTACGGTCCGCTAGACTTCGTCTCTTGGCTTCCAGTTCGTCCTTTTTGAATTCTTCTTCTGACCGAGTGACCGGCTTGAGACTGTCTACCAGATTCTCGTGTGGGATACCCCAGGTGCTACCCTGCTCAGCTTTGATCACGAAGTAGCTTCCTTCCAAAGATAAAGAAGCTTCAATTCCTTTGAATTCTTTATTGGTAATATCGGACATTATCCCTAAGCTCATCATTTTGTCAATGCATAGTTTCTTTTCATCAGCAGAGATCTCTCCTGCTTTTGGGTATGACGAAGCGGCTGCTAGCAAGTCGGTCAGCTTAGGCACGTCTACCTTCAGCTTAAGGCAGTCTTCCTCCGCTTCAGTAAATATCGCTCCTACTGCTTGATGATCTGGAAGTGGGTTTTCTTGTACATTTGGGGCCACATTGCCAAACCTCAGAATCTAACTGTCAATCAGAGCTTGCACCTTCAGCTTGAGGATATAACAGTTGTCTACATTATGTCCTCTCTCGCCCATGTGGTAGATACAGGTTTGGTTCTCATCAAAGCCAGGATATTTGACAGGGTTTGCCCTAGGCGGTTCTTTTGCCACCAGGCGTTGCTCTAGCAGCACTGGGAGCAAATTGGATAAAGGCCTCGGGAGCTGAGAAAATTGCTTCTAGGGTTGCCTTCTTCTGGGCTCTTGTACTTTCGGTGTTGACTAGGACGATCCTCCTTTGGTCTGATTGGAATTGCCAAACAGCTTGGGCTTGTGGGGATCCGGTATAAACGCTATGTCCAGTCCGGCTTCTCTCTCCTTTTTCAAGGGATACTGCTTCCTAGTATGAGCTTCAGGAGGCCTTCTTTCTCTCAAGGCCCATTCTAGCCTTTCAGCAACCTTTATCAAGTGTGCAAATGTTTGACATCCGGAAGTGTTCAGCCTGTCAAAGTACTCGTAGGGGAGCGCTTTTAGGAATAAGTCGATCAGCTCCTCTTCTGGGATTGACGGCTTTACTTGGGTAGCCAAGGCTCGCCACCTCTAGGCATATGTCCTGATTGATTCGCCTCTCACCTTTGAAGTTCGTAGAAGATCTTCTCTTGCTGGGGCTGTAGCCGTGTTGAACTTGTACTGTCTGAGGAAGTCTTCTGCAAGATCCTCCCAACCGTCATAATCTTCTAGGTCTAGCTCAATGAACCAAGCCAGAGCGGCGCCAACCAAACTCTCTTGGAACGTGTTCATCAACAGTGGAATATAATCCGAATAGTGTGCCATCTTGCGTAGGTAATACTTGAGGTGGGCACGGGGACAGCCTGTCCCGTTATATTTTCTTACGAACTCTGGCTCCTTATAGTCGGGAGGAGTTTCTACCTTAGCAAAAGGAGATATTTTGTCGAAGCGAGCTAACTGTAACCTTGGCTACTCAAGCATTCTTCGATCTTGGCCAACCTTTTAGCCTCTGCTTTGATTTTCACAGTCTGCTTCCCCTTCTCCTCTTTCTCGAGGTTAATAACAACAGGCGAGGCCTTTTGTTGTGACCAGCTGTTTGGGTCATGGATGTCCTCCTCTGCATGTTGGGTATCTCTCGTCACCTCCTTATCTGTTGTATCAGGTACAAAAGAAGGACCTGCGTTGTTCTGGTTATGACCCGTTGTTTGTTTAGCTTGGGTAGCTTCCAGCATTGCCTTGATGTCTGCCATCATAGTTGCTAGGGCGGTCATCTGAGATTCCAGCATGTCCACACGCGGAGTCAATTCTTGTTGCTCTATTCTTGTCTTAAGGCGAGTTCGAAAACGATGTGTTGGTAATTCCGTGATGAGAGTGTACCTATTTCAGAAGGATTCCCAGTGAGTATTTCCTTTATCTTTGACAAAAAGGAAATAGCTAATTCTTTCAGTTACATGCTTCTTGTTAGTAGATGAGAAAAAGGGCTACCTCGTGAGCCTTAGCCTCATGTAAGTAGTTCTTTTAATCATTTTTCGACAAGAATTCATGAAATTGAAAGAAGCGTAATTTCTGACAATGGTTCTTATGTATTCGCAAAACATGTTCACATTTATGCTCATGTGTCCAAAATAGCATCACACAGAAATGATAATGTATGAGAAGGCGTCACAATGTTTGCTTATTTTATACTTGACAGAATAGTCTATTCAAGTCTGGGACGCTTGAGGTCTAAGGTATCCTCGTCGTCCCAGTATGGACCCCCCTCTTCAGCCTGGAGCTCCTCATCCTCTGAATATGGCAGCGGTCCCATGTCTTCGGGTACGTACGGCTCTATCCCAGGTATATATGGTACGATGTATTCGGGTATGTATGGCTCGACAAGGCTCCGTCCGGTATCTTTAAAGTGCTGAATGTATTCTGCAGTGGCTCTATGAATGTTTTCTTCACGAGTCATGTTTCCTGGCCAACTTATTTCTTCGGCTTACGAATTCTTTAAGGAGCGGATGATTGATGTCACCTTAGCTTCAAACTGTTTCTTTTCCTCCTCCATGAGAGTCTTGCTCGGTATGTCAAAAGAAAAGATACCAGGTTGTGGTGGAGAAGGGATCTCCTGTAGTGCCCCAAACTATCGGATCACCCTCTTCGGATAGTATGCGGTAGCGCCCGTGAATCCTAGCAAGGGGACTGGACCTTTGTCATCGCAGGACAATCTGACTTTGCCCAACGTTGGTAACCTTAGCCGCCATCGGAGTTGTTCGGGCCTTAGAACTTTAAGGAAGTTTTTCCATTCTACGAAGTTGAACTTAGGAATACGTGTATGTGTTCTGACAAAGGTTTTAAGAGGATGTGCATCAGGGCTGATTTTAGTGAAACCCATGCGGATGTGGAATTGTCTAATATGGGATGTGAACCACAGATACAAAAGATCACTAGAGGCTCTAAAGATTCCTTTTTTTAAGCAATTTAAGGAAAGGAAGGTTTCGGCAAGGATGATGTTTGAGAAATCCCACCCACAACAGATTTGTCTGGCTACTATAGCCATGATAGGGTCGAAGGTGACAGATGAGATTGGGAACAATACAAAGCCGAAGAATGCCTAGACAAAAGCTCTACTAGATTTGGTCCATTTAGCAGCAGGGAGGCGGGAAAATCGGTCTATAAGGAAAGATATGGAGATTCGTCCAAAATTGCTTTTTGCATCTGCTTTGACTTCGCTTAGGCTTGTGTCAAGGAATTCAGCCACCTGACTCAGGGGTTCAAATCCTACGGGGGGTCGAACGAGTGTGTGAGTGAACTCAACTCCGATGACGGCACTGTACTCCTCTATAGTGGGAGTAATCTCTAGTCCTTCCATGCAAAATGTAGCGGTGGTAGGATCCCAATAGAGCGCCAAG
This sequence comes from Rhodomyrtus psidioides, assembly GCA_021437785.1. Taxonomy (NCBI): domain Eukaryota; kingdom Viridiplantae; phylum Streptophyta; class Magnoliopsida; order Myrtales; family Myrtaceae; genus Rhodomyrtus; species Rhodomyrtus psidioides. The sequence continues at coordinate 3,871,635 of JAILYB010000027.1, read as the reverse complement.
GCTTGGATAAAGGCAGGTGGACACTCAACTTTCAGCAGGTCCAACAGGTATCCTAGTCGTGATTCAGCATACTTCTGGCTGGCTTCACCCATGCTATCCCACCATGATTGGAGTTCGGCCCGGGGAACTTTGAACACTTGAATATCACTCTTTCCCATCAAGTCTAAAATATGCCAATGATTTTAAAAAATTAATCGTCGGAAATTACTTTAAAGACATGATTATGCAGATGCCATGAGATATGCATGGACTAACTTAATTGCATAGTTCATTTTGAATAAATGGAAGTTAGGACCCCTTTCAGGTCTCGAAGGCCTGACTTAAAGCCTAACTTGAATTTCAAGGAAGTGAATTATGCAATCTAGTCAGGTTCACTCAGTAACTAGGGGAAACAGTAATGTCACATTCCATTGGTCAATACATCAAATGAACAAAGTGGAATGAACTTTTATTACAATCAGGATTCCTAATGAAAGAGAGAAAGATTCTTTAAACAAGAAAGCCATAAAAGGCCAATGGAATGTGAGGATCTAAATCACTCTTGACAGTCAGTCGGGAACTCTCCTTCAATCAAGTGTAGGGGAGTTATCTTCAATGTTCTGGTCGAAAGGTCGTAGTTCCTCTGGCCATTCTCTGGTCCATGGTATGACGACTTCAGGAGCCTTCTCGGGTTTCACCTTCTTGAGTGTGATACGCTTTGGCTTTGTCTTGGTAGCAGGATGTATTCTTTTCCCCCAAAAAGTGATCACGAGTACACTTTCTTTGGTCAGTAATTCAGCCTTCCGATGGGCATATGCCTCCCTGGCCAACTGGTTACGACGCTGTCTCTTCATCTCCAGATAATTCTTAAACATCTCGTCTGCTTGTCGCTTGAATCTGAGGTTATCGACGTAGTAGCGGGTTTGACAATCTTTCGCATATGCTAGCTTACGTCCAGTCAGTTCCCGACCATGCACGAATCTGGTGAAGTGTAGCCTTGTGTTTGGTCCAGGGCGAGTGACTTTCCTTAAGTACTCGAAGGTCACTAATTCTGTCGAACTCTTAGGGAACAACGACATTCTGCCCTATTACCATCGTTGTTTCAATTAGTCACTTGAGTGATTTTCATGATGCGAATGCATATGAATGTATGTAATGTATGAGTCATATTATGGAGCAGGGAATAATAAAGTACATTGAAAATAAATGCCTTACCAACCATACTTGGGGGAATGTGGAATGCCTCCCTGTATCAATGGATGGTTTTAGGTATACCAACCATTCATAGACACGCGCATGCGACAAGTGGGTATACTCTAAAAATCGAAAATCAGGTGAGGAACCTACGGCTCAGGCTCCCACGATCCACATGAGGCAGATCCTCCCCAAGGGTACCTACCCAAGAGGGCTAGATATCGCCAATGCAGATGGTAGGCGGGAACGAATACGAAAGTCTTAAGTGCCATCAAACACAAGATCCTTTTCGCATCCCTTCCCTATCTAAGGTAACCTAGAGGTGGTTGCAGTCGGGGTTTGACCGCCAGTGTGTACAATGTGTCGTGATCATCACAATGCAAAGTCATGCACAGCAGTTTGTATCAAAACACCGCTTCAGTATGTGCATAAAAATAAACATACATTCCCAACTCCAACCTGCAGGAAAAAATATCAACAATCACTCCACCCATTATTTCTCCAATCTGCAAAAACATCTAACACAATGGTTAGTGTACGTACCTCACCTTCGAGAGCATCTGCAGAAAACAAGGTCAGATAAATCAAACAACTTTTTAATCGGCTCAATTCCTCTGGAATTCGTAACTAGAGATTCTGGGTTCGAATAATTCCCCAGCGGAGTCGCCAGTCTGTCGCGACCCTCACGAACGCGCCCTCGTCGGGCTAGCGGGGGTAAATGGGCCGTCCGATGTTGCATGATCGGACGCGGGCCTCTCCCAAGGCCCATTACCCAAATCGCAACTGCTGGATATACGTGGTCGACCTTCAGTGTGGTCTAGTGACATGTGATAAGTGTACATGCCAAGGAGTCGCCACCAATCGTTTCGTGGAGGGTACGATCGGAAACCCTATCGAATAGTTGGGAGTAGTCTATTCGATTCTGCGAAAACCAGAGAAGTGGGTTCGGGGACTTAGTTACGCCAACTGTCAGAGTTGACGCCCTTTCGGTACCTAAGTTGAATGGTTTATCTGATCTTTGGATTTCATACAGTCGAGTGGGATACAGATCCTAAATCTAGGAGTTCATGCAGATGGGAATTACTACCCTATCACTCACAATCAATAGAAATAAGTGCGCAAATCAAGGATCCAGAATGAGGCCCTATTAGCCTAATGAGGCCCTATTAGCCTAGAGAAATGTCAATCAAGGATTAAGAATGATTTGAACATGATTCGCCCATGAGGGGCAGAATCGTAATTTTGCATTATTCAGGGACAATTCGTCCTGAAAAGGGCAAATTTGTCATTTTAGATGAATTGGGAAGTCAAAAGATGGGGAAATAGGATTGGCTATCAATCCAATCCATTTTTCATTTTTTGAGAATTTTCAGGATTTTTCTGGAATTTAAAAGTGATTTTACCCTCGGAGGGGTAAAATCGTCATTTTGGACAAAGATGATGACTGAAAATCTCAAATATTAGGGTGGGTCGCCCACTTGACCCAAACCCTAATTTTAAGATATTTTCAGGACTTGATTGGGGACAAGAAAGACGATTTTCCCATTAAAGGGCAAAATCGTCATTTCGAGAAAAGAGGCGGAACTCGAAATCCCAAGCCTAAGAGTTGGTCGCATACCCAACCCTAATTCTTACCTTGGCATTATCGGCCTTACCTCGCATATACAGCAGAGGCGACTTACCCCTAAAGGGTAATATCGTCAAGTCTTGGAAGAACGGATAAGAAACCTCAAAAATAGGGTTGACCAGTTGTCTGTGATCAATCCTCGATTTTTGGGGATTTCTAGAGTATCTAGGATTTCCCACAATTTTTCCACATTTTTTGGAAATTTTCTGGAATTTTCTAGCATTTTTTTCTAGGATTTTTCTGATTTTTTTTTATTTTTTTAAAATCATTTTCTGATTTTTTATTTAAAAAAATGTTATTCGGGCCGGGTCGACCCGACCCACTCGGGTCGGAACTCGGCCCAGACCCGGACCCGCGAGACCCGATCACCTAAACGACGCCGTATCTGTCTTTTTTTATTTTTAGATTATCTAGACTTGATCTGACGGCTCCTGTTGAACCGCGTGGCTAATCCACGACCGCCAGATCAGATTACTAAAATCTACGGTTCATATTGAATGAAGACTCGGCCAGGCCGTCTGATCTGACTACTTTAACCTACGGCCACGATTAAAACCTAAGACTAGATCTGGGCCGTCCATTCATACTAACCTAAACGACGCCGCACTACAACTAAACTAAACGGCACTGTTTCATCCCATTTTTGATTTTCTGATTTTAAAACCATTTTCGGATAATCCTATTTACTAATCGGACGGTCACTAGAATTTAGGTTCGATTTATCTGAACCGTCCGATTTTTTTCTATTCGAATAACAGACCCAACGGCCATGCTGACTCGACACCACGTGGACCAATCGCGTGTTGCCAACTAGATCTTTGACTCGTTGACCTCGCCACGTGCGCATCGTCTTCAACCTCGCGCCTACAACTGGACGAACGTCTATGCTTCTCTAGCGACAATCGTACGGTGAGATCTTGATGAAATCACGTGAGACCAATGGCAATCGACTCGCAATCATCTCTAGTCTAACATATCTGAGAATTGAAGCATCCTATTCACAGAATCGGGAACATCGTGCGAATTGCCGAGTACGGCCATGGAAGCTCTATCACGCGAGTCACACGAAATCAGATCAATTCATCCACAGATTGACATGGCAGGAGGTGCAGAAAGCTTACCTCGGGCTCCGATTGAGCCCGCACGGCCCAGATTTGGCTGGGGGAGGATGAACAGTGGTCGGCTATGGAAGCTAAGTTTGAAGACTCGATTCAAGGTGCTCAGGCAAAATCGATGCAAAACCAAAATGCGAATATGGTCAGTAATGCTTGGGGAGCAAAATGCACACGCTAAATCAAAGAATCAAGACCGAAATCGTTTTCCGCCATTGATGCTCAGTAAGAAAGCTTGAAGGTCGAACTCACCTATTCCCGTGGTTTCAACGTGCGCGGCCGACGGCGATCGACTCCTAGGAGTTTGGGCGACCTCTTGACAACCTCGTGGAGCTTCGGTTTAGCCTCAGAAGGCCCAACCAGCGCTCTGCAAATCCGAGCTCAAACCTTCGACCACCGCGAGGGAAGGCGAACTCTCTCTCTCTCTCTCTCTCGTTCTTTCTCTCTCTCGATTCAGTTTCTTCTCCTCGAACTGAATCCACCAACTGCCTGCTTCGCGAAGGTCTGTTGGCTTATATCCTTCTTTGAAATTTTGGAGCCGAACGGGGAATGGCCAACTGACTCGAATGGCACGTGCCATCATGTGATTTTAGGTCCAATCGGCGTCGGGGGCGATGGGCATCTCGTCCAATTCTGTTTGGTCCTACGGCGGGTCTCATTCCGCGTGAATTTAGGATGAATTTGGTCTGCGTTTGGGTAAATGTTGACTTTCGCAGGTTCGCAGTTTGACCGGCCGATTGCTCCCTGCTCCGGCGGCCATTGATCATCATTCTGGCTCCAATCGACGGGGAGTGGCCCAAGGAACTAAACGCCCACCATTGCGTCTTCAATTGACATTGATTGGTCCGTCAATTTCCCCGTCAAAGTTCGACCATTTACTGTTCATTCACGCAGGTGCCTGGGGAAGACGACGACACTGTAGCGGACCGGTTCGACCGGTCCAACCGGCGGTCAGACCGGTCCGAACCGGTCCCGACTTGCAATTTTCCAAATTAAATCCAAATTAACAGGAAATTTTTGCAATTGAACCTCATAATCGAATCTAGGGCATGAATTCTATCAAAAAATGTGATTTTGCCCCAAATTTCATATCAATTTCAACAAAAACCCCAAATTTCCTTTTAATTGCAAATTGGGGAATTATGCAATTGAAGGTTCAAATGATCAAATTGGGTCAAATTACCTGTGCCAATCGATTCAAAATGGTGAAACCCATTGGGCTGTATGTTTAATTTTCAATGATAGCCCTTGAATTGAAAGTAATTTCAATTATGCTCAATTTCAAGGATTAAAAATACAATTTTAGTGTGCAATTTTGCCAAATTCGTGCGATTGAGCAATTTGTACCATCAATTGGGCTAAATTGCAATAAGGGACAGTTAGAATGGATGTCAAGATCCTAGAAAATGCTAAAATTGCAAATTAAATGACTCCATTGATATTTTTTTCTCAGATTCAATCATATGTATAACAAACGAACATATACAATTGAATTTGATTTTGGACTTTTTGTTAGGTCAAAAAGGCAAGAGATTTAAAATAAAAATATTGGCTATTTTTCCATATTTTTGTGACCTCAAACGCTATTTTCTTGATTTTTTGAATATTTTTCCATTTTCTAAAAAAATACTAAAAATGTGAAAAATATGAAAAATTATTTTTTGGTCAAAAATGGTTCCTTGGGCTTGGCCAAGGCCACCAAAGTTGATTTTGTAATTTTTTTGACTTTTATGGATTTTTTTGTGATTTTTCAAAATATAACCGCAAAAAGACTTGGCCAAAAATCAGGTGTCAACAACAGCCTCTCCAACGAACTAGGCAATGCATCAGTTTTGTACAAACAAGTATATTCAAGGCATGATGAGAAGTTGAAAATATGTTGAATATAATTTGACAATTGAAGAACACTTTTGGAGAAAATCCTCCTAGGCATACGAAATAATAGTGGCACGTAATTCCTTTGCCCGTTATAATCATTCCTTTTTCATCTATGAACTCAGCCTTTGTCTCAACAAGTTGATTTGGAGATTCATCATCCATAATATCGTAATTTTTTCATGATACCCGGATGACCAGCATCTCTTCTTCATCAATTTGTTCAATGATATCGTTTTACTCCAAAAAAAATTTGGACTCTTTGTTGTGTAGTTCTTGTCGAGTTTCTTTTTGCTCCTTCAGTTCAAATTCAGCTTGGTAAGGTTCCTTTGGAGCCTCTTGAAGTTCCAAATTAATAATCTCGATTTCTTCCATGGTGATAGCTTTCTGGTTAGGACAATCCGTTAGTAGGTATCCATAGCCGTAGCACTTGAAGCACTTGTTAAATTCACCATTTGATTCTTGTTGGAGCTCTTCAACGAAATTAGGGGGTTTTTCCTTCTTCTTTTTTCCTCATGTATGGTTGTATTTACGGCTTTGTGAGTATAAGTATCCTAAAAGAAGGACATACCTTTAGTTGAAGGCCTAGCCGAATATCTTTTGTCACCCTTTTGTTGTTTCTCTATGTGATCAAGAATTCTGTCCATTTGTTGCTGGAGTTTCTCCATAGTACATTCCTGTCTTTCGCTATGAGATTGCTCCAAAGCCAAGGATCTTGGACCCATATAGACCATTTTTTTTCTTTTTGAAATGAAAATGAAAACATAAGGTATCACTCAAAACGAGTTCATCCTAGAGCTCTGATACCGATTTGATGCATTTCCGTGAGGCGGACGAATGTGTTTTGAGTGATAATGTAGGAAGTGTAAATAGATTAGAGTTTGTGGGGGATGAAAGCCGAAGGATGGATACTAATGCAGAATAGATACAATCACTATCAAGGTATAAAAGATGCACCGCCAGCCATGGATAAAAATCGGGATTTGATAGAAGCTCACCACCACGGTATAAAGGCTACGCCACCAACCGAGGCTAAAGGGTTTTGGCTCGCCTCCGTGGAGTATCTACTCTCCAAGAATAAAGAAATCAAGAGTTTAACAATTCAACTTATAATGTTGAATTCTCATTCATCAACAATAGTCTGCCTTTACAATGAAGAGAGGGATAAAACAAAGAAAATAGGAAAAGGCAATAAAAAAAAATTGATTTCATCCACCAGCCTTGTATAGCTAATAACAATCTTAAAAGATCTGATAATTGTAAAATAAATAACTCCAATCAGCCTCCCATTTATATGTAATTGATTTGCTATCAAATCAGCAAGTAATAAGCAAGATAAGGCTTGAAATCAGCAATCAATTACATCTTCATTGATTTATCATCAAATCAGCAAGTAATCAATCACATCTTGAATATGCTTTTGAATCTTCAATCAATCCGGTCAGCAATCAATCTGTGAATCTCCATGAAATAAGTAATCAATTTACTAAATCAGCAATCTTGTTTGTAGGGGAAATAATCAAAACTTTCTGATCCACAATCCTAGTCGATAGACGACATGGGGATTATTAGTAACATAATCGAATGCTCTGCATTATGTATGGTCATGGGACCAATCCGGTCGAATTTTCAAGCGGTCTAGTGATACCGGTAGATTATTACTAGGGGTGAGCAACACATACCTAATTTTTAATATATTAAAATTAGGTTTACTTTAAGAAAAAAAATAATTGATGGATTATTAGGTTTACATTTAAGAAATTTTTAAAAAAAAGTCTGGTCCGATTCCGAAAAACATCGATTTCAATCTTAGGGAATTAGGAACGAATCGAATCAGCTGGTTTAATCCGGTCAAGGTGATTCCTGAATTGGTCGATTTTATCTTGCTCACCCTTAATCTCGAGTCTTTTATTTTTTATTGATGGTGTGAACTTTTAAGTCGTGTTGATAAACTCCATATATTCCAATGTCAATATTCATCCATTTTCTTTGCTTTTTTTTTTTCCAACTCATGTAACTTTTGTTGGACAACTCGCCTAACGTGAGTTGTTATTTAACATGAGAAACATGAAAATCTCCAAAACATATCATGTATTTTAGACATCTATTATTCTTTTCAAAATTGTGACAAAAGAACTATTTGAGGTGGATTTTAGTTCAGAGTTCCTTCAAATTTGCTCATAATGGGAGCTTGAGCCGACACCAACCCGCCCATCACAATAGCCAGTGCTGCCCTTCTATATTGTCTCCAACCTTGTTCTAGATTCACTGCGGATGGATTCCTAGTATTCAACTCTCTTTCTCTCTCTAAAATACATGCATGCCCTCTACCGTGACAACCACCGACTCCTCAAGACCTTGGATTGAGGCCACCAGATCCCCTAAAATAGATTTCGGGCTTCGAAGACCATGGTCAAGCTCAATCCGATGTCACGTACCTCGGGTGGCATCGATCTTCGGTTGCACCGACGAGGACTTGGAGCTGGAGAAGACGGACGATCGTGGAGGAATGGTGGGGATGTCACATCGTTCGTCGATCAATTTGTCTGTACGCTATGCTCCTTCTTGTGGGTCACAAGGAATCAAAAATAGAGAAAGAAGGGGCGAGAAGCAATAAATATGATGTAAGTTTTTGTGGTGAACTTTGGTCATGCATGCGAGATTTCTCCATTAAAATAAGTACCTAACAGAGAGAAGAAGAGTTCAAGTGCAAATTATTAAAATGCACGAGTGAACTGTGTTAGAGAAATCTCACATCAGATAATTGATGTAGTGTTGAACAGTTAATATATTCTAGTCGGCTTATAAATCATTGGCTTAAGTTTTTGAGCGAAGATAGATCTAACTAGATATGTTGAGGGCTCTGACTTAGACTCTTTCTTGGCAATCTCCTCGAGCTAAGGAACCAGACTTATATTGTGCGCTCCCAACAAATGGTAGTAGAGCGATTGTTGATTGATGGTCCACTCCCAATATGTATCAGTGTTCCTTCAATATCTCAAGGAAGAAATCTAGTGCCGATGGGCGTTGTGGTGTAGCAACGCGGCACACATGAGGAGGAGATTTTTAGGATGCACGCGTGAATTGTGTTAGAGATATACTACATCAAAGAATTGATGTGATGTTGAGCAGTTAATTTATCCTAGTCAGCCCATAACTCATTGATTTAAGTTTTTGAGTGAATGTGGGTCCAACTGGATTGTTGACGAGCTTGGATTTAGGCTCCTTCATGGCGGTCTCTCTAAGCGAAGGTATCGAACTTATACTGCGCTCTCCTCATTTTTCCTAGTTAAAATAAAAGAAGCTAATGGAAAGAACTCTGTAATGTTTGAATTGTAGAGAAATTCATATGACTAGAGAAATCAGGCCTAAGTTAGTGTAAGCAGTAAATAGCATTAGCATGGTTCATGCGAGCAATATTTAGAGAAGGAAGTTGCTAACTTGACAGTTTGATAGTACTTAATGCAACACATGTGATAATGGTGTGTGGATCTACGGTTGAGATTTTATCGTCACTGCTAGTACTATTAGGTCTCATTCCCCTTTATAGAATTGTTTCATTTTGATCATTTAACTTTTGTAAAAAAAAAAAAGAATTGTCCACCAATTTTGATGATTTTGTTCTATTTGGAAAAAAAAATTTCTATGCAGGTGTGTAATCTATTTTCAAAAGAGAAAAATTATCCAAAAAGTCCTAAAGATTTTGCACTTTTTCCTATTCAGACTTAAACCCACTAAGTTTGACAATTCAATCATAGACCTTTTGCATTTGTGCCAATTCAGTCTTTCCGACCAATTTTGACAGAAAATAGCTAACATGGCGCAACCTACACTAATTTGGCGTGGCGGGAGCTGATGTGACCAAATTATAATGACATTTTCCTATTTTTTTTTTAAAAAAAAATCATTTTTTTATGTTCTCTAGTTTTCTCTTTGGAAGCAGAAAAATATTATGTTCATTGATATTAAAATGTTATTAAAAATTGGCCACTTCAACTATTTCCGATCAAAATTAATCGAAATGGCTGAATTTGCACAAATACAAAAGATTTATAATTGAATTAGCAAATTTAAAATGTTTAATATTGAATCGGTAAATATGCAAAAAAAATTTAGGATTTTTTGGACAATTTTCTCATTTCAGAAGCATGTGTCATCTCAGTCAAGTCAATGTTTATCTACTTCATTATTTTTCACGAGTTGGTTCGGAGCCTCAAGTGCAAAGGTGCACTTATCACATCACCAGGACCATGTAGCATTGATTCTTCTGAAAAAAAATTCAAAGCACCCTTTTCACCTTTATGGAATCCGAGGGATAATTCGGTCGAAATCGGGCTTAGACTCCGGAGCGGTAAGAAGAATTTGAGGATTCGAATGCGGAAAGCAGATGATCCACAGTCGAACGATGGACAATAATGCAGCTAACTGGACATTTTAAGACCTTGGCAGATTTCAACCTTAGTTTCAGTCCATGTCGAATTTAGAAGAGAAACGAACGAATCCCAACTTTAGTTTGCCAAAGACATGATCAACATTTTGCGGGGAAAAGTACACTATAAGTGCCATAACTTTCGTACGGCGTTCACTTAAGTGCCATAACTTTCAAAACGTTCACTTGAGTGTCAAATCGGAGCAAAAACGTTCACTTGGGTGCTAATTCCTGCCAAAAGCATTCACTTAAGTGTTATTTTCGCCAGAAAACATGACGTGGAATTTTCACTATTATTTGTTGAATTTCTGAATACCATGTGAAAATTCCACGTCATGTTTTAATAGGTTCTGATTTTTTTTTATTCAAATTAAAAAAAAACAAAAGTCCAAAAAAGAAAGAAAAATCAATGAAAAAAAAAAGAGAATTGCTGGTTTCTCGGTGGTGGCCGGCAAGGGTCGCCGCCGGCCACCATCGACTGGCCCAGGGGCCAGGGTCGGCTTGCCCTGGGCTGACGAGGCCGCGACGGCCCTTGGCCACGGCCGTCACGGCCTGAGCTGCAGTAATCAAGGGCTCGAATCCCTCGCCGGAATTGCGCGAGGGCTTCGAGCCCTCAAGCGCCGCCATCACGACCTCAATCGAGGCCGCGATGGCCGTCGACAACCCTCCGGAACTGCGCGACGGCTGTCGCGGCCTCCATTGAGTTCGCGACGGCGGCACTTGAGGGCTCGAAGCCCTCGCGCAGTTCCGGCGAGGGCTTCGAGCCCATGATTCCTGCAGCTCAGGTTGCGACGGCCGTGGCCGAGGGGCGTCACGGCCTCGCCGGCCCAAGACGAGCTGACCCTGGCCCTAGGCCGGCCGGTGGTGGCCGGCAAGACCCTCGCCGGCCACCATCGAGAAATTGCAGATTTATTTATTTTTTTTTGCATTTTTCAATAATTAAATAAACCATAAAAATAAAATCTGCAAAAAAAAAAAAGATTGTTCGGCGCCATGTCAGCTTCCAGCGAGCCACGTAGGATCACTTAATATTAAAATAACGCCACGTCATATTTCCGGCATGCCAAATCAGCAAGTGAACACTTTTTCAAAAAATTAGCACTCAAGGGAATACTTTTTCAAAAAACTAGCACTCAAGTGAACGTTTTGAAAGTTATAGCACTTAAATGAACGCCGTACGAAAATTATGGCACTTGTAGTGTACTTATCCCACATTTTGCGGTATGCTATTCAGGTTTTGAGTTGTCTCGGTCTGTTCTGAGTTGGAGTTTTTACGATTTCATCTGCAGCTATGCCAACGATGAGCAAAGTACTGAATAGAGCCACAGTTTCATAAAAACGTCAAAGGTTATCGGAATTTGTCTGATCTTCTAGGAATCAAACACTAGATGGGGAATTTACTAAGGTTGAAAACATGAAAAACCAAACCACTCATACAACAAATATGAACTTCATATACACATCTTCCACTGTTTTTTGAATGCAAAATGGAGTTTCTCTAGTAAAACTTATTCGTCGAGCGCCGGCGACGATTCCATGAAATTCAGCAGCACGGGAAGTTTCTTCAGCACTCAATGTGAACTTTCTTCATTTTTCAAGGCGAAGTCTCTTAGGAGTCTGAGATCATTCTGGGACCGTTCTAATAGCGGACATCTCCTGAGGCTGCTGCTGGGTCTGACCTGGCTCGTCCTCATTTTCGCCTGTGAGCTCCTCGAGCGACTTTCCTTTCGATTCGGGGACTAACAGAGTGAACACCATCCCGAAGAAGTTGATCACGCCGAGCGTGATCAAGGTGTTCTTCATTCCAATACCCGCCGGGTAACCGGCGTCTCTATCTGCCACGGCTTTCCCCTGAGAAGCATACAAAAACCCAAAGGCCCCGACGATTGCCCCCGCCTTTCCGCACGCCGCTGATATGCCGTGGCAAGTTGACCGGAGCCTTGCAGGGAAAATCTCCGCCGGCACGACGAACGTCGTGGCATTGGGCCCGAAGTTGGCGAAGAAGAAGGTCAATGAGTACATGATGACGAAACCGGTGTGGTTCGGCTTCTCGGTCCAGTGATGGTAAGGGATGGCGATCGCGAGCATGAACACGGTCATGAAGAAGAAGCCCATCATTTGGATAGCGAACCTTCCAATGTGATCGATGAAAGCGACCGTGAACCAGTATCCCGGGACGGTGCCGCAGAGGGCAACCAAGGTCTGCGCTTTGGCAATGCGGAAAACTTCATGAACGGCGTTCATGCTCGCTGCGCTGGGAAGCCAACCCACCTTGCTGAAGATGTCCTTCTGGAAGAGGTTGGAGCTGTAGTAAGCAATGTCCAACAAGAACCAAGTGGTGGTGGTCCCGACGAGGTGGAGCCCGTGGCGACGAGCGAATTCTCTGCTGAACAAGCCGAAGTTGTTGGAATCCTCTTGCGCAATCCTGCCCACCTTCTCTTCCTCGGCCTCAAGGTCGACGTTCAACACCTTAGACATGTCGGTAGCCGCCTGCTTTGCGTTCTTGGCCACTAGGGCGGTGTAACGAGCGGTCTCTGGCATCTTCATTCGCCAGTAGTAGGTCATGGCAGCCGGGATCGCGCCGAACATCAGAATGATCCTCCAGACGTAATCGGCTTCCGGAACAGTGGAGCCTGCCCTATTGACTGAGTACGGAGGAGCCTTGTACGCATGATCGAATGCGGTGGAGACGATGAGGGCCACGATCCCTCCGACCAATATCCCGAAACCTTGCATGGCGAAGACCGCAGCAATGAAAGCGCCACGGGTCCTCTTGTTGGCATATTCGGACATGATGGTCGCAGACAACGGGTAGTCGCCGCCGATGCCGAATCCTAGCCAGAACCGGAAGAAACAGAGTGTGCCGATGACGCCTTTGGGCTGGTGGCCTAACGAGAGCCCGGAGGCAAGGGAGCAAACGACCATGAGGACCAGGGTTATGCCATAGACTCGTTTCCGTCCCAACTTGTCACCAAGCCACCCAAAGAAGAGCTGCCCGGCCAAAGTGCCACACAGTGCGACACCGTTGACAGCAGCTGCGACGTTGGGAGGCAAAGTGCCAGGCTTAGCAGAGTTGGGGTTAAAGTAGTATATCCGGCCGAGTAACTTGGTGACGAGAGATATACTGAAGAGATCGTAGGCGTCGGTGAAGAATCCCATTCCTGCAATCACGATGGCGGTGAAATGATACCATTGCGTCTTGGCCACATCGAGCGCGTCGAGCACCCCCAGTTGGTTTCGAGCCATGACAGCCAATCAATCCCACTTCTGTCGAATGAAAGATCATTTCATCAGTCTCAAAGAAAATATTCTCAATGAATACTGTATACTCTGAAACCAAGAATTGAACGTGTCTAGTCAAGAACAAGAGTCTCATCGGTCCAAATTATCTATCCTCTGGCTCTCCATTAGCCAAGTCAACCAAATTGAAGAGGATTGAAACTTTGAACACTTCTTTCAAAACTTGGACAAAGTCGAGCGTGTTAAATGAGCTTCTGAATCGTGGAATCTCTCTCGTGTTGCGAAATTCAATGAACATTACGATTAGGTAACCGAAAAAAAAAAACAACAGGTCAAAAACCATTGATAGGGACCAAGAACACTTGCGTAATAGGGGGGGGCGGCGGGCTTGACTTAAACATTATAATATGAGGCAGATATGAGAAGATGGGGACATTCGTCGGATTCCCAAATGAAAAATTAGTGAACTTGGACAAGCCTGGTACAGTTCATTCTGAGACGAAGAAAGACAACCAACCAGACAGTTTACATTCGCCTATGGGACCTTCGAAGTCGACGTTTCAACAACTCTTCTGGGTCGTAAATTATGTTGTCGACACATATGATAAAAAACGATTGATTACCGGAAACCCATGTTCCCCTCGACCATGTCGAAAGTTTCTTAGCTACAGTTACCATATGTTTCCAGAACTTAGAACCACACTGAAGCAGAAAAGTTGGAAGGAAAATTTCTCGCAAGAAAACTGTTGACAAGAGAACCACTTCTAAAAATGATTAAGCTGAGTTAACAGGCGAGTCTGCCACCATAAGGATTTGCCGAGAACAAGCATCAGAAGACACCAAAAGGAGCGCAGAGCCCAAAAAAAAAAAAAAATCATCAAAGCATACCAAAATGCACAGCTAATGAACAAACAGTAATGAACAGCTCTATGTCTACCCCCTAATCTCAGGAAAGGAAGGAGCTTGCGGAATACAACATGTTTTAGGAGTCAAGAACCATTTTTTGTTCATGAATTGCAAAAAAGCTACAGTCGAGTTCGGAAGTATGAGACGAGATATAACAGGGCCGAGAGCGGCATGAAATGGGCTCTGATGGTTGCTGGGAAAAAAGCCATCTTTGTCTTTTTTGACTTCCAAATTCCATTATTGAAAGGAAAAGGGGAACAAGAAATCATTGTGCATGCGAAAAGAGCAGCAGAAAGTTGCAGGGCAGATCTCTCTGAACCAAGTAGTGGAGTCTCCACTCATGGGGAGAGAGAGAGAGAGAGAGAGAGAGAGAGAGAGAGAGATACTGACCAGGAGGAGTTGCTGCTGCGTTGGAGATGGAGAGGGTGAAATTGGAGCGAAGAGGGTCGGCTATTTAAATGCTTGTTTGGCCTGCGGAAAACTGGAATCAAGACTGGCATCCGCCGGTATATGCCCCCCTCCCTCGACATTCAAAGTCAACGGGGGAGCTCCTTCTTCTTTTCTCTTTTTTTTTTTTTTTTTTGGACAGTGCATTTTCGCTGTGCTTTCGCAGCACATTCCTGTCTCCTTTCCCGTTACGTCAGATGGAAAAAGAAATTAAAAAGAAAAAAAGGTGTCATAAATATAAAGAGAATAGTCTATCAAAGATATTTCTTCTGCTCCCCGCGTGAAATGACGGACGAGGACTTTAACGTTCATCGATGAGATGACCATGGTTGCTTCCTGATTTTCACGCCCAAAAAAAAAAAAAAAAACAGGAGGAAACAAAGAGAAATATAGCATGCATGGAGACTAGTTGATTATACAGACGTATATGTGGTAATTGTAATCCGAGAGAGAACCCGAAGAAAGAAAAGATAATTGCAATGAACGGGAATGAATAAGTCGATAAGCTCAAACGATAACGTGGCATTCTTCCTTTTCATATTTTTGAAATGAATGAACTCTTGGTTGGTGACCTAAAACATGAAGTTGTTTATGGTCTCCGATATGATCAAACATTGTCCGCACGTATAAACCATCGACTAATCAACACGGCTTCCTCGAGTCGTCTTTTTTTCCCATTTTCATTTTCGTCGTCGAATTATTAGCGAGTCTAGAGAAGCGTGAGAAATAAAAATTATCATCTCTCACTTTCATTCGTCGTCCACACACCTCAAAAGAATTCATGTTCTACCTCATATTGCTCCGGCGGGATTCGAAGCATCTTTCTTAATTCTTACATATGCTCGCCATGTTACTTGCGCTGGCAGCGCAAGCTAACCCCGGATATTATATTGTCAATCTTATGTTAATTAGGCTTTGGCCAATGGGATCAATAGCCAAGCCAGTCGATGACGGCATGTTGGTCGCAAGTAGAATTATTTATTTTTCTTCGGCATAATTATTGCTCGCTTTCACTTATTATTATGGCGATGAATCGTCACTCGGGATGCCACGTGGCGGACTGTATGAGGGAGTGAAGCACTATGGCGGATCCGTTATGGTGTCTTCTTGATGGGAGGCAGAGTAAAAGTAGAATCTTCAATTTTTTTTTTTTTGGGGACCCGTTTTGACAGCAAACGTTTTGGGCTTCGATGATTCTCGGATTCTTTTACTCGAGCGAATTATATAGATTAATTTTCAAAAATTTCAGGTTATGTCGTTAAGGTTGTTTGTGCATCATTTCGGTTTTTCAACTAACACTCGCGTTGTTCACGACTCTCAAATAACCTTAACGACATAACCTGAAATTTTAGGGGTCCAAAGCCATCACGGGGACCTCGTTAACGGTGGGATTGATGAAAGAGGGAAAACATACCTTTAACTTAGATTGGTCAATTTAATGATTTTTATCGGGATATGTGCATTGAACATCCTAAAACTTGTCATAAAGGTACAATGAGTCTATAATTTTGCAAAAAACAAAAAAAAAATGCAATAAGTCCAAAAGCTTGTCAAATTTGTGTAATAGAGTTATTCCTTTCCCAATGAGTTTTAATAAAAGCACAACCCATTTTATGTTAATTCATTATGATGTGTGGGGTGCTTCACCGATTACTACACTTTCGAAAATTCGCTGGTTTGTGACGTTTGTGGATGATTGCACACGAATGATATGGCTGTATTTGATTAAGCACAAGAATGAAGTCTCTATCATATTTCAAAGGTTTCATCGCATGGTTGAAACACAATTTGGAGCACAAATCCGTATCCTTCGTACAGACAATGGGGGTGAATATGTAAATCAGCATCTCACTGAATATGTTCATGAACATGATCTTATTCATGAGACATCGTGTCCTTAGACTCCTAAGCAGAATGGAGTTGCGGAAAGGAAAAATCGTCATATTCTAGAGACAGCGGCTCTATTGAGGGGTGGGCATGTTCCCACTCGTTTTTGGGATGTCGTCGTTGTTACTGCAGTCTACCTGATGAATTGGATGCCCTCTCACGTGCTAGACTTCAAGACCCCATTGCAAGTACTTTCGACACATGTTACTCTTCTCTCGATATTGATACTTTCTCCTAAAGTGTTCGGTTGTGTAGCTTATGTTCATATTCACAAGAATCAAAGAACCAAACTAGATCCTTGTGTTATCCGGTGCGTGTTTCTTGGCTATGGAATCTATCAGAAAGGTTATCGTTGCTACGACCCGGCCACTAAAAAGACCCATGTCACCATGGATGTCACATTTATTGAGTCTGAGTTCTTCTTTCTCGACACCAATTGTCCCTTTCAGGGGGAGATACATCGAGAAAAGAAACATTGGTGGGAGAGTGGTGGTGTTTTGGTAGGGGATGAGGTGGCAGTCCCTGAAGCTGGGTCTAACTCGCGGTGCACCTCAATATTGTCGGCAGAAGAGAGATTAGCATCTCAAACCTTGATAGAGCCAACAACAGAAGTTGTGAAGGGTGAACAAACAATAGAAGTTGCGAAGGGTGAACAACCAGTGTCTATACAAAATGCTTCTGAACAGTCTCAAGAACAACTCTCTCTCTCTCTCTCTCTCTCTCTCTCTCTCTCTCTCTCTCTCTCTCTCTCTCTCTCATGATGTCCCATCCTTAGTACCCGACCATTCTCCTGAGGTAAGTCCTACTATTACGGCTGATTTCTTTGATGATTCTGTTGTTAGATATAAATTACCTGACAGGCACAATCGTGGCAAACCCCCTAAACAATATTCACCAGAGGTGGAAGAGCGAAGATCAATGTATTCTATTGCAGATTACGTCTCAACAGAAAGATTATCTGAACATTTGAAGGCATTTGCATCAAATGTCTCTACAAATCGAGTTCCTACTAGGGTGCAAGAAGCTTTGAGGGATCCTAAGTGGGTTCAGGTAATGAAAGAAAAGATGGAAGCATTGCAGAAAAACAAGACTTGGAGTCTTGTAGAGTTGCCGAAGGGAAAGAAAGCAATGGGGTGTAAGTGGGTATTTTCTATTAAATACAAAGCAAATGGTTCCATTGAGAGGTACAAGGCGCAGTTGGTAGTGAAGAGATATACACAAATTTATGATATAGACTATCAAGAAACGTTTTCTCCTATTGTAAAGCTTAATACTGTGAGAGTATTATTGTCTCTTGCAGCAAATCTGGACTGACCATTGCATCAGTTTGATGTGAAGAATGCATTTCTTCATGGAGATTTAAAGGAAGAAATCTACATGAACGTTCCACATGGATGTAATTGTGTCACTCAACCCAATATGGTGTGCAAATTGGAACGATCATTGTATGGATTGAAGCAATCGCCCCGTGCTTGGTTTGGTCGCTTTAGTTCAACAATGAGAAAGTGGGTGTATTCTTAAAGTAACTCGGACCACACTTTATTTCTGAAACGACATGAAGGTAAGGTGACGGCCTTAATTATATACGTAGATGATATGATTATTACAGGGGATGAACTTGAAGAGATTTTGAGACTCCAAGAAAAGTTATCAGAAGAGTTCGAGATGAAGAATCTAGGAGGGTTGAAGTGTTTTTTAGGTATTGAAGTGGCCAGGTCAAGGGGTGGTATTTTCTTATCACAGAGAAAGTACGTGCTAGACTTGTTGGCGGAAGTTGGAATGCTAGAGTGCAAGCCCGTTAACACCCCTATAGTTCAAAATCATAAACTGGGGGAGTATCTGGATCAGGTCCCGACCAATAAAGACAGATATCAAAGGTTAGTGGGCAGACTAATTTATTTATCACACACTTGTCTTGATATTGCCTATGCTGTAAATGTTGTGAGTCAATTTATGCATACTTCAAGTGAGGATCATATGAATGTTGTTACTCAAATTTTACGTTACTTGAAGTTAGCTCCTAGAAAATGTTTGTTCTTTGGAAAGAATGGTCATCTTGAGGTGGAAGGGTTTACAGATGCAGATTGGGCAGGCAGTATCGTGGACATGAGGTCTACGTCTGTATATTTCACATTTGTGGGGGAAAACTTGGTTACATGGAGGAGTAAGAAGCAGAAGGTAATAGCTTTATCCAGTGCTGAAGCAGAATTCAGATGGATGGCCAAAGGGTTATGCAAACTACTATGGCTCAAGAGGTTGATGACGAAACTTGGCTTTCTGCCGGAATCTGAGATGAAATTGTTCTGTGACAATAAAGCAGCGATTGACATTTCTCACAATCCGGTACAACATGATCGAACCAAGCACATAGAAGTCGACAGACATTTTGTAAAGCAGAATCTGGACGCTAAAGTAGTTCGGTTTCCCTTTGTCACGTCTGAATATCAACTGGCAGATATACTTACTAAGGCAGTATCGAGTAGAGCCTTTCACAGCTCACTTGTCAAGTTGGGTATCAAATATATCTTTTTACCCACTTGAGGGGGAGTGCTAACATGACCTGTAAATTAGAACTAATTTAGGAATCTGTAATATTTACTTCCTATTTTGTCCCATGTTGATATTATCTCTTCATAGGGAAGAGTCCTAGGGTTAAGGTCCTCTATTATGTATATATACAAAACTTGTAAAACTAAAAAATTAATGGAGAAAATTTCCCTTCATTCATATATATTTCTACAATAAGAACCGAGGGACAAGAGAAATGAAATGCTGACATCTTTCACCGATTCTGTGCTAGGATTAACGCCCATAGTCCATTTCTTCAATTCAACAAACTTAATTACTGGAAATGGATATTAAAAACCACCAAGTCTTTGATTACCATAAATATTGTCGTGGGTATCATTAGAAAATTCGATCGATTGCTTGCCCTAGATGATTAGTAAACCAGGACCTCAAATACAAAGTCTCTGGAAATACTGAATTAGACATTATCGTAGCGTAGCCGTAATGACCGGATATAAGTGAGACCACACGCTAACTTTCTCCTCAAAAATATATATGTATATATATTTAATTACCCGACAATTAGTGAATAATCCAAAAAAAAATATTGAATCAGACATCATCATTTCATCACTGATCTCTCTCTCTTTTATTTGGTCATTTGTGCTGACTTTTGATCTTTGCAAGATACCCGAAGTGGATTGGTTGACATGACCTTCACATTTTAAAACTTGTGCACATGTCTCGGAACCGCGTGAAATCAAAAACGCGTTTGGGGAAAAAAACAGGGGGGAAGCTTCAAAGTAGATACGGCTAGAAATTGTTATTATTATTATTATTATTATTTTTGGGAAAGACTTTTGGACATTTGTACATTGGTTTTTTCTTCAGGCTTCTTCTCAACATTCTAAATCTTTGCCCCTAACCGCAACATGTTGTTGAGATTGACATGACGTCCAATTGGCGCTACATAACTGACGTTGAGGTCGGGAATCCGGTTTTAGTCCACCGTTTCCCACGCTAGTTTCATAGGTAGTTTCCGAGTATGAGATGACGGTTTGTCACATGTCGTTTTCGCAACTTGAGTCACTCTTACGTGTTAGAAAGTCCAACTCAAAAGTTTCAATCGATAAGTAAAGGGAGATCACACGTATAAAGAGCATAAAAGCCCCGTAGACAAGCGAGTGAAATACTTTTAACGCACCTCTCACATGTCAATTGAATTAAGAATTGCACGTGAAATTTTAGGAGCACTCGCGAAGTGCAGCACACACAAAAGAAATCGGGACAGGAAGTAGCTTGATAGCGTTAAAATAATTAGAGGTTTGAGTCAATGAAGCACACATGTTTCATTGGTACTTCTTACTATATAAATAGGTGGATGTTGCCTTTTTGATCATGGTGGAAGTTAACAGTAAAGATAAAAAAAAAATGATGTGCTTGAAAAGTAAATAACAAACAAATTGAGGAAAGCATTTCCAAATAATCAAATCTCGCGAATGCGCCCCTTGATGTGATCTCTCCATGCTGATTGATCGAAGACTCTACACTATAACTGTGATAACATTCTACTGTTTGGTTTGTTACCTCAATATTGTCATCGTCCACCTACATATCTTCCCTTACCACCGTCGCGAGCTCGACGTCCATGGAAGCCACTCTAGAAATAGAGCCGGCAATACTTGCACAATCGCAAGACTCAATGACATCAAGATCTTAATAGCCACGGGGGAGCACGAGGACATGCCCCCCCCCCCAAAAAAAAAATAGAGGATTTGAAATAAGCACAGGAAAACGATATAGAGAAGTGATGGGTTTTATCACACACCGAATCAGAACGATCACACAGAAATCAAGAAAAATTGAATGACGCACGAGATTACCCAGGTTTACCCCAGAATAGAGCTACGTCCTACAAGAGATTTCACTATGATATTCAGTTTACAGCCACTCAACTCGTTACAATGATCAGCATAAACGAGCAAAATATATATGCCATAAACAGGCCCAAAACTTAAACCTAGCGAAACCTCTATTAAGCCCATAACATACGGGTTAACTTAAATAAAAGTCCAAATCCGTGGAGGTTTCGAGGGCGCTGCCCCCGAATCCCTGCCCGCTCACCGGCGAGGGGGCAGCCGTCCGCTGACCGGGCAGCGGAAGCCCCGCCTGCTAACCTGTCAGGGGGACACCAGTGTTGGGGGCGCTGCCCCCGAACCCCCACATCCCGCGCGCATAGGTCACATGTCGTCGGATTACACTTTGGTTTCCCTAAGCTCACGTGGGCGTACCCGGTGTGAGAAACAAGGGTCCCCGAAGTATTCGCCAACTCCAACATTCTCTCACTTGGTGGATACTTTGCACAAATGAGAGCCTTTCCGATATCATTCTTCTTCAATCCAATCGCAGTAGAGCACCATTCAAACTTCGCACCTGTGACGGCTTTAGTAAGGAAGTCTGAACTATTTTTCACTGTGTCGACCTTTACAAGCCGAATCTCTTTCTTCTCCACTTTTTCTCGGATGAAATGATATTGTATATCAATGTGCTTTGTGCGTGAGTGAAATGCTGGATTCTTAGCTAAATAAATAGCCCCTTGATTATCACATCTCACCTCTACAGCACCTTGCTCAAAACCAAGCTCCAAGCACAACCGCCGTAACCATACGACCTCTTTTCCAGCATGAGTAAGAGCCATGTACTCAGCCTCCGTAGAAGAGAGCGCTACCACGCTTTGCCTTCTACTCATCCAACTCAATGCAGCCCCAAATAATGTGAAAACATACCCGCTAGTGGACTGTCTACTATCAATATCTCCACCCCAATCAACATCTACATGGCCTACGATGTCAAGCATGTTTCCATTCCCTGTACCTTTAAAACATAAAGAAAAATTTGAAGCTTCACGAAGATACCTGAAAACTCTTTTTATCGCATTCCAGTGTTCTCTACCTGGGTTATACATGTATCGGCTCAAGACTCCCACTGCTTGGGCTATATCCGGACGTGTGCACACCATAGCATACATCAAGCTACCCACTACACTCGCATATGGAACTCGAGCCATCTCTTCAGCTTCTTCACCCGTTTTAGCACATTGTTCCGTAGATAGCTTGGTCCCTAAAGGTATAGGGGTACCAACAGGCTTGCAGTCTATCATATTGAATTTCTTCAATATTTCTTTGATGTATTTCTCCTGCCCTAGCCACAGCTTCCGTTTCTCACGGTCCTCCTAATCTGCATGCCCAAAATAAAATTTGCAGGCCCCAAGTCTTTCATTTCGAACTTCTTGGCCAACAAACTCTTCACAGATCTCACCATCTTCACGCTATTCCCGATCAACAACATATCATCCACATATAGCGTGAGAATGACAAACTGATCGTCCGTCCTCTTCACATAAACACAATGGTCAGAATTTGAACGCACAAAATCAAGCTGGAGCATGTATGTGTCAAAATTCTGGTACCACATCCTCGGTGACTGCTTCAGCCCATATAAAGACTTTTTCAATTTGCACACCAGATTCTCCTTTCCCTTTACTTCAAAGCCTTCTGGTTGCCTCATATATATCTCCTCCTCCAAGTCCCCATGAAGGAAAGCCGTCTTTACATCCATCTGTTCCACCTCAAGATCGTATGCAGCTGCTACGGACAGAACAAACCGTATCGAGGTCAATTTCGCCACGGGAGAGAAGATCTCGTCATAGTCAACTCCCTTGATCTGATAATACCCCTTGGCTATAAGCCTAGCCTTGTACTTCTCTATAGTCCCATCCGGTTTTAGTTTTCGCTTGAACACCCATTTGCACCCAATTGCCTTTCTATCCTTAGGCAACTTACACAAACTCCATGTCTCATTATGATCAAGCGACTGCATCTCATCTATCATTGCGAGCTCCCACTGATTCGCATCACCCATGGATCTCGCCTCTTTTACAGAACTAGGATCATCTCCGGTAATGCTCAAAGCATGAAACGTACTCAATGCACTAAGTGAGTATCGAAGTGGTACCTTTCTTTCCCGCGTCGATCTCCTAAGAGCCGGCATGCTATCTGTATCCGAGTTTTCATCCGAATCTGCATCCTCGACTTCATTAACCAAGTTCCCTTGCTCCGATTCTAAATCAGAGTCTACTGGCGTACCTTGTGGGGCCATCTCTACCATTTCAGCTTTAGGACTTTCTTCAAGCACTACCACTTTCTCGGACTCATCACCTTTCTGTGTGCCAATCTGAGATTGTGATTCACGAAAGACAACATCGCTGCTGTATACAATGGTATTTGATTCTGTATTCCACAGCTTATAGCCCTTGACCCATTCCTTGTACCCGACAAATATGTTCTTTTCAGACTTATTGTCAAGCTTGCCTCGTTTCTCCTTGGGTATATGAACATATGCGGCACACCCAAACACTCGAACATGTGACAGATTAGGCTTCTTCCCAAACGCTGCCTCATATGGTGTACGATCCTTCACTAATGAGGTCGGTGACCGATTCTTCAAATAACTGGCCGTGGCTACAGCTTCTGCCCAAAATTCATGCCCCAAACCTGCCCAACTCAGCATGTATCTTGCCCTTTCTATGAGTGACCGGTTTAATCTTTCAGCCACACCATTCTGCTGAGGCGTGTATGGGGTCGTCTTCTGCCTTGCAATACCATTGTCCACACAGAACTGCTCGAACTTGTCCGAACAGAATTCACCTCCATTATCTGTACGAAGTATCTTGATTTTCCTGCCCAATTGGTTTTCAACCAAAACCTTAAATTCTAGAAATTTTTCGAATACATCTGATTTACTTTTAATAAAATAAATCCAACTATATCTCGAAAAATCATCTATGAACGATACATAGTACCTGGATCCTCCAATAGATGGAGTTGGAGTAGGCCCGAAGACATCGCTGTGAATCATCTCAAGAATCTCTGTTGCTCTCGTACCGGTGTGTTGGAAGCTAACTCGGTTCTGTTTTCCATGAAAACAATGTTCATAGAACCCGAAGCCGATAGAACAATCCGGTACTCCTTCTACCATTTGACTTGAAGCTAAGGTAGACAGTCCCTTTTCACCGATATGCCCTAGCCTCTGATGCCACAACATGGACGTATCATATCCATCTTCCATGGTCTTTTCAGAGACGAAACCACTACCAACAGTCACCGTTTCCCCGAGCAGCTTATACAATGTCCCATAACGGACTCCTCGTGCAATCACAATGGAACCTCGAGTCATCTTGCACGAATTCTTATTACAGCTGAAAGTAACCCCTGAATCAGCCATCGTACCGACTAATAATAGGTTCCTGCTCATCAAAGGTATGTGCATCACGTCTGGAAGAGTTTTCACCGTGCCATTACTCATCCTCAGCTTCACCTTGCCACGCCCGACAATCTGAACTGCAGTATCATCTTCGAGCATGACATCTCCGCCATTATATTTCTCATATTCACAAAACCAGTGTCTATGAGGCGTCATGTGGTATGAAGCACCGGTGTCGATCAACCAAATATCATTGTCTGACTGGGCCATACAAGCGACAGCCAAATACATATCTCCTGCATCGACCTCCTTCTTTCCCGAGGATGATTTAGCTTCTTTCTTAAAAACTGGTTTGTTTTTGTAGTCCCGCTTCACATGGACCCACTCTTCACATCTCCAGCACTGTACCCTCCTCTCCCTACTCTTCGATCGCCCACGAGATTTGGATCTGGACCCTCTTCGATTTAGAGTCTTCTCTGCTGGCCCACCCCCAGTAGTTAATGCCTCTTTACCGAAATTTCCTGACCCCTTTCTTCGTGTCTCCTCTGATAACAAGGCCGAACACACACTCTCATACGATAATTCCTTATCCCCACCATCGATCACCACAATCAGGTTATCCCATGAATCCGGCAGTGAACAAAGTAGTGTTATCGCCTTGTCATCATCTTGAAACTTAACACCGATTGGTATGAGTTGACTAATCAACGTGTTAAAGTTATATAAATGTGCAGAAAATGAGTCGCCCTCGTGCATCCGAAGATTATATAGCCTTTTCCTCAAAAACAGCTTATTAACCAACGACTTACTTTGATAAAGCGACTCCAGTTTCTGCCATAAATCCCTGGCTGTAGGTTCGCTCATCACGTTTGTCAGAATCGAGTCTGTGAGACAAAGCCGGATCAAACCCTTTGCTTTCCGAGCAATCCGATCCCAGTCTTTAATCTCCTTTGGATCCGCCTTTTTGGAGGATGAATCGTCATTCTTCCCCGGTTCCTTTATCACGATACCAGGCATCACAGCATCAGGCCTTTCCGTTACAATTGCCAACCAAAGATCTCGATCACAAAGTAGATCCTCCATCTTCATCTTCCACAGATCGAACCGCGTCCCATCGAATTTTTCGATCTCAATCTGTGACCCTCCTGACATCTCAGATAAACCCTAATTCCTCGAACACAAGGCTCTGATACCAATTGATGGGATTTATCGCACACCGAATCAGAACGATCACACAGAAATCAAGAAAAATTGAATGACGCACGAGATTACCCAGGTTCACCCCAGAATAGGGCTACGTCCAGCAAGAGATTTCACTATGATATTCGGTTTACAGCCACTCAACTCGTTACAATGATCAGCATAAACGAGCAAAATATATATGCCTTAAACGGGCCCAAAACCTAAACCTAGCGAAACCTCTATTAAGCCCATAACATACGTGTTAACTTAAATAAAAGTCCAAACCCGTTGAGGTTTTGGGGGCGCTGCCCCCGAACCCCTGCCCGCTCACCGGCGAGCGGGGCAGCCGTCCGCTGACGGGGCAGCTGAAGCCCCGCCCACTGACCGATCGACGGGACACCCGTGTCGGGGGCGCTGCCCCCGAACCCCCGCATCCCACGCGCATAGGTCACATGTCGTCGAATTACACTTTGATTTCCCTAAGTTCACGTAGGTGTATCCGGTGTGAGAAACAAGGGTCCCCGAAGTATTCGCCAACTCCAACAAGAAGATGGCAGCAACGGCGGTGGGGCTTGATAGGTGGCGGTGATTGACGAGGAGGCGGAAAGACTTGGGCATGAGGTAGCAAAGGGGCAAGAGGAGGAGGAGGAGGAGGAGGAGGAGGAGGAGGGGAATATAGATTTGTGTGTTAGGGTTTGATATGATTCGAAATATGTATATTGAAGTTTATAATTGGATGTATAAGTGTCACAGTCGCAGGTAAGAGATTGCAAATAAGTTCATAATAAGGGACAGATGATCTGCATCCCCCAAAGCAAGTACATATTAACCATCTCTAGAGGTTGAAAACATTGGACAATCTTATTGAATGTTGGTAGAATGTAGCTTGGCCTGAATTGGAGTCATCGTGCTTGCTCTCTCTCTCTCTCTCTCTCTCTCTCTCTCTCTCTCTCCTAAAAAAACATAATCATATACACTATTTTACATAGAGAAATGCTTTCCTGACAGTACTATAAGAGATGATACAATCTCAACCGTAGATCCACATACCATTACCGCATGTTTTGCATAAAACACTAATTTGATTAGAAGATCGTGTGGTAAAAAATAACTGACAGTACTGTCTGACTGTCAAGCTAGCAGCTCTCATTTTACACGTACGATTTCTGTATTTCTTCGCAATTCCTGTAATTTTGATGGATTACAAATTAAACAAAAAAGGATATTGATTTTAGTTTTGTTAATCATTTATTGCCATTTTAATGATACAAGCTGTCTTGACTAGATTCACTTACGATCAACACCATAAAATTGATTTTTTTTCCCCAATTTGGTTTCTGCACAAACAAATATCAGAAAATGGTTTATTTTCTGTCAAATTGAAATCCCTTTGTGAATTGAGTTGCAAAATGGCGCTTCTAGAAAAAAGATGATTTCCAAGATTGGAGCGGGGTTTATGTTGACGATGGATTTTGAGATATATTCTACTGTCAATAAACGGATTCGGATTCCCTACCATGATGGTAGGGAATAATAGAATCTTGGCCCTCCATTCCCTATTTATAGGGGGTAAAAGTTTGGGGGTAGGTAAAGAATGGAGGGCCAAGATGTTAATATTTCCCTGCCATCAATGGTAGGAAATCCTTAGCCCAATAAGCAATTGACTCTCTTTCCCCAACTTTGCTTATGCTTCGCCTACTGCAACGAAAATGACATTATTCATTGTTTAAATTGCCGTCATTCTCTCTATGTTCCCCAGAAGCAAAGCTTTCCCGCACAAATTGCTGAAACGTGGTTGGCTTTTTGTGAGGAGATCGTTCCTACCCTATGGTAAAGATCTAGGGTTGAATTTTTTTTTTTTTTAGCAGAATATGATTGTAACTCTCCACTGATAATGACCTGAAGATTCGAAAAGCTTTCACATCGAACCTTCCCACCATCTTATCCTTAGAATGTCACGAGGACACGCCGAAGTTGTACAAAGTCAAAACTCTCGCCAGCCGTCTCTTTCCTCCCTCTTGAGCACTTTGACATAGCGGCTTTCTTAGCTTCATATATGTGACCTAAAAGGCTAAAAGGGATATCCAAAGGGCGTTGGGTTTGCAAGTGGGAATGATGTCGTCTTCAATGTCGACTGCTTTTGCCGAAATGAGTTCAAATGGAAGAAAAGAGGCGTTGAAAAATGAGTTCCCATTGCCATTTGTTGTCTATTATTACCTATACTGCTTTTGCCGAATGATAGGTTCAAGAGGACGGAAAAGCGGAATGAGTGAAATTAGGTTGTGCTGGGTTTTATGGATGAGCCGTGGCCACCAATGAGGGCTAACCCAGCCCCTTATCCATAAGATTAACTGCCTTTGGTAATTATCAATTTCAAACGTGATACGTTCTTTTCTGTAACTTCTTCAATGACGTTCTTTCAAGAGAGATAAAAAAGAAAAGTGAGAAGAAAACGTGAAGACGACATCCCGCTTCTCTCCTGAATTTGAAATCGTGAGATGGGAACTCTCTTTCGACTGCATTGGGAACGCTTAATCTGTGAAACACAATGTACACTTCGTTCATGTAACATACGCTTCCCATCAATGATTCAAGCATGTTCTTGAGCACAGTTTTTTTTTTTTTTTTTTTTTTTGTATTTTCCATTGTGTATGTATCGGGATTCGTTCCCTTCAGGTTTAAATGGAGAGGTCAAAGCATGTATGTTCTTCTTGTTGAGACTTAACAGATTGCCGAACCAATAAAGATTAATATGCAGCAACTGAGTTTCGGTGTGATCAAAAGCTTCTTTTCAGAATATATTGACCGTCAAATTAAGCGGCTCTTGCAAGTTAAACGTGCATCACAGTAATTAATGAAATCAATATATATGCTTATTATCTAAGAATTGGAAGGATAAGCGTGATGGTTGTTTTAAAAGAAAAAAAAAAATATGATTGCGTATAGGCTTTTTACTCATATCCAAAGAGTAGTCGTTTAGCATGTGTTTGTATAGGACAGAGAAATAACATTTTCACATGTTCAGTGTGGTTTCAGAATTCCACCAACCTAGCTAGTTCAATTCATGCTCACTCTATTTTATCCAAAATAAGAAAAAGAAAATCCGAACCTAATTTAAGGTTTTTCACACGTGCACTCATGATCTTCGAAGTTACTGAGCTCAGTTGTAGGGTCGTATACTAAGTTATATATATATATATGTTTGCTTACTTACATATGAGAAGAGAAAAACTGTCCAAAAAGTACTAAACCTTTCGCACGGCGGCCAATCAGTCATAAACTTTTCAATTATGCCAATTTAGTTCTAAATCTTTTCATAATTTTCCAATTATGTCCTAAAATTTTCAATTGTGTCAATTTAGTCCTAGACCTTTTGACAATTTGCTAATCCAGTCCTAAACTTTTTAATTGTGTCAATTTAATCCTAAACATTTTGAAGATTTGCCAATTTAATGATGAATTTTTTAACAAATTATTAATGTAATTCTTCTAGCTAATTTCAACAAAAAGTGTAGAAGTGGCGGTCCAGTTAACGCCAGTCATTTTACGTGACGCAGTCGGAATTGATGTGGATAATTTTAATTTTTTTAATTTATTTTTCATAAGATCGGCCCACCATTGAGAGTCAGCGACCTCCACCAGCTCCAAGGCAAAGGCCGCCAGCCCTTACTTAGGCCCTCACCCATGCCCTCCCTAGCAATAATGAGGGCAGGTGAGGGTTGCGAAGCCCTTGCCTAGGGATCGGGTGGGGGTCGCTGGCCCTCGCCTAGTTTTCGACGAGCCCTTCGATCCGATGAAGAGAATAAAAAAGAAGAAGAAAGGAAACAAAATTAAAAAAATAACAAAAATGAAAAATTTTATATAAGAAATTAAAAATTGTCCACGCTAGCGCCGATCGTGCCATATAGAACAACCGATAGAGTGCTACGTCTGCGATCTACGGTTAAAATTAACTGGAAGGACTACATTAATAATTCGTGAAAAAGTTTATGACTAAATTGACAAATCCTCAAAATTTTTTGAACTAAATTGACATAATTGAAAGATTTAGGATTGAACTGACAAGCTATCAAAATGTTTTAGAATCAATTGGCATAATTGAAAAGTTTATAATTGAATTGGATGCCGTGCGATATATGTAGGATTTTTTGGCCAATTTTTCCTCCCCAGAAGCATGCTTCTGCTCATAAACTATTGAAACGTGGTTGGCATTTGGTATGATGTTGTGATAATAAGCATGAAAATGCTAACGAATTTTGCAAATACGTCAACGCGAAATCACCAGAGAAATAAATGAGGAACAAAAAAGGACAGCAGAGATTTACGTGGTTCAGTCTGAATAGCAGTATTAAGTAAGAGCCAGCAAAAATAATCCACTATAATCAGAAAATCAACATTACAATAATCACTCACGTACTAAGATTGTCTCCCATACCTAATTACACCCAAACTCAAAAAATTTACTAAAAAAAAAACTTAATTGAATGTAAAAATCCCAACAAAAAATCTCCGGATGTTCAAGCCCAAGTGAATCAGAAATTTTCTTCTCTCTCTAGGGTTTCTCCCTTTCTTCAAGCCGCCGCTCAAGTGCCAGACCTTCTGAGGGAGAGAGAGAGCTCCCTCCTCCTCCGCGCTCCTTCCCAGCCCCCCTTCTTCTTCTGTTTTGGTTTGTTCCCACCCTCCTCCCCGCATCTGCTGCGCTCCCTCTCTCTACCAAGCCCTTGCCCGAAACCTGGAGCAACAAAAAGCCAAATAGCGAAAATCGCATCCCTGGTGGTTGCTGGGTTTTTGAAGAGAAGTGACGGGCAATTTTCTAGTGTGTGTTTGACGGCATGAGGGCTAATTTGGTGGCCATCCTCTTCGACAAAACAGTAGTTCCTTTTTCATCTTTAATCTTTGGCAAATCTCTGACAGTGATTTTGTCTTCAACTGCTGTACATTTTATAGCTTTTCTCTCATGATCTAGAGTTAGACCTAGATTTGGGTGCTCCTCTATCTCAATCTAGAAATAGATTTGGGATTTTCAAGACATTTTCTATATTCCTTCGACCTATTGGGGTTGTTATGTTTTCTACAAGGTGATGGTGCTGGGGACGCCGAACTTATTCGGCGCGCACTGCCTTTTGGTAAAATCGTTGTTACTGAAGATGAATTTCTCGATGTGTGCCCATTACTAGCGATGCGAGATTTGGTGATCGGTCGTCGTACGAGATCCGTCTTCGAGGAAGAAGCCAGTCTTTGCAAATTGTAGCAAGTTGATTCACTTGTCAGATTTATTTTACTTGCTTTGTCGGATTTTCATGTATCTTGAAGTTATGTATTACTTCTTTCGTATGAAATGAAGTTGCTCGTTTCGGGGGAAAAAAAAAACCCAAGTGAAAGCTCTGCGTACGGCTCCTTCAAGAAACGTTCTGTACGTTTGCTCTTCATGCGGCTTCTCTTCAGAGTATTCTGTTTTTTTAGCCGGAAACTAAACCTAGCCTTTTGCTCGCAGATCTAATTGAACGAGGGTAGGTGTAGGTCGATCGTTCAATTAGATCTGTGATTTAACACAGACCTACACCTAGGGAACTTGGATTTTTCCTCATTCCCGACAGAGGGTGTCCCTGCTGCGGATGGGTAACCTCAACGACAGACAGGGCAAACGATGGAGTATAAAGCCCCCCACGATGGTACCTCTGTCCCCCTGTTCCCCCTGAATCTTTGTCTTCCCCAGGAGGAGGGAATACCCAGCCAAGAAACTCCTTCATCAGCCACCAAATCAGGTTATCCCTGGGAGGCCTCTGGAGCACCAGAAGGTGCTTTATTTATTTATATGATAGGAAAGGAAAAACAACCCTTACTTCTGTACGGTCAAAGGGATCCCCTCCACCGTGGACTTCAATTCTCGGTATCCTCTGATACTATCCGAGAGACCGTCCCCGATAAATACATCTCGATCATATCTTGGATAAACATCCAATCGAGTCGAGTCCCGTAGACGGTTCAAACTCGAGACATTAATTTAATATATGATTTGATTCATATTCTTAGCAAAATACGGTTACAACTCTCTCTGTTAAGGATTTGAAAATTCTAATAGATTTCTTATCGTACCTTTCCATCATCTTATCCTTAAAATGCATGTGGGCACGCCGATGGCGTATAAAGTCAATAGCCTAAACTCCCCGCCGTCCATCTAATTTCTTTCTTGAGCACTTTTAAGACAGCGGCTTTCAAACATAAATCCATTATGACCAAAGAAGAAAAAATCAAAAGGGTTACGCTTGGCAAGTGGGTATAATGCCGTCCATTTGAGTTAAGGTGGGTTTGACTGGATTTGTTAACGAGCTCGGACATGAGCTCCCTCTTGGATATCTCCCCCGAAAGAAGGTATCGGACTTCTGCTGCGAATTCCCATCAAATGGTATCAGAGCCGATGGTTGATGTCCTCCATGCGGTTACTGAGCGGGCCCAAAGGTAGACTTCATGGTTATGAAGTTGAGCTATTCAACTTGAGATAAGTTGATGCAGAAGGATACCTGAATTAAGGGGGAGCAAACCTAACACTGGAGCTCACACGTGAGGGGGAGATTGTTAGGATGTGTACATGTGAGTTGTGTTAGAAGAGTCTAACATTGGAGAATTAATGTGGTGTTGAGCACTTAATATATCTAAGTTGGCTCATAACTCATTAGCTTAAGCTTTTGAGTTAAGGTGGGTTTGATTGGATATGCTAACGAGCTCGGACATGGGCTCTCTTTTGGATATCTCCCCCGAAAGAAAATATCGAACTTCTGCTGCGCACTCCCATCAGTTCCCACCCTCCTCCCTTCATCTGCTGCGCTCCCTCTCTCTGCCAAGCCCTTGCCCGAAACCTGGAGCAACAAAAAGCCAAATAGCGAAAATCGCATCCCTGGTGGTTGCTGGGTTTTTGAAGAGCGGTGACGGGCAATTTTCTAGTGTGTGTTTGACGGCGTGAGGGCTAATTCGGCGGCCATCCTCTTCGACAAAACGGTAGTTCCTTTTTCATCTTTAATCTTTGTCAAATCTCTGACAGTGATTTTGTCTTCAACTGCTATACATTTTATAGCTTTTCTCTCATGATCTAGAGTTAGACCTAGATTTGGGTGCTCCTCTATCTCAATCTAGAAATAGATTTGGGATTTTCAAGACATTTTTTATATTCCTTCGCCCTATTGGGGTTGTTATGTTTTCTACAAGGTGATAGTGCTGGGGACGCCGCACTTATTCGGCGCGCACTGCCTTTTGGTAAAATCGTTGTTACTAAAGAGGGATTTCTCGATGTGTGCCTATTACTGACGATGCGAGATTTGGTGATCGGTCGTCGTACGAGATCCGTCTTCAAGGAAGAAGCCAGTCTTTGCAAATTGTAACAAGTTGATTCACTTGTCAGATTTATTTTACTTGCTTTGTCGGATTTTCATGTATCTTGAAGTTATGTATTATTTCTTTCGTATGAAATGAAGTTGCTCGTTTCGAAAAAAAAAAAAAAAAAAACCCAAGTGAAAGCTCTGCGTACGGCTCCTTCAAGAAACGTTCTGTACGTTTGCTCTTCGTGCGGCTTCTCTTCAGAGTATTCTGTTTTTTGAGCAGGAAACTAAACCTAGCCTTTTGCTTTATTTATTTATATGATAGGAAAGGAAAAACGACCCTTACTTCTGTACGGTCAAAGCCTCAAAGGGACCCCCTCCACCGTGGACGTCAATTCTCGGTATTCTCTGACACTATCCGAGAGACCGTCCCCGACAAATAAATCTCGATCATATCTTGGATAAACATCCAATTGAGTCGAGTCCCGTAGACAGTTCAAACTCGAGACATTAATTTAATATATGATTTGATTCATATTTTTAGCAAAATACGATTACTTCTCTCTCTGTTGAGGATTTGAAAATTCTAAAAGATTTCCTATCGTACCTTTCCATCATCTTATCCTTAAAATGCATGTGGGCACGCCGATGGCGTATAAAGTCAATAGCCTAAACTCCCCGCCATCCATCTAATTTCTTTCTTGAGCACTTTTAAGACAGCGGCTTTCAAACATAAATCCATTATGACCAAAGAAGAAAAAATCGAAAGGGTTAGGCTTAGCAAGTGGGCATAATGCCGGCCTCAAGGTCAACAGCTTTTGCCGAATGATGGCTTCGAGAGTATGCAGCAAGCAGCGTCTGAGCTTCTGTGTAATCAAAAGCATTTTTTTCGATCCTTTTCCTTTTCAGATTATGTTGACCGTCGAATTAAGCGGATCCTGTAAATTAAACTTGTATCATAGTCATTAACAAATACAATGTGCTTATTATCTAAGAATTTGAAGGATAAGCGTGATGGTTGTTCTAAAAGAATGTACGTTATTGAGTACATGCTTTTTCACCCTTATTATGTCCAGAGAATGGTCGTGCAGCTTGTGTGTGTACGACAAAACGCAACAGAATAAGGCTTCGTTTGTTTCGCGAAAATATGAATGGTTTGAAAAATATTTTCTTAAAAACGAACGCTTGTATCATTTACAAATATGGATGACCAAAAAATAATTTTTTTTGGTAATCAAGGTGTCCGAGCCAGCTTACGCACACCTCGACTATTCCTCGAGGGAGATTAGCACAGCAACCCACCAAAAAATATTTTCATATCCACGAAAATAGTTAGCTTAAATTGTTGTCGATAATAACAATTATTTTTTATCAACAATTTATTTGTTATTGGGAAAATATTTTTCAGATCATTTTTTTTTTGGGGTTAAGCGAGCAAAGCCTAAGTGTGGTTTGAGAATTTGACGGAAGATTATTTGATGTCCACTCGTTCTTACCCAAAAAGAATAAAAAAAAAAAATCCGAAAGCCTAGTTTAAGGATTTTCACAAGTGCCACTTATCTTCCAAGTTACTGAGCTCAATTATGGGTCGGATCCTTGGGTTTTAGGAAAGACACTCTGGTTCTTGCTTACATGAAAAATTAATTTGCACATGTCATGTTTTATTTTTTGGTCGAATTGCACATGTCATGTTAAACGTGGCAAAATTACCAAAAATTAAGAAATCTATTCTATGGCGACCAATTCAGTCTAAACTTTTCAATTTGACTAAACTAGCCTTAAACATTTTGACAATTTTCAATCTAGTCTTTTTGGCCAATTTTGATTGAAAATCGATGATGTGGATGACGGCCGCCAACATCGACATAGACAACTTTTGATTTTTCGTGTTTTTCTTAATTTATTATTATTTCTTTCCTTTTTTTTCTTTTTTTCTTTTCAACACCGAGCTGTCAAGGATCACCGGCCCTCGCCTAGTGGCCAATGAGGGTTGCTAGCCCTCATTTGGTGACTAGTGGGGGTTAGTCCCCGGCCCAAATTGCAAAACTACAAGGAAAAAAGGAATGAAGAATAAAAAAAATTCAAATAAATTAAAAAATTGCAAAAATCATCTTGTTAGCAGCACATGTGCTGCATAAGATAATTGGCATTCATCTCAGCGATCTTCCATGTCATCTAATGTGAGGCCTACTTCTTTCACACACTTAGACTTGTTAAAATAAACTCATTTCTTAATTCGTATATAATGAGCTGAGTTTTTGTATGAATTAGTTATATTGAAAAAAAGGACTATAAATGGATTTAAAAATAATACGAGTGTTAAATGGGTTTATATCTACTTAGACCTAAGCTACCTCTATGACTTTCTTTCATTTTATCCCGCCCTTATTCAATGTCGCGATTGCTCACTCCTCATTCTCACATCGATTTGTGTATGAATTGAGATAAATATGAAATGGTTATAGGAATATGGGTCGAGTTGGATATAAGTTAGATATGAATCATTAAATGGGTCAAACAAGTTAAATAATTTTTTTTTATCAAACCATTTTCAATTCGATTCATCCTTTCGACGGATCCCACGCACTCGCACGTTCTCTCAACTGTAGACACGTCAAGGACGATGCAAAGGGACAGACCTTCTTTTCGAAAAAACCTAAACATGAAAGAGGACAGTTATCAAGATTTTACGCATAAGACAAAACTTAGGACGCGCTACGCTACAAGCACAGAGAATCTTTTGGCGTTGGGGCGAGGCCAAGCGAGACCCGTGACACACTGGGGTGCGTTGGACGTTGGATCTTTGTCCTGCTGTCATCTTCATTAACCGTGGTGGACCATTTTCCTTTTACTATTCTACCGGCTAGATAGGCAGAGACTTCAATAGCATCTTTCCCTAATCAATACGCCAGATTTTTGGGACTGAGGAAGCTTCCCAGCAACAACAGGAACGCGGGAACGGCCATCAGCCAACAGCCATTACATCTGATGGCGAAGCTTTTAGATGGATCCCCCCCGCGTCTGTTGTTGTTGTTGTTGTCGGGTCCTCGATTGTCGCGACCCTCTCGAAGAATTTTCGAATCTGAGGTGGGAGCGCTAAGAAATGGTCCCGTGAGAATTGCTTGAATCGGAAGTCACGAAAAGAAAATTTAAGATGAATTAAGGTGTGACTCTTGACAAGTCGAGGTGCACCATGTGATACCAAATTAAATTCCATAAGCTAGATAGACTAATTGGGTGGGATGTCCGGCTCGGGTCTATCTGGATCGGATTGAGCCGGGGTCACTTCGACTCCCCTACTTAGGGGGCCATTTGATTAGGACATGGATCCTCTGGCTCTTTCTTAATGCATTCCGTGGATGAAGATTAATAGCTTCTAAATTTCTGGGTATGCACGAATTTTTTTCATTATATTCGACTATTGGATCCGGCGGATCTTATCATTTGACTTGTGGGTTTTGTAACTCCTTTTATAAAATAGATTATAACTTCCAAGAATTTGAGTAATAAACGTGGTCGTTATTTTTCTAAGGCACTGTTTGTTTGGCAGGAAAAAAAAAACCCCTTTCCCGGCATTTGGAGTGCTTAGAAAAACGAGTCAAGGTAAAAATAATTTCTTAGTTAGGCTTTGTATGTTTCACGCAAAAAATTTTCTTGAATAATATTTTTTTTTCCAATTTCTGGCGTTTTGGGAGTGAAAAATATGTGGTAAAAAAAACTATTTTTCGATCGAGTCCGCTGGTCCCCACCGAGCTCAAGCCTTGCTGGGCTTTGGAAAAGCCTCGCCGGCCAATTGGTGGCTGTATGGCTGAGTGAGCTGCTGAGCCTGGTGGGGGATTTCATGAGGACGGAGTCGGAGACGGAAAGGGCGAGGTGGATTGGGCGGAATTACAGGAATAAAAAATTAAAAAACATAAAAAATGAATAGAAAAACAAAATATTATTGAATGGAGTACTTGGAAGAAAATCAAATTCAATTTTCCATACAACGAAAAGAAAATTCAAGTCTTTCATATTTTAGCCAAACACCTAAAAATATAGTCATTTTCCTGGAAATTGACTTCCTGAAAAACATTTTCATAAGCGACTCATTTTCCCGTGAAAAAAATGATGCCTAGAAAATAATTTTCAATTTAAAATATTGAAAACCATTTTTCAAAATATGACTAGATATCGACACTTGGACCAAAAACTCTGCGTTTGGGCACGAGAATCCCAAAGCTCACCCGAAGCCCTTAGTAGCGAGGTCGGATTCCTGGGGCTCAGGCTCGAGATCCCCTTGCCTCAATTCAAGTCCATCTAGGCCATGACTGAAACCCTGGCCAATGTGCCTGGGTCTAGAAATCCATCCTCTCATACTTGAAAAGGTCCTCTCAACGCTTTACTAATTCTTTAATTCTAGTTAGAGGCCAGATCCCCATGCTCGAGTCTATCGATACCAAGCTCGAGACTACTGTACCCGTGCTTGGGTACCTTGCTCGCACCTCGATCCATCGATGCCAGGTCGGGGCCAAGCCTCGATGGACTCAAGCATGGACACTAATGTCCTAGGCCCATCGTTGATGGTCCCGGGTTTACGGCACTGGATTCTAGGCTTGGCCTTGACTGATTCAAGTGCGGGGCCCGACCTCGATTGACTTAGGCTTGGACGCCAAGGTGCTGGTCCTTGGCATTAGTGTCCAAGACTTGGCCTCAATGGACCTAGGTTTGGGAGCTCGAGACCCGAGCCTAGCCTATGTAGTTCGAGTTGAGGCACTAACCACAGGCATTGGTTCTCGGGCTTAGTTTCGATGGACCCAAGAGCACTACCCGTGTTCATACCCGAGAGTTAGGGATCCGGGCTTGAGATCCTGTCGTCCATGCCGGGTTTCTTGGCTACCCACACGCAAGTCATTAGCGTCTGAGTAGTGAATGTCTATTTAGTTCTTATAAAATGGTGGAAAACATTTTTCAGTTCTTTTTTTTTTTAATATTACATTTTTCGCGAAGTAAAACCTAAAAGACATGATTGATCACACTGGTATAATTCGTGCTCTATGCATAAAGTAGATTTTCTACGCTCACAGAAAAATGGCATGCTGATGCCAGTTTTGTCAAAGCATATCATCTTACTCAAGTCAATGGTTGTCTACTTCATTACTTTTCCCGAGTTGGTTCGGAGCCACAAGTGCAAAGGTGCACTTATCACATCATCAGGACCATGTAATGTCGCACTTGATTCTCCTCATGATTCAAAGCACCCTGCTTTATCGAATCCGAGGGACGAAATGTCGAATCAGCTAAGGTACCGGAGCCGCAAGACAGAGTTTGAGAACCGGAATGTGCAAAGCAGATGACCCGCAGCCCCAGAACGCCACCATACTTCGACGATACCGCAGCTGATTGGAGAATTTTAAGACCTTGGCGGATTTCGTCCTTAGCTTCATCACACGACATATTTATAAAGCGAAATGATCTAATCCAGATTAATTTGTGCTCCAACTTTAGTTCTCCAACGACAAGAATTAACATTCACCCGACCGTAATGCTACTCCGCTTGAGCTATCTCAGTTTTGTTCTGAGTTGGAGTTTTTTTTCTAGGATTTCATCTGTTGATATGCAAAAGAATCCGCCAATAAAGGTAGAAACGTCACGGATATAGGCATGTGTCTCGGAAGCATCGGCCAGTATATTGATGTAGAACAGTTAGCATGCAATTATCTTGATAAATTGAATCGCTAGAAGCCCACGCGGCTTCACCGGTAATTTCGGATCTTGGGACAAACGATCTCGGATCGCGCTCAAAATTGGTCGGTTGAAGCGAAACGGCCGTCTAATTCAAAGTCACTGCTTTGCTGTGACATACGTTGGATTTTGGTATTCCGGAGTCATTTAGACCACTTTTTAGGCAGTTTTCTATTTCGCAGTTTTTGAATTTTTGTGTAATTTTCGAGATTTTACTTTGATTCCTTTTAGATAAGATTAGATTTGAGTCGATTAATGTTATCTTTAATTATCTGCATTACTTTAGGAGTCCTATCTATATATATGGACGTCCTCTCTTTGTATTATTTAGATTATCATTCAATCAAATTTGAGTTTTCCTTTGGAATTGCTTTCCAAGATATTGTTTCCTTGCGTCATTTGGTATCAGAGCGAGGTTTTTACTTGTGACGATGACAAAAAACGTGAATAGACAAACCTCCGCAGTTGAGGGCGATGAGCTGTTTCGCGTGAGGAATTTACCCAGTTCGTTGAGGAGAATCGGCAGCTTGCTGAGGAGAATCGACAGTTTGCTGAGGAGACTCGACGAGCTCTGCATGACCACCAACGGACGATGCAAGAATTACTTGCCGCCATCCAACGGTTGTCTGCCAACCCAAACCCTAACCCTGGCATTCTTCCATCAGAGCGAATTCCTGTCGTTCTTCCAGCAGAACGAATTTCTGTTGCTCGTGATCCCGAGGTAGCTGTGGAACGAAGGGTGAATCCCCGACAAGGGCGACAAGGCTATTCGAAGATTTTGAAGCAGAAGACGAAGTTGAATTCCAATATGCTCCTGTTCGTGGAAACCCTCTATTTAGAGGGGTCCTAGACGAACCTGTTCGTGGAGGTCATCAGCATGGAAGATATCGACGAGAGCCCGAGCCGTATCAACTAAAGGTCGATCTTCCTACCTTCAATGGTAGCCTAAATATTGAATATTTTCTGGATTGGCTTTGGGAGGTCGAGAAATTCTTCGATGCCATGGAAATAGAAGAGGATCGTCAAGTTAAACTTGTGGCGTACAGATTGAAGGCCGGCGCCTCAGCCTGGTGGGAACAGACACAACTCTCTCGGCGCCGACAAAGGAAAGCCCCTATCCGAACTTGGGCTAGCATGAAAGAGTTGCTGAAGGATCGGTTCCTTCCTCCTGATTTTGAGGAAGTTTTGTTCCAGCAATTTCAGGCTTGCAAACAGGGGGGTCGGACTGTCCAAGCATACACGGAGGAGTTCCTTAGACTTTTGGCCCGAAATAATCTGGCTGAATCTGAGGGGCAGCAAACTGCTAGGTATGTCAGCGGTCTCAACTTAAATATTCAGGATCGCGTTTCGTTGCATCGCTTGTATTCTATTGAGGATGCGCAAGAGATGGCTAGGAAGGTCGAGTTACAGTTGGAGCGGAATAACTATTCTAATAGATCAGGAGACTATACTCCTCGGGGACAATTCGGT
Source organism: Rhodomyrtus psidioides (assembly GCA_021437785.1). Classification (NCBI taxonomy): domain Eukaryota; kingdom Viridiplantae; phylum Streptophyta; class Magnoliopsida; order Myrtales; family Myrtaceae; genus Rhodomyrtus; species Rhodomyrtus psidioides. The sequence goes on along the minus strand of JAILYB010000027.1, from coordinate 3,831,480 downwards.
CTGGGAAAATCACAGGAAGGTGCTGAGTCCTCAAATCGGCAATTCATCAATGCAAACCGAAATTCGGGAAGCAATGTTGATGCGCCCAAGCTTACTTCAGCCCCTACGACTAAGGCTCGTGATGTCGCCCTGAATCCCTATGCCAAACCCTATTCAGGAAAGTGCTTCAAGTGTAATGAACTTGGGCACCGTTCTAGTGATTGTCCGCGGCGAAAGATGGCAAATTTGGTCGAACCTGACGATGAGTTTTATGAAGAGGATTGGGGAGACGAAGAAGAGATAGTCGATGAAGAAGGCGAACATGTTAATTGCGTGGTTGGGCGGCTGCTGTTAACACCAAGGAGGGAGGATTCGCAGCGAAACAACCTTTTCCGTACCCGATACACTATAAGCGGTAAGGTCTGCAACGTTATTATTGACAGTGGAAGTTGCGAAAACATTGTGTCACAAGCACTGGTCGATCATCTCAAACTGAAGACTGAAGCTCACCCCTCGCTCTATACGATCGGATGGATTCGTAAGGGACCTGAATTAAAGGTAACACAGGTTTGTCGTTTGCCTATTTCAATTGGGAAAACATACAAGGATACAATAGTATGTGATGTTGTAGAAATGGAAGCTTGCCACGTCTTGCTGGGACGGCCATGGCAGTATGATGTTGACGTTACTCACCGAGCGTGTGAGAATGTCTACTTTTTTGTGTGGAATAAGACGAAAATTACCCTTCGTCCCTTGGATGAAACTGTACGGGTGCCGCGAACTACTCGAAAGCAGGACAATGATAAAACTGGTGTTTTGCTTAATGTTCGAAAAAGGAATGGTATATACTTGATCGTGGATAGCGGGGCCAAACAGGAAGCCATCGAAATTCCAGAAGCTCTGCAGCCTTTATTGAGGGCTTTCTCTAGTATTATTACTGAAGACCTACCTGATAGACTACCACCATTGCGAGACATCCAGCATCAGGTCGATTTCCTGCCTGGCGCTAGTCTACCTAATCTGCCACATTACTGCATGACCCCGAAGGAGAATCAGATACTAAAAGAAAAGGTGGAAGAACTTCTACGAAAGGGTTTTATCCAAGAAAGCATGAGTCCCTGTGCTGTTCCTGCTTTGCTTACACAGAAGAAAGATGGCAGCATGCGGATGTTTGTGGATAGTCGAGCGATAAACAAAATTACTGTGAGGTATCACTTCCATATTCCTCGTTTGGATGATATGCTTGACAGGTTGTCTGGATCGAAGATCTTTTCGAAGATCGATTTGAGGAGCAGTTACCATCAGATTCGCATGAGGCCTGGGGATGAATGGAAGACGGCATTCAAAACCAGCGAAGGACTTTATGAATGGTTAGTCATGCCATTCGGGCTTAGCAATGCGCCCAGCACTTTTATGCGTCTAATGACGCAAGTCCTTAAGCCTTTCTTGGGCAAGTTTGTGGTGGTTTATTTCGACGATATACTTATCTATAGCCCAGATGAGCAGCAACATGTAGAACACCTTCGAGATGTTTTGCAAGTTTTGGAGGAAAATCAGCTTTATATCAACCTACCTAAATGCAGTTTCATGACAAATCAATTGCTGTTTTTGGGATATATTGTTGGTGCAGATGGGCTTCGAGTTGATGAAGCGAATGTTGCTGCCATTCGGGATTGGCCTACGCCTAAGACTGTTGGGGAGGTGCGGAGTTTTCATGGACTGGCGACATTCTATCGCAGGTTCATCTGTAATTTCAGTACTATTTTAGCGCCTATTACATAATGTCTTAAGAAAGGCCAATTTAGGTGGAGTGAAGAGGCTGAGGCGAGTTTTGCCTTGATAAAAGAAAAGTTATCTACTGCTCCTGTTCTTATTTTGCCGAATTTTGATAAGTTGTTCGAGCTGGATTGTGATGCTTCTGGGGTAGGAATTGGCGCGGTTTTATCACAAGAAGGGAAATCAGTTGCTTATTTCAGTGAGAAGTTGAATGAAGTTCGACGAAAATGGTCCACCTATGAGCAGGAAGTCTATGCAATAGTTCGGGCTATTAAGCACTGGTAGCCTTATCTTTATCAGCGTGAATTTATATTGAATCCTGACCACCAAGCGCTCAAATACATCAAGGGCCAAAAGCATTTAAACAAAATGCATGAGCGTTGGGTTTCGTTCTTGGAGCAATTTAATTTTGTGCTTCGACATAAGACTGGTCATTTGAATAAAGTGGCTGATGCTTTAAGCCGCCGAGCTACTTTACTTGTCACCATGACAAATGAAGTAGTGGGCTTTGAAATTTTATGCGACCTTTATGCTGAAGATGAAGATTTTCGAGACACTTGGGGCGAAGTGTCAAGCTGCTGGCTCTACAGATGATATGATTACTCATGGTAATTTCCTCTTTTATGGCAACAGGTTATGCATCCCGCGTAGTTCCCTTCGTGAGAAATTGATTCGGGAATTACATGGGGGAGCCTTGGAGGACATCTTGGGCGTGATAAGTCCATCGCCTTGGTGGAAGAGCATTATTTTTTGCCACAATTAAAACGCGATGTGGGCCGTTTTGTGCAGAAGTGTCATGTTTGTCAAGTTGCAAAGGGACATTCTCAGAACACTGGCCTCTATACACCGTTGCCAATACCAACTGGACCTTGGGTGGACATATCCATGGATTGTGTTCTGGGACTACCGCGAACACAACGAGGTATGGATTCCGTTTTCGTGGTAGTTGATAGATTTTCGAAGATGGCACATTTTATACCATGTAAGAAAACTTCCGATGCTTCTCATGTTCCTGGTCTATTCTTTCGCGAAATTGTTCGTTTACATGGTGTTCCAAAGACGATCACCTCTGATAGGGATACTAAGTTCCTCAATCACTTTTGGAGGATTCTGTGGAAATTATTTGGCACTAATTTGCAGTACATCAGTTCTTTCCATCCTCAGACTGATGGGCATACCGAGGTAGTTAATCGGACAATGGCAGACATCATTCGTTGCCTTTGTAGCGACACGCCAAAACAGTGGGATCGTTATTTAGCTCCATCGGAATTTGCTTTCAACAATACAGTTAATCGTTCCACTGGAAAATCACCGTTTGAACTTGTTTATGGCCGTGTACCTCAGCATACACTTGATCTGGTTCCTCTGCCTAAGATTCCTGGTTAAAGTGTGGCAGCAGAAAATTTGGCGACGAAAATTGTCGAAGTTCAAATTGATGTTACACGCCAACTTGCTGAATCCAATGCAAAGTATAAGGAGCATGCTGATAAGCGACGTCGTTCCAAGACTTTTGAAGTTGGCGATGAGGTCATGGTCTTCCTACGCAAGGAGCGATTCCCCGTTGGTACTTACAACAAGCTTAAGAACAGAAAAACCGATCATTGCCGCATCATTAAGAAGATCAACGACAATGCCTACATTGTTGATCTACCTGGCGATCTTAATATTTCCCCAACATTCAACGTGGCGGACCTATCTGAGTATCATTTTCCAGACATTTCGCTTTATCCTGATGATAACTCGAGGGCGAGTTCTTCTGAAGAAGGGGGGAATGATGTAGAACAGTTGGCATGCGATTATCTTGATAAATTGGATCGCCAGAAGCCCACGCGGCTTTACCGGTAATTTCGGATCTTGGGACAAACGATCTCGGATCGCGCTCAAAATTGATCGGTTGAAGCGAAACGGCCGTCTAATTCAAAGTCACCACTTTGCCGTGACATACGATGGATTTTGGTATTCCGGAGTTGTTTAGACAACTTTTTAGGCAGTTTTCTATTTCGCAGTTTTTGAATTTTTGCGTAATTTCGAGATTTCACTTTGATTCCTTTTAGATAAGATTAGATTTGAGTCAATTAATGTTATCTTTAATTATCTGCATTCCTTTGGGAGTCCTATCTATATATATGGACGTCCTCTCTTTGTCTTATTTAGATTATCATTCAATCAAATTTGAGTTTTCCTTTGGAATTGCTTTCCAAGATATTGTTTCCCTGCGTGATATATTTAGAACGGTGAAGATTGAAAACATGGAAACCAAACTCACTCATGCATCTTATCTTATGAACTTTGTATACGCATCTTCTACTGCTTCTTCAACGCAAAATGTAGTTTCTCTAGTGAACTTATACAACATGCAGCACCGATTCTATATAATTCAGCGACATTATAAGTTTCTTCGGCACTCGATCTCTACCACTTCGTTTTTTCGACACGAAGAGTTGCTTAGGAGTTGAGATTATTCCGGGACTGTCCTAGCAGCGGACATCTCCAGTGACTGCGGTGTCTGACCAGGTTCGTCCTCGTTTTCGCCCGTGAGCTCCTCGAGCGACTTTCCTTTCGATTCAGGGACTAATAGAGTGAACAATATCCCGAAGAAGTTGATCACACCGAGCATGATCAACGAGTTCTTGACTCCAATCCCCGGCGGGTAACCTGCGTCTCTATCTGCTAACTTTTTCCCCTGAGCAGCGTACAAGAACCCGAAGGCCCCGACGATTGCCCCTGCCTTCCCGCACGCAGCTGAGATGCCGTGGCATGTCGACCGGAGCCGTGCTGGGAAAATCTCGGCCGGCACCACGAATGTTGTGGCGTTGGGCCCGAAGTTGGCGAAGAAGAAGGTCAACGAGTACATGATCACGAAGCCGGTGTGGTTGGCCTTCAAAGTCCAGTGATGGTAAGGGATCGCGAGCGCAAACATGAACACGGTCATGAAGAAGAAGCCCATCAATTGGATAGCGAACCTTCCAATGTGATCGATGAAAGCGACCGTGAACCAGTATCCGGGGACGGTTCCACAGAGCGCAATCAAGGTCTGCGCTCTGGCAATGCGGAAGACTTCATGAATCGCGTTCATGGTCTCGGCCTTGGGAAGCCAACCCACCTTACTAAAGATGTCCTTCTGGAAGAGGTTGGAGCTGTAGTAAGCAATGTCCAACAAGAACCAAGTGGTGGTGGTGCCGACGAGGTGGAGCCCGTGGCGGCGAGCAAATTCTCTGCTGAACAAGCCGAAGTTGTTGGAATCCTCTCGCGCAATATTTTCCACCTTCTCTTCCTCTGCCTCAAGGTCGACATTCAACACCTTAGACATGTCGGTTGCCGCCTGCTTTGCGTTTTTGGCCACTAGGGCGGTGTAACGAGCGGTCTCAGGCATCTTCATTCGCCAGTAGTAGGTCATGGCAGCCGGGATCGCACCGAACATCACAATGATCCTCCAAATGTAATCGGCTTCTGGAACAGTGGAGCCTGCCCTATTGACTGAGTACGGAGGAGCCTTGTATGCATGATCGAATGCGCTCGAGACGATGAGGGCCACGATCCCTCCAGTCAATATCCCAAATCCTTGCATGGCGAAGACCGCAGCGATGAACGCGCCACGGGTCTTCTTGTTGGCGTATTCAGACATGATGGTCGCCGACAAAGGGTAGTCGCCACCGATGCCGAATCCGAGCCAGAACCGGAAGAAACAGAGGGTAGCCATGACGCCCTTGGGCTGGTGGCCTAACGAGAGCCCGGAGGCGATGGAGCAAACGACCATGAGGACCAGGGTTAGGCCATAGACTCGCTTCCGTCCCATCTTGTCACCAAGCCACCCGAAGAAAAGCTGCCCGGCCAAAGTGCCACACAGCGCGACTCCGTTAACAGCAGCTGCGACGTTGGGAGGCAACGTGCCGGGCTTGGCAGAGTTGGGGTTAAAGTAGTATATCCGGCCGAGTAACTTGGTGACGAGAGATATACTGAAGAGATCGTACGCGTCGGTGAAGAATCCCATCCCGGCGACCACGATGGCGGTGAAATGATACCATTGCGTCTTGGCCACATCGAGCGCGTCAAGCACCACCAGTTGGTTTCGAGCCATGGCTGCCAATCAATCCCGCTTCTGTGGAATGAAAGATCACTTGAATGGTTTTAGTGAATGCATAATACTCCTAGTGTAGCTTCAGTAGTAGCAGAATTTACAGAAATATTGAACGCGTCCAGTCAAAATGTGACAAAACAAGAGCCAAGGGAACCAAGTTGAAGAGGAGCGAAACTTTTAACACTCGTTTCAAAGTTTGTATGAAGGCTAACGAATTGCATGAGTTAAGATTCGCGGGAATCTCTCTGTTGTTTCGATAATTCAATGAACAATACGATTAGGTATGCAGGCGCTCTCGACGAGAAAAAATCAACCCACCATTGATGGGGACAGAATCGTCAGATTTCCGGCTGAAAAAAATAGGGAATGTTTGACAAGTCTGATACTATCAAGTCTGATACTATTTTTTTTTTTTCTGAGGTAGAAAAAGATGGCCCAATGCGAGACCTTTGACGTTGATTTTTCAACACCTCCGGCTTCCGGTCTTGAATTATTGTCGACAAACATTTTTTTCAGACCCTTGATTACCGGAAACCCATGTTTCATGACGACCCTGCCGACAGCTTCTTAGCTACAGCTATCATATGCTCCAGAATTCAGACCAACTGAAGCAGAGAAACTTTATGTAAAATTTGTCTCAAACTGTTTAAGACCCTCTTCTAAAATAATCAAGCGGAGTTAACAGGAGAGTCAGCTGCGAAAGAATTTGCCAAAAACAAACATCAAAAGACTATAAAAGGAGCGCAGAGGCAAAAGTCTATGCACACCAAAGTCAAGCATAACGAACAACTCTGTATCTATCTCTAATCTCAGAAAAGGAACGAGCTTCAGAACCATTATTCGTTCGCGCAATACAAATTGCTCCAGTTGAGATCAGTATGTGAGAGATGTGATTACACGCAGAGAGCCGAAAAGGGCTTTGATGGTCGCATAAAAAACCATGATTTTGCATGCAAAAAGAGTAGCAGAAAGTCACTAGGCAGATCTCTCTGAAGTCTGAACCTGGTAATGGAGTCTCCACTCATGGAGAGAGAGAGAGAGAGAGAGAGAGAGAGACTGACCAGCTCAGTGAAGGGGACGAATGGTGATGTTGCTGGGATGAATGTGGAGAGTGAGATTGGAGCAGAAATGGTCGGGTATTTAAATGCTTTTTTGCCCTGCGGAAACTCGGATCAAGACTGGCATCTGCCGGTAATTGCCTCAATATTCAAAGTCAACGCGTGAGCTTTTTTTTTTTTTGTCACACAACGCGTGAGCTTAAACGTGCATCTTCGCTGTGATTTCGCAGGAGATGTCTCTGTCCTCCTTTGTCGTTTGTCCTTAGGAGGAAAAGAACAACGAAAGACAAAAGTTCATTGAGGTATTTCTTCCTCGGGTTTGGAGGTTAGGGGAATCCCCACCCTCCATTAAATCACCAAAACATTTTCCCTTATTAATGAAGGGTGGGGATTCCCCTAACCTCCAAACCTGAGGTTAGGGGATTCGGGTCCATTTCTTATGCTCTCCGTGTGAAACGATACGCGAGGAGATGGCCACGGTGCGTCCTCATTTTCTCACCACCAAAAAAAAAAAAGGAAAAGAACAAAGAAACAAATGATTTTTTTCTACAAATGCCGGCTTGTATGGCTTACAAAAAATAAATAAATGACAAATATCTTCACCATCCCGAAAATGTTTAGACGTAATTTCTTGATGTTGATAATAAAAAGATTTTTTATTGAAAAATTCTTTCAAATAATATGAGCTATCATTTAAAAAAAATGATTCATTTTTTCATGAAATAAATGGAACCGAATTGATTGCATTGAAGGGGAAAAAAAGTAGAAAACTCATTGCTAATGGGGCGATCAAGTAAGGGAACGATGGTGAAGATTGATGTGGTATTTTTTATATGATGAAGTCTTGGTGGGTGACCTAAAACACGAAGTTGTTTGAGGCCACTGATATGATTATGTGTGTGTGTGTGTGTGTGTGTGTGTTTATATATATATTTTGATTAACTATGAAAAAAAGCCACCGAATTAATTTAGTAAGTTCGATGAAGCAGGAGGCATAAATCAACTGGTCATCTCTGACTTCTATTGCATCACCTATTGGTCGTACGTCCTTACGCGAAAGAAGTCGTGTTCTCTACCTCGTATTGCTGCGACAATATTCGAAGGATATTTCTTGCATATTACTCTAATGGAGTTTCTTATAAGACAAAGGACTTTTGTGTCTTGTAAAATAGATACCCCAGAGTCCATGTTACGAGCAAAGGTAGTTCAAGCTACCCGTATGATATATTTTCAATCATAATTAATTAGCCTTGATCAATCGAATCATAGACAATACGTGAAATCCACATGGAAGATACCAAAGGGCTCAATACCCAAAAAAAACTTCAATTTTAGCATTTGTGATAATTATATCCAAAACTTTTTTTTGTCTCATAAAAAACTTCCAACTTTACTTTTGTCCCAATCTACCCCAAAATTTTACCTTTATCCCAATTTTATTGGCATAGTATCAAAAAAACCCTCAATTTTAGCATATGTCCCAAATTACATTCAAAACTTTTTTTTTGTCTCATAAAAAACCTTCAACTTTTATTTTTATCTCAATTTTACCAATGTTAGCCTTCCGTCTATAATCACAATTAGTTAAACTTATGTGGTATTTTCACATCATTAACATATTACACTTTAGCAAAGCTGATATGAAAAAATTTCAAACTTCTCTTCTGTTGTTTACTTCTCCTACATATTGCCAGGAGATATATAGTTACTCAAGATGACGCGTTTCGCATTCTCTTCGGCACTTAATAGTCCAAAGAACAACTAGACATTGAGATATTCTGACGAACTATTTAAAATATCATTGTCACTAAAACCTATTATTAGTAAATTTCAAAAATTCATTGGTAAATTCGGCAAAAAATTTCAAGCCACGCATGATTAACTAATGATGATTATGAACAGAAGGCTGACAGTGGTAAAATTAGGATAAAAGTAAAAGTTGGTGAAATTAGATATAATTGTGACAAATACTAGAGTTAAGGATTTTTTTCGAATATTAGACAAAAGTTGGGGTTTTTTTTATGAGATAAAAAAAATTAGATATAATTGTCACAAATGCTAAAGTTGAAGGTTTTTTTTTTTTGGTACTAGGCTGATACCAAAGTGTAAAAAAAAAATATTTGACATAGTATCGTCCGCATGTTTAATGGTAATGATGTCATTGTGGCTAAGATTGGAATTTTTTTAAAAAAGTCCTAAACATATTGTGAGATAGTCAATCAGTCATATACCTTTTAATTATATCAATTTAATCCTAAATATTTTGATGATTTGTCAAGATTGTCATTCCGACCAAAATTAGTCGAAAATTGTTTATGTTGGATGCCGACTGTTTTATGTGACATGGCCGACGTTGATGTGAATAATTTTTCTTGTAATTTTATATTATTTTATCTTATCTTATCTTTTCTTTCTTTTCCTTTTTTTATACTATCTCGTCGACAACCAGCCGAGGCCCAAAGATCCGTCGGGTGAAAGCTCATCCCCCTTGCTGACCCTTGGATAGGGCCTTCGACCTTGACATTAAAAAAAGGGTAAATGACACAATTGGTCCATAAACTTTGGTCCAATGCGTAGTGTAATTTCTCCTTTATCCCTGGAGAATTAGGATGTGACGCCTGAGCTTTTCAATTTCAGGGGTTTGATCTTCTCGGTAATGATTGGGAGGAATTTGCTCAGTTTCAAGTAGATGAAGCTTCTTCTGAAAATCTTCTAATATCTTCTTGGACACAACAGTTGTTTGATCTACTCATTCAAGACAGGTAGCAACGATATTAAGGACCACATTCTAAGCAAGAGCATTTTCTATCTGCCAGTTTAAGACATCTAAGAAGGAGTAGGCCCTTTACATTGTCCATAAGCATCCAGATGACATCCCCCAACTTTTAATTTGTTTCATGTAATCCTTGAAATTTTAGCACATGTCCAATTTAGTCCCTAGACTATATGAAAATATTTAATGTTGTCACTGAATTTGAATTAATGGAATGACAACATTGAGGATTTTCATATAGTTAATAGACTAAATTGAACATATATCAAAAGTCCATAGACTACATTGAATAAATGAAATGTTCAATTTAGGGACCGCATCGAACAACTTAAAGTTAATGGACCACATTGCAAATTGAGCCAAAGATCAAGGACGGTGCGCCATTATCCACAAAAATAAAAATAAGACAAATTAAGGAAATTACAAAAAAAAATGAAAAAATTATCTACGTAAGTAATTTCATGCCAAAATTAGCTGGAAGTAATACATTGACAAATCATCAAAAAAATTTAGAACTATATGAACAGAATCAAAAGGTTCTGTTGTACAATAAATTTAGCATTTTATATGTACTTTTCGTATTTTCTGCTTAATGCGAGACATACGAAATATCCGAAACATATCACGTGTTTTTTTTTTATCCTCAATAATATTTCATTTTCCAGTCCTTCCCTCATAGAATTCAGAAATAGAATTACCCCCAAATTGTAAACATTATTATGTTCGTTCGTTCCTCAAGAGAGTGAAAGAAACGTTGAGAGGTAAACATGCTGCAGGTGTTGTGCGAGACCATGGTGGCCTCCCGGCTGACCATGAAGTCGAAGCCCTCAGCCTTGACATGCTTGGCAGCTCTTCCTATTCATTCCCAAGCTTTTTGGAGATCCTTGGGCCATGTGACCTCGGCGGGACTCGCCTAAAGTTGCGCAACCCCGGGCACGGCAACCCATTGGATCGCGCCAAGGTCCCGCTGGGTTTTCACGACCTTAGAGCACTCGCCTAAGCTCACACTGGTCCTTTGCTTCTATGATTGAGCCGATGAATAGTAAGACCTTGTTTTTCCATTTGCTTCTAATTTCAAAGCTATTTTGGCAAAAGCTGCACTAACCAAATGGTATTTTAGCTAAAATCTTCGAAGAAATGACCTTCGCATTTATCCAAAGCTCTCTCGAACTTCTTGTTGTTTTTAGTTCCATTCTTAACTTGCATTCATGTAATCCTCCCTAAGTTTTAATGTTGGGGAAAATATAGGGTAGGCCTAAGCCTACGAAACTTTAGGTTGGCCCTCCAGTAAAATGGTGGCACATGGCAATTTACATTTAAGAAAAAAAAAAAGGGGGGGGCGTTTCTCTCTTCTGCCGCTCTTTCACCCACCCCCACCTCACCTACCTTGGCCCACCGTAGCCGTTGCTTTGGTGGTGTCTCCTCCGTCAAGAGGACCGGCGCCGCTTCTTTGTCTTTGTCTCCCCATCAGTTCCAAACTCACCACGCCTGGATCACTTTTAGGGCCTTAGTATTCCACTCCATGCGCTTTTGGTCCAATACGGCTACTACCAAATAAAGGTATCCTCTAGTTTAAATCTCTCCAGTCCTAACCAATTGCACCAATCTTAAGGGGGTAAAAAAAAAATTATTGTGGTACAGAGCTGAAATGCAGTAGTATATGATATTACATAAAAGGAATGCTTTGCTTTGTAGGGAACAAACACAGAAATAAGGATTTATGGACAAGAGAAACGGAGAGCACCATCTTCTTGCCACCATTACTGTGCTAGGATTAATAGCACAATCAATCATTTACGATTCAACGAACTTAATTAGTGGCAATTAATTGAACATTGTGCTCACCATAAAACATTGTTGTGACCGGGAATGTCAAATATAAGATTACAATGTGACTTAAACCCTTTTTTTTCTTTTAAGTGTCATGAGAAGATTTGATTAATTACCTGCTCGGGATGATTAGTGAAGCAGGACTTCGAACCTAACGTGTCGAAACGTTTTGAAAAATACATCATTGTAGCGTAATGACCGGATACAAGTGAGGCCACGTTAGTATTCTCCTCAAAACTTTATATTTAACATCCTGATAATCAGTAACTACTCAAACAGAAGAAGAGGACACCCATAGACGCGTAGCATTTCATCACCGGACTCAATTCCTTGGTCAATTCGTGCTGACTTTTGAATTTGCGGGATGCTGAAGTTGATTTGTTAAAATTATCTTCACGTTTTTCGAAAGTTCCCAGAACCGCGTCGAAGAAAAACGGGTATATTGAGAGCAGATGATGATTAATATAAAATAAATGCGTCACGAAAGTACCGATTGAGATTTTCAATGGTCTTAAACTAACGTACAATTAACACTCGCTCCCTTCTTTGCTTTTTGTTTCACCTACTATAGCCAAACAATACTCAATCCTTGTTTAAGTTGCTGTCCCTCTCTCTCTCTATGTTCCCAAGAAGCAAGATTCCATGCTTAAATTACTGAAGCTGGTTGGCATTTTCTGTGGAGATCGTTCTTACCCTATGAATGACGTCGTCTGGTACGATCAGGGGGTAGAATTTTTCAGCAGAATATGATTGTAAATATCTGATAAGGACTTGAAAAAAAAAAAATCGAGAAGCTTTCACATTGAACCTTCCCAACATCTAATCCTTAGAATGCCGTGCGGACGCCGGACATGCCGAGTGTGTATAAGGTCAAAACACTCGCTGTCCATCTAATTTGTTTCTTGAGCACTTGGAGATAGCAGCTTTCAAACTTAATTCATAATTTCATATCACCTCAAAGGAAAAACCGAAGGGGTTAGTCATTGCAAGTGGGTTTAATGTCGGCCTTAAGGTCAACAGTTTCTGCCAAATGATGGATGCTAGAGAACATAAAAGCGGAATGAGTGAACTTAGGTTCGAACAAACGAGGTCAAAGCATGTATGCTGTTCTTGTTGAGACCTAACAGATTGCCGATCTTATGAAAATCAATATGCAGCATCTGAGTTTTTGTGTGATCAAAAGCCTCTTTTTTTCCCCCCGATTTGACTGTTGAGGTAAGCGGTTCTTGTTAGTGAAACATGCATGATTTTGTAAATAATATTACGCTTATTATCCAAGAATTTGTGAGTGATTGAGGTTTTTTCACACAATCATTCATGATCTTCGAAGTCACTGAGATCAGTTATGGGTTGTGTACTAAGGTTTTAGGGAAAGGACATTTTTTTTTTCCTAATTACGTTCAAATTAATTAGCACGGGTCGTCTTAAACGTTTGGCAATTGGGAAATGATGGGTTTACTTGAAAGGAAGTTGTTTTCTTCTTTCGACATTCCAAGTCCAACGCGTTGAACGTTGGTTGGCGCCGTCCTTTTGACCTAAATAAGGGACACAACAATTTGTATGGATCAGACGACTTCAATCCTTACAGTATTTCAATTCTCATTTCACGGGAAAATCTCGTCATTCTAAATATAATCATTAAGCAGATATGCGCCGTCCATCCATCAACCACAAGTTAGCGAAAATAATTAGCTTTCATATAGAACGTGCACTGATTTTTTTTTTTCCTTTTCCGCATATTACACTGCTTACGCGATATCAGCAAATAGTTTGTGATTAATTGGGCCTGTTTGGTACAACTTTAGGGAAACATCCTTGGGAAAACGCAAATACTTTGAGCTAAAGGGGACTTCCAAAATTCAAGTAAGATGTATTTTAAAAATACATTAGAAAACTATGACGTAAATGTGATTTGGCAAAAGCTACATTTATAAAGGACTTTGATCAATTTCGGATATATATTTTCGTAAATGTGATTTGGCAAAAGCAACTAGGTCATGGCGTCATCTGGGTCACCAAAACCTAGGCGGTGCTACTTGGGCCGCTCGACAGGAAGGGCAACACAAGCCTCGAAAACCCCTTTCAAATGCTGAACCAAATAGCCACACCTTCCTTAAAGATTGGCTTTTTAGTCCTTGAGAAAATGTGTCGTTTAAATACCACTACTGTTCGACCAAAAAGTAAATAAAAAAAACACCACTACTGAGAAGAGCAAAAGGGTAAGAACTTAAAAAAGAATGTGAACGATAGTATCTTATTGCAATTCTTTAATTTCCGTAACCTTTATACCTAATTGTGTAATAATTTAGAGTAAAATTCTAAAGCTCTATGAAATCAAAAGCGCAGAGCGAGAGTTTAAAACTAGACGTATACAAAATAAAAACAGGATAAAAAGTTTGAGCAATCAAAATCACACAAGAACCATTTATGTATGAAAAAAGGTGAAGTCTGAGACACTACATGATGAAAATTAGCCAGAAGGATTGCATTGAAATCTCGTACAAAGATTCGAGATTAAGTTGACAACATTTACAAAGTTTATGAATGAATTAACATTCGTACAATAAGCTTAGGATTGGCCAGGTAATTTTTCCTTCCTGTACGTGCTTTCATGGAACATCTTCTATGGCATCTTGGCATTTTGGCAAGCTCAATCGAGACCCGTGACACATTGATGTGGACCTTATCCTCACAGTCTTTCTCATTAACGGCGATGGGAGATATTTCTTTGTACCATTTCAACGTACAATGTTAATTAATTTTGTTTGCCCCTCAAAGAGGAGTGTCACATTGACTCAATTTCACCGGTTAGATAGGCAACAACTTCAATATCTTCCCCTATCAATGCATTGATTGAGGGGCCAACGAAGCTTCCCAGCAACTATAGGAACGCGTAAACGGTTATAAGCAATTATGGATGTGCAACCGGACCGGGTTTACCCGGAGCCGGGATCGGCCCATTCGAAAAATAGGGTCGAAAATCGGTTCCTACTCAAACAGGTCCAGAAACTGATTTCAATTTTTGAGAGCCGGTTGAAACCGGCCCAATTCCCGGTTCTAGGTGAAGATACACCCAAACCGATTTGAGAACCGATTTTTAATTACTTTTTAAAAAAAGAAACCCTAATGTCCAGTCCAGCGTCCCTTGCACTTTGGTTGCCTCACGGCCCTCACCTCCTCTCAGTCCTCTGTTTCTTCCCATCTTTTCATACTCTCTCTCTCTCTCTTTCTCCGCCGACTCGCCACCATTGGCTCGCCTCTCGTTGTCTCCATCATCGACACCGCGAAGACACAACACAACTCGTCATTGCCTCTCTTTTGCATCTCACCGACACTAGCGCAAGTATCCAGAGCGAAGTGAGTTCGATTTCATTTGTCTCTCTATACATCTTAAGCCGTTGTGGTTGATTGACGCATTCCTCAGGCTTATCTATGCCAAGTTTGCTTTAGTTTCTGCTTTCGAGTCCTGATTTCTCAATGTCAACATTGAGATGCACCTTTGTATTAGTTGGAGTTTTCTCTGATTCTTGAAAGTTTGATGGAAAATCCGATTCATATTGAGAAGTCCGCATCGAATGGGGGATCTTGTTGAAGAAATAAAATGAAATTTTCATTCAACGAGAGTCGAGTTTTTGGATTGTTACTTTTGATAAATTGTAATTTTTATTGCTCATTTCATCGATATTCATATTATTTTGATTAAAAAAAGGAAAACATATTTTCTGGTAGACCTTGAAACTGGACCAAAAAACAGGGTCAGTTCCAAAACAGGTTCTAAGACAAATAAGGTTGATTCTCGATTCCAAAAACTGGGAATCAATTATAACAGGTCGATTTCATGGTCTAGGTCTGAAACCTCCTATGTGTTATATTAAATAACAAAATCACGCATTTATCCGATAACTTAAGTTTTTAGAATAATTGACAATGATTCCACAAAATATCACGTAGTATCAGAGTAGGAGTTTCGGAAGTTCAAATTTTTTCAGGCTCTATTTGCCTCCTCAATTGCATATCTTCATGCTTTAGGCCTAGGCGAAAGTCTGATCTACACGTGAGGGGGAGTGTTGGAATATTAAGTAATAAAACTACACTTTCATCTAATAGTTTAAGTTTTTAGAATAGTTGGCAATAATATCGCGAAATCTCATAACACATTGTTGTCGTGTTTCGATTGTCATGACATCCCAAAGAACTCCAAATTCGTGGTGGGAACACGAAGAAGTGCTCAATGAGAGAAGTCCTGAAGATGAATCTCATATGGATAAAAGAGCTTTCGAGTCTAGACAAGTGTTAAATGTTTTGGATTTGCTTGTTGATGTGTGGATCGGCATATGCAGTCTCTATGGTCGATCAACTTTGATGATTGTGACTTTTTTTTTTTCCCATATCTTATTAGTACGAGCAACGCGATTTCTACGCCTTCTTTCTTTTTGCAATTTGTGAATATTCGCGTAAGAAAAGAAATGCAATGAGGCTCCTTGATGGAAACTCATTCGGGCAACGCAAAATAGGCCAAGCCTTGCTTGAGATCTCGAAGTACCAATTCCACAAGAATCAAAAGAAATTTCCCATTCATTTTTTTTTTGGGGGTTTTTGTGTCTGTGTGCGCGCGCGCGCCCTGGGTGGTTGTTGTATTGTTTTCGAAATTTATTACTTTTATCGATACTCAAAGAGTTCTTGAAACCTAAACCTGACATAGATTAAGGCCGGGCCCGTGGGCCTTGGCCCCTCAAACTTCACTATTTCATGACTATTTAATTAAATTTGGTGATCAAGCCTTTTAATGAAATTTGACTCAGGCCACACAAACGGGCCCATGTCTATTTCATATTTCTAAGCTTCTTATAAAATTGAATAAATGAAAAAAAAAATTCTCTTCATTCACGAAAATATAGGGAAATAAATTATTTTCGATAATAATTTTTTTTCTAGTTGCCTAATTAGTTCAAGCAATATAATCGATTACTCTTATGCACATATTTTCTATATCATTCATTTTTATATATAGAATATACAAAGCTTTTTAAGTAAAAATAAGTAGAAAGACACCTTGTCTTAATAGACGATGCCCGTGTTAAGCTTAATGCTTAACCAAATTAATGAGACTAGCCATTTAAACTGCATTTTGATCGGGTTTCTAATTTGATGTCTTAAATAAACTGATTAGATATTGCACAATTACGAAATTTATAGTCAGACAATTATCAAAATGAGAAAGTTTAGGATAGACAAAATCGACTTCTTGTAAAAGTTATCATTACACGGGTTCCTACAATCAATTCTTTACTACTCATTCTTTGTTTTATTTGCTATAGTTGCATTTGAATTAATATCTATTGACAAATGCATGAAATGCTAATCGTATAATATTATACAGAACGGAACACGTTGAACAAGGCTCTTATAACTTAATAGGGTGAATAATCTCTTTTATTGTTACCATTTTCATTGAAAGAACTATATCGTATTTAAACACTGTTGGAAAATTTCAGTTGAAGCAGTTCTGGAAACCTACTTGCTAGCCTCAGGGGAGGGCCGCCCTTGCCGGATCCTGTGAGGCTCCGCCTTGGGCGAGAGTTGCCCTTGCCTGGGTAGGCGACGGTTGTCCTTGCTTGGGCAGATGAGGGCAGCCCTTCGCTAGACCAGGCCAGGAGATCCCTCGCCTGAGGCCAATGGAGAAAAAAAAAGAATAAAGAAAAAGAAAAAATGAATTTTTAAAAAATACTATTATGTTTTGTCCATGTCAGCGTCGACCATTATGATAGGATGGTTGTCATTCACATCAGTAATTTTCGGTAAAAATTGATCAGATGTATTCAATTAATAAAACATGAAAATGTTTAGAACTCGATTGACAAAATTATAAGGTTTAGAACTGCATTGGAAAAATTATAATATGTTTAAGACTTTTTGGACAATTTTCGTAAAATGGTGAAATAACTTAGACGTTGTTTGGTTACAAAAATCGTATTTCTATTGTAAGCAAAAGAATAGTTTTGACATGAAAACACCACTTGCATGGTTTACGACGCTAAAAAAATTAATGTAATATATTATCTTGAAAGAAAAGAAAAGAAAAGTATTTACTCATAGAGGAAAAGAGATTCTGGTTACCTCTATCTCTAATTTGGGATTAAGACGATTGTTGATGTCTTGTATAATAACTTACATCTTCTTCTCTGACATGAAATATTGGTGAGAGCTGTCACCGCCTTTAAAATTTTTATGAGGGATGAAATTACTAATTCAATTGTAGCTGCATACATTCATCATAACGGTGACTTAAAAGATATTAGCGGTTTTGAAATTTTTGTTCGTCTTCTAATAATCGTAATGTTATAGACAAACAAGTGTGCTACATTCGTTAGTACTAAATAACTAATATTCATAATACCTATACTTGGTCTTAAGTAATAGTGTAATTGGCATTTAAACATGACAAACTTAATTAGTGAATATTATATTAGATAAACATTCATTGTTCGGGATAACCAAATGTACCATGTTTTTTAGCAAACGTTTGAATAAACAAAAAATAAGTCAAATAATTTCACTATTTACAAATGAAAACAGAAGCAAAGTAACCAAACGGGATTTAATTCAATGAAAAAAAATGTTAGTAGAAATCATGTAATTGCTACATTGTTAGTCGCAGTCATATCCGTGGGTATACTTAAAAATGGCTTTCAAGATAACTGAGCAACTTATAAAGCAAACAAATATTAATTAGAAGAAGAAAGTTCAAACTACATACACCCTCAACCTATATTCTCTGTGAAATAAGGGTAGGGGTGAGCATGGTTTCAAAGTAGAACTTGAAACCTAGAACCTTTTTCTTCGGGGGTGGCTATCTTAGTAGTTGAGGGGATACTTTCCGAGCTTGTGTCCGATTGGAGCACCACACTCAGCAGGATAGGAGTCGTAGCATCGGGCTTGCCAATCTCAAGCTAAACTCCTAGGTGCAAGGCCGATCTCCCCTGAGTGTTTGGAGGGGCAGGGGAATGAAGATCCTCCTCCAGATCGCTGCCGATGTTGCTGGCCGTGTCCTCAAGAGAGTTTTTGGAGTCCGATGGAGCCACAGAGGTTGGCCGAGAAGTTGCTTCAGGGTCGGGAGAGGGCTAGTTATTTGTCGAACCCTGATCAGCATCTACCAGGGGCTGTTCCACATCAAACTCCGGGGTGTCAATAGGATTTTGTTCCACTGAAATCACCTCAGTAGGACCCATATTTGTAGACATGGCTTTCTTCGAGGATTTGACCCGCACTTTAGTGACATCCTGCCATGGACCACTCAGCTGGGTATGCTCGTGAACAACCGTCGTCGCTGAGTTTGAGGGCCCCCGTTCCTCAATGTCATCAACACTGAGGGGAGAACATTTGTGGCCAAAGGTACCACAATACATACAAGAGACCAGCTTCCATTCATACTCCACTTTAATCGACCGAATCTTGTCATTAAGGAACATGGTTGCGCATCTTACCACCGGAACGAACTCAAAGAGGATGTCATCATCCAGTTTTGGTCCTTTAGAGTGGATGGCAACCTTTGGTTTTGTCTCACAAAGGTTGAAGAAACCCCATTAGAAGGCAATTGAAGAAATTCATAAAATTTTACTGAGTTAAGTAGTTTTACCGATGCATATTTTATTAAATTCAAATTTCTCGTACAATCATTTAACTTTGGTGTCTAGGAAACTTCATTTTCCCCCCTTATTTAGGGATAGCTATTGGAGTTGTGGTATTAAGTTTCATGGATCAACTATGATTGTCCGCGACTTTTTGATGGAGAATTTTGTTGTTTTGATTTTATTTTTTTGGGTTGAAATTTGCATTTCACATGTTCAAAGGCAAGTGTATATGATTGTGGATTTGATGATCATTGCAACTCATAGACAGACATAATGAAGTTCGGGTTACTTGAGTTTTTAAGTGTTTTTATGAAACTTACTGCACCCAATTTACTCATTCAATTTCCATGTTTGTCAGAGTTACCATTTTTTAATGGATTGTCTTCGATGCAGAGCTCGTAAAGATAACCAACCAGAACACAATATATTACCATATAGCCCCGAACTATAAATGTATCACCTTGTTAGAAATCAAAGCACGAGAAAAATATACATGGAACATGGCATTGACATGGCAATCTTTCCAGTGAGACATGTCCAAAAAAGCCATAGTCAATATGGTATTACATACCACAAACTGCTGCGACCACAACGCATATGGAATTGATTTTAGCCTAACCCAGATAGGCATGGACTTAGGTTGGCCTTGCTTAAGCGCCAACGATGGATGCCTGTGTTGGAGAATCATTGGCACCCTAAAGATAGTGATCAGCCCCATCCAAAATTTTCTAACGAAACCCCTCATCCGGAATATGAAAAAAGAAGTATCCATCATCATTCGCCATATCATTAACCACATGTGTCTCCCACACATTCTTAATACAACCGCCGCCGCTGAGTTTGAGGGCCCCTATTCCTCAATATCATCAACACTGAGAGGAAAGCATTTGTGGCCAAAGGTACCACTCGATCGAATCTTGTCATTAAGCAATGTGGTTGCGCATCTTACCACCGGAATGAACTCATAGAGGATGTCGTCATCTAGCTTTGGTCCTTTATAGTGGATGGTAACCTTTGGTTTTGTCTTACAAAGGTTGAAGAAGCCTCAGTTGAAGGCAATTGAAGAAAGTCATGAAATTTTACTAAGTTAAGTAATATTGCCGGTGCATATTTTGTTAAATTCATATTTCTGGTATAGTCCTTTAACTTTGGTGTCTAGGAAATTTCAATTTTTCCCTTTACTTAGCGATAGTTATTGGAGTTGTGGTATTAAGTTTCATGGATCAACTATGACTGTTCGTGATTTTTTGATGGAGAATTTTGTTGTTTTGATTTAGTTTTTTTGGGTTGAAATTTTCTTTTCACATGTCCAAAGGCAAGTGTATATAGTTGTGGATTTGATGATCATTGAAATGCACATAGACATTCATAATAAAGTCCTGATTACTTGAGTACTTAATTGTTCTTTTGAAACTTATTACAACCAATGTACTCATTCAATTTTCATATTTGTCAAAGTTACAATTTTCTAATTGATTGTCTTCGGTGAAGAGCTCGTAAAGATAAACAACCAGAATTGCAATATAGTGCCGAACTATAAATGTATTACCTTATTACAAATCAAAGCACGTGAAAAATATACATGGAACATGGCATTGACATGGCAGTCTTTCCAGTTAAACACGTTCAAAAAAGCCACAGTCAATGTGGTACTACATACCACAAATTGCTGCGACCACAATGCATATGGAATTGATCTTTGCCTAACACAAATGGGCAAGGACTCAAGTTGGCCTTGCCTAAGCTCCAACCATGGATGCTATTGTTGGAGGATCATTGGCACCCTAAAGATACTAATCAGCCCACAAACCAATTTTTTTCTAACGAAACATCTCATCCGGAATATGAAAAAAAAAGTATCCATCATCATTGGCCACAACATCAACCACATGTGTCTCCCGCACATTCTTAATACAACCGCCAACGCTGAGTTTGAAGGCCCTTGTTCCTCAATGTCATCAACACTGAGAGAAGAGCATTTGTGGCCAAAGGTACCACAATACATACAAGAGACCGGCTTCTATTCATACTCCACTTTAATCGATCGATTCTTATCATTAAGGAATGTGGTTACGCATCTTACCACCGAAACGAAATCATAGAGGATGTCATCATCTAGCTTTGGTCCTTTAGAGTGGATGGCAACCTTTGGCTTTGTCTCTCAAAGGTTGACGAAGACCTAGTCGAAGCCAATTGAAGAAAATCATGAAATTTTTCTGAGTTAAGTAATTTTGCAGGTGCATATTTTGTTAAATTCACATTCTCGCACAATTATTTAACTTTGGTATCAAGGAAACTTCTTTTTTCCCCTTATTTAAGGATAACTATTGAAGTTGTGGTATTAACTTTAATGGACCAACTATGATTATCCGTGACTTTTTGATAGGGGAATATTGTTGTTTTGATTTTGTCTTTTGGGATTGAAATTTGCATTTCACATGTTCAAAAGCAAGTGTATATAGTTGTGGATTTGAAGATCATTACAACGCATAGACAATCATAATGAAGTACTTGAGTTCTTAAGTATTCTTTTGAAATTTACTGCACCAGAGTACTCATTCAATTCGCATATTTTTCAGAGTTACCATTTTCTGATTAATTGTCTTGGATGAAGAGCTCGTAAAGATAAACAACCAGAACATTACCATATAGCCCCGAACTATAAATGTATCACCTTGTCATAAATCAAAGCACGAGAAAAATATACGTGGAACATGGCATTGATGTGGCAGTCTATCCAGTTAAACACGTCCAAAAAAATCACAGTGAATGTGGTAATGCATACCTCAAACTGTTGCGATCACAACGCATATGGAATTGATCTTTGCCTAACCCAAATGGGCAAGGACTCAAGTTGGTCTTGCTTAAGCTCCAATGATGGATGCCATTATTGGAGGATCAATGGCACCCTAAAGATAGTGATCAGGCCCCCATCCAAAATTTTCTGATGAAACCCCTCATCCGGAATATGAATAAAGAAATATCCATCATCATTGGCCATATCATCAACCACATGTGTCTCTCACACATTCTTAATACATCCTCTGCCGCGGAGTTTAAGGGCCACTATTCCTCAATGTCATTAACACTGAGGGGATATCATTTGTGGCCAAACGTACCATTAAGGAATGTGGTTGCGCATCTTACCAATGGAACGAACTCATAGAGGATGTCGTCATCCAGCTTTGGTCTTTTAGAGTGGATGGTATCATTTGGTTTTGTCTCACAAAAGTTGAAAAAGTCCCAGCCGAAGGCAATTAAAGAAAATCATGAAATTTTACTGGGTTAAAAAATTTTGCCGGTGCTTATTTTGTTAAATTCATATTTCTCGTACAGCCCTTTAACTTTGGTGTCTTAGAAACTTCATTTTTTCCCCTTATTTAGGGATATCTATGGGAGTTGTGGTATTGAATTTCATGGATCAACTATGATTGTCGGTGACATTTTGATGGAGAATTTTGTTGTTTTGATTTTATTTTTTGGGGTTGAAATTTGCATTTCACATGTTCAAAGGCAAATGTATATAGTTGTGGATTTGATGATTACTGCAACGCATAGACAGTCATAATGAAGTTTCGATTTCTTGAGTTCTTAAGTGTTCTTTTGAAACTTACTGTACCCAATGTACTCATTCAATTTTCATATTTGTCAGAGTTACCATTTTTTGATTCATTGTATTCGGTGAAGAGCTCGTAAAGATTAACAACTGGAACACAATATATTACCATATAGCATCGAACTATAAATGTATCATCTTGTCACAAATCAAAGCACGAGAAAAATATACGTGGAATATGGCATTGACATGACAGTCTTTCCAGTTAAACATGTCCAAAAAAGCCACAGTTACTGTGGTACTACATACTACAAACTGATGTGACCACAACACATATGGAATTGATCTTAGCTTGACCCAAATGGGCAAGGACTCAGGTTGGCCTTGCCTAAGCTCCAACGATAGATGCCACTGTTGGAGGCTCATTGGCACCCTAAAGATAGTGATCAGCCCTCAATCCAAAATTTTATAACGAAACCCCACATCCGGAATATGAAAAAAGAAGTATCCATCATCATTTTCCATATCATTGAACACATGTGTCTAACACACATTCTTAATACAACCGCCGCCGCTGAGTTTGAGGGATGATGTTCTTCCATGTCATCAACACTGAGGGGAGAACATTTGTGGCCAAAGGTATCACAATACATACAACATACCGGCTTCTATTCATACTTCACTTTAATCGATCGAATCTTCTCATTAAGGAATGTAGTTACGCATCTTATCACCGGTACGAACTCATAGAGGATGTCGTCATCCAGCTTTGGTCCTTTAGTGTGGATGACATCCGTTGGTTTTGTCTCACAGAGGTTGAAGAAGTTTGAGTCAAATGAAATTGAAGAAAATCATGAAATTTTACTGAGTTAAATAATTTTTCAGTGCTTATTTTGTTAAATTCATATTTCTCGTACAGTCCTTTAACTTTGGTGTCTAGGAAACTTCATTTTTTCCCCTTATTTAGGGATAGCTATTAGAGTTGTGGTATTATGTTTCATGGATCAACTATGATTGTCCGAGACTTTTTGATGGAGAATTTTGTTGCTTTGATTTTATTTTTTGAGGTTGAAATTTGCATTTCACATGTTCAAAGGCAAGTGTATGTAGTTGTGGATTTGACGATCGTTGCAACGTACATAGACATTCATAATGAAATTATGGTTTCTTGAGTTCTTTAAGTGTTCTTTTAAAACTTAATGTACCCAATGTACTCATTCAATTTCTATATTTGTCAGAGTTACCATTTTCTGATTCATTATTTTCGGTGAAGAGCTCATAAAGATGAACAACCAGAACACAATATTTTACCATATAGCCCCGAACTATAAATGTATCACCTTGTCACAAATCAAAGCACAAGAAAAATATATGTGGAAAATGGCATTGATATGACAGCTTTTCCAGTTGAACATGTCCAAAAAAGCCACAATCAAAGTGGTACTACATACCACAAACTGCTGCGACTACAACGTATATGGAATTGATCTTAGCCTAACCCAAATGGGCACGTACTTAGGTTGGCCTTGCTTAAGCTCCAACAATGAATGCCTTTGTTGGAGGATCATTGGCACCCTAAAGATAGTGAACAACCCCCCATCCAAAATTTTCTAGCGAAACCCCTCATCCGGAATATGAAAAAAGAAGTATCCATCATCATTCGTCATATCATCAACCATATGTGTCTCCCACATATTCTTAATACAACTGTTGCCGCTGAGTTTGAGGGCCCCTGTTCCTCAATGTCAACAACACTGAGGGAAAAACATTTGTGGCCAAAGGTACCACAATACATTCAAGAGACCAGCTTCTATTCATACTCCACTTTCAACGATTGATTCTTGTCATTAAGGAATGTGGTTGCGCATCTTACCACCGGAATGAACTCATAGAGGATGTCGTCATCCAGCTTTGGTCCTTTAGAGTGGATGTCATCCTTTGGTTTTGTCTCACATAGGTTGAAGAAGTCCTAGTCGAAGGTAATTGAAGAAAAACATGAAATTTTACTGAGTTAAATAATTTTGCCGGTGCTTATTTTGTTAAATTCATATTTCTCGTACAGTCCTTTAACTTTGGTGTCTAGGAAACTTCATTTTTTCCACTTATTTAGGGATAATTGTTGGAGTTGTGTTATTAACTTTGTGGATCAACCATGATTGTTCGTGACTTTTTTATGGAGAATTTTGTTGTTTTGATTTTGGTTTTTGGGGTTGAAATTTGCATTCCACATGTTCAAAGGCAAGTGTATATGGTTGTGGATTTGATGATCATTGCAACGCATAGGTAGTCATAATGAAGTTTTGGTTACTTGAATTCTTAAGTGTTCTTTTGAAACTTACTGTACCCAATGTACTTATTCAATTTTCATATTTGTCAAAGTTACCATTTTCTGATTCATTGTCTTCGGTGAAGAATTCGTAAAGATAAACAACCAGAGCATAATATATTATCATATAGCCCCGAACTATAAAATTATTACCTTGTCACAATTAAAATCAAGAGAAGAATATACATGGAACATGGTATTGACATGGCAGTCTTTCTAGATAAACATGTCTAAGAATGCTACAACCATTGTAGTATTACATATTAGAAATTGTTGCGACCACAACACATATGGAATTGATATTAGCCTAACCCAACTAGGCAAGGACTCAGGTTGGCCTTGCTTAAACTTCAACGATGGATGCTATTGTTGGAGAATCGTTGGCACCCTAAAGATAGTGATCAGCCCTCCATCTAAAATTTTCCGACGAAACACCTCATCCAGAATATGAAAAAAGAAGTATCCATCATCATTTGCCACAACATCAACTACATGTGTCTCCCACACATTCTTAATACAACTGTTGCCGCTGAGTTTGAGGGCCCATGTTCCTCAATGTCAACAACACTGAGGGGAAATCATTTGTGGCCAAAGGTGCCACAATACATACAAGAGATCGGCTTCTATTCATACTCCACTTTCAACGATCAATTCTTGTCATTAAGGAATGTGGTTGTGCATCTTACCACCGGAACGAACTCATAGAGGATGTCGTCATCTAGCTTTGGTCCTTTAGAGTGGATGTCATCCTTTGGTTTTGTCTCACATAGGATGAAGAAGTCCCAGTCGAAGGTAACTGAAGAAAAACATGAAATTTTACTGAGTTAAATAATTTTTCCGGTGCTTATTTTGTTAAATTCATATTTCTCGTACAGTTCTTTAACTTTGGTGTCTAGAAAACTTCATTTTTTCCACTTATTTAGGGATAACTGTTGCAGTTTTGTTATTAACTTTCATGGATCAACTATGATTGTCTGTGACTTTTTGATGGAGAATTTTGTTGTTTTGATTTTATTTTTTGGGGTTGAAATTTGCATTTCACATGTTCAAAGGCAAGTGTATATGGTTGTGGATTTGATGATCATTGCAACACATATGTAGTCATAATGAAGTTTTGGTTACTTGAATTCTTAAGTGTTCTTTTGAAACTTACTGTACCCAATGTACTTATTCAATTTTCATATTTGTCAAGGTTACCATTTTTTGATTCATTGTCTTCGGTGAAGAATTCGTAAAGATAAACAACTATAGCACAATATATTACTATATAGCCCCGAACTATAAATTTATTACCTTGTCACAATTAAAAGCAAGAGAAGAATATACATGGAACATGGTATTGACATGGCAGTCTTTCTAGATAAACATGTCTAAAAAAGGCACAGTCAATGTGGTACTACATACCACAAACTGCTGCGACCACAACGAATATGGAATTGATCTTAACCTAACCCAATTGGGCAAGTACTCAGGTTAGCCTTGCTTAAGCTCCAACTATGGATGCCATTGTTGGAGGATCATTGGCACCCTAAAGATAGTGATCAGTCTCTCATTCAAAATTTTCTGACGAGACCCCTCATCCGGAATATGAAAAAAGAAGTATCCAACATCATTTGCCATGTCATCAACCACACGTGTCTCCCACACATTCTTAATACAAGCGCCGCCGTTGAGTTTGAGGGCCCATGTTCCTCAATGTCATCCACACTAAAGGGAGAGCATTTGTGGCCAAAGGTACCACAGTACATACTTGAGACCGGGTTCTATTCATGCTCCACTTTAATCGATCGAATCTTGTCATTAAGGAATGTGGTTACGCTTCGTACCGCCGGAACGAACTCATAGAGGATGTCGTTATCCAGTTTTGGTCCTTTAGAGTGTATGTCATCCTTTGGTTTTGTCTCACAAAGTTTGAAGAAGACCCAGTGAATGGCAATTGAAGAAATTCATGAAATTTTAGTGAATTAAGTAATTTTGTTGGTGCATATTTTGTTAAATTCATATTTCTCGTACAGTCCTTTAACTTTGGTGTCTAGTAAATTTCTTTTTTTCCCCTTATTTAGGGATAGCTATTAGAGTTGTGGTATTAACTTTCATGGATCAACTATGGCTGTCCGTGATTTTTTTTTATGGAGAATTTTGTTGTTTTGATTTTATTTTTTGGGGTTGAAATTTGCATTTCACATGTTCAAAGGCAAGTGTATATCGTTGGGGATTTGATGATCATTGCATCGCATAAACAGTCATAATGAAGCTTTGGTTACTTGAGTACTGTTCTTTTGAAACTTACTGCACCCAATGTGGTTATTCAAATTCTATATTTGTCAGAATTATCATTTTCTGATTCATTGTCTTCGGTGAAGAACTCATAAAGATAAACAACGAGAGCATAATATATTACCTTATAGCCCCGAACTATAAATGTATTACCTTGTCACAAATCAAAGCACGAGAAGAATATACATGGAACATGGCATTAACATGGCAGTCTTTCTAGATAAACATGTCTAAGAATGCTACAGCCATTGTAGTTCTACATACCACAAACTGCTGCAACAACAACACATATGGAATTGATATTAGCCTAACCCAACTGGGCAAGGACTCAGGTTGGCCTTGCTTAAGCTTCAACGATGGATGCCATTGTTGGAGAATCGTGGGCACCCCAAAGATAGTAATCAGCCCCCCATCTAAAATTTTCTGATGAAACACCTCATCCAGAATATGAAAAAAGAAGTATCCATCATCATTTGCCACAACATCAACTACATGTATCTCCCACACATTCTTAATACAATCGCCGCCGCTGAGTTTGAGGGCCCTAGTTCCTCAATATCATCAACACTGAGGGGAGAGCATTTGTGGCCAAAGGTACCCCAATACACACAAGAGACCGGCTTCCATACATACTCCACTTTAATCCATTGAATCTTGTCATTAAGGAATGTGGTTGCGCATCTTACCACTGGAATGAACTCATAGAGGATGTCGTCATCCAGCTTTGGGCCTTTTGAGTGGATGGCAACTTTCGATTTTGTCTCACAAAGGTTGAAGAAGCCTCAGTGAAAAGCAATTAAAGAAATTCATGAAATTTTAGTGAATTAAGTAATTTTGCCAGTGCATATTTTGTTAAATTCATATTTCTCGTGCAGTCCTTTAACTTTGGTGTCTATGAATCTTCATTTTTTCCTCTTATTTAGGGATACCTATTGGAGTTGTCGTGTTAAGTTTCATTGATCAACTATGATTGTCCGTGACTTTTTAATGGAGAATTTTGTAGTTTTGATTTCGTTTTTTGGTGTTGAAATTTGCATTTGACATGTTCAAAGCAAGTGTATGTAGTTGTGGATTTGACGATCATTGCAACGCATAGTCATTTATAATGAAGTTCTGGTTACTTGAGTTCTTAAGTGTTCTTTTGAAACTTAATGCACCCAATGTACTCATTCAATTTTCATGTTTGTCAGAGTTACTATTTTCTGATTAATTGTCTTCAGTGAAGAGCTCGTAAAGATATACAACCAGAATACAATATATTATCATATAGCCTTGAACTATAAATGTATTACCTTGTCACAAATCAAAGCACGAGAAAAATAAACATGGAGCATGGCATTGACATGATAGTCTTTCCAATTAAAAATGTCCAAAAAAGCCACAGTCAATGTGGTACTACATACCACAAACTGCTGTGACCGCAACGTGTATGGAATTGATTTTAGCCTAACCCAAATGGGCAAGGACTCATGTTGGCCTTGCTAAAGTTCCAACGACGGATGCCATTGTTGGAGGATCATTGGCACTCTAAAATATAGTGATCAACCCCCCATCCAAAATTTTCTGTCCAAACACCTCATCCGAAATATGGAAAAAGAAGAATCCACCATCATTTGCCATAACATCAACCACATGTGTCTCCCGCATATTCTTTATAGCATTCTCAGTCAGCTTGAATGGCAATTTTTTCCCGACATAATACTCGGCGACTCATTCCTTCCACTTTGAATCAGTATTATCAAGAATATCGACAAAGATTCTAACAACCGATTTACCATCAATTTTAGAGGGTGGGATACAGGTTAAGGCACACCCATCTCAGCCGATTTAGTAACGGCAGCCTACGAGCGTTGAATAACAGGTTGCAGTATGGAGTCTCGAGGGAGCAACTTGGTCGAAGCTTCACCCCTGCTGCGGCTTCGGCTTTCTGGCCAAGGGTGCTGTTCTTGGGCTTGAGCTGGTCTTGAACGGCCAAGAGTGTTGCTGTTCTGCTGGGCGGCAGAGGGACAAGTAGCGTCATTCCCTGGACCAGTAGCAACGGAGTTCGCAGCTCCTCCTTCACTTCGCGGGTCTTTGGTCTTCTCGGCACGATGGCTCTGCTTGGCCACCGCACGACCCCTACTCTGGCTCTGTCTAACAGGGCAAGCTGTTCATGGGTCACCTGCAAATGCGGTCCAGCCGCCATGGAAAGAGCATGAGCTCGATTTCCAGCAAGGTCGTTCTTCACAACCAGGTCAGATGTAGCTCCAGCGGAATTGTTTTGGAGCTCAAGAAGCTTCTTAGGGGGCACCTCAACCTGTTTCGTTTTCTCCTTAGCCATAGGAGGCTTCTGTGAGGGGAGCTCCTTGAGAGGAGCAGAGCTTTCAGTCATGGACCCAAATCATGCCAAACCTGCCATACATCCACCGGGAGAGCTCGTATCAAAGATCCGAACGATGAAGTCGAAGAAAGGGTGAGGGCGACTTCCTACACAAAATTTCAGTTGGATCCAATCGTCCACTCGGTCGGAATATCCCAAAACAGAACCCAAAATCCAAGAAAATCGTGAAGAAACCAATTGGACCAGATCTGTAATGCAGCCACCGAGAGAGCTCGTATTGAAGATTCTAACGCTGGGAACGAAGAGGGGGTAGGGCGATCTCCCACCCAAAATTTCATCGAAATTCGACGGTCAAATAGACCGAAAACTAAAAAAAACTAGTTGGTGAACAGTACCAGTGGCCGGAAACCAAGATAGAGTATTGGTGAACTATACCAGGCACGGGTGAAAGTGCTTTTCGTTGGCTTATGTGAAGTTTAGTTTTTTGAAATCCAATATATGTTGCGAGAGCTGTAAAAATGCCAATGAGCAAATGGATTATGGTTATGTTGATTTATATATGTTTGGAGTGGATTTTCACCTCAACTTTGTTAAGCCCCTAATTTTTTTTTTCAGCCCATATAAAATGGAACACGAAAGTACAATAATACCACAAGATATTAGCCTACGAATTTGCAAATTTATTAGCTACTATTCGCAAAGCATAGAATTGCAAGATTTAAGATCTTTGTGAGCTTGATAGCTAGACCCCGGAAGACAGAACAAAAATAAGCATAGAATCCATTATTTTTCATACAAAATGTGTATTTTATTAAAGTCTAAATCGGTCATCTAAATATTTTTCAATTGTTCCTTTCGTTGAAAAAAAAAAACCTAAAATGTCTTTCAATTGATAACAAGATACTTTCAGGTAAAATTATAATTTCTGTCTCTCACCTTTCTTATGCTCAATCTATTTGTTTTTTCATTGACTTTTTATTCAAGAGGACAAGTTTTTTTATTTTTTTGCACATTTTTTTTTAACTTCTAACGGTGCTTATATGTAAGTGAAGGAGCCTATAATGTGCACAAATAAAATACAAGAGCAAACTAGGTGTTGCACAATTCCATATTTATTGGGAAATTTTTAAAAAATGACCTCGAAGTGCATTCATTTTCTCAAATAAGGGCCTTGAAGTTGACTTTGTTTTAAAGAATGGCCTTAAGTGCTCTTATTGTCTCAAATAAGGGTTTAAAGTGGCCATATAGTTTCAAAAAAGGGCTTGACTGACCTGTTGGTATGGGCATTTTCGTAATTTAATTATTATTTTTATCTTTTATTCATTATTTATTTTCCTTTTTTCTATTTTCAATAATTTTAAAAGCATAAAAGTAAACAAAAAAAATGAGAGAAACACAGGCAGGAGGGCCCCTCCAGCCTATGGCTGCCGCGCCAACGCTAGTGGGGCGGCGGCCATGGCTGTTGGGGTAGTCGGTGCCTTGGCAGGGACCAGCGACCCCGCCGACCAGAGGCGAGGGCTGGCTGGCCCTCGCCAGAGGAGAGAGAGGGCCGGGACCCTAAAGCATGTACGAAAATGTGCTATTTGAATAAATGAAAAGCCAAAAGTCATTACCTGATGATTAGCTACAACAAGTGAAGTTTTCGAAAGAAGTGCAAAGTGAGAGAATGCTAGAATAAGAGAATGAGATCCTTGCTTGAGTTTATAAACATGATTAATTTAAATAAGCAGATTTGAGTTTACATTTAATTTGATAAACATGACAGGTTGTTCCTATCCTCATAAAAAGATGTGAATGAATTTTTCTTCTAATGATATGCAATGTTTTATGTCAATAAGCCACTCTCAACTCGCATGTTCTTTGTCAATTATGTCGGGTAAAAAAAAAAAAATTGGCTGTTCTTCTCCTTCATCGTTTAAACTTTGGAATA
This sequence comes from Rhodomyrtus psidioides, assembly GCA_021437785.1. Lineage (NCBI taxonomy): Eukaryota > Viridiplantae > Streptophyta > Magnoliopsida > Myrtales > Myrtaceae > Rhodomyrtus > Rhodomyrtus psidioides. The sequence continues at coordinate 3,799,946 of JAILYB010000027.1, read as the reverse complement.
ATGCAGGAAATGAAAAGGTTGAATTTGAGAAAGGTTGATTGTCCGCTCTATAGATAAAGGGCATAAGAGTGGCGTTAAAGTACTCCACAAGTCCACATCGTGTGCCTAGGATTTCAATGACCCTAATATTCTTGTTGTCCTCCAGTTACCTATCTTCTTAAACTTTTATATTGAACTTTTTACAAAAGGGTTAAAAATTTCGTGAGTGGCTGGTCAATGAGTCATGAGGTGGTTTCTCTCATTCGGAGTAAATAAGTTCGCTTGTGTGAAATTTAGCTTCATGAAATCCAAGATATGTTGAGAGAGATGTAAAAATCGTAATAAGCAAGTAGAGTTTGATTGGGGTTTTTGACTACAAAAACCTCAAATTGGTGCACATGTGATAAATTTACCATATGTTAATTTTCATTAAATTTTACTGTCGAATTGCTTAAATGGAGGGCACGTAATAGTTAAAGGGTATATCAGTTTAGGGTTTTTACACTCCTTTTTATCATTGGTACCAGTTTAAGATTTTCGTGTTATTAACCCTATTTCAAAATTAATGGAGGGTAAATTTGTCGCAGTATCGGTTTGGAGATTTTTTGTGGACAATAAGTTAATTTGACTTAAATTTGTAACAGATGTACTTGTTTGGAGTTTTGTATTAACTCATTTGATTATGTTGACTTAATATGATTGGGGTGGATTTTTATACCTCCATAATTTGCGGGCTCTTGAAATCGGCAGGTAACTCCATTGTGCTCGACATCGGCGATTTGGGGGGGAATTGCACAACAAATCTGAGTCATCCATTTCTTGCTCGAGAACAAAAAACATTTCGCCATCCGTATTGTTCGAGTTTAGAAGAGTCAACAGGACTTTGGCTCGTGAACTTTAAGAAGGTTTCGTCTCTAAATCATTGAGTTTATCGAAGTACGATAGATCGTCTACTCCCTCGAGTATACACGCACACACACCACACAAAAAACAAAAACTGATTTTCTTTATCATGAGTGCAAGCTCTTCATCTTCTTCAGAATTTAAGTCATCAAAATAAATGCTAGTTTTTTTTTTCCCTTCATTCATCTTTGCAAGTGATATAAGCAATTATTATTTTTTTTTTTATAAATTCATTCATTTTTCACGAAACAAACACATCATTAATTATCAAAGAAAAATCGCCAATGTAAATCATGGAAAATCAACCGAGAAGTGTAATAATGTAGATCTTCATGGTCTGATGGCTGTGATATTAGGAAAGTCAATCTTCCAATATTTTTAAAAATGAGTTAAAGAAGCATCGCCAATGAAAGTATATCTATCTCCCATCTTTTTCCCTCATTCAAATATCCAAGGAATCTGACCCAAAAAAAAAAATCCGAAGAAATTTATATGTGCTTACGGTATCCTAATAAGAAAGTGCATGCCTTGAACTTGATAATGGAACGAGCAAGGAGCAGTGGGCTCAGGTGAACAAGTTCCATCACCTCCATATAGCCGATTACAAGAGAGAATGTAATCAGATTGCGGATTGGGTCAAGAAAGTCCATCATAACAAAGCCCTACCCTCGAATTGGGCCTCTTAAGCTGCGTATGATAATGCTCCAAAAACGTATATGATAAAAAATAAAAGTGTTTTAAAGTGTTCCGGGAACACTTTTGAGAAATATCAACAATTTTGTAACAGAAACAATAAAAAAAAAAACTTGCTTCTATATTCTTGGAACACTTCTTAGAAACACATTTGGAACATTTTTTAAAAATAATTGGGAACTATTTTTTTTTTACACACTCTCTTCTCTTTTGCTCTTGCACGATGTTGACACATGATTTTTAATTATTTTATTTTAGAAAATTAATTAAAATATAAAAAAATTCATAAAATTACAAAATCAACCTTGGAAGCTTTGGCCTAGCCTTAGAAACTAATTTTCAACAAAAACATATTTTTCATGATTTTTTTTACATTTTCGGATTTATTTTAATTATAAAAATGACCAAAAATCAGGTTAAATAGTATTCATGGTCAGAAAAATACAAAAAATAGTCCATATTTTTATTTTAATTCCCTTTTTATTTTGGGCTCTTAAAGTTTTAAAATTTTAGTTTGGGACCACATGCCTTTTCATTGGACATAATCTTAAATTGACTAAAAATTTCATTTTAGATCATTTTAGCCAAATGTTTTTACTTTGAGAGCCATGACATGAGACTTTGATATCTTACATCTCATTTTAGTCCTCATTTTTGGAAAATTTACGCAATTGGACTAAAAGGACCTAAATGCACAAATATTTTTCATTTTAGTCTCTGGTTTCACTCAAAGTGCAATTACTATTTTTCTAGGGGTTTTCGTTTAGAGGTAATCATATTTTTAATTACTTGAAAACGTTTATATGTGACTCATAATTGTAATTTTCCCTATCTATAGAAAACATATTTGTTGTTCTCGTTGTCCAATTTCAATCCGTCTTCTCTTTTAGTTTTTTTTTTTGTAGTTGATCTCGTCCATATTGTAATTTGATAAATTGTGCATAAATTACTTCTATATATATTGGTCTAATTTGATTTAATAAATTGAACAAATGAGATTTAATTTGATTGAATAAGTTAAAAAAAGAGATAAAGACATCTTAATTTTAATATATGTAGTACCCCTAATTAAATGAAAAAATAATTTTTTTGAGTGGTTACCAAATGCATTTCTCTTTTTTTTTTGTTCCAGGAATAGAAACTTTATGCAGTTACCAAAGGCATTTCTGTCCTTTTTTTGTTCCGCGAATAGAATTTTTTTTTTGCAGTTACCAAATACTTTTCTGTTTCCAAAAATCGTTGCCGGGAACAGAAACAAAAAAAAAATGTTTCTATTCCAAAAATTTTTCCGGGAACAGAAACGTTACCATATGCAGCCTTATCCCCCCCTAGCCTCTCCAATTTGCTATGATCTAAAGCAAATTTTATGTATTCTTGATCTTACCTCTTAATGAAAATTTTAAGCTTTTTTCAGACCAAAAAAAAAAAAAAGCAGCCGCTTTATTTGTAAAAGCAGTCAACTGAGTTTTGACTCCTTGGCTCGAGGGTTATTATAGAATATTCTAAATATTTTTTTGAATTCAAAATTGAAGTAAAGATTTCCCTCATCTTCTGTCAAATTCGCATCGAAAAAAGGAAATATTTGTTCTCTTTTATCAAAAACTCTCCCTTTTTTTTTTCATCTAATCCAACACAGAACGAAAAGGAGTTATGCCGGACTCCGCCATTGTCGAGTTAGGGATGGGCTCACGCCGGGCCCATCTCTGATGACCCAAATTGGCTCAACTTTTTTTAAACATTTTTCTTCTCTGAAGTTTCGTCAAGCCGAAAAATTCATGTATGCATCTGAAGCATGTAAACTCATTTTTTCTCCGCTAGTACTCGTTGTCACTCCAGTGGAACCCTGGTAATTTGATAGTTGAGATGGAGTGAGTTTTCACACAAAACGTAGCTTGATGCTTCAATATATTTCAATCATATGCATACCTCGCATCTATAGAATTGTTCTCACTAGTCTCTATCCGTGAAAATTGTTAGTTTTTTTAAAAAAAAAAACACCTCATGCTTATAAGAGTCCTCTACTGTACTCCTTCTAAAAACTTATTGTTCGGCCCCCATAAAATCGACCAAGTATGGTCACAAATCTTATCAATACATAAAAGTTTCAAATTACAATCAACAAGTCTCCCGCGCATGCCTACTAAATAAATGAACCACATAAAACCTCAAACAATGACCATTCGAGCCTTTCGAGTCATAGTGATAAGCAGTCACATTCATCTGTTGCTTGTTCCTTCGCAATTTGGCAAAATAGCTATTACATAGGATATCTTGGAATACTGTCCAATTTTTGTCGAACCAATCAATTTTCCCATCGATATTTATACATGAACAAGTACTTTTTTGTCCATTTTCTCGAGCACTATTAACCTTCAAAATAAGCTGGGGAAAATTACAACAATCCCTATGAAGTCACTGTTGCTTCTCCATCTCCAATCGTTGTATCCATGCCAGGGAAAATCCTAGCCTTTCTTCCTGATTTGCAAAGTTGGAGCAAATTTGGAGCTTTTTAACGTTTTTCATATGCGCGTGTGCGTGACGAGCACCTATTCATCGGTCAGCCATTATTTCCGGCAATGATGAGCTCGAGGGAATTATTGCGTCAAAGTGATCAAGAAAGTCGTAGAAATTTCGAGAAATGAGATGACGCTTCAAGGAGGTTGTCGAGCCAAAGTGAAAGTTCACGACTGGAACAAAGTCCAATTTGGAGCAAACTTTGAAAGTCGAGCGACCTTTCGAGGTTATGGGAATATATTCCCAAATGACATGTGATACCAGAATTACTACCGTGCACACCTCAAACTCCATAGTCCTAACATTATATGTGAAAAGTGCACACTTATGTTGCCTTCCAAGTATATGAGCTAACCTCCAAAGCACATGCTGGTATCACAGCTCAGAGGTTTCCACGGTACGAAGGACCGTGAATGATTCGAAAAGATCGGGCGACTCTCTTAGGATTTCTTGAGTTCTTTAGAATATTTTTAGGGGCAGACAACATCGTAAATGCACTGCGGATAGCTAGTAGATGGGGGGGGGGGGGGGGGGGAAGAATTTTCACTGCTAGAATGAAGAAATATCTACAGTTTTAATTAGAGCAGTCTTTGGATATATATGGATCTCTTTCTTTTCATTTGTATCATCTCACGGCCAACACAAATTTTTAGCTTCTCTCTTTACGATCCTTGTGTGCGTGCGTGTGTGTGGGGGGGGGGGGGGGGGTAAAAGGCTGACTTGGAAAGGAATTCCTAAGACCGCACGGCAAGGGAACGCCTAACATCGATACACTGCTCTTACTAAAATCCATTTGTATGGACTTACCGTAGGTAATACCGCTGCATCAGGAAACGAGAAATAAAGAAAAGAAAACGTTGGCATTGGAAAACAATAAGCAAGAGCGGACATCATCCACTTAACACCTCGAACGCAATGATCGATATCTCGACCCTGTGATATCAATCCTTCAAGAGCAATCAAGTGCCCTTAGTAAAGTATAGGATGTAATTCTTTCTCAACAAGCAAAGAGGAGCGGCGGCTCGCGACTTCATAATCTTTGAACAACCTTAGCAAGTAGAATATTCACTCCGCAATTAGCTATCCTTTTGGCCGTTCACTCAGTTTTCTGTGCATTGCGGAACAACTTACACCTCCCGTCGTCAGAATAAATCTTTCGACTATCGGAAGAAGTAAACACAGAGACAAAGAAAGTTGTAGCCTTTCCCTTGAATAGAAATTATCCTCTACGCAAGTTCCGTTATCCGGAGACTTCCAATGATTCTCTCTGTCTTCCATTATTTGAGGGCCAGCGGCCCAGCAGTCACTCATGCTTTTTTTCCGAGAAATGACTGCGAAGGAAAACAAAAAATGTTGCTGTCAGAAAAGTGAAAACACAGACAAAGAATCAGATGAATCAAAAAGAAAACATTCAGTGTTGGCCTTCTTCGACATCGATACTCAGAAATCGTTATCGGTCGCAACACCAAATATTTGGTTTACGACGGTTGCAAAGGTCGGTTCTAATAATTAGCTAAAGATAGTCTAATCAACAATCAATAGAAGCTTCAGTTATGTGATTCATTCAGAGCATTTACCACCATCCATGACAATCATAAGATCAGTAGAAATTCCGAAGAATGAGGTAGATAATATGATAGAGGTAATTGACCTTAATTCCAATATGATTCTGCATTGAAAGTTGACACTTGGGAACACTTGATTTTTGTCCAAGTTTGTGTTTATACTATAATGTTTTAGTCCAGAATGCTTTACCATCTCGGACTAGATGCACTCTCGTAGTGAAATATTGCAGCCTATACACATTTTGTACAGCTTTCTTTGACAACCCACAAGCTTTTCAATCTCCGGGGAAAAAATCGAAAGCACAAAGGACACAAATGACTGCACGGATGGATCAATTAGGCAACAGGAACATGTCTCATCAGAAAGGAAGCTTCTTTCCCTCTGTTCTATATATTCTATTACAATGACAGTGAAGAATTATCAACCAGTTCTTTGTTTTGCTTTTATTGTTGTTCACTTGTCACAAATAGAACCGAAAATCTGAAATTTTATAACACAGACAAAGGTAAAGGGGCCATACGAGTACGGTTCAGCAAGTCATAAGATTGCGCCAACCTTGACTTTATTTGGAAATGCAGTAGATTTAGCTGACGCAGTGCCTCCGATGCCGAATTTCGGCTTCTTATCAGCAGGACTCAGTACTTGGAAAGAGCACACAAGGTTCTCATCAATAGTCATCACAGCACCAGCATTATCAAACTCCCCACAATAATTAGGCGCCGAAAATATGGTCACGAGTTGCTTGTTGGCGAAGAACTCATACCCATCTTCGACAACCTGACATGCCAATAATGAAGGTGAATGAATCTTACAAGTGAATGTCGACCATCTTGAATTGGAAATAATCGATTCCAGGATTAACTATTTTTCGGCTCGAAGCAATCCCAAACCTGGTGAGCACGGCAAATCAAGTCAAGATCCAGCCTCTTGAGAAAATCCGTCACTCTGTCAGGGCCAAATGAATAGGACACTCCCCTGTCGTTCAGCCCCCACCCTCGAATGTCCGTACTAGGATCGGACCAGAGAAGATCGCACAGCAAACCCCTCTCTGGAACATCGGCGGGCCGAGGTAACCTTCTGATCTGGTTCAAGTTGTTGAGACCAGGAGAGAGTCCGCCGTGCATGCACAGTATCTTATCCTCAATGAGAGCAGCCACAGGGAGGCAGTTGAAACAATCGGTGAATATCTTCCAGAGCTTGACATTGAATCTCCGTTTACACTCATCGTAAAATCCGTAAATGCGGTTCACAGATGCACATTCGTGGTTGCCTCTCAAGAGGAAGAAGTTCTGTGGGTACTTTATTTTGTACGCGAGGAGAAGGCAAATTGTTTCCAGGCTTTGCTTTCCGCGATCAACATAATCTCCCAGGAACAAGTAGTTCGAACGAGGTGGGAATCCACTGAACTCAAAAATCCTTAGGAGATCACTATACTGGCCGTGGATATCTCCTGTTAGACAAAAAGAGATATTACCCACTTCATACTTCGCCGTAATTAGATGTTTATCATCTCTGGTTTTAGAAACAAATTTCTGTAAGGCAAATTGTCATCAGCAGCAGGATAGTATAGCAGTGCAAGTGATGTTATGATGGTCCGAACCTTTCGTCTTCCAAGGACAAAAAGACGATGGACATAAAGTTTTTACCGATTAGCAGACCAGTTCAAATACTGCAAACTGCATAATTTCAAGACTGATGAAATCTACATGTGAAAACATAGCAACAAAACAACGTTGGGACAGCATACTGGGAAATGAAACAACAATATTGTACCATATTCTGGTACACAAACCATAATGATGCCTCATGTACTGAAAGCAGACCATGTAGAGTGCCAGTCATTTGCAGAAAGAAGGATTGATCAGCCAATAAGTCAGTGATATGGAAACAAGAGCATAACAAATGTCTATCGTTGAAAAAGGAATTGAAGAGACCATGTTATCAGAATCATCATCCGGAAATCTGCGTTGTGTCAGAAAGTGTAACCTTCTCCTCACTCGGAAGTGATATGAAGGAAAAAGGCCTTGTCACGAGCTGGACTCGAACCAGAGGATCAAAAGACAGGCCCAGCGAACTAACATTTTTTCTGATTGTCATTTGATTCTTCCATTCAACAAATCGTCGCCCACGCCAATCTATTTCGAGTTAAGCAATCAATGCAAGCAAACATATTCTTCCACTCAAAGCAATTGAGGCCAGGAAACTTCCCCTGCCACCGAATTCGCATACCAGATAACCGAAACTTAGCAAGGACTCTCTACCAAAAAAAAAAAAAAAGCGGCATGAACCGTCTTTATCATTCAATCCAGCAGTTTAACACACCATCTGTTTTTTTGATATTCAATCCAGGGAAACATCTACTTCTGTCTTCGTGAACATATAGCAACAGAAAAGGAGAAGAAACTTGCACATCATGATATACCTGTTCTTCAATTATGATGTTAAAGCATGCTTAAATTTAAGAGACAGACTCTAGTAATTTCTAACATGCAGGCAGTCCTTGAACTGGAATACGAACCGCAAACTCGATCAACAAAGGAATGAGAACGAAGAGAAAAGTACCGCAAACTTTGACGGGTGCTTCAAGCTCCAAGAGATTGGACTGGCTCAAGAAGACATCCCTGGACACGAAACAGAGCTGCCTGATTTCTTCTTCTGAGAGCTGCACTTGCTTCCCTGGCTTGTCTCTGACACTGAGAAGCCTCTCGATTATGGAGTTCAGAACAGATGGTTCCATGGCCAACCCAAAAGACTTCCCTTCAAAGTGGAAGAAGCACAAACCAAAGCGAACAACAAAGAGAAGATGATGATCAAGAATACCCACTTTAATAGTCCTTCTGCTGTGCTGCTTGGGTCCAATATATTCTCATCATGCTTGAGAGAGAGAGAGAGAGAGAGATATTTGGCTTTTAGAAATGGAGGGTCTGGGATTGAAGTGGGAAAGAGGGGAGAATCATATTCGAAAAAAATCATGGATAGAGAGGCGCGGGTTCAGATTCCGAGTCGAGAGGGAGAGAAAGAGCCACGGAATTCCTCTGTTTTCTCTCCGACCATACTCAAAAGAAAATCAAGGAGCTGAGCTTCATCCCTCGAGCTCACGGAATATCAGAGTTGACTTCAACTCGCTGACTGGACTGGTCGTCTTCTTCTTCTCCCTCGAGGAGACAATTGGACTGTGGAATATGGAACAAAGGGTTATCCGGACCAACACCGTTGTGTTCCATATAATCAGAATTGATTAATGACATAAAATATCAATTTTCCTAGTTATTCTCGAACAAATTTGTACAAAACTTGTCATAAATGCTGATGGACATATATTCTTTTCGAAGAGTTGAGGTGTTCCATAGTAAATAAAATTTTGATTTAACATTCTTAAAGCAAACTATTTAAAAAAAAAAAGAACAAGATGCAAAAAGCAAAGCAAAAGCAAGAATTATTCCAAACGCGCGAGACTTTCAGGCTTTCAGTCAACTTTTTGCAAGAAAAAAAAAATCTGCCATTGTTCATCTTTCCAATCTCCTCTTCAAAGTGAAGTGATGACCGTATCAATGAAAAGATTGCTCCTAATAATACAATTTCATAGTACCCATTATATCAGTATAATATTTGCTGGCATTCAATCAAAAGAATATTCCTATTAACACAATTTTCACTGCCCTTTAGGGTTCTCACTTTTAAGTTTATTATTTATTAGGGAAAATTTCAAAAAGGGCCTCAAGTGCACTCGTTTTCTTAAATAAAGGCCTGAAGTGAATTTTGTTTCAAATAAGGGCCTTAAGTGCTCAAATTATTTAAAAAAAATAGCCTAACCGAGGGACATTTTTGTCTTTTATGTTTTTGTTATTTTTTAATATTTTTCTTTTTACCTTTTCTTTTTTTTATTCCTCCCCTCCCTCCTATTCATCATCTTCCCCACGCAACTGATCGATCCACCATCGAATTCACGCAAACTCCACATAAAGAGGGAGGGAACCCATGACCGGAAGAAGCTACAACCCCCTGAAAGTGGTGGTCGCCCTTTCTCTATTCAACACCCTCTCTCTCTACCTCTACTTTTGCCACCTTGAAGCGAACCCTCGAAGCTTCTTCCTCACAGATCCGCGACGATGATTCGACTGGTTTCATCCCTCAATCAACCATCCTCGGGCCAATGGTAAAAATAAATACGCCGCGAATTCAAAACTTTTAATTTCAAAAGAGAGAAACCTTCAAACCTCCTCCCCCCCCCCCTCTCTCTCTCTCTCTCTAGCCATGGCGGACCTCATCGACAACGCCCTTCGGGCCCTTGACTGTCAATTCTATGAAGCAGACGACGACCCCATGTCTTCGCAAGTCTCTCAGTCTTCTTCTTCTTCCTCTCAAGCATCCACCTCCAAAACTTACCTCCTCGGCTTCATCATTGCCAACATAGTTAGGCTCCGCCACTATTGCGGCACCATCAGCGGCTACGAGATGGTGGGCCTTGTTCGTGAACTTTGAATCCCTACGACGAGAACGCCATCCGCCATCTGCCACCCAGGTCCTCAACACCAGGACCATCCAGGTCGGCCACAACGAGCTTGACGTTGCCGCTGTCCTTGCCCCTTTGATCTCTGTTGAGGGCATTTAGCCCAACACTCTAACAAGAATGCTGGGAAGAATGCAATGATGGAAGCCCTGGAGCCACCGAAGGAGGTGATAAAGTCCGCGCTCTTCGATCACCAGAAGAAGGGGTTGGGCTGGTTGGTTCATAGTTGCGTGGGGAAGATAATGAATGGGAGGGGAGGAGAAGAAAAGGTCAAAAGAAAAATATTTAAAAATAACAAAAACATAAAAGACAAAAATGCCCTTCTATTATGCCCTCTTTTGAAATAATTTGAGCACTTCATGCCCTTATTTGAAACAAAGTTCACTTCTGGCCCTTCTTTGAGAAAATGAGTGCACTTCAGGCCCTTTTTTGAAATTGTTCCTTATTATTATTATTTTTAACTTTTGCGTGATTTATGGAAACCATATTGTCTAATATCAAGTCTTTTTATTTCTAAATTTATGCATCCAATTTCGCATATGCACAGATTTAGGTACCTAGTATATGCTTTTCTTTACTGAAATAATGCATTACTTTGAGGAGAAAAACCCTCCTTAATAATAAAAAATCAAGGCGACCCTTTGATCATGGTCATGGTCGCCGTGGTGGCCTTGGTGACGGACACGATGCGATGGTCCTTTCTCCTCCGGAGGCTTTTGCGCATCGCCCTTGTGCTCACCAAGACGTTCATGATGATCATCCTCTAGGACAAGACGATGAAGAGGATGGTCATGATCGTCATCGTGGCCGTGATCATGATTCGATGGTCCTTTCTCTTCTGGTGAATTTCACTCATCGCCCCTCTGTTTACCAGGACGATCATGGTCGTCCTCTAAGGCATGACGATGAGGAGGGTGGTCGTGGTCACCGCCTTGATCGTGGTCACGATGTGATGGTCCTTTCTCCTCCCGAGGTTTTCACTCTTCGTGCTCCATGGCATGGTGATGATCACCGAGGGAGGAACACGATTCAGATGAAATACGTCTTAATAGATCATTATTCATATTTCTCCCAAACTTTTAGTACCTATTCAATCCTTCATTTGTGAAACGAGGGACAATACCGTGATAGTAACTATCCTAAAATTTAACGATAAAAAAATTCTAATATTCTAAATCACCAATTTATATAGTTGTACGCGTCACAATTTACCTAAGTGGATAAGCCATTGTTCTAATACAATCAGCACAAGTTACGTGGACTCCACACACTTAATTTCGTGACAAATTGTCACTGGCATGGCAAGTGATGCACTCAAGACACATGATCCGACACAATATAACTTTTGTTTTATTGAAATACAATACTCTTGGAAGTACAGGCATACGAATATCACAAATTTATTTCATGATGAGCAGCTATTGCATCAAAACAATTATAGTAATTCCCCCAATGGCCAATAGCTACTCAATAAGCATCCTGAGAAACTATTTAACAAAATATTTTTTTCATTTACGAAAATATTTGAACTTCTTTTTAAAATATTTTATAAGTGCTTGCAAACTGCTCCCACGTTTATTGAGTAAACTCTCCCCGATTATATGATGTGAATCGCCTTATCACTAGTGAAAGACATTGCGATTGATTAATTGACAAGATAATATTGCAATTTAGCTCTTTTCTACGTAATTACCTAGCTGTTATATATAATATATGGAAACAAACGTGCAGCATCAATAAACATGAGCACCCTTAGAATGCAGTGGATCATGGCCGTCCCCCCGGGTCAGATTGTGAGGGGGATCCACCTGACTGGGACCCTCTCTGATCGTCATCCCGGGCGCTATGAAGAGGGTGATCGTGGGGGTTGTTGTTCTTGTCTAGCAAGTAACGACAGACATCCGTGGCGGCGGCGGCAGCGGTGGCGGCGAAAGCCACCACTCCAAGGAGGACAAGGAAGTATGTGAGGCGAGACATGTCTTGGTTTTGGAGTGGAGGTTAGGAGCGAAGGCATGGTGTTGTTTATAAGGTTGTAGAGCTCGCAATGGCGTGATAAAATGAAATTCTATAAGGTTAATGGCCCAAATAGAATGGCTATTGTAAGTTGGTACCATATCTCAATCGAGAGCCCATGTCAACATGGTGCGAAGGTCGTGTATTTACTAACTTGATAAATGTATTGAATGAACGCGTAACACTTTTTGCCAATCATATCTCCCTGGTGTTTCATTGGAAATGTCTCCCTTGACGAAGTATTTTTCGCCGAAAGTCATTTTTCGATTTTAAATTAAAAAGGATGAGGTCCTTGGACCAACTCCGGACATAAAGTGTCGCAGGCAAACGAATAGCAACCACTTCAAATTGAACAAGAATGTACAAACGCAAACCGGCCGGAATTTAATCAACGACAAGATTTGGTTATACAGACTTGAACAAACTATGCCGGAGTTTAATCGATGACACAACACCCAGGACAGATTCACACGCAGAAATTTAATTGACGATGCGAATCTGAATGTTATAACTACCGAAGATAAAGTAGGGAAAAATTACCAAAAAAGTTATAAACCTATTGCAATTGTGCCGATTCAGTCCTAAACTTTTTTTTTGGTCAATTCAGTCCTAAACCTTTTGCAATTGTGTCATTTCAGTTCATCCGGCGAATTTTGGCCGGCCGGTGCTGACGTGGATGCCGGCAACAAAATATTTTATTATTATTTTTATTTTTTTCCTTTTCCTTTTTTTTCCTCTCCCCTCACTAGAAACACCTCTGGCCGGTCGCCACAGTCCAGCGACCGGCCAGAGGCGCGGCCGGAGAGGTCGAACCCCGCCATGGCCGGGCGAGGCTCGACCTCGCCGGCCTAGATCTGGGGTAGGCCATGGTCGAAAGAACGAGAGAGGGAGGGAGGAAGAAAGGGGGTTTAGGATTAGGGTTTCGGCACACAAGGAGAGCTTGAAGAAGATGCATGTGATTTCACCTCCCCCCACACCCTTGACCTCAACCTAAACCAACCCCCTCCATCTCTCTCTTTGTCGCTCGCTCGCTCGCTGTCTCTCGATCTTCATCTCTCGCTCGAGTCTAAGCTGGGATCTTCTTGGCTAGACTTGTACTGCACTCTCTCTCTCTCTCTCTCTCTCTCTCTCTCTCTCTCTCTCTCTCTCTGAGCTCTGTGTTCTGTGTGTTTGTGTGTGATAGAATAGATATATGTCTCTTTCTTTTCGCTCTTCTTTCGTTCCGCACGAAATTGCCCTTGCATAAGGCGTTGAGTCGAACCCTGCGACACTCTGACCAGAACCCAACGCATTCTCTGAGGCTGTGATGATCGATCCTATTTTTCTCATGTTCGAAGGGGAGCGTGTGTGCGAGAGGAAGATCGGGCCGACGAGGTCGAACCTCACCTGGCCATGGCGGGGCTCGACCTCGCCCGGCGACGGTGAGGTCGGCCCCCGCCACGACCGAGCGAGGCCTCTCCGGCCGCGCCTCTGGCCAGTCGCCGGGCAACCGGCCATGGTGGTTCTTGTGAGGGGACTTAGGGGAGGGGATGAGAGGAGGAGGGGGAGGTAGAAAAAATAAATATAAATAAAAAAATAAAAAAAAATTATTTAAAATTCATAAAATATTCATAAAATTATTAAAATATTCGATTGCCGGCCGGCCGACATCCACGTCAGCGTCGGCCGGCCAAAATTCACCGGATGAACTGAAATGGCACAATTGCAAAAGGTTTAGGACTGAATCGGTAAAAAAAAAGTTTAGGACTGAATCGGCATAATTACAATAGGTTTAAGACTTTTTTGGTAATTTTCCCGATAAAGTAGTGATGCAGTAAAGTAAAGATAAAGATAAATTTTCTTGATTCGTGCAAGAAATGACAAATGGCTATTTATGGATGACTAGTGGTATTTATAATGGTCCCACGACAGTTTTCAACGGTTTTATCTCTTCATGTAACTTCCATCGATCGCTGTTGCGACCCTCTCGAGCGCCATCTGGCTAGCGGGGGTTAATGGGCCGTCCGATGTTGCATGATCGGACGCGGGCCTCTCCCAAGGTCCATTACCCAAATCGCAACTGCTGGATATACGTGGTCGACCTTCAGTGTGGTCTAGTGACATGTGATAAGTGTACATGCTAAGGAGTCGCCACCAATCGTTTCATGGAGGGTATGATCGGAAACCCCATCGAATAGTTGGGAGTGGTCTATTCGATTCTGCGAAAATCAGAGAAGTGTGTTCGGGGACTTAGTTACGCCAACTGTCAGAGTTGACGCCCTTTCGGTACCTAAGTTGAATGGTTTATCTGATCCTTGGATTTCATACAAACGAGTGGGGTATAGATCCTAAATCTAGGAGTTCATGCAGATGGGAATAGCTACCCTATCACTCACAATCAATAGAAATAAGTGCGCAAACCAAGGATCCAGTACATGCGGATAAAACAAATGAAAGCAGCTTGGCATCCCTAATGAGGCCCTATTAGCCTAGAGAAATGTCAATCAAGAATTAAGATTGATTTGGACATGATTCGCCCATGAGGGGCAGAATCGTAACTTTGAACTATTCAGGGACAATTCGCCTTGAAAAGGGCAAATTTGTCATTTTAAATGAATTGGGAAGTCAAAAGACAGGGGAACTAGGATTGGTCATCAATCCAATCCATTTCCTATTTTTCAAGAATTTTCAGGATTTTTCTGGGATTTAAAAGTGATTTTACCCTCGGAGGGGTAAATTCGTCATTTTGGATAAAGATGAGAACTGAAAATCTTAAATATTAGGGCTGGTCGTCCACTTGACCTAAACCCTAATTTTAAGCAATTTTCAGGACTCGATTGGAACAAGAAAGACGATTTTCCCATTAAAGGGCAAAATCGTCATTTTGAGAAAAGAGGCGGGACTCAAAAACCCAAGCCTAAGAATTGGTCGCCTACCTGACCCTAATTCTTACCTTGGCATTATCAACCTTATCTTGCATACACAGCAGAGGCGACTTACCCCTAAAGGGTAATGTCGTCAAGTCTCGGAAGAACGAATAAGAAACCCCAAAAATAGGGTTGACCAGTTGTCTGTAGTCAACCCTCGATTTTTGGGGGTTTATGGAGTGTCTAGGATTTTTCCACAATTTTTTCGCATTTTTTTGGAATTTTCTAGCATTTTTTTGGATTTTCTAAGATTTTTCTGATTTTTTATTTTATTTTTTTAAAATCATTTTCTGATTTTTTTTTAAAAAACAAATATTATTCGGACCGGGTCGACCCGACCCACTTGGGTCGGGACCCGGCCCAGACCCGAACCCGCGCGGTCCACGGCTATAAAACGACGTCGTCTCATGTTTTTTTTTAATTTTCGGTTTAATCGGATTTAATCCGACGGTCCCTAATGAACCGCGTGGCTAATCCACAACCATCGGATGGTCTGACTAGAACCTACGGTCTAGATTAAAAGAAGACTCGCCCAAGACCGTCTGATTGACTTACTAAAACCTACGGCCACGATTAAAACCTAAGACTCAATCTAAACCGTCTATTCATACTAATCTAAACGACGTCGTTTACTAACTAACCCATACGGCCCCGTTTCAACCAATTTTTATTTTCTGATTAAAATCATTTTCGAATTATCCTAATTTCTAATCCGACGGCCACCATTTATCAGACTCGATTAATCTCAGCCGTTGGATCTACCTATTCGAATAACAGCCCCCAACAGCCGAGCTGACTGGACCGACACGTGGGCCAATGACCTATTGCCACCTAAGCATTTTGACTCGTTGACTCGCCAAGTCAGCATCATCTTCAACCTCTCTACCCCAGCGGAATGGACGGCTGAGGAGCTCCGGCGTCGATCTAACGGTGAAACCTTGATGAAATCGTGCGAAACCAACGCCAATCGACTCACAATCGGCTCTATCCTAACATATCTAAGGATCGGAGCATATAATCCACATAATCAAGAACATCATGCGAGTCGCGGAGTACGGCCATGGAAGTTCAATCACACAGACCACGCGAGATTAGATCAATTCATTCACAGATTGACATGGCAGGAGGTGCAGAAGACTTACCTCGAGCTCCGATTGAGCTCGCTCGGCCCAGATTTGGCTGGGCAAGGATGAACAGTGGTCGGCTAGGGAGGCTAAATTCGAAGACTCAATTCGGGTTGTTCGAACAAAATCAATGCAAAACCAAGATGCAGCGATGGTCAGTGATGTTCAGAGAGTGAAACGCACATAGTAATTGAAGGAATGGGCGAGAAATGCAAGAATCGCCATTGAAGCTCAGTATAAGAGTCGAAGCCCTGCCTCACCTGTTTTCGCGGGTTCCACGTGCGCTGCCGGCGGCGATCGACTCCGGGGACTTCGGACGACCTTCTAACGGTCTCGTGGAGCTTTGGTTTAGCCTGGGAAGGCCCAACCGGTGCTCTGCAATTCGAGCTCAATTTCTCGACGACGAGGGTCGGAGAACGAGCTCTCTCTCGCGTTCTCTCTCCCTTACGCGATTCAGTTTCTCTTCCCTCAACTGAATCAACCGTCCTCTGCTTCGCAAAGGCCCTCTGCTTTATATATCATTTTCAGTTTTGGGGCGCTGAATCGGGTAGTTGAAACAGGCGACCTTCGCACGTGAGAACACGTACGAAATGGTCACCGGCGACCGGCTTCTAACGGGCATTAAGTGGCAATTCCGTTCGGGGTCTTTGGCGACTACATTTGGCATGAATTTGGGTGAATTTCATCCAAATTCTGTCGTCGTTGACTTTCACTGGCACCGCGGCCTTGACCGGCCGATTACTCTCCGTTCCGGTGGCCATTGGTCGTGATCTTGGTGTCAATCGACGGGGAATGTTGTGGCGAATGAAACCCCCACTAGTTTTTTTTAATTGCCGCCGATTACTTGGTCAATTTCCCTGTTGAAATCCAACCTTGCACTGTTCATTTGTGCGCAGGCTTGATGAAGACGATGACACTGTTCTGGACCGGTTCGACCGGTCGGACCGGCGGTCTGACCGGTTCGAACCGGTTCCAATTTGGGATTTTCAAAATTAATCTAAATCTGTTGGGAATTTTTGCAATTAAATTTCAGAATTGAGTTTAGGGCAAGGATTTTATCTAAAAATGTTTTTTTACCCAAAATTTCACCTCAATTTCTATAAAAACCCCAAATTTCTATTTAATTGCAAAATTAGGAATTGTGCAAGTAAAGGTTCAAATGGCCAAATTGGGTCAAATTACCTATCCCAATCGATTCAGAATGATAAAAATCATTGGGCAGCATGTTCAATTTGTAATGCTAGCCCTTGAATTGAAAGTAATTTCAATTATGCTCAAATTCAAGGACTAAAATGCAATTAAGTTTGTAATTGAACAATTTGCCCGAACAATTAGGTAAAATTGAAATAGGGGACAATTAGATTGAATGTCAAGATCCTAGAAAATGCTAAAATTGCAAATTAAAAGACTCAATTGATATTTTTTTTCTCAAATTCAATAGTATGGGTTACAAAGGCACACCCATAATTGAATCCAATTTTGAACTTTTTGTGAGGTCAAAAATATAAGGGATTAAAAATAAAAATATTGGCTATTTTTGTTTATATTTTTGTGACCTCAAATGCTATTTTTCTTAATTTTTTTGAGTATTTTCCTATTTTCTAAAAATACTAAAAAATGTAAAAAATATGAAAAATTATTTTTTGATCAAGAATGGTTCATTGGGCTTGGCCAATGCCACCAAAGTTGATTTTGTAATTTTTGACTTTTTATGAATTTTTTGTGATTTTTCAAAAAAATAAAACTGAAAAAGACTTGGTTAAAAATCAGGTGTCAACAGCTGCCCCTCTTTGAGAGGAATCTCGTGAGTGATTTCTCTCAAAGATAGATGACACCTGAATCTAGACCGACTCGACTGGGGAAAAGAAAAACGAATCCTGACATTCAATTTTTCTTGCCTTACTGGTGAACACTCTGCTTGTTCTACTTTGGCTAATGTGAGAGAGAGACGGGATAGAGATGCTCACCTGTTGCTTACCTGTTGATCACCTACCTGATGCTTGTGCGGCATGCGCGGTGTATGGCGGGTTCAAGTGAATACCTAGGGACTCGTCTTTTGAGTATCCTAGGGCGGTTAAACTCTAGCCTGTATGGTAGGCCGTACCAGAATGAGATTCCTATACTTGACAGGAACCTGTGAATGACGCACCCAGTCTCTTAGGGATTGTCATGGATTTTGATCCGTATGGTGGATCAAACCATGAATAGGACTCCTCTTTGCTAGGAACCTATGGATGATGCACCCAATTTCTTAGGGATTGTTAGGGGTTTTGATCCGTATGGTGGATCAGACCATGAATAGGACTCCTCTCTGCTAGGAACCTATGGATGACGCACCCAGTCTCTTAGGGATTGTCGAACATTTTGATCCTTCAAGGGGATCAGGCCGAGAATAGGACTCCTCTATGCTAGGAACCTATAGAGGACGCACCTAGTCTCTTAGGGTTTGTCGAACATTTTGATCCTTTAGGGGGATCAGGCCGAGAATAGGACTCTTCTCTGCTAGGAACCTATAGATGACGCACCCAGTCTCTTAGGGTTTGTCGAACATTTTGATCCTATATTCTAAGGAATTAACTAGGATTTATACAAGTGAGGTGTGCCTAACCCTTAGGCTTCACCAAATGGGCTATTCTGGGTTTAGGGGTTACATAGAACTTCACAGAAAGCTGATCTTGAAAATTGTCATTTCGACATGCAAGGCGTTATTCTGGGATTTGGGGATTCCAAGTATCCTGCTGAAAACTTAAACCTGCAAAAACTTTGATAAGATTCTTCTGGGATCTATGGGCTACCTGAGATCTCACAGAAAGACTATCTTGAATATTTTCCTTTCGATATTGAATGTGACATTCTGGGATCTGGGAGCTCCAGGTATCATGCAGAAAGATCAAACCTGTAATATTGGAATCTCACATAGGGAGATAATTTCAAATATTGTCCTTTTGACATGGGAGGTGACATTCTGGGATCTGGGTACTCCAGGCATCCTGCAGAAAGATCAAACCTGTAATACTGGAATCTCACACAGGGAGATAATTTCAAACATTGTCCTTTTGATATGAGAGGTGACATTCTAGGATCGGGTACTCCAAGCATCCCGCAGAAAGATCAAACCTGTAATATTGGAATCTCACATAGGGAGATAATTTCGAACATTGTTCTTTTGACATGGGAGATGGCATTCTGGGATATGGGGACTCCAGGTATCCAAGAGTGATACAAGCCGTTTTAGGAGCCGAAGTCATCAAGAATCTTGCAGAAGCTCCAATCTGGAAATTTTCTTACCAAAGGCACATCAATGGTCTTTAAGTGATATCTGATGTCAAACTGACAGCATTTTATGACTTATATCATAGTCATGGAAAATTTCGATGAATGCATTACGATGTTGGAAGTTATCCAAAACACCTTGCAATATACGGGAGTGATCAAAAATTTCTTGTGAGGAAAGTTTGAATCAATCAGTTTGAAATTAGCCAAAAGAATTTGGTTAAAACGTCCATTGGAGTATTCTCATCAAAGAGGACTTCTCACTGTTTTGAGATAATGGTCTTTTACCAAGAATGCACTCGAATTTCCTATCAAACCTGCGCCTAGGGTTCACGATCATTCGCAGTGAATACACCTCGATTGATTAGGAGGACTTCCCATGGACCGTAATGTTGGACTTGGTCAACGGTTTTCAAAGGGGGACTTGCGTGCAAGTCAAGGCTTTCGAAGAGAAGTCTTCAATGTCTACTCCAGGTTTACAAGTCAAGAAACCTGCAAAATGAGAAAGAAATAATCTTGCTCGAACTTCCTCGAGCTAAGCTTAGACATTAAACCCTATGTCAATCCAAGTGCCTTAATTAGAAAAGGCTTTTCAGGGTTGTAACGTAGGTAGGATTGGGGACCCAAAAAAAGGCTTATTTTTGGCTCAGAATACGCGAAGGGTTTAACATTGGTGATCACTGCAAGTTTGCCGCTGATCTTGTCCCTTCTGGTTCAAAGAGTGTCTTCAGTCTTTAAAGTGCATTGATAGTCTTTGAAGAGTATTGTCAGTCTTCGAAGCGCACATTTGTCTTTAGAGAATATCTCTTTCTTGTTGAGACGGCGTCAACATCTTGTCTACACTTTCATCATCTGAGTGTGACATGATTTGGGAGCATCTTCCGCAGTCTAGCTCCCTTGGAATTTTCTTCTACAACCAGATCTCACTAGTGACCTATACAAAGGTATCATGCCATCTTTTGGTAGTTAAATGATCAAACACATGATTCACAAGTGTACAAGTATTTGGATGGGCATTGGCCTTGCTTTTACCAGGCACTTTGCTTTTTCTTGATGCCCAGGATCGGGTTTCTCTCTCTTTTTTTTTTTGAAATCCCATTTTTTCTTTTCTTTTGGGGATTAGAATCTTCAAATGAGTGTGCTAGATGTACAACTTGAATCTCAGCACTCAAACATTAGTCTAGGAATTTTTTACAAATCTTGTGTTTTGAACTCTTCCGCTCTTGAAGTGACGTTGCTTTCGTCTTGGAATATGCAATGATCACCAACGGGTTTGTGAAACGAAGTACAGGCTCAACTGGGCTGTGCAAAGGGTAAAAAGTGTATAGGATAGAGAAACGAATGCTTTTCGTCATCCTAGAGCACCTGAATCACCATAGAAGTTAAAATGACAAGCAACACACGAAGATTGATGCAAGTCTGAGCAAGAGAATTCCTAACCATTTACCTCCTGTTACCGCTAGACGTACCTCCAGTTTGCCCCAGTGTGGGGTGGTTCTTGACAGGGGTAAAGAATGAAACCGCCATTCAAAGGGTTATCAATGGTCACCTGTAGTGTTTATGATAGAGAAACGAATGCCTCCGTCGTCTCAATCCACGTAATCACTGCGAATAACCCTTACGTCCGTAGGTCAAGGTTTTGCTATCCTTACCACTCCACTCATCTCTCAAGCGTGTATGGGACGTGTTTGGACCAGGCTTGCCTCTTGTATGAGGAAACATCCTTTTAAACAGTTTTGAACAACTCTTGTTGGAAAAGTTCATTTCATTTTCTCCAAAACTCACCCTTCAAAGGGGATTTATGATGCACAATGTATATTTCAATCATGTTTAGATAACCTCCAGATCTAAACACGAATGCCAATGACTGTGAGAATTTTGTGTCTTTCTAGGCATGAGCTTTGAATGTATGCTAGATTCCAAAAAGCCTTTAAATTCTAGCAATAAGGATTCTGACAGTCTTAAAAATCTAAAAGATTGGGAAAGGAATACTTACCTGCCCAGCGCGGCTAGGGATTCCTGAGAAACATAAAAAGAATATGTTAGTGTATGCTCTCGAATTTCAAAAAATTAGAGCGATACACCTTACCCTTGATCATGCACTCCAATGGAAGTGGATAGATTCGTGAAAATCAGCATTTCTCTTAACAACACAAGATGGTTAAGTGTTCTAAATTTTTTTTTTTGAAATTCTCCGTCTTTGAAAAGAAAGGACGTGCACCTGACCACCACGACAGTAAGTCCTCTTGATCATGCATTCCAATCTGAACGCCAATATATAAATTATAGAAAATGGCTATTTCGACCTACGGCGATGATCCCTTCGTCTGATTGGGGCAATGAGTCCTGCTCAGTGGCTTCATTCATTTTGGAGCGCGTCTCTGTACCGTTCTTTGAAGTTTCCTGCTCTTCGTTTTGCTGTCTGCTGTCTTCATTCAGACATTCCTGGTATTTGCCATCGAGGACCTTGCTTCCTTGGGTCCTGCAATTTTGAACACATGCTAATGTATGCATGGATGCATGATATGCTTATGCAATGACTATTATGACGACTCAGCTCAATCCGGGATGAGTCATATAATCGAAATCTGATTTTATTTCAAGGGTAATACTTCTTCACAGCATCTGAGTTTACAGGGTGCCCCAGTTCTTCTCCTTCGGAGTTTACAAGAATCAATGCTCCTCTAGTTAGAATCTTCTTAATGATGTAGGCGCCTTCATAATTCGGGGTGAATTTACCTCCCGGATGGATATTACTCGGCAAAGTCTTCCTAATTACCAAGTCATTTACTTCGAAATTTCTAATCTTGACCTTTCGGTTAAATGTCCTGGCTACCCTTTTTCTGGTAAGTTTGTCCATGAAAAATGGCTTTAAGACGCTTCTCGTCTATTAAATTCAACTGTTCGTATCTATGTTTGGAATACTCTGACTCAGAGAGTTTACCCTCTGACAAGATTCTCAAAGAGGGGATCTTAACTTCCACGGGTAGGACTGCTTCCGTCCCATATACCAGACTGTAGGGAGTTGCCCCTGTGGAGGTCCTGATTGACGTTCGGTAAGCCATTAAGGCGAATGGCAGCCTTTCATGCCAATCCCTATAGTTTTCTGCTGTTTTCGCCAAGATTCTTTTGATGTTTTTGTTGGCTGCTTCCACTGCCCCATTCATCTGTGGGCGGTAGGGGGATGAATTCAGATGTCGAATACCGAAGTGATCCAATAGACCATTGACAATCTTGTTCTTCAGGTTAGACCCATTGTCTGTGATGATTGCTTGAAGGGTACCATACCGGGAGATGATGTCTCTTTTGACGAATCTTGCCACATTTCTTGCAGTGACATTCTTGTAAGAACTGGCCTCTACCCATTTTGTGAAATAATCAATCGCTGCCAGGATGAAGCGATGACCATTTGAAGCCACAGGATTAATAGGTCCTATCATGTCTATTCCCCACATAGAGAAAGGCCAAACTTCCGACATTTGGTGTAGTTCGTTTGGGGGTGCATTGATTTTATCACCATATATTTGGCATTGGTGGCATGACCGGACGTGCTGACAGCAGTCTGATTCGATGGTCATCCAAAAATAGCCAAGCCGTATGATCTTCCTGGCGAGGAGGTGGCCGTTCATGTGAGGCCCACATATACCTTCATGGATTTCTTTCATGAGAATATTTGCTTCTTTGGCATCTACGCATCTTAACAGAGTAGAGTCAAACGACCTTTTGTATAGAATTTGTCCATTGAGGAAGAATTTGCTGGCCATCTTGGTTATGTATCTCCGGTCTCCTGGTTGGCATCCTTCAGGAAACTCACCTTTTGAGAGATAGTTCTTGATGTCGTAATACCATGGTTCCCCATCAAACTCTTCTTCGATTAGCATACAATAAGCTGGTCTTTCAACTATATTGATCCTTATGGGTTCTATATCCAGCCCTCCAGTTGTTTGCAACATTGAGGCAAGGGTGGCTAACACATCTGCAAATTGATTGTGGGATCTCGATAGGTATTCGAATGACACTTCTTCGAATTCGAGTATTAATTCTTCGAGGTATTCATGATAAGGGATGAACTTTGCATCTTTCGTCTTCCACTCTCCTTGTGTCTGTAAAATGATGAGCATGGAATCTCCAAAAACTTGCAACCTAGGTATCTTCATGGAAACGGCCAGTCGTATGCCTAAAATGCACGCCTCATATTCTGAGATGTTGTTGGTGCAAGGGAAAGTTATTTTTGCCGCCACAGGGTAATGTTGATCATCAGGGCATATCAGTACTGCCCCAGTGCCTGCCCCTGATAGATTAACGGCACCATCGAAATACATGACCCACTTGTCTTCTGTTAAGTTGAGAATCTGATCTTCTGTGCCTGTTACTTCAGGAGACTCACCGTTTGACGGGTCTTCTGCTAGCATGTCAGCTATAGCTCTTCCTTTTACTGACTTCTGTGGAGAACATTTGATGTCAAATTCAGATAGCATCACTTGCCATTTTGCTAATTTTCCAATTAAAGTGGGTTTCTCCAGGAGGTATTTGACAGGATCGTTCTCTGTTACGAGCTGAATGTGGTGATGTAGGGTATACTGTCTCAGTCTGCGAAGTACCCATACCGCTGCTACACAGGCCCTTTCAACTGGTACATATTTTGCTTCAGATGGCGTGAATTTCTTACTCAGGTAATAGATGGCCCTTTCTTTACCATCTATCGGGCTTGTTTGGGCAAGTAAGGCTCCTAGGGATTCCTGCTGTATAGTCAGATATAAGGTCAATAGGTGACCAGGAATTGGTGGCACAAGTACCGGCGGTGTGATCAGATAGTTCTTGATCATTCGGAATGCCCTACTGCATTCTGCGTCCCATGTCACTCTCGCGCCCTTCTTAAGTAATTTGAAGATTGGCTTAGCCACATCAGACAGTTGATTGATAAATCTGGCAATATAGTTCAGTCTCCCCAGAAGGCTTCTCACTTCTTTTACTGTAGAGGGAGTGGATAGCTTGAATCTTTGAAGGATCAATCTCAACGCCCCTGTTACTGACTATGAACCCAAGAAGTTTCCCAGATTTTGCCCCAAACACACATTTGTTAGGGTTCAACCTTAACTTATATTTGCGCAGGCGCTCAAATAATTTTCTTAACACCTGTATGTGATCTTGCCATTTCTTGGATTTGGCGATAATGTCATCGACGTATACTTCAATTTCTTTGTGGATCATATCATGAAATAATGTGACCATAGCCTTCTGATAGGTCGCCCCGGCGTTCTTTAATCCAAATGGCATGACTTTGTAGCAAAAGTTCCCCCAGGGTGTGGTAAAAGCAGTTTTTGGTTTGTCTTCTTGCTTCATGAAGATTTGGTTATATCCCGAAAATCCATCCATAAACGAGAACAATTCATAACCTGCTGTGCTATCCACCAACACATCAATGTGAGAAAGTGGAAAATCATCTTTTGGGCTTGCTCTATTCAGATCTCGGTAATCCACGCAGATCCGAACTCTACCATCATTCTTCATGACGGGAACTATATTTGCGATCCAATCTGAGTATGGGATAGCTTCAATAAAGCCCACCCTAAGAAGTTTCATGACTTCTTCCTTAATTTTGTCTTCCAACTCAGCCTTCATCCGTCTGCTGCCTTGCTTGACAGGTTTGATACTAGGATCTGTGGGTAAGGCATGCTCCACGATCTTAGGATCTAGGCCTGGCATATCAGCGTAAGACCATGCAAAAATGTCTTGATATTCTTTTAATAACTCTGTGAACTCGAGCCTTTCATTTCGGGATAAATGCCCGCTGATCTTGACCTCTTTGATGTTCACGGAGACTCCCAGATTAATAATTGTCGCGACCCGTCCGAAGGCGGACGCGGCTAATGGATTACCGATCGCGGGTCTTGGATCGGCGCGGGCCCTCCCAGGCCCATACCAAATCGCGGCGGGAGTATTTTTCAGAAGAATTCGACGATAAGAGTCGATCGCTTTCGACCTTAGTGTGGTCGTGGTGGCATGTGCAACTTGTGCATGCATTTGGAGTCGCCACCGGTCTTTCTTGGAGGGTAGACCGGAAACCTTACTGATCGATTGGGAGAGATCGATCAGTTCTGCAGAACCATAGATTTTGGGTTCGGGGACTTGGTTACGCTGGTGTCATTACCAACGCCCTTTCGGTACCTAAATTGATTGAATTTTCTGCAATTTTTCTCAAATTTTTTTTTGAATTTTTCCTTAATAATTCATTTTTTTTGAAATTTTTTTTATTTGATTTTTTTTTTATAAATTTCCTGAAAATAAGTCCCAACTGACGGTCCCTAACTCGCCACGTGGCGTCTCGGTGACAATCGAATCATTTTAATTTTTGTAAAATTCGAAATTCATTTCTTTTAATGTTAAAAATATTTTTTATTCTGAAAATCATCGGATCACGACACGTGGCTCATCTGCAGCCATCCAATCTAGCATTTTTTGTTTTTGTTTTTGTTTTTATAGGACGCAACACAATGCAAAAAATAAAGAAGATATTAAGTCATTATACAACATAAACATAAGCAAAGGAGATGGGATCCGGTGAATTTTACGACGTCGGAGTCCGTCAGTGCTCGTGCAACAATGTGTGGGGGTATAAACCACCAGCAGGAGGCTCGGCCTTCCGATTCTGGGGTAGCACAATATAATTTACAGAAAATAAATAAATAAAACACCTTGGACACCAATAGGAGGCTTAGCCTTCCGATTCTGGGTCTTTTATGCGAAATATATAAATGCTATGACATAAAGTAAATACACAGCAAATATTTAGACACCAACAGGAGGCTCGGCCTTCCGATTCTGGGTCTTTTATGTGAAATATAGAAATGCTATGACATAAAGTAAATACACAATAAATACGAAAAAATACAAAATAAACAATAATCCGAGCTCGGATGAGGAGGACGTTGAACTATTTTCACAAATCCGAACGGTGAAGATGAAGAAATAATTGAGATGAGATTATACACAAAATTTTACCTCGATCCGATGGTCGAATTGATCAAAAACTGAAGAAATACCGGCGGATGAACAGTTCCCGCGCCAGGAACAACTTCTGATTTGGCTGCTGTGCGACCACTTGGAGAGATCTTTTTAAAGATCCGAACGGTGGATATGAAGAAGAGGTTAAGAAGACCCTGCACACAAAAAATCAGCTCGATCCAACGGTTTAATCGGCCGGAAACTCAAGCAATGTCGGCGGGTATACAGTTCCCACGCCTGGAACAGCCTCTGATTTGGTTGCTGTGAGACCACTTTGAGAGATTTGTTTAAAGATCCGAACGGTGAATATGAAGAAGGGATCAAGAAGACCTTGTACACAAAACATCAGCTCGATCCAACGGTCCAATCGGCCGGAAACGCAAGAAATGTGGAGGGTGGTAGTGTGATGACAAAAAAATGGAAGAGAGAATATGGGGAAAAAAAATCCGTGGGAGAGGAAGAAGAAGAAGAAGAAGAAGAAGAAGAAGGAGGAGGAGGAGGAGAAGGAGAAGAAGCCACGGATGATGGAGGGAGGTGCCTAAAATACTAAAAATAAAATAATAAAATAAAATACTAAAAAGTAAAAATAATAAAATAATCAAAAGCGAAGACAAAATGATTAGTCCCCTTTTCTTTTAAATGATGATGTTTTCACTCCTTTTCCTTTTAATCATTACTAATATTTTTGCCAAATTCAATTTTATGATGATCAAAGAACACCTAAAATCAAACTTGAATTTTACTATTTATGAGGTCAGAAAATGGATAAAATAAAAATAAAAATACCGAATATTTTTATATATTTTTGTGACCTCAAATATTATTTTTCTTGATTTTCTTGATTTTCTTTTTCTTTTTATTCTTTTTTTTTGTATTTTTCGAAAATATATTAAAAAAATGAAAATTATGAAAATTATTTTTTTGGTCAAAATGGTTCATTTAGCTTGGCTAAGGTCACCAAAATTGATTTTTCAATTTTTCAACTTTTTATGGATTTTCTATGAATTTTCAAAAAAAATAAAAATAAAAATAAAAAAGTTGATCAAAATTTAGGTGTCAACAATAATGATTGGTTCTTCTGAAGTAGGAGGCGTCGATTCCTCAAAGGCATTCCAATCTCTGCGGATAGACGTATAACCTTCGTCTTCATCTTCCTCAATGTTATAAGAATGGTTACTGGAGAAATCCGAATCTCGTAACAACCTGGTATGCATGTTTGAGATGATATGCCTGAAATGTCATGAGTATGGTTAGTTCGTACTCCATAAGAATGACATGCATGATCATGAAAAGTCTTTTCGAAAGAGTTTTCGAAATAGGTATAGGTATAAACGGGACTAATCCTCATGTCATTGGATATCCTTGCCCCAAGGAAATCTCTTTGGAAATCAGGAGTCGTACGGCAAATCAGGCCTCAAGTTTCTGTGTAGAAGACTAGTATCATCATTGGGCTGATTCGTGGTTCCATATGTCCTTAACAAAATATGTATGGTTTTATTAAATGCAAGATGGGCTGCATTACAAGATGTGCTATTTGGACCAACGGCCGGAGATCCAAAGGCGTTTCCCTCTATGTACAGTAAGGAAAGAAAATGCGACAAAATGCAAAAAGTTCTAAATGCAGTATTTAAAGACAAGGGAAGAGTTTCGTTACTCAGAGGAAGTGGCTTCATCACTTAGCCATTCTATGACGGCATTCACAAAGTTGTGTTCAAGAAAAGGATTTGTCAGATCTGGTTCTATCGGTGAAGTGACATTTTCTTCAGAAAACCATTTAGAGTTCTGGTTGAAATAGGTGTTCAGAGGAAATATCTTCGATCTGCCTTTCCAAGTTGGAGAACCGATGAACGAGTCATTCAAGTTGTTTCGGCCTCCCCGATGTCCTAGGCTTTTGCCTCGGCCTCGGCCTGCTGCTTCCGGGACAGATTCATTCATGCGATATTTCTGGTACCCCAAACCCATTCTATGCGGGTTAGCTTTTAACTGCAGGGGGACATTTATCCCTTGACTGTGCTTACCCAGACCTTTTCCAGGGTTAAACCCATATGTCAGTAATATCTTGACTGGTAAGAGATCGGCCTCTGAGATATAGGGGGTTCTCAATCTTGTTCCCGCTGGGGTATGAATTGTTGCTACCAGTTCTAGGGAATGATAGCTTGCTTCTGTCTTCACTTCGGGTTCAACATAGGGAATGGCACTGTTCTGGTATATCTGGAGGTCGACTTCTCCATGTATGGTAATCACCTTCCCATCCACTATAAAAGCGTACTTTTTGATGCAAGCTCGAAGGGACAGCCCCTACTGTATGGATCCAAGGCCTTCCCAGCAAGAATTCGAATACACTGGGTAGATCTATTACTTGGAAGCTTATAGAGAATTTTGTCGGGCCAATGAATACGTCCAGCTCAATCTCACCCACCACAGTCTTCTTCATTCCGTCGAAAGCCCTCACGGCCGTTTTGGATGCCTTAACTGTTTCCTCATTGATTCCCAAACTTCTTAGGGTAGTCAAAGGGTAAATGTTGAAGGCTAATCCATTGTCGATCAATACATGTGCCACTCTCTTCCCGTTACATTGCGCGGAGATATATAAGGCCTTGTTGTGCCCTCTTCCTTCCATGGGGAAGTCCTCGTCAGAGAAGCTCAATTGGTCTTTTAGAAGGATTGCCCCCACAAAGTCCCCTAATTGTACCTCGTTAATTGATTCAGGGACATGTACTTCGTTGAGTATTTTCAACAGTGCGTTCTTGTGCTTCTCTGAGTTGATGAATAAATCTAGCAAGGATATTTGAGCCGGCATCTTCCTCAGCTGCTCTATTACTTCGAATTCACTGGTTTTGATGATTGATATAAGCTTTTCGGCGTCTTCCTTTAAGATTTCCTTTTTTTCGGATTCGCCTTTCCTAGGGGCATAAAACCGTCCAGACCTCATTACTGCGTCTACTTCTTTAGTCCCATAGTTCCAATGGACTGCTTTAGGATCGTATTCTTCTACTGGGGGGACTTCTATAGTTACAGTCGCCTGATAAGACGTCTCCGGTTCAGCCATGTTGTCTGCTTCTTCTTGCGGCAGTTGAATCACAACAGGCTTGACTATGTAGTCTTTCACCCCGTTCATGCTATCAAGTTCTTCCAATCTGATTATCTCTGTCGTAGCGACTTCGACCATTGATACGGTGTCGTCAAGCCCTTTTGAAAGAAGTTCTTCTATGTCCTTCGAGGTCTCTGGTTGAGAGAGATCATCCATACCTCCCCATCCGTCTGGTATGATGTCCTCAATTTTCTGATAAAAGCTGGGAGGGGCTGAATATTTCACTTTGAAGTTGTACCCCCCAGAATCTTGACCAAGGTTGTCTATAATTTCGCCCTTTTCAAGCGTTTTGGCCATAAATTTGCGGTCTGCTTGGCTTCGCCTCTTGGCTTCCAGTTCGTCCTTTTCGAATTCTTCTTCTGACTGAGTGACCGGCCCAAGACTATCTACCAGATTCTCGTGTGGGATGTCCCAGGTGCTGCCCCGCCCCGTTGTGATCACGAAATAGCTTCCTCCCAAAGATAAAGAAGCTTCAACTCCTTCGAATTCTTCATTAGTAATATCAGACATTATCCCCAAGCTCATCATTTTGGCGATACATAGCTTCTTTTCGTCAACAGAGATCTCTCCTGCTTTTGGGTATGATGAAGCGGCTGCTAGCAAGTCGGTCAGCTTAGGTACGTCTACCTTCAGCTTAAGGCAGTCTTCCTCCACTTCAGTAAATATTGCTCCTACTGCTTGATGATCTGGAAGTTGGTTTTCTTGTACATTAGGGGCCATATTGTCAAACTTCAGAATCTGACTGTCAATCAGAGCTTGCACCTTCAGCTTGAGGATATAACAGTTGTCCACATTATGTCCTCTCTCGCCCATGTGGTAGACACAGGTTTGGTTCTCGTCAAAGCCAGGATATTTAACAGGGTTTACCCTAGGCGGTTCTTTTGCCACCAGGCGTTGCTCTAGCAGCACTGGGAGCAACTTGGATAAAGGCCTCGGGAGATGAGAAAATTGCTTCTGGGGTTGCCTTCTTCTAGGCTCTTGTACTTTTGGTGCCGACCAAGACGATCCTCCTTTGGTCTGATTGGAATTGCCAAACGGCTTAGGCTTGTGAGGATCCGATATAAACGCTATGTCCAGTCCGGCTTCTCTCTCCTTTTTCAAGGGATACTGCTTCCTAGTAGGAGCTTCATGAGGCCTTCTTTCTCTTAAGGCCCATTCTAACCTTTCAGCAACCTTTATCAAGTGTGCAAATGTTTGACATCCGGAAGTGTTCAGCCTGTCAAAGTACTCGTAGGGGAGCGCTTTTAGGAATAAGTCGATCAGCTCCTCTTCTGGGATTGACGGTTTTACTTGGGTAGCCAAGGCTCGCCACCTCTGGGAATATGTCCTGATTGATTCGCCTCTCGCCTTTGAAGTTCGTAGAATGTCTTCTCTTGTTGGGGCTGTAGCCGTGTTGAACTTGTACTGTTTGAGGAAGTCTTCTGCAGGATCCTCCCATCCATCATAATCTTCTAGGTCTAGCTCGATGAACCAAGCCAGAGCGGCGTCAGCCAAACTCTCTTGGAATGTGTTCATTAACAGTGGAATATAATCCGAATAGTACGCCATCTTGCGCAGGTAATACTTGAGGTGGGCACGGGGACAGCCTGTCTCGTTATACTTTCTTACGAACTCCGGCTCCTTATAGTCAGGAGGAGTCTCTACTTTAGCAAAATGAGATATTTTGTCGAAGTGAGCTAACTCGTAACCTTGGTTGCTCAAGCACTCCTCGATTTTGGCTAACCTTTTAGCCTCTGCTTCGGTTTTCACAGTCTGCTTCCCCTTCTCCTCTTTCTCGAGGTTGATAACAACAGGCGATGCCTTTTGTTGTGTCCGACTGTTTGGTTCATGGATGTCCCCCTCTGCATGTTGGGTATCTCTCGTCACCTCCTTATCTGCTGTACTAGGTACAAAAGAAGGACCTGCGTTGTTCTGGTTATGACCCGTTGTTTGTTTAGCTTGGGTAACTTCCAGCATTGCCTTGATATCTGCCATCATCGTTGCTAGGGCGGTCATCTGAGATTCCAGCATGCCCACACGCGGAGTCAATTCTTGTTGCTCCATTCTTGTCTTAAGGCGAGTTTGGAAACGATGTGTTGGAAATTCCGTGATGAGAGTGTACTGTCGCGACCCTCTCCCGCGAGGCGGAGGCGGGGAGCGGGCTAATGGGCCGCCCGATCGCTGGCTTGATCGGACGCGGGCCTCTCCCAAGGTTCATTGCCCAAATCGCAACTGCTGGATATACATGGTCGACCTTCAGTGTGGTCTAGTGACATGTGATGAGTGTGCATGTCAAGGAGTCGCCACCAATCGTTTTACGGAGGGTACGATCGGAAACCCTATCGAATAGTTGGGAGTGGTCCATTCGATTCTGCGGAAACCAAAGAAGTGGGTTCGGGGACTTAATTACGTCAACTGTCAAAGTTAACGCCCTTTCGGTACCTAAGCTGAATGGTTTATCTGATCCTAGGGTTTCATACAGATGAGTGAGGTACTGATCCTAAATCTAGGAGTTCATGCAGAAGGGAATAGCTACCCTATCACTCACAATCATTAAAAGTAATGGCGCAAATCAAGGAATCAGTACATACGGATAAAACACATGAAATCAGCATGGCATCCCTAGTGAGGCCCTATTAGCTTAGAGAAATATCAATCAAGGCTTAGGAGTGATTTTGGCATGATTTGCTCATGAGGGGCAGAATCGTAATTTTGAACAATTTGGGGACAATTCACCTTAAAAAGGGAAAATTCGTAATTTTTGATGAATTGGGAAGTCAAAAGACGGAGGAAATAGGATTGGCCATCAATCCAATCCATTTCCTATTTTTCGGGATTTTCCAGGATTTTTCTGGAATTTTAAAAGTGATTTTACCCTTGGAGGGGTAAAGTCGCCATTTTGGACAAGGATGAGAACTGAAAATCTCAAATATTAGGGTTGGTCGTCCACCTGACCCGAACCCTAACTTCAAGCAATTTTCAGAACTCGATTGAGACAAGAAAGGCAATTTTCCCATTGAAGGGCAAAATCGTCATTTTGAGAAAAGGGGCGGGACTCGAAACCCAAACTTAAGGATTGGTCGTCTAATCGACCCTAATTCTTACCTTGGCATTATCGGCCTTATCTCCCATACACAGTAGAAGCGACTTATCCCTAAAGGGTAATGTCGTCGAGTCTTGGGAGAACGGATAAGAAACCCCAAAAATAGGGTTGACCAGTTGTCTGTGGTCAACCCTCGATTTTTGGGGATTTCTGGAGTGTCTAGGATTTTCCCACAATTTTTCCACATTTTTTTTGAATTTTCTGGCATTTTTTAACATTTTTTTGGATTTTCTAAGATTTTTCAGATTTTTATTTATCCGGTTTTAATCCAACGGTCCCTGATGGACCACGTGGCTTGTCCGCGTCGCTTAGATCTGATTACTAGAATCTACGGTCTAGATTGAACGACGACTCTCTCGGGACCGTTTGATCCGATTACTTAAACCTACGGCCACGATTAGATCGTGAGACTCGATCTAGACCGTCTATTCTATCACCCTAAACGACGTCGCCTTCTCATTAATCCACACGACACCGTTTCCACTCTTTGTTTATTTTCTTATTTCGAAAATCATTTTCAGTTAATTCTATTTATTAATCGGACGGCCACTAGAATTTAAGTTCGATTTATCTCAGCCGTCCGATCCGTTAATTCGAATACCAGACCCTAACGGCCATGCTGACTCGACACTACGTGGACCAATCACGGGATGACATCTGGACATTTGACCAGTTGACCACGCCATGTCAGCTTCGTCTTCAACCTCGCGACTCCGGCAGGATGGACGGCTGTGGTTCTCCGGCGAGGATCGTGCGGTGAAATCTTAATGGAATCACTCGAGACCAACGGCAATCGATTCGCGATTAGCTCTAGTTCGACATATCTAAGAATCGAAACATCTCATTCGCAGAATCAAGAACATCGTGCAAATCGCCGAGTACGGCCAGGGAAGCTCAATCATGCGATTCACTCAAAATCAAAGAAATTCAGTCACAGAATAGCATCAGTGGAGGTCCAGAAGACTTACCTCGAGCTCCGATTGAGCTCGCTCGGCCCAGATTTGGCTGGGCAAGAATCGGCTATGGAGGCTAAATCGGAAGACTCGATTCGGGGCATGTGAGCAAAATCAATGCAAAATGAAGACGCGAACATGGTCAGTGATGTTCAAGGAATGAAAGGCACATACTAATTGCAAGAACGATCATGGAATGTGTGAATCGCCATGAATGCCCAAGGAAGAAATCGAGACTGCGACTCACCTGTTCTCGCAGATTCCTTGTGCGCGGCCAACTGCGATGGCTTCCTGGCGTTCTGGTCAAGCTTCAGAAAGCCTTTTTTGGCTGTGGTTCAGCCGGAAACAGCCCAACCGGTGCCCTGCAATTCGAGCTCAAATTCTCGACGACAGGGGTCGGAGAACGAGCTCTCTCTCGCGTTCTCTCTCTCTCTCGCGCGATTCTGTACTCCTTGCTCTAACTGAACTCACTAACTCCTTAACTGAAAGTCTCCACATGCTTATATAGCCTTTCGCGTTTTTGGCGCGGAACGGAAGGGGCTAACAGACTCGAATCGCACGTGTGGTCACGTGATTTCAGGTCCAAACGGCGTCGGGGTGACTGGGATTCCGTTTAGCTTTGTTTGGTCCTCCGGCGGGTCATAATCCTGCGCGATTTGGCGCGTATTTGGCTCGTGTTTAACGTTTGTTGACTTTTGCAGGTGGGCAGGTTTGACTGGCCGATTGCTCCATCCTCCGGCGACGTCGGATAGTGCCGTCGATGTCAATCGACGGGGGAAGATGAGAGGAACAAAACGCCCACCGTTCCTCTTTCAATTAGTTGCGAATTGACCTTCAATTTGGTCTTGGAAACTTAGTCAATCACTGTTCATCTGCACGGAGGCTCAGCGGGGAAGACGACACTGTTCTGGACCGGTTCGACCGCCGGTCTGACCAGTCTAAACCGGTTCCGAACATGATTTTTCAAATTAATCCCAAATTAATGGAAAAATTTTGCAATTGAACCTCAAAATCGAATCTAGAGCATGAATTCTATCTAGAAATGTGGTTTTGCCCAAAAATTTTCATCAATTTCTACAAAACCCCCAAATTTTCATTTAATTGGAAATTGGGGATCGTGTAATTGAGGGTGCAAATGATCAAATTGAGTCAAACCACCTGTTCCAATCGATTTAAAATGGTGAAATCCATTGGGTAACATGTTTAATTTGCAATGATAGCCCTTGAATTGAAAGTAATTTCAATTATGCTTAATTTCAAGGACTAAAATGCAATTTTAGTATGTAATTTTGTCAAATCCGTGCAATTGAGCAAATTGCGCAAACAATTGGGCTAAATTGAAATAGGGGATAGTTAGATTGAATGTCAAGATCTTAAAAAATGCCAAAATTGCAAATTAAAAGACTCAATTGTTATTTTTTCTTCAAATTCAATAGTACGGGTTACAAAGGAATACCTAAAATTGAATCTGATTTTGGCTTTTTTGTGAGGTCAAAAATACAAGGGATTAAAAAGAAAAATATTGGATATTTTTCCATATTTTTGTGACCTCAAATGCTATTTTTCTTGATTTGTTTAATATTTTTCTATTTTCTAAAAAATATTAAAAATATGAAAAATATGATAAATTATTTTTTGGTCAAGAATGGTTCCTTGGGCTTGGCCAAGGCCACCAAAGTTGTTTTTGTAATGTTTTGACTTTTTATGAATTTTTTGTGATTTTTCAAAAAAATAAAAAGGCTAGGTCAAAAATCAGGTGTCAACAGCTGCCCCTCTTTGAGAGGAATCTCGTGAGAGGTTTCTCTCAAAGACAGGTGACGCCTGAGTCTAGACCGACTCGACTGGGGAAAAGAAAAACGAATCTTGACACTCAATCTTTCTTGTCCTGCTGGTGAACGTTCTATTCTTCATTCTTTAGCTGAAGTGAGAGAGAAAGTAGAGAGACCCACCTGCCATTTACCTGTTGATTACTTTGCCTGATGCTCGTGCGGCATGCACGGTGTATAGCGGGTTCAAGTGAATACCTAGGGACTCGTCTTTTGAGTATCCTAGGGCGATTAAACTCTAGCCTGTTTGGTAGGCCGTACCAGAATGAGACTCCTATACTTGACAGGAACCTGTGAATGACGCACCCAGTTTCTTAGGGATTGTCGGGGTTTTGATCCGTATGGTGGATCAGACCATGAATAGGACTCCTCTCTGCTAGGAACCTATGGATGACGCACCCAGTCACTTAGGGATTGTTAGAAGTTTTGATCCGTATGGTGGATCAGACCATGAATAGGACTCCTTTCTGCTAGGAACCTATGGATGACGCACCCAGTCTCTTAGGGATTGTCAGGGATTTTGATCCGTATGGTGGATCAGACCATGAATAGGACTCCTTTCTGCTAGGAACATATGGATGACGCACCCAGTCTCTTAGGGATTGTCGGACATTTTGATCCTTCAGGGGGATCATGCCGAGAATAGGATTCCTCTCTGCTCGGGAACCTATGGATGACGAACCCAGTCTCTTAGGAATTGTCGAACATTTTGATCCTATATTCTAAGGAATTAACTAGGATTCATACAAGTGAGGTGTGCCTAATCTTTAGGCTTTACCACGTGAGCTATTCTGGGTTTAGGGGTTACCTAGAACCTCACAGAAAGCAGGTTTTGTCAATAGTTTTTGAGCATATATTCTAAGGAATTAACTAGGATTCATACAAGTAAGGTGTGCCTAACCTTTAGGCTTCACCTAATGAGCTATTCTGGGTTTAGGGGTTACCTAGAACCTCACAGAAAGCTGATCTTGAAAATTGTCCTTTCGACATGCAAGGCGTTATTCTGGGATTTGGGGATTCCAAGTATCCTGTAGAAAACTTAAACCTACAAAAACTTTGATAAGATTCTTCTGGGATCTAGGGGTTACCTGAGGTCTCGCAGAAAGACTATCTTGAATATTGTCCTTTCGACATTGAATGTGACATTCTGGGATCTGGGTACTCCAGGTATCCTGTAAATTTGAAATCTCACAGAGGGATGATTTCGGAGATTGTCCTTTTGACATTTGAGATGACATTCTGAGATCTGGGGACTCCAGGTATCCAAGACAGGTTGTGTTCTTCTGAGATCTGGGATTGCCAGGAATTCTGCAGAAGTTTAGACATGTTAAACGTTTCTCACCAAGAGTGATACAAGCCATTTTAGGAGCTGAAGTCATCAAGAATCTTGCAGAAGCTCCAATCTGAAAATTTTCTTACCAAAGGCACATCAATGGTCTTTGAGTGGTATCTGATGTCAAACTGACGGTACTTTATGACTTATATCATAGTCATGAAAAAATTTCAATGAATGCATTACGATGCTGGAGGTTATCCA
Source organism: Rhodomyrtus psidioides (assembly GCA_021437785.1). Classification (NCBI taxonomy): domain Eukaryota; kingdom Viridiplantae; phylum Streptophyta; class Magnoliopsida; order Myrtales; family Myrtaceae; genus Rhodomyrtus; species Rhodomyrtus psidioides. Next base: position 3,762,971 of record JAILYB010000027.1, on the reverse strand, counting down.
AAACACCTTGCAACATACGGAAGTGATCAAAAATTCCTTGTGGGGAAAGTTTGAAACAAACAATCTGAAATTACCAAAAGAGTTTGGTTAAAATGTCCAACGGAGTATTCTCATCAAAGAGGACTTCTCACCGTTTTGAGATAATGGTCTTTTACCAAGAATGCACTCGAACTTCCTATCAAACCTGTGCCTAGGGTTCAGAATCATTCGCAGTGAATACACCTCGATCGATCAGGAGGACTTCCAAGGGACCGTAATGTTGGGCTTGGTCAACGGTTTTCAAAGGGGACTTGCGTGCAAGTCAAGGCTTTCGAAGAGAAGTCTTCAATGTCTGCTCCAGGTTTACAAGTCAAGAAACCTGCAAAATGAGAAAGAAATAATCTTGCTCGAACTTCTTCGAGCTAAGCTTAGACATTAAACCCTATGTCAATCCAAGTGCCTTAATCAGAAAAAACTTTTCAGGGTTGTAACGTAGGTAGGATTGGGGACCAAAAAAGGCTTGTTTTTGGCTCAGAATATGCGAAGGGTCTAGCATTGGTGATCACTGCAGGTTTGCCGCCGATCTTGTCCTTTCTGGTTCAAGGAGCGTCTTCAGTCTTTGAAGTGCATTTTTGTCCTTAGAGAACATCTCTCTCCTGTCAAGACGGCGTCAACATCTTGTTTACACTTTCATCATCTGAGTGTGACATGATTTGGGAGCATCTTTCGCAGTCTAGCTCCCTTGGTATTTTCTTTTGCAATCAGATCTTACTAGTGACCTATACAAAGGTATCATGCCACCTTTTGGCATTTACAAGATCAAACACATGATTCGCAAGTGTACAAATATTTGGATGGGCATTTGGCCTTGCTTTTACCAGGCACTTTGCTTTTTCTTGATGCCCAAGATTTGGATTTTTCTCTCTTCCTTCTTTTTGAGATCTCACCTTTTCTTTTCTTTTGGGGGATCAGAATTTTCAAATGAGTGTGCTAGATGTACAACTTGAATCTCAGCACTCAAACATTAGTTCAGGAATTTTTCATAAATCCTATATCTTGAACTCTTCCGTTGTTGAAGCGATATTGCCTTCATCTTGGAATATGCAATGATCACCAACGGGTTCGTGAAAGGAACACTTGAACTACCATAGAAGTTAAAATGACAAGCAACACACGAAGACTGATGCAAGTCTGAGCAAGAGAACTTCTAACCATTTACCTCCTGATACCGCTGGACGTATCTCCAGTTTGCCCCACTGTGGGGTGGTTCTTGACAGGGGTAAAGAATGAAACCGCCGTTCAAAGGGTTATCAATGGTCACCTGTAGTGTTTATGATAGAGAAACGAATGCCTCCGTCGTCTCGATCTGTGTAATTATTGCGAATAATCCTTACGCCCGTAGGTCAAGGTCCTGCTATCCTTACCACTTCGCTCATCTCTCGAGTGTGTATAGGACGTGTTTGGATTTGGCCTGCCTCTTGTTCTGTGCAAACATCTTTGTGAACCGTTTAAACAACTTTTGTTTGAAAAGTTCATTTTGTTTTCTCCATAACTTACCCTTAAAGGAGATTTATGATGCACAACGTATATTTCGACCATGTTTAGATAACCTCCTAGTCTGAGCATGAATGCTAATGTCATAACTGTGGGAATTCTGCATCTTTATAGACATGATAATTGGATGCATGCTATTTTTCAAGGAGCTTTTAGGTTCTGGTGATGACGATTCTGACAGTTTCAAAAACCTAAAAGATTGGGAAATGAATACTTACCTGCCTAGCGCGGCTAGGGATTCCTGAAAAACATAAAAGGAATATGTCAGTGTATGCTCTCGAATTTTCAGAAAATTAGAACGATACACCTTACCCTTGACCATGCGTTCCACTGGGAATAGATAGACTCATGAAAATCTGACCACTGCGGCAGTAATTCCTCTCGATCATGCATTCCAATTTATTGTGACATTGTTTCCTCGGGTCCTGCAATATTGAACACATGCTAGTGTATGCATGGATGCATGATGTGTTTATGCAATGATTATTATGAAGGGTATGCTCAATTCGGGATAAGTCGTATGACTGGAATCTGATTTTATTTTACGGGTAATATCTCTTCACAGCATCTGAATTTACAGGGTGCCCCAGTTCTTCTCCTTCGGAGTTTACAAGAATCAATGCTCCTCCGGTGAGAATTTTCTTGATAATGTAAGGGCCTTCGTAATTCGGAGTGAATTTTCCTCCTGGATGGGTAGTACTCGGCAAAACTTTTCTAATTACCTAGTCATCTACTTCGAAATTTCTGATCTTGACTTTTCGATTGAATGCCCTGGCTACCCTCTTCTGGTAAGTTTGTCCATGGCAAATGGCTTTAAGTCGCTTCTCGTCTATTGAATTCAGCTGCTCGTATCTGTGTTTGAAATATTCTGACTCGGAGAATCTACCCTCTGATAAGACTCTTAAAGAGGGAATCTTAACTTCCACGGGCAGAACTGCTTCCATTCCATACACCAGACTGTAGGGAGTTGCCCCTGTAGAAGTCCTGATCGACGTTCGGTAAGCCATTAAGGCGAAGGGTAGCCTTTCATGCCAATCCCTATAGTTTTCTGCTGTCTTAGCCAAGATTCTCTTGATATTCTTGTTGGCTGCTTCCACTGCCCCATTCATCTGTGGGCGGTAAGGAGACGAATTCAGATGTCGAATGCTAAAGTGATCCAGTAGGTCATCGACGATCTTGTTGTTCAAGTTGGACCCATTATCCGTGATGATCGCTTGAGGGGTACCATACCGGGATATGATATCTCTTTTGATGAATCTTGCCGCATTTCTTGCAGTGACATTCTTGTAAGAGCTGGCTTCTACCCATTTTGTGAAGTAATCAATCGCTACCAAGATGAAGCGATGACCATTCGAAGCCATAGGATTAATAGGCCCTATCATGTCTATGCCCCATATAGAGAAAGGCCAGACTTCAGACATTTGGTGCAGTTCGCTTGGGGGTGCATTAATCTTATCCCCGTATATTTGGCATTGGTGGCATGACCGGACGTGCTGACAGCAGTCTGATTCGATGGTCATCCAGTAATATCCAAGCCGCATGATCTTCCGGGCGAGGAGGTGGCCGTTCATGTGAGGCCCACACACACCTTCATGAATCTCTTTCATGAGAATATTTGCTTCTTTGGCATCTACACATCTCAGTAGAGTGGAATCGAACGATCTCTTATACAGAATTTGTCCATTGAGGAAGAACTTGCTGGCCATCTTGGTTATGTATTTTCGGTCTCCTGATTGGCATCCTTCAGGGAATTCCCCTTTTGAGAGGTAATTCTTGATATCATAGTACCATGGCTCTTCGTCAAATTCTTCTTCGATTAGCATACAATAAGTTGGCTTTTCAACAATGCCGATCCTCAGAGGCTCTACATCCAACCCTTCAGTTGTTTGTAACATCGAAGCTAGGGTGGCTAATGCGTCTGCAAACTGATTGTGAGACCTTGATAGGTACTCGAATGACACTTCTTCGAACTTAAGTATCAATTCTTCAAGGTATTCGTGATAAGGGATGAGCTTTGCATCTTTCGTCTTCCACTCCCCCTGTGTCTGTAGAATGATGAGCATGGAATCTCCAAAAACTTGCAACTTAGGTATCTTCATAGAAATGGCCAGTCATAGGCCCAGAATGCATGCCTCATATTCCGAAATATTGTTGGTACAAGGAAAAGTTATCTTTGCCGCGACAGGGTGATGTTGACCATCTGGGGATATCAGTACTGCCCCAGTGCCTGCCCCTGATAGATTAACAGCACCATCGAAATATATGATCCACTTATCCTCTGCTAAGTTCAGAATTCGGCCTTCTGCGTTCGTCCCTTCAGGGGACTCACCGCTTGACGGGTTTTCCACCAGCATGTCAGCTATAGCTCTCCCTTTTACCGACTTCTGTGGGGAACACTTGATGTCAAGTTCAGACAACATCACCTGCCACTTTGCTAATTTCCCAATTAGAGCGGGTTTCTCCAGGAGGTATTTGACAGGATCGTTCTCTGTTATGAGCTGGATATGGTGGTGTAGGGTATACTGCCTCAGTCTGCGAAGTACCCATACCGTTGCTACGCAGGCCCTTTCAACTGGTATATATTTTGCTTCAGATGGCGTGAATTTCTTACTTAGGTAATAGATGGCCCTTTCTTTTCCATCTATCGGGCTTGTTTGGGCAAGTAAGGCTCCCAAGGACTCTTGTCGTATGGTCAGGTATAAGGTCAATGGGTGACCAGGAATTGGTGGTACAAGCACCAGTGGTGTGATCAAATAGTTTTTGATCATTTGGAATGCCTTGCTGCACTCGGCATCCCATGTTATTTTCGCGCCTTTCTTAAGCAATTTGAAGATTGGCTTAGCCACATCAGACAGCTGATTGATGAACCTGGCAATATAGTTCAATCTCCCTAGAAGGCTTCTCACTTCCTTCGGGAGAACAGTGTTTGCTACAGTGCTACAGTACTGCTACAGTGCCAAACAGTGTCTGCTACAGTGATTTTGCTACAGTACCATGAACAGTACCGTGAACAGTATTTTTCGCGAAAAGTTGTCTGGTCCTGCAGATCATTATTTCTGACATATTACTTACTTCTAAAGACTTTAGCACACCTAAATCTACCAAACACACGGGAACTTTAAACATTCTGACAAACGATGACTACAAAGTCATCTCAGGCTTTTATTACATGCACGTGAAACTGGGTAGTTCAAAGCCGACGACGATTTGGGTCTGGGTGATAATTGGCATCGTCAGAGTCAGAGCTGTCTGGGCCGTCTTTGTCCTTTTTGAATTTATTCCAGTACCATTGTTCTTCGAGCTGGGACAGTCCAACGTCTGGGTCTTCGTCTTCAGTGAGTGAGGGACTATCTTCTTGTTCTGCCACGTGTCGTTCGCCGGACAAAATATCTTCCATAGTGACCGGGTCTGGTGGATCTTGTCGCGCGCCTTGATTAGAGCTGGATGACATTTGAGGCTGGGGCCATAATTGGAGCTGAGGCCACTTGTACGAGCTGGATGGCTGGTCCTGGGTGCTAGATGCAATGTCTGCTGTAGAGTATGGATTTTGTGACAAGTGTCCTCCCCAAGGGTCTTGAGTGTCAGGAGTGTCAGTGTCCATAGAAGAACCTGGTTGGTTGCTTCTATAATCTTCAAGAGCTTGTCGTACCTGAGGGTGTATTTTGGGCCTATCCCATGAGTGGTTCATATGATGGTATGGCCAAATTTCAGGGGGAATTTCATGATTTTCCTGGCATAGGATTCGTTGGAGTTCTCTATATTCATACTGCATCAGTGTGATGGATTTGGGAAGTGTTGTATAGATCCGAGAGACTTGTCGATGGAGATTGGGCTTGAATGTAGTGGTGCCATAGTACAATGCTTTTTCTCGGACATCTCCGGTTGGGGTGAAGAAAACCCAAGGCCTGTGAAAAAGGACTGTGGTGTGTCTTTCTGGGTCAGGTATTCCACAATTTCGCTGAAAGATGAAGTGTTGTTTCCACGCTGCCAAAGGCTGGAACCAAGTGAGCATTTCTGTCAAAGTCTTTTGGTTTGAGAAATCTCCCATGAGTGCTCTGGACAGGACTCGGACAATCTTGTCTGTGGGAAATTCAATGGCAACAGCATATACATTGAGAAAATACCAAAAGAACCATTTGAGGTCTTCAGGGAAGTCTTGATCAGGAGACCACCGCAAAACATGGATAAATGGATAATCAGGATTAAGACCATGTGGTCCTAACATTAATCCACCATAAGTGCTGAATATGCGGTTCTGGTACTCATTCATGTAATACTTCAAATTCTCACAGAAATTATTTTCTGCAACTTGTCCTGGGACTTCTGGAGGATAACTGAGAGTATTCCATGGTGTATCTCGTATTGGTGTGGTACGAAATCTTCTTGCATCCAATGGATTTCTGCGGACATACATGTTGATGGATTCAACTGGGTGCTTCGGTCGGGACAGAAAATCTGCGAGGACATTCTTTTTGCCTGCTATGTGTTTAGCATCAAAAGAATATTTCGAGAACCATTCGGCCCACCTTAACAATTGCGGATGGGGAATCTGTTTCTGCTTGAAATTGAGCATTTGGGGAAATGAAGACATATCCATTTCGACCAAAAAGTGATGCCCAATAAGGTGGTATTCAAACTTCTTGATGCCATATTTGACTGCGAGAATCTACTTAAAAGTGGAATGATAATGCATCTCGGCGGGAGTGAATCGTCCACTTTTGTAAGCATAGATGAAGCGCTTACCTTTGATTTCTTCAAGGAGAATGGCTGCCCAATACTTATCACTAGCATCTGTTTGCAGAATTCTTTGACCAGTGAAAGGAATTTGCAAAGGGGGGAGATGCTGCAGAATTTCTTTGAGATGAGCTACAGCCTGTGTCTGCTTCGGTCCCATGGGGGAGCATCTTTTTTCAACATCCTCTGAAGAGGACAGAGTGCTTTAGAGATTTTTGGCACAAAGTCTCGGAGATAGTTGACAATTCCAAGGAAAGCCTGGATTTGGCTAACTGTCAAATTCTCAGAGGGGAATTTTTGGAGTTCTTCTGCAATGTGAGGACCTGGACAGTAGGTGCCTTCTTTCAAATGCATACCAAGGAACTCAATTTCTTTTTTAGCAAGGATCATTTTCTTTTGGGAAAGCATGATTCCTTGTTTCTGGACAATTTCAACGAACTGGGAAAGTAATTTACAATGAGATTCCTCATCAGGACTGTAGAGGAGAATATCATCAATGTAAATCTGGGCATGTGGGAGGATGGGCTGGAAAATTCTACACATGGCTTTTTGAAAAATGGATTGAGCTGTTTTAAGACCAAAGGGGACAACTGTCCATTGAAAGTGCTGGTTTGGAATGCAAAAACCAGTTTTAGGACGGTCATCAGGATGAATGCCAATTTGCCAAAAACCTGCTTTCAGGTCGAACTTTGAATAGATCTTAGCCTGGGCTAGGCTACCAAACAAAGAGTTTTTGTGAGGCAAAGGAAATTTATCATCTTGAAGGAATTTGTTCAATGGCTGATAATTGATCACCAATCTGAGCTTACCACGATTCTGTTCTGCTCGCTTGTTCACATAAAAGGCTTCACAAGCCCATTGTGAATCAGAGGGTTCAATGAGACCTTGCGAGAGTAGCTCAGCACATTCCTTCTGGGCCAAAGCAAGATGTTCAGGATTCATACCAGAATGACTGGCTTTTGTGGGATTAACATCTTCACTTTTCTTGAATGGGAGTTTGACAAAGAAGTCAGAGTTTTTCCAAAGAGGGTTTGAACAGGTTTGGATAAACTGGGAATGGGATTCAGAACAGCAGGATAAGAGACTTTGGGTAATTGGATCAAGGATTTCTGGCTGAATGATGAAAAGTCTCTGGATATCCACATACTCACGAAACTGGTCACCAAATTGTAAACCAGTGGGTTTGATTCTGAGCTGGGAAAGCTGGGCTAGAATATCCCAACCAATGATGAGGTCTTTATCTGGGGAATTACAACCAAGGATTTTTGTGGATATGGAACAGCCTGGAAATATCTGGAGGGTAATGGTTTTGCTGCGGAATTTTGTGGTAAAAGTATCACCAGAGGCAGAATGGAAATACCTTGTGTAAGGCGTCCAGAATTCTTCTGGGAGTACTTTTATATCCATGAGTGATGCTGCCGCGCCGGTATCAATGAGAGCAATGACTTGAACAGGTTTGTCATTTTCTGGGGTGTGGATTAGGATGGGGATATATGGAGAGTGGAAAACGGGTTGGACATGGAAGGAGTTGGGGATATTATCAGGGAAGAATGCAAAGATATCACCTGGGGATTCATCAGAGTCTGAGGAATAAGTTTGGAGGGCAAACAGTGTGTCGGGTGAAGGCTCATCTTCAACAGAGAAGACAGACTCAATATCTTCGTCATCCAAAGGGATTCCTGTGGTGGAGGAAATCTTTTGGATCATGTAACTTCCTTGGCGCTTTGCCTGAGGACAGCTTTTTGCAAAGTGCCCCTTCTTGCTACAGATGTAGCATCGGTCGGATTTCTTCTTTTTCTTGAAACCAGAAGCAGATGAGTGATGCCGCTTCTTTTTTCGAAGGAACTTCCACTTACTTCTCTTAGGTCTTCGTCTGCCAAACGAGAACTTCTCAAAGGAGAACTTCTTGAAGTGCTTGCGCTTCTTATTGCCAGCACAAGAGGGATCACTGCAATCTCTTGAGCACTTGATCTTCCAATGAGGATTGTCACAATTCTTTTCGAGAGAACGATTCTCCCGAAGGTAACTTCTGAAGACTTCTCTTCTGTGACACATTTCTTCAATGGCAAGGTGGACAGACTGTTGGATTTCTCCAAAAGTCGCATCTGTGATGGTCTTGTTTTTTAGCTTCAGGGCTTTCTCAACAACTTGACTAATCTCTTTAGGGATGGAAGCCAGGAATACGGACTTGAGATTAGGATCAGAACCAAGCTGGTAGAAAAGCTTGATCATTTCTCGAAAGTGTCGATCCAGGTCTTTTTTGGCCAGAGAACAGCATTTTCTTTCAAAGAATTCTTTTCTTTTGAGTTCTTTCGAATCTTGAGGTTGGCCAATAAAGAAAAGATGAATCAGCTGAATTGCTTCATCAAAGGACATGGTAAGAAACTGGAGTTGGTCTCTTTCTGGGGCTAACTTCCACCAATCTTTTAAGGAACCGGTGAATCGAGTGACAAACTCAAGGAGAACATCATAAGAACTGTGTTCCTTTAGATTTCTGGTAATCAACCAAGAATGAAACTCTTGGAGCCTTTCTGCCCATTTGTGGTAAGGGATATCATCCAAAGTGAAGAAATTGGACGAATAGGATTTATAGGTCGAGGACGATGGGTCATGGTAAGGCTGGGAAGGTGGAGGTGGATGCTCAACTTCAGGTTGGTCTTCCATTTCTTCTTCAATGATTGGCTCTGCAGGGTCAGCCATCATAACGTCTGCCACAACAGACTGGGTGCTAGAATCATAGGATTCAGTATCTGGAATGGAAGATGACTCACTGATAGAGTTTTCAGGAGTAGCTGGAGGTGAAGGATTTATGGGTTTCACTGTGAAGATGGTGGGAACCTGGTTTCGAAGGAAATTTTCCAAGGGATTTGAAACCATGTATAAGTGGGAAGGTTTATGAGGAGGAGATGAAGGAGGAGATTTTTCTGGTGGAGCTGAAGGAGGTGGGAAAAAGGTATGTTTGCTTTTTTCTTTTTTCTCTTGGTCTAGCTTTTTAAGACGATCTCGAAGAGCAAGGAAGTTCGTCTTTGGAGGAGGTGGTGCTGTGCTGAGTACAGCTACAAAAGAGTTGGGGTCTGGAGAACTGGACATGAATGATGTAGGATTTGGAGTTGCTGTTGGAAAGAAAAATGGATCAAGGGCTTGTAGATTCCTTTGCTCAAGGAGAGCTTGTTGTTCTTGCAGTATCTAGACCTGGCGTCTAAGCTTCTCAATCTCAGGAGTTTGGTCTTCCAGATAATGACTTGTAGGAATCTGTTTTGTTTCCATCAAGTACAGCCTCTTCTGGAAATCTTCCAACATCTTCTTAGAGACAGATGTAGCATGGTCTACCCTGTCAAGACGAGTAGCCACTGTGTTTATTGCTACATTCTGGGCGAGAGCATTCTCTGTCTGCCAATTCAGAACAGCCTCAACCGGTGTAGGGCCTTTCCGTCTTCCATGAAGATCGACATCATGTGGAGTTGTGATCTTTGGAGAATGGAAGTATTTCTGCTGTGCATCAGAGAAACTTTCAGCAGGAGGGAATCTGAAAGTGGCTGAACTTTCTTCAGATGGGGCAGGCTGTAAAGGTGGGAAGTCTTCTGGTCGGAACATGCAAATACTTGGTAAAACAGGAGGTGGTTCAGGTTTAGGATTGCAAGTGTATGGCTGAGGGAGTATGATGGGACAAGAGTTTTTCTTTACCCATTTGAGGATGGGTTTGTAGAATGGAGAAGTGATGGGTTTCTTTGGTGGTGGTGGTGGTGGTGGTGGTTTTGGTTCATCTGGGGGACAAGCATGTGGAGGTGCAGTAATTTGAGGAGGTTTGGGAGAACCATACTCAACCATATACTACCAACGTCCGCCGTCTTCACCAAGAGGACCCACGGTTGGATCACCGTCTAGGTACCTTTGGTAAAGTGAATCTTTCTTTTTCTTCTTTCTGGTGGACGGTCTGTCATCCTCATCATCTAGCTTCATACATGAGGAACAGGAACAGTCAACATCCCAAAAGCAGTGTCCGGAGGGATCCTTGTAATAATGGATGGGTCGTCCATGGTCATCAAAGGATTGGACATGGGCTTTAGGATCTGGGTCTTCCATACTGACAGACTCAGATGAACATGGGGTGAAACACAGGATGGTGGGGAATGATGGAAAAACAGAGGAAGAAGTGTCTTCCTTCTCTTTTGTAAACTTAATGGTGACAGTACCATCTTTTTTCTTGGTGTACTGTGGCTCAGAGGATTGGACAGGTCGGGAATTTTGGTGGAGTTTTTCATAGTTGGTTACCCAACTGTCAGGCAGGAGTTTGACAAGCTGATCTCTTGGAAGTTGACGAGGGATGTGGATACATGAAGTCTGGTCGTTGTCAACAGAGATAAGCAGAGCATCATCTGCACTTGGTAGGTTGAGATCAATGGCATGGTTTTGTACTCTGTACACCATCTGGTAGTGTAGAGTAGCAATTATGGCTGATGTAGTTTGAGGAGCACCAGTGATCTGCAACTGGACCTTCAAAGCAGAGAGAAGGTTGGGATCTGCCAAGGCCATGTTGAAATTTGGGAAGAGAGTCACAAATACTGTGCCTGCGTTCAGAGTGGTCTGAACAGTGCCAATGCAAGCATGCTGATATTCCAAGAAACGAGTATCGAGGAGAGCAACCCGAGCAACTACGGGCAAGCTTTTTCGCCCATGCAAGGATAGAGCCAAACGGATGGCGCCAAAGTGGAGGTGAGTGTAACCCTGTTGAGCCCACTAGGCAGGGAACTCAGGTGGAATTTGGAGAGTTACAAACTGCTCTTGTTGCGTAGACAGGATGGGGTGCTGGTCAAATTTAGTGGACTGGACATACTCTTTAACAAAGCGAGGGGTTTGTTTGATGAGATGTTTGATGGAGCGAATGGGGGAAAATGATGGTGGTTTGCAAAAAGCAGAATATGGGTTCATGAGTGGGAGTTGTGTTTCGGAGATTTTGCGATCATCATTCACATAGGACACCTCATAGAGATAATCCATTTTTGAGGAAGTGGATTTGCGGAGTTCGGGTGTTGGTGGTAGTGAGATGGTGGTTTCAACATGGCCTTGGCAGATCCCAACCTTCTCTCTGCTTTGAAGGTCCAGTTGCAGATCACTGGTGCTCCTCAAACTACATCAGCCATAATTGCTACTCTGTACACCATCTGGTAGTGTAGAGTAGCAATTATGGCTGATGTAGTTTGAGGAGCACCAGTGATCTGCAACTGGACCTTCAAAGCAGAGAGAAGGTTGGGATCTGCCAAGGCCATGTTGAAATTTGGGAAGAGAGTCACAAATACTGTGCCTGCGTTCAGAGTGGTCTGAACAGTGCCAATGCAAGCATGCTGATATTCCAAGAAACGAGTATCGAGGAGAGCAACCCGAGCAACTACGGGCAAGCCTTTTCGCCCATGCAAGGATAGAGCCAAACGGATGGCGCCAAAGTGGAGGTGGGTGTAACCCTGTTGAGCCCATTGGGCAGGGAACTCAGGTGGAATTTGGAGAGTTACAAACTGCTCTTGTTGCGTAGACAGGATGGGGTGCTGGTCAAATTTAGTGGGCTGGACATACTCTTTAACAAAGCGAGGGGTTTGTTTGATGAGATGTTTGATGGAGCGAATGGGGGAAAATGATGGTGGTTTGCAAAAATCAAAATATGGGTTCATGAGTGGGAGTTGTGTTTCGGAGATTTTGCGATCATCATTCACATAGGACACCTCATAGAGATAATCCATTTTTGAGGAAGTGGATTTGCGGAGTTCGGGTGGTGGTGGTAGTGAGATGGTGGTTTCTAACTGAACTGGAGCTGAAATATCTGTGGAGTTTTCCATGAGAGTTTGGATTTCTCCTTTCCCTTCAGCAGATCTAAGAATATAAGAATACTAATCTTAACTCAGTTTCGACGATGTTTGGCTCTGATACCAGTAAAGGAAGCGGAGACAAGCCTGGGCGAGACGAGCAAGTATGATGGAGTTGATAAATCGTGGATGGCTTGAATTTTTGAGGGATCAATCTCAATGCCTCTGTTACTGACTATGAACCCAAGGAGTTTCCCAGATCTTGCCCCAAACACACATTTGTTGGGGTTCAGCTTTAACTTGTATTTGCGCAGGCGCTCAAACAGCTTCCTTAATACCTGTATGTGATCCTGTTCTTTCTTGGATTTAGCGATCATGTCATCGACATATACTTCAATCTCTTTGTGGATCATATCATGGAATAACGTGACCATAGCCTTCTGGTAGGTGGCCCCGGCGTTTTTCAATCCAAATGGCATGACTTTGTAGCAAAAATTTCCCCAGGGCGTGGTAAATGCAGTCTTGGGCTTGTCTTCTTGTTTCATGAAGATTTGGTTGTATCCCGAGAATCCATCCATGAACGAGAATAATTCGTAACCCGCCGTACTGTCCACTAATACATCAATGTGGGGAAGTGGAAAATCATCTTTTGGGCTTGCTCTATTCAGATCTCGGTAATCTACGCAGATCCGAACTTTTCCGTCTTTCTTCATGACGGGGACTATATTTGCAATCCAGTTCGAGTATGGGATAGCTTCAATGAAGCCTACCCTAAGAAGTTTCATGACTTCTTCCTTAATCTTGTCTTCTAACTCGGCTTTCATCCGTCTGCTGCCCTGTTTGACAGGTTTGATGCCGGGATTCGTGGGTAATGCATGTTCCACAATTTTAGGATCTAGTCCTGGCATATCCGCGTAAGACCATGCGAAGATGTCTTGATATTCTTTTAGTAGCTTGGTGAACTCGAGCCTTTCATCTTGGGATAGGTGTCCGCCGATCTTGACCTCTTTGACGTTCGCGGCGTCTCCCAAATTAATAACGACTGGTTCTTCTGAGGTAGGAGGCTTTGACTCTTCAAAGGTGTTCCAATCTCTTCGGATAGATGCATAATCACTGTCTTCCTCTTCCTCGATGTTATAGGAGTGGTTAATGGAGGGATCTGAATTTTGTAACAACCTGGTATGCATGTTTGAGATGATATGCCTGAAATGTCATGAGTATGGTTAGTTTGTGCTCCATAAAAATGACATGCATGATCATGAAAAGTCTTTTCGAAAAAGTTTTTGAAAAAGGTATAGGTACCAATGGGACTAGTCCTCATGTCATTGGACATCCCGACCCCATGGAAATCTTTTGAAAATTAGGAATCATATGGCAAATCAGGTCTCAAGCTTCTATATGGAAGACTATTATCATCATTGGGCTGATTCGGGGTTCCATATGTCCTTAACAAAACATGCGTGGTTTTATTGAATGCAGAATGGACCGCGTTACAAGATGTGCTATTTGGACCAACGGCCGGAGATCCAAAGGCGTTTTCCCATGCATACAACAAGGAAAGAAAATACAATGAAAAGTAGAAGGTTCTAAACGCAGTATTTAAAGATGAAGGAAGAGTCTATTTACTCAGAGGAAGTGGCTTCACTGTCCAACCACTCCATGATGACATTCACAGAGTCATCTTCAAGAAAAGGATTTGTCAGATCTAGTTCCATCGGCGAAGTGATATCCTCTTCAGATAACCATTTGGAGTTCTGGTCGAAGTAAGTATTTAAGGGATTCTTGAACATTCGAGACCTTCCCTTCCAGGTTGGAAAACCGATGAATGAGTTATTCGGGCTGTTTTCGCCTCCACGGCGTCCCAGGCTTTTGCCTCGGCCTCGGCCTGTTGCTTTTGGGATAGAATCATTCATGGGATACTTCTGGTATCCCAAGCCCATTCTATGTGGATTAGCCTTCAACTGAAGCGGGGTATTTATACCCTGATTATGTTTGCCTAGGCCTTTTTCAGGATTAAACCCGTATGCCAGCAGCATCTTAGCTGGTAGAAGACTGGCTTCTGGGATGTAGGGAGTTCTCAACTTCGACCCTACTGGGGTATGAACTGTTACTACCAATTCTAGGGAATGATAGCTTGCTTCTGTTTTCTCTTCAGGCTCAATATAGGGAATGGCACTGTTCTGGTATGCCTGGAGGTCGACTTCCCCATGTACGGTAATCACCTTCCCATCTACAACGAAACGTAGTTTTTGGTGCAGGCTCTAAGGGACAGCTCCTGCCGTATGGATCCAAGGTCTTCCTAGCAGGAATCCAAATGCACTGGGTAGATCCATTACTTGAAAGTTTACAGAGAACTTTGTCGGGCCGATGAATACGTCAAGCTCGATCTCTCCCTCTACAGTCTTCCTCATGCCGTCGAATGCTCTTACAGCTGTCTTGGATGCCTTGATCATTTCTTCATTGATTCCCAGCCTCCTTATGGTAGCCAAAGGGCAAATGTTAAAGGCTGATCCATTATCGATCAATACGTGTGCCACTCTTTTGCCGTTACATTGGGCGGAGATGTATAAAGCCTTATTGTGCCCTCTTCCTTCCATGGGGAAGTCCTCGTCAGAGAAGCTTAATTGGTTTTTTAAAAGAATTGCTCCTACAAAGTCCCCTAGTTGTACCTCATTAATTGTTTCAGGGACATGTACTTCGTTAAGTACCTTCAACAGCGCGCTCTTGTGCTTCTCTGAATTGATGAATAGGTTTAATAGGGATATCTGAGCGGGCATCTTCCTTAGCTGCTCTATTACTTCAAACTCGCTGGTTTTGATGATCGATATGAGCTTTTCGGCATCTTCCTTGGAGACATCCCTTTTTTCAGGTTCACCCTCTCTGGGGGCATAAAATCTTCCAGACCTCATTACTGCATCCACTTGTGTGGTCCCATAGTCCCAATGGACTGCTTTAGGATCATACTCTTCTACTGGGTGGACTTTTATCGTTACGGTTGTCTGATGAGATGTCTCTGGTCCCGCCATGTTGCCTTCTTCCTCTTGAGGCGAATGAATCACGATAGGCCTGACTGGGCAATCTTCCACCTCGCTTAGGCTATCCAGCTCATCCAATCTAATCACCACGGCCGTGGCTACTTCGATCATCAATATGGCGTTGTCGAGTTCTTCCATACCGTTTGAGGTTCCTGGTTGAGAGAGATCATTCATACCTCCCCATCCGTCCGGTATGATATCTTCAATCTTCTGATAAAAGCTGGGAGGGGCCGAATATTTCACCTTGAAATTGTATCCTCCAGAATCTTGACCCAGGTTGTCTATAATTTCTCCCTTCTCAAGTGCGTCAGCCATAAACTTAAGGTCTGCTAGACTTCTCCTCTTGGCTTCTACTTCGTCTTCTTCAAATTCTTCTCCTGATTGAATGGCCGGTCCCAGATCGTTTGCCAATTTCTCACGTGAGGTACCATAGGTGCTACTCTGCGCAGCTGTGATCAAGAAGTGGTTTCCTTTCAAAGATAGAGATGCTTCAATCCCTTCGAATTCTTCATTAGTAATGTCGGATACTATCCCCAAGCTCATCATCTTAGCGATACATAACTTCTTTTGGTCAGTTGAGATCTCCCCTTCTTTTAGGTATGATGAAGCGGTTATTAGCAGGGCGTCCAGCTTAGGCATATCTACCTTTAGTTTAAGGTAATCCTCCTCTTCTTCGGTGAATATTGCCCCTACTGCTTGATGATCAGGAAGTGGGTTTTCTTGTACATTTGGGGCTGCATTATCAAATTTCAAAATCTGACCATCGATTAGGGCTTGCACTTTCAGCTTCAGGACATAGCAGTTATCCACATTATGCCCCCTTTCGCCCATATGGTAGGCACAGGTCTGGCCATCATCAAAGCCAGGATATCTTGCAGGGTTTGCCCTAGGTGGTTCTTTCGCCACCAAGTGTTGTTCCAGCAGCATCGGGAGTAGCTTGGATAAAGGTCTCGGGAGCTGAGAGAATTGCCTCTGGGGTTGCTTTCTTCTAGGCTCTTGTACCTTTGGCGCTGACCAGGATGATCCGCCTTTGGCCTGATTAGAATTGCCAAATGTCTTTAACTTGTAGAGATCTGGTATAAATGCTATGTCCAGTCCGGCTTCTCTCTCCTTTCTCAGAGGATACTGCTTCCTAGTAGGAGCTTCCTGAGGCCTTCTTTCTTTCAAGGCTCATTCCAGCCTCTCAGCAACCTTAATCAGGTGTGCGAATGTCTGACATCCAGAAGTGTTCAGTCTGTCAAAGTACTCGTAGGGGAGTGCTTTCAGGAATAAATCGATTAGTTCCTCTTCCGGGATTGACGGCTTCACTTGAGTAGCCAGGGCTCGCCACCTCTGGGCATATGTCTTGATTAATTCGCCCCTTGCTTTCGAAGTTCGCAGCAGGTCCTCTCTTGTTGGGGCTGTAGCTGTGTTGAACTTGTATTGTCTGAGGAAATCCTCCGCAAGGTCCTCCCATCCGTCATAATCCTCTAAGTCTAGCTCAATAAACCAAGCCAGAGCGGCGCCAGCCAAACTCTCTTGGAATGTGTTCATTAACAGCGGAATGTAATCCGAGTAGTGCGCCATCTTGCGCAGGTAGTACTTGAGGTGGGCACGGGGACAGCCTGTCCCATTGTATTTTCTCACGAACTCTGGCTCCCTGTAGTCTGGAGGAGTCTCTATTTTAGCAAAAGGAGATATTTTGTCGAAGCGGGCTAGCTCATAGCCTTGGCTGCTCAGGCATTCTTCGATCTTGGCCAATCTCTTAGCCTCTACCTCTGTCTTCACAGTTTGTTTTCCCTTCTCCTCCTTTTCAAGGTTGATGACAACAGGTGAGGCTTTTTGTTGCGCCCGACTATTTGGTTCATGAACATCTTCCTCTGTATGTTGGGTATCCCTGGTTGCTTTTTTATCTGTTACATCAGGTACTATGGAAGGGCCTGAGTTGTTCTGATTGTGGGCGGTTGTCTGTCTAGCTTGGTTGACTTCCAACATCGCCTTGATGTCGGCCATCATAGTAGCCAGGGCCGTCATTTGGGATTCTAACATTCCCACGCGCGGAGTCAATTCTTGTTGCTCCATTCTCGTCTTAAGGCGGGTACGGAAACGATGTGTTGGTAGTTCCGTGATGAGAGCGTACCTGTTTTGAAAAAATTTCCGGTGAGTACTTCTTTTTTTTTTTTAAAGGAACAGCTAATTCTTTCAGTTGCATGCTTCTTGTCGGTAGATGAGAAAAAGGGCTACCTTGTGAGCCTTAGCCTCATGTAAGTAGTTCTTTTAATCATTTCTCGACAAGAATTTATGGAATTGAAAGAAGCGTAATTTCTGACGATAGTTTTTATGCATTTGCAAAACATGTTCACATTCATGCTTATGTGTCCAAGATAGTATTCCACAGAAATGAGAATGTATGAAAAGGCATCATAATGTTTGCTTATTTTACACTTGACGGAATAGCCTATTCAAGTCTAGGACGTTTGAGGTCTAAGGTATCCTCATCATCCCAGCATAGATTCCCCTCTTCAGCCTGGGGCTCCTCATCTTCTGAACATGACAGTGGTCCCATGTCTTCGGGTATGTAAGGCTCTATTCCCGGTACGTACGGCACGATGTATTCGAGTATGTAGGGCTCGACAAGGCTTCGTCGGGTCGCTTTGAAGTGTTGAATGTATTCAGTGGTAGCTCTATGAATGTTCTCCTCACGAGTCATGTCTTCTAGCCAACTTATTTCTTCAGCCTGGGAATTCTTCAAAGAGCATGTGATGGATGCCACCTTGGCTTCGAACTGTCTCTTCTCCTCTTCTGTGAGGGTCTTGCTCGGTATGTCAAAGGAGAAGGTATCAGGTTGCGGTGGAGAAGGGATCTCTTGTAGTGCTCCAAACTGCCGAATCACCCTCCTTGGATAGTATGCAGTAGCGCCTGTGAATCCTAGCAAGGGAACTGAACTCCCTTCACCGCAGGTCAATCTGACCTTGTTCATCGTCGGTAACCTTAGCCACCATCGGAGTTGTTCGGGTTTTAAGGCTTTGAGGAAGTTCTTCCATTCTATAAAGTTGAACTTAGGAACACGTGTATGGGTTCTAGCAAATGTTTTAAGAGGGTGTGCATTGGGGCTGATTTCAGTGAAACCCATGCGGATGTGGAATTTTCTGATATGGGATGTGAACCACAGATACAGAAGATCACTAGAAGCTCTAAAGATTCCCTTTTTGTTTTTCTTGAAACGATTTAGGGAGAGGAAGGTTTCGGCAAGGAGGATGTTTGAGTAATCCCACCCACAACAAATTTGCCTAGCTACTATAGCCATGATAGGGTCGAAGGTGACAGTTGAGATTGGGAATAGCACAAAGCTAAAGAATGTCAAGATAAAGGCTCTACCAGATTTGGTTCCTTTAGAAGCAGGAAGGCGGGAAAATCGGTCTATAAGGAAAGACAGGGAAATCCGTCCAGAATTGCTTTTTGCATCTGCTTTGACTTCATTCAGGTTTGTGTCCAGGAATTCAGCCACTTGACTTAGGGGTTCTAGTCCTATTGGGGGTCGGACGAGTGTAGGGGTGAACTCAACTCCGATGACGGCGCTGTATTCCTCGATAGTGGGAGTGATCTCTAGTCTTTCCATACAAAATGTAGCGGTGGTAGGGTCCCAGTAGAGCGCCATGGCTTGAATAAAGGCAGGTGGGCACTCAATCTTTAATAGGTCCAGTAGGTACCCTAGTCGTGATTCGGCATACTTCTGGCTGGCTTCTCCCATACCATCCCACCATGATTGGAGTTCAGCTCGGGAGATCTTGAACACTTGAATATCATTCTTTCCCATCAAGTCTAAAATACGCAAATGATTTTTAAAAGGTCAATCGCCAGAAGTTACTTTAAATGTATGAATATGCAGATGTCATGAAGCATGCATGAGCTAACTTGATTGCATAGTTCAATTTGAAGAAATGGAGATTAGGACCCTTTTTCAGGTCTTCAAAGCCTGACTCAAAGCCTAATTTGCATTTCAGGGAAGTGAATTATGCAATTTAGTCAAGTTTACTCCGTGACTAAAGGGAACAGCAATGTCACATTCCATTGGTCAATACATCAAAAGAACAAAGTGGAATGAACTTTTATTACAATCAAGATGCCTAATGGAAGAAGGGTAGAGAGAGGTTTTTCAAACAAGAAAGCCATAAAAGCCAATGGAACGTGAGGAGCTAAATCACTCTTTTTTCAGAAGTCTACCCAAATGACAGTCGGTCAGGAGCTCTCCCTTAATCTAGGGTAGGGAGGTTATCTTCAGTGGTTTGGTCGAGAGGTTGTAGTTCCTCTGGCCACTCTCTAGTCCAGGGTGTGATGACTTCGGGAGTCTTCTCGGGTTCTACTTTCTTGAGTGTGATACGCCTTGGCTTGGTCTTGATCGCAGGGCGTCTCTTCCTACTCCAAGAAGTGATCATGGGTAGGTTCTCTCTGGCCAGCAATTCAGCCTTTCGACGGGCATACGCTTCCCTAGCCAGCTGGTTGCGACGCTGTTTCTTCATCTCTAGGTAATTCTTCATCCCTTCGTCTGCTTGTCGCTTAAACCTGAGGTTATCGACGTAGTAGTGGGTTTGACAGTCCTCAGCATATCCAAGCTTACGTCCAGTCAGTTCCCGTCCATGCACGAATCTAGTGAAGTGTAGCCTTGTGTTCGGTCCAGGACGAGTGACTTTTCTCAAGTACTCGAAAGTTACCAACTCTGTTGAACTCTTAGGAACAGCGACATCCTATCCTATAATCATTGTTGTTCCTATTAGTCACTTTGAGTAATCTTCATGATGCTAAAGCATATGGGTGTATGCAATGTATGAGTCATGTCATGGAGCAGGAAATAAAGTATATTTAGAAATAAATGTCTTACCAACCACACTTTGGGGGATGTTGAATGCCCCATGTATCAATGGGTGGTTTTAGGTATACCAACCATCCATAGACATGCGCATGAGACAAGTGGGTATACTCTAAAGAAAAAATCAGGTGAGGAACCTATGGCTCAGGCTCCCACGATCCAAATGAGGCAGACTCCTCCCCAAGAGTACCCACTCAAGAGGGCTAGATATAGCCAATTTGGATTGTGAGCGGGAACGAACACGAAAGTCTCAAGTGCCATCAAACACAAGATCCTTTTCGCACCCTTTCCCTATCTAAGGTAACCTAGAGGTGGTTTGCAGTCGGGGTTTGACCGCCAGTGTGTGCGATGTGTCGTGATCATCACAATGCAAGGTCATGCACAGCAGTTTGTATCAAAACACCGCTTCAGTATGTGCATAAAAATAAACATACATTCCCAACTCCAACCTACAGGAAAAAATGTCAACAATCACTCCACCCCTTATTTCTCCAATCTGTAAAAACATCTAACACAATGGTTAGTGTACGTACCTCACCTTCGAGAGCATCTGCAGAAAACAAGGTTAGATAAACCAAACAACTTTTTAATCGGCTCAAGTCCTCTGGAATTCATAATCAGAGATTCTGGTTTAGAATAAGTCCCCAGTGGAGTCGCCAGTCTGTCGCGACCTTCTCCCGCGAGGCGGAGGCGGGGAGCGGGCTAATGGGCCGCCCGATCGCTAGCTTGATCGGACGCGGGCCTCTCCCAAGGTCCATTGCCCAAATCGCAACTGCTGGATATACGTGGTCGACCTTCAGTGTGGTCTAGTGACATGTGATGAGTGTGCATGTCAAGGAGTCGCCACCAATCGTTTTACGGAGGGTACGATCGGAAACCCTATCGAATAGTTGGGAGTGGTCCATTCGATTCTGCGGAAACCAGAGAAGTGGGTTCGGGGACTTAATTACGTCAACTGTCAAAGTTAACGCCCTTTCGGTACCTAAGCTGAATGGTTTATCTGATCCTAGGGTTTCATACAGATGAGTGAGGTACTGATCCTAAATCTAGGAGTTCATGCAGAAGGGAATAGCTACCCTATCACTCACAATCATTAAAAGTAATGGCGCAAATCAAGGAATCAGTACATGCGGATAAAACACATGAAATCAGCATGGCATCCCTAGTGAGGCCCTATTAGCCTAGAGAAATATCAATCAAAGCTTAGGAGTGATTTTGGCATGATTTGCTCATGAGGGGCAGAATCGTAATTTTGAACAATTTGGGGACAATTCACCTTAAAAAGGGAAAATTCGTAATTTTTGATGAATTGGGAAGTCAAAAGACGGAGGAAATAGGATTGGCCATCAATCCAATCCATTTCCTATTTTTTGGGATTTTCCAGGATATTTCTGGAATTTTAAAAGTGATTTTACCCTTGGAGGGGTAAAGTCGCCATTTTGGACAAGGATGAGAACTGAAAATCTCAAATATTAGGGTTGGTCGTCCACCTGACCCGAACCCTAACTTCAAGCAATTTTCAGAACTCGATTGAGACAAGAAAGGCAATTTTCCCATTGAAGGGCAAAATCGTCATTTTGAGAAAAGGGGCGGGACTCGAAACCCAAACTTAAGGATTGGTCGTCTAATCGACCCTAATTCTTACCTTGGCATTATCGGCCTTATCTCCCATACACAGTAGAGGCGACTTATCCCTAAAGGGTAATGTCGTCGAGTCTTGGGAGAACGGATAAGAAACCCCAAAAATAGGGTTGACCAGTTGTCTGTGGTCAACCCTCGATTTTTGGGGATTTCTGGAGTGTCTAGGATTTTCCCACAATTTTTCCACAATTTTTTTGAATTTTCTGGCATTTTCTAACATTTTTTTGGATTTTCTAAGATTTTTCAGATTTTTATTTATTATTTTTTTTTATTTCTGATTATTTTTATTAAAAAAATGATTCGGACCGGGTCGACCCGACCCACTCGGGTCGGAACCCGGCCCAGACCCGAACCCGCGAAACCTTTGGTCGAAACGACGCCGTATTACGCGTTTTTTATTTTCGGATTATCCGGTTTTAATCCAACGGTCCCTGATGGACCACGTGGCTTGTCCGCGTCGCTTAGATCTGATTACTAGAATCTACGGTCTAGATTGAACGACGACTCTCTCGGGACCGTTTGATCCGATTACTTAAACCTACGGCCACGATTAGATCGTGAGACTCGATCTAGACCGTCTATTCTATCACCCTAAACGACGTCGCCTTCTCATTAATCCACACGACACCGTTTCCACTCTTTGTTTATTTTCTGATTTCGAAAATCATTTTCAGTTAATTCTATTTATTAATCGGACGGCCACTAGAATTTAAGTTCGATTTATCTCAGCCGTCCGATCCGTTAATTTGAATACCAGACCCTAACGGCCATGCTGACTCGACACTACGTGGACCAATCACGGGATGACATCTGGACATTTGACCAGTTGACCACGCCATGTCAGCTTCGTCTTCAACCTCGCGACTCCGGCAGGATGGACGGCTGTGGTTCTCCGGCGATGATCGTCCGGTGAAATCTTAATGGAATCACTCGAGACCAACGGCAATCGATTCGCGATTAGCTCTAGTTCGACATATCTAAGAATCGAAACATCTCATTCGCAGAATCAAGAACATCGTGCAAATTGCCGAGTACGGCCAGGGAAGCTCAATCATGCGATTCACTCAAAATCAAAGAAATTCAATCACAGAATAGCATCAGTGGAGGTCCAGAAGACTTACCTCGAGCTCCGATTGAGCTCGCTCGGCCCAGATTTGGCTGGGCAAGAATCGGCTATGGAGGCTAAATCGGAAGACTCGATTCGGGGCATGTGAGCAAAATCAATGCAAAATGAAGACGCGAACATGGTCAGTGATGTTCAAGGAATGAAAGGCACATACTAATTGCAAGAACGATCATGGAATGTGTGAATCGCCATGAATGCCCAAGGAAGAAATCGAGACTGCGACTCACCTGTTCTCGCAGATTCCTTGTGCGCGGCCGACTGCGATGGCTTCCTGGCGTTCTGGTCAAGCTTCAGAAAGCCTTCTTTGGCTGTGGTTCAGCCGAAAACAGCCCAACCGGTGCCCTGCAATTCGAGCTCAAATTCTCGACGACAGGGGTCGGAGAACGAGCTCTCTCTCGCGTTCTCTCTCTCTCACGCGATTCTGTACTCCTTGCTCTAACTGAACTCACTAACTCCTTAACTGAAAGTCTCCACATGCTTATATAGCCTTTCGCGTTTTTGGCGCGGAACGGAAGGGGCTAACAGACTCGAATCGCATGTGTGGTCACGTGATTTCAGGTCCAAACGGCGTCGGGGAGACTGGGGATTCCGTTTAGCTTTGTTTGGTCCTCCGGCGGGTCATAATCCTGCGCGATTTGGCGCGTATTTGGCTCGTGTTTAACGTTTGTTGACTTTTGCAGGTGGGCAGGTTTGACTGGCCGATTGCTCCCTCCTCTGGCGACGTCGGATAGTGCCGTCGATGTCAATCGACGGGGGAAGATGAGAGGAACAAAACGCCCACCGTTCCCCTTTCAATTAGTTGCGAATTGACCTTCAATTTGGTCTTGGAAACTTAGTCAATCACTGTTCATCTGCACGGAGGCTCAGCGGGGAAGATGACACTGTTATGGACCGGTTCGACCGCCGGTCTTACCAGTCTAAACCGGTTCCGAACAGGATTTTTCAAATTAATCCCAAATTAATGGAAAAATTTTGCAATTGAACCTCAAAATCGAATCTAGAGCATGAATTCTATCTAGAAATGTGGTTTTGCCCAAAAGTTTTCATCAATTTCTACAAAACCCCCAAATTTTCATTTAATTGGAAATTGGGGATCGTGTAATTGAGGGTGCAAATGATCAAATTGAGTCAAACCACCTGTTCCAATCGATTTAAAATGGTGAAATCCATTGGGTAACATGTTTAATTTGCAATGATAGCCCTTGAATTGAAAGTAATTTCAATTATGCTTAATTTCAAGGACTAAAATGCAATTTTAGTATGTAATTTTGTCAAATCCGTGCAATTGAGCAAATTGCGCAAACAATTGGGCTAAATTGAAATAGGGGATAGTTAGATTGAATGTCAAGATCTTAAAAAATGCCAAAATTGCAAATTAAAAGACTCAATTGTTATTTTTTCTTCAAATTCAATAGTACGGGTTACAAAGGAACACCTAAAATTGAATCTGATTTTGGATTTTTTGTGAGGTCAAAAATACAAGGGATTAAAAAGAAAAATATTGGATATTTTTTCATATTTTTGTGACCTCAAATGCTATTTGTTTTATTTTTTTAAATATTTTTCTATTTTCTAAAAAATATTAAAAAATATGAAAAATATGAAAAATTATTTTTTGGTCAAGAATGGTTCCTTGGGCTTGGCCAAGGCCACCAAAGTTGTTTTTATAATTTTTTGACTTTTTATGAATATTTTGTGATTTTTCAAAAAAATAAAAAGGCTGGGTCAAAAATCAGGTGTCAACATGTACCTATTTCAGAAGGATTCCCAGTGTGTATTTCTTTTGTCTTTGACAAAAGGGAAGCAGCTAATTCTTTCAATTGCATGCTTCTTGTCAGTAGATGAAAAAAAGGGCTACCTCGTGAGCCTTAGCCTCATGTAAGTAGTTCTTTTAATCATTTTCCAACAAGAATTCATGAAATTAAAAGAAGCGTAATTTCTGATGATAATTTTTTATGTATTCGCAAAACATGTTCACATTTATGCTCATGTGTCCCAAAATAGCATTACATAGAAATGAGAATGTATGAGAAGGTGTCTTAATGTTTGCTTATTTTACACTTGACAGAATAGCCTATTCAAGTCTAGGACACTTGAGGTCTAAGGTATCCTCATCATCCCAGTATAGATTCCCCTCTTCAGTTTGGGGCTCCTCATCTTCTGAATATGGCAACGGTCCCATGTCTTCGGGTACGTATGGCTCTATTCCAAGTATATATGGTACTATGTATTCGGGTACGTATGGCTCGACAAGGCTCCGTCTGGTCGTTTTAAAGTGCTGAATGTATTCTGCAGTGGCTCTATGAATGTTTCCTTCACAAGTCATGTTTTCTGGCCAACTTATTTCTTCGGCTTGCGAATTCTTCAAGGAGCGGATGATGGATGTCACCTTGGCTTCAAACTGTTTCTTCTCCTCCTCCATGAGAGTCTTGCTTGGTATGTCAAAAGAAAAGATATCAGGTTGTGGTGGAGAAGGGATCCCTTGTAGCGCCCCAAACTGTCGGATCACCCTCTTCGGATAGTATGCGGTAGCGCCCATGAATCCTAGCAAAGGGACTGGACCTTTGTCATCATATGCCAACCTGACTTTTCCCAGCGTCGGTAACCTTAGCCGCCACCGGAGTTGTTCGGGCTTTAGAACTTTAAGGAAGTTTTTCCACTCTATGTAGTTGAACTTAGGAATACATGTATGTGTTTTGACAAAGGTTTTGAGGGGATGTGCATCAGGGCTGATTTCAGTGAAACCCATGCGGATGTGGAATTGTCTGATATCGGATGTGAACCATAGATACAAAAGATCACTAGAGGCTCTAAAGATTCCCTTTTTATTTTTCTTGAAGCGATTTAAGGAAAATAAGGTTTCAGCAAGGATGATGTTTGAGTAATCCCACCCACAGCAGACTTGTCTGGCTATTATAGCCATGATGGGGTCGAAGGTGACAGATGAGATTGGGAACAGCACAAAACTGAAGAATGCCAAGACAAAGGCTCTACCAGATTTGGTCCCTTTAGTAGCAGGGAGGCGGGAAAATCGGTCTATAGGGAAAGATAGGGAGATTCGTCCAGAATTGCTTTTTGCATTCGCTTTGACTTCGCTTATCCTTGTGTCAAGGAATTCAGCCACCTGACTCAGGGGTTCAAATCCTATGGGGGGTCGAACGAGTGTGTGAGTGAACTCAACTCCGATGACGGCACTGTACTCCTCGATAGTGGGAGTAATCTTCAGTCCTTCCATGCAAAATGTAGCGGTGGTAGGATCCCAATATAGCGCCATGGCTTGGATAAAGGCAGGTGGACACTCAATCTTCAGCAGGTCTAACAGGTATCCTAGTCGTGATTCAGCATACTTTTGGCTGGCTTCGCCCATGCTATCCCACAATGATTGGAGTTCGGCCCGGTGTCGCGACCCTCTTGAGGTTCGCCGTGGGCTCTCGAGGGCTAATGGGCCGTCCAGTCTGGTTGGACGCAGGCTTCTCCCAAGGCCCGTTACCCAAATCGCAACGGAGGTATGCGTAGTCGACCTTCAGTGTGATCTAGTGACATGTGCTAAGTGTGCATGCCATGGAGTCGCCACCAATCATTTTTTGGAGGGTATGATTGGACCACCCTATTGAATAGTCGGGAGTTTCTATTCAATTCTACGATAACCAGAGAAATGGGTTCGGGGACTTAGTTACGTCAATTGTCAGAGTTGACGCCCTTTCGGTACCTAAGTTGATTGAATTTTCTGCAATTTTTCTCAATTTTTTTTTCCTTAATAATTCACTTTTTATTTGAAATTTTTTTTTTATTAATTTCCTGAAAATAAGTCCCAACTGAACGGTCCCTAACTCGCCACGTGGCGTCTCGGTGACAATCGAATCATTTTAATTTTTGTAAAATTCGAAATTCATTTTTTTTAATGTTAAAAATATTTTTTATTCTGAAAATCATCGGGTCACGACACGTGGCTCATCTGCAACCATCCAATCTAGCATTTTTTTTGTTTTTGTTTTCATAGGACGCAACACAATGCAAAAAATAAAGAAGATTATTAAGTCATTATACAACATAAACATAAGCAAAGGAGATGGGATCCGGTGAATTTTACGACGTCGGAGTCCGTCGGTGCTCGTGCAACAATGTGTGGGGGTATAAACCACCAGCAGGAGGCTCGGCCTTCCGATTCTGGGGTAGCACAATATAATTTACAGAAAATAAATAAATAAAACACCTTGGACACCAATATGAGGCTTAGCCTTCCGATTCTGGGTCTTTTATACGAAATATAGAAATGCTATGACATAAAGTAAATACACAGCAAATATTTGGACACCAACAGGAGGCTCGGCCTTCCGATTCTGGGTCTTTTATGCGAAATATAGAAATGTTATGACATAAAGTAAATACACAGTAAATATTTAGACACCAACAGGAGGCTCGGCCTTCCGATTCTGGGTCTTTTATGCGAAATATAGAAATGCTATGACATAAAGTAAATACGCAGTAAATATGAAAAAAAATACAAAATAAACAATAATCCGAGCTCGGATGAGGAGGACGTTGAACAATTTTCACAAATCCGAACGGTGAAGATGAAGAAAGAATTCAGATGACATTGTACACAAAATTTTACCTCGATCCGATGGTCGAATTGATCGGAAACTGAAGAAATACCGGCGGATGAACAGTTCCCGCGCTTGGAACAACTTCTGATTTGGCTGCTGTGCGACCACCTAGAGAGATCTTTTTGAAGATCCGAACGGTGGATGTGAAGAAGGGGTCACGAAGACCTTGCACAAAAAAAAGCAGCTCAATCCAACGGTTCAATCGGCCGGAAACTCAAGAAATGTAGACGGGTATACAGTTCCCGCGCCTGGAACAGCTTCTGATTTGGCTGATTTGCGACCACTTTGAGAGATTTTTTTAAAGATCCGAACGGTGGATATGAAGAAGGGGTCAAGAAGATCTTGTACACAAAAAATCAGCTCGATCCAACGGTCCAATCGACCGGAAACTCAAGAAATGTGGAGGGGTAGTGGTGTGATGACAAGAGGAAGGGAAGAGAGAATATGGAAATGAGCGTGGGAGAGAGGGGGAAGAAGAAGAAGGAAGAGGAGGAGGAGGAGAAGGGACTCTACGGATGATGAGGGGGGACTATAAATAGAAATAGAAATAAAATAAAATAATGAAATAGTAATATAATAATAATATAATAAAATATTAAAAAGTAAAAATAATAATAATATAATCAAAAGTGAAGACAAAATGATTAGTCCCCTTTTCCTTTTAAATGATGATGTTTTCACTCCTTTTCCTTTTAATCATTACTAATATTTTTGCCAAATTCAATTTTATGATGATCAAAGAACACCTAAAATCAAACCTGAATTTTACTATTTAAGAGGTCAGAAAATGGATAAAATAAAAATAAAAATACTAACTATTTTTATATACTTTTGTGACCTCAAATATTATTTTTCTTGATTTTCTTGATTTTCTTTTTCTTTTTTTTCTTTTTTTTGTATTTTTCGAAAATATATTAAAAAAATGAAAATTATGAAAATTATTTTTTTGGTCAAAATGGTTCATTTAGCTTGGCTAAGGTCACCAAAATTGATTTTTCAATTTTTCAACTTTTTATGGATTTTCTATGAATTTTAAAAAAAAAGTTGATCAAAATTTAGGTGTCAACAGCTGCCCCTCTTTGAGAGGAATCTCGTTAGAGGTTTCTCTCAAAGATAAGGTGACACCTGAGTCCTGATCGACTCGACTCGGGAAACTAAAGGAAAAGGAGTCATGACTTCCAATCTTCATGCTTGTCCATGTTTGCTCTTTCTTGAAGGGGGAAACATCCATTTGACATGAGAGAGTGAGATAATAGAGAGACATACTTGCCACTTACCTGTTCGATGTTTGTGCGATTTTCGCGATGTTTGATGGATTCAAGAGAATTTCTAGAAACTCGTTACTAGAGTGTCCTAGAGAGGTTAAGCTCTGACCCGTATGGTAGGTCAAACCATAATGAGATTCCTAACTGATAGGAATCTAAGGAAAACGCATCCCATTTGGGATTTGCCGAGGATTTTGATCCGTATGGTGGATCGGACCATTGAGTTGGCCATTTAAGTGATTTTTACTATTGGGTTGACCCTTCAGGCGGTTTCTGCCATGAGTTGACCCTTCAGGCGGTTTCTACCTTGAATTGACCCTTCAGACGGTTTCTACCATTGTTTTGACCCTTCAGGCGGTTTCTACCTTGGTTTGACCCTTTAGGCGGTTTCTACCATGGTTGACCCTTCAGGAGGTTTCTACCTTGAGTTGACCCTTCAGGCGGTATCTACCTTGGTTTTGACCCTTCAGGCGGTTTCTACCTTTGGTTTGTTTTGGAAAGGGGTCTCATGACGAGGGTTCTCCACGTCCAATGAGACTGCCTGAATTTTGAAAAGGGGTCTCATGACGAGGGTTCTCCACGTCCGGTGAGACTGTTTGATATTTTTGAAAATGGGTCCTAGGACGAGGGTTCTCCACGTCATGCTAGGACTGTTTGATATTTTTTTGAAAAGGGTGTCCTAGGACGAGGGTTCTCCACGTCAAGCTAGGACTGCTTGATTGTTTTATTTTATTATTATTTTTTTGAAAAATGGGTCCTAGGACGAGGGTTCTCCACGTCTGCTGGGATAGTTTGCTGACTTCTTTTGAAAAAGGGTTCTATCCTCACCCCTTTCTTTTGAAAGATCCCGAAATTTGTCGGGAATTCAGTTTTGAAGCAGTGAAAGATTTTATCTTGACAAAGCTTCACTTGGGTCTGTTGAGGCGACATTCTGGGAGCTGGGTTCTCCAGGTATCCTGCAGAAATTTGAGCCTGAAAGATTTTTTACCAAGAAAACGTTAGTAATCTTTGGGAAGACCACGGCTGTCCATTTGACAAAAAACCGTATGACTTAAGTTTTAATCGTGAGATGGCATTTTGATGCTGGAGGTTATCCAAAGCATTCTTGCAACAAGCCAATGTGATCACAAATCCCTTACACGGAAAATCTGGATCAATAGTTTGAAAATTCCAAAAAGAGTTTGTTCCAAACATCAATTGGAATATTTCTCGACAAGGAGGTCTTCTCACCTGTTTTGCGATAGTGGTTTTTTATAGGGGACGCATTCAATTCCCTACTAACCTGTGCCTAGGTTTTAGGCTCATTCGCAGCGCATACATTTTGATTGGTCGGGAGGTCTTCCACGGGACCGTAATGTTGGGCTTGGATATTGGTTTTCAAGGGGGACCCGCTTTGGAGTCGAGGCCATTGAGTGAAAGTCTTCACCATCTGCTCCAGGTTTACAAGTCAAGAACCCTACAAAATGAGAAAGAAATAGTCTTGCTCGTACTTCTTCGAGCTAAGCTATATGTTAACCCAAGTGTCTTAGTCAGAGAAGACTGTTTCAGGGTTGTAACATTGGTAGGATTGGGGATCGAAAAAAGCTTGTTTTTGGCCCAGAATTCGTGACGGGTTTGACATTGGTGATCATTGCTGATTTGCCTCTTGTCATTTCCTTTATGCATCTTTAGTCTTTGAGGTGTGCAATCGATTTTGGGGTGTGCACCAATTCTTTAGAGAGCCTCTCTTGTTGCATTCAGAGAACGATAACTCTCTCTATGTCTTTGTTCTGCGCTCGGCACCATTTGGGGAGTAACCCTTTTGGATTTGGCTCCTTCAGGGATTTCTTCTTTTCCCATCCGGCTTCATTGCGGATCAATCAAACAACTTACACGAGCATCGGCCTTGCTTTTACCAGGCACTTTGCTTTTTTCTCGATGCCGTGGATTTTTCTCATTCACTTTTGAAATCCCAATTTTTTTCATCTTCATGGGATCGTGTTAGACCTACGATCAAAGGTCTAACAAGGTTAAGCATTAACTTAGGAATTTTTTTGCAAACCCTAAGTCTTGAACTCCTTTGTTTCTGAAGTGATGCTGCATCCGTCTTGGAATGTGCAATGATCACCAACGGGTTTATGAAATGATTTTGCAGGCTCAACTTGGCTGTGCAAAGGGTAAAGGTGTGTGGGATAGAGAAATGAATGCTTCTCGTCATCCTATGGCATTTGGATTACCATATAAACAGCACACAAAGATTAATGTTAGTCTGAGCAAGAAAATTTCTAACCATTTTCTCCTGATGCTGCTGGACTCATCTCCATTTTGCCCCGATGTGGGGTGGTTCTTGAAAAAGCTAAGAATGAAAATCGCCGTTCAAAGGGGTTGTCAATGGTCACCTGTAGTGCTTGGGGAATATGAAACGGATGCCTCCGTCGTCCCAACCCATGTAATCGCTGCGAATGGTCCCTACTTTCGTAGGTCCAGATTTTGCTATCTTATCCGCTCCACTTCTCTCTTAAGTGTGTATAGGACGTGTTTGGATTAGGCTCGCCTCTCTTTTGAGTAAACTTCCTTTTGAATGATTTGACAAATAATGATATTTGGAAAAACTCACTCACTTCTTTCCCAAAATTTATCCATTGAGGGGATTCTGTGATGTATCGTGCATGTTTTATTCATGCTTTGGGCAACCTCCCGATTTACATCATGAACATCGATGCATTGGATAATTTTCATGACGATTGAAAGGATTTTAACATTCTTTATCTCCAGCTAACTGGGAAAGGGATACTTACCTACCTGTTGCGGCTGCAGACCCCTGAAAATGTAAGAGAAGCATATCATTGTATATTCATGAATTTTTTGAAAATCGAAACGATACATCCTACCCTCGGTCATGTACCCTAACAAGTAGTACGTGGGATGTAAAAACTTGTTCGTCTCCAAGGCGACTCCCCTGTCAAAAACAAACAATAAGTGTCAGTTTGCGTTCCAAAATTCAAGACAAATTGGAACGATACCGCCTTGTTCTTGCTTGGTGTTTTCATTTGAACACAAACGCGCGGCTTGCAGAAATTGGCCTTCTATATTGTGGCCACGATTCCTCCGTTTGGTTGGCGATGAATCATTCCCGAGGATTTGCCCCAGAGGAAATCCATTTGTGTTTTTGGGCGCATTCCAGCGTCACTCTTCATAGTTCCTCCACTTGATCAAAGACCCTTCCTTGGAGTGCTGACTCCCAAGGTTAATAATTTTATTCGCCTCCTCATTGGCGAGTTATTTTCTTTTGTGGCTTTTGGCGCCAACGACTTCCGCCTCTAGGTTTGTATCCTGGGGTTTATTTCTGATGCAGATAACTCTGTCATTGGGTCTACGGATTTTTCCAGAGAAGAAACGTCTTTCTTTGCCCGGGGCAAAATTGATTCGCATGCCCCAGTCATGCCTTAACGCTTTCCGCTTTTGTTGGAGATTTCTAATCCAATCTGAAGGAGTCCACGCACCTGCATGTGAAGAAATAGACGTGGGTTTTTTATCTGACTTCATTTGGAATTTCTGAAAAGAGGTACTCCCTCCGAAGTTTCGTCCTTTCGTGCTTTTCGAGCAATTTGCCCCGGTGAGGCCGGTTTTGCTGTTTGTCCTCTTTGGATTTGATGACCCTGGTCTGTTGCACTTTTAGGGGGGATCATGAGAGTTTGCCCCTGGCTGGGCTTCTCGGAGAAAAGGGAGAGACTTGCTCCCACGAGTTTTGCCAATCCTGGTCATCTATGAATTCGTGCTTTTTATTCTATTCAAAGAAGGTATTGATAAAACTTGAGATTTTCTTTTCAAGCATTCTTTTCACAGAGATTTTCAGGTGATGAGAAACTTTTTCAGGTTTTCTCAAAGATTTTGTTCACAAATTGAGCCATTAGAACGCTCTTGAAAACATTCAGTCAGACTTATGTTATGAAAATGGGTACTCCTTGTTTCGTCATTTGGAAGCACTGCCATCTGATTCCCCTGCTTTTGATCGTCGCTGGAATGGATGGCTCCGCATCGTTTTATTCCCCATTTAGGAGGGAAGCTCCTTCTCGGGAACCTGAGTTATTTAACAACTGCTATGTATGCTTGGAATGGCATGCTTGAAGTGTCACAAAGACGGTTATAAAATAGAGCAAGTTCATGTAATGATAAACTTCCTTGGGATACGTCTTAAGAAAAATTGAAAGGGTAGGATGGGAGCTAGCCCTCATATCATTGGGCATCCTCGCATCCCAAAACTTTGCAAACCAGGAGACATGTGGGAAATCAGGTCTCAGTTTTTTTTTTCGTCATTGACCGATTTGTGGCTCCCACACGTCCCCATTTTTTTTTTGATTTTTTGATGATTTTTTTGGTTTTTTTTTTTTTTTTTTTTTTTTTTTTTTTTATACTTATATGACAATACAACACGTAAGAAAAAGCCTGAGGCACCTAATGTGGATTTAGATGCGTCGAAGAGAGACAGATATCTCTTTACTCCATGGTAGGAGCGTCGCCGTCGAGTGATTTGACAAAATCTCCCAAAGACAAGCTGGTCAAATCAAGTTCCTCCGATGTCGTTTTTATCCACTCGTCCTTCGACCATTTGGAATCCTCGGAGAAGAACCGGTCGAGCTTGTTGTCGAAGATCACCCCCACGGTTTGGTGATCAGGAAGTGGATTATTTTGCACGTTCGGCTCCGTTTTGTCGAATTCAAGGATGCAATTATCGATAAGGGCTTGTACCTTGTGCTTCAAAACAATGCAATTGTCTACGTTATGGCCCTTCTCTCCCATGTGATAGGCACATGACTGGCTTTCATCGTACCCGTTAAATTTCACCGGATTCGGCCTTGGAGGCTCCTTAGCCACTAAGTGCTCCTCTAGTAACATAGGAAGTAATTTCGATAACGGCCTTGGCAGGGGGGTGAACTGCTTGGGAGGCAACTTCCTCCTTAGTTCATATGGTTTCTGTACCGACATCGACGAGTTTCCTTGCACTGTACTTGAATTGGAGAACTGCTTAGGGTTGGGTGAGTTTGGTACGAAGGCCACATCAACTTCAGCCTCCTTCTCCCTTCGGGCCGGATATTGGCGTCTTGTTGCGATTTCTGGTGCTTTCCTTTCCCTCATCGCCCATTCCAGCCTTTCTGCGATTTTTATGAGGTGTACAAATGTTTGACAACCAGATGTGTTCAGCCTATCGAAATATTCGTAAGGCAACGCTCTTAAGAAAAGGTCGACCAGCTCGTCCTCTGGAATGGACGGTTTGACTTGTGTTGCTAAGGCCCGCCATCTTTGAGCGTAAGCGCGGATTGCCTCATTCTTCCCTTTTGTGGTCCTCAGCAAATCTTCTCTGGAAGGGGCTGTAGCAATATTGAACTTATATTGATGTAAAAAGTCCTCCGCCAGGTCTTCCCATCCATCATAGTCCTCCAAATCTAATTCGATGAACCAAGCCAGAGCAGCACCCGCCAGACTCTCTTGAAATGTGTTCATCAGCAAGGGAACGTAGTCAGAAAAAAGTGCCATTTTGCGTAGGTAATATTTTAAGTGGGCTCGGGGGCAGCTCGTCCCGTTGTATTTTCTGACGAAATCGGGTTCTTTATAGTCTGATGGCGCTTCAATTTTTGCAAATGGTGATATCTTGTCAAATCGAGCCAACTCATACCCTTGGCTGCTTAGGCATTCCTCTATCTTCGCTAGCCTCTTTGCGCCTTCTTCGATTTTGCCCGGGGGTTTCTCCTTTTTGTCTTTTTCTAGGTCGATGACTACAGACGCGGCCTTCGGTAGTGCATCAGCTGCTAACACTCGATTAACATTCTCGGCCACATTCTCTTCCTGAGTTCGCGCCACATTCGAAGCATTGGGGGGTGCGGGCGGAGCATCCTGGCTGAGGTCATGATTTCTTTCTTGTGCAGCCACCATCATGGCTTTCATTTCTGCTAGCATGGTGGCCATTGACGCCATCTGACCTTCCAAACTATTCACGCGAGATCCCAACTCCTCTTGCTCCATTCTGGCTCGGAGACGAGTTATAATACGAGTTACTCTTGGTTCCGTGATTAAAGCTACCTGCCCCTGTAGTGGGTAGAAAGACGTGTTAGCATATGAAAAAAAGTTATACTGAGTTCAAAGGGTGAAAGGAATGATACTTACAGACCTTTTGAATGGGGTAAGACAGGTCAAACACATCAATCATGCGTATGTAAACTTGTGAAGTTTTGACACCTAAATGGTGGGGTTCCTGAGGCTTAAAGGCTCCCACCTCGAGTTCTAGAAAGGGTAGGTTCCATTGCACAACTATCGTTGCATTGGGACCCAATCCATAGTTCGAAGTGAGCGAAATTAAAAATGGATTACCCCGTGTTTTTCCTCACGGAGGTTCCATTTTCAATTCCTTCTATTGTTTGCTTATAGGGGCGCCCGGGGTTTTAGGCGCGGTTGTGTGTGTTCAGGTGTCGTGATCATCACAATGCAAGTCATGCATAACAGTTTATCAATCAGCGCTTCAAATCACCCACACAACATACATT
This sequence comes from Rhodomyrtus psidioides, assembly GCA_021437785.1. Classification (NCBI taxonomy): domain Eukaryota; kingdom Viridiplantae; phylum Streptophyta; class Magnoliopsida; order Myrtales; family Myrtaceae; genus Rhodomyrtus; species Rhodomyrtus psidioides. The sequence goes on along the minus strand of JAILYB010000027.1, from coordinate 3,727,871 downwards.
CCTACGCCAACCTGCATAAAACAATGTTAATCACGGACTACACCCCTTATTTCTCCAATCTGCCAAAAACATTTAACAACTCAAGGGTTAAAGTACATACTTCAATTTGAAGAGCGTCTACATAAAACATGTCAGAAAAACCAATCAACTTTTTAATCGGCTCAAGTCCACTAAATGGTTAAGAACCAGTCCCCAGCGGAGTCGCCAGTCTCTCGCGACCCTCTTGAGGTTCGCCGTGGGCTCTCGAGGGCTAATGGGCCGTCCAGTCTGGTTGGACGCAGGCTTCTCCCAAGGCCCGTTACCCAAATCGCAACGGAGGTATGCGTAGTCGACCTTCAGTGTGATCTAGTGACATGTGCTAAGTGTGCATGCCATGGAGTCGCCACCAATCATTTTTTGGAGGGTATGATTGGACCACCCTATTGAATAGTCGGGAGTTTCTATTCAATTCTACGATAACCAGAGAAATGGGTTCGGGGACTTAGTTACGTCAATTGTCAGAGTTGACGCCCTTTCGGTACCTAAGTTGATTGAATTTTCTGCAATTTTTCTCAATTTTTTTTTCCTTAATAATTCACTTTTTATTTGAAATTTTTTTTTTATTAATTTCCTGAAAATAAGTCCCAACTGAACGGTCCCTAACTCGCCACGTGGCGTCTCGGTGACAATCGAATCATTTTAATTTTTGTAAAATTCGAAATTCATTTTTTTTAATGTTAAAAATATTTTTTATTCTGAAAATCATCGGGTCACGACACGTGGCTCATCTGCAACCATCCAATCTAGCATTTTTTTTGTTTTTGTTTTCATAGGACGCAACACAATGCAAAAAATAAAGAAGATTATTAAGTCATTATACAACATAAACATAAGCAAAGGAGATGGGATCCGGTGAATTTTACGACGTCGGAGTCCGTCGGTGCTCGTGCAACAATGTGTGGGGGTATAAACCACCAGCAGGAGGCTCGGCCTTCCGATTCTGGGGTAGCACAATATAATTTACAGAAAATAAATAAATAAAACACCTTGGACACCAATATGAGGCTTAGCCTTCCGATTCTGGGTCTTTTATACGAAATATAGAAATGCTATGACATAAAGTAAATACACAGCAAATATTTGGACACCAACAGGAGGCTCGGCCTTCCGATTCTGGGTCTTTTATGCGAAATATAGAAATGTTATGACATAAAGTAAATACACAGTAAATATTTAGACACCAACAGGAGGCTCGGCCTTCCGATTCTGGGTCTTTTATGCGAAATATAGAAATGCTATGACATAAAGTAAATACGCAGTAAATATGAAAAAAAATACAAAATAAACAATAATCCGAGCTCGGATGAGGAGGACGTTGAACAATTTTCACAAATCCGAACGGTGAAGATGAAGAAAGAATTCAGATGACATTGTACACAAAATTTTACCTCGATCCGATGGTCGAATTGATCGGAAACTGAAGAAATACCGGCGGATGAACAGTTCCCGCGCTTGGAACAACTTCTGATTTGGCTGCTGTGCGACCACCTAGAGAGATCTTTTTGAAGATCCGAACGGTGGATGTGAAGAAGGGGTCACGAAGACCTTGCACAAAAAAAAGCAGCTCAATCCAACGGTTCAATCGGCCGGAAACTCAAGAAATGTAGACGGGTATACAGTTCCCGCGCCTGGAACAGCTTCTGATTTGGCTGATTTGCGACCACTTTGAGAGATTTTTTTAAAGATCCGAACGGTGGATATGAAGAAGGGGTCAAGAAGATCTTGTACACAAAAAATCAGCTCGATCTAACGGTCCAATCGACCGGAAACTCAAGAAATGTGGAGGGGTAGTGGTGTGATGACAAGAGGAAGGGAAGAGAGAATATGGAAATGAGCGTGGGAGAGAGGGGGAAGAAGAAGAAGGAAGAGGAGGAGGAGGAGAAGGGACTCTACGGATGATGAGGGGGGACTATAAATAGAAATGGAAATAAAATAAAATAATGAAATAGTAATATAATAATAATATAATAAAATATTAAAAAGTAAAAATAATAATAATATAATCAAAAGTGAAGACAAAATGATTAGTCCCCTTTTCCTTTTAAATGATGATGTTTTCACTCCTTTTCCTTTTAATCATTACTAATATTTTTGCCAAATTCAATTTTATGATGATCAAAGAACACCTAAAATCAAACCTGAATTTTACTATTTAAGAGGTCAGAAAATGGATAAAATAAAAATAAAAATACTAACTATTTTTATATACTTTTGTGACCTCAAATATTATTTTTCTTGATTTTCTTGATTTTCTTTTTCTTTTTTTTCTTTTTTTTGTATTTTTCGAAAATATATTAAAAAAATGAAAATTATGAAAATTATTTTTTTGGTCAAAATGGTTCATTTAGCTTGGCTAAGGTCACCAAAATTGATTTTTCAATTTTTCAACTTTTTATGGATTTTCTATGAATTTTAAAAAAAAAGTTGATCAAAATTTAGGTGTCAACACCCGGGGAACTTTGAACACTTAAATATCACCATTTCCCATCAAGTCTAAAATATGCAAATGATTTTTTTTTAAAAAGTCAATCGTCAGAAATTACTTTAAAGACATGATTATGCAGATGCTATGAGATATGCATGGGCTAACTTAATTGCATAGTTCATTTTGAAGAAATGGAAATTAGGACCATTTTCAGGTCTCGAAAGCCTGACTTAAAACCTAACTTGAATTTCAGGGAAGTGAATTATGCAATTTAGTCAGGTTCACTCAGTGACTAGAGGAAACAGTAATGTCACATTCCATTGGTCAATACATCAAATGAACAAAGTGGAATGAACTTTTTATTACAATCAGGATTCCTGACGAAAGAAAGGTAGAGAAATATTCTTCAAACAAGAAAGCCATAAAAGGCCAACGGAATGTGAGGATCTAAATCACTCTCGACAGTCAGTCAGGAACTCTCCTTCAATCAAATGTAGGGGAGTTATCTTCTATGTTCTGGTCGAAAGGTCGTAGATCCTCTAGCCATTCTCTGGTCCATGGTATGACGACTTCAGGAGCCTTCTCGGGTCTCTCCTTCTTGAGTGTGATATGCTTTGGCTTTGTCTTGGTAGCAGGACGTCTTCTTTTTCCCCAAAAAGTGATCATGCGTACACTTTCTTTGGTCAGTAGTTCGGCCTTCCGACGGGCATATGCCTCCCTGGCCAACTGGTTGCGACGCTGTCTCTTCATCTCCAGATAATCCTTAAACATCCCGTCCGCTTGTCGCTTGAATCTGAGGTTATCGACATAGTAACGGGTTTGGCAATCTTCGGCATATCCCAACTTACGTCCAGTCAGCTCCCGACCATGCACGAATCTAAGCAACTTTCTAAAAATGGGAATGAAATGTGGAAATCTTAGACATAAGGTTTAGCCACCTATCTGGCCCATCACCAAATTCTAAGCAATTTCCTCAATTCATTGGAATATCAAAGACGATTTATCCTTTGAGGGGTAAAATCGTCGTTTTGGATTAAACAGGAGAAAAACCTGAAAAACGACAACAAATCAATTTCTTTTGGTCATTTTCAGCCTTGGAAATTTTTAGAATTTTTTTTTAGGAATTTTCTGTAATTTTTCTCATTTTTTTTTTAATTTTTCCTTAATAATTCATTTTTTTGGATTTTTTTTATTCTGAAAAACCCCAATCGAACAGTCTAGAATGCGCCACGTGGCGTCTCGATGACAATCGAATCATTTTAATTTTTGTAAAATTCGAAATTCATTTCTTTTAATACTAAAAATATTTTTTTATTCTGAAAATCATCGGATCACGACACGTGGCTCATCTGCAGCCATCCAATCTAGCATTTTTTTTGTTTTTGTTTTTATAGGATGCAACACAATGCAAAAAATAAAGAAGATATTAAGTCATTATACAATATAAACACAAGCAAAGGAGACGGGATCCGGTGAATTTTACGACGTCGGAGTCCGTCGGTGCTCGTGCAACAATGTGTGGGGGTATAAACCACCAGCAGGAGGCTCGGCCTTCCGATTCTGGGGTAGCACAATATAATTTACAGAAAATAAATGAATAGAATGCCTTGGACACCAATAGGAGGCTCGGCCTTCCGATTCTGGGTCTAATAAGTAAAATGTAGAAAATGCCCACTTTTATTAAATGCAATACAACACAAATTAACTATATGATGCATGAAATGCTAGGACATAAAGTAAATACGCAGCAAATATTCAGACACCAACAAGAGGCTCGGCCTTCCGATTCTGGGTCTAATAAGTAAAATGTAGAAAATGCCCACTTTTATTAAATGCAATACAACACAAATTAACTATATGATGCATGAAATGCTAGGACATAAAGTAAATACGCAGCAAATATTCAGACACCAACAGGAGGCTCGGCCTTCCGATTCTGGGTCTAATAAGTAAAATGTAGAAAATGCACACTTTTATTAAATGCAATACAATACAAATTAACTATATGATGCATGAAATGCTAGGACATAAAGTAAATACACAGCAAATATTCAGCAACCTTAAAAATCCAGAACATAGCCTATCCTCTTAGGAAGCCATCACCGAAAATTTCACCTTAAAAGGAGTCCAAATGAGTGAGATATGACCACAATACCTCAGTTCGCTCGATTTTCGTCGACTGTTTTTCAAAAAATCACCATAATTTAACCGGACCTCGAAAATTCATGAAACCAACGGGAAATTGTTAAGGACATCTTAACTTAACCTGTGGTGGTCAGAGGGAGTCGGAAAGGTCGCCGGAATGGCTGATCGTGGAGGACGACGGCGGCGGCAGAAACTGGTCGGTACAGGGTCAGCAGCGACCTTTGCTCATTCAAACGGCTCTACAAGGCAAATGGCTGGGCCACATTGGACTCACAATATGTAGTTAGAACGGCAAGAGAATAAGCTTTCTAATGGTATATGACTCGTTCTCATACGATTCCTAACGAAAGAGTTATGGCCGAAAAAACGGACGATTTTGGGTTTGGGCGGCGAGCTGAGCGAGAGAAAATAAAAAACGAAAATGAAAGAGAGAGTTGAGGGAGATGATGAGGGGGATTGCGGTATCCAGGAGCTCCACGAGGCCGCGATAAACAGCAAGACGGACGGGATCTCGGCACGGCGTCGGAGGGTGGCGGAGCAAGGTGGTGGTGAGGGTGGTCGGCGTAATCCAAGGGAGGAAAAAAAAATGAAGAACCAAAAACTAGGAAGAGGAGGGAGGAAGAAGAAGAAGAAGAAGAAGAAGAATAAATAGAAGAAGAAGGAGTGCGACGGATGATGAGGAGGGGGGGAGAGTAAAATAAAATAAAATAATAAAATTGTAATAAAATAATAATATAATAAAATACTAAAAAGTAAAAATAATAATAAAATAATCAAAAGCGAAGACAAAATGATGAGTCCCATTTTCCTTTTAAATGATGATGTTTTCACTCCTTTTCCTTTTAATCATTACTAATATTTTTGCCAAATTCAATTTTATGATGATCAAAGAACACCTAAAATCAAACCTGAATTTTACTATTTATGAGGTCAGAAAATGGATAAAATAAAAATAAAAATACTGAATATTTTTATATATTTTTGTGACCTCAAATATTATTTTTCTTTATTTTCTTGATTTTCTTTTTTTTTTGTATTTTTCGAAAATATATTAAAAAAATTAAAATTATGAAAATTATTTTTTTTGGTCAAAATGGTTCATTTAGCTTGGCTAAGGTCACCAAAATTGATTTTTCAATTTTTCAACTTTTTATGGATTTTCTATGAATTTTCAAAAAAATAAAAATAAAAATAAAAATAAAAATAAAAATAAAAAAAAGTTGATCAAAATTTAGGTGTCAACAGCTGCCCCTCTTTGAGAGGAATCTCGTTAGAGGTTTCTCTCAAAGATAAGGTGACACTTGAGTCCTGATCGACTCGACTCGGGAAACTAAAGGAAAAGGAGTCATGACATCCAGTTTTTCATGCTTGTCGATGTATGCTCTTTCTTGAAGGGGGAAACATTCATTTGACATGAGAGAGTGAGATAATAGAGAGACATACATGCCACTTACCTGTTCGATGTTTGTGCGATTTTCGCGGTGTTTGATGGATTCAAGAGAATTTCTAGGAACTCGTTACTAGAGTATCCTAGAGAGGTTAAGCTCTGACTCGTATGGTAGGTCAAACCATAATGGGATTCCTAACTGATAGGAATCTAAGGAAGACGCATCCCATTTGGGATTTGCCAAGGATTTTGATCCGTATGGTGGATCGGACCATTGAGTTGACCATTTAAGTGATTTTCACTATTGGATTGACCCTTCAGGCGGTTTCTACCTTTGATTGACCTTTCAGGCGGTTTCTACCATGAGTTGACCCTTCAGGCGGTATCTACCATGTGTTGACCCTTTAGGCGGTTTCTACCTTTGTTTTGACCCTTTAGGCGGTTTCTACCTTTGTTTGACCCTTTAGGCGGTTTCTACCTTTGTTTTGACCCTTTAGGCGGTTTCTACCTTTATTTTGACCCTTTAGGCGGTTTCTACCTTTGTTTGACCCTTGAGGCGGTTTCTACCTTTGTTTTGACCCTTTAGGCGGTTTCTACCTTTGTTTGACCCTTGAAGTGGTTTCTACCTTTGTTTGACCCTTGAGGCGGTTTCTACCTTTGATTTGACCCTTGAGGCGGTATCTACCATTGTTTGACCCTTCAGGCGGTTTCTACCTTTGTTTTGACCCTTTAGGCGGTTTCTACCTTTGTTTGACCCTTGAGGCGGTTTCTACCTTTGATTTGACCCTTGAGGCGGTATCTACCTTTGTTTGACCCTTCAGGCGGTTTCTACCTTTGTTTTGACCCTTTAGGCGGTTTCTACCTTTGTTTGACCCTTGAGGCGGTTTCTACCTTTGATTTAACCCTTGAGGCGGTATCTACCTTTGTTTGTTTTGAAAATGGGTCTCATGACGAGGGTTCTCCACGTCCGATGAGACTGCCTAAATTTTGAAAAGGGGTCCTGAGACAAGGGTTCTCCACGTCATGCGAGGACCGCTTGATTTTTGAGAAGAGGTCCTAGGACGAGGGTTCTCCACGTCATGCTAGGACTGTTTGATATTTTTGAAAAGGGATCCTAGGACGAGGGTTCTCCACGGCATGCTAGGACTGTTTGATATTTTTGAAAAGGGGTCTCATGACGAGGGTTCTCCACGTCCGCTGAGACTACCTGATTTTTGAAAATGGGTCCTAAGACGGGGGTTCTCCACGTCTGATAGGACTTTTTCTATTGAAAGGGTTTTTTCTTCCCCCCTTTTTTAAAGATCCCGAAGTTTGTCAGGAATTCAGTTTTTTTTTTGAGGAGTGAAAGACTTTATTTTGACAAAGTTTCACTGGGTCTGTTGAGGCGACATTCTGGGAGCTGGGTTCTCCAGGTATCCTGCAGAAATTTGAGCCTGCAAGATTTTTCTTCACCAAGAAAACGTTAGTAATCTTTGGGAAGATCACGGCTGTCCATTTGACAAAATTTTATGACTTAATTTTTATTCATGAAATGTGCGTTTTGATGCTGGAGGTTATCCAAAGCATTCTTACAACATGCAAATGTGATCGCAAATTCTTTGCATGGAAAATTTGGATCAACAGTTTGAAAATTCCAAAACGAGTCTGTTCGAAACATCAATTGGAATATTTCTCGATAATGAGGTCTTCTCACCTGTTTTGGGATAATGGTTTTTATAGGGGATGCACTCGATTCCCTACTAACCTGTGCCTAGGTTTTAGGCTCATTCGCAGCGCATACATTTTGATTGGTCGGGAGGTCTTCCACGGGACCGTAATGTTGGGCTTGGTTATTGATCTTCAAGGGGGACCCGCCTTGGAGTCGAGGCCATTGAATGAAAGTCTTCACCATCTGCTCCGGGTTTACAAGTCAAGAACCCTGCAAAATGAGAAAGAAATAGTCTTGCCCTTACTTCTTCGAGCTAAGCTATATGTTAACCCAAGTGTCTTAGTCAGAGAAGACTGTTTCAGGGTTGTAACATTGGTAGGATTGGGGACCGAAAAAGGCTTGTTTTTGGCCCAGAATTCGTGACGGGTTTGACATTGGTGATCATTGCTGATTTGCCTCCTGTCATTTCCTTTCCGCATCTTTGGTCTTTGAGGTGCGCAACCGATTTTGAGGTGTGCACCAGCTCTTTAGAGAGCGTCTCTTGTGGTATTAAGAGGTTGACAACTCTTTCTATGTTTTTGCTCCACAGCTGACATCATTTGGGGAGCAGTCTTCTTGATCTGACTCCATTAGGGGTTTTTTCTCTTCTTTTCCCTACCAGGTTTCTTTAGGGATCGATCAAATTGTTCACCCGAGCATCGACCTCGCTTTTACTAGGCACTTTGCTTTTTCTTGATGCTGGGGATTTCTTTAATCTCTTGTCGCAAGTGGGATGCTTGGCAATTGTGCTAGATATATGACTTGGCTCTTAGCACGCTTGAGTATCAACTTAGTAGTTTCTTCGTAAACCCTAAGTCTTGAACTTCTCCGTTCCTGAAGTGATTTATCTTTGCTTTGGAACTTGCAATGATCACCAATGGGTTTATGAAATGAATTTGCAGGCTCAACTTGGCTATGCAAAGGATATGGTGTGTGGGAAAGAGAAATGAATGCTTCTCATCATCCTATGGCATTTGGATTACCATATAAACAACACACAAAGATTGATGTTAGTCCGAGCAAGAAAATTTCTAACCATTTTCTCCTGATGTTGCTGGACTCACCTCCATTTTGCCCCAATGTGGGGTGGTTCTTGACAGGGTTGAGAATGAAAACCGCCGTTCGAAGGGGTTGTCAATGGTCACCTGTAGTGTTTGGGGATAAGAAACGAATGCCTCCGTCGTCCCAATCCATGTAATCGCTGCGGATGGTCCCTACTTCCGTAGGTCCAGATTTTGCTATTTGATCCGCTCCACTTCTCTTTCAAGTGTGTATAGGACGTGTTTGGATTAGGCTTTGCCTTTCGTCTTTTGAGAAAACGTCCTTTTGAAAGTTTTGAACTTTTGATTGGAAAAAATCTCTTTCATTTTCTCCAAAAATTTTACCCGTCAAAGGGATTTTATGATGCACCATGCATGTTCTTATTCATGTTTAGACAACCTCCTGTTTTAAAACATGAATGCCAATGAAGTTTGAATTCTATGTCTTTTCTAGACATTAGATTCTGAAAGCTATTCTTTTTCTCTCTGCTTTTTATTTAACATCTTCAATGGATTGGGGAAAGGGATACTTACCTGTCCCCCGCTGCTGGAGATCCCTGAAAATGTGGAAGAAACATGTTATTGCACGTTCACGAATTTTTCAAAAAATTAGAACGATACAATTTACCCTTGGTCATGTATTCCAACGGGTAATACATGGAATGTGAAAACCCGTTTTGCCTTGATGGCGAGCCCCTGTAAAAAAACAAACAATAAGTGTCAGTTTGCATTCCATAATTCAAGACAAATTGGAACGATACCGCCTTGTTCTTGCTTGGCGTTTTCATTTGAACATAAACGCGCGGCTTGCAGAATTTGGCTTTCTATCTTGTGGCCTTGATCCCTCCGTTTGGTTGGCGATAAATCCTTCTCAAGGATTTTCCCTAGAGGAGATCCATTTGTGATTTTGGACGCATTCCGGCGCCACTCTTCAAAGTTCCTTTTATTCAAGGAAAAAGAAAATTGTTATCGGAATGCATGTCAAAGCATGATGTGTGAAAGTGATACTTTTTACCCTCCACTCGATCTTATAATCAAAGACCATTTCTTGGAGTGCATGACTTCCAAGGCCGATAATTTTGTTCGCTCCCCAATTAGTGAGTTCTTTTCTTTTGTGGCTTTCGGCGCCAACGCCTTCCTGTTAAATGAGGAAAAACTCATGTTACATGTGGGATCTTTGGAGATCAAATTGGAACGATACAAAGTTACCGTTCACCCAAATTTGTATCTTGGGGTTTACTTCTGATGCGGACGACTATGTCATTGCGTCCCTGGATTTTGCCAGAGAAGAAACGTCCGGCGTACAAATGATTCACTTGCCCCAGTTAGGCATGGTTTTTCATGCCTGCCCCAGCTAAATTCATTCCTGCATTTTGCTGCAATCATCATCCACTTTGGGAATGTCTTCTCTCGTCTGTATTTATGGGTGTTGTTCGTGAGATTAACGGCCGTTCTGCCCCAGTTGGGCGACGTTTGTCTTGGCAACATGCCTTAGCACTTTCTGTGTTTGTTGGCAATTTTCGATCCAATTTGAAGAAGTCCATGCACTCCCATGGGTTTTGCCGATTCTGATCTTCTATCTCAATTGTCAGGATCTTCAATTATTTTTATCCGTCTCTAGACAGCTTGACATTCTTGGGATTTGTCATGTGGCGATTTTGTGATTCTCTCGATCATCGTCGCCATTTGAAGTATTTGATGTTTCTCTTTTCTGGGTAGCGGAGCGATTTGTCCCCAACCACTGGATGCTTTGTCTGGGGCTGGCTGATTTAGTCGTAGGCAATTTGATCCTGCCGCATTGACGCATTCAGGCTATTTGACATCAGTAAGCTTGGGTTTACTCGTGATTGAGTACTTCAACAACCTGCGCGATGAAAGGAGTGAAAGAGTCAATTCACCGCGTAAGGAGCTTTAATTGAAACGATTACGGATTTACTATCCCCGCTCTGGTCACTTCTGGCGTCCAAGACGGTGGAAATTCTTCAGTGGTCCCATTCATTCTCGTCATCACCTGCAAGAATGAAAAACCATATCAACTCGTGAACCAGTCAATCTGATTTGGAACGGATACAACTTTTTCGACTTAGTGTTGACACCTGATTTTTTATCAGTCTTTCATAGTTTATTTTTTAAAAATTCATAAAAAAATATATAAAAAGTTAAAAAATTAAAAAATCATCTTTGGTAGCCTTGACCAAGCTAAAGGAACCATTTTTGACAAAAAAATAATTTTTCAATTTTTTAATATTTTCCAAAAATAGAAAAATACATGAAAAATGAAGAAAAATAGCATTCGATGTCGTAAAAATATAGAAAAATAGTCAATATTTTTATTTTAATTTTATTTTCATTTTGAACTCATAAATAGTCAAAATTCAAGTTCAATTGCATGTGTTTCTTCACGACGCATAGAGTTGAATTTGGCAAAAAAAAATATCATTCGAGTCTTTTAATTTGTAAATTTCTACATCTTTTTTAGTCTTGATGTCCAATTAGATCGACCACCATCTACAATAAATGCCCCTTGCTAGATATTTTCATTTTTGTTTCACATGATTTCATGGTGTAAAACGCCGAGTGGATCCCCAAATATAATCGGGTCGGCATGAGCTCGATAGCTCGTCCAAGACCAAACCAGGGCACGGCGAACCCCATGTGAGTACTCTCGAATTCCTGCGATGCTTCATAATGCTTTTCTTAGGTTAGATCGAGTGTAGAACGGCTAGGACAACTAAATCATTCTTGAGCTGTAATTGATAAATAGGGCATTACTAGGAATGCCATGTGATTTATTTGCATATCTAGATTCCTTGAGTTGCGCATTTTATTACTGATTGTGATTGCTAGGATAATCACTCCTATCTGCATGAATTTCTAGATTTATGGTTCATACCTTACTCATCCGTATGAATCTCAGGCTAGAAAATTCAGTCAACTTAGGTGCCGAAAGGGCGTCAACTCTGACGGTTGGCGTAACTAAGTCCCCGAAACCATTTCTCTGGTTCTCGCAGAATTGAATAGAAACTCCCAACTATTCGATTGGGTGGTCCAATCATACCCTAAAAAAATGATTGGTGGCGACTCCATGGCATGCACACTTAGCACATGTCACTAGACCACACTGAAAGTCGATCACGCATACCTCCGTTGCGATTTGGGTAATGGGCCTTGGGAGAGGCCCGCGTCCGACCAGACAGGACGGCCCATTAGCCCTCGAGAGCCCGACAACCTCAAGAGGGTCGCGACAGACTGGCGACTCCGCTGGGGACTGGTTCTTAACCATTTAGTGGACTTGAGCCGATTAAAAAGTTGATTGATTCTTCTAACCTAATTTTATGCAGATGCTCTCGAAAGTGAGGTGTATATGCTAACGAATGTGTTAGATGTTTTTGTAGACGGGAGAAATAAGGGGTGAAGTGCTTGTTAACTTTGTTTTATGCAGGCAAGAGTTTTGGATTTATGATTGTGTGGATATTTATATTGAAGCGGTGATTGTTAAATAAAATGCATGTTTATTGCTTTAGAACGACACAATGAATACACACAATTGCGCCTAAAACCCCAGGCGCCCTCTTTAGGAACACAATAGAAGGAATTGAAAATGGAATCTCCGTGAGGAAAAACATGGGGTAATTCACTTTTCAATTCCGCTCACTTCGAACTATGGATTGAGTCCCAATGCAACGATAGTTGTGCAATGGAATCGACTCTTCCCAGAATTCGAGGTGAGAACCTTGGCTTTAGGTACCAAGCCTTATCTTTTGATTTTTAGGAGTTTTCCCTCACTTGTCTCATGCGTTTGTCTATGGAAGGTTAGTATACCTAACACTGTACAGAGAAGCTTGATTTTCTCTTAAGTTTGGTTGGTAAGACTTTTCTATCCCTCGAACTTGTTACAGCTCATAATCATTATATTCATTACATAATTCCGGTGATTGGATTAAATGCCATTTTGAGGATAGATAGGTGTGTTTTCCTCCCAATGTTCTTGATGGAAGACGAAGATGGTGTCATCCCATTACGAGTGCCAAGTGGACAAGAAGAGCCTTCTATGGACATCATTGAGGTATCATCTAATGAAGATGACGATTTGGAATAGGTGATCCTGAAGTCACGTCTCAAAGATCGAAACTGGGGCATCTCTAAGTAGTTAAAAACAGGTAGAGAAGAGAAGTCTTTTTGTGGATAAACACGGTGGGAGGTTCCTTTATTCGATCATAAGCAAGATTAAAAAATCAAGATGTACACGCTCGAATCATCAATGTCAAAGAGCAGCTTGCCTAGGTTGAGAGTGGTCAGGTGTTCGAGAAAGTCAGCCATACAGAAGTTGAGACACACATATTAGAGCTTTCATTCATTTCGCTCAATCGAGGGACCTTAAAAGCAGATCATACAGATCATCGAGGTGGAAAAGTAAAACCGAAATGAGCCCTAATTAGCATCACAAAGGAACCCAGTTGGCCCTCCATATTATTGATGCTTTGCCTATACTCACCACCTCGAGACTCGAGATCAGCAAGCTTAAGAAGAAGGCGTTTACATTCCCCTTTAAGCTCGGCAACCTTGGTCCCGTGATCTTCGGCGGCTATTTCCAGGTCCCGAACTAGTCCTCTCCCATGGGCTATATCCGCGGTAATGCTGTCAAGCCTTTCTTCCTGCCACTCACATTGAAACTTCAACACGACATTACGACGGTCGTGCTCATAGGTGGTCAGGGATAAGGCCAAGCGCTCCACCAAATTTCCCTTCTCGCGAAGCAACATCGAGACCCGCTCGTTGGCGAACTCAACAGCCTTTCTGTGACTATCGGCCACAAGGTTGGCCAACACCAAGCAGTTGGACCGATCCTCATAGCGAGCTCGCAAAACGTGAGCCACGGTAACTTCTCGCTGAGCGACACGGTAAGTCTCTAAAAAGTTTATAAAGAGGGTTGGGAAGATTCTATATTCCCTCTCTAAATTAGTGCCCTCGATAGAGGTGGTGTCTATTTCCACGAGCAAAATGCGAATTTCATCTTCAATTTCTGGGTGATCGGCTATATGAGCATAGCCTCGACCTAGGAGGTTATAGAGTTTTTCCCACTGGGCCAAAATTTCAGCCGAGAAAGCGCGAATAGGAGAGGAGGTCATTTTCGTTGGAGGGAGGGAGAAGAAGATGGGTGTGGTAGAGTGATTAAAATATGAAAAGGCAATTAAGTAAGAGCGTTAATCTTCTCTGCATTAACTCCTCCTTTTATAGCAACTCGAGGATGAAGAAAGGTCACAGCAATAATGCTCATGGAGCCAAGTTAATTGGGTAAAGCAGTGGTGGCTCTTTCGGTGAACCATCAGATCCGTCCCAGTCCGCGATTTCAGGCTTGATAAATCTAAAAAAGTTTGTAAAAAGATATGTCAGTGCCACCATATTAAAATTGAGCGAGAGTTAAGCGCAACTATCGAAAAAAGTTGCAAAAGGATTTGGCGGTCCCATCATATTAAAAAACTGAGCGGGAGGCGAGCGTAGTTCCACCTTTTTGAAAATAAGTGGGAGACAGACATGGATATCGAGAAAAGGAAATCAATTTGGTGTCCCTCCACGTTGAAAAGAAGAAAGAAGACGACAAAGCGAGAAATACGAAATCTTGGGAGAAACGCTTGCCTGATGATCTTCATCCATGTTTAAAGAACGTTTCCTGGGCATACAGAACCACCCAAAAGAAAATTTCGAGAGAGTGAGCATACATGAGAGAGTAGAGAACCCTGAGTGAGCAAAAATTGATCGAACATTTTTCGATCCAACATGTTTGAGGGTTACCGTCAGTTGTTAGAGGCGACTGATCCAAAAATCTCAGAAAATGAACTATTGAGAGATCTCGAAGATTCCAGGATCGCGTCTGGTACCAGAACCACAGAACCCAACCCTTTCGACAACGAAGTTCAGGATCTCAGCAGCGACGACAACAGCAGCAGCGATGGTCAATCCCGGAAAAGGAAACGTCGCCAGTGCCACACTCAGAATGAAATCCAAGAGCTTGAAGCTTTCTTTAGTGAATGCCCTCTCCCGAACATGAAACAAAGAAATGAATTGGGCCATAAGCTAGGGATGAAACCTTTGAGGGTCAAGTTTTGGTTTCAAAATAAGCGAGCCAAATTGAGGGCTCAACACAGACGTCAAGAACTTGCGATTCTAAAGGAGGAAAACGAAAAGCTTCGAGCGGAGAACATGAGGTATAAGAAAGCTCCCAGCACTATCGCTTGCCTTAATTGCGGTGGCCCTGTCACTCTCGGCGAAATGTTCCTTGATAAGCCTTATATGAGGATTGAAAATGCTCATTCACCACCCCACTCCCTCGAACCATCTTTGATACAATCGGATTTTGTTGGAGATATGCATGAACAAATCAATTCTACGAAGTCAATACCGATGCCTTCTAAAGGATGGGATATGCGTCACCATGATTGGAGTTTCCTTAACGATGAGCTTACTATCACGACCGACCAATCCAAAGCTGATGAATTCCCTCCACAACAATTTCCGGCTCGATCAAATCCTATTGGAAATAGGCCAGAGAGCAATAGCCAAGTTGTCAACACTGTTCTGGGTCGCAAGAAGACGAGGGTCAATTGGTCCCCCGAGCTTCATCTCAAGTTCCTTAGTGCGGTTCAGCAACTAGGGATCAACTCAGCATATCCAACGCGCATACTTGAGATCATGAACATACCAGGACTCACTAAAGATGGAGTCGCGAGTCATCTCAAGAGCTACAGAAGGGCGCTAAGACAGCGCCACACAGCACTGAACCTGAAAGAACTCAACTTGTGCCTAAACACTAGGCATGGCCACAACTACAATGCCCCTGAAGTAAGAAATACCCTGCCGAATCTAGGCACCGACCAAGCTGGTAGCAGCACCATCGACTACTTGGGCGCTAATCAGAATATTCCCCCGAATCATCTCAACACCACTCAAGAGTATATGCCACAAGTGCAGCAGGTACGAACTCCTTGGTTTGAGCAGCAACTTTTCGCTAGTACTCTTCCTATCGCCGATCAACATATTGCGCCTAGTGTTCAAAGATCTGCCTGGCTTGGGCGTATGATTTCGGAAGATCAAGCGGGGGGATGCTCTGAGGATTTTTGTTTCTCCCATCCCCAAATGGAAGGTGCTTTTGATAGTGAACCGATCAATCATCCTCTTATAATCTCGAGCAATGACGAAGGTTCTAGCTCGAAGAATCAGATCGCTCACAACAGAAATAGGAATCCTTCGCCGCCAAGCGATGATGGTCAACCCGAATATCAGTTGCTCGAAGAATCAAAAGATTTCCTTGATGAGGAGCTCCATATCTGGATCGATCAGTTTAAAACTGATGGACTTATGAAGTTATGATCCAAAATGGCGATTATATATCTGATTCATGGTGTAACTGGCTGATCACCGAGAATCTTCAAGGGACCTAGGCACATGTGACTGGATGTATCATTAATCTTTCTGTCATAAAGTCTTCCATGCGAGATAATCTTCCTTAATGCCTAGAGTTAATTTGGGGTAGCGATTAGTACTACCTGCGAGCATCATCATGCTCGAGTGCGACAATCCCTTGTTAGATTAGAGTCGAGGCGAATCAATTGAACGCCACGAAGAAAAACATTTAAAGGCTCCACATAGGAAAATGTGAGTAAAAGCCCGAGCGAGCTCAAAGACGGTTAGCTCTGTATCGTTCCAAGGGACCTTTAGTCATTACGAACTCTAAATTGAGCTTGTTTCATTCTCAATAGGGGTTGCTAACTGCTTCGAGAATTTTATAACAAAAAACGAACCAGTTAGGGACGCCAATAGTGCTGTGTCTTGGTAGTCAGTGAAATGGTGGTACGAAATGTCAGGAGTTCGATCTCGGGATTGAAAAATCATTTTATCAGTTGGTCTATCACTCGATGAAGTTCAAAGAGATTCGACGCAGATGACTATAGAACTTGGGGCAATTCGAAAATCATCGATTCATTTTCATCAAGCGGCGAAGTTGGTATTGTAAAATGTGAAGCGCGCAAATGACAAATCCGAAGCAGAAGGAGATGAATCATGATTCGCTTATCCAAGGTCGGGATTTCAACCTTCGACTAAAGCCAAATCTAGGATGAGTTATCGATCTTGCCCACTCGACAAAACCCATCTCTACTGAAAATGGGGGCAAACCATTCCTACATCCGGAAAGCATGTCGAAGCCGAAGACATCAGATTCATCGTTTAATCCGTGGGGCAAGTCCCCCAAGCGATAGTTATCATCCGCAGAGCGTAATGGAATCCATCCTTTCAACGTAAAACGCAGTTGGCCGCGGAGCCACCCATTTGGTAAAAAGAACGTATCGTTCCTAAATGATTTTCAATCAGATGCGGGGATAATGTTCTCTCATTTTCCTCTCAGGTGATGAATAGAGACGAGGCACCCAAGAAGCCATGCATTCAAATAACAAAACAGCGCATGAAACACGCCCAAAAAGATGAATGAATCTCCTCCGACGTAAATCCTTGAGG
Source organism: Rhodomyrtus psidioides (assembly GCA_021437785.1). Classification (NCBI taxonomy): domain Eukaryota; kingdom Viridiplantae; phylum Streptophyta; class Magnoliopsida; order Myrtales; family Myrtaceae; genus Rhodomyrtus; species Rhodomyrtus psidioides. The sequence goes on along the minus strand of JAILYB010000027.1, from coordinate 3,710,637 downwards.
TGGATTCGTTGCCCAACCAGACGAAGAAATCATGGCCACAAGCTTGAGGGCCGGCTTCTGCAATCCCCACATTGGCATGCAGAATGGAATTCAAATCAAGAGTAAAGTAGTATCGTCCCAATTTGTTTTGAATTTGGAAACCCAAAATAATGCTTAATATTTATCCTTGGCAGGAGCTCGCCATCAGGGCAGACATGTAAATTTAATTTTTCTCTAAAAATCAAGAAGTCGAAAGAACTTTAGAACACCTAACAATCTTGTGTTACTATGTGAAGTGCAGATTTTCACAACCCTTGTACACTCGTTGGAGCATATGACGAAGGGTAAGATGTATCATTCCAATTTTTGCAAAGTTTTAGAATATACAATGACATATCCCTTTTATATCTCCAAGATCTCCAGCCTCGATGGGCAGGTAAGTATCCCTTTTCCCAATTCATTGGAGATTAAAAACTTTCAGAATTAATTCGATTCTCACATCTAAAAAGACATAGAATTCTTACTTCATTGACATTCATGTTTTAAAACAAGAGATTGTCTGAACATGAATTACACATATATGGTGCATCACAAAATCCCTTTGAAGGATAAATCTTGATGAAATGAAATGAATTTTTCCAACAAGAGTCGTTTGAACTGTTCAAAAGGGTATTTTCTCATAAGAGAAGCGAGCCTAATCCAAACACGTCCCATACACACTTGAGAGATGAGAAGATTGGAAATGATTGAGAAACCTTAACCTATGGACATAAGGGTCATTCGCAACGATTACATGGATCGAGATGACAGAGGCATTTATTTCTTCATTCCAAACACTACAGATGCCCATTGAGAACCCCATTGAACGGTGATTTTTATTCTCAACCCTGTCAAGAACCACCCTACATTGGGGCAAATGAAGGTTAGTCCAACAGTATCAGAAAGTAAATGGTTAGAAATTTTCTTGCTCGGACTAACATAAATCTTTGTGTGTTGTTTATATGATAATCCAAGTGTTATAGGATGACGAGAATAATTCATTTCTCTATCCTACACACTGTTATCCATTGCACGACCATGTTGAGCCAGCAAATTCATTTCATCAACCTATTGGTGATCATTGCATATTCCAAAGCAAAGGCAACATCACTCTAGGAACGGAAGCATGCCAAAGTTTAAGTTGCATATCTAGCATGATTGCTGAAAATCCTAGCTCCAAAAGAAAAGAAAAAACGGGATTAAAAAAAGGGGGAAAAGAAAAATCCCTAGACATCAAGAAAAAGCAAAGTGCATGGTAAAAAGCAAGGCCGATGTCCATTCAAAATATCCCCAGTAAAGTCTAGAGAGATGATGAAAAGACCCTCCAAAGGAGTCAGATCAAGATGACTACTCCCCAAATGATGTCGTGCTCAAATAGCAAACACACAAACAGACGGTCTCTTAATGCAACAAGAGACGCTTTTAAACATCCTTGTGCGCTCTAAAAGAGGAGTGTACACTTCAAGAAATGGAGATGTTCTTCGAAGGACATGTGGCAAATTTGCAATGATCACCAATGTCAAACCCTTCAAAATTTCTAGGCAAAAAACAAGCCTTTTTCAGTCCCCAATCCTTCCAATGTTACAATCCTGAAGCAGTCTTCTCTGACTAAAACACTTGGGTTAATGTATAACTTAGCTCAAAGAAGTACGAGCAAGACTATTTCTTTCTCATTTTGCAGGGTTCTTGACTTGTAAACCCGGAGCAGATAGTGAAAAATTTCGTTCAACGGCATTGACTCAAAAGTGAGTCCCCATTGGAAACCGATATCCAAGCCTAACACTACGGTCCCGTGAAAGACCTCCTGATTGATCGAAATGTATGCGTTGCGAATGATCCTGAAACCCAGGCACAGGTCGGTAGGAAATTGAGCACTTTCCCTATTAAAGATCATTATCACAGAGCAGTGAGGAGCCTTCTTGGATGAGAAATACTCCAATGGATGTTTTGAGCAAACTCTTTTTGAAATTTTCAAATTGTTTGATCTAGAGTTTCCGTGCAAGGAATTTATGATCACATCTGTATGTGGCAGGAATGTTTTGGATAACCTCCAACAATCAAAATGCACATTTCATGACTAAAACTTAAGTCGTAGAATTTTGTCAGTTAGACAATTATTGTCTTCCCAAAGATTACTAACATCTTCTTGGTGAGGAAAATTTTTTCAGGTCTAAGCTTTCTGCAGGACTTTTGGCCACCCTAAAGACTAGGTGCGTCATCCTTAAGTGAGGCCTTTTAGTAGGCAAATCTTTTCTAAGACCGATCCACAGAATGATCGAGTCTCCGACTAGCCCTGAAGAGCGGGTACGTCATCCTTTGATTCATATCAATTTGGAATTTCATAAATGGTAGAAACCGCCTGAAGGGTCAACTCAATGGTAGAAACCGCCTGAAGGGTCAATCAATGGTAGAAACCGCCTGAAAGGTCAGCACAATGGTAGAAACCGCCTGAAGGGTCAACACAATGGTAGAAACCGCCTGAAGGGTCAATGTATGGTAGAAACCGCCTGAAGGGTCAATCAATGGTAGAAACCGCCTGAAGGGTCAACATAATGGTAGAAACCGCCTGAAGGGTTAATGTATGGTAGAAACCGCCTGAAGGGTCAACCAATGGTAGAAACCGCCTGAAGGGTCAATGTATGGTAGAAACCGCCTAAAGGGTCAACCAATGGTAGAAACCGCCTGAAGGGTCAACCAATGGTAGAAACCGCCTGAAGGGTCAACTCAATGGTAGAAACCGCATGAAGGGTCAATGAATGGTAGAAACCGCCTGAAGGGTCAAAGGACTGGTAAAGACCGCCTGAAGGATCAACCCAATGGTCCGATCCACCATACGGATCAAAACCTTGATGAATCCCGAACGCGGGAGGAGTCGTTTTCCCTAATAAGCCTTACATTAGGCAAGCCATTTCTAGTTTAGTCCACCACACGGATCAAAACCCTTGGCAAATTCCCAAATGTGGGATGCGTCTTCCTTAGGTTCCTATCAGTTAGGAATCCCATTATGGTTTGACCTACCTTACAGGTCAGAGCTTAACATCCCTATGACACTCCGATGACGAGTCCTTAGGAATCTACTTGAACCCATCAGACACAGCAAATGCCGCAAGCGTTCGGCAGGTAAGGGGCAGGGAAGTCTATCTACTCCTTAACTTTCTTACATCATATCAGGGAATTGAATGAGCACATCTCTTTTTAAGGAAAAGCACATATTGATGGGCATGAAAATTGGATGTCATGATTTCTTTTCTTTTCTTTTCTTTTCTTTTCCCAGTCGAGTCGATCGGAACACAGGTGTCACCTTGTCTTTGAGAGAAACCTCTGACGAAATTCCTCTCAAAGAGGGGCAGCTGTTGACACCTGATTTTTTATCAGTCTTTCATAGTTTATTTTTTAAAAATTCATAAAAAAAATATATAAAAAGTTAAAAAATTAAAAAATCATCTTTGGTAGCCTTGACCAAGCTAAAGGAACCATTTTTGACAAAAAAAAATAATTTTTCAATTTTTTAATATTTTCCAAAAATAGAAAAATACATGAAAAATGAAGAAAAATAGCATTCGATGTCGTAAAAATATAGAAAAATAGTCAATATTTTTATTTTAATTTTATTTTCATTTTGAACTCATAAATAGTCAAAATTCAAGTTCAATTGCATGTGTTTCTTCACGACGCATAGAGTTGAATTTGGCAAAAAAAAATATCATTCGAGTCTTTTAATTTGTAAATTTCTACATCTTTTTTAGTCTTGATGTCCAATTAGATCGACCACCATCTACAATAAATGCCCCTTGCTAGATATTTTCATTTTTGTTTCACATGATTTCATGGTGTAAAACGCCGAGTGGATCCCCAAATATAATCGGGTCGGCATGAGCTCGATAGCTCGTCCAAGACCAAACCAGGGCACGGCGAACCCCATGTGAGTACTCTCGAATTCCTGCGATGCTTCATAATGCTTTTCTTAGGTTAGATCGAGTGTAGAACGGCTAGGACAACTAAATCATTCTTGAGCTGTAATTGATAAATAGGGCATTACTAGGAATGCCATGTGATTTATTTGCATATCTAGATTCCTTGAGTTGCGCATTTTATTACTGATTGTGATTGCTAGGATAATCACTCCTATCTGCATGAATTTCTAGATTTATGGTTCATACCTTACTCATCCGTATGAATCTCAGGCTAGAAAATTCAGTCAACTTAGGTGCCGAAAGGGCGTCAACTCTGACGGTTGGCGTAACTAAGTCCCCGAAACCATTTCTCTGGTTCTCGCAGAATTGAATAGAAACTCCCAACTATTCGATTGGGTGGTCCAATCATACCCTAAAAAAATGATTGGTGGCGACTCCATGGCATGCACACTTAGCACATGTCACTAGACCACACTGAAAGTCGATCACGCATACCTCCGTTGCGATTTGGGTAATGGGCCTTGGGAGAGGCCCGCGTCCGACCAGACAGGACGGCCCATTAGCCCTCGAGAGCCCGACAACCTCAAGAGGGTCGCGACACTTAGGGAGAGCCAATCCTAATTAGGTTGCTCCTTCTTCATAATTTGATTCAATTTGTCATTGCAATCCCAATGGGTGACATCTGCTGAAGGCACATTTCTTTCCGTCTTATAGGGAAGACAAATTTTCCTTCGTTTGTCTTTGACCATCTTATCCTGTAGACAAAAGACATAAAGGTCCCCGTCAGGTATAATATTCGAAGGGCTTATTGGAACGATTACAGTTTCACCATCGTTCCATGATCATCTTGCATGTGATCGGATGAGGACATTTTCGACAAATGTATGCCATGTAAAACATGTCCCTCGTGTCTATCCACAAATGGATTTTCCTTCTCTACCTGTTTTTCACCTGAGAGGAAAAGATAGGAAATATTATGCCGGTATCTGATTGAAAATCAATTAGGAACGACACGTCTTTACACTTGACCCGGCTGCCCCGGTCAAAAGGCATTTGCCCTCATCAGTTGACTCTCCAGGGTGGTCCAGCGCTTTTCCATGCCATCCTGGTTCGTTTCAACTCGCGACTGATTCTTCACACAAGTCTTTGGATTTTGATTTATAAGCGGTGCTGAATGACCTTTTGGTTTCGAGGTGTACCAATCATTCACATACACGCGCATGAGACCAGTGAGGTTTGACTTCTAAGAATCAAAATAAGGTTTGGAACCTAAGGCCAAGGCTCCCACTTCGAGTTCTAGAAAGGGTAGATTCCATTGCACAACTATCGTTGCATTGGGACCCAATCCATAGTTCGAAATGAGCAGAATTAAAAATGGATTACCCCGTGTTTTTCCTCACGGAGATTCCATTTTCAATTCCTTCTATTGTTTTCCTAAAGAGGGCGCCCGAGGTTTTAGGCGCGGCTGTGTGTGTTCATTGTGTCGTGCTAAAGCAATAAACATGCATTTCATTTAGCAAACACCGCTTCCATATAAACATCCACAGAATCATACATCCTAAACTCCTACCTGCATAAGACAGAGTTAACGAACACTCCACCCCTTATTTCTCTAATCTGCAAAAACATTTAACACATCAAGGGTTAAAGTACGTACCTCAACTTGAAGAGCATCTGCATAAAACATGTCAGAAAAACCAATCAACTTTTTAATCGGCTCAAGTTCTCTAAGTCCCCAGCGGAGTCGCTAGTCTGTCGCGACCCTCTCGAGGTTCGCCGTGGTGGGCTCTCGAGGGCTAATGGGCCGTCCAGTCTGGTCGGACGCGGGCCTCTCCCAAGGCCCGTTACCCAAGTCGCAACGGAGGTATGCGTAGTCGACCTTCAGTGTGGTCTGGTGACATGTGCTAAGTGTGCATGCCATGGAGTCGCCACCAATCATTTTTTGGAGGGTATGATTAGACCACCCTATTGAATAGTCGGGAGTTTCTATTCAATTCTGCGATAACCAGAGAAATGGGTTCGGGGACTTAGTTACGTCAACTGTCAGAGTTGACGCCCTTTCGGTACCTAAGTTGACTGAATTTTCTGACCTAAGGTTTCATGCAGATGAGTGGAGTACGAATCCTAAATCTAGGAATTCATGCAAATAGGAATGACTATCCTAGCAATCACAATCAATAATAAAATGCGCAAATCAATGAATCCAAATATGTAAAATAATCACATCAAATCAACATGACACTCCTAATAAGGCTCTATTAGCCTAAATAAGTATCAATCAAGCTTAGGAATGATTTAGACATGATTTTACCCATCAGGGGTAAAGTCGTAATTTTGAGACAAAAGGGACGATTTGCCTAAAAAGGGAAAAATCGTCATTTCGGAATGAATCCGGAGTAAAACAATGTCAAAAATAGGTTTGGTCACTCAATTGACCCATTTCCTATTTTTTTGCAATTTTCATGATTTTCTGGAATTTTAGAAACTGATTTACCATTCGAAGGGGTAAAATCGTCATTTTCTAAAAATGGGAATGAAATGTGGAAATCTTAGACATAAGGTTTAGCCACCTATCTGGCTCATCACCAAATTCTAAGCAATTTCCACAATTCATTGGAATATCAAAGACGATTTACCCTTTGTGGGGTAAAATCGTCGTTTTGGATTAAACGGGAGAAAAACCTGAAAAACGACAACAAATCAATTTCTTTTGGTCATTTTCAGCCTTGGAAATTTTTAGAATTTTTTTTTAGGAATTTTCTGTAATTTTTCTCATTTTTTTTTAATTTTTCCTTAATAATTCATTTTTTTGGATTTTTTTTTATTCTGAAAAACCCCAATCGGACAGTCTAGAATGCGCCACGTGGCGTCTCGATGACAATCGAATCATTTTAATTTTTGTAAAATTCGAAATTCATTTACTGGATGTACGTGGTCGACCTTTAGTGCGGTCTAGTGACATGTGAAAAAGTGTACATGCCAAGGAGTCGCCACCAATCGTTTCGTGGAGGGTACGATCGGAAACCCTATCGAATAGTTGGGAGTGGTCTTATTCGATCCTGCGGAAACCAGAAAAGTGGGTTCGGGGACTTAGTTACGTCAACTGTCAGAGTTGACGCCCTTTCGGTACCTAAGCTGAATGGTTTATCTGATCTTAGGATTTCATACAAACGAGTGGGGTACAGATCTTAAATCTAGGAGTTCATGTAGATGGGAATATCTACCCTATCACTCACAATCATTAAAAATAAGTGCGCAAATCAAGGATCCAATACATGCGGATAAAACACATGAAATCAACATGGCATCCCTAATGAGGCCCTATTAGCCTAGAGAAGTATCAATCAAGGCTTAGGAGTGATTTGGACATGATTCGCCCACGAGGGGCAGAATCGTATTTTTGAACAATTCGGGGACGATTCACCTCAAAAAGGGCAAATTGGTCATTTTAGATGAATTGGGAAGCCAAAAGACAAGGGAAATAGGATTGGCCATCAATCCAATCCATTTCCCATTTTTCGGGAATTTCCAGGATTTTTCTGGAATTTAAAAGTGATTTTACCCTCAGAGGGGTAAAATCGTCATTTTGAACAAAGATGAGAACTGAAAATCTCAAATATTAGAGTTGGTCGTCCACCTGACCCTAACCCTAATTTTTAAGCAATTTTCAGGACTCAATTAGGACAAAAAAGACAATTTTCCCATTGAGGGGCAAAATCGTCATTTTGAGGAAAGGGGCGGGACTCGAAAACCCAAACCTAAGAATTGGTCACGTACTCGACCCTAATTCTTACCTTGACATTATCGGCCTTATCTCGCATATACGGCAGAGGCGACTTACCCCTAAAGGGTAATGTCGTCGAGTCTTGGAAGAACGGATAAGAAACCCCAAAAATAGGGTTGACCAGTTGTCTGTGGTCAACCCTTGATTTTTGGGGATTTCTGGAGTGTCTAGGATTTTTCCATAATTTTTCCACATTTTTTTGGAATTTTCTAGAATTTTCTAGCATTTTTTTTGGATTTTCTAGGATTTTTCTGATTTTTTTTTATTTTTTAAAATCACTTTTTATTTTTTTAATTAAAAAATATGATTCGGACCGGGTCGACCCGACCCACTCGGTTCGGAACCCGGCCCAGACCCAGACCCGCGCGAACCTCGACTCCAAAACGACGCCGCATCTCATTTTTTATTTTCGGATTATTATAATCTGATCTGACGGCCTACACCACGCCGCGTGGCTTGTCCGCGCCCACTAGATCTGATTACTAGATTCTACGGTCTAGATTAAGCGAAGACTCGACCTGAGCCGTTTGATTGACTTACTAAAACTAACGGACAAGATTAGAACCTTAGACTTGATCTGAGCCGTCCAATCCTACTAGCCTAAACGACGTCGCCTACCCACTTAGCCAAACGACACCGTTTCCACTCTTTGTTTATTTTCTGATTTCGAAAATCATTTTCAGTTAATTCTATTTATCAATCGGACGACCACTAGAATTTAGGTTCGATTTATCTCAGCCGTCCGATCCTTTAATTCGAATAACAGACCCTAACGGCCATGCTGACTCGACACTACGTGGACCAATCACTGAATGACATCTGGACATTTGACTCGTTGACCGCGCCACGTCAACTTCGTCTTCAACCTTGCGACTCCGGCAGAACGGACGGCTGTGCTTCTCCGGTGGTGATCTAACGGTGGAATCTTGACGGATCGGAGCGAGACCGGCGGCAATCGACTCGCGATGATCTCTATTTTAACATATCTAGGAATCGTAACATTCTATTCACATAATCGCAAGAATCATGTAAAGTGCCGAATACGGCCATGGGAGTTCGATCGCGTAATCTATATAAAATCGCAGCAATTCAATCACAGAACAACACCGGTAGAGGTTCATAAGACTCACCTCGAGCTCCGATTGAACTCGCTCGGCCCAGATTGGGCTGGGGAAAGATGAACAGTGGCTCGGCAATGGAGGTTGGATTGGAAGACTCAATTGGGCGTGTTAAGACAAAATCGATGCAAACAGGATACGCGACGATGGTCAGTAATGTTCGAAAGGCAAAACGCATACTCTAAATCGAACTATCATAGTCGGAACTGAATCCCGCCATTAAAGCACAGTAAGAAAACTCGAGAGTTGAACTCACCTGTTTCGGAGAGATGGGTCGTGCGGCTGGTGGCGATAGCTTCCTCTCGACACGGGCGACCTCCTGGTGATCTTCGCGAGCTCTGGTCTAGCCTGTGAAGGCCCGACCGCCGCTCTGTAAGTTCGAGCTCGACCCTCGACAATGGCGATGGAAGGGAGCCCTTTCTCTTTCGTTCTCTCTCGCTCTCTTGATTCTCTTTGTCCTCTACTAACTGAATCCACCGTCCTTTCTAACTGAAAGCGATCACGAGCTTATATAGCCTGTTGGATTTCTGGCGCCGAACGGTGGAGCTTCAACCAACTCCATTTGGCACGTGTAGTCACGTGCAAATAGGTCAGAACGACATCGGGGAGAATGGGCATTCTGTTTAATCCCATTTGGTTCTGCGGCCGGCTTTATTTCGCACGAATTTGGCAAGGATTTGAGCTGTTTTTTGCTTTTGTTGACTTTTGCAGGTCCGGCGACCTTGACCGTCCGATTACTCCTTCCTCCGGCGACCATTGGCCTTGGGGTTGGTCTCGATCGGTAGGTTTCGAGGTAAAGAACAATACGCCCACCATTCCTCTTTCAATTAGTCGCGAATTGCCCTTCAATTTGGCGTTCGAAACTCAGTTCATCACTGTTCATCTGCTCGAGCTCTGTTGGGGAAGACGACACTGTAGCAAACCGGTTCGACCGGTCCGACCGGCGGTCTGACCGGTCAGAACCGGTTTCGACTCACCATTTTCGAAATTAAACCCAAATTAATGGGAAATTTTTGCAATTGAACCTCATAATCGAATCTAGGGCATGAATTCTATCTAGAAATGTGGTTTTGCCCAAAAGTTTTCATCAATTTCTACAAAATCCCCAAATTCTCATTTGATTGGAAATTGGGGATTGTGTAATTGAGGGTGCAAATGATCAAATTGGGTTAAACCACCTATGCCAATCGATTTAAAATGGTGAAATCCATTGGGTAGCATGTTCAATTTGTAATTATAGTCCTTGAATTGAAAGTAATTTCGATTATGCTCAATTTCAAGGACTAAAATGCAATTATGTTTGCAATTGAACAGCTTGTCCGAGCAATTAGGTCAAATTGAAATGGGGGACAATTAGATTGAATGTCAAGATCCTATAAAATGCCAAAATTGCAAATTAAAAGACTCAATTATTATTTTTTCTTCAAATTCAATAGTACGGGTTACAAAGGAACACCTAAAATTGAATCTGATTTTAATTTTTTTGTGAGGTCAAAAATACAAGGGATTAAAAGGAAAAATATTGGATATTTTTCCATATTTTTGTGACCTCAAATACTATTTTTCTCGATTTTTTAAGTGTTTTTCTATTTTCCAAAAATACTAAAAAAATATGAAAAATATGAAAAATTATTTTTTGGTCAAGAATGGTTCCTTGGGCTTGGCCAAGGCCACCAAAGTTGATTTTGTAATTTTTTGACTTTTTATGAATGTTTTATGATTTTTCAAAAAATAAAAATGAAAAAGGCTGGGTCAAAAATCAGGTGTCAACAGCTGCCCCTCTTTGAGAGGAATCTCGTGAGAGGTTTCTCTCAAAGACAGGTGACGCCTTAGTCTAGACCGACTCAACTGTGGAAAAGAAAAACGAATCTTCACACTCAATCTTTCTTGTCCCGCTGGTGAACGTTCTGTTCTGCATTCTTTAGCTGAAGTGAGAGAGAAAGTAGAGAGACCCACCTGTTACTTACCTGTTGATTACCTGCCTGATGCTCGTACGGCATGCGCGGTGTACAGCGGGATCAAGTGGATACCTAGGGACTCGTCTTTTGAGTATCCTAGGGCGATTAAACTCTAGCCTGTATGGTAGGCCGTACCAAAATGGGATTCCTATACTTAACAGGAACCTGTGAATGACGTACCCAGTCTCTTAGGGATTGTCAGAAGTTTTGATCCGTATGGTGGATCAGACCATGAATAGGACTCCTTCCTGCTAGGAACCTATGGATGACGCACCCAGTCTCTTAGGGATTGTCGGAAGTTTTGATCCGTAAGGTGGATCAGACCATGAATAGGACTCCTTCCTGCTAGGAACCTATGGATGACGCACCCAGTCTCTTAGGGATTGTCAGAAGTTTTGATCCGTATGGTGGATCAGACCATGAATAGGACTCCTTCCTGCTAGGAACCTATGGATGACGCACCCAGTCTCTTAGGGATTGTCAGAAGTTTTGATCCGTAAGGTGGATCAGACCATGAATAGGACTCCTTCCTGCTAGGAACCTATGGATGACGCACCCAGTCTCTTAGGGATTGTCAGAAGTTTTGATCCTTCAGGGGGATCAGGCCGAGAAATAGGATTCTTCTCTGTTAAGAACCTATGGATGACTCTCCCAGTCTTTTAGGGATTATCGGACATTTTGATCCTATATTCTAAGGAATTAACTATGATTTATACAAGTGAGGTGTGCCTAACCTTCAGGCTTTATCAAATGGGCTATTCTGGGTTTAGGGGTTACCCAGAACCTCACAGAAAGCTGATTCTGAAAATTGTCCTTTCGACATGCAAGGCGTTATTCTGGGATTTGGGGATTCCAAGTATCCTGCAGAAAACTTAGACTTGTAAACTTGAAATCTCACAAAGGGATGATTTCGGAGATTGTCCTTTTGATATGTGAGGTGACATTCTGGGATCTTGGGAGCTCCAAGTATCCTGCAGAAAGATCAAACCTACAAAATTGTTCATAAGAATGTGTTTTCCTGAGATATGGAATTAGCAGGGATCCTGTAGGAAAGTAAACTTGAAAGCTCTTCTTCATAGAGCAAGGCATCCTTCTAGAATCTGGGGTTACCGTGATTCCAAGAGAAGTTGTGCTCTTCTGAGATCTGGGATTGCCAAGAATTCTGTAGAAGTTTAGACATGTTAAACGTTTCTCACCAAGAGTGATACAAGCTATTTTAGGAGCTGAAGTCATCAAGAATCTTGCTGAAGCTCCAATCAAATTTTTTTTTTATTAAAGACACATCAATGGTCTTTAAATGATATCTGATGTCAGACTGACAGCACTTTAACATAGTCATGAAAAAAATTTCAATGAATGCATTACGATGTTGGAGGTTATCCAAAACACCTTGCAAAATACGGAAGTGATCAAAAATTCCTTGTGGGGAAAGTTTGAATCAAACAATCTGACATTACCAGAAGAGTTTGGTTAAAATGTCCAACGGAGTATTCTCTTCAAAGAGGACTTCTCACCATTTTGAGATAATGGTCTTTTACCAAGAATGCTTTCGAATTTCCTATCAAACCTGCGCCTAGGGTTCAGGATTATTCGTAGTGAATACGCCCCGATCGATCAGGAGGACTTCCCAAGGACCGTAATGTTGGGCTCGGTCAACGGTCTTCAAAGGGGGACTTGCGTGCAAGTCAAGGCTTTTGAAGAGGAGTCTTCAATGTCTGCTCCGGGTTTACAAGTCAAGAAGCCTGCAAAAATGAGAGAGAAATAATCTTGCTCGAACTTCTTCGAGCTAAGCTTAGACATTAAACCCTATGTCAATCCATGTGCCTTAATCTGAAAAGGCTCTTCAGGGTTGTAACGTAGGTAGGTTTGGGGACTAAAAAAGGCTTGTTTTTGGCTCAGAATACGCGAAGGGTTTAAACATTGGTGATCACTGCCGGTTTGCCGCCGATCCCGTCCCTTCTGGTTCAGAGAGCGTCTTCAGTTTTTGAAGTGCATTGATAGTCTTTGAAGAGCATTGTCAGCCTTCGAAGCGCACGTTTGTCTTTAGAGAACATATCTCTCTCATGTTGAGATGGTGTCAACATCATGTCTATACTTACATCATCTGAGTGTGACATGATTTGGGAGCATCCTTTGCTGTCCAGCTCCCTTGGAATTTTTCTTACTAGTGACCTATACAAAGGTATCATGCCCCCTTTTGGCATTTACAAGATTAAACACATAATTCACAAGTGTACAAGTATTTGGATGGGCATTGGCCTTGCTTTTACCAGGCACTTTGCTTTTTCTTGATGCCCAAGATCAAATTTTTCTCTTCTCTCTTTTTTTTTGAGACCCCATCTTTTATTTTCTTTTGGGGATCAGAATTTTCAAATGAATGTGCTAGATGTATAGCTTGAATCTCAGCACTCGAACATTAATCTAGGAATTTTTTTACAAATCATGTGTTTTTGTGACGTCGTTTCCACCTTGGAATATGCAATGATCACCAACGGGTTTGTGAAATGAACGTATAGGCTCAATTGGGCAGTGCGAAGGGTAAAAGTGTATAGGATAGAGAAACGAATGCTTTTCGTCATCCTAAAGCACCTGAATTACCATAGAAGTTAAAATGACAAGCAACACACGAAGATTGATGCAAGTCTGAGCAAGAGAATTTCTAACCATTTACCTCTTGATACCGCTGGACGTGCCTCTAGTTTGCCCCAATGTGGGGTGGTTCTTGACAGGGGTATGGAATGAAATCGCCGTTCAAAGGGTTATCAATGATCACCTGTAGTGTTTATGATAGAGAAACGAATGCCTCCGTCGTCTCGATCCATGTAATCACTGCGAATAACCCTTACGTCCGTAGGTCAAGGTCTCGCTATCCTTACCACTCCACTTATCTCTCAAGTGTGTATGGGACGTGTTTGGACCAGGCTTGCCTCTTGTCTGAGGAATCATCCTTTTGAACGGTTTAAATAACTTTTGTCGGAAAAGTTCATTTTGTTTTTTTCAAAACTTACCCTCCAAGGGGATTTATGATACACAATGCATATTTCAATCATGTTCAGATAACCTCCAAGTTTAAACATGAATGCCAATGACATGACTGTGAGAATTTTGCGTTTTTCTAGACATGAGATTTGAATGCATGCTAGATTCCAAGAAGCCTTCAAATTCTATCAATAAGGATTCTGACAGTCTTGCAAACCTAAAAGATTGGGAAAGGAATACTTACCTGCCCAGCGCGGCTAGGGATTCCTGCAAAACATAAAAAGAATATGTCAGTGTATGCTCTCGAATTTCAGAAAATTAGAACGATACACCTTACCCTTGATCATGCCCTCCAATGGAAGTGGATAGATTTACAAAAATCTGCATTTTTCTTAACAACACAAGATGGTTAAGTTGTTCTAAAATTTCTTGAAATTCTCAGTCTTTGGAGAAGAAGACGTGCACCTGACCACCATGACGTTAGGTCTCCTTGATCATGCGTTCCAACTTATCGCGACCCTGCTTCCTTGGATCCTGCAATATTGAACACATGCTAATGTATGCATAGATGCATGACATGCTTATGCAAATACTATTATGAAGAGTAGGCTCAATTCGAGGCAGGGCATATGACCGGAATCTGATTTTATTTCAAGGGTAATATTTCTTCACAGCATCTGAATTCACAGGGTGCCCGAGTTCTTCTCCCTCGGAGTTTACAAGAATTAATGCTCCTCCCGTGAGGATCTTCTTAACAATGTAGGGGCCTTCGTAATTTGGAGTGAATTTTCCCCCTGGATGGGTAGTACTCGGCAAAACCTTCCTAATTATCAAGTCATTTACTTCGAAGTTTCTGGTCTTGACCTTTCGATTGAACGCCCTGGCTACCCTCTTCTGGTAAGTTTGTCCATGGCAAATGGCTTTAAGACGTTTCTCATCTATTAAGTTCAGCTGTTCATATCTGTGCTTGAAATACTCTGACTCAGAGAGTTTATTTTCGGATAAGATTCTCAAAGAGGGAATCTTAACTTCTACTGGTAGAACTGCTTCTGTCCCATATACCAAACTATAGGGAGTTGCCCCTGTAGCAGTCCTGATCGACGTTCGGTAAGCCATCAAGGCGAAGGGCAGCCTTTCGTGCCAATCCCTGTAGTTTTCTGCTGTTTTAGCCAAAATCCTCTTGATGTTTTTATTGGCTGCTTCCACTGCCCCATTCATCTGTGGGCGGTAAGGAGATGAATTCAGATGTCGAATGCTAAAGTGATCCAGCAGACCGTCGACAATCTTGTTGTTTAGGTTGGACCCATTATCTGTGATGATCGCTTGAGGGGTACCATACCGGGATATGATATCTCTTTTGACAAATCTTGCCACATTTCTTGCAGTGACATTCTTGTAAGAACTGGCTTCTACCCATTTGGTGAAGTAATCAATCGCTACCAAGATGAAGCGATGACCATTCGAAGCCATAGGATTAATAGGCCCTATCATGTCTATCCCCCACATAGAGAAAGGCCAAACTTCAGACATTTGGTGTAGTTCGTTCGGGGGTGCGTTAATCTTATCTCCGTATATTTGGCATTGGTGGCATGACCGGACGTGCTGACAGCAGTCTGATTCGATGGTCATCCAATAATAACCTAGCCGCATGATCTTCCGGGCAAGGAGGTGGCCGTTCATGTGAGGCCCACACGCACCTTCATGAATTTCTTTCATGAGAATATTTGCTTCTTTGGCATCTACGCATCTCAGTAGAGTGGAATCGAACGATCTCTTGTATAGAATTTGTCCATTGAGGAAGAACTTGCTGGCCATCTTGGTTATGTATTTTCGGTCTCCTGACTGGCATCCTTCAGGGAATTCCCTTTTCAAGAGGTAATTCTTGATGTCATAGTACCATGGCTCTCCATCACATTCCTCTTCGATTAGCATGCAATAAGCTGGCTTTTCAACAATGCCGATCCTCAGAGGTTCTATATCCAACCCTTCAATTGTTTGTAACATCGAGGCTAGGGTGGCTAATGCATCTGCGAATTGGTTGTGAGACCTTGATAGGTACTCGAATGACACTTCTTCAAACTTGAATATCAATTCTTCAAGGTATTCATGGTAGGGGATGAGTTTTGCATCTTTCATCTTCCACTCCCCTTGTGTCTGTAGAATAATGAGCATGGAATCTCCAAAGACTTGTAACCTGGGTATTTCCATAGAAAGGGCCAGTCGTAGACCCAGAATGCACGCCTCATATTCTGAAATATTGTTGGTACAAGGGAAAGTTATCTTTGCCGCGACAGGGTAATGTTGACCATCTGGGGATATCAGTACTGCCCCAGTGCCTGCCCCTGATAGGTTAACAGCACCATCGAAATACATGATCCACTTATCCTCTGCTAGGTTCAGAATTCGGCCTTCTGTGTTTGTTACTTCAGGGGATTCAGTGCTCGATGAGTTTTCTGCCAGCATGTCCGCTATAGCTCTTCCTTTTACCGACTTCTGCGGAGAACATTTAATGTCAAATTCAGACAACATTACTTGCCATTTTGCCAGTTTCCCAATTAAAGCGGGTTTCTCCAGGAGGTATTTGACGGGGTCGTTCTCTGTTATGAGCTGAATGTGATGATGTAGGGTATACTGCCTTAGTCTTCGTAGTACCCATACTGCTGCTACGCAGGCCCTTTCAACTGGTATATATTTTGCTTCAGATGGCGTGAATTTCTTACTCAGGTAATAAATGGCCCTCTCTTTTCCATCTATCGGGCTTGTCTGGGCAAGTAAGGCTCCCAAGGACTCTTGTCGTATGGTCAGGTATAAGGTCAATGGGTGACCGGGAATTGGTGGCACAAGCACCGGTGGTGTGATCAAATAGTTTTTGATCATTTGGAATGCCTTGCTGCACTCGGCGTCCCACGTTATTTTCGCGCCTTTCTTAAGCAATTTGAAGATTGGCTTAGCCACATCAGACAGCTGATTGATGAACCTGGCAATATAGTTCAATCTCCCTAGAAGGCTTCTCACTTCTTTTACTGTGGATGGAGTTGATAAATTGTGGATGGCCTGGATTTTTGAGGGATCAATCTCAATGCCCCTGTTGCTGACTATGAATTCAAGGAGTTTCCCGGATCTTGCCCCAAACACGCATTTGTTAGGGTTCAGCTTTAATTTGTATTTGCGCAGGCGCTCAAATAATTTTCTTAATACCTGTATGTGATCTTGTCCTTTCTTGGATTTAGCGATCATGTCATCAACATATACTTCAATCTCTTTGTGGATCATATCATGGAATAACGTGACCATAGCCTTCTGGTAGGTAGCCCCGGCGTTTTTCAATCCAAAGGGCATGACTTTGTAGCAAAAATTCCCCCATGGTGTGGTAAATGCAGTCTTGGGTTTGTCTTCTTGTTTCATGGAGATTTGGTTGTATCCCGAGAATCCATCCATGAATGAGAATAATTCATAACCCGCCGTACTATCCACCAATACATCAATGTGGGGGAGTGGAAAATCATCTTTTGGGCTTGCTCTATTCAGATCTCGGTAATCTACGCAGATCCGAACTTTTCCGTCTTTCTTCATGACGGGGACTATATTTGCAACCCAGTCTGAATATGGGATAACTTCAATGAAGCCTACCCTAAGGAGTTTCATGACTTCTTCCTTAATCTTGTCTTCTAACTCGGCTTTCATCCGCCTACTGCCTTGTTTGACAGGTTTGATGCCAGGATCCGTGGGCAATGCATGTTCCACAATCTTAGGATCAAGGCCTGGCATATCCGCGTAAGACCATGCGAAGATGTCTTGATATTCTTTTAGTAGCTTGGTGAACTTGAGCCTTTCATCACGGGATAGGTGTCCGCCGATCTTGACCTCTTTGACGTTCATGGCGTCTCCCAAATTAATGACAATTGGTTCTTCTGAGGTAGGAGGCTTTGATTCTTCAAAGGTGTTCCAATCCCTACGGATAGACGCGTAATCCTCGTCTTCATCTTCCTCAATGTTATAGGAGTGGTTAATGGAGGGATCCGAATTTTGTAACAACCTGGTATGCATGTTTGAGATGATATGCCTGAAATGTCATGAGTATGGTTAGTTTGTGCTCAGTAAAAATGACATGCATGCTCATGTAAAGTCTTTTTTTGAAAAAGTTTTTCGAAATAGATGTAGGTACAGATGGGACTAATCCTCATGTCATTGGATATCCCGGTCCCTTGAAAATCTTTTGAAGATTAGGAATCATATGGCAAATCAGGCCTCAAGCTTCTATATGGAAGACCATTATCATCATCGGGCTGATTCGTGGTTCCATATGTCCTTAACAAAACATGCGTGGTTTTATTGAATGCGAAATGGGCCGCGTTACAAGATGTGCTATTTGGACCAACGGCCGGAGATCCAAAGGCGTTTTCTTATGCGTTCAATAAGGAAAGAAAATACAGTGAAATGCAGAAAGTTCTAAACACAGTATTTAAAGATGAAGGAAGAGTCTATTTACTCAGAAGAAGTGGCTTCACTGTCCAACCACTCCATGATGACATTTACAGAGTCATCTTCGAGAAAAGGATTTGTGAGATCTGGTTCCATCGGCGAAGTGATATCCTCTTCAGATAGCCATTTGGAGTTCTGGTCGAAGTAGGCACTTAAGGAATTCTTGAACATTCGAGACCTTCCCTTCCAGGTTGGAGAACCGATGAATGAGTTATTCATGCTGCTTTCGCCTCCCTGGCGTCCCAGGCTTTTGCCTCGGCCTTGGCTTGTTGCTTTCGGGACAGAATCATTCATGGGATACTTCTGATGCCCCAAGCCCATTTTATGTGGATTAGCCTTCAACTGTAGCGGGGCATTTATACCCTGATTATGTTTGCCTAGGCCTTTTTCAGGATTGAACCCGTATGTCAGTAGCATCTTAGCTGGTAGAAGACTGGCTTCTGAGATGTAGGGAGTTTTCAACTTCGACCCTACTGGGGTATGAACTGTTGCTACCAACTCTAGGGAGTGATAGCTCGCTTCAGCTTTCTCTTCAGGTTCAATATAGGGAATGGCACTGTTCTGGTATGCCTGGAGGTCGACTTCCCCATGTACGGTAATCACCTTTCCATCTACAACGAAACGTACTTTTTGGTGCAGGCTCAAAGGGATAGCTCCTGCTGTATGGATCCAAGGTCTTCCTAGCAAGAATCCAAATGCATTGGGCAGATCCATTACTTGAAAGTTTATAGAGAACTTTGTCGGGCCGATGAATACGTCAAGTTCGATCTCTCCTTCTACAGTCTTCCTCATGCCGTCGAATGCTCTCACAGCTGTCTTGGATGTCTTGATCATCTCTTCCTTGATTCCCAGCCTCCTTATGGTAGCCCAAGGACAGATGTTAAAGGCTGATCCATTATCGATCAATACGTGTGCCACTCTTTTGCCGTTACATTGGGCAGAGATGTATAAGGCTTTGTTGTGCCCTCTTCCTTCCATAGGGAAGTCCTCGTCAGAGAAGCTCAACTGATCTTTTAAGAGAATTGCTCCTACAAAGTCCCCTAGTTGTACCTCATTGATTGTTTCAGGGACATGTACTTCATTGAGTACCTTCAATAGTGCGTTCTTGTGCTTCTCTGAATTGATGAATAGGTCTAGCAGGGATATCTGAGCAGACATCTTCCTCAGCTGCTCTATTACTTCAAACTCACTGGTTTTGATGATCGATACGAGCTTTTCGGCATCTTCCTTTGAGACATCTTTTTTTTCGGATTCTCCCTCTCTGGGGGCATAAAATCTTCCAGACCTCATTATTGCATCTACTTGTGTGGTCCCATAGTCCCAATGAACAGCTTTGGGATCATACTCTTCTACTGGGGGGACTTTTATCGTTACAGTTGTCTGATGAGGTATCTCTGGCCCTGACGTGTTGCTTTCTTCCTCCTGAGGCAATTGAATTACGACAGGCCTCACTGGGCAATCTTCCACCTTGCTCAGGCTATCCAGCTCATGCAATCTGATCACCACGGCCGTGGCTACTTCGATCATCAATATGGCGTTGTCGAGTTCTTCCATACCTTTTGAGGTTTCTGGTTGAGAGAGATCATCCATACCTCCCCATCCGTCCGGTATGATGTCTTCAATCTTTTGATAAAAGCTGGGAGGGGCCGAATATTTTACCTTGAAATTGTATCCTCCGGAATCTTGACCCAGGTTGTCTATAATTTCACTCTTCTCAAGTGCGTCAACCATAAACTTGAGGTCTGCTAGACTTCTCCTTCTGGCTTCTATTTCGTCTTCTTCAAATTCTTCCTCTGACTGAGTAGCTGGCCCCAGGCTACTTACCAAGTTCTCATGTGAGGTACCACAGGTGTTACTCTGCCCAGCTGTGATCAAGAAGTGGTTTCTTTTCAAAGATAGAGATGCTTCGATCCCTTCAAATTCTTCATCAGTAATATCGGACACTATCCCCAAGCTCTTCATCTTGTCGATACACAACTTCTTTTGGTCGGTGGATATCTCCCCTTCTTTTGAGTATGATGAAGCGATTGTTAGCAGGGTGTCCAGCTTAGGCACATCTATCTTCAGTTTAAGGTAGTCCTCTTCTTCTTCAGTGAATATTGCCCCTACTGTTTGGTGATCTGGCAACGGATTTTCTTGCACATTTGGGGCTGCATTGTCAAATTTCAAAATCTGACTATCAATTAGGGCTTGCACTTTCAGCTTCAGGACATAGCAGTTATCCACATTATGACCTCTTTCGCCCATATGGTAGGCACAGGTCTGGCTCTTATCAAAGCCAGGATATCTTGCGGGGTTTGCCCTAGGTGGTTCTTTTGCCACCAAGTGTTGCTCCAGCAGCATCGGGAGTAGCTTGGATAAAGGTCTCGGGATCTGAGAGAATTGCCTCTGGGGTTGCTTTCTTCTAGGCTCTTGTACTTTTGGCGCTGACCAGGATGATCCGCCTTTAGCCTGATTAGAATTTCCAAATGGCTTTAACTTGTGGGGATCTGGTATAAATGCTATGTCCAGTCCGGCTTCTCTTTCCTTCCTCAGAGGATACTGCTTCCTAGTAGGAGCTTCCTGAGGCCTTCTTTCTTTCAAGGCCCATTCCAGCCTCTCAGCAACCTTAATCAGGTGTGCGAATGTCTGACATCCAGAAGTGTTCAGTCTGTCAAAGTACTCGTAGGGGAGTGCTTTTAGGAATAAGTCGATCAGCTCCTCTTCTGGGATTGAAGGCTTTACTTGGGTAGCCAAGGCTCGCCACCTCTGAGCATATGTCCTGATCGATTCGCCCCTCGTTTTTGAAGTTCGTAGGAGGTCTTCTCTTGTTGGGGCTGTAGCCGTGTTAAATTTGTACTGCCTGAGGAAGTCTTCTGCAAGGTCCTCCCATCCGTCATAATCCTCTAAGTCTAGCTCAATAAACCAAGCCAGAGCGGCGCCAGCCAAACTCTCTTGGAATGTGTTCATTAACAACGGAATGTAATCCGAGTAGTGCGCCATCTTGCGCAGGTAGTACTTGAGGTGGGCACGGGGACAGCCTGTCCCATTGTATTTTCTTACGAACTCTGGCTCCCTATAGTCAGGAGGAGTCTCTATTTTAGCGAAAGGAGATATTTTGTCGAAGCGGGCCAGCTCATAGCCTTGACTGCTCAGGCATTCTTCGATCTTGGCCAATCTCTTAGCCTCTGCCTCTGTCTTCACAGTTAGTTTTCCCTTCTCCTCTTTTTCAAGGTTGATGACAACAGGCGAGGCTTTTTGTTGTGCCCGACTATTTGGTTCATGAACGTTTTCCTCTGTATGTTGGGTATCCCTGGTTGCTTCTTTATCTGTTACCTCAGGTACCATGGAAGGGCCCGAGTTGTTCTGATTGTGGGCGATCGTCTGTCTAGCTTGGTTGGTCTCCAGCATGGCCTTAATGTCAGCCATCATAGTTGCTAGGGCAGTCATCTGAGATTCCAACATGCCTACGCGCGGAGTCAATTCCTGCTGTTCCATTCTCGTCTTTAGGCGGGTACGGAAACGATGTGTTGGCAATTCCGTGATGAGAGTGTACCTGTTTCAAAAGATCTCTGTGAGTGCTTCGCTTGTTTTAGCAAAAAGAAGCAGTTAATTCTTTCAGTTGCATGCTTCTTGCCAGTAGATGAGAAAAAGGGCTACCTCGTGAGCCTTAGCCTCATGTAAGTAGTTCTTTTAATCATTTCTCGACAAGAACTCATGGAATTGAAAGAAGCGTAATTTCTGACGATAGTTTTTATGCATTTGTAAAAATATGTTCACATTCATGCTCATGTGTTTAAGATAGTATTCCACAGAAATGAGAATGTATGAGAAGGCATCACAATGCTTGCTTATTTTACACTTGACGGAATAGTCTATTCAAGTCTAGGACGTTTGAAGCCTAAGGTATCCTCATCATCCCAGTATAGATTTCCCTCTTCAGCTTGGGGCTCCTCGTCTTCTGAACACGACAGTGGCCCCATGTCTTCGGGTATGTAGGGCTCTATTCCAGGTACGTATGGCACGATGTATTCAGGTATGTATGGCTCGACAAGGCTTCGTCGGATCGCTTTGAAATGTTGAATGTATTCTGTGGTGGCTCTATGAGTGTTTTCTTCTCGAGTCATGTCCTCTGGCCAACTTATTTCTTCAGCCTGGGAATTCTTCAAGGAGAGTATGATGGATGCCACCTTGGCTTCAAGTTGTTTCTTCTCCTCCTCTGTGAGGGTCTGGTTTGGTAAGTCAAAGGAAGAGACACAAGGTCGAGGTGAAGAAGGAATCTCTTGTAGTGCCCCAAACTGCCGAATCACCCTCCTTGGGTAGTATGCAGTAGCGCCTGTGAATCCTAGCAAGGGAACTGGATTCCCGTCATCGCAGGTCAATCTGACTTTGCTTAGCGTCGGTAACCTTAGCCGCCATCGGAGTTGTTCGGGTTTTAGGACTTTGAGGAAGTTCTTCCATTCTATGAAGTTGAACTTAGGAACACGTGTATGAGTCCTAGCGAATGTTTTAAGAGGGTGTGCATTGGGGCTGATTTCAGTGAAACCCATGCGGATGTGGAATTGTCTGATATGGGATGTGAACCACAGATACAGCAGATCACTAGAAGCTCTAAAGATTCCCTTTTTGCTTTTCTTGAAACGATTTAGGGAGAGGAAGGTTTCGGCAAGGAGGATGTTTGAGTAATCCCACCCACAACAGACTTGCCTAGCTACTATAGCCATGATAGGGTCGAAGGTGACAGTTGAGATTGGGAATAGCACAAAGCTAAAGAATGCCAAGATAAAGGCTCTACCAGATTTGGTTCCTTTAGAAGCAGGAAGGCGGGAAAATCGGTCTATAAGGAAGGACAGGGAAATTCTTCCAGAATTGCTTTTCGCATCTACTTTGACTTCATTTAGGTTTGTGTCAAGGAATTCAGCTACCTGACTTAGGGGTTCAAGTCCTATAGGGGGTCGGACGAGCGTAGGGGTGAATTCAACTCCGATGACTGCGCTGTATTCCTCGATAGTGGGAGTGATCTCTAATCCTTCCATGCAAAATGTAGCGGTGGTAGGATCCCAGTAGAGCGCCATGGCTTGAATAAAGGCAGGTGGGCACTCAATCTTCAGTAGGTCCAGTAGGTATCCTAGTCGTGACTCCGCATACTTCTGGCTGGCTTCGCCCATGCCATCCCACCATGATTGGAGTTCAGCTCGGGGGATCTTGAACACTTGAATATCATTCTTTCCCATCAAGTCTAAAATATGCAAATGATTTTAAAAGGTCAATCGCCAGAAATTACTTTAAATGTATGAATATGCAGATGTCATGAAGCATGCATGAGCTAACTTGATTGCATAGTTCAATTTGAAGAAATGGAGATTAGGACCCTTTTTCAGGTCTTGAAAGCCTGACTCAAAGCCTAATTTGCATTTCAGGGAAGTGAATTATGCAATTTAGTCAGGTTTACTCAGTGACTAAAGGGAACAGCAATGTCACATTCCATTGGTCAATACATCAAAAGAACAATGTGGAATGAACTTTTATTACAATCAGGATGCCTAATGGAAGAACGGTAAAGAAAGGTTTTTCAAACAAGAAAGTCATAAAAGACAATGGAACGTGAGGATCTAAATCACTCTTTCTTCAGAAGTCTACCCAAATGACAGTTGGTCAGAAACTCTCCCCTAATCTAGGGTAGGGGAGTTATCTTCAGTGGTTTGGTCGAGAGGTTGTAGTTCCTCCGGCCACTCTCTAGTCCAGGATACGATGACTTCGGAAGCCTTCTCGGGTTCTACTTTCTTGATTGTGATACGCCTTGGCTTGGTCTTGATTGCAGGGCGTCTCTTCCTACCCCAAAAAGTAATCATGGGTATGTTCTCTTTGGCCAGCAATTCAGCCTTCTTGCGAGCGTACGCTTCCCTAGCTAGCTGGTTGCGACGTTGTCTCTTCATCTCCAGATAATCCTTCATCATTTCGTCTGATTGTCGCTTGAATCTGAGATTATCAGCGTAGTAGCGGGTTTGACAGTCTTCAGCATACCCCAGCTTACGTCCAGTCAGTTCCCGACCATATACGAATCTAGTAAAGTGTAGCCTCGTGTTTGGTCCGGGGCGAGTAACTTTTCTCAAGTACTCGAAGGTCACCAACTCCGTCGAGCTCTTAGGGAACAGCGACATCCTACCCCATAATCATTGTTGTTCTCATTAGTCACCCGAGTAATCTTCATGATGTGAATGCACATGGATGTATGCAATGTATGAGTCATATCATGGAGCAGGAAATAAAGTACGTTTAGAGATAAATGTCTTACCAACCACACTTTAGGGGATGTGGAATGCCCCCTGTATTAATGGGTGGTTTTAGGTATACCAACCATCCATGGACATGCGCATGAGACAAGTGGGTATACTCTAAAGAAAATCGAAAATCAGGTGAGGAACCTACGGCTCAGGCTCCCACGATCCACACGAGGCAGATTCCTCCCCAAGGGTACCTACCCAAGAGGGTTAGATATCGCCAATGCAGATGGTAGGCGGAAACGAATACGAAAGTCTCAAGTGCCATCAAACACAAGATCCTTTTCGCATCCTTTCCCTATCTAAGGTAACCTAAGGGTGGTTGCAGTCGGGGTTTGACCGCCAGTGTGTGCGATGTGTCGTGATCATCATAATGCAAAGTCATGCACAGTAGTTTGTATCAAAACACCGCTTCAGTATGTGCATAAAAATAAACATACATTCCCAACTCCAACCTGCAGGAAAGATGTCAACAATCACGCCACCCCTTATTTCTCCAATCTGCAAAAACATCTAACACAATAGTTAGCATACGTACCTCACCTTCGAGAGCATCTGCAGAAAACAATGTCAGATAAACCAAACAACTTTTTAGTCGGCTCAAGTCCTCTGGAATTCGTAACCAGAGATTCTGGTTTAGAATAAGTCCCCAGCGGAGTCGCCAGTCTGTCGCGACCCTCCCCTGGAGGCGGGGGAGCGGCTAATGGGCCGCCCGATCGCTGGCTTGGATCGGACGCGGGCCTCTCCCAAGGCCCATTTCCCAAGTCGCAACTACTGGATGTACGTGGTCGACCTTTAGTGCGGTCTAGTGACATGTGAAAAAGTGTACATGCCAAGGAGTCGCCACCAATCGTTTCGTGGAGGGTACGATCGGAAACCCTATCGAATAGTTGGGAGTGGTCTTATTCGATCCTGCGGAAACCAGAAAAGTGGGTTCGGGGACTTAGTTACGTCAACTGTCAGAGTTGACGCCCTTTCGGTACCTAAGCTGAATGGTTTATCTGATCTTAGGATTTCATACAAACGAGTGGGGTACAGATCTTAAATCTAGGAGTTCATGTAGATGGGAATATCTACCCTATCACTCACAATCATTAAAAATAAGTGCGCAAATCAAGGATCCAATACATGCGGATAAAACACATGAAATCAACATGGCATCCCTAATGAGGCCCTATTAGCCTAGAGAAGTATCAATCAAGGCTTAGGAGTGATTTGGACATGATTCGCCCACGAGGGGCAGAATCGTATTTTTGAACAATTCGGGGACGATTCACCTCAAAAAGGGCAAATTGGTCATTTTAGATGAATTGGGAAGCCAAAAGACAAGGGAAATAGGATTGGCCATCAATCCAATCCATTTCCCATTTTTCGGGAATTTCCAGGATTTTTCTGGAATTTAAAAGTGATTTTACCCTCAGAGGGGTAAAATCGTCATTTTGAACAAAGATGAGAACTGAAAATCTCAAATATTAGAGTTGGTCGTCCACCTGACCCTAACCCTAATTTTTAAGCAATTTTCAGGACTCAATTAGGACAAGAAAGACAATTTTCCCATTGAGGGGCAAAATCGTCATTTTGAGGAAAGGAGCGGGACTCGAAAACCCAAACCTAAGAATTGGTCACGTACTCGACCCTAATTCTTACCTTGACATTATCGGCCTTATCTCGCATATACGGCAGAGGCGACTTACCCCTAAAGGGTAATGTCGTCGAGTCTTGGAAGAACGGATAAGAAACCCCAAAAATAGGGTTGACCAGTTGTCTGTGGTCAACCCTTGATTTTTGGGGATTTCTGGAGTGTCTAGGATTTTTCCATAATTTTTCCACATTTTTTTGGAATTTTCTAGAATTTTCTAGCATTTTTTTTGGATTTTCTAGGATTTTTCTGATTTTTTTTTATTTTTTAAAATCACTTTTTATTTTTTTAATTAAAAAATATGATTCGGACCGGGTCGACCCGACCCACTCGGTTCGGAACCCGGCCCAGACCCAGACCAGCGCGAACCTCGACTCCAAAACGACGCCGCATCTCATTTTTTATTTTCGGATTATTATAATCTGATCTGACGGCCTACACCACGCCGCGTGGCTTGTCCGCGCCCACTAGATCTGATTACTAGATTCTACGGTCTAGATTAAGCGAAGACTCGACCTGAGCCGTTTGATTGACTTACTAAAACTAACGGACAAGATTAGAACCTTAGACTTGATCTGAGCCGTCCAATCCTACTAGCCTAAACGACGTCGCCTACCCACTTAGCCAAACGACACCGTTTCCACTCTTTGTTTATTTTCTGATTTCGAAAATCATTTTCAGTTAATTCTATTTATCAATCGGACGGCCACTAGAATTTAGGTTCGATTTATCTCAGCCGTCCGATCCTTTAATTCGAATAACAGACCCTAACGGCCATGCTGACTCGACACTACGTGGACCAATCACTGAATGACATCTGGACATTTGACTCGTTGACCGCGCCACGTCAACTTCGTCTTCAACCTTGCGACTCCGGCAGAACGGACGGCTGTGCTTCTCCGGTGGTGATCTAACGGTGGAATCTTGACGGATCGGAGCGAGACCGGCGGCAATCGACTCGCGATGATCTCTATTTTAACATATCTAGGAATCGTAACATTCTATTCACATAATCGCAAGAATCATGTAAAGTGCCGAATACGGCCATGGGAGTTCGATCGCGTAATCTATATAAAATCGCAGCAATTCAATCACAGAACAACACCGGTAGAGGTTCATAAGACTCACCTCGAGCTCCGATTGAACTCGCTCGGCCCAGATTGGGCTGGGGAAAGATGAACAGTGGCTCGGCAATGGAGGTTGGATTGGAAGACTCAATTGGGCGTGTTAAGACAAAATCGATGCAAACAGGATACGCGACGATGGTCAGTAATGTTCGAAAGGCAAAACGCATACTCTAAATCGAACTATCATAGTCGGAACTGAATCCCGCCATTAAAGCACAGTAAGAAAACTCGAGAGTTGAACTCACCTGTTTCGGAGAGATGGGTCGTGCGGCTGGTGGCGATAGCTTCCTCTCGACACGGGCGACCTCCTGGTGATCTTCGCGAGCTCTGGTCTAGCCTGTGAATGCCCGACCGCCGCTCTGTAAGTTCGAGCTCGACCCTCGACAATGGCGATGGAAGGGAGCCCTTTCTCTTTCGTTCTCTCTCGCTCTCTTGATTCTCTTTGTCCTCTACTAACTGAATCCACCGTCCTTTCTAACTGAAAGCGATCACGAGCTTATATAGCCTGTTGGATTTCTGGCGCCGAACGGTGGAGCTTCAACCAACTCCATTTGGCACGTGTAGTCACGTGCAAATAGGTCAGAACGACGTCGGGGAGAATGGGCATTCTGTTTAATCCCATTTGGTTCTGCGGCCGGCTTTATTTCGCACGAATTTGGCAAGGATTTGAGCTGTTTTTTGCTTTTGTTGACTTTTGCAGGTCCGGCGACCTTGACCGTCCGATTACTCCTTCCTCCGGCGACCATTGGCCTTGGGGTTGGTCTCGATCGGTAGGTTTCGAGGTAAAGAACAATACGCCCACCATTCCTCTTTCAATTAGTCGCGAATTGCCCTTCAATTTGGCGTTCGAAACTCAGTTCATCACTGTTCATCTGCTCGAGCTCTGTTGGGGAAGACGACACTGTAGCAACTTGTGACGACACTGTAGAAACTCAGTTCATCACTTTTCTATTTTCCAAAAATACTAAAAAAATATGAAAAATATGAAAAATTATTTTTTGGTCAAGAATGGTTCCTTGGGCTTGGCCAAGGCCACCAAAGTTGATTTTGTAATTTTTTGACTTTTTATGAATTTTTTATGATTTTTCAAAAAATAAAAATGAAAAAGGCTGGGTCAAAAATCAAGTGTCAACACATGTGCAACTTGTGCATGCATTTGGAGTCGCCACCGGTCTTTCTTGGAGGGTAGACCGGAAACCTTATTGACCGATTGGGAGAGATTGGTCAATTCTGCGGAACCAGAGATTTTGGGTTCGGGGACTTGGTTACGCTGGTGTCATTACTAACACCCTTTCGGTACCTAACGCGAGTGATTTTCCTAGCTAAGAATTCATGCAGGCGCAATTCTGGGAGGGGTAGGTTTGATTCAGGGTTTCATGCAGGTTGGAAGACTATTCCTATCAATCACAATCAATTTAAATGAAGGCGCGATCAAGTGCATAAATTAATCACTTCAATGCACATCAATTCAGATCAATGGCTTCCTAGTATAACCATAAAAGCTTAAGGAATGTGTGACTTCGGACCAGGGGTAAAATGGGAAGATTTGGGGACGATTAGCCCGAAGGGCAAAATCGTCATTTTTAGGAGGTTTGAATACCGAATTACCCAAAATATTCCATGGCCAGTTGTTTGTGGCTATTTCCCATTTTTGAGAATTTTTTGGAATATCTTGATTTTTCTTCAATTTTTGGAAGACAATTCGCCCAAAGAACGAAATCGGCATTTTAAGAAGGGTCGGGGTTCAAAACACCCGGAATGAGTCTTGGCCAGTTGATTGTGTCCATTTCCTACTTTTTGGGATTTTCCTGGATTTTTTTTTAGAATTTTTTGGAAGACGGTTTGCTGGAAGGGCAAAACCGTCATTTTTGGAAAGATCGGGGGTCAAAAAACCCGAAACAGGTCGTGACCAGTTGAACGTGGCCATTTCTTATTTTCTGGAATTTTTTAGAATTTTTCTGAATTTATCGAATTTTTTTATGATTTTTTATGATTTTTTTTATTTTTTATTGATTTTTTTTTGAATTTATTATTATTTTTTTGATTTTTTATTAATATTTTAAAAAAAATGTTCCGGGCCGGGTCTGACCCGGCCCACGCCTCTCGGGCGCCCGGCCCGAACCCACGGCCGAAAACCGGCCTTGCAGAAACGACGCCGTTTCGCTATTTTCCTATTTTTTTAATCAATTTTCGATTTTTTTATTCATTTTCTATAATTATCCGAAAATCAAAGATCGAACGGTCCAGAATGCACCACGCGGCACTTCGTGGTTCGTCCGATCTTGAAATGGATCGGACGATCACGAGAACGCCACTTGGCGCATCCTTAACCGTCTGATCGATTTTTAATTTTATTATTTGAAAATCTTTTATTAATTTCCAAAAATGATTTTTATTTTTCGAAAAACCCCATATCGCGACACGTGGCGAAGCCACGGCCGTCCGATCTGGGCGCTTGACTTATTCGGACGTGGCCCCCTCCACGCTGACGTGGCTGCCCACGCGGCACGCCACGTCAGCTTTGACCGCCGGCGCTGACCATTGACCGCCGCGCGACTTCGCCGGAGAAGACGATGAACAGTGCAAATTCCGGCGAAGTCGCCGGAATTCTCGCCGGAGGGTCCCGAAACCGAACCGAATCTTGATATTTTTCACTGATTTCTTCGACGTTCGACTCCACAAGACTTCGGCACTCACATACCACTAAAAACGACGCCATGAACACGTAAAATGCCGGCGAATCGGACCTCCGCACCTCCGTCTCCGGCGAACGATTTGCAAATTTTTTTTTTGCGTTCAAGCTTCGATCTATCCTTTCATACAGCATCTAAGAAAGGCTAGGGAGCTTACCTAAGGTTGTTTGAGGTTCGGCGACCGCCGAAGCTCCCTCGTCAAGCTCTCGGTTCGGACCGCGACCGGCGAAGCTCGAACCGTCACTCTCAGCGGTTTCCGATGCAAAACAGCAAACAAGTCGAACGTAGGGAAGGTTAGCATGAAGTTTCATGGCCAAAATTACATCAAACAAGAGTCGGGACGGGTCGACCGAGGGTTAGGAAACCAAATGCCCATTGAGGCATTTTGTCGAGCAGGCGATGTGCAATCTAAAAAAATGAAGTCTCGGGGAGCATACCGACTTACTATTGCGCTGTCGACGGCCATGAAGGCTGGGGTGAAGCTCCCTAGAAGGTTTTGGGCGTCGGTCTATGCTTGCCCTCTCCCCACTCGCCCGAACTCCCTCTGCCTTTTCTCGGCCGGACTCTCCCTCCATTAAACCGAGCTCCTCCTTTTCGCCGTGGCCGACCGGCTTTTCATCGTGGAAAGTCCACCACCGTCCACTAACCTTTGTCGCCCTCCACCCTCGCTTTTCTTTTCTTAAAAAAATGCCGCGCACCACGGCTGGTCGTCCCCCCCTGCTCCCCGTTCTCTGGCCGTGCGGGTCTGCAACTTAGTTGCAGACCCGATTCGGACCGGGTCGGGCGGGTCTGACCCGACCGGCCCGGTTCGATTCTCCTCGCCTAATTGAGCCCCAAATCGACCTATTTTCATGCAATTGATGGCAAAATCGGACTCCTTGACGTGTTTTCTATCAAATATGGGTATTTTCGTGAATCAATTGATTGAAATTTAGTGAAAACCCCAAATTGTCCCTAGGATCCGAAAATTAATTTCGCTTAATTGAAGGTGCAAATGATCGAATTAGCCAAAATCGAGGCCACCAATGGATTCAGCATGATGAAAACTATAGGGTAGAGGTATTTAATTTGAATGGGTATGCCCGTATGAAATTTAATTTCAAAAATTGTGAAACCGGGGACTAAATTGAAAGATTTTTATGCAATTAAGCCCTTTTGGTTAAAATTGATCAAATTGGAGGGCCAATTGACCTAATTGCACTTCAAGACTTTAGAATCCAATGTCATAACTTATAAAAAGTGGGAATTAAAATTAAAAGACTTGAAAATGAATTTTTGGGCTTGGTTCGGGTTTATGTTTGTTAAGGAACATAGTGACCCGAGCCGAATTTTTGAGATTTAAAGTGACACACTTGAAGAGGAAATTAAAAAAAAATTATTGAATATTTTTGTGTATTTTTCTGACCACGAATGGTATTTTTCTGATTTTTTGGGTATTTTTATAATTAAATAAATTCGAAAAATATTATAAAATACCAAAAAATATTTTTTGTTCAAAATTGTCCCCGAGGCTAGGCCAAGGCTTCCAAAGTTGATTTTGTGATTTTATGACCTTTTTTGATATTTTTTTAAAAATAAAAATCTTAATAACAGATGGTCAAAAATCAGGTGTCAACAGCTGCCCCTCTTTGAGAGTGAGCTCGCAGAGGTTGCTTTCAAAGACAAGATGGCACCTGATTCCTAACCGACTCAACAGGGAAAATGAAAGAAGAAATGTTATGACATCGGGTCCTTAAGGCTCTTGATAAAAGCTCAAATTAATCTCCGGTTTACTCTAACAATTTGAACATGGGCCTGAGAGAGAGAGGCTTACCTGAAGCTCACCTGTCGGATGCTAGCGGTTGCGATAACTTTCAAGAAGATACTTAGGACTCGTCATTCAGGATATCCTAGGGAGATTTAGCTCTGACCTGTATGGTAGGTCATACCATTATGGGATTCCTAACTGGTAGGAACCTAAGGAAGGCGCATCCCACGCTTGAGGATTTGCCAGTGATTTTAATCCGTAAGGTGGATCGGACCTTTGTGTTGATCTTTAAGGCGGTATCCACCTCGTGTTGACCCTTATGGCGGTTTCTACCATGAGTTGATCCTTCAGGCGGTTTCTACCTTGGTTTTGACCCTTCAGGCGGTATCTACCCTTGATTTTACCCTTCAGGCAGTTTCTACCTTGAGTTGACCCTTCAGGCGGTATCTACCTTGAGTTGACCCTTCAGGCGGTTTCTACCTTGAGTTGACCCTTCAGGCGGTTTCTACCTTGTGTTGACCCTTCAGGCGGTATCTACCTTATTTTGACCCTTCAGGCGGTTTCTACCTTGGTTTGACCCTTCAGGCGGTTTCTACCATGAGTTGACCCTTCAGGCGGTATCTACCTTGAGTTGACCCTTCAGGCGGTTTCTACCCTTAGTTGACCCTTCAGGCGGTTTCTACCTTTGTTTGACCCTTCAGGCGGTTTCTACCTTGAGTTGACCCTTCAGGCGGTATCTACCTTGAGTTGACCCTTCAGGCGGTATCTACCTTGAGTTGACCCTTCAGGCGGTTTCTACCTTGAGTTGACCCTTCAGGCGGTTTCTACCTTTGATTGACCCTTCAGGCAGTCTCTACCTTGAGTTGACCCTTCAGGCGGTATCTACCTTCATGTTGATTTGAAAATGGGTCTCATGACGAGGGTTCTCCACGTCCGATGAGACTGCCTAAATTTGAAAAGTGGTCTCATGACGAGGGTTCTCCACGTCCGATGAGACTGCCTAAATTTGAAAAGTGGTCTCATGACGAGGGTTCTCCACGTCCGATGAGACTGCCTGAATTTGAAAAGGGGTCTCATGACGAGTGTTCTCCACGTCCGATGAGACTGCCTGAATTTGAAAAGGGGTGTCATGACGAGGGTTCTCCACGTCCGATGAGACTGCTTGATTTTGAAAAAGGGTCCCGGAACGAGGGTTCTCCACGTCTGCTGGGACAGTTTGCCGACTTTTGAAAAAGGGTGTTATCCTCATCCTTTCTTTTGAAAGATCCCGAAATTCGTCGGGAATTCAGTTTTGAAGCAGTGAAAGATTTTATCTTGACAAAGCTTCACTTGGGTCTGTTGAGGTGATATTCTGGGAGCTGGGTTTTCCAAGTATCCTGCAGAAGTTTGAGCCTGAAAGATTTTTCTTCACCAAGCAAACGTTAGTAATCCTTGGGAAGACCACGACTGTCCATTTTGACAAAACCGTATGATTTAAGTTTTTAATCATAAAATGTGCATTTTGATGCTGGAGGTTATCCAAAGCATTCTTGCAACATGCAAATGTGATCACAAATCCCTCGCACGGAAAATCTGGATCAACAGTTTGAAAATTCCAAAAAGAGTTTTTTCAAAACATCAATTGGAATATTTCTCGACAAGGAGGCCATCTCACCTATTTGGATGTAATGATTTTTATAAGGGATGCACTCAATTCCCTACTAACCTGTGCCCAGGTTTTAGGCTCATTCGCAGCGCATACATTTTGATCGGTCGGGAGGTCTTCCACGGGACCGTAATTTTAGGCTTGGATATTGGCTTTCAAGGGGGACTCGCTTTGGAGTCGAGGCTATTGAATGAAAATCTTCACCATCTGCTCCGGGTTTATAAGTCAAGAACCCTGCAAAATGAGAAAGAAATAGTCTTGCTCGCACTTCTTCGAGCTAAGCTATATGTTAACCCAAGTGTCTTAGTCAGAGAAGACTGTTTCGGGGTTGTAACATTGGTAGGATTGGGGACCGAAAAAAGCTTGTTTTTGGCTCAGAATTCATGAGGGGTTTGACATTGGTGATCATTGCAAATTTACCACCTGCACTTTCCTCTCTGTATCTTCGATTTTTGAGGCGTGCAACAGCTTTTGAGGTGTGCACGAATTCTTTAGAGAGCGTCTCTGGCTGCATTAAGGGATTGACAACTCTGTCTGGGTCTTTCTTCCACGCTTGACATCATTTGGAGGAGCGGTCTTTTTGATCTAACTCCTCTAGAAATTTTCTCTTCCCAACTAGGTTTCATTGGGGATCACCCAAACAGTTTATGTAAGCATCGGCCTTGCTTTTACCAGGCACTTTGCTTTTTCTTTTCCGATGCTGGGATTTTTTTTTCATTCATTTTTGAAATCCCACTTTTTCTCATCTTCTTGGGATCGTGTTAGACCTACGATCAAAGGTCTAACAAGGTTAAGCATTAACTTAGGAATTTTCTGCAGACCCTAAGTCTTGAACTCCTTCGTTTCTGAAGTGATGCTGCATCCGTCTTGGAATGTGCAATGATCACCAACGGGTTTATGAAATGATTTTGCAAGCTCAACTTGGCTATGCGAAGGATTCGGTGTGTGGGATAGAGAAATGAATGATTCTCATCATCCTATGGCACTTGGATTACCATATAAACAACACACAAAGATTAATGTTAGTCCGAGCAAGAAAATTTCTAACCATTTTCTCCTGATGCTGCTGGACTCACCTCTATTTCGCCCCGATGTGGGGTGATTCTTGACAGGGTTAAGAATGAAAACCGCCGATCGAAGGGGTTATCAACGGTCACCTGTAGTGTTTGGGGATAAGAAACGAATGCCTCCGTCGTCCCAATCCATGCAATCGCTGCGAATGGTCCCTACTTCCGTAGGTGCAGATTTTGCTATCTGATCTGCTCCACTCATCTCTCCAGTGTGTGTGGGACGTGTTTGGACTAGGCTTTGCCTCTTGTCTTTTGAGAAAACGTCATTTTGAAAGTTTTGAACAATTTTTTTATTGGAAAAATCTCTTTCATTTTCTCCAAAAATTTTACCCGTCAAAGGGGATTTTATGATGCCCCATGCATGTTCTTATTCATGTT
Organism: Rhodomyrtus psidioides; assembly: GCA_021437785.1. NCBI lineage: Eukaryota > Viridiplantae > Streptophyta > Magnoliopsida > Myrtales > Myrtaceae > Rhodomyrtus > Rhodomyrtus psidioides. Next base: position 3,675,825 of record JAILYB010000027.1, on the reverse strand, counting down.
CAGACAACCTCATGTTTCCAAACATGAATGCCAATGAAATTTGAGTTCTATGTCTTTTCTAGACATTAGATTCTGAGAGATTTTCTTTTCTTCTCTATTTTTTACTCAACATATTCAAGGGATTTGGGAGAGGGATACTTACCTGTCCCTCGCGGCTGGAGATCCCTGAAAATGCGGAAGAAACATGTTATTGTACATTCACGAATTTTTCAAAAAATTAGAACGATACAATTTACCCTTAGTCATGTATTCCAACGGGTAATACATGAGATGTGAAAACCCGCTTTGCCTTGATGGCGAGCCCCTGTCAAAAACAAACAATAAGTGTTAGTTTGCGTTCCAAGATTCAAGACAAATTGGGACGATACCGCCTTGTTCTTGCTTGGTGTTTTCATTTGAACACAAACGCGCGGCTTGCAGAAATTGGCCATCTATATTGTGGCCACGATTCCTCCGTTTGGTTGGCGATAAATCCTTCTCAAGGATTTTCCATAAAGGAGATCCATTTGTGATTTTGGACGCATTCCAGCGCCACTCTTCATAGTTCCTTTTATTCAAAAAAAATGAAAATTTTATCAGAATGCATGTCTAAGCATGAAGTGTGGAAGCGATACTTTTTACCCTCCACTAGGTCTTATAATCAAAGATCATTTCTTGGAGTCCTGACTTCCAAGGCCGATAATTCTGTTCGCTTCCCTATTAGCGCGTTCTTTTCATTTGAGGCTTTCAGCGCCAACGACTTCCTGCAAAATGAGTAAAAACTCATGTTAGGCATGTGGTCTTCGAAGACCAAATTAGAACGATACAATGTTACCGTTCACCCAAATTCGTATCTTGGGGGTTTGATTCTGATGCGGACGACTCTGTTATTGCGTCCATTGACTTTGCCGGAGGAGAAACGTCCGGCGTACAAATGATTCACTTGCCCCAGTTAGTCATGGTTTTGCTGTTTGTCATCTCTGGATTCAATGACCCTGGTTTGATGCGCTTTCATGGGGGATCATGAGAGTTTGCCCCCGGTTTGGCTCCTCAAAGTAAATGGGGGGGAACCTGCTCCCATTGATTTTTGCAGATTCTGATCACCCGTCTCGATTGTCAGAGTCCTTGATCAATTTTATCTGTCTCAAGACAGCGTGATATTCTTGGGATTCGTCATGTGGCGGTTTGGTGATTTTCTCGATCACAGTCGCCGTTTGAGGTATTTGATGTTCCCTGTTTGTTATTTGAAAGCATTACATCCTGCGTCATCTGCTCTTGATCATCATCTGAGAGGAAAAAGAAAGGAAGCATTATTCCCATATCAAGAAAATAATCATTTTGGAACGATACGTCCTTTTACACTTGATTTGCATTCCGTTTTGATGTTGCATATTGATACGAACAACATCTATCGAATCCCTCCATCCGTGCTTGAAGGTATTTGCAATGCCTACGGTTCATTTGCCCCAGTTGGGCGACGTCTGTTTTGTCATTTGAATGCATGAGCTTTTGGGTGCATTGTCTCTTTTATCACCTGAGATAAAAAAATGGAGAAAAACGTATCCTCAGATCTGATTAAAAATCAATTAGGAACGATACGTCCTTTCACCAAACGGGTGGCTCTGTGGCCAAATGCATTTTGCACTGAAGGGACGAATTCCACTATGCTCCACAAGTTTGGGGAATTTGCCCCTATTTTCGATAGAAATGAGCCTTATCGAGATGTATACAATACAAATAGATCTCTAATACAATCAATCTAAGAGACGAGATATAGAGGATCTCAGCAAAATTAATCTTATACAAGAGAACTAGGAATGTCAAATCAATCAAAGGAATGTGGTCCGAACACTTGGAGATGCCCCAGTTTCAGTCTTCGAGATGTGACTCCAGGATCACCGAAATTTTTTTTTTAGGTGGTTTTAGATATACCAACCATCTAAAGACATGCACATGAGACAAGTGATGATAAAACTTCTAAAAATCAAAGGATTTGGCACCTAAGGTCAAGGTTCCCACCTCGAGTTCTAGAAAGAGCCGATTCCATTGCACAACTATCGTTGCATTGGGGCTCGATCCATAGTTCGAAATGAGCGGAATTGAAAAGTGGATTACCCTGTGTCTTTCCTCACGGAGATTCCATTTTCAATCCCTTCTATTGTTTTCCTATAGGCGGCGCCCGGGGTTTTAGGCGCGGTTATGTGTATTTTCGGTGTCGTGCTAAAGCGATAAACATGCCTCTTATTTAACAATCACCGCTTCAATATAAAACATACACACAATCATTCATTCCTACGCCAACCTGCATAAGACAATGTTAATCACAGACTACCCCCCTTATCACTCCAATCTGCAAAAACATATAACACCTATTATAAGCGGACTTACCTCACCTTCAAGAGCGCCTGCAGAGTTAGAAAAATCACTCAGCGTTTTAATTACGGCCTAAGTCCACTTGGGGTCTAGAACCATAGGTTCTAGAACAGAAATTCCCCAGTGGAGTCGCCAGCTGTCGCGACCCGTCCGGAAGCGGACGCGGCTAATGGATTACCGATCGTGGGCCTTTTCCCCGCACTGGGGTGCGGATCGCGGGCTTTGGATCGGCGCGGGCCCTCCAGGCCCATACCAAATCGCGGCGGGAGTATTTTTCAAAGGGATTCGACGATAACAGTCGATCTCTTTCGACCTTAGTGTGGTCGTGGTGGCATGTGCAACTTGTGCATGCATTTGGAGTCGCCACCGGTCTTTCTTGGAGGGTAGACCGGAAACCTTATTGACCGATTGGGAGAGATCGGTTAATTCTGCGGAACCAGAGATTTTGGGTTCGGGGACTTGGTTACGCTGGTGTCATTACCAACGCCCTTTCGGTACCTAACGCGAGTGATTTTCCTAGCTAAGAATTCATGCAGGCGCAATTCTGGGAGGGGTAGGTTTGATTCAGGGTTTCATGCAGGTTGGAAGACTATTCCTATCAATCACAATCAATTTAAATGAAGGCGCGATCAAGTGCATAAATTAATCACTTCAATGCACATCAATTCAGATCAATGGCTTCCTAGTATAACCATAAAAGCTTAAGGAAGGTGTGACTTCGGATCAGGGGTAAAATGGGAAGATTTGGGGACGATTAGCCCGAAGGGCAAAATCGTCATTTTTAGGAGGTTTGAATACCGAATTACCCAAAATATTCCATGGCCAGTTGTTTGTGGCTATTTCCCATTTTTGAGAATTTTTTGGAATATCTTGATTTTTCTTCAATTTTTGGAAGACAATTCGCCCAAAGGGCGAAATTGTCATTTTAAGAAGGGTCGTGGTTCAAAACACCCGGAATGAGTCTTGGCCAGTTGATTGTGTCCATTTCCTATTTTTTGGGATTTTCCTGGATTTGTTTTTAGAATTTTTTTGGAAGACGGTTTGTTGGAAGGGCAAAAACGTCATTTTTGGAAAGATCGGGGGTCAAAAGACCCAAAACAGGTCGTGACCAGTTGAACGTGGCCATTTCCTATTTTCTGGAATTTTTTAGAATTTTTCTGAATTTTTCGAATTTTTTATGATTTTTTATGATTTTTTTATTTTTTATTGATTTTTTTGAATTTATTATTATTTTTTTGATTTTTTATTAATATTTAAAAAAAAAATATTCCGGGCCGGGTCTTACCTAAGGTTGTTTGAGGTTCGGCGACCGCCGAAGCTCCCTCGTCAAGCTCTCGGTTCGGACCGCGACCGGCGAAGCTCGGACCGTCACTCTCAGCGGTTTCCGATGCAAAACAGCAAACAAGCCGAACGTAGGGAAGGTTAGCATGAATATTCAGACGTGGCCCCCTCCACGCTGAGGTGGCTGCCCACGCGGCACGCCACGTCAGCTTTGACCGCCGGCGCTGACCATTGACCGCCGCGCGACTTCGCCGGAGAAGACGATGAACAGTGCAAAATCCGGCGAAGTCGCCGGAATTCTCGCCGGAGGGTCCCGAAACCGAACCGAATCTTGATATTTTTCACTGATTTCTTCGACGTTCGACTCCCCAAGACTTCGGCACTCACATACCACTAAAAACGACGCCATGAACACGTAAAATGCCGGCGAATCGGACCTCCGCACCTCCGTCTCCGGCGAACGATTTGCAGATTTTTTTTTTGCGTTCAAGCTTCGATCTATCCTTTCATACATCTTCTAAGAAAGGCTAGGGAGCTTACCTAAGGTTGTTTGAGGTTCGGCGACCGCCGAAGCTCCCTCGTCAAGCTCTCGGTTCGGACCGCGACCGGCGAAGCTCGGACCGTCACTCTCAGCGGTTTCTGATGCAAAACAGCAAACAAGTCGAACGTAGGGAAGGTTAGCATGAAGTTTCATGGCCAAAATTACATCAAACAAGAGTCGGGACAGGTCGACCGAGGGTTAGGAAACCAAATGCCCATTGAGGCATTTTGTCGAGCAGGCGATGTGCAATCTAAAAAAATGAAGTCTCGGGGAGCATACCGACTTACTATTGCGCTGTCGACGGCCATGAAGGCTGGGGTGAAGCTCCCTAGAAGGTTTTGGGCGTCGGTCTATGCTTGCCCTCTCCCCACTCGCCCGAACTCCCTCTGCCTTTTCTCGGCCGGACTCTCCCTCCATTAAACCGAGCTCCTCCTTTTCGCCGTGGCCGACCGGCTTTTCATCGTGGAAAGTCCACCACCGTCCACTAACCTTTGTCGCCCTCCACCCTCGCTTTTCTTTTCTTAAAAAAATGCCGCGCACCACGGCTGGTCGTCCCCCCTGCTCCCCGTTCTCTGGCCGTGCGGGTCTGCAACTTAGTTGCAGACCCGATTCGGACCGGGTCGGGCGGGTCTGACCCGACCGGCCCGGTTTGATTCTCCTCGCCTAATTGAGCCCCAAATCGACCTATTTTCATGCAATTGATGGCAAAATCGGACTCCTTGACGTGTTTTCTATCAAATATGGGTATTTTCGTGAATCAATTGATTGAAATTTAGTGAAAACCCCAAATTGTCCCTAGGATCCGAAAATTAATTTCGCTTAATTGAAGGTGCAAATGATCGAATTAGCCAAAATCGAGGCCACCAATGGATTCAGCATGATGAAAACTATAGGGTAGAGGTATTTAATTTGAATGGGTATGCCCGTATGAAATTTAATTTCAAAAATTATGAAACCGGGGACTAAATTGAAAGATTTTTATGCAATTAAGCCCTTTTGGTTAAAATTGATCAAATTGGAGGGCCAATTGACCTAATTGCACTTCAAGACTTTAGAATCCAATGTCATAACTTATAAAAAGTGGGAATTAAAAATTAAAAGACTTGAAAAGGAATTTTTGGGCTTGGTTCGGGTTTATGTTTGTTAAGGAACATAGTGACCCGAGCCGAATTTTTGAGATTTAAAGTGACACACTTGAAGAGGAAATTAAAAAAAAATTATTGAATATTTTTGTGTATTTTTCTGACCACGAATGGTATTTTTCTGATTTTTTGGGTATTTTATAATTAAATAAATTCGAAAAATATTATAAAATACCAAAAAATATTTTTTGTTCAAAATTGGTCCGCGAGGCTAGGCCAAGGCTTCCAAAGTTGATTTTGTGATTTTATGACCTTTTTTGATATTTTTTAAAAATAAAAATCTTAATAACAGATGGTCAAAAATCAGGTGTCAACAGGGACTCAAAAACCCAAGCCTAAGAATTGGTCGCCTACCTGACCCTAATTCTTACCTTGGCATTATCAACCTTATCTTGCATACACAGCAGAGGCGACTTACCCCTAAAGGGTAATGTCGTCAAGTCTCGGAATAACGGATAAGAAACCCCAAAAACAGGGTTGACCAGTTGTCTGTAGTCAACCCTCGATTTTTGGGGGTTTCTGGAGTGTCTAGGATTTTTCCACAATTTTTTCGCATTTTTTTTTGGAATTTTCAGGAATTTTCTAGCATTTTTTTGGATTTTCTAAGATTTTTCTGATTTTTTATTTTATTTTTTTAAAATCATTTTCTGATTTTTTTTTTTAAAAAAAGATATTATTCGGACCGGGTCGACCCGACCCAGACCCGAACCTGCGTGGTCCACGGCTCTAAAACGACGTCGTCTCATGTTTTTTTTTTTTTTAATTTTCGGTTTAATCGGATTTAATCCGACGGTCCCTAATGAACCGCGTGGCTAATCCACAGCCATCGGATGGTCTGACTAGAACCTACGGTCTGGATTAAAAGAAGACTCGCCCAGGACCGTCTGATTGACTTACTAAAACCTACGGCCACGATTAAAACCTAAGACTCAATCTAAACCGTCTATTCATACTAATCTAAACGACGTCGTTTACTAACTAACCCATACGGCGCCGTTTCAACCAATTTTTATTTTCTGATTAAAATCATTTTCGAATTATCCTAATTTCTAATCCGACGGCCACCATTTATCAAACTCGATTAATCTCAGCCGTTGGATCTACCTATTCGAATAACAGCCCCCAACGGCCGAGCTGACTGGACCGACACGTGGGCCAATGACCTATTGCCACCTAAGCGTTTTGACTCGTTGACTCGCCAAGTCAGCATCGTCTTCAACCTCTTGACCCCAGCGGAATGGACGGCTGAGGAGCTCCGGCGTCGATCTAACGGTGAAACCTTGATGAAATTGCGCGAAACCAACGCCAATCGACTCGCAATCGGCTCTATCCTAACATATCTAAGGATCGGAGCATATAATCCACAGAATCAAGAACATCATGCGAGTCGCCGAGTACGGCCATGGAAGTTCAATCACACAGACCACGCGAGATTAGATCAATTCATTCACAGATTGACATGGCAGGAGGTGCAGAAGACTTACCTCGAGCTCCGATTGAGCTCGCTCGGCCCAGATTTGGCTGGGCAAGGATAAACAGTGGTCGGCTATGGATGCTAAATTCGAAGACTCAATTCGGGTTGTTTGAACAAAATCAATGCAAAACCAAGATGCAGCGATGGTCAGTGATGTTCAGAGAGTGAAACGCACATAGTAATTGAAGGAATGGGCGAGAAATGCAAGAATCGCCATTGAAGCTCAGTATAAGAGTCGAAGCCCTGCCTCACCTGTTTTCGCGGGTTCCATGTGCGCTGCCGGCGGCGATCGACTTCGGGGACTTCGGACGACCTTCTAACGGTCTCGTGGAGCTTTGGTTCAGCCTGGGAAGGCCCAACCGGTGCTTTGCAATTCGAGCTCAATTTCTTGACGACGGGGGTCGGAGAACGAGCTCTCTCTCGCGTTCTCTCTCTCTTACGCGATTCAGTTTCTCTTTCCTCAACTGAATCAACCGTCCTCTGCTTCACGAAGGCCCTCTGCTTTATATATCATTTTCAATTTTTGGGCGCCGAATCGGGTAATTGAAACAGGCGGCTTTCGCACGTGAGAACACGTGCGAAATGGTCACCGGCGACCGGCTTCTAACGAGCATTAAGTGGCAATTCCGTTCGGGGTCTTTGGCGACTGCATTTGGCATGAATTTGGGTGAATTTCATCCAAATTCTGTCGTCGTTGACTTTCACGGGCGCCGCGGCCTTGACCGGCCGATTACTCTCCGTTCCGAAGGCCATTGGTCGTGATCTTGGTGTCAATCGACGGGGAATGTTGTGGCGAATGAAACCCCCACTAGTTCTTTTTTAATTGCCGCCGATTGCTTGGTCAATTTCCCTGTTGAAATCCAACCTTGCACTGTTCATTTGTGCGCAGACTTGATGAAGACGATGACACTGTTCTGGACCGGTTCGACCGGTCGGACCAGCGGTCTGACCGGTCCGAACCGGTTCCAATTTGGGATTTTCAAAATTAATCCAAATCTGTTGGGAATTTTTGCAATTAAATTTCAGAATTGAGTTTAGGGCATGGATTTTATCTAAAAATGTGGTTTTGCCCAAAATTTAACCTCAATTTCTACAAAAACCCAAAATTTCTATTTAATTGCAAAATTAGGAATTGTGCAATTGAAGGTTCAAATGACCAAATTGGGTCAAATTACCTATCCCAATCGATTCAGAATGATAAAAATCATTGGGCAGCATGTTCAATTTGTAATGATAGCCCTTGAATTGAAAGTAATTTCAATTATGCTAAAATTCATGGACTAAAATGCAATTAAGTTTGTAATTGAACAATTTGCCCGAACAATTAGGTCAAATGGAAATAGGGGACAATTAGATTGAATGTCAAGATCCTAGAAAATGCAAAAATTGCAAATTAAAAGGCTTAATTGATATTTTTTTTCTCAAATTCAATAGTATGGGTTACAAAGGCACACCCATAATTGAATCCAATTTTGAACTTTTTGTGAGGTCAAAAATACAAGGGATTAAAAATAAAAATATTGGCTATTTTTTTTTATATTTTTGTGACCTCAAATGCTATTTTTCTTGATTTTTTGAGTATTTTTCTATTTTCTAAAAATACCAAAAATGTTAAAAATATGAAAAATTATTTTTTGGTCAAGAATGGTTCCTTGGGCTTGGCCAAGGCCACCAAAGTTGATTTTGTAATTTTTGACTTTTTATGAATTTTTTGTGATTTTTCAAAAAAATAAAACTGAAAAAGACTTGGTCAAAAATCAGGTGTCAACAATCGCCTTCGCATTCTCAAACAGTTGTCCTTGCTGAGTGTGAATTGCTCCATGATCTCTTCTCTCATAGCAATGGTGGTATTACGTGTGCTCCTTCACTTCCACAAATCCCACACCTATTTTCTCAAACGAGGGTCAACTCAACTATTCCATAACCTTCTTTCTTGTAGCCATGGTTGTCTCACAATCCTACTTCCTGTGGGAACTAAGTGGGAACTGTTCTATTGCGAGGAACAACCGATCGAACAATAAATAGACAGAGCAAGAAAATAAATCAAACACCAGATTTACGTGATTCGGTCGTAGAGACATACGTTCACGGGGAGAGCAGCAACGAATTCTACTATAGAATAAGCGATACATGTAGATTACAAACCACGCTCGAGTCACTCAAACATTCTCAGTATTTCTCAGCCCTCGATTCCTCGTAAAATAATCTTTCAATCTCACGAAAAAATTACACAAATCTTACCACAAGATTTAATTAGCTTGAATACTAATTGTCTCATATGTAATTCTTGAAACTTCGAAAACCCACGATGATGTCCTTCTACAAATCAAGAGCGGCGCCTCCAAGCACTCATGTATGCGGTGCTTTCTTTTGGACTTTGAGTGTTCCTGACATCACTTGCAACTTCTCTGCAAGGCTCTTCTCACTATCCTCAAGAGCCACTCGGCCGTGGAGTCCCAACAGAATTTGGCCAATAAAGTCAACTTTGCCTTTTTATACTTTTCTTGGCGGGCTCTAACAACTCAGAAAGGATAGATATCAATGGACTTGAAAACAGATTTCGTCCCATACAAAATCTACAGAATCCGAATATTGATCTGCCAATATTTTCTTCCTCTATTTTTCTTGGACGATTCTAACTTGATATCAAGATAAAATTGAAAACATTCAATTCAGAATATTTAGATTTTCGTTTCGAGTTCAAACTCGAGACATATTCTAACAATTTCCATCTAGACTCGACGTTGGAGCCATGTCACAATCGCTTCGTTGATAATTCGAACATCATCTGCTACTCTCTCAATAGCTGCAATGGACTTAACCACCACAAATGTCTTCCAAGTCCAAGCCGCGCTTGAACTTCGTTATAACTGAGGATCTCATCAGAGTACCAACTACATATGCACCTTCAACTACTCCACAAAGGCTTTCTGACGCAAGCTCCTCAATCACAGATAAAGCAAAATCACTGTTGCATCTATATCTATCAAGAGATCGATTACGTACATTGTTAATATCAGTAGTTACAGCAATCGTTGGCTCTACAGGCTCTACCTCGCTACAAGCACCATCTGTATAGATTACTTTGCTAGTACTCGCTACCTCAGGAGTTTCTGGTTGCAACTCCACCTCAAGCTGAGTACCGTACAGATTCGTATGAACACGGCTACAACCACTCCTAGTTAGAAGTACTTGAGACTCGTCAAATGTAACTTCTCTGCTGATAATTGATGAATTTAATTTCGGACACCACAATCAATAATTACATTCACCTTGCCCGTCTATCGAACTTATCATCACTAACTTGAACATAACATGGGCAACCAAATATTCTAAGAATAGAATAATCAGCAACGTTACCTGACCACATTTTTTCGGGAGTCCGATATCCAATTGCAATCGACAAGGATCTTTTCACTAGATAGCTCGTCGCACTAAGCGCATCCGCTAGAAATCTTCTAGCCATACCAGCACTAGAGAGCATTTTATGGGTCGTCTCTAGTAATATTTTGCTCATCAATTTTGTAACATGTGGTTGATCATTGGCACTAGTATGGTGTCTCATTATGCCTTCTTTCATGCAGAATTCATTTAATAGCTCCGAGCAAAACTTCATGCTTTTGTCAGTCCACACATGCTTGATCATTTTACCAGTTTTCTTTTCTATCAGTGCTCTCAATTGCCTGGTCCTAACAATAGCATCAAACTTGTGCCTAAGCACAAACACTCAAGTCCTCATTGAGTAGTCATCAACAACTGTTAGCATAAATTTGTCACACTTCCTCGAAGGAAACCGCGACAACCTACAAACATCCAAGTGAAGTAATTCTGCAATTTTCATGGTTTTTCTAACAGTCACACTAAATTGCACTTTCCACTGTTGATCTAGATCACAGCACTTGCATACATTTAGTTTGTCACTAATATAACCACACAATAAATATTTTTTACTTAGAACCTTCAAGCTACTCTCGCTAATGTTCTCCAAATGTATATGCCGCAATTCTGACTCCAGAACAGATGCATTCAACGTCTCTATAGCAAACTTTATCATCGTTTTATCTTGAAGTTCATATAGGCCATTATACTTGATTCTTTTCATTATCACCAGGCACCTCGAACAATCTTCAGAATTTCACCTTATGAAGAATACTTGCATCTAGCTGAATCTAAGGCACTCAAGAAAATTAAATTCTTTTTCAATTTTGGAACACGTCTTACTCCAATCAATGTCCTCACAATACCATTATGCATTCTGATTTTAATATCACTAACACCCACAATATCGCATTCAGCATTGTTTCCCAACTGCACTTTACTATTATTTGTGCACTGATAAGTAGCAAACCAGTTCCTATTTAATGTAGCATGAAAAGAACAACCAGAATCCATAATCCATCCGTCAAATGACGAATCCTCAGTTACATACAAGACACTATCGATACCATTAGAATTTTGAGCGACAGCTACAACATCATCTGCAGATTCAACTCTAATTCTCTTTCTCATTTTGTTTTTCAGCTTAAAATAATTCCTCATAAGATGCCACATCTTGGCATAGTTCCAACAGACAACACCGCTAGTCCTAGACTGATTGCGTTTATTCGAATTCATGCTACTTCTGCTAACACGATTACCATTTCTTCCTCTATTTTCACCAACAAAGTAGCATATACAGATTCACCATATTTTCTTTTAGGGTTATCCTCACTCAGAATTAAATTCTGAATCCCATCAAAAGTTAAACTTTGTGACCTAGAGGAGTTATCAATAGCATTAACAGTAGTATTCTAACTATCAGGCAATGAGGATAATAGAATTAAAGTACATACATCATCTTCAAATTCAATATCAACTGAACTCAATTGACTAACGATCACATTGAATTCATTGATATGATTAGCAACTGACGCACTTTCGCTCATCTTTAAGTTAAACAGACGTCATATCAAATAGACCTTGTTAATCGCAGAGAGGTTCTTGTACATGTCCGATAGGGCTTTTATCAAACCCGCAGTTGGCTTCTCTTTGACGATATTGAACGCGACGTTATGAGCTAACGTTAGCCGAATAACACCCATTACTCATCTATCCAGCAATTTCCAGTCAGCTTACTTCATCGTCTCTAGTTTCTCCCCAGACAAGGGCACGTGGAACTTCACTTGATATAGATAGTCTTTTATTTGTATCTTCTAGAAACCAAAGTCATTCCCCTCAAATCTGTCGATTTTCACTTTAACTTCTTCTATCGCCATCAATTCGCTTCAACTCAAGTTTAACTTGCCTCTGATATCAATTGTTGTGTGGAACAAGCGATCGAACAATAAATAAACAGAACAAGAAAATAAATCGAACACTAGATGTACGTAATTTGGTCGTATAAACCTACGTTCACGGAGAGCAGCAACGAATTCTATTATAGAACAAGCGATACACAGAGGTTACAAATCACTCTCGAGTCACTCAAACACTCTCAATGTTTCCCAGCCCATAATTCCTCGCAAAATAATCTCTCAATTTCACAAAGAAATTATACAAATCTTATCCAAGATTTAATTAGCTAGAACACTAATCGTTTCAGATGTGATTATTGAAACTTCGAAAACCCACGATGAAGTCCTTCTGCAAATCAAGAGCGGCACCCCAAGCACTCACGTATGAGGTACTTTCTTTTGGAATTTGAACGCTCGCAACACCACTTGCAACTTCTCTACAAGAAATATATTTACAAATGCATGAAGTCCCACTTGGCAGAGGAGTCCCAATAGAATTTGACCAGTGAAGTCAACTTTGCTTCTTCTTTTTTTTTTTTACTTTTCTTGGCTGGCTCTAACAACGGAGAAAGGACAAATATCAATGGATTTGAAAATAGATTTTGTATATTTCGTCCCATACAAAATCTATGAAATCTGGATATTGATATGCCAATATTTTATTTCTCTATTTTGCTTGGACGATTCTAACTTGATATCGAGACAAAATAGAAAATATTCAGTTGGGAATATTTTAAATTTTCATTTCGGGCTCAAACTCGAGGCATATTCTAACATGTTCTCTCCGAAAACATGTGCTTGTGCCTCAACCTCAACTGATTTTGCCGACTTTAAGCTTCAAAACTGTATTTTAATGTGCTTTCAATACAGATTCATTACCGATGCTCATATGAGCGGCTACCAATCACGTGTCATCGTATTCCAACAATTGAATTTGCTTGGGTTAGACCACGCTCTCTCCCCCTACTACCCTACCTTTTCTCGCTCCCTAGGGTTAACGTTGCTGCTGTACTCCCTCTCTCCAAACCTCTTCCTCTCATCTGGTTTCACTGTCCCTCTCTCCCCCTCCCACTGCCCCTTCTTCTCATTTATTTTTACTCGATCAGCGTCGACGACCCACTGAGTAAGACGATTCCACGTGGGACATCGACTCTTCCGAGTCGATTTTGTGCCGAAAATCTCTCTATCGACTGGTGTTGATTCAAAGGACAAAGTAGAATAGAGAGTCCCTTGGTTTCTTGCTTCTAGGAAGCCGGGCAGGTTGACAAAGGCACCCCTCTTTCATCTCGGTGAGGTTGGATTCGTAAGCTAGTCCTAGTTCATCTCATATGTTTGGGAGTTCATTGGCCTTCGGGAGCAGATCGGCAAGCCGAAGCCCTCGACTATGTTGTTCTTCCTTTTCTCTTCGACCATGTTTTCAAAGTTTACATGTATAAATAATTTTCTGCAACTGATTAAATTGCTCTTCTATCTCAATTTAGATTTAGGTCTAGATATAGGAATTTTACTCTCCCGATCTAAATTCAAGTATAGATTTGGGAGTCCCTTACAAGTTTCTAATCTGTGGCCTTTCAACATACTATTGATGGTGTTTTTGCTTGGCGTTGGTGATGGAGTCGTGGAATCGGGTGGCCAGAGCTAACATAAATGAATTTTTAAATTGTGTGATTTTTTTTCCTTTTTCTTTTTTTTTCTTTTCTATTATATTCTTTTTTTTCCTATTTCCCTTCGTTGGAGCCTCGGCGATGGCCGTCGGAGGTTGTCGGCTAAAGGCGAGGACTGCAAAGGTCACAACACCGAGATTCGGCGAGGGTGTCAGTCCTCACGGCGCGCAGATCCGGTGGGGGCATTGCTGCTCTTGCCTCCAGCGACTGGTAACCGACGGAGGAAAATAGGGAAAAAAATAAAAAGAGAAAAAAGGAAAAAAAAAACCCAAAAAAAATTGAAGAAAAAATCGACCACTTCAATGCTTCTCGTGCCATGTAGAATGACTAATGCTGACTAGACAAGTTAAATATTCCCTATCGCAATTGGTCAGAAGAATTCTATCGGCAAATTTTATCTAAAAGTTTAGGAACACGTGTGACCAACGATTTTGTGTAGAAAACAAATTTTATGAGCTACTTCCACGAGCTGTAGAGTTACTTCTACATGTTGATCTCTATAAACATATGTCGTAGCCGGAGCTTTGTTTAGAAAATTCAATTGAGTGTGCCTTTTGTGTAGTACTAGATTGCAGCTGGTGAAATAAAGAGAAGCAAGCACACATATTAGTGCTTAGTGAATGTCTTATCGGGCTTTTTTCCAAATTAAAATTTAAAAATATATTTACCGACATAGAATAAAAAAATATTATCTAATTGGGTGCCGCTCGGTAGTCGTTGTGCCGAGCGGGCCGCGTTACCCCCTCACCTCTCAACAAGGCCCAACTTTATTTTTTATTTTTTTTCTTTCATATATTTTTAAAGTGTTTTATAACATTTATTTTTTTTTATAATTTTTCTAACATTATCAATAAAATAATAAATTATTTTGTAATTATGTAAATAATTAGTATTCATAAAATAAAGGTGCTGAGACATATGAAAAATATGTGATTTTCATAATAGAGAATAATCGTTAACAACCACAATTATATCTATTAACGATGTTGTCTTCCTACATGACTTCATGTTCTACAATCAGGCTGTCTCCGGTGCTCAGGGGGTCTAGTATTATACCGACGAGGATGAGGATCCGCCTGAATAGGATGCGTAGATGATGAAAGCATATCTTGTGAAAATATGTCACGCCCATACTGTGCATATCCTATTGTAGGAGAGTCTAGATAAAAAAGAGGGAAATATGCATATGAAGCCGAAAAAGTAAGTGGAGTCTGCTGTTGTGGATAGTCAGGAAACGCCTCGGTAAATGGGGCAGCAAACTGCTTGAATCCTACATCGAAATGTGTCGTATGATACTCGAAGGTGTGAGGGACGACATGACCAACTGGATGAGCTCTCGGGGTCCTCCTAATCGGCTGAACAGGCTCAAATGGGTCATCATCATCCTCATTCGACCCAACGGGTGCCGCTGCAGTTGGTGGTTGAGCTGGTGGCATGGTTGTCATTCTGGGCGTATAGCAATGCCCTAAGTATACTCTGTACGTTATCCCAGGCCTAATGAGATGGACTTGCGTCCATCATATGTAAACTGTGTTCGATGCCATCATCCTAGTAATGATATTAAAATTAACAAAAGTTATCAAATATCAATAACTTACGAAAATATAATTAATGAATTAAATTGAAAGTGTTTGCACGAACCGTTGAACCCATTGCAGCTCCTATATTAGAAATCTATTTTCGTGTATGTCTACGGAACCACTCCATATATCATAAATCAAAGTGGAGTGCTTCCGTTGTAGGATTACCCGGGACTATACGTTCGGCACGTTTATCCCACAAATCGATCCATCGTCTGTGCTTATTCGTCCAATCCATTCATGGTGGCGTGTTATCAATATCATGAAAGGCAGCATGAATGTGGGGGCCTCTAGGTATTGGCTGCTGCAAACCAAACTGCCGAAGTACTCGGTCTGGATAGTACCGCTCAACTATCCAGTGATAGATTAGTGGGACCTTCGCCCTCCAACAACCTTGTCCCTGTCGGCAGTAATCCATTAGATCATATAGAATGACCTAGGTGTAGGGTTCCTAAGTAATCTGTCATCGTAATAAAACATATCAAATTAAACGAATAATTAATTTAAAAGCTAACATCATATTAAAACATATAAAATTAAACGAATAATTAAAGTCGCTCGGTGCTATCATTACTTACATCTTCGGATGTCAATCTGTCAAGTTAATTGCGTAGATGTGGTAAGGTATGCATAGGGATCTCCGTTGTGTGTCGGCCTAGAGTTCAGCTGCATAAACAAAAAATATTAGACTTTCATATATTATACGCACTTAAAAGAATTAATGACGCGCGAACTGAAAATGCAATAGATCACATATCGACTACTGAAAGGCGCATCTGTAAAGGATCTACAATTGTGACATTTTGAATTTCGGACCCCTCGAGGCTTAAGATATGAAATGAAAGCTTGAATTGGTAATTGGAAATGAAGAATTTCGAAATTGGAAAAGGATTTGATGTCGCCTCCCAATGGTCACTCAAAATGAGAAAAATGAAGTTTCGAACGAAAAGGGCAAAATGACCATTTTGCCCCTCAAGCTTAATTCTTGTCTTTGGAAAATTAAGAATGGCAAAATGGACATTTACCCTTCCCCAATAGCTGCCAAAAAATTGAGTAGAAAATTGATCAAAGAAGTCAAAGGATTAAGCTCCAATAATTGGTGCATTGGACAAGTGTCAATGGGAGATTGAGTAGACATCTAATCCCCCAAAAAGTGGTTGGAAAATTTAGAGAAAATTATTGGGGGTCCATATACTATTCATATTCTGCCCCAAAAAGTCATTTCATGAAAATCTCACCATTTCCTCCATTGTCCCTCAAGTTTTCTCTCTGGCCAGACACTGCTGCCTGACCAGCTTCTGCCGCTCTGTTCGGTCTGTACAAAGGCCTCCTCCAGTGGCCTTTTGGCAGTAAACCGACCACCACAGGTTAGTTCAAGATGTCCTTGACATTATCCAGTTGGTTTCATGATTTTTGGAGGCCTGTTTAAATTATGGTGATTTTTGGAAGAAAAGTGGATAGATTCTGAGCTAGCTGAGGAAAGGTGGTGTTTCTAGCTCATAGAAAATCCAAATGACCACAAATTTTCGAGGGTAGTTTCATAACTTATAGTACTACATGTGGATGAGCAGAAATGATTTTTTTCAATTGAGATTTAGGGGTATTTCATGGCTGAGATTTAGTGGACAAAATTGAATGAAAATCTAATCGATGGACAATCTGTGGAGGTTGAACCATTTGAACATCCTAGGGGTGTTATTTTGCTTCCAAATTATTAGGGAATTTCCTAGACATGTAAATATAGGTCTTGACAAGTTGATTGAGTGATAAATTGGCGATTTGAGGTGAATTATAGGCTGTTGGAATAGGGCAAAGGCAGAACAGAATGTTGTCCAATTCTGTTCCAGCCTTGATCGAACCCTTTGGTGGTTCTAGGAAGTGTTTCTATGGTCCAAATTGATAATTGGGATGTCCTAAGATGTCAATTGATGTATCGGCAAGAAATTGATTCGATTGGATCAGAATTGGCGGAGTTTATTGACGGGAATTGTAATTTATTCGTAGGACGAGGAGAGACGTGATTTGGCTATGCATTTGTTGGCCTTGGAAGTGAATTTCGCGTGGTATTGGCTAGCTTGGCTAATTGGTCGTGCATTTGTCCTGCTCTAGCCGGTTGAAGACCGTGCATGGTGGTGGATTCTGAGTGGAAGTGCTAGCTCAATTAAAGAGGTAAGTGTCCCTTAAACCTTTACTTGAACGTTAGGACACTACTGGATAGATTGGTTAGATGATTTGATTTCTTGGTGAAGCTTATAGCTTGAATTGCTTGATTGGTCGATTGAAACGGCAAGGAAAATTAACTGTGAGATTGATTTCCTTGTCATGTAGTGCGGCTATTGAGCCCTGTTATTGAATTGGCCGTGGGCCCTGCTATTGCTACTAATTGGCCGTGGGCCCTGTCATTGCTGTTGAATTAGCCGTGGGCCCTGAGAAATTACATCGCGGCCGTGGGCCCTGGTGATGCTTGAGTGAATTCAAATTTCATCGCGGCCGTGGGCCCTTGCGATGACTGATTGACTTGTGAACTACATCGCGGCCGTGGGCCCTGGCGATGATTGAAAACTATATCGCGGCTTGTAGCCCTGGCGATGACATCGCGACCGTGGGGCCTGGCGATGATTTGGCTTGGAGCCCTATGAAATTATATCGCGGCTTGGAGTCCTGGCGATACATCGCGGTCGTGGGCCCTGGCGATGATTAAATGGTTTGTCACAGTGATGACTTATGAAGTTGTGTGCTTGTTTATGCTAATGTGTGAAGCTGGATCTCATGTTATGTAGTGTATTTGATGGTTACTTTCTTCATATCATGTGCCAAGAGAAAGTGTTATTGAGATACTATATGCTAATGCCTCGATGAGCTTCTATTTACTGCTTTGTGACATAATCTGGTGGGACTGGCGATTTGGTCTAGGTTTAAGGTTTACTTGCTGAAATTTATGTCTCATCCCAGTGGGGGATTAACATTTTCAAGTCCCGGGCTATGGAAACCCGAGGTTGCCATGGATTGGCATTGGAAGAAGTGTTTAAAGAAGGTGGATGTAAACTCATTTGTGATCTTAGGAATTTTACCTTGATTTGTGGATTTAGAATTGAACCATGGGTATTGGAGGACTGTAACCTGAGAAGTGAATTTGTTTTAAATTGAGGGGTGTACCTTTTTACGTCCTAAGTCATCTTGGGTTTATTTTTTTTTGAGTCGTTTTTCTTGCTTCTGCGTCAAGGTGTCCTTTATGTAAAATGATCAGTTGGCCGTGGATCCTGGGAGACTATTGTAATATAAACGGCCTGGTGGGATGTTCACGAGCTCGCATGGTTCGAGGCGTGACATCCCCGTTTAAGTGGTATCAGAGCAAGGTCAGCTCGATCCCGTGTGATTGAGGTTTGGAGTAATAAGGAGTGATGACTTGAGGACAATTAGATAGTGAGACCTACAAGATTAGGCTTTGATTGCTGAATCTTGAGGATTCTAGGCTTGAATTCTTGTTGTATCTTCATGGTCATAGTGTTGATTTTGATCAATGATCTTGGGTGGTGATATTATCGAGGTTTTAGTGGAAACAAGCAGAAACTAAAGAGACAAATGCATGGATTTTGAGGTAGTAATCATGCTTGAGGTTAGTAGAGAATTATTTATGAATGATGGGTCAATTGGATTACCTGATTGTGATTGTGGTTTGTTAATGACCTAATTTGAGGAATGTGAGTTATAAAGAGACGATTGGTATTAGTGGATTCAGGCTTGAATCGTGTTATACCTTGATGGTTTAGTTATCGATTACTATTGACAGCCTTGGATGTTGTGAGATGAGATGCATACATGGGAACATATAAGGAATATTTGGATTAAAGACCAGTTGTGATCGAATGCATAAGGATTTGATTTGAGTAGCGACTAAACTTGAGGTATATGGTTGAATATAGACTGCCTTCTGCAAGTCTGCCGATGGCAATGCACCATATACCAGCTTGGCCACAGGAACATTTGTTTTCTTTACTTTCTTCTTTGGAGCCTCAGTCTGGGAATAGACAACCAAAATAATCAAAAATAAGAAAAGGAAGGTCGCAGTAGCCCACGAATCCAAATATGACCCAGAAAGACAAAAGTGAAAATTCAACATTTGAAAGCTCTACAAACCATTATTAGAAAGCCCACATTATATAATGAAAACCCCATTAAGTCCACTTTCAAGACTGTTATGCAAGACATTACAACAACAGGAAATGACGGTTCATCCTACTAAGTAGGGCCAGCTCCTATTACGCCATTTGCACTCGATATTTGAAGGGTAAAACAAAAACTACAATGCCAAACTAAGCGGTTTGTCAATCGCCATCCCAAATCACAAAGACATCAACTAAAAGCCTTAACAACTGACAGAAACCCTAACCGGACCTCTGATTCTGTTTGTATCCCTAATTTTGAAACACATCCACAGGATGTTACAGAGATTGTGAATAAAAGGACAAAAAAACACCAACAACAAAGAATATATTTTAAACAGGCAATTGATCTGTGAGATGTGACGGTCATTGGTGGAACTAGAGGTTTTCTATGATTGAGGCTTGATGTGGAAATGATTGTGGTATGACAAGTGGTGAGAATGAACATACTGTGCATGTGTTTGTGGCTTTGAAACTAAAGTTGATGAGGGTGCATGCATGAACTTATCGCTATTGGACTTAATAAACTGTCGCTTGGTATGGGACAAGTTGATGGGATACATATAAACCGTAATGAAGCATGTTATGGGGCGTGTGGAACGGGGCTTCCTCCGTAGATGTATGACTTGAGACAACTTGTAACAACCAGGTCTGATGAGGACGGGGAGTGATCACCGGGACAGAGAGGTCCGGACAAGGAGCGGGTCCTGGCAGGCTTCTAAGACAACGATGAGGCATGAATGACCCAAGTCATAAATTAAAAGGAAAAGCCTAGGTATCAGATTGAGTCTGATTGTAGTTAAGAGATGCATGGCACGAAACTGATTCTCAAGTGAATGTTCGAAAGTGGCATGGCATGTGAAATGACGCATGTGATTGGCATGGCTGAGAGCCTTGTATTTGGTAGTGGATGTCGTTTGAAAAAGAGAAATTAATGTTCATGATTGGCCTAGTTAGCATGTTGTATAATTGGCATTGTGTGATTGTTATGGCCAAAGTCTAATTGAGAGATTAGACGGTATGTGGGGTTTATACCCATTGAACTGATGCATGTTGAGATTGAGATATCATGTTGTGTTTATGCTAGAGTGGCAGATGCCCTGGATTTATGGCACGAACAATTGAAATGACACTTTGAGTACTTGCTTGGTGTTGACCTAGCTGAGTTTTTGGCCTAGTTGAGGATTGCCTAATATTTGGCTGTTGATTGAGAAGTTGCCTCGTGGAGGCTTGCTTGTTATGTGGTTACTGCTTAAGGATGAATTAGAATCCTTGAATGATGGACAATTAGTTGAGAGTTGTTCGGGAACCATCGGATGATTGATTGGTGGTGATGAATGATGAGATGAGTAGCCCGAGACTGCTAGACTTGAGTAGATGACTTAAGTCTTTGATTCCTAGAGGGAATCATAGTGGTTCAAGTGACATGAGAACTTAATAAGGTTGAAAGACCAAAGTGCGGTCGCTAGAGGAGCATTTGACTCAAGTATGTGAAATATGAGAAGATCCAAGAATTGAGATGGATCGTGGGAATTGAGCAAAGCTGAACGACTGGATTATGAGTACTAGAAGAGAATATGGCTCGATTTTGTTAATCGTGCGGACCCAAGTGTAATAAGGGGTCATGAGAATTCTATGTGGAAATGAAGAAATTTGATGGGTAGGCAAGCTCGAGAAGAAGCTGCCCTTGTACCCAAGTCGCTGAGACGACTAATGCTAGTGTTGATGAGATAAGTGATGAAGTCACGAGAAAGGTGACTTTGAGATTACTCATTTACAAAGTGGAAATGTGGATATGAACCACGAGAGTTTTGAAAAGCTTGTGAAGCTATGTATAAGATTGAGATTGATTGAGTTTGATGAAGAGATGAGAATTGAAACTGCCTGTTTATAAATTGAGAGTTTCGTGAGAAAACCTTAGAGGTTTTGGGTAAACTGAAAAAAGAAAGTGACCCTGGCAGTTGTTAGCCTTAAGAGGCTGTTGATGATTGGTGAAGTGTCACCAAGAGAAGAGTTTTACTTGAAGGCATGGTATATGTTTGGACCGCCTTCGTTGAGTTGTTTAATGGAAGTACCTTCTTGGGATTGCTTGAGAGCAAAAGTTGTTTGAATCCTAGTGGTCTTGTAAAGATCTGAAGATGATCGGCCAATGTGAGACAGAGTTCTCAAGGTTGTATAAGTATGCCAAAGTGGTCAATGACCCTTTAAGTGAGACGTAATGTCTCCGAGTGGATTGGAATTTGAAAGCCTTGTGGCTGGTAGTTATTCCTAACTTTGAGGAATGGTAATGAGACTCAATAAGAGAATTGAATGATCGAAAGACATGTGAATAAGAGAACTTCTGCTCATGGAATATGGAACGTACCTGCGAGAAAAGGCTTTTACCTTGGCGTGAGTCTCATAATGAGAGACTGGCATGTCGTTCCTTCTATCGTGGGGAAAGTTGAGAAAAGAGTTGTGTCAGTTGTCTAACATTGATGATTTTATGAGACCGATTAAGGTTGAATCAGGACCACTATAGGGCATATTGAGTGTTGTCAGTCCTAAAGAGTAGGGTGTCATTCTTAAAAGACGATTTGACCACGATATGATCGCTGAGGGAAAGGAAAGTGAATGGACTTGATAGTCCTGGTTGTTCGTAATGTTAATGAATGGTTGAGTAAGCGAAAAGAATGCTTAGAGTGTGATTACAAAGTGACTTGAGGTAGTCGAATTGAGTATTCGATACGGGAATTTGTGAAGACCGAGGAAGAACCTCTACTCTTTGAAATTTTGTCACTTGAGGTGACTGAGTCACCGGAAGAAGTGTGTCAGACATGGTGAAATTTGAATCCTGGAGTGGAGGTACTGCCGTGGGCGTAGTCTCCAAGATTGACACTCTAAGGAACGGGAAGGACAAGGTGGATTCGAAGTACAAAAATGCCACTGAAGTGTATAGCTTCCTTCGTAGGGTAAGAGACCCTAGTGTAAAAGGAAGATGAAGTTTGAATTGTCTTGGTATTAAGATTGAGTGTCTAGACTGAGAAAGAAGACACAGAACTTGAATGATTCTTGGAAGTGAGGTCCGAGAAACTGTCCTATAGACAGCGTTGAACTCCAGGATAGTGTTGACGTTCAGTTGAATGAATGAAATTGAGACATGGTAGCGTTATCTGGTTGTGAAACCAAGAGACCAAGGCATTAATGCTTCCTGAGGAAAGAGTGACAAAAATGAACAAAATGTTACATAGTCCAAGTGGAGACCCTTGAGAGCAGAGAGCCAAGATATGAGCTCTCAAGTGAATGGTACCATGGACAGTTGAAATGATTTGACACTTGATAGTAATGAAGTGGATAACATCTGAATTGAGTATCCAAGAAGTACTTGAGTTGATTGTTACCGTTTAGAGAGACGATGATTAGACTCATCTAAAGAGTCATGAGAAACATGAACGATTTGGAGAGTATCCTATGAATTCAAAGAAGATGCTCGTTGTATATTAATGAGAAGAACGTGAGTTGTGGACTGGATGAGGTAAGATTCCTCTGTCGAGAGATTTATGGGAAATGAAATCCATGTGGAGTCTTTGAGAATTGGAATGAGTGATGAATCGACTAGGGTCGATGAGAGTTGTTGGAACTTGAAGTTTCCTGGGATTGATGAATGGTTATAGATGGATCGTGGGAGGATTCCCCACGAAAGTTGTTCCATTGATGAGATGGACTAAGGACGAGATATAACGTGAATGGGTGAATGAACATGGGGAGTCTTCGAAGACTTGAGTCAAGATGACGACTACGTTGATAAGGGTGTTCCTGTTTGGAATCGAAAGAGTCAATATAATGAAAATGATGTGACGTGAAAAGGAAATTTGAGGCGTAGCAAGGCAAATTAAAATGGGCTGTGTGAATACGCCTTGACAATAAGACTTCATGAGTGGAAATGCTCGATACATGATTGGAGTTGGGTTGCGAATGTCCTCGTGACAAAGATTGAGAAATCTTGTTTGAATGGAAGAAGATATTGAGTCTGTATCTACCACGAGAGAATAAGGTAGTACGAAGAGATTCCCGAGGGGAATTGAGCAAGAGGCAACGTGAATGAGCGAAATTGCTTATTAGTATGAAAGCATCGCTTGTATAAAGAGAGACCTCCCAAGTTGTGTGAATTATACGAGGTTGAGAATTGAGGATTGTGTAATTGGGGATAGAGGGACAGATCTTCCCTCGAGAAATAAGATATTCAACTTCTAAATTAGAAGTTTGTCAATGGATTAGTTTGATGACGACTGGAAGAATCAGGCTCAGAAGTCATAAAGGAATTAAGAGGTTGCGAGGAGTGGACCCTAATATCTAAAGGGTTAGGGGAGTGATCATAACAGGAAAGAAATTCAGACTTCTGAGTGTTTGGGAAAGAAATTTTGAAGGGAAAATTATGGTGTCCCTTGAGATAACACAAGGATGTGCCCAGATTTTTCCTAATATTATCGGTGATATGGACTGAGAGTTGAATTAGTCTATCATGTGGTCGAGCATTAAACATGTCGATAAGAGAGGGACATGACCATGAAGGTCGATAGATTACTTTGATCCAAGGGAATTTTTTAATGGAATCAAGAACGGATTACTATGGTAGTAATCATGAAATTGTTTAAGGAATCGAGGGGACTATAACTCGATTTGGATAATAAAGGGCAAGTTGATTAAGCTCTTGAATCTCCGTTGGTAAGAACGGACGTTTGAAGAGAATGATACGCCAGATGGCATGGGCACTGAGAGTGCATTCTGGCGAGGGTTTGTAATAATGGTGATAGACAAATGGAAGAGATGATGTGAATGCTCGAAGGTAAACTGCTGATAGATGTTAAGAACGTCGAAAGAAATAGAGAGAAACAAGTACAGGTTGAGGACTGAGGGAAATAAGTCCTGATGAAGTATGACTTTCATTAGACAGAACAAATAAGAACAACAAGTCATGGAAGATGTTATCTGAAAGACTGAGGTAGCGGTGAGGCGCCGATGCTTTACTGAGAGGAAAAGAAGGTGGCAAATTTCGAGGACGAAATTTCTTTAAGGGGGAAGAATTGTGACATTTTGAATTTCGGACCCCTCGAGGCTTAAGATATGAAATAATGGAAGCTTGAATTGGCAATTGAAAATGAAGAATTTCGAAATTGGAAAAGGATTTGACGTCGCCTCGCCAATGGTCACTCAAAATGAGAAAAACGAAGTTTCGGACGAAAAGTGCAAAATGAACGTTTTGCCCATCAAGCTTAATTCTTGTCTTTGGAAAATTAAGAACGGCAAAATGGAAATTTACCCTTCTGCCGAAAAATTGAGCAGAAAATTGGTCAAAGAAGTCAAAGGATTAAGCTCCAATAATTGGTGCATTGGACAACTGTCAATGGGAGATTGAGTGGACATCTAATCCCCCAAAAAGTGGTTGGAAAATTTAGAGAAAATTATTGGGGGTCCATATACTATTCATATTCTGCCCCCAAAGAGCCATTTCACGAAAATCTCACCATTTCCTCCATTTTCCCTCAAGTTTTCTCTCTGGCCAGACACTGCTGCTCGACCACCTTCTGCCGCTCTGTTCGGTCCGTACGAAGACCTCCTTCGGTGACCTTTTGGCAGGAAACCGACAAACACAGGTTAGTTCAAGATGTCCTTGACATTTTACCATTTGTTTCATGATTTTTAGAGGTCTGGTTAATTTATGGTGATTTTTGGAAGAAAAGTGGACAGATTCTGAGCTAGCTGAGGAAAGATGGTGTTTCTAGCTCATAGAAAATCCAAATGATCTCAAATTTTCGAGGGTAGCTTCATAACTTATATTAATACATGTGGATGAGCAGAAATGATTTTTTCAATTGAGATTTAGGGGTGTTTCATGGCTGAGATTTAGTGGACAGAATTGAATGAAAATATGATCGGTGGACAATCTGTGGAGGTTGAACCATTTGAACATCCTAGGGGTGTTATTTTGCTTCCAAATCATTAGGGGATGTCCTAGACATGTAAATCTAGGTCTTGACAAGTTGATTGAGTGATAAATTGGTGATTTGAAATGAATTATGGGCTGTTGGAATAGAGCAAAGGCAGAACAGAATGCTGTCCAATTCTGTTCCAGCCTTGACCGGACCCTTTGGTGGTTCTAGGAAGTGTTTCTATGGTCCAAATTGATTATTGGGATGTCTAAAACATCAATTGATGTCTCAGCAAGAAATTGGTTCGATCGGATCGGAATTAGCGGAGTTTATTTATGGGAATTGTAATTTATTCGTAGGACGAGGAGAGACAAGATTTGGCTATGCATTTGTTGGCCTTGGAAGTGAATTGCACGTGGTATTAGCTAGCTTGGCTAATTGGCCGTGCATTTGTCCTGCTCTGGCCGGTTGAAGACCGTGCATGGTGGTGGATTCTAAGTGGAAGTGCTAGCTCAATTAAAGAGGTAAGTGTCCCTTAAACCTTTACTTGAACGTTAGGACACTACTGGATAGATTGGTTAGATGATTTGATTGCTTGGTGAAGCTTATAGCTTGAATTGCTTGATTGGTCGATTGAAACGGCAAGGAAAACTAACTGTGAGATTGATTGCTTTGTCATGTAGTGCGGCTATTGAGCCATGTTATTGAATTGGCCGTGGGCCCTGCTGTTGCTACTAAATTGGTCGTGGGCCTTGTCATTGCTGTTGAATTAGCCGTGGGCCCTGAGAAATTACATCACGGCCATGGGCCCTGGTGATGCTTGAGTGAATTGAAATTTCATCACGGCCGCAGGCCCTAGCGATGACTGAATGACTTGTGAACTATATCGCGGCCGTGGGCCCTGGCGATGATTGAAAACTATATCGCGGCTTGTAGCCCTGGCGATGACATTGCGGCCGTGGGCCCTGGCGATAATTTGGCTTGGAGCCCAATGAAATTATATCGCGGCTTGGAGCCCTGGAGATACATCGCGGCGTGGGCCTTGGCGATGATTAAATGGTTTGTCACAGTGATGACTTATGAAGTTGTGTGCTTGTTTATGCTAATGTGTGAAGCTGGATCTCATGTTATGTAGTGTATTTGATGGTTACTTTCTTCATATCATGTGCCAAGAGAAAGTGTTATTGAGATACTATATGCTAATGCCTCGATGAGCTTCTATTTACTGCTTTGTGACATAATCTGGTGGGACTGGCGATTTGGTCTAGGTTTAAGGTTTACTTGCTGAAATTTATGTCTCACCCCAGTGGGGGATTAACATTTTCAAGTCCCGGGCTATGGAAACCCGAGGTTGCCATGGATTGGCATTGGAAGAAGTGTTTAAAGAAGGTGGATGTAAACTCATTTGTGATATTACTAT
Organism: Rhodomyrtus psidioides; assembly: GCA_021437785.1. Lineage (NCBI taxonomy): Eukaryota > Viridiplantae > Streptophyta > Magnoliopsida > Myrtales > Myrtaceae > Rhodomyrtus > Rhodomyrtus psidioides. The sequence goes on along the minus strand of JAILYB010000027.1, from coordinate 3,649,026 downwards.
GATCATGAAGGTAACAACTTTAAACTAAAAGCCGATATACCTTATTTTGATGGAAGTCTTGATATAGAAGAATTTCTGGATTGGATTGCTAGTATTGAAAAATTATTCAATTATATGGAGATCCTTAGCGAGAAACAGGTGCGATTAGTAGCCTGTAGATTGAAAGGATGTGCGTCTATATGGTGGGAGAAATTGCAGAATGCAAGGAAGCTAGAAGGAAAAGAGAGAGTTCGAACTTGGCATAGAATGAAGAGGCTGTTGAAGCAAAAGTTCCTTCCACTCGACTATGAACAATTTTAGCAAAAATTAATGGGTTTAGAACAAAATCACGATTTTTCCTGGCGTTCGCGAGATTTTCCTGTTGTTGAATTGGGAGGAGTTGGTGAATTGAGCAAAGAGGCTAAGTTGCAGTTCAAACCTCGCATTATGCCATCTGTCTACGAAGCTTCTTTGACGAACTTCGAGGACTCAGAGAAGAAGAGCAAATACAGTCTTGTACACAAGGGTTCGGATCCAGCTGCGATGGTAGAAGCCTTCGTGTTAGCGAAGGACAACGAGGTCGATCCTGGCAACATCCCCCGAGCGAAAATCGATTTGGTTCTTGAAGATGTATAGAAAGTCGATGTTTCAGGGAGCATTGACGATTAAGGTATGACAGTTGAAGCCATCGTGTCGGCAAAGGATTGCGAGGTCGCCCCTAACGACGTCCCCATGAGGCGTGGCGAATGCTGGCAGTCGAGGTAGACGACTCGGATTTTGCCGCGTTCAATGACGAGGCACCGATTTCCGACCCAAATGCGGACGACGGCGATGGAGGCGCAGAGGAGGTCGATGAGACCATTGACCCGGAGCAATTGGTGGGATTGACGCACCCAGCTACCATGGCACTCGGCCCCTCGCATCTGGAACCATGTGAAGTCATGTTTGGTGAAGCAGGGCTACCCTTCTTTGCAGCCAATGGAACGGGCTTTGCCAAGATGTTTGTAGGTGCTACAAATAGTGCAATGGATGCTGGCAATTTATTGAAGCCAATGCTTGGACGTGGGGAATTACGATGTATTGATGTCACTGACTTTTCAGAGAAGGTGGACGTGAAAGTGGAGGATTACGATCAATTGGCAAAGGACCTCCAAGGTGCATCTCCTCTTCAGATCGTGAACAAGGCCCTTGAGAAATTTGCGGATGATATGGCGACAACTATCTATGGTGCTGAAGATGTCGCCTTGACCAAATACCCGAAATTAACGGGTAAGACCACGATGGTGAGGCGTGTTTATAACAGAGTTGAAGTTATCTGCAAACGCGCAGAATTTGGTTACGACTATGGAGTCATCCTCATACCAGAAGGCCTTATTGATTTCATTCCAGAGGTGCAGCAACTTATTTCAGAACTAAATGAGATTCTTGCCCATGATGTCGTGGATGAAGGTGGGCTTTGGAAGAAGAAACTCAATAGTCAATCTTTGGTGCTATTTGAATTTTTACCTCAAGCAATTCAAGAACAATCGATGCTTGAAAGAGACCCACATGGAATTGTGCAGGTTGCTAAAATCGAGACAGAGAAGATGCTCATTCAAATGGTTGAAATTGAATTGGAGAAGAGGAAGCATGAAGGTAGATACAAGGGCAACTTCAAAGGACAATCCCGCTTTTTTGGGTATGAAGGCGGATGTGGTCTGCCAACCAACCTTGACTCTACATATTGCTACGCTTTGGGTTATGCTGTAGGAGCTCTCCTCTAGAGAAGGAAAACCGGGTTGAAAACTTCAGAGGCAAATTTAGCTACCCCAATTTCGGAGTGGACTGTCGGTGGAACTGCATTAACAGCGTTGATGGACATTGAGAGGAGGCATGGCAAGATGTTTTATAAGGATTTGAATAAGCTTGGAGATGTGTTTTCAAAGAATTTTTTGGAGCTCAAGCTGATGTATTACTTGATTCGTTGGAGAGGCCGTCCCCGGCGAAGCAGACTTCGCGATGTTGGATACAAGATTGAATTTGAAGAGATTGAATCAAAGATGAGCCAGATTTGAGGACGAATCTTTTACCTAGCAGGTGAGAATGATGCGGATAAAGTCGGTGATTTACATAATATTATCTATATAATATTACGTAATCTTTATTTCTAGGAAATTTGTTAATTTTAGTGATATTTTGTAATTTTGGTTTTTGATATTTTATAATCCTAGTATGGTTAGGTTTAGGGTTAACACCATATATAAGATGTTTTATGATGTTTGAGCAGACAGAATATACTTTTGATATTGAAATTTGAGATTTCTCTCTCTAAGCAAGAAATTGCTTGTTGCTTTCGCTAAACTCTGCGTCATCTACCCACAAGTCTGGGTCGTACCAACTTTTTTAGCCCTTTGCAAAATTCAGAAAAAGTGTAAAAAAAGTTCTAAATTTATTGCATTTGTGCTATTTCAATCCGAAACATTTTATTAGTGTCAATTCAGTCCTAATTTTATTATATTTGTTTTTAGTTTTTTTTTCTCCTTTTTCTTTCGTCTCACTTTTTTTCTTGTGGGTTAACAAGGGTTTCGGCTAACCCTTGCCGGTCCACAATAAAAAAAATGTGTAAGAAAGGAAAAAGAAGAAGAAAATCATTAAATTTATTAAAATATTATTAAAAAAATATCAACATCAGCGTCAGTCATGTTACATAGAACAATCGATGTTCATATTAGCAATTTCTGGCCAAAATTGGTTGGATTAACTCAATTGGCACAAATACAAAAGGTTTATGACTGAATTGACATCAATGCAAAATGTTGAGGACTGAATTATAATTAAAAAAAAAATTATGATGGAATTGACACCAATACACTTTTCTCGCAAAATTCCAAGTGGCAGTGGAGTTGCTATGACTTGTCCTGCTGTACCAAAAGTGATTTGAGCAGCAGTAGACGAAAGAACATACACAGAAGGTGCCGGGTTGGAATGATTGGCTTGCACTTGAATCGAATTCCTCGATGTTTCCTTTCCGTGTATAATCTCGTGAAGGTGTTAGCTATCATCGGCTTGATTATAACTGATGTGGTGCGTCAAGTGGTTAGCCAACTCATTCTGGTGTTCACCGAGGTGCTTCCTCATAGCAGCCATTATTACTTGACCTGGGTTTTAACTATCTCCTCCGTTCATGAGTGAGTTGTCTTGGAATGTCAACATCTCCACCTTGAGTTTGATCGGCTACAGGAGGTATCGTGGAGGACTCAGAACATCCTGCCCATTTGCTATTAGGTGTTGGGATGTGGTTCATACTTCCTTGCGATAGGAAAGCGCGGAGGTCTTGCTCCGCGCTGAGCAGGCAGAGTCCGGGGAGCCGCCCCAACGGGTGTCTCAATGGGACAGCGCCCCCTGGACACCAGATGGCTTTTATGATTTAAGTCCGTAATTTTTCATTTGAGTTTGGGCTCATGAATAATTACTGCTATATATACTCTTTTTCGCTTATAATTGAGTGATGTAACGAGAGATGCGCGGTTTTAATTATAATGAAATCCTCTGTTGAATATAGCCTTAGTTTAAGGGTGAATCGGGATAAAATCTTGTGTCTCGATTTCCTTTTCTCGCTAGTATTAATTCGTTGTGATTGTGTGCCGATCCAAACAGTAAGTGATGGTGATGAATTATTACCACCAGCATTCTAAGGATCAGGTTGGGTGCTCATATGTTTGTATCTCCTCAAATTAGCCACATTAGTCCCACCGGATGTGCAAAAAAGATATTTAGAGGATATTTCTCCCGTGACGAAATATCTTTCATCGAAAGTCATTCTTCGACTTTTAATCAAAAGGAAACATGTTCCGTGGTGACTCCAGTCGTTCTTCGACTGCCTTATGGTCTTGTTTCCAAGCCGGTGTCTATTTGTTCTTCCATTTTGAAAATCTTGTGCTTTACGACCCCATGACCTTGCTTCTGGTTTACTGTTCCCTTAAAATATGCATGCCAGTTAATTCATGATTTCTACTGCTTTGGTGGTCTTGAACTTGAAGTAAACACTTGCCAGTTGCTTCATTGTCCCAATTGCTTTGTTCCTCTATAATCATGTTACTTGCGTCTATGTCTCTATGTTCCTCATGCTTTCAATTGTCCTTTGCACGTAGGCAATCGTCATCGTGTAACAACAGCTGATTGGCAATTTGTATCATCATGTCATTGACGTCAACATGTATCGCATATGTGTACCCAAAAACCACAAATCTATGATAAATTCACCATCCGTTATTTTTCGTTCAATTAAATTAATATCACAAAAAAATTCAAACCGGTACACTTACGACAATGGGGGTTAAAACCCAAAATTGGCACATCCATTAATTGTCACGTATCATCCAGATAAGCAATTTGATGGTAAAATTTAACGAATGATGAATTTGTCACAAGCGTACATGTTTGGGACTTTTGGTTATTAAAAAATTTTCTTTGGAATAAATTTGTCACATATGCACTAGTTTGTGATTTTTCGTAATATTAACTTATTGTCAAACGTAACTCATTATTTTGTGGAGAAAAGCCCTTCATAATCTAAAATCAAGGCGTTGATTTGGCCCAGCTTTACGAGGAATCACATTCCCATTTGCTAGAAGTATACTAACAAATTAGCAAAGCACACAAATCATTGGTACGCTTCTGTAATCCTTCATGACAAGCATCGGAGCTTTTGGATAACTTACATGAATAGACAACATGTATGCCTGTGTAGCTCCTCTTATTCATTTTACTACATATCATTTATTTAGCTTACCACTCTAAGTGCTGGTTCATTCATTTCGAACCTTCATTTGTAGTCTCTCTTTTGATTATTCTTTTTGCGAGGCACACGAAAGTGGGCTCAAGGGCCTTAATTGAGAGGAGGTCGGCCTTTGCGAGGTGGACCAGCAATAAGCCTCTCCACTGTGTGTGGTGGCGTTCACTTGTGGGTTGGCGGTTCTTTTCTCTGCGGTGGCTTTCGGTAGTGGCCACCATGTTCGCCCGGACCCTTATTGCGACCATACTCTAGGGCATGACGATGAGGAGGGCGGTCATGGTCACTGCCGTGGTCGTGATGCGATGGTCCTTCTTCCTCTGGAGGCTTTCCCTCATCACCCCCATGTTCGCTAGGGCGTTCACGATGATCATCTTCTAGGACATGACGATGAGGAGGATGGCTATGATCATCACCATGGTCGTGGTCATGCTGCGATGGTCCTTTCTCCTCTGGTGGCTTTCGCTCATCACCCATATGTTCATCAGGACGTTCATGATGATCATCCTCTAGGACATGACGATGAGGAGGATGGTCATGATCGCCACCATGGTCGTGGGGTCCTTTCTTCTCTGGAGGCTTTCGTTCATCACCCCCATGCTCGCCAGGATGTTCATGGGGATCATCTTCTAGGACATGACGATGAGGAGGATGGCCATGACCATCACCGTGGTCGTGGTCGTGGTTGTGATCATGGTCGTGGTCGTGGTCATGCTGTGATGGTCCTTTCTCCTCTGGTGGCTTTCGCTCATCACCACTATGTTCGCTAGGACGTTCACGACGATCATCCTCTAGGACATGACGATGAGGAGGCTGGTCATGATCGCCATCGTGGTCATGGTCGTGATCGTGGGGTCCTTTCTCCTCTGGAGGCTTTCGCTCATCACCTCCATGTTCACCAGGACATTCACGATGATCCTCTTCTAGGACATGACGATGAGGAGGATGGCCATGATCATCACCGTGGTCGTGGTCGTGGTCCTGATCATGATCATGGTCGTGGTCGTGCTGCGACGGTCCTTTCTCCTCTGGTGGCTTTCGCTCATCAACCCCATGTTCACCAGGACGTTGACGATGATCATCTTCTAGGACATGCCGATGAGGAGGATGGCCATGATCATCACCGTGGTCGTGGTCGTGGTCGTGGTCGTGGTCATGATCGTGCTGCGATGGTCCTTTCTCCTCTGGTGGCTTTCGCTCATCACCCCTATGTTCGCCAGGACGTTCACGATGATCATCCTCTAGGACATGACGATGAGGAGGATGGCCATGATAGCCACCATGGTCGTGGTCTTGGTCGTGGTCGTGGGGTCCTTTCTCCTCTGGAGGCTTTCGCTCATCACCCCCATGTTCACCAGGACGTTCGCGATGATCATCTTCTAGGACATGACGATGAGGAGGATGGCCATGATCATCACCGTGGTCGTGGTCGTGATCGTGACCGTGGTCGTGGTCATGGTCGTGTTGCGATGGTCCTTTCTCCTCTGGTGGCTTTCGCTCATCACCCCTATGTTCGCCAGGATGTTCACGATGATCATCCTCTAGGACATGACGATGAGGAGGATGGTCATGACCGTCACCGTGGTCATGGTCGTGATGTGATGGTCCTTTCTCCTCTGGTGGCTTTCGCTCATCGCCCTTGTGTTCGCCAGGACGATCTCGATGATCATCCTCTAAGACATGGCGATGAGGAGGGTGGTCATGGTCACTACCGTGATCGTGGTCGTGATGTGATGGTCCTTTCTCCTCTAGAGGCTTGCGCTCTGCACCTTCAATGGTGTGGCCATGATCACCTAGCAAGGAACAAGATTCAAATGAAATACATATTAATAGATCATTATTCATATTTCTCCAGACTTCTAGTACCTATTCAATCCTTTATTTGTCGATCGACGGACAACACCGTGATTGTAACTAATCTAGAATTTGACGATAAACAGATTTTAGTATTCTAAAACACTCGGTCAAAAAATTTTACGTGTAACAATTTACTTTGGTGGGTACACAGTTGTTCTAATACAATAAGCACAAGTGACCTGGGTTCTACATATCTTATCACGCCGTCCTGAATTTTTTTTTAACATTTTTCTAATTACATTAAATGTCTAAACTTTTGTTTTAAAAATTCCACAAATGTATGCAAACTGCTCCTACACATTTATCGAGTAAACTTCTACCATGTGAATTGCCTTGTCACTTTAAGTGAAGGACGCTGTAATTGATTAACTGACAACATAATATTACAAGTTAGGTTTTTTTTTAACCTATTTACCTTGCTGTTGTATTTGAAACAAACATACAACATCATTATCATTGGTACCGTTAGAATTCAGTGGAGGGCAATCGTGGCCCCCAACCCCCGGACTGTGACCATGCCGAGAATCCTCCATGACTTGACGTTGAGGAATGCATTCTTGGTTGTTGCCGCCGTGGTTGTGATCACGTTGCTTGTGCTCGTCGTTCAGACCTTCCTCGCGACCATGGCAGTCAGGGTGGCCGTGTCCCAATGGATGTTGAGGGTCTAGCCCTTGCCTCGGCATCAAAAACTCAGACAAGCTTTCCTTGTCTAGCAAGTTACGACCGGCATCCGTGGTGGTGGCTGCGGCCAAAGCCGCCACTCCAAGGAGGACTAGGAAGTATGTGAAGCGAGACATGTCTTGGGTTTGGAGTGAGGGTTAGGAGTGTAGGTATGGTCTTATTTAAAAGGTGATAAAGCTCCCAATGGCGTGATAAAATGAAATGCTATGAGGTTAATGGCCCAAATATTTTATAGGAACTAACATTATCACATCATAAACTAAGGTATGTCATCCTAATCCGAGGCCTGCAACTTGGATTCCCCTTTGCTTTGGACCACCGGATTGGAATAAATACTTTAGTAAGGCAACGAGGAATTCTTTATCCTTACATTATACGACTCAACATTCATGTGGGAGATTATGGGATATAGAAGAAGGAAATGTAACAAGTCGGTACTATATCTCGCACGATAGCCCATGTCAACATCATGCGAGCGTCGTATGTTTTCTAACTTTACAGAATGAGATTATCGGATTGCCTTGGCTACCCTTTCTTCCCCATCCAAAAGGCCCAAGGAATGAAATGCTAGGAGAGCGAGAGTATCGCACATCACGTCACGTCGTCTATCAGTCGAAACAAATTGATTCTAACGTGTGGATCTCACATTTTTCTCTTATTTTGCTGCATTTTACTAGAGTCAAAATAGAAACAGATTAGGGTTGCATTATTTAGAGTTAATCCAACGAAAAATTTCAAATTAATCCATCTATGATAAATTTACCCAAATTATTTTTTTATCACCAATCTAAAATCGGTACACTTATGACAAATTTACTCCGACCTATTTTTTATCATAAAAAATCTCAAACTTGTATATCTAAGATAAATTTACTTCAAACTAATTATTTGACCACTAAAATCTCAAACTGATACACTTAGTAACAAATTCACTCTCAATTAGTTTTGGCAAAATTTTACCATCAAATTGCTGGATTAGATGACACGTAGCATTTTTTTGTGAAATGTATCAGTTTTGAGACTTTTATCCTCTGTTTGTCATAAGTATTACTGAATTAGATAACACGTAGTAGTTGATGGGTATATCAATTCGATATTTTTATCCTCTGTTTATCATAAGTGTATCAGTTTGAGAATTTTCGTGGTTTTAACTCAATTTAATGGAAACTAACATAGTTTAAGATAAATTTATCAAGGTGTACTAATTTGAGATTTTTAGTGGTCAAAAAATTATTTTGGATAAATTTATTACCAGTTTAGAGTTTTTGATCGTCGGAAAAATAGTTTATGGTAAATTTTTCATAAGTATACAAATTTAGGGTTTATTGTGATTAAAAAATAGTTTGTGATAAATTTGTCATGGGTGCATCAGTTTTGGGATTTTATAGTAAAGAAATAGTTTGAGGTAAATTTATCATTGGTGTAATCCTTTCGGTCAATTTTGGCCGGTAATTATTAATATAGATGCTAGCTATCCTATATGGCATTGCCAGCATTGACGTGAACTATTTTTTTTTAAAAAAATTCTTATATGTTTTTCTTTTCCTTTTATCTATTTCCCTATGCTGGAGCCTTGGTGTGGCCTACGGAGGTTATGACTTATGGCCCAGAAGCCAGGGCTGCAACGCCTACGTTGGATGGGTCAGGTCACAACACCCTCCCCTCGCCTCGATGCGGCGAGGGTGTCTCGACCTTGCCTGTAGCCAGTAGCTGGAAGAGGGAAATAGGGAGAAAAGAAAAAATAAAAATAAAAGGAAAAAAATTACAAAACTTTCAAAAATGGTCCATGTCAATGGAGCATGTGCCATGCAGGATGACTAATACTAACCAAAAGGTTACGTCAGAAATTTCTTACTAAGGTTGGTCGGAATGACTATATTGGCAATTGTGAAGGGGTTTAGGACAAAATTGACCAGATTGAAAAATTTAGAATTGAGTTGGCCGCCATACAATAAATTCAGGAGTTTTTGCATTAATTTCTCATGTGTCATGCGATCGGTGGTTTTTGTGTGTAGAAAAGAAATGTTACGAGCTGCACAGTTACTTCGACATGTTTATCTCTATCAACACGTGTCTTAGCCAGAGATTTGTTTTTACAATTCAAGCGAGTGCGCCTTTTGTGTAATAGATTAAAGAGACGCAAGCACACTGATTAGTGCTTAGTGAATGTTTTACCATCTTCTCTTCTCATTTCCTTTTCTTAAATCTTTTTGTTGTGGATAAACTATCGCAGAGAATCCGCAGAGAATTCGGATCCGCTATCTTTCTTGTTTGCTCTCCTTAAAGAACCCGTGGAGTTGTTTCTTTCCTATTAGGATATCAATCTTGCTTCTTCTTTCTTAGCTTGCACAAAAAGCTTCACCTCGTGGGTGTTTAAATTAAGCATTTGTTAATAAGTGTTGTTAGTGCACTCGTTTCCCAAGTACGGAAAAGTTATCATTTCCAATAAACTGTCACTCTTGTGCTGTGTATAATTAGTGCTTTCTGATGAAAATATTTTCATATGGAGCATGGCCAATGAGCGCTCCGGAGCTGCTTGTTAGCAAGACGCTTAAGTTAAAACAGTCCACTGATTAGAGGAATAGAAAAAAGTCGGAGAGGACCACGGAATTCAACAAGTTCACGGAGTCTAGATCAATATCTCGAAACCTAGAGAAAAACGAGAGCATCATTCACAACCATCCGGACGGGAAAATGCTAACAAAAGCAGAAGAACTGACAACACACTGTCTATCATGACTTATATTATATGTCAATTCAGGAGGGACTGGGATAATCATAATAATTTACATGTGATCCAACCGTCATCCTAGAAATTCAAATGCGGCTAGCCTTTGTCTCTGTATTTCATTCCACGTGTGAAAAACCACCACCACTTTCAGACTTCGTCCTGCACACAGTGAGGCTCACTCAATGGTGGAAATAGTGAAAGAAACGTGATGTACGTGTGCCTTTGCTAGTCTACAATAATGTCAAACATACTCAGCTAGGAGCAAATCGGTCGAATAGCGTACCAGAGGATGCACATCCCCAAATGCTTACGGTCCTCAAAATGCAAGCAGCCCTAGAATTGGTGCATTATGGCACATACATTATGGTTTTCGAGGGACGGCTACCAAACAAATTCCCAGAACTATGATTAACTTATCAAACACCTCTTAGTTTCGATCAATTAACGCTCCATGCCATCAGAGATGCTCAACACCATGTTCATGTTTTCTAGAAGCACGATAACTAACAGGTACTTTCAGCAATGAAGATACTCACAAGTTATGGCCTCACTCCAAATAAAGTCAAGAGTAAAATCTCTTTTACTCAGCAAGATCTCATTTTAAACCAAGTAGCTGCAGAAATATTTTGTGGAGATGAGCTAGGAAGACTTACTTATGGTCAGAAGGATTCGGCATTAATTCATATACAATAGTAGCAACGACGTCCCTCTTCAACTGGTCAATCACAGTCCAGCACATATGTCAGTTAAGAGCACCAAGGCAATTCATGAACAATCTGCCTACGATATTACCTGAGTAGCTTCGCCTTTAAAGCCAATGTAATGTATCTGGCTCGTGTCACCCCCAAAGTTGTCAGGAAAATGCAATGTAATGTTGCCCACACTTTGAAATTTTGAGTACCTAAAAATGAGATCAAAATGTGTAAGACAAACAATGTATTTTCAGTGTCTTTCTTATGTGAGTCCTCCCCCTTAAAATAGGCATCTCTAAAAAAAAAAAACCTCTTTTTTCTCCCTCATTTATTTACATTCATGTTTCATGGAAGTTGGTGATGTGCAAAGCAGAAATGAACATTAAACAATTACCGAGTCTGATATTCCAACATTCCTTGCATGTTTTCAGCCAAATCCCATTCCTTCAAGTAAAAACAAAAGATTATCTCATGATAGCCGTAAACACAACCAATGAACCTACAGACTAGCTATGAAAAGAACCTGGACAGCTTGCATACTCTGGGCATCTGAAAAGTCAATGCCCTCTCTATTGATAAACCTGATTGAGACCACATTTACTCAGCCTAGAAATCGACAAGAATATAAACATATGCAAGAAAACCGTAAGAAACAAATATCACTGAACTGAAAGTGCAAAATACTAGTACAACAATGTGCAAGCAGCTACTTGACATTAAAATTCTAGCATTGACAAAAGTTGACTCGCACCAAACACAAAATTAGGGAGTCAAACTTACACCCTCATCTTTGACGGACTTGTTCCATCAGCACCACCGACAATTGAAATACTCTTGATCTTGACATCCGAAGTAAATCTATTCACGAGTGATTAAATGATTAGAAAAACATAAATATGAACCTTTCAACCGAAAAGAAAAGCACATTTGTACCAAACAAAGAAACGCATGCACACTCATGGAGAGAGAGAGAGATAGACAGACAGACAGACACAGACAGAGAGAGAGAGACAGAGACAAAGACTGCCAGTATCTCCAGCACAGAGAGGAAAACAGCCATGTCTTTATTTATTTTCTTCCATATTATGAACTTCCAAATATAAAGTAGTTAAAATAACAATGTCATCCAGAATAAGTTGAAGACATCCATGAAAATCCAAAAAGGAAAAAGAGGGGAAAAAAAAAAACAAGTTCTTTATGTATTTTCTTCTAAATTTTGAACTTCCAACGATTGAGTAGTTGAAAACATCCAAGAAAATGCAAAAAGGAAACAACAGGGAGGTTAGTCGCAATTTTAAGTAAGCATTGCAAGTCTTTAAGATGTACTTGGCACTTGCAAACAGCGACAAAGATTTAGAAAAATTGATGCATCAGGAATCAGTTACTCGCCTCTGTATATCTAAATAAACACATAATTACAAGTCTCATTTGCGCAAGGATCTACATAGCCCTGAGAATCTACATTACAAAATAAAAAAGACTAGGGACTATTTGCATATTCCATGTATTATCCCACAGAGTTGACAAGCAAAGACATTATATTGAAAGCATAACCAAATCAGCAACTCAGAGCAGAACTGCTAATACACAATTAAAAAAAAAAAAAAAAACACACACACACACACAGAGATTACAAATTTGGCCCTCATTAACTTACGGAATGAAAACAAGTAACTCAGGATCACCATCATTGCTTTCCAAGTAGCCCTGTTACAGTATCCACATATAAATAATGAAGAAACGATAACAGAAATTAAACAGTTATCATAAAAGGTGAAAACCACGTCATAGAGAAGTGGCAGGGAGAGGAGGTTGTTCGAAGGATAAGACCCGATAACTCTAAACCATAACCCTGAAACATATTCCACATACAGACATGACTTATTAATCAGCAGCTATTTTGAGATTAGCACCACCTCCAGTTGAACAAGGACACATAAGTGCCAACCAAGAACCAGGAAGATTACTACCCAAATTGTAATGATCAAGCAGGTCGACCTGATATAAGTACAGGTACAGGGCTTAAATTGATCAAAGATGAAAAGGAGAGAGGTTCGAATGTCAATGGTTCATTCAGAACTTGATGAATGAAATAGACCTAGAAAGTAGACAGGTAATTGATTTTGAAGCTGATTTAGCAACGTCTCATGTACAAAACAGTTGCATGATAACCAACTAAACCATGATACGTTGCATTTTTTTACGTTGCCAGATATATCTTTAACCACTATCCGGATTTATCAGAAAGACTGACAAGCAATTCCCACAGAACCGTTATCATGAATCCACTGCTTGAAGTACTTTACCTTGCCCAACAGAACCAGGTACAAGTAATGCCTAACAGAGTCGACATTTATTTTAACACAACATAGCACAGTCATCCTATTACCACCAGGGATCATAAATTAAATAGGATGGGCATCCTAAGCTTGTTGATATCTGTTTCCAAAATTGTTACGAAGCTCTGGGAGTTAGACGCTTGCATGAGGAGTAACTGCTAAGTTGCAAAATACAAACATTAAGATGGTAAAATTTGTATGATTAAATATGTTCTCGTTAAAAGTTGCACGATAACAAACCCTGTTCAAAACATTGTCCAAGTACCAAACTAATAAAACTACAGCTGGAAGTGTGTGTAAATAACTGAGGAAACCCGGTGGTAGAACAACAATTTACCTCAGAAGAATTCAAGCGATGCTCCCAAGCTTTAAACACTGACTTCACGCTTCCTGGAACAGCCTCATTGAGTGCCGATACCTAAGACAATCCACAATCATTACAAGCAGAAGACCACAACATTGAGACCTCCCTCCTATGCCCATGACATCTCCAACAAGCTTTTAATAGTCACAAATTGGCAAACAACCATTCCACCAAGATATACAGGTTTCAGAGACTGCATCATTGGTGCAGAATATTGAACAAGCAATCTCCAACTCTGACGAGACAAGTCTTGCTCGATTCACTTGGTAAAGACCAACCTTCCTACGAGTACTAAGCGAAAAGTTTGAGGCCCACATTTCTCCTTCCCCCATTAACGTAGTTACAGAACAAAACATCCCCTCATGATTTTGAAAGCATTTCGAAAGGAAAACGTTTGGATATCATTACCGAGAAGTACAAGACGAACCGACTTTTTGAGTGAAAAAAAAAAATGAACCATATTCGGACAATTAGGCTGAAAACATTTCTTAGCTCCACTGAGACATAACATCATCATTGACGTCCACTGAACCTTGCTAGTGTCTCAAGAAGATGAAACGATCAGCCAAAAGGAGATAAAAAGAAATGCAGGCTAGCTCAGAGACAAAATACAAGATACGCAGGCCAATCTGGGAACTTGAGATAACAATGCACGTCAGATGCTAACGATCTGCAACTTCAATCGTCGGCAATTGGTACAAGTGCGACACGCCACAGAAGAGCAATCAAACAGAAGAACAAAGTGAAAAACCTAGTCACGACTCGAAATCAAACGAGCGGAAGAAAACCGATGCGACCCTGGAGAGGGAGAGAGAGAGAGAGAGAGACCTTGGAGAGGTCGATGTGCTTGAAGAGGGACCAATTGGAGGAACAGTCGTGGTCTTCGCAGCTGTGATCGTGCATACACGCCATCCTCCCTCGTCTCCACCCTGATCTCTCCCTTCGAAATTTTAGCGATAGCTCGCAGAATTTGCTTCGGCTAGAACTGAGCCTCGGTCGGAGGAAGACGCACGCTCTGATTTCGAGCGTTCATTCGTGGGTCGGCGTTAGCTATAAAACTAAAAACTTCCGTCCACGGCTCATCTTGTCGATTTTTCTTGGGCGAAAAAAAAAAAAAAATTCCATGTGACCTTTTCTTTTATTATTTTTCCTTTTTTTTTTCCCCGTACAAAGAGCGCTGATATAACACTACATACGCACCACATTATAGACCATATACATCGAGAGCGACCAAAAGGTAAGGGCTAGACTAGACATGGCCAAATTGGACCCGGACCCGGAACCGGCCCGTTGACCGGCCCGGAACCGGCCCGTTGACCGGGTCCGCGGTTCCGAACCGGACCTTCACGGGCCGGTTCCAGTTCCGACCCGTTATTTTTAATAAAAAATAAAATAAAAAAATAGAGAAAATGATAATTGCTTGAAGTGGGATTCGAACCTTTGATCTTTTAGTTGAAATAAGCACCCTAAACCACTCAACTACCTTCAATTTGATTGTTCATATTGCAAATAAATTATAAAAAATATATATGGACAAATTGAACCGACGGGAACCGGCGGTTCCTTGAACCGGGCCCGGAACCTCCTCTTTAAGGGCCGGTTCCGGTTCCAGCTTTTTTAGGAACCGGAACCGCCGGTTCCTGAACCGGAACCGGCGGTTCCGTCGAACCGTGCATGTCTAGGCTAGACGACACCCATTGTGTTGCCGATGAGGATCGCCCTCGCCACGATCAAGCGATCGGTACCCGTGGCGGCCCCCACCACTACCGGGCAATTGGGCAAGCCCTCGCAACTACCTATGGTAGGGCCACGGCCCACGGGTGACCCTCGCTCGATCGTGGCTAAGGCCATTGCAAGCACCACCCAAACAAGGGCTCGCATGTGGCGAGGGCCACCCTTGCCGATGGCCCAGCAAGGCCCATCGCCCTTACTCTTATTAAACCTCCCTTATATATATATATATATGTATTATTTTTTTTTATTTGCAATTTTTATTCTTGTGGTGTCAATTGTCCTTCCGTCCGGGAACGACGGAGGAAGTCATCAAGCGGTGAAGGCCAGAAGTCTTCTCATGGGCTGGGCTAAGTGAAGCCTGGCCCATTTCAGTAGGGAGGAGAACAGAGCCGCGGACTGGATCGCAAATTTCCTTCCCCTTTAATTGGTTATCAAGCCCACCGGAAGTCATCAAGCGGTGTGAACGGATGTCGTTTTGTCTCAACAAACTCCGTCAGTTTCCAAGCAACAGCGTGTGGACCAAATAAATAATGGAAATGCCGGTTCGGATATTCCAATTTATTAAAAGCTAACGGAAGAACTAACGTGGGATCAGGTCAGGCAACTGAGTTTAAGACTTAAATGCACGAAAGTGGAATTTCTTTTGAAAATGTTGAATCGACCCAATTTTTTAAGGCTCTTACCCTAAATTATCCACGTTCGCGAACTGAAGGATCAAACTTAGGCTCCATTTATTTCAGGGAAAATAAGCGATTTGAAAAATAATTTTCGAAAAGTGATTGCTTATATCGTTTAGAAAAATTAGTCAACGAAAAATGTTTTCATCATCAATAACAATTTATACATAACCTACGATGAAAAAAAAAATTTCCATTTATTCACTTTTTTAAGCGACATATGCGATTATTTTTTTTGGAAAATCGCTGATTTTCCATTAAACAAACAGAGCCTTACTTTTTTGTGGAAACTCATATAAGATACTCGGGAAAAGAACCAGAATTTAATCAACATCGATAAACAGACGAGAAAGTCAAAGCAGATATACAATTTGAAACAAAGTATTCATGACACACAATGCATAAATTATAATAACGGGTCGGAGTTCATCTCACGAATTACACCCGTATTTGTTCGTAATATATGTCGATACGTGTCTAAATACCGATCACTCCTCTAGCGCTTTCTTTTCTTATGTCCTCCTCCATTTTGAGAATGATTACTTGTTTCCCACATATCTAAAGCAAATATTTTTGGACGTGGTCCGATGCATCCTCTATAGTAATGGAGTATAAAACCACATCATGCGGACGTATCAACCTCTCCAAACGGAGAATCTTCTTTTGGTGCGATAAATTGGAATCCTCCAATCAATGCCGCCTGCGAAAATTATTATCTACATCGTACAACATCGCGCTGTTTCGAGCCAATATGTCGAGAGGCTCTTTTGTCGGGCAAGAGTGGATGGTAACATTGGAAAACCGTAAGATGACACCCGATAATCTACATCAGTCGTCCAAGGTCTACTCAATGCACCAAGCGTAAAACCGATACAAAGCGAAAGAGCCGACTCCTAAATAGAACATAGCCAAAAGACAAGCTATAGAATGAGAACGTAGCGATACAAGGCTATCCACTCAGAGATCACACTGAATAGCGTACGTATGATCAAGCACGGCTCTTATTCCTAATGCATAACGAGCACGTGCGGGGACACATCGTCTATGGCGCGCTCAGTTCTCGGTGGGAGGCTTGTGCGGCGACTTGTGGTGTGGCGGCTTCTCTCCCTGCCCCTTCTTCGGCTCCTCCCCTTTCTTTGGTGGCTTGTGATCGGGGAACGGCTTCTTCGCATCTTCCTCCACCTCCTCTACAAGAATGTGTCCTTCGTGCGGTGGCTTACCTCCCTTCCCCTTCTTCGGCTCCTCGCCTTTCTTCGGCGGTTTGTGCTCGGGGAATGGCTTCTTCGATTCCTCTTCCACTTCCTCTGCGAGAATGTGGCCCTCGTGGGGTGGCGTGTGCTTCGGAGGTGGCTTCTCTCCCTTCCCCTTCTTCGGCTCCTCGCCTTTCTTTGGTGGCTTGTCCTCGGGGAATGGCTTCTTCGAGTCCTCTTCCACCTCCTCTACAAGAATGTGGCCCTCGTGGGGAGGCTTGTGCTTCGGTGGTGGCTTCTCTCCCTTCCCCTTCTTCGGTTCCTCGCCTTTCTTCGGTGGCTTGTCCTCGGGGAATGGCTTCTTCGATTCCTCTTCCACCTCCTCAACGAGAATGTGTCCCTCGTGCGGCGGCTTGTGCTTTGGTGGCGGCTTCTCGCCTTTCTTCGGGGGCTTGTTCCCAGGGAATGGCTTTTTCAGCTCCTCGGCTTCCACCTCCTCAACGAGCATGTGGCCCGGGTGGTGGTGGTGGGGCGGTTTCTCGCCGGGGAACGGCTTTTTGTGGGAGTCCTCCTTTTCGGCCTCCTCGATGAGGATGTGCTCAGGAGGGCGGTGGGGGGGCTTGGGTTTGGGGAATGGCTTTTGGGAGTCCTCGACTTCGAGGTTCTCCAGGAGTCGGCGGCCCCCGATAGGGTGGTGCTTGTGGGGTGGCTTGTGATCCTTCGGTGGCTTAGGGTGGTGGCCGTCGCAATAGGCGGTGGTGATGAAGAGCACCACTCCTAGGAGCAACACTAGCAAGTGCTTGGAAGACATGGTTTGCTTCGTTTTAGCTAGAGGAGGATGTAGGACCTGATGGTGCTGGAAGCTGGGGAGTGTCTCAATTTATAGTGTCTTTCGGACATATTTCGTCGTCAGCATGCATGTCACTCGATCCTAGGATTTCGCTAATTTTGCCTGTGCCACGAAACAGCGCATCGTCTACGCGTCTTAGGTTGGTACTCTTTTTGTTGCTCGAGAATGTGATAGGGTGGGGTCCATTGTTTTGATGTCGTGATAAACTTTGGGGTTGAAAAGTTTGACAATTAGGCCCTAATACTTTATCCTTATTAACTGCTCCGTCTGGCCCGATCTGTACCGCCAGATGGCAATTAGATGGGGTCCATCTTTGGACACTGAGTTTCTTGATCTGTCAAATTTTAGTAGGGCTAATTTACTTTAAAAAAAAATTCCAACTTTCTATTTAATCTCAATTCTACATCGAACATCTTTTTAATTAAAACAAGTTTCAAAGTTTTACTCTAATCCTAAATATGCTCACTCGTAAAAAAAAAAAAAATCATCACTGATCAAGGTTATCAACATCAGGATATTACTATTGTTTCTTATAAAAGCGGGGAAATTGGCTCTGATAATGAATCTCTAACTAATCATGATGTTGACAGTGGCAATTTTTGGATGTACAGCTTGATTTTGGACTAGAATGAAAGTTGGGGAGTATTTTTAGACAAAAAGAGCTGAGGATATAATCGGAATTTGACCTAAGTTGAGGCAGTTTTAGAAAGTTTAGGCCATTTTCAGTGTGAATTCTCTTTCTTGAAAAAGAAGTAGTCATTTGGACGCGCAGTTGGTCAAGCCGGACACGAGAGTTGTAGATTACATGCATGGTAGAGTAGAGAGTAAAGTAGGAGAGGTTCATTCGATGATGGTCTTCATTACGTAGGAAAAAGCTTCTATAACGCAACCAACACAGAGAATTGGACAGGCTCTAGTTGAAATGGAACCAAAGACTTGTTTACGAGTAGAATCGACAAGCGGGGCGTGCTGACGATAAATTTTGGCGATGCAAGGCACATGGAACATCCCGCAAGACCTATGAGAACCGGTTAAATTCATGGGATTAGAACAGAAAAATTAAAAAGAAATGAGGCAATAACAGCTTAGCTATTGCATGGACTAAATTATAGCAAGAGAATGACATATTCGTTGGGGGTGCGGTTCATATTTCCCATCCACAAGAAATACCATGTTAGAAAATCCAACTCAAAAACTTAAACTGATAGGTGGATAGAGACCATATTGATATAAAGAGCATACAAGACTCATATATTTACAACCAATGTGAGACAACACCAACAACAACTTTGACATCCCCTCTCACGTGCAAACCGGATTACGAGCGGCACGTGAAAATTGACTTATGAGGGTGGGCTCACATACACAATAACTTTAACACCTTCTCTCACGTGCAAACCGGATTACGAGCTAAGGGTGAGTGGTTTCAGGTTTCAGATAGGTTCCACCTAGAACTTGAAATCTACCCATTAGTACATGTTTCTCATTTTTCGAAACCTAGAACCTAGCCTATGTACCTTGGAACCTGAAACCTACCATGTCACAAGTTCCAGGGTCCGGTTCCAATGTACCGAGAACATGCAATTTTACTTAAAAAAACATTTAAGAGAAGCAGTTCCAACATCCACATAATCATTTTTAATCAAAGAGAATGAATAGCAGTTGATTAAAAAAAAAAAGAACCTAGTGCATTATCAAAGTGCAAGATTGTGAATTATAAAATATGAGACTCGAAAAATTCAAAGTACTTGCAATATACCAGCATGCCACCTATGCAATACCTTTTTGAAATTATCTCGAATCTCTTATATTGATCAAATTCTATTGATTTTGACTCATGGTGATCATTTATCAAAAAATGACTTTGGTAATCAAATGATTGAACTATTAGGAGCAAGTTACTTACGATACTTAGTTGACATTCATAAAAAGTATTTAATGAATTATGAGTTCAATACATTTTGTTTAGCGTGCAGCACAATCAAGCTCAAATTTTCATTTTTTTTTAGCTTGATCCTGTAAACTTCTCTCACATTTGGGCTTTCTTTTCCTCCAGCAAACTCCAAAGCAATTTGCTCCCTCTCCAGTTCAGTATATTAAAGAAGTTTGAGTGATTTCAAGATCACATTCCCAATTTCTATGACACTTATACAACATAAGAAGCAACATTTCCAATTTCTATGACACATATACAAAATGCCGGTTCCGATTCCGTTCCATAGAGAATCGGGAATCGAAATCGGAACTTGCGATTCCTCAAAATACGAAATCGAGAATCCGACCCTATTTCACTAGAACTTAGAACCAGACCGGAACTACAGATTTTGTTCTTCAGTTCCCTATTCTATCTTGGAACCATGCTCACCCCTATTACGAGTGGCACGTGGAAATTGACTAATGAGGGTGGGTCCATATACGTGGAAAGGAATAACACTAGCTCTGATACCATGTTAGATTTAGATATGGATGCATAAAGAGAGATTGCTCTGATATCATATTAGAAAGTTCAACACAAAAGCTTAAGTTGATAGGTGGAGGAAGACCACATAAATATAAAGAGCATACAAGACACATTCACAGTCGATGCGGGATTACAACTTTAACAGGGGGAACCTTCCACCAGTTGCGCCTTTAACTGGTGATTTACGAATAAAATCTTGACACGACCCTTCTTTATTGGAATTTAATATGATCCGTTTATCTAAGCCCATTAATTAAAATCTTCTTCATAAACTAGTATGTTAATTTTGTAGATTGCCCTTAATATACAGGTGATTAAGGGCAGTAATCTTATTCACATTAATGACCCAAACACTATCATGGCACAATAGTGGAAAACTCAAATCATAGATTGAAAGAGCCATGCATGGAAGCATGTGTCAATGCTGCATAATGCTACCTGAACATTTTATCCCCCTCCCCCTTCTTTCTTGTATTTCACCTCCTAATTATATGCTTGATCTTTCATGGGGAATTTACAAGTTAACATAGAACTCTCTTGTCTTATCGCGGATTTGTTCAGTCCGACCGCGATTTACTCAAGTACCTTCATGAAACCACAGGTTTCTCGCTAAACTATAAAGGATAATCTGAAGTTGTTTCATTTGTGGTTAGTATCGGTGAATAGATTATCCTCGTAAAACCTACGGGCCTAACCCGACCAGCTTGTCATTTCAATAGGCGTAATGGTCATATGTGAAAGAAAGCGACACGCATGGGAAACTTGAGAAACGCGATAAGGAGATGCGTCCTAATCATGCCAAATACGATTGCTTAAATAACGAAGCACCACCACATGCAACCCAGTGAACCTTCGTGATATGTTGCGCAGGTTGCTGGTCAAATTGCTGCACGACGATGGAAGCATGTGACGCTAGAGAGAGATATTGCGGCGTCTTTTCTCGGTTTCCCATTTCGGATGGTGACGCTTTTGACTTTGATAGCTGCCTAGTACGCGTTAAGAGACGTTGAGCAAAAAGGGACCTCTAGTCATTGTCTTTATTTATTGTTTTCCGATCTCGTTAAGAAACATTTTGCACGAAAATAGGGGGGAGGAACATTGAAACATTGTTGGTACGAGCTCGTGATACGTGTATTTTAGATGTATAGTGTTGGGAGCACGCAGCGGAAGTCCGACACTTTTACCTGAAGAGATCGCCAAGAGGGAGCTCAAGTCCGAGCCCGTCAATATATCCAGTTGGATCCACCTTCACTCAAAAGCTTAACCCAATGAGTTATGGGCCAACTTGACTATATTAACTGCTCAGTACCATCTGATGTGGGACTTCTCTAACACAACTCACACGTGTATTCTAACAATCTCTCCCTCACGTGTGAGCTCCAGTGTTAGGTTTGCTCCCCCTTAATCCAAGTATCCTTCCGCACCAACTTATCTCAATTTGAATCTTCATTAACGCCCATCGGGCCCGTTGCTACACCACAACGTTCATCGGCCCGAAAATCGCGTTAGTTCTATCTCAATCTGAATCTCCATCAACGTACATTGGGCCCGCATTACTACACCACAACGACCACCGGCTCGGAAACCACAATGGCACCAAATTCTTTTTTGAGACGTGATCACCAGATTCCTTCTTGAGATATTCGCCGGAATAGATCGAAGGCCCACCAATCAACCATCGGCTCTTATACCATTTGTTGGAAGCGCGCAACGGAAGTCCGATATTTTCACCCGGGGAGATCGCCAAGAGGGAGCCCAAGTCCAAGCCCGTTAATATATCCAGTTGAACCCACATTCTCTAAAAACTTAAGCCAATGAGTTATGGACCAGATTGGGTATATTAATTGCTCAGTATCACATCAATTATCCGATGTGAGACTTCTTTAACACAACTCACACGTGCATTTTAACATATAGAATGCTCGAGCCATTCGATGTATGTAATCTCCATCGATGCATGCAGGGTTTTCTTGTCCACCGGGATCGAGAGGCGAGCGTGGCTCAGGAGTCATTACATATGTTTCGAGAGATGCTGCAAAATTTTTGTAGGGCCATTGCCTAAATCTAAGTTGTTAGATGAATGCGCGACATAATATGGAGATGCTCTAATCCTCTCCCTCACAGGTAAGCTAGACTTTGATATAAGATTTAATAGGGGAACACCGACCTAATGCACACATCTTCCAACATTCCATTTTCCAGACATATCCGGCCCATTTCAGACTTATGAATGGGCTCGATGATTTCAAATCCAATAGGTTCGGTTCTCGATTCCAATTATTTTTAATTAGTGATCAAAGGGTCGGTTCTCTAGATCTTGAACCAACAATCCATACTAATATCAAAGCGGGTGATTGAGAATCCGCTCAACTTGGAATCAATCACCTCTGCTAAAGCTGGAACGTACAAATTTAATATCTCTAAGCGTGGCATTCACACTAAATCTCACCAAACAATCTCAAAAATCTCCGACACCTTTTGTTCGCGGATATCTTCCTTTCACTTCTCCTCTCCTTAGCACAACCTGCAATTACTTTATTACGAACAGTGGCATAACATGATGTCACCGCGCATGTCAACCACGACAGCGACCTTACTGGATCGGGCCACCGGAATGAATAAAGAAATATTTTCTCGAGAGATCGAGAGAGAGAGAGAGAGAGAGAGAGAGAGAGAGAGAGAGAAAAGACCAGATCGGAAAGCTACGAGATTCGTTTATTGTTGATTACGAATTCGGTCGCAAAAAGTCAATGTGAAATCGTCGGAAAGGTTGACATTTTGCCACGTCGGATTAGTTATGCCAAAAATCCTCTTCCACCTCGAACAAGTGCCGACATCGGTTGCGTGGGGGAATCGCCGGATCGTATTTTTACCGGGATTTCAGTCTCGATTCTGCTTTGGAAAGTCGTAGGCCAGAGCAAGGTTCTTGACGTTTCCTCCCTCATCCTTGATTTCATGGGGTTTACGTGATTATCTCGAACTTTCAAGAAAAACCATATAAATAATCTTTCGATTTTGATTCGATATATAATGTGAGCTTTGCATTTTCAATTTATTCAATATGGTATCTAAACTTTAACCTTAATATACCATGTGATCCCTTAAATTTTTAGCTCATGTTCAATTTAGTTCATGGATCATATGAAAATGTCAAATATTGTCCTGCCATTTATTCAAGTTTATGGACAATATTGAATATTTTCATACAGTCAAAGGACTAAACTGAACGTGATTACATTGGAAAAATTAAAAATTTATGGACCATATTATACAATAGGCTAAAGTTCGGGACCACATCGAACAGATTAAAAGTTCAAAGAATACATTGCATTTTTGGTCAAAACTTAGGTAACATCTATGTTATTATCCAAAACATTAATCCCTCTGATCCTTCCACTACGCCTAGCATAAGGAAATTTTTATGTTTAATCAATACTATTTTACTATAAATAATTTCGCTATTCAACACGCTTGGAAGGTATTTCCGAACGCTCATTAGATATAATAAGTGATAATGAATGGCCGAACACTCATTAGATATAGTAAGTGATAATGAATGGTGGTTTCTCAAGTGGAAATTTCAATGAAAGCCATGGTTTCAGTGAGAATAAGATAGAGCTAAATTGGATGAGAGCATTAAAGTTCGGATGACCATGTATTCGTTTTGAATTAAGTGTGCCCATTGAGTTGTTTGGAATGCCCATTGTGTTGCTTACTATATTCCTTTTTTATCGTTGTTTACTATCACTTAGTCTAGGACTCCTACGCAAAATTTAAAAAAAATGAAAAAAAAAACAATAAAAATATGGTAAATTTGACTCAAGGTTTCCCGATGTAGAATTTTCTCTTTATTAATAACACAGGTCATTGAAACTTTTGGCCCCTAATACTCTTCACAGATATGCGCAGATCGCCCCATCTATACATCCACGTCTATCATAAAAAACCGACATGTTCTCTAAGTTACCATGCAAAATAATCCATAGAATTATCACACTCATAAACGACAAGTACAAAAATACTGCATATCTTTATATATCAGAACCTTCATTACTCAACCACTCACAGAAGAAGATAAAGTTAATCGGTTCGAATCGAACTTAATGCTTGACTGAACGAGTTGCTAATTTCCTCATCATTCAAAATGAGGTCGAGAAGTATTGGGTCGTCATACGTTACTAAACTCAAGCCACAATGATAACGCAAACGCGAACTTGTTGGGTCAAGCACATTTCTAAGGTGGTTCGGATCAAGTCGGATATCATGAAAACCCGACTCGACCCAACGAGTTGACGCCTCCCTAAGATTAGGTACGAATTTGGAGGCCGATGTGGTCCTAGAGCGATGATGCCATGGCAATCTATGGGAGCCACAAAGGTGGTCTGCGCTGTTTCTCTCTTCCCCAATTGCCACTCTTGCATGGATTGTCAAAGGGTCATCATCAACCAAGTAGCGGTGCATTCTTGTCGCGATTCGCCACGTGGCACATGGAACTACACAACGAAGTCGCAAGAAGTCTGCACTAATTAAGTAGTAGAAACCCACCCGAGTCTAATTCGCCCGGTTATTACTCAATGTAGCTTGTCTCTGCCAATCGAAATTCACCGTCCTAACTGATATGGGCAGTGACGTCATATTAGAAAATAAACTAGTAATACCATGATAATGTATTTATTAAATATAAGTTTTTGAATCTAAAGCCTCGATATAATTAATGGTTGCGTTTGTATGTTTCTCGACCCCGTGTGTGTCTTGCCAGCTTCGGAATATAAAACCTAGAAATTGGTCAGTTTCTAATACTGGGGGCGTAACATATGTAGGTGTTGTAGGGTTCTGTCGTGCCAGGTGATGCGCTTACTCGTACAATGAGAATCATTAGTCATATAATAGTCTTGTGTTCACAAGCACGTTTGACAATTCCCTATGCTCAAGTATGCAAATGGTGTAAAACTTAGAATACGACGGCTTTTCGATGTTTGGATGACGGAAAATTAATCGATTTACAGAAAATATATTTTTGACTGAAAACAACAAGCTTAAATTGGAAGAAATGGCTTCCCCTTCTGACAAGCTTCTGACAAGAAGGAAGTCACTTTCTCTCTCATGAAGTTTTTAGTGAAACAAACATGCTAAATTTTTACCCAGTTCAATTACTAGTGAAGAATATTCATTTCCCAAACACCACAATGACGTGACATGAAAAAAATTAACCGAAGAACCGTTGACATTTATGGTACTCGTGGTCCATTCCATGCATCGATATGAAGTTTATACGAAACCTTAATATGATGCATGAATCCTGTCTGATTATAGCTTGTGAAACCTTCGACTTCCGAACAATGAGGTATTTTTCTTAGATTCGTGATTATATATGATTCAAATTTACACTAACACTTTTGGATTGGCACTATTTGTGACAATTTCACACCCACGAAAAATCGTTGAGTATAACCATCAAGCAAAGTTCTTCATGAACATTTATCTACTCAGAGATGGATTCCCACGATGCAAAATTAGACTAAACATTCGATAAGAGAATGACATGGCCGGAAAAAAGCACCTCCGTTTCTTATTCAATGTGCTGTCTCATATTCCCTGTCCGAATTATTCAATCTCAGTGGATGGGAAAGCGCATGTGAGGACCCATCAAATTCTTGGGCAACCTACGAAATTCGCTCAAGGAAAAATTCAAGGACCGAGTGACGTGCTCGCTTACGATGACAATAGTCCCAAAAACACTATAAATTCATACCCTCCCTCAACTCCACTCCCACACCATCAGCTCACTTGCCAAACAAGTCATACACAATGTCTTCCAAGTACTTGCTAGTTTTGCTCCTGGGAGCGGTGCTTTTCGCCTCCGCCGTCCTCTCCGACGGGCACCACCCTTTCAAAAAAGAGAATCCATCGGAAGAGCACAAACCACACCACAAGCACCACCACGGTGGTCGCCATCTCTTGGAGACGGTCGAAGCTGAGGACTCGCACAAGCCATTCCCCAAACACAAGCCCCCACACCACCATCACCACCACCATCACGAGCACATCCTCGTCGAGGAGGTCGAAACAGAAGACCTCCACAAAAAGCCATTCCCCGAGCACAAACCCCCGAAGAAAGGGGACAAGCCACCCCACGAGGGACACATTCTCGTAGAGGAGATGGAAGAGGACTCTAAGAAGCCATTCCCTGAGCACAAGCCCCCCAAGAAAGGCGAGGAGCCAAAGAAGGGAAAGGGAGAGAAGCCACCACCGAAGCACAAGCCGCCACACGAGGGACACATTCTGGTAGAGGAGGTGGGGGAGGACTCGAAGAAGCCGTTCCCTGAGCACAAGCCGCACAAGAAAGGCGAGGAGCCAAAGAAGGGCAAGGGAGAGAAGCCGCCGCACCACAAGCCACCGCACAAGCCTCCCACCGAGAACTGAGTGTGCGTTCTTCAGTGAATGTATACGTCGTGTGCCCGTCGCGCGTTCAAATAAGAGCTGTTCCTTAGAGTTGCTGGGGTCCCGTGTTAGTTCTTTGGCTGTTTGTATTCCATGCAAAATAGGATGTCTGTACTTCGCTTGTGTATTTCCGTCGACTTTGCCCCCTTTGAATGTATGCTGAGTAATTGCTTGCTTAGAGCTTTCCTTTGTTAAAACTCTTGTTAATTGTCGTCTTGTGCAATCTAATCTTGCCATTCCAAAATATTCAATTCTTATAAATGGAATATGATTAATAGTTAATGAAAGTATTCATCGGATTTCGAACCCAAAAAAAAAAAAGCGTTTATCGGAGTGCTCAGATAGGACTTGCTTATTCAGAAAATACACAGTATATCATCATCAAAACAGGTGTAGGAAGTACATTCTAATCCTAAAAGCTTGGTTTGATTATCCAAGAACTAAAAACTACGATCTAACTGCTTTTGTAACAAATATAAAAATTTGGATGGACGTTCACCCCAAAGTATTCTCGGACTGCATGCGTATATCTGTAAGTAACTTAATGCAACATGACAAATTTCATTGAGAGGGTCCCAAACCTATCAACTCGTAACAAGTTGCTAGCTCGAAGAGAAGTAGGACTTTCTCCTTCTTCTTTTTTCACTTGGAATCGAATTCGAAACAGGCGCCAGGCTGTTGGATAATAGAAGAAGAAATAGTAATTTCTAGCGTACTGATAGCCATGCATGCATGAGACAATATCGATGGATGTATTTGAAAGATTACTATTTATTTCTATCTAGATATTTTAACTGAATCCTTCGTTTAGCATTAACCCAAGTCAAAATATGAATTCATATAACATAATCTAAATTGGATCGGGCTCTCCCTATGCACCTAGTTATACAGTTAAAATGCGCCATGGTTTATTTTTAAAGGTCTAACAAAGATGGTCTATCGTGTACGATTTTTTTTTTTGTTTGCTCCAACTATCTTTTACATTTGGAATAGTATTAAATGCGCTTTTTTTTTTCTTTTTCAAAAACCATTTCACTGTCTATTGACGTGAAATCTTTTATCAAACGTAAGCAGTTCGTTTTCTAATAAGGAGTTTTGGGTCAATTTTGGACAGAGAGTGTCAAATGCAAAAGATATATTGATATCGATAGCACAATACAATCTCTTAACCAATCAATAACCGATGCGATCGATGGCCTATGATGTGCTGATACTTAGGACACAATACCGGAATCTAATTGACGATGATGGACGGGATGTAGGACACAATTTCAAAATTTAATCGACGACACTAGACATTGGGTAGATGACGGAATTTAATCGACGACACCAACCCGGGGTATGAAACTCGCCAAAATTTAATCTACGACGAGAATCTGGAACTATAGCTACACTAGGCTAAGCTAATGAAAGATAAAATACTTGTTGAGTTGATATGTATTCGGGGGGTTTCATGTTGGATGACTCACGATACTTATAGAGGAACTTTAGTAACCGTTGTCGCGACCCTCCCGAGCTGGTTGGAGCTAGCTAGCGAGGGTTAATGGGCCGTCCGATGTTGCATGATCAGACGCGGGCCTCTCTCAAGGTCCATTACCCAAATCGCAACTGCTGGATATACGTGATCGATCTTTAGTGTGGTCTAGTGACATATGATGAGTGTACATGCCAAGGAGTCGCCACCAATCGTTTCGTGGAGGGTACGATCGGAAACCCTATCGAATAGTTGGGAGTGGTCTATTCGATTCTGCAGAAACCAGAGAAATGGGTTCGGGGACTTAGTTACGCCAACTGTCAGAGTTGACGCCCTTTCGGTACCTAAGCTGAATGGTTTATCTGATCCTAGGATTTCATACAGACGAGTGGGGTACAGATCCTAAATCTAGGAGTTCATGCAGATGGGAATTACTACCCTATCAATCACAATCAATAGAAATAAGTGCGCAAATCAAGGATCTAGTACATGCGGATAAAACACATGAAAGCAGCGTGGCATCCCTAATGAGGCCCTATTAGCCTAGAGAAATATCAATCAAGGATTAAGAGTGATTTGGACATGATTCGCCCATGAGGGGCAGAATCATAATTTTGAATAATTCGGGAAAATTTACCCTTGAAAGGGTAAATCTGTCATTTTTAGAAGAATTGGGAAGTCAAAGGACAGGGGAAATGGGATTGGCCATCAATCCAATCCATTTCCTATTTTTCGGGAATTTCCAGGATTTTTCTGGAATTTAAAAGTGATTTTACCCTTGGAGGGGTAAAGTCGTCATTTTGTATAAAGATGAGAACTGAAAATCTTAAATATTAGGGCTGGTCGTCCACCTGACCCAAACCCTAACTTTAAGCAATTTTCAGAGCTCGATTGAGACAAGAAAGACGATTTTCCCATTGAAGGGCAAAATTGTCATTTTGAGAAAAGAGGCAGGACTCGAGAACCCAAACCTAAGAATTGGTCGCCTACCCGACCCTAATTCTTACTTTGACATTATCGATTTTATCATGCATACACAGCAAAAGACGACTTACCCCTAAAGGGTAATGTCGTCAAGTCTCGGAAGAACGGATAAGAAACTCCAAAAATAGGGTTGACCAATTGTCTGTGGTCAACCTTCAATTTTTGGGGGTTTCGGGAGTGTCTAGGATTTTTCCACAATTTTTTTTTCACATTTTTTTGGAATTTTCTGGAATTTTCTAGCATTTTTTAGATTTTCTAAGATTTTTCTGATTTTTTTTTTAAATCATTTTTCGATTTTTATAAAAAAAAAATGTTATTCGGGCCGGGTCGAGTGACCCGGCCCAGACCCGAACCCGCTGAACCGACGCTCCCCAAAACGACGCCGTCCCAGCCTTTTTATTTTCGAATTATTCGGATCTTGATCCAAGGGTTCTTATTGCACCACGTGGCTAGCCTATGACCGCAGGATGGTCTGACTGGAATTACGGCTCAGATCGAATGGAGACTTGACCAGGGCCGTCTGATCAGATTACTTAAACCTACAGCCGCGATTAAAACCTGAGACTTAATCTGAGCCGTCCAGTCCCACTAGCCTGAACGACGTCGCTTGCTAACTAACCTATACGACACCGTTTCAACCAATTTTTATTTTTTCGATTTAAAACTATTTTCAGATAACCCTAATTACTAATCAAACGGTCACGATTTGTTAGACTCGATTAACCTAGACCGTCCGATCTAATGCTGACTCAGCCTAACAAACTAACGGTCGAGCTGACTCGACAAACACGTGGACCTATGGCGAATCGACACCTAAGACTTTGACTAGTTGACTACGCCACGTCAGCTTCGTCTTCAACCTCTCGACCCCGGCGGAATGGACGGCTGAGGATCTCCGGCGATGATCGTACGGTGAGATCTTGATGAAATCGCGTGAGACCAATGTTGACACCTGATTTTTGACCAAGTCTTTTTCAGTTTTATTTTCGAAAAATCATAAAACATTCATAAAAAGTCAAAAAATTACAAAATCAACTTTGGTGGCCTTGGCCAAGCCCAAGGAACCATTCTTGACCAAAAAATAATTTTTCATATTTTTCACATTTTTTAGTATTTTTTTAGAAAATAGAAAACTACTTAAAAAATCAAGAAAAATAGCATTTGAGGTCACAAAAATATATAAAAATAGTCGATATTTTTATTTTTAATCCCTTGTATTTTTGACCTCACAAAAAATCCAAAATCAGATTCAATTTTAGGTGTTCCTTTGTAACCCGTAGTATTGAATTTGAAGAAAAAATAACAATTGAGTCTTTTAATTTGCAATTTTGGAATTTTTTAAGATCTTGACATTCAATCTAACTATCCCCTATTTCGATTTAGCCCAATTGTTTGCGCAATTTGCTCAATTGCACGGATTTGACAAAATTATATACTGAAATTGCATTTTAGTCCTCGAAATTAAGCATAATTGAAATTACTTTCAATTCAAGGGCTATCATTGCAAATTAAACATGCTACCCAATGGATTTCACCATTTTAAATCGATTGGCATAGGTGGTTTGACCCAATTTGATCATTTGCACCCTCAATTACACAATCCCCAATTTCCAATTAAATTGGAATTTGGGGGTTTTGTAGAAATTGATGAAAACTTTTGGGCAAAACCACATTTCTAGATAGAATTCATGCTCTAGATTCGATTTTGAGGTTTAATTCCAAAATTTTCCCATTAATTTGGGATTAATTTGAAAAATCCTGTTCGGAACCGGTTCAGACCGGTCAGACCGCCGGTCAGACCGGTCAAACCGGTCCGCTACAGTGTCGTCTTCCCCAAAGAGCTCGAGCAGATGAATGGTGATCGACTGAGTTTTGAAGACAAAATTGAAGGTCAATTCGCGACCAATTGAAAGAAGAAGTGTGGGCATTTTGTTCCTCCCATCTTCCCCCGTCGATCGACACCAACAGCACCATCTAACGCCGCCGGAACAGGGAGCAATCGGCCAGTCAAACCTTCGGACCTGCAAAAGTCAACAAAAGCAAACACAGCTTAAATTCGTGACAAATTCGCGTGAAATGAAGCCCGCCGGAGAACCAAATGAAGTTGGATGATTCACCCATCGTCCCCGACGCCGTTTTGACCTAAAATCACGTGATGACACGTGCTATTTAAACCAATCAATCGTCCCCGATTCGGCGCCAAAAACGCGAAAGGCTATATAAGCCTGTAGAGACTTTCAGTTGAAGGGGTTGGAAGGTTCAGTTAGAGCAAGGAGTACAGGATCGCGTGAGAGAGAGAGAACGGAGAGAGAGCTCGTTCTCCGACCCCTGTCGTCGAGAATTCGAGCTCGAATTGCAAGGCACCGGTTGGGCTGTTTCCGGCCGAACCACAGCCAAAGAAGGCTTTCTGAAGCTTGACCAGAGCGCCAGGAAGCTATCGCAGTCGGCCGCGCACAAGGAATCTGCTAGAACAGGTGAGTTGCAGTCCCGAGTTTTTCTTCAAGCTTCCATGGCGATTCGCGCATTTCTTAATCATTCATACAATTAATGTGTGCGTTTCATTCCCTGAACATCACTGACCATCGTTGCGTATCTTGTTTGCATCGATTTTGTCTTAACACGCCCAATCGAGTCTTCCAATCCAACCTCCATTGCCGAGCCACTGTTCATCTTTCCCCAGCCCAATCTGGGCCGAGCGAGCTCAATCGGAGCTCGAGGTGAGTCTTCTGAACCTCTATCGGTGTTGTTCTGTGATTGAATTGCTGCGATTTTAGATAGATTACGCGATCCAACTCCCATGGCCGTATTCGGCACTTTACATGATTCTTGCGATTCTGTGAATAAAATGTTGCGATTCCTAGATATGTTAAAATAGAGATCATCGCGAGTCGATTGCCGCCGGTCTCGCTCCGATCCGTCAAGATTCCACCGTTAGATCCCCACCGGAGAAGCACAGCCGTCCGTTCTACCGGAGTCGCGAGGTTGAAGACGAAGTTGACGTGGCGCGGTCAGCGAGTCAAATGTCCAGATGTCATTCAGTGATTGGTCCACGTAGTGTCGAGTCAGCATGGCCGTTAGGGTCTGTTATTCGAATTAAAGGATCGGACGGCTGAGATAAATCGAACCTAAATTCTAGTGGCCGTTCGATTGATAAATAGAATTAACTGAAAATGATTTTCGAAATCAGAAGATAAACAAAGAGTGGAAACGGTGTCGTTTGGCTAAGTGGGTAGGCGACGTCGTTTAGGCTAGTAGGATTGGACGGCTCAGATCAAGTCTCAGGTTCTAATCTTGTCCGTTAGTTTTAGTAAGTCAATCAAACGGCTCAGGTCGAGTCTTCGCTTAATCTAGACCGTAGAATCTAGTAATCAGATCTAGTGGGCGCAGACAAGCCACGCGGCGTAGTGTAGGCCGTCAGATCAGATTATAATAATCCGAAAATAAAAAATGAGATGCGGCGTCGTTTTGGAGCCGGGGTTCGCGCGGGTCCGGGTCTGGGCCGAGTTCCGACCCGAGTGGGTCGGGTCGACCCGGTCCGAATCATATTTTTTTAATTAAAAAATAAAAAAATGATTTTAAAAAATAAAAAAATCGGAAAAATTTCAGAAAATCCAAAAAATGCTAGAAAATTCCAGAAAATTCCAAAAAAAATGTGGAAAAATTTGTGGAAAAATCCTAGACATTCCAGAAATCCCCGAAAATCGAGGGTTGACCACAGACAACTGGTCAACCCTATTTTTGGGGTTTCTTATCCAATTTTCCGAGACTTGACGACATTACCCTTTAGGGGTAAGTCGCCTCTGTTGTGCATGCTAGATAAGGCCGATAATGCCAAGGTGAGAATTAGGGTCGATTAGACGACCAATTCTTAGGTTTGGGTTTTCGAATCCCGCCTCTTTTCTCAAAATGACGATTTTGCCCTTTAGTGGGGAAATCGTCTTTCTTGTCTCAATCGAGTTCTGAAAATTGCTTGAAGTTAGGGTTTGGGTCAGGTGGACGACCAACCCTAATATTTGAGATTTTCAGTTTCTCGTCTTTGTCCAAATGACGACTTTACCCCTCCAAGGGTAAAATCACTTTTAAATTCCAGAAAAATTCTGGAAAATCCTGAAAAAATAGTAAATGGATTGGATTGATCGCCAATCCTATTTCCCCTGTCTTTTGACGTCCCAATTCGTCTAAAATGACAGATTTACCCTTTTAAGGGTAAATTTTCCCCGAATTATTCAAAATTACGATTTTGCCCCCTCATGGGCGAATCATGTCCAAATCACTCATAAGCCTTGATTGATATTTCTCTAGGCTAATAGGGCCTCATTAGGGATACCACGCTGATTTCATGTATTTTATCCGCATGTACTGGATCCTCGATTTGCGCACTTATTTCTATTGGTTGTGAGTGATAGGGTAGTATTTCCCATCTGCATGAACTCCTAGATTCAGGATCTGTACCCCACTCATCTGTATAAAATCCTAGGATCAGATAAACCATTCAGCTTAGGTACCGAAAGGGCGTCAACTCTGACCGTTGGCGTAACTAAGTCCCTGTTGACACCTAACTTTCAAGTATTATTATTATTATTATTATTATTTTAGTCATTCACTCACAAAAAAAAATCAGAACTAATCTCAGTTCTGAACAAAAATTCATATTTATTTTATCATTATCGTATTTTTATGGCTTGTTAGAATCGAAACTAAATTTTTATCCGATACAGATGTGCATCCGTGGACCGAGGCATCTTTCCAAAGAGGTTGATGAAGACAAAGGATGCGCGAAATCGGTGAAACCTAAGCAACTATTAAATATGCCTTCGCAATATTAGAAAAATAATGGAGAGCCCACCCAAAGATTCTCTTCCACCATCTCACGTTACTTTCTCCATTGTTTATCTTAGGGGAAGATGCTCCTCCGACAAAGGCACAAAGGCATTCTACCGTTGGAGATTGAAGAAATAAAAAAAATAAAAAGAAAGAAAGAAAGTGGAATATGTCTTCCACTCCCGGGCCCTGGGCGACAAAAAGAATTCTTCCCGACTGACCTACGAGGACACGGTATCGAAGAGTGGAGATAAACAATGAAGCTGGGGGATCCGTGGAGGACAACAACACAGATCGACTGGAGAGAGTCAAAAGAATGACCTCCGTCCCGTGGGAGAGCTGGATAGTTCGAAAACAAGTATGGCTTAGAGTTTCTCAGGTTTCGTCGAACCATCCCGATCCACGTCGAGCCGCACCATCGGTCGTCCAACTTCACCTCGACAGTCATCTCAACCATGCGTTCGGTCTGTGCTTAACTGCATGAACATCCGTTGCCGAACCTCCGTGAGAGAGGCGCGAACAGCCACCCTCCATCGGCATGACCAAGACCGCTCCCCCCATTGTCGTCATCACCGCGCACCACCGGATTGATTTGATGCGAGCGAAGACTCTCTCTCTCCCTCTCTGCGTAACAGAAAATGGCGGGGATCGGCGATAGTTGGTCGGCCAGCTCGAGCCCTAGGAGGAGGACTTGCGTCGTGATCGGCGGCCGCGGCTTCGTCGGGAGGTGGCTCGTCCTGGAGCTCCTCAAGCTCGGCAAGTAGATCGTCCGAGTCGCCGACTCCGGTGACTCCCCCCAGCTCGATCCATCGGCGGAGTGGGATGCGGCTCTCTCGCAGGCTATCTCCTCTGGTCTGGCTTCCTATCATCCCCTCGACGTCCGCGACAAATCATCTGTTCTCAGAGATGTTACTGATTTATTCGGTCAAGATGTCTACGACTCTTACATGATCATCGTTCAAGGTGTAAAAAAAAAAAACGTCATAAACGCTTGTAGAGAGTGCAAAGTCAAGTGGCTAATATACAACAGTTCTGCGGATGTTGTTTTTGATGGTTCAAGGGACATAAATGGTGGAAATGAATCATTGCCATACCCTTGGAAGTATGCAGACATGTTGAGTGACCTCAGGGCTCAAGCGGAAGCACTGATTTTGTTTGCAAATGATATTGACGGTCTCTTGACATGTGCCCTTCGTCCTAGCAACATTTTTGGTCCTGGAGATGCACAGCTTGTGCCAACAGTTGTAAAGCTAGCACAATCTGGCTGGATGAAGTTTATTATAGGAGGTGGAGAAAATACGTGCGACTTCACCTATATTGAGAATGTAGCTCATGCCCATATTTGTGCGGAAGAAGCTTTATGTTCTTGGGTTGTCTCTGTAGCGGGAAAGGCATTCTTCATCACTAACAATGAACCAGTGAAGTTCTGGGAATTCATCCCCCTCATGTTGGAAGGCTTGGGATATCAAAGGCCTTCCATAAAGCTGCCTGTTAGCATGGTCTACTATTTTTGCTTGCTTCTTGAAGGGATATATGAAACACTGGGCATCGCAAAGAATAGTTATATGCTGTCAGCTCGCCATTCTGTTCAAGTAGCCTTCAGGAATAGAACCTTTGATTGCAGTGCAGCTCGGAAGCAAGTTGAATACTTGCCGATTGTTTCCCTAGAAGATGGCATCGCAAGAACCATTGCATCATTCTCTCATTTTTCCAGAGACTCATTTTATGGGGGACAAGGTGATTTCCCCGAACATTCAAAAGCAGATTGGATGCTTGGTGGTGGAAAAGTAGCAGACATTTTGCCTTGGAGAGATGAGAAGGAGACATTTACCTACTTTCTGGTTTCGGAGCATCTTTCTCTTGTTCTGATATTCAAAAAGCGTAGTGGAAAAGTTGCTTGGGAGCATCATCTCGTTGTGGAACAGAGGGGTCCATATTATGATATCATTGGCACAAGGAGAGGATTGGAACATTTTCTTTGAGGGATGGTCGCATGTCAAGGCTGGATGATTGAAGATCGGCGTCCAATCAGGTATATTTTGCGTACTCAATTCGTGTGTCAAAGTTAGTTTCTTTAAATATCGTCATTATAGACTTGACTTGCATGTATTTGTTTCAGTCTAGTGGTTAGCTTATTTATCTGGTTGAGTGTTATCTATTGTCAAGGACATGCTTTTTATCAAAATATTTTTCGAAAATAAAAAAAAATAATAAAAAAATTCAATAAAAAAAATCAATAAAAAATAGAAAATCATAAAAAAAAAAATTTCTCAAAAATAGGAAATGGCCACATCGACTGGCCATGGATTGTTTTGGGTAATTCGGTATCCAAACCTTCCAAAAAATGACGATTTCGCCCTTCGGGCTAATCGTCTCCAAATCTTCCCATTTTGCCCCTGGTCCGAAATCACTCCTCGCCTAAGCCCTTATGGCTGCGCTAGGAAACCATTGATTTGAATTGATGTGTATTAGTGTGATTTATTTATGTATTTGATTGCGCTTTCATTTAAATTGATTGTGATTGATAGGAATAGTCTTCCAATCTGCATGAAACCCTGACTCATACCTACCTCATCCAAAATTACGCCTGCATGAAATCTTAATTAGGAAAATCACTCACGTTAGGTACCGAAAGGGCGTTGGTAATGACACCGACGTAACCAAGTCCCCGAACCCAAAATCTCTGGTTTCGCAGAACTGATCGATCTCTCCCAATCGGTCAGTAAGGTTTCCGGTCTACCCTCCAAGAAAGACCGGTGGCGACTCCAAATGCATGCACAAGTTGCACATGCCACCACGACCACACTGAAGGTCGAAAGCGTTCGACTCTTATCGTCGAATCCTTTGAATAATACTCCCGCCGCGATTTGGTATGGGCTTGGGAGGGCCCGCGCCGATCCAAAGCCCGCGATCCGCACCCTTGTGCGAGGGAAGGCCCGCGATCGGTAATCCATTAGCCGCGTCCGCTTTCGGACGGGTCGCGACAGCTGGCGACTCCGCTGGGGACTTCTGTTCTAGAACCTATGGTTCTAGACCCCAAGTGGACTTAGGCCGTAATTAAAACGCTGAGTGATTTTTCTAACCCTGCAGGCGCTCTTGAAGGTGAGGTAAGTCCGCTTATGATAGGTGTTATATGTTTTTGCAGATTGGAGTGATAAGGGGGGTAGTCTGCGATTAACATTGTCTTATGCAGGTTGGCGTAGGAATGTATGTTGTGTAGATGATTTGAAGCGCTGATTGATAAACTGTCGTGCATGACTTGCATTGTGATACTCACAACACATGAACACACACGATCGCGCCTAAAACCCCGGGCGCCGCCTATAGGAAAACAATAGAAGGGATTGAAAATGGAATCTCCGTGAGGAAAGACACGGGGTAATCCACTTTTCAATTCCGCTCATTTCGAACTGTGGATCGAGCCCCAATGCAACGATAGTTGTGCAATGGAATCGGTTCTTTCTAGAACTCGAGGTGGGAACCTTGACCCTAGGTGCCAAAACCTCTGATTTTTAGAAGTTCCCCATCACTTGTCTCATGCGCATGTCTTTGGGCGGTTGGTACACCTAAAACCGCACATAAGTCGACGAGTTTGGTTGGTAAGACTCTCTATTCCCCCCAAATCTATCGCAGTTCATATAAATGTAGGCATTTCATTCATTACATTCTGGTGATTAGATTAAATGCCATTTCGAGGATAGATATGTGCGTTTGTTCCCAACGCCCTTGATAGAAGACGAGGAGGGTGGTGTCCCACGACGAACACCTGGTGTACGGTAAAGGAGCATACTATGGACATTATTGAGGTACTTTATTGAGGTATCATCCAATGAAGATGAAGAGTTGGGGCAAATGATCCTGAAGACACAGATCGAAACTGGGGCATCCTTAAGCGTTAGGATCACATTCCTTTGTTTCATTTTTCCATTACTAGTCCTCTTGTATAGGGTCTATTTTTATCGAAGTTTTCTCTATCTCACCCCTTAGAGTGATTGTATTAGGGATCTATTGGTGTATACATTCAGATGGAGCTTGGTTGTATTTCTTTTAACGGGTCATGGGAATGTGACAGTGGCATTTTCTCTAATCATCCGAATACTCCCAAGTCAAGTTTATAATTCCTTTAGAGGAAATTAAAATTGGAAGTCTTGCACGACCTTTTGGTCGTATAGGGTAATCCAACCCCAATTTCGCTAGAAGGAATTATACACTTGAATCGGTTCATGCATGTGTTCCGCCACTGGTAATCCACGATAATTGATCAAGAGTACCGGCATTGTTTCGAATTTAATGACGAGATAGATGTCCAAATTGCCCTCGTTCTTAACAAAACGGCTTTGATTTGGATGCCGTATCTTCAATTAAATTTAAAACGTGTCGTTGGTCAAAAGCGATTATCGTGAATTACATTCCTTTCAATAGTATGCTTTCCTTCGAGGAATATTGATAAAAACTTTTCGCACAAGATTATCCTTGTAAAAGTTTTAGTCTTTATTAATCACGAGCAAGCATAAGATTGAAAGGGGTTTATGCTTTCTTTTTCAAATTATTCCTTCTGATTCGGTTGTTTCATTTGCAGGTAAAAAATAGGTAATAGAGAGAAATCTTTTCCTGGATAAGTCTGAGGCTATTCTTTCATCTGATCATGAGCGAGTTAGAAAATCAGAACACATCTACTCGACTTATTATGGATCAGCTCATCCAAGTCTAAGATGTCCGGATGCTCGAAGAAATGGATCATATAAAAGCTAAAACAAACACGTGGGCTTTCATTCATTCTTGCCCAAACCAGATCATACAATTCATTGGGGTGGAAAAGTAAAGCAGAAGTGAGCCCTAATCAACGACACAATGGAGCCCAGCTGGCCCTCCAGGTTATGGATGCTTTGTTTATACGCACCACTCCGCGTATCATGGTCCGCAAGCCTGAGGTGAAGGCGTTTGCGTTCATCATTGACTGCAGCAACCTGAGTCTCGTGATCTTCGGCGACTGCTTCCAAGTCCCGAACAAGTCCATTCTCACGAGTTATATCCTCATTTATGCCGTTGAGCCTTTCTTCCAGCCACTCGCTTCGGTTCCTTAGCAGGGAGTTACGTCGATCGCGCTCATAGGTAGCCAGAGATAGGGCTAAGTCCTCCACCAGATTCCTCCTCTCGCGTAGCAATGTCGAAACCCGCTCTTTGGCGAACTCAACAGCCTTTTTGTGACTATCGGCCAGGTAGTCAGCCAACGCTAGGCGGTCGGACTGATCCTCATAACGGGCTCGCAGGACACGAGCCACGGTAAGTCCCCGGTGAGCAGCGCGGTAGACCTCCAAAGAGTTTGTAAAGAGCGTTGGAAAAATTCTGTATTCCCTCCCCAGCGCAGTACCCTCGAGGGAGGTGATGTCCAGGTCCCCGAACATGACTCGGATTTCATCCTCGGTTTCGGGATGATCAGCTATGTGAGCGTAGCCTCGACCCAAGAGGTTATAGAACTCTTCCCATCGAGCCAAAGCTTCGGCTGGGAAAGTGGGAACATGGGAAGAGGCCATTTTCGACGGAGAGGTGTGTAATGGAGCGATTTGAAGATGGAAGCAAATTATATGAGAGCGTTAATCCCCCAAACACCAACTCTGCATTTTATAGCGTCTCGAGAGTGGAGAAAAGTTGCAGCAATAATGCTTGTGGAGCCGGGTTAATTAATGTAAAGCGAGGGCTGCTCCTCCCGTGAATCATCAGACATGTCCTGGTCCGCAATTTCAGGCCTGACAAATTCGGTCTCGCCATTATTAAAGCTGGAAGGGAGGCGAGCGCAACTATCGAAGAAGCCGCGAAAGGATTGTGTTGTTCCATCACGCATAAAGCTGGGCGGCAAGTGAACAGCTCGGCCACTTAAAAAGAGAAGACAGTGCTGAACAGGCATGACTATTGAGGAAAAGTGAAAGGCGAGCGCAACTATCGAAGAAGCCGCGAAAGGGTTGTGTTGTTCCATCACGCATAAAGCTGGGCGGCGAGTGAGCAGCTCTGCCACTTAAAAAGAGAAGACAGTGCTGAACAGGCATGACTATCGAGGAAAAGTGAAAGGCGAGCGCTACTATCGAAGAAGCCGCAGAAGGATTTGGTTACCCCTTCGTGTCGGAAAGCTGAGCAAGAGGCAACCAGTTCCATCGTTTCAAAAACAGAACGCTGAACAGACCTAGCTTTTGAGGAAAAGGAGGCAACAAATCGAAAGAGCGAGTATACAAAAGAGAACAGAGAACCCCGAGTGACGAGTTCGTTGAAAGACCTCAAATTCTCTAGAATCAAATTCGACATCAAAGCCATGGAACTCAACATTGCCCGTGACGAACATCAAGATCGCAGTGGTGACGACGGCAGTGGCCACGACGCTCAACCCCGGAAAAGAAAAAGTCGCCAGCGCTACGCTCGGAAAGAAATCCAGGAGCTTGAAGCTTTCTTTGATGAATGCCCTTGCCCAGGCGAGGAACAAAAGATTGAATTGGGCCGGAAGCTGGGAATGAATCCTATGAGAATACATTTTTGGTTTCAGAATAGACGTTTCAGACTAGGTGTCCAACACAGGCGTAAGGAGATCACGGCCCTAAAAGAGCAGAACCAAAACCTTCAAATGGAAAACATGTGGTATGAGAAAATCCTCAGTACTATTACCTGCCCTGACTGCGGTGGCCCTACCACCCTCAGTAAATTGTTCCCCGATAAGCCTTCTACGAAGATGGAAGGTGCTCATTTATCCCCCTGCTCCCTTGAGCCATCTCCGGTACAATCAGATCCCGCTAATGGCGCGCATGAGCAGATCGATCCTACAGAAATTATACCAGTGTCTTCGGAGGAAGAAGATACGTGTCGTTATGATCGGAGTCACCTCATCGAAGCCCATGAATCTCCTCCACAACAGCTTACGGTAAGATCAGATACGGTTCAAGAGGAGTTAGAGGTTAGTCGGCAGGCTATCAACGCCACTCTGGACGACGAGAAGAAGAAATTCACTTGGCCCCCGGAGCTTCATCTCAAGTTCTTGGACGCAGTTCGACAGATAGGACTCGACTTCATAGGTCCGACAAGCATACTTAGGGTCATGAACGTACCGGGACTTACCAAGCAATTAGTCGCGAATCACCTTGGTTGCTACAGAAGGGCGTTAGGACAGCGTTATGCAGAACTGAATCCGAGCAATAGACTCGGCTGCGAACCCAGCACCCTTATGACAAATGAGGCCCGGTCGAATCTGGACGACTATTGGGGATTTGATCAGGATATCCTCGCGAGTCATTTCAATATTCCTCAAGAACACGCATCACAAGTGCAACGAGTAAGCACTCCTCCGTCCGAGCAGCAGCTAGTCAGTGTTCATCCTGTCGCAGATCAGCCCACCATGCCCAGTGCTCAAGGGTTTGCCCAATCAGAGCATGTGGCTTCAGATGATCTAATGGGAGAATGCTTGGAGCATTCTTATTTCCCTAATCCCCAAGTGGGAGATGCTTGTGGTAGTCAATCGATCAAATCTCCTCTTATAATCCCAGACAAAGATGGAGGTTCCAGTTCGAAGAACCCGTCGGGCGATGCAGCTCAACCTACACATCAATCGTTCGAGGGGTCGGGTGATTTCTTCGATGAAGGACTTGATACCTGGTTCGATTAGTTGGAAGCTATTAAAGGTTGGCAACCATGATCTGCAGTTGGTAATGGCACACCTAAGCTGAGGCCAGATTGGTTAGTCATTGGACATGCCCAAAGAAAGAAGGGGATGTACGCGAGAAGGATGTATCTCCTATTGTAAAGTTCTCATCGGTGCATGCGTTTGTTTCTTCAATAGCTAGAGTTGATTTTGCATAATGTTTTTCGCGAACGTCATCTCGTGTGTATACGGTAATTCCTTGTTATTAAGTTCAAGGTAAAATCAGCCCCGACGCGTGAAGGCAGAATTGATAGCATGAGTTACTAGCAGAATGTGATCGAGCTCGAAAGTGAAAGATTACTAGCGGCCCCAAACACAATGACCGCAAAATCAGGGGCAATCTTTAAGTTTCGAGCAACTACAAATCTATTTCTCACGAGGCATTCAAGTCAATCAAATATAAAGCGTCGGGCTGTGAGAATGATGCGTAGTCAATCTGTTGACACAGGCGAAAAGGAGTCGCGTAGATCCGAAAGCAAAAACCTTTCTTGGCTAGTCAACAAGGCAGAATGAAAGATCGTATATAAACAAACTCGCATTTATTTCATTCAGCAGGAAAGTTTACAAGTGGATCACTGAGGGGGAGCAGTAAACCCAAAATGAGTTCTGACAAGCATCACAAAAAAGCTTAACTGACTCTCCATGCTATCCATGCCTTGCTTACAACCCACACTCCGGGAATCGAGGTCTACAAGCTTGAAGAAAAGGAGACGACATTTCTCCTTAAGTTCGTTCACCTTGGTCTCATAGTACTCGAACTCAAGCTCTAAGTCCTCAGTCAGCACCCTCCCGCGAGCTATATCTATGCTCAGGTCTTCAAGCCTTTCCTCCAACCAGGCACACTGGAACCTCAGCACGAGGTTGTGCCGGTCTTGCTCAAAGGCGGTGTCAAAAAGGGCCAGACGCTCCACCAAGTTGTCCCTCTCACGGACCAGCATCGAAACCTGG
Source organism: Rhodomyrtus psidioides (assembly GCA_021437785.1). Classification (NCBI taxonomy): domain Eukaryota; kingdom Viridiplantae; phylum Streptophyta; class Magnoliopsida; order Myrtales; family Myrtaceae; genus Rhodomyrtus; species Rhodomyrtus psidioides. The sequence goes on along the minus strand of JAILYB010000027.1, from coordinate 3,606,354 downwards.
GCGTGGGCGTATTCAACAGCCCTTTTATGGTTATCGGCCGTCAGCATGGCCAACATCAGGGACTCAGTTCGGTCTTGATAACGGGCTCGCACGATACCAGCCAAAGTGACCTCCCGGCTAGCAACTTCGTAAGCCTGCATGAAATTGTTAAAGAGAGTTGGGAAGATCACAAACTCCCTTTGCAGTTTCGTACCTTCAATACACGCAGTATCCAGGGCTGGAATCAGAGTACGAACTTCAACCTCAGCTTCAGGATGATTGTTTATGTAGCCATAACCTCTACCCAAGAGGTGGTAAAATCTCTCCCATTGGGTCGAAGCTTCAGCTAAGGCAACAGGCACAGAGGAGGAATCCATATGCGATGGAATGACGGAGAGGAGAGTGGGAATGTGAAGAGTGTTTGAGAGGCTGAGTCTGATAAGGCTAAAGTGTTAATCTTCTTGACATCAATCTATCACCTTATAAATGCTCGAGTAAAAAAAGAGAAGTGGTAATAATATTTTATGTGCAGTAGAGCCAAGCGGGTTTCGTTAATGCATCCCCGATGAGTCACGAATCCACCACCGTCCTGTGATCTCGGGTTTTACGAAACATAATGGCGCCGAAAGGTGGGCAGGCTTGTTACTCTAGAGACTGGGCCAGGGGGACAAGCGTAGTGCTCGACAAAGCGAAATCAACGCAAGAGATCTTCAGGCTCCGTTCACGTAGAAAAGAGCAAAAAAGGACAAAGTGGGAATTACGAAGCCTTGAGAAGAACGCTCGTCAGGTAGCCATCACAAAAGACGAAGTGGGAATTACGAAGCCTTGAGAAGAGCGCTCGTCAGGTAGCCATCACAAAAGGACGAAGTGGGAATCTCGAAACATTGAGAAGAGCGCTCGTCGGGTAGCCATCACCTTTGATCAAAGAACGGTGATCCGGCTCCTTTAACCTTTCAGAATTTGCAGAGAAAGTGAGGATCCAAGGAGGAACAAAGAAGGCTGAGTTAACGGAAAATCAAGCAGTGATATTCCGGTCAAAATGTTCAAGGGATTCTGTCATTTACTGGAAGCGCCAGACTTGGAGGTCTCCGAGCTTGAGCTGCTGGAAGAGTTTGAAGATCTCAGGACCGAACCTGACACGAGGGCCATGGAGACTGATCCTTCTAATGATGAAACCCGCGGCTTGGTTAACGAGAACAGTACCCGCGACGGTGATCAGCGTCAGAAAGGGGAATGTCTCCGACGCAACACTTCAGGTCAAGTCCATAAACTCGAATTGTTTTTCAGGGAATACCCCTATCCGGACATGGAACAGAAAATCAAAATGGGCCAGGAGATAGGGTGGGAGCCTCGGAAGGTCAAGTGTTGGTTTGAAAACAAACGAACCCGGCTGAAGCAGCAACACGATCGGCACGAGTTAGCGATTGTGAGGGAGGAAAATGAAAAGCTTCGAATAAAAAACATTCAGTACAAAAAAGCTCTAAGCATCGCTATTTGCCTTGAGTGCGGTAACCCTGTTCCCACGGACGGAGTATTCACTGAAGAGCCAGATCTGGGGGTTTATAATGCTCATTTGTTGCAATGCCCTTCGCAACATCTTTCGGAACAGGCGGGTACCGCCGAGGATCTACGAGAGGAAACTAGTGCTATAAGGTCAAAGTCGACGCCCATTGTGGAAGGGAACATGCGTCATGACAAGTCGGGTCCGCTCAATGGTGAACTCACCATCATGACCAGCCGATCTGAGACCACTAAATCCCCTCCAGAGCAACCTCCAACACGACCAGATTCCGAGAAGAGTAACCGCCAAGTTGCTGACACCACTTCGGCTAGCAAGAAAATAAGATTTCGTTGGACCCCGGAGTTTCATAGCAAATTTGTTGATGCAGTTCAACAGTTGGGGATCAGTTTTGCTTGCCCATTGCGCATACTCGAAATCATGAACGTGCCGGGACTGACTAAAAATATGGTCAAGAATCACCTTTGGCGCTACAAGAAACTACTGAGAGATGGACGAGCGTCGCTAGACCAAGATAGAGGCGGTTCAACACGACCAGATTCCACGAAGAGTAGCCGCCGAGTTGCCAACCCTACTTCGGCTAGCAAGAAAACAAGGTTTTATTGGACCTCGGAGCTTCATAGCAAATTTGTTGATGCAGTTCAACAGTTAGGGATCAGTTTGGCTCGCCCATCGCGCATACTCAAGATCATGAACATGCCGGAATTGGATAGAAATAAAGTCAGGAACCACCTTTGGTGCTACAAAAGACTACTGAGAGATGGACGAGTGGCGCTAGACCAAGATAGAGGCAGTTCAAGTTTAAACGATGAGCATGGATGTGATCGCAACCCTCATGAAGCAGGAAGCATCCAATTACCTCTTAACACCGATGGGACTGACAATTACACGGTCGATTGTTCAGGCATCAATCAGAGTACTCCCCTGGGTTATCCTAGTACTCCTCAGGAGTATGTACCGCAATTTCAGCAAATCGGGACTCCCCAGTCTGAGCACCGACTGGCCGTTAATGCTAGTCCTACAGCGGATCTAACATTGGCAGGAGATGCACGTACAATCTTGCGAGACGATTACGGAGATTCCGGCTCGAAGAATCAGGTGGTCCATGACGAAAATGGCGAAAAGATTCCTTCTCCAGTAGTCGACAATACTCAACCTGAGTGTCAGTCGCTCGATGGTTCAGACGATCTCCTTGAAAACATCTATTCTTGGTTCGATCGGCTGAATTCCTCCCTGAGTTACCCTGGTACTCCTCAAGAGTATATACAACAATTTCAGCAGGTATGGACTCCCCAATTTGAGCACCAACCGATCATTAGTGTTATTCCTACGGCGAATCCAGCATTGGGTACAAACCTACTGGACAACGATGAAAGTACCAACTCGAGAAGTGAGGTTGTTCATGTCGAAAGTAGTGTGAGGAACCCATCGCCAACGGTTGAGGATGCCCGACTTGGGCGTCAATGGCTTGAAATTTCAAGTGAGTCCCTCAGTGAGCAACTCGGCGCGTGGATCACGCATAAACCGAGGAACCAGGTTGTTCATGCCGAAAATGGGAGAAGTCTGTCACCAGCAATTAAGGATGCTCAACTTGAACGACGCGAGCAGTTAGACGATCTCCTGAATGAGCAACTCAGCCTATGGGTCAAGCATTTTGGAACAAGTGCATCTTTGCAGTCGTGACCGGTACCGGCGACCGGACATCTGGTTCGAAGCTCGTGTGCTAAATCATTAGAAGGCTCAGGAGAGTGAGAGGTGAATACGTCGAATGAATGTGTTACGGATCTCGTTGTAAAGTTCCCGCGGGAACATTTTAATTAACGCTTAAAACTAACCGCTCTGAGTGTCAACATTACCCTTTGAACGTCTTCGAGCCAAGGGCCATGGATTAATCACTTAATCCGTGGAGCAAATTCCATGAACGATGACTATCACCCGCGGAGCATAATGGGATCTACCCCATTCAGCACGAAATACGTTTGGTCACGAAGCCTCCCATTTGGTAAAACGATGTATCGTTCCTAAACGATCTTCAACCGAATACCAAAGTAATGTCTCATTTCTTTCCCTTCTCAGGTGATAAACGTGGATAAATCACTCAAAGAGCCATCTGTTCAAATAACAAAACAGACGTTGCCCAACCGGGGGCAGCTGAACCATTGATATTGCAAATATTCCAAGCATGGATAAGCGGATTTGATAGACGTGGTTCATATCAATACGCGACGTCAGAACGGGATGAGAACCAAGAGTAAAGTTGTATCGTCCCAATTTATCTTCAATTTGGGAATATGAGTTAACACTTGTTATTTATCCTTGATAGGGACTCACCATCAAGGAGGACAGATTTTCACAACCTGTGTGCACTCGCAGGGGCACACGACCAAGGGTAAGAGGTATCGTTCTAATTTTTTTGAAAATGCGTGAACGTACAATAACATGTTTCTTCCATATTTTCAGGGATCTCCAGCCGCGGGGGACAGGTAAGTATCCCTTTCCCCAATCCATTGAAGATGTTGAATAAAAACTGAGAAGAAAAGAAAAGCTTTCAGAATCTAATGTCTAGAAAAGACATAGAATTCAAAATTCATTGGCTTTCATGTTTTTAAAACAGGAGGTTGTCTGAACATGAATAAGAACATGCATTGTGCATCATAAAATCCCATTGACGGGTAAAATTTTTGGAGAAAACGAAAGAGATTTTTCCAATCAAAAGTTGTTCAAAACTTCCAAAAGGACGTTTTCTCAAAAGACGAGAGGCAAAGCCTAAATCCAAACACGTCCTATGCACACTTGAGAGAGAAGTGGAGCGGATAAGACAGCAAAATCTGGACCTACGGAAATAGGGACCAGTCGCAGCGATTACATGGGTTGGGACGACGGAGGCATTCGTTTCATATCCCCCAAACACTACAGGTGACTGTTGATGTACCCCTTTGAACGGCGGTTTTCATTCTTAACCCTGTCAAGGACCACCCCACATCGGGGCAAAATGGAGGTGAGTCCAGCAGCATCAGGAGAAAATGGTTAGAAATTTTCTTGCTCGGACTAACATTAATCTTTGTGTGTTGTTTATATGGTAATCCAAGTGCCATAGGATGATGAGAAGCAATCATTTCTCTATCCCACACACCGAATCCTTTGCATAGCCAAGTTGAGCCTGCAAAATCATTTCATAAACCCATTGGTGATCATTGCACATTCCAAGACGGATGCGGCATCACTTCAGAAACGAAGGAGTTCAAGACTTAGGGTTTACAAAAAATTCCTAAGTTAATGCTTAACCTTGTTAGACCTTTGATCATAGGTCTAACACGATCCCATGAAGATGAGAAAAAGTGGGATTTCAAAAATGAATGAGAAAAATCCGCGGCATCGAGAAAAAGCAAAGTGCCTGGTAAAAGCAAGGCCGATGCTCGTGTAAGTTGTTTGATTGATCCGCAATGAAGCCGGATGGGAAAAGAGGAAATCCCTAAAGGAGTCAGATCAAAAAGACTACTCCCCAAATGGTGTCAAGCGTGGAGCAGAGACGCAGACAAGGTCATCAGTCTCTTAATGCGACGAAACGCTCTCTGAAGAGCTGGTACACACCTCAAAATCGGTTGCGCATCCCAAAAACTGAAGGTGCAGAGAGGAAAAGGGCAGGTGGTAAATTTGCAATGATCACCAATGTCAAACCCTTCGTAATTTCTGGGTAAAAAACAAGCCTTTTTCGGTCCCCAATCCTACCAACATCATAACCCTGAAACAGTCTTCTCTGACTAAGACACTTGGGTTAACATATAGCTTAACTCAAAAAAGTACGAGCAAGACTATTTCTTTCTCATTTTGCAGGGTTCTTGACTTGTAAACCCGGAGCAGATGGTGAAAACTTTCATTCAATGACCTTGACTCATAAGTGAGTCCCCCTTGAAGACCAATATCCAAGCCCAACATTACGGTCCCGTGGAAGACCTCCCGATCGATCAAAATGTATGCGCTGCGAATGAGCCTAAAACCTAGGCACAGGTTAGTAGGGAATTGAGTGCATCCCCTATAAAAACCACTATCTCAAAACAGGTGAGAAGACCTCCTTGTCGAGAAAATATTCCAATTGATGTTTTGAACAAACTCTTTTTGGAATTTTCAAACTGTTGATTCAAATTTTCCATGCAGGGAATTTGTGATTGCATTTGCATGTTGCAAGAATGTTTTGGATAACCTCCAGCATCAAAATGCACACCTCATGACTAAAACTTAAGTCATAAAATTTTGTCAAATTGGACAATTGCTGTCTTCTCAAAGATTACCAATATTTTCTCGGGGAAGAGAAACCCTTTTCAAAATTTAGGCAGTCTCATCGGACGTGGAAAACCCTCGTCATGAGACCCCTTCTCAAAAATCAAGCGGTCCTCGCATGACGTGGAGAACTCTCATCCTAGGATCCCTTTTCAAAAATATCAAACAGGCCCTATCGGACGTGGAGAACCCTCGTCTCGGGACCCCTTTTAAACAAAATCAAGCAGTCTCGTCGGACGTGGAGAACCCTCATCATGAGACCCCTTTTCAAAATTCAAGCAGTCTCGTCGGACGTGGAGAACCCTCGTCATGAGGCCCCTTTTCAAAATTCAAGCAGTCTCATCGGACGTGGAGAACCCTCGTCATGAGACCCATTTTCAAAACAAACAATGGTAGAAACCGCCTGAAGGGTCAACTCATGGTAGAAACCGCCTGAAGGGTCAACTCAATGGTAGAAACCGCCTGAAGGGTCAACTCATGGTAGAAACCGCCTGAAGGGTCAACTCATGGTAGAAACCGCCTGAAGGGTCAACTCAAGGTAGAAACCGCCTGAAGGGTCAACCAATGGTAGAAACCGCCTGAAGGGTCAATGTATGGTAGAAACCGCCTGAAGGGTCAAATCCAGGTAGATACCGCCTGAAGGGTCAACTCAAGGTAGATACCGCCTGAAGGGTCAACACATGGTAGAAACCGCCTAAAGGGTCAATGTATGGTAGAAACCGCCTGAAGGGTCAACCAATGGTAGAAACCGCCTGAAGGGTCAATGTATGGTAGAAACCGCCTAAAGGGTCAACCAATGGTAGAAACCGCCTGAAGGGTCAAATCATGGTAGAAACCGCCTAAAGGGTCAACCAAAGGTGGATACCGCCTTAAGGATCAACACAAAGGTCCAATCCACCATATGGATCAATATCAAAGTGTGAGATGCGCTTTCCTTAGGTTCCTACCAGTTAGGAATCCAATAATGGTATGACCTACCATACAGGTCAGAGCTTAATCTCCCTAGGATATTCTCAATGACGAGTCCTAGGTATCTTCTTGAAAGTTATCGCAACCGACAGCATCCGACAGGTGAGCTTCAGGTAAGCCTCTCTCACTCCAGCTCAAGTTCGAATTGCAAGATCAAACCGGGGATTAATTTGAGCATCCATCAAAAAGCTTAAGGTTCCAATGTCAAGATATTTCTTTTCCTCAGTCGAGTCAGACAAGATTCAGGTGTCATTTTGTCTTTGAAAGCAACCTCTAACGAGCTCACTCTCAAAGAGGGGCAGCTGTTGACACCTAACTTTCAATTATTATTATTATTATTATTATTATTTTAGTCATTCACTCACAAAAAAAAATCAGAACTAATCTCAGTTCTGAACAAAAATTCATATTTATTTTATCATTATCGTATTTTTATGGCTTGTTAGAATCGAAACTAAATTTTTATCCGATACAGATGTGCATCCGTGGACCGAGGCATCTTTCCAAAGAGGTTGATGAAGACAAAGGATGCGCGAAATCGGTGAAACCTAAGCAACTATTAAATATGCCTTCGCAATATTAGAAAAATAATGGAGAGCCCACCCAAAGATTCTCTTCCACCATCTCACGTTACTTTCTCCATTGTTTATCTTAGGGGAAGATGCTCCTCCGACAAAGGCACAAAGGCATTCTACCGTTGGAGATTGAAGAAATAAAAAAAATAAAAAGAAAGAAAGAAAGTGGAATATGTCTTCCACTCCCGGGCCCTGGGCGACAAAAAGAATTCTTCCCGACTGACCTACGAGGACACGGTATCGAAGAGTGGAGATAAACAATGAAGCTGGGGGATCCGTGGAGGACAACAACACAGATCGACTGGAGAGAGTCAAAAGAATGACCTCCGTCCCGTGGGAGAGCTGGATAGTTCGAAAACAAGTATGGCTTAGAGTTTCTCAGGTTTCGTCGAACCATCCCGATCCACGTCGAGCCGCACCATCGGTCGTCCAACTTCACCTCGACAGTCATCTCAACCATGCGTTCGGTCTGTGCTTAACTGCATGAACATCCGTTGCCGAACCTCCGTGAGAGAGGCGCGAACAGCCACCCTCCATCGGCATGACCAAGACCGCTCCCCCCATTGTCGTCATCACCGCGCACCACCGGATTGATTTGATGCGAGCGAAGACTCTCTCTCTCCCTCTCTGCGTAACAGAAAATGGCGGGGATCGGCGATAGTTGGTCGGCCAGCTCGAGCCCTAGGAGGAGGACCTGCGTCGTGATCGGCGGCCGCGGCTTCGTCGGGAGGTGGCTCGTCCTGGAGCTCCTCAAGCTCGGCAAGTAGATCGTCCGAGTCGCCGACTCCGGTGACTCCCCCCGGCTCGATCCATCGGCGGAGTGGGATACGGCTCTCTCGCAGGCTATCTCCTCTGGTCTGGCTTCCTATCATCCCCTCGACGTCCGCGACAAATCATCTGTTCTCAGAGATGTTACTGATTTATTCGGTCAAGATGTCTACGACTCTTACATGATCATTGTTCAAGGTGTAAAAAAAAAACGTCATAAACGCTTGTAGAGAGTGCAAAGTCAAGTGGCTAATATACAACAGTTCTGCGGATGTTGTTTTTGATGGTTCAAGGGACATAAATGGTGGAAATGAATCATTGCCATACCCTTGGAAGTATGCAGACATGTTGAGTGACCTCAGGGCTCAAGCGGAAGCACTGATTTTGTTTGCAAATGATATTGACGGTCTCTTGACATGTGCCCTTCGTCCTAGCAACATTTTTGGTCCTGGAGATGCACAGCTTGTGCCAACAGTTGTAAAGCTAGCACAATCTGGCTGGATGAAGTTTATTATAGGAGGTGGAGAAAATACGTGCGACTTCACCTATATTGAGAATGTAGCTCATGCCCATATTTGTGCGGAAGAAGCTTTATGTTCTTGGGTTGTCTCTGTAGCGGGAAAGGCATTCTTCATCACTAACAATGAACCAGTGAAGTTCTGGGAATTCATCCCTCTCATGTTGGAAGGCTTGGGATATCAAAGGCCTTCCATAAAGCTGCCTGTTAGCATGGTCTACTATTTTTGCTTGCTTCTTGAAGGGATATATGAAACACTGGGCATCGCAAAGAATAGTTATATGCTGTCAGCTCGCCATTCTGTTCAAGTAGCCTCCAGGAATAGAACCTTTGATTGCAGTGCAGCTCGGAAGCAAGTTGAATACTTGCCGATTGTTTCCCTAGAAGATGGCATCGCAAGAACCATTGCATCATTCTCTCATTTTTCCAGAGACTCATTTTATGGGGGACAAGGTGATTTCCCCGAACATTCAAAAGCAGATTGGATGCTTGGTGGTGGAAAAGTAGCAGACATTTTGCCTTGGAGAGATGAGAAGGAGACATTTACCTACTTTCTGGTTTCGGAGCATCTTTCTCTTGTTCTGATATTCAAAAAGCGTAGTGGAAAAGTTGCTTGGGAGCATCATCTCGTTGTGGAACAGAGGGGTCCATATTATGAGATCATTGGCACAAGGAGAGGATTGGAACATTTTCTTTGAGGGATGGTCGCATGTCAAGGCTGGATGATTGAAGATCGGCGTCCAATCAGGTATATTTTGCGTACTCAATTCGTGTGTCAAAGTTAGTTTCTTTAAATATCGTCATTATAGACTTGACTTGCATGTATTTGTTTCAGTCTAGTGGTTAGCTTATTTATCTGGTTGAGTGTTATCTATTGTCAAGGACATGCTTTTTATCAAAATATTTTTCGAAAATAAAAAAAAATAATAAAAAAATTCAATAAAAAAATCAATAAAAAATAGAAAATCATAAAAAAAAAAATTTCTCAAAAATAGGAAATGGCCACATCGACTGGCCATGGATTGTTTTGGGTAATTCGGTATCCAAACCTTCCAAAAAATGACGATTTCGCCCTTCGGGCTAATCGTCTCCAAATCTTCCCATTTTGCCCCTGGTCCGAAATCACTCCTCGCCTAAGCCCTTATGGCTGCGCTAGGAAACCATTGATTTGAATTGATGTGTATTAGTGTGATTTATTTATGTATTTGATTGCGCTTTCATTTAAATTGATTGTGATTGATAGGAATAGTCTTCCAATCTGCATGAAACCCTGATTCATACCTACCTCATCCAAAATTACGCCTGCATGAAATCTTAATTAGGAAAATCACTCACGTTAGGTACCGAAAGGGCGTTGGTAATGACACCGACGTAACCAAGTCCCCGAACCCAAAATCTCTGGTTTCGCAGAACTGATCGATCTCTCCCAATCGGTCAGTAAGGTTTCCGGTCTACCCTCTAAGAAAGACCGGTGGCGACTCCAAATGCATGCACAAGTTGCACATGCCACCACGACCACACTGAAGGTCGAAAGCGTTCGACTCTTATCGTCGAATCCTTTGAATAATACTCCCGCCGCGATTTGGTATGGGCTTGGGAGGGCCCGCGCCGATCCAAAGCCCGCGATCCGCACCCTTGTGCGAGGGAAGGCCCGCGATCGGTAATCCATTAGCCGCGTCCGCTTTCGGACGGGTCGCGACAGTCCCCGAACCCACTTCTCTGGTTTCCGCAGAATCGAATAGATCACTCCCAACTATTCGATAGGGTTTCAGATCGTACCCTCCACGAAACGATTGGTGGCGACTCCTTGACATATACACTCATCACATGTCACTAGACCACACTGAAGGTCGACCACGTATATCCAGCAGTTGCGATTTGGGTAATGGACCTTGGGAGAGGCCCGCGTCCGATCAAGCCAGCGATCGGCCCATTAGCCCGCTCCCGCCTCCGCGCCTCCGGGAGAGGGTCGCGACAACCAATGGCAATCGACTCGCAATCATCTCTAGTTTAACATATTTGAGAATCGAAGCATCCTATTCACAGAATCGAGAACATCGTGCGAGTTGCCGAGTACAGCCATGGAAGCTCAATCACGCAAGTCACGTGAAATCAGATCAATTCATCCACAGATTGACATGGCAGGAGGTGCAAAAGGCTTACCTCGGGCTCCGATTGAGCCCGCACGGCCTAGATTGGGCTAGGCAAGTATGAACAGTGGTCGGCTATGGAGGCTAAGTTTGAAGACTCGATTCAAGGTGCTCAGGAAAAATCGATGCAAAACCAAGATGCGAATATGGTCAGTGATGTTCAGGGAGTGAAACACACGTAGTAATTGAAGAAATGTGCGAGAGATGCAAGAATCGCCATTGAAGCTCAGCATAAGAGTCGAAGTTCTGCCTCACCTGTTTTCGCGGGTTCCACGTGCGCTGTCGGCGGCGATCGACTCCGGGGACTTCGGACGACCTCCTCACGGCCTCGTGGAGCTATGGTTTAGCCTGGGAAGGCCCAACCGGTGCTCTGCAATTGGAGCTCAATTTCTCGACGACGGGGATCGGAGAACGAGCTTTCTCTCGCGTTCTCTCTCTCTTACGCGATTCAGTTTCTCTTTCCTCAACTGAATCCACCGTCCTCCACTTCGCGAAGGCCCTTTGCTTTATATACCATTTTCAGTTTTTTGGGCGCCGAATCGGGTAGTTGAAACAGGCGACCTTCGCACGTGAGAACACGTGCGAAATGGTCACCGGCGACCGGCTTCTAACGGGCATCAAGTGGCGATTCCGTTCGGGGTCTTTGGCGACTGCATTTGGCATGAATTTGGGCAAATTTCATCCAAATTCTGTCGTCGTTGACTTTCACGGGCGCCGCGGCCTTGACCGGCCGATTACTCTCCGTCCCGGCGGCCATTGGTCGTGATCTTGATGTCAATCGACGGGGAATGCTGTGGCGAATGAAACTCCCACTATTTCTTTTTTAATTGCCGCCGATTGTTTGGTCAATTTCCCTATTGAAATCCAACCTTGCACTGTTCATTTGTGCGCAGGTTTGATGAAGACGATGACACTGTTCTGGACCGGTTCGACGGGTCGAACCGGCGGTCTGATCGGTCCGAACCGGTTCCAATTTGGGATTTTCAAAATTAATCCAAATCTGTTGGGAATTTTTGCAATTAAATTTCAGAATTGAGTTTAGGGCATGGATTTTATCTAAAAATGTGGTTTTGCCCAAAATTTTACCTCAATTTCTATAAAAACCCCAAATTTCTATTTAATTGCAAAATTAGGAATTATGCAATTGAAGGTTCAAATGACAAAATTGGGTCAAATTACTTATCCCAATCGATTCAGAATGATAAAAATCATTGGGCAGTATGTTCAATTTGTAGTGATAGCCCTTGAATTGAAAGTAATTTCAATTATGCTCAAATTCAAGGACTAAAATGCAATTTAGTTTGTAATTGAACAATTTGCCCGAACAATTAGGTCAAATTGAAATAGGGGACAATTAGATTGAATGTCAAGAACCTAAAAAATGCTAAAATTGTAAATTAAAAGACTCAATTGATATTTTTTTTTCTCAAATTCAATAGTATGGGTTACAAAGGCACACCCATAATTGAATCCAATTTTGAACTTTTTGTGAGGTAAAAAATACAAGGGATAAAAAATAAAAATATTAGTTATTTTTTTTTATATTTTTATGACCTAAAATGCTATTTTTCTTGATTTTGTTGAGTATTTTCCTATTTTCTAAAAATACTAAAAAATGTAAAACATATGGAAAATTATTTTTTGGTCAAGAATGGTTCCTTGGGCTTGGCCAAGGCCACCAAAGTTGATTTTGTAATTTTTTGACTTTTTATGGATTTTTTTGTGATTTTTCAAAATATAACTGCAAAAAGACTTGGTCAAAAATCAGGTGTCAACAACCGTCGATCAGTTATTGCCCCTGGCTTTCTACCTTCTGCTCCACTTTCAGTACGTTCTGCTATCCTTCGACGGTTTATACTTTTACTGGCTGACAACAGCATCGACGATTTCTTTTTACCCGCCATTCTCTCTCTCTCCACCTTTGAAGATTACTGCCCATTTTCGTGACTACATTGATCGTGACCTCCTTTGCGTGCCCTTTTTTCCTTTGATTTGTGAGAAATGCCGCCAAAAACTCATCCCTGAGACATGACATCTTTAGGGTTAACCAGACTCTAATTCCAGTACATTCATCTACAGCTGATCAAGACTTCGTTATGTGCCTCTCACGTGACTCCTCGGGTAATTTTAGGTGTTAACATATATGTCCCTTTTTAAAAGAAATCGATTTATCTCTTTTAAAAGATATCCCTCGATTTGAGTGTAATCGGCTACGGTTTAATAATTATACCTTTCTGTCTTCTGATTTCCTTTCCCAGGACACAGCCGCTTTAAATTTCCCGCCTTTTGTTTATTTCGATATGCCACCTTAGTCTTTGATCCAAATCACCTTTTGGGTAAAAGTCTCTATTGTCATCTTGCTAATTTCTGAATTTTAAACTCTAAACCCTTTCAAGCTTGCTTCAATTTTTCTCATGGCAACTCAAACCTTTGGGCTCACTCCCAAGCAGCTTGTTGATCGCTTTGACAACTTAATCAATGAAGACGCTGATAGCTCTTTCTTCAAGTTACTGAACACTACTAGGGATCATGCGGGATTTATTCTCAGACCTAGTCCTTGGGATTATAATCGAGTCCCGGCGTCCCTTCAGCCTTGCTTCCCGATGAGGCAGAATGAAAAAACTCCATGTTCAAGCTTCTTCGCTAAAAGATATCTGGTCATCTCCGTCCCCTCAATTTAGAAGTTTTCAATTGTTCGATGATGGATTTTATGCTTGGTTTCAACGGCTGCAGGATGATACTCCGACTACCTCTTCCTGCGCAACGGTGAACATAAGGACCGCCCTTGAGGTCAGCTTATTGTCTCATGACATAAATAGAGGTTTGCTGGGCTCTGTCGTAAGTTTTTGGTCGTCATCGACCAACTGTTTCTTCTTCCCATGGAGCCCTATGTCGGTGACCTTTTTGGATGTATTTACTATTGTCGGTCTTACTCCTCGTGGGACCTTGCTGATAATCTCGAACTTTTTGAGGATTGCTCTACCCCTGAGGATGCTCTTGCTTGTGGGAAGTTTATGGATGCTTACTGCAAAACCTCCAGCCATGTCACCCTTGTCGAACAAACGACTTTCCTTCTTTTTTGGTTGTCAAAGTATGTATTTTTCAATCAGACCCTTAAAGGTTTTCAAGGATTACGCTACTCTTGCCTCTAATCTCTAGTGAGAGGAAAGAACATCGCTCTTGGTCCTCGTGTTTTGGTAATTCTTTATAGGAGCATTACTCATGCCTCCTTATCGATGATGTCCAAAGACGATGGCGTGTTGTCTAGTCCCACTTTGGAAACACGGCGGTAGAACAACAATTTACCTCAGAAGATTCAATCGATGCTCCCAAGCTTTAAACACTGACTTCAAGCTTCCTAGAACAGCCTCACTGAGTGTCGATACCTAAGGCAATCCACAATCATTACAAGTAGAAGACTACAGCATGGAGACCCCCTTCCTATTTCCATGACATCTCCAACAAGCTTTTAATAGTCACAAATTGGCAAACAACCATTCCACCAAGATATACAGCGTTCAGAGATTGCATCATTGGTGCAGAATATTGACATCGATCTTCTCTCTTTCTTAAACTTGCAAAGTGGACATGATTTGGCATTATGATGTGCTGAAAGCCAGACAACAGAGACAGGCCATGATCTAAGAAAGGTTCCAACAGCAATTAAAGGCGACATCCGAACTGAGCATATCTATAACACCGATTTATCAAACTATGTTACTAGACCCCAAAAATGACCCAATTCTTAATCGTAAAGATGAACAAGCTAGCTCACAGACAAAATACAAGATATGCAGGCCAATCTGGGAACTTGAGATAATAATGCACGTTAGAGGCTAACGATCTGCAACTTCAATCGTTGGCAATTGGTACAAGTACGACATGCCACAGCGGAGCAATCAAATTAATAGAAGAGCAAAGTGAAAAACCTAGTCACGGCTCGAAATCAAACGAGCAGAAGAAAATCGATGTGACCCTAGAGAGAGAGAGACCTTGGAGAGGTCGATGTTCTTGAAGAGGGACCAATTGGAGGAACAGTCTGTTGGAGTTGGCAAATATTTCGAGGACCCTTGTTTCTTACACTGGGCATACCCACGTGAGTTTAGAGAAACTGAAGTGTTATCCGACGATATGTGACTCCTACGCGCGGGATGCGAGGGTTTGGGGGCAGCGCCCCCGACACGGATGTCCCGCTGCCCGATCTGCGGGTGAGGCTTAGGTTCTGGGCTTGGGCTTTATTTTAAGTTGGCCCGTATATTGTAAGATTAAAGAGGTTTCGGATAGGCTTAGGTTTTGGGCCTATTTAGTGCATATATGTTATGCTCGTTTATGATTGATAATTGTAACGAGTTGTGCGGCTGTAAACAGAATCATAGTGAAATCTCTTTGCAGGACGTAACCAGGGTGAACTTGGGTAAACCGTGTGTCGTCTATTTTTTCTTGATTTCTGTTTGATCATTCTGATTCGGTGTGCGATAAATCCCATCACAGTCGTGGTCTTCGCAACTGTGATCATGCATACACGCAATTCTCTCTCGTCTCCACCCTGATCTCTCCCTTCGAATTTTAGCGATAGCTCGCAGAATTTGCTTCGGCTAGAACTGAGCCTTGGTTGAAGGAAGATGCACACTGATTTCAAGCGTTTGTTCGTGGGTCGGCGTTAGCTATAAATATTTTTGGATGTCCTCCATTTTGAGAATGATTACTCGTTTCCTTCCTATATATCTAAAGCAAATATTTTTGGACGTGGTCCGATGCATCCTCCATATTAATGGAGTATAAAACCACATCGTGCCAACGTATCAACCTCTCAAAACGGAGAATCTTCTTTTTGAGCGGTAAATTGAAATCCTCCAATCAATGCCATCTGCGAAAATTATTATCTACATCGTACAACACCGCGTGGTGTTTCCAGTAAATATGTCGAGACGATTTTTTGTTGAGCAAGAGTGGATGGATGGCTGTCGCGACCCTCCCGAGCTCGGAGGCGGGAGCGGGCTAATGGGCCGCCCGATCGCTGGCTTGATCGGACGCGGGCCTCTCCCAAGGTCCATTTCCCAAATCGCAACTGCTGGATGTACGTGGTCGACCTTCAGTGTGGTCTAGTGACATGTGATGAGTGTACATGTCAAGGAGTCGCCACCAATCGTTTTGCGGAGGGTACGATCGGAAACCCTATCGAATAGTTGGGAGTGGTCTATTCGATTCTGCGGAAACCAGAGAAGTGGGTTCGGGGATTTAGTTACGTCAACTGTCAGAGTTGACGCCCTTTCGGTACCTAAGCTGAATGGTTTATCTGATCCTAGGATTTCATACAGATGAGTGGGGTACAGATTCTAAATCTAGGAGTTCATGCAGAAGGGAATGGCTACCCTATCACTTACAATCAATAGAAATAAACGCGCAAATCAAGGATCCAATACATGCGGATAAAACACATGAAATCAGCATGACATCCCTAATAAGGCCCTATTAGCCTAGAGAAATATCAATCAAGGCTTAGGAGTGATTTGGACATGATTCGCCCATGAGGGGCAGAATCGTAATTTTGAATAATTCGGGAAAATTCACCTCAAAAGGGCAAATTTGTCATTTTCAGATGAATTGGGAAGTCAAAAGACAAGAGAAATAGGATTGGCCATCAATCCAATCCATTTCCTATTTTTCTGGAATTTCCAGGATTTTTCTGGAATTTAAAAGTGATTTTACCCTTGGAGGGGTAAAGTCGTCATTTGGACAAAGACGAGAACTGAAAATCTCAAATATTAGGGTTGGTCGTCCACCTGACCCAAACCCTAACTTTAAGCAATTTTCAGAACTCGATTGAGACGAGAAAGACGATTTTCCCATTAAAGGGCAAAATCGTCATTTTGAGAAAAGAGGCGGGACTTGAAAACCCAAACCTAAGAATTGGTCGTCTAAATGACCCTAATTCTCACCTTGGAATTATCGGCCTTTTTTAGCATGCACAGCAGATGCGACTTACCCCTAAAGGGTAATGTCGTCAAGTCTCGGAAAATTGGATAAGAAACCCCAAAAATAGGGTTGACCAGTTGTCTGTGGTCAATCCTCGATTTTTGGGGATTTATAGAGTGTCTAGGGTTTTTCCACAATTTTTCCACATTTTTTTGGGATTTTCTGGAATTTTCTAGCATTTTTTGGATTTTCTAAGATTTTTCTGATTTTTTTTTATTTTTAAAATTTTTTTCGAATTTTTTTATTAAAAAAATGTGATTCGGACCGGGTTGACCCGACCCACTCGGGTCGGAACCCGGCCCAGACCCGGATCCGCGAAACCGAAGACCAAAGCGACGCCGTTTGATACTTTTTATTTTTTGGTTTTAATCGGTTTTAATCCTACGGTCCCTAATGAAACGCGTGGCTAATTTGTGCCCATTGGATCTGATTACTAAAACCTACGGTTCAGATTGAAGGGAGACCCGATCAGAGCCGTCTGATCAGATTACTTGAACCCACGGCCATGATTAGATCCGGAGACTTGATCTAGACCGTCGATTCATACTAACCTAAACGACGCCGCTTGACCATATATCCGGACGGCACCGTTTTGGCGGGTTTTGATTTTTCAATTTTCGAATAATCCTAATTTCTAATCGGACGGCCACCATTTATTAGATCCGATTATTCTTGGCCGTTGGATTCTTTTTATTTGAATAACAGACCCTAACGGCCGTGCTGACTCGACACTACGTGGACCAATCGCGCATCGCCACCTAGGCCTTTGACCTGTTGACCTGCCAGGTTGGCATCGTCTTCAACCTCACGACCATTGCTGAACGAACGGCCACGACTCTCCGGCGGTGATCCAACGGTGGAACCTCGACGGAATCGAATGAGACCGGCGGCAAACGACTCGTTTATGCTTCGTACGCAACATATCGTAGGATTACATGATTTCATTCACAGGATCAAGCGCGAACAAGCACGAACCAGTATATACACATACACTCAAATCGCTCGATCCATGGCGTAATGAACCAATTGATTAACAGGGAAGCACCATTCAATGTTCAAGAGACTTACCTCGAGCTCCGATCGAGCTCGCTCGGCCCAGATTCGGCTGGGGAAAGATGAACAGTGGCTCGACAATGGAGGTTGGATTTGAAGACTCGATTGGGCATGTTAAGACAAAACCGATGCAAACAAGATACGCGATGATGGTCAGTGATGTTCAGGGAATGAAACGCCCACACTAATTGCATGAATGATCAATAAACGCATGAATCGCCATGAAAGCTTGAAGAAACGCTCGAGACTGCAGCTTACCTGTTCTCGCGGATTCCTCGTGCGCGGCCGGCGGCCGGCGGCGATCGATTCCGGGGACTTTGGGCGACTTTTTGGTGGTCTCGTATCGCTTTGGTTTGGCCTGGGAAGACCCAACCAGCATCCTGCAATTCGAGCTCAAATTCTCGACGACGGGGGTCGGAGAACGAGCTCTGCTTCGCGTTTTCTCCTTCTCTCTTGATTCAGTTTATCTTTCTACAACTGAATCCACCGTCCTCTTCAACTGAAAGCGATCACGAGCTTATATAGCTCCTGAGGATTTTGGCGCCGATTTGGGGAGTTCCAACTGACTCCAAAAGCACGTGCCATCACGTGATTTTAGGTCCAAACGGCGTCGGGGAAGATGGGTGAGTCGTCTAACTCCGTTTGGTTCCTCGGCGGGTTCCTTCTCATGCGAATTTGGCACGAATTTGAGCTGCGTTTGATTTTGTTGACTTTTCGCAGCTTCGGAACTTGACCGACTGATTACCCCTTCCTCCGGCGACCATTGGCCTTGGGGTCGGTCTCGATCGGTAGGTTTCGAGGTAAAGAACAAGACGCCCACCATTCCTCTTTCAATTAGTCGCTAATTTCCCTTCAATTTGGCGTTCGAAACTCAGTTCATCACTGTTCATCTGCTCGAGCTCTATTGGGGAAGACGACACTGTAGCAAACCGGTCTGACCGGCTCGACCGGCGGTCTGACCGGTCAGAACCGGCTCCGACTCACCATTTTCGAAATTAAACCCAAATTAATGGGAAATTTTTGCAATTGAACCTCATAATCGAATCTAGGGCATGAATTCTATCTAGAAATGTGGTTTTGCCCAAAAGTTTTCATCAATTTCTACAAAATCCCCAAATTTTCATTTAATTGGAAATTGGGGATCGTGTAATTGAGGATGTAAATGATCAAATTGAGTCAAACCACTTGTGCCAATCGATTTAAAATGGTGAAATCCATTGGGTAGCATGTCCAATTTGCAATGATAGCCCTTGAATTGAAAGTAATTTCAATTATGCTTAATTTCAAGGACTAAAATGCAATTTTAGTATGTAATTTTGTCAAATCCATGCAATTGAGCAAATTGCGCAAACAATTGGGCTAAATTGAGATAAGGGATAGTTAGATTGAATGTCAAGATCTTAAAAAATGCCAAAATTGCAAATTAAAAGACTCAATTGTTATTTTTTTCTTCAAATTCAATAGTACGGGTTACAAAGGAACACCTAAAATTGAATCTTATTTTGATTTTTTTGAGAGGTCAAAAATACAAGGGATTAAAAGGAAAAATATTGGATATTTTTCCATATTTTTGTGACCTCAAATGTTATTTTTCTTGATTTTTTAAGTGTTTTTCTATTTTCCAAAAATACTAAAAAAATATGAAAAAATGTGAAAAATTATTTTTTGGTCAAGAATGGTTCCTTGGGCTTGGCCAAGGCCACCAAAGTTGAGTTTGTAATTTTTTGACTTTTTATGGATTTTTTATGATTTTTCAAAAATAAAATTGAAAAAGACTAGGTCAAAAATCAGGTGTCAACAACTGCCCCTCTTTGAGAGGAATCTCGTGAGAGGTTTCTCTCAAATACAGGTGACACCTGAATCTAGACTGACTCGACTGGGGAAAAGAAAAACGAATCCTGACATTCAATCTTTCTTGCTTTGCTGGTAAACGCTTGTCGCGACCCTCTTAAGGTTGTCGGGCTCTCGAGGGCTAATGGGCCGTCCTGTCTGGTCAGACGCGGGCCTCTCCCAAGGCCCATTACCCAAATCGCAACGGAGGTATGCGTAATCGACTTTCAGTGTGGTCTAGTGACATGTGCTAAGTGTGCATGCCATGGAGTCGCCACCAATCATTTTTTTAGGGTGTGATTGGACCACCCAATCGAATAGTTGGGAGTTTCTATTCAATTCTGCGAGAACCAGAGAAATGGTTTCGGGGACTTAGTTACACCAACTGTCAAAGTTGACGCCCTTTCGGTACCTAAGTTGACTGAATTTTCTAGCCTGAGATTCATGCGGATGAGTAAGGTATGAACCCTAAATCTAGAAATTCATGCAAATAGGAGTGATTATCCTAGCAATCATAATCAGTAATAAAATGCGCAACTCAAGGAATCTAGATATGCAAATAAATCACTTGGCATTCCTAGTAAGGCCCTATTTATCAATCACAGCTCAAGAATGATTTAGCTGTCCTAGCCATTTTACACACGATCTAACCTAAGAAAAGCATTAGGAAGCATCGAAGGAGTTCGAGAGTACTCACATGGGGTTCGCCGTGCCCTGGTTTGGTCTTGGACGGGCCGACCCGATTATATTTGGGGATCCACTCGGCGTTTTACACCATGAAATCATGTGAAACAAAAACGAAAATATTCAGCAAGGGGAATTTATTGTAGATGGTGGTCGATCTAATTGGACGTCAAGACTAAAAAATATGTAGAAATTTACAAATTAAAATACTCGAATGACATTTTTTTGCCAAATTCAACTCTATGCGTCGTGAAGAAACACATGCAATTGAACTTGAATTTTGACTATTTATGAGTTCAAAATAAAAAGGAAATTAAAATAAAAATATTGACTATTTTTCTATATTTTTACGACATCGAACGCTATTTTTCTTCATTTTTCATGTATAAAAATATTAAAAAATATGACAAATTATTTTTTTTTTATCAAAAATGGTTCCTTTAGCTTGGTCAAGGTTACCAAAGATGATTTTTTAATTTTTTTTAACTTTTTATAGATTTTTTATGAATTTTTTAAAAATAAACTATGAAAGACTGATAAAAAATCAGGTGTCAACAGCTGCCCCTCTTTGAGAGGAATTTCGTCAGAGGTTTCTCTCAAAGACAAGGTGACACCTGTATTCCGATCGACTCGACTGGGAAAATAAAAGAAATCATGACATCCAATTTTCATGCCCATCAGTGTGTGCTTTTCCTTAAAAAGAGATGTGCTCATTCAATTCCCTGATATGATGTAAGAAAGTTAAGGAGTAGATAGACTTCCCTGCCCCTTACTTGTCGAATGCTTGCAGCATTTGCTGTGTCTGATGGGTTCAAGTAGATTCCTAAGGACTTGTCATCGGAGTGTCCTGGGGATGTTAAGCTCTGACCTGTATGGTAGGTCAAACCATAATGGGATTCCTAACTGATAGGAACCTAAGGAAGACGCATCCCACATTTGGGAATTTGCCAAGGGTTTTGATCCGTGTGGTGGACTAAACTAGAAATGGCTTGCCTAATGTAAGGCTTATTAGGGAAAACGAATCCTCCCGCGTTCGGGATTCATCAAGGTTTTGATCCGTATGGTGGATCGGACCATTGGGTTGATCCTTCAGGCGGTCTCTACCAGTCCTTTGACCCTTCAGGCGGTTTCTACCATTCATTGACCTTTCATGCGGTTTCTACCATTGAGTTGACCCTTCAGGCGGTTTCTACCATACATTGACCCTTCAGGCGGTTTCTACCATTGTTTTGACCCTTCAGGCGGTTTCTTCCATTGGTTGACCCTTCAGGCGGTTTCTACCATACATTGACCCTTCAGGCGGTTTCTACCATTGATTGACCCTTCAGGCGGTTTCTACCATTGAGTTGACCCTTCAGGCGGTTTCTACCATTTATGAGATTCCAAATTGATATGAATCAAAGGATGACGTACCCACTCTTCGGGGCTAGTCGGAGACTCGATCATTCTGTGGATCGGTCTTAGAAAAGACTTGCCTACTAAAAGGCTTCACCTAAGGATGACGCACCCAGTCTTTGGGGCGGCCAAAAGTCCTGCAGAAAGCTTAGACCTGAAAATATTTTCCTCGCCAAGAAGATATTAGTAATCTTTGGGAAGACAATAATTTTCTAACTGACAAAATTCTACGACTTAAGTTTTAGTCATGAAATGTGCATTTTGATTGCTGGAGGTTATCCAAAACATTCCTGCCATATACAGATGTGATCATAAATTCCTTGCACGGAAACTCTAGATCAAACAATTTGAAAATTTCAAAAAGAGTTTGCTCAAAACATCCATTGGAGTATTTCTCATCCAAGAAGGCTTCTCACTGCTCTGTGATAATGATCTTTAATAGGGAAAGTGCTCAATTTCCTACCAACCTGTGCCTGGGTTTCAAGATCATTCGCAACGCATACATTTCGACCGATCATGAGGTCTTTCACGGGACCGTAGTGTTAGGCTTGGATATCGGTTTCCAATGGGGACTCACTTTTGAGTCAAGGCCGTTGAACGAAAATTTTCACTATCTGCTCCGGGTTTACAAGTCAAGAACCCTGTAAAATGAGAAAGAAATAGTCTTGCTCGTACTTCTTTGAGCTAAGTTATACATTAACCCAAGTGTCTTAGTCAGATAAGACTGCTTCAGGGTTGTAACATTGGAAGGATTGAGGACCGAAAAAGGCTTATTTTTTGTCCAGAAATTGTGAAGGGTTTGGCATTGGTGATCATTGCAAATTTACCACATGTCCTTCGAAGAACATCTCCATTTCTTGAAGTGTACACTCCTCTTTTAGAGCGCACAAGGATGTTTAAAAGCGTCTCTTGTTACATTAAGAGATCGTCTGTTTGTGTGTTTGCAATTTGAGCACGACATCATTTGGAGAGTAGTCATCTTGATCTGACTCCTTTGTAGGGTCTTTTCATCGTATATCTAGACTTTACTGGGGATATTTTGAATAGACATCAGCCTTGCTTTTTACCAGGCACTTTGCTTTTTCTTGATGTCTAGGGATTTTTCTTTTCCCCCTTTTTTAATCCCGTGTTTTTCTTTTCTTTTGGAGCTAGGATTTTCGGCAATCATGCTAGATATGCAACTTAAACTTTGGCACGCTTCCATTCCTAGAGTGATGTTGCCTTTGCTTTGGAATATGCAATGATCACCAATAGATTGATGAAATGAATTTGCTGGCTCAACTTGGTCGTGCAAAGGATAACAGTGTGTAGGATAGAGAAATGAATTATTCTCGTCATCCTATGACACTTGGATTATCATATAAACAACACACAAAGATTTATGTTAGTCCGAGCAAGAAAATTTCAAACCGTTTACTTTCTGATACTGTTGGACTAACCTTCATTTGCCCCAATGTGGGGTGGTTCTTGACAGGGTTGAGAATGAAAATCGCCGTTCAATGGGGTTCTCAATGGACATCTGTAGTGTTTGGAATGAAGAAATAAATGCCTCTGTCATCTTGATCCATGTAATCGTTGCGAATGACCCTTATATCCATAGGTTAAGGTTTCGCTATCATTTCCAATCTCCTCATCTCTCAAGTGTGTATGGGACGTGTTTGGATTAGGCTCGCTTCTCTTATGAGAAAATACCCTTTTGAACAGTTCAAACGACTCTTGTTGGAAAAATTCATCTCATTTCATCAAGATTTATCCTTCAAAGGGATTTTGTGACGCACCATACATGTGTAATTCATGTTCAGACAATCTCATGTTTTAAAACATGAATGTCAATGAAGTAAGAATTCTATGTCTTTTTAGATGTGAGAATCGAATTAATTCTGAAAGTTTTTAATCTCCAATGAATTGGGAAAAGGGATACTTACCTGCCCATCGAGGCTGGAGATCCTGGAGATATAAAAGGGATATGTCATCGTATATTCTAAAACTTTACAAAAATTGGAACGATACATCTTACCCTTGGTCATATGCTCCAACGAGTGTACAAGGGTTGTGAAAATCTGCACTTCACATAGTAACACAAGATTGTTAGGTGTTCTAAAGTTCTTTCGACTTCTTGGTTTTTGGAGAAAAATGAAACTTACATGTCTGCCCAGATGGCGAGCTCCCGCCAAGGATAAATATTAAGCATTATTTTGGGTTTCCAAATTCAAAACAAATTGGGACGATACTACTTTACTCTTGATTTGAATTCCATTCTGCATGCCAATGTGCAGATTGTAGAAGCCGGCCCTCAAGCTTGTGGCCATGATTTCTTCGTCTGGTTGGGCAACGAATCCACCTCGAGGATTTACGTCGAAGGAGATTCATTCATCTTTTTGGGCATGTTTCATGCACTGTTTTGTTATTTGAATGCATGGCTTCTTGGGTGCCTCGTCTCTGTTCATCACCTGAGAGGAAAATGAGAGAACATTATCCCCGCATCTGATTGAAAATCATTTAGGAACGATACGTTCTTTTTACCAAATGGGTGGCTCCGCGGCCAAATGCGTTTTACATTGAAAGAATGGATTCCATTACGCTCTGCGGATGATAACTATCGCTTCAGGGACTTGCCCCACGGATTAAACGATGAATTTGATGTCTTCGGCTTCGACATGCTTTCCGGATGTAGGAATGGTTTGCCCCCATTTTCAGTGGAGATGGGTTTTGTCGAGTGGGCAAGATCAAAAACTCATCCTAGATTTGGCTTTAGTCGAAGGTTGAAATCCCGACCTTGGATAAGCGAATCATGATTCATCTCCTTCTGCTTCGGATTTGTCATTTGCATGCTTCACATTTTACAATACCAACTTCGCCGCTTGATGAAAATGAATCGATGATTTTCGAATTGCCCCAAGTTCTATAGTCATCTGCGTCGAATCTCTTTGAACTTCATCGGGTGATAGACCAACTGATAAAATGATTTTTCAATCCCGAGATCGAACTCCTGACGTTTCGTACCACTTCCATTTCACTGACTACCAGGACACAGCACTATTGGCGTCCCTAACTGGTTCGTTTTTTGTTATAAAATTCTTGAAGCAGTTAGCGACCCCCATCGAGAATGAAACAAGCTCAATTTAGAGTTCATAACGACTAAAGGTCCCTTAGAACGATACAGAGCTAACCGTCTTTGAGCTCGCTCGGGCTTTTGCTCGCATTTAAATGTTTTTCTTCGTGGCGTTCAATTGATTCGCCTCGACTCTAATCTAACAAGGGATTGTCGCACTCAAGCATGATGATGCTCGCAGGTAGTACTGATCGCTGCCCCAGATTAACTCTAGGCATTAAGGAAGATTATCTTGCATGGAAGACTTTATGACAGAAAGATTAATGATACATCCAGTCACATGTGCCTAGTTCCCTTGAGGATTCTCGGTGATCAGCCAGTTACACCATGAATCAGACATATAATCGTCATTTTGGATCATAACTTCATAAGCCCATCAATTTTAAACTGATCGATCCAGATATGGAGCTCCTCATCAAGGAAATTTTTTGATTCTTCGAGCAACTGATATTCGGGTTGACCATCATCGCTTGGCGTTGAAGGATTCTTGTTTCTGTTGTGAGCGATCTGATTCTTCGAGCTAGAACCTTCGTCGTTGCTCGAGATTATAAGAGGATGATTGATCGGTTCACTATCAAAAGCACCTTCCATTTGGGAATGGAAGAAACAAAAATCCTCAGAGCATCCGCCCGCTTGATCTTCCGAAATCATATGCCCAAGCCGGGCAGATCTTTGAACACTAGGCGCAATATGTTGATCGGGGATAGGAAGAGCACTAGCGAAAAGTTGCTGCTCAAACCAAGGAGTTCGTACCTGCTGCACTTGTGGCATATACTCTTGAGGGGTGCTGAGATGATTCGGGGGAATATTCTGATTAGCGCCCAAGTAGTCGATGGTGCTGCTACCAGCTTGGTTGGTGCCTAGATTCGGCAGGGTATTTCTTACTTCAGGGGCATTGTAGTTATAGCCATGCCTAGTGTTTAGGCACAAGTTGAGTTCTTTCAGGTTCAGTGCTGTGTGGCGCTGTCTTAGCGCCCTTCTGTAGCTCTTGAGGTGACTCGCGACTCCATATTTAGTGAGTCCTGGTATGTTCATGATCTCAAGTATGCGCGTTGGATATGCTGAGTTGATCCCTAGTTGCTGAACCGCACTAAGGAACTTGAGATGAAGCTCGGGGGACCAATTGACCCTCGTCTTCTTGCGACCCGGAACAGTGTTGACAACTTGGCTATTGCTCTCTGGCCTATTTCCAGTAGGATTTGATCGAGCCGGAAATTGTTGTGGAGGGAATTCATCAGCTTTGGATTGGTCGGTCGTGATAGTAAGCTCATCGTTAAGGAAACTCCAATCATGGTGACGCATATCACATCCTTTAGAAGGCATCGGTATTGACTTCGTAGAATTGATTTGTTCATGCATATCTCCAACAAAATCTGATTGTATCGAAGATGGTTCGAGGGAGTGGGGTGGTGAATGAGCATTTTCAATCCTCATATAAGGCTTATCAAGGAACATTTCGCCGAGAGTGATAGGGCCACCGCAATTAAGGCAAGCGATAGTGCTGGGAGCTTTCTTATACCTCATGTTCTCCGCTCGAAGCTTTTCGTTTTCCTCCTTTAGAATCGCAAGTTCTTGACGTCTGTGTTGAGCCCTCAATTTGGCTCGCTTATTTTGAAACCAAAACTTGACCCTCAAAGGTTTCATCCCTAGCTTCTGGCCCAATTCATTTCTTTGTTTCATGTTCGGGAGAGGGCATTCACTAAAGAAAGCTTCAAGCTCTTGGATTTCATTCTGAGTGTGGCACTGGCGACGTTTCCTTTTCCGGGATTGACCATCGCTGCTGCTGTTGTCGTCGCTGCTGAGATCCTGAACTTCGTTGCCGAAAGGGTTGGGTTCTGTGGTTCTGGTACCAGACGCCATCCTAGAATCTTCGAGATCTCTCAGTAGTTCATTTTCTGAGATTTTTGGATCAGTCGCCTCTAGCAACTGATGGTAACTCTCAAACATGTTGGATCGAAAAATGTTCGATCAATTTTTGCTCACTCAGGGTTCTCTACTCTCTCATGTATGCTCACTCTCTCTAAATTTTCTTTTGAGTGGTTCTGTATGCCCATGAAACGTTCTTTAAACATGGATGAAGATCATCAGGCAAGCGTTGCTCCCAAGATTTCGTATTTCCCGCTTTGTCATCTTCTTTCTTCTTTTCAACGTGGAGGGACACCAAATCGATTTCCTTTTCTCGATATCCATGTCTGTCTCCCACTTATTTTCAAAAAGGTGGAACTACGCTCGCCTCCCGCTCAGTTTTTTAATATGATGGGACCGCCAAATCCTTTCGCAACTTTTTTCGATAGTTGCGCTTAACTCCCGCTCAATTTTAATATGGTGACACCGACATATCTTTTTACAACTTTTTTAGGTTTATCAAGCCTGAAATCGCGGACTGGGATAAATCTGATGGTTCACCGAAAGAGCCACCATTGCTTTACCCAATTAACTTGGCTCCACGAGCATTATTGCTGTGCCTTTCTTCATTCTCGAGTTGCTATAAAAGGAGGAGTTAATGCAGAGAAGATTAACACTCTTACATAATTGCCTTTTCGTATTTTAATCACTCTACCACACTCATCTTCTTCTCCCTCACTCCAACGAAAATGACCTCCTCTCCTATTCGCGCTTTCTCAGCCGAAATTTTGGCCCAGTGGGAAAAACTCTATAACCTCCTCGGTCGAGGCTATGCTCATATAGCCGATCACCCAGAAACTGAAGATGAAATCCATATTTTGCTCGTGAAAATAGACACCTCCTCCATCGAGGGCACTAATTTAGAGAGGGAATATAGAATCTTCCCAACCCTCTTTATAAACTTTTTAGAGACTTACCGTGTCGCTCATCGAAAAGCTACCGTGGCTCACGTTTTGCGAGCTCGCTATGAGGATCGGTCCAACTGCTTGGTGTTGGCCAACCTTGTGGCCGATAGTCACAGAAAGGCTGTTGAGTTCGCCAACAAGCGAGTCTCGATGTTGCTTCGCGAGAGGGGAAATTTGGTGGAGCGCTTGGCCTTATCCCTGACCACCTATGAGCACGACCGTCGTAATGTCGTGTTGAAGTTTCAATGTGAGTGGCAGGAAGAAAGGCTTGACAGCATTACCGCGGATATAGCCCATGGGAGAGGACTAGTTCGGGACCTGGAAATAGCCGCCGAAGATCACGGGACCAAGGTTGCCGATCTTAAAGGGGAATGTAAACGTCTTCTTCTTAAGCTTGCAGATCTCGAGTCTCAAGGTGGTGAGTATAAGCAAAGCATCAATAATATGGAGGGCCAACTAGGTTCCTTTGTGATGCTAATTAGGGCTCATTGCGGTTTTATGTTTCCACCCCGATGATTTGTATGATCTGCTTTTAAGGTCCCTCGATTGAGCGAAATGAATGAAAGCTCTAATGTGTGTGTCTCAACTTCTGTATGGCTGACTTTCTCGAACACCTGACCACTCTCAACCTAGGCAAGCTGCGCTTTGACATTGATGATTCGAGCGTGTACATCTTGATTTTTTAATCTTGCTTATGATCGGATAAAGGAACCTCCCACCGCGATTATCCACAAAAAGACTTCTCTTCTCTACTTGTTTTTAACCTGTTTCAAATGAAAAGGCAGAATCAGAAGAAAGAATTTGAAAAATAAAGCATAAATCCTTTCAATTTTATGCTTACTTATGATTAATAGGGATAAAAGCTTTTACAAGGGTTTTGGCCTTGTGCAAAAGCTTTTATCAATATTCCTCAAAGGAAAGCATATCATTGAAAGGAATGTAATTCACGATAATTGCCTTTGATCAATTCCAAGAAAATCATTGGAATGTTCAAAAGTACACAATTACGATGTGTTTTAAATTCAATTGAAGAAACGGTATCCAAATTAAAGTTGTTTGCTAAGAACGAGAGTAATTTGGATATCTATCTTTTCATTAAATTTGAAAAACACGAATACTCTTGATCAATTATTGTGGATTACCAATGATGCAAAACATGCATGAACCAATTCAAGTTTATAGTTCCTTCTGGCGAAATTGGGATTATATTGCCCTATACGGCCAAAAGGTTGTATAAGACTTTCAATTTCAATTTCATCCAAAGGAATTATAAAATTGATTTTGGAGTATTCGAGTGATTAGAAGAAATGCCACTATCACATTCCAATGACAAGTCAATAGAAATACAACAAATTTCAATCTGAATGTATATAAACACAAATAGATCCCTAATACAATCAATCTAAGGGATCAGATAGAGAGGATCTCAGCAAAATAAATCCTATACAAGAAGGCTAGAAATGAAAAATAAAACAAAGGAATGTGATCTTAATACTTAGAGATGCCCCAGTTTCGATCTTTGAGACGTGACTTCAGGATCACCTATTCCAAATCGTCATCTTCATTAGATGATACCTCAATGATGTCCATAGTAGGCTCTTCTTGTCCACTTGGCGCTCGTAATGGGATGACACCATCTTCATCTTCCATCAAGAACATTGGGAGGAAAACACTCATATCTATCCTCAAAATGGCATTTAATCCAATCACCGAAATTATGCAATGAATATAATGATTAAGAGCTGTAACAAGTTCGAGGGATAGAAAAGTCTTACCAACCAAACTTAAGAGAAAATCAAGCTTCTCTGTATTTTTTGCAGTGTTAGGTATACTAACCTTCCATAGACAAACGCATGAGACAAGTGAGGGAAAACTCCTAAAAATCAAAAGATAGGGCTTGGTACCTAAAGCCAAGGTTCTCGCCTCGAATTCTGGGAAGAGCCGATTCTATTGCACAACTATCGTTGCATTGGGACTCAATCCATAGTTCGAAGTGAGCGGAATTGAAAAGTGGATTACCCCATGTTTTTCCTCACGGAGATTCCATTTTCAATTCCTTCTATTGTGTTCCTAAAGAGGACGCCTGGGGTTTTAGGCGCAATTGTGTGTATTCATTGTGTCGTGCTAAAGCAATAGACATGCATTTTATTTAACAATCACCGCTTCAATATAAACATCCACACAATCATACATCCAAAACTCCTGCCTGCATAAAACAAAGTTAACAAGCACTTCACCCCTTATTTCTCCCGTCTACAAAAACATCTAACACATTCGTTAGCATATACACCTCACTTTCGAGAGCATCTGCATAAAATTAGGTTAGAAGAATCAATCAACTTTTTAATCGGTTCAAGTCCACTAAATGGTTAAGAACCTGTCCCCAGCAGAGTCGCCAGTCTGTCGCGACCCTCTTAAGGTTGTCGGGCTCTCGAGGGCTAATGGGCCGTCCTGCCTGGTCGGACGCGGGCCTCTCCCAAGGCCCATTACCCAAATCGCAACGGAGGTATGCGTAATCGACTTTCAGTGTGGTCTAGTGACATGTGCTAAGTGTGCATGCCATGGAGTCGCCACCAATCATTTTTTTAGGGTGTGATTGGACCACCCAATCGAATAGTTGGGAGTTTCTATTCAATTCTGCGAGAACCAGAGAAATGGTTTCGGGGACTTAGTTACACCAACTGTCAAAGTTGACGCCCTTTCGGTACCTAAGTTGACTGAATTTTCTAGCCTGAGATTCATGCGGATGAGTAAGGTATGAACCCTAAATCTAGAAATTCATGCAAATAGGAGTGATTATCCTAGCAATCATAATCAGTAATAAAATGCGCAACTCAAGGAATCTAGATATGCAAATAAATCACTTGGCATTCCTAGTAAGGCCCTATTTATCAATCACAGCTCAAGAATGATTTAGCTGTCCTAGCCATTTTACACACGATCTAACCTAAGAAAAGCATTAGGAAGCATCGAAGGAGTTCGAGAGTACTCACATGGGGTTCGCCGTGCCCTGGTTTGGTCTTGGACGGGCCGACCCGATTATATTTGGGGATCCACTCGGCGTTTTACACCATGAAATCATGTGAAACAAAAATGAAAATATTCAGCAAGGGGAATTTATTGTAGATGGTGGTCGATCTAATTGGACGTCAAGACTAAAAAATATGTAGAAATTTACAAATTAAAATACTCGAATGACATTTTTTTGCCAAATTCAACTCTATGCGTCGTGAAGAAACACATGCAATTGAACTTGAATTTTGACTATTTATGAGTTCAAAATAAAAAGGAAATTAAAATAAAAATATTGACTATTTTTCTATATTTTTACGACATCGAACGCTATTTTTCTTCATTTTTCATGTATAAAAATATTAAAAAATATGACAAATTATTTTTTTTATCAAAAATGGTTCCTTTAGCTTGGTCAAGGTTACCAAAGATGATTTTTTAATTTTTTTAACTTTTTATAGATTTTTTATGAATTTTTTAAAAATAAACTATGAAAGACTGATAAAAAATCAGGTGTCAACAACGCTCTGTTTGTTCTGCTTTGGCTACTGTGAGAGAAAGACGGGATAGAGATGCTTACCTGTTGCTCACCTGTTGATCACCTGCCTGATGCTCGTGCGGCATGCACGGTGTATAGCGGGTTCTAGTGAATACCTAGGGACTCGTCTTTTGAGTATCCTAGGGCTGTTAAACTCTAGCCTGTATGGTAGGCCGTACGAGGATGGGATTCCTATACTTGACAGGAACCTGTGAATGACGCACCCAGTCTCTTAGGGATTGTCGGGGTTTTGATCCGTATGGTGGATCAGACCATGAATAGGGATTTTGATCCGTATGGAGGATCAGACTATGAATAGGACTCCTGTCTGTTAGGAACCTATGGATGACGCACCCAGTCTCTTAGGGATTGTCAGGGTTTTGATCCGTATGGTGGATCTGACCATGAATAGGACTCCTGTCTGTTAGGAACCTATGGATGACGCACCCAGTCTCTTAGGGATTGTCAGGGTTTTGATCCGTATGGTGGATCAGACCATGAATAGGGATTTTGATCCGTATGGTGGATCAGACCGTGAATAGGACTCCTGTCTGTTAGGAACCTATGGATGACGCACCCAGTCTCTTAGGGATTGTCAGGGTTTTGATCCGTATGGTGGATCTGACCATGAATAGGACTCCTGTCTGTTAGGAACCTATGGATGACGCACCCAGTCTCTTAGGGATTGTCGAACATTTTAATCCGTCAGTGGATCAGGCCGAGAATAGGATTCCTTTCTGCTAGGAACCTATGGATGACGCACCCTGTCTTTTAGGGATTGTCGAACATTTTAATCCGTCAGTGGATCAGGCCGAGAATAGGATTCCTTTCTGCTATGAACCTATGGATGACGCACCCTGTCTTTTAGGGATTGTCGAACATTTTAATCCGTCAGTGGATCAGGCCGAGAATAGGATTCCTTTCTGCTAGGAACCTATGGATGACGCACCCAGTCTCTTAGGGATTGTCGAACATTTTGATCCTATATTCTAAGGAATTAACTAGGATTTATACAAATGAGGTGTGCCTGACCTTGAGGCTTTACCAAATGAGCTATTCTGGGTTTAGGGGTTACCTAGAACCTCACAGAAAGCTGATTCTGAAAATTGTCTTTTCGACACGCGAGGCGTTATTCTGGGATTTGGGGATTCCAAGTATCCTGCAGAAAATTTAAACCTGCAAAAACTTTGATAAGATTCTTCTGGGATCTAGGGGCTACTTGAAATCTCACAGAAAGACTATCTTGAATGTTGTCCTTTCGATATTGAAGGTGACATTCTGGGATCTGGGAGCTCCAAGTACCCAAGAGAGGTTGTGCTCTTCTGAGATCTGGGATTGCCAGGAATTCTGCAGAAGTTTAGACATGTTAAACGTTTCTCACCAAGAGGGGTACAAGCCATTTTAGGAGCTGAAGTCACCAAGAATCTTGCAGAAGCTCCAATCTGAAAATTTTCTTACTAAAGGCACATCAATGGCCTTCAGGTGATATCTGATGTCAAACTGATAGCACTTTATGACTTATATCATAGTCATGAAAGAATTTCAATGGATGCATTACGATGCTGGAGGTTATCCAAAACACCTTGTAACATACGGAGGTGATCAAAAATTCCTTGTCGGGAAAGTTTGAAATAAACAATCTGAAATTACCAAAAGAGTTTGGTTAAAATGTCTAACGGAGTATTCTCATCAAAGAGGACTTCTCACCGTTTTGAGGTAATGGTCTTTTACCAAGAATGCACTCGAACTTCCTATCAAACCTGCGCCTAGGGTTCAGGATCATTCGCAGTGAATACACCTCGATCGATCAGGAGGACTTCCAAGGGACCGTAATGTTGGGCCTGGTCAACGGTTTTCAAAGGGGACTTGCGTGCAAGTCAAGGCTTTCGAAGAGAAGTCTTCAATGTCTGCTCCAGGTTTACAAGTCAAGAAACCTGCAAAATGAGAAAGAAATAATCTTGTTCGAACTTCTTCGAGCTAAGCTTAGACATTAAACCCTATGTCAATCCATGTGCCTTAATCAGAAAAAAGCTTTTCAGGGTTGTAACGTAGGTAGAATTGGGGACCCAAGAAAGGATTGTTTTTGGCTCAGAATACGCGAAGGGTTTATCATTGATGATCACTGCAAGTTTGCTGCCATCTTGCCCCTTCTGGTTCAAAGAGCGTCTTCAGTCTTTGAAGTGCATATTTGTTTTTAGAGAACATCTCTCTCATGTCAAGACGGCGTCAATACCTTGTCTATGCTTTTGTCATCTGAATGTGACATAATCTGGGAGTATCCTTTGCTGTCCAGCTCCCTTAGGATTTTCTTTTACAATCAGATCTCACTAGTGACCTATACAAAGGTATCATGCCATCTTTTGGCATTTACACAATCAAACACATGATTCACAAGTGTATAAGTATTTGGAATATGCAATGATCACCAACGGGTTTGTAAAATGAATGTATAGGCTCAATTGGGCTGTACAAAGGGTAAAAGTGTATAGCATAGAGAAACGAATGCTTTTTCGTCATCCTAAAGCACCTGAATTACCATAGAAGTTAAAATGACAAGCAACACACGAAGATTGATGCAAGTCTGAGCAAGAGAACTTCTAACCATTTACCTCTTGATACCGCTGGACGTACCTCCAGTTTGCCCCATTGTGGGGTGGTTCTTGACAGGGGTATAGAATGAAATCGTCGTTCAAAGGGTTATCAATGGTCACCTGTAGTGTTTATGATAGAGAAATGAATGCCTCTGTCGTTTCAATCCATGTAATCACTGCGAATAACCCTTACGTCCGTAGGTCAAGGTCTCGCTGTACTTATCACTCCACTTATCTCTTAAGTGTGTATGGGACGTGTTTGGACCAGGCTTGCCTCTTGTCTGAGAAAACATCCTTTTGAACGATTTAAACAACTTTTGTTGGAAGAGTTCATTTTGCTTTCTCCAAAACTTACCCTCCGAGGGGATTTATGAGGCACAATGTATATTTCAATCATGTTCAGATAACCTCTAAGTTTAATCATGAATGCCAATGACATGATTGTGAGAATTTTGCGTCTTTCTAAACATGATAATTGAATGCATGCTAGATTCTAGGAAGCCTTTCAAATTCTAGCAATAAGGATTCTGACAGTCTTGTAAACCTAAAAGATTAGGAAAGGAATACTTACCTGCCCAGCGCGGCTAGGGATTCCTGAAAAACATAAAAGGAATAGGTCAGTGTATGCTCTCGAATTTCAAAAAATTTAGAACGATACACCTTACCCTTGATCATGCATTCCAATGGAAGTGGATAGATTCGCGAAAATCTGCATTTTTCTTAACAACACAAGATGGTTAAGTTGTTCTAAAATTTCTTAAAATTCTCAGTCTTTGGAGAAGAAGACGTGCACCTGACCACCATGACGTTAGGTCTCCTTGATCATGCGTTCCAACTTATCGCGACCCTGCTTCCTTGGATCCTGCAATATTGAACACATGCTAATGTATGCATAGATGCATGACATGCTTATGAAAAGACTATCATGAAGAGTAGGCTCAATTCGAGGCAGGGCATATGACTGGAATCTGATTTTATTTCAAGGGTAATATTTCTTCACAGCATCTGAATTCACAGGGTGCCCCAATTCTTCTCCCTCGGAGTTTACAAGGATTAATGCTCCTCCCGTGAGGATCTTCTTAACAATGTAGGGGCCTTCGTAATTTGGAGTGAATTTTCCCCCTGGATGGGTAGTACTTGGCAAAACCTTCCTAATTACCAAGTCATTTACTTCGAAGTTTCTGGTCTTGACCTTTCGATTGAACGCCCTGGCTACCCTTTTCTGGTAAGTTTGTCCATGGCAAATGGCTTTAAGACGTTTCTCATCTATTAAGTTCAGCTGTTCATATCTGTGCTTGAAATACTCTGACTCAGAGAGTTTATCTTCGGATAAGATTCTCAAAGAGGGAATCTTAACTTCTACTGGTAGAACTGCTTCTGTCCCATATACCAAACTATAGGGAGTTGCCCCTGTAGAAGTCCTGATCGACGTTCGGTAAGCCATCAAGGTGAAGGGCAGCCTTTCGTGCCAATCCTTGTAGTTTTCTGCTGTTTTAGCCAAGATTCTCTTGATGTTTTTGTTGGCCGCTTCCACTGCCCCATTCATCTGTGGGCGGTAAGGAGATGAATTCAGATGTCGAATGCTAAAGTGATCCAGCAGATCATCGACAATCTTGTTGTTCAGGTTGGACCCATTATCTGTGATGATCGCTTGAGGGGTACCATACCGGGATATGATATCTCTTTTGACGAATCTTGCCATATTTCTTGCAGTGACATTCTTGTAAGAGCTGGCTTCTACCCATTTGGTGAAGTAATCAATCGCTACCAAGATGAAGCGATGACCATTCGAAGCCACAGGATTAATAGGCCCTATCATGTCTATGCCCCACATAGAGAAAGGCCAAACTTCAGACATTTGGTGTAGTTCGTTTGGGGGTGCATTGATCTTATCACCGTATATTTGGCACTGGTGGCATGATCGGACGTGCTGACAGCAGTCCGATTCGATGGTCATCCAATAATAGCCAAGCTGCATGATCTTCCGGGCGAGGAGGTGGCCGTTCATGTGAGGCCCAAACGCACCTTCATGGATTTCTTTCATGAGAATATTTGCTTCTTTGGCATCTACACATCTTAACAGAGTAGAATCAAACGATCTCTTATACAGAATTTGTCCATTGAGGAAGAACTTGCTGGCCATCTTGGTTATATATTTTCGGTCTCCTGACTGGCATCCTTCAGGGAATTCCCCTTTCAAGAGGTAATTCTTGATGTCATAGTACCATGGCTCTCCATCACATTCTTCTTCGATTAGCATACAATAAGCTGGCTTTTCAACAATGCCAATCCTCAGAGGTTCTACATCCAACCCTTCAGTCGTTTGCAACATCGAGGCTAGGGTGGCTAATGCATCTGCGAATTGGTTGTGAGACCTTGATAGGTACTCGAATGATATTTCTTCGAACCTGAGTTTCAACTCTTCAAGGTATTCGTGATAAGGGATGAGCTTTGTATCTCTCGTCTTCCACTCCCCTTGTGTCTGTAGAATAATGAGCATGGAGTCTCCAAAGACTTGTAACCTAGGTATCTCCATAGAAAGGGCCAGTCGTAGGCCCAGAATGCATGCCTCATATTCTGAAATGTTGTTGGTACAAGGAAAAGTTATCTTTGCCGCGACAGGGTAATGTTGACCATCTGGGGATATCAGTACTGCCCCAGTGCCTGCTCCTGATAGATTGACAGCGCCATCGAAATACATGATCCACTTGTCTTCTTCCAAGTTCAGAATTTGACCTTTTGTGTTCATTACTTCAGGGGACTCACCGCTTGTCGGGTTTTCTGCCAGCATGTCAGCTATAGCTCTTCCTTTTACCGACTTCTGTGGGGAACATTTGATGTCAAATTCAGGCAACATTACTTGCCATTTTGCCAGTTTCCCAATTAAAGCGGGTTTCTCCAGGAGGTATTTGACGGGGTCGTTCTCTGTTATGAGCTGAATGTGATGATGTAGGGTATACTGCCTTAGTCTTCGTAGTACCCATACTGCTGCTACGCAGGCCCTTTCAACTGGTATATATTTTGCTTCAGATGGCGTGAATTTCTTACTCAGGTAATAAATGGCCCTCTCTTTTCCATCTATCGGGCTTGTCTGGGCAAGTAAGGCTCCCAAGGACTCTTGTCGTATGGTCAGGTATAAGGTCAATGGGTGACCAGGAATTGGTGGCACAAGCACCGGTGGTGTGATCAAATAGTTTTTGATCATTTGGAATGCCTTGCTGCACTCGGCGTCCCATGTTATTTTCGCGCCTTTCTTAAGCAATTTGAAGATTGGTTTAGCCACATCAGACAGCTGATTGATGAACCTG
This sequence comes from Rhodomyrtus psidioides, assembly GCA_021437785.1. NCBI lineage: Eukaryota > Viridiplantae > Streptophyta > Magnoliopsida > Myrtales > Myrtaceae > Rhodomyrtus > Rhodomyrtus psidioides. Next base: position 3,569,290 of record JAILYB010000027.1, on the reverse strand, counting down.
GCAATATAGTTCAATCTCCCTAGAAGGCTTCTCACTTCTTTTACTGTGGATGGAGTTGATAAATCGTGGATGGCCTGGATTTTTGAGGGATCAATTTCAATGCCTCTGTTGCTGACTATGAACCCAAGGAGTTTTCCGGATCTTGCCCCAAACACGCATTTGTTAGGGTTCAGCTTTAACTTGTATTTGCGCAGGCGCTCAAATAATTTTCTTAATACCTATATGTGATCTTGTCCTTTCTTGGATTTAGCGATCATGTCATCAACATATACTTCAATCTCTTTGTGGATCATATCATGGAATAACGTGACCATAGCCTTCTGGTAGGTAGCCCCGGCGTTTTTCAATCCAAATGGCATGACTTTGTAGCAAAAATTCCCCCATGGTGTGGTAAATGCAGTCTTGGGTTTGTCTTCTTGTTTCATGGAGATTTGGTTGTATCCCGAGAATCCATCCATGAATGAGAATAATTCATAACCCGCCGTACTATCCACCAATACATCAATGTGGGGGAGTGGAAAATCATCTTTTGGGCTTGCTCTATTCAGATCTCGGTAATCTACGCAAATCCGAACTTTTCCGTCTTTCTTCATGACGGGGACTATATTTGCAACCCAGTCTGAATATGGGATAGCTTCAATGAAGCCTACCCTAAGGAGTTTCATGACTTCTTCCTTAATCTTGTCTTCTAACTCGGCTTTCATCCGCCTACTGCCTTGTTTGACAGGTTTGATGCTAGGATCCGTGGGCAATGCATGTTCCACAATCTTAGGATCAAGGCCTGGCATATCCGCGTAAGACCATGCGAAGATGTCTTGATATTCTTTTAGTAGCTTGGTGAACTCGAGCCTTTCATCACGGGATAGGTGTCCGCCAATCTTGACCTCTTTGACGTTCGCGGTGTCTCCCAAATTAATAACGACTGGTTCTTCTGAGGTAGGAGGCTTTGATTCTTCAAAGGTGTTCCAATCTCTTCGGATAGATGCATAATCACCGTCTTCCTCTTCCTCGATGTTATAGGAGTGGTTAATGGAGGGATCTGAATTTTGTAACAACCTGGTATGCATGTTTGAGATGATATGCCTGAAATGTCATGAGTATGGTTAGTTTGTGCTCAGTAAAAATGACATGCATGATCATGTAAAGTCTTTTCGAAAAAGTTTTCGAAACAGACATAGGTACAAAGGGGACTAATCCTCATGTCATTGGATATCCCGGCCCCCATGAAATTTTTTTGAAGATTAGGAATCATATGGCAAATCAGGCCTCAAGCTTCTGTATGGAAGACCATTATCATCATCGGGCTGATTCGTAGTTCCATATGTCCTTAACAAAACATGCGTAGTTTTATTGAATGCAAGAAGGGCCGCGTTACAAGATGTGCTATTTGGACCAACGGCCTGGGATCCAAAGGCGTTTTCCTATGCATACAACAAGGAAAGAAAATACAATGCAATGCAGAAAGCTCTAAACGCAGTATTTAAAGATAAAGGTAGAGTCTCTTTACTCAGAAGAAGTGGCTTCATTGTCCAACCACTCCAAGATGACATTCACAGAGTCATCTTCAAGAAAAGGGTTTGTCAGATCTGGTTCTCTCGGTGAAGTGACATCCTCTTTAGATAGCCATTTGGAGTTCTGGTTGAAGTAGGCATTTAAGGGATTTCTGAACATTCGAAACCTGCCTTTCCAGGTTGGAGAACCGATGAATGAGTTATTCGGGCTGTTTTCGCCTCCACAGCGTCCCAGGCTTTTGCCTCGGCCTCGGCCTGTTGCTTTTGGGACAGAATCATTCATGGGATACTTCTGGTACCCCAAGCCAATTCTATGTGGATTAGCCTTCAACTGAAGCGGGGTATTTATACCCTGATTATGCTTGCCTAGGCCTTTTTTGGGATTGAACCCGTATGCCAACAGCATCTTAGCTGGCAGAAGACTGGCTTCCGAGATGTAGGGAGTTCTCAACTTCGACCCTACTAGGGTATGAACTGTTGCCACCAATTCTAGGGAGTGATAGCTCGCTTCAGTTTTCTCTCCAGGCTCAATATAGGGAATGGCACTGTTCTGGTATGCCTGGAGGTCGACTTCCCCATGTACGGTAATCACCTTCCCATCTACAACGAAACGTACCTTTTGGTGCAGGCTCGAAGGGACAGCTCCTGCTGTATGGATCCAAGGTCTTCCTAGTAAGAATCCAAATGCACTGGGCAGATCCATTACTTGAAAGTTTATAGAGAACTTTGTTGGGCCGATAAATACGTCAAGCTCGATCTCACCCTCTACCGTCTTCTTCATGCCATCGAATGCTCTTACAGCTGTCTTGGATGCCTTGATCATCTCTTCATTGATTCCCAGCCTCCTTATGGTAGCCAAAGGGCAGATGTTAAAGGCTGATCCATTATCGATCAATACGTGTGCCACTCTTTTGCCGTTACATTGGGCGGAGATGTATAAGGCCTTATTGTGCCCTCTTCCTTCCATGGGGAAGTCCTCGTCAGAGAAGCTTAATTGGTCTTTCAAAAGAATTGCTCCTACAAAGTCCCCTAGTTGTACCTCATTAATTGTTTCAGGGACATGTACTTCGTTGAGCACCTTCAACAGCGCGTTCTTGTGCTTCTCTGAATTGATGAATAGGTTTAATAGGGATATCTGAGCGGGCATCTTTCTTAGCTGCTCTATTACTTCAAACTCGCTGGTTTTGATGATCGATATGAGCTTTTCGGCATCTTCCTTGGAGACCTCCCTTTTTTCAGGTTCATCCTCTCTGGGGGCGTAAAATCTTCCGGACCTCATTACTGCATCTACTTGTGTGGTCCCGTAGTCCCAATGGACTGCTTTAGGATCGTACTCTTCTGCTGGGGGGACTTTTTGGTTATAGTTGTCAGATAAGGTATCTCTGGTCCTGACGTGTTGCCCTCTTCTTCTTGAGGTAGTTGAATCACGACAGGCTTAACTGGGCAATCTTCCACCTTGTTCAGGTTATCCAGTTCATCCAATCTAATCACCACGGCCGTGGCTATTTCGACCATTGATATAGTGTTGTCGAGTTCTTCTACGCCATTCGAGGACTCTGGTTGAGAGAGATCATCCATATCTCCCCAACCGTCTGGTATGATGTCTTCAATCTTTTGATAAAAGCTGGGAGGAGCTGAATATTTCACTTTGAAATTGTACCCTCCAGAATCTTGACCCAGATTGTCTATAATTTCGCCTTTCTCAAGTGTGTCAGCCATAAACTTGAAGTCTGCTAGACTTCTCCTCCTGACTTCTATTTCGTCTTCTTCAAATTCTTCTTCTGATTGAGTGGCCGGCCCCAAATCGTTTGCCAATTTCTTACGTGAGGTACCACAGGTGCTACTCTTCTCAACTGTGATCAAGAAGTGGTTTCCTTTCAAAGATAGAGAAGCTTCAATACCTTCGAATTCTTTATCAGTGATATCAGACATTATCCCCAAGCTTATCATCTTGGCAATACATAACTTCTTTTGGTCAGTTGATATCTCCCCTTCTTTTGGGTATGATGAAGCGGTTGCTAGCAGGTCGGCCAGTTTAGGCACATCTACCTTCAGTTTAAGGTAGTCTTCTTCTTCTTCAGCGAATATTGCCCCTACTGTTTGATGATCGGGCAACGGATTTTCTTGCACATTTGGGGCTGCGTTGTCAAATTTCAAAATCTGATTATCAATTAGGGCTTGCACTTTCAGCTTAAGGGTATAGCTGTTATCCACATTATGCCCTCTTTCGCCCATATGATAGGTACAGGTCTGGCTCTCATCAAAGCCAGGATACCTTGCCGGGTTTGTCCTAGGTGGTTCTTTCGCCACCAGGTGTTGCTCCAACAGCATTGGGAGCAGCTTGGATAAAGGTCTTGGGAGCTGAGAGAATTGCCTCTGGGGTTGCTTTCTTCTAGGCTCTTGTACTTTCGGTGCCGACCAGGATGACCCTCCTTTGATCTGGTTAGAGTTGCTGAACGACTTGAGCTTATGGGGATCTGGTATGAATGCTATGTCGAGCCCGGCTTCCCTCTCTTTTTTAAAGGGATACTGTTTCCTAGTAGGTACTTCGTGAGGCCTTCTTTCTCTCAAGGCCCACTCCAGCCTTTTAGCAACCTTTATCAGGTGTGCAAATGTTTGACATCCAGAAGTGTTCAATCTGTCAAAGTACTCATAGGGGAGTGCTTTCAGGAATAAGTCGATCAGCTCCTCCTCTGGGATTGAAGGCTTTACTTGGGTAGCCAAGGCTCGCCACTTCTGAGGATATGTCCTGATCGATTCGCCCCTTGTTTTTGAAGTTCGTAGAAGGTCTTCTCTTGTTGGGGCTGTAGTCCTGTTAAATTTGTACTGCCTGAGGAAGTCTTCTGCGAGATCTTCCCATCCGTCGTAATCTTCCAAATCTAGTTCAATGAACCAGGCCAGAGCGGGGCCGGCCAAGCTCTCTTGGAATGTGTTCATCAATAGTGGAATGTAATCTGAATAGTGTGCCATCTTGCGCAGGTAGTATTTGAGGTGGGCACGGGGACAATCTGTCCCATTGTATTTCTTTACGAACTCTGGTTCTTTATAGTCAGGAGGAGTCTCCACTTTAGCAAAAGGAGATATCTTGTCGAAGCGGGCTAACTCGTAGCCTTGGCTGCTCAGGCATTCTTCGATCTTAGCCAATCTCTTAGCCTCTACCTCTGTTTTCACGGTCTGTTTTCCCTTCTCCTCTTTTTCAAGGTTGATAACAACAGGCGAGGCTTTTTGTTGTGACCGGCTATTTGGTTCGTGAACGTCTTCCTCTGTACGCTGTGTATCTCTCGTCAACTCTTTATCTGTCGTATCAAGTATGAAAGAAATACCAGCGTTGTTCTGGTTGTGAGTAGTCGTCTGTTTAGCTTGGGATGTCTCTAGCATGGCCTTAATGTCAGCCATCATAGTTGCTAAGGCAGTCATCTGAGATTCCAGTATGCCTACGCGCGGAGTCAACTCTTGCTGCTCCATTCTTGTCTTAAGGCGAGTTCGGAAGCGATGTGTGGGAAATTCCGTGATGAGAGCGTACCTGTTCAAAAAGATCTCTGTGAGTGTTTCGCTTATTTTAGCAAAGAGAAGCAGTTAATTCTTTCAGTTGCATGCTTCTTGTCGGTAGATGAGAAAAAGGGCTACCTTATGAGCCTTAGCCTCATGTAAGTAGTTCTTTTAATCATTTCCCGACGAGAACTCATGGAATTAAAAGAAGCGTAATTTCTGACGATAGTTTTTCTTTATGCATTTGCAAAACGTGTTAAATATTCATGCTCATGTGTCCAAGATGGTACTTCACAGAAATGAGAATGTATGAGAAAGTGTCACAATGTTTGCTTATTTTACACTTGACAGAATAGCCTATTCAAGTTTAGGACGTTTGAGGTCTAAGGCACCCTCATCATCCCAGCATGGATTCCCCTCTTCAACCTGGGGCTTCTCATCTTCTGAACATGACAGTGGTCCCATGTCTTCGGGTATGTAAGGCTCTATTCCTGGTACGTACGGCACGATGTATTCGGGTATGTAGGGCTCGACAAGGCTTCGTCGGATCGCTTTGAAGTGTTGAATGTATTCAGTGGTAGCCCTATGGATGTTCTCTTCACGAGTCATGTCTTCTGGCCAACTTATTCCTTCAGCCTGGGAATTCTTCAAAGAGCGTGTGATGGATACCACCTTGGCTTCAAACTGTCTCTTCTCATCTTCTGTGAGGGTCTTGCTCGGTATGTCAAATGAGAAGATATCAGGTTGCGGTGGAGAAGGGATCTCTTGTAGTACTCCAAACTGCCGAATCACCCTCCTTGGATAGTATGCAGTTGCGCCCGTGAACCCTAGCAGGGGGACTGGACTCCTGTCATCGCAGGTCAATCTGACCTTGTTCAGCGTCGGCAACCTTAGCCGCCATCGGAGTTGTTCGGGTTTTAGGACTTTGAGGAAGTTCTTCCATTCTATAAAGTTGAACTTAGGAACACGTGTATGAGTTCTAGCAAATGTTTTAAGAGGATGTGCATTGGGGCTGATTTCAGTGAAACCCATGTGGATGTGGAATTGTCTGATATGGGATGTAAACCACAGATACAGAAGATCACTAGAAGCTCTAAAGATTCCCTTTTTGTTTTTCTTGAAACGATTTAAGGAGAGGAAAGTTTCAGCAAGGAGGATGTTTGAGTAATCCCACCCACAACAGACTTGCCTAGCTACTATAGCCATGATAGGGTCGAAGGTGACAGTTGAGATTGGGAATAGCACAAAGCTAAAGAATGCCAAGATAAAGGCTCTACCAGATTTGGTTCCTTTAGAAGCAGGAAGGCGGGAAAATCGGTCTATAAGGAAAGACAGGGAGACTCGTCCAGAATTGCTTTTTGCATCTGCCGTGACTTCATTCAGGTCTGTGTCAAGGAATTCAGCCACCTGGCTCAGGGGTTCAAGTCCTATAGGGGGTCGGACGAGCGTAGGGGTGAATTCAACTCCGATGACGGCGCTATATTCCTCGATAGTGGGAGTGATCTCTAGTCCTTCCATACAAAATGTAGCGGTGGTAGGATCCCAGTAGAGCGCCATGGCTTGAATGAAGGCAGGTGGACTCTCAATCTTCAGCAAGTCCAATAGGTATCCTAGTCGTGATTCCGCATACTTCTGGCTGGCTTCGCCCATGCCATCCCACCATGATTGGAGTTCAGCTCGGGGGATCTTGAACACTTGAATATCATTCTTTCCCATCAAGTCTAAAATATGCAAATGATTTTAAAAGGTCAATCGCCAGAAATTACTTTAAATGTATGAATATGCAGATGTCATGAAGCATGCATGAGCTAACTAGATTGCATAGTTCAATTTGAAGAAATGGAGACTAGGACCCTTTTTCAGGTCTTGAAAGCCTGACTCAAAGCCTAATTTGCATTTCAGGGAAGTGAATTATGCAATTTAGTCAGGTTTACTCAGTGACTAAAGGGAACAGCGATGTCACATTCCATTGGTCAATACATCAAAGGAACAAAGTGGGATGTACTTTTATTACAGTTAAGATGTCTAATAGAAGAACGGTAAAGAAAGGTTTTTCAAACAAGAAAGCCATAAAAGCCAATGGAACGTGAGGATCTAAATCACTCTTTTTCAGAAGTCTACCCAAATGACAATCTATCAGGAACTCTCCCTTAATCTAGGGTAGGGGAGTTATCTTCAGTGGTTTGGTCGAGAGGTTGTAGTTCCTCCGGCCACTCTCTAGTCCAGGGTACGATGACTTCGGAAGCCTTCTCGGGTTCCACTTTCTTGATTGTGATACGCCTTGGCTTGGTCTTGTTCGCAGGGCGTCTCTTCCTACCCCAAAAAGTAATCATGGGTATGTTCTCTTTGGCCAGCAATTCAGCCTTCCTGCGGGCGTACGCTTCCCTAGCTAGCTGGTTGCGACGTTGTCTCTTCATCTCCAGATAATCCTTCATCATTTCGTTTGATTGTCGCTTGAATCTGAGATTATCAGCGTAGTAGCGGGTTTGACAGTCCTCAGCATACCCCAGCTTACGTCCAGTCAGTTCCCGACCATACACGAATCTAGTAAAGTGTAGCCTCGTGTTTGGTCCGGGGCGAGTAACTTTTCTCAAGTACTCGAAGGTCACCAACTCCGTCGAGCTCTTAGGGAACAGCGACATCCTACCCCATAATCATTGTTGTTCTCATTAGTCACTTGAGTAATCTTTATGATGCTAATGCATATGGGTGTATGCAATGTATGAGTCATGTCATGGAGCAGGAAATAAAGTACATTTAGAAATAAATGTCTTACCAACCACACTTTGGGGGATGTTGAATGCCCCATGTATCAATGGGTGGTTTTAGGTATACCAACTATCCATAGACATGCGCATGCGACAAGTGGGTATACTCTAAAAAAGAATCGAAAGTCAGGTGAGGAACCTACGGCTCAGGCTCTCACGATCCACACGAGGCAGATTCCTCCCCAAGGGTACCTACCTAAGAGGGCTAGATATCGCCAATACAGATGGTAGGCGGGAATGAATACGAAAGTCTCAAGTGCCATCAAACACAAGATCCTTTTCGCATCATTTCCCTATCTAAGGTAACCTAAGGGTGGTTGCAGTCGGGGTTTGACCGCCAGTGTGTGCGATGTGTCGTGATCATCACAATGCAAAGTCATGCACAGTAGTTGGTATCAAACACCGCTTCAGTATGTGCATAAAGATAAACATACATTCCCAACTCCAACCTGCAGGAAAAAATGTCAACAATCACTCCACCCCTTATTTCTCCAATCTGCAAAAACATCTAATACAATGGTTAGCATACGTAACTCGCCTTCGAGAGCATCTGCAGAAAACAAGGTCAGGTAAACCAAACAACTTTTTAATTGGCTCAACTCCTCTAGAATTCGTAACCAGAGATTCTGGTTTTAGAATGGTCCCCAGCGGAGTCGCCAGTCTGTCGCGACCCTCCCGAGCTCGGAGGCGGGAGCGGGCTAATGGGCCGCCCGATCGCTGGCTGGATCGGACGCGGGCCTTTCCCAAGGTCCATTTCCCAAATCGCAACTACTGGATGTACGTGGTCGACCTTCAGTGTGGTCTAGTGACATGTGATGAGTGTACATGTCAAGGAGTCGCCACCAATCGTTTTGCGGAGGGTACGATCGGAAACCCTATCGAATAGTTGGGAGTGGTCTATTCGATTCTGCGGAAACCAGAGAAGTGGGTTCGGGGATTTAGTTACGTCAACTGTCAGAGTTGACGCCCTTTCGGTACCTAAGCTGAATGGTTTATCTGATCCTAGGATTTCATACAGATGAGTGGGGTACAGATCCTAAATCTAGGAGTTCATGCAGAAGGGAATGGCTACCCTATCACTTACAATCAATAGAAATAAACGCGCAAATCAAGGATCCAATACATGCGGATAAAACACATGAAATCAGCATGACATCCCTAATAAGGCCCTATTAGCCTAGAGAAATATCAATCAAGGCTTAGGAGTGATTTGGACATGATTCGCCCATGAGGGGCAGAATCGTAATTTTGAATAATTCGGGAAAATTCACCTCAAAAGGGCAAATTTGTCATTTTCAGATGAATTGGGAAGTCAAAAGACAAGAGAAATAGGATTGGCCATCAATCCAATCCATTTTCTATTTTTCTGGAATTTCCAGGATTTTTCTGGAATTTAAAAGTGATTTTACCCTTGGAGGGGTAAAGTCGTCATTTGGACAAAGACGAGAACTGAAAATCTCAAATATTAGGGTTGGTCGTCCACCTGACCCAAACCCTAACTTTAAGCAATTTTCAGAACTCGATTGAGACGAGAAAGACGATTTTCCCATTAAAGGGCAAAATCGTCATTTTGAGAAAAGAGGCGGGACTTGAAAACCCAAACCTAAGAATTGGTCGTCTAAACGACCCTAATTCTCACCTTGGAATTATCGGCCTTTTTTAGCATGCACAGCAGATGCGACTTACCCCTAAAGGGTAATGTCGTCAAGTCTCGGAAAATTGGATAAGAAACCCCAAAAATAGGGTTGACCAGTTGTCTGTGGTCAATCCTCGATTTTTGGGGATTTATAGAGTGTCTAGGATTTTTCCACAATTTTTCCACATTTTTTTGGGATTTTCTGGAATTTTCTAGCATTTTTTGGATTTTCTAAGATTTTTCTGATTTTTTTTTTAAATTATTTTCGAATTTTTTTATTAAAAAAATGTGATTCGGACCGGGTTGACCCGACCCACTCGGGTCGGAACCCGGCCCAGACCCGGATCCACGAAACCGAAGACCAAAGCGACGCCGTTTGATACTTTTTATTTTTTGGTTTTAATCGGTTTTAATCCTACGGTCCCTAATGAAACGCGTGGCTAATCTGTGCCCATTGGATCTGATTACTAAAACCTACGGTTCAGATTGAAGGGAGACCCGATCAGAGCCGTCTGATCAGATTACTTGAACCCACGGCCATGATTAGATCCGGAGACTTGATCTAGACCGTCGATTCATACTAACCTAAACGACGCCGCTTGACCATATATCCGGACGGCACCGTTTTGGCGGGTTTTGATTTTTCAATTTTCGAATAATCCTAATTTCTAATCGGACGGCCACCATTTATTAGATCCGATTATTCTTGGCCGTTGGATTCTTTTTATTTGAATAACAGACCCTAATGGCCGTGCTGACTCGACACTACGTGGACCAATCGCGCATCGCCACCTAGGCCTTTGACCTGTTGACCTGCCAGGTTGGCATCGTCTTCAACCTCACGACCATTGCTGAACGAACGGCCACGACTCTCCGGCGGTGATCCAACGGTGGAACCTCGACGGAATCGAATGAGACCGGCGGCAAGCGACTCGTTTATGCTTCGTACGCAACATATCGTAGGATTACATGATTTCATTCACAGGATCAAACGCGAACAAGCACGAACCAGTATATACACATACACTCAAATCGCTCGATCCATGGCGTAATGAACCAATTGATTAACAGGGAAGCACCATTCAATGTTCAAGAGACTTACCTCGAGCTCCGATCGAGCTCGCTCGGCCCAGATTCGGCTGGGGAAAGATGAACAGTGGCTCGACAATGGAGGTTGGATTTGAAGACTCGATTGGGCATGTTAAGACAAAACCGATGCAAACAAGATACGCGATGATGGTCAGTGATGTTCAGGGAATGAAACGCCCACACTAATTGCATGAATGATCAATAAACGCATGAATCGCCATGAAAGCTTGAAGAAACGCTCGAGACTGCAGCTTACCTGTTCTCGCGGATTCCTCGTGCGCGGCCGGCGGCCGGCGGCGATCGATTCCGGGGACTTTGGGCGACTTTTTGGTGGTCTCGTATCGCTTTGGTTTGGCCTGGGAAGACCCAACCAGCATCCTGCAATTCGAGCTCAAATTCTCGACGACGGGGGTCGGAGAACGAGCTCTGCTTCGCGTTTTCTCCTTCTCTCTTGATTCAGTTTATCTTTCTACAACTGAATCCACCGTCCTCTTCAACTGAAAGCGATCACGAGCTTATATAGCTCCTGAGGATTTTGGCGCCGATTTGGGGAGTTCCAACTGACTCCAAAAGCACGTGCCATCACGTGATTTTAGGTCCAAACGGCGTCGGGGAAGATGGGTGAGTCGTCTAACTCCGTTTGGTTCCTCGGCGGGTTCCTTCTCATGCGAATTTGGCACGAATTTGAGCTGCGTTTGATTTTGTTGACTTTTCGCAGCTTCGGAACTTGACCGACTGATTACCCCTTCCTCCGGCGACCATTGGCCTTGGGGTCGGTCTCGATCGGTAGGTTTCGAGGTAAAGAACAAGACGCCCACCATTCCTCTTTCAATTAGTCGCGAATTGCCCTTCAATTTGGCGTTCGAAACTCAGTTCATCACTGTTCATCTGCTCGAGCTATATTGGGGAAGACGACACTGTAGCAAACCGGTCTGACCGGCTCGACCGGCGGTCTGACCGGTCAGAACCGGCTCCGACTCACCATTTTCGAAATTAAACCCAAATTAATGGGAAATTTTTGCAATTGAACCTCATAATCGAATCTAGGGCATGAATTCTATCTAGAAATGTGGTTTTGCCCAAAAGTTTTCATCAATTTCTACAAAATCCCCAAATTTTCATTTAATTGGAAATTGGGGATCGTGTAATTGAGGATGTAAATGATCAAATTGAGTCAAACCACTTGTGCCAATTGATTTAAAATGGTGAAATCCATTGGGTAGCATGTCCAATTTGCAATGATAGCCCTTGAATTGAAAGTAATTTCAATTATGCTTAATTTCAAGGACTAAAATGCAATTTTAGTATGTAATTTTGTCAAATCCATGCAATTGAGCAAATTGCGCAAACAATTGGGCTAAATTGAGATAAGGGATAGTTAGATTGAATGTCAAGATCTTAAAAAATGCCAAAATTGCAAATTAAAAGACTCAATTGTTATTTTTTTCTTCAAATTCAATAGTACGGGTTACAAAGGAACACCTAAAATTGAATCTGATTTTGATTTTTTTGAGAGGTCAAAAATACAAGGGATTAAAAGGAAAAATATTGGATATTTTTCCATATTTTTGTGACCTCAAATGCTATTTTTCTTGATTTTTTAAGTGTTTTTCTATTTTCCAAAAATACTAAAAAAATATGAAAAAATGTGAAAAATTATTTTTTGGTCAAGAATGGTTCCTTGGGCTTGGCCAAGGCCACCAAAGTTGATTTTGTAATTTTTTGACTTTTTATGGATTTTTTATGATTTTTCAAAAATAAAATTGAAAATGACTAGGTCAAAAATCAGGTGTCAACAATGGCAACATTGAAAGAGCGTAAGATGACACCCGATAATCTACATCAGTCGTCCAAGGTCTACTCAATGCACCAAGCGCAAAATCGATACAAAGTGAAAGAGCCGACTCCTAGACAGAACATAGCCAAAAGACAAGCTATAGAATGAGAACGTATCGATACAAGGCTATCTACTCGGTAAGACTCGAGAGATCACATTGAATAGCGTATGTATGATCAAGCACAGCTCTTATTCCTAATGCATAACGAACACGTGCAGGGACACATCATCTACGAGGCGCTCAGTTCTCGGTGGGAGGCTTGTGTGGCGGCTTGTGGTGCGGCAGCTTCTCTCCCTTCCCCTTCTTCGGCTCCTCCCCTTTCTTTGGTGGCTCGGGCTGGGGGAACGGCTTCTTATCGCGGATTTGTTCGGTCCGACCGTGATTTCCTCAATGTACCTTCATGAAACCACAGGTTTCTCACTATACTTAAGTATAAAGGATAATATGATTTACTATTTTATTCGACTAGAAAATTTACACGAAATAAAAAAAAAAATCGTCCCAAATGGACACCCGAGCGATGAGATATGCCCCTTCAAAGTTTTTCCCTTTATTTACTCGTTTATTCATCTCAAAACATTACGGGAAATAAAAAAAAATCGTCTCAAATTGACACCTAAGCGATGAGATATGTCCTTTCAAAGTTTTCCCCTTTATCTACTCGTTTATTCATCTCATGGGACCTGATCGTGTCCATAACTTGATCTCATGCGTGATTAATAGTAGTATCCAGCATGTAGATATTTCGCATGCAAGGATTGTGACGGGTAACCGAAATTTGCAGCAAGCCATTAACCATGATCAGTGGTAAGGGGAAAAAAACTAGTTATTGGTGGATTAAGCTAATGTTATTGGAGTAAAATTTTTTATACTTGTAAGGTGAGGGTGGATGTGGTGAGACGTGTCAGGAGACACGAGTTGGATATCATGGCGAGAGATCGAAATATAAGAAGATCCCCTTTTTTACCAAGCTTCGCGACTTCAATTTGTCGTCATGTGTTCATATGGTGTCAGGTAATCCCTCAGATACAACAGCTTTTGCCTTCTAATTTTAGCTCGAAGGATTGTTTTGATTTTGAATATTTTGAATGCACTCTCTTAGGACCATTGGCATCCCATGGGCCTACTTTCAAATGGTGCATATGATGTGCCGCATGGCGTGTTTTCGACCTTCCCAGCCACTTTTCAAGATGGGGGATAATGGACGATCCATGAAGGTATAGAAAACCTTAAACTATTTCCCTAAGCTCTGATGTATATAAGATGTCTCATTGTTTGAACTATGTGGCATGTAAGCCTGGTGCAGGGGCATTTTTTGATCCCCATTGTTGTCAACGCCAGTGAACGGCCAAAACTCTTTCATGAGGAAGCAGTTTGGGTGTTTTATGAAGGACTTTTAGATGGGTGGGGAGCACATTAGATGTAGCTGTTTTGAACAATGAGTTCTATATCCATTTTGGTTCTATGTAAATAAAGCTCCTAAAAATTAGCAAATGAGCGTCCTTTGCATGTAATTGATGTCCATACCTCGAATTCTCCTCTTATTTACTATCGAATATTCTTGTAAAAGATTACTCAGATTTGAGCTACTTCGGTGGAGAATGCATGTCTAAGCAAAAGTGGAATTGGAAGTGAGTACTTCTGCACATGAAAGTATTTAATGGTCAAGGCAAGCATTACGTGTTCATTTGATTTCCTTTGACGTGAAATTCTTTTTTGTCAACATTCAGTCAGCAATCCATCCATTTCTTCTACCCTCTCTTTTGTTGCTTGGGACAGGTTGTGAGCGGCATATTCTTTGTAAGCCTCAGTCTTGTGATCTTTTATATATATATACACATGGATTTTGAAAACATTGTTGTGGCATTCTGAATGACAGTATAAAAAAATAAATAAATACCAAATTAGGTGCCGCTCAGCAAATGGAACACCTAGCGGCAACCAATCCCAATCGGCTAGATTGGGCCTCGCATGTTTATTCGTCTCGTAAATTTATGCCAAATAAAAAAATCGGCCCAAACGGAAACCCGAGCGATGAGATATGCCCTTTCAAAGTATTCCCCTTTATTTACTCGTTTATTCGTCTAGAACATTTACACAAAAAAAGGACACCCGAGCGATGAGATATGCCCCTTCAAAGTTTTCCCCTTTATTTATTCATTTATTCATCTCGAAAAATTACGCGAAATAAAAAACAAATAATTCGTCTCAAATAGACACCGAGCGATGAGATATTCCCTATCAAAGTTTTCCCCTTATCTACTCGTTTATTCATCTCGTGGGACCTGATCGTATCCATAACTTGATCTCGTGCGGGATTAATAGTAGTATCCAGCATGTGGATATTTCGCGTGCAAGGATTGTGATGGGTAATCGAAATTTGCAGCAAGCCATTGACTATGATCAGTGGTAAGGGGAAAAAACTAGTTATTGGTGGATTAAGTTAATGTTATTGGAGTAAAATTTTTTCTACTTGTAAGGTGGGGGTGGATATGGTGAGACGTGTCAAGATACACGGGTTGGATATCAGGGCGAGAGACCGAAATATAAGAATATCCCTTTTTTGACTAAGCTTCGCAACATCAATTCGTCGTCATGTGTTCATATGGTGTCAGGTAATCCCTCAGGTACAACCGCTTTTGCCTTCTAATTTTAGCTCGAAGGCTTGTTTTGATTCTGAATTTTTTTAATGCACTCCCTTAGGGCCATTGGCATTCCGTGGACCAACCTTCAAATGGTGCATATGATGTGCCGCATGGCGAGTTTACGGCCTTCCCAGCCACTTGTCAAGCTAGGGGATAATGGACGATCCATGAAGGTATAGAAAACCTTAAACTATTTCCTTAAGCTCTTATGTATATAAGATGTTTCATTGTTTGAACTCTGTGACCTGTAAGCCTGGTGGAGGGGCATTTTTTGTTCCTCACTGTTGTCAACGCCAATGAACGGCCACAACTCTTTCATGAAGAAGTAGTTGGGGTGTTTCATGAAGGACTTTTAGATGGGTGGGGAGCACATTAGATGTAGCTGTTTTGAATAATGATTTTATATCCATTTTGGTTATGTGTTAATAAAGCTCTTGAAAATTAGCAAATGAGCGTCCTTTGCATGTAATTGATGTTCATACCACGAATTCTCCTCTTATTTACTATCGAATATCACTTGTAAAAGATTACTCAGATTTGAGCTACTTCGGTGGAGAATGCATGTCCAAGCAAAAATGGAATTGGAAAGGGAGTACTTCTGCACATGAAAGCATTTAATGGTCAAGGCAGGCTTTACGTGTTCATTTGATTTCCTTTGATGTGAAATTCTTTTTTATCAACATTTAGTCAACAATCCATGCATCTCATCTGCCCTCTCTTTTGTTGCTTGTGGCAGGTTGTGAGCGCCATATTCCTTGTGAGCCTCAGTCTTGTGATCTCTTTTATATATATATATGCATGGATTTTGAAAACATTGTAGTGGCATTCTGAATGACAATCTAAAAAATAAATAAATACCAAATTAGGTGCCGCTCGGCAAATGGAACATCGAGCAGCAACCAATCCTAATCGGCCTGATTGGGCCTCGCTCGTTTATTCGTCTCGAAAATTTATGCGAAATAAAAAAAAAAATCGACCCAAACGGACACCCGAGCGATGAGATATGCCCTTTCAAAGTTTTCCCCTTTATTTACTCGTTTATTCGTCTTGAAAAATTACGCGAAAAAAAAAAATTCGTCCCAAACAGACACCCGACCAATGAGATATGCCCTATCAAAATTTTTCCCTTTATTTACTCGTTTATTCGTCTCGAAAAATTACACAAAAAAAAATAATCGTCCCAAAGGGACACCCGAGCAATTGGATATGCCCATTCAAAGTTTTCCCATTTATTTACTAGTTTATTCGTCTAGAAAATTTACACAAAATAAAAAAAAAAATCGTCCCAAACGGACACCCGAGCGATAAGGTATGCCCCTTCAAAATTTTCCCCTTTATTTACTCGTTTATTCGTCTCGTTGGACCTGAACGTGTCCATAACTTGATCTCGTGCGGGATTAATAGTAGTATCCAGCATGTGGATATTTCGCTTGCATGGATTGTGCCGGGTAATTAAAATTTGCAACAAGCCATTAACCATGATCAGTGGTAAGGGGAAAAAACTAGTTATTGGTGGATTAAGTTAATGTTATTGGAGTAAAATTTTTTCTACTTGTAGGGTGAGGGTGGATATGGTGAGACGTGTCAAGAGACACGGGTTGGATATTAGGGCGTAAGACCGAAATATAAGAAGATCCCCTTTTTTACAAAGCTTCACGGCATCAATTTGTCGTCATGTGTTCATATGGTGTTAGGTAATCCCTCAGGTACAATTGCTTTTGCCTTCTAATTTTAGTACGAAGGCTTGTTTTGATTCTGAATTTTTTGAATGCACTCTCTTAGGACCATTGGCATCCCGTGGGCCTACTTTCAAATGGTGCATATGATGTACCGCAGGGAGTTTTTGCGGCCTTCCCAACCACTTGTCAAGCTAGGGGATAATAGACGATCCATGAAGGTATAGAAAACCTTAAACTATTTCCCTAAACTCTAATGTATACAAGATGTCTCATTGTTTTAACTATGTGGCATGTAAGCCTAGTGCAAGGGCATTTTTGGTTCCCCATTGTTGTCAACGCCAATGAACGGCCACAACTCGTTCATGAGGAAGTAATTGGGGTGTTTCATGAATGACTTTTAGATGGGTGGGGAGCACATTAGTTGTAGCTGTTTTGAACAATGAGTTCTATATCCATTTTGGTTCTATGTAAATAAAGCTCTTGAAAATTAGCAAATGAGAGTCCTTTGCATGCAATTGATGTCCATACCTCGAATTCTCCACTTATTTACTGTCGAAAATTACTTGTAAAAGATTACTCAGATTTGAGCTACTTCGGTGCAGAATGCATGTCTAGGCAAAAGTGAAATTGGAAAGAGAGTACTTCTACACATGAAAGCCTTTAATTGTCAAGGTAGGCTTTACATGTTTAATTGATTTCCTTTGACGTGAAATTATTTTTTATCAATATTCAGTCAGCAATCCATGCATTTCATCTACCCTCTCTTTTGTTGCTTGTGGCAGGTTGTGAGCGGCATTTTCATTGTAAGCCTCAATCTTGTGATCTCTTATATATATATATACATGGATTTTGAAAACATTGTAGTGGCATTATGAATAACAGTCAAAAAAATAAATAAATATCAAATTAGGTGCCGCTCAGCAAATGGGCCACCGAGTGGCAACCAATCCCAATCGCCTGGATTGGGCCCCGCTCGTTTATTCGTTTCGAAAATTTATGCGAAATAAAAAAACATTCGGCACAAACGGACACCCGAGCGATCAAATATGCCCTTTCAAAGTTTTCCACTTTATTTACTTGTTTATTCGTCTTAAAAAATTACACGAAATAAGAAAAAAAAATCGTCCCAAAAGGACACTCGAGCGATTAGATTTGCCCATTCAAAGTTTTTCCATTTATTTACTAGTTTATTCGTCTAGAAAATTTACACGTAATAAAAAAAATCGTCCCAAACGGACACCCGAGTGATTAGATATGCCCTTTCGAAATTTTTCCCTTTATTTACTCGTTTATTCATCTCGTTGGAGCTGATCGTGTCTATGACTTGATCTCGTGCGGGATTAATAGTAGTATCCAGCATGTGGATATTTCGCAAGCAAGGATTGTGTCGGGTAATCAAAATTTACAATAAGCCATTAACCATGATCAGTGGTAAGGGGAAAATACTATTTATTGGTGGATTAAGTTAATGTTATTGGAGTAAAATTTTTGCTACTTATAAGGTGAGGGTGGATATGGTGAGACGTGTCAAGAGACACGGGTTGGATATTATGGCGTAAGACCGAAATATAAGAAGCTGCTCTTTTTTACAATGCTTCGCGGCTTCAATTTGTCGGTATGTGTTCGTATGGTGTCAGGTAATCCCTCAGATACAACTTTTGCCTTCTAATTTTAGCCCGAAGGCTTGTTTTGATTCTAAATTTTTTGAATGCACTCTCTTAGAGCCATTGGCATCCCGTGGGCCTACTTTCAAATGGTGCATATGATGTGCCGCAAGGCGTGTTTGCGACCTTCCCAGCCACTTGTCTAGATGGGAGATAATGGATGATCCATGAAGGTATAGAATACCTTAAACTATTTCCCAAAGCTCTGATGTTTATAAGATGTCTCATTGTTTGAACTCTGTGGCCTGTAAGCCTGGAGCAGGGGCATTTTTTGTTCCCCACTGTTGTCAACGCCAGTGAACGGCCACAACTCTTTCAAGAAGAAGCAGTTGGGGTGTTTCATGAAGGACTTTTAGATGGGCAGGGAGCACATTAGATGTAGCTGTTTTGAACAATATGTTTTCTATCCATTTTGGTTCTATGTTAATAAAGCTCTTGGAAATTAGAAAATGAGCGTCCTTTGCATGTAATTGAAGTCCATACCTCGAATTTTCCTCTGATTTACTATCGAATATTACTTGTAAAAGATTACTCAAATTTGAGCTACTTCGGTGGACAATGCATGTCTAAGCAAAAGTGGAATTGGAAAGGGGGTACTTCTGCACATGAAAGCATTTAATGGTCAAGGTAGGCTTTACGTGTTCATTTGATTTCCTTTGACGTGAAATTCTTTTTTATCAACATTCAGTCAGCAATCCATGCATCTCCTCTACCCTCTCTTTTGTTGCTTGTGGCAGGTCGTGAGCGCCATATTCCTTGTGAGCCTTAGTCTTGTGATCTCTTATATAAATATATATAAACATATGCATGGATTTTGAAAACATTGTAGTGGCATTCTGAATGACAGTCTAAAAAATAAATAAATACCAAATTAGGTGTCGCTCGGCAAATGGAACACCGAGCGGCAACCAATCCCAAAAGGCTAGATTGGGCTCCGCTCGTTTATTCGTCTCGAAAATTTATTCGAAATAATAAAAAAATTCTACCAAAACGGTCACCCGAGCGATGAGATATGCCCTTTCAAAGTTTTCCCCTTTATTTACTCGTTTATTCGTCTTGAAAAATTACGCGAAAAAAAAATCATCCCAAACGGACACCCGACCAATGAGATATGCCCTATCAAAATTTTTCCCTTTATTTACTCGTTTATTCGTCTCGAAAAATTACACGAAATAAAAAAAAAATTCGTCCCAATGGGATACCCGAGCGATTAGATATGCCCATTCAAAGTTTTCTCATTTATTTACTAGTTTATTCGTCTAGAAAATTTACACAAAATAAAAAAAAAAATTCGTCCGAAACGGACACCCGAGTGATAAGATATGCCCCTTCAAAATTTTTCCTTTTATTTACTCGTTTATTCATCTCGCTGGACCTGATCGTGTCCATAACTTGATCTCGTGCGGGAATAATAGTAGTATCGAGCATGTGGATATTTCGCTTGCATGGATTGTGCCGGGTAATTAAAATTTACGGCAAGCCATTAACCATGATCAGTGGTAAGGGGAAAAAAACTAGTTATTGATGGATTAAGTAATTGTTATTGGAGTAAAATTTTTTCTACTTGTGAGGTGAGGGTGGATATGGTGAGACGTGTCAAGAGATACGAGTTGGATATTAGGGCGTGAGACCAAAATATAAGAATATCCCCTTTTTTACAAAGCTTCGCGGCATCAATTTGTCGTCATGTGTTCATATGGTGTCAGGTAATCCCTTAGGTACAATCGCTTTTGCCTTCTAAATTTAGCACGAAGGCTTGTTTTGATTCTGAATTTTTTGAATGCACTCTCTTAGGGCCATTGGCTTCCCGTGGGCCTACTTTCAAATGGTGTATATGATGTACCACAAGGCGTGTTTGCGGCCTTCCCAGCCACCTGTCAAGCTAGGGGATAATGGACAATCCATGAAGGTATGGAAAACCTTAAACTATTTCCCTAAACTCTAATGTATATAGGATGTCTCATTGTTTGAACTCTGTGGCCTGTAAGTCTAGTGCAGGGGCATTTTTGGCTCCCCACTGTTGTCAACGCCAATGAACGGCCATAACTCTTTCATGAGGAAGCAGTTCGGATGTTTCATGAAAGACTTTTAGATGAGTGGGAAGCACATTAGATGTAGCTATTTTGAACAATGAGTTCTATATCCATTTTGGCTCTGTGTAAATAAAGCTCCTGGAAATTAGCATAAGAGAGTCAATTGCATGCAATTGATGTCCATACCTCGTATTCTCCTCTTATTTACTGTCGAAAATTACTTGTTACTCAGATTTGAGTTACTTCGGTGCAGAATGCATGTCTAGGCAAAAGTGGAATTGGAAAGGGAGTACTTCTGCACATGAAAGCATTTAATGGTCAAGGCAGGCTTTACATGTTTAATTGATTTCCCTTGACGTGAAATTCTTTTTTATCAACATTCAGTCAGCAATTCATGCATCTCATCTACCCTCTTTTTTGTTGCTTGTGGCAGGTTGAGAGCGGCATTTTCCTTGTGAGCCTTAATCTTGTGATCTCTTATATGTATATACCTCGATTTTGAAAACATTGTAGTGGCATTCTGAATGACAGTCTAAAAAATAAATAAATATCAAATTAGGTTCCGCTCGGCAAATGAGCCGCCGAGTGGCAACCATTCACAATCGGCTGGATTGGGCCCCGCTCGTTTATTCGTTTCGAAAATTTATGAGAAATAAAAAAAAAATCGGCCCAAACAGACATCCGAGCGATGAGATATGCCCTTTCAAAGTTTTCCCCTTTATTTACTCCTTTATTCATCTTGAAAAATTACACTAAATAAAACAAAAGTCGTCCCAAAAGGATACCCGAGCGATTAGATATGCCCATTCAAAGTTTTCCCATTTATTTACTAGTTTATTCGTCTCGTTGGAGCTGATCGTGTCTATAACTTGATCTCGTGCGGGATTAATAGTAGTATCCAGTATGTGGATATTTCGCAAGCACGGATTGTGTCGGGTAATCAAAATTTGCAGCAAGCCATTAACCATGATCAGTGGTAAGGGGAAAAAATTATTTATTGGTAGATTAAGTTAATGTTATTGGAGTAAAATTTTTGCTACTTATAAGATGAAGGTGGACATGGTGAGTCGTGTCAAGAGACACGGGTTGGATATTATGGCGTAAGACCAAAATATAAAAAGATCCCCTTTTTTACAAAGTTTCGCGGCTTCAATTTGTCGGTATGTGTTCGTATGGTGTTAGGTAATCCCTCAGGAACAACCACTTTTGCCTTCTAATTTTAACCCAAAGGCTTCCTTTGATTCTGAATTTTTTGAATGCACTCTCTTAGGGCCATTGGCATTCCGTGGGCCTACTTTCAAATGGTGTATATAATGTGTCGCAAGGCGTGTTTGCGGCCTTCCCAGCCACTTGTCAAGCTGGGGGATAATGGACGATCCATGAAGGTATAGACAACCTTAAACTATTTCCCTAAACTCGGATGTATATAAGATGTCTCATTGTTTGAACTATGTGGCCTGTAAGCCTAGTGCAGGGGCATGTTTTGCTCCCCACTGTTGTCAATGCCAGTGAACAGCCACAACTCTTTCATGAGGAAGCAGTTGGGGTGTTTCATGAAAGACTTTTAGATGGGTGGGGAGCACATTAAATATAGCTATTTTGAACAATGAGTTCTCTATCCATTTTGGTTCTGTGTAAACAAAGCTCTTGGAAATTAGCAAATGAGAGTCCTTTGCATGTAATTGATATCCATACCTCGAATTCTCATCTTATTTACTATCGAATATTACTTGTAAAAGATTACTCAGATTTGTGCTACTTCGGTGGAGAATGCACGTCTAAGCAAAAGTGAAATTGAAAATGGAGTACTTCTGCACATGAAAGCATTTAATGGTCAAGGCAGGCTTTCCGTGTTCAATTGATTTCCTTTGATGTGAAATTCTTTTTTATCAACATTCAGTCAGCAATCCATGCATCTCCTCTACCCCCTCTTTTGTTCCTTGGCCCAGGTTGCGTGCAACATTTTCCTTGCGAGCCTCAATCTTGTGATCTCTTATATATATATATATATATATATATATATATATATATATATATATATATATATATTGATATAAATTACTCTGACAACCTAGATTTTGAAAACATTGTAGTGGCATTCTGAATGACATTCTAAAAAATAAATAAATACAAAATTAGATGCCCCTCGGCAAATGGGCCACCGGGCGGCAACCAATCTCAATCGGATGGATTTGGCGTCGCTCATTTATTCGTCTCGAAAAATTATGCGAGATAAAAAAAATCGGCCCAAACGGACACTCGAGCGATGAGATATGCCCTTTCAAAGTTTTCCCCTTTACTTACTTGTTTATTCGTCTTGAAAATATACGCGAAATAAAAAAAAAATTCGCCCCAAATGGACACCCGACCGATGAGATATTCCCTTTCAAAATTTTCCCATTTATTTACTCGTTTATTCGTATTGAAAAATTACGCGAAATAAAAAATAAAATTCGTCCCAAACGGACACCTGAGCGATTAGATATGCCCTTTCAAAGTTTTCCCATTTATTTACTCCATTCATCTCGAAAAATTATGCAAAATAAAAAAAAAATCATCCCAAATGGACACCCGAGGGATGAGATATGCCCCTTCAAAGTTTTCCCCTTTTTCTACTCGTTTATTCATCTCGTGGGACCTGATCGTGTCCGTAAGTTAATATCATGCGAGATTAATAGTAGTATCCAGCATGTGGATATTTCGCATACGAGGATTGTGCCGGGTAATCAAAATTTGCAATAAGCTATTAACCATGATCAGTGATAAGGGGAAAAAACTAGTTATTGGTGGATTAAGTTAATGTTATTGGAGTAAAATGTTTGCTACTTGTAAGGTGAGGGTGGATATGGTGAGACATGTCAAGAGACACGGGTTGGATATCACGGCGAGAGACCGAAATATAAGAAAATCCCCTTTTTTACAAAGCTTCGCGACTTCAATTTGTCGTCATGTGTTCATATGGTGTCTAGTAATCCTTCAGGTACAACCGCTTTTGCTTTTAATTTTTGCCCGAATGCTTGTTTGGATTCTGAATTTTTTGAATGCACTCTCTTAAGGCCATTGGCATTCCGTGGGCCTACTTTCAAATGGTGCATATGATGTGCCGCAGGGCGTGTTTGCGGCCTTCCCAGCCACACTTGTCAAGCTTGGGGATAATGGACGATCCATGAAGATATAGAAAACCTTAAACTATTTCCCTAAACTCTGATGTATATAAGATGTCTTACTGTTTGAACTTTGTGGCTTGTAAGCCTGGTGCAGGAGCATTTTTTGTTCCCCACTGTTGTCAACGCTAGAGAACGGCCACAGCTCTTTCAAGAGAAAGCAGTTGGGGTGTTTCACGAAGGACTTTTAGATGGATGGGGAGCACATTAGATGTAGCTGTTTTGAACAATGAGTTCGATATCCATTTTGGTTCTGTGTAAACAAAGGTCCTAGAAATTAGCAAAGGAGAGTCCTTTGCATGTAATTGATGTCCATACCTCGAATTCTCCTCTTATTTACTGTCAAATATTACTTGTAAAAGATTACTCAGAATTGAGCTACTTCGGTGGAGATGCATGTCTAAGCAAAAGTGGAATTGGAAAGGGAGTACTTCTGCACATGAAATCATTTAATGGTCAAGGCAGGCTTTACGTGTTCATTTGATTTCCTTTGACGTGAAAATCTTTTTGATCAACATTCAGTCAGCAATCCATACTTCTCCTCTACCCTCTCTTTTGTCGCTGGCAGGTTGTGAGCGGCATTTTCCTTGTGAGCCTCAATCTTGTGATCTCTTATATATATATATATATATATATATATATATATATATATATATATTACTCTAACAACCTGAATTTTGAAAATAATGTAGTGGCATTCTGAATGACATTCTTAAAAATAAATAAATATCAAATTATGTGTCGCTCGGCAAATGAGCCGCCAAGCGTCAACCAATCCCAATCGGCTGGATTGGGCCCCGCTCATTTATTCGTCTCGAAAAATTATGGGAAATAAAAAAAAATTCAGCCCAAACGGACACCCGAGCGATGAGATATGCCCTTTCAAAGTTTTTCCATTTATTTACTCGTTTATTCGTCTTGAAAAATTAAGAGAAATAAAAAAAAATCATCCCAAACGGACTCCCGAGCAATGAGATATGCCCTATCAAAATTTTCTCCTTTATTTACTCGTTTATTCGTCTCGAAAAATTACACGAAATAAAAAAAAATCATCCCATAGGGACACCTGAACGATTAGATATGTCCTTTCAAAGTTTTCCCATTTATTTACTCGTTTATTCGTCTGGAAAAATTACGCGAAATAAAAAAAAATCGTCCCAAACGGACACCCGAGCGATGAGATATGCCCTTTCAAAATTTTTCCATTTATTTACTCGTTTATTCGTCTTGAAAAATTACGCGAAATAAAAAATAATATTCGTCACAAACGGACACCTGAGCGGTTAGATATGCCCTTTCAAAGTTTTCCCATTTATTTACTCCATTCTTCTCGAAAAATTATGCGAAATAAAAAAAAAACGGCCCAAACGAACACCGAGTGAAGAGATATGCCCTTTCAAAGTTTTCCCCTTTATCTACTCATTTATTTATCTCGTGGGACCTGATCGTGTCCATAACTTGATCTCGTGCGGGATTAATAGTAGTATCCAGCATGTCGATATTTCGCATGCAAGGATTGGGCCGGGTAATCAAAATTTGCAGCAAGCCATTAACCATGATCACTGGTAAGGGGAAAAAACAAGTTATTGGTGGATTAAGTTAATGTTATTAGAGTAAAATATTTTCTACTTGTAAGGTGAGGGTGGATATGGTGAGACGTGTCAAGAGACACGGGTTGGATATTAGGGCGAGAGACCGAAATATAAGAAGATCCCCTTTTTTTGCAAAGCTTCGCAGCTTCAATTTGTCGTCATGTGTTCATATGGTATCAGGTAATCCCTGTCGCGACCTAAAATTCGGTTTGAATTTCGGGTTAATGGATAACCAGATTAATTAAATAAATTAACTAACCTACTCCGAGCTCTCCCAAGCTCTACCAATTCGCAACTTAGGTTTGAATTATTTTTAATTTCGGAGCCGCCACTAATCTTTTTTGGTAGGTAGATTAGATACCTAAATAAAGTACATGAGAATACTTTATTTTCTGCTAACCAGAGGTTTAGGTTCGGGGACTTGATTATGTTAATTTTCAATTAACACCCTTTCGGTACCATTCTTGTGAAGGATTTTCTTGATTGGCAAATTCCATTGATCTTGACTTGACGATCAAGGTGCAATTTATTTTTTTGGATTTTTCTGGATTTAATGAATGCTATGCAAAATGCGACCAAATGTCATGCGAAAATGCAAATATAACATGAAATTATATGATGTGGAAGATAATCATGCATGACGACTTTGAAAAAATCAAATTTTAATGCAAGAAAGAGTGTGAATTCTAACCTAAATGATGTGTGACATGATAATGCATGAATCTAGATGGTATGACATAATAATGCATGAATGACGTGTAATATGCATGAAATATTTTGAAAGTTGAATTTTGATGCAAGGGAAATATGAATCCTAACTACATGTCACAAAAATAGATGAATTATGCTAATGAAATGATAAAAAGCATAACAAATTAAACTATATGAAATGCAAATGGAATGTCATGACATTTAATGAATTTTCAGTTTTTTCATGAATTGGTTCGACAATTAATACAAATTGATTCATTAAAATCCAACTTATATTAAGAGTATTTTAAATGTGAATTCTGAAAAAATTCATTTAATGTCACAACATGATGATTTTTTGTTGTGTTTTCATGATTTTTGGTATTTTTCGTGTTTTTTTTTATGAAAAATGAATCAAATAAAAGTATAATAAACCTTGAGTATAATACACCTTAAATTTTGATTTTTTCGATGAATTCGCTTCGTACCCTGGGGGTCGGGTCAGAAGGTAATTTATTCACGTCGTACCCTGGGTCGGGTTAGATAGTGAGTTTTGAAATTTGTCAATTCGGTCCCAAAGTTATGAGATAGGTTAGACAAATTTATGTGCGGATGACGTCGTACTTTGGGGGTGAAGTCAGATAGTCATCACAATGCACATATTCCGAGGGACAAGGCACAAGAGAGCATGTATTATACTCAAGGTAGATTATAAAAATATTTGAATTAAAATTAAATGAACTTCGGCCAACTAGGGATAGGTGCCGAATTTCAAAGGACATAAGGTCCTATCCGCAAAGGATTGCACATCTTTTAAAAATGGGAAAGATTATCTCTTGAAATTTTCAGAGTAATTAAGATAATTTTCCAGATTTAAAGGGTGTGCTTAATCAGAGCGAAATCTTATCCAAATTGATTTGAGAAAATTATCTTTTAAGATTTGAAAAGTTGAATTTCATATAATTCTCAAAATTTTGGATGAATTCAATTTTCTGTACTTTTATCCCTCATAAGGTATTATCCATGAAGATATCGTCCAACAGATGAAAGATATTATTGGGATGAAAAAGTCTATCCACGAAAGATCGAAAATCAATCCATAGCATAATATGAGGACAAACAGCTAGGGATAACGTCACTCAAACCAACATGCTACGCAAAATAATCACCCAAGAAAAAAAATCATCCGCAACATGTAGCCCGGGAAAGTGACAATTACGAGCATCCAATTCCACCCACGAGAAATGCATATCAATTCTGATGAAGTCAATGATTACCAAAGATGAAAGCCATCCACTGACATGTCATTTTAATTATGAAAGGATATGCCAGAAAGTTCACGATTGACTCAAAAAGTTTCCGATTTTAATTTCGCATTGATAAAAAAATCCGCAAATTGGCTTGTTGCTAGAGGGAAAGATAATGGTTCCAATTTGATTTATCAATTCTCAATAGTGTCATGAAAATTATAAATCTCACGAACCTCCTGAACTCGCACCAGAATTTTTATTAGATCTTCCGCTCTTGCCATGGTCAGAATTCTCATTCTACAAAACCAGATTTTGGGAGTCTCCTTTTTGACAATCGGCAAAGTTCGCCCCTTTCTTGATTAAAAAAAAAGCTTTAGATTTTCGACTTTAATTGCCAATCGAGTAGGTTCACGAACCCACATGCATGCTACTAAACCAACGAGTATAGATTAACAACCAAGATCGATAGATTAACAACCAAGAGCCAAGGGTTTTTACCTTTTTTCGAAACGAATTTTTCGCAGCGCGCACTTGACGGAATCCACCCCAAATTTGTACCTTTTGAAGCGCGAGTTACTAGAGATTGCTTTTGGTTAGATCTTTAGATAATCGCAAAACGAGGACCAAGAAATCTTTTTTGAAGTTGGACAACAGGAGAGTTTCAGCGGCTTAGAGCTTGCGGATGGGCGACGCCTAGTGCCGGTTCCTAAACAAGTGAGAATGAAACGTCCAAAGCTTGGAACCCCGAAACTCAGCGGACTTGAGGGCTCGATCAGAGTAGAGAAGTGCTGCGGATGTCACGGATTGGCTTCGCCTTGACTGGAGATGGAGTGGCTGGTTTGGTGGCGTCGGACGCAGAGAACGAATCGCTGAAGGTGGACTCGTCGTGGTGTGGTGAGGCGATCCTTTGAGCATCAATTGAAAACCTGCAATAAAAAAGAATCGGGAATGAAAGAAAAATAATAATAGTCTAATGAGGGCAAAAGAACTCCCTATTGATCTGTGCACTCAGTCATCTAAAATGTCAATCCATGAGTGCGTGTCAGAGAAATCCCTTCTTTGTAAGACCAACATATGAGAACCCACAAAGACTTCGGCTGCATTCGTCTTCTTCTGCTCACGTGCATCCTGCTCTGGTTGTGCCACAGTTCTTCTATGAATTGGCCTTTTGCATCAAAACGATGAGTGACAACTCCCTCACTCTCCAAAATCTGTCGTGAACTCCACAACTCAACGTGGCCGTATATTCAATGAATGGCCTCCCAAAATCTGCCCTGTTTTACAATGAGTTGGCCCCCCCTTTGTTACGTGACCTAGATGTGTTTATATAGAGAACGCGTAGGTCAAACCCTGATAATGCGGGCCTAAGCTTTGGCCTTATTTCGATTAATAAACTTTAATTTAAAGGCCCTTTTTTGAATTAAAATTTAGTGGGCTAAATTAAATATGAAAATAAATCCAAGCCCGCTTTGAATTTTGACACAACCCCCATGCCTTAGCCGAATTTCTCATACTATATCGATTACTTGTCAAATTTTGGGTCCGCTTCCATCGTCAGTCCAATGCAAAATGTAATGCATGAATGGATAAAATAAACTATCTTATATGACTAATGACTTAGTTATTTTTTGTAGGAACTAAAATTTAATTCCTGATTTTATATGCAAAATAAATGATTAAAAGGAAAAGTCAAAATTTAGGTGTCAACAATCCCTCAAGTACAACCGCTTTTGCCTTCTAATTTTAGCCCGAAGGCTTGTTTTGATTCTGAATTTTTTGAATGCACTCTCTTAGGGTCATTGGCATTCCGTGGGCCTTCTTTCAAATGGTGCATATTGTTGACACCTGATTTTTGACCAATCTATTATTGTGATTTTTATTCTTTAAAATTAATTAAAAATATCAAAAAAAAGTTCATAAAATCACAAAATCAACTTTGGAAGCCTTGGCTTGGCCTTAGGAACCATTTTGACCAAAAAAATAATTTTCATAATTTTTATTTTTTTTTAATATTTTCGAAAAATACAAAAAAAAAGAAAAAGAAGAAAATCAAGAAAAATAATATTTGAGGTCACAAAAATTATATAAAAATAGTCAGTATTTTTATTTTTATTTTATCTATTTTCTGACCTCATAAAACAGTAAAATTCAGGTTCGATTTTAGGTGTTCTCTCATCACCATAAAATTGAATTTGGCAAAAATATTAGTAATAATTAATAGTGAAATGTGAAACATTATCATTTAAAAGAAAAAGCAAAAAGAAAAAGTGTGTGTTTAATTAATGATTTTATCTCTCCTTTTCATTTATTATTATTATTTATTTTATTATATTTTATTTTCTTTCTCTCATTTTCATGTTTTTGTCTCCACGGCCGCTCCCTCTCTTTTTCTTTTTCATTTTTTGTGGCTTTCCACGGCACCTTGTCCCCGCTGGCTGGTGGTCTTCTTCTTCTTCTTCTTTTTCTTTTCTTCTTCTTGGTGGACGCCTCTCCCATCTTCTTCCTGGGGATCCTCCTTGTTCGCCGGTTTTGCAGCACTCCCTTTGCCACAGCCCCACCACCGTCGCACCTCTGGTCGTCTGTCGCCGTCGCTCCGGCACCTCCTCAGCAACCGTCGAGCCGCCGGACCACCCTTATAAGCCGAATACCTTGTTTCGGCTCTATCTTTGGTTTCCCACGGTTTCGCGCTACTCCACCGCATTCAACCACCACCCACCTCCTCGCTGACCGTCCTTCGACCCTCAGTGACCCGCGCGACCGCCGATAGCCGCCTCAGAACCGTCGAGCAGCCGCAGAGGCCCGGCGACCTCTGTTCGGGTTGTCTGCCTTGTTTTGGGCTCGAGACTGCCTCAGCTCTCTTCGCCGTCTCCGTCGCAGCTCCGCCGCTTCCAGGTCATCCCCATCGACGTCCCTTAACCCGTCGTCGTCCCTCGAAGCCATTGGAACTCGATCGAAGCCAGTGGGGTCTGAAAACCAACCCGAACCACCTCCCCTGTTTCGGCCGAGCCACTGTCCAGTCGCCGTTGGCCGCCTCACGCCGCCTCCTGCCGCTGTCGTCGCCTCTCGCAGCTTCCCCGACACCCCTCCGACCTGGTTCAACCCTTCTCTCAGCCTTACACCGCCCAAAACCTCACAAACCAGCCCCCCTCCCGACGCCATGAAGAACCCACAGCCGAAGTCTCTGCCAGTGTCCTGTTCACGCTGGCCGTGGGCCCTGTTTGCTTGGGCCGTGGCCTGTTTCGTGGGCCCGTGTGCCAGGCCATTGGCCGAGCGAGTTGGTCGACTATCCAGGCCGATGTGCCACTATTCCTGGGCCGTGTGCCAGGTGATGCGCGCGGAGATGGTCGCAGGCTGGGGCTGGGCGATTGAAGGTCGGTGTCCAATCCGGTATGTTTTACGTACCCGATCCGTATATCAGAATTATTTTTTTCTAAAATATTGCCTTTATAGACTTAATTTGCATGTATTTGTTTCAGTCTAGTGGTTAGCTTATTTAGCTGGTTGAGTGTTATCTATTGTCAAAGACATGCTTTTTATTAAAATATTTTTCGAAAATATTAAAAAAAATAATAAAAAAATCGATCAGAAAATGCTAAAAAATGAAAAACTAAAGAAAAATTCAAAACAATTGAGAGAAATTGTAGAAAATTTCTAAAAAAATTTCTAAAAATTTTCCAAGGCTGAAAATGACAAAAAATTGATTTGTTTTCATTTTTGGGATTTTCTCCCATTTAATCCAAAATGGCGATTTCACTCCTCAAAGGGTAAATCGTCTTTGATATTCTGATGAATTGTGGAAATTGCTTGGAATCTGGCGATGGGCCAGATAGGTGGCTAAACCTTATGTCTAAGATTTCCACATTTCATTCTCACTTTTAGAAAATGACAATTTTACCATTCGAATGGTAAATCGGTTTCTAAAATTTCAGAAAAATCCCAAAAATAGGAAATTGCCACAATCAACTGGCTATGGAGTATTTTGGGTAATTCGGCATCTAAGTCTTCCAAAAATTGACGATTTTGCCATTCGGGCTAATCGCCTCCAAATCTTCCCATTTTACCCCTGGTCTGAAATCACACATTCCCTAAGCCCTTATGGCTATACTGGGAAACCGTTGATTTGAATTGATGTGCATTAGTGTGATTTATTTATGTATTGTATTGTGCTTTCATTAAAAATTGATTGTGATTGATAGGAACAGTCTTCCAATCTGCGTGAAACCCTGAATTAAGCCCACCTCATCTAAAATTGCGCCTGTATGAACTCTTAGCTAGGAAAATCACTCACGTTAGGTACCGAAAGGGCGTTGGTAATGACACCGGCGTAATCAAGTCCCCGAGCCCAATATCTCTGGTTCTGCAGAACTGATCGATCTCTCCCAATCGATCAGTAAGGTTTCCGGTCTACCCTCCAAGAAAAACCGGTGGCGACTCCAAATGCATGCACAAGTTGCACATGCCACCACGACCACACTAAGGTCGAAAGCGATCGACTCTTATCATCGAATCCTTCTAAAAAAATACTCCCGCCGCGATTTGGTATGGGCCTGGGAGGGCTCGCGCCGATCCAAAGCCCGCGATCGGTAATCCATTAGCCGCGTCCGCTTTAGGACGGGTCGCGACAGCTGGCGACTCCGCTGGGGACTTTGTTCTAGAACACTTGGTTCTGGACCTTAAGTGGACTTAGGCCGTAATTAAAACGCTGAGTGATTTTTCTAACCATGCAGGCGCTCTTGAAGGTGAGGTAAGTCCGCTTATGGTAGGTGTTATATGTTTTTGCAGATTGGAGAAATAAGGGGTGTAGTCCGTGATTAACATTGTCTTATGCAGGTTGGGCGTAGGAATGTATGTTGTGTGGATGATTTGAAGTGCTGATTGATAAACTGTTGTGCATGAATTGCATTGTGATGATCACAACACGTGGACACACACAACCGCGCCTAAAACCCCGGGCGCCGCCTTTAGGAACACAATAGAAGGAATTGAAAATGGAACCTCCGTGAGGAAAAACACAGGGTAATCCACTTTTCAATTCCGCTCGCTTCGAACTATGGATCGAGTCCCAATGCAACGATAGCTGTGCAATGGAATCGGCTCTTTCTAGAACTCGAGGTGAGAACCTTAACCTTAGGTGCCAAACCCTCTGATTTTTAGAAGTTTACCATCACTTGTCTCATGCGCATGTCTTTGGGCGGTTGGTACACCTAAAACCGCACATAAGTCGACGAGTTGGGTTGGTAAGACTCTCTATCCCCCCAAATCTATCACTGTTCATATAGGCATTTCATTCATTGCATTCTGGTGATTAGATTAAATGCCATTTCGAGGATGATATCCCATGACAAGCACCGAGTGAGCAACAAAGGAGCCTACTATGGACATTATTGAGATATCGTCCAATGAAGATGACGAGTTGGGGCAGGTGATCCTGAAGACACAGATCGAACTTGGGGCATCCTTAAACGTTAGGATCACATTCCTTTGTTTCATTTTCCATTACTAGTCCTCTTGTATAGGGTTTATTTTTATCGAGGCTTTCTCTATCTCACCCCTTAGAGTGATTGTATTAGGGATCTATTGGTGTATACATTCAGATGGAACTTGGTTGTATTTCTTTTGACGGGTCATGGAAATGTGATAGTGGCATTTTCTCTAATCATCCGAATACTCCCAAGTCAAGTTTATAATTTCTTTAGAGGAAATCAAAATTGGAAATCTTGCATGACCTTTTTGGTCGTATAGGGTAATCCAACCCCAATTTCGCTAGAAGGAATTATACACTTGAATTGATTCATGCATGTCGTACGTCATTGGTAATCCACGATAATTGATCAAGAGTATCGGCATTGTTTCGAATTTAATGACGAGATAGATGTCCAAATTGCCCTCGTTCTTAACAAAACGGCCTTGATTTGGATGCCGTATCTTCAATTAAATTTAAAACACGTCGTTATGCTTTGTACTTTTGACTAGTTCGTTCTTCTCGAAATTGATCAAAAGCGATTATCGTGAATTACATTCTTTTCAATAATATGCTTTCCTTCGAAGAATACTGATAAAAAACTTTTTGCGCAAGATTAAAACGCTTGTAAAAGTTTTTGTCCTTATTAATCACGAGCAAGCATAAGATTGAAAGGGGTTTATGCTTTCTTTTTCAAATTATTTCTTCTGATTCAGTCGTTTCATTTGCAGGTGAAAAATAGGTAATAGAGAGAAATCTTCTCCTGGATGAATCTGAGGCTATTCTTTCATCTGATCATGAGCAAGTTAGAAAATCAGGACATATTTGCTCAACTTTTTGATGTTATGGTACAGCTCACCCAAGTTGAAGATGTTCGGATGCTCGAAGAAATGGACCATATAAAAGCTAAAACACACACACAGGAGCTTTCATTCACTTTCGCTCAATCGAAAGACTTTCAAAGCAGATTAATACAGATTAGCGAGGCGGAAAAGTAAAGCCGAACTGAGCCCTAATCAGCAGCACGAAGGAGCTCAATTGGCCCTCCATATGGTTGATTCCCTGCCTACACTCACCGCTCCGTATATCATGATCCGCGAGCTGGAGAAGAAGGCGCTTGCACTCATTCTTAAGGTCAGCAACCTTGGCCCTGTGATCTTCAGCAGCAAGTTCCAAGTCCCGGACCAATTCCCTCCCACGGGATACATCCGCCGTAACAGTATCGAGTCGCTCTTCCAGCCAATCGCTCTGAAACTTCAACATGATGTTACGACGATCGTGCTCATAGGTGATCAGGCACAAGGCCAAATGCTCCACCAAATTTCCACGTTCACGAAGCATCGTCGAGACCCGCTCGTTGGCAGTTTCCATAACCTTGTTGTGGCTGTCAGCCACGAAGTTGGTCAACGTCAGGCAGTCACAGCGGTCTTCGTAGCGGGCTCGCAAGACACGAGCCACGAGAACTTCCAGGTGAGCAACGCGGTAAGCCTCTAGAAAGTTTGCAAAGAGGGCTGGGAATGTTTTATACTCCTTCTCCAACTCAGTACCCTCGATGGAAGTAGTGTCTGTGGCCGCAAATAGAACGCGGATCTCAGCCTCGATCTCCGGATGATCGGCTATATAAGCATAGCCCCGACCCAAGAGATTATAGAGTTTTTCCCATCGGGCCGAGACTGCGATTGAAAAGACGCAAGCATGGGAAGAGTCAGAGGAAGAAGCAGAAGATGAAGCCATTTCTTGTTGGAAGGATGGAGAGGAAGACGAGTGCGATGGAATGAATGAAAGTGAAAGCTGGGCAAATGAGAGCACTAACCTTCTCCTCGTTTCATAGTAGCTCAAAAATGGAGAAAAGTTACAGCAATAATGCTTGTGGAGCCGGGGTAGTTAATGTAAAGCAGGGGCTGCTCCTCCCGTGAATCATCAGACATGTCTCGATCCGCGATTTCAGGCCTGACGAGTTTGAAAAGTTGTAAAAGAGTTGTCTATTTCACCATTATTGAGATGGAGCGGGAGTCGAGCGCAAATATCGAAGGAGCCGCGATAGGGTTGATAGTTTTGTCATGATGAAAAGCTGAGCGGGTGGTGGACGTAATTTAGTCTTTTGAGAGATAGTGGGGGACAGGTTCGGCTATCGAGGAAATAAAAGCGATCCGTGATCTCTCCACCATGAAAAGGAAGGAAGACGACAAGACGAGAAACTCAAAATCTCTAGAAGAGCGCTCGCCTGGTGATCGTCTTCCATGCTCGAAGAGCGACTCCTGAGTACGCAAAGTCACTCAAAAGAAAGTTTAGAGAGAGTAAACATAGGAAGAGGATTACAAGACCTTGAGTGAATAAAAAAGGACGAACAAACCTTTTCTTGATCCAGTATGTTTAACATTCATAGTCATTTGTTGGAGATGACTGACCCAAATGTCCTAGGTAATGTGCAGTTGGGAGACCTCGAAGTCTTTGGGATCGAGCCAGATGTCGAAACCATACTACCCAACCCTGCTGGCAACGAGGTTCAGGATCAGGGCAGCGACGATGACAGTGGTGGCGACGACGACAGTAGCAGCAACAACGACGGCAGCGGCGATGTCCCATCTCGTGGAAGAAGACGTCGCCGGCTCTATACTGAGAAGGAAATCCAGATACTCGAAGCCGCCTTCAATAAGTGCCGTTACCCGAATACGAGACGAAGAAGAAAATTAGCCCGGAAATTAGAGATGGAACCCTTAAGGGTCAAGCACTGGTTTCAAAACAGACGGGCCAGATCAGTGGTTCGGGGAAAGTGTCAAGAGCTCGAAACTCTAAAAGAAGAATAGGCCAAGCTTCGAGCAGAAAACATGTGGTATAAGGAAGTCCTCATCAACGCCGCTTGCCTTAACTACGGTGGTTCTATCGACACTCGCGAAATGTTCCGTGATAAGTTTTCTATGAGAATCGCAGGTGGTCGTCCGCCACCCCACTCCCTCAAACCATCTTTTGAAAAAGGGGAGGCGCGTTACTACAATTTCCCTGACAATGGGCTTACTATCACCACAGACCAGTTCGAAGTCAACCAGCTTCCCCTGCAACAACCTCTGGCACAACCAGACCCCGCCGAGAGTAAATCGAGGAATGATCGCCGAGTCACGGATGCTATCCTGAGTCGCCAAAAGAAGTTCATATGGTCTCCAGAGCTTCATAGAAAATTCCTTGATGCGGTTCACCAAATAGGGAATGACTCATTATGTCCAACACGCGTACATGAGGTCATGAATGAACCGGGGCTCGCTAGAAGGTTAGTCGCAAACCACCTTAATGGTTACCGCAGGAAGCTACGACGGCGTCATGCCGCACGGCGCCTAGAAGAGCCCGACTCGAACTTGAACATTAGGTACGGCTACGAACGCAACAGCCATGCCTCAAGAAGAGCCCTGCCGAGTCTCGATACCGACCAAGCCGGTAGCTCTACCACAAACTGTTGGAGAATTGGTCAATATAGCCCTATCAGTCATCTTAATGTTCCTCAAGAATACGTGCCACCGGTGCAACAAATATACACTTCTCCGCTCGAGCAGCAGCCGTCCACCGGCGCTCTTCCTGCTGCTGATCCACCCACGACGTCTAATGTTCAGGAGTTCGCCCAACTAGGGCATATGATCTCAGATGATCCAGTGGGGGAACACTTCGAACAATTTTGCTTCCTTGATCTCTGAGTGAGACACGCTTTTGATAGGAAAGAGGTCGACCCTCCTCTTTTCTTCTCAAACAAAGATGGTGGTCACAGTTCGAAGAATCCATCAGGAGGAGGCTAGCAAACCTTCACGGCCATGATCTGGAGTCGATGACCGCGCACCTGAACCCAGACATGATGGGGTGGTGATCGAACATACCCAGAGAAAGGGGGGGCTTGTACACAAGTAGAACTTATTTCTTATCTGCGCATTGTAAAGTTTCAATCGGAGCAGTTCCTTTCTTCTTTAAGGCCTAGGGTTGATTTCACACAATGATGCTTGCTAACATCATCATGTTTAGCTACAACAATCTTTTGTCACAATGGGTTCGAGGTAAATCGACCAAGCGCACGAAGGCAAACGTGACAGTATAGGTTACAAACATAACGTGAGCGGGCTCGAAAGCGGAAAGATCGTCAGTTGCCTCAAACACTATGATTGCGAAACCAAGGGCAATATTGAATCTTGCGAAGGATAAGGGGAAATGTACATACACTCTCATTTATAGCACTTAACAGGAGACTTTACAAACAGACTACTGAGGAGGAACCGTAAATCCAAAGTGAGTTCTAATGAGCGTCACAAATGAGCTCAATTGATTCTCCATGCTATCCATGCCTTGCTTACAACCCACACTCTGGGAATCGAGGTCTACAAGCT
The DNA here is from genome assembly GCA_021437785.1 of Rhodomyrtus psidioides. Taxonomy (NCBI): domain Eukaryota; kingdom Viridiplantae; phylum Streptophyta; class Magnoliopsida; order Myrtales; family Myrtaceae; genus Rhodomyrtus; species Rhodomyrtus psidioides. The sequence continues at coordinate 3,532,420 of JAILYB010000027.1, read as the reverse complement.
TGAAGAAAAGGAGACGACATTTCTCCCTAAGTTCGTTCACCTTGGTCTCATAATACTCGAACTCAAGCTCTAAGTCCTGAGCCAGCACCCTCCCGCGAGCTATATCTATGCTCAGGTCTTCAAGCCTTTCCTCCAACCAGGCACACTGGAACCTCAGCACGAGGTTGTGCTGATCTTGCTCAAAGGCGGTGTCAAAAAGAGCCAGACGCTCTACCAAGTTGTCCCTCTCACGGACCAACATCGAAACATGGGCGTGGGCGTATTCAACAGCCCTTTTATGGTTATCGGCCGTCAGCATGGCCAACATCAGGGACTCAGTTCGGTCCTGATAGCGGGCTCGCACGATACCAGCCAAAGTGACCTCCCGGCTAGCAACTTCGTAAGCCTGCAGGAAATTATTGAAGAGAGTCGGGAAGATCACAAACTCCCTTTGCAGTTTCGTACCTTCAATACACACAGTGTCCAGGGCCGGAATCAGAGTACGAACTTCAACCTCAGCTTCAGGATGACTGTTTATGTAGCCATAACCTCTACCCAAGAGGTGATAAAACCTCTCCCATTGGGTTGAAGCTTCGGTCGAGACAGCAGGAACAGGAGAGGAAGCCATCTGCGATTCAACAGCAGAGAGGAGAAGGAATGATGGAGGAGTGTTTGAGAGGTTAGATCGAAATGTAATCTTCTCGATGTCAATCTCTCGCCCTTTAGCGCTCGAACGAGAAAGGGAAAGCTGCAATAATTTTTCTATACGCAGCCGGGCTAATCAAGTCTCATTAATAAATCCCTGGTGAGTCACAGATCCACCTCTGTCCCGTGATTTCGGGCTTAGAAAAGGTAACAACACCTAAAGGCCGGCGGACCTATTACTTTGGAGACCGAGCTAGGGGGACAGGCGTAATGCTCGATAAAGCAAAAGTCGACACTGTTGACACCTGATTTTTGATCAGTCTTTCATAGTTTATTTTTAAAAAATTCATAAAAAATCTATAAAAAGTTAAAAAAAATTAAAAAAAATCATCTTTGGTAGCCTTGACCAAGCTAAAGGAACCATTTTTGATAAAAAAAAATAATTTTTCATATTTTTTAATATTTTTTAATATTTTCCAAAAATAGAAAAATACATGAAAAATGAAGAAAAATAGCGTTCGATGTCGTAAAAATATAGAAAAATAGTCAATATTTTTATTTTAATTTCTTTTACATTTTGAACTCATAAATAGTCAAAATTTAAGTTCAATTGCATGTGTTTCTTCACGACGCATAGAGTTGAATTTGGCAAAAAAATGTCATTCGAGTATTTTAATTTGTAAATTTCTACATCTTTTTTAGTCTTGACGTCCAATTAGATCGACCACCATCTACAATAAATGCCCCTTGCTGAATATTTTCATTTTTGTTTCACATGATTTCATGGTGTAAAACGCCGAGTGGATCCCCAAATATAATCGGGTCGGCATGAGCTCGATAGCTCGTCCAAGACCAAACCAGGGCACGGCGAACCCCATGTGAGTACTCTCAAACTCCTTCGATGCTTCCTAATGCTTTTCTTAGGTTAGATCGTGTGTAGAATGGCTAGGACAGCTAAATCATTCTTGAGCTGTGATTGATAAATAGGACCTTATTAGGAATGCCATGTGATTTATTTGCATATCTAGATTCCTTGAGTTGGGCATTTTATTACTGATTGTGATTGCTAGGATAATCACTCTTATCTACATGAATTTCTAGATTTATGGTTCATACCTTACTCATCCGCATGAATCTCAGGCTAGAAAATTCAGTCAACTTAGGTACCGAAAGGGCGTCAACTCTGACAGTTGGTGTAACTAAGTCCCCGAAACCATTTCTCTGGTTCTCGCAGAATTGAATAGAAACTCCCAACTATTCGATTGGGTGGTCCAATCATACCCTAAAAAAATGATTGGTGGCGACTCCATGGCATGCACACTTAGCACATGTCACTAGACCACATTGAAAGTCGATCACGCATACCTCCGTTGCGATTTGGGTAATGGGCCTTGGGAGAGGCCCGCGTCCGACCAGACAGGACGGCCCATTAGCCCTCGAGAGCCCGACAACCTCAAGAGGGTCGCGACAGACTGGCGACTCCGCTGGGGACTGGTTCTTAACCATTTAGTGGACTTGAGCCGATTAAAAAGTTGATTGATTCTTCTAACCTAATTTTATGCAGATGCTCTCGAAAGTGAGGTGTATATGCTAACGAATGTGTTAGATGTTTTTGTAGACGGGAGAAATAAGGGGTGAAGTGCTTGTTAACTTTGTTTTATGCAGGCAGGAGTTTTGGATGTATGATTGTGTGGATGTTTATATTGAAGCGGTGATTGTTAAATAAAATGCATGTCTTTTGCTTTAGCACGACACAATGAATACACACAATTGCGCCTAAAACCCCAGGCGCCCTCTTTAGGAACACAATAGAAGGAATTGAAAATGGAATCTCCGTGAGGAAAAACATGGGGTAATCCACTTTTCAATTCCACTCACTTCGAACTATGGATTGAGTCCCAATGCAACGATAGTTGTGCAATGGAATCGGCTCTTCCCAGAATTCGAGGTGAGAACCTTGGCTTTAGGTACCAAGCCCTATCTTTTGATTTTTAGGAGTTTTCCCTCACTTGTCTCATGCGTTTGTCTATGGAAGGTTAGTATACCTAACACTGCTAAAAATACAGAGAAGCTTGATTTTCTCTTAAGTTTGGTTGGTAAGACTTTTCTATCCCTCGAACTTGTTACAGCTCTTAATCATTATATTCATTGCATAATTCCAGTGATTGGATTAAATGCCATTTTGAGGATAGATATGTATGTTTTCCTCCCAATGTTCTTGATGAAAGATGAAGATGGTGTCATCCCATTACGAGCGCCAAGTGGACAAGAAGAGCCTGCTATGGACATCATTGAGGTATCATCTAATGAAGATGACGATTTGGAATAGGTGATCCTGAAGTCACGTCTCAAAGATCGAAACTGGGGCATCTCTAAGTATTAAGATCACATTCCTTTGTTTTAATTTTCATTTCTAGCCTTCTTGTATAGGATTTATTTTGCTGAGATCCTCTCTATCTGATCCCTTATATTGATTGTATTAGGGATCTATTTGTGTTTATATACATTCAGATTGAAATTTGTTGTATTTCTATTGACTTGTCATTGGAATGTGATAGTGGCATTTCTTCTAATCACTCGAATACTCCAAAATCAATTTTATAATTCCTTTGGATGAAATTGAAATTGGAAGTCTTATACAACCTTTTGGCCGTATAGGGCAATACAATCCCAATTTCGCCAGAAGGAACTATAAACTTGAATTGGTTCATGCATGTTTTGCATCATTGGTAATCCACAATAATTGATCAAGAGTATTCGTGTTTTTCAAATTTAATGAAAAGATAGATATCCAAATTACTCTCGTTCTTAGCAAACGGCTTTAATTTGGATACCGTATCTTCAATTGAATTTAAAACACATCGTAATTGTGTACTTTTGAACATTCCATTGATTTTCTTGGAATTGATCAAAGGCGATTATCGTGAATTACATTCCTTTCAATGATATGCTTTCCTTTGAGGAATATTGATAAAAGCTTTTGCACAAGGCCAAAACCCTTGTAAAAGCTCTTATCCCTATTAATCACAAGTAAGCATAAAATTGAAAGGATTTATGCTTTATTTTTCAAATTCTTTCTTCTGATTCTGCCTTTTCATTTGAAACAGGTTAAAAACAAGTAGAGAAGAGAAGTCTTTTTGTGGATAATCGCGGTGGGAGGTTCCTTTATCCGATCATAAGCAAGATTAAAAAATCAAGATGTACACGCTCGAATCATCAATGTCAAAGCGCAGCTTGCCTAGGTTGAGAGTGGTCAGGTGTTCGAGAAAGTCAGCCATACAGAAGTTGAGACACACACATTAGAGCTTTCATTCATTTCGCTCAATCGAGGGACCTTAAAAGCAGATCATACAAATCATCGGGGTGGAAACATAAAACCGCAATGAGCCCTAATTAGCATCACAAAGGAACCAAGTTGGCCCTCCATATTATTGATACTTTGCTTATACTCACCACCTCGAGACTCGAGATCTGCAAGCTTAAGAAGAAGGCGTTTACATTCCCCTTTAAGCTCGGCAACCTTGGTCCCGTGATCTTCGGCGGCTATTTCCAGGTCCCGAACTAGTCCTCTCCCATGGGCTATATCCGCGGTAATGCTGTCAAGCCTTTCTTCCTGCCACTCACATTGAAACTTCAACACGACATTACGACGGTCGTGCTCATAGGTGGTCAGGGATAAGGCCAAGCGCTCCACCAAATTTCCCCTCTCGCGAAGCAACATCGAGACTCGCTTGTTGGCGAACTCAACAGCCTTTCTGTGACTATCGGCCACAAGGTTGGCCAACACCAAGCAGTTGGACCGATCCTCATAGCGAGCTCGCAAAACGTGAGCCACGGTAGCTTTTCGATGAGCGACACGGTAAGTCTCTAAAAAGTTTATAAAGAGGGTTGGGAAGATTCTATATTCCCTCTCTAAATTAGTGCCCTCGATGGAGGTGGTGTCTATTTCCACGAGCAAAATGCGGATTTCATCTTCAGTTTCTGGGTGATCGGCTATATGAGCATAGCCTCGACCGAGGAGGTTATAGAGTTTTTCCCACTGGGCCAAAATTTCGGCCGAGAAAGCGCGAATAGGAGAGGAGGTCATTTTCGTTGGAGTGAGGGAGAAGAAGATGAGTGTGGTAGAGTGATTAAAATAAGAAAAGGCAATTATGTAAGAGTGTTAATCTTCTCTGCATTAACTCCTCCTTTTATAGCAACTCGAGAATGAAGAAAGGCACAGCAATAATGCTCGTGGAGCCAAGTTAATTGGGTAAAGCAGTGGTGGCTCTTTCGGTGAACCATCAGATCTGTCCCAGTCCACGATTTCAGGCTTGATAAACCTAAAAAAGTTGTAAAAAGATATGTCGGTGTCACCATATTAAAATTGAGCGGGAGTTAAGCGCAACTATCGAAAAAAGTTGCGAAAGGATTTGGCGGTCCCATCATATTAAAAAACTGAGCAGGAGGCGAGCGTAGTTCCACCTTTTTGAAAATAAGTGGGAGACAGACATGGATATCGAGAAAAGGAAATCGATTTGGTGTCCCTCCACATTGAAAAGAAGAAAGAAGAGGACAAAGCGGGAAATACGAAATCTTGGGAGCAACGCTTGCCTGACGATCTTCATCCATGTTTAAAGAACGTTTCATGGGCATACAGAACCACTCAAAAGAAAATTTAGAGAGAGTGAGCATACATGAGAGAGTAGAGAACCCTGAGTGAGCAAAAATTGATCGAACATTTTTCGATCCAACATGTTTGAGGGTTACCATCAGTTGCTAGAGGCGACTGATCCAAAAATCTCAGAAAATGAACTACTGAGAGATCTCGAAGATTCCAGGATGGCGTCTGGTACCAGAACCACAGAACCCAACCCTTTCGGCAACGAAGTTCAGGATCTCAGCAGCGACGGCAACAGCAGCAGCGATGGTCAATCTCGGAAAAGGAAACGTCGCCAGTGCCACACTCAGAATGAAATCCAAGAGCTTGAAGCTTTCTTTAGTGAATGCCCTCTCCCGAACATGAAACAAAGAAATGAATTGGGCCAGAAGCTAGGGATGAAACCTTTGAGGGTCAAGTTTTGGTTTCAAAATAAGCTAGCCAAATTGAGGGCTCAACACAGACGTCAAGAACTTGCGATTCTAAAGGAGGAAAACGAAAAGCTTCGAGCGGAGAACATGAGGTATAAGAAAGCTCCCAGCACTATCGCTTGCCTTAATTGCGGTGGCCCTATCACTCTCGGCGAAATGTTCCTTGATAAGCCTTATATGAGGATTGAAAATGCTCATTCACCACCCCACTCCCTCGAACCATCTTCGATACAATCGGATTTTGTTGGAGATATGCATGAACAAATCAATTCTACGAAGTCAATATCGATGCCTTCTAAAGGATGTGATATGCGTCACCATGATTGGAGTTTCCTTAACGATGAGCTTACTATCACGACCGACCAATCCAAAGCTGATGAATTCCCTCCACAACAATTTCCGGCTCGATCAAATTCTACTGGAAATAGGCCAGAGAGCAATAGCCAAGTTGTCAACACTGTTCCGGGTCGCAAGAAGACGAGGGTCAATTGGTCCCCCGAGCTTCATCTCAAGTTCCTTAGTGCGGTTCAGCAACTAGGGATCAACTCAGCATATCCAACGCGCATACTTGAGATCATGAACATACCAGGACTCACTAAAGATGGAGTCGCGAGTCACCTCAAGAGCTACAGAAGGGCGCTAAGACAGCGCCACACAGCACTGAACCTGAAAGAACTCAACTTGTGCCTAAACACTAGGCATGGCTATAACTACAATGCCCCTGAAGTAAGAAATACCCTGCCGAATCTAGGCACCGACCAAGCTGGTAGCAGCACCATCGACTACTTGGGCGCTAATCAGAATATTCCCCCGAATCATCTCAGCACCCCTCAAGAGTATATGCCACAAGTGCAGCAGGTACGAACTCCTTGGTTTGAGCAGCAACTTTTCGCTAGTGCTCTTCCTATCCCCGATCAACATATTGCGCCTAGTGTTCAAAGATCTGCCCGGCTTGGGCATATGATTTCGGAAGATCAAGCGGGCGGATGCTTTGAGGATTTTTGTTTCTCCCATTCCCAAATGGAAGGTGCTTTTGATAGTGAACCGATCAATCATCCTCTTATAATCTCGAGCAACGACGAAGGTTCTAGCTCGAAGAATCAGATCGCTCACAACAGAAACAAGAATCCTTCAACGCCAAGCGATGATGGTCAACCCGAATATCAGTTGCTCGAAGAATCAAAAGATTTCCTTGATGAGGAGCTCCATATCTGGATCGATCAGTTTAAAACTGATGGACTTATGAAGTTATGATCCAAAATGACGATTATATGTCTGGTTCATGGTGTAGCTGGCTGATCACCGAGAATCCTCAAGGGAACTAGGCACATGTGAATGGATGTATCATTAATCTTTCTGTCATAAAGTCTTCCATGCAAGATAATCTTCCTTAATGCCTAGAGTTAATCTGGGGCAGCGATCAGTACTACCTGCGAGCATCATCATGCTTGAGTACGACAATCCCTTGTTAGATTAGAGTCGAGGCGAATCAATTGAACGCCACGAAGAAAAACATTTAAAGGCTTCACATAGGAAAATGCGAGCAAAAGCCCGAGCGAGCTCAAAGACGGTTAGCTCTGTATCGTTCTAAGGGACCTTTAGTCGTTATGAACTCTAAATTGAGCTTGTTTCATTCTCGATGGGGGTCGCTAACTGCTTCAAGAATTTTATAACAAAAAACGAACCAGTTAGGGACGCCAATAGTGCTTTGTCCTGGTAGTCAGTGAACTGGAAGTGGTACGAAACGTCAGGAGTTCGATCTCAGGATTGAAAAATCATTTTATCAGTTTGTCTATCACCCGATGAAGTTCAAAGAGATTCGACGCAGATGACTATAGAACTTGGGGCAATTCGAAAATCATCGATTCATTTTCATCAAGCGGCGAAGTTGGTATTGTAAAATGTGAAGCACGCAAATGACAAATCCGAAGCAGAATGAGATGAATCATGATTCGCTTATCCAAGGTCGGGATTTCAACCTTCGACTAAAGCCAAATCTAGGATGAGTTTTTGATCTTGCCCACTCGACAAAACCCATCTCCACTGAAAATGGGGGCAAACCATTCCGACATCTGGAAAGCATGTCGAAGCCGAAGACATCAAGTTCATCGTTTGATCCGTGGGGCAAGTCCCCGAAGCAATAGTTATCATCCGCAGAGCGTAATGGAATCCATCCTTTCAATGTAAAACACATTTGGCCGCGGAGCCACCCATTTGGTAAAAAGAACGTATCGTTCCTAAATGATTTTCAATCAGATGCGGGGATAATGTTCTCTCATTTTGCTCTCAGGTGATGAACAGAGATGAGGCACCCAAGAAGCCATGCATTCAAATAACAAAACAGTGCATGAAACACGCCCAAAAAGATGAATGAATCTCCTCCGACGTAAATCCTCGAGGTGGATTCGTTGCCCAACCAGACGAAGAAATCATGGCCACAAGCTTGAGGGCCGGCTTCTACAATCCGCACATTGGCATGCAGAATGGAATTCAAATCAAGAGTAAAGTAGTATCGTCCCAATTTGTTTTGAATTTGGAAACCCAAAATAATGCTTAATATTTATCCTTGGCAAGAGCTCGCCATCAGGGCAGACATGTAAGTTTCATTTTTCTCCAAAAACCAAGAAGTCGAAAGAACTTTAGAACACCCAACAATCTTGTGTTACTATGTGAAGTGCAGATTTTCACAACCCTTGTACACTCGTTGGAGCATATGACCAAGGGTAAGATGTATCGTTCCAATTTTTGTAAAGTTTTAGAATATACAATGACATATCCCTTTTATATCTCCAGGATCTCCAGCCTCGATGGGCAGGTAAGTATCCCTTTTCCCAATTCATTGGAGATTAAAAACTTTCAGAATTAATTCGATTCTCACATCTAAAAAGACATAGAATTCTTACTTCATTGACATTCATGTTTTAAAACATGAGATTGTCTGAACATGAATTACACATGTATGGTGCATCATAAAATCCCTTTGAAGGATAAATCTTGATGAAATGAAATGAATTTTTCCAATAAGAGTCGTTTGAACTGTTCAAAAGGGTATTTTCTCATAAGAGAAGCGAGCCTAATCCAAACACGTCCCATACACACTTGAGAGATGAGGAGATTGGAAATGATAGCGAAACCTTAACCTATGGATATAAGGGTCATTCGCAACGATTACATGGATCGAGATGACAGAGGCATTTATTTCTTCATTCCAAACACTACAGATGCCCATTGAGAACCCCATTGAACGGCGATTTTCATTCTCAACCCTGTCAAGAACCACCCCACATTGGGGCAAATGAAGGTTAGTCCAACAGTATCAGAAAGTAAACGGTTAGAAATTTTCTTGCTCGGACTAACATAAATCTTTGTGTGTTGTTTATATGATAATCCAAGTGTCATAGGATGACGAGAATGATTCATTTCTCTATCCTACACACTGTTATCCTTTGCACAACCATGTTGAGCCAGCAAATTCATTTCATCAACCTATTGGTGATCATTGCATATTCCAAAGCAAAGGCAACATCACTCTAGGAATGGAAGCGTGCCAAAGTTTAAGTTGCATATCTAGCATGATTGCCGAAAATCCTAGCTCCAAAAGAAAAGAAAAACACGGGATTAAAAAAAAGGGGAAAAGAAAAATCCCTAGACATCAAGAAAAAGCAAAGTGCCTGGTAAAAAGCAAGGCTGATGTCTATTCAAAATATCCCCAGTAAAGTCTAGAGAGACGATGAAAAGACCCTGCAAAGGAGTTAGATCAAGATGACTACTCTCCAAATGTTGTCGTGCTCAAATTGCAAACACACAAACAGACGGTCTCTTAATGTAACAAGAGACGCTTTTAAACATCCTTGTGCGCTCTAAAAGAGGAGTGTACACTTCAAGAAATGGAGATGTTCTTCGAAGGACATGTGGCAAATTTGCAATGATCACCAATGTCAAACCCTTCACAATTTCTGGGCAAAAAATAAGCCTTTTTCGGTCCCCAATCCTTCCAATGTTACAACCCTGAAGTAGTCTTATCTGACTAAGACACTTGGGTTAATGTATAACTTAGCTCAAAGAAGTACGAGCAAGACTATTTCTTTCTCATTTTGCAGGGTTCTTGACTTGCAAACTCGGATCAGATAGTGAAAAATTTCGTTCAACGGCCTTGACTCAAAAGTGAGTCCCCCTTGGAAACCGATATCCAAGCCTAACACTACGGTCCCGTGAAAGACCTCCTGATCGGTCGAAATATATGCGTTGCGAATGATCCTGAAACCCAGGCACAGGTCGGTAGGAAATTGAGCACTTTCCCTATTAAAGATCATTATCACAGAGCAGTGAGGAGCCTTCTTGGGTGAGAAATACTCCAATGGATGTTTTGAGCAAACTCTTTTTGAAATTTTCAAATTGTTTGATCTAGAGTTTCCGTGCAAGGAATTTATGATCACATCTGTATATGGCAGGAATGTTTTGGATAACCTCCAACAATCAAAATGCACATTTCATGACTAAAACTTAAGTCGTAGAATTTTGTCAGTTAGACAATTATTGTCTTCCCAAAGATTACTAATATCTTCTTGGCGAGGAAAATTTTTTCAGGTCTAAGCTTTCTGCAGGACTTTTGGCCACCCCAAAGACTGGGTGCGTCATCCTTAGGTGAAGCCTTTTAGTAGGCAAATCTTTTCTAAGACCGATCCACAGAATGATCGAGTCTCCGACTAGCCCCGAAGAGCGGGTACGTCATCCTTTGATTCATATCAATTTGGAATCTCATAAATGGTAGAAACCGCCTGAAGGGTCAACTCAATGGTAGAAACCGCCTGAAGGGTCAATCAATGGTAGAAACCGCCTGAAGGGTCAACACAATGGTAGAAACCGCCTGAAGGGTCAATGTATGGTAGAAACCGCCTGAAGGGTCAACCAATGGTAGAAACCGCCTGAAGGGTCAAAACAATGGTAGAAACCGCTTGAAGGGTCAATGTATGGTAGAAACCGCCTGAAGGGTCAACCAATGGTAGAAACCGCCTGAATGGTCAACTCAATGGTAGAAACCGCATGAAGGGTCAATGAATGGTAGAAACCGCCTGAAGGGTCAAAGGACTGGTAGAGACCGCCTGAAGGATCAACCCAATGGTCCGATCCACCATACGGATCAAAACCTTGATGAATCCCGAACGCGGGAGGAGTCGTTTTCCCTAATAAGCCTTACATTAGGCAAGCCATTTCTAGTTTAGTCCACCACACGGATCAAAACCCTTGGCAAATTCCCAAATGTGGGATGCGTCTTCCTTAGGTTCCTATCAGTTAGGAATCCCATTATGGTTTGACCTACCATACAGGTCAGAGCTTAACATCCCCAGGACACTCCGATGACAAGTCCTTAGGAATCTACTTGAACCCATCAGACACAGCAAATGCCGCAAGCATTAGGCAGGTAAGGGGCAGGGAAGTCTATCTACTCCTTAACTTTCTTACATCATATCAGGGAATTGAATGAGCACATCTCTTTTTAAGGAAAAGCACACATTGATGGGCATGAAAATTGGATGTCATGATTTCTTTTCTTTTCCCAGTCGAGTTGATCGGAACACAGGTGTCACCTTGTCTTTGAGAGAAACCTCTGACGAAATTCCTCTCAAAGAGGGGCAGCTGTTGACACCTGATTTTTGATCAGTCTTTCATAGTTTATTTTTAAAAAATTCAGAAAAAATCTATAAAAAGTTTAAAAAATTAAAAAATCATCTTTGGTAGCCTTGACCAAGCTAAAGGAAGCATTTTTGATAAAAAAAAAATAATTTTTCATATTTTTTAATATTTTTTAATATTTTCCAAAAATAGAAAAATACATGAAAAATGAAGAAAAATAGCGTTCGATGTCGTAAAAATATAGAAAAATAGTCAATATTTTTATTTTAATTTCTTTTACATTTTGAACTCATAAATAGTCAAAATTTAAGTTCAATTGCATGTGTTTCTTCACGACGCATAGAGTTGAATTTGGCAAAAAAATGTCATTCGAGTATTTTAATTTGTAAATTTCTACATCTTTTTTAGTCTTGACGTCCAATTAGATCGACCACCATCTACAATAAATGCCCCTTGCTGAATATTTTCGTTTTTGTTTCACATGATTTCATGGTGTAAAACGCCGAGTGGATCCCCAAATATAATCGGGTCGGCATGAGCTCGATAGCTCGTCCAAGACCAAACCAGGGCACGGCGAACCCCATGTGAGTACTCTCGAACTCCTTCGATTCTTCCTAATGCTTTTCTTAGGTTAGATCGTGTGTAGAATGGCTAGGACAGCTAAATCATTCTTGAGCTGTGATTGATAAATAGGACCTTATTAGGAATGCCATGTGATTTATTTGCATATCTAGATTCCTTGAGTTGGGCATTTTATTACTGATTGTGATTGCTAGGATAATCACTCTTATCTACATGAATTTCTAGATTTATGGTTCATACCTTACTCATCCGCATGAATCTCAGGCTAGAAAATTCAGTCAACTTAGGTACCGAAAGGGCGTCAACTCTGACAGTTGGTGTAACTAAGTCCCCGAAACCATTTCTCTGGTTCTCGCAGAATTGAATAGAAACTCCCAACTATTCGATTGGGTGGTCCAATCATACCCTAAAAAAATGATTGGTGGCGACTCCATGGCATGCACACTTAGCACATGTCACTAGACCACATTGAAAGTCGATCACGCATACCTCCGTTGCGATTTGGGTAATGGGCCTTGGGAGAGGCCCGCGTCCGACCAGACAGGACGGCCCATTAGCCCTCGAGAGCCCGACAACCTCAAGAGGGTCGCGACAGACACGGGAAATCTGCACGCTCCACTCAGGCAAGAGAGAGTAAGAACGGACGGGGGGAATCACGAAGTCTCGAAAGGAACCCCCGTCAGACACTCGTTACTCGATTTCAAAGGGACGCTTCTTGGAACACGCATAATCTCTGATAATTACAGAGAGGGCGAACATCTGAGAAAGGGTAGAGAAGATCAAGCGAACGAAGACCAGGAAAAGACATTTCGACCCAAAATGTTCAAGGGGTACCATCATTTGTTGGAAACGCCTGACCTAAATGTTTCCGAACTTGAACGGCTAGAGGAATTTGAAGACCTCGGAAATGAATTCGTCATGAAGGATATGGAAATCGACTCGACCATCCAGGAGACTCAAGCCCTCAGCGACCAAGACGCCAGCGACGATGATCCGCGCCAGAAAAGAAAGCGTCGCCAGCTCTACACTCCGGATGAGGTCCAGATACTTGAAGCTATCTTCAAGGGATGCCCTTTCCCGGACACAGAACAGAGGAAGAAGTTGGGTCAAAAACTAGGGACAAGCCCTTTGAGGATCTTGAATTGGTTTCAAAATAAACGAACCAAGCTGAGTAATCAGTACAAACAACGGGAGACCGCGTTTCTAAAGGAACAGAACGAGAAGCTTCGAACAAAGAACATGAGGTATGAAGAAGTTCTTAGCACTATTGTCTGCCCTAACTGCGGTGGCCCTACCACTCTCAATAGATTGTTTCCCGTTAAACCTTCTGCTAGGATCGAAAATACTGGTAATGTACATGAACAAATCAATCCCACAAAGATAGTGCCAGTGCCTTCTGAAGGAGGGAATATATGCCACTATGATGAGAGTCACCACGTCAGAGCCCAAGAGTCTTCTCCACAACAACTTATGGTAGGATCAGATCCTGCTCGAGAAGGGTTAAAGATCAGCAGTCAAGCTGTCGACGCTATTCTGAACCAAGAGAAGAAGATTTTCGCGTGGCCCCTTGAGCTTCACCGCCGGTTCTTAGACGTGGTTCGGCGAATAGGGCTCGACTATGCACGCCCGAAAAAAGTAATGGAGGCCCTGAATGCACCAGAACTTACCAAGCACCTCGGTTGTTACAGAAGAGCGCTAAGACAGCGTCATGCTAACCTCGGTTACAAATTCAACACTTATTGGGAAATTGATCAGAATATTCATCTGAGTCATCCCAATTTTCTTCAAGAGTGTGTGCCACAGATGCAGCAGGTGCAGCACCCATCCGTCGCTGTTTTTCCGCTTACTAATGAGCTTTCTGCGCTTAGTGCCCAAGGACTTGCCGAACTAGGGCATGTGGTTTCAAAGGATCTAACAAGGGAATGCGTTGAGCATTTTTGTTTCCCTAATTCCCAAGTAGGAGATGCTTATGGGGGTCAATCGATCAACTCCCCTCTCATGTTCTCGAGAAGAAATGGAGGTTCCAGCTCGAAGAACCAGTCGGGCGATACTACCCAACCCATACATCAATATTTCGAAGGATCAGATGACTTCTGCGATGATCAGTCAGTGATACTTCGATCCAAAATGTTCCAAGGATACCGTCATTTGTTGGAAACGCCCGACTTAGAAGTCTCCGAGCTTAAACTGCTGGAAGAATTTGAAGATCACGGGACCGAATCCGGCACGATGGTCATGGAGATTGACACTTCCAACGATGAAACTCAAGGTTGTGGTAATGAAAACAATGCCCATAGCAGTGATCAGCGTCAGAAAGGAAAACATCCCCTTCACCGTACTTCAAGTCAAGACCGGGAGCTTGATTTTTTCTTCGAGGAATGCCCCCATCCAGATGAGAAGCAGAGGGCTGAGCTAGGTCGAGAGTTAGGGTGGGAGCCTGGGAAGGTCAATAATTGGTTTCGTAACAAACGAGCCCGGCTGAGGAATCTACATAGACAGCAAGAGCTAGCGATTCTGAAGGAAGAAAATGAAAAGCTTCGAACAGAAAGCGCTAGGTATGAGGAAGCGCTGAGCAGTGCCACTTGCCTTGATTGCAATAACCATATTCTCATCAGTGAAATATTCTCCGAAGAGCCACTTCTAGAGATTGGTAGTGCTCATATGTTACAATGCCTTTCGCAATGTCTTCCGGTGTAATCAGATACCGTCGAAGGCTTACAAGAGCAGTTTCCAACACAATCAGATCTCATAGAGATTAGTCGGCAAGCTGTTCTTGTTGACAAGAAAGCGCGATTTTCTTGGACTGCTGAACTCCATCAGAAATTTGTTGATACAGTTCGACAGTTGGGGATCGACACGGCACGATCAACGCGCATACACGAAATCCTGAACGTGCCGGGACTCTCTAAAGTTAACGTCGCGAGCCACCTTGGATATTTCAAGAGGTTGCTAAAAGAGGGACGGGTGACACTAAGCTAGGATGGAGCTGGTTCGAACTTAAATGTTGGTCATAACTGCAACCACGATGATTGTAGAGCCGGGAACACCCAACCATGTTTCGGTGTTGACGAGACCAGCAACCATGTCACCGACTCCTCTAACCCAAATCAGAACGCTCCACCAAGCAGTCTCAATACCCCTCAAGTGTATATACCGCAGTTCCCGCAAATAGGAACTCCCCAATTTGAGTACCAACCTATTGCTAGTGCTCTTCCCATGGCAAATCCAACATTTACATGGGACATGCCTACATATTTGCCGGTCAACAAGGGAGGTTCCAGCTCGAGGAATCAAATCATCCAAGGCGAGAGTGATCTATCGCCAGCGGTCGGTGATACTCGACTTGAGCATCAATGGCTCGGAGATTCGAGCGATTTCCTTGGAGAGGAACTCAATTTCTGGCTCGATCAGTCTGAAGCTGGCGGACTCTTGCAATAGTGATACAAAGCCGACGATCAGGTGTTTGATTCAAGGCGCGATTGTAAAAAAATGTTCGGAGAAAAGAGGTTGAATAGCCTGAATGAATGTATTGGCAATCCCATTGTAAGGCTCCCATGGGGGCATTTCTCATTTACGCTTAAAACTAGTCGTACGAAGATCCGCCTTACCTTTTGAGCATCTTTAAGCTCAGGGGTGAGCTCCCCAAGCAATGATCATCGTTCGCAGAGCATAATGGAATCCATCCCTTCAATGCAAAATGCATCTGGCCACGAAGCCACCCATTTGGTAAAACGATGTATCGTTCCTAAACGATCTCCAATCGGATACCGAAATAATGTCTTCTTTCTTTTCCTTCTCAGATGATAAACATGGATAAATCACTTAAGGAGTCATGCGTTCAAATAGCAGAACAGACGCTGCCCAGCTGGGGGCAGATGAACCATTGATGTTACAAACACTCCAAGCATGGATAGGCGGATTTGATAGATGTTGTTCATATCAATACGCAACATCAGAATGGGATGAAAATCAAGAGTAAAGTTGTATCGTCCCAATTTGTCTTGAATTTGGGAATATGAATTGACACTTATTGTTTATCCTTGACAGGGGAGCCGCCTTGCAGACGAACAGGTTTTTACATCCCATGTACTACTCGTTAGAGTACATGACTAAGGGTAGGATGTATCGTTTCTATTTTTGGAAAATTCGCGAACATACAATGATATGCTTCTTTTACAATTTGCAGGGATCCGCAGCTGCGACGGGCAGGTAAGTATCCCTTTTCCCAGTTAGCTGGAGATAAAAAATGTCAGAATACTCTCAGCCGGCATAAAGATTTTCCAATGCATCGATATTCATAATTTAAATCGGGAGGTTACCTGAAGCATGAATAGAACATGCACGGTACATCACAAAATCCCCTCGACGGATGAATTTTGGAGAAAAGAAAATGAATTTTTCCAAATATGATTATTTTTCAAACCATTCAAAAGGATGTTTCCTCAAAAGAGAGGCAAGCTCAAATCCAAACACATCCTACATACACTTGAGAGATGAGTGGAGCGAATCAAATAGTAAAATCTGGACCTACGGAGGTAGGGACCATTTGCAGCGATTACATGGATTGGGACGACAGAGGCGTTCGTTTCATATCATAAACACTACAGGTGACCGTTGACAACCCATTTGAACGGCGGTTTTCATTCTTAACCCTGTCAAGAGCCACCCCACACCGGGGCAAAAAGGAAGTAAGTCCAGCAGCGTCAGGAGAAAATGGTTAGAAATTTTCTTGCTCGGACTAACATTAATCTTTGTGTGTTGTTTATATGGTAATCCAAGTGTCATAGGATGACGAGAAGCATTCATTCTCTATCACACACACCGAATCCTTTGCACAGCCAACTTGAGCCTGCAAATTCATTTCATGAACCCATTGGTGATCATTCCAAGACGGATGCAGCACCACCTCAAAAATGGAGAAGTTCAAGACTCAGGGATTACGAAGAAAATTCCGGGGCTGATATTTAAGGCATGTTTAGACTTTCAGACATATGTCTGACATGATCCCATCGAGGATGAGAAGAACCGGGATTTCAAAGAAAAAATAATAATCCCTAGCATCAAGAAAAAGCAAAGTGCCTGGTAAGAGCAAGGCCGATGCTCATGTAAGTTCTTTGATTGATCCACAATGAAGCCTGAATGGGAAAAGAGGAAATCCCTGAAGGAACCAAATCAAAAAAAGCTGCTCCCCAAATGCTGGCAAGCACAGAACAAAGAAATGGAGAGAGTCGGTCTCTGAATGCAACAAGAGACGCTCTCTAAAGAGCTGGTGCACACCTCAAAATCGGTTGTACACCTCAGAAACTAAAGATGCAGAAAGGAAAGGACAGGTGGTAAATCAGCAATGATCACCAATGTCAAACCCGTCACGAATTCTGGGCCAAAAACAAGCTTTTTTCGGTCCCCAATCCCACCAATGTTACAACCCTGAAACAGTCTTCTCTGACTAAGACACTTGGGTTAACATATAGCTTAGCTCGAAGAAGTACGAGCAAGACTATTTCTTTCTCATTTTGCAGGGTTCTTGACTTGTAAACCCGGAGCAGATGGCGAAAACTTTCGTTCAATGGCCTCGACTCCAAAGCGGGTCCCCCTTGAAAACCAATATCCAAGCCCAACATTATGGTCCCGTGGAAGACCTCCCGACCGATCAAAATGTATGCGCTGCGAATGAGCCTAAAACCTAGGCACAGGTTAGTAGGGAATTGAGTGCATCCCCTATAAAGACCACTATCTCAAAACAGGTGAAAAGACCTCTTCGTCGAGAAATATTCCAATAAATGTTTTGAACAAACTCTTTTTGGAAATTTCAAATTGTTTGATCCAGATTTTCCGCACAAGGAATTTGTGATCACATCTGTGTGTTACAAGAATGCTTTGGATAACCTCCAGCATCAAAATGCACATTTCACAATTAAAACTTAAGTCATACGGTTTTTGTCAAATGGACAACCGTGGTCTTCCCAAAGATTACTAACGTTTTCTTGGTGAAGAAAAATCTTTCAAGCTCAAACTTCTGCAGGATTCTTGGAAACCTCGAATCCTAGAAAAGTATTTGCTCCATGGAGTGGAGCACACAGGTTTGAATTTTCTGCAGGATACCTGGAGAACCCAGCTCCCAGAATGTCGCCTCAACAGACTGTTGACACCTGATTTTTTACCATTTATTATTGTGATTTTTATTCTTTAAAATTAATTAAAAATATCAAAAAAGGTCATAAAATCACAAAATCAATTTTGGAAGCCTTGGTTTAGCCTTAGGAACCAATTTTGAACAAAAAATATTTTTCGGTATTTTTAATATTTTTCGAGTTTATTTAATTATAAAAATACCCAAAAAATCAGAAAAATACCATTCGTGGTCAGAAAAATACCCAAAAATATTCGATAATTTTGCTTTAATTTCCTCTTCAAGTGTGTCACTTTAAATCTCAAAAATTCGGCTCGGGTCACTATGTTCCTTCACAAACATAAACCCGAACCGAGCCTAAAAAAAAAAAAAAAAAATCCTTTTCGAGTCTTTTAGTTTTCAATTCTCACTTTTTATAAGCTATGACATTGGATTCTAAAGTCTTAAAGTGCAATTAGGTCAATTTGCCCTCTAATTTAATCAATTTTTACCAAAAGGGCTTAATTGCACATTTTTCTTTCAATTAGTCCACGGTTTCACGGATGTATACGTATGCTCTACGTATTTATACGCCATACGTATTTATACGTTATGCATATTTGTACTGTTTGGTAACCCCTTTAACTCTTGTAATAATAATAATGGTTATTATTTTTAACACCTTTGTTAGTGCCTTTTTTTTAGCATTTTTGTATTGTGAGTGCTATTGCTAGTGCTATTTTTAATAGCATTTTTGTATTATAAATTGTGAGTGCTATTGTTAGTGCTATTTTTAAATGACATTTATTTATCATAAATTGTGAGTGCTATTGTTAGTGCTATTTTTAAATGGCATTTATTTATCATAAATTGTGAGTGCTATTATTAGATAGAATTTATAATTGTTAGTGCTATTTTTAAATAGCATTTTTGTATTATAAATTGTGAGTGCTATTGTTAGTGCTATTTTTAAATAGCATTTTTGTATTATAAATTGTGAGTGCTATTGTTAGTGCTATTTTTAAATGTCATTTATTTGTGAGTGCTATTTTTAGATAGAATTTATAATTGTTAGTGCTATTTTTAAATACAATTTATTGGAAGGTATTTTTGGCTATAAAAGGATGGCAAGAGTTTTGAGGTTGAGGGGGGAGACATTTTGTAGAGTGTGCAAATTTTTGAGAGCTTAGAGAGAAGAACACAAACACTCTCTATATTCTCATAATCTTGAGTGAGCAAAATATACTAAGTTCGGAATATTGATTCCGCATATTGCTAGCACAATTGTTGTGGAGTTATTAGTCGTCTCCCCGTTCGTCAATTGGTGGTGCGTCCGAATTAGACGCCTAACACTTGTGGAGGCTGAGATCGAAGAACATCGAACCGACACCTCCGTTCAAGCACGCTACGAGAGGTAATCTATTTACTCCCTTTGAGACTTTGTGATTTTTTTCGATTGAAATGCACGAAGTACGCCTCTGGAGATACATGTATGGGTTGTTATTTATTTCCGCTACGTGTTACGTGGATCCCAACAGTGGTATCAGAGCCAATCCTTAGGTGTTTTCGTGCATTTAATTGATTTTTTGCAATTTTTGCAATACTATGGCCAATATGTATTAACGAATTGTTCGTCTTACATGGCTAATGGAGGTTGATTATTTTATATGATAAATTAATCAACGTAGCAAAAATTGAGACTAAATCAATTTTGAATCGAAAATTTATGGCTATCTTATTTTACGTAAAAATTCTGAATATGATTCAACGTAGAATTTTTATTGTGCCTTCCTAAGTTTTAAATTGTGAATTTATTACTTACGTGAAAGGGTGGTGATCATGGAAAAATCCCTAATCAATGTGATTGATGTATATATGAATGTATGATGATTATTTATATATTTGGGGTTGTAATTATTAAATGGAGACTGCGTACTCCTTCTATTTTTCATGTAATCTTTATTTTTAGCATAGTCAATTGTTGATGTAAATGCTACGAGAATTACGTGGAGGAGCCTTTTAAGTCGGCGAGCTCTTTGGGGCCCAATCCTTGAAGAGTTCAAGAAATCAAGAAGAAGCGAAGAGCGGCTCTCCGTTATTAAAATATTAAAATGATTAAATGTGGTCTCATTGGCTCGAGACCCATTAAATCATAATTCCATGATCACCACGTAGGATAGATGTTTATGTGATTGGCATCTATTTATTTATTATGATTACGTGAGCATGTTAAACTGGTTAATGTGCAAAGTCAGACTTACCTCACCCAAAATTGCGCCTGCATGAAATCCTAGTTAGGGAAAATCACTCGCGTTAGGTACCGAAAGGGCGTTGGTAATGACATCAACGTAACCAAGTCCCCGAACCCAAAATCTCTGGTTCCGCAGAATTGATCGATCTCTCCCAATCGGTCAATAAGGTTTCCGGTCTACCCTCCAAGAAAGACCGGTGGCGACTCCAAATGCATGCACAAGTTGCACATGCCACCACGACCACACTAAGGTCGAAAGCGATCGACTGTTATCGTCGAATCTCTTTGAAAAATACTCCCGCCGCGATTTGGTATGGGCCTGGGAGGGCCCGCGCCGATCCAAAGCCCGCGATCCGCACCCTTGTGCGGGGGAAGGCCCGCGATCGGTAATCCATTAGCCGCGTCCGCCTTCGGACGGGTCGCGACACAGACTAAAGCGAGGCTTTGTCAAAATAAAGTCTTTCACTCCTTCAAAAAACTGAATTCCCGACAAACTTCGGGATCTTTCAAAAGAGGGGGTGAGGATGTGACCCCTTTTCAAAAATTTAGGCAGTCTCGTCGGACGTGGAGAACCCTCGTCATGAGACCCCTTTTCAAAATTTAGGCAGTCTCATCGGACGTGGAGAACCCTCGTCATGAGACCCCTTTTCAAAAATATCAAACAGTCTCATCGGACGTGGAGAACCCTCGTCATGAGACCCCTTTTCAAAGCAAACAAAGGTAGATACCGCCTAAAGGGTCAAACAAAGGTAGAAACCGCCTAAAGGGTAAAACAAAGGTAGAAACCGCCTAAAGGGTCAAATCAATGGTAGATACCGCCATAAGGGTCAGCTCATTGGTAGAAACCGCCATAAGGATCAAACTAAACTCAACCAAAGGTAGAAACCGCCTGAAGGATCAATACAAAGGTCCGATCCACCATACGGATCAAAATCCTTCGCAGATCCCAAAGCATGGGATGCGCCTTCCTAGGGTTCCTGCCAGTTAGGAATCCAATAATGGTATGACCTACCATACAGGTCAGAGCTTAATTTCCCTAGGATATTCTCAATGACGCGTCCTAGGTATCTTCTTGAAAGTTATAGCAACCGGCAGCATCCGACAGGTGAGCTTCAGGTAAGCCTCTCTCACTCCGGCCCATGTTCAAATTGTTAGAGCAAACCGGAGATTAATTTGAGCTTTTATTAAGAGCCTTAAGGGTCCGATGTCATAGCATTTCTTCTTTCATTTTCCCAGTTGAGTCGGTTAGGAACCAGGTGCCGTCTTATCTTTGAGAAAAACCTCTAACGAGATTCCTCTCAAAGAGGGGCAGCTGTTGACACCTGATTTTTGACCAATCTATTATTGTGATTTTTATTCTTTAAAATTAATTAAAAATATCAAAAAAAAGTTCATAAAATCACAAAATCAACTTTGGAAGCCTTGGCTTGGCCTTAGGAACCATTTTGACCAAAAAAATAATTTTCATAATTTTTATTTTTTTTAATATTTTCGAAAAATACAAAAAAAAAGAAAATCAAGAAAATAAAGAAAAATAATATTTGAGGTCACAAAAATTATATAAAAATAGTCAGTATTTTTATTTTTATTTTATCTATTTTCTGACCTCATAAAACAGTAAAATTCAGGTTCGATTTTAGGTGTTCTCTCATCACCATAAAATTGAATTTGGCAAAAATATTAGTAATAATTAATAGTGAAATGTGAAACATTATCATTTAAAAGAAAAAGCAAAAAGAAAAAGTGTGTGTTTAATTAATGATTTTATCTCTCCTTTTCATTTATTATTATTATTTATTTTATTATATTTTATTTTCTTTCTCTCATTTTCATGTTTTTGTCTCCACGGCCGCTCCCTCTCTTTTTCTTTTTCTTTTTCATTTTTTGTGGCTTTCCACGGCACCTTGTCCCCGCTGGCTGGTGGTCTTCTTCTTCTTCTTCTTTTTCTTTTCTTCTTCTTGGTGGACGCCTCTCCCATCTTCTTCCTGGGGATCCTCCTTGTTCGCCGGTTTTGCAGCACTCCCTTTGCCACAGCCCCACCGCCGTCGCACCTCTGGTCGTCTGTCGCCGTCGCTCCGGCACCTCCTCAGCAACCGTCGAGCCGCCGGACCACCCTTATAAGCCGAATACCTTGTTTCGGCTCTATCTTTGGTTTCCCACGGTTTCGCGCTACTCCACCGCATTCAACCACCACCCACCTCCTCGCTGACCGTCCTTCGACCCTCAGTGACCCGCGCGACCGCCGATAGCCGCCTCAGAACCGTCGAGCAGCCGCAGAGGCCCGGCGACCTCTGTTCGGGTTGTCTGCCCTGTTTTGGGCTCGAGACTGCCTCAGCTCTCTTCGCCGTCTCCGTCGCAGCTCCGCCGCTTCCAGGTCATCCCCATCGACGTCCCTTAACCCGTCGTCGTCCCTCGAAGCCATTGGAACTCGATCGAAGCCAGTGGGGTCTGAAAACCAACCCGAACCACCTCCCCTGTTTCGGCCGAGCCACTGTCCAGTCGCCGTTGGCCGCCTCACGCCGCCTCCTGCCACTGTCGTCGCCTCTCGCAGCTTCCCCGACACCCCTCCGACCTGGTTCAACCCTTCTCTCAGCCTTACACCGCCCAAAACCTCACAAACCAGCCCCCCTCCCGACGCCATGAAGAACCCACAGCCGAAGTCTCTGCCAGTGTCCTGTTCACGCTGGCCGTGGGCCCTGTTTGCTTGGGCCGTGGCCTGTTTCGTGGGCCCGTGTGCCAGGCCATTGGCCGAGCGAGTTGGTCGACTGTCCGGGCCGATGTGCCACTATTCCTGGGCCGTGTGCCAGGTGATGCGCGCGGAGATGGTCGCAGGCTGGGGCTGGGCGATTGAAGGTCGGTGTCCAATCCGGTATGTTTTACGTACCCGATCCGTATATCAGAATTATTTTTTTCTAAAATATTGCCTTTATAGACTTGATTTGCATGTATTTGTTTCAGTCTAGTGGTTAGCTTATTTAGCTGGTTGAGTGTTATCTATTGTCAAAGACATGCTTTTTATTAAAATATTTTTCGAAAATATTAAAAAAAATAATAAAAAAATCGATCAGAAAATGCTAAAAAATGAAAAACTAAAGAAAAATTCAAAAAAATTGAGAGAAATTGTAGAAAATTCCTAAAAAAATTTCTAAAAATTTTCCAAGGCTGAAAATGACAAAAAATTGATTTGTTTTCATTTTTGGGATTTTCTCCCATTTAATCCAAAATGGCGATTTCACTCCTCAAAGGGTAAATCGTCTTTGATATTCTGATGAATTGTGGAAATTGCTTGGAATCTGGCGATGGGCCAGATAGGTGGCTAAACCTTATGTCTAAGATTTCCACATTTCATTCCCACTTTTAGAAAATGACAATTTTACCATTCGAATGGTAAATCGGTTTCTAAAATTTCAGAAAAATCCCAAAAATAGGAAATTGCCACAATCAACTGGCTATGGAGTATTTTGGGTAATTCGGCATCTAAGTCTTCCAAAAATTGACGATTTTGCCATTCGGGCTAATCGCCTCCAAATCTTCCCATTTTACCCCTGGTCTGAAATCACACATTCCCTAAGCCCTTATGGCTATACTGGGAAACCGTTGATTTGAATTGATGTGCATTAGTGTGATTTATTTATGTATTGTATTGTGCTTTCATTAAAAATTGATTGTGATTGATAGGAACAGTCTTCCAATCTGCGTGAAACCCTGAATTAAGCCCACCTCATCTAAAATTGCGCCTGTATGAACTCTTAGCTAGGAAAATCACTCACGTTAGGTACCGAAAGGGCGTTGGTAATGACACCGGCGTAATCAAGTCCCCGAGCCCAATATCTCTGGTTCTGCAGAACTGATCGATCTCTCCCAATCGATCAGTAAGGTTTCCGGTCTACCCTCCAAGAAAAACCGGTGGCGACTCCAAATGCATGCACAAGTTGCACATGCCACCACGACCACACTAAGGTCGAAAGCGATCGACTCTTATCGTCGAATCCTTCTAAAAAAATACTCCCGCCGCGATTTGGTATGGGCCTGGGAGGGCTCGCGCCGATCCAAAGCCCGCGATCGGTAATCCATTAGCCGCGTCCGCTTTCGGACGGGTCGCGACACATATGATGTGCCGCATGGCGTGTTTGTGGCCTTCCCAGCCACTTGTCAAGCTGGGGGATAATGGACGATCCATGAAGATATAGAAAACCTTAAACTATTTCCCTAAACTCTGATGTATAAAAAATGTCTCATTGTTTGTACTATGTGGCCTGTAAGCCTGGTGTAGGGGCATTTTTTGTTCCCCACTGTTGTCAACGCCAAAGAACGGCCACAACTCTCTCGTGAGGAAGCAGTTGGGGTGTTTCACGAAGGACTTTTAGATGGGTGGGGAGCACATTAGATGTAGATGTTTTGAACAATGAGTTCTATTTCCATTTTGGTTCTGTGTAAACAAAGCTCATGAAAATTAGCAAATGAGAGTCCTTTGCGTGTAATTGATGTCCTTACCTCGAACTCTCCTCTTATTTACTATCGAATATTACTTGTAAAAGATTATTCAGATTTGAGCTACTTCGGTGGAGAATGCATGTCTAAGTAAAAGTGGAATTGGAAAGGGAGTACTTCTGCACATGAAAGCATTTAATGGTCAATGCAGGCATTACGTGTTCACTTGATTTCCTTTGACGTGAAATTCTTTTTTATCAACATTCTGTCGGCAATCCACTCATCTTCTCTACCCCCTCTTTTGTTGCTTGTGCCAAGTTGTGAGCGGCATTTTTCTTGTGAGCCTCAATCTTGTGATCTCTTTTATATATATCTAACAACCTAGATTTTGAAAACATTGTTGTGGCATTCTGAATAACATTCTAAAAAATAAATAAATGCAAAATTAGGTGCCGCTCGGCAAATTGGCCACCGAGCGGCAACTAATCTCAATCGGCTGGATTGGGCCCTACTCGTTTATTCGTCTCAAAAAATTATGCGAGATAAAAAAAAAATCGGCCTAAACGGACTCCCGAGCGATGAGATATGCCCTTTCAAAGTTTTCCCCTTTACTTACTCATTTATTCGTCTTGGAAAATTACGCGAAATAAAAATTGAGCGGGATTAATAGTAGTATCCGGCATGTGGATATTTTGCATGCAAGGATTGTGCCGGGTAATAAAAATTTGCAGCAAGCCATTAACCATGATCATTGGTAATGGGGAAAAAACTAGTTATTGGTGGATTAAGTTAATGTTATTGAGGTAAAATTTTTGCTACTAGTAAGGTAAGGTTGGATATTGTAGGACATGTCAAGAGACACAGGTTGGATATTAGAGCGAGAGACCAAAATATGAGAAGATCCCCTTTTTTACAAAGCTTCGCGGCTTCAATTTGTCGTCATGTGTTCATATGGTGTCTAGTAATCCCTCAGGTACAACCGTTTTTGCCTTATAATTTTAGCCCGAAGGCATGTTTTGATTCTGAATTTTTTGAATGCACTTTCTTAGGGCCATTGACATTCCATGGACCTACTTTCAAATGGTGCGTATGATGTGCCGCAGGGCGTGTTTGCGGCCTTCCCAGCCACTTGTCTAGCTGGGGGATAATGGACGATCCATGAAGGGATAGAAAACCTTAAACTATTTCCCTAAACTCTGATGTATATAAGATGTCTCATTGTTTGAACTTTGTGGTTTGTAAGCTTGGTGCAGGGGCATTTTTTGTTCCCCACTGCTGTCAACGCCAGAGAACGGCCACAACTCTTTCATGAGGAAGCAGTTGGGGTGTTTCATGAAGGATTTTTAGATGAGTGGGGAGCACATTAGATGTAGCTGTTTTGAAAAATGAGTTCGATATCCATTTTGGTTCTGTGTAAACAAAGCTCCTGGAAATTAGCAAATGAGAGTCAATTACATGTAATTGATGTCTATACCTCGAATTCTCCTCTTATTTACTATCGAATATTACTTGTAAAAGATTCAGATTTGAGCTATTTCGGTGGAGAATGCATGTCTAAGCAAAAGTGGAATTGGAAAGGGAGTACTTCTGCACATGAAAGCATTTAATGGTCAATGCAGGCTTTACATGTTCATTTGATTTCCTTTGACGTGAAATTCTTTTTTATCAACATTCATTCAGCAATCCATGCATCTCCCCTACCCCCTCTTTTGTTGCTTGTGGCAGGTTGTGAGCGGCATTTTCCTTGTGAGCTTCAATCTTGTGATCTCATATATACAACCTGGATTTTGAAAACACTGTAGTAACATTCTGAATGACATTCTAAAAAATAAATAAATACCAAATTATGTGACGCTCGGCAAATGGGCCTCCAACCATCAACCAATCCCAATCGGCTGGATTGGGCCTCGCTCATTTATTCGTCTCAAAAAATTATGGATAATTAAAAAAAATTAGGCCCAAAAAGACACCCTAGCGATGAGATATGCCCTTTCAAAGGTTTCCCATTTATTTACTTGTTTATTTGTCTTGAAAAATTACACGAAATAAAAAAAAAAATTAGTCCCAAAGGAACACCCGAGCGATTAGATATACCCTTTCAAAGTTTTCTCATTTATTTACTCATTTATTCGTCTTGAAAAATTGCACAAAATAAAAAAAAATCGTCACAAACGGATACCCGAGTGATGAGATATGCCATTTCAAAGTTTTCCCCTTTATTTACTCGTTTATTCGTCTCGAAAAATTACGCGAAATAAAAAAAATCGTCTCAAATAGACACCCGAGCGATGAGATATGCCCTTTCAAAAATTTTCACTTTATTTACTCATTTATTCGTCTCGAAAAATTACGTGAAATAAAAAAAATTCATCCCAAACGCACACCCGAGCGATGAGATATGTCCTTTCAAAATTTTCCCATTTATTTACTTGTTTATTCATCTCGAAAAATTACGCGAAATAAAAAAAAAATTCGTCCCAAACGGACACCCGAGCGATGAGATTTGCCCTTTCAAAGTTTTCCCCTTTACTTATTCGTTTATTCGTCTCGAAAAATTACGCGAAAAAAAAAAAGAATCGTCCCAAACAGACACCCAAGTGATGAGATATTCCCTTTCAAAATTTGCCCATTTATTTACTCGTTTATTTCTCTTGAAAAATTACGCAAAATAAAAAATAAAATTCGTCTCAAACGGACACCTGAGATATTAGATTTTCCCTTTCAAAGTTTTCCCATTTATTTACTCCATTCATCTCGAAAAATTATGCGAAATAAAAAAAAAATTCTTCCCGAACGGACACCCGAACGATGAGATATGTCCTTTCAAAGTTTTCCCCTTTAGTTACTCGTTTATTCATCTCGAAAAATTATGCGAAATAAAAAAAAATTGTCCAAACGGACACCCGAGCGATGAGATATGCATTTTCAATGTTTTCCACTTTATTTACTCGTTTATTCGTCTCGAAAAATTACGCGGAATAAAAAAAAATTCGTCCCCAATGGACACCGAGCGATGAGATATGCCCTTTCAAAGTTTTCCCCTTTATTTACTCCATTCATCTTTAAAATTATGCGAAATAAAAAAAAAATCCTCCAAAACGGACACCCGAGCGATGAGATATGCCCTTTCAAAATTTTCCCCTTTATTTACTCGTTTCCACTCTTTTGCTGCGGTGTTCCATCTTTCCTTGCGATTTTTATCTATTTTGCTGCGATTTTCATTTATCTATTACTGCGGTTTTAATCTTTCGCTGCTGTTTTAAATTATTACATAAATACAAATTATTTTTTTAATTAATGATTGATATTATCTTATAAAAAATAAGCTTGAAAAGATCAATAATTATAAATAAAATAATTATAATAAGTATCAGTAATTTTTTTATGTAGCCGGTGAATAGATAGATTATCCTCGTAAAACCTACGTGCCTAACCGGTCAAACTTGTCATTTTCAATAGGCCTAACGGTTTATATGTGAAAGAAAGCGATATGAATGGGAAACTTGAGAAACGCGAGAAGAAGATGCGTCCTAATCATGCCAAATATGATTGCTTAAATAACGAAGCACCACCACATGCAATGCAACCCAGTGACCCTTCTGATGTTGCGCAGGTTACTGTTCAAATTGGTGCACGAAGGATGGAAGCATGTGAGCCTAGAGAGAGAGAGAGAGAAAGAGATATTGCGGCGTCTTTTCTCGGTTTCCCATTTAAGATGGTGAACCTTTTGACTTTGACACCTACCTAGAACGCGGGGGCGTTGAGAGACGGATGAGGAAAAGGGGACCTCTAGTCATCGTCTTTATCTGTTGTTTTCCTATCTCGTTAAGCAACATTTTGCACGGAAAATAGGGGGGAGGAACATTGAAATATTGTTAGTACGAGCTCGTGATACGTGTATTTTAGATGTATAGAATGCTCGAGCCTTTCGATTTATGTAATCTCCATCGATGCATGCAGGGTTTTCTTGTTCACTGGGATCGGGAGGCGAGCATGGCTCACAAGTCATTATGCATGTTTTGGGAGATGCTGCAAAATTTTTGTGGGGCCATTGCCTAAATCTAAGTTGTTAGATGAATGCGCGACATAATATGTAGATGCTCTAACCCTCTCCCTCACACGTAAGCTGGAATTTGATATAAGATTTGAACACTGACCTAATGCACACATCTTCCAACATTCCATTTTCCACACATATCCGGCCCATTTTAGACTTATGAATGGGATCAATGGTTTCAAACTCAATCGGTTCGGTAGTCAAAGTGTTGGTTCTCAATTCTAAGTCTGAAACCAATCACCCATACTAACATTAAAGTGTGTGGCATTCACACTAAATCTCGCTAGACAACCTCAAAAATTTCCAACACCTTTTGCTTTCTCTGTGCACGTGGATATCTTCCTTCCACTTCCCCTCTTCTTAGAAACAACCTGCAATTACTTTATTACGAACAGTGGCATACCATGATGTCACCGCTCATGTCAGCCACGACAGCGACCTCGCTGGATCGGGCCACCGGAATGAATAAAACAACCGAGAGAGAGAGAGAGAAACAAGGTAGACTAGATAGGAAAGCTAGCTACAAGATTCATTTATTGTTGATTACGAATTTTGGTAGCAAAAGTCAATGTGAAATCGTCGGAAAGGTTGACATTTCGCCACGTCGGATTACTCACGACAAAATCCGTTTCTGACTCGAACGAGCGCAGACATCGTTTCCTGGGGGGAGGGGGATTGTCGGCGCGTATTTTACCGGGATTTCAGTCTCGATTCTGCTTTGGAAAAGACGTCGGATAGACCAAACGTTCTTGAGGTCTCATCCCTTTAAGATCTGGATCGCCTAACCTTTCTTTAGAAGGTTAGTCATCTAACCTTGCAATCTGGGCTGTTTATTTTTGGACGGACGGCCCATATCTCCTATTTTTATAGGGTAATTTTTTTAATTTTTTATATATTTTTTTGTTAGTAATAATCTAGACCATCCATTCATAACACGAACGGTCCGGCTAATCTTCTAAGGAAATGTTAGGCGATCTCTTTCCCATCTCTCATCCTTGGTTTTCCATGGTTTACGTGATTATCTCGACCTTTCTGGAAAAATCACATAAATAATCTTCCAATTTTGATTCAATATATAGCGCGAGCTTTACATTTTCAATTAATTCAGTATGGTATCTAAACTTCAACCTAATGTATCATGTGATCCTTTAAACTTTTAGCACATGTTCAATTTAGTTCATAAATTATATGAAAATATAAAATGTCGTCCTGCCATTTATTCAAGTTCGGAGACAATACTGAATATTTTCATGCAGTCTAATGACTAAATTGAATATGATTACATTGGACAAATTAAAACTACCAATGACCACATTATACATCGGGCTAAAGTTCAGGAACTACATCGAGTAAATTAAAAGTTCATTGAATACATTGGATATTTGATCAAAATTCGAGGATCATTTGTGTCATTATCCCAGCTTTAATCCCTCTAATCCTTCCGCTACGCCTAGCATGAGGAATTTTTTTTATTATATATAATCGATATTTTTTATTATAAATAATTTGACTATTTAACATGCTTGAAAGGTATTTCCGAAAGCTCATTAGATATACAAATGATAAAAGAATGGTGACGTCACAAGTAGTGATTTCAATTAAATCCATGGTTTAAGTGAGACTTAAAAAGGTACAGCTAAATTGGATGAAAGCATTAAATTTCGAGTGACCTTTTTTTCGTTTCAATAGAGTGTGCCCATTGAGTTTGCTTACTATATTCATCTTTATCTTTGCTTTTTTTTATAATTTAGTTTAGGACTCCTACCCAAAATTTTAAAAACCAAAAGGAAAAAAGAGAAGAACATAAAGACTATAAATATGACTCAAAGTTTCGCAATACAGATTTTTCTATTTATTAATAATACAGGTCATTGAAATTTTTGGCCCGAAATATTCTTCACAGATATGCGCAATCGCCTTGTCTAGATGTCCACGTCTATCATAAAAAGCCGACATGTCCTCTAAGTTACCATGCAAAATAATCTATTATCACACTCGTACACGACAACCACAAAAATACTACATATCGTTATATATCAGAACCTTCATTATTCAAGCACTCGTACAAGAAGATAAAGTTAATTGGTTCGAAACGAACCTAATGCTCCACTAAACAAATGCATAGAAATAGTTAAAGCATGGTACGTCACGCCGCGGATCTCCTCTACATCGTTCAACGAGTTGCTAGTTTCCTCATCATCCAAAATGACGTCGAGAAGTATCGAGTCGTCTCACATTACCAAACTCAAGCCACAATGATAATTGAAACATGAACTTGTCGGATCAAGCACATTCTATGGTGTCGGGGTCAAGTCAGATATCATCATATCCCGACCCGATTCGATTCGACCCGTTCACGCCACTTGAGATTAGATACAAATTTGGAGGCCGATGTGGTCCTAGAACGATAATGCCGCGGCAACCTATGGCAGCCCCAAAGGTGGTCGGCACTGTTTTGTCTCTGCCCCAATTGCCCACACGTGCATGGATTGTTCAAGGGTCATCATCAACCAGCAGTTGTGCATTCTTGTCGCGATGCGCCACGTGGCACGTGGAACTACAGTCGCAGGAAGTCTCCACCACTTAAAAAAAAAAATTAGTGAGAACCCCTGACTAAAAAATAATAATAATAATAGTAAGAACGCACCCGAGTCTCACCCCTGGATCCTCTGCCTTGGTTTTTCTAAGGCAGAGGGATCTCCATCCTTGAAATAGGGGGGAAAAGTTTTTTATTGCTATTTCAAGGGTGGAGATCAGAGAAACTAAGGCAGAGGATCCATATCTGGTTGCGCTTGTTTGTTTCTCGACCCCATGTGACTCTTGCCAACTTCGGAATAGAAACCCTAGAAATTGGTCATTTTGTAATACTGGGGGTGCCAAACATGTGTAGGTGTCGTAAGAGGTTCTGCTGTGCCTGTGATAAAATGAGGACATTGGTCATATAATAATCGCGTGTTCACAATCACGTTTGACAATTTCCTACGCTCGGGAATGCGAAGGGCGTAAAGCTTAGAATCCAAAGGAAGACTGTCTTCGTAAAACTATTTGTTTGACTCCGTGGTGTTTTTATGGCGAACTAATCGATTCGGGAGAAGCGTTTTTATATGAACTGAAAACAACAAACTTAGATTGACAATTCCCTATGCTCAGGTATGCAAAGGGTGTAAAACTTAGGATCTGCTTGTTTGAAGGAAAGTTGTTTCCGTGGAATTATTTTTCTACTTTCCATCGTTTGAATAATGGAAAACTATCCATCTATGAAAAAAGTTTTTCCATGAACTGAAAATAACAAGCTTAAATTGGGAGAAATGACTTTTTGACAAGAAGGAAGTTACTGTCTCTACGCTACCAAATAAATAAAAACTAACCGTTTAGGCATTTACCCTTGATATGTCATGGATCTGATCTTATGGAAAACAATTAGCATTGATATGCTATTGATTATAGCTTGTGAAGCCTTCGACTTGAACAAGAAAAATAAGGATTTTTCTTAGATTCGCGATTATTGTAATTCAAATCTACACGAGCACTTTTGGATTGGCACAATCTGTCACAACTTCACACACGATAAATCGTTTGAGTATTTACAACCATTAAGCGAAGTTCTTCGTCAACAATTATCTGCTCAAAAATGGATTCCAACAACGCAAAAGTGGACTAAACATTCGATTAGGAGCGACGTGGCCGGAGTGCTCCCATTCTTATTCAATGTGCTGTCTCATATTCCCTGTCCGATTTAATTCAATCTCAGTGGATGGGAAAGCGCATGTGGGGCCCCATCAAATTCTTGGCCAACCTAAGAAATTCACTCAAGGGAAAATCCAAGGACCGAGTGACGTGCTCGCTTACGACAACAATAGTCCCCAGAAACGCTATAAATTCAGACCCTCCCTTAACTCCACTCCCACACCATCGGCTCACTTGCCAAACAAAATCATATACAATGTCTTCCAAGTACTTGCTAGTTTTGCTCCTGGGAGCGGTGCTTTTCGCCGCCGCCGTCCTCTCCGACGACCACCACCCTTTCAAAAGAGAGAAGCCACCGAAAGGGCACAAACCGCCCCACAAGCACCCCCACGGTGGTCGCCGTCTCTTGGAGACGGTCGGAGCTGAAGACTCGCATAAGCCATTCCCCAAACACAAGCCCCCACACCACCACCACCACCCTCACGAGCACATCCTCTTCGAGGAGGCCGAAATAGAAGACTCCCACAAAAAGCCGTTCCCCGGCAAGAAACCGCCCCCCCACCACCCCGGCCACATGCTTGCCGAGGAAGTGGAAGCTGATGAGAAAAATAAGCCATTCCCCGAGCACAAACCCCCGAAGAAAGGGGACAAGTCGCCACCGAAGCACAAGCCACCCCACGAGGGACACATTCTCGTAGAGGAGGTGGAAGAAGACTCGAATAAGCCATTTCCTGAGCACAAGCCGCCACCCAAGAAAGGCGAGGAACCGAAGAAGGGAAAGGGAGAGAAGCCGCCACCAAAGCACAAGCCACCCCACGAGGGACACATTCTCGTGGAGGAGGTGGAAGAGGACTCGAAGAAGCCGTTCCCTGAGCACAAGCCCCCCAAGAAAGGCGAGGAGCCGAAGAAGGGAAAGGGAGAGAAGCCGCCACCGAAGCACAAGCCGCCTCACGAGGGACACATTCTCGTAGAGGAGGTGGAAGAGGACTCGAAGAAGCCGTTCCCTGAGAACAAACCCCCCAAGAAGGGCGAGGAGCCGAAGAAGGGAAAGGGAGAGAAGCCACCACCGAAGCACAAGCCGCCTCACGAGGGACACATTCTCGTAGAGGAGGTGGAAGAGGACTCGAAGAAGCCGCTCCCTGAGAACAAACCCCCCAAGAAGGGCGAGGAGCCGAAGAAGGGAAAGGGAGAGAAGCCACCACCGAAGCACAAGCCGCCTCACGAGGGACACATTCTCGTAGAGGAGGTGGAAGAGGACTCGAAGAAGCCGTTCCCTGAGCACAAACCCCCCAAGAAGGGCGAGGAGCCGAAGAAGGGAAAGGGAGAGAAGCCACCACCGAAGCACAAGCCACCTCACGAAGGACACATTCTCGTGGAGGAGGTTGAAGAGGACTCGAAGAAGCCATTCCCTGAGCACAAGCCGCCCAAGAAAGGCGAGGAGCCGAAGAAGGGAGAGGGAGAGAAGCCGCCACCAAAGCACAAGCCGCCACATGAGGGACACATTCTGGTAGAAGAGGTGGAAGAGGACTTGAAGAAGCCGTTCCCGGAGCACAAGCCGCCGAAGAAAGGCGAGGGAGAGAAGCCGCCGCACCACAAGCTACCACACAAGCCTCCCACCGAGAACTGAGTGTGCGTTCTTCAGTGGATGTATATGTCGTGTGCCTACCGCGCGTTCAAATAAGAGCTGTTCCTTAGAGTTGCTGGGGTCCCGTGTTAGCCGGTTGGCTGTTTGTACTCCATGCAAAATAGGATGTCTGTACTTCGCTTGGCTATTTCTTTCGAATTTGCCACCGTTGAATATATGCTGAGTAATTGCATGCTTAGAGCTTTCCTTTGTTAAATCTCTTCTTAATTGTCGTCTCGTGCAATCTAACCTTGCCATTCCAAAATATTTAATTCTTATAAATGGAATATGATTAATAGTTTAATGAAACACGTAAATACGAAGTTGATTTACACTATTCATTTGAAAAAGTAATGCGGCAAGTGTTCGTCGGATTTCGACCCAAAAAAAAGAAAAAAAAAAGTGTCTGTCGGAGTGCTTAGATACGACTTGTTTATTTTGAGAAGACATGGCAGATCATCATCTAAACAAACTGGTGTAGGAATTACATTCTAACCTTAAAGCTTGGTTTGACTATCTAAGAACTAACAATTGCGATCAACTGCTTTTGACTCACTTGTGAAGGTGGATGGGTGTTCACCCCAAAGTGTTCTTGGACTGCATGCATGCATCTGTTAGTAACTTAATGCAACATGGCAAATTTCGTTGAGAGGGTTCCAAACCTATCAACTAGTAACAAGTTGCTGGCTCGAGCGAAGTAGAACTTTCTCCCTTTTTCCATTTGGAATTGAATTCAAAACTGGCGTGAGGCTGTTGGATAATAGAATAAGGAATAGTAAATTTTTAGCGTATCGATAGCCGTGCATACGTGAGATGATAACAATTGATGTATTAGAAACATTAAATTCTTGTGAATTTACGGGCTTGCCACCTCTGGACATAGAATGAAAAGACAAAACTACCTTCATTTCCAAAACCCAAGCCCGCAAACTCTCTCACGAGCCCTAGCCTCCACCTCCGACAAATCCCATCTCTCCTTCAACACACGTCACCATCCTTCGCTGCCAACCCCCCTATCCCACCTTTATAAATCTTCAAGTCCCGGAACTCTCCCATTTTCGACATAGGCCTAATTCTCTAGAACCCCTCGTAACTTTAGATTTAGTCTCAAATTTATTTATTTTTATCTCGGAAAAAAAAAATCCAAGCTTTAAGTCAAGTCCCAAATCTGCCTAGATTTTTTTTGGGGGGTCTTAGAAAAGATCTCAAAACCTTAATTCCAGTCTCATATTTGCTCCGAACTAACCCCAAACTTTAAATCCAATCTCAAATCTAGCTCGAAATCCTTTTCATCTATGAAAAATTCACCAATTACTCTAATATCAAAATTTCCCCCATTAGGTATCTATCCAAAAAATTGTTGTTATTTATTCCAATTTTCATATCCTATACTAGTTTCATTTTGGATAATCTCAATTTTTATTTGGGGTGAATTTTTTATCCCTGTGGAAATGTCACATTGGTTCATACCTATCATCCCATTACTTTGATGATGTGGAATTTTTGTTTTACCGACTTGAAAATGCCATGGCAAGTTGAGATTGTACCATAGGTTAGATTTGAGAATAGATTGAAAGTTTGTGATTTTTATTTTTATAAAATAAAATTCGGGTCAGATTTGAGATTGAACCTAAAGTTGAGGGCTTTTCTGAGACAAACAAAAGTTCGGAGCAAATTTGGGATTGTGACCTCAAGTTTGGGGTTTTTCTTTTAAAAAAAAAAGTTCGGGGAAGATTTGAGACTTGACCCAAAGTTGAGGATTTTTTCTGAGACAAAAAAAAAATTCGAGACACATTTGAGACTTGACCTAAAGTTAGGGGTTTTTTCTGAGACAAAAAAAAAAGAGGTTAATACCAAGAAAAACCCCAAATCGGTACACATGTGATAAATTTACCTCAAACTATTTTTTTTACCACGAAAAATCCCAAACTGGTACATCGGTGACAAATTTACTCCAAACTATTTTTTTAATCACCAAAAATCACAAACTTGTACATCTGTGACAAATTTACCCTAAATTAATTATTTTTATCATGAAAAACCTAAACTGGTACACCCGTGACAAATTTACCTCGGTTATATTGGATTAATGTCACGAAAAATCTAAAATTGATACACATGTGACAAATATATGGTTAAAACCCCAAATTGATACATTCGTGAATTACACGTGTCATCCGATTCAGCAATTTGATTGTTAGATTTAAGGAAAACTAACGGAGGGTAAATTTATTATAGATGTACCAGTTTGGAGTAAATTTATCACAAGTGTATCAATTTAGGGTTTTCATGGTAAAAAAAATAATTTGGGGTAAATTTGTCACAAGTGTACCAGTTTAGGATTTTTCGTGATATTATCCCCCCCCAAAAAAAAGCTCGAGGTAGATTTGGAACTGAACCTAAATTTGATGATTTTTTAGGAAATTGGACCTCGGTACATAGGATGTGGCGAGATGTGCAACTTTAATTTCTGGTGGACCGTGGATGATCATGTTGGATTTATTTTATGGTCTCACATGAAGCAAATAAACTCCACCTATTTCATGAAATTAGTAAGTTCACCACGTATCTTAAGATTGACCAAATGTGTGTAGGTGGTATGGGCGTATGTTCTATTTATACAAACACTATGTGACCCACCAAGGTGGTCGGTACTGCAATGCTCAATCTGCCCCCAATTGGCGCACGTGCATTTGATTCAGTTTTGGGGGAAAGTCTTTGAAAAATGTAAATGCTTTTGGCTTAAAAGGATTTTCAGAAATGCAAATTGCATTTGATAAAAACTTCTTTGTAAATCAACTTTGGGTTAAATGGTATTTGACAGAAATTCTCTTACAAACGACTTTGGCTATGCTTTTTTTGACTATTTTTTGGTCGAAGAAGAAAACACAAACCCTTCGTTGGTTCTGAAGAAGAGGTTAGGCCGCCGACGAGTCAGATCTGGCACCAGCTACCTATCGTCTGGGTTGTATGATCTCACTAACCTTTAGATGGCCGTCCTCGCATAGAGAAGATGAACAATAACGAGGACAAAATCGAAAAAATGATAAAATCTGTGGGAGTAGTTTTGATCCGGATTCCCTACCATGCTGGTAGGAAATCCTCACCCAAATAATTAACCCTACAAATAGCCTTCCACAAATGTTAAAAGCGGGCTTTTAACCTTGCCAAGACCAGCATTTGATCGAAGGGGTCCAAAGAAATTTGCCAAACACCCCATATATTTTCAAAAGATTTTGGAGGCTCAAATTAATTGAAAAAACTGAACCCAAACCAGGCTGCCAGCCCAAATTCCAATTCACCCGGTTTGTAACTTGATTTTATGGACGATCTTTTAATGCCTCCTTTATCTGGAATCTTGCTGAATTTAAGGTCAAAGTCCCCATGATGTGGGCAGTGACGTCATAGTAAAGCAACTTAATAATGTGAATATGCTTTATTCAAGACAAAATCCCTAAATTGAGGCCCTAGAAAGTGCTATACAGAAAACACTCCTTGGAATGTGACCATGAGTTTTTCTGCGTAAAACCCCTCGTTAATGAAAATGAACAAAGTCGCGCCTGACAAGCTGAAGGTGTTGCAATGCGTACCATGATTTAAGATGTACGTGTGAGTTGTGTTAAAGAATTTTCATATTGAATAATTGATATGGCGTTGAGCAGTTAATATATCCAAATTGACACATAACTCATTGCCTTTTTACTTTTGAGTGAAGGCGAATCCAACTAGATATATTGATGGGCTCAAACTTTGGCTCTCTCTTGGCGATATCCCTTATGCTCGTCTATTGATTTAGAAAGTAATTTTGTAGAAACGATGATATAAATCATTTGAAATAATTAGACTAAAAAAATTTAAAAATTTTGTATCCAAACATTTGCATAGACGATTAAAATACTTTTCGTTCATTCATTTTTATGGGCGATAGAAAGGATCATTTTGTAAAATATTTTCAAAATCATTCATTTTCTATGAAATAAACGGAACGTCAATGTCATGTGATTTTCACTCCTAACATAAGAATTGACAATGATATTAATCAAGTGTGTAAGTCTTAAGTTTAAAATTTCCGAGATTCAAGTACGGAAATTTTACTAATCCTATCGTCGGTGAAGAATTTCTACTGCACAAACATTATCGATCTCATAATGTCGGTTTACTCGACACAAATTTTTATTAGGTCTATCACCAAAGTGGAATTTTTTTTTTCCCAAAATCGCAGTGTAGATCGAAGATTTTGGAAATTCATTCACAAAAAGTAGTTCTCTTCAAGCATACACATCTTCCACGCATGCAATGATACTTTACTATAGTAATATAGGGTAGTCAAGGATGAGATCGACAAGACTCCTAGTAACTTTCCACACATGAAAAAGGTCATGGTCCAAAATGGAAAAGCAAAAGGGGGAATAACATTACGAATTTCTCCTCTCCGGTGTGCATGTGGGCCCTAATCAATAAATTATAACCTAGATCGAGTCCACGGTTTTTTTTTTAAATCCCAATTACGTGCTTACGAAGTCGTAAAGCTTATGAGTGACTTTCTACTTTAATAACTTGGACCGTTAAGATGCACTTGTCATGATATGATGACACGATCTATTAGTACATGAAAAAAGAATGTGAAAAGTTACGATATGGGTGTCTCGAGCCTCTTGACAATTGGCTAGTCCTTTTTACTAGAAGTGGGATTTTCTCGTAATTATCAAAGAAAATCTTAAACATATTTTGCAGACGAACTCAATATTAAACCTTTTTGTCGAATATAGTCCTTCCGATAAATTTCAGCCGATGATTATTGATTTGGACACCAAATTTCATACGTGGCACAACATGCGCCATTGACGTGAATTTTTTTCAATATTTTTAGAATTTTTATAAACTTTTTTTTATTTTTATTTTTTTCTAATTTTTTCCCCTCTTCCATGGCTAGTTGGTTGGCCATGGTGACCAGCCATAGGTGAAGGCCAGCCAGGTCAAGCCTCGCTCGGTGATGATAAGGTCGACCATCGTCGGCCTTTGGCAAATTAAAGAGAAGCTAAAGCTGCACCGTGTCGGATAAGGCAAGCTAAAATTGTTCATTATACTCTTAGGAGGTGCAATCTGCACGATGAATTGATAAAGTTGTTTACTCCCTCTATGCCATGTGATTTTCGCTATCTCGATTAAGTGCGCAGGTCTTAAGAATTTCTGAGATCCTAGTATAAAAAAGTAAGTGATTCTATTGTTAGTGAAGAATTTTTATTTCACTAACGCTATCAATCACATGGTATAGGTGTGCTTGATACGAACTCTTATTAGGTCTATCATTAAAGTAGAAAAACTTATCGAAACCACAATTTAGATCGATGATATGTGAAAATTGATATCACGTGAGGTAGTCCTCTTCAAGCATACACATCTTCCATCCATAGAGTGATGCATTACAATGAAAAAAAATGAAGTTGATACAAACCCTTAATATGATGTGTGGATCCATCTTATGGCAAACAATCAAAATCGATCTATCATAAAATATATATATCTCCGTCACGCCAGCGTACTCGACACAAATTTTCAATTACATCTATCATCAAAATGGGAAAATTGTCCAAACCCACACCTTTGATTGATAATACGTGGAGATTCTAACACATATAATTTATCTTTAAGCATCCACATCTTTCCATACATAGTTATTACTCAAGGACAGATTGATAGAAATTCCAAGTCGCGGCCAGAAAAAAGAAAAGCAAAAAGGCGCAACAGCACAATCTATTCAAAGCTCACTTTGGAGCGCATGTGAGCCCCTACTCAAATAGTATAATCTAGATGATCAAGTCCGCGGTTTTCTCATATCTTCCAATTACTTACGTGCGTAGTCGCAAAGTCAATTCTATTACAAGAATTCGAACCGTTGAGACTAACACCGTCTTATCTTTCATATTTTGATACCACCATGTTGATAAAGATGATTGAAACGTAAAGTGCGACAAAAGGTTAACAAATTGGTTGAAATTGAACACGCGTATTTGTACATGAAAGCAGAATGTGAACAGCATCACGTCGAGGGTGTCCGGCGCCCGCCGACAATCGGCTAATCCTTTATTTGATGTGAGAGTTTTCCCACACCATGCAAATTATGTAGACACATAGGTCTGTTCTTCCGGGGACCTCAAAACAAGGGAGAGAATTATCAAAATAATTTATAAACGTACTGTAGTTGGGTTAACTCAATCATAAACTTTTTTTTCTCTCTTTAATTGAGTTCTAAATATTTTGAATATATGTCAATTTAGTCCATTTAGCTAATTTTGTTGGAAAATTACGAGTAAAAACACCGGCTGATTTACATAGCACCGCTGGCACTAACATGGATAATTTTTTATAACATAATTTGTTTCGACTTTTTTCCTTTCTATTTTGTCTTCCATTCTTCCTTCTTCCTCTAACAGGTTGTGAACTTCGCGACCGGCCTAAGGCAAGGGCTAGCGACTGGCTAGAGAAAGAAGGAAGGGAGGAAAAAAAAAGACAAGGAAAAAAAGGAAAATTTTAAATTTTTAAAAAAAAAACTCGAAAAAATTAAAATTTAACCAAAATTGTCTGAGTCATGGCCGGTTGCACCTCGTAGGATGGTCATTGTTGATGTCATCAATTTTCATTAGTTAGATGGATTGAACTGACACAAATACAAAAAGTTAAGAACTGAATTGGCAAAAAAAAAAGGTTTAGAACTAATTGGCACTATTGCTAAGAAAAAGTCACAAATGCAGCGGCTAGTGCTTCACCGGATGCAAAAGTGATTTTTCCTACACGTATCGAGTAATCAATATAGTGAATAGGGTCTCTGCTATGGTACACAAATGTGAATACTCAAACCCAAAAGCTTAGCAAGTTGCCCATTAAAGCAAATCTTTTTACGGTTTTGAATTCGATACATCCTTGTTTGG
Source organism: Rhodomyrtus psidioides (assembly GCA_021437785.1). NCBI lineage: Eukaryota > Viridiplantae > Streptophyta > Magnoliopsida > Myrtales > Myrtaceae > Rhodomyrtus > Rhodomyrtus psidioides. The sequence continues at coordinate 3,491,422 of JAILYB010000027.1, read as the reverse complement.
ACTACAATATCATTTCAAAAATGAACTATGAAGCCGTTTTGTTCTTGACTGGAATGTAATCTTATTCTAATCCCTACTGAAATCAGGGAAGCAATGTCCCCCATCTTCTGAAGCAATTACAAATCACACGGGACCAGAGAATGCGCATCAAAGTCTCCCAAGACCGTAGAAATTGCAAGACGGAATTCACGAGGATTTTCTTTAGCGGGACATGACTTTAGTGTTAGGTCATAGATTTATATAATCATAATTCATAACACGTGGGGAAGAAAATAACTAAGAAGGGTGCCGTAGACAAAAGCTGATTCGCCGTTCTTGTTAAAAGTACTCTAATGCATGCTATGTACTGAGTTCTCCAATTAGATTTTATGCGACGAGTAAGGGTTGGTTGTCCCTTTGTTCTAAAAGTGCTCATTGCGTGGCGTCACTGCTGATCTCAGCTATGACAGCGACCCTCGAGAGACTCTTGGACATCGAATACGTGGAGGACAAGAGGGGATCGGATGGACGAGCTTAACAAGCTGTGGTTACATAACTTTGGCAAGCCTTTAGATTTCATGGGCAAGCCTTATCGGTTGGCTTCTTTAGGAATGACGAAATAGAAAATTAAGAGACCTTCCTTTCCGTGGCATTTATTGAAAAATATTATTTAGACAGATTCATAAAAAAAAGCTTTACACATACCGTGTTAATTATGAAATTTTGTCGGACCACTATTGGCTTTTCGTATATTTCTCTATATTCTTTAATTGCATCCAAGTTTTCAATTAAAAAATGTGGCGACTGCATAGTGAAACCGTCTTAGCCCATGTAAATGCAAGGAAATTTTCAAAAGAAACTGCATTGATTGCGGATTTGCTTCTTTCCCTAGCCATTTATTAGGAAAATCATACTTTCGAGTTTCGGGTATGTACTCGAATTCAAACCATTCTCATTTGGTGTTTCGACAAGCCGAAGCAGAAATATGGGCGACCCACTCGGCCCGATCCCAAAAGAAAAAAAAAATAGGATCGGTTCCGAAATTTTCATTTTTGACAACCCTATCTGCAACCACAAAGCCACAATGCCCGGCCATCTCAAACTGTCGCCACTGAAAGAAGTCACGCAAATCAAGCTCACGTGTCCAACCCGTGGTCTCTTTTTGGCTCCAATTGGAACAATATCTTTCCATGGACAACGAAGAACAGTATCCAATTAAGGTGTCTGTACCATTTCCCTTCTCTCGAGGCTACCCTAATTTAGGTCACTGTCCCAGCTGAGATGGGCAGTGACGTCACATTTTGTAATTACTTTAAAAGTTAAGTAACGTGAAATATTCTGACAAAAAAAAAAGTAACGTGAAATACATTTCCATGCATTTAATACGGATTAATTTAAATGTCCAACTACTAACAGATCGCATGTACACAAAAAGCATATAAATCTCATTATGTAGCGATGTGCGGTATTTCAAAAAGAGCAATATAAAATGTGTAGCTCGAGAATTAAAGATTATTTATTGCGTGTAAACCTTTCTAAATTAATATTACTCATATCCATTAAAAGTTTGGACTTAACTATTTGTGAAGCGTCTAGGCGCACCAAGCACAGTGCACAGTTTTTTTCTAAATATGAAAGCTACATATATATATATGAATGCGCACTTTTAATTAATATTATTCCTATTTTAGCCAACGGAAAGAAGAAAATAAAAAAAATATTCCTCGATCAGAAAGTGTGTACAGCGAATAAACCGTGGCATTGATTCTAGGGTTTCATGTGCATACTGATACGGCGCATGTTTTCATCTTAGGCTGCGTATGGATGGTGGCTGGGGAAACTGTTTCTGTTCCAAAAGTGTTCCGGGAACACTTTTGGAGCAGAAACGCGTATGGTTCAAAAATGTTCCAAAAGTGTTCCGCGGAACACTTTTATGCCAGGGAACACTTTTGAAGGAACAAAAAAAACTTGCTTCTGGGATTTTGGAACACTTTTTGGAACACTTTTGAAACCATCATCCATCGTCGCCGACGCGATTACTACTCGCCGCCTCGCTAAAGGCCGGCCGCCGCCGCCTGCCGCCGTCGCCCGCCTCCGGTCGCCGGCCGCCGTCCGCCACCGAACGGCGACGCCGGCCGCCGTCCGTCGTCGTCGGTCGCCTGCCGCCGTCCGCCGTCGTCGGTCGCCGGCAGCCTTCGCCATTCGCCGTCATCGGTCCGCCGCCGCCGCCGCCGCCGGTAGCCGTCGCCGGCCGCGGCCATCGGTCGCCGCCGCCGTCGCCCACCTCCGGTCGCCGGTTGCTGCCGCCCGCCTCCGGTTGCCGGCCGCCGTCCGCCACCGAACGGCGACGGCGGCCGCCGTCCGTCATCGTCGATCGCCTGCCGCCGTCCGCCGTCGTCGGTTGCCGGCCGCCGTCGCCATTCGCCGTCGCCGGCCGCCGTCCGCCAGTCGCCGGCCGCCGTCCGCCGGCCGCCTCAGCCGGTCGCCCCGCCGGTAGCCGTTGCCGGCCGCCGCCATCGGTCGCCTCCGCCGGCCGTTGCCACCTCCGGCCGCCGCCGATCGCCGGTCGGCGACTGAAAAAAGTGTTTTTTTTTTTAAATTACCAAACGCGTTTTTTTCTCAAAAATCGTAATTTTGAACAGAAACACAAAAAATTGTTTCTGTTCAAAAAATGCTCCCTGGAACAGAAACGCTACCATACGCAGCCTTACGTGCTGTAGTAGCCTGTCGGGACAAGGATCAATTATTACAGCGACATACGCGTTTCCATCAGAAAGACAAAAATAAAATAAAATAAAATAAACCTCTGCATTATATGATTATTTATAACAGCAACTTTTGACTCAAATCCTTAAAAGCCAAAACGCATACCTGAAGGCCGAAAGGCCCATTTGAGTAGAAAAGAAAGCAAAAGGTCTCACTCACGTAGATTTGTCAGTTTGTTTAGAAGTTAGAACACACACACACACATACACAAAGAAGAAGATTTGTCAGTTTGAAATGTCTTCTATGAGAACTCTACTCTCATTTCTCAACACAAACAAGAATGCCGTTCGCAGACATGCCCACTCCATATTACGTAAGAATAATTAGTTACGTAAACAAATTCAAAAGATTATGCCTAGCCGACGCTATTGGGTAATACTCATGTATCCTATTTATTTTAATTTGTTTATTGATGAATTGAAACGCACGAACGACACGGATTGCGATACGAGAGAATGGTCGAGGTGATTTTTTATCCACAATTCATTCCATCTGCTTAATAAATCGATTTTCAATCTGTACCTTCCAGCAGTTTTTGTACAAGTTTTCCTTTGCACCAACATGCATGTGCTTTGTTTTCCTAAATTTACTGTTGTGAAATCTGTGCGTGCATGCATGCAAAGATAATAAGTTAACAAAAAGCACTGAAATCTTGTATGATTCGTTGGCGGTGATCTTCATTTGTCACCATCGATGAGTCTTCATCGAGAGGCTAAAGCCAAATTGTCAAACTTTTCAACTCGTTTTGGCCCCATCAATCAAGCAATCACTTTCTCTTCGCCACACATTACAACACAAAAAACCTTGGCATTCACACTCCGAAGTCAAATTTCAACGACCAACCAGTCCAAACCAAGAGTGACACGTGTGCCGACATTATTGGTGCAAATACATTATAAATATAACCGAAACCTCCCGCCACTTCACACCACTTCACTCCTCACTGCCTTAAAGCTAGGCGAAGAGAAAGAAAACCATGTCTCCCAAGTACTTACTAGCGTTGCTCCTGGGCCTGGTGCTCCTCACCACCGGCATTGCGGAGGAGCTCGACCACCTCCACCACCCGTTCAAGCATCCGAAGGGGCACAAGCCCCCCCACAAGCACCCTCCCGGCGGCGGCCGCCTCCTCTTGGAGTACTCCGAGGAAGATGGGCACAAGCCGTTCCCCGAGCACAAGCCGCCTAAGAAGGAGGACGAGCCACCGAAGGGGAAGGGCGAGAAGCCGCCGATGGAGCACAAGCCACCGCTTGAGCACCAACCAGAGCCGAAGCCAAAGGGCCCTCCTTTCCACGACAAGCCACCCAAGAAGGAGGACATGCCACCAAAAGGCAAAGGCGAGAAGCCACCGATGGAGCACAAGCCACCGTTCGAGCACCACCCGGAGCCGAAACCAAAGGGCCCTCCTTTCCACGGCGAGCCACCGAAGAAGGGGGACCTGCCACCAAAGGGTAAGGGCGAGAAGCCGCCGATGGAGCACGAGCCAAAGGGCCGTCCTTTCCCCAAGAAGCCACCCCACAAGCCTCCCACTGAGAACTGAAGAAGCTGACTTGTCTCTCTTGTCATGATGGGTTTTATGAGTGTGTCCATGAGGACTTAAATAAAGTGCTCTTTTTCACGTGCTTTAGACTATGATCTTCAATGTGTTTTTACAAGCACAACGTAGCTTATGACGGTGGCTTCATCTCATGCATTTTATTATGTGTTAGCGCTTGTAATTTTTAGTGACCAGTATTAATATAGGCTTGAGCTTCAAACTTTCACTTATCCTTGCCATTGTGGGAAGAGAGTAGACCGGCATCTGGGGATTTTACCTCAAGTCCTAAAAATCGAGATTGCTCTAAGTAACACTTGTATATCTACGGCGCTCCAAAGTGTAATCTCGCACTCGGATTACATCTGAATGTTCACCAAACATGCCCCTTGATCTCACAAAACATTTGCTTGTCTCAAATTTTCTAAAAACCTTCTTTCTTTTGTCTCAGCACCCATACACACACGAGCACTATATGTTCCTTTGTTAAGAAAGTCCCTCCAGGGAGCCTTGTAGGACTCTGGGTTGGGCTTGGATCAGGCCCATTATGGGCTCAAAGCCCAACGAGAACTAAGTCCTAGATATTATCAGAAAGGTTAATAAAAACCGGTTAGTTTGTTAAGGGATGTAATAAAAATCTTAACAGAGTATTTAAATTAATCAAGCTATAGAAGTTAGCCACCAAAATAACTTTTAAACCTAGCGTAATGTGTCTATGTACGTAGCACAATGTGAGATTTTGTATATAGATATATGTTTCGGACATAATGTGTTCTCATTTCTCGGTGAAGGTACAAGTTGCGCCGTACACGTGAAAGATTGACCCTCCAGACAAATAAGTTGAGATTTCACAGGATGAGAGCAAAAACACGAACAAACAATTACAGGAAGTAAACCTAACTATGGGCATGGAAGACCACGGGCCCTTCTTTGTCATATGGGCCTGAAATTGGGCTTGCACTAGGATATTTAATTATGAAGACGGTCTGGCCGGGTTATGCTAGTGACAATCCGGCCGAACACGAACATTTTACTCGTGAAATTATTGTCATGGGTGGACCTGGACCTCGATAACTAAATTAGGTCTAACCTAAAAGGCCCAGTCGAGTTCGGACCTGCCTATTGATCAATGATTAGATTACCTCTAATGAATAAGAAACGAAGAAACTCGAACCCTTTCTCTATTTTCCCTTTTGTCGACCTTTTTCCCTAAGGGTTAACTCATTTTCTGGATGTTCCCACAACCTTGACACAGCTAATGTGACTATAACCTTGACCTTTCTCTCAATCCCAGTGACCAATTGACTCACTTAGAACTTGGATGGAGGGATAAGCAGTCTCAGGATAGGTTCCGGTTTCATATGGACCGGCCCCAATTTTGGGAAACTAAAGTTTATCCTGTATTCCCTGAAACCGCGTGATCTATCTGGGAAACGGTCAATTCCATTTTTTGTTTCATTTTTTTTTATTCCTTTCTTTTTGTTTCATTTTCAGTGAAACTAAATAAAATGGGGAAAGTGACTAATTTAACCACAAACATATTGCGTTGGTGCCAATTCAGCCATAAAATGTTTCAATTGAACTAACTTAACCACAGATCTTTTACGTATGTACCAATTCAATCAATATGGCCAATTTTGGCAAAAAAAAAAAACCGTTGATGTGGACACAACCATTCTATGTGAGACAACCGGCGTAGACGTTAAACGTTTTAACAATATTTTAATTTTATTTGTTTACTTCTTTTTTCGGTAATCCTCGTGCAAGCCCTTGCCAGATATGAGCGAGGTCCGCCTCGCCTAGAGTCAATGGGGCCGTGAAGTCCCTGAATGAGGAGGCGAAGGCCCTAAGAGAAGGCCTTCGTGGCCTCGTCGGCCGAGGGTGAGGGTTGTGACCCTCACTAGCCAAAATGAAAGGAAAAGAAAAAGAAAAAATAGTAAATTAATTTTTTAATTATAAAAAAATTGTTTGTGTCTTCTAAATCACCAAACTTAAAAGCAATGGTTAAATAATTTTCTATTTCGCAAATATTACTTGTTACTCCCTTATGTCTTTTTTGCCTATTCTTCAATGTCTTCAACATTTGGTACCCTATACTAATTCTACTGCTCTCCCCGCTTTGAACGTCACTACGTTGGGAATATCCACTATCAACTAAACCATACCTACTACAAAATTTATGATATAATTCTACTATAGTGTCTTTAGTCGTTTCTTGTTCAATTGTAAACATTGATAATACATATTTAGATAATCACCTAAACCATCTAATTTGGTACGTGGATCGAAAACAAAAGCAACCAAATAAATAAGGGAAATTTCGGTATAAGAATGCATCCATTTTGCTAGCATTGCTGTAATAGTCGGAGCTAAATCGTCATCTTTTTCATATTCTTGAAAAAAATAAATGCGTAGTAAGATAATAAACACCAGATAAAACATAAGTTGCATCATTAAAAACTTTTAAAATTTTTATTTTTTTTATAAATATCACACTCTTGCGGCAATAAACTAATTTTAGAATCATTATCTGAAATAAGCGCACATAATAAATCTTTACAAGCAAAAGATTGATTAAGCAACTCCTAGATAGAATTCCAACGAGTCGGAACATGAACTTTTTTTGGTGTTCTTCCATATTGTTTACAAAAATTTCTCTATTTTTTCATAACTCGGGGATGATTCCATAAAAATTGAATTGCTCTTTTTATTGGGTGAGAAAAGCATCAAGAGCTCGTAAACCATATTGTACACATAAATTTAAGATATGACAAGTGCATCTATTGTGAAAAAATTATCCACCAAAAGAGGGTTTACAAACTTTTTCTAATTTAGGAATAGAAGCAGTATTTGCCGCGACATTATCAAAACCAACTGAAAAATTTTTATTAATCAAATTATATTCTTCTAAAACTTGTCGAATTACTCTGTAAATATTATTGGTCGTATGCCTCTTATTAAACACTCGAAATGCAATAATTTTTTTTGAATGTTACAATCGTCATCTATCCAATGACATGTGATACTCATATAAGAATGAGTTTGCCAAGGATCACTCCAAATGTCGCTACCTATATGCACACGTCCATTGAATTCCATAAAAAAGTTTGTCAAAGCCTTTTTTTCCTTTTTTGTAAAGCCGAAAAAGGTCGTGTTCAAGAGTATTTCTCTGAACATATTTTGCTTGCAGAGTACATGCAGTGTTTATAAAAAAAATTAAACCAAAATTTTCATCAATATTAAACAGTGAATGGTGAATGGAAGTATATTGGGTTAATGTTTCTTTATAAACTTGATCATTGTAACGAAATAAAGAAGAAATGTTAAGATTGGCATACCCGAAAATTTGTAGTTACTTGGTGTCGATCCCCGCTTGCGTTGAATGTTTATTTCTCCGATGCCAAGCATATGTTCCATAACCGCCCCTAGTTTTTTTTTTTTGGTCGAAAGCCGCCCGCAGTTGAAAAAGTACATGCAATCATACAATATTTACATTTTACCTTAAACTTGTCTCCGCCTAAATGTTCCTTCTCGAAGTGTCGCCATATATTGGATGTACTCTCCTGTACCGACTCATTTCCCGTCGACATTTCTTCGATACTGGTAGGAGGATGAAGACTTTCTTACGTTGGGATTTGCTTGATGTTGGGAATAATGTTGATATTATTGTTCTCGTCTACCCACCATGTATACTCACGAGGATCATATTCATGAGTATAATTGGATTCTCCCATCGCCATCGGGCTCTTTTCAGTATTTATGCTTCTACTTGCCATTTTTGAGAGAATTGAGCAAAAGGCCGATTTAGAGAATTGAGAAAATTGACCTGGGATTGAGACAATTGAGTGGATTGAGAGAATTAAAAATTTGAGGGAATTTGTGAGAAAAAATGTTAGGAAGCTATGTATTTATAGATAGGGGAAATTGGGTGATTATAATAATTTTTTTAATGGACTTATTTTTTTTTTCGTTGCAATTGCAACGGCCATGGGCCCACTCGTGGGCTCTCCCCTCCCCCCCCCCCCCCCCCCGTTTTTTTTTCCTAAAAGCCTAGCCCAATGGCTATTTAGGCGGTTCGAAACCAGCCCGAAATCGACTTTCACATATTTTTGGAACCATAATCGGCCCGTGAGGGCCAGGCCGGTTCCGGTTCGGAGCCGGCAGGCCCGATCAATGGACTGGTTCCGAGTTCAAACTGGTCTATGTCATGTCTATGTGGGGTATTTATGGAGAGGAAAATGTGAAAGAAAAACAAAATTTTAAAAAATCCAAAATGTGAGCCTTTGGACACGTGTCGATAGGTGGCGTAGAGCTCTAGAAGCACCTGATATTTTCTCCTCAGGAGAAGTTCTAGGCTTTCATGTGCCCAGTGTCATTGGTGTAATAAATAGAGCTTTTTTTTTAAAATAATACAAAAATAATAATATTTACAAAAATAATATTAATTTTTTTTTTTTACAAATTTAGGTCTCCCTCGACAGTTTAACTGCCGAGGGAGACCCCGACGGGCCCCCTTCCTCTCCCTCGGAGCTGAGGGAGAGCGGGGGCCCACCGGTGAGCCCCCTCCCTATTCAGTTGCCGAGGGAACGGGGGGCCCTCACCCCACCCCCACGCCCCCTCTCTCCCTCCCCTTTGATTTATTTTTTTATTTTTTGTAAATTTTTTAATATGTTTTTGTTTTCTTTTAATAATTTTTTTAGTTGTTTTATATTTGATGGAGCCGTAGAGGATCAACATTTACGTAAAAAAAATATTTACGCATCTCAACACCGAGAAAAGTGAGTGAACGAACAAGACGATGACATTTACTCGCTAGGTCGCAGAGCGATCATATTTACGTAAAAAAACTATTAACGCGTCTCGTCTCCGAGGAAAACGAACGAATAAGCGAGGAAACTGCGTTCGCTCGCGAGACAATCATATTTACGTAAAAAAAATATTTATGCGTTTCGACTCCAAGAAAAGTGAGCGAACGAGCGAGGCGACGCTCGCGGAGCGATCATATTTACGTAAAAAAAATATTTATGCGCCTCGACTTCGAAAAAAGGGAGCGAACGAGCGAGGCAACGACATTCGTGAACGAGCGAGGCGCGGAGCGATCATATTTACGTAAAAAAAATATTTATGCGCCTCGACTTCGAAAAAAGGGAGCGAACGAGTGAGGCGACGACATTCACTCACTAGGCCGCGGAGCAATCATATTTAAGTAAAAAAATATTCACGCGCCTCGACTCCGAGAAAATATTTTTTTACATAAATATGATTGCTCCGCGGCCTCGTGAGCGAATGTCGTCACCTCGCTCGTTCGCTCCTTTTTTTCGAAGTCGAGGCGCATAAATATTTTTTTTACGTAAATATGATCGCTCAGCGCCTCGCTCGTTCACGAATTCGTTTGCTCCCTTTTTTCGAAGTCAAGGCGCATAAATATTTTTTTTTACGTAAATATGATCACTCCGCGAGCGTCGCCTTGCTCGTTCGCTCACTTTTCTTGGAGTCGAGACGCATAAATATTTTTTTTTACGTAAATATGATTGTCTCGCGAGCAAACGCAGTTTCCTCGCTTATTTGTTCGCTTTCCTCAGAGACGAGGCGCGTTAATAGTTTTTTTACGTAAATATGATCGCTCTGCGACCTAGCGAGTAAACGTCATCGTCTTGTTCGTTCACTCACTTTTCTCAGTATTGAGATGCGTAAATATTTTTTTACGTAAATGTTGATCCTCTGCGACTCTATCAAATATAAAACAACTAAAAAAATTATTAAAAGAAAACAAATACATATTAAAAATTTGCAAAACTTAAAAAAAATAAAAAAAAAATCAAATGGGAGGGAGAGGAGGAGGCGTGGGGGCCCCACGTGGGCCTGCAGCTTTTTGCTGCAAGCCCCCGTTCCCTCGGCATTGCCGAGGGAATATGGAGGGGGCCCACCGGTGGGCCCCCGCTCTCCCTAGCTCCGAGGGAGAGGAAGGGGGCCGCCGGCGGGCCCCAAGGTCTCCCTCGATGGTTCAATCGTCGAGGGAGACCTAAATTTGTAAAAAAAAAAGTAGTATTATTTTTGTAAATATTTTTTTTTGTATTATTTTAAAAAAAAGCTCTAATAAATACAACGCAAGCCTCGCACCACTCCACTCCACTCCACTCCACTACCCAAAACGAGGCGAAGAGAGAGAAAACCATGTCTCCCAAGTACTCTCTAGCGTTGTTCCTAGGCCTGGTGCTCCTCACCAGCGCCATTGCGGAGGAGCTCGACCACCGCCACCACCCATTCAAGAAGGAAAGGCACCCGAAGGGGCACAAGCCGCCCCACAAACACCACCCTGGCGGCCGCCTCCTCTGGAATTACGCCGAGGTAGATGGAATCATTGAGCCCCTACCCCTCCCGGAGCCGAAACCGAGGCCGGTGCCCGGGCCAAAGGACCCTTTCCCCAAGAAGCCACCCGAGGCGGCGGACATGCTACCAAAGGGCGAGGGCGAAAAGCTGACGATGGAGCACAAACCACCGTTCGAGCACTACCCGGAGCCGAAACCAATGGGCCCTCCTTTCCACGGCGAGCCACCCAAGAAGGGGGACCTGCCACCAAAGGGTAAGGGCGAGAAGTCGCCGATGGAGCACGAGCCAAAGGGCCGTCCTTTCCCCAAGAAGCCACCCCACAAGCCTCCCACTGAGAACTGAAGAAGCTGCCTTGTCTCTCTTGTCTTGATGGGTTTTATGAGTGTGTCCATCCATGAGGACTTAAATAGAGTGCTCTTTTTCACGTGCTTTAGACTATGATTTTCAATGTGTTTTTACAAGCACAACGTAGCTTATGACGGTTGCTTCATCTCATGCATTTTGTTATGTGTTAGCGCTTGTAATTTTTAGCGACCATTAATATATGCTTGAGCTTTAAACTTTCATTTATCCTTGCCGTTTTGGGAAGAGAGTAGACTGGTTTCCGGGAATTCTATCGCTCGCGGCCGACTCGCGAGGCCTCGAGCTCCAGATCTGGTGAGTTCGCCGCGACTCGTGAGGCATTGAGTTCTCCGTGACTCGCCGATTTCTGGCGAGGCGTCAAACTCGCCGAAGAAGCCGAGGAGGTAGATGAAGAAGGCGATGAGGGAGACGATGGCGGCGATCTCGGGGGCGACGAGTAGAGGGCAGCGCGAGGCAGCCAGCGGGAGGAGGAGTCGCTTTGGTTGCGTGAGAAAGATGGGGGAACATGAGCAGATCCAGATCTGGAGAGAGGAGGAAAACCGCTTGAGGAAGATGGAGGAATAGGAGCAAATCTGCAAAAGGACTGGAAAATGACTCGGGGGCCTCGAGCACAATCAATAGTTATGAATCTTTGCTGGTAAGCTATGATCCAGCTTAATGAGCCAAAAGCTGAATATGGGAAAAAAAGGGCCGTGAAAATCTTCCTTGCACGGGAAACATGATAGAGATTGAAAAAAGACCATATTTTTCTGTTCAGATCACAAGCATATGTGCCGAAATGGGTTGCCCATGCTCTTGATTGAGTTAATAGCATGAATCTATTGAAGCAGCTAAATTTGAAGCACCAATCTCCGATTTATACGAGTATAACTCATTCTTTCTATACAATGCCAAAGTTTGCTAAAGAAAGAGCTTTGCAATTTCAGTGTAAAAAATTGAGATATCAAACTTGCGATTTGTACAGCTTTCCATAGTAGCACCATGCGTGTCCATCATATCTTCAGCTTGTTGCGATCCCCAACTGAAGCTAGACATTAACGGTGATAAAGTTGGAGTTGTTACAGACACGGCCTTCCATTGCATCTCTGCCTTCTCTATTTTCTCAAGCATTTTTTTTCAGGGCTTTTATCTGATTAAAATAACCAAAAACGATTTCTTCGCATCATGAACACCACGGTCTTTTTATGCGCATTGTATGCTCTTCTTTCTTTATTTTGCCAATAAAAGACAACTTTTGGCCCCTCCAAGATGAGCGCCTAATATTTTCTCCATTCATAGAGTGCAAGATTCCATTTTTTTTTTTAAACCCAATTCAAGGAAAAAGGAGGGAGGTTTTCTGGTGGGACCTGACGGTAAAAACAGCCCATGGTTTTGAAGGAAATGTCGCACCCAACTTTTGCAAGCCAAAAACCCACGAGAAGAAAAGTCTCCACGTGCCGGAGGTGGATCTAAGCCGTTGTACCGTAGGCGGATGAGTTTCGGACCCAGCAACTACGACGGTGGGTCTCTTTAGGGAACCGAAGGGGCTCTGGAGGCGACGTGCAGGAGCCGGAGGCGATGGGGAGAGATTGCCTTCGGAAGCTCGGAGTGCGGGGATGAAATTTGAAATGAGAGAGAGAGAGAGAGAGAGAGAGAGAGAGAGAGAGAGAGGATACAGATAATGAGGAGAGAAGAAGAGAGAGGATGAAAATATTCAAATTTACGGAGGTCTTCCCGAGGTTTGAGGAGGGAGAGAGAAAAATGAGAAAAAAAAAATTATTTGAATCCTCGTTTTGGCGCTGAAATTTTCAGCTCCCCCCTAACGGCCCCACAGATGACGTGGCGCCATCTCAACCTTTCACTTAGAATGAACTGCTGACATGGAAATCATGTCACCCATTAGGTGGCCCATGTAGCTCATGACGGTGGCTTCATCTCATGCATTTTGTTATGAGAGTCATCGCTTGTAATTTTCAGTGACCGGTATTTCATTTATCCTTGCCATTTTGGCTCAAGTCCTAAAAATCGAGATTGCTCGAAAGTGTAATCTTGCGCTCGGATTACAACCGTATGTTTACCAAACATGCCCCTTGATCTCACAAAACATTTGCTTGTCTCAAATTTTCTAAAAATCTTCTTTCTTTTGTCTCGGCACCGATACACACCCGAACGCTCCCTCTTCTTCATGAAACATGCTCTGCGTGCATTTTGTGCCAAAGAGAAGTTTTCCTCTCGTTTCTGTTCCCTCCAGCCTCCAGGGAACTCTGAAAGACTCTGGGTTGGGCTTGGGTCAAGCCCATTATGGGCTCAAAGCCCAACAAGAACTAATTCCTAGATCAACTTAAGTAAGACAGGTTTATAAAAACTGGTGTACAATTAATGTGAGTGTATAGACCGACGTGACAAATCCTAACAGAGTATTCAAATTTATGAATTGGATTCGAGTATAGAAGTTCGCCCCAATTACCTTTAAACCTAGCTATAATTTGTCTTGTACGTAGCACAATGTGAGTTTTTGTATGTAAAAATAAGTATCCGACATAGTTTTTCTCACTTGTTTTTACATGCAAGTTGCGCCGCCTTTAGGCAGATAACTTGATAGTTAACACAATGAGAGCAAAAACTAGAACAATGACAATCATAGGAAGTAGACCAAATCATGGAAATGGATAACCACGGGCCTGTCTTGGTCATATGGGCCTGAAGGGGACTTTTGGCTGGGCTTAGGCTGGTCGGGTTATGCCAGTGAGGACCTGGCCACATGAAATTATTGTTATGGGCGGACCTACACCTGAGCAACTAAATTAGTCCTAGCCTAAAGGCTCACCTGAGTTCGGACCTGCCTATTGATCAACTCTAACAAGGAGCGTAGAAACTTGAACTCTTTCTCTATTTTCCCTTTTCTCGACGGAAAGGATGGAAGTTCAAGCCGTTAAACGAGAGACTCCACATCATTGAAGGTGCAAAGTGTAATCATCTTATTGGGTGTACGCAACAGAATTCCGATACCTTCACCTGAGGAGTAGCCAAGAAGGAGTTCAAGTTTGAGCATATCAACATATTCAGTTAGATCCACATTCGTTCAAAAAGTTAAACCAATAAGTTATGGGCCAATTAGGATATATTAACTGCTCAACATTACATCAATTCTTCAATATGGGATTTCTCTAACACAACTCACACCGGGCATCCTAACAACCTCATTCATAAAAGTGAATTTGACATAAAAATAGAAAAAAGAAGAAGTAATGAGGCTGCAATTGAATGATTGAGGGCATTTTTTGAAGTCTTTTTTAGTGTAAACAGAGTGGATTTAGTCATATAAAATGTGGAAATAGCTCCGTCTTTTGGGAAATGGAAAAAAATGAGAAAAAAAAAGGGTGCTTGTGAATATGTAGAGAGAAGGAAAGAACATAGGCCAAGTTAAGGAAAAAAAATTGGGTTAATTACTCGTAGAATCTCTCAAAGTTTGGGAGTACTCATTTTTTTTTTTTTTTGTCTTTAAACTCAGTTTCTGAAGGCAAAATAAAATAAAATAAAATAGTTTGTGGGCTTTGCTGATCTTTCTCTAGAGTGTTGCAGCCGAGATGCGAATAGGAGCGCGACCAATTGCTGAAGGCCCAATGTAACAAATGCTTAGCCCAAGATTGACTTGCCTTTCCTCCCGAACTACTTTAGAATTTAATTTGCGCCGAATCATGCAAATTTTTCATTAGCAATGAATTATCCTTTTTCGGGAAAAGAAAAGAAAAGAAAAGAAAAACTTTAGTGACTGGCGTTGTCCTCACTTGGGTGGGGGGTTTCAAAATTGAATCTATGGTCATTAAAGATGGATGGGAAATATACGAATTAGGAGCGGCTATTTGATTACAAAAATGTTACAACTCGGGGAAAATTGACAAAAAGGAAATGTGTTAGGAGCAATGAGGCGTGTTGCCGACCATACCATTAGCTACATTGTACTCCAACTTATTATTTGATCCACAAAAATGGGCAAAGCGGTACCATTGTTTCAATTTTACCCTCCATTACAATCCTGTTTAATTTTGGCATTAAATGTCCTATGTGACATTGTCGCGACCCGTCCGAAAGCGGACGCGGCTAATGGATTACCGATCGCGGGCCTTTTCCCCGCACTGGATTGCGGATCGCGGGCTTTGGATCGGCCGCGGGCCCTCCCAGGCCCATACCAAATCGCGGCGGGAGTATTTTTCGAAGGGATTCGACGATAACAGTCGATCGCTTTCGACCTTAGTGTGGTCGTGGTGGCATGTGCAACTTGTGCATGCATTTGGAGTCGCCACCGGTCTTTCTTGGAGGGTAGACCGGAAACCTTATTGACCGATTGGGAGAGATCGATCAATTCTGCGGAACCAGAGATTTTTAGGTTCAGGGACTTGGTTACGCTGGTGTCATTACCAACGCCCTTTCGGTACCTAACGCGAGTGATTTTCCTAACTAGGATTTCATGCAGGCGCAATTTTGGGTGAGGTAAGTCTGACTTTGCACATTAACCAGTTTAACATGCTCACGTAATCATGATAAATAAATAGATGTCAATCACATAAACATCTATCCTACGTGGTGATCATGGAATTATGACTTAATGGGTCTCGAGCCAATGATACCACATTTAATCATTTTAATATTTTAATAACGGAGAGCCGCTCTCCGCTTCTTCTTGGTTTCTTGAACTCTTCAACAATTGGGCCCCAAAGAGCTCGCCGACTTACAAGGCTCCCCCACGTAATCCTCGTAGTATTTACATCAACAATTGACTATGCTAAAAATAAAGATTACATGAAAAATAAAAGGAGTACGCAACCTCCATTTAATAATTACAATCCAAAATATATAAATAATCATCATACATTCATATATACATCAATCACATTGATTAGGGATTTTTCCATGATCACCACCCTTCCACGTAAGTAATAAATTCACAATTTAAAACTTAGAAGGCACAATAAAAATTCTACGTTGAATCATATTCAGAATTTTTACGTAAAATAAGATAGCCATTAAATTTTCGATTCAAAATTGATTTAGTCTCAATTTTTGCTACGTTGATTAATTTATCATATAAAATAATCAACCTCCATTAGCCATGTAAGACGAACAATTCGTTAATACATATTGGCCATAGTATTGCAAAAATTGCAAAAATCAATTAAATGCACGAAAACACCTAAGGATTGGCTCTGATACCACTATTGGGATCCACGTAACACGTAGCGGAAATAAATAACAACTCATACATGTATCTCCAGAGGCGTACTTCGTGCATTTCAATCGAAAAAAAATCACAAAGTCTCAAAGGGAGTAAATAGATTACCTCTCGTAGCGTGCTTGAACGGAGGTGTCGGTTCGATGTTCTTCGATCTCAGCCTCCACAAGTGTTAGGCATCTAGTTCGGACGCACCACCAATTGACGAACGGGGAGACGACTAATAACTCCACAACAATTGTGCTAGCAATATGCGGAATCAATATTCCGAACTTAGTATATTTTGCTCACTCAAGATTATGAGAATATAGAGAATGTTTGTGTTCTTCTCTCTAAGCTCTCAAAAATTTGCACACTCTACAAAATGTCTCTCCACTCAACCTCAAAACTCTTGCCATCCTTTTATAGCCAAAAATACCTTCCAATAAATTGTATTTAAAAATAGCACTAACAATTATAAATTCTATCTAAAAATAGCACTCACAAATAAATGTCATTTAAAAATAGCACTAACAATAGCACTCACAATTTATAATACAAAAATGATATTTAAAAATAGCACTAGCAATAGCACTCACAATACAAAAATGCTAAAAAAAAAAAGGCACTAATAAAGGTGTTAAAAATAATAACCACTATTATTATTACAAGAGTTAAAGAGGTTACCAAACAGTACAAATACACATAACGTATAAATACGTATGACGTACAAATACGTAGAGCATACGTATACATCCGTGAAACCGGGGACTAATTGAAAGAAAAATGTGCAATTAAGCCATTTTGGTAAAAATTGATTAAATTGGAGGGAAAATTGACCTAATTGCACTTTAAGACTTTAGAATCCAATGTCATAGCTTATAAAAAGTGAGAATTGAAAACTAAAAGACTCGAAAAGGATTTTTTTTTTTTTAGGCTCGGTTCGGGTTTATGTTTGTGAAGGAACATAGTGACCCGAGCCGAATTTTTGAGATTTAAAGTGACACACTTGAAGAGGAAACTAAAACAAAATTATCGAATATTTTTGGGTATTTTTCTGACTACGAATGGTATTTTTCTGATTTTTTGGGTATTTTATAATTAAATAAACTCGAAAAATATTAAAAATACCGAAAAATATTTTTTATTCAAAATTGGTTCCTAAGGCTAAACCAAGTCTTCCAAAGTTGATTTTGTGATTTTATGACCTTTTTTGATATTTTTAATTAATTTTAAAGAATAAATATCACAATAATAAATGGTAAAAAATCAGGTGTCAACAGCTGCCCCTCTTTGAGAGGAATCTCGTTAGAGGTTTCTCTCAAAGATAAGGTAGCACCTGATTCCTAACCGACTCAACTGGGAAAATGAGAGAAGAAATGTTATGACATCGGATCTTTAAGGCTATTGATAAAAGCTCAAATCAATCCCCGGTTTGCTCTAACAATTTGAACATGGGCCGGAGTGAGAGAGGCTTACCTGAAGCTCACCTGTCGGATGCTGCCGGTTGCGACGACTTTCAAGAAGATACCTAGGACTCGTTTTAGAAAATCCTAGGGAGATTAAGTTCTGACATGTATGGTAGGTCATACCATTATGAAATTCCTAACTGGTAGGAACCTAAGGAAGGCGCATCCCACACTTTAGGATTTGCCAATGATTTTGATCCGTATGGTGGATCGGACCTTCGTGTTGATCTTTGAGGCGGTATCTACCTCGTATTGACCCTTATGGCGGTTTCTACCATGAGTTGACCCTTATGGCGGTTTCTACCATGATTTGACCCTTCTGGCGGTTTCTAACTTGTGCTGACCCTTATGGCGGTTTCTACCATGAGTTGATCCTTCAGGCGGTTTCTACCTTGAGTTGACCCTTCAGGCGGTATCTACCTTCATGTTGACCCTTTAGGCGGTTTCTACCTTTAATTGACCCTTTAGGCGGTTTCTACCTTCATGTTGACCCTTCAGGCGGTATCTACCTTGAGTTGACCCTTTAGGCGGTTTCTACCTTGGTTTGACCCTTCAGGCGGTTTCTACCTTGAGTTGACCCTTCAGGCGGTTTCTACCTTTGATTGACCCTTCAGGCGGTATCTACCTTTGATTGACCCTTCAGGCGGTATCTACCTTCAGTTGACTCTTCAGGCGGTTTCTACCTTTGATTGACCCTTCAGGCGGTATCTACCTTGAGTTGACCCTTCAGGCGGTATCTACCTTTGATTGACCCTTCAGGCGGTATCTACCTTTGTTTTGACTTTGAAAAGGGGTCTCATGACGAGAGTTTTCCACGTCCGATGAGACTGCCTAAATTTTGAAAAGGGGTCTCATGACGAGGGTTCTCCACGTCCGATGAGACTGCCTAAATTTTAAAAAGGGGTCTCATGACGAGGGTTTTCCACGTCCGATGAGACTGCCTAAATTTTAAAGAGGGGTCTCATGACGAGGGTTCTCCACGTCCGATGAGATTTCCTGAATTTTGAAAAGGGGTCTCATGACGAGGGTTCTCCACGTCCGATGAGACTGCCTAAATTTTGAAAAGGGGTCTCATGACGAGGGTTCTCCACGTCCGATGAGACTGCTTGAATTTTGAAAAGGGGTCTCATGACGAGGGTTCTCCACGTCCGATGAGATTTCCTGAATTTTGAAAAGGGGTCTCATGACGAGGGTTCTCTACGTCCGATAAGACTGCCTAAATTTTGAAAAGGGGTCTCATGACGAGGGTTCTCCACGTCCGATGAGAGTTCCTGAATTTTGAAAAGGGGTCTCATGACGAGGGTTCTCCACGTCCGATGAGACTACTTGAATTTGAAAAGGGCCCTATCCTCGCCCCTTCTTTTGAAAGATCCCGAAATTTGTCGGGAATTCAGTTTTTTTTTAAGCTGTGAAAGATTTCATTTTGACAAAGCTTCTCTTGAGTCTGTTGAGGCGACATTCTGGGAGCTGGGTTCTCCAGGTATCCTGCAGAAGTTTGAGCTTGAAAGATTTTTCTTCACCAAGAAAACGTTAGTAATTTTTGGGAAGACCACGGCTGTCCATTTTGACAAAACCGTATGATTTAAGTTTTAATCGTGAAATGTGCATTTTGATGCCGGAGGTTATCCAAAGCATTCTTGCAATAAGCAAATGTGATCACAAATCCCTTGCGCGGAAAATCTGGATCCAACAATTTGAAACTTCCAAAAAGAGTTTGTTCAAAACATCAATTGGAATATTTCTTGACAAGGAGGTCTTCTCACCTGTTTTGCGATAGTGGTTTTTTATAGGGGATGCACTCAATTCCCTACTAACCTGTGCCTAGGTTTTAGGCTCATTCGCAGCGCATACATTTTGATCGGTCGGGAGGTCTTCCACGGGACCGTAATGTTAGGCTTGGATATTGGTTTTCAAGGGGGACCCGCTTTGGAGTCGAGGCCATTGAACGAAAGTTTTCACCATCTGCTCCGGGTTTACAAGTCAAGAACCCTGCAAAATGAGAAAGAAATAGTCTTGCTCGTACTTCTTCGAGCTAAGCTATATGTTAAC
Source organism: Rhodomyrtus psidioides (assembly GCA_021437785.1). Lineage (NCBI taxonomy): Eukaryota > Viridiplantae > Streptophyta > Magnoliopsida > Myrtales > Myrtaceae > Rhodomyrtus > Rhodomyrtus psidioides. The sequence goes on along the minus strand of JAILYB010000027.1, from coordinate 3,471,747 downwards.
CCAAGTGTCTTAGTCAGAGAAGACTGTTTCGGGGTTGTAACATTGGTAGGATTGGGGACCGAAAAAAGCTTGTTTTTGGCCCAGAATTCATGAGGGGTTTGACATTGGTGATCATTGCAAATTTACCACCTGCCCTTTCCTCCCTGTATCTTCAATTTTTGAGGCGTGCAACAGCTTTTGAGGTGTGCACGAATTCTTTAGGGAGCGTCTCTTGTTGCATTCAGAGACCGACTCTCTCTATGTCTTCGTTCTGCGCTTAATAGCATTCGGGGAGCAGCCTTTTGAATTTGGCTCCTTTAGAGGTTTTTCTCTCTTCCTCACGAGGCTTCATTGGGGGTCAATTTAACAATTTTCACGAGCGTCGGCCTTGCTTTTACCAGGCACTTTGCTTTTTCTTAATGCCGTGGATTTTTCTCATTCATTTTTGAAATCCCACTTTTTCTCATCTTCATGGGATCATGTTAGACATATAGTCTAAACATGCTTTAAATATCAGTCCGGGAATTCTCTTCGTAATCCCTAAGTCTTGAACTCTTCCATTTTTGAAGTGGTGCGGCATCCGTCTTGGGATGATCACCAATGGGTTCATGAAATGAATTTGCAGGCTCAAGTTGGCTGTGCAAAGGATTCAGTGTGTGGGATAGAGAAATGAATGCTTCTCGTCATCCTGTGGCACTTGGATTACCATATAAACAACACACAAAGATTGATGTTAGTCCGAGCAAGAAAATTTCTAACCATTTTCTCCTGATGCTGCTGGACTCACCTCCATTTTGCCCCGATGTAGGGTGATTCTTGACAAGGTTGAGAATGAAAACCGCCGTTTAAAGGGGTTGTCAATGGTCACCTGTAGTGTTTGGGGATATGAAACGAATGCCTCCGTCATCCCAATCTATGTAATTGCTGCGAATAATCCCTACTTCCGTAGGTCCAGATTTTGCTATCTGATCCGCTCCACTTCTCTCTCAAGTGTGTATAGGACGTGTTTGGATTAGGCTTTGCCTCTCGTCTTTTGAGAAAACGTCCTTTTGAAAGTTTTGAACAACTTTTGATTGGAAAAATCTCTTTCTTTTTCTCCAAAAATTTTACCCGTCAAGGGGATTTTATGATGCACCATGCATATTCTTATTCATGTTCAGATAACCTCCTATTTCAAAACATGAATGCCAATGAAGTTAGAATTCTATGTCTTTTCTAGACATAAGATTCTGAGAGCTTTTCTTTTCTTCTCTGTTTTTTATTCAACATCTGCAATGGATTGGGGAAAGGGATACTTACCTGTCCCCAGAGGCTGGAGATCCCTGAAAATGCGGAAGAAACATGTTATTGTACGTTCACGAATTTTTCAAAAAATTAGAACGATACAATTTACCCTTGGTCATATATTTCCAACGGGTAATACATGGGATGTGAAAACCCGTTTTGCCCTGATGGCAAGCCCTTGTCAAAAACAAACAATAAGTGTCAGTTTGTGTTCCAAAATTCAAGACCAATTGGAACGATACCGCCTTGTTCTTGCTTGGCGTTTTCATTTGAACACAAACGCGCGGCTTGCAGAATCTGGCCCTCTATCTTGTGGCCTTGATCCCTCCGTTTGGTTGGCGATGAATCATTCTCAAGGATTTGCCCCAGAGGAGATCCATTTGTATTTTTGGACGCATTCCAGCGCCACTCTTCAGAGTTCCTTTTATTCAAGGAAAAAAGAAATTGTTATCGAAATGCATGTCAAAGCATGAAGTGTGGAAGCGATACTTTTTAACCTCCACTCGATCTTGTAATCAAAGACCATTTCTTGGAGTGCTGACTCCCAAGGTCAATAATTTTATTCGCCTCCTCGTTGGCGAGTTCTTTTCTTTTGAGGCTTTCGGTGCCAACGACTTCCTGTTAAGCGAGTAAAAACTCATGTTAGGCATGTGGTCTTCGAAGACCAAATTGGAACGATACAATGTTACCGTTCACCCATATTCGTATCTTGGGGTTTGATTATGATGCGGACGACTCTGTTATTGCGTCCATTGACTTTGCCAGAGGAGAAACGTCATTCTTTGTCCAGCGCACAAATGATTCACTTGCCCCAGTTGGGTGTGATTTGTCGTAGCTAGGTGACGCTTGCCCCAGCTAACTTCATTCCTGCATTTTGTTGCAATCCCCATCCTCTTTGGGGGTGTCTTTTCTCTTGGGATTCATGATGACGTCTTACTGATGTATTCCCTTCTTTCGCCGATTATTGACGCTTCACATTTGATGGAGGTCGTTTCAATATCGTATATTGATGTGGATGATGAGTATTGCTTCATCTCGTCTGCATTTGTGGGTGTTGTTCGTGAGATGATTCCTGATTACGTCCAAAACTGCTTTGCCCCAGTTGGGCGGTGTTCGTCTTGGCAACATGCCTTAGCACTTTCCGTGTTTGTTGGCAATTTGCAATTCAATTTTGACAACGTCCATGCACTCCCATGGGTTTCACTGATTCTGATCTTCTATCTCAATTGTCAGAATCTTCAATTATTTTTATCCGTCTCTAGGTGGCTTGACGGCCTTGGGATTTGTCGTGTGGCGGTTTTTTGATTCTCTCGATCATCGTCGCCATTTGAAGTATTTGATGTTTGCCTGTTGAAGAGAAGAGACCTCATGAGTAAAGGGCATGTATAATTGACTATTGGAGTCGATACAATTTACCCTTGAAAATTATCCTGCGGGAACCGGCATTTCTCCCTTTGGGTTCTCTGTATGCAGGATATGTGCATGATATACATGATGCATGTTAGGTATGCTTGCAACGAAAAATGAGTTCGTGCTTTTCACTCTATTCAGAGAAAGCATTTTTATTAGATGTGTCAATCTGCAAAACTTGAATTTTTCTTTTCAAGTGTTCTTTTCACGGAGATTTCTAAATGATGAGAAACTTCTTCAGGTTTTCTCAAAGGTTTTGCTCACAAATTGAGCCATTAAAATGCTCTTGAAAATATTTAGCCACAGTGCATGTCTGAGATGCCATGAAAAGGGGTACTCCCTGTTTGTCATTGGAAAGCACTGCATCATGAGTCCTCTGCTTTTGATCATCATCTGAGAGGAAAAGGAAGGAAGCATTATTCCCATATAGAAAAAACAATCATTTTGGAACGATACGTCCTTTTACCAAATGGATGGCTCCGCTTTAATTGAAATGACTACGGATTTACTATCCCCGCTCTGGTCACTTCTGGCATCCAAGATGCTGGAAATTTTTCAGTGGTCCCATTCATTTTTGTCATCACCTGCAAGAATGAGAAACCATATCAACTCGTGAACCAGTCAATTTGATTTGGAACGGATACAACTTTTTCGACTTAGGGAGAGCCAATCCTAATTAGGTTGCTCCTTCTTCATAATTTGATTTAATTTGTCATTGCAATCCCGATGGGTGACATCTGCTGAAGGCACATTTATTTCCGTCTTATAGGGAAGACAAATTTTCCTTCGTTTGTCTTTGACCATCATATCCTGTAGACAAAAGACATAAAGGTCCCCATCAGGTATAATATTCGAAGGGCTTATTGGAACGATTACAGTTTCACCATCGTTCCATGATCATCTTGCATGTGATCGGGTGAGGACATTTTCGACAAATGTATGCCATGTAAAGCATGTCCCTCGTGTCTATCCACAAATGGATTTTTCTTCTCTACCTGTTTTTCACCTGAGAGGAAAAGATAGGAAATATTATGCCGGTATCTGATTGAAAATCAATTAGGAACGACACGTCTTTACACTTGACCCGGCTGCCCCGGTTAGGTGGCGTTTGCACTAGTTAAGTGGGATTTGCCCCATCAGTTGACTCTCCAGGGTGGTCCAGCGCTTTTCCATGCCATCCTGGTTCGTTTAAACTCGCGATTGATTCTTCACACAAGTCTTTGGATTTTGATTCATAAGCGGCGCTGAATGACCTTTTGGTTTCGAGGTGTACCAATCATTCACATACATGCGCATGAGACCAGTGAGGTTTGACTCTAAAAATCAAAAGATTGGGCTTGGTACCTAAGGCCAAGGTTCCCACCTCGAGTTCTAGAAAGAACAGATTCCATTGCACAACTATCGTTGCATTGGGGCTCGATCCATAGTTCAAAATGAGCAGAATTGAAAAGTGGATTACCCCGTGTTTTTCCTCACGGAGATTCCATTTTCAATCCCTTCTATTGTTTTCCTATAGGCGGCGCCCGGGGTTTTAGGCGCGATTGTGTGTGTTCATGTGTTGTGAGTATCACAATGCAAGTCATGCACAACAGTTTATCAATCGACGCTTCAAATCATCCATACAACATACATTCCTACGCCAACCTGCATAAGACAATGTTAATCACGGACTACACCCCTTATCTCTCCAATCTGCAAAAACATATAACACCTACCATGAGCGGATTTACCTCACCTTCAAGAGCGCCTGCAGGGTTAGAAATATCACTCAGCGTTTTAATTACGGCCTAAGCCCACTTGGGGTCTAGAACCATAGGTTCTAAAACACCGTCCCCAGCGGAGTCGCCAGCTGTCGCGACCCGTCCGAAAGCGGACGCGGCTAATGGATTACCGATCGCGGGCCTTTTCCCCGCACTGGAGTGCGGATCGCGGGCTTTGGATCGGCGCGGGCCCTCCCAGGCCCATACCAAATCGCGGCGGGAGTATTTTTCGAAGGGATTCGACGATAACAGTCGATCGCTTTCGACCTTAGTGTGGTCGTGGTGGCATGTGCAACTTGTGCATGCATTTGGAGTCGCCACCGGTCTTTCTTGGAGGGTAGACCGGAAACCTTATTGACCGATTGGGAGAGATCGATCAATTCTGCGGAACCAGAGATTTTGGGTTCAGGGACTTGGTTACGCTGGTGTCATTACCAACGCCCTTTCGGTACCTAACGCGAGTGATTTTCCTAACTAGGATTTCATGCAGGCGCAATTTTGGGTGAGGTAAGTCTGACTTTGCACATTAACCAGTTTAACATGCTCACGTAATCATGATAAATAAATAGATGTCAATCACATAAACATCTATCCTACGTGGTGATCATGGAATTATGACTTAATGGGTCTCGAGCCAATGATACCACATTTAATCATTTTAATATTTTAATAACGGAGAGCCGCTCTCCGCTTCTTCTTGGTTTCTTGAACTCTTCAACAATTGGGCCCCAAAGAGCTCGCCGACTTACAAGGCTCCCCCACGTAATCCTCGTAGCATTTACATCAACAATTGACTATGCTAAAAATAAAGATTACATGAAAAATAAAAGGAGTACGCAACCTCCATTTAATAATTACAATCCAAAATATATAAATAATCATCATACATTCATATATACATCAATCACATTGATTAGGGATTTTTCCATGATCACCACCCTTCCACGTAAGTAATAAATTCACAATTTAAAACTTAGGAAGGCACAATAAAAATTCTACGTTGAATCATATTCAGAATTTTTACGTAAAATAAGATAGCCATAAATTTTCGATTCAAAATTGATTTAGTCTCAATTTTTGCTACGTTGATTAATTTATCATATAAAATAATCAACCTCCATTAGCCATGTAAGACGAACAATTCGTTAATACATATTGGCCATAGTATTGCAAAAATTGCAAAAATCAATTAAATGCACGAAAACACCTAAGGATTGGCTCTGATACCACTATTGGGATCCACGTAACACGTAGCGGAAATAAATAACAACTCATACATGTATCTCCAGAGGCGTACTTCGTGCATTTCAATCGAAAAAAAATCACAAAGTCTCAAAGGGAGTAAATAGATTACCTCTTGTAGCGTGCTTGAACGGAGGTGTCGGTTCGATGTTCTTCGATCTCAGCCTCCACAAGTGTTAGGCATCTAGTTCGGACGCACCACCAATTGACGAACGGGGAGACGACTAATAACTCCACAACAATTGTGCTAGCAATATGCGGAATCAATATTCCGAACTTAGTATATTTTGCTCACTCAAGATTATGAGAATATAGAGAATGTTTGTGTTCTTCTCTCTAAGCTCTCAAAAATTTGCACACTCTACAAAATGTCTCTCCACTCAACCTCAAAACTCTTGCCATCCTTTTATAGCCAAAAATACCTTCCAATAAATTGTATTTAAAAATAGCACTAACAATTATAAATTCTATCTAAAAATAGCACTCACAAATAAATGTCATTTAAAAATAGCACTAACAATAGCACTCACAATTTATGATAAATAAATGTCATTTAAAAATAGCACTAACAATAGCACTCACAATTTATAATACAAAAATGCTATTTAAAAATAGCACTAGCAATAGCACTCACAATACAAAAATGCTAAAAAAAAAAGGCACTAATAAAGGTGTTAAAAATAATAACCACTATTATTATTACAAGAGTTAAAGAGGTTACCAAACAGTACAAATACACATAACGTATAAATACATATGACATATAAATACGTAGAGCATACGTATACATCCGTGAAACCGGGGACTAATTGAAAGAAAAATGTGCAATTAAGCCATTTTGGTAAAAATTGATTAAATTGGAGGGCAAATTGACCTAATTGCACTTTAAGACTTTAGAATCCAATGTCATAGCTTATAAAAAGTGAGAATTGAAAACTAAAAGACTCGAAAATGATTTTTTTTTTTTTTTAGGCTCGGTTCGGGTTTATGTTTGTGAAGGAACATAGTGACCCGAGCCGAATTTTTGAGATTTAAAGTGACACACTTGAAGAGGAAACTAAAACAAAATTATCGAATATTTTTGGGTATTTTTCTGACTACGAATGGTATTTTTCTGATTTTTTGGGTATTTTATAATTAAATAAACTCGAAAAATATTAAAAATACCGAAAAATATTTTTTATTCAAAATTGGTTCCTAAGGCTAAACCAAGTCTTCCAAAGTTGATTTTGTGATTTTATGACCTTTTTTGATATTTTTAATTAATTTTAAAGAATAAATATCACAATAATAAATGGTAAAAAATCAGGTGTCAACAGACATATTAGGCAAAATGACATAAATTGTCTCTAAACTTTGGCAGAATGTGCAATCTGGTCCTTGAACTTTTAATTTGTTCAATTTAGTCTCTGAACTTTTGCAGAATGTGCAATTTGATCCCTAAACTTTTGACTTGTTCAATTCAGTTCTTGAACTTTTAGTAAATGTTCAATTTAGTCCATAGACTATATGAAAATATTCAACGTTATCCCTGATCTTAAATTAACAAAAAGACTAAACTGAATATTTTCCTATAATTCAGGGACTAGATTAAACATGCACTGAAAGTTGAGGGACTAAATTGAACAAGTCAAAAGTTTATGGATCAAATTGAACCTTCTGCTAAAATTCATGGACTAAATTGAACAAATTAAAAGTTTAGGGATCAGATTACATATTCTGCCAAAGTTCAGGGACCATTTATGTAATTATCTCGACATAATATATGATAGATTCCTGCACCATAGAATATGCACGAGCTTGACCGCACGAAGCATTCCTAGAAAATGACTTATTTGCCCTAACCCATCTTCGTCTTCCCTTAAGGCCCCTCCTACCGATCCCTTGCCGTCGCCGTTTGGTGCCCTCACCGGCGAAACCCTTGTGGCCGACGAGCCCCTCCCCTCTTTCCGCAAATAAGTGAATCGGACAGAATTTAGTTTTAAACTGACCACTTTTTGACGTAGCAATTAAAAAGGTAAAATGAGGTCATTGTTAGTGCAAATTCTATGTAAATTAAAGTGATTAGGCGCGGAATAGTGATGGGGTGATGTGGCCACTTTGAGGATTTTCGTATATTATATTTTCTTCTAGTGTTGAATATCGGAATTGGTAACTCAGTGGGCGCCGTGACAGCAATAGTTAATATTTTACTCTTTTGCTTGATCAAAATAATAACAGTCACAATTACAGGGAGAGTCCTGAAAACTTCACGAAAGTAGAACATGTACCAGATTAATGTAAGCATCGTTTATTTCACGAAAAATAAATGATTTAAAAAATGTTTACTTAAAAATGATCGCTTGTAGCATTTGACATTAGAATGTTTTTATTATCGATAAAAATATATATCTAAATATTTTCGTGGACGGTGAAAATATTATGAACGAAAACTTTTAGGAAAATATTTTCATAAATTATTCATTTTTTGCGAAATAAATTGTACCTTAACGTAAGTCAGTTACTCATGCAATTAATGTTCATGCGTGTAGCTTAAATTTCTAGAGGGAGCTCCACACTCGAACAACGAATAATTATCAGAAAAAAGGAAATTGGATTGAATTCAATCTATTGGATTAGACTTTGGATCTTGAAGTTGATTTGTTTCTACATTTATAGACAATTCAAACTCATGGATCTTAAATTTTTGGGTAGTCACTAGACCCACTTTCTGCTCTTGGACTTAGAAGAGGATCCTGGATTTCCGCTCTGAGTTTGATTTCGGCTTCTTTTTGGAGGATTGAGAATGGTTGGTCTGTATCATTCTGGTTTGATACGTGGCACTCTAGAGGCCCGTTATACAAGATTTTCTCATATTGGGATATATATTGCTCTCGCATTCCACAGGATATCTCGATTCGTGCCTTCTTCTCTTCGGAGTGGCAACCTTCGGCTTTCTTGGCTTCTTTCACTTCTTAGTCGGATGCAGCATCAGTCTTTATGGATGAGAGGGAGGACCGATTAGTTTGGCAAGGTCACTCCTCTGGTACTTTCTCGGTGTCATCAGCTTGGAACTCCCTTAGGCCAAGAGGTTAGAATGTACATTGGTCCTCCTTCATTTGGGACGGAAGTATTGCCCCTAGGCATGTGTTCCTTCTTTGGCTTGCTTCACTCAACTGTCTCCCTACTCAGGTGAGGCTTCTTAACTACCGTAGAATTTTGGATGGTACTTACACTTTTTGTTAGAGTAAGCTCGACTCCATAGATAATTTATTCTTTGGCTGTCATACCACGGTTTCTTTAGTGCTTTTTTGTGTCACCAAATGCAATTTAGCTTGGTAGAATAGGTCTTGGCGGGATACTATTTACTAGGCCATGCATAAGTTCGGTGGTCAATTTTTCCCTCATCGGCTAGCTCGATTTTCTTTTAGGGCTCTTTGTGATGCAAATAAATCTGGCGATCTCCGTAATATTGCGAAGATTGCGTAATATCACGTATTTTCTGTTTTAGGAATTTTTGCAATTTTAATGTTTTTAGGTATTTTAATTAATTCTAGTGGCGTTTATGTAATTTTGTGTTTCCTAGGTCAATTAGGTTTAGCATCTTATATAAAGATGTTTAGGGTTCGTGGAATAGCAGTTTATAACAGACATTGATATTTTTCGTTGATTTTGATAAAATCACTCTTGAGTGAACGGTGGTTCCTCGTTTATCGTTTCGATTCTTCTGTTTAACCTTGCTTTATGTCGCGCTTCGGCACCATTTGGTATTAAAGCACAGGTTGCTTGAAATCAATGGCTGAACGAAATCGAGGTGGTCGAAGACAGCGTGCTCGTGGAGGCGGGAAGCGTGGAATCGCTCCTGATGCAGATGAACAGCCGCATCTGAGAGACCTTCGAGACATAGAAAGCGAAGAGCTACGGAGACGAAAGCAGGATTTGAAGAGACAACTTGCGCGGGCGCTGAGAAGGCGAATCCAGCGATTGGAGCGACGACTTGCGCGAGCGGGGTTGGACTTTCAATCCAAAAAATATCCGATCGTCGATGAATATCAGATCGTCGATGAATATTCGGTCGTCGATGAAAATTCGATCTTTGATCAAGAACCGATCTTTGATCAAGATTTGATTTTTGATAAATATCCGATTTGTTATGAAAATCCAAATTTTGATACAGATCCGGTCTATGAAAATCCAATCTACGATGAATCTGACGGAGAACAGGGGGATGAGGATCCTGTCACGACGGTAGAAGCCATCGTGTCGGCGAAGGGCAACGAGGTCGTCCCTAGCGATGTTCCCCAGAAAAAAATCGATATGATTCCTAAAGATGTGCAGAAAGCGGATGTTTCAGGGAGCACTGAGGATCAAGGTAATCCTGTTCTTGAAAGTGATGATTTTGGGAATTGCAATTCCACAAATTTTAGGTATGTGGAAGAAACTTCACATAATTCAACAGGAGATGTTTTGTTCGCCAACTGTGACTTGCAAGAGGCCCCAGTAGTGGTGGCAATAGTTCCAATCTTTCGTGGTGCAAGGTATACTATCGGACTAGGTTATGTTAATTGATCAACATGATTCTTGGATTTGCTGAATTTGTTGATGATAACCACTACACAAATTTGGAGTCAGCTTTTAATGCCTTTGGTTGCAAAGCATGCTTACTGCCTATGGAGGGTAACAAAAGCGATGAAAATAGGGCTTTGCGTGATGCTATTGCCATCCCTTTTGGTGTTGTTACCTGGTGGTACAAGCAGGATGACATGGATTTAGTAGTTCACTTCCTGGGTGATACAAAAATGGCTCACAAGGCTGGGGAATTCACCGAAGTCTTCCTAACCGGTTCTAATGGCATCTTTACTGGCTTCACCACTGAGTTTGTGAGCCGAACATGGGACTTGAAAGAAGACAAGGGCAGTGCGGAAGAAAGTGTGACTGAATTAGATGATGGATTTTATGGAACTGACTCAGAAGATGATGTTGACCCATCCATTAAATCTGTGGGAACTAATTATCCTTATGATAAAAGGCGGACGAAGTTGCCCGATCCTAACGAAAAGAGGTTGACGTTGATGAAGATGAAGCAGATTCGATGGCGAATCTTTTCCTAGCAGGGGAGAATGATGCAAATAAATCTCGTGATCTCCGTAATATTGTGAAGATTGCATAATATTGCGTATTTTCTGTTTTAGGCATTTTTGCAATTTTAATGTTTTTAGGTATTTTAATTAATTCTAGTGGCGTTTTTTGTAATTTTGTGTTTCCTAGGTCAATTAGGTTTAGCATCTTATATAAATATGTTTATGGTTCGTGGAAGAGCAGTTTATGACAGACATTGATATTTTTTGTTGATTTTGATAAAATCACACTTGAGTGAACGATGATTCCTCGTTTATCGTTTCGATTCTTCTATTTAGCCTTGCTTTCTTTCGCGCCATATGATTTGGATTGAGAGGAACAAAATACTCTTTAGGAACAAGATGTTGTTCGTGCCTCCTTCAACATCTTGTCAAGGTTGTTAGGGGCAAAGGCCTTACTTTTCACCTCATTGAAGACAAAGCCCGCAATAGGCCGTCGCAAAGGAATTGGGGCATCTCCACTTCGATTTTTGAGGATCGGCCTGCTGGTGCTTAATTTTCTTTTTCTATTTCCCTCTTTTGGTGCTTCTTGCTTGTTGCCGTCTTGTTTGGCTTTCTATCTTTTCTGTTTTCCTTGGGGTCGCTTTGGTCCCCTTTCTCTTGGCCAATGTTCTTTGGCCGTTGGTTAGCCCGGTAAGGTTGTGCGCTTGTTTATGATATATCTTGCAGGGCCGCTACACTTTTGTACCCCCTAGGACACGGTTAGGTGTCGTGATGGATACGATGTTTTTGTGTTCGGTCCCTTCTTTGTACTTGGTGCTTTGGAGAGTTTTATGCATACTTACTTTACCAAAAAAGGAAAAAAAAAACTCATGTGCAATGCAAATATAAAATGGCAACAAGCACCGTGTCAACTACATGATATGTTCCCAAAAAGAAAGAGAGCATGACCCACGCGAAATCATCCGTCGATCGAGCATTGTCTATGCATGCTATAAAAAGGAAATGAAATTCATACGTACAAGATACAACTGCTTTAGACTGTTTCGATATGACCGACGTTAGGTCCAATACGGTAGGCAAAACGTCCTAAAAAATTGTAAATATGCACAGTTCCGTATGCATTTTATGGTTATATTACAGTTTCAATTAGAATGGTAGACGGTGCTTTCGTGCTCAAATTGTCCTAAACACTTAGAAAAATAAGAGACCGTCATTATTCTCCAAGTGTGTCGATGACGTTATGTAAAAAAGCCTTCACGCAAGTTTCTCAAACGTCAACTTAAGAGGCTATTATCTAACCCTAACCATCTCTCTCTCTCTCTCTCTCTCTCTCTCTCTCTCTCTCTCTCTCTCTCTCTCTCTCTCTAGACTGTTCAACCATTGCCCTGGTTCTTTCTTGGACATGCCACGTCTACAGTCGTGGAGTCTCCTAACTCTCTTGAAGTTCAACGGAATAGCCGCGTTTGCTTTTATTCGATTGCGTCCTTCAATAAAAAAAGCAAACTAGGGTTTAGATTTTGCAGCATCGCCATCACGTCCCCCATCCCCATCGGCCGAAGATACTACAGGCATATCCGCTATTGTTGGTCGCCGTTTCACGTGTGGGAAACCAAGAAATTCAGACGGGTGTTTCACCAGCTTCGTCTCGAAATTTTCAGTACCCACTATCCCGCATTAATATGCTCCATAATTCCAGAATCGATATGCATTAACTTCAATGTATGATGTAAACATCACCTTAGAGATATAGATAGACGGTTTTCGAGTGGAAAACTTTATTTTATAGGTGATTTACCATGAAAAAAACTGTTATTAGAAAAAAGGAAAAAAATATCACTCTTGCTTTTATTACAAAAAAAAAGAGATCAGAAGTAATAAATATGGTGTGCTTGTGGTTTTGTTCACTTTGGTTTGGAGATGACTCTTAACCCACAATCTAGTTCGTTGGAATGAAAACAATCTCAACCCAAGGGAAAATTAAATTAATAAAATCGTAGCACAAGCAAATTCATGACTTCTATTTGTTGTCATTTCGATTCGTATGTATTGATTCGAATGATGTCGACACCATTAAATACGCAAGATTGATTCAAATCCATTGTTTGAGGGTTGCCACTAGACTCATGTTCCATTGAGATTGATCTCTCGAGCTCATGTTCAATGGGGAAAAATTTGCAACAAACTCAAGCTCGACCCGCCTTTAACTACTCCATTTGTCAATAAGATTAGTTCGAAAGGCAAATTGAACTCGAACTCATGCTCAAATTCTGAAAACTACGCTATTTATGAAAGATTAACAAGTTTCGTATCGCGCTGCTACACTGTATGTTGATCAATCCCATATTGATAGGACTCGAGCTGAATTTGAGTTTTGAGTCGAGTTTGAGTAATCTCTGGTCGAACTCAAGTATCTCATGAGTAAGCTGACTTGCATGCATGGTTTTTCTTTTCAGACACGGACAAAAGAAGTTACGAAAACAACTATAGCACAATGAAGCAGCTGTTGTACACCAGACGAAAGCACCAGCGTACGTTAGGTCAAGAGCCTAATCTCACACAAGTCCAAGAAAGTAGGTCGGATTAGAGGACGCGACCAACGATCCTTGAAACATGCATGAGAAAATGAAGGTCGAACCTAAACGAGGAATCATCGGCAGATTCCAGGGCTTGCTAGTTAGGCAGGCTACGAAAGTTTGGGTTGGGGGTGGGGGGAGGTCTAGCGTTTCCCTAATTTAAGAGAGCTTTATCAGTTCCACAACAGATTCTAGGTGTATTTACTCATAAACCCGCTCCACTGTCACTTGATCAGGTCTAGTTTTACACCTGAGAGTCATCATCTGCACAGCATTTTCAACGAACTAATTGTCAAAATTACTAGTTCTACCACACATCTATCTAATAGATTTTCATAGTGGTATGATCATCATTGTCGTGGAAAGAGAAGCACCGGATCAACCACAATAGCGAAATCAACGGAGAAGTGTGCGGGAAATAGAGAGAACAAAGCACTAAAAAATTAGGTGGGTTTCAATTCGAGTGTTTGGAACCTACTCCAGGATAGAGCGACGGCGATAAATCTACTATTTACGTCAGAGATACAAGCTTAGATCGAAAATTCTCTCGCACTCAGAGCCAAAAATGGCACTCATTCAATCCACACAATGTTTCAGTCAATCTTGCAAGTGTTTTCCTAACAAATACTCTCAAAACGATCTCAAGAGGCCTTGATGCGTATTATCTGTAGGCATGCTAGAAAAAGGATCGAAACTACGTTCAAATCGCAAGTCTCATCCTCACGAGGTGGCAGCTCGCCATTTTAGCTGTATGAGACTGGTTTTCAAGAGAACTAGCTAGCAACCCGTCCAAAGGCAATTGAGCTACTGGGCGTCATTCGCCTTGTAGTTCCACGGACGCCTTCTATCTTGTCTTTAGACCTATCTCGTTCTCCTGACTTCAATTTTCACTCTTGTTGGCCAAAACTCGAGACATAAACAGAAATTATCATCACTAGCAAAAACATATAATAGGCGGAGAGCATAATAACCAGTCGTGCAACAAAAGATGTTATTAATGTACGTTTGGAGTGGCTATTTACCCTTTACAAAGTTCATAATTAATTTATTGGAGTGTGATTTATACTCCTATAGGAAATCACGTTGGTCCTGGTCTGAGCTAAGCGGGCGAGGGTCTCAAGGGGGCGTTGCTCCCGGACACCAGAAGGCTTTTATGATTTAAGCCCGTAATTTTTCATTAGTAATTTGAGCTGGAGTTCATGAATAGCTACTGTTATATATACTTTTTTTTTTCTTGTAATTGAGTAATGTAACGAGAAGTGTGAGGTGCGAAATATAGTGGAGTCCTCTACTCGAGGTAGCCCTAGTTTAAATGTGAACTATAATAAAATCTCGTGTCTCAATTTTTTTCTTTCACACTCTTTTTAATTCGCTGTGATTGTGCGCCGATCCTAACATAATTTTCATCATTAATGTGAATTTAATTGTTGGCTTCTCTAAATTTAACATAGTAATTTAGTTTAGAGTAACCAAAAGAAAACTTGAGGCACTGACTTGCAAAAACCTATAAATCCATATATTGGAAAAAAGAAAAAGGGAGTTTTCAATGACCACGAGCATCTCGAATGCAATTAATCTATCAGTGAATGTGAAATTAAATACAAGAAGAGAAGTCGTAGCTTCAGCACCAGTTGACCTGTAAACCCTAGCGTATTTGACATGAACTTCCCAGATCATGATAGGACAAAGTCAATCAGACCCCATTTTGGTGAACAATCTTACTTACGTGTCGTCCCAGGATTGTGGAATCAAGAGAAATCCAAGCTTATGTCCCCATTGTAAAACAATTAAAAAGAAAATATGACGACATTAAGGTGTGAAACCCACCCGAAAGAAAATTCTTTTACTCTATGATTAGCCGCAAATTCTCCCCTTGACCAAGATTCACGCGTAGATTGATACTTCTCAAATGCGTGTTGACACCGGCTCTTATGTCATCAAATTACAAGTTACAACCAGACAATTATCATCTTAAAACTATAGTTAATTAGTGGGGTTATTAGTATTTTAATTATGGAATTTGCTGACGGTAGAAGAAGAAGAAAAAGAAGCTTCACGAATACAGAACCTCACCGGCCAAAAACGAATATAACTTCCTCAATGTTCGAAACCAAAACCCTTTTTTTCCAACTTTTCAACTGCAGAGACGTCGCAGCAATTAACGCGATTTTGTTGACCGATTAAGGAAATTCTTTATCGCTGAAGTTGACAATTACATATCATGCATGATGTAGTGTGAACCGAAACATAGACTCAGTCGAAGGAGACTTCGGATGGGATCGAACTCATGCCTGTTAGGCCTAGGACAAGTATAAAAGGGCGTCGAGTCCGGGTCATTTGGCTCATCCCACATCCAAACACTTGGTGTAATAACAACATCACATTGCCATCGGTGGGAAGGATGATGTCTTCGAAGCACTTGTTGCTCTTGACCCTTAGCTTGGTGGCTCTCGCCGCCCCAGCCCTAGCCGAGTATGCCGAGCCACCGGAGCACGGCAAGCACAAGCACCACCACCATGGAGCCATGCCGCCCGCCTGGGCACCACACCACGGGCACATGCCACACCATCACCACCACCATGGAGCCATGCCGCCCGCTTGGGCACCACACCACAGGCACATGCCACACCATGGGCACATGCCGCACCACAAGCCTGGCGCCCCAGGGCCGATGCCCGAGCTTTTGGAGAAGCCGTTCCCAGGCCACTCGCCGGCCCACGCCCCCTTCCCGCATCACGGTCACCACCCAGCTCACGCGCCATTCCCTCACCACGACCACCACCACGGAGCGCACCCACCAATGGAGAGCGGCAAGGGCCCACACAAGCCGCACATGCCACATGCGCCGGCTCCCGGCCATCCCTACTGAGTTTTTGAGTTTTCGATGGCTCATGGCTATGTCTGTTTTCCGTTAGAATAAGAGCCTATTAGATGTTCTTATGATTCATCCATGTATTACTTAGCTAAATGGCATGGCTTATTGACCGGCCATTATCATATTCTGGATTACACAGAGCTTGTGTAGCTCATATCTATGTCCCATTTCTTGATTACTATCATAGTTATGCGCCGGTCTTTTAATTTTCGTGTCTATGCGTTCATATCATTCACTCTCCCGCTCACATTAAATAAACTGCAAATACTTCAAGAAAAAATATATCATTTTAAGAATGTACTTATAACAGGATATCTTCGGATGAATTTACATAGAGCTCAAGGGCCAGTTTGATTTAGCTTTTGGGAAATGTCATTGGAAAAATGCAAATACTATTGAGTTAAAGGAGATTTCCAAAATGTAAATAGTGTTTGGTAAATTGTATTTTAAAAACACTTCGACTTTTTTTTTACTTAAATGCCCTTTGGTAAAAAAAAACTTTGTAAATAATTTGATTTTTTAGTTTTTTTTTTGTTTTTAGTTAGCTAAATTAATTACTTTCTTTAATTTTTTTTCTCTTTTTTTTTTTCTTCTTCCTTCTTTATATTTCTTCTCAGCCGATAGCTGGCCATGGCGACGGTCAATGACCGACCATAGGCTAGGCTCGGCCTCACTAGAGCTGGTGAGCTCAGGCCTAGCCTCACTTGAGGCCTCGCCAGATCTTACGAAGCTCTCCCTCCCTTGAGGCCAAGGCTTGTGTCGTTGAGCCTCGAGCCCCCGTGTTATTGCCGATCTTCAGCTGACGTCCCGAAGTTGGAAATCAACGGAGGAAGGAGAAGCAGGTGGAGGAAGGAGGAAGAAAGAGAGAAGAAAAAAAGAAAATAAAAGAAGAAAATAAAAAGATTAACAAAATAGAAAATTATAGTTGCATTCGGGAAATGCAACTTCTAAAGTGCCTCAGGAGCTACTTTGGGCTGAAGGTTTTTAGGGGCCTTTGGAAATACAATTGCATTTCCTTAAAGTTGAACAAAAAACGAGCCAAATGCTATTTGCATTTGACCAAGGGACTTTGGAGCATCAAAGCTGTTTTCAAATGCTGAGCCAAATATGCCATAAATAAAACCCATTCCATTCAAGATTTTGTATATTCCACTGTCGACCACCGCGACTCTGGTCGCTGTTTCTCTCTCTCCCTCTCACACAAAGCAGATCTCGCACGGTGGTGGTTGGTTGTCGCCGTCGAGGAGACCGTTTCATTGGTCGCCCGATTGATGACAAGGATAGTTGAGTTGTACCAACCTAGATTCCTCTTTTCTCTTGGTTTACTTTTTGAATTTAGTATTTTCTGTTTAACGTGGTCTTGTCGTGGTAGAGCCAGCAGCTGTGCTTAACCAATTTGTCAGCGGATGCAGCAAATTAAAGAGCAAAGTTTACCAACATCAATATCAAAGATTAGTTCATTTTTTCACTATGCGGAAGGAGTAAAAATTATATATATAGGCGGTTCTAACATTCCTCAAAGTCAAATAATCAAATTGAACGCTAGTTTCCACCTTTTTTATTTTTTTATTTTATGTTTTTTATTTTTTTATTTTTTGTAAATTTTTAAGACGGGTTAATGGACCTTTAGGTTTGGGCCTCTTTATTAGTGTTAGCTAGGCTTTTTAGATAGGCACGTAAGATTACGGCCCAATGGAGGAATTTAGTTAGTGGGTTCAAAGCTCAACATGAAATTGGATCAAATTGCGCATTTAGACATTTATTGAGGAATGATGTCACTGCAGAAAATAAGAGCGCAACGAGTTGGCTAAGATTAGTTCCCAAATGATTTGGTGTCTTTGTGGTCACAAATATGAATTTCCCCCAATCATTCTTCGGTCTTAGAGAATCTCGATCCCTCTATGGCAGATGCTCGAGTTGTGTATTAGGCGTAGGATAACTATGGCTTAATCCAACTTATATTGAGTGCCGCGACGAAGTTCATTCAAATTGAATAGTCATTGTGGGCGACGGCGAATATTTCGATTGTTGGTGCGGAATCCCCATAGAAACGGCTAGAGGGATCGCTCATGCCGGTTGCCACTTCCCAGCCTTTTCAATTATGAAAAAAACTAATGGAAGAACAATAACTTTACGGATATAGATTTGACACCTCATCGACTTAAAAAAAAATGGTTGATATTCCTCTTCATTTAGGTTTTGATTGTTTCACGGATAACTTTCTGTTAGAAGATAAGAAAATGAGTAATCGTAAAATTTATACTTAAATTCAGAAAAGTGATTTCCATTTTGGAAAATAGGAAATCATTTTTTCCAAAATATGAAAGATTTCGACACTGGGGCACGGGACCGCGTATGCGCGTGCCTCGATCTTCAAAAGCCGGGCCCGAGTCTAACAGGTTGAGCCCAGGCCCAAAAAAGTAGGCTCGATACCATGGCAGGCAGCCATGTCTAGGCCCACAAGGTTTGGGCCCAGGCCCACGATGTTGGGCCCAAGACTTTGGCACCCACGCTCAATTCCCTAGTGGCCATGCTTGGGTACCCGACCCTCGCGCCGAAGTCACCGGCGCCTGTGCTCGGGTTGGGTGGGCCCATGAAACCTCGGTTTCTTCTATTGAGATCCCTCTCCAGTGGCTGTGTGTTCTTTCTATTACTTTAAAATAGTCCAACGATCTTCAAGTTTTCTTTTCCAACTGACCGGACAATAATTTGCCAATTCATTTTTTTTTAATCTCGGCCGAATATTAAAAAAAATTATCATTTTTTTAGAAAATGAATTCTTGAAAATCATTTTTGAGCAATGCCGAAATTCTCGCAAAACACAATGGAGCCTTATATGACGAATTGATATATTTAATTTACCTATTTAAATAGACGAGACAACAATCCACATAAAAACAAATGTTTAGATCACGTTTGATGACATGGATAAATGTTGGATTTGCCATGCATTTGGCTATGTACACGGCACAATATGGCACGGATAAAAGAGTGATGTAACTCGGATAAAAATATCCAATGTGATGGCTGGAATAAAGCTACGTATGAATTTTTTATGGTCATGAAAAAAAGAAGAAGCTATTTTCCTCTCCTTCTCCTTCTCTGTAGTTCTAGTTCACAATGAATTTTCATGACTCTTTTGTAACTCTCTAGTTCATGTTGAATTATTCACGAAAGCTGCAAGAGAATCACAACTTCTTCTCCTCCATAACTTTCTAGTTCATGCCGAAGTCTCGTCAAAGCAACTAGAGAGTCGAATATTTTTCATTTGTGCCTTTTCGGCAATAAGCATGAATTGATTCAGTGAGAATCTGTGAAATACTTTCCGACTTTCAATTCTAGGCCTGCTTTGTTTTCCGTTGGTTTGAGAAAGTTATATTAGTGGGTCTTGGATGATTTTGTTATAATCTCACCTGACAAATTATACTTGCCTAATGTTTCTGTTTTTTTCCCCTCTTTAGGGAGGGATCGGGATAATAGTGAAGAACAAGTGGCAATTTTCCATATACACTGTTTATGAGAGAATGTCATGCTTGTTGCATCACTTGCCACATGTGAAGTTGTATAGTGGACATACACAATGAAGGGTCTTCAAAAGCTCTTATTTTGAAGGATGTTTAGAATTTTCATAGAAGGTGCCAAGGGTTTCCACTTGTGTATGGAGAAACTTCTAAGAAAATCCACCCTTTACCAAAATTTCTGAGGAGACTTTCCACCATACCTAAAGCGAGTGTAAAGCCACTAATTCGTAAAAGAATCCCTTTATGATTCATCTCGTCGAAGTGTCCTCTTTTTTCTTTCTTTCTTTTGTGATGATCCAAGAGACAAGGAGAGGAACCGTCTTGACAACTGTTGTCTTTCCTGAGCCTGAATTGATGGCCTCCCGAGGCCAAAGCTCTTCTTGCACTGATTTTGAATAACCCCTTTAATCCTACAGTCGCCAAAACTATAGTCCAATCTGTTTGGTGCAACTATGATGCAACACACTCCATTGTTCTGGCGTAAGAAGCATCTGACTTGTGAAATGTGGTATCCCGAGACCGTTGTTTATCATGTGTTAAACGGTACAGATTACATTTTTTTAAAATGCCTTTCGTTATGGTAGACGGACTTAGCTTAGTTATCGCCCATAGCTTCATATAACTCAACAATAGTTTGTAAGAAACAGTTTTTATACAAGATATTGAAGATTTGTGCTCTTACCGCAGGCATAGATGCCATAAATCTCTAGTCTTACCACATTGGAAGGGCTACAGCTGTGTTCTTGAATTGTTGCGGCAGCACCCTTTACTTGGTCATATATGTTTGTCCTTAATATTCTGTACTAGAGCATGGGACGTGATGGAGAGCAGGGTCAATGGTGGTTAAATGTAGATTTAAGTGTGTTCCATCTGCATCTAAACATGTTTTGTGTTTATAAAGAATTAGTGCACTATTCCTGCATTCGAAATGGAGTGGAATTTTGTTCTCTAGCTTGGGCTCTGTGATTTAACTTTTGCAATTTTCTGGTTCTTTGTAGGTCAAGCTAACGAATATGATCGAGAGTATCCGAGGGACGTTGAGCGAAGGAGACTCCTTGGGATCGAAAACCTTAATGCCCCTACCTTTTGCTTTTTGCCTCGTCAAGACTCCTTTTGAGTTATCACAGTGCATTTGTATGATTAGCATTAGGAGTGCATTTGTATGGTTAGCATTAGGAGATCTCAGTTTTTTGTAATTGAAACAATGAATGTATTTTATTTTCATATTATTATAATATTTAGATCTTATTAATTGCTTAATCAATGGTAATTATAAATTTTAGAAATTAATTTTGCTTTTAGTTAAATTTAAAATCGAAAAAAAAATAGTCGCGAAATTCGTAATTAGCGACGAAATTTCTTAATCCATCGCCAAAGTAAGCACAAATTAGCAACGAATTAAGAAATTTAGTTGCTAATTTAGCAATGAAATTTCCTAATCTGACGCCAAAGTCAACGCAATTAGCGACGGAATTTCCTATTTCGGCGCCAAAGTCAGCCCAGGAAATTCGTCGCTAATTTGGCGACGGAATAGGAAAGTCAGCCCAAATTAGCGACGGATTCGGAAATTTCGTCGCTAGTCCGCCCAAATTAGCGATGGATTAGCGACGAAATTTCCTAATCCGTCGCCAAAGTAAGCGAAAATTGGCGACGGATTAGGAAATTCTGTTGCCAAATTAGTGACGGAATAAGATATTCCGTCGCTAATTTAGCGACAGAATTTCCAATTCCATCGCCAAAGTCAGCCCAAATTAGCGACGGATTAGGAAATTCCATCGCTAAATTAGCGACGGATTAAGAAATTCCGTCGTTAAATCTTGGCGTAATTAGCGACGAATAGCGTGTTCGTCGCTAATTTCATTGACAAATAGCGACGAACACAGCGACGAATTTTATTTCGTCACTATATTTAGCGACGGAACCACCAATTTCGTCGCTAAATTCACGACGCCGTGTTATCGACGAGTTCATTTTTTCGTCGTCATTTGTCGTCGCAAATTCTTTTAGCGATGAATTTTGTCAAATTTTCGTCGCTATTTTCCGGCGCTAAATGCCTGTTTTTTTTTTTTTTTGGAGTGTTGTGACTTTATTGCTCTATATTGTGACTTGATTCACAACCCTATCTAAAGGTCGTTTACCCTGAGAGAGGCAAGTGAGCGCATGAAGGGGATGGTAATAGGTTGCTTGCACCAATTATATAGTGGTCGGTAGCGAGCGACGAAGTGGCGAAGGCAACAATGAGCCGACGCACAACTGGATCAATTCAATCCTAAACCTTTCAATTGGATCAATTTAGCCATAAACCTTTTCACATTTGTATCAATTCAGTTCATTGACTAATTTGCCGGAATTAGACGACATGGACTCCGGCGCGACTGGCACTAACGTGGACACATGTTCATTATTATTTTTAAATAAAGTTGAAATTCTAGTTATTACTTTTTCTTTACTCTTTCTTTTCTTTTCCTTTTGTTTTGGCAGCAAGCCCTCGCAAACCAAATGAAGGGGAAAAAAAAAGAAAATAAGTATTAAAACTTCAATTTTTCTAAAAAGTGATTTAAAAGTGTTCGCGTCGGTGGCACGCAGGTACCTAACGACCACGTTAGCGATTTCCGAAAAAAAAATAAATTGGCCGGATTAACTGAATTGGTATGAATATGAAAGGTTTAGGACTGAATGTGTACTAATATAATAAACTTAGGACTTTTTTTGTACTACTCCCATGGGAAGAGAGTGAGTTAGGCATTTAAGGGTACAGGTAGATACAATTATTATTTTTTTTTGGTTTTGTCAATTTTGAAAGCTGCACGTGGTCAAGATTCGAGGTGCGAACGGGGCTTTTGTCATAAACCGGGTGACTGTTATCTTATATGTACTAATTCAATTGGCGTGTCATTAATAATTCAATTGTCGAACTAACTTATGGAAGAGAGAGAAGCTTCACGAATACACAATCCGAAAAGAACGTCACCGGCCCAAAACGAACATAACTTCCTCAACCTTCCAAACCGAAAAACCCATTTTTTCCCAGCTTTTCAGCTAAAGATCATCGCAGCAATTGACGCAATACTCTGGGCCGCAATTTCAGAAATTTTCGTTCTTAAAGTAGACAACTACATGTCATGCATGATGTAGTGTGAATAGAAACGTTGACACCAAACAAAGGAGACTTCGAATGGGATCGAACACATGCATGTTAGGCCGAGGACAAGTATAAAAGGGCGTCCAGTTCGGGTCTTTTGGCTCATCCCACATCCAAACGCTTGGTGTAATAACAAAGTCACGTTGCATTCGGTGGGAAGGATGATGTCTTCGAAGCACTTGTTGCTCTTGATCCTCAGCTTGGTGGCTCTCGCCGCCCCGGCCCTAGCCGAGTACGCAGAGCCGCCGGAGCACGGCAAGCACAAGCACCACCACCATGGAGCCATGCCGCCCGCTTGGGCACCACACCACGGGCACATTCCGCACCACAGGCCTGGTGGCCCAGGACCAATGCCTCAGCTTTTGGAGAAGCCGTTCCCAGGCCACCGCCGCCATGACCACTCACCGGCCCACGCCCCCTTCCCTCATCATGGTCACCACCCAGCTCATGCACCGTTCCCGCACCACGGTCACCACCACGGAGCACACCCACCAATGGCGAGCGGCAGTCGCCCTCACAAGCCGCATATGCCGCATGCGCCCGCTCCAGCTTATCCCTACTGAGTTTTTGAACGTTTGATGGCTCGTGGATGTTCGTGTTTTCCGTTAGAATAAGAGGCGATCAGATGTTATTAGGATTCATCCATGTATTAATTGTCTAAATGGCATGGCTTATTGACCGGCCATTACCATATTCTGGATTATACAGAGCATCTGTAGCCAATACGTATGTCCTGTTTCTTGATTACTTTCATACTTACCCACTGGTGTTTTTTCAAATCTTTGTGTTTAATTGAGCTAATCTATGCATTCACAGAATGCCCTCTCGCACTCAAATTTATGTAGTCCTGGCATTGCGGCTCTAAATGTCGAGCTTTTTCTGGGGAGTGAAAAGTTCGAAAGGGCGATAGAGATGAAAGATCATCGGGCGCAATGAACTGCAAATACTTCAAGAAAACATTTATCAAGCTGGTTATGTATTTGGAAGATGATATATCCGGATTAATCTAGATATAATCCTGATAAAACCATAAACTTAGGCTTTCTATTGCAATTTAATCCTATCCACCACCATCGACCGCCGCGACTGAGGTCGTTTTTATGGGGCCATCACCATCTCTCGCACTCTCTCAGCAGATCTCATGACAGGGCTTTCGCACTTGTTCGAACAGTGGTTGTTGTCGCCTACAAAGAGACCATTCTCTCATCGGAGTCAACCCGATTGATCACAAGGGATAGTTGATTTCCACCAACCTAGATTGAACTTTTCTCTTGATTAAATTTTTGAAATGAGTGTTCGAATTTTAATCTCTATCTTCTCCTAAAGCCCTTGATGGGGCATAACCACTTTCTGAGGTGATGCACGTAGAGTACAGAGCAAGTGATACTAAACGTGGATATTAATAAAAACTTTAATTTTTTCCACTACATCGAGTAAAATTATTTCAAGAAAATGTATAAATACAAGCACAACCACGAGAGCCTCTGACGCAGCGTTCAGCGATAAAGAACAAGCAAATTCTTTTTTAGAGAGAAAACTCGAAAACTCAATATTGATAATAATGTTCTACCCATGACAAAGAGAGGACGTCCATATATATAGGACTCCAGATTACATGAGGATATCTTAAAGATAATCTAAAACGAATCAAATCAAATCTAATCTAATTAAGAAAGAATTCAAATCAAATATTGCAATGATCTATATTGCTAAGTTTCCCAAAATAAGAAAAACAGATATTGGAATAAATCAAATCTACAAATATCTCAAAACGAATATTGAAATCAAATCTAAACGATATTCAGTAGATCAACATTTCGGTAAGTCAGCCAATCACTGCTTCGCCTTCCGTTTGGGCTTCTGCCTGTCCAATCAGTCTAAAAACACTCCACCAATGGATTCCACATCATTCTTAGATCGCAACCTTATCCGTATCATTCTCCCCTGCTACGAAAAAGATTCGTCCTCGAATCTTGTTGCGAAATTAACTTCGTCCAGGACGGCCTCTCCAACGAATCAAGTAATACATCAGCTTCCTGCCCTCATACTCGATCACATTGTCATCTTCTTTATCCCCATCATACGCCATCTTGGAAAAATTTCTTATTCTACGAATTTTCTTTTTATGCTTTCTCTTTGACCTTGGAGGAGAATCCATCATAACATCCGTCGGCTTCCTGCAACCATGTGGTACTGCTAATGGAGTACCGTTTATCTTTTCATCATAAATATAACTACCACCATCTGTAGCAGCATACTCCGTTGGACTTGAGTATTGGAAATAATTTCTCTCTTCAAATTGCTCTTTGTATCTTGACATCAGACTTTTCCGAATGCAATTCAAGCTCCTGGTGCAGCTGTTACCACCATTAGTAGCCTCTGACCACACAACTTTAGGTGTCGACCTTTCATTGTCAAAAGCCATTGACCAAGCTCTTTTAGCTGAAGAACCACCCACGCAACCACCATAAAGTGCATAAGAACCACAATCTCCATTATTCTTCCACCAAATCACCTTCTCCCCATTAGGTGGATCTGATAATGTTCCCTTTGTTTTCTGAATAAGGGACAGTGATGTTATGGTCTTGCTTAAACTCAGTTCATCACAAAACATTCCCCCTCGGAAATCGTTGATTGTAGGCACTTTCCCAATTATGACCTCACCAGAAGCGCAGTTCACAGAGAAAGTAAATCCATCTCCTACTAAACTATCATAATTCACATTGATAGTTCGTTCAGGGAGAGTGGAATCAAAAGCCCTCTCACTAAAATTCCATATTTCATAGTCCTCAACCTTCGCAAAAATAACTCCACCAAGATCATCACTTTCAAGAACATAATTACCTTGATCGTCAATGCTCCCTAAAACATTGACTTTCTGCACATCTTCAAGAACCAAATCGGTTTTCGCCTGGGGGACGTTGCCAGGATCGACCTCGTCACCCTTTGCTAACATGAAGGCTTCTACCATCGTACCTGAATCCGAAACCTTACGTGCACAACCGTACTCGCGCTTCTTCTCTGAGTCCTCGAAGTTCGTCAAACAAGCTCCATAGACAGATGGCATAATGCGAGGTTTGAACTGTAACTTAGCCTCTTTGCTTGATTCACTAACTCCTCTCGATTCAACAATAGGAAAATCTCGCGAACGCTAGGAAAAATTGTGATGTTGTTCTAAACCCATTAATTTCTACTGGAACTGCCCAGAGTTGGGTGGAAGGAACTTCTGCTTCGGCAGTCTCTTCATTCTATGCCAAGTTCGCACTCTTTCTTTTCCTTCTCGCTCCTCATATTTTGCAATTTCTTCCACCATACAGACGCACACCCCTTCAATCTACAGACTACTAATCGCACCTGTTTCTTACTAGGGGTCTCCATATAATTGAAGAATTTTTCAATACTAGCAATCCAATCCAGAAATTCTTTTATTCCCAAAGTTCCATCAAAATAAGGGATATCGACTTTCAGTTTAAAGTAGTTACCTTCGTGGTTGTCGTAACGCCATCTTCCATCTTTTCCATCGTATTCCCTTCAAAATCCTCCACAACGATTTTTTCCTTCATAATCAATACGTCCTTTATCGAAAAAACTCTCTGAAAATAAAGGGTTATTCTACTTGTGGACAAGAACAGGCCTGTCGATAGGGTCACTGCGAGTAAGATTTGCATCCAGCCTTCTGTCATTTCGCCAATTCTCGTTCACATCAAAGCCAAGACCTTTAAATCGATTTGCCAATTCTTCAAATCGTTGCTCGATGCGATGAAGTCCGAGGTCAATTCGTTGATCTATGCGTTCCATTAAACACTGCTCCAAACGTTGCGGCGCTTCGTCCCCAAGGATAGGGACTCCAGTCTCCTGATCATCGACACGAAGACCACCGCCAGTCGCCACAGGTTCTGATACCACCTGACGCAGCGTTCGACGATGATGACAAGCAAATCCTTGCTTAGAGAGAAAACTCGAAAACTCAATATTGATAATAATGTTATACTCCTTACAAAGAGAGGACGTCCATATATATAGAACTCCAGATTACATAAGGATATATTATGTAATCTAAAATGAATCAAATCAAAACAAATCTAATCAAGAGAGAATTCAAATCAAATATTCCAATGATCTATATTGCTAAGTTCCCTAAAATAGGAAAAACAAATATTGGAATAAATCAAATCTACAAATATCTCAAAACAAATATTGAAATCAAATCTAAATGATATTCGGTAGATCGACATTTCGGTAAGTCGGCTGATCACCGCTTCGCCTTCCGTTTGGACTTCTGCCTATCCAATCGGTCTAGAAACGCTCCACCAATGGATTCCACATCATTCTTAGATCGCAACCTTATCCGTATCAGCCTCAAAATAAATTGTAGAGTGTGGGAACAATGCTTGCATTGATGAAGTAATTTACAATATATACATAAGGTTTAGGGCTAAAACAATACAATGACAATTATGCCCTTTAGTATAAACCTAATCTATCAATACTTCCCCTCAAGTTGATGAATGTAAACACGTCAACAACTTGTTCTTAAAATTACAAAATAAATCACATGTGACAGGTTTCATGAACAAGTTCGCGAGTCGGGATTGACAGGGAACATGAAGAGTACGCAAAGTGCCATCTTGAATTTTTTCACGAACCAAGTGACAATCAATCTCGATGTGTTTGGTGCGTTCATGGAAGACAGGATTAGTGGCGATGTGGATGGCCACTTTATTATCACAAAAAAGATCAGCAGTGGTAGTGTTGACGTGGAGATCCGAGAAAAGCATGTGAAGCCATGTGATTTCGTATGCAGTAGACGCCATAGCATGGTATTCAGTTTCTGCCGAGGAATGGGCAACAATGGTTTGTTTCTTGGAACGCCATGACATGGGACATGAACCAAGAAACATGCAGTAGGCAGAAACAGATTGTCGAGATGTAGAACAAGATGCCCAATTAGAATCTGCATAACCATTAAGTTGGAGAGTAGAACAGATGGGAAGAACAAACTAGTGCTGGGATCATGCTCGTGATACCGCACAATGCGAATGGCGGCATTCCAATGGTCTTCATTAGGAGAGTGCATAAATTGACTAAGATGTTGTACTGCAAAGAGTAAATCGGGATGAGTTACTGTAA
Organism: Rhodomyrtus psidioides; assembly: GCA_021437785.1. Lineage (NCBI taxonomy): Eukaryota > Viridiplantae > Streptophyta > Magnoliopsida > Myrtales > Myrtaceae > Rhodomyrtus > Rhodomyrtus psidioides. Next base: position 3,443,771 of record JAILYB010000027.1, on the reverse strand, counting down.
GATATAATAATCTATCAATAAGTCGTCGATATGGACCTCGATCCTTAAGCACAAATAGGAGCTGGCAAACAACATTCGATGCCTTCGCATAAATAGAATGTACATACGTATACAAAGATGTGGAAGAATACATAACATGTTCGGAGACTGACATGTGCGAATGTGACGAACTCGCGGATCTCTCCATGAATTCGAGGGTCTCTTCTTCTGATGTCTCCTCGCTGTCAATCCTAGGTGGAACTCTTATTTATGCTTTCAGAATCAAAACTGCAGTTTTTTCTGGTGAAGATAGCATAAGGTATTGCAACTATAACATTCTGCACTTATCTTTTGCAGAAGCACATATTTATGAGGGCTTTAGCCAGTCCATTAAAGTAAGTTGACATATAAACATTTTACACGAGAGCATCACTTACTGCTGAAAGGAAAGAAGAACTAGAAATAAAATGAGATTTTGCATCCCTTTGAAACACAATAAAGCTTTTGCCTCAGTGACCTTCCAAGTCATAGAACTTCATTCTGATTTCCTGGTTATTAAACACAAACCCAAGCAACTTATTCAACATTGTGCAGTTAATCTGCTGTAATCAGAAACGGTAAATAAAATAAGCATTTCCCTACCATTCCTGCAGTAATACAAATGACTTTTACACCGTCGAAGTATGCGATGTAACTTCACTTGATTTTTACATGCTAGAGTACAATCAATTATCATAAAAAATTAAGCCGCTTTCTAGTCTGAAGAAGTTCAACTAGACCACAAGTGGGTCCAGTGTAGCTATTGCAAAAGACGAACAAATGCAGCATCAAACATTTCTAAAAAAATGATAGAGCTAATAAAGACTTAAAAAATACAAGATAGTGCTCAAAACAAAATTACGCATGACTTGGAGCACTAAGTATGAACAAAAGAAAGAGAACTTATTATAGTGTGCAGTCCATTCTTGGGGTTCATGCTCTGATAATTGAACTCTAAATCCATGACCTAAGCATGTACTTTGATTTTGGAAGTGAAGGCTACTAGCCTACTGTCCAGATCACCTGCCCTGGTGATATCAAGGCAAGGTGTGCCCTGGTATGATCATGGCCGTTCGTGATTGAACGGACGGCCACGATTAAAAAAAAATTGCGGCTGGACAATTTTTTTTTTTTTTTGCGGTCACTTTTTGCTCCCATCAATCCCATCCGTCCGTTCAATCAACGGACAGATGGGATTGACCAGGGCACTCCCTGCCCTGATGCATCCAAGCTATCCATATCTCATGCCCTCATGTTAGAGCCCAGAAAAAATCGAACTCCAGAAGAGTACAATCTGTATTCGCCCACCTCCGCGAACAAAAAATATATTAAGAAAACTGCAAGCAAAAAGTTTCATATGTCAACAGGGCAAAATTCATACTTCTAGACTTCAAAAATTGCATGAGCCCTAGAATCCGCATTACCTTCTTCAGATGGATAATTCGAGCGACCACAGTAACCCCTAACCAATGTCAACAAGACGTGATTCATGTTTCCAAATATTTGCGGTTTGGACAAGCGAATCTGAGAGAAAGCTTCGGGGCGGGGGTCGGGTGCAATGTGGGACTCGAACAATATCGATTCAACGGAAGAAGAACTTGGCTCGAGGGAAATGGGAAGAAGTGATCTAACTTGGGAGAAAAAAATGAGAGAAATTCGGGGATTTCATGATTTCAAGGTTCGCGATTTTGGGTTTGGTTTATGAAGGGGAGAATGATGACATTTTCTGTTGGAGCTTTTATTTTAGGGTTAATACCACGAAATATTCCAAACTGGCATACTTACGATAAATTTACTCCAAACTCTTTTTTTGACCACCATATACTTGGGTATCCCACGATTTTTCCCCAAACTATTACACGTGTCATCTAACTCAGCAATTTGATGATAAAATTTAACGAAAAGTAACAAAAGATAAATTTGTCACAGTTACATTTTGGGATAAATTTATCACAGGTGTACCAATTTGAATTTTTTTATGGTTAAAAAAATAATTTGCTGTAAATTTGTCACAGGTGTACCAATTTGAATTTTTTTATGGTTAAAAAAATAATTTGGGGTAAATTTGTCACAAATGTACTGAATTGAAATTTGAGGGTAAATTTATCACAGATGTACTAGTTTGAGATTTTTGGTGCTATTAATCCTTTATTTTAATGGACAGCACTGTTTTTTTTATTATAAAGAAACCACGTAGTTTAAATTTTCGGCGACCACGTCAGCACCAATCATGCCATATAGAATGGTCAGCGCTGACTAGGTATCCCACGTTAGACTCTTTCGGTTAATAGGACTGATTTGGACAATATGCAAAAGGTTTATGATTGAATTGGCACAATTGAAAAGTTTATGACTGAATTGACACAAACACAATAAGTTTATGATTGTTTGGTAATTTTCCCGTCAAAATATTATTTCATGAAGTGTGTTAGCCAAAAAGGGAATGGAAAAAGCGTGGCCCTTTCGACAATAATCATGAATGGATTCAGTGACAATATTAGAGATTCTTCCCATTTTCAATTCTAGGCTAGCTTTATTCTCGTTGTGAGTTTTGGATGATTATGTTATAATCTCATCTCACAGTTTATAATTGCCCAATATTTCTTTTTTAGTTCCTCTTTACAGATGGATCACGATAATAGTGAAGAGCAAGTGGCAATATTCCAACATATATTTGTCCATCGTGTGAAAAATCGTGTCATCAAGTTCATATTTATGATATGTCAAGAGATAATAACTAGGTACTTTAACTTAGTTTTTAAGTGTGTTGATAAGAATATGTAATGTCATTCGAGTCTCACTTGAACCAGTTCCTGAGGATTGTACCAATGAGAAATGGAAATGGTGTAAGCTATGTTTGTTATACTGTTAGATAGATTCATTTGATGCTTTAGAAATAAGGTTACTATAGTAATTTCATGTTACTATTTCCGACAACGATAAGTAACAGGTAAATTTTTTAAAGCAGATGGATTTCAAACGTTATTTTCTTCTCTCTATGGATCTGAGAGATGGCGACAACAAGAATGGTACTCTTTCATGGGTAGAGCATAAGATTATATTTGTCAAACAGTTTATATCAAATAATAGACATGACAAGATATAAATCTTAACTTATCAAGGACATTGCGATTCACCAAATAGTGATATAGCAAAATCCTTAAATTCCATATCATAGCTTATCACCTGGTTAGAAATCCAAATTGAGAAACACGGCCCTAGTGTTCGTGCTACAAGTGCGCAACTTGAGTTCATGGAAGCCGCACCTCCATTGGCACCTTTGCTATCACCATTAGTTCTTTTCCTTTGCTCTAGGAACCTCTAGGGATGCCATTATTATCTTAGTTGTCAATTTCAACTTTATCCAATCCACATATTGTGACTTGATGTTAAAATCATCATAATAATTCCAAATCTATTACAAGGATACCAATTCGGTCTTAATTTTTTTTTAATTTTATCATTTTATTTCAATTCTTTATGTGAAATTCTAATGAAGTCTTTTCATTTAATTTTCATCGGAAATCATTGACGTGGCGTTATGCCGCATATGACGGCATGTGATGATTGGATTGCCACGTTAACGATTTCCTTTTAAAATTGATCAAAAGAGCTACATTGGGATTTAGCTAAATGTTTATGACACTAAATTTTAAAAAAATAATTAAAAAAAATTAAAAAAATTTAGGATCGAATGATCATTCGTATAATATTTTTGGGGTTGTAAACCTAATTTTTCTGATGATTTGATTGCTCCATACGACGACTTGATTCATAACTCTACCTAAGGGACAGTTACCTTGAGAGAGGCAAGTGAGAGCACAAAGGGTGCCGGCCGATAGGTTACTTGTACCAATTTGGTAGGGGCGAGTAGCGAGCAATGAAGCCGCCAAGGCGATAGTGAGCCGACACACCGCGAAAGTGAGGGCCGAGGGGAGAGAGTAATGATATAATAAAATCCTTGAATTTCATATCTTAACTTATCAAGGCTTATCATTATTTGAAATCCATGAAACACAGCCTTAGCATCCATGCTGTAAGCATGCAACTTGAGTTCATGGGAGCTGCACCTCCCTCGACACCTTTGCAATCACCAATTTTTTTTCCCCTTTTGCTCTATGAACCTCTATGGATGCCATTATTATCTTACTTGCCAATTTCAACTTTACCCAATGCACATATGGCGAGATGGTAAAATTGTCATAGTAGTTCTAAATCTATTATACATATGCCTATTCAGTCCTAATTTTTTTAATTTTATCAATTTAGTTTTAAACCTTTGCGCAAAATTCTAATTTAATCTTTTGAGCCACTTTTCGCCTGAAATGGTTGCTGTGGCGGTGTGCCATGTATGACGGTATGTGATGACTGGACTGTTAAGTCAATGATTTCTCACGAAAATTGATCGAAAAGACTACATATATTAGAATTTAGCGTAAAATTTTATGACTAAATTGAATAAATTGAAAAAAGCTAGGATCGAATTATCATCCGTATAATATGTTTAAGGTGGAAAAGCTAATTTTCTGGTGACTTGATTGCTCTGTACCACGACTTGATTCATAACTCGACCTAAGAGGCAGTTACCCTGAGAGAGGCAAGCGAACGCATGAAGGGTGATGGCGAGAGGTAACTCGCACCAATTCGATAGGGGTGGGTCGTGAGCGACCAAGCGACAGACAATGAGCCAACACACCGCGAAAGGGAAATCGGAGGAGAGGGTTAGGCATTTAAAGAGTACAATGTCGATAAAAAGTCTTAAACGGGCTAATTTCGATAGCTGCACGGGGTCAAAATTAGAGGTAGAAACGGGCCGGACGGCCGGGAGGGCTCGGCTTTTGCCATAAACCAGATGATTGTTACATTACGCATACTCGTCTCTTGTGGGAATATAACTTCCTCGATCTTGGAAAACAAAACCCCTTTCCCCAAACTTTTCAGCTAAAGAGACGTCGCAGCAATTGACGCAATTCCGTCGGCCGAAATTTCAGAAATTTTCATTCTTAAACCAGACAATCACATGTCATGCATGATGTAGTGTGAAACGGAACGTCAATTTCAATCGAAGGAGGCTCGGATTTGGCTCGAACACATGCGAGTTAGGCTGAGAACAACTATAAAAGGGCGTCGGTCTTGGATCTCTGGCTCATCCCACATCCAAACACTAGGAGTAATAACAAAATCACATTGCATTCGGTGGAGAAAAAGATGTCTTCCAAGCACTTGTTGCTCTTGGTCCTCAGCTTGGTCGCTCTCACCGCCCCAGCCCTGGCCGACTACGCCAAGCCGCCTGAGCACAGCAAGCACAAGCCCCACCACCATGGGGCAATGCCGCCCGCTTGGGCACCACACCACGGGCACATGCCGCACCACCGGCCTGCCGCCCCAGGGCTGATGGCCGAGAGCCTTTTGGAGAAGCCGGGCTTCGGGCACAAGCCGTTCTCAGGCCACCACCACCCACCAGCTCACGCCCCCTTCCCGCATCACGGTCACCACCCAGTGCACGCGCCGTTCCCACACCATGGCCACCACCACGGAGCGCAACCACCTATGGAGAGCGGCAAGGGCCTCCACAAGCCCCACAAGCGGCACGCGCCGGCTCCGGGTCGTCCCTACTGAGTTTTTAACCATGTGATGGGTCATGGATATGCACGCTCTCGGTTAGAATAAGAGCCTAACAGATGTTCTTATGATTCATCCATGTATTACTTGACTACATGGCATGGCATATTGTCCGTCTATTACCGTATTCTGGATTATACAGAGCTTGTGTCTCTCGTATCCATATCCTGTTTCTTGATTCCTATCATAGTTATGCACCGGTCTTTTAATCTTTGTGTCTGTTTGAGCTTATTTATGCGTTCACATTTATATTCTCATTTTGCCCTTCATTTTTCTCAATGAAAGAATACGCACGATGAGGGCCATTGCAGTAGCTCGAGTTTCCCCAAGGACGTACTGCAAATATTTTGAGAAAAAATATATCAAGTTGGTCGTGCATTTTTGAACGGGATATATTTGGACTAATCTTGATATACCCTAGATAAAATCATCCTCATTAGGGTTTCGAGTAGTGACTTTATCTAAAGACAGTGGCGGAGCTTAACCAAATTTTCAGTGGACGCCATAAATTAAAGAGCAAGTTTATTAGTCCATAGTGAAGTACTTAGACTGAATTACAATATCAATATACTATACAATATGACTCGAGATAATCAGGATTTACGAAACAACTCTTGAGGCTAATTCGGATTGATCGATTGGTCCAACCCCATCATTATTCATGCAAGTAAAGGTAGATTACGGCTCCGATTTGATTCGTGCCGATTAACTTGACCGCGTCTGCCGGACTCTTCTTACGTGAGAGGATGGATCCCGCAATCACCAAAATTTCATGTCGCGTGTTTTTCTTTAAAAAGAATTGCATGGCGGTCACACTATCATGCATAGTGTGACGGTGCATAGTGAGACCGTGTTATGTAATAAAAAAAATCAATATATATATATAAAGTATTATGAGCCAGCCACAACAGAATTTGTGGCTGGCATTTGACCGTATGATAGTGGACGGTCAGCATAGCATGGCCTTTTGTCTTTTCATTCTTTTTTTTTAGGCAAGACAATGGCACGTGTTTTCTCGAAATGATGAGTTGAAAAAGTAGGGAGGAGATTCGGCATCTTTAATGGACGGCTAGGATGAGAGATTCCCCTTGATATTCTAGATCACGACGATGTATATGTTTATAGAATCGCAACACGTACAAATTTGGTAAGAACTATTTTTAGAGTTTGTATTGCTGCCCAAAAAAAAAAAAAAAACCTCAAACCCTAGCAAATATTTCCATATATGTCGGTTTTATAGATAGATAACATGGAAAAAGGGGAGGGGGAAGGGTGAAAGAAAATGGACTATGAACACTCTTCTATGTTTACTTCAAGAGATGATTACAATCTTTTCTAAATTAAAAATCACAACAAAAATCATATAGAGACTTGTCACACGTATATAAAAAGTTTCGACATGAGTAAGAGACTCATCTATAGCCATGCAGAAAAACATGAGAAAAGTGGGGAGAGTAAGGGCGTTCATAATGTCAATGGCGACATTTCATTTGGCCTTTGCTATGGTACGAAACGCAAATCGCGTTATTTTCATTCACAATTGTCGAAAAAACTATCCGATGTATGTTAATGCTGGAAACGGACTTATATTCGGGGTCACACTTGTCCAGATTTTGGTTTCTTACTACCTTGTTCAGGGAATCAGAAATCAACGCAACTAAAAAAGAATCATGGAGAGAATCAATTGAGGATGACGTTGACTTTCTATTTATGAGCAGACTATCCTTAAAACAGATTGAACATGGGAAATCTTCATTGATTTGTACGAGTGAGAGCCAATTGATTGTAGAATCAGCAAAGCCACAATTGGAACATCTTATCTCTTCAGTTTATATATATATATATATATATATATATGAGCAGACTATCCTTAAATATATATATATATATATATATATATCATTTTAATGAAAAGAAGTGATCATGTCTGTATAGGATCAAGCGTGAAGATGTCTGTATAGGATCAAGAGGAAATTTGTTTCCCGCCTTAATTATTGTATTTATTAACTACTTTGCCTCTAGTAACATACGATAGCCATGATCTTTTTGCCTCTATAGCTTCTTTAAAGATTAAATGATTTTGTCTCGTATAGCCATTTTTTGTGGCAAATTTATTAGTTCCCTTATCTTATTTTCAAGCACAAAAAATATCTGCCTTGTTTATTATAACCTAATCTAGTGAAAGATGGGATTGCACCAAGTAAAGAAACCCCCAAAGAACAATGATAATATAATGTATTGCTAATTTGATTATTAATAATTTAAGATGCCACATGTTTCCTAATGGAAATTATTAGCTACATAGAGACGAATGGAACATAATGCCACTTAATACACAACTCTGATTTTCCCAAATATGTTGCTATGACTGTCCTACTACTTATTTTAAGACCAATTTACACTTGATTACGGCGATTCGCCTGGATGTTGTAAATTAAAATTTACAACTTTTTTTTACTTAATTACAACGACACATCCAAATACTCTACCGTTCACCTAAAAAAGCAATAGAAATGGCGATGCGTGTTCGTCCCAATTAGACCCATTTTCCTCTAGAAGAAACCTTTTCACGTTCACTTGCGTCCAATTGGGCGTGTGCTTGTTCGAAGGGGCAATCAAATCTCATAGGTCAATCCGTCTTTGGATGGCGGTAATTTGCTCAAGATAACGTCGAAGTTCCAAGTGCAAGACTTGGGAATCAAATCATCAACCACGATGCGTTTAATAAAGGGGACAACATGAAAGCTAAGCTTATCGAGCGATTTCTCTAATCAGTCGGACAAACACCATGATGTGCTAAAAAGCCGATGGTTTGTGACTTCATTTGGTGCTTTTTTTTAGCTGGGAAGATCTTTCCATTAGTGGATGTTTTGCAATCGACGCGATTCTGTCGACCGAGACTAAGGAAAATTCCTTGTTTCCCTTAAGGAGACATCGAATTGGATCCAAAGGATGCATGTTAGGCTGAAGACAACTATAAAAGGGTGTCGAGTTTGGTTCCTTGGCTCATCCCACATCCCAACACTCGGTGTGACAGGTGGAAATCAAAGTATGTCTTCCAAGCACTTGCTGCTCTTGATCCTCAGCTTGGTGGTTCTGGCCGCCTCAGCTCTAGCCGACTACGCCAAGCCTACTGGGCTTGGCAAGCGCAAGCGTCCCCCTCACACTCCACCTAGCAGGGCCCCGCCTCCACCCCTCAGGCACACGCCGCTCCAAGGGCCTGGCGCCCCAGCGCCTCCCCGAGGGCCTGAGGCCCTAGTGCCGACGCCTGAGCCTTTGGAGAAGCTGCTCCCAGGCCGCCACTACCACGGGTTCATGCTGCACCACAGGCCTGGCCCCGAAGGGCCGATGCCTCAGCTATTCAAGAGGCCGATCCGAGGCCGCCACAACCCACCTCTGCGTGGAAAGCCCACCTCCCCGCCCCCATTGGGACCCGCCGCCCTTTGCCATGCCCCCGCCGCCGCCGCCGCCCTTTGCCATGCCCCCACCCCCGGCCCTTGAGCCTGGCTCCCTAGGGCCGGCACCCGACCTTTCGGAGAAGCTGTTCCCAGGCCGCTGCTGCCCGCTGGCCCATGCCTCCTTCATGAATCACGGTCACCACCCAGCTCACCCGCTGGTCCCGCACCATGGCTACCACCACGGAGCTCACCCGCCGATGGAATGCAGCAAGGGGTCTCACATATGTCGGCTCCCGGTCATCCCTCCTGAGTTTAACGTTTGATGGCTCATGGATATGCATGATTTTCGTGAGAATAAGAGCCTAATAGATGTTCATGTGATTTATCCATGTATTACCTGACTTCTTGACATGGCTTATTAACAGGCTATTAACATGTCCTGTTTCTTGATTGCTATCATACTAATGCACTAATTTTTCTCAAATCTTTGTGTTTGATTGAGCTTAGCTATGCGTTCATATCATGCCCTCTCGCACTCACATTTATATTTTCGTGTGCGATCCTTCCTTTAGTAATTTTTACCCCTCATTTTTCTGAATGAAAGAATAGGCATGGCGACTTTAATCGTCGAGTGTTTTATCTTGGGATTGAAAAGTTTAAACTTGAGAGATAGAGATATAAGATCAGTGGACAGAATAAATTGTAAATACTTTAAGAAAACTAAATCAAATTGGTCCCATAAACTGAACATGATATGTCCGAACTACTCTAGATATCCCCTACATTGCACTTTCTCTCTCTCTCTCTCTCTAAAAAAAATTTAGTTTTTTTTTAAAATTTTTGTATTCCTTTTAGATATATAAGTAGTGTATGGATCTTTAAGTTTGGGCCTCCTTATTAATATTAGATGGGCTCTTCAAATTGGCATTTAAGATTACGGTCAAATCGACGAGTTTACTTGGTGGGTTCAAAGTTCACCAATAAATGGGATCAAATTACTCAAATTGAACCTTACATATATATATTGTTCAGAGAGTACGTACACACACACACACACACACACACACACACACACACACACACACACACATATATATATATATATATATATAATGTTCAGAGAGTATTGCGGTCGATTAACTCCACGCAAAATACACTAAACACCACAACTGCTAAATTGCACCAAGCAACTAATAGATCGGAAAAATATTGTATTGTTCCAAATAATGTCTAGGAACATTAGATATCCTATCCATATCATCTTATCTTCTTTTACCCGGCCAAATAATCCGGATTAGCAAACATGTTCGATAATGATTCGGATGTGGAATTTGCTTCTCAAATTCTACATCACTGCACAAAGCAATTTGCTTATGGTACCGCTGCCGAAAGTGGCTACTAGCGACGCCAATATCACTACTATACTAATGAGGCAATCCTACATTTTGTAATGATTTTATGGGAATGAAATGTCGAATCTCACTTCATCACAAGACTTTGGGAAAGAAAACTGTCATTAATTATCAGACTAATGAAAGAAAAAACAACAACTAGGTGGTCGACCAAATTAAATAAGACTTACTCTCACGTCCCTTTGGTCACAAATTCGATTTCTCCACTCATTTTTAAGAATGCGCGAAAGCTATGAAGGAAGGATGAAGCTAAGCTGATCATCCCACCAAGATTGGTGGGACAATCAACTACTAACTACAAATTTCATTTTTTGAAATCGGATCACTTGCTGATCCGGTTTCAAGATTTTGATTTCCCAATTCTTTTTTTTTCTTTTTGTTATTGTCATGTACTTTTATTTTAACTTTAAATTAGAAGACAAAATTATAAGAGGGCCCATACAATCAAGGTTCCAATGAAACATATCCAATTGATAATATTCAAACAATAAGTTGCAACTGAATGATTACAGTGGATATTGTTCCCACAATTACGAAAAAATTCTTAAGGACTTTGCTTGGGTGACGGTATCGTCACTCAACGGTGCAACTTGAACTGTACATGTCAAACGTGGACTTTTGGCTGACAAGCATATCCGCGAATAAGTGATGCACGTGGACTTTTGGCTAACAAGAATATCACAAGAGGGCTTGGCTTTTGTCATAAACTAGATTATTGTTATCTCATACATACTCGTCATTTGTGGGAATATTTCAATCATCGAACTAACTTACGGAAGAAAAAGAAGCTTCCCGAATACAAAATGGAAACTCACCGGCCGACCCAAAACGAATATAACTTCCTCGATCCTCGACACCAAAGCCCAGTCATGGCCACAGGCCGGGAACCGCCGATTCTGGTTCATGAATCGGCGGTTCTAGTTCCAATTTAGGGGATCCAGAATCGAGCACTTAAGTGACGGTTCGGTTCCGATTTTGAACCGGCGGTTCCAAGTCAATTTTGGGCTCTGTTTCGGTTCAAAATCGAAAATTGCCTCCGGTTTCGGTTCCGATTTTTGAGTTTAAAAATTAAATTGTAATGAATTTGTAATCAAATTTTAATCAAATTATCAAATAATGAATTACGAAAAAAATAAAAATAAATTATTAAATACAAATTGTAAATTGTAATCAAATACAAATTATGGTTTTCTTTTAAATTTTTAAATTTTTTGCCCCAATTTTTTCACGTGGTTCCAGGCCTGGTTCAAGGTTCGAAGAAACTGCAACCGTGCCTGGCCAATGGGCCGGTTCCGAGTTTGACCCGGGCCGATTCCAGGCCCAACCCGGCCCATGGCCATGACTACCAAAACCCGTTTCCCCAAACTTTGCAGCTAAAGAGACTCGCAGCAATTGACGCAATTCCGTCGGCCGAAATTGCAGAAATTTTCATTCTTAAACCAGACAATCGCATGTCATGCATGATGTAGTGTGAAACGGAACGTCAATTTCAATCGAAGGAGGCTCGGATTTGGCTCGAACACATGCGAGTTAGGCTGAGAACAACTATAAAAGGGCGTCGGTCTTGGATCTCTGGCTCATCCCACATCCAAACACTAGGTGTAATAACAAAATCACATTGCATTCGGTGAAGAAAAAGATGTCTTCCAAGCACTTGTTGCTCTTGGTCCTCAGCTTGGTCGCTCTCACCACCACAGCCCTGGCCGACTACGCCAAGCCGCCTGAGCACAGCAAGCACAAGCCCCACCACCACGGGGCAATGCCGCCCGCTTGGGCACCGCACCACGGGCACATGCCGCACCACCGGCCTGCCGCCCCAGGGCTGATGGCCGAGAGCCTTTTGGAGAAGCCAGGCTTCGGGCACAAGCCGTTCCCAGGCCACCACCACCCACCAGCTCACGCCCCCTTCCCGCATCACGGTCACCACCCAGTGCACGCGCCGTTTCCACACCATGGCCACCACCACGGAGCGCAACCACCTATGGAGAGCGGCAATGGCCTCCACAAGCCCCACAAGCAGCACGCGCCGGCTCCGGGTCATCCCTACTGAGTTTTTAACCATGTGATGGGTCATGGATATGCACGCTCACAGTTAGAATAAGAGCCTAACAGATGTTCTTATGATTCATCCATGTATTACTTGACTACATGGCATGGCATATTGTCCATCTATTACCGTATTCCGGATTATACAGAGCTTGTGTCTCTCGTATCTATATCCTGTTTCTTGATTCCTATCATAGTTATGCACCGGTCTTTTAATCTTTGTGTCTCTTTGAGCTTATTTATGCGTTCACATTTATATTCTCATTTTGCCCTTCATTTTTCGCAATGAAAGAATACGCACGATGAAGGCCATTGCAGTAGCTCGAGTTCCCCCGAGGACGTACTGCAAATATTTTGAGAAAAAAATATATCAAGTTGGTCATGCATTTTTGAACGGGATATATTTGGACTAATCTTGATATACCCTAGATAAAATCATCCTCATTATGGTTTCGAGTAGTGACTTTATCTAAAGACAGGGGCGGAGCTTAACCAACTTTTCAGTGGACGCCATAAATTAAAGAGCAAGTTTATTAGTCCATAGTGAAGTACTTAAGATTGAATGACAATATCAATATACGATACGATATGACTCGAGATAATCAGGATTTACGAAACAACTCTTGAGCCTAATTCGGATTGATCGATTGGTCCAACCCCATCATTATTCATGCAAGTAAAGGTAAATTACAGCCCCGATTTGATTCGAGCCGATTAACTTGACCGCGTCCGCCGAACTCTTCTTACGTGAGAGGATGGATCCCGCAATAACGAAAATTTCATATCGCGTGTTTGTCTTTGAAAAGAATTGCATGGCAGTCACACTATCATGCATAGTCTGACGGTGCATAGTGTGACCATGTTATGCAATCCAAAAAAAAAAAAAAACTACCAAAATAAAAACAATATGAGCCTTCCACAACAGAATTTGTGGCTGGCATTTGACCGTATGATAGTGGACGGTCAGCATAGCATGGCCTTTCGTCTTTTCATTCTTTTTTTAAGGCATGGCAAGGCAAGGCAAGACAATAAAGGGTGAGGATCCCCTTCCTTAAAAAAACTAAGGCAGGGGATCCGGGTCCAGACAATAACAATAGGACGTGTTTTCTCGGAATGATGAGTTGAAAAAGTAGGGAGGAGATTCGGCATCTTTAATGGACGGCTAGGATGAGAGATTTCTCTTGATATTCTAGATCACGACGATGTGTATTTTTATAGAATCACATGTACAAATTAGGTAAGATATTTTTTTAAAGGCTTTTGTTATTATTATGAGTTACTTATCAACCCTTCATCAAAACAGTAACAACTATTTTTAGAGTTTGTGTTGCTGGTAAAAAAAAAAAAAAAACTATCCGATGTATGTTAATGCTGGAAATAGACTTATATTGAAGTCACACTTGTCCGGATTTTGGTTTCTTATTACCTTGTCCATAGAATCAGAAATCAACGCGCTTTAGAAAGAATCATGGAGAGAATCAGTTGAGGATGATGATGGAAGAAAATTCATTAGTATCATAACGTTGACTTTCTATTTATGAGCAGAATATCCTTAAAACAGATTGAACATGGGAAATCTTCATTGATTTGTACGAGTGAAAGCTAATTGATTGTAGAATCAGCAAACCCACAATTGGAACATCTTATCTCTTCAACTTTTATTTTTTTTTCATCTTTTTAATGAAAAGAAGTGATCATGTCTGTATAGGATCAAGAGCGAAGATGCCTGTGTTTGGACATTTCCGGACGTACACTACTAGAGGGTGTTCACTGCAAGACATTTGAGATTTTGGAACATGGAAATTTGTCTCTAGAGATCAATTTATTTGTCTCTAAAGCTTTTTTTTTTTGGCGGATAACAACAAAATCCCGATTACGCAAGTCGCGGAACGTATTGTGCCGGGATATTACCCGCCTTAATTTTTATATTTAGTGTCTAACTATTTTGCTTCTAATAACATATGATAGCAACGATCTTTTGGCTTCTATTGCTTCTTTAAAGATCAAATTATTTTGTTTCGTATAGCCATTTTTTTTGGCAAATTGTTAGTACCATTATCTTAGTTTCAAGTACAAAAAATATCTGCCTTGTTTATTATATCCTAACCCAGTGAAAGATGGGATAGCACCAAGTAAAGAAATCCACTGAGAACAATGAAACTATAATGTCTTGCTAATTTGATTATTAATAATTTAAGATGGCTGTTTGTATTAGAAGATCCTTTTCATGCAGAATAAATAGCCATCGAAATTGTTGCGCGGAACAAGCGATCGATCAAGTAAAATAGACAGAACAAGCAAAGTAAAACGGACACCAGATGTACGTGGTTCGGTCGTAAAGACCTACGTCCACGGGGAGAGCAGCAACGATTCCACTATAGAACGAGCGATACACGGAGATTACAATCCACTCGAGTTACACAAACACACTCTTGGTGTTTCCCAGCCCCAATTACATCCAAGAACGCACACAGTGTTTAGCCCCCAATTCCTAGCAAAATAATCCCACAATTTCGCAAAGGAATTTAAAACATAAATCTAACCTCAAGATTTAATCGGGTTCGACACTTGAATTCTTGATGTAATTTCGCGAACAAAACGAAGATAAACCTCGTCAAGCACTCGACGTTAAACCGGCGCTTCCTCTTCGTTTTCTTGACCTCCACATGCGAAGACCCCCTATGTCCAGCGTTCGTCCAACAACGGCGCTTCAATTAAATCCCGTACTCAACGACGTGCTTTCTGCAAATATATATGTATGTGCCACCCGAAGAAAAAAAACCCACCAACTCAAAAGGGAAACCTTTAGATGCGTTAATATATATCACTGCCAAAGGAAAGTCCCAACTTTGACTTTCGTTCTTTTATTTATTGATTTTTTTCTTCTCGCCGACTCCACTGAAGGATATCCTTTCTTGATCACGCTCAAGTTCTTCGGATTTTGTTCTCTCTCGATGGCCATATGAATCCAACGCACAGTGGACTCCAATTGGGATATTTCAAATTGAAATATACATATAAAACCAAATCTTGCCCTTTTTGATTAACTTCGCAGACTTCAACGAGGAAAATTAATTTTCATATATTCAAAATAAATCTTATTTTTAATTCAAGATCAAGATTTATTTTTCGAAAATTAGATTTTCGCTTCAGGCTCAAATTCGAGACATAATTTTAACAGAAATGATCGTACCATATCTAGAGGCAAATTTCGTACTTTTTTTTGCTAATGTTCAATTAGTGGCAATACAAATATTCACCAAAGCATGGTATTTGATGCGATATGTTTCCTAATAGAAATTATTAACAGCATAGAGACGAATGGAGCGTAATGCCACTTAATAGACGACTCCGATTTTCCGAAATATGTTGCACTATGACCGTCCTATCACTTATTTTACGACCAATTTACTCTTGATTGCGATGATTCCTCTAGACTTTATAAATTAAATTTACAACCTTTCTGTACATAATTACAATGACACTTCGAAATACTCTACGGTTCACCTAAAAAAACAATAGAAGAGCGTTGTCCCAATCAGACCCATTTTCCTATAGAAGGAACCTTTTCACGTTCACTTGCATCAAATCTGGCGTGTGCTTGTTCGAAGGGGCAATCAAATCTCATAGGTCAACCCATCTTTGGATGGCGGTAATTAGTTCAAGATAACGTCGAAATTCCAAGTGCAAAACTTGGGAATCAAATCATCAACCACATTGCATTTAATAATGGGGACGACAGGAAAGCTAAGCTTATCGAGTGATCTCTCTAATCAATCAAACAAACACCATGATGTGCTAAAAACTCGACACTTCATAACTTCATTTGATGCTTTTTCTTAGCTGGGAAGATCTTTTCTGTAGTGGACATTTTGCAATTGACGCGATTCTATCGATCGAGATTAAGGAAAATTCTTACTACCCTTAAAGTCGACAACGACGTGTCACACACGATGCAGCGTGAAACCAAACATAGGACTTGGATCGAAGGAGACATCGAATTGGATCCAAAGGATGCATGTTAGGCTGAGGACAACTATAAAAGGGTGGTCGAGTTTGGCTCCTTGGGTCATCCCACATCCCAACACTCGGTGTGATAGGTGGAAAACAAAGTATGTCTTCCAAGCACTTGTTGCTCTTGATCCTCAGCTTGGTGGTTCTGACAGCCTCAGCTCTAGCCGACTACGCCAAGCCTACTGGGCTTGGCAAGCGCAAGCGTCCCCCCCACGCTCCACCTAGTAGGGCCCCACCCCCGCCCCCGCTCCTCGGGCACACGCCTCCCCAAGGGCCTGGCGCCCCAGCACCTCCCCAAGGGCCTGAGGCCCCAGCACCGACCCCCAAGCTTTTGGAGAAGCTGTTCTCAGGCCGCCACTACGATGGGTTCATGCTGCACCACAGGCCTGGCCCCCAGGGGCCGATGCCCGAGCTACTCAAGAGGCCGATCCGACACCGCCACAATCCACCTCCGCGTGGAAAGCCCATGCCCCCGCCCCCGCCCCCCTTTGCCATGCCTCCGCCCCCACCGCCCTTTGCCATGCCCCCACCCCCGCCCCATAAACCTGGCTTCCCAGGGCCGGCACCTGAGCTTTTGGAGAAGCTGTTCCCAGGCCACCGCCACCTGCTGGCCCATGCCTCGTCCATGAATCATGGTCACCACCCAGCTCACCCGCTGGTCCCGCACCATGGTTACCATCACGGAGCACACCCGCCGGTGGAATGCAGCAAGGGCCCTCACATGTGCCGGCTCCCGATCAGCCCTCTTGAGTTTAACATTTGACGGCTCATGGATATGCATGATTTTCTTTAGAATAAGAGCCTAATTACGTGACTACGTGGCATGGTTTATTAACCGGCTATTAACATGTTCTGGGATTATACCGAGCATGTGCAGCTCATATGTATATCCCGTTACTTGATTACTCTCATAATTATGCACTAGTTTTTCTCAAATTTTTGTGTTTAATTGAGCTTAACTATGCGTTCATCTATCTCCCTCTCGCACTCACATTTATATTTTCGTGCGTAATCCTTTTTTTAGTAATTTCTACCCTTTGGTTTTCTCAATGAAAGAATAGGAAAGATGAAGGTCGTAGCAGTAGCTCGAGTTCTCGCAATGGATAAGTGGGCATAAGTGAAATGGTATATACAGTTAGGCATGGCGATCTTAACGTGGAGTGTTTTTATCTTGGGATTGAAAAGTTTCAAATTGAGAGATAGAAATATAAGATCAATGGAGGCAATAAACTGTAAATACTTTAAGAAAACTAAATCCAATAAGTCCTATAAAGTATAAACTGAACATGATATGTCCGAACTAATCTAGACATCGCCTACAAGGAGACCGTCTCATTGGAGTCGTGCGATGATCATAAGGGATGGTTGATTTCTTCCAACCTAGATATCACTTTCTCGTCTTGTTATAAAGCTAGTGATGGAGCAGAATATTAATGAAGAGTTCTATTTTTTCACTACGTGAAATGAGTGTAGTTATTTCGAGAAAGTGTAAACTTACGAGCACAACCCCGGAGCCTCCAAATAAATGATCAAAGCATGATGACATGAATTAAAGCATCAAACAATATGTCGTAGGTTCTTACAATCCTCAAAATAACCAAATTGAGCTTTCTTTCCTCCTTTTTTTATTTTATTTTATTTCATATATCTCTTTTAGATATTAGAGCGGGTCAATGGATCTTTAAGTTTGGGCTACCTTATTAATGTTGGATGGGCTTTTCAAATTGGCATGTAAGATTACGGTCAAATCGATTGACTCCAGGCAAAACGCACTAAGCACCACAACTGCCAAATTGCAACTAATCGATCGGACACTATTATATTGTGCCAAAAATGTATAGAAACATTATGTTATGTATGCCTTGAATAGAAAATAGGCTTAAGTTATGGGCCTTGGGCCAACATTAGGGTTTGAGGGGTAATACTATAAATATTGCTCTTTTCTCAAACTGTCAGTAAGAGAGAAGCTTGCGTTGCCTCTTTTGTAATCCCTTGATTCTCATAGTGGATTTTGCCTCTCCTCTCTCTCGTGGTTTTTCCCGCAAGGATTTCCACATAAATCTTGTGTGTTCCGTTCTTCGTCTCTGTCTCAATTTCGTCTTAATTTCCGCATTGTCGTAACAAACTGGTATCAGAGTTTCAAGGTTCATCCGTCGACGAAAGAGAGACACGAGAGTTCAGGAATTTGGATTTCATCAATTTGGATTTCGGCGATTTGGATTTTCGGTGCAAGACGATTTGATTTCGGCGATTTGGATTTTCAGAAATTTGGACGAATTGAGGCCGGTCATCGTCTCCTGTCTCGGCGTCGCGAAGAAATTCAAACCAAATTGAAGCTCGGTCAAAATTGGTCACCGACTCGTCCACGCTCACCGCTGTTCTGCTCCAATCAAAGTGCATCGGTTTTTTTTTTTCTTCATCAATATTCCGCAAGTCTTGACCACGTGCAGCAACTTTCTGCAAGGGCTGCAAATTCGGAGTTTGGACCGTTGCTGGCGTTCCGCGTCACCTTGGAGAACACGTGTCTCGTGGGTGCTTTGATCCTGTCGTGATATCGACGAAGATATCTGAACACGAGCCAAGGATTTGTGCGAGCTCGGTCTCAAATAAAAGCTTCGTGGGACTTGGTGTTGGCGTCTTCCGCTGGGATTGATTTTGGCGTCTTTTGTTGTGATTTTGTGGTGTTTTTCTCAGTGGTGTCTTCTCAGCGATTTTGACGATTTGGGTGATTTCGGCAATTTCATCGGTGGGCGATTTTTTGCAATTTTGTTCTCTTCGGGAATAAGCCTACCAATCTTCGTCCATTGTCCGAAAAGTTCGTGCGCGCTTCTTCGACTCGGAATAAGTTATGGCTTCGAGTTCAGCAACGAAATTCGATATCGAAAAATTTGATGGGAGCGGCAGTTTCAACCTATGGCAAGTTCGTATGTTAGACGTTCTTACGCAGCAGGGTTTGAAGAAAACTTTGTTTACTAAAGGGAAGAAACCGGACACGACAGATGAAGTATGGGAAGAACTGGATGAGAAAGCTTTGTCCACTATTCAGTTGTGCCTCACGAACGACGTTTTGCAGGAGGTACTAGATCAAAAAACAGCCGCAGGTTTATGGACAAAATTGGAGAATATTTTTCTAACAAAGTCTCTCACAAATCGATTGAGACTCAACCAACGACTCTTCACTTTTCGTATGGCTGAAGGTACTTCTCTCAAATCCCATATTTCTGAGTTCAATGCTCTTATCGCTGAATTAAGAAGCATTGATGTTAAGATTGAAGATGAGGATCAAGCTCTTTTATTGCTAGTTTCACTTCCTGCCTCTTATAAGAATTTTAGAGAGACCATGATTGTTAGTAGAGAAACTATTGATGTTGAAGATGTCAAGATTAGTTTGCTAAATAAGCAGAAACTCGATACTGAATTGACTTCTGATGGTAGTAATAATCATGGGGCTGGTTTAGTCGCTCGAGGAAGATCTATTGAGAGAAGAAATAATGGCAGGAGCAGGTGTCGCGACCCTCTCGCGGCGCGGAGGCGGGGAGCGGGCTAATGGGCCGCCCGATCGCTGGCTTGATCGGACGCGGGCCTCTCTCAAGGTCCATTACCCAAGTCGCAACTGCTGGATATACGTGATTGACCTTCAGTGTGGTCTAGTGACATGTGATGAGTGTACATGCCAAGGAGTCGCCACCAATCGTTTTGTGGAGGGTACGATCGGAAACCCTATCGAATAGTTGGGGGTGGTCTATTCGATTCTGCGGAAACCAGAGAAGTGGGTTCGGGGACTTAGTTACGCCAACTGTCAGAGTTGACGCCCTTTCGGTACCTAAACTGAATGGTTTATCTGATCCTAGGATTTCATACAGATGAGTGGGGTACGGATCCTAAATCTAGGAATTCATGCAGATAGGAATTGCTATCCTATCAATCACAATCAATAGGAATAAATGCGCAAATCAAGGATCCAATGCATGCGGATAAAACACATGAAATCAGCATGGTATCCCTAATGAGGCCCTATTAGCCTAGAGAAATGTCAATCAAGGCTTAGGAGTGATTTGGACATAATTCGCCCATGAGGGGCAGAATCGTAATTTTGAACAATTTGGGGACAATTCACCTTAAAAAGGGGAAATTCGTCATTTTGAGTGAATTGGGGAGTCAGAGGACGGAGGAAATAGGATTGGCCATCAATCCAATCCATTTCCTATTTTTCTGGATTTCCTAGAATTTTTCTGGAATTTAAAAGTGATTTTTCCCTCAGAAGGGTAAAATCGTCATTTTGGACAAAGATGAGAACTAAAAATCTCAAATGTTAGGGTTGGTCGTCCACCTGACCCAAACCCTGACTTCAAACAATTTTCAGAACTCGATTGAGACAAGAAAGACAATTTTCCCATTGAAGGGCAAAATTGTCATTTTGAGAAAAGAAGCGGGACTCGAAAACCCAAACCTAAGAATTGGTCACCTACCCGACCCTAATTCTTACTTTGGCATTATCGGCCTTATCTCCCATACACAGTAGAGGCGACTTACCCCTAAAAGGTAATGTCGTCGGGTCTTGGAAGAACGGATAAGAAACCCCAAAAATAGGGTTGACCAGTTGTCTGTGGTCAACCCTCGATTTTTGGGGATTTCTGGAATGTCTAGGATTTTCCCACAATTTTTCCATATTTTTTTGGATTTTCTGGCATTTTCTAACATTTTCTTTTGATTTTCTAGGATTTTTCTGATTTTTTTTATTTTTTAAAATCATTTTCTGATTTTTTTTATATATAAAAAAAATTATTCGGACCGGGTCGACCCGACCCACTCGGGTCGGAACCCGGCCCAGACCCGGACCCACGCGACCCGCAGTCAAAACGACGCCGTTTCTAACGTTTTTGATTTTCAGATTACTCGGAATTAATCCGACGGCCCACACTGAACCTCGTGGCTAATCCGCGCCCATTGGATTTGATTACTAGAACCTACAGTCTAGATTAAGCGAAGACTCGAGCTGAACCGTTTGATTGACTTACTAAAACTAACGGACACAATTCGAACATGAGACTTGATCTGAGCCGTCCAATCTTACTAACCTAAACGACGTCGCCCTCCCACTTAGCCAAACGACACCGTTTCTAATCAACTCGAATTTCCGATTTAAAAATTATTTTCGGATATTTTTACTTGCTAATCGGACGGTCACCATTTATTAGACTCGATTATTCTCGGCCGTTGGATTCTTTTTATTTGAATAACAGACCCTAACGGCCATGCTGACTCGACACTACGTGGACCAATCACGGGATGACAACTGGACATTTGACCAGTTGACCACGCCATGTCAGCTTCGTCTTCAACCTCGCGACTCCGACAGAATGGACGGCTATGGCTCTCCGGCGATGATCGTGCGGTGAAATCTTAATGGAATCACTCGAGACCAACGGCAATCGATTCGCGATTAGCTCTAGTTCGACATATCTAAGAATCGAAACATCTTATTCGCAGAATCAAGAACATCGTGCAAATCACCGAGTACGGCCATGGAAGCTCAATCATGCGATTCACTCAAAATCAAAGAAGTTCAGTCACAGAATAGCATCAATGGAGGTCCAGAAGACTTACCTCGAGCTCCGATTGAGCTCGCTCGGCCCAGATTTGGCTGGGCAAGAATCGGCTTATGGAGGCTAAATCGGAAGACTCGATTCGGGGCATGTGAGCAAAATCAATGCAAAATGAAGACGCGGACATGATCAGTAATGTCTAAAGGATGAAAAGCACACGGGAATTGCAAAGATTGAAGCCATAATCAAAGTCCGCCATTGAAGACCTGAGCTTGAGCTCGAAGTTCGGGATTACCTGTTCTGGCGGTTTTGGGCTGCGCGGTTGATGGCGATCGCTTCCTGGCACTCAAAGCGAACTTCTGACGGTCTTCTTCAGCTTCGGTTTGGCCGGAGACGGCCTAACCAGCGCTTTGCAGTCGAACTCAAGTTCTCGACGACGGAGGGTCGGAGAACGAGCTCTCTCTCGCGTTTTCTTTCTCTCTCTCGATTCAGTTTCGCCCCTCTGCAACTGAATCAACCTCCTCCCTTCGCGAAGGCCTGTTTAGCTTATATAGCTTTCTCAATTTTTTGTCGCCGAACGGGTCTCCAACTGATTCTGTTTGGCACGTGTAATCACGTGCAATTTGGTCAAAATGAAGTCGGGGCTGATGGGCACTTCGCTCAACCCTATTTGGTTCCGTGGCGAGCTTCATTTCGCATGAATTTGGCATGGGTTAGTGCTGTGTTTGGCATTTGTTGACTTTCGCAGGTACCACGGTTTTGACCGTCCTTGCCGGAGCTCTTCCGGCGGCCATTCGTCTCGGGGTTGGTCTCGATCGGTAGGTCTTGAGGTAAAGAACAAGACGCCCACCATTCCTCTTTCAATTAGTCGCGAATTGCCCTTCAATTTGGCCTTCGAAACTCAGTCCGTCACTGTTCATCTGCTCGAGCTCTTTGGGGAAGACGACACTGTAGCAAACCGGTCTGACCGGTCCGACCGGCGGTCTGACCGGTCTGAACCGGTCCCGAATAGGACTTTTCAAATTAAGCCCAAATTAATGGAAAAATTTTGCAATTGAACTTCATAATCGAATCTAGGGCATGAATTCTATCTAGAAATGTGGTTTTGCCCAAAAGTTTTCATCAATTTCTATAAAACCCCCAAATTTTCATGTAATTGCAAATTGGGGATTTGTGCAATTGAGGGTGCAAATGATCAAATTGGGTCAAACCACCTATGCCAATCGATTTAAAATGGTGAAATCCATTGGGTAGCATGTTTAATTTGCAATGATAGCCCTTGAATTGAAAGTAATTTCAATTATGCTTAATTTCAAGGACTAAAATGCAATTTTAGTATGTAATTTTGTCAAATCCGTGCAATTGAGCAAATTGCGCAAACAATTGGGCTAAATTGAAATAGGGGATAGTTAGATTGAATGTCAAGATCTAAAAAAAATGCCAAAATTGCAAATTAAAAGACTCAATTGGTATTTTTTTTCTCAAATTCAATTGTGCGGGCTACAAAGGAACACCTAAGATTGAATCTGATTTTGGATTTTTTGTGAGGTCAAAAATACAAGGGATTAAAAATAAAAATATTGGCCATTTTTCCATATTTTTGTGATCTCAAATGCTATTTTTCTTTATTTTTTAAGTATTTTTCTATTTTCTAAAAAATATTAAAAAATATGAAAAATATGAAAAATTATTTTTTGGCCAAGAATGGTTCCTTGGGCTTGGCCAAGGCCACCAAAGTTGATTTTGTAATTTTTTGACTTTTTATGAATTTTTTTATGATTTTTCAAAAAATAAAAAATGAAAAAGGCTAGGTCAAAAATCAGGTGTCAACAGCTGCCCCTCTTTGAGAGGAATCTCGTGAGAGGTTTCTCTCAAAGACATGTGACGCCTGAGTCTAGACCGACTCAACTGGGGAAAAGAAAAACGAATCTTGACACTCAATCTTTCTTGTCCCGCTGGTGAACGTTCTGTTCTTCATTCTTTAGCTGAAGTGAGAGAGAAAGTAGAGAGACCCACCTGTTACTTACATGTTGATCACCTGCCTGATGCTCGTACGGTATGCGCGGTGTATAGCGGGTTCAAGTGAATACCTAGGGACTCGTCTTTTGAGTATCCTAGGGCGATTAAACTCTAGCCTGTATGGTAGGCCGTACCAGTATGGGATTCCTACACTTGACAGGAACCTGTGAATGACGCACCCTGTCTCTTAGGGATTGTCGGGGTTTTGATCCGTATGGTGGATCAGACCATGAATAGGATTCCTTTCTGCTAGGAACCTATGAATGACGCACCTAGTCTCTTAGGGATTGTCAGAAGTTTTGATCCGTATGGTGGATCAGACCATGAATAGGACTCCTTTCTGCTAGGAACCTATGGATGACGCACCCAGTCTCTTAGGGATTGTCAGAAGTTTTGATCCGTATGGTGGATCAGACCATGAATAGGACTCCTTTCTGCTAGGAACCTATGGATGACGCACCCAGTCTCTTAGGGATTGTCGAACACTTTGATCCTATATTCTAAGGAATTAACTAGGATTTATACAAATGAGGTATGCCTAACCCTTAGGCTTCACCCAATGGGCTATTCTGGGTTTAGGGGTTACCTAAAACTTCACAGAAAGCTGATCTTGAAAATTGTCCTTTCGACATGCAAGGCGTTATTCTGGGATTTGAGGATTCCAAGTATCCTGCAGAAAACTTAAACCTGCAAAAACTTTGATAAGATTCTTCTGGGATCTAGGGGCTACCTGAGATCTCACAGAAAGACTATCTTGAATATTGTCCTTTCGACATTGAATGTGACATTCTGGGATCTGGGAGCTCCAGGTATCCTGCAGAAAGATCAAACCTGTAATATTGGAATCTCACATAGGGAGATAATTTCAAACATTGTCCTTTTGACATGGGAGGTGGCATTCTGGGATCTGGGGACTCCAGGTATCCAAGAGTGATACAAGCCGTTTTAGGAGCTGAAGTCATCAAGAGTCTTGCAGAAGCTCCAATCTGAAAATTTTCTTACCAAAGACACATTAATGGTCTTTAAGTGATATCTGATGTCAAACTGACAGCACTTTATGACTTATATCATAGTCATGGAAAATTTCAATGAATACATTACGATGTTGGAGGTTATCCAAAACTTCTTGCACTATACGGAAGTGATCAAAAATTCCTTGTGGGAGAAGTTTGAAACAAACAATCTGAAATTACCAAAAGAGTTTGGTTAAAATGTCCAACGGAGTATTATTATCAAAGAGGACTTCTCACCGCTTTGAGATAATGGTCTTTTATCGAGAATGCACTCGAATTTCCTATCAAACCTGTGCCTAGGGTTCAGGATCATTCGCAGGGAATACACCTCGATCGATCAAGAAGACTTCCAAGGGACCGTAATGTTGGGGTTGGTCAACGGTTTTCAAAGGGGACTTGCGTGCAAGTCAAGGCTTTCGAAGAGAAGTCTTCAATGTCTGCTTCAGGTTTACAAGTCAAGAAACTTGCAAAATGAGAAAGAAATAATCTTGCTCGAACTTCTTCGAGCTAAGCTTAGACATTAAACCCTATGTCAATCCAAGTGCCTTAATCAGAAAAGGCTTTTCAGGGTTGCAACGTAGGTAGGTTTGGGGACCAAAAAAGGCTTATTTTTGGCTTAGAATACGCGAAGGGTTTAACATTGGTGATCACTGCAGGTTTGCCGCCGATCTTGTCCCTTCTGGTTCAAAGAGCGTCTTCAGTCTTTGAAGTGCATATTTGTCTTTAGAGAACATCTCTCTCATGTCAAGACGGCGTCAATACCTTGTCTATGCTTTTGTCATCTGAATGTGACATAATCTGGGAGTATCCTTTGCTGTCCAGCTCCCTTGGGATTTTCTTTTATAATCAGATCTCACTAGTGACCTATACAAAGGTATCATGCCATCTTTTGGCATTTACAAGATCAAACACATGATTCACAAGTGTACAAGTATTTGGATGGGCATCGGCCTTGCTTTTACCAGGCACTTTGCTTTTTCTTGATGCCCAGGATCGAATTTTTCTCTCTTTTTTCTTTTTCTCATCTTTTGTCGAGATCCCACCTTTTCTTTTCTTTTGGGGATCAGAATTTTCAAATGAGTGTGCTAGATGTACAACTTGAATCTCAGCACTCAAACATTAATCTAGGAATTTTTCACAAATCCAATATTTTGAACTCTTCTGCTCTTGAAGTGGCGTCGCTTCCGTCTTGGAATATGCAATGATCACCAACGGGTTTGTGAAACGAACGTGCAGGCTCAACTGGGCTGTGCAAAAGGGTAAAAGTGTATAGGATAGAGAAACGAATGCTTTTCGTCATCCTAGAGCACCTGAATTACCATAGAAGTTAAAATGACAAGCAACACACGAAGATTGATGCAAGTTTGAGCAAGAGAACTTCTAACCATTTACCTCCTGATACTGCTGGACGTACCTCCAGTTTGCCCCACTGTGGGGGTGGTTCTTGACAGGGGTATAGAATGAAACCGCCGTTCAAAGGGCTATCAACGGTCATCTGTAGTGTTTATGATAGAGAAACGAATGCTTCCGTCGTCTCGATCCATGTAATTACTGCGAATAACCCCTACTTCCGTAGGTCAAGGTCTCGATGTCCTTACCACTCCACTCATCTCTTCAGTGTGTATAGGACGTGTTTAGGTTCAGGTTGCCTCTTATCTGAGGAAATATCCTCTTGAATGGTTTAAACAACTTTTGCTGGAAAAGTTCATTTTGCTTTTTCCAAAACTTGCCTTCAAAAGGGATTTGTGATGCACAATGTATATTCCAACCATGTTTAGATAACCTCCAAATCTAATCATGAATGCTAATGTCACAACTATGAGAATTCTGCATCCTTCTAGACATGAGATTTGAATGCATGCTAGTATTCCAAGTAGCCTTCAAATTCTAGAAATAAGGATTCTGACAGTCTTAAAAAACCTAAAATGTTGGGAAAGGAATACTTACCTGCCCCGCGCGGCTAGGGATCCCTGAAAAACATAAAAGGAATATGTCAGTGTATGCTCTCGAATTTTCAGAAAATTAGAACGATACACCTTACCCTTGACCATGCGTTCCACTGGGAATAGATAGACTCATGAAAATCTGACCACTGCGGCAGTAATTCCTCTCGATCATGCATTCCAATTTATTGTGACCTTGTTTCCTCGGGTCCTGCAATATTGAACACATGCTAGTGTATGCATGGATACATGATGTGTTTATGCAATGACTATTATGAAGGGTATGCTCAATTCGGGATAAGTCGTATGACTGGAATCTGATTTTATTTCAAGGGTAATATCTCTTCACAGCATCTGAATTTACAGGGTGCCCCAGTTCTTCTCCTTCGGAGTTTACAAGAATCAATGCTCCTCTCGTGAGAATTTTCTTGATAATATAAGGGCCTTCGTAATTCGGAGTGAATTTTCCTCCTGGATGGGTAGTACTTGACAAAACTTTTCTAATTACCAAGTTATCTACTTCGAAGTTTCTGGTCTTGACTTTTCGATTGAACGCCCTGGCTACCCTCTTCTGGTAAGTTTATCCATGGCAAATGGCTTTGAGACGTTTCTCGTCTATTAAATTCAGCTGTTCATATCTCTGTTTGAAATATTCTGACTCGGAGAATCTACCCTATGATAAGACTCTTAAAGAGGGAATCTTAACTTCCACGGGCAGAACTGCTTCCATTCCATACACCAGACTGTAGGGAGTTGCCCCTGTAGAAGTCCTGATCGACGTTCGGTAAGCCATTAAGGCGAAGGGTAGCCTTTCATGCCAATCCCTATAGTTTTCTGCTGTCTTAGCCAAGATTCTCTTGATATTCTTGCTGGCTGCTTCCACTGCCCCATTCATCTGTGGGCGGTAAGGAGACGAATTCAGATGTCAAATGCTAAAGTGATCCAGTAGGTCATCGACGATCTTGTTGTTCAGGTTGGACCCATTATCCGTGATGATCGCTTGAGGGGTACCATACCGGGATATGATATCTCTTTTGATGAATCTTGCCACATTTCTTGCAGTGACATTCATATAAGAGCTGGCTTCTACCCATTTTGTGAAGTAATCAATCGCTACCAAGATGAAGCGATGACCATTTGAAGCCACCGGATTAATAGGCCCTATCATGTCTATGCCCCACATAGAGAAAGGCCACACTTCAGACATTTGGTGTAGTTCGTTCGGGGGTGCATTAATCTTATCTCCGTATATTTGGCATTGGTGGCATGACCGGACGTGCTGACAGCAGTCTGATTCGATGGTCATCCAGTAATATCCAAGCCGCATGATCTTCCGGGCGAGGAGGTGGCCGTTCATGTGAGGCCCACACACACCTTCATGAATTTCTTTCATGAGAATATTTGCTTCTTTGGCATCTACACATCTCAGTAGAGTGGAATCGAACGATCTCTTATACAGAATTTGTCCATTGAGGAAGAACTTGCTGGCCATCTTGGTTATATATTTTCGGTCTCCTGATTGGCATCCTTCAGGGAATTCCCCTTTTGAGAGGTAATTCTTGATGTCATAGTACCATGGTTCTCCGTCAAATTCTTCTTCGATTAGCATACAATAAGTTGGCTTTTCAACAATGCCGATCCTCAAAGGCTCTACATCCAACCCTTCAGTTGTTTGTAACATCGAAGCTAGGGTGGCTAATGCGTCTGCAAACTGATTGTGAGACCTTGATAGGTACTCGAATGACACTTCTTCGAACTTAAGTATCAATTCTTCAAGGTATTCGTGATAAGGGATGAACTTTGCATCTTTCGTCTTCCACTCCCCCTGTGTCTGTAGAATGATGAGCATGGAATCTCCAAAAACTTGCAACTTAGGTATCTTCATAGAAATGGCCAGTCGTAGGCCCAGAATGCATGCCTCATATTCCGAAATATTGTTGGTACAAGGAAAAGTTATCTTTGCCGCGACAGGGTGATGTTGACCATCTGGGGATATCAGTACTGCCCCAGTGCCTGCCCCTGATAGATTAACAGCACCATCGAAATACATGATCCACTTATCCTCTGCTAAGTTCAAAATTCGGCCTTCTGTGTTCGTTACTTCAGGGGACTCACCGCTTGATGGGTTTTCTGCCAGCATGTCAGCTATAGCTCTCCCTTTTACCGACTTTTGTGGGGAACACTTGATGTCAAATTCAGACAACATCACCTGCCACTTTGCTAATTTCCCAATTAGAGCGGGTTTCTCCAGGAGGTATTTGACAGGATCGTTCTCTGTTATGAGCTGGATATGGTGGTGTAGGGTATACTGCCTCAGTCTGTGAAGTACCCATACCGTTGCTACGCAGGCCCTTTCTACTGGTATATATTTTGCTTCAGATGGCGTGAATTTCTTACTCAGGTAATAGATGGCCCTTTCTTTTCCATCTATCGGGCTTGTTTGGGCAAGTAAGGCTCCCAAGGACTCTTGTCGTATGGTCAGGTATAAGGTCAATGGGTGACCAGGAATTGGTGGCACAAGCACCGGTGGTGTGATCAAATAGTTTTTGATCATTTGGAATGCCTTGCTGCACTCAGCATCCCATGTTATTTTCGCGCCTTTCTTAAGCAATTTGAAGATTGGCTTAGCCACATCGGACAGCTGATTGATGAACCTGGCAATATAGTTCAATCTCCCTAGAAGGCTTCTCACCTCTTTCACTGTGGATGGAGTTGATAAATCGTGGATGGCTTGAATTTTTGAGGGATCAATCTCAATGCCTCTGTTGCTGACTATGAATCCAAGGAGTTTCCCAGATCTTGCCCCAAACACACATTTGTTGGGGTTCAGCTTTAACTTGTATTTGCGCAGGCGCTCAAACAGCTTCCTTAATACCTGTATGTGATCCTGTTCTTTCTTGGATTTAGCGATCATGTCATCGACATATACTTCAATCTCTTTGTGGATCATATCATGGAATAACGTGATCATAGCCTTCTGGTAGGTGGCCCCGGCGTTTTTCAATCCAAATGGCATGACTTTGTAGCAAAAATTTCCCCAGGGTGTGGTAAATGCAGTCTTGGGTTTGTCTTCTTGTTTCATGAAGATTTGGTTGTATCCCGAGAATCCATCCATGAACGAGAATAATTCGTAACCCGCCGTACTGTCCACTAATACATCAATGTGGGGGAGTGGAAAATCATCTTTTGGGCTAGCTCTATTCAGATCTCGATAGTCTACACAGATCCGAACTCTTCCGTCCTTCTTCATGACGGGGACTATATTTGCAATCCAGTCCGAGTATGGGATAGCTTCAATGAAGCCTACCCTAAGAAGTTTCATGACTTCTTCCTTAATTTTGTCTTCTAACTCGGCTTTCATCCGTCTGCTGCCCTGTTTGACAGGTTTGATGCCGGGATTCGTGGGTAATGCATGTTCCACAATTTTAGGATCAAGTCCTGGCATATCCGCGTAAGACCATGCGGAGATGTCTTGGTATTCTTTTAGTAGCTTGGTGAATTCGAGCCTTTCATCTCAGGACAGGTGTCCGCCGATCTTCACCTCTTTGACGTTTGCGGCGTCTCCCAAATTAATAACGACTGGTTCTTCTGAGGTAGGAGGCTTTGACTCTTCAAAGGTGTTCCAATCTCTTCGGATAGATGCATAATCACCGTCTTCCTCTTCCTCGATGTTATATGAGTGGTTAATGGAGGGATCTGAATTTTGTAACAACCTGGTATGCATGTTTGAGAGGATATGCCTGAAATGTCATGAGTATGGTTAGTTTGTGCTCCATAAAAATGACATGCATGATCATGAAAAGTCTTTTCGAAAAAGTTTTTGAAACAGGTATAGGTACCAATGGACTAGTCCTCATGTCATTGGACATCCCGGCCCCATGGAAATCTTTTGAAAATTGGGAATCATATGTCAAATCAGGCCTCAAGCTTCTATATGGAAGACTATTATCATCATCGGGCTGATTTGTGGTTCCATATGTCCTTAACAAAAACATGCGTGGTTTTATTGAATGTGAAATGGGCCGCGTTACAAGATGTGCTATTTGGACCAACGGCCGGAGATCCAAAGGCATTTTCCTATGCGTACAATAAGGAAAGAAAATACAATGAAATGCAGAAAGTTCTAAATGCAGTATTTAAAGATGAAGGAAGAGTCTCTTTACTCAGAAGAAGTGGCTTCATTGTCCAACCACTCCATGATGACATTCGCGGAGTCATCTTCAAGAAAAGGATTTGTCAGATCTGGTTCCATTGGCGAAGTGATACCCTCTTCAGATAGCCATTTGGGGTTCTGGTCGAAGTAGGTATTTAAGGGATTCTTGAACATTCGAGACCTTCCCTTCCAGGTTGGAGAACCGATGAATGAGTTATTTGGGCTGTTTTCGCCTCCACGGCGTCCCAGGCTTTTGCCTCGGCCTCGGCCAGTTGCTTTTGGGACATAATCATTCATGGGATACTTATGGTATCCCAAGCCCATTCTATGTGGATTAGCCTTCAACTGAAGCGGGGTATTTATACCCTGATTATGTTTGCCTAGGCCTTTTTCGGGATTAAACCCGTATGCCAGCAGCATCTTAGCTGGTAGAAGACTGGCTTCTGAGATGTAGGGAGTTCTCAACTTCGACCCTACTGGGGTATGAACTGTTGCTACCAATTCTAGGGAATGATAGCTTGCTTCTGTTTTCTCTTCAGGCTCAATATAGGGAATGTCACTGTTCTGGTATGCCTGGAGGTCGACTTCCCTATGTACAGTAATCACCTTCCCATCTACAACGAAACGTAGTTTTTGGTGAAGGCTCGAAGGGACAGCTCCTGCTGTATGGATCCAAGGTCTTCCTAGCAGGAATCCAAATGCACTGGGTAGATCCATTACTTGAAAGTTTACAGAGAACTTTGTCGGGCCGATGAATACGTCAAGCTCGATCTCTCCCTCTACAGTCTTCCTCATGCCGTCGAATGCTCTTACAGCTGTCTTGGATGCCTTGATCATTTCTTCATTGATTCCCAGCCTCCTTATGGTAGCCAAAGGGCAAATGTTAAAGGCTGATCCATTATCGATCAATACGTGTGCCACTCTTTTGCCGTTACATTGGGCGGAGATGTATAAAGCCTTATTGTGCCCTCTTCCTTCCATGGGGAAGTCCTCGTCAGAGAAGCTTAATTGGTCTTTTAAAAGAATTGTTCCTACAAAGTCCCCTAGTTGTATCTCATTAATTGTTTCAGGGACATGTACTTCGTTGAGTACCTTCAACAGCGCGCTCTTGTGCTTCTCTGAATTGATGAATAGGTTTAATAGGGATATCTGAGCGGGCATCTTCCTTAGCTGCTCTATTACTTCAAACTCGCTGGTTTTGATGATCGATATGAGCTTTTCGGCATCTTCCTTGGAGACCTCCCGGTTCACTCTCTCTGGGGGCATAAAATCTTCCAGACCTCATTACTGCATCTACTTGTGTGGTCCCATAGTCCCAATGGACTGCTTTAGGATCATACTCTTCTACTGGGGGGACTTTTATCGTTACGGTTGTCTGATGAGATGTCTCTGGTCCCGTCGTGTTGCCTTCTTCCTCTTGAGGCAATTGAATCACGATAGGCCTGACTGGGCAATCTTCCACCTCGCTTAGGCTATCCAGCTCATCCAATCTAATCACCACGGCCGTGGCTACTTCGATCATCAATATGGCGTTGTCGAGTTCTTCCATACCGTTTGAGGTTCCTGGTTGAGAGAGATCATCCATACCTCCCCATCCGTCCGGTATGATGTCTTTAATCTTCTGATAAAAGCTGGGAGGGGCCGAATATTTCACCTTGAAATTGTATCCTCTAGAATCTTGACCCAGGTCGTCTATAATTTCGCCCTTCTCAAGTGCGTCAGCCATAAACTTGAGGTCTGCTAGACTTCTCCTCCTGGCTTCTATTTCGTCTTCTTCAAATTCTTCTTCTAATTGAGTGGCCGGCCCCAGATCGTTTTCCAATTTCTCACGTGAGGTACCACAGGTGCTACTATGCTCAGCTGTGATCAAGAAGTGGTTTCCTTTCAAAGATAGAGATGCTTCAATCCCTTCGAATTCTTCATTAGTAATGTCGGACATTATCCCCAAGCTCACCATCTTGTCGATACACAACTTCTTTTGGTCAGTTGAGATCTCCCCTGCTTTCGGGTATGATGAAGCGGTTGTTAGCAGGGCGTCTAGCTTAGGCATATCTACCTTCAGTTTAAAGTAATCCTCCTCTTCTTCGGTGAATATTGCCCCTACTGCTTGATGATCTGGAAGTGGGTTTTCTTGTACATTTGGGGCTGCATTATCAAATTTCAAAATCTGACTATCGATTAGAGCTTGCACTTTCAGCTTTAGGACATAGCAGTTATCCACGTTATGCCCTCTTTCGCCCATATGGTAGGCACAGGTCTGGCTCTCATCAAAGCCAGGATATCTTGGAGGGTTTGCCCTAGGTGGTTCTTTCGCCACCAAGTGTTGCTCCAGCAGCATCGGGAGCAGCTTGGATAAAGGTCTTGGGAGCTGAGAGAATTGCCTCTGGGGTTGCTTTCTTCTAGGCTCTTGTACTTTCGGTGTTGACCAGGATGACCCTCCTTTGATCTGGTTAGAGTTGCTGAACGACTTGGGCTTATGTGGATCTGGTATGAATGCTATGTCGAGCCCGGCTTCCCTCTCTTTTTTAAAGGGATATTGTTTCCTAGCAAGTGCTTCGTGAGGCCTTCTTTCTCTCAAGGCCCACTCCAGCCTCTCAGCAACCTTAATCAGGTGTGCGAATGTCTGACATCCAGAAGTGTTTAGTCTGTCAAAGTACTTGTAAGGGAGTGTTTTTAGGAATAAATCGATTAGTTCCTCTTCCGGGATTGACGGCTTCACTTGAGTAGCCAAGGCTCGCCACCTCTGGGCATATGTCCTGATTAATTCGCCCCTTGCTTTCGAAGTCCGCAGAAGGTCCTCCCTTGTCGGGGCTGTAGCCGTGTTGAACTTGTATTGTCTGAGGAAATCCTCTGCAAGATCCTCCCATCCGTCGTAATCTTCCAAGTCTAGTTCAATGAACCAGGCCAGAGCGGCGCCAGCCAAGCTCTCTTGGAATGTGTTCATTAACAGTGGAATGTAATCTGAATAGTGCGCCATCTTGCGCAGGTAGTACTTGAGATGGGCACGGGGACAGCCTGTCCCATTGTATTTTCTCACGAACTCTGGCTCCCTGTAGTCAGGAGGAGTCTCTATTTTAGCAAAAGGAGATATTTTGTCGAAGCGGGCTAGCTCATAGCCTTGGCTGCTCAGGCATTCTTCGATCTTGGCCAATCTCTTAGCCTCTGCCTCTGTCTTCACAGTTTGTTTTCCCTTCTCCTCCTTTTCAAGGTTGATGACAACTGGCGAGGCCTTTTGTTGTGCCCGACTATTTGGTTCATGAACGTCTTCCTCTGTACGCTGTGTATCTCTCGTCAACTCTTTATCTGCCGTATCGGGTACGAAAGAAGTACCAGCGTTGTTCTGGTTGTGAGTCGTCGTTTGTTTAGCTTGGGTGACTTCCAACATCGCCTTGATGTCGGCCATCATAGTAGCCAGGGCCGTCATTTGGGATTCTAACATTCCCACGCGCGGAGTCAGTTCTTGCTGCTCCATTCTTGTCTTAAGGCGAGTACGGAAACGATGTGTCGGTAGTTCCGTGATGAGAGCGTACCTGTTTTGAAAAAATTTCCAGTGAGTACTTCTTTTATTTTAGCAAAAAGGAACAGCTAATTCTTTCAGTTGCATGCTTCTTGTCAGTAGATGAGGAAAAGGGCTACCTTGTGAACCTTAGCCTCACGTAAGTAGTTCTTTTAATCATTTCTTGACAAGAATTTATGGAATTGAAAGAAGCGTAATTTCTGACAATAGTTTTTATGCATTTGCAAAACATGTTCACATTCATGCTTATGTGTCCAAGATAGTATTCCACAGAAATGAGAATGTATGAGAAGGCATCATAATGTTTGCTTATTTTACACTTGACGGAATAGCCTATTCAAGTCTAGGACGTTTGAGGTCTAAGGTATCCTCATCATCCCAGCATGGATTCCCCTCTTCAGCCTGGGGCTCCTCATCTTCTGAACATGACAGTGGTCCCATGTCTTCGGGTATGTAAGGCTCTATTCCCGGTACGTACGGCACGATGTATTCGGGTATGTAGGGCTCGACAAGGCTTCGTCGGATCGCTTTGAAGTGTTGAATATATTCAGTGGTAGCCCTATGGATGTTCTCTTCACGAGTCATGTCTTCTGGCCAACTTATTCCTTCAGCCTGGGAATTCTTCAAAGAGCGTGTGATGGATGCCACCTTGGCTTCGAACTGTCTCTTCTCCTCTTCCGTGAGAGTCTTGCTTGGTATGTCAAAGGAGAAGGTATCATGTTGCGGTGGAGAAGGGATCTCTTGTAGTGCCCCAAACTGCCGAATCACCCTCCTCGGATAGTATGCAGTTGCGCCCGTGAACCCTAGCAGGGGAACTGGACTCCCGTCATCGCAGGTCAATCTGACCTTGTTCAGCGTCGGCAACCTTAGCCGCCATCGGAGTTGTTCGGGTTTTAGGACTTTGAGGAAGTTCTTCCATTCTATAAAGTTGAACTTAGGAACATGTGTATGGGTTCTAGCAAATGTTTTAAGAGGGTGTGCATTGGGGCTGATTTCAGTGAAACCCATGCGGATGTGGAATTTTCTGATATGGGATGTGAACCACAGATACAGAAGATCACTAAAAGCTCTAAAGATTCCCTTTTTGTTTTTCTTGAAACGATTTAGGGAGAGGAAGGTTTCGGCAAGGAGGATGTTTGAGTAATCCCACCCACAACAGATTTGCCTAGCTACTATAGCCATGATAGGGTCGAAGGTGACAGTTGAGATTGGGAATAGCACAAAGCTAAAGAATGCCAAGATAAATGCTCTACCAGATTTGGTTCCTTTAGAAGCAGGAAGGCGGGAAAATCGGTCTATAAGGAAAGACAGGGAAATCCGTCCAGAATTGCTTTTTGCATCTACTTTGACTTCATTCAGGTTTGTGTCCAGGAATTCAGCCACTTGACTTAGAGGTTCCAGTCCTATTGGGGGTCGGACGAGTGTAGGGGTGAACTCAACTCCGATGACGGCGCTGTATTCCTCGATAGTGGGAGTGATCTCTAGTCCTTCCATACAAAATGTAGCGGTGGTAGGGTCCTAGTAGAGCGCCATGGCTTGAATAAAGGCAGGTGGGCACTCAATCTTTAATAGGTCTAGTAGGTACCCTAGTCGTGATTCGGCATACTTCTGGCTGGCTTCTCCCATGCCATCCCACCATGATTGGAGTTCAGCTCGGGGGATCTTGAACACTTGAATATCATTCTTTCCCATCAAGTCTAAAATACGCAAATGATTTTTAAAAGGTCAATCGCCAGAAATTACTTTAAATGTATGAATATGCAGATGTCATGAAGCATGCATGAGCTAACTTGATTGCATAGTTCAATTTGAAGAAATGGAGATTAGGACCCTTTTTCAGGTCTTGAAAGCCTGATTCAAAGCCTAATTTGCATTTCAGGGAAGTGAATTATGCAATTTAGTCAGGTTTACTCCGTGACTAAAGGGAACAACAATGTCACATTCCATTGGTCAATACATCAAAAGAACAAAGTGGAATGAACTTTTATTACAATCAAGATGCCTAATGGAAGAAGGGTAAAGAGAGGTTTTTCAAACAAGAAAGCCATAAAAGCCAATGGAACGTGAGGACCTAGATCACTCTTTTTTCAGAAGTCTACCCAAATGACAGTCGGTCAGGAGCTCTCCCTTAATCTAGGGTAGGGGGTTATCTTTAGTGGTTTGGTCGAGAGGTTGTAGTTCCTCTGGCCACTCTCTAGTCCAGGGTATGATGACTTCGGGAGTCTTCTCGGGTTCTACTTTCTTGAGTGTGATACGCCTTGGCTTGGTCTTGATCGCATGGCGTCTCTTCCTACTCCAAGAAGTGATCATGGGTAGGTTCTCTCTGGCCAGCAATTCAGCCTTTCGACGGGCATACGCTTCCCTAGCCAGCTGGTTGCGACGTTGTTTCTTCATCTCTAGGTAATTCTTCATCCCTTCGTCTGCTTGTCGCTTAAACCTGAGGTTATCGACGTAGTAGCGGGTTTGACAGTCCTCAGCATATCCTAGCTTACGTCCAGTCAGTTCCCGTCCATGCACGAATCTAGTGAAGTGTAGCCTTGTGTTCGGTCCAGGGCGAGTGACTTTTCTCAAGTACTCGAAAGTTACCAACTCTGTTGAACTCTTAGGAAACAGCGACATCCTATCCTATAATCATTGTTGTTCCTATTAGTCACTTTGAGTAATCTTCATGATGCTAATGCATATGGGTGTATGCAATGTATGAGTCATGTCATGGAGCAGGAAATAAAGTACATTTAGAAATAAATGTCTTACCAACCATACTTTGGGGGATGTTGAATGCCCCCTGTATCAATGGGTGGTTTTAGGTATACCAACCATCCATAGACATGCGCATGAGACAAGTGGGTATACTCTAAAGAATCAAAAATCAGGTGAGGAACCTAGGGCTCAGGCTCCCACGATCCACACGAGGCAGATTCCTCCCCAAGGGTACCTACCCAAGAGGGCTAGATATCGCCAATGCAGATGGTAGGCGGGAACGAACACGAAAGTCTCAAGTGCCATCAAACACGAGATCCTTTTCGCACCCTTTCCCTATCTAAGGTAACATAGAGGAGGTTTGCAGTCGGGGTTTGACCGCCAGTGTGTGCGATGTGTTGTGATCATCACAATGCAAAGTCATGCACAGCAGTTTGTATCAAAACACCTCTTCAGTATGTGGATAAAAATAAACATACATTCCCAACTCCAACCTGCAGGAAAAACGTCAACAATCACTCCACCCCTTATTTCTTCAATCTGTAAAAACATCTAACACAATGGTTAGTGTACGTACCTCACCTTCGAGAGCATCTGCAGAAAACAAGGTCAGATAAACCAAACAACTTCTTAATCGGCTCAAGTCCTCTGGAATTCGTAACCAGAGATTCTGGTTTGGAATATTCCCCAGTGGAGTCGCCAGTCTGTCGCGACCCTCTCGCGGCGTGGAGGCGGGGAGCGGGCTAATGGGCCGCCCGATCGCTGGCTTGATCGGACGCGGGCCTCTCCCAAGGTCCATTACCCAAGTCGCAACTGCTGGATATACGTGATTGACCTTCAGTGTGGTCTAGTGACATGTGATGAGTGTACATGCCAAGGAGTCGCCACCAATCGTTTTGTGGAGGGTACGATCGGAAACCCTATCGAATAGTTGGGAGTGGTCTATTCGATTCTGCGGAAACCAGAGAAGTGGGTTCGGGGACTTAGTTACGCCAACTGTCAGAGTTGACGCCCTTTCGGTACCTAAACTGAATGGTTTATCTGATCCTAGGATTTCATACAGATGAGTGGGGTACGGATCCTAAATCTAGGAATTCATGCAGATAGGAATTGCTATCATATCAATCACAATCAATAGGAATAAATGCGCAAATCAAGGATCCAATGCATGCGGATAAAACACATGAAATCAGCATGGTATCCCTAATGAGGCCCTATTAGCCTAGAGAAATGTCAATCAAGGCTTAGGAGTGATTTGGACATAATTCGCCCATGAGGGGCAGAATCGTAATTTTGAACAATTTGGGGACAATTCACCTTAAAAAGGGGAAATTCGTCATTTTGAGTGAATTGGGGAGTCAGAGGACGGAGGAAATAGGATTGGCCATCAATCCAATCCATTTCCTATTTTTCTGGATTTCCTAGAATTTTTCTGGAATTTAAAAGTGATTTTTCCCTCAGAAGGGTAAAATCGTCATTTTGGACAAAGATGAGAACTAAAAATCTCAAATGTTAGGGTTGGTCGTCCACCTGACCCAAACCCTGACTTCAAGCAATTTTCAGAACTCGATTGAGACAAGAAAGACAATTTTCCCATTGAAGGGCAAACTTGTCATTTTGAGAAAAGAGGCGGGACTCGAAAACCCAAACCTAAGAATTGGTCGCCTACCCGACCCTAATTCTTACTTTGGCATTATCGGCCTTATCTCCCATACACAGTAGAGGCGACTTACCCCTAAAAGGTAATGTCGTCGGGTCTTGGAAGAACGGATAAGAAACCCCAAAAATAGGGTTGACCAGTTGTCTGTGGTCAACCCTCGATTTTTGGGGATTTCTGGAATGTCTAGGATTTTCCCACAATTTTTCCATATTTTTTTGGATTTTCTAGCATTTTCTAACATTTTCTTTTGATTTTCTAGGATTTTTCTGATTTTTTTTATTTTTTAAAATCATTTTCTGATTTTTTTTATATATAAAAAAATGATTCGGACCGGGTCGACACGACCCACTCGGGTCGAAACCCGGCCCAGACCCGGACCCGGACCCGCGCGACCCACAGTCAAAACGACGCCGTTTCTAACGTTTTTGATTTTCAGATTACTCGGAATTAATCCGACGGCCCACACTGAACCGCGTGGCTAATCCGCACCCATTGGATTTGATTACTAGAACCTACGGTCTAGATTAAGCGAAGACTCGAGCTGAACCGTTTGATTGACTTACTAAAACTAACGGACACGATTCGAACATGAGACTTGATCTGAGCCGTCCAATCTTACCAACCTATACGACGTCGCCCTCCCACTTAGCCAAACGACACCGTTTCTGATCAACTCGAATTTCCGATTTAAAAATTATTTTCGGATATTTTTACTTGCTAATCGGACGGTCACCATTTATTAGACTCGATTATTCTCGGCCGTTGGATTCTTTTATTTGAATAACAGACCCTAACGGCCATGCTGACTCGACACTACGTGGACCAATCACGGGATGACATCTGGACATTTGACCAGTTGACCACGCCATGTCAGCTTCGTCTTCAACCTCGCGACTCCGACAGAATGGACGGCTATGGCTCTCCGGCGATGATCGTGCGGTGAAATCTTAATGGAATTACTCGAGACCAACGGCAATCGATTCGCGATTAGCTCTAGTTCGACATATCTAAGAATCGAAACATCTTATTCGCAGAATCAAGAACATCGTGCAAATCACCGAGTACGGCCATGGAAGCTCAATCATGCGATTCACTCAAAATCAAAGAAGTTCAGTCACAGAATAGCATCAATGGAGGTCCAGAAGACTTACCTCGAGCTCCGATTGAGCTCGCTCGGCCCAGATTTGGCTGGGCAAGAATCGGCTTATGGAGGCTAAATCGGAAGACTCGATTCGGGGCATGTGAGCAAAATCAATGCAAAATGAAGACGCGGACATGGTCAGTAATGTCTAAAGGATGAAAAGCACACGGGAATTGCAAAGATTGAAGCCATAATCAAAGTCCGCCATTGAAGACCTGAGCTTGAGCTCGAAGTTCGGGATTACCTGTTCTGGCGGTTTTGGGCTGCGCGGTTGATGGCGATCGCTTCCTGGCACTCAAAGCAAACTTTTGACGGTCTTCTTCAGCTTCGGTTTGGCCGGAGACGGCCTAACCAGCGCTTTGCAGTCGAACTCAAGTTCTCGACGACGGAGGGTCGGAGAACGAGCTCTCTCTCGCGTTTTCTTTCTCTCTCTCGATTCAGTTTCGCCCCTCTGCAACTGAATCAACCTCCTCCCTTCGCGAAGGCCTGTTTAGCTTATATAGCTTTCTCAATTTTTTGTCGCCGAACGGGTCTCCAACTGATTCTGTTTGGCACGTGTAATCACGTGCAATTTGGTCAAAATGAAGTCGGGGCTGATGGGCACTTCGCTCAACCCTATTTGGTTCCGTGGCGAGCTTCATTTCGCATGAATTTGGCATGGGTTAGTGCTGTGTTTGGCATTTGTTGACTTTTGCAGGTACCACGGTTTTGACCGTCCTTGCCGGAGCTCTTCCGGCGGCCATTCGTCTCGGGGTTGGTCTCGATCGGTAGGTCTTGAGGTAAAGAACAAGACGCCCACCATTCCTCTTTCAATTAGTCGCGAATTGCCCTTCAATTTGGCCTTCGAAACTCAGTCCGTCACTGTTCATCTGCTCGAGCTCTTTGGGGAAGACGACACTGTAGCAAACCGGTCTGACCGGTCCGACCGGTCTGCACCGGTCCCGAATAGGACTTTTCAAATTAAGCCCAAATTAATGGAAAAATTTTGCAATTGAACTTCATAATCGAATCTAGGGCATGAATTCTATCTAGAAATGTGGTTTTGCCCAAAAATTTTCATCAATTTCTATAAAACCCCCAAATTTTCATGTAATTGCAAATTGGGGATTTGTGCAATTGAGGGTGCAAATGATCAAATTGGGTCAAACCACCTATGCCATTCGATTTAAAATGGTGAAATCCATTGGGTAGCATGTTTAATTTGCAATGATATCCCTTGAATTGAAAGTAATTTCAATTATGCTTAATTTCAAGGACTAAAATGCAATTTTAGTATGTAATTTTGTCAAATCCGTGCAATTGAGAAAATTGCGCAAACAATTGGGCTAAATTGAAATAGGGGATAGTTAGATTGAATGTCAAGATCTAAAAAAATGCCAAAATTGCAAATTAAAAGACTCAATTGGTATTTTTTTCTCAAATTCAATGGTGCGGGCTACAAAGGAACACCTAAGATTGAATCTGATTTTGGATTTTTTGTGAGGTCAAAAATACAAGGGATTAAAAAGAAAAATATTGGCCATTTTTTCATATTTTTGTGACCTCAAATGCTATTTTTCTTTATTTTTTAAGTATTTTTCTATTTTCTAACAAATATTAAAAAATATGAAAAATATGAAAAATTATTTTTTGGTCAAGAATGGTTCCTTGGGCTTGGCCAAGGCCACCAAAAGCTAGGTAAAAAATCAGGTGTCAACAGCAGGTCAAAGTCTAAGCATAGAGATATGATTTGCAACTATTGTAAGTCTCCAGGACATATCAAGATAAATTGCCTAAAACTAAAGACAAAGGAGCAGAGAGAAAATAATTCGAATCAACAAAATCATGGGAATGCCAATCGTCATAACAATCGCAACCATCAGAATAGACAGAATAGGCGAAATGAAAATCCTGCTCAAGCTGATGTTGCTAAAGAAGAAGACAAAGATTGGCTATTGATTGCAGATACTAAAGATAAATTCTGTGATAGTTGGATTCTTGATTCAGGCTGCTCATATCATATGTGTCCTCATCGAGATTGGTTCTCTACGTATAAAGAACATGATGGTGGAGTTATTCTGATGGGTAATGATGCTAGATGCAAAGCTATTGGGATTGGCACAGTTAATATTAAGATGCATGATGGCATGATCAGAACTTTAGATAATGTCAGGCATGTGCCTGATTTGAGGAAAAATCTAATTTCATTGGGTACACTTGACGCCAATGGTTGTAGATTTACTGCTGAGGGTGGAGTTCTGAAAATTTTGAGAGGTTCACTTTTGTTGATGAAAGGGCTTAAAATTGGTACTTTGTATCAGTTGCAAGCCTCTACTGTTACTGGTTCAGCTGCGGTCTCTTTTGATATGACAGATTCAGATAATACTAAATTATGGCATATGAGATTAGGCCATATGAGTATCAGAGGGATGAAGGAGCTCAGTAGAAGAGGTCTCTTGTGTGATCAGAAAATTGGAAAACTGGATTTCTGTGAACATTGTGTTTTTGGGAAACAGAAAAGAGTCAGTTTCAAAACAGGAATTCACAACACAAAGGGCACTCTAGATTACATTCATTCTGATCTCTGGGGGCCTGCTAGAGTTCCATCGAAAGGCCTTGGTTCCAGGTATGTACTCACTTTTATTGATGATTTTTCAAGAAAAGTTTGGGTATTTTTTCTCAAGGCAAAAAGTGATGTTTTCGTTACTTTCAAGCAATGGAAAACATTAGTTGAGAATCAGACCGGTAAGAAAATCAAGCGGCTGAGAACAGATAATGGGCTAGAATTTTGTGGAAGCGAGTTTAATGAGTTCTGCAAGAATGAAGGAATTGTGAGACATCATACTACAGTGTATACTCCGCAGCAGAATGGTATTGCAGAACGTATGAACAGAACCTTATTAGAAAGAACAAGGTGCATGTTGTCTAACGCTGGTTTGGGCAAGGAATTCTGGGCTGAAGCAGTCAATACTGCTTGTTGGTTAATAAATCGTTCTCCTTGCATGCCTATTGAGAACAAGACACCTGATGAGGTATGGTCAGGTAAACCTGTTGATTATTCTTCTCTTCGAATATTTGGATGCCCAGCATATGCACATGTTAGTGAAGGAAAACTAGAGCCTAGAGCGAAAAAATGTATTTTTCTTGGTTATGGTTCTGGTATAAAAGGTTATAGGCTTTGGTGTTCTGATTCATCTAAGATTATAATTAGCAGAGATGTTACTTTTGATGAGTCTGCTATGCTTCATTCTGTCAAGAAATCATTAGATACTTGTCAAGAAAATCTGCAAAGTGCATCAAAGAAGGTGGAGTTTGAAGTATTTTCTTCACAGCCAGTTCAATCAGTGACTGATAATATTGAGATTGAAGAATCTGAAGAAGAGAATTATTCCATAGCCAAAGATAGACCGAGAAGAACAGTAAAACCTCCACAGATGTATGGATACTCAGATTTTGTTGCTTATGCTCTTTCAGCTGCAGAGTCGATAGAATATGCTGAGCCTAAAACGTACAAGGAAGCTATTTCCTCCAAAGATTCAGCAAAGTGGTTAGTTGCTATGAATGAAGAGATGGAATCTCTTGAAAAGAATCAAACTTGGGAGCTTGTCAAACCACCAAAAGGAAAGAAGATTGTGGGTTGCAAGTGGGTTTTCAAAAGAAAGGAAGGTATTCCTGGAGTTGAAAACATTAGATTTAAAGCACGTCTAGTCGCTAAGGGCTATAGTCAGATTGAGGGAGTTGATTTTAATGATGTGTTTTCACCCGTCGTTAAACACAGCTCTATTCGGGACTTTCTTGCGTTAGTTGCTATGCATGATTTAGAGTTGGAACAACTCGATGTGAAAACAGCTTTCTTGCATGGTGAACTTGAAGAGAAAATCTATATGGGTCAACCTGAGGGTTTTCAGTTTGAAGGTAAGGAAGATCATGTATGTTTATTGAAAAGATCTATCTATGGTTTGAAGCAATCACCTAGACAGTGGTACAAGAGATTTGATTCTTTTATGGTGCAACTGTTGGAAATATGAGGTATTTTGATGGTGAGTGAATGAGAAATTGTTTCTCAAAGAACACCATTGAGTTGGAAGTGGGAAGTGATAAAGCACTAGTCCCACATAGGAAAGGAAGAAGGCCTTTGAAGTGCTTTATATATGGATACACTCTCTTT
Organism: Rhodomyrtus psidioides; assembly: GCA_021437785.1. NCBI lineage: Eukaryota > Viridiplantae > Streptophyta > Magnoliopsida > Myrtales > Myrtaceae > Rhodomyrtus > Rhodomyrtus psidioides. The sequence continues at coordinate 3,399,422 of JAILYB010000027.1, read as the reverse complement.
GAGTGGTAACTATCATAGCACAAGCATCATTGATTTCTTGTGCATGAATCTAAGATTCCAGATGTACACAAGAATACGATCATGGAGTCTAGGAATGCTTCATTTTTTGAAGATGTTTTTCCTTATAAATCCAATGATGGTTCAAGTTCGTCCAAACGAACAAATGAAACTATGAACGATGAAAGTCATGATTCAGATCATGAACTAAGACGTAGCAAAAGAGCAAGAGTGGAAAAATCATTTGGAAATGATTTTCTAACTTATTTGTTAGAAAAAGAACCACTAACTTATACAGAAGCTGTGAGTTCTTCTGAGGGACCTCTATGGAAAGAGGCAATAAAAAGTGAAGTTGATTCTATCTTGCAGAATCATACTTGGGAGCTAGTGGATCTTCCTCCTGGTTGTAAACCTTTAGGGTCCAAATGGATCTTTAAAAGGAAGATGAAAGCAGACGGCTCCATTGATAAGTATAAAGCCAGACTTGTAATCAAAGGATACAGGCAACGAGAAGGCTTAGATTACTTTGATACTTATTCTCCTGTGACGAGAATAAACTCCATTAGGATGATACTTGCGATTGCAGCATTGCGAAATCTAGAAGTACATCAAATGGATGTAAAAACAGCTTTCCTAAATGGTGATTTGGATGAAGAAATCTATATGGAACAACCTGAAGGTTTTGTAGTTCCAGGACAAGAAAGGAAAGTCTGTAAATTGGTAAAATCATTGTATGGACTAAAACAAGCGCCAAAGCAGTGGCATGAAAAGTTTGATAATGCAATGATTACCAATGGTTTCAAAATCAATGAATGTGATAAATGTGTCTACATTAAAGAGACAGAGAATGGATATGTCATTCTATGTTTGTATGTAGATGACATACTCATTGTTGGTAGTGATGACAGAATGATCAAATCTACCAAGAATATGTTGAATTCAATATTTGACATGAAAGATATGGGACTTGCTGATGTGATTTTAGGGATTAAAATCACGAGAACATCGGAAGGTTTAGTTTTAAACCAGTCACACTATGTGGACAAGATTCTTGAAAAATTCAGCAAGAATGATTCTGGTATTGCTAGAACACCATTAGACAATAGTCTTCATCTATCCAAGAATAGAGGAGAGGGTGTTTCTCTAGTAGAATACTCCAGAATTATAGGAAGTCTAATGTACTTAATGAGTTGTACTAGACCAGATATTGCCTATACGGTTAGTAGATTGAGTAGATATACGAGCAATCCGAGTGCTGACCATTGGAAAGCAATAGTGAGAGTAATTAGGTACTTACGGTATACTCGGAATCATGGCCTGCACTATACCAAGTATCCATCTGTATTAGAAGGATATAGTGATGCAAACTGGATATCTGATATAAAAGACTCAAAATCTACTAGTGGATATGTATTCACACTGGCAGGTGCGGCTGTATCTTGGAAATCCTGTAAACAAACTGTTATAGCCAGATCCACAATGGAATCCGAGTTTATAGCTTTGGATAAATGTGGTGAAGAGGCTGAATGGCTAAGCCATTTCTTAGAGGATATTCCAAAATGGCAAAAATCTGTGCCACCAATCTGTATACATTGCGATAGTCAATCTGCGATTGGAAGAGCACAAAGTAACATGTATAATGGTAAGTCTAGACATATACGTCGTAGACACAATACCATTAGACAACTACTCTCAACTGGAATTATCTCTATTGACTAGGTAAAGTCAAAGGATAATATTGCGGATCCGCTAACCAAAGGGTTAAATAGAGAGTTAGTTGAAAAGTCAACAATAGGAATGGGACTAAAGCCCATGACAGAAAAGTTGATATAAAGGAAAACCCAACCTAGCTGACTGGAGATCCCAAGATCTAGGTTCAAAGGGACAACCTAATTATATGAACTGAATGATATCACTGTGGGGGTCTATCCCTCAAACCATTCCTATAAAAGAAACAGTGATTTGATATCCCCTAAGTATGTGGAGTAAACAAATTACTGTGGGGGTTTATCAGGAAAAAGGATAGCAATTATGCTTTAATGATTCTTAAGTGGAGTAAACTAATTACTCAAGATTAAGTAATCACCTATGTGAGAGAGAAGTGGGGCCGCTTCAAAGGAGAATTATTGAGGGCTGAATTCTTTAGAAACTCTCGCAGAACCAGGACGATGTTCATGGCCAAAACGAACATACTCATGAGAACTGAACAAACGTTGAGATTCCTGTGTGAAGTGTATGGGTCATTTACTAAGAAAGCAGGACAGTTCAAGGACATCATGTCTACTGGACAACTGGTAAATTAAATATGCTTTCACAAGGGAAGGTTCAAAGGGTGACACCTACCTATCCTATGCAGGTTTCATTTGTTGAACACTATCACAGAGTCAAAACCAAAACAATTTTCATTCATGTGGGGGATTGTTGGAAATATGAGGTATTTGGATGGTGAGTGAATGAGAAATTGTTTCTCAAAGAACACCATTGAGTTGGAAGTGGGAAGTGATAAAGCACTAGTCCCACATAGGAAAGGAAGAAGGCCTTTGAAGTGCTTTATATATGGATACACTCTCTTTGAGTGGTAACTATCATAGCACAAGCACTATGACTCGCGCGCACGCGCAGGGGGGGTGCAAATCCCGGACCCCGACAAGTTGAACTTGGGCGCGAGCGCACGACCTGCGTACGCGAATGCCGGACCGGAAAGTGGGCCTCGCGACAAGCCCATTTTTGCCTTCTGTTTTGATTTTTTCCAACTCAAGCCGTTAATCGTGCTTACGTTAATTACCGGTGTGTAAATGGTATTAACTAAGTAACGGCTGCTATAATTCTGTGGTTACAGAATTAATTTAGCCGTTATTATTTATTTCCGCAATGCCTCGCTTAGCCTATAAATAGGTGGCTTCCCGTTCTATTTCAAAGATAGAGAGTACATGACGAAAAGAACTGCGAAAATCTCCCTCTTTGGAATTGTCGGCATTTTCATTGTTTTCGATAGTGTTCTTGTGTTGTTCAAGTTCGCCGAAAGCGTTGGAGTGTTGTGCTAGCATCCATCGCTACTAAACCGTTGTATCTTGGGAGACAGACGTCCACGAAACCTCAAAGCACGTACTGGAGGGGACGAATCTGTTTTAAGGAAACTGTGTTGAACACAAGCCTCGGTATTCCTTCTAAATTCAATTTATTTATATTGTTAAATTTCCGTTCGGATTTTGTTGCTCAGAAGGAAGGGTCAGAAGGAAGCTCAGAAGGAAGGGTCAGAAGGAAGGTCAGAAGAAGGCTCAGAAGGAAGGCTCAGAAGGAGACTCAGAAGGAGGGTCAGAAGGAACTCCATCTGACGAGTCCAGAAGGAACTCCATCTGACGGGTTCAGAAGGACTGCTTCTGACGGGTCCAGAAGGACTGCTTCTGACGGGTCCAGAAGGATTGCATCTGACGGGTGCATCTGAACTGTATCTGACGGGTGCATCTGAGTTGCATCTGACGGGTTCAGAAGGAACTGCATCTGACGGGATCAGATGCAGTTGCATCTGATGATTTTTTGCATCTGATGAATTTTCAATACTGCTTCTGAAGGCTCAAATTAGTATTTTCATATTTGAGGCAGCTTGCTATATTTATTATTGTCATTCGAATTGTAAGTATCCTCCATACTCTTTAAACAGTTTTGTTATTTATTTAACACTATTTTCCAACAGCAACTTGGCTATTGTAGAAGCAAGTATGATATAGTTGTGTATATCTGTGCAAACTTCCAAATGGATCTTATATTTATCTGCTGTTATACGTTGATGACATGTTGATTGCAGCAAAAGATAAATTTGATATACAGAATTTGAAGGCACAGTTGAGCGCTGAATTTGATATGAAGGATTTAGGTTCTGCGAAGAAAATTCTTGGCATGGAAATTCAGCGAGATCAGAAAAGAGGAAAATTGTATCTTTCACAGAAAAGCTACATTGAGAAGGTGTTAGATCGTTTTGGCATGAAAGATGCCAAACCAGTGAGTACTCCTCTTGCTGCTCACTTTCGATTATCAGCTGATTTATGTCCACATACAGATGATGAAATAAAATATATGTCAGGTATTCCATATTCTAGTGCAGTTGGTAGTATTATGTATGCTATGGTTTGCACTCGACCTGACATATCACATGCTGTTAGCGTGGTAAGTAGATATTTATCATGCCCAGGTAAAATTCATTGGCAAGCAGTGAAGTGGATTTTGAGATATCTGAAGGGTACTTCAGATTATGGTTTAGAGTTTGGGAAAACCTGTGAAACTCTTACTGGATATGTTGACTCTGATTATGCTGGTGACCTTGATAAAATGAGGTCTTTGACAGGGTACATATTTACTGTTGGGGGTTGTGCAGTCAGTTGGATAGCTTCTTTGCAGCATACAATTGCTCTGTCTACTATAGAGGCAGAATATATGGCTATTACAGAAGCAATCAAAGAAGCTATATGGTTAAGAGGCTTATTTGGAGAGCTCAATGTGGATGATAATGTGACTGTCGTGCATTGCGATAGTCAGAGTGCTATACATCTTACTAAAGATCAGATGTATCATGAGAGAACAAAGCACATTGATGTGCGGTATCATTATATTCGAGACATTCTTGCTGATGGCGATATTAAGGTCTTGAAGATTGGTACAGAAGACAACCCAGCTGATATGTTGACAAAGTCATTGCCCTTTACTAAATTCAAGCACTGCTTGGATTTGGTTAATGTTTGCAGCAGCTGAGTTTTATGCTGGTGGGAGGAGAAGATTGACTTAATGCTTATGTCTACTTGGGAATTCAAGTCAAGGTGGAGATTTGTTATGTATGCCTTGAATAGAAAATAGGCTTAAGTTATGGGCCTTGGGCCAACATTAGGGTTTGAGGGGTAATACTATAAATATTGCTCTTTTCTCAAACTGTCAGTAAGAGAGAAGCTTGCGCTGCCTCTTTTGTAATCCCTTGATTCTCATAGTGGATTTTGCCTCTCCTCTCTCCCGTGGTTTTTCCCGCAAGGGTTTCCACGTAAATCTTGTGTGTTCCGTTCTTCGTCTCTGTCTCAATTTCGTCTTAGTTTCCGCATTGTCGTAACACATTAGAAATTCTATCTATATCATTTTATCTTCTTTTACCAGGCCAAATAATCCAGATTACCAAACATTTTCGATAATGATTCGGATGTGGAATTTGCTTCTCAAAGTCTACATGAATGCACAAAGCAATTTGGTTATGGTACTGCTGCAGAAAGTGGCTTCTAGAACACCAATATCACTACCAAACTAACGAGGCACTCCTACATTTTGTAATGATTTTATGGGAATGAAATGTCGAATCTCACTTCATCACAAGACTTTGGGAATGAAAAAGGAAATTAATTATCAAACTAATGAAGTAAAAAACAAACAACTAGGTGTCTCCAAAGTAACTGGGGACTCTCTCCCTCTATATTCGATGAGCATAGACATGCTCCATAATTTGTTGTTCATCCTATGGAATACCATCTTCTGATATCAATTGTGGGCCTCTTAAACTATAGGGTCAATTTTTTCATTGTGAGTCTACGGTGCAAGGGTGCAGTCATATCCTGTTATGGAGACATTGGTTGGAGTTTCTATGCTACTGTAGGCATTATGTACTGCCTGCTATTTTATTTCCTCTCGGCTATGATTTGGCTGGCAGTGATTTTGCGAACTTGTATTTGGTCTTCTGTATGCTACTCTGTGCTGATTTTGTGTTTGGTCTGCTGCTGACCCTAACTCTATCCAAGTCTATGTGGAGTGCTTGGCCTACTTTGACGCTGCTGGGACCATTTCTGACTGATCTATTCTGGTCTTATTTCTTGGCGGTTCCGTCTTGGTTGGGCTACATACCTATTCTATTTTGGAGGTGGTTATTGGTCTTGCTTTGTTGCTGCTCTACTGCATTGCTGCTCCATTTAAAGCTTTCCACAAGGCCTTTGGAGGGTGGTCAATCCGAGGGGTGGCTTGTTCTTTTGCTATTTTGTGTTGCAGCTGTTACCTCTGGTTTGGCTGTTTGTTTGACTCTTTCGCTGCTTGTATCCTCCTGGTTTTGTCTTTGGTTGGCCTCTCGGTCACCTGCTCTATTCCCCTATTGTCTTGGTTTACGGTTTTTAGGCCTAGTTGTTTTAGGTGGGGATCTATTCGCTCCTGTTAACACATCTTCTGCAATCCCTTTCTGTTTTAGACCACTATTTTTTGTCTTTCTTTTGCATTGTCTTGTTAGTAGTTTTTTGGATAGCGGTTCCCTTGTTCTTCCTTTCTGTTTACAGGGCTGGGTTTCTGTTGTATTCTGTTGTACTGTTTCCTGGGTGTGCTTCAAGCTCTTTTCTGCTGCGGCTGGACATGCTACGTTGCTGCTGAGTGACTCCCTCTTTGCTTCTCGTTCGGGTCGTGTTGTTGCTGTCCTTTGGCATGCTCTGCACTGGTTTTTGCTCCTGCTGATTGCACCAGATTTTGTTGGATGCTACTACTCGTTACTGCCCAGTTTTTTGGGGTTTGCTTTGCTAGCTGCTAACCTTCCTGAAGAAGTTTCCTTGTGGCCTATTAACGTAGTTACCTGTGTGGCTGTTTATCACCATCCTCTTTTGGACTTTTTCTTTGTTTTTTCGTTTTGTTTGGCCGCTATGTTTGGCCTTGCTAGGGGTGCTATTCTATTGCTCGACTCTATTTAGGGATCGTATCTACTTTTTGGGCCGTCTGTTTGGCCTTTTTATTTTTAACTTTATGTGGGCTGACCTTTGGCCTCTAGGTGAGTGCGTTTTACCGCGTTGTGGCTTCTTGCGACCGGTTCACTGTTGAACCCATCATGGCACACTAGTGCCGTTATTGGTTCATGATTTTTGTGTCTGGTTTATTTTGTACCTAGCTTTTGAAAAGTTCAATACATACTTAACTTACCAAAAAAAAAAAAAACAACTAGGTGGTCGGCCAAATTAAATAAGACTTACTCTCATGTCCCTTTGTTCATTAATTCGAGTTATCCACTCATTCTTAAGAATGCGCGAAGCTATGAAAGAAGGATGAAGCTAAGCTGATCATCCCACCAAATCAGACGATGGGACGGTCAACTAATGACGACAAATTTCATTTCTTGAAACCTGATCAATTGCTAATCCGATTTCAAGATTTTGACTGCCCAATTCTTTTTTTTTCCCTTTTCGTTACTGTTATGTACTTTTATTGTAACTTAAAATTAGAAGACAAAATTATAAGAGGCCCATACAATCAAGGTTCTAATTAAACATATCCAATTGATAATATTCAAACAATAAATTGTAACATGTAAAATAGTAGATATTATTCTTTGGCCAAATAAAATGATTATAGTGGATATTGTTCCCACAATTACAAAAAAAATCTTGAGGACTTTGCTTGGGTGATAGTGCAGTCACTCAATGATGCAACTTGAACCGTACATTTCAGACGTGGACTTTTGGCTGACAATCATATCGCGCGGATAATTGGTGCGTACGTTTCAGACTGGACTTTTGATTGATAAGCATATCATGCGGATATTTGGTGCGTACTTGTGTAGGCCCTCTTATAATTTTATCTTCTAATTTTAGGTTACAATAAAAGTACATAAATGTAAAAAAAAAAAAAAAAGAGAAGAAGAATTGGGCAGTCAAAATCTTGAAACCAGATTAGGAATTTGATCCGGTTTCAAGAAACAAAAGCGATCAGTAGTTGACTGTCCCACCATCTGACTTGGTGTGATGGTCAGCTTAGTTTTTTCCCATGAAAGAAATCCTTGTTGAATGTGTGAACTACAAATTACGGTCCTCTCACATTAACAAGAAAATTTGAAGTTCGGTGATACTGCAATATATTCTCATTTCATTATTGACATGCTTTTAATTAGGCCACTTTTCAATGTACTCATATTAGGACTTATATTTAAATGGTCTGTGTTCTAAACTTTGAAGCAAGATCATTCATATAAGAATTCGGATTTGGAGACGAACGGCTCATTGCCACCGAGTGAAACTGATACAACTGGGGACTGGTGCGGTAGACCGTTCCTTAAAATGTAAGTCCATAGGTAAATGCTTCGGACACCCATGCCCCCTCCCTTAACGTGTTTTTGGTACTTTCTATGTTGCGGATTTTCCTTACAAACATCCTACCATGATACAACATAACCATAATAATGATGCATGTTATAGTCCATGTAAGAATTGCTCATAGAAGTAATGAGCATTCACAATATGGAAAGATATAACCAAATTTAGTTGAGTATATTTATACTTTTAATCAAGCAAATCCGACGGTCACTTCAAACACAAGTTTTTTGTAAAACATTCAAATGAGAAACACATAAGTATATTCTAACCAGACATAACAATAAATGGTCAAAATATAACTTAAGATGATTGACAACAAACTAAAATTTTTATTACTATCTACATTGATATTTAAAATTATCGCAACGCTCGTCCATTAATTTCTTATATTTCCATTTACGGCAACTCAAGTTATATTTGAAAAGATGGACCAAGATCCTTTCCTACTATCTTAATTGTTTTAGTCCTTTTTTACAGTTTACTTCACACACAATTCGTATGCTGGTTTTTAGTAGTAAATTATAAGCTTATAAACGGAAGCTCTTAATGTACTTGTAATTTGAGAATTTTTTGTTCTCTTCACTGCTTATGAATACACGTGTTTTAATTAGTTTTTTTACCCCTGGGTATGCGATAGATGTTTCATGTTATTCCAAAACAAGTATAAAATTCTTTATTAATAACTGTAATCACGATAAATAAGAGCAACTATCACCGAGGATTTTCAAATAACATATTTAGAGCCATTCAATTTAATACCAATGCGATCACTATTATCAACCATGATTATGATATCAATAAATCAAAGCAGAAGCAAGAAGATATGTTAGTGACAAAGACAAAACCCGAGGTCGATCGTGAGACGAGGCGAAAGACGAAGTAGACTAGATCGATCAAGATAAAGTCAAAGAAGATCGGATCACAATGAAGACGTCGGACGGATGGCGAAGTCGAAGAGAAGGTCAGACATCTAGCGCGAGATGAAGACGCAATAAAGAAGACGAGCGAAATTTTTGGACACAAGGCTAATATAAAAATACATTCAAGAAAGGGTATAATGGTAAACACATACAATAAAGGGAAAAATCCTAACCGTAATATACACAATATATCTAGCAAACTAAAATAATCGTTCCATAGGAGATGTTACTTAGTTTATTTTTTCCCATGATACCCGACCGAACATAGTAAGATTTTGGCGGCAAAGGTTTTATTTTCCGTCGCCGTAGATTGTGGCAAATGGCAATGGCCCTTACATTTTTTTCGAAGGTGTAGAAGATGTGCGACAACGTCATTCAATTCGTCTCTGTTGGAGCACCTACTACAATGAAATTCGATTTATCGCCATTGTTGCACCTGCGGCAATGAACTACGTCTCGTCGCCTTCCATAACCAATAGCGTCAAATCTAATTTCTATGCCATAGCCAATTGTCATGACCTTTCTAGGGATGAACCACCGAGGGAAAGATAATGAAAAACAAAAACTTAGCGTGGATTCTCCCAATCCCATGCCACTCATAATTATGTGTTACTTATATCATCTAGACATGTAAATTAAAATTACTTTGGAGTTGTCACTAATTTATCACGGATCGATTAGAAATCCAAGTAAAATATGGAGAATATTTTACTCCTACAAACCAATAAAGATTACTTCAACCTCGATCTCAATTAATTATGTGAATCCAACGAATCAATTTATTGAAATCACAAGAATAACTCTCATTTCATATTGACATTTTGTTTTGGAAAATGAACCGGAATGAATAAAGCAACCACTCACCATCTTGATCACAAGATTATGATGTAGAACCAAATAAGGGGCAACTTAGACTCCGTTTGTTTTGCGAAAAATATGTTGCTCATTTATTGGAGTTTGGAGCGCTTAGAAAAATGAGTAAACGGAAAATGCCTTCCTAGTCAACGGAAAAGGTTTTCCTGATAAAGCTTAAATTCAGGAAAACTATTTTCTCTTTAAAATAATCAAAAATCATTTTCAAAATATGAGCAGGTATCAACACTTGGACTAGAATACAAAAAAAAAAAAAAACACTTGGACCAGAAACTCTACGCTTTGATTTATGACCATAACGCTCGTTCTCGAGTCTATCTAGGCCAAGCTTGGGTCCTCAATGCTCGTGCCCTAGTTCATTGAGGCCATTTTAAAAAAAAAAATTAATTGCTTTGTTTCCTTTCCTTTTTTCTTTTATTTCTTTCTCCTTCTTTCTCTGCAGGTCGTCGGGCTAGCTACGACAAGAGACTGGCCTCAAGCGCTGGGCGACTCCACCTTGCCAAATCCTTGTGAGCTCAAACTCACCATATTTCAGTGAGGTTTGACCTCACTCGTGCCTGGCAAGATGAGTTCGAGCCTCGCTATGTCCCAACGAGGCTCGGCCTTGCTCGAGGTCAACCCTCACCGACAGCCTCTTACCAACCATCATCAAAGCCCGATGACTGGGGAGGAAGACGAAAAAGGAAAAAGAAAGAAAAAACAGAAAAGTAAAGTAAAGAAAAGAAGAAAAGGAGGAAATATTATTACGACATTTTATTGTTCTCAAATTATATAAATTGTCCGTGTCAGTGCGACCATATCACGTAAGACGACCGACGTCCTCATCAGTAATTTCCAACCAAATAAGATTTTGCTTACCAAACGACAAGAAATATTTTCCAATTTATTTTTAGCTCTCAGCAAAACAGTGAAAAATAATGTCATTTTCTTGCAAAATTAATTTCAGAAAAATATATTTTCAGAAATGCCACATTTTTTGCGAAACAAACAGAATCTTAATAACATCCCTCAGGCACAGCTACCATCCGACTGTCAAGAATCATGACGAAACAAAGTTGAACTATTGAAACGTGATTGGCCCGTTTTCTATTAGATTTTCGTTCTATCGGTCGTTCTTTCCGTTCTAAACGTTTTCCTATCTTCATTTGCCTGATTGATGTCGCCATCTCCACATCATATGCTTGAACATTTGATCAGTTTGTCGGGGTATAATTAATTCCATGGGGCACGCACTTCTTATTCTTGTACAATTCCTCAAGCCCGAATGATGACTAGGCGGACCAATATGCTTAATCTTTTTTCTCCTTTTTTTTTTAAAGTAAATGTAGACGGGCGGTGTTTGTGCAATCGTTCTCGCATCTTGACTAATTCAACTAGGCACAGTCCACCACATCAGCCTAGTGCATTTAGTATTTCAATACTGTCGGGTTGTTCACAATAAGACAAGAAATCTCCATTACCATCTAAGACACCACCTTATCGGTTGCACTAGTTTGTTCAAATGGATTTTTCTGCCTTACAGTAAATTCATGATCAGACAGTGAGTAGTAAGGCCCTGCATTATCAAATCACAAGTTCTATGTTTATTACCATACCGGCAAATGTAATAGCAGTTCAATCACATCGAGTCAACAGCCATACCATCTTATTGCCGAAAGGGAAACAAAAACGGAGAGAACGACCAAACCAAAACCATCAAGGATAAACCTCTATAAGGGGCATGAACCCTAATTCTGCCAAATTCACTAAATTGGTAAGTCGCCTATTATCCTTTTTGTTCCGTGTTGGAAGAGACTAGATTTTACGAAAAGGCCACCGAAGCCGGCATCAAGAAAGAGCTTCGCTGATTCCTCGCCATTCCTCTCTCTCTCTCTCTCTCTCTCTCTCTCTCTCTCTCTCTCTCTCAGCATAGCCCCACCATCATCACCATCATCGCCACGTCAAACGCAAGCTCCAATTCCATCAATTTCTCATCGTTCCAATCATGCAAAACAAATCTTGTAAACCCCAAATCTACATATGAACTTGGTATAACATGCAGCAACTCCATCCTTCCACAAGAATAGATTTGTCATAGCATCATAGCACAATTAATGGCCGATCACTGAAACTCGCATAATCATCAGTGATAAGCACACGCCGAAATCTTCATAGTAATTATGGTTTCACCAAAAGACAGTGCGCCCAGATTCGGTGTCCTCAGCATCATCAACAATATTAATAGGTTGAAAAAGCATAAATAACGCTTTGTGATTGGTTTTGTCTTGATTTATGTACTTCTCTTTTAAGTGAAATGAAAATTTCCTTCTGACAAAAAAAAAATCATGCAAAAGACACTGCTTTTTCCATTTTTTTTTTTTTACTGATATGATGAGAGTCACAAAGACGTTAGATTTTTCTGGATTAAATCGTGAAGTGTTCAAACTCAGCACATCTCAAAACATAGGCATAATCTAATTTTTGCAGATCAGATAAGATCATATGAAGTATGATCAGCATCGCTCTCTAATGGATCATGATTTTAAAGAAGACAATCTGTTTTTAGGTCCTTGAGTCATAAATTCAATATAGAAATAGTACAAGCATTATTAAAAGGCAGTTACGAAGTTTCTAAGAGGATGATTCTATACTGAATTTTTTTCCACTATTTCAATTTATAGATGTAACCAAAATGCAAATGTTTTAAATCGAATGACGCCTGTGAAACCATTTGCAAGATAGTTGTACCATGTAGCTATAAAATCTCAACTAAACTAAATTGAGTGATGATGTCAATAATAAATATGTCGAATAAGGGTTTATACTATGAAGAATGTCAAATCAATATCCATAACATATTATCATAATCTAATTTTAGTCTATCCAGCCAATTGTGGCCAAAATATGTTAATGTGGTGCTCCAGTAAATTCCGGTCATGCTATGTGGCACGGCGGGCAGCTGACAAGGACATAAACAATGTCGTCTTTCATTTTTTTTTTAAATAATTCTCTAGATTTTTACTGTCTTTATTTTCCCTGTTCTTTCCTCTCTATCCTCACTTGGGAATCATGACATTGGTCCCAAACATGCGAAGGTGTGCAGGCCCTTGCTTGTGACCGGTGACCTTCGCTAGCCATCGCTGAAGCCCTAGTGACTGGGAGAGGGAAGAGAGCAAAGAGTAGGAGAAAAACAAATAAAGAATGGAAAAGGTAATGATGAAAAAGAATCTTTTAAAAAATTACAAAATTAGGACGGCTAACGCTGACTGTACTATTACGTAAGCAATTGCTGACTAAAATTGATCGGGTAGGTAACATTGAAAAATCGACAAAATGTTTACAATTAAGTTGATCATATTAAAAAGTTTAGAATTAAACTGGTTATCGAACAATCGAATTAAGATTTTTAAATAATTTTCCTCAGCGACAACTATTTAGTTGAACTGTAATAACTTTAATTCCTCGCCACACCTAATGCTCTTCTTATGTAGACTAAACCTCTTTTTGGTCATACAGGAACCTGATAGCATGTGAGATTTTGTGGGACAAAAGCCAACAGCTCTAAAAGCTTAAACTGTTAGAAGAAAGCGTGGTTTAATATTTATGTATTTCAACAGAACCGAACTAAACACGCATATATACCCATTCTACACATGATTTTGTGATTTTGAATATTAATCTAACGGGTCTCCAATTCTATAAAAGTTGTATTGGTTAAAGTGCACATGGTGCACCCATGGTGGGCTTAAAGGTCCAGGGGTTGCTCCCAATTACTTTAGAGCCCACTTGGCTACAGGCTCGAAATCTCCGGCGACTCCTCGACTTCAGGAAGCACGTATCCGTATATTGTAGGTTGCTTAAGATAAGTTCGGCCCTACTCTCACTAGCACCGTTATGGAGCGACAATAATGTGTCAACTTTAAAGGATCACTTGAATGTTATAATTTTTATTAGCGTTCACCCAAAGATCGGGAAACCGACGTGGCATGGCACTGGTTGTTGGGAGTGTGCAGCGGAAGTCCGATACTTCAACATGGGGAGATCGCCAATAGGGAGCTCAAGTCCGAGCCCGTTAATATATCCAGTTGGACTCACATTTACTCAAAAGCTTAAACCAATGAGTTATGGGCCAACTTGAATATATTAACTGCTCAACACCACATCAATTCTCCAATGTGGGACTTCTCTAACACAATTCACACGTGCATCTTAACAATCTCCCCCTCACGTGTGAGCTTCAGTGTTAGGTTTTCTTCCCCTTAATCCAAGTATCCTTCCGCACCAACTTATCTCAACTTGAATCTTCATCAACGCCCATCGGGTCCGTTGCCACACCACAACGTCCACTGGCCCGGAAACCGCCCATCGGGCCCGTTACTACACCACGTCTATTGGCCCGGAAACCGCGTTAGCTCCATCTCAATCTGAATCTCCATCAACGCCCATCGGGCCCACACTGCTACACCATAGAGTCCACCGGCCTGGAAACCGCGTTGGCACCAGATTTTTTCTTGAGACGCGATCACCAGATTCTTTCTTGAGATATTCGCCAGAACAAATCGGAGGCCAACCAATCAACCATCGGCTCTGATACCAATGGTTGTAATATAATACGGAAATAAATCAGGATCTTGCAAATACATCAATACGAAAGCCCATAGAAAATAACGATGAACGATAAAGGACACCAAATATAACGTGGTTTGGTCCGAATATCGGTACCTACATCTACGGGGAGAGCCAGCATGAACAGTCCACTATAATCGGCGAATCGGATTTACAATCACTCAATACGCTCGTGTTTTTCGCACCTAAATTATACCCAAACCCAAATGTTTACAATAAAACAACTAAATTTGATATAAAGGAAAACTCATGCACAAAATCTGACTGCACGAGAACTCCTTCGTGAACAACAGAGCTGCGCCATCCGGAAAAAAAAAAAAGAGAAAAGAAGAGCCGCACAGTATACTTTCGTGAAGGATACGAACAGACGGCGACGTCCTCTGGGGTTCACGAAGGAGTTCTCGTGCAGTCAGATTTTGTGCGTGAGTTTTCCTTTATATCCAATTTAATTGTTTTATTGAAAACACTTGGGTTTGGATATAATTTAGGAGCGGGAAACACTAGCGTATTGAGTTATTGTAAATTCGATTATCCGATTATAGTGGATTGTTCTTGCTGGCTCTCCCCGTGGATGTAGGTACCGATATTCGAACCGAACTATGTTATATCTGGTGTCCTTTATCGTTCCTCGTTATTTTCTCTAGGCTTTCGCATTGACGTATTTGCAAGATCCTGATTTATTTCTGCATTATATTACAACAATGGTGGCGAATATTTTAAACATTTATGTTACTCGAGTGATCGATTGAAAGGTTATACGGCACTTAGGTGATCGAAAAAAGTTATGGCACATAAATGAACTCCGTATGTAAACTACGGCACTCAAGTGATTGAGAAAAAAAAACTTTTGACACTCAATAAGTTCCGTATGAAAGTTATGGCAATTGTGATGTTCTTATCCCACTATTTTATCACGAGTATGAAATTCTTATGATAATGCCACTTCCCACCTTTTTACTCACATAAACATCCACATCGCATGTTCTGAAAATTTGTGTAAGCTCAGCAAGAAATCCTACACCAACGAGCTTATTTTAAATTGAGATAGTTATAAGTTAAAAATCCCCAAAAAATACTTAGTTAAAAAAACATAAAGTTCAGTGATATTGTAATATCTTCTCACTGATTATTGGTAACTTTTTAGTTGGGCCACTCATTAATGTACTCATATTTGTACTAAGATCTGAATGATTGGTGTTCTAAACTTTGAAGGAAGGATCCTTCATATTCGAATATAGAGTGGAGACAGATTGCTGATTGACCCCATTGAAGCTGATTTCAATAGGGACAAGTATGATTGACGACCGTCCCTAAAAATATAAGTCCATTTGTAAAAGCTTTGGAGACGAAGAGCCTCCTTAATGTGTTAATTGCTACGGCTCCTTACTTGCTCTATAGTGGATTTTCCTAGGAAAACATCCTACCACGACAAAACTACGAAACCCTAATGATAGTGCATGTATCTTACTTAATTCATTTTCAGTAAGGCATGATTTTACAAATAAAATATCGTTGTAGTCGACGATGGAACAGATGGAGCGATCCAATTTGGAATTGTCACTCGATTATTCAATAGTACTTAGACTACATTATAACGACAATAGTAGTTCCAATACAATTGACGTTAATTCAAAGCAAACGTAGAACTAGGATAAACCAAGCAAACGAAATACAATCAAGGATAAATCTCAATGACGGAACGAAGGCCCAGGCGAGAGACAATCTTGTAGCCTCTAAAGCCAGCATCAAGAAACAGCTTTTCCCATTCCTTTTCATCCCTTTCTTTCCCATTGAGGATCACCATCACATACATGTCAAAGAAGAGTTGCGTTTCGGTGGATCTATGATCTTCTGTTTGATTCCCTACTACCGCATCGATCACAATCACTTTTCCAACCTTACCTCGGCCCGACACCGCTTCTTTGCTTCGCTTCAGTATGTCGATGCATTTTTCATCGCTCCAGTCGTGCAAAACCCACTGTATTCAAATGAGTTTTGGTCAACTAGGTGAAGGTTAAGGTTCTGATTGGGATTTCAATGTAAAAACATATCTTCATAAAAGGAGTTGATCTTCTTCATTCCTTTATGTGAGAGTTGCTCATAGATAAATTCATGATATGGAAGAATCTAACCAAATATAGTTGTATTCATCTGTACGTTTGATTAAGTAAATTCAATGGCCACTTTAAACTCAAATTTTTGGCAAAAATATTGCATGAAAAAATGCATACGTGTATTCGGATAACACATAACAATATGGACAAAACCTAATTCCTGACAACTAAGATGATTGACAAGTAATCGATAAATTTTTACTATCTATACTTTTATTGAAAATGATTGCAAAGGAAACTGCAAATCTTCTACCTTTTCTTTCACGACAATCGAAATTTTATTATAAAAGACGAACCAAAATTCCTACACGCTAGTTTGCCTTTTGTTAATTATAATTTTTTCCCAAAACTTTCTTAACTGTATAAATTAATTTTAACGTACCTAGTATCTATTATAAAGTATAGAAGAGTCAGTTAGTACTCCAATAAAAGACCAAAAAAAAAAAACACACAATACACATCCAAAGCAATCTAAAAGAATACTAGCATTACACTACAAAAATTCCATTGGACCATAGAAAAGGAGATTATTATTTTTATCCACGGAAAGGAAAAGGATAACTCTTTTTGTAGTCAAGGTATTTGTACTGTAAAAATCAACTTGGTGATTAGATTTGAACTGCGACCGTGGACAACCTATGTTATTTGAGATACAACATAGAGGCACAGTTCTTACCTTGAGAAAGATTGCATCTGCCGGGGGAATCTCCACAAACATGTCGCCTCCGACGAACTTCAACCTCTCACTTCCGACCAAACCATCTACCACTTGTGGCCGATCGAGTACTGTGCACACCAAGTGCGGGAACGCCTCTGTGATGGCCTTACCCATTATCCCAGTCCCACCTCCAACGTCGACCACCGAGCTCAGCCCCTCGAACACTCCCCCACATGTATCCACCACCGCCTTCGCCATTAGACTGGAGTCGCACGCCATCGCCTTGTTGAACAAGTCGTTCGCCTCAGGATTGAACCTTGCAAACTCCCACGCGGTTACGCCATGCACCATCTCGAATGTTGACGAATGGACATCTTCTCCATCTCTCAACCACGCGCTCATGTACTGAAACTGGCTCATCGAGAAAGCTTCGAGTGTGATCAGCGCAAACATCGCTGCACTCGAGGGGTCGTCCTTTACAAGGAGCCGAGACGCACAGGTGAGCGCATACCCAGTTTGGTGATCTGCTTCTTCAAGGTCCCGTAGTTCGAAGAAGCCGGAGTGGACGAGGACGCGCATGAGGCGATGGATGCAGTGAGTTTTGGTGGGTTGAATATGGAGAGCGGAGACGAGTTCGAGGAGGGTCATTGGTCGGCCATGGTGATGGATTAGGTCAGGTATGCCTAATTCAATGGCACACTTTAGGCACATTGAATTGATGAAGCTATATGTGTGGCTCCATATGTGGGCTTGAGCTCGAAGGAGCTCGCTAGTGGTTGCATCCCCATCTCCAGTACCCATTTTCATGTCGAAAACACCTTCCTCTGTAGTCGCTGAACCTCTCACGACTGAGGATGATCGATTCCAGAGTAAGTTGGTTCTCGCCTTGGAACCACGAAGCAAACTAGAAGGGCCAGTTTCCAAATTGTTGAACCAGGAACCACCCCGTCGGTTCTCGGACTTACCCTGAAAATGGGACTTTGGTCTGGTCCGGTTCCTGTGTGGATCAATGGAACCGACCATGTCCTGGAAATGAGAAATGTTTGGGTACAAAAAAGTGACTGGACTTGTAACACACTGCATCACTAGCAAAACGTGAGTGAGCAGAACTGCGAGAGGAGTGATTCTTGTCCTGAACGGCGAGCAAGGCTTCAAGCGCCAACAACGAGCTACAAGAGAGGCGTGAGACTTGAGTAAGAAACTAGAATTCTTCGAGTGGTTTGAACTTACAGGAGAGGGAACGACGAGCGTCGTGAGCGGCTATGAACGTTGAGAGCGAGCTACAAGGGAAAGCATGAGTGCATGAAAGGAAAGTGTAGTAAACTAGGAAGGACCTGAAGAGTACTCTAATCAGGGTTTTTAAACATAATATTATGTATATGTATTTATAGCTTTAGTCCGAGTGGTTAGGACGGGTGGGTCCAAACCTGAAATCGAGAACGGGATCAATATTCATTAATTCTAATTTATTCCCTAGGGAAGAATTTTGCTTTGCTCTTGACGCTATTGGAATTTGGCCTAAACACTTCGATCCTACGATCTCTAGCATTCAAATTGAAAAAGCACTTACACATTGCAAATCAAGAGCTCAAGTGATAAATTTTCTAGTTGCTAGTGGGGATAGCATACCTGCTCGTCTCGCCCAGGCTTGTCTCCGCTTCCTTTACTGGTATCAGAGCCAAACATCGTCGAAACTGAGTTAAGATTAGTATTCTTATATTCTTAGACCTGCTGAAGGGAAAGGAGAAATACAAACTCTCATGGAAAACTCCGCAGATATTTCAGCTCCAGTTCAGTTAGAAACCACCATCTCACTACCACCACCACCCGAACTCCGCAAATCCACTTCCTCAAAAATGGATTATCTCTATGAGGTGTCCTATGTGAATGACGATCGCAAAATCTCCGAAACACAACTCCCACTCATGAACCCCTATTCTGCTTTTTGCAAACCACCATCATTTTCCCCAATTCGCTCCATCAAACATCTCATCAAACAAACCCCTCGCTCTGTTAAAGAGTATGTCCAGTCTACTAAATTTGACCAGCACCCCATCCTGTCTACACAACAAGAGCAGTTTGTAACTCTCCAAATTCCACCTGAGTTCCCTGCTCAGTGGGCTCAACAGGGTTACACCCACCTCCACTTTGGCGCCATCCGTTTGGCCCTATCCCTGCATGGACGAAAAGGCTTGCCCGTAGTTGCTCGGGTTGCTCTCCTCGATACTCGTTTCTTGGAATACCAGCATGCTTGCATTGGCACTGTTCAGACCACTCTGAACGCAGGAACAGTATTTGTGACTCTCTTCCCAAATTTCAACATGGCATTGGCAGATCCCAACCTTCTATCTGCTTTGAAGGTTCAGTTGCAGATCACTGATGCTCCTCAAACCACATCAGCCATAATTGCTACTCTACACTACTAGATGGTGTACAGAGTACAAAACCATGCCATTGATCTCAACCTACCAAGTGCAGATGATGCTCTGCTTATCTCTGTTGACAACGACCAGACTTCATGTATCCACATCCCTCGTCAACTTCCAAGAGATCAGCTTGTCAAACTCCTGCCTGACAGTTGGGTAACCAACTATGAAAAACTCCACCAAAATTCCCGACCTGTCCAATCCTCTGAGCCACAGTACACCAAGAAAAAAGATGGTACTGTTACCATTAAATTCACAAAAGAAAAGGAAGACACTTCTTCCTTTGTGTTTCCATCATTCCCCACCATCCTGTGTTTCACCCCATGTTCATCTGAGTCTGTCAGTATGGAAGACCCAGATCCTAAAGCCCATGTCCAATCCTTTGATGACCATGGACGACCCATCCATTATTACAAGGATCCCTCCGGACACTGCTTTTGGGATGTTGACTGTTCTTGTTCCTCATGTATGAAGCTAGATGATGAGGATGACAGACCGTCCACCAGAAAGAAGAAGAAGAAAGATTCGCTTTACCAAAGGTACCTAGACGGTGATCCAACCGTGGGTCCTCTTGGTGAAGACGGCGGACGCTGGCAGTATATGGTTGAGTATGGTTCTCCTAAACCTCCTCAAATTACTGCACCTCCACCAGCTTGTCCCCCAGATGAACCAAAGCCACCACCTCCACCACCAAAGAAACCCATCACTTCTCCATTCTACAAACCCATCCTCAAATGGGTAAAGAAAAACTCCTGTCCCATCAAACTCCCTCAGCCATACACTTGCAATCCTAAACCTGAACCACCTCCTGTTTTACCCATTATTTGCATGTTCCGACCAGAAGATTTCCCACCTTTACAGCCGACCCCATCTGAAGAAAGCTCAGCCACTTTCAGATTCCCTCCTGCTGAAAGTTTCTCTGATGCCCAACAAAAATACTTCCATTCTCCAAAGTTCACAACTCCACATGATGTCGATCTTCAAGGAAGAAGGAAAGGCCCTACACCGGTTGAGGCTGGTCTGAATTGGCAGACAGAGAATGCTCTCGCCCAGAATGTAGCAATAAACACAGTGGCTATTCGCCTTGACAGGGTAGACCATGCTACATCTGTCTCTAAGAAGATGTTGGAAGATCTCCAGAAGAGGCTGTACTTGATGGAAACAAAACAGATTCCTACAAGTCATTATCTGGAAGACCAAACTCCTGAGATTGAGAAGCTTAGACGCTAGGTCTAGATACTGCAAGAACAACAAGCTCTCCTTGAGCAAAGGAATCTACAAGCCCTTGATCCATTTTTCTTTCCGACAGCAACTCCTAACCCCACATCCTTTGTGCCAAGCTCTTCAGACCCCAACTCTTTTGCAGCTGTACTCAGCACAGCACCACCTCCTCCAAAGACGAACTTCCTTGCTCTTCGGGATCGTCTTAAAAAGCTAGACCAAGAGAAAAAAGAAAAAAGCAAACATACCTTTTTCCCACCTCCTTCAGCTCGACCAGAAAAATCTCCTCCTTCATCTCCTCCTCATAAACCTTCCCACTCATACATGGTTTCAAATCCCTTGGAAAATTTCCTTCAAAACCAGGTTCCCACCATCTCCACAATGAAACCCATAAATCCTTCACCCCCAGCTACTCCTGAAATCTCTATCAGTGAGTCATCTTCCATTCCAGATACTGAATCCTATGATTCTAGCACCCAGTCTGTTGTGGGAGACGTTATGATGGCTGACCCTGCAGAGCCAATCATTGAAGAAGAAATGGAAGACCAACCTAAAGTTGAGCATCCACCTCCACCTTCCCAGCCTTACCATGACCCATCGTCATCGACCTATACATCATATTCGTCCAATTTCTTCACTTTGGATGATATCCCTTACCATAAATGGGCAGAAAGGCTCCAAGAGTTTCATTCTTGGTTGATTACCATAAATCTAAAGGAACACAGTTCTTATGATGTTCTCCTTGAGTTTGTCACTCGATTCACCGGTTCCTTAAAAGATTAGTGGAAATTAGCCCCAGAAAGAGACCAACTCCAGTTTCTTACCATGTCCTTTGATGAATCAATTCAACTTATTCGTCTTTTCTTTATTGGCCAACCTCAAGATTCGAAAGAACTCAAAAGAAAAGAATTCTTTGAAAGAAAATGCTGTTCTCTGGCCAAAAGGGACTTGGATCGACACTTCCGAGAAATGATCAAGCTTTTCTATCAACTTGGTTCTGACCCTAACCTCAAGTCAGTATTCCTAGCTTCCATCCCAAAAGAGATTAGTCAAGTTGTTGAGAAAGCCCTGAAGCTAAAAAACAAGATCATCACAGATGCGACTTTTGGAGAAATCCAACAGTCTATCCACCTTGCCACTGAAGAAATGTGCCACAGAAGAGAAGTCTTCAGAAGTTACCTTCGGGAGAATCGTTCTCTCGAAAAGAATTGTGACAATCCTCATTGGAAGATCAAGTGCTCAAGAAATTGTAGTGATCCCTCTTGTGCTGGCAATAAGAAACGCAAGCACTTCAAGAAGTTCTCCTTTAAGAAATTCTCTTTCGGCAGACGAAGACCTAAGAGAAGCAAGTGGAAGTTTCTTTGAAAAAAGAAGCGGCATCACTCCTCTGCTTCTAGTTTCAAGAAAAAGAAGAAATCCGACCGATGCTACATCTGTAGCAAGAAGGGGCACTTTGCAAAAAACTGTCCTCAGGCAAAGCGCCAAGGAAGTTACATGATCCAAAAGATTTCCTCCACCACAAGAATCCCTTTGGATGACGAAGATATTGAGTCTGTCTTCACTGTTGAAGATGAGCCTTCACCCGACACACTGTTTGCCCTCCAAACTTATTCCTCAGACTCTGATGAATCCCCAGGTGATATCTTTGCATTCTTCCCTGATAATATCCCCGACTCCTTCCATGTACAACCCGTTTTCCACTCTCCATATATCCCCATCCAAATCCACACCCCAGAAAATGACAAACCTGTCCAAGTCATTGCTCTCATTGATACCGGCGCGGCAGCATCACTTATGGATATAAAAGTACTCCCAGAAGAATTCTGGACGCCTTACATAAGGTATTTCCATTCTGCTTCTGGAGATACTTTTACCACAAAATTCCGCAGCAAAACCATCACCCTCCAAATATTTCCAGGCTGTTCCATATCCACAAAAATCCTTGGTTGTAATTCCCCAGATAAAGACCTCATCATTGGTTGGGATGTTCTAGCCCAGCTTTCCCAGCTCAGAATTAAACCCACCGGTTTACAGTTTGGTGACCAGTTTCGTGAATATGTGGATATCCAGAGACTTTTTATCATTCAGCCAGAAATCCTTGATCCAATTACCTAAAGTCTCTTATCCTACTGTTCTGAATCCCATTCCCAGTTTATCCAAACCTGTTCAAATCCTCTTTGGAAAAACTCTGACTTCTTTGTCAAACTCCCATTCAAGAAAAGTGAAGATGTTAATCTCACAAAAGCCAGTCATTCTGGTATGAATCCTAAACATCTTGCTTTGGCCCAGAAGGAATGTGCTGACCTGCTCTTTCAAGGCCTCATTGAACCCTCTGATTCACAATGGGCTTGCGAAGCCTTTTATGTGAACAAGCGAACAGAACAGAATCGTGGTAAGCTCAGATTGGTGATCAATTACCAGCCCTTGAACAAATTCCTCCAAGATGACAAATTTCCTTTGCCTCACAAAAACTCTTTGTTTGGTAGCCTAGCCCAGGCTAAGATCTATTCAAAGTTCGACCTAAAAGCAGGTTTTTGGCAAATTGGCATTCATCCTGATGACCGTCCTAAAACTGGTTTTTGCATTCCAAACCAGCACTTTCAATGGACAGTCGTCCCCTTTGGTCTTAAAACAGCTCCGTCCATTTTTCAAAAAGCCATATGTAAAATTTTCCAGCCCATTCTCCCACATGCCCAGATTTACATTGATGATATTCTCCTCTACAGTCCTGATGAGGAATCACATTGTAAATTACTCTCCCAGTTTGTTGAAATTGTCCACAAACATGGAATCACGCTTTCCCAAAAGAAAATGATCCTTGCTAAAAAAGAAATTGAATTCCTTGGTATGCATTTGAAAGAAGGGACCTACTGTCCAGGTCCTCACCTTGCAGAAGAACTCCAAAAATTTCCCTCTGAGAATTTGACAGTTAGCCAATTCCAGGCTTTCCTTGAAATTGTCAATTATCTCCGAGACTTTGTGCCAAAAATCTCTAAAGCACTCTATCCTCTTCAGAGGATGTTGAAAAAAGATACTCCTCCATGGGGACCGAAGCAGACACGGGCTGTAGCTCATCTCAAAGAAAT
Organism: Rhodomyrtus psidioides; assembly: GCA_021437785.1. Taxonomy (NCBI): domain Eukaryota; kingdom Viridiplantae; phylum Streptophyta; class Magnoliopsida; order Myrtales; family Myrtaceae; genus Rhodomyrtus; species Rhodomyrtus psidioides. The sequence continues at coordinate 3,375,438 of JAILYB010000027.1, read as the reverse complement.
TCTGCAGCATCTCCCCCCTTTGCAAATTCCCTCCACTGGTCAAAGAATTTTGCAAACAGATGCTAGTGATAAGTATTGGGCAGCCATTCTCCTTGAAGAAATCAAAGGTAAGCGCTTCATATGTGCTTACAAAAGTGGACGATTCACTCCCGCAGAGATGCATTATCATTCCACTTTTAAGGAGATACTCGCAGTCAAATATGGCATCAAGAAGTTTGAATACCACCTTATTGGGCATCACTTTTTGGTCGAAATGGATATGTCTTCATTTCCCCAAATGCTCAATTTTAAGCAGAAACAGATTCCCCATCCACAATTGTTAAGATGGGCCGAATGGTTCTCAAAATTTCTTTTGATGCTAAACACATAGCAGGCAAAAAGAATGTCCTCGCAGATTTTCTGTCCCGACCTAAGCAGCCAGTTGAATCCATCAACATGTATGTCCGCAGAAATCCATTGGATGCAAGAAGATTTCGTACCACACCAATACGAGATACACCATGGAATACTCTCACTTATCCTCCAGAAGTCCCAGGACAAGTTGCAGAAAATAATTTCTGTGAGAATTTGAAGTATTACATGAATGAGTACCAAAACCGCATATTCAGCACTTATGGTGGATTAATGTTAGGACCACATGGTCTTAATCCTGATTATCCATTTATTCATGTCTTGCGGTGGTCTCCTGATCAAGACTTCCCTGAAGACGTCAAATGGTTCTTTTAGTATTTTCTCAACATATATGCTGTTGCCATTGAATTTCCCACAGACAAGATTGTCCGAGTCCTGTCCAGAGCACTCATGGGAGATTTCTCAAACCAAAAGGCTTTGACAGAAATGCTCACTTGGTTCCAGCCTTTAGCAGCATGGAAACAACACTTCATCTTTCAGCGAAATTGTGGAATTGCTGACCCAGAAAGACACACCACAGTCCTTTTTCACAGACCTTGGGTTTTCTTCATCTCAATCGGAGATGTCCGAGAAAAAGCATTGTATTATGGCACCACTACATTCAAGCCCAATCTCCATCGACAAGTCTTTCGGATCTATACAACACTTCACAAGTCCATCACACTGATGCAGTATGAGTATAGAGAACTCCAGCGAGTCTTATGTCAAGAAAATCATGAAATCCCTCCTGAAATTTGGCCATACCATCACATGAACCACTCGTGGGATAGGCCCAAAGTACACCCTCAGGTACTTCAAGCTCTTGAAGATTATAGAAGCAACCAGCCAAGTTCATCCATGGACACTGACACTCCTGACACTCAAGACCCTTGGGGAGGACATTTGTCACAAAATCCATACTCTACACCAGACATTGCATCCAGTACCCAGGACCAGCCATCAAACTCGTACAAGTGGCCTCAGCTCCAATTATGGCCCCAGCCCCAGATGTCATCCAGCTCTAATCAAGGCACGCGACAAGATCCACCAGGCCCGGTCACTATGGAAGATATTTTGTCAGGCGAAAGACACGCGGAAGAACAAGAAGATAGTCCCTCACTCACTGAAGACGAAGACCCAGACGTTGGACTGTCCCAGCTCGAAGAACAGTGGTACTGGAATAAATTCAAAAAGGACAAAGATGGCCCAGACAGCTCTGACTCTAACGATGCCAATTATCACCCAGATCCAGATCGTCGTCGGCTTTGAACTACCCAGTTTCACGTGCATGTAATAAAAGTCTGAGATGACTTTGTAGTCATCGTTTGTCAGAATGTTTAAAATCCCCGTGTAGATTTAGGTGTGCAAAAGTCCTTAGAAGTAAGTAATATGTCAGAAATAATGATCTGCAGGACCAGAAGACTTTTTGCGAAAAATACTGTTCACGTAGCCATCAAACTCGTAGCAGACACTGTTTGGCACTGTATCCGTACTGTAGTACTGTAGCAATACTGTTCACCCGAAGACTTTTTTAGTTTTTCGTAGTGAATTCGTCTGTCATGTTGTCAGACGTTTCTTTGCATGTAATTTGCCTATAAAAGGCCCTCGAAGGCATTGTAAACGGGGAGGAACGAACCTTTGTGAAATATCAGTGTGTTTCCAATATCATGAGTTTCTAAAGTTTCCTTTCTTCTCATTTCCTATAAGCATGGTCTTTCGCATATCTGAATCCTCTTGTTGACTCAGTAGTACGATTGGTTTGGTTTAGTATGCTCTTCAACTTGCCACTATGTGGAACCTGTTGAACTAGAAATATCTGGCACCTTGAGGGTTGAGCTTCAAGAATGGGCTTGAGTGAGCAAACAGGCAGTCCCATTTTATGGCCAGGAGCGCCGTGTTAGTGGGGATAGTATACCTGCTCGTCTCGCCCATGCTTGTCTCCGCTTCCTTTATGTCTCAAGTTTGAGCCCGTTAAATAAGTGCCAAAATTAATGTGTGCGAATCTATCTCCGTGAATAAAGTGCAAGTTGGAATTTAATGATCGCCTATGTTTTTGTGGGGGCGGCCGAACTCTACATTAAATTCTTTGCCTGTGGAAAATATGTTCGCCCGCATTTGTGCGAAGAAGAAGAATGCGCATGGATTCATTTTCGATTGGACATGCATGGACTATTTCGGCCGTACATGTCGTTTGTTGCCTCCCCGTCGCACGAGGAATGAGGATAATGAGTATTCTTTTATTGATTTTTGATGGCTATGCAGTAAAAAGAAGAATAGGAGTTCTCTTTGTCCTTTTCCTTTAATGCATGAAGCGACCTCAAGAACACTCCAATGCACATTAGATATAGGAAGGGGGCCACATTCATGAATACTCTCACTTTTGCATTATAAGAGAGAGAGAGAGAGGCCCATCAAGAAAACATGTGCAGACTTCGAAGGCAAGAAGGACTTTCACAATTTGCTCGTCAATGACGGAGACCCTTTGTCGCGACCCCCCTTGACGGAGCAAGGGAAAGGGGGACTAATGGGTCGTCATCGTCCAACTCGCCATGGTATGGATTTCAAACACGGGCCCCTCCCAAGGCCTATCACCCAAATCGCGAGGTGGGGGGACTAAAAGCGAGGATCGATCTCTTTCACAGTGGGGACCGGACCCTATTGATTGGATGTGACATGTACATAGTGTGCATGCCAATGAAGTCGCTACTAATAATTTTTTGGAGGGTATGATCGAAAACCCTATCGAGCGATCGGAAGATATCGCTTGATTTTACGAAAATTAGAGAATGAGGTTTGGGGGCTTAGCTACATCGAGAATGTCATCGACGCCCTCTTGGTACCTACATTGAGTGATTTTCTAAACTAAGATTGCATGCAAATGCGTTTAGAGGTGAGGTAAGTTCTAACGATCTAAGGATATCATGACGCAACATATAGCGAGTAATAACAAGTAAATCTTGTTTTGAGGGAAAAACCACGAATTCAATATAAAAAATATTATGTTTTTCTCAAGCGTAATAAAACACATTGTATATTAGGTGTTAAACCTAATCCTACTATGATTCTAAACAACACTCAAAAATTATAAAATTGCCACTAGTAGTATTGGCTAAAGTGCGTATTGGTTAAAGTGTTCATCGTACACCCATGGTGGGCTTAATGATGAAGGGGTTGCTCCCAATTACTTTAGAGCCCACTTGACTATAGGCTCGAAATATCCGATGACTCCTCGACTTCAAGAAGCACGTATCCGTATATTGTAGGATGCTTAAGATAACCTCAGCCCTACTCTCACCAGTACCATGATGGAGCGACAATAACGTGTCAACTTTACTTGAATGTCATAACTTTTTATTAGCATTCACCCAAAGACTAGGAATCCGACGTGGCATGGCATGGTAGCGAACATTTTTAAACATTTATGTTACTCGAGAGATCAATTGAAAGGTTATACGACACTTAAGTGATCGAAAAAAAGTTATGACATTTAAGTGAGCTCCGTATATAAGCTATGTCACTTAAATGATCGAGAAAAATATTTTGGTATTCAAGTGTGTGCCGTACAAAGGTACGGCAATTGTGATGTTCTTACCCCCACCATTTTATCACGAGTGAAATTCTTATGATAATGCCTTGGGAGATCATCCATTCCCACCTTTTTACTCATATAAACTTCCACATCGCATCTCCCTGGAATTTGTGTAAGCTTTGCAAGAAATCCTACACCATTGAGCTTATTTTAAATTGAGATAGTTATAAGTTAAAAATTCCCTAAAAATACTTAGTTAAAAAGACCTAAAGTTCAGTGATATTGTAATATCTTCTCATTGATTATTGGTAACTTTTTAGTTGGGCTACTCATTAATGTACTCATATTTGTACTAAGATCTGAATGATCGGTGTTCTAAACTTTGAAGGAAGATCCTTCATATTCGAATATAGAGTGGAGACAGATTGCTGATTGACCCCACTGAAGCTAATTTCAATAGGGACATGTATGATTGACCGTCCCTAAAAATGTAAGTCCATCTGTAAATGCTTTGGAGACGAAGAGCCTCCTTAATGTGTTAATTGCTATGGCTCCCTACGTGCTCTATAGTGGATTTTCCTAGGAAAACATCCTACCACAACAAAACTACGAAACCCTAATGATAGTGCATGTATCTTACTTAATTCATTTTCAGTGAGGCATGATTCTACAAATAAAATATCATTGTAGTCGACGACAGAAGAGATGGGGCGATCCAATTTGGAATTGTCACTCGATTATTCAATACTACTTAGACTACATTATAACAACAGTAGTAGTTCCAATACAATTGACGTCAATTAAAAGCAAACGTAGAACTAGGTTAAACCAAGCAAATGAAATACAATCAAGGATAAATCTCAATGACGGAGCGAAGGCCCAGGCGAGAGACAATCTAGCTTGTAGCCGCTAAAGCCATCATCAAGAAACAGCTTTTCCCATTCCTCACATACATGTCAAAGAAGAGTTGCATTTCGGTGGATCTATGATCTTCTGTTTGATTCCCTACTACCGGATCGATCATAATCACTTTTCCAACCTTACCTCGGCCCGACACTACTTCTATGCTTCGCTTCAGTATGTCGATGCATTTTTCATCGCTCCAGTCGTGCAATACCCACTGTATTCAAATGAGTTTTGGTCAACTGGTTGGAGGTTAAGGTTCTTATTGTAATTGCAATGTAAAAAAATATGTTCATAAAAGGAGTTGATCTTCTTCATTCATTTACATGAGAGTTGCTCATAGATACATTCATGATATGGGAATATCTAACCAATATTCACTAATTCTAATTTATTTCCTAGCGAAGAATTTTACTCTGCTCTTGACGCCATTGGGATTTGGCCTAAACACTTCGATCCTGCGATCTCTAGCATTCAAAATGAAAATGCGCTTACACATTGCAAACCGAGAGCTCAAGCGGTAAATTTCTCAATTGCTAGTGAAACTGCTAAAATATGTCTTAAGTTTGAACCGTTGAATGAGTATCAAAATTAACGCGTGGGAATCTGTCTCCATGAATAAAGTGCAAGTTGGACTTTAATGATTGTCTACGATTTTGTAGGGAGCTGAACTCTAGATTAAATGCTTTGCAAGTGGAAAATATGTTCAGCCACATTTGTGAGAAGAAAAAGATTGCGTACGGATTCATTTTCGATAGAGCATGCATGGATTATTTCGGCTGTACATGTCCTTTGGTAACTCCCTGTCGCATGATGAATGAGGATAATGAGCATTCTCTATTGACTTTTGTGGGGAGGGGGCCACAATGATGAGGACTCTCTCTTTTGCATTATAAGAGAGAGAGAGAGAGAGAGAGAGAGAGAGAGAGAGAGAGAGAGAGAGAGAGAGAGAGAGAGAGAGAGAGAGAGAGTGTGTGAGTTGGCTATGGATTAAAGGAGAATACAAATAGGAGTTCTCTTTGCCCTTTTCCTTTAGTGCACGAAGTCAACGCAAGAACGCTCGGATGCACATTAGACAGCAAGAAAACATGGGCAGACTTCGTCAGGCGTGAAAGGACTTTCACAATTTGCTCATCAACGACGGAGACCCTTTGTCGCGACCCGTCCTTGACGGAGTGAGGGAATGGGGGCCTAATGGGTCATTGTCGTCCAACTCGCCATGGCATAGATTTCAGACGCGGACCCCTCCCAAGATTCACTACTGACGTAAAAAGAAGCGAAAACTTGAACAATTTCCAAAGAATTCAGAAATTTAATTGAATGATAACGTGAAGGTTAACAAGACGGACGTCCAATATATAACGAGAGAACTCATTTAGGAAATAAAATTACTAAAGATAACCTTATCAAAATCATATCTAAGCTAATTTAAGAGAATTCAAATCAAATATTATAAATAATCTAAATATTCAAAATTGCCTAAATCGAAAAACTGCCTGAAAACCTATGTAAACGACCTCGAAATGCGAAAATCTATTGTAGTTCACAGCCAAAGGCAGTGAGTATTGATCAGAAGGTTGTTTCGCTTCAACCTATCGAATTTGAGCGTGATCTGAGCTCATTAACCCCAAATTAGGGAAATTTCCCCGATTTCCGGCGATCATGATTTTCAAGATAATTAAGCGCTAACTATTACCCAAATCCCAACGTAGGGATTAAAAAGTGATGATCGACCCCTTTCGTAGTGGGAGATTAGACCCTGTCGATTGGATGTGATATGAACATAGTGTGCATGCAAACGGAGTCTCCAACAATCATTTTTTAGAAGGTATAATCGTAAAAACTATCGAGCGATCGGAAGATATCGCTTGATTCTACAAGAACTAGAAAAGTGGGTTCGGGGACTTAGTTACGTCACAATCCACCTCAGCGTGGAAAGCCCATGCCCCACCCCCGCCGCCCTTTGCCAAGCCGCCACCCCGCCCCATAAGCCTGGCTTCCTAGGGCCAGCACCCGAGCTTTCGGAGAAGCTGTTCCCTGCCCGAAGCCACCCAATGGCCCATGCCGCCTCCATGAATCACCATCACCACCCAACTCACCCGCTAGTCCCGCACCATGGCTGCCACTACAAAAAAAAAAAAACGCAATTAGCCACGACATTAGTGATGAGAATTTCGCGAAAATTCGTCGCTAAATTGATTTGGCGACGAATTTGCGACAAGAAAAAATCTGTAGCTAATTCAGCGTCGCTAAATTTAGCGACAAAAAATTGGTGTTTTCGTCGCTACTTTTAGCGACGAACAGATTGGTTCGTCGCCAGTAATTAGCGACGAACAGCAGTTTTCGTCACTAATTTTGGCGACGAACAAAGCCATTCATCGCCAAAATTAGCGGGATTAAAAAACCCTATTCGGCGACGAACATTTACTTTCTCGCTAAATTTGCGACGAAAAATATATTCGTCGCTAATTTGTATATTTTTGTTTTTTTTTTATTTTTGGTCGGAGGAAGTTCAGGGAAATTGTCCAAGAAGAATATGGCAACGAAGATTGCGAGGAAAATGAAAGCGATGCATAAGCAAAAGCAGAAGCATTTCCAACGATGGCTACACTTCCAGATACACAGACACATGAACGTTCAGCCAGAAGCCGACAACGAAGACATAGGACGGCATTCTAGGGTGGTGAAATCACCGGCTCCGCCATCGACCAGAGAGGGAGGGGTTCGGGTCGATCGCCGGAGTGAGCTTCCTTCCCTCTGAGCTGCTCGCCGTAACGAGAGCGGCCGGGGATGTCGGGTCGATCGCCGGAGTGAGCTTCCTTCCCTCCGAGCTCGCTCCTCGATGATTTTGCTTAGGGTGGACGACGGAGTCCGGTGTTGAGGTGAAGGGAGAGAAGAGAGAGGGAGTGGCAAGTGGAATGACGAGAGAGGGATGTCGCGACCCATCCGAAAGAGGACGCGGCTAATGGATTACCGATCGCGGATCTTGGATCGGCGCGAGCCCTCCCAGGCCCATACCAAATCGCGGCGGGAATATTTTTTTAAAGGATTCGACGATAAGAGTCGATCGCTTTCGACCTTCGATATGGTCGTGGTGGCATGTGCAAATTGTGCATGCATTTGGAGTCGCCACCGGTCTTTTTGGAGGGTAGACCGGAAACCTTACTGACCGATTGGGAGAGATCGATCAGTTCTGCGGAACCAGAGATTTTGGGTTCGGGGACTTGGTTACGCTGGTGTCATTACCAGCGCCCTTTCGGTACCTAACGCGAGTGATTTTCCTAGCTAAGAATTCATGCAGGCGCAATTTTGGGTGGGGTAGGTTTGATTCAGGGTTTCATGTAGATTGGAAGACTATTCCTATCAATCACAATCAATTTAAATGAAAGCGCAATCAAATACGTAAATAAATCACATCAATACACACCAATTCAAATTAATGGCTTCCTAGTATAGCCATAAGGGCTTAGGGAAGGTATGATTTCGGACCGGGGGTAAAATGGGAAGATTCGGAGGCGATTAGCCCGAATGTCAAAATCGTCAATTTTTGGAAGACTTGGATACCAAATTACCCAAAATATTCCATGACCAGTTGATTGTGGCCATTTCCCATTTTTGAGAATTTTTTGGAATATTTTGATTTTTCTTCAATTTTTGGAAGACAATTCGCCCAAAGGGTGAAATCGTCATTTTAAGAAAGGTCGGGGTTCAAAACACCCGGAATGAGTCTTGGCCAGTTGTTTGTGGCCATTTCCTATTTTTTTGGGATTTTCCTGGATTTTTTAGAATTGTTTTGGAAGACAGCTTGCCGGAAGGGCAAAACCGTCATTTCTAGAAGGTCCGGGGGTCAAAAGACCCGAAACAAGTCATGGCCTATTGAATGTGGCAATTTCCTATTTTTAGGAATTTTTTTAGAATTTTTCCGAATTTTTCGAATTTTTCGAATTTTTTTATGATTTTTTATTTTTTTATTGAATTTTTGGATTTTTTATTTATTTATTTATTTATTTTTCTATTTTCTTATTAACATCTCGAAAATAGTGGCCTGGATTGGGCTGCAAGGCCCAACCCTTCTAAAGTCGCAGGCTAAGAAAAACCATAAGGCCCAAATAATAATCTAAAGGATAAGGCCACAACTTTCCTTCTAAAACCTACTATTCAGCCCATTTCCTTTCCTTTCTTTTTCTCTCCATTTCCGGACCACACCAAGCCCAGCCACCGAAACATATTAGCAAAGGCCCAAATTACCCATAGACCCAAACCACAAAACAAAACCTCACACTTATTCTGCCTCTCCATGCTCCACGTTTTTTTTTTTTTTGGGGTTTGTTATTTTATTATTTTTATACTACTTTTCTCTCACTTTGTCTTTTCCTGATCATCTTCTTCGTGGAAATTTTTTTTTGTTCCTGCTGGGAGCAAAACACAGATCTTACGTGACTAAAGCCTCCCACCGCCCTTTTTTTTTTTTTTTTTTTTTTGCCTAAACTGAACTAAGTCACCTAGACTAACATTCTAAATCGGAGCTAGACCGAAACAGTCGCTAGTGGAAGTACTGGGCAGACCCGAATGACACCATCCCGGCAAAGAAATTTATACGGAAGATAAAAGTTTACGTCAAAACCAGGTTTTTCTTATCCAAGCGTCGTCAATGAAGTTATATGGATCTTACCTAAGCTCCGTAGGGAATTGACGGAGTCTAGTCGGCGACCGCAAACTTTTGGCTCGGACTAAGCTCTGTGGGGATCGAACCACCATCTCAGGTGCGAACCGACGCAAAGCGACTTTCTAGCGATTCCGACGGCGACTAGTACTCCGGGGATGCTATAGTTGCTGTCAAGAAGCTTGAGAAAGCTTGCTCGAGCAGTAACCCCACCTGAATCCATCTCCCCCCTCTCGGCCTCTTTTATTCATCTCTCTCGAAAACCCCCTCTCTTTTCTTTTAATTTCTTTTTCTCTTCCACCCATCCCCACTCTTTTCTTTTCATTTCTTTACTCTCCCACTCAACTTTCTTTATTCTTCCACTCAACCTCACTATCCATCATCCGTGGCTAAAATAACACTTCTCCAACGTCCACTGCTAAAACTAAAATAAAATAAAATAAAAAAATAAAAAATAAAATAAAAATAAAAATAAAAATAAAAATAAAAATAAAAATAAAAATAAAAATAAAAATAAAAATAAGAACAACACGTACATTCCCCTCCATTGCGTGAACAATTTAATCAAATTTCAACGTAGGGCAATCCAAATCGGATGTCAAGACTTCAAAATTACAAAAATTGCAAATTAAAAGGCATAATATGATTTTTTTTCTCGATTCGGGTTTATGTTTGTGAAGGAACATAGTGACCCTAGCCGAATTTTCAAGATTTAAAGTGACATACTTGAATAGGAAATTAAAACAAAATTATTGAATATTTTTGTGTATTTTTCTGACCACGAATGTATTTTTCTGATTTTTTTGGTATTTTTAATAATTAATAATTAAATAAATTCAAAAAATTATTAAAAATTATGAAAAATATTTTTTGTTCAAAATTGGTTCCTAAGGCTAAGCCAAGGCTTCCAAAGTTGATTTTGTGATTTTATGACCTTTTTTGATATTTTTAATTTAATTTTAAAGAATAAAAATCACAATAATAAATCGTCAAAAATCAGGTGTCAACAGCTGCCCCTCTTTGAGAGGAATCTCGTTAGAGGTTTCTCTCAAAGATAAGGTAGCACCTGATTCCTAACCGACTCAACTGGGAAAATGAGGGAAGAAATGCTATGACATTGAATCCTTAAGGCTCTTTGATGAAAGCTCAAATTAACTTTCGGTTCGCTCTAACAATTTGAACATGGGCCGGAGTGAGAGAGGCTTACCTGAAGCTCACCTGTCGGATGCTGCCGGTTGCGACAACTTTCAAGTAGATACCTAGGACTCATCATCCAGGATGTCCTAGGGAGATTAAGCTCTGACCTGTATGGCAGGTCATACCATTATGGGATTCCTAACTGGTAAAAACCTAAGGAGGACGCATCCCACACTTTGGGATTTGCCAAGGATTTTGATCCGTATGGTGGATCGGACCTTTGTGTTGATCCTTAAGGCAGTATCTACCTCGTGTTGACCCTTATGGCGGTTTCTACCTTGTGTTGATCCTTCAGGCGGTTTCTACCATGGTTTGACCCTTCAGGCGGCTTCTACCTTGAATTGACCCTTTAGGCGGTTTCTACCATGAGTTTGACCCTTCAGGCGGTTTCTACCTTGATTTGACCCTTTAGGCGGTTTCTACCATTGGTTTGACCCTTCAGGCGGTTTCTACCTTGATTTGACCCTTTAGGCGGTTTCTACCTTGATTTGACCCTTTAGGCGGTTTCTACCATTGGTTTGACCCTTCAGGCGGTTTCTACCATTGTGTTGACCCTTCAGGCGGTTTCTACCTTGAGTTTGACTCTTCAGGCAGTTTCTACCTTGATTTGACCCTTTAGGCGGTATCTACCTTGATTTGCTTTGAAAATGGGTCTCATGACGAGGGTTCTCCACGTCCGATGAGACTGTTTGATATTTTTGAAAAGGGATCCTAGGACGAGGGTTCTCCACGTCAAGCTAGGACTGCTTGATTTTTGAAAAGGGGTCTCATGACGAGGGTTCTCCACGTCCGATGAGACTGCCTAAATTTTGAAAAGGGGTCTCATGACGAGGGTTCTCCACGTCCGATGAGACTGTTTGATATTTTTGAAAAGGGATCCTAGGACGAGGGTTCTCCACGTATCCTGCAGAAAATTCAAACCTGTGTGCTCCACTCCATGGAGCAAATATTTTTCTGGGATTCGGGGTTTCCAAGAATCCTGCAGAAGTTTGAGCTTGAAAGATTTTTCTTCACCAAGAAAGTGTTAATAATCTTTGGGAAGACAATAATTGTCCAATTGACAAAATTTTATGACTTAAGTTTTAGTCATGAAATGTGCATTTTGATGCTGGAGGTTATCCAAAGCATTCTTGCAACATGCAAATGTGATCACAAATCCCTTGCACGGAAAATCTGGATCAAACAATTTGAAATTTCCAAAGAGAGTTTGTTCAAAACATCTATTGGAGAATTTCTCATCCAAGAGGGCTCCTCACCGCTCTATGATAATGGTCTTTTGTAAGGAATGCGCTCAACTTCCTACTAACCTGTGCCTAGGTTTTAGGATCATTCGCAGCGCATACATTTTGATCGATCGGGAGGTCTTCCACGGGACCGTAATGTTAGGTTTGGATATTGGTTTTCAAGGGGGACCCGCTTTGGAGTCGAGGCCATCGAATGAAAGTCTTCACCATCTGCTCCGGGTTTACAAGTCAAGAACCCTGCAAAATGAGAAAGAAATAGTCTTGCTCGTACTTCTTCGAGCTAAGCTATATGTTAACCCAAGTGTCTTAGTCGGAGAGGACTGTTTCGGGGTTGTAACATTGGTAGGATTGGGGACTGAAAAAGGCTTATTTTTGGCCCAGAATTCGTGACGGGTTTGACATTGGTGATCATTGCTGATTTGCCTCCTGTCATTTCCTTTCTGCATTTTTAATCTCTGAGGTGCGCAACCGATTTTGAGGTGTGCACCAGCTCTTTAAAGAGCGTCTCTTGTTGCATTCAGAGACTGACTCTCTCTATGTCTTTGTTCTGCGCTCGACACCATTTGTGGGGTAGTCTTTTTTATCTGACTCATTTAGGGGTCTTTCTCTCTTCCCAACTAGGCTTCATTGGGGATCAAGCAAACAGCTTGCATGGGCATCAGCCTTGCTTTTACCAGGCACTTCGCTTTTTCTTGATGCCGAGGATTTTTTTCTCATTCTCATCTTTTTTTTTTTTTTGAAACCCCATTTTTCTCATCCTCATGGGATCATGTTAGACATATAGTCTAAACATGCTTTAAATATCATTCCGGGAATTCTCTTCGTAATCCCTGAGTCTTGAACTCTTCCATTTTTGAAGTGGTGCGGCATCCGTCTTGGAATGATCACCAATGGGTTCATGAAATGAATTTGCAGGCTCAAGTTGGTTGTGCAAAGGATTCGGTGTGTGGGATAGAAAAATGAATGCTTCTCATCATCCTATGGCACTTGGATTACCATATAAACAACACACAAAGATTAATGTTAGTCCGAACAAGAAAATTTCTAACCATTTTCTCCTGATGCTGCTGGACTCACCTCCATTTTGCCCCAGTGTGGGGTGGTTCTTGACAGGGTTAAGAGTGAAAACCGCCGTTCAAAGGGGTTACCAACGGTCACCTGTAGTGTTTGGGGGATATGAAACGAATGCCTCCGTCGTCCCAACCCATGTAATCGCTGCGAATGGTCCCTATCTCCGTAGGTCCAGATTTTGCTGTCTGATTCGCTCTACTTCTCTCTTAAGTGTGTATAGGACATGTTTGGACTAGGCTTTGCCTCTCGTCTTTTGAGAAAACGTCCTTTTGAAAGTTTTGAACTTTTGATTGGAAAAAATCTCTTTCATTTTCTCCAAAAATTTTACCCGTCAATGGGATTTTATGATGCACCATGCATGTTCTTATTCATGTTCAGACAACCTCCTGTTTTAAAACATGAATGCCAATGAAGTTTGAATTCCATGTCTTTTCTAGACATTAGATTCTGAAAGCTTTTCTTTTTTATTTAACATCTTCAATGGATTGGGGAAAGGGATATTTACCTGTCCCCCGCGGCTGCGGATCCCTACAAATTGTAAAAGAAGTATATCATTGTAGGTTCACAAATTTTTCAAAAATCGAAACGATACATCCTACCCTTGGTCATGTACTCTGACGAGTAGTACATGGGATGTAAGAACTTGTTCCTCTGCAAGGCGACTCCCCTGCCAAGGGTAGACAACAAGTATCAATTCATATCCTCGAATTCAAGACAAATTGGGACGATACAACTTTACTCTTGATTTTCATCCCATTCTGATGTGGCGTGTTGATATGAACAACATCTATCAAATTCGCCTATCCATGCTTGGAGTGTTTGTAACATCACTGGTTCATCTGCCCCCAGCTGGGCAACGTCTGTTCTGCTATTTGAACGCATGACTCCTTAAGTGATTTATCCATGTTTATCATCTGAGAAGGAAAAGAAAGAAGACATTATTTCGGTATCCGATTGGAGATCGTTTAGGAACGATACATCGTTTTACCAAATGGGTGGCTTCGCGGCCAGATGCATTTTGCATTGAAGGGGTGGATTCCATTATGCTCTGCGAACGATGATCATTGCTTGGGGAGCTCGCCCCTGAGCTTAAAGATGCTCAAAAGGTAAGGCGGATCTTCGTACGGCTAGTTTTAAGCGTAAATGAGAAATGCCCCCATGGGAGCCTTACAATGGGATTGCCAATACATTCATTCAGGCTATTCATCCTCTTTTCTCCGAACATTTTTTACAAATCGCGCCTTGAATCAAACACCTGATCGTCGGCTCTGTATCACTATTGCAAGAGTCCGCCAGCTTCAGGCTGATCGAGCCAGAAATTGAGTTCCTCTCCAAGGAAATCGCTCGAATCTCCGAGCCATTGATGCTCAAGTCGAGTGTCACCGACCGCTGGCGATAGATCACTCTCGCCTTGGATGATTTGATTCCTCGAGCTGGAACATCCCTTGTTGACCGGCAAATATGTAGACATGTCCCATGTAAATGTTGGATTTGCCATGGGAAGAGCACTAGCAACAGGTTGGTACTCAAATTGGGGAGTTCCTATTTGCGGGAACTGCGGTATATACACTTGAGGGGTATTGAGACTGCTTGGTGGAGCGTTCTGATTTGGGTTAGAGGAGTCGGTGACATGGTTGCTGGTCTCGTCAACACCGAAACATGGTTGGGTGTTCCCGGCTCTACAATCATCGTGGTTGCAGTTATGACCAACATTTAAGTTCGAACCAGCTCCATCCGAGCTTAGTGTCACCCGTCCCTCTTTTAGCAACCTCTTGAAATATCCAAGGTGGCTCGCGACGTTAACTTTAGAGAGTCCCGGCACGTTCAGGATTTCGTGTATGCGCGTTGATCGTGCCGTGTCGATCCCCAACTGTCGAACTGTATCAACAAATTTCTGATGGAGTTCAGCAGTCCAAGAAAATCGCGCTTTCTTGTCAACAAGAACAGCTCGCCGACTAATCTCTATGAGATCTGATCGTGTTGGAAACTGCTCTTGTAAGCCTTCGACGGTATCTGACTGCACCGGAAGACATTGCGAAAGGCATTGTAACATATGAGCACTACCAATCTCTAGAAGTGGCTCTTCGGAGAATATTTCACTGATGAGAATATGGTTATTGCAATCAAGGCAAGTGGCGCTGCTCAGTGCTTCCTCATATCTAGCGCTTTCTGTTCGAAGCTTTTCATTTTCTTCTTTCAGAATCGCTAGCTCTTGCTGTCTATGTAGATTCCCCAGCCGGGCTCGTTTGTTACGAAACCACTTATTGACCTTCCCAGGCTCCCACCCTAACTCTCGACCTAGCTCAGCCCTCTGCTTCTCATCTGGATGGGGGCATTCCTCGAAGAAAAAATCAAGCTCCCGGTCTTGACTTGAAGTATGGTGAAGGGGATGTTTTCCTTTCTGACGCTGATCACTGCTATGGGTATTGTTTTCATTACCACAACCTTGAGTTTCATCGTTGGAAGTGTCAATCTCCATGACCATCGTGCCGGATTCGGTCCCGTGATCTTCAAATTCTTCCAGCAGTTTAAGCTCGGAGACTTCCAAGTCGGGCGTTTCCAACAAATGACGGTATCCTTGGAACATTTTGGATCGAAGTATCACTGACTGATCGTCGCAGAAGTCATCTGATCCTTCGAAATATTGATGCATGGGTTGGGTAGTATCGCCCGACTGGTTCTTCGAGCTGGAACCTCCATTTCTTCTCGAGAACATGAGAGGGGAGTTGATCGATTGACCCCCATAAGCATCTCCTACTTGGGAATTAGGGAAACAAAAATGCTCAACGCATTCCCTTGTTAGATCCTTTGAAACCACATGCCCTGGTTCGGCAAGTCCTTGGGCACTAAGTGCAGAAAGCTCATTAGTAAGCGGAAAAACAGCGACGGATGGGTGCTGCACCTGCTGCATCTGTGGCACACACTCTTGAAGAAAATTGGGATGACTCAGATGAATATTCTGATCAATTTCCCAATAAGTGTTGAATTTGTAACCGAGGTTAGCATGACGCTGTCTTAGCGCTCTTCTGTAACAACTGAGGTGATTTGAGACCATAGCCTTGGTAAGTTCTGGTGCATTCAGGGCCTCCATTACTTTCTTCGGGCGTGCATAGTCGAGCCCTATTCGCCGAACCACGTCTAAGAACTTGCGGTGAAGCTCAAGGGGCCACGCGAAAATCCTCTTCTCTTGGTTCAGAATAGCGTTGACAGCTTGACGGCTGATCTTTAACCCTTCTCGAGCAGGATCTGATCCTGCCCGAAGCCGTTGTGGAGAAGACTCTTGGGCTCTGACGTGGTGACTCTCATCATAGTGGCATATATTCCCTCCTTCAGAAGGCACTGGCACTATCTTTGTGGGATTGATTTGTTCATGCACATCACCAGTATTTTCGATCATAGCAGAAGGCTTAACGGGAAACAATCTACTGAGAGTGGTAGGGCCACCGCAGTTAGGGCAGACAATAGTGCTAAGAACTTCTTCATACCTCACGTTCTTTGTTCGAAGCTTCTCGTTCTGTTCCTTTAGAAATGCGGTCTCCCGTCGTTTGTACTGCTTACTCAGCTTGGTTCGTTTATTTTGAAACCAATTCAAGATCCTCAAAGGGCTCGTCCCTAGTTTTTGACCCAACTTCTTCCTCTGTTCTGTGTCCGGGAAAGGGCATCCCTTGAAGATAGCTTCAAGTATCTGGACCTCATCCGGAGTGTAGAGCTGGCGACGCTTTCTTTTCTGGCGCGGATCATCGTCGCTGGCGTCTTGGTCGCCGAGGGCTTGAGTCTCCTGGATGGTCGAGTCGATTTCCATATCCTTCGTGACGAATTCATTTCCGAGGTCTTCAAATTCCTCTAGCCGTTCAAGTTCGGAAACATTCAGGTCAGGCGTTTCCAACAGATGATGGTACCCCTTGAACATTTTGGGTTGAAATGTCTTTTTCTGATCTTCGTTCGCTTGATCTTCTCCACCCTTTCTCAGATGTTCGCCCTCTCTGTAATTATCAGAGATTAGGCGTGTTCCAAGAAGCGTCGCTTTGAAATCGAGTAACGAGCGTCTGACGGGCGTTCCTTTCGAGACTTCGTGATTCCCTCGTCCGTTCTTACTCTCTCTTGCCTGAGTGGAGCGTGCAGATTTCCCGTGTCGACTTTTGCTTTATCGAGCATTACGCCTGTCCCCCTAGCTCGGTCTCCAAAGTAATAGGTCCGCCGGCCTTTAGATGTTATTACCTTTTCTAAGCCCGAAATCACGGGACAGAGGTGGATCTGTGACTCACCAAGGATGTGTTAATGAGGCTTGATTAGCCCTGCTGTGTATAGAAAAATTATTGCAGCTTTCCCTTTCTCGTTCGAGCGTTAAAGGGCGAGAGGTTGACATCGAGGAGATTAACATTTCGATCTAACCTCTCAAACACTCCTCCATCATTCCTTCTTTTCTCTGTCGTTGAATCGCAGATGGCTTCCTCTCCTGTACCCGCTGCCTCAGCCGAAGCTTCAACCCAATGGGAGAGGTTTTATCACCTCTTGGGTAGAGGTTATGGCTACATAAACAGTCATCCTGAAGCTGAGGTTGAAGTTCGTACTCTGATTCCGGCCCTGGATACTGTGTGTATTGAAGGTACGAAACTTCAAAGGGAGTTTGTGATCTTCCCAACTCTCTTCAACAATTTCCTGCAGGCTTATGAAGTTGCTAGCCGGGAGGTCACTTTGGCTGGTATCGTGCGAGCCCGCTATCAGGACCGAACTGAGTCCCTGATGTTGGCCATGCTGACGGCCGATAACCATAAAAGGGCTGTTGAATACGCCCACTCCCAGGTTTCGATGTCGGTCCGTGAGAGGGACAACTTGGTGGAGCGTCTGGCTCTTTTTGACACCGCCTTTGAGCAAGATCAGCACAACCTCGTGCTGAGGTTCCAGTGTGCCTGGTTGGAGGAAAGGCTTGAAGACCTGAGCATGGATATAGCTCGCGGGAGGGTGCTGGCTCAGGACTTAGAGCTTGAGTTCGAGTACTATGAGACCAAGGTGAACGACCTTAAGGAGAAATGTCGCCTCCTTTTCTTCAAGCTTGTAGACCTCGATTCCCAGAGTGTGGGTTGTAAGCAAGGCATGGATAGCATGGAGAATCAATTGAGCTCATTTGTGATGCTCATTAGAACTCACTTTGGATTTACGGTTCCTCCTCAGTAGTCTGTTTGTAAAGTCTCCTGTTAAGTGCTATAAATGAGAGTGTATGTACATTTCCTCTTATCCTTCGCAAGATTCAATATTGCCCTTGGTTTCGCAATCATAGTGTTTGAGGCAACTGACGATCTTTCCGCTTTCGAGCCCGCTCACGTTATGTTTGTAACCTATGCTGTCACGTTTGCCTTCGTGCGCTTGGTCGATTTACCTCGAACCCATCGTGACAAAAGATTGTTGTAGCTAAACATGATGATGTTAGCAAGCATCATTGTGTGAAATCAACCCTAGGCCTTAAGGAAGAAAGGAACTGCTCCGATTGAAACTTTACAATGCGCAAATAAGAAATAAGTTCTACTTGTGTACAAGCCCCCCTTTTTCTCTGGGTATGTTCGATCACCATCCCATCATGTCTGGGTTCAGGTGCGCGGTCATCGACTCCAGATCATGGCCGTGAAGGTTTGCTAGCCTCCTCCTGATGGATTCTTCGAACTGTGACCACCATCTTTGTTTGAGAAGAAAAGAGGAGGGTCGACCTCTTTCCTATCAAAAGCGTGTCTCACTTAGAGATCAGGGAAGCAAAATTGTTCGAAGTGTTCCCCCACTAGATCATCTGAGATCATATGCCCTAGTTGGGCGAACTCCTGAACATTAGACGTCGTGGGTGGATCAGCAGCAGGAAGAGCGCCGGTGGACGGCCGCTGCTCGAGCGGGGAAGTGTATATTTGTTGCACCGGTGGCACGTATTCTTGAGGAACATTAAGATGACTGATAGGGCTATATTGACCAATTCTCCAACAGTTGGTGGTAGAGCTACCGGCTTGGTTGGTATCGAGACTCGGCAGGGCTCTTCTTGAGGCATGGCTGTTGCATTCGTAGCCGTACCTAATGTTCAAGTTCGAGTCAGGCTCTTCTAGGCGCCGTGCGGCATGACGCCGTCGTAGTTTCCTGCGGTAACCATTAAGGTGGTTTGCGACTAACCTTCTAGCGAGCCCTGGTTCATTCATGACCTCATGTACGCGTGTTGGACATAATGAATCATTCCCTATTTGGTGAACCGCATCAAGGAATTTTCTGTGAAGCTCTGGAGACCATATGAACTTCTTTTGGCGACTCAGGATAGCATCCGTGACTCGGCGATCATTCCTCGATTCACTCTCGGCGGGGTCTGGTTGTGCCAGAGGTTGTTGCAGGGGAAGCTGGTTGACTTCGAACTGGTCTGTGGTGATAGTAAGCCCATTGTCAGGGAAATTGTAGTAACGCGCCTCCCCTCTTTCCAAAGATGGTTTGAGGGAGTGGGGTGGCGGACGATCACCTGCGATTCTCATAGAAAACTTATCACGGAACATTTCGCGAGTGTCGATAGAACCACCGCAGTTAAGGCAAGCGGCGTTGATGAAGACTTCCTTACACCACATGTTTTCTGTTCGAAGCTTGGCGTATTCTTCTTTTAGAGTTTCGAGCTCTTGACACTTTCCCCGAACCACTGATCTGGCCCGTCTGTTTTGAAACCAGTGCTTGACCCTTAAGGGTTCCATCTCTAATTCCCGGGCTAATTTTCTTCTTCGTCTCGTATCCGGGTAACGGCACTTATTGAAGGCGGCTTCGAGTATCTGGATTTCCTTCTCAGTGTAGAGCCGGCGACGTCTTCTTCCACGAGATGGGACATCGCCGCTGCCGTCGTTGTTGCTGCTACTGTCGTCGTCGCCACCACTGTCATCGTCGCTGCCCTGATCCTGAACCTCGTTGCCAGCAGGGTTGGGTAGTATGGTTTCGACATCTGGCTCGATCCCAAAGACTTCGAGTTCTCCCAACTGCACATTACCTAGGACATTTGGGTCAGTCATCTCCAACAAATGACTATGACTGTTAAACATACTGGATCAAGAAAAGGTTTGTTCGTCCTCTTTTATTCACCCGAGGTCTTGTAATCCTCTTCATATGTTTACTCTCTCTAAACTTTCTTTTGAGTGACTTTGCGTATTCAGGAGTCGCTCTTCGAGCATGGAAGACGATCACCAGGCGAGCGCTCTTCTAGAGATTTTGAGTTTCTCGTCTCGTCGTCTTCCTTCCTTTTCATGGTGGAGAGATCACGGATCGCTTTTCTTTCCTCGATAGCCGAACATGTCCCCCACTATCTCTCAAAAGACTAAATTACGTCCACCACCCGCTCAGCTTTTCATCATGACAAAGCTATCAACCCTATCGCGGCTCCTTCGATATCTGCGCTCGACTCCCGCTCCATCTCAATAATGGTGAAATAGACAACTCTTTTACAACTTTTCAAACTCGTCAGGCCTGAAATCGCGGATCGAGACATGTCTGATGCTTCACGGGAGGAGCAGCCCCTGCTTTACATTAACTACCCCGGCTCCACAAGCATTATTGCTGTAACTTTTCTCCATTTTTGAGCTACTATGAAACGAGGAGAAGGTTAGTGCTCTCATTTGCCCAGCTTTCACTTTCATTCATTCCATCGCACTCGTCTTCCTCTCCATCCTCCCAACAAGAAATGGCTTCGTCTTCTGCTTCTTCCTCTGACTCTTCCCATGCTTGCGTCTTTTCAATCGCAGTCCCGGCCCGATGGGAAAAACTCTATAATCTCTTGGGTCGGGGCTATGCTTACATAGCCGATCATCCGGAGATCGAGGCTGAGATCCGCGTTCTATTTGCGGCCACAGACACTACTTCCATCGAGGGTACTGAGTTGGAGAAGGAGTATAAAACATTCCCAGCCCTCTTTGCAAACTTTCTAGAGGCTTACCGCGTTGCTCACCGTGAAGTTCTCGTGGCTCGTGTCTTACGAGCCCGCTACGAAGACCGCTGTGACTGCCTGACGTTGACTAACTTCGTGGCTGACAGCCACAACAAGGTTATGGAAACTGCCAACGAGCGGGTCTCGACGATGCTTCGTGAACGTGGACATTTGGTGGAGCGTTTGGCCTTGTGCCTGATCACTTATGAGCACGATCGTCGTAACATCATGTTGAAGTTCCAGAGCGATTGGCTGGAAGAGCGACTCGATACTGTTACGGCGGATGTATCCCGTGGGAGGGAATTGGTCCGGGACTTGGAACTTGCTGCTGAAGATCACAGGGCCAAGGTTGCTGACCTTAAGAATGAGTGCAAGCGCCTTCTTCTCCAGCTCGCGGATCATGATATACGGAGCGGTGAGTGTAGGCAGGGAATCAACCATATGGAGGGCCAATTGAGCTCCTTCGTGCTGCTGATTAGGGCTCAGTTCGGCTTTACTTTTCCGCCTCGCTAATCTGTATTAATCTGCTTTGAAAGTCTTTCGATTGAGCGAAAGTGAATGAAAGCTCATGTGTGTGTGTTTTAGCTTTTTATATGGTCCATTTCTTCGAGCATCCGAACATCTTCAACTTGGGTGAGCTGAACTATAATATCAATAAGTTGAGCAAATATGTCCTGATTTTCTAACTTGCTCATGATCAGATGAAAGAATAGCCTCAGATTCATCCAGGAGAAGATTTCTCTCTATTACCTATTTTTCACCTGCAAATGAAACGACTGAATCAGAAGAAATAATTTGAAAAAGAAAGCATAAACCCCTTTCAATCTTATGCTTGCTCGTGATTAATAAAGACAAAAACTTTTACAAGGATTGATCTTGTGCGAAAAGTTTTTATCAATATTCATCGAAGGAAAGCATACTATTGAAAGGAATGTAATTCACGATAATCGCTTTTGACCAACGACGCGTTTTAAATTTAATTGAAGATACGGCATCCAAATCAAAGCCGTTTTGTTAAGAACGAGGGCAATTTGGACATCTATCTCGTCATTAAATTCGAAACAATGCCGGTACTCTTGATCAATTATCGTGGATTACCAGTGGCGTAACACATGCATGAACCGATTCAGGTGTATAATTCCTTCTAGCGAAATTGGGGTTGGATTACCCTATACGACCAAAAGGTCGTGCAAGACTTCCAATTTTAATTTCCTCTAAAGGAATTATAAACTTGACTTGGGAGTATTCGGATGATTAGAGAAAATGCCACTATCACATTCCCATGACCCGTCAAAAGAAATACAACCAAGCTCCATCTGAATGTATACACCAATAGATCCCTAATACAATCACTCTAAGGGGTGAGATAGAGAAAACTTCGATAAAAATAAACCCTATACAAGAGGATTAGTAATGGAAAATAAAACAAAGGAATGTGATCCTAACGTTCAAGGATGCCCCAAGCTCGATCTGTGTCTTCAGGATCACTTGCCCCAACTCGTCATCTTCATTGGACGATATCTCAATAATGTCCATAGTAGGCTCCTTTGTTGCTCACTCGGTGTTCGCCATGGGATATCATCCTCCTCGTCTTCTATCAAGGACGTTTGGGAAAAACACACATATCTATCCTTGAAATGGCATTTAATCTAATCACCAGAATGCGATGAATGAAATGCCTATATTTATATGAACTGTAATAGATTTGAGGGATAGAGAGCCTTACCAACCAAACTCGTCGACTTATGTGCGGTTTTAGGTGTACCAACCGCCCAAAGACATGCGCATGAGACAAGTGATGGTAAACTTCTAAAAATCAGAGGGTTTGGCACCTAAGGTTAAGGTTCCCACCTCGAGTTCTAGAAAGAGCCGATTCCATTGCACAACTATCGTTGCATTGGGGCTCGATCCATAGTTCGAAATGAGCGGAATTGAAAAGTGGATTACCCCGTGTCTTTTCTCACGGAGATTCCATTTTCAATCCCTTCTATTGTTTTCTTATAGGCGGCGCCCCGGGTTTTAGGCGCGGTTGTGTGTATTTTCGGTGTCGTGCTAAAGCGATAAACATGCATCTTATTTAACAATCACCGCTTCAATATAAAACATACACACAATCATTCATTCCTACGCCAACCTGCATAAGACAATGTTAATCACAGACTACCCCCCTTATCACTCCAATCTGCAAAAACATATAACACCTATCATGGGCGGACTTACCTCACCTTCACGAGCGCCTGCATGGTTAGAAAAATCACTCAGCGTTTTAATTACGGCCTAAGTCCACTTGAGGTCTAGAATCATATGTTCTAGAGCAAGTTCCCCAGTGGAGTCGCCAGCTGTCGCGACCCATCCGAAAGAGGACGCGGCTAATGGATTACCGATCGCGGATCTTGGATCGGCGCGAGCCCTCCCAGGCCCATACCAAATCGCGGCGGGAATATTTTTTTAAAGGATTCGACGATAAGAGTCGATCGCTTTCGACCTTCGATATGGTCGTGGTGGCATGTGCAAATTGTGCATGCATTTGGAGTAGCCACCGGTCTTTTTGGAGGGTAGACCGGAAACCTTACTGACCGATTGGGAGAGATCGATCAGTTCTGCGGAACCAGAGATTTTGGGTTCGGGGACTTGGTTACGCTGGTGTCATTACCAGCGCCCTTTCGGTACCTAACGCGAGTGATTTTCCTAACTAAGAATTCATGCAGGCGCAATTTTGGGTGGGGTAGGTTTGATTCAGGGTTTCATGTAGATTGGAAGACTATTCCTATCAATCACAATCAATTTAAATGAAAGCGCAATCAAATACGTAAATAAATCACATCAATACACACCAATTCAAATTAATGGCTTCCTAGTATAGCCATAAGGGCTTAGGGAAGGTATGATTTCGGACCGGGGGTAAAATGGGAAGATTCGGAGGCGATTAGCCCGAATGTCAAAATCGTCAATTTTTGGAAGACTTGGATACCAAATTACCCAAAATATTCCATGACCAGTTGATTGTGGCCATTTCCCATTTTTGAGAATTTTTTGGAATATTTTGATTTTTCTTCAATTTTTGGAAGACAATTCGCCCAAAGGGTGAAATCGTCATTTTAAGAAAGGTCGGGGTTCAAAACACCCGGAATGAGTCTTGGCCAGTTGTTTGTGGCCATTTCCTATTTTTTTGGGATTTTCCTGGATTTTTTAGAATTGTTTTGGAAGACAGCTTGCCGGAAGGGCAAAACCGTCATTTCTAGAAGGTCCGGGGGTCAAAAGACCCGAAACAAGTCATGGCCTATTGAATGTGGCAATTTCCTATTTTTAGGAATTTTTTTAGAATTTTTCCGAATTTTTCGAATTTTTCGAATTTTTTTATGATTTTTTATTTTTTTATTGAATTTTTGGATTTTTTATTTATTTATTTATTTATTTTTCTATTTTCTTATTAACATCTCGAAAATAGTGGCCTGGATTGGGCTGCAAGGCCCAACCCTTCTAAAGTCGCAGGCTAAGAAAAACCATAAGGCCCAAATAATAATCTAAAGGATAAGGCCACAACTTTCCTTCTAAAACCTACTATTCAGCCCATTTCCTTTCCTTTCTTTTTCTCTCCATTTCCGGACCACACCAAGCCCAGCCACCGAAACATATTAGCAAAGGCCCAAATTACCCATAGACCCAAACCACAAAACAAAACCTCACACTTATTCTGCCTCTCCATGCTCCACGGTTTTTTTTTTTTTGGGTTTGTTATTTTATTATTTTTATACTACTTTTCTCTCACTTTGTCTTTTCCTGATCATCTTCTTCGTGGAAATTTTTTTTTGTTCCTGCTGGGAGCAAAACACAGATCTTACGTGACTAAAGCCTCCCACCGCCCTTTTTTTTTTTTTTTTTTTTGCCTAAACTGAACTAAGTCACCTAGACTAACATTCTAAATCGGAGCTAGACCGAAACAGTCGCTAGTGGAAGTACTGGGCAGACCCGAACGACACCATCCCGGCAAAGAAATTTATACGGAAGATAAAAGTTTACGTCAAAACCAGGTTTTTCTTATCCAAGCGTCGTCAATGAAGTTATATGGATCTTACCTAAGCTCCGTAGGGAATTGACGGAGTCTAGTCGGCGACCGCAAACTTTTGGCTCGGACTAAGCTCTGTGGGGATCGAACCACCATCTCAGGTGCGAACCGACGCAAAGCGACTTTCTAGCGATTCCGACGGCGACTAGTACTCCGGGGATGCTATAGTTGCTGTCAAGAAGCTTGAGAAAGCTTGCTCGAGCAGTAACCCCACCTGAATCCATCTCCCCCCTCTCGGCCTCTTTTATTCATCTCTCTCGAAAACCCCCTCTCTTTTCTTTTAATTTCTTTTTCTCTTCCACCCATCCCCACTCTTTTCTTTTCATTTCTTTACTCTCCCACTCAACTTTCTTTATTCTTCCACTCAACCTCACTATCCATCATCCGTGGCTAAAATAAGACTTCTCCAACGTCCACTGCTAAAACTAAAATAAAATAAAATAAAAAAATAAAAAATAAAATAAAAATAAAAATAAAAATAAAAATAAAAATAAGAACAACACGTACATTCCCCTCCATTGCGTGAACAATTTAATCAAATTTCAACGTAGGGCAATCCAAATCGGATGTCAAGACTTCAAAATTACAAAAATTGCAAATTAAAAGGCATAATATGATTTTTTTTCTCGATTCGGGTTTATGTTTGTGAAGGAACATAGTGACCCTAGCCGAATTTTCAAGATTTAAAGTGACATACTTGAATAGGAAATTAAAACAAAATTATTGAATATTTTTGTGTATTTTTCTGACCACGAATGTATTTTTCTGATTTTTTTGGTATTTTTAATAATTAATAATTAAATAAATTCAAAAAATTATTAAAAATTATGAAAAATATTTTTTGTTCAAAATTGGTTCCTAAAGCTAAGCCAAGGCTTCCAAAGTTGATTTTGTGATTTTATGACCTTTTTTGATATTTTTAATTTAATTTTAAAGAATAAAAATCACAATAATAAATCGTCAAAAATCAGGTGTCAACAAGGGAGTGGCGAGAGCGGCCGGGGAAGCTAATTTATAGACGAGCGGCCCGGGAAAAAAAAGCTCCAATTTTTTCGAGCAGCGAAATTGAAAATTAGTGACGAGATTCGAAGGTCGTCGCTAGCCGCTCGTCTATAAATTAGCGATGACCTTCGAATGTCGTCGCTGATTTAGCGACGAAAAGAGATGTTCGTCACTAAAAACAAAATTAAAAATAAAAATAAATAATTTGCTAAATTAATTAGATACATCAAAATAAACCTTAGCCGCAGCATAAATAAAGAAAAAAAATAAACCCTCCGAGTTGGGCCGGGGGCGACTCTCCGCGTCACGAACCAAATCTCATTTTTTCTCTATTTTTGGGTGATGAACCAGACCGAGTGCATAAAATTCAATACATATTTAACAAAAATGTAAAGCTTCTTAAAATTAGCAAGAAAATATATATCATATATAATTCAAAAGAATTCGTTAAATTAGCAACGAAACAAAATAAATAAGATGAAACAAGCTGGGAATGGAACCCGCGATCGCCGAAGTACTTCATCCATGCGACAACCAACAAGGCAAATAGCAAAGTTAGTGAAACTATTCATATTTCAATTGATATATGCATACATTAAAAGACGTGACCCTAATTTAGACATAAAAACTCTGTGGATCCCTTCCTCCCTACAAAAGATGAGGTATAATGAGTTTAGCATAGAAATATTGAAATAAAAAAAAAGGAATAAAGTACAATGATCAAAAGATGTGGTATAATGTGTAATAATGATTACACATAAATAATGAAACAGAATGAATACTTTCTAATTCAAGAATAAGGATAACAGAAATAAACCTCAATTCCAAAAAATTATATCTTCTTTAAAGCATTCACTGAAGAAGCAGAAACCCTTTTCAAAGAAGCTATCTAGGAACAAAAGGAATTCTTTCTTATTCAGGAACAAGGATAATAAAAATAAATAAATTGATCGCTTTTCATTTATGCTTATTAATGTAATATTTACTTAATTAATAATTTATTCATTTTTAAATTTCAAAAAAAATATTCGCTCTATTTTCATTTTCTTTTAAAAAGAATTAATTTATATTAATATAAAATAATATAATCTAAGAAAGAACATAAATAAGCTTAGCTAAACGACGTATCATAAGCGTTTCTTATTTATATCATTCACTGCTTGAAGAGAGCAAAGATTCCAACTAATCGATCTTTCTTTTAGTTATTAAACATTTCTTTGGTTGATTAACGTGTGATATTATGAATCCTCATTACTAATATTGAACGAAACTAGATCTTATAGAATCACATTTGAATATTTGATGATACATTCCGTACCTTGCAAAAAAACTGATCATTCTAATGTTTTTGAAATCTTTATTAATTGATTTAGAACATCTCTTATTCGCTTATAGTATCTTATCTATCTTTCAAAATTAGAAGAAAGAATCGATCGATTTCATTTTCATGGATCACACAATTACAATATATATTTTTGGTGATCAAATATTATGCAAAGTAAATCATTTTCGAATAGATCCTTACTCTACTCTATTTAGTATCTCATCAAAGACGATTTTTTTTCTAAGTTATATTTTGTCAAAAGAATTGAGCTCCATTTTTTGTTTGTTCACAACTTTATTTATGTAATAAATATGAAAAAGGGTCCTAATAAACCTTGAACAAAATATAAATTAAGGATAGCAATTAGCGACGAACAATTGTTTTCGTCGCTATAGAAAAATTACATAAGATTCACGAAGCTTGTAGCAATTGATAAAAGAAAATTTTAAAAAAAGAATTAACATTTCGTCGCTAATTTAATTTAAAAAATAATAATATTTAGCGACGAACAAAGTCTTTCGTCGCTAATTATACTTTTTTAAAAATTATTTTTGCGACGAAAAGACAATTTCGTCGCTAATCAATTCTTTTTTTTTTATTTTTCCTCAAATTAGCGACGAACAACACTATTCATCGCTAAATTTACCAAAAAAACAAATACAAAATTAAATACAAAAGAAACACTAAATTAGCGACGAACAAAGGGTTTCGTCGCTAATCAATTCTTTTCATTTTATTTTTTGTCAAATTAGCGACGAACAACTATGTTCGTTCCCTAATTTGACCAAAAAACAAAACAAAATAATAATAAATAAATAAATTTTAGCGACAAACGCTAATTGTCGTCGCTAATTTAGCGACGAACGGTCTTAGTCGTCGCTAAATTGATTAAAAACCAAATAAAAATAAAAATAATAAAATAAATTTTAGTCACGAATAACATTGTTTGTGGCCAATTTAGCAACGAACAATGATTCTCGTCGCTAAATTATTTCTTTTTTTAAAATTTCTGGTCATTTAGCGACAAAATTGTATATTCGTCACTAAATTAGCGACGGAATGTTCTTCGTCGCTAAGTTCATCGCAATTTATCGACGGAATTTTTCGTCGCTAATTTCGCTACAAATTTCTTGTTTGTCGTTAATTTCGTTTCTAATTAGCTACGAATTTCTTATTCGTCGCTAATTTCGTCGCTAATTAGCTACAAATATTTGTTCGCCGTAAAATTTGTGAGGAATTTTTTTGTCACTATTTTCGTCGCAAATAGCGACGAACTTCCTTGTCGTCGCTATTTTAGTCACAAAAATTGGCGACGAAAATTATCTCGTCGCTAAATGCTCGTGGCTAAATCGTTGTTTTTTTGTAGTGTACCACCACGGAGCACACCCGCCGGTGGAATGCAGCAAGGACCCTCACATGTGCCGGCTCCCGATCATCCCTCCTGTCCTGAGTTTAGCATTTGACGGCTCATGGGACTGCATGATTTTCGTCAGAATAAGAGCCTAACAGATGTTCATATGATTCATCTATGTATTACTTGACTATATGGCATGGTTTATTAACCGGCTATTAATATATTCTTTGGTTATGCTCACGTCTTTCCTGTCTCTTGATTACTATCATACTTATGCACTAGCTTTTCTCAAATCTTTGTGTTTAATTGAGCTTAACTATGCATTATGCCCTCTTGCACTCACATTTATAGTTTTGTGTGCGATCCTTCCTTTAGTAATTTTTACCCTTCATTTTTCTCAATGAAAGAAAAGGCATGATGAAGGCCATAGCAGTAGCTTGAGTTCTCGCAATGGAGAACTGGACACAATTGAAAAATGGTATACTATTAAGCATGGCGATTTTAAACGTGGAGTCTTTTATCTTGGGATTGAAAAGTTCAAGCATGAGAGATAGGAATATAATATCAATGGACGCGATAAACTGTAAATACTTTAAGAAAACTAAGTCAAATTGGTCCCATAAGTTGAACATGATATGTCCGAACTAATCTAGATATCGCCTACAAAGAGACCGTCTCATTGGAGTTGCACGATGATCACTTGATTTCTTCCAACCTATATTCCACTTTCTCTTCTTCTTCTTCTTCTTTTTCTTTTCTTTTTTGGTGATTTACTATTTTATTTTTAATCTCGTCTTGCTCCGGTGATGGAGCATAATATTAATGAAGAGTTCTATTTTTTCACTACGAGAAATGAGTAAAATTATTTCGAGAGCGCGTAAACTTACAAGCACAACCGCCAGAGCCTCCAAATAAATGAT
This sequence comes from Rhodomyrtus psidioides, assembly GCA_021437785.1. NCBI lineage: Eukaryota > Viridiplantae > Streptophyta > Magnoliopsida > Myrtales > Myrtaceae > Rhodomyrtus > Rhodomyrtus psidioides. Next base: position 3,345,854 of record JAILYB010000027.1, on the reverse strand, counting down.
CAAAGCATGATGACATGAATTAAAGCATCAAACATTATGTCGTGAGTTCTAAAAATCCTCAAAATAACCAAATTGAGCTCAAGCTTCCTTCTTTTTCTTTTTAAATTTTATGTATTCCTTTTAGATATATAAGTCGTGTATGGATCTTTAAGTTTGGGCCTCCTTATTAATTTTAGATGGGCTCTTCAAATTGGCATTTAAGATTACGGTCAAATCGACGAATTTACTTGGTGGGTTCAAAGGTCACCAATAAATGGGATCAAATTACTCAAATTGAACCTTTTATACATAAAAATTCTTTGTTCAGAGAGTATTGCGGTCGATTAACTCCACGCAAAATACACCAAGCAACTAATAGATTTGACAATATTATATTGTAACAAATAATGTCTAGGAACATTAGATATCCTATCCATATCATCTTATCTTCTTTTACCCCGCCAAATAATCAGGATTAGCAAACGTGTTCAAGAAAGATTCGACGTGGAATTTGCTTCTCAAATTCTACATGACGGAACAAAGCAATTTTGTTTTTTTTTTGTGGACGATATCAGTGCAGAAAGTATGGCTGCCAGCGACCCCAGATAACACTCATATATTAACAAGGAACTCCTATATTTTGCGATGATTTTATGGGAAAGAAACGTCGAATCTCAGTTCGGCGCAAGACTTTGGGAATGGAAAAGGCCATTTTATTGTCAAACTAATGAAACAGAAAACAACAACTAGGCAGTCCGCCATATTAAAGGAGAAATACTCTCATGTCCCTTTGGTTACAAATTCGAATTCATCAATTATTCTTAAGAATGCGCAAGCTGCAAATCCTTGTAGCAAGTGTAACTTACAAATTAAATTCCTCTAACATTAATAGGAAAATCTAAAGTTCAGTGACACTGTAATATATACTCATTTCACCGTTGACATGCTTTTGATTAGGCCGCTCTTTAATGTACTCATATTTGGGCTAAGATTTAAATGGTCGGTGTTCTAAACTTTGAAGGAAGATCATTCATATTAGAATTTAGATTTGGAGACGAAGGGCTCATTAAGATGTGAGTCCATAGATAAATGCTTCAGACACTGTTGGGTTAATGTCTCGAGTTTGACCCTTGACCCCGAATAATTAAAAGATTAGTTTATAATCCGTTGGAGAAGATAAACATTCACTTTTGACCGGTTTGACCGATCAAGATGCGTTTTCTTTTATATTTGTGTGCAGTGGACTCTTACGACTTTTGCAGGAGTTTATTGGGCGCTCCAAGACAATCATGGGAGCATGTACAGAGATTTTATGCTATCATGTTTTTTGTGGGCCCAAGAGTTGAAAAAGAAAGCCTAGGGTTTCTTTCTTGATAGCTGCCACGAACAAATATAAAAGCCATGCCGGACAAGGTGGTCGTTTTCTAGGCGTGCCACACGAACAAAGAACAAAAGAGAGAACACTGTTGCCGTCCCTTCTTGGCGTTCACGGCATAGTGAAGAAATAGAAACGCACAGGGTATTTCTTGAGGACGTATCACGCAGTGGTTTTTTTTCTTGGAGTCGAACGAAGACAAAGAAAAGAACGTAAGGGGTGCTCTTTGTTCAGCCGTTTTTGAGGACAAACAAAACAAATGCGGGAAACACTCGAATGCATGAGCCATTGTAAATCTAAGTCTTCGATTATAGTGGATTATATTGCTAGCACTCCCCGTGGACGTAGGTACCGATCTTGGACCAAACCACGTAAATATCTGGTGTCATTTATCGTTTCTCGTAATTTCTCTCATAATTTCGTATCGACTTATTTGCAAGATCCGCTAGCGTTTCCGCGTTATTTTCCCAACAGTTGGTATCAAAGCTAGTGTTAGAATTTTACCAGTTGATTTGGGGTTTTTACTTGTCGATCATTGTCTGGAAATTCTATTGCTACAATGATGTCTGGAGCGAAATTTGAGATTGAGAAATTTAACGGACGGAATAACTTTGAGTTATGAAGTCTCAAGATGAAGGCATTATTAACGACTCAAGGTTTGGCCGAGGCAATGGGGGGCAAGGATAAATTGCCTGAAACAATGAAAGATGCCGAAAATGACATGATAATGAGAAAGGCAAGAAGTATAATCAAGTTGCACTTATCGGATGAGGTGTTGATAGAGATAGCCGAGGAGAAGGATGCCGCAATGTTGTGGGCTAAGCTTCAGGCACTCTATGCTATGAAAGTTTTGAAGAATTGCTTGTATATGCTGAAGAGTATGTTTCAGCTGCGGATGGTTGAAGGCACATCCATCAGAGCCCACTTAGATGAGTTCAACAAACTCATGATGGACTTGAAAAACGTTAATGAGGTTTTGCCTCATGAAAAACAAGGTATGATGTTGTTAGCATCCCTACCAGATTCTTTTGAGCACTTTATAGATTCATTACTGCAGTGACGTATTCCGATTACCTTGGGAGAGATAAAGTCTACTTTATTATCTAAGAAGTGGCAAAAGAAGTTAGGAGAAGATGATTTAGTGCCAAGTATTGCGCAAGGTTTTTTCGTCCATGGTAAATATGAACAGAGAGAGTCTGGAGATAACAGATGGAAGCACCATTCTAAATCGAGATCCAATGTTTAGAACCGTCATGTTATCACTGTAATTTGGTAGGTCACTACAGGAGAGATTGTCCGAAGTATAAAGGTAAAGGAGTTAAGGTGAAGTTTACAGGTGATAGTAATATTATTACTCCAGCAAACAATTGTTGACATCTGATTTTTTATCAGTCGTTTTCAGTATTATTTTGAAAAATTCATAAAACATTCATAAAAAGTTGAAAATTTTAAAAATTAACTTTGGTAGCCTTGCCCAAGCCTAAGGAACCATTTTTTAACAAAAAAATAATTTTCTATAATTTTCTCATTTTTAGTATTTTTAGAAATTAAGAAAATACTAGAAAAGCAAGAAAAATAGCGTTTGAGGTCACAAAAAATATGGAAAATTAGTTAATATTTTTATTTTAATTCCCTTATATTTTTGAACTCATAAAAATTCAAAATTCAAGTTCAATTTTATGTGTTCCTTTGTTATGCACATAGTTGAATTTGGTAAAAAAAAAATATCAATTGAGTCTTTTAATTTGTAATTTTGGCATTTTGAGAGTCTTGTCATTCAATCTAATTGTCCTTCATTGTTATTTAGTCCAATTGTTTGCACAAATTGCTCAATTGCATGAATTGGGCAAAATTGCATACTTAATTGCAATTTAGTCCTTGAATTTGGCCATAATTGAAATTACTTTTAATTCATGGACCACCATTACAAATTGGGACTACTACCCAACGTTTTTCACCATCCCGAATCGATTGGCATGGGTGGTTTGGTCCAATTTGACCATTTAAGCCCTCAATTTCACAATTTATCGAATTACGATTAAGGACAAATTTGGGGTTTTCATATAAATTGACATGAACTTTTGGGAAAAACCATATTTTTAAATAAAATTCATGTTCTAAGTTCGATTCTGAGGTTTAATCGTGAAAATTCCCAACGAATTATGATTAATTTTGCAAAAAATCAGGTTGAACCGGTTCTGACCGGTCGGGCCGGTTGAACCGGTCCAAACAGTGTCGTCTTCAACCTCAGGATTCCCATGTAAATGAACAGTACCAGGCCAAATTTTGACAGCAAAATTGATCGACCAATCGACTGTAATCGGAAGTGCTCAGGTGGGTGTTTTATTCTTCATCTTAAAACCTTCCGAGCAAGACCAACCTCAAGATAAATGGCCGTTGGACGAGCTCCGGTAAGGTGAGTCAAACCTTCAGGTCTGCAAAAGTCAACAAAAAAAATTCAAATCAATTTTTTTCAAAATTCGCATCTAATGGAGAACGCCGGAGATCTTGACAGACGTAGATGAAATCCAAACTTCCTCCGACGCCGTCCAGACCAAAAATCACGTGAGGACACGTGAGTTTCAAGTCGGCAAGGATTGCTTGATTACGCGCGTGATTTGATAAAGAGGGATATACATTCCTATGAATTGGAGAACAAGAGGGAGAGCTCATTCTGTTCCAGAAAGACAACCGAATAGAGAGAGAAAGAGATAGAGAGTGAGAGTTCGCTCTCCAACCTCCATTGTTGAGAGCTTGAGCTTGAATCTGTACGACGCTGGTTAGGCCGATTTCGGCCAGAACTGAAGCCAAAGAGTGCCACCGGAAGGTCGCCCGAACTCCAAGGAAGCGATCGCCATCGGCTTAGCCTTCGCCAACCTCAAAAATTGGTGAGTTCAGTCTTGGAGTTTTTGTATTGTGCTTTAATGGCGGAACTCAATTCTGATTATAGTTCTTCAGATTAGAGTATGTGTTTTACTCCTCGAGCATCACTGACCATCATCGCATCTTCATTTTGCATCGACTTTGCCTGAATACTTCGAATCGAGTCTCCAAGCTCAACCTCCATTGTTGAACGTTGTTCAAAGTCGTCTAGCCGAATCTAGGCCATGCGAGCTCAATCGGAGCTCTAGGTAAGTGTTCTGAACTCTAGTGTAACATTCTCTATGAGTGAATTCGCTTAATGTGCCGTGAATTGCATGTTTGAAGTCGCCATAACCGATCTGGCTCGAGCTTGCCTGTGTTTGATTCTATGAAGGAAATGCTCTGATTCTGACATATATGAAACTAGAGAACTAGATGAGTCGAATGGCACTAGTTTTATGTTAATCGGCCTATGTTTAATCGTTGATCGGCACCGGAGAAGTCTCGGTCATCCATTCTGATGGGGTCGAAAGGTTGAAGACGAAGCTGACGTGGTTGGTCAAAGAGTCAGCTTCCTAGGTGTCAGTTTGCCATTGGTCCACGTATTTGCTTAGTCAGCTGAGCCGTTGGAGTCGGAGGTTAGTCTGTTAGGCGATCCAACGGTTTAGGTTATGCCCCGTGTTGGCTACGTAACCCTTAGATCAGTTTTAAATTTTCGATTAATAAAAAAATTCAAATTTTCAAAATAAAAAATAAATCAGTAGATCGGACGGTCAAGATTTAGCCGAATCGTTCGATCGTGGCCATAGATTTAGGTAATCAGATCCAATGGCTGAGGGGTAGTCGGCTTTTGATTTGAGCCGTAGGACTAGTCGACCGATCCAGCAACCGTGGAATCGCCACATGGTTCAATAGGAATCGTCAGATTAAACCCGAATAAAAGAAAAAAAATGGAACGGCGTCATTTCAGTTTGGGGTCGATTAATGCGGATCCGGATCTGGGCCGGGTTCCGATCCACATGGATCGGATTGACCCGATCAGAATAATATTTTTTAATAAAAAATCCAAAAACCAGCCAAGTTCATGACTTTCAAAACTCATTCCTCGTGCGTAATACTGAGTTGTCCTTAGCAATATCCTTAAACAAATTGGTCAAACACCCGGCAAAGGTAACCTGATTGTTGTGCTGATCGTGCGTCAATTCCACCAATTGCTTCGGGTCGATGGTCTCATCGACCTTCTCCTTGCCTCCATCACCGCCATCGGCGCCTCGTCATTGAACGTGGCGAAATCCCAATCCTTCACCTCGTATGTCGGCATTCACGCCATCGCCTGGGGAACATCGCCAAGGATGACCTTGCCGTCCTTCGCTGACACGATAGCTTCTACCACCGTGCCTAGATCCGCATCCTCTGGTTCTCCATTGGATTCATCGTAAATTGAAAGTCTATCTTCATCATAGGCTGGATCTTGATCAAAGACTGGATCTTGATCAAAGGTCGGATATTGATCAAAGATCATATCTTCATCAAAGACCAGATCTTCATAAAAGATCGGACCTTTTTCGGATTGAACGTCTACCCCGCCTGCGCAAGTTGTTGTTCCAAATACTAGATTCGTCTTTTCTGCGTCCGCGCAAGTTGTCACTCCAAATGCTGATTTTGTCTTTTCAGCTCTTCAACTTTTATGTTTCACAGATCTCTCAAACGTAGTTGTTCATTTGCATCAAGACCGACTCTATGCTCCCGGCCTCCACGACCATGCTGTCTTCGACCATTTCGATTCTGTTCACCCATTGATTTCAAGCAACATGTACTCTAATATCAATTGATGCCAAAGGATTGAAAGCAATGCTAAATAGAAGAATCAAAATCGATAAACGAGGAACAATCTCAATTCTCTCAAACGATATCAAATCACTATATTGTCAAAATAACCAAATCTGATGTTCAAAATCTTAAGAGCAGCCTTTTATAAGGTGCTAACCCTAATGACAATAGATAACACAAAATTACAAAAATACCATTAAAATTATAAAAATTTCCTAAAATAAAAAAATTACGCAATATGATGTAATATTACGAAGATCGCAAACTTTATTTGCATCACTTGTGTTTAAGTTGGTTTTTTTTTTATCAAAGGGATTCGGATAGGCTTAGGTTTTGTGCCCATTTTTATATCATATATATTGTGCTCATATAAGAGATCATTTTAACGAGTTGTGCGGCTGTAAATTTAAATCGTAGTGAAATCTCTTTGCATGACGTAGCTCTATTTTGGGGTGAACTTGAGTAATCTCATGCTTAATCTATTTCTTCTATTTTCTATGTAATCGTTTGATTCGGCTTAGATACAACCCATCAATTTGGGTATCAAGTTGGCTAATTATGGAGCCGCGATGTACATTTTATATCTAGCTTTGCAACGCCTCCAATGCATCCTTTGTGGTACACCACGTCTTCCCAAGTCTAGAGTCCATATTTGTCTCACATTCTAACATTTAACAATGTGGACCGCGTAGGAGATCCTTGAACTATCATAAAATGTTCAATCAGGTTCGCCAACAGATGTATCGTTAAATTGTCATTAGATGACGACGTCTCATCCCACGAGCAATCATAGATGGCATTAAGTATTCTAACAAATTCTTTTTTTGTCCTTTTCAAATTTGAGAGGTTAAAAATCTGAAGAAAGAAAGAAATAGGGTCCACCCAAAAAAAGGCAGACGAAGAAGGTGATGGGGGAGCTACAACAGCGGTGGCCAATGGCAGCGATCGAGACGTCGCTGCCCAAGCACCAACTAGGGGCTGGCTTCCCTCACCTGGCTCAAGTGAACGTAGAGGGCCTATTGTCGATGCCATCGGTGCTCACCAAGCCAAGACAAGCGAGGGCCTTTGTCGGTCTTGGCTCTTGCCGTTGAAGGTTCCTAGACCTCGCCATAGATCTAGGGCAAGAATGTGGCCCTCATTAACGCGCTCTACAGAAAATCTTGTCCATGGTTAACTTAAGCGATGTGGTACTTTAAGAAAAGTTGGTATGTTTCCTAATAATAATAATAATAATAATAATAATAATAGTAGGAGTAGTTAATAATACTAATAATACCAATATAATGATAATAATATATTCTATAAGATCATTAGGTTTGGTGATGGGTTGACAGCGTAATTCAAGTCTACCAAAGAAAAAAAAGTCATCCACGTCGGTATTATCAAATTCCATCCAACCAATTTAATATAACACCTTATGCAAACAAATGATCATGTGAAAAAAGCTCTAGAAGTAGAAAAATGAATAACCAAATGGATTTCTAATCCAAAAGTACTTCTACAACAAAAATTCTACTTCATGCGCGCCCTAATGACTAAAATTGAACATAAACTTCATAATGGAGATATATGGAATGCATAGAGAAGGTGAAAAACTTAGATATTTTATAATCTAAGATAAATATTGAAATAAGGAAAACTAACCAAATTTGAATTTGATGTTCAAACTTAACCAAATTATAATCTAAATCAATTTGCTACATATGATTTTCTCATATTCAAAATCCGATATGCACTTTGGGATTTTCAATGTCTTGACTGCTAATCAATCAAGTGGTGATGTCTTTTAATGATTGATGTTCGCATCTTCAAATATGTCATTAGGTAATGCATTACAATCCTTTTCCACAAGAATGTATAATTGCCTTGACTTGCATGCTACTTGAGGGATGATTAGAAATTGCTCCTAAACCCTAACCTGCAGTTATTTCTAGGTAATGGATCCTCCTTGATTCAATCTTCAACTTCTTTGCATGCTTTGAGTTGATTGATCATGACCATGTGTCGTATTATACTTCTACTTGGGAAAAATTCAGCGAGTGTCGTGATATCAATCTCAACAAAGAAATGAAAGCATAACTCTTTGCTTGATGCCCTCTTACTCTTTTAGCCTGCCTTGTTGAGGTCTCTTGGGTGTGTACGATTTGGCCATAAGGAAACTCATGCTATCGTAAGACAAGTCATAAGTCAAAAGAAGTGGGAGGGACTTTCTCTACATTAGACTATAAACTTTCAACTCCTTTCGACCAAATCTTAGAGCCTGATGGTTGCAGCGGCAAACGGATCGACTTCCGTGGCCTTGCGTGTATATCCATCAGAAGTATCCATTTAAACTTTACCCATGGAAAATGTACTAGCGAAGGGATCATATGCCCTTCCCTTAAAAGGGCAGGCCCTGCCCTTTGAATCCGGACCATCCGTGTTATGAATGGATGACCCATATTATAACTAAAAAAAATAAAAAATAAAAAACCCAAAAAGTTGCCCCTTAAAAATCGGAGATCTAGGCCGTCCGTTTAAAAACGAATGGTCCGGATCCCAAGGGCAGGTGCCTACCCTTCTAAGAGAAGGGCAGACGATCCGGATCCAATGTACTATCACCGAGCTCACCAAGTGTTACTTGATAGGCTTTATGGATCAATTGTATTGTAATGGCCTTCCTGATCGACGAACTTGTTAAAAGTTCAGTCGGTTAGACCTCACGGCGCAAGTGTACTGCCATGGCCTGATTTGGCCCATCAACTTCTTCTGTTTGGGCCGACATTTTGGGCCCGACGTCTGCACAGTGAAGAAGGTAGAAGCCCAACAAATGCCGATGAAGTCGCAAAGCACTCAGGAAAAGACGAAAGGTAAACTCCCTAATGAGGCAAAATTTATCCAACTAATATCTGAACGTAACAAATATTAGGTTATTAACTCTTGGAATCTCTAAAATTTATATTAACCGTGAAACTAAATCAACAAATCAATAAATGACACAGGGAATGAGCTCAAAACAATCCAAAATAGAAAACATCCTCAAAACACATGAAGATGATATGTGAGCTCGAAAACCACCTCAAGCGGGGCTTCCTCAATTAGAACATGACATTAACATTTAATTTAAATGCGAGAGTTTGTGCTGATATTACGAGTCCCCTAACTCTTCTCGAAAAATGAGTAAAGTGCGCAAGAGCTATAAGGCTCACCTTTCGGACTTCTAGCTTTGTCTAAAGGCTTCATAACTTTATAAGCAACAAAATCGGCGTATCGAATGTATGCCAAAGTTATTCTAAGATATCAATTCAACATCATACAAAAGCAAAAATAAAAACTTTTTAACTCCTAAGTTGTATTTAATCACCTATTTTAACTTTCCCCAGAGATAATTACATTGCATTTAAGAAGAAACCTAGGGAAAGACCTTTGAGAAAGAAACTATGAGATAAAGCGTGAATAGCATAGTTTCGACTACAAAATTTCAGAGCCCGACCCGGTCTACAATGCGAATGACTACAAAGCGGATCAAAATGCTTTACGTTCTTTTAACTTCTTTCTTTTTATGCGGATGTGTGAAGTTCGGACAAGCTTTCTCTCGTCTCGACTGATCCACCTTGGTCCTAGAGCATTCACTACTTTAGTACGCTTGGATGGCTCCACCATGAATAGATGAGTAAACTCCCTCACCATTCGACCAATAAAGGAAAAATCTTTTACCATTTAAGAGAGCATGAATTTTCCGACAACGAGAATTCAGGCCCTGATAAATATGGTGTATGGTTTCAATCCAAAATAGGAAAAATAGTCCAAAAAGTCCTAAATCTATTGTACAGATCAAATCAGCAATAAACTGTTCAATTGTGCCACTTTAGTCACAAACCTTTTAACAATTTATCTATCTAGTTCTAAACTTTTTAGTTGTGCCAATTTATTCCTAAACCTTTTTAGAGTTTACCAATTTAGTCCCAGACTTTTGAACGAATTAACAATGTAGTCCCTCTGACTAATTTTAATTGAAAAATACTGACATGGTGGTACAATCAGTACTAACAATCCCTACATAGCGCGACCGATGTTGACGTACTATATTTTTTAAAAAAATTTCCAAATTTTGTATTAATTTTTTATCTTTCTTTTATCTTTTCTTTTCTTATTGTCTTTTTTGTTTGTCTTTTGTTTCAAAGGGCAGCCCTTGCCCAGGAGCCCATGGAGGTTGTCGGCCGCCTCATCAGTCCTTTGAATTAAAATAGAATTAAAAATAAAATAAAAAATCAATTAAAATGTAATAATTATTCATGTCAACGTTGACCATGCCAAGTAGGATAGGTGGAGCTGACTGGACTGCTATGTCAGTGATTTTTGGCTACATTAGCCGAAAGGACTATATTGATAATTCGTTAAATGGTTTGTGACTTAATTTGCATATTTTCAAAAGATTTAGGAACGGAACTTAGATGGAGAACAAAGAGTTGAAAGAAGTGAAGAATCACCAGTCAGATTCTTCGATACACCCGAGTTGCAGCCCCCTCGAGGAAGAAACCTGCTATTGCTCTTTAGAAAATGGTTTCTGTGAACAACACTCAAGCCCTAGTTTCAGTGACTGATGGGTATAGGTTGGAATTCGTGGCACAATTGAAAGGTTTATGACTAAATTAAGTGACATAAAATAGGCTTAGGACTTTTTTGGAAAATTTTCCCTCACAATGTAAGTGATTCAAAATCACACAATACCTACCTATAAAATCATTTGCAATATAACTGTATCAAATGCCATTTAAATTACGAAATCTAAATTAAAACAAGTTAAATGATGATGTCGAAAAATATACATGTGTTCTTTGCTTACCTTCAACAGATTTGCTTCACCACTTTTAATCATCTTTCATACAAGAGTCAAATACCATTAAAATGTCAAGTTGGTAATTATCTCATGCTAATTTTAGTCTTATGAAAAAATCCCAAACTGATGCCATCATAACAAATTAAAAATCCTACAGCAATGAACTTTATTGCCAATTAGTAAATTATAATTTGAAAAAATCCAAAAAATTAATTGAAAACAAAAAATCTAAAGTTCATCGACATTTTAATATTTTCTCCTTTGATTATTGGTTTTCTTAATTGGGCCACTCTTTAATGCACTAATATTTGAACTTAGATTTTGATGATTGGTGTTCTAAATTTTGACCGGTACGATTGAACGTCCATTGAACATTTAAGCCCGCCGGTAAATGCTTTGGATATAGATGGCCCCTCCCTTAATGTGTTGATTGTTGTGGCTCCCTACAGCTTGCTATGTAGTGGATTTCCTTGAGAAAACATTATTCCACAATAAACTAAAAAATCATTCTAAATGGGACATGTTCTGTATGCCACTTATTGCTGAACATCTTATCCTTATCACAACCACTAAGATGAGAAAATGACAAAAATAAATTGAAAAAAGATAGCTTAAAAAGTAAATGTTTTTCATTACGGAATTATTCTACAAATAAATTCATAGTTGATAGAGGTAGAGATGGAGGGATCGAATTTGGTAGTGTCGCTCATTTACTCAATGATAAAGTGCATAGACCAAAATTATAACATCAGCATAACTTCCAATACAACTCGAAACGAGGAGACCTCATACCAAACATCAACTAACAGCAAGAGTAGAACAAAAAATAGCCAAGCTAATTAATTAAGCAGAAAGATAATCAAGGATAAATCTCAATGAGGGATCGAAGGCCCAAGCGAGAAATTATCTTAAAACCACTAAAGCCAGCACCCACAAACAGCTTTTCCCATTCCTTTTTGCTCCTTTCTTTCCCATGGAGGTTTACCATCACCATCATGTCAAATATGAGTTGCGTCTCGGTTGATCTATGATCTTCTGGCCGATTTCCCACTATTATTTCTATCAAAATCACTTTTCCGACCTTGCCTCGACCCGCAACCGCCTCTTTGCTTCGCCTCAGAATGCCGATGCATTTTTCATCGCTCCAATCATGCAATATCCACTGCATTCGCACCGGTTTTTTTAGTAGTCGGAGCTTAATATTCTTACTGGAATGGTAATGTAAAAAAAAAAAAAAAAGTAATGTCCGTAGGTGGAGTCTCTCTTTTTCACTTACTTACGTAGGTTACCAAGATTACTCAAATGTAGAGGTGGCAATATGGGTCACAAACCCATATTTGACCCATATTTGTATAATATGGGTCAAATATGGATCATTAAATTTTAAATGGTTCATTAAAAATGGGTCAACAATGGGTCACACTTAAATCAACTTTCGACCCATATTGACCAACTTTCGACCCATATTGATAACATCCTTTCACAAGTTACAAATGGTCCTGGGACCGGGGCCGGGTCACGAGGCCGGGTCCGGGGCCGGAACCGAGATCGGGGCCCCGGGGCCGGGGTCGAGGTCGGGGTCGGGGTCGGGATCGGGATCGGGTCTCGGGGCCGGGGCCGGGGCCGGGGCCGGGATCGGGTCTCGGGGCCGTGTCTCTGGGCCGGGGTCGTGTCTCGGGTGCCGGGGCCGGGTCCCGAGGTTGGGTCAGGGTCCGAGGTCGGGTCTTGGGGCTGGGACCGGGTCCCTGGGTCGGGTCGGGTGCCGGGGCTGGGTCTCGAGGCCTGGTCCCGGGGCCGGGTCAGGGTCCGAGGTCGGGTCCCGAGGCCGGGGCCGGGTGTTGACACCTGATTTTTGACCATCTATTATTGTGATTTTTATTCTTTAAAATTAATTAAAAATATCAAAAAAAAGTCATAAAATCATAAAATCAACTTTGGGAGCCTTGACTTAGCCTCAGGAACCAATTTTGAACAAAAAATATATTTCGTAATTTTTAATAATTTTTTGAATTTATTTAATTATAAAAATACCAAAAAAATCAGAAAAATACCATTAGTGGTCAGAAAAATACAAAAAAATATTAAATAATTTTTTTAATTTCCCATTCAAATGTGTCACTTTAAATCTTGAAAATTCGGCTCGGGTCACTATGTTCCTTCACAGACATAAACCCGAACCGAGCCTAAAAATTCCTTTTCGGGTCTTTTAATTTGCAATTCTCACTTTTCATAAGCCATGACATTGAATTTTAAAGTCTTGAAGTGCAATTGGGTCAATTTGCCCTCCAATTTGATCAATTTTGAACAAAATGGCCTAATTGCACAAATTTCTTTCAATTTAGTCCCCGGTTTCACAATTTTTGAAATTAAATTTCATACGGGCGTACCCATTGAAATCAAACACCTCTACCCTATGGTTTTCATCGTGATGAATCCACTGGTGGTCTTAATTTGGACTAATTCGATCGTTTGGGCTCTCAATTTGGCGAAATCATTTTCGGATCCTAGGGACAATTTGGGGTTTTCACTAAATTTCAATCAATTGATTCACGAAAATACCCATATTTGATAGAAAACGTGTCAAGGAGTCCGATTTTGTTGTCAATTTCATGAAAAGAGGTCGATTTGGGGCTGAATTGGGCGAGGAGAGTCGAACCGGGCCGGTCGGGTCAGACCCGACCCGACCCGGTCCGAACCGGGTCTGCAACTCAGTTGCAGACCCACGCAGACCCACCGGCGCAAAAAGAAAGAAAAGAAAGGGGGAAGGGGCCGGCCGGTCGAGCATTATTGGGCGACAATGGATGGTGGTCGTGGGGTGGAGATTCCCTGACCGAAAGGCGGTCCGACCATGGAGCTCGGCCCGGCGCAAACGGCGGTCGGCGAGCTTCGCATAGGCTCAGGTAAGCTTCCTAATCCTGCTCAGATGAAGTATGAATGTTTAAGATTGAGTTTGAGCCGATAAAAAATTTTGTGAAATCCCTCGCCGGCGCCGGTTCGGACGACGTCCGTTTGGCCGGTTCCCGACGTTGTTTTCGCCATGTGTTTGTGAGATATTGATGTTGGGAGTGAGTTCGATCGATAGGTGTTAAAATCGGGACCTGAAATGATGGATTTCACGTCGGTTTGGGACTTCCGGCGATATTTCCGGCGACTTCGCCGGAAAAAGCACTGTTCATCGTCTTCTCCGGCGAAGTTGCCGGTGGTCAACGGTCAGCGGTCAAAGCTGACGTGGCGTGCCACGTGGGCAGCCACGTCAGCCGGGTGGGGGCCGCGGTAGTAAAAAATCCAGATCGGACGGCCCTGGCTTCGCCACGTGTCACGATCTGGAATTTTGGAAAATAAAAAAAGATTTTCTGAATTAATAAATGATTTTCGAAAATAATAAAAATGTTTTGATCGGACGGTTGAAGTTGTGCCAAGTGGCACTATGAGGAACGTCTGATCCAGTGCAAGATCGGACGCACTGAAGGTGCCCACGTGGCACGAAGACAACCGTCCGATCTGGGATTTTCGGAAATAAATAAAAAAATGCTAATAAAAATGTTTAAAAAAATAGAAAATCCTTCAAAAAATCAAAACTACGTCGTTTTGGCCGGTTTCGACCCATACAGTCGGGTCCAACCCGGCCCGGAAAATATTTTTAAATAAATAAAAAATCAAATAATAATAAAATAATCAAAAAATCAATAAAAAATGAAAAATCATGAAAAATTCAAAAAAATTAGGAAAATTCAGAAAAACTCTAAAAAATTCCAAAAAATAGGAAATGGCCACATTCAACTGGCCACGACCTATTCCGGATCATTTAACCCCCGATCTTTCCAGAAATGACGGTTTTGCCCTTTCGGCAAACCGTCTTCCAAAAAAATTCTAAAAAATCCAGGAAAATCCCAAAAAATGGAAAATGGCCACAAACAACTGGCCATGGAATATTTTTGGGTAATTCGGTATCCAAACCTTCCAAAAATGACAATTTTTCCCTTCGGGCTAATTGTCCCCGAATCTTCCCATTTTACCCCCAGTCTTAAATCACGCCTTCCCTAAACCCTTATGGCTATACTAGGAGGCCTTTCACTTGAATTGATGTGCATTTATGTGATTTATTTATGTACTTGATTGAGCTTTTCATTAAAATTGATTGTGATTGATAGGAATAGTCTTCCAATCTGCATGAAACCCTGAATCAAACCTACTGTCGCGACCCGTCCGAAATTTTCCCCGATCCGACGGTGCGAGGGGATTGAATTTCGTTAGTGTGACGGGCGAATGGATTACCGATCGCGGCCCCCACTCTGAAATGTGGATCGCGGGCCTTAGGATCGGCGCGGGCCCTCCCAGGCCCATACCAAATCGCGGCGGGAGTGTCTTTTGAGGGATTCGACGATAAGAGCCGATCGATTTCGACCTTAGCGTGGTCGTGGTGGCATGTGCAACTTGTGTATGCATTTGGAGTCGCCACCGGTCTTTCTTGGAGGGTAGACCGGAAACCTTACTGACCGATTGGGAGAGATCGATCAGTTCTGCGGAACCAGAGATTTTGGGTTCGGGGACTTGGTTACGTCGGTGTCATTACCAACGCCCTTTCGGTACCTAACGCGAGTGATTTTCCTGACTAAGAGTTCATGCAGGCGCAATTTTGGGTGAGATAGGTTTGATTCAGGGTTTCATGCAGATTGGAAGACTATTCCTATCAATCACAATCAATTTAAATGAAAGCGCAAGTCAAGTGCATAAATAAATCATGTCAATGCACATCAATTTCAATCATTGGCCTCCTAGTATAGCCATAAGGGCTTAGGGAAGATGTGATTTAGGGCTAGGGGTAAAATGGGAAGATTCGGGGACAATTAGCCCGAAGGGCAGAATTGTCATTTTTGGAAGGTTTGGATACCGAATTACCCAAAATATTCCATGGCCAGTTGATTGTGGCCATTTCCCATTTTTGAGATTTTTTTTGGAATTTCTTGATTTTTCTTCAATTTTTGGAAGACGATTCGCCCAAAGGGCGCAATCGTCATTTTAAGAAGGGTCGGGGTTTAAAACACCCGGGATGAGACTTGGCCAGTTGTTTGTGGCCATTTCCTATTTTTGGGATTTTCCTGGATTTTTTAGAATTTGTTTTGGAAGACGGTTTGCCGAAAGGGCAAAACCGTCATTTTTGGAAAGACCGGGGGTCAAAAGACCCGAAACAGGTCGTGACCAGTTGAATGTGGCCATTTCCTATTTTCTGGAATTTTTTAGAATTTTTCTGAATTTTTCGAATTTTTTGAATATTTTAATGATTTTTTATTTTTTATTGATTTTTGATTATTTTATTACTGTTTTTGAATTTTTTTAATATTTAAAAATATTTTCCGGGCCGGGTCAAACCCGGCCCGCGCCTCTCGGGCGCCCGGCCCGACCCTAGGGGTCGGCACCGGTCTAAAACGACACCGTTTTATTTTTTAAATATTTTTTCCTATTTTTTAAAAAATTTTGGATTTTTTTATCTATTTTATTTAATTATCCGAAAATTCCCCGGATCAGACGGTCCTCATTGTGCCACGTGGCCTGTTTTCGTGCGTCCGATCTCTCACTCGATCGGAAGACCCACAGAGAGCCACGTGGCTCAATTATAGCCGTCGGATCAAAAATTAATTTATTTTCCTTTTTTAGAAAACCATTCGAATCGGACGCTCCAGATTGTGCCACGTGGCCACCTTCGGCGCGTCCGATCTAACCTTAGATCGGACGTTCCACAGCGTGCCACTTGGCACAATCTCGTCCGCCGGATTGATTTTAATTTATTTATTTTCCAAAATTCTAGGATCGCGACACGTGTCGCGATCGTGGCCGTTAATTCCGTTTGACTTAAAAATAAGCGGACCGGACCCCACCCGGCTGACGTGGCTGCCCACGTGGCACGCCACGTCGGCCGTTGACCGTTGACCGGCCGGAGGGTCGCCGGAGAAGATGATGAACAGTGCAAATGCCGGCGGGAAAAGTAAAAATTCCGGCGAGGTCGCCGGAAAATTGCGAAACGGGCCCGAAACTTGGTATTTTTCGCCCGTTCTTGCGGCATTCGACTTCTTGGACCACCCACATCAACATACAACACAAATAATAACCGTGAACACGCTAAAAACCGGCGAACCGGACCGGCTCCGGCGAAGAATTCATGGAAAAATTTTATTTGTTTAAACTCGATTCTAGGCATTCACATGGCATCTAAGGAGGGTTTAGAAGCTTACCTATGGTCCTTTGATGGTCGGTTACCGTGGGCTTCGCCGGACCGAGCTCTCGGCTCGGGTATGCGTCGGGGAGCTCCGGCCATGGTTTCCCGGCACGTTTCAATGCAAAATAAATAGCAAGCCGGGCTTTAGGAATAGTTCTAGTGGAGACTCAAGGCAATATTCGTGCTAAATGAAGCTCGGGAAGACACGGCCGAGACAAAACCGAGCCGAGACATCCATCGGCATTTCTTCGAACACATGGCGTGCGTATGAGAAACGGTGATCGGAGGAGAATACCGACCTTCTTGGAGCTCGCCGACGGCCACTGAGTACCCGGTGATGATCCGTGAAGATGCTTGAAGCTCCGCCGAAGCTCTTCTCGTCCGGCCTTTTCCAAAAACATCCTCCCCGCACGCCCAGGCCGGGCTTCGTTTTTTATCCGGGAATATCTCGGTTTCGCGTGGCCGACCGCCCGCCTCGGCGCCCGTTTTTTTTTTCAGAACGAGCATGGGTCTCCGCCAGAAGTGTCCCCCACGCTCGTTCTCTTTTTTTTTTTCCCCAAAAGCCGCACGCCCCCATGCTCTGCTCCCCTGTTTTTTCTTCTGCGTTCTGCAGATTCTGCACATTCTGTGCATGGTCTGCAGACCCGGGTCGGACCGGGTCGGGTCGGGTCGGACCCGACCGACCCGGTTCGCCCAAATCGCCAAATTGACCCCCCAAATGACCTCTTTTCATGAAATTGATGGCAAAATCGGATTCCTTGACATGTTTTCCATCAAATATGGGTATTTTCGTGAATCAATTTATTGAAATTCTGTGAAAACCCCAAATTGTCCCTAGGATCCGAAATTTAATTTCGCCAAATCGAAGGCCTAAACGATCGAATTAGCCAAAATTGAGCCCACCAATGGATTCAGCATGATGAAAACTGTTGGGTAGAGGTGTTTAATTTTAATGGGTGTGCCCGTGTGAAATTTAATTTCAAAAATTGTGAAACTGGGGACTAAATTGAAAGATTTTTTATGCAATTAAGCCCTTTTGGTTACAATTGATCAAATTGGAGGGCAAATCGACCCAATTGCATTTCAATACTTTGGAGTCCAATGTCATAGCTTATAAAAACCGAGAATTGAAAATTAAAAGTCTCGAAAAGGATTTTTAAGGCCCGGTTCGGGATTAGGTTTGTGAAGGAACCCAATGAACCAAGCCGAATTTCCCTAATAAAAAGTGAAAATATTAAAGAGAGGATTAAAATAAAATTTCTGAATATTTTTGTGTAATTTTCTGACCACGGATGGTATTGTTCTAATTTTTTGGGTATTTTTATAATTAAATAAATTCCAAAAAATATTAAAAAATTCAAAAAATATTTTTTGTTCAAAATTGGTTCCTAAGGCTAGGCTAAGGCTTCCAAAGTTGATTTTGCAATTTTTTGACCTTTTTTGCTATTTTTAATTAATTTTAGAAATAAAAAAAACTATAATAACGGATGGTCAAAAATCAGGTGTCAACACCTACCTCGCCTAAAATTGCGCCTGCATGAACTCTTAGCCAGGAAAATCACTCGCGTTAGGTACCGAAAGGGCGTTGGTAATGACACCGACGTAACCAAGTCCCCGAACCCAAAATCTCTGGTTCTGCAGAACTGATCGATCTCTCCCAATCGATTAGTAAGGTTTCCGGTCTACCCTCCAAGAAAGACCGGTGGCGACTCCAAATGCATGCACAAGTTGCACATGCCACCACGACCACACTGAAGGTCGAAAGCAATCGACTCTTATCGTCGAATCCTTCTAAAAAATACTCCCGCCGCGATTTGGTATGGGCCTGGGAGGGCCCGCGCCGATCCAAGACCCGCGATCGGTAATCCATTAGCCGCGTCCGCCTTCGGACGGGTCGCGACAGCTGGCGACTCCACTGGGGACATTCTGTTCTAGAACCCATGGTTCTAGACCCCAAGTGGACTTAGGCCGTAATTAAAACGCTGAGTGATATTTCTAACCTTGCAAGCGCTCTTGAAGGTGAGGTAAGTCCGCTTATGGTAGGTGTTATATGTTTTTGCAGATTGGAGTGATAAGGGGGGTAGTCTGTGATTAACATTGTCTTATGCAGGTTGGCGTAGGAATGAATGATTGTGTACATATTTTATATTGAAGCGGTGATTGTTAAATAAGATGCATGTTTATCGCTTTAGCACGACACCGAAAATACACACAACCACGCCTAAAACCCCGGGCGCCGCCTATAGGAAAACAATAGAAGGGATTGAAAATGGAATCTCCGTGAGGAAAGACACGAGGTAATCTACTTTTCAATTCCGCTCATTTCGAACTATGGATCGAGCCCCAATGCAACGATAGTTGTGCAATGAAATCTGCTCTTTCTAGAACTCGAGGTGAGAACCTTGACCTTAGGTGCCAAATCCTTTGATTTTTAGAAGTTTTATCCTCACTTGTCTCATGTGCATGTCTTTAGATGGTTGGTATACCTAAAAAAAAAAATCGGTGATCCTGGAGTCACATCTCGAAGACTGGAGCTGGGGCATCTCCAAGTGTTCGGACCACATTCCTTTGATTGATTTGACATTCTTAGTTCTCTTGTATAAGATTAATTTTGCTGAGATCCTCTATATCTCGTCCCTTAGATTGATTGTATTAGGGATCTATTTGTATTGTATACATTTTGATAAGGCTCATTTCTATCGAAAATGGGGGCAAATTCCCTAAACCCGTGGAGCATAGTGGAATTCGTCCCTTCAGTGCAAAATACATTTGGCCGCAGAGCCACTCGTTTGGTGAAAGGACGTATCGTTCCTAATTGATTTTTAATCAGATCTGGGGATAATTTTTTCTCCATTTTTTTTTATCTCAGGTGATAAAAGAGACAATGCACCCAAAAGCTCATACATTCAAATGACAAAACAGACGTCGCCCAGCTGGGGCAAAGGAACCGTAGGCGTTGCAAATACCTTCAAGCACGAATGGAGGAATTTGATAGATGTTGTTCATATCAATATGCAACATCAAAACGGAATGCAAATCAAGTGTAAAAGGACGTATCGTTCCAAAATGATTATTTTCTTGATATGGGAATAATGCTTCCTTTCTTTTTCCTCTCAGATGATGATCAAGAGCAGAGGACGCAGGATGCAAAGCTTTCAAATAACAAACAGGGAACATCAAATACCTCAAATAGCGACTGTGATCGAGAGAATCACCAAACCGCCACATGACGAATCCCAAGAATATCAAGCTGTCTTTAGACAGATAAAATTGATCAAGGACTCTGACAATTGAGATAAATGACCAGAACCGGCAAAAATAAATGGGAGCGGGTTCCCCCATTTGCTTCGAGGAGCCAAGCTGGGGGCAAACTCTCATAAACCCCATGAAAGCACATCAGACCAGGGTTATCAAACCCAGAGATGACAAACAGCAAGACAAGCGTCACCTAGCTGTGATAAATCACGCCTAACTGGGGCAAGTGAATTAATTTTGCGCTGGACAAAGAAAGATGTGTCTTCTCCGGCAAAGTCAAATAGCAGAGTCGTCCGCATCAGAATCAAACCCCAAGATACGAATTTGGGCGAACGGTAACTTTGTATCGTTCCAATTTGATCTTCGAAGATCACGGGCTTAACATGAGTTTTTCTCATTTAACAGGAAGTCGTTGGCACCGAAAGCCTCAAAAGAAAAGAGCTCGCTGATAGGGAGGCGAATAGAATCATTGGCCTTGGAAGTCAGGATTCCAGAAAATGGTCTTTGATTATAAGATCGAGTGGAGGGTAAAAAGTATCGCTTCCACACTTCATGCTTTGACATGCATTCCGATAACAATTTCCTTTTTCCTTGAATAAAAGGAACTCTGAAGAGTGGCGCTGGAATGCGTCCAAAAACACAAATGGATCTCCTCTGGGGCAAATCCTGGAGAATGATTCATCGCCAACCAAACGGATGGATCAAGGCCATAAGATGGATGGCCAACTTCTGCAAGCTGCACGTTTGTGTTCAAATGGAAACACAAAACAAGAACAAGGCTGTATCGTTCCAATTTGCCTGGAATTTTGGAACGCAAACTGACACCTAATTCCCGTCTTTGACAGGGGATCGCCATCAAGGCGAAACAGGTTTTCACATCCCATGTATTACCCGTTGGAACCCATGACCAAGGGTAAGATGTATCGTTCTAATTTTTTGAAAAATTCGTGAACGTACAATAACATGTTTCTCCCGCATTTTCAGGGATCTCCAGCCTCGGCGGGTAGGTAAGTATCCCTTTTCCCCAAGTCGTTGAAGATAAAAAAAAAAGTGTTAGGACTCTTTCAATCATTATGTCTGAAAAGAGGCATCGAATTTTTAAACTCATAGACATCCACAGTCGAAGTTGGCAGGTTGTCTGAACATGAATGAAACATGCATGTGCATCATAAAGCCCCGTTGGGAGGAAATTTTTCGGAGAAAACAAAAAGAATTTTTCCAATAAAAGTTGTTCAAACCGTTTAAAAGGGTGTTTTCTCAGACGAGAGGCGAAGCCTAATCCAAACATGTCCAACACACACTTGAGAGATGAACGGAGTGGGCAGATAACAAAATCTGGGTCTACGGAGGTAGGGACCATTTGCGGCGATTACATGGGTTGGGATGACGGAGGCATTCGTTTCATATCCCTCAAACACTACAGGTGACCGTTGATAAACCCTTTGAACGACGGTTTTCATTCTTAACCCTGTCAAAAACCACCCCACATCGGGGCAAAATGGAGGTGAGTCCAGCGGCATCAGGAGAAAATGGTTAGAAATTTTCTTGCTCGGACTAACATTAATCTTTGTGTGTTGTTTATATGGTAATCCAAGTGCCATAGGATGACAAGAAGCATTCATTTCTCTATCACACACACTGAATCCTTTGCACAGCCAACTTGAGCCTGCAAATTCATTTCATGAACCCATTGGTGATCATTCCAAAACGGATGCAGCACCCCTTTAAAAATGGAAGAGTTCAAGATTCAGGGATTACGAAGAAGATTCCCGGGCTGATATTTAAGGCATGTTTAGACTTTTAGACATATGTCTGACATGATCCCATCGAGGATGAGAAGAACCGGGATTTCAAAATAATAATAATAATAATAAATCCCTAGCATCAAGAAAAAGCAAAGTGCCTGGTAAGAGCAAGGTCGATGCTCATGTAAGTTCTTTGATTGATCCACAATGAAGCCTGGATGGGAAAAGAGGAAATCCCTGAAGGAACCAAATCAAAAAAGGCTGCTCCCCAAATGCCGCCAAGCACAGAACAAAGACATGGAGAGAGTCGGTCTCTGAATGCAACAAGAGACGCTCTCTAAAGAGCTGGTGCACACCTCAAAATCGGTTGCACACCTCAAAAACTAAAGATACAGAAAGGAAAGGACAGGTGGTAAATCAGCAATGATCACCAATGTCAAACCCGTCACGAATTCTGGGCCAAAAACAAGCCTTTTTCGGTCCCCAATCCTACCAATGTTACAACCCTGAAACAGTCTTCTCTGACTAAGACACTTGGGTTAACATATAGCTTAGCTCGAAGAGGTACGAGCAAGACTATTTCTTTCTCATTTTACAGGGTTCTCGACTTGTAAACCCGGAGCAGATGGTGAAAACTTTCATTCAATGGCCTCGACTCCAAGCGGGTCCCCCTTGAAAACCAATATCCAAGCCCAACATTGCGGTCCCGTGGAAGACCTCCCGACCGATCAAAATGTATGCGCTGCGAATGAGCCTAAAACCTAGGCACATGTTAGTAGGGAATTGAGTGTATCCCCTATAAAAACAAATATCTCAAAACAGGTGAGAAGACCTCATTGTCGAGAAATATTCCAATTGATGTTTTGAACAAACTCCTTTTTGGAATCTTCAAATTGTTGGATCCAGATTTTCCGTACAAGGGATTTGTGATCACATTTGCATGTTGCAAGAATGTTTTGGATAACCTCCAGCATCAAAATGCACATCTCATGACTAAAACTTAAGTCATAAAATTTTGTCAATTGGACAATTGCTGTCTTCTCAAAGATTACCAATATTTTCTTGGGGAAGAGAAACCCTTAAAAAAAAAGTCCTAGCATGACGTGGAGAACCCTCGTCCCAGGACCCCTTTTTTTAAAAAAAAAAGCCATAGCATGACGTGGAGAACCCTCGTCCTAGGATCCCTTTTCAAAAATATCAAACAGGCCCTATCGGACGTGGAGAACCCTCGTCTCGGGACCCCTTTTAAACAAAATCAAGCAGTCTCATCGGACGTGGAGAACCCTCGTCTCGGGACCCCTTTTTAAAACAAAATCAAGCAGTCTCATCGGACGTGGAGAACCCTCGTCTCGGGACCCCTTTTAAATAAATCAAGCAGTCTCATTGGACGTGGAGAACCCTCGTCATGAGACCCCTTTTCAAAACAAACAAAGGTAGAAACCGCCTAAAGGGTCAAACAAAAGTAGAAACCGCCTAAAGGGTCAAATAAGGTAGAAACCGCCTGAAGGGTCAAAACAAAGGTAGAAACCGCCTCAAGGGTCAAACCAAAGGTAGAAACCGCCTAAAAGGTCAAAACAAAGGTAGAAACCGCCTAAAGGGTCAAACAAAGGTAGAAACCACCTAAAGGGTCAAAACAAAGGTAGAAACCGCCTAAAGGGTTGTTGACACCTGATTTTTGACTATCTATTATTGTGATTTTTATGCTTTAAAATTAATTTAAAATATCAAAAAAGGTCATAAAATCACAAAATCAACTTTGGGAGCCTTGGCCTGGCCTCGGGGACCAATTTTGAACAAAAAATATTTTTTTGGTATTTTATAATATTTTTCGAATTTATTTAATTAGAAAAATACCCAAAAAAATCAGAAAAATACCATTCGTGGTCAGAAAAATACACAAAAATATTCAATAATTTTTATTTAATTTCCTCTTCAAGTGTGTCACCTTAAATCTTGAAAATTCGGCTCGGGCTACTATGTTCCTTAACAAACATAAACCCGAACCGAGCCCAAAAATTCCTTTTCGAGTCTTTTAATTTTCAATTTTCACTTTTTATAAGCTATGACATTGGATTCTAAAATCTCGAAGTGCAATTGGGTCAATTTGCCCTCCAATTTGATCAATTTTAAACAAAAGGGCTTAATTGCATAATTTTCTTTCAGTTTAGTCCCCGGTTTCACAATTTTTGAAATTAAATTTCATACGGGCATACCCATTAAAATGAAACACCTCCACCCCATAGTTTTCATCATGCTGAATACATTGGTGGGTTCAATTCGGGCTAATTTGATCGTTTAGGCCCTCGATTAAGCAAAAATCATTTTCGGATCCTAGGGACAATTTGGGGTTTTCACTAAATTCCAATCAATTGATTCACGAAAATACCCATATTTGATAGAAAATATGTCAAGGAGTCCGATTTTGCCATCAATTTCATGAAAATGGGTCGATTTGGGACCCAATTGGGCGAAATTGGTCGAACCGGGCCGGTCGGGTCAGACCCGACCCGACCCGGTCCGACCGGGTCTGCAACTTAGTTGCAGACCCATTGCGCCGAAAGCTAAAAGAGCAGGGGACCTCGCCGGCGATTAAAAAAAAGGGCCGCTGGGGTCGGCTTGTTAAAAAAATGGGATCGACAGGAGTGGGTTGGCGGGGATGGTGGACGTTCCACGACCAAAAGGCGGTCGGCCACGGCGGAAAAAGGGGGGAGCCGAGAGAGAAGAAAGCAGGGGGGAGAGAGAAAGCTTGAGGGGGCAGAGGAAAAGAGGAGAAGGATCGCGGTTTTGGAGAGGGAACTTGAACGGGGGGTCTGGCGAGAAAGGCAAGAGCTCAATGAAGCTGGACAGAGGACGATCGGACCACCTCGAGCCGCCGTCGCCGCCGACGAAGCCAGGTCAGTAACCCACCTCTGTTCGGCCCCTGTTTTTGCCTTCGCAAACAGGGTATGTTGGTCCGGATCGATTCCGATCGAGTCGGACCAAAGCAGGTAGCACCCGGCATTCACGAAGATGTGTAGGGTAGTTTCGTATTACTGGTATAGCTCAGCGTCTCTCGTCGGGTTTCGACGAAGTCGTTTTATCATTTTTCTAAGAGCGCACACCCCCTGTTTGATGGAATGTCTGAGTGAACCTGGCATTTTTGGCTCTCGGCCGTGGCTTTCCCAAGCTTCACTTGCGTGTGTCTGGTCTCCATCCTGTATTATAACCCCCCTTGGGTATTATTTGAGCGTCTGGAATCGAGTTTGAGCGTAGAATGTTCTTTGGTAACTCCTCGCCGGAGCCGATTCAGGGGCTGTCCGTTCGGTTTCTTTTTCGACGACGCTTTTGCCATGTTTTGGTTATTTTTTAACGTCGAGGGTCAGAGGAATCAGGTGGCGAAGAAATGAGCAGAAAAATACCAAGTTTGATGTACGCTTTGTGTATTCCGGCGAGAATTCCGGCATGTTTGCCGGAATTGGCACTGTTCCGGCGTCTTCTCCTGCGCGAGGAGACGGTCAACGGTCAGCAGGTCGACGTGGCATGCCACGTGGGCAGCCACGTCAGCGTGGTGGGGCCGGGCCGTTTAAAATAAAAACCCAGATCCGACGGTGGACGGTGCGCCACGTGTCGCGATCTGGAATTTTTGGAAAATTAAATAAAAATGATTTTCAGAAATTAATAAATGATTTTCGGATAAATAAATAAAAATTGATCCGACGGCTGAGAATGTGCCAAGTGGCTTTCTGTGGATCGTCTGATCTCGTCAAAGATCGGACGCACGAGGTAAAGCCACGTGTCACGGCTTAGACCATCGGATCTGGGGATTTTCAGAAATTGATAAAAAAAATTGGCTTTGATCTAACGGTTCTCGTTAGGCCACGTGGCCCTCTGTGGACCGTCCGATCCAGCGGAGATCGGACGCCCGGAGCTCCGCCACGTGGCATTGTGTGGATCGTCCGATCCATGGTTTTCAGATAATATTTTTAAATAATAAAAAAAAATAATAAAAAATTCAAAAATCATAAAAAATCATAAAAATCATAAAAAAATCAAAAAATTCGGAAAATTCAGAAAAATTATAAAAAATTCCAGAAAATAGGAAATGGCCACATTCAACTGGCTATGCCTTGTTTCGGGTCTTTCGACCCCCGGTATTTTCAAAAATGACGGTTTTGCCCTTCCGGCAACCGTCTTCCAAAAAAAATTCCAAAAATTCTAAAAAAATTCCATAAAAAAGGAAATGGCCACATTCAACTGGCCATGACCTGTTTCGGGTCTTTCGACCCCCGGTCTTTTCAAAAATGACGGTTTTGCCCTTCCGGCAAATCATCTTCCAAAAAAAATTCTAAAAATTCTAGAAAAATCCCAAAAAATAGGAAATGGCCACAATCAACTGGCCAAGGCTCATTTCGGGTGTTTTGAATCCCGACCCTTCTCAAAATGACGATTTCGCCCTTTGGGCGAATTGTCTTCCAAAAATTGAAGAAAAATCAAGAAATTCCAAAAAAATTCTCAAAAATGGGAAATGGCCACAAACAACTGGCCATGGAATATTTTGGGTAATTCGATATCCGAGTCTTCCAAAAATTGACGATTTTGCCCTCTGGGCTAAATCGCCTCCAAATCTTCCCATCTTACCCCGGTCCGAAATCACACCTTTCATAAGCCCTTATGGCTATGCTAGGAAGCCATTGACTGGAATTGATGTGCATCGATGAGATTTATTTAGGCACTTGATTGCGCTTTCATTTAAATTGATTGTGATTGATAGGAATAGTCTTCCAATCTGCATGAAACCCTCAAATCAAGCTTACCCCACCCAAAATTACGCCTGCATGAATTCTTAGCTAGAAAAACCACTCGCGTTAGGTACCGAAAGGGCGTTGGTAATGACACCGACGTAACCAAGTCCCCGAACCCAAAATCTCTGGTTCCACAGAATTGATCGATCTCTCCCAATCGGTCAGTAAGGTTTCCGGTCTACCCTCCAAGAAAGACCGGTGGCGACTCCAAATGCATGCACAATTTGCACATGCCGCCGCGATTTGGTATGGGCCTGGGAGGGCCCGCGCCGATCCAAGACCCGCGATCGGTAATCCATTAGCCGCGTCCGCTTTCGGACGGGTCGCGACAAGGGTCAAACAAAGGTAGAAACCGCCTAAAGGGTAAAAACAAAGGTAGAAACCGCCTAA
The DNA here is from genome assembly GCA_021437785.1 of Rhodomyrtus psidioides. Lineage (NCBI taxonomy): Eukaryota > Viridiplantae > Streptophyta > Magnoliopsida > Myrtales > Myrtaceae > Rhodomyrtus > Rhodomyrtus psidioides. The sequence goes on along the minus strand of JAILYB010000027.1, from coordinate 3,318,604 downwards.
AGGGTCAAACAAAGGTAGAAACCGCCTAAAAGGTCAAAACAAAGGTAGAAACCGCCTAAAGGGTCAAACCAAAGGTAGAAACCGCCTGAAGGGTCAAAACAATGGTAGAAACCGCCTGAAGGGTCAACTCAATCGTAGAAACCGCCTAAAGGGTCAAATCAAAGGTAGAAACCGCCTAAAGGGTCAAACAAAGGTAGAAACCGCCTAAAGGGTCAAATCAAAGGTAGAAACCGCCTGAAGGGTCAACACAAGGTAGAAACCGCCATAAGGGTCAAACTAAACTTGAAGGTAGATACCGCCTAAAGGGTCAAATAAGGTAGATACCGCCTAAAGGGTCAAATATGGTAGATACCGCCATAAGGGTCAGCTCATTGGTAGAAACCGCCATAAGGATCAAGCTAAACTCAACCAAAGGTAGAAACCGCCTGAAGGATCAATACAAAGGTCCGATCCACCATACGGATCAAAATCCTTCGCGGATCCCAAAGCATGGGATGCGCCTTCCTTAGGTTCCTACCAGTTAGGAATCCCATGATGGTATGACCTACCATACAAGTCAGAGCTTAATCTCCCTAGGATATTCTGAACGAGTCCTAGGTATCTTCTTGAAAGTCGTCGCAACCGGCAGCATCCGACAGGTGAGCTTCAGGTAAGCCTCTCTCACTCCGGCTCATGTTCGAATTGCAAGAGTAAACCGGTGATTAATTTGAGCATTCATCAAAAGACTTAAGGATCCGATGTCATAGCATTTCTTTTCCCCAGTCGAGTCGGTTAAGATTCAGGTGCCACCTTGTCTTTGAGAGAAACCTCTAACGAGATTCCTCTAAAAGAGGGGCAGCTGCTGACACCTGATTTTTGACAATCTATTATTGTGATTTTTATTCTTTAAAATTAATTAAAAATATCAAAAAAAAGTCATAAAATCACAAAATCAACTTTGGGAGCCTTGAATTAGCCTCAGGAAGCAATTTTGAACAAAAAATATTTTTCGTAATTTTTAATAATTTTTTGAATTTATTTAATTATAAAAATACCAAAAAAATCAGAAAAATACCATTAGTGGTCAGAAAAATACAAAAAAATATTAAATAAATTTTTTTAAATTTCCCATTCAAGTGTGTCACTTTAAATCTTGAAAATTCGGCTCGGGTCACTATGTTCCTTCACAGACATAAACCCGAACCGAGCCTAAAAATTCCTTTTCGGGTCTTTTAATTTGCAATTCTCACTTTTCATAAGCCATGACATTGAATTCTAAAGTCTTGAAGTGCAATTGGGTCAATTTGCCCTCCAATTTGATCAATTTTGAAGAAAAGGGCCTAATTGCACAAATTTCTTTCAATTTAGTCCCCGGTTTCACAATTTTTGAAATTAAATTTCATACGGGCGTACCCATTGAAATCAAACACCTCTACCCTATGGGTTTCATCGTGATGAATCCACTGGTGGTCTTAATTTGGACTAATTCGATCGTTTGGGCTCTCAATTTGGCGAAATCATTTTCGGATACTAGGGACAATTTGGGGTTTTCACTAAATTTCAATCAATTGATTCACGAAAATACCCATATTTGATAGAAAACGTGTCAAGGAGTCAGATTTTGATGTCAATTTCATGAAAAGAGGTCGATTTGGGGCTGAATTGGGCGAGGAGAGTCGAACCGGGCCGGTCGGGTCAGACCCGACCCGACCCGGTCCGAACCGGGTCTGCAACTCAGTTGCAGACCCACGCAGACCCACCGGCGCAAAAACAAAGAAAAGAAAGGGGGAAGGGGCCGGCCGGTCGAGCATTATTGGGCGACAATGGATGGTGGTCGTGGGGTGGAGATTCCCTGACCGAAAGGCGGTCGGCCACGGAGAAAAAGAGGGAGGAATCTCGGTGTTAATGGGGGGAGCTCAGGCCGAGAGAAAAGGAGGGAATTCGAGCAAAACTGAGGGAGAACGAGCGAGAACGAGATGCAACCAACACCCTGGAGCTGCGGAGGTCATCACAGAAGCTTCAGTCGCCGTCGTCGAACTCCAAAATAGGTCGGTTTTGCTCCCCGACTACCATTTCATTTACGCACACAATGTGTTCGACAAAATGCCTAAGTGGGCATTTGGGCGTTCGAGCCTCGGCCGAGCCGTCCCCGACCTCTATTTGTGTGAAACTCACCTTTCAGCTTCATTAGAACTTCTTCTAAGCTCGTGTTTATCTTTTTCTTGCATTGAAACACGCCGGGAAGCCATGGCCGAAGCTCCCCGAAGTCGGTCCGACCATGGAGCTCAGCCCGGCGCAAACGGCGGTCGGCGAGCTTCGAATAGGCTCAGGTAAGCTTCCTAATCCTGCTCAGATGAAGTATGAATGTTTAAGATTGAGTTTGAGCCGATAAAAAATTTTGTGAAATCCCTCGCCGGCGCCGGTTCGGACGACGTCCGTTTGGCCGGTTCCCGATGTTGTTTTCGCCATGTGTTTGTGAGATATTGATGTTGGGAGTGAGTTCGATCGATAGGTGTTAAAATCGGGACCTGAAATGATGGATTTCACGTCGGTTTGGGACTTCCGGCGATATTTCCGGCGACTTCGCCGGAAAAAGCACTGTTCATCGTCTTCTCCGGCGAAGTCGCCGGTGGTCAACGGTCAGCGGTCAAAGCTGACGTGGCGTGCCACGTGGGCAGCCACGTCAGCCGGGTGGGGGCCGCGGTAGTAAAAAATCCAGATCGGACGGCCTTGGCTTCGCCACGTGTCGCGATCTGGAATTTTGGAAAATAAAAAAAGATTTTCTGAATTAATAAATGATTTTCGAAAATAATAAAAATGTTTTGATCGGACGGTTGAAGTTGTGCCAAGTGGCACTATGAGGAACGTCTGATCCAGTGCAAGATCGGACGCACTGAAGGTGCCCACGTGGCACGAAGACAACCGTCCGATCTGGGATTTTCGGAAATAAATAAAAAAATGCTAATAAAAATGTTTAAATAAATAGAAAATCCTTCAAAAAATCAAAACTACGTCGTTTTGGCCGGTTTCGACCCATACGGTCGGGCCGGGCGCCCGTGAGGCGCGGGCCGGGTCCAACCCGGCCCGGAAAATATTTTTAAATAAATAAAAAATCAAATAATAATAAAATAATCAAAAAATCAATAAAAAATGAAAAATCATGAAAAATTCAAAAAAATTCGAAAAATTCAGAAAAACTCTAAAAAATTCCAGAAAATAGGAAATGGCCACATTCAATTGGCCACGACCTATTCCGGGTCATTTAACCCCCGATCTTTTCAGAAATGACGGTTTTGCCCTTTCGGCAAACCGTCTTCCAAAAAAATTCTAAAAAATCCAGGAAAATCCCAAAAGATGGGAAATGGCCACAAACAACTGGCCATGGAATATTTTTGGGTAATTCGGTATCCAAACCTTCCAAAAATGACAATTTTTCCCTTCGGGCTAATTGTCCCCGAATCTTCCCATTTTACCCCCAGTCTTAAATCACGCCTTCCCTAAGCCCTTATGGCTATACTAGGAGGCCTTTGACTTGAATTGATGTGCATTGATGTGATTTATTTATGTACTTGATTGAGCTTTTCATTAAAATTGATTGTGATTGATAGGAATAGTCTTCCAATCTGCATGAAACCCTGAATCAAACCTACCTCGCCTAAAATTGCGCCTGCATGAACTCTTAGCCAGGAAAATCACTCGCGTTAGGTACCGAAAGGGCGTTGGTAATGACACCGACGTAACCAAGTCCCCGAACCCAAAATCTCTGGTTCTGCAGAACTGATCGATCTCTCCCAATCGATCCGTAAGGTTTCCGGTCTACCCTCCAAGAAAGACCGGTGGCGACTCCAAATGCATGCACAAGTTGCACATGCCACCACGACCACACTGAAGGTCGAAAGCAATCGACTCTTATCGTCGAATCCTTCTAAAAAATACTCCCGCCGCGATTTGGTATGGGCCTGGGAGGGCCCGCGCCGATCCAAGACCCGCGATCGGTAATCCATTAGCTGCGTCCGCCTTCGGACGGGTCGCGACACCGGGTCCCGGTCCCGGGGCGGGGTTGGGTGCTGAGGCCGGTTCCTCGGGCCGGTCCGGATCCGAGGTCGGGTCCCAGGGCCGGGTCCGGGTCCGGGTCCGGGTCCGGTTCCGGCGACCGAGGGCCGGGTCTCTGGGCCGGGTCCCGAGGCTGTGACCGGGGCCGAGTCCCGGGGCCGGGAGAGGGACCGGGTCCGGGTCCCGGGGCCAAGGCCGGTTCTCGGGGCCGGGTCCGGGTCCGGGTCCGGGTCGCTGGATCGAGGGCCGGGTCCCGAGGCTGTGACCGGGGTCAGGTCTCGGGGCTGTGACCGGGGTCAGGGCTCAGGGCTGGGACCGGGTCCGAGTCCGGGTCCTGGGGCCAAGGCCGGGTCCCGGGGCTGGGTCCCGGGACCGAGGGCCGGGTGTCGGGGCCGGTCCCTAGGCCGGGGCAGAGGCTGTGACCGGGGCCGGGGCCGGGACCGTGACCGGGTCCGAGTCCGGGTCCCGGGGCCAAGGCCGGGTCCCGGGGCCAGGTCCCGTGGCCGGGTCCCGGGGCCGGGTCCGAGGTCGGGTCCGGGGCTGGGGCAGGGTCCGGGTCGCGGGACCGAGGGCTGGGTCTCGGGGCCGAGTCCCGAGGCTGTGACCGGGTCCTAGGGCCGGGTCCAGGGGCCAGGGGCGGGGATCGCGTCTCCGGGCCGGGGCCGGGACTGGGTCCGGGTCCGGGTCCGGGTCCCGGTGCCGGGGTCCGATGCGGGGGCCGGGTCTCGGGGCCAGGTCCGAGGCTGGGTCTGAGGACGATTCCTGGGGCCTGGTCGGGGTCCCGGGGCCGGGTCCTGAGGCCGGGTCCTGTGGCCGGGTCCGAGTCCGAGGTCGGGTCCCGGGGCCGAGGCCTGGTTCCGGTCCCGAGGCGGGGTCGGGTGTCGAGGCAGGGTCCAGGGGCCGGGTCCGGGTCCGAGGTCGGGTCCTGGGGCCGGGGCCTGGTCCGGGTCGCGGGACCGAGGGCCTTGTCCCAATGCTAGGACCGAGGTTGTGCCGGGAGCGGGATCGGTGCCAAGGCCGGGTCCCTGGGCCAGGTCCCGAGGCCGGGTCCGGGTCCCGGGGCCAGGTCCCGAGGCCGGGTCCGGGTCCCGGGGCCAGGTCCCGAGGTCGGGGCCGGGTTCGGGTCCCTGGACCGGGGGCCAGGTCTCGGGGCCGGGGTTGGGTGCCGGGGCCGGGACAGTGGCCGTGATCGGCGCCGGGGCCGGGTCCAGGGTCCGGGGCCAGGGCTGGGGCCGGGTCCCCGGTGCCGGGGCCGGGTCTCGGGTCTGGGGCCGAGGCCGAGACCGGTGTCGGGATCGGGTCTTGAGGCCGGGGTCGAGACCGAAGCCGGGGTCGGGGACGGGGCCCGGGCCGGAGCAAGGGCCAGGGTCGAGGCCAGTGCAGGGACCGGGGTCGGGAAATATTTTAGTAATATTATTTTCTTAAATTATTGTTGTGTTTTGATAATATGGGTTAAAACGGGTCGGGTCGGGTATGGGTCAGTCGCGGGTCTGGTCGGGTTTGGGTCATTAAATATGGGTCAATATGGGTCAGATGGGTCAATATGGGTCGGACCATATTCGACCCGACCCAACCCACCCATTTGCCACCTCTACTCAAATGGAGTGTCCATGTGATTTACCAGATGGACTTCCCATGCAATTATGGTCCACGTAGGAGTTGCTCATAGATCCATTCATAAGAGGTAGAAATTTAAAAAAAAAATTGTTGTATTCATCTATTCTGTCTATTACACAAATCAAATGGCCGCCTCAAACTCAAATTTTTTTGCAACAATATTCCATGAAAAAGCGCATAGGTATATTCTGACCACAGATAATTATAAATGGACAAAATCTAATTTAAGATAATTAAGATAATTGACAAGTAATTAATGATTCTTCAATATTCAAAAGTAAAGTAATCCATAACTATAAATTCAAAGTAATTGTTCCATAAAATATCTAAAATATCAATTTGTTTCTAAGATAAGGACCTATTGGACAGCATGTCAGCAAAAGTAGTTTAAAACAGTAAGGGCCTGCATGACAACTATTTTGGCTTTCTGATTCTGTTTCTCGAAACAAAAAAAAATCGTAACCTTATTTGGTAATGTAAATGATTCTGATTCTGTTTCTAGAATTAGTGTTAGAGAACCAAAATCTATTTTAGAACAAAAATAAGAAAAAAAAAGTTGATTCTGGAAAAAAGAATCACTTTTGAGAATCGCTTTTGAAAATCACAAAATAGAATGAAGTGACTTTTCCCTCAACCTAAAACAGAACAATGAGGTCTTATTTAAAAAAAAAATAAAAAAATAAAAAAAATTGGAAATTTTCTAAAAAATACAAAAAATTTGGAAAATTTCCCTAAGCACTTTCGGTATGTATGGCAACGATTTTGACATGAAAAAGTGGTTTTGATTAAAATAACTTTTTCTGATTCTGTTCTATTGATGATTTTTACAGAACCAAAGCGCATTTGGTATTTGCACAAAATTTTTGTTCCTACAACAGAAATATGTTTGATGAGTACACATAATTTCTATTGCCGGGAACAATTTTTCTTCCCAAATTTTGTTATTTAAGTCAAATAATATGGAGTTATTTTGTGAAATTTCATCCTACATTTCGAATTAATCGAATATTAATTCATGTTGGTTCTCTTATATAATATATTGCATATTAAAATGTAAAAATAAATATCAAGGATCATTACAAGTCATTTTCGCCATTTATTGTGAGGTTTCATCCAACTCTTTTAAGTGAGTAGATAATCAGCACGAGCGACACTCTCTTTTTTGCAAGGAAAATGCACTGCACTATGCTGCATTAGTGTGCATTTTTGGTTCAAGAAAATCAAATCTTAATCTTAATTCATCTAAAACTCGAGAGCTTATTAAGTGTTCACGTTGGTTATTTTGTCTTTTTTTAGAATTTTCTAAAACTAGACTAAGTCTAAAGTACATAAACCTATACAAATCATAATCAATGAAATGAAGTGCACAATCAAGGAATCATGACATTGATGAATTGCATCATAAAAAACTCTAACGAAGCCTTAAGGGCTTAGAAAAATGTGGTTCCGGTTTAATTTCAAAGGTGCTTGTGATTTTTCTAAAAAAAGAAAAAAAATCTATGAAATCTAGGAAAAATGTGACCAGAGCGGGGATAGTAAATCCGTAGTCATTTCAATTAAAGCGGAGCCATCCATTTGGTAAAAGGACGTATCGTTCCAAAATGATTGTTTTTTCTATATGGGAATAATGCTTCCTTCCTTTTCCTCTCAGATGATGATCAAAAGCAGAGGACTCATGATGCAGTGCTTTCCAATGACAAACAGGGAGTACCCCTTTTCATGGCATCTCAGACATGCACTGTGGCTAAATATTTTCAAGAGCATTCTAATGGCTCAATTTGTGAGCAAAACCTTTGAGAAAACCTGAAGAAGTTTCTCATCATTTAGAAATCTCCGTGAAAAGAACACTTGAAAAGAAAAATTCAAGTTTTGCAGATTGACACATCTGATAAAAATGCTTTCTCTGAATAGAGTGAAAAGCACGAACTCATTTTTCGTTGCAAGCATACCTAACATGCATATCATGCACATATCCTGCATATAGAGAACCCAAAGGGAGAAATGCCGGTTCCCGCAGGATAATTTTCAAGGGTAAATTGTATCGACTCCAATAGTCAATTATACATGCCCTTTACTCATGAGGTCTCTTCTCTTCAACAGGCAAACATCAAATACTTCAAATGGCGACGATGATCGAGAGAATCACAAAACCGCCACACGACAAATCCCAAGGCCGTCAAGCCACCTAGAGACGGATAAAAATAATTGAAGATTCTGACAATTGAGATAGAAGATCAGAATCAGCGAAACCCATGGGAGTGCATGGACGTTGTCAAAATTGAATTGCAAATTGCCAACAAACACGGAAAGTGCTAAGGCATGTTGCCAAGACGAACACCGCCCAACTGGGGCAAAGCAGTTTTGGATGTAATCAGGAATCATCTCACGAACAACACCCACAAATGCAGACGAAGCAATACTCATCATCCACATCAATATACGATATTGAAACGACCTTCATCAAATGAGAAGCGTCAATAATCGGCGAAAGAAGGGAATACATCAGTAAGACGTCATCATGAATCCCAAGAGAAAAAGACACCCCCAAAGAGGATGGGGATTGCAACAAAATGCATGAATGAAGTTAGCTGGGGCAAGCGTCACCTAGCTACGACAAATCACACCCAACTGGGGCAAGTGAATCATTTGTGCGCCGGACAAAGAATGACATTTCTCCTCTGGCAAAGTCAATGGACGCAATAACAGAGTCGTCCGCATCATAATCAAACCCCAAGATACGAATATGGGTGAACGGTAACATTGTATCGTTCCAATTTGGTCTTCGAAGACCACATGCCTAACATGAGTTTTTACTCGCTTAATAGGAAGTCGTTGGCACCGAAAGCCTCAAAAGAAAAGAACTCGCCAACGAGGAGGCGAATAAAATTATTGACCTTGGGAGTCAGCACTCCAAGAAATGGTCTTTGATTACAAGATCGAGTGAAGGGTAAAAAGTATCGCTTCCACACTTCATGCTTTGACATGCATTTCGATAACAATTTCTTTTTTCCTTGAATAAAAGGAACTCTGAAGAGTTGCGCTGGAATGCGTCCAAAAATACAAATGGATCTCCTCTGGGGCAAATCCTTGAGAATGATTCATTGCCAACCAAACGGAGGGATCAAGGCCACAAGATAGAGGGCCAGATTCTGCAAGCCGCGCGTTTGTGTTCAAATGAAAACGCCAAGCAAGAACAAGGCGGTATCGTTCCAATTGGTCTTGAATTTTGGAACACAAACTGACACTTATTGTTTGTTTTTGACAGGGGCTTGCCATCAGGGCAAAACGGGTTTTCACATCCCATGTATTACCCGTTGGAAATACATGACCAAGGGTAAATTGTATCGTTCTAATTTTTTGAAAAATTCGTGAACGTACAATAACATGTTTCTTCCGCATTTTCAGGGATCTACAGCCTCTGGGGACAGGTAAGTATCTCTTTCCCCAATCCATTGAAGATGTTGAATAAAAAACAGAGAAGAAAAGAAAAGCTCTCAGAATCTGATGTCTAGAAAAGACATAGAATTCTAACTTCATTGGCATTCATGTTTTGAAACAGGAGGTTGTCTGAACATGAATAAGAATATGCATGGTGCATCATAAAATCCCCTTGACGGGTAAAATTTTTGGAGAAAAAGAAAGAGATTTTTCCAATCAAAAGTTGTTCAAAACTTTCAAAAGGACGTTTTCTCAAAAGACGAGAGGCAAAGCCTAATCCAAACACGTCCTCTACACACTTGAGAGAGAAGTAGAGCGGATCAGATAGCAAAATCTGGACCTACGGAAGTAGGGATTATTCGCAGCAATTACATAGATTGGGATGACGGAGGCATTCGTTTCATATCCCCAAACACTACAGGTGACCATTGACAACCCCTTTAAACGGCGATTTTCATTCTCAACCCTGTCAAGAACCACCCTACATCGGGGCAAAATGGAGGTGAGTCCAGCAGCATCAGGAGAAAATGGTTAGAAATTTTCTTGCTCGGACTAACATCAATCTTTGTGTGTTGTTTATATGGTAATCCAAGTGCCATAGGATGACGAGAAGCATTCATTTCTCTATCCCACACACTGAATCCTTTGCACAGCCAACTTGAGCCTGCAAATTCATTTCATGAACCCATTGGTGATCATCCCAAGACGGATGCCGCACCACTTCAAAAATGGAAGAGTTCAAGACTCAGGGATTACGAAGAGAATTCCCGGACTGATATTGAAAGCATGTTTAGACTATATGTCTAACATGATCCCATGAAGATGAGAAAAAGTGGGATTTCAAAAATGAATGAGAAAAATCCACGGCATTAAGAAAAAGCAAAGTGCCTGGTAAAAGCAAGGCCGATGCTCGTGAAAATTGTTAAATTGACCCCCAATGAAGCCTCGTGAGGAAGAGAGAAAAACCTCTAAAGGAGCCAAATCCAAAAGGCTGCTCCCCGAATGCTATTAAGCGCAGAACGAAGACATAGAGAGAGTCGGTCTCTGAATGCAACAAGAGACGCTCCTTAAAGAGCTGGTGCACACCGCAAGATAGGTTGCGCGCCTAAAGGCTAAAGATGCAGAAAAGAAAGGACAGGTGGCAAATTTGCAATGATCACCAATGTCAAACCCCTCATAAATTCTGGGCAAAAAACAAGCCTTTTTCGATCCCCGATCCTACCAACATCACAACCCTGAAACAGTCTTCTCTGACTAAGACACTTGGGTTAACATATAGCTCAGCTCGAAGAAGTACGAGCAAGACTATTTCTTTCTCATTTTGCAGGGTTCTTGACTTGTAAACCCGGAGCAGATGGTGAAAACTTTCATTCAATGACCTTGACTCAAAAGTGAGTCCCCCTTGAAGACCAATATCCAAGCCCAACATTACGGTCCCGTGGAAGACCTCCCGACCGATCAAAATGTATGCGCTACGAATGAGCCTAAAACCTAGGCACAGGTTAGTAGGGAATCGAGTGCATCCCCTATAAAAAACCACGATCGCAAAACAGGTGAGAAGACCTCATTGTCGAGAAATATTCCAATTGATGTTTTGAACAAACTCTTTTTGGAATTTTCAAACTGTTGATCCAGATTTTCCGTGCAAGGGATTTGTGATCACATTTGCATGTTGCAAGAATGCTTTGGATAACCTCCAGCATCAAAATGCACATTTCATGATTAAAACTTAAATCATACGGTTTTGTCAAAATGGACAGCCATGGTCTTCCCAAAGATTACTAACGTTTTCTTGGTGAAGAAAAATCTTTCAGGCTCAAACTTCTGCAGGATACCTGGAGAACCCAACTCCCAGAATGTCGCCTCAACAGACTCAAGTGAAGTTTTGTCAAAATAAAATCTTTCACTACTTCAAAAACTGAATTCCCGACAAACTTCGGGATCTCTAAAAAAGAGGGGAAGAAAAACCCTTTTAAAAGAAAAAGTCCTATCAGACGTGGAGAACCCTCGTCATGAGACCCCTTTTCAAAATTTAGGTAGTCTCATCGGACGTGGAGAACCCTCGTCATGAGACCCCTTTTCAAAATTCAAGCAGTCTCATCGGACGTGGAGAACCCTCGTCATGAGACCCCTTTTCAAAATTCAGGTAGTCTCATCGGACGTGGAGAACCCTCGTCATGAGACCCCCTTTCAAAATTCAAGCAGTCTCATCGGACGTGGAGAACCCTCGTCATGAGACCCCTTTTCAAAATTCAGGAAATCTCATCGGACGTGGAGAACCCTCGTCATGAGACCCCTTTTCAAAATTCAGGTAGTCTCATCGGACGTGGAGAACCCTCGTCATGAGACCCCTTTTCAAAATTCAAGCAGTCTCATCGGACGTGGGGAACCCTCGTCACGAGACCCCTTTTCAAAATTCAGGAAATCTCATCGGACGTGGAGAACCCTCGTCATGAGACCCCTTTTCAAAATTTAGGCAGTCTCATCGGACGTGGAGAACCCTCGTCATGAGACCCCTTTTTAAAGCAAACTCATGGTAGAAACCGCCTGAAGGGTCAAATTAAGGTAGAAACCGCCTGAAGGGTCAACTCAAGGTAGAAACCGCCTGAAGGGTCAAACCAAGGTAGAAACCGCCTGAAGGATCACATTAATGGTAGAAACTGCCTGAAGGGTCACATATGGTAGAAACCGCCATAAGGGTCAATTCATTGGTAGAAACCGCCATAAGGGTCAACTCATTGATAAATATCGCAGTAAGGATCAACACAAAGGTCTGATCCACCATACGGATCAAAATCCTTGGCAAATCCCAAAGCGTGGGATGCGCCTTCCTTAGGTTCCTACTAGTTAGGAATCCCATCATGGTATGACCTACCATACAGGTCAGAGCTTAATCTCCCTAGGATATTTTGAATGACGAGTCCTAGGCATCTTCTTGAAAGTCGTCGCAACCGGCATCATCCGAAAGGTGAGCTTCAGGTAAGCCTCTCTCACTCCGGCCCATGTTCAAATTGTTAGAGCAAACCGGGGATTGATTAGAGCTTTTATCAATAGGCTTAAGGATCCGATGTCATAACATTTCTTCTCTCATTTTCCCAGTTGAGTCGGTTAGGAATCAGGTGCCACCTTATCTTTGAGAGAAACCTCTAACGAGATTCCTCTCAAAGAGGGGCAGCTGTTGACACCTGATTTTTTACCATTTATTATTGTGATTTTTATTCTTTAAAATTAATTAAAAATATCAAAAAAGGTCATAAAATCACAAAATCAACTTTGGAAGCCTTGGTTTAGCCTTAGGAACCAATTTTGAACAAAAAATATTTTTCGGTATTTTTAATATTTTTCGAGTTTATTTAATTATAAAAATACCCAAAAAATCAGAAAAATACCATTCTTGGTCAGAAAAATACCCAAAAATATTCGATAATTTTGTTTTAATTTCCTCTTCAAGTGTGTCACTTTAAATCTCAAAAATTCGGCTCGGGTCACTATGTTCCTTCACAAACATAAACCCGAACCGAGCCTAAAAAAAAAAAATAAATCCTTTTCGAGTCTTTTAGTTTTCAATTCTCACTTTTTATAAGCTATGACATTGGATTCTAAAGTCTTAAAGTACAATTAGGTCAATTTGGCCTCCAATTTAATCAATTTTTACCAAAAGGGCTTAATTGCACATTTTTCTTTCAATTAGTCCCCGGTTTCACGGATGTATACATATGCTCTACGTATTTATATGTCATACGTATTTATACGTTATGCATATTTGTACTGTTTGGTAACCTCTTTAACTCTTGTAATAATAATAATGGTTATTATTTTTAACACCTTTGTTAGTGCATTTTTTTTAGCATTTTTGTATTGTGAGTGCTATTGCTAGTGCTATTTTTAAATATCATTTTTGTATTATAAATTGTGAGTGCTATTGTTAGTGCTATTTTTAAATGACATTTATTTATCATAAATTGTGAGTGCTATTGTTAGTGCTATTTTTAAATGGCATTTATTTATCATAAATTGTGAGTGCTATTATTAGATAGAATTTATAATTGTTAGTGCTATTTTTAAATAGCATTTTTGTATTATAAATTGTGAGTGCTATTGTTAGTGCTATTTTTAAATAGCATTTTTGTATTATAAATTGTGAGTGCTATTGTTAGTGCTATTTTTAAATGTCATTTATTTGTGAGTGCTATTTTTAGATAGAATTTATAATTGTTAGTGCTATTTTTAAATACAATTTATTGGAAGGTATTTTTGGCTATAAAAGGATGGCAAGAGTTTTGAGGTTGAGGAGGGAGACATTTTGTAGAGTGTGCAAATTTTTGAGAGCTTAGAGAGAAGAACACAAACACTCTCTATATTCTCATAATCTTGAGTGAGCAAAATATACTAAGTTCGGAATATTGATTCCGCATATTGCTAGCACAATTGTTGTGGAGTTATTAGTCGTCTCCCCGTTCGTCAATTGGTGGTGCGTCCGAACTAGATGCCTAACACTTGTGGAGGCTGAGATCGAAGAATATCGAACCGACACCTCCGTTCAAGCACGCTACGAGAGGTAATCTATTTACTCCCTTTGAGGCTTTGTGATTTTTTTTCGATTGAAATGCACGAAGTACGCCTCTGGAGATACATGTAGGGGTTGTTATTTATTTCCGCTACGTGTTACGTGGATCCCAATAGTGGTATCAGAGCCAATCCTTAGGTGTTTTCGTGCATTTAATTGATTTTTGCAATTTTTGCAATACTATGGCCAATATGTATTAACGAATTGTTCGTCTTACATGGCTAATGGAGGTTGATTATTTTATATGATAAATTAATCAACGTAGCAAAAATTGAGACTAAATCAATTTTGAATCGAAAATTTATGACTATCTTATTTTACGTAAAAATTCTGATTATGATTCAACGTAGAATTTTTATTGTGCCTTCCTAAGTTTTAAATTGTGAATTTATTACTTACGTGGAAGGGTGGTGATCATGGAAAAATCCCTAATCAATGTGATTGATGTATATATGAATGTATGGTGATTATTTATATATTTGGGGTTGTAATTATTAAATGGAGGCTGCGTACTCCTTTTATTTTTCATGTAATCTTTATTTTTAGCATAGTCAATTGTTAATGTAAATGCTACGAGGATTACGTGGATGAGCCTTTTAAGTCGGCGGGCTCTTTGGGGCCCAATTCTTGAAGAGTTCAAGAAACCAAGAAGAAGCGAAGAGCGGCTCTCCGTTATTAAAATATTAAAATGATTAAATGTGGTCTCATTGGCTCGAGACCCATTAAATCATAATTCCATGATCACCACGTACGATAGATGTTTATGTGATTGACATCTATTTTTTTATTATGATTGCGTGAGCATGTTAAACTGGTTAATATGCAAAGTCAGACTTACCTCACCCAAAATTGCGCCTGCATGAAATCCTAGTTAGGAAAATCACTTGCGTTAGGTACCGAAAGGGCGTTGGTAATGACATCAACGTAACCAAGTCCCCGAACCCAAAATCTCTGGTTCCGCAGAATTGATCGATCTCTCCCAATCGGTCAATAAGGTTTCCGGTCTACCCTCCAAGAAAGACCGGTGGCGACTCCAAATGCATGCACAAGTTGCACATGCCACCACGACCACACTAAGGTCGAAAGCGATCTACTGTTATCGTTGAATCCCTTTGAAAAATACTCCCGCCGCGATTTGGTATGGGCCTGGGAGGGCCCGCGCCGATCCAAAGCCCGCGATCCGCACCCTTGTGCGGGGGAAGGCCCGCGATCGGTAATCCATTAGCCGCGTCCGCTTTCGGACGGGTCGCGACACTACCTTTGTCTCCTTGGAGGACGCGTCATTTTGTGAGTTCTCAGCCAACATATCAGCTATGACTCTCCCTTTTATTAATTTTTGTGAAGAACACTTGATGTCAAATTCAGATAACATCACCTGCCATTTTGCCAACTTTCCAATCAACGCTGGTTTCTCCAGAAGGTACTTGATGGGGTCATTTTCTGTTACCAGCTGAATATGATGATGTAGGGTATACTGTCTTAACCTAAGAAGTACCCACACCGTTACAGTGCAAGCCCTTTCAACAGGTATGTATTTTGCTTCAAACAGGGTGAATTTCTTGCTCAAGTAGTAGATGGCTCTTTTCTTACCATCTGCATGGCTTGTTTGGGCAAGTAAGGCTCCCAAAGATTCTTGATGTATAGTCAGATATAAGGTCAAGGGACAACCTGGGACGGGTGGCACAAGTACTGGTGGAGTGACTAGATAGTTCTTGATCTTTTGGAACGCCTGACTGTATTCTACGTCCCATGTCACTTTTGCGCCCTTCTTGAGTAGTTTGAAGATCGGTTTAGCTACATCTGATAACTGATTGATGAATATGGAAATATAGTTCAGTCTCCCTAGAAGGCTTCTTACTTCTTTTGCTGTGGAGGGAGTTCCTAGATCATGGATGGCTTAGATCTTGGAAGGATCAATCTCAATGCCCCTGTTACTGACCATGAATCCGAGAAGTTTCCCAGACTTCACCCCAAACACACATTTGTTAGGGTTCAACCTCAACTTGTATTTGCGCAGTCGCTCAAATAATTTTCTTAACACTTGAATGTGATCCTGTCCCTTCTTGGACTTGGCGATCATGTCGTCGACATACACTTCGATTTCTTTATGGATCATATCGTGGAATAATGTGATCATGGCCTTCTGGTAGGTGGCCCTAGCGTTCTTTAATCCAAAGGGCATAACCTTATAGCAAAAGTTTCCCCAAGGTGTGGTAAAAGCAGTCTTTGGCTTGTCCTCCTGTTTCATGAGGATTTGGTTATATCCGGATAATCCATCCATGAATGAGAATAACTCATACCCTGTGGTACTATCCACCAACACGTTAATGTGAGGTAGTGAGAAATCTTCTTTTGGGCTTGCTCTATTCAGATCTCGATAATCCATGCAGATCCGAACTTTGCCGTCCTTCTTCATGACAGGAACTATATTTGCGATCCAGTCCAAGTAGGAGATAGCTTCAATAAAGCCTACCCTAAGAAGCTTCATTACTTCTTCCTTAATTCTGTCTTCTAACTCGGCTTTCATTCGTCTGCTGCCTTGTCTGACAAGTTTAACACTGAGATCTGTGGGTAATGCATGCTCCACAATCTTGGGATCCAAACCGGGCATGTCGGCATAAGACCATGTAAAGACATCTTGATACTCTCTCAGTAACTCTGTAAACCCGAGTCTTTCATCTCGGGACAAATGTCCACCGATCTTGATTTCCTTGATATTTGCAGTGTCACCCAAGTTAATAACAACCGGTTCTTCTGAAGTAGGAGGCATTGACTCCTCGAAGGCACTCACTCTCTGTGGATAGACTCATAACCCTCATCCTCATCTTCTTCTTCAACATTGTAGGAACAGTCAATGTGGTGATTCGAATAGCATAACAACCTGGTATGTATGTTTGAGATGACATGCCTGAAATGTCATGAGCATGGTTAGTCTATACTTCATATAGAAATTCCATGCATGAGTGCGAAAAATATTTTCAAAAGATATTTTAAAATAAGTCCAGGCGTAAATGGAACTAGTCCTCATATCCTCGAACATCCTTGTTCCTTTGAAATCTTTTTGAAATCAGGAATCATATGGAAAATTAGGCCTCAAGTTTCTGTATGGAAGACTAACATCATCATCGGGCTGATTTTATGGTTCCATATGTCCTTAATAAAACTTGTGCGATTTTATTGAATGCAAAATGGGCCGCATTACAAGCTATGCTGTTTGGACCAACGGCCGAAGATCCAAATGCGTTTTCCTACATTAATCTCAAATGACAAGAATTGAAAATGCAACAAATGCAGAAAATTTAAGTGCAGTATTTAAAAGCAAGAGAGAAATTTCTTTACTCAGAAATAGTGGCTTCATCACTTAGCCATTCTATGATGACATTCACGAAGTCGTCTCCCAAGAAAGGGTTTGCCAGATCTAACTCTGCTGCTAGAGTTATATCTTCTTCTGACAACCACCTAGAGTTCTTGCTGAAATATTCGTTCAATGGGCTGCTGAACATCTGAGACCTGCCCTTCCAAGCTAGAGAACCAATGAATGAATCTCTCTGGTTTTTCTGGCCTCCATGGCGTCCCAGGCTCTTGTCTCGGCCTCGGCCTATTGTCTTAGGAGCAGACTCGCCCAGGCGATTTTTCTGATACCCCAGGCCCATCTTATGTTCGTTAGACTTCAACTGCAAGGGGTATTCATTCCTTGCCCATATTTGCCCAGACGTTCTCCAGGGTTGTATCCATATGCCAGTAGTATCTTAGCTGGTAAAAGATTGACTTCAGAAATACAAGAAGTTCTCAATCTTGCCCCCACGGGAGTGTGTACTGCTGCCACCAATTCCAAGGAATGATAGCTTGTTTCCATCTTGATTTCGAGTTCGATGTAGGGAATGGCGCTGCTCTAATACGTTTGGAAGTCAACCTCTCCATGTACGGTAATCACATTCCCATCCACTACAAATCGTACTTTCTGATGTAAGCTTGAAGGTACAGCTCTTGCTACATGAATCCAAGGCCTTCCCAACAAAAATCCAAATGCGCTAGGCAAATCCATCACTTGAAAATTTATAGAGAATTTTGTCTGGCCAATGAGCACATCGAGCTCAATTTCACCTACCCCCATTTTCTTCATCCCATCAAAGTCTCTCACAGCTGTTTTGGAGGCTTTAACCATCTCTTCCTTGATGCCCAAACTCCTCAAGGTAGCTAAAGGGCATATGTTGAAAGCTGATCCGTTGTCAACTAGCACGTGTGCTATTCTTTTTTCATTGCACTGTGTAGTAATATATAAGGCCTTGTTGGATCCTCTCCCTTCCATGGGGAAGTCTTCATCTGAGAAGCTCAACTAATCTTTCAAAAGGATTGCCCCTACAAAGTCCCCCAACTGTACGTCATTAATTGTTTCAGGGACATGCACCTCATTTAGTATCTTCAACAGTGCATTCTTGTGCTTCTCTGAGTTGATAAATAAATCCAATAAAGATATTTGGGCCGACATCTTCCTTAGCTGCTCTATCATTTCAAACTCACTGGTTTTAATAATGGACATGAGCTTTTCCGTGTCTTCTTTCGAGACTTCCTTCTTTTCGGACTCGCCTTCCCTAGGGGCATAGAGTCGTCCAGACCGCATTACCGCATCTACTTCCCCCGTCCCACAATCTCAGTAGACTGCTTTCGGATCGTATTCTTCTACAGGAGGGACTTTTATGGTTATCGTTGTCGGGTAAGATGTTTCTGGCTCAACTGTATCATCCGCCTCCTCTTTTGGTAGTCGAATCACAACAGGCTTGATCAAACAATCTTCTACCTCACTCAAGCTATCAAGTTCTTTCAATTTGATCACCACAGTCGTAGCAGCTTCGATCATTGACACAATATTGTCAAAGTCCTTTGAGGAGATTTTGTTTTCCAGTTGACAAAGCTAATCACCGTCACCTAGTTCGGCTGATGTCGCAAATTTCGGGTATTCTCTCATT
This sequence comes from Rhodomyrtus psidioides, assembly GCA_021437785.1. Classification (NCBI taxonomy): domain Eukaryota; kingdom Viridiplantae; phylum Streptophyta; class Magnoliopsida; order Myrtales; family Myrtaceae; genus Rhodomyrtus; species Rhodomyrtus psidioides. Next base: position 3,299,983 of record JAILYB010000027.1, on the reverse strand, counting down.
CCCTTGAATAGTTCAATTGAGCCCTGTTGTTGATCCTCTGATTTCTCTATTTCGGCATACTGCTCATTGTTAAGTTTGGTATCTATCATCTGTTCAAGCGATGGTTCAGGCTTTTCCCCTTCCTTTAGTATTTGAACGGGTTCATCCATACCCTCTATCCGTCTGGTATGATATCCTCCATTCTCTGATAGAAACTAGGAGGAGCAGAGTATTTTACCTTGAAGTTATATTTTCCAGAATCCTGACCCAGGTTGTCTACGATTTCTCCCATTTCCAGCGCATTAGCCATGAATCTGCGATCTGCTAAACTTCGCCTCTTAGCTTCCAGTTCTTCCTCATCAAGTTCTTCTTCTGGCTCAATAATCGACCCAAGATTGCCTACCAGACCCCCATGCAGGATGTTCCACATGCTTCCCTATTCAGTTTTGATCGCCAAGTGGCTTCCTTCCAAGGTCAAAGAGGCCTTGACTCCCTCGAATCTTTCATCGGTAACTTTTGACATTATCCCCAAGCTCATCATCTTAGCGATACACAGTTTCTTCATGTCAGCAGAGATCTCTCCTTCTTTTGGATATAGTGAAGCAATCGCCAAAATGTTGGTCAACTTAGATGTGTTAACCTTCAGCTCAAGGTGGTTTTCCTCCTCGTCAGTGAATATTGTCCCTATTGCTTGGTGATCAAGGAGTGGATTTTCTTGCACATTTGGAGCCATGTTATCGAACTTTAAGATCTAACTGTCAATCAAAACTTGTACCTTCAGCTTAAGGACAAAGCAATTATCAACATTGTGTCCCCTTTCGCCCATATAGTAGACACAGGTCTGGCTCTCATCAAAGCCAGGATATTTAGCAAGATTTGACCTAGGTGGTTCCTTCGCCACAAGTGTTGTTCTAGCAGCATTGGGAGCAGCTTGGATAAAGGCCTTGGGAGCTGAGAAAACTGCCTTTTGGGTTGCCTCTTTCTAGACTCTTATCCCTTTGGTGCTGACCATGACGATCCTCCCTTGGTCTGATTAGAATTGTTAAACACCTTCAGCTTATGGGGGTCTGGTATGAAAGCTAGTCGAGTCCAGCCTCTCTCTCCTTTTTCAGGGGGTATTGCTTTCTGGTAGAAGTTTCATGCGGCCTCCTTTCTCTTAAGGCCTATTCTAGCCTTTCGGCCACCTTTATCAGATGTGTAAAGGTTTGACACCCTGAGGTGTTCAATCTGTCGAAGTATTCGTAGAGGAGTGCCTTCAGGAACAAGTCAATCAGCTCATCTTCTGGGATTGATGGCTTTACTTGGGTCGCTAAAGCTTGCCACCTTTGGGCATATGTTCTGATCAACTCACCCTTTGCTTTTGAGGTTTGTAGGAGGTCTTCTCTCGTCGATGCTGTAGCCGTGTTGAACTTATACTGCCTGAGGAAGTCCTCTGCAAGATCTTCCCACCCATCATAGTCATCCAGGTCTAATTCGATGAACCAAGCCAGAGCGGCGCCAACTAGACTCTCTTGGAACGTGTTCATTAGCAGAGGAACATAGTCTGAATATTGCGCCATCTTGCGTAGGTAATATTTGAGGTGAGCGTGGGGACAGCTTGTCCCATTATACTTTCTCACAAAATCTGGCTCCTTGTAGTCAGGAGGGGTCTCCACCTTGGCGAAAGGAGATATCTTGTCGAAACGGGTCAACTCGTAACTCTGGCTACTTAAACACTCCTCGATCTTGGCTATTCTCTTAGCCTCTACCTCTGTTTTCGCGGTTCGCTTTCCCTTTTCATCTTTCTCAAGGTTGATGACTACATGGGGTGCCTTTTGCTGCGACTGATGTTTGGCATACGGACATCTTCGTCTGTGCGGTGGGCATCCTTAGCCGTTTCTTTATCAGTCATATCAGGTGCGAATGATGGACTTGAGTTGTTCTGGTTAGGAGCCGCTGCTTGTCTGGCATGGGACGCTTCCAATATTGCCTTAATATCAGCTATCATAGTTGCCATAGCAGTCGTCTGAGTCTCCAGCATTCCTACTTGCGGGGTCAACTCCTGTTGTTCCATTCTTGTCTTAAGCCGGGTGCGAAAATGATGCGTTTGCAATTCCGTGATTAGAGTGTACCTATTTTTAAAAGGAATTCCAGTGAGTATTTCTTCGGTATTAACAAAAGGAAGTACTTGATTCCTCTAGTTGCATGTTTTCTATTGGTGAATGAGAAAAAGGACTACCTTGTGAGCCTTAGTCTCATGTGAGCAGTTCTTTTAATCATTCCCCAAAAGAATTCATGAAATTAAAAGAAGCCTAATTTTTTACCATAATTTTTTATGCAGTTGTAAAGCATGTCCATACTCATGCATATACATCAAAAGTAATATTCAATACAAGTGAGTATGGATGAAAAGGCATCATAATGTTTGCTTATTTTACACTTGACAGAACAGCCTATTCAAGTCTAGGACGCTTGAGGTCTAAGGTGTCATCATCATCCCAACATAGTTCAACCCCTTCAGTCTGGGACATTTCATCTTCTGAATATGACGACGGTATCATATCCTCGGGTATGTACGGCTCTATTCCAGGCACGTACGGTACGATATACTCGGGTACATAAGGCTCGACGAGGCTGCGTCTGACTGCTTCAAAGTGCTGAATGTATTCTGGGGTAGCCCTATGAACGTTCTCTTTACGAGTCATGTTTTCTGGCCATCTTATGTCTTCAGCTTTGGAATTCTTCACAGAGTGTATAATAAATTCTACCTTAGTTTCAAACTGTTTCTTCTTTTCTGCCGTAAGGGTCTCTTTGGCATGTCAAATGAGAAGATACCAGCTCGTAGTGGTGAAGGGATCTCCTGCAATGCCACAAACTGTCGAATAACCCTCTTCGGATAATATGCGGTAGCACCTGTGAAACCTAGCAAAGGGACTGGTTCTTCGTCATTACATACAAGCCTGACTTTGCTCAGTGTTGGCAATCTAAGCCGCCATCGAAGCTGTTCTGGTTTCAGGTTTCCAAGGAATTTTTTCCATTCTCTATAGTTGAACTTAGGAATGCGTGTATGAGTTCTGACGAAGGTTTTAAGAGGATGGACATCAGGGCTAATCTCAGTGAAATCCATGCGGATATAGAATTATCTGATATGAGATGTGAACCACAGATACAAAAGATCACTATAAGCTCTAAAGATTTATTTCTTGTTTTCCTTGAAGCGGTTCAGGGAAAGGAAAATTTCAGCAAGGATGACGTTCGAATAATCCCACCCACAACAAACTTGTCTGACTACTACAGCCATAATGAGGTTGAAGGTGACAGATGAGATCGGGAATAGCACAAAGCTAAAGAAAGTCAAGACAAAGGCTCCATCTGATTTAGTCCCCTTAGTGGGAGGGAGGTTGGGAAATCGATCTAGAAGGAAGGACAGGGAGATTCGCCAAGAATTACTTTTGGCATCTGCTTTGACTTCGTTGATGCTTGTGTCAAGGAATTCAGCTAGTTGACTCAAGGGCTCAAATCCTATAGGAGGTTGGACTAGTAAGTGAGTAAACTCAACTTCGATGGCGGCGTTGTATTCTTCAATAGTGGAGGTAACTTCCAGTCCCTCCATGTAGAATGTAGCGGTAGCAGAATCCCAATAGAGCACCATGGCTTGGATAAAGGCAGGAGGGCATTCGATCTTAAGTAATTCCAATAAATACCCTAGTCGTGATTTGGCATATTTCTAGCTGGCTTCGCCCATGCTATCCCACCATGATAGGAGCTCGATCCGGGGAACTTTGAACACTTGAATATCGTTCTTTCCCATCAAGTCTAAAATATGTAAATGATTTTGAAAAGTCAATCGCCAAAAATTACTTTAAACATGTGACTATGCAAATGCCATGAAATATGCATGAACTGACTTAATTGCATAGTTCAATTTGAAGAAGTGGAAATTATGACCTTTTTCAGGTATCGAAGGCCTTACTTAAGGTCTACTTTGAATTTCAGGAAAGTGAATTATGCAATTTAGTCAGGTTCACTCCAGTGACTAAGGGAAGTAACAATGTCACATTCTATTGGTCGATACACCAAATGAAAGTAGAATGGAAAGAATCCTTTATTACAATCAGGACGTCTTATGAAAGAAAGGTAAAGAGAGGCTTCTACAAACAAGAAAACCATAAAAGGCCAATAGAATGTGAGGATCTAAACCACCCCTTCCCAAAGGTCTATTCTTCTTTACAATGAAAGTCAGTCGGGAACTCTCCCCTAGTTGAGTGTAAGGGGTCGTCTTCAGTGAATTGATCGAGGTATCTTAGCTCCCCTGGCCATTCTTTGGTCCATGGTATAACGACTTCAGGAGTCTTCTCGGGTTTCACCTTTTTTAGTGTGATGCGTTTCGGCTTCGTCTTGGTCGCAGGGCGTCTTCTTTTTCCCCATAACGTGATCCTGGGTATGTCTTCACTAGCTCGTCGTTCAATCTTTCGACGGGCATACGCCTCTCTAGCCAGGTAGTTGCAACGTTGTTTCTTCATTTCCAAGTAATCCTTGAACATTCCGTCTGTTTGTCGCTTAAACCTGAGGTTATCGATATAGTAACAGGTTTGACAATCTTCGGCGTATCCCAACTTACGTCCAGTTAGCTCTCGACCATGCACAAATCTAGTGAAGTGCAACCTCGTGTTCGGTCCAAGGCTAGTAACTTTCCTTAGGCACTCAAAGTTTACCAAGTCCGTTGAACTTCTAGGGAACTGCGACATCCCACCCCCTTATCATTGTTATTTCAATTAGTCACTTGAGTGATTTTCATAATGCATGCAAATGCATATGGATGTATGTACCGCATGAATCATGTTATGGAATAGGGAATAGAAATGTACATTGAAAGTAAATGTCTTACCCACCAATACTCGAGGAATGTGAAACGTTCCCCTGTAACAACGGGCGATTTTAGGTATACCAACCATCCATAGTCACGCGCATGAGACAAGTGGGTATACTTTAAAAATCAGAAATCAGATGAGGAACCTATGGTTCAGGCTCCCATGATCCAAATGAGGCAGACTCCTCCCCAAGGGTACCCACCCAAGAGGGCTAGATATCGCCAATTTGGATTGTGAGAGGGAACGAACGCGAAAGTCTCAAGTGCCATCAAACACGAGATCCTTTCGCATCCTTTCCCTATCTAAGGTAACCTAGGGGTGGTTGCAGTCGGGGTTTGACCACCAGTGTGTGCGATGTGTCGTGATCATCACAATGCAAGGTCATGCACAGCAGTTTGTATCAAACACCGCTTCAATATGTGCGTAAGATAAACATACATTCCCAACTCCAACCTATAGGAAAGATGTCAGCAATCACTTCACCCATTATTTCTCCAATCTGCAAAAATATATAACACAACGGTTAGTGTACGTACCTCACCTTCCAGAGCATTTGCAGAAAACAAGGTTAGATAAACCAATCAACTTTTTAATCGGCTCAAGTCCTCTGGAATTCTAAACCAGAGATGCTGGGTTCGAATAAGTCCACAGCGGAGTCGCCAGTCTGTCGCAACCCTCTCGAAGTGCTGCCGGGCTCTCGAGGGCTAATGGGCCGCCCGATGTTGCCTGATTGGACGCGGGCCTCTCCTAAGGTCCATTACCCAAATCGCAATGGCTGGATATACGTGATCGACCTTCGGTGCGGTCTGGTGACATGTGATATGTGTACATGCCAAGGAGTCGCCACCAATCGTTTCGTGGAGGGTACGATCGGAAACCCTATCGAATAGTTGGGAGCGGTCTATTCGATTCTACGGAAACCAAAGAAATGGGATCGGGGACTTTGTTACGCCAACTGTAAGAGTTGACGCCCTTTTGGCACATAAGTTTAATGATTTATCTAATTCTAAGATTTCATACATATGAGTGGGGATACGGATCCTAAATCTAGGAGTTCATGTAGAAAGGAATAGCTACCCTATCACTCACAATCAGTAAAAATAAATGCGCAAATCAAGGATCCAAAACATGCAGATAAATCACATGAAAGCAGCATGGCATCCCTAATGAGGCCCTATTAGCCTAGAGAAGTATCAATCAAGGCTTAGGAGTGATTTAGACATGATTAGCCCATGAGGGGCAAAATCATAATTTTGAAAGATTTGGGGACAATTTGCCCCAGAAGGGAAAAATTATCATTTCAGATGAAATGGGAAGTCAAAAGGTGATGAAAATGGGATAAATGATCGAAGTAATCCATTTCCTATTTTTCAGGAATTTTCAGAATTTTTCTGGAATTTAAAAGTGTTTTTACCCTCGGAGGGGTAAAAACGTCATTTTAGACGAAGATGAGGATTGAAAATCTCAAACATTAGGATTTGTCATCTACCTGACCCAAATCCTAATTTTAAGCAATCTCCAAAACTCGATTGGAATAGGAAATGCGATTTACCCTTTGAGGGGTAAAATCGTCATTTCAAGGAAAATGATGAGATTCGAAAACCCAAGCAAGAGGATTCGCCACCTAACTGGCCCTATCCAAATCTAGGCATTTTCGACCTATCTCAAAATACAAAATAGGGACGAATTACCCCTAAAGGGCATTGTCGTCAATTTCAGAAAGAACGGATGAGAAATCCCAAAAATAGCACTGACCAGTTGTTTATGGTCAATCCTCAAATTTTGGGGATTTCTGGAGTGTCTAGGAATTTCCTACATTTTTTTGGGATTTTCTAGGATTTTCTAGCATTTTTTTAGAATTTTCTAGAATTTTTTGATTTTTTTCATTTTTTTAAATCATTTTCTAATTTTTTATTATTAAAATGTGCTTCAGACCGGGTCGACCCAACCCATTCAGGTCGGAACCCGGCCCAGACCCGGACCCGCGCGAACAGCCACCCAAAACGACGCCGTCTCAAGCTTTTCTGATTTTTAGAAAATTCGTATTTAATCCAACGGTCCCTATTGAACTACGTGCTTACTCCACGACCTTTGGATCGGTTTATTAAAACCCATGGCTCAGATCAAAAGCTGACTACTCCTCAACCGTCAGATCTGACTACTTGACCTACGGCCACGATTAAAAGCCAAGACTTGATCCCAACCGTCCATCCCTACTAACCTAAACGACGCCGCACTACCACTAACCTAAACGACATCGTTTCAATTTGTTTTGATTTTCTGATTTTAAAACTATTTTCGGATAATCCTAATTACTAATCGAACAACCACCAATTTATTGGACTCGATTAATCCTAGCCGTCCGATCTATTTATTCGAATAACAAACACCCAACAGCCGTGTTGACTAGATCGACACATGGACCAATGGCCGACTGCCACCTAAGCTTTTGACTCGTTAACTCTGCCACATCGACTTCATCTTCAACCTCGCGACTCCGACCAAACGAATGGCTGAGAGCTTCCGACGACGATCCAACGGTGGAACTTCTACTAAATCGCGCAAGACCAACCACAATCGACTCGTAATCGTCTCTAGTCTAACATATCTAAGAATCGAGGTATTTCATCCACAGAATCACGATCGTCATGCGAAATACCGAGTACGGTCATGGAAGCTCAATCACACAAACTACGCAAAAGCAGAGCGATTCATTCATAGATTAGAACGAAAGGAAGTTCAGAATACTTACCTCGAGCTTCGATCGAGCTCGCACGACCTAGATTGGGCTAGGCAAGAATGAACAGAGTATGGCAATGGAGGTTGGGTTTGAGGACTCAATTCGAAGTGTTAAGACGAAACCAATGCAAAAAAAAAAAAAAAAAGATAGGCGAGGATGGTCAGTGACATTCAGGGAACAGAACGCACACGCTAATTGCAAGGATAAATGTGAGCAAGACACCATTGATGCACAGTGAGAGGTTTGAAGCTGTGCCTCATCTGTTTTCGTGGCTTCAGCTCGCGCGGTCGACGGCGATCGCTTCCTCACAGTACGGGCAGCCTCCTGACGGAAGGTGAGCTCTCTATCTCTCTCTCTCTCTCTCTATATATATCGTTCTCTCTCTCTCTCTCGATTCAGTTTCCCCTTTTCGAACTAAATTCACTAACCTCTTCAACAGAAAGCCCCTGTAGGCTTACATAGCCTTTCGAATTTTGGCGCCGAATCGGCGGAGGGGGAACTAGCAGTCTTGAAATGGCACGTGCTTACGCGTGCCATTTGGTCCAATCGGTGCCGGAGATGGTGGGTGTTCCGTCTATGTCCGTCTAGTCCTCCGGCAGATCTTAATTCGTGCGAATTTGGCATGAATTTATTCTGAGTTTGGGAAGTGTTGACTTTCGCAGGTCTGCAGGCTTGACTGACCGATTACTCCTTCCTCCGGCGACTATTGGCCGCGATTTTGGTTTCGATTTGTTGTGGAAATTCACCTATATTTTGATTCTGACAAAACCTTCAAAAGAAATTATTTAATGAAATGTGATGCAGGAAGAATGTGTAAGCAGCAGGTTGAGTGATTCCAATTCTATCGCGCTGACCAAGGGTCAGATGGAAGTACTCCTGACGAAGATTCAGATGGAAGTAGTCTTGACGAAAGGTCAGATGGAAGTGCTTCTGACGAAGGGTCAGATGGAAGTGCTTCTGACCGAGGGTCACATGGAAGTGCTCCTGACGATCTAAATAGTGACGGATGGATCACATCAAATCTCCGTATTACCATTCCGTGCCAACTGATCTAGTAAGAATCAAATCTCTTCTAGACGAATCTGAAGAAAGATCAGTTTCTGCATTTTACAAAACACGAAGACTCACGTATGACAGGTTTCCGATCAAGGCAAGTGATATTCGATTATCCTGATATCCCCTCTAATCAATTAAGGGCCTTTGTATAATGGGATATCATCTTCTAAGGAATGTATCCTTGGGAATCAACTCAAACTTATCACACTTATGGAAGTTGGAGATTCAGTTGTATGGGTGACTGAATCAGAAGGGTTCAATGTCTTACCCAACGGTCTACATATCTTCTGAAGATACAGTCTCGCTCAATCACGATTGATGACGTCTAATCAAGGATTGAAGAGCGATCCCTTGGTTGGAATCCAACGGCTAGTTCGGAGGCAGGGGAGTATAAAAGAAGAATCATGATGGACTAAGGAGACAAGCAGAACAACAATCCAAAGTGCAAGCATAATTTGAGTTTCATCCAAAGAGTATTCTGGGTACCCAAAATCCTTCACTGTGAAAATCTGTGTGAGAGAGAAACAAAATACTTGAGTGGTTGTAATCCTCTTGATTCTTCATAGTGAAATCCTGCCGATCGGCTGTCATCGTGGGAGAGTAGACGTAGGCTTGATCTAAGCCGAACTACTATAAATATCGTGTGCAATATTCTCTTCTCTAAACTCTTACCCTTGCGTTTAGATTTTCTGCACACTGTTATACGGTTCTTGTTCCTAATCGTACACTGAACTTTATTCATTCTGCAAGAAATTTCAATTTTGTTCAGAATCTCCTATTCACCCCCTCTCTAGGAGATATTGCTAGATACATCAATTGGTATCAGAGAAGGTTGCTCATTTTACGAAGTGTTTATTGACTTCAGAGTTAACGATATACTATGTCTAGAAATCACTCTTCAGGAACAAGCGATTCGCACTTTGCCAACAAGCCACCATACTTTGATGGAAAGGATTACAATATGTGGAGCAACAAGATGAAGTGGTTCTTCAAAGCCTATGATGATCTGATGTGGGATGTCCTTACAAATGGAATAGTTCCTGCAAATGCTACAAATCCAACCTCTGTTGACGGAGTAAATACGATCACAACGATGACTGATGCTGAAAAGGCTAAAAGAAGAGGCCTTGATTCTAAAGCTGTCAATGCTCTCTTTTGTGCCTTATCTACTCCTCTTTATAATCGTGTCTCAGAAGAAGAATCATCTAAGGCAATATGGGATAGACTTCATGTTACCTTTCAAGGAACAAATCGTGTGAAAGAACCAAAACTCAGTATTTTACTGAGTGACTATGAAGCATTTGAAATGAAGCCTGATGAATCTATTGCAGATATGATAGACAGGTTTCAGACTCTGGCAAGTGGACTTGCAAGACAAGGCGCACCTATCGCTGAACCAATGCAAGTCAGGAAGATACTGCGTAGACTCACAGATGATTGGAATTACATCAAGCCATCAATTCAAGAATGCTAAACAATCAGACCACTCTCGGTGGATGAGCTAGTCGGGACTTTGCAATCCTATGAAACAGAACGAGCAAACAAAAAGGGAGAACAGAAAGGTAAAAAATCTATCGCCTTAAAAACTGAAATTAATCAATGTTTTTCTGATACAGATGATGAAGATGAGGATGATGAAAAATTAGCCCTCATGGTCAAGAAATTTATGAAGAGGGCTCGGAAAGGCAGAAACATCAAAGGAAAGAAACCTTCGAAGAAGAGTGATGTAAAAATATCAAGCAACGACTGACAAGATAGCAAAGACGTGATCTGCTTCCACTGTAAGAAGGCAGGACATATCAAACCGAACTGCCCAATTTTGAAGAAGGACAAACTCAAGTATGAGAAGTACAAGAAGGCTCTAAAGGTAGAAACTTTAAGTGATTCTGATGAAAGCGAAAATGATTATGCAAACATCTGTCTCATGGCCGAATCAGATTCAAGTTCAGATTCAAAAACTAAGAAAACATGGGTACCAAAGAAACAGTAAGTTGGTTATTTTTTGCAGGTACCAAAGAGAAGGAAGAACAAGTGATTTCTGGATAGTTGTTGTTCAAGTCACATGACTGGAAATTCAGATGTATTTATATCCTTCTCAGATTGTGATGGAAGAAGCGTGTCGTTTGGAGGAAAGAACAAGGGAAAGGTCATCGGGAAAGGAAATGTAAAGATTGGGAATCTGACCGTTAAAGATGTCTCTTTAGTCAAAGGATTGAACTACAACTTGATTTCTGTAAGTCAACTCTGTGACTCTGGATATGATATTTGGTTCCAAGATCTAAAATGCACAGGTATGAGTAAGGATAAGAAGCAATCCTTCACGGGACGAAGGCATGGGAACATTTATCTTTTAGATATTAATGCTGATTGTGAACATGCTAAATGTCTTATTTCTGTTAAGGATGAATCTAATCTTTGGCACAGAAAGTTAGGTCATATTAGTGTAAAACATATTTCAAAGCTTTCCAAGAAGGGACTTGTTCGAGGACTACCTCAAATAAAATTTGAGAAAAGTGGACTATGTCATGCATGCACACTGGGTAAGCAGGTAAGAAGTACTTTTAAGTCCTTAAATCAAGTTTCCACTAGGCATTGTCTGCAGCTACTTCATATGGACATCTTCGGACCAAATAGAACTCTAAGCATTGGAGGTAAGAAATATTGCCTTGTCATAGTTGATGACTTCTCTAGATTTACATGGGTTTCATTTCTTGCTCACAAAAGTGAAGCTTTCATATCCTTCTCAAAATTTGCTAAAAGAATTCAAAATGAAAAGGGTTACACTATTTCCAGTTTGAGAACGGATCATGGGGGAGAGTTTGAAAATCAAAGTTTCTCAGATTTTTGCACTAAGTTCGGAATTCAGCATAACTTCTCTGCACCTTATACTCCTCAACAAAATGGGGTAGTAGAAAGGAAAAACATATCTTTGCAAGAAATGGCCAGAACTCTTCTTATTGAGAGTAAAATTGCCTCTAACTTTTGGGCTGAGGCCGTTTCAACAGCATGTTATATCTTAAATCGAATTTCCCTCAGACCTTTTTTTTTAGAAAACTCCCTATGAATTTTTCAAAGAAAGCAAGCCTGATGTTGCATACTTTTCATGTATTCGGTTGCAAATGCTTTATTCTAAAGAATGCTAATGATCGAGTTGGAAAGTTTGATGAGAGATCAGATGAATGAATTTTCTTGGGATATTCAACAACAAGCAAAGCCTACAGAGTCTGCAACAAGAACACTCGTGCTGTTGAGGAATCAGTGAACATCAAGTTCGATGAAAGCTACCAGGATGATGAACCTGAATCCATTCAAATGCATACACTTCATCATGTCACGAACTCACGAGCAGACTCAGATGTGAATACGGGTTCGGAGAATGTTCAGAAGGAAACTTCCTCAGTTGAAGAAAGACCAGAAGATGAACAGAATGAATCCACAATATCCTCAAATGATGGCCTTGACAAAAACTGGAAGCATAAGTCAAGTCATCCAAAGGAATTATCATAGGCAGCATAAGTGATGGCGTAAAGACAAGATCCAAGTTCAAGCAAGCAATGAGCAACATCGCCTTGGTATCTGAATTGGAGCCAAAAAGGATTGAAGATGCATTAGCAGATGAAAACTGGATAAATGCAATGCAGGAAGAACTACATCAGTTCAAGGTCAACAATGTTTGGGAACTGGTCAATCATCCCAAAAATCGCCCAGTAATTGGAACAAAATGAGTATTCAGAAACAAACTTGATGACAAAGGAAAAGTTATAAGAAACAAAACAAGACTTGTAGCAAAAGGCTACTCTCAAGAAGAAGGAATAGATTACGATGAAACCTACGCACCGGTTGCCATGTTAGAAGCCATTAGGCTACTTCTTGCTTATGCTTGTTACAATGACTTCAAACTTTTTCAGATGGACGTGAAAAGTGCCTTCCTAAACGACTACATCAAAGAAGAGGAATATGTTGAAAAACCTCCTGGCTTCGAAGAACCTAAAGAAAAGGATCTGATATATGTCTTAAAAAAAGGCACTCTATAGATTGAAACAAGCACCCCGCGCCTGGTATGAAAGGTTAAGTAACTTTTTATCTCAACACAGCTTCACTAAAGGTAATGTAGACACGACTCTTTTTATTCAAAGAAAAGGTAAAGATATCCTTTTAGTTCAAATTTATGTTGATGATATTATATTCGGCTCCTCTAATGAACTTCTCTGCAAGAAATTTTCTAAAGCAATGCAGGATGAATTTGAGATGAGTATAATGGGAGAATTACGGTTCTTTCTTGGTCTTCAAATTCATCAATCTCAGAAAGGAACCTTCATATTTCAAGAGAAGTATGCATTGGAAATAGTGAAGAAGTTTGGTCTGGAGAATGGCAAGAAGACAGAAACTCCTATGTCTCACTCCTCCAAATTAGATAAAAATGAAGATGGAAAGGAAGTTGATCCCAAACTATATCGGAGTATGATTGGATCATTACTCTATCTCACAGCTTCAAGACCAGACATCCTGTATAGTGTCTGCTTATGTGCAAGATTTCAGTCAAGCCCAAGAGAATCACACCTATCAGCAGTCAAGAGAATAATCAATACATAAGGACTTATCCCAACTATGGTTTGTGGTATTCTAAATCTTCTGATTTTATACTAAAGGGATATTCAGATGCAGATCTTGCAAGTTGCAAAGTTGATAGAAAAAGTACATTTGGAACTTGTCAGCTCATGGGAAACATGCTTGTCTCATGGTATTCAAAGAAGAAAAATACAGTGGCACTCAATACAGCTGAAGCAGAATACGTATCTCTTGGAAGTTGCTGCACTCAAATACTTTGGCTAAAACAGTAGCTCAAAGACTATGGTGTTGAAGAATCAACTGTGGAAATCCTATGTGACAACACAAGTGCCATAAATCTCACAAAGAATCCTGTACTTCACTCAAGAACAAAGCATATTGAGATCAAGCATCACTTCATACGTGATCATGTTCAGAACGGTGATGTTAACATTCAATACATTGATACGAAAAATCAACTTGTAGATATTTTTACTAAACCACTTGATAAACAGAGTTTTAATTTTATCAGAAATGAATTATCCATCATTAGCCTTCCTTCTTAAGTATACCTTAGAACAGGGAGCATCAGAAGGAACGTCAAAAGGAATGTCAAAAGGAGAGTCAGAAGGAACGTCAGAAGGAGCATCAGAAGGAACGTCAGAAGGAGAGTCAGAAGGAATGTCAGAAGGAGCGTCAGAAGGAGCATCATAAGGAACGTCAAAAAGGCGCGTAAGAAGAAATTCACACTTTCTTTTAAAAAAGGTCAGTTATCTCTAAAAGCTATATTTTAGGTAAGTTCCTCATATGAATAGATATCTCCGAATATCTTATTGACGGTGAATATTTGTTTTATTAAAGGAATTTTTTTATTTCCCTTTAGAAAATCAAAATTCTCTCTTTTGTTTCCAAAAATAACCGCCTCTTTTATAAAAAAGCTTAACCGTCACCTCTGTTCTCCCACTTTCAAAATTCTCTCAAATCAAAACCCTAAAACCGTGTTCGAAATCTCTCGCTCTCGATTTCCACCTCAAAACAACACTCTTTCACTCAAAATTTTAAACTTTCTACGCATCAATGGCTCCAAAATCAGCCTCTAACTCGAAGAAGACGCCTCAGTCGAAGAGGAAGTTCTCCGCCTCAACTGCAAGTGGCGCGGAACTCACAGAAACCCAAATCAACGAACAGCGAGAAGCACTCCGCCTGGCAAAAGGTCTGTCTCTGTTTACCTTTGAAGGAAAAGAATCTATGGCTCATTCTATTAAGCCAATGTATGATAGGATTAAGGCTGTAGGAGATTTTGGTAACGAACTTAGAAAACTGCTGAACACTCACTATTTCGATAGTGAGGGCGAACTATTGGAGTTTCTTAGCTTGCCTAGGAAAATCGTTGAACCAATTGCTGTAGAAAAACCTGCATCTGTCTCTAGAAAAGGAAAGGAGAAAGTGGCAGAGACAAGCTCGAAACGAAAACCATCCCCAATTAGACCTGGTGGCACGAAGGCAAAGGTGGAAGATGATGATGACATTCTGTTCAATGACTTTGTGAAAAATATAGGCTTTATTTTGGATAAAAGCTTTCCTGATCCCTTGTTCCAGAATCAGGCTCACAAAAAAAGGTTTGAAGCAATGAAACAGAGAGGTATTATACCTCAAAGGGTATTTGAGTTAAAGTACTTTGACAGCAATGGCATCTATCTGAGGAAGCATCTAGAAAAGGTGAAGATATATTAGTGTCGCGACCCTCTCCCGGAGGCTCGGAGGCGGGAGCGGGCTAATGGGCTGCCCGATCGCTGGCTGGATCGGACGCGGGCCTCTCCTAAGGTCCATTACCCAAGTCGCAACTGCTGGATATACGTGGTCGACCTTCAGTGTGGTCTAGTGACATGTGATGAGTGTACATGCCAAGGAGTCGCCACCAATCGTTTCATGGAGGGTACGATTGGAAAACCCTATCGAATAGCTGGGAGTGGTCTATTCGATTCTGCGGAAACCAGAGAAGTGGGTTCGGGGACTTAGTTACGCCAACTGTCTAAGTTGACGCCCTTTCGGTACCTAAACTGAATGGTTTATCTGATCCTAGGATTTCATACAGACGAGTGGGGTATAGATCCTAAAACTAGGAGTTCATGCAGATGGGAATTACTACCCTACCAATCACAATCAATGGAAATAAGTGCGCAAATCAAGGATCCAGTACATGCGGATAAAACACATGAAATCAGCGTGGTATCCCTAATGAGGCCCTATTAGCCTAGAGAAGTATCAATCAAGGCTTAGGAATGATTTGGACATGATTCGCCCATGAGGGGGCAAAATCGTAATTTTGAATGATTCGGGAAAATTTACCCTTAAAAGGGTAAATTTGTCATTTTAGACGAATTGGGAAGTCAAAAGACAATGGAAATAGGATTGGCCATCAATCCAATCCATTTCCTATTTTTCGGGAATTTCCAGGATTTTTCTGAAATTTTCAAGTGATTTTACCCTTGGAGGGGTAAAGTCGTCATTTGGACAAAGACGAGGAACTGAAAATCTCAAATATTAGGGTTGGTCGTCCACCTGACCCAAACCCTAACTTCAAGCAATTTTCAGAACTCGATTGAGACAAGAAAGACGATTTCCCCACTAAAGGGCAAAATCGTCATTTTGAGAAAAGAGGCGGGACTCGAAAACCCAAACCTAAGAAATGGTCGTCTAATCGACCCTAATTCTCACCTTGGCATTATCGGCCTTATCTAGCATGCACACAAGAGGCGACTTACCCCTAAAGGGTAATGTCATCAAGTTTCGGAAAATTGGATAAGAATCCCCAAAAATAGGGTTGACCAGTTGTCTGTGGTCAACCCTCGATTTTTGGTGCTTTCTGGAATGTCTAGGATTTTTCCAATATTTTTCCACATTTTTTTGGAATTTTCTGGAATTTTCTAGCATTTTTTTGGATTTTCTAGGATTTTTCTGATTTTTTTTATTTTTTAAAATCATTTTCGAATTTTTTTTATTTAAAAAATATTATTCGGGCCGGGTCGGGTGACCCGGCCCACGGCGACCGGCCCGACCCGGATCCGGCCCGCGTGACCCACGCCCAAAACGACGCCGCTTCCACCTTCCCCGCTCAAATTTTTGGAATCCCGCCTAAATCGAATCAAAGGCTCTGATTGTGCCACGTGCTGGCTGGTTGACGGTCTGATCTTCATAATGAACCAACGGTCCAGATTGAAAGGCTTGACTAAATCTTAACCGTCCGATCTAAAGTATTTTTTTATTTCTGAAAATTATTTTTTATTTCCGAAAGAGTGAGATCGCGACACGTGGCCAACTACCCACCGTTCGATCTTTTTGTTTTATATTCAGTTATATCGAACGGCTGACGTGGCTGCCACGTGGGCGCCACGTCAGCGCCACGTGGCCGTTGACTCGGTCAACCGCCGTTGACCGGTCAACGGCTCACCGGGGAAGACGACCGGCGCCGGCTCTGTCTCGCCGGCGCCTCGTCGGAAGGCTGTTTCTCTGGCCTCAGAGAGCCAAATCACACAAGACCAACGCCATTCGATTCGTATGAATCTCCTCTACGACATATCAAAGCCTAACCACAGCAGATCGATGTTCGCAATACTTGCAACTCCAGCCGGTGCTAATCTCCGGCGAGCTATTGTCCTAACCGTTTCTAGCTAGATCTATCCCACCAAATCAATCAAGAAGCATCCTAGGAGTTCGAGAAGACTTACCAGGCCAATGCGAGGCTTCGGTTTCGCTCGGGTCAAGCTCACGAGTTCTCGACGAGTTCGGGTGGTTGGAGGCCGACTCGTGCGATTTAGGCGGTGAAATGATATGTAATGAAAAGCGAAAATGCTCAGGGAAGAGAAACAAACATATTGCGATCAAAACCACAGCAAATAGATGACTCTAGCTAAAGATGCCATTGGAGGCCGAGCTCGAGTTCGAAGATGTTCCTCACCGTTTTTCGAGACGAGAGGCCGATTGGGAGGGTTCAGTCGCTTCTCTGGGAATCAGGGAACTCGAAAACGGGCGTCGCTGGCTTCGGTTTTGCCGGTGGGGGTCAGTCGAAGCTTGCACAGGTTTGGCAAGCTTCGGTTTCGCCGGTGGGGGTTCAGTCGCTTCTCTCTCTCTCTCTCTTTCTCTGCCTGCGAGCTCTCTTTTTCTCCTTTTTTCCTCTCGCCCGCCTGTACGCCGCGAGCACCCTTCCGCGAGCACTCTCCCTCTCTCTCTCTGCGTCTCGCTCCTTTTCTTCTTTTTTTTTGCTTTCTGTTTTTCTCTCCTCCTTTTCTCTCCGTTTCCTGCGCGAACCGACTTCCTTCCCTCCAACTGATTTCCCCTCAACTGACTTCTCAACTGATCGTCTCTTCCCTTCCTCTGTTTGTTTTTGCGCGAACCACCCCCATCCTGCGCGACGTCCTCCTCCAAGATCCAACAAGCAGAGAGCGTTTTTGCTCTATTGGTTTGGTCATCCGGGTTGACTGGGTCGGTCAACCCGACCCAGTTGACCCGGTTCTAAATTTTCTGTTCAAATTGGACGTCCTGATGTACCAATATCACAAAATTGACATCAAAATTAGACTCTATGGCACAGACTCCACCTAGAAATGTGATTTTCGTGACAATTTCCTTTTCAATTGATTGAAAACCCCAAATGTGGAGTAGGATCCGAATTTGATTTTTGTCAAATTGAGGGTCCTAATGGGCAAATTGACCTTAATTGAGCCCGCTATTAGATTCAGGGGATCGAATACTATAGGGAGGAAGTATTGGGATTCTATGGGTGTCCCTCAGAAAAGTTTAATTTCGGAATTGGCATAATAGGGACTAAAATGAAAAGATTTTTATGCAATTAGGTCCCTAAGGCCAAAATTGATCAAATCAATGCACAATTGAACCAAATTGAAATGTCGGGCAATCAAAATGAATGTCAACACTTGGAAAATGCAAAAGTTTGCAAATAAAAAGACTCAAAACATATTTTTTGACAAATTTAACCCTGTGTGTTACAAAGAAACACACAAAATTAAACTTGAATTTCGACTCATGATGAGGTCAAAATGACAAGGTATTTAAAAGAAAAATATTAACTATTTTCCTGTATTTTTGTGACCTCAAATTCTATTTTTGTTGATTTTTCTAGTATTTTCCTATTTTCTAAAAATACTAAAAAAAATATGAAAAATGTGAAAAATTATTTTTTTGTCAAGAATGGTTCCTTGGGCTTGGCCAAGGCCACCAAAGTTGATTTTGTAATTTTTTGACTTTTTATGAATTTTTTTGTGATTTTTCAAAAAAAATAAAACTAAAAAAGACTTGGTCAAAAATCAGGTGTCAACAGCTGCCCCTCTTTGAGAGGAATCTCGTGAGAGGTTTCTCTCAAAGACAAGTGACGCCTGAATCTAGACCGACTCGACTGGGGAAAAGAAAAACGAATCTTGACACTCAATCTTACTTGCCCCACTGGTGAACGCTCTGCTCTTCATTCTTTTGCTGATGTGAGAGAGAAAGTAGAGAGACCCACCTGCTATTTACCTGTTGGTCACCTGCCTGATGCTTGTGCGGCATGCGTGGTGTATAGTGAGTTCAAGTGAATACATAGGGACTCGTCTTTTGAGTATCTTAGGGCGGTTAAACTCTAGCCTGTATGGTAGACTGTACCAGAATGGGATTCCTATACTTGAGAGGAACCTGTGAATGACGCACCCAGTCTCTTAGGGATTGTCGGGGTTTTGATCCGTATGGTGGATCAGACCATGAGTAGGACTCCTTTCTGCTAGGAACCTATGGATGACGCACCCAGTCTCTTAAGGATTGTCAGGGTTTTGATCCGTATGGTGGATCAGACTATGAGTAGGACTCCTTTTCTGCTAGGAACCTATGGATGACGCACCCAGTCTCTTAGGGATTGTCAGGGTTTTGATCCGTATGGTGGATCAGACCATGAGTAGGACTCCTTTTCTGCTAGGAACCTATGGATGACGCACCCAGTCTCTTAGGGATTGTCAGGGATTTTGATCCGTATGGTGGATCAGACCATGAATAGGACTCCTTTCTACTAGGAACCTATGGATGACGCACCCAGTCTCTTAGGGATTGTCGAACATTTTGATCCGTCAGGGGGATCAGGCCGAGAATAGGATTCCTTTCTGTTAGGAACCTATGGATGACGCACCCAGTCTCTTAGGGATTGTCGAATATTTTGATCCTTCAGGGGGATCAGGCCGAGAATAGGATTCCTTTCTGTTAGGAACCTATGGATGACGCACCCAGTCTCTTAGGGATTGTCGAACATTTTGATCCTATATTCTAAGGAATTAACTAGGATTTATACAAATGAGGTGTGCCTGACCTTGAGGCTTTACCAAATGGGCTATTCTGGGTTTAGGGGTTACCTAGAACCTCACAGAAAGCAGATTTTGACAACAGTTTTTGATCCTATATTCTAAGGAATTAACTAGGATTCATACAAGTGAGGTGTGCCTAACCTTTAGGCTTTACCACATGAGCTATTCTGGGTTTAGGGGTTACCTAGAACCTCACAGAAAGCAGATTTTGAAGATTGTCTTTTCGACACGCGAGGCGTTATTCTGGGATTTGGGGATTCCAAGTATCCTGCAGAAAACTTAAACCTGCAAAAACTTTGATAAGATTCTTCTAGGATCTAGGGGTTACCTGAGATCTCACAGAAAGACTATCTTGAATGTTGTCCTTTCGACATTGAAGGTGACATTCTGGGACCTGGGAGCTCCAGGTATCCTGCAGAGAGTTCCGACCTATAAATTTGAAATCTCACAGAGGGATGATTTCGAAGATTGTCCTTTTGACATTGGAGGTGACATTCTAGGATCTGGGAGCTCCAGGTATCTTGCAGAAAGTTCCAACCTGTAAATTTGAAATCTCACAGAGGGATGATTTCGAAGATTGTCCTTTTGACATTTGAGGTGACATTCTGGGATCTGGGAGCTCCAGGTATCCTGCAGAAAGCTCAAACCTATAAATTTGAAATCTCACAGAGGGATGATTTCGGTGATTGTCCTTTTGACATTGGAGGTGACATTCTGGGATCTGGGAGCTCCAGGTATCCAGGGATCTTGCAGGAAAATAAACTTGAAAGCTCTTCTTCACAGAGCAAGGCATCCTTCTAGAATCTGGGGCTACCATGATTCCTATAGAAGTTTAACCAAGAACAGTAGTATTCTAGAATCTGAGGTTACCAAGAATCTGTCAGAAGCTTAGGCATATAAACTCTCCTTCTTAGAGAAATGTGTCACTCTGAGACCTGGGGTTACCAGGGGTCCTGCAGAAGTTTAAACTTGAAATATATTCTTCACAAAAGAAGTAGCATTCTGAGGTCTGGGGATACCAGGGGTCCTACAGAAGCTTGAACATGTAAACTCTTTCTTACCAAGAGAGGTTGTGTTATTATGAGATCTGAGATTGCCAGGAATTCTGCAGAAGTTTAGACATGTAAATTTTTTCTTACCAAGAGTGCTGCAAGCCAGTCTGGGAGCCGAAGTCATCAAGAATCTTGCAAAAGCTCCAACCTGAAAATTTTCTTACCAAAGGCACATTAATGGTTTAAGTGATATCTGATGTCAAACTGACAGCACTTTATGACTTATATCATAGTCATGAAAAAAATTCAATGAATGTATTACGAGGTTGGAGGTTATCCAAAACAACTTGCAACATACGGGAGTGATCAAAAGTTCCTTGCGGGGAAAGTTTGGATCAAACAATCTGAAATTACCAAAAGAGTTTGGTTAAAATGTCCAACGGAGTATTCTCATCAAAGAGGACTTCTCACCGTTTTGAGGTAATGGTCTTTTACCAAGAATGCACTCGAACTTCCTATTAAACCTGCGCCTAGGGTTCAGGATCATTCGCAGTGAATACACCTCGATCGATCAGGAGGACTTCCAAGGGACCGTAATGTTGGGCTTGGTCAACGGTTTTCAAAGAGGGACTTGCGTGCAAGTCAAGGCTTTCGAAGAGAAGTCTTCAACGTCTGCTCCAGGTTTACGAGTCAAGAAACCTGCGAAATGAGAAAGAAATAATCTTGCTCGAACTTCTTCGAGCTAAGCTTAGACATTAAACCCTATGTCAATCCAAGTGCCTTAATCAGAAAAGGCTTTTCAGGGTTGTAACGTAGGTAGGATTGGGGACCAAAAAAGGCTTGTTTTTGGCTTAGAATATGCGAAGGGCCTAACATTGGTGATCACTGCAGGTTTGCCGCCGATCTTGTCCCTTCTCGTCCAAAGAGCGTCTTTAGTCTTTGAAGTGCATATTTGTCTTTAGAGAACGTCTCTCTCATGTCAAGACGGCGTCAACATCTTGTCTACACTTTCGTCATCTGAGTGTGACATGATTTGGGAGCATCTTTCGCAGTCTAGCTCCCTTGGAATTTTTCTTTTACGATCAGATCTCACTAGTGACCTATACAAAGGTATCATGCCACCTTTTGGCATTTACAAGATCAAACACATGATTCACAAGTGTACAAGTATTTGGATGGGCATTGGCCTTGCTTTTACCAAGCACTTTGCTTTTTCTTGATGCCCAAGATTAAATTTTTCTCTCTTCTTTCTTTTTGAGATCCCATCTTTTCTTTTCTTTTGGGGATCAGAATTTTCAAATGAATGTGCTAGATGTATAGCTTGAATCTCAGCACTCGAACATTAATCTAGGAATTTTTCACAAATCCTGTGTTTTGAACTCTTCCGCTCTTGAAGTGACGTCGTTTCCACCTTGGAATATGCAATGATCACCAACGGGTTTGTGAAATGAACGTATAGGCTCAATTGGGCAGTGCAAAGGGTAAAAGTGTATAGGATAGAGAAACGAATGCTTTTCGTCATCCTAAAGCACTTGAATTACCATAGAAGTTAAAATGACAAGCAACACACGAAGATTGATGCAAGTCTGAGCAAGAGAACTTCTAACCATTTACCTCCTAATACTGCTGGACGTACCTCCAGTTTGCCCCACTGTGGGGTGGTTCTCGACAGGGGTATAGAATGAAACCGTCGTTCAAAGGGCTATCAACGGTCATCTGTAGTGTTTATGATAGAGAAACGAATGCCTCCGTCGTCTGGATCCATGTAATCACTGCGAATAACCCCTACTTCCGTAGGTCAAGGTCTCGCTGTCCTTACCACTCCATTCATCTCTCAAGTGTGTATAGGACGTGTTTGGATCCAGGTTGCCTTTTATCTGAGGACACATCCTTTTAAACAGTTCAAAACAACTATTGTTGGAAAAGTTCATTTTGCTTTCTCCAAAACTTACCCTCCAATGGGATTTATGATGCACAATGTATATTTCAACCATGTTTAGATAACCTCCAAGTTTAAACATGAGTGCCCATGCTATGACTGTGAGAATTTTGCATTTTTATTGACATGATAATTGAATGCATGCTAGGTTCCATGAAGCCTTTCAAATTCTAGCAATAAGGATTCTGACAGTCTTGAAAACCTAAAAGATTGGGAGAGGAATACTTACCTGCCCAGCGCGGCTAGGGATTCCTGAAAAATTCAAGAGGAATATGTCAGTGTATGTTCTCGAATTTCAGAAAATTAGAACGATACGTCTTACCCTTGATCATGTATTCCAACAGGAGTGTATAGACTTGTGAAAGTCTGCATTTTTCTTAACAACACAAGATGGTTAAGTGTTCTAAAACATCTTGAAATTCTCAGTTTTTGAAGAGAAATGACTTGCACCTGACTATTGCGATAGTAAGTCCTCTAGATCATGTATTCCAATTTATCGCGGCCTTGCTCCCTTGGGTCCTGCAACATTGAACACATGCTAATGTATGCATGGATGCATGAGGTGCTTATGCAACGACTATCATGAAGAGTATGCTTAATTCGGGATAAGTCGTATGATCGGAATCTGATTTTATTTCACGGGTAATATCTCTTCACAACATCTGAATTTACAGGGTGTCCCAATTCTTCTCCTTCGGAGTTTACAAGAATCAATGCTCCTCCCGTGAGAATTTTCTTGATAATGTAAGGGCCTTCGTAATTCGGAGTGAATTTTCCTCCTGGATGGGTAGTACTCGGCAAAACTTTTCTAATTACCAAGTCATCTACTTCGAAATTCCTGATCTTGACCTTTCGATTGAATGCCCTGGCTACCCTTTTCTGGTAGGTTTGTCCGTGGCAAATGGCTTTAAGACGTTTCTCGTCTATCAAATTCAGCTGTTCATATCTGTGTTTGAAATATTCTGACTCCGAGAGTTTATTTTCGGATAAGATTCTCAAAGAGGGAATCTTAACTTCCACTGGTAGAACTGCTTCCATTCCGTACACCAGACCATAGGGAGTTGCACCTGTGGAAGTTCTTATTGACGTTCGGTAAGCCATTAGGGCGAAGGGCAGCCTTTCATGCCAATCCCTATAGTTTTCTGCTGTCTTAGCCAAGATTCTTTTGATATTTTTGTTGGCTGCTTCCACTGCCCCATTCATCTGTGGGCGGTAAGGAGATGAATTCAGATGTCGGATGCTAAAGTGATCCAGCAGATCATCGACAATCTTGTTGTTCAGGTTAGACCCATTATCTGTGATGATCGCTTGAGGGGTGCCATACCGGGATATGATATCTCTTTTGACGAATCTTGCCACATTTCTTGCAGTGACATTCTTGTAAGAGCTGGCTTCTACCCATTTGGTGAAGTAATCAATCGCTACCAAGATGAAGCGATGACCATTTGAAGCCACCGGATTAATAGGTCCTATCATGTCTATCCCCCACATAGAGAAAGGCCAAACTTCGGACATTTGGTGCAGTTCGCTTGGGGGTGTATTGATCTTATCCCCGTATATTTGGCATTGGTGGCATGACCGGACGTGCTGACAGCAGTCTGATTCGATGGTCATCCAATAATAGCCAAGCCGCATGATCTTCCGGGCGAGGAGGTGGCCGTTCATGTGAGGCCCACACACACCTTCATGGATCTCTTTTATGAGGACATTTGCTTCTTTGGCATCTACACATCTTAACAGAGTAGAATCAAACGATCTCTTATACAGGATTTGTCCATTGAGGAAGAACTTGCTGGCCATCTTGGTTATGTATTTTCGGTCTCCTGACTGGCATCCTTCAGGGAATTCCCCTTTCAAGAGGTAATTCCTGATGTCACAGTACCATGGCTCTCCATCAGATTCTTCTTTGATTAGCATACAATAAGCCGGCTTTTCAACAATGCCGATCCTCAGAGGTTCTACATCCAACCCTTCAGTCGTTTGTAACATCGAGGCTAGGGTGGCTAACGCATCGGCAAATTGATTGTGAGATCTTGACAGGTATTCGAATGACACCTCTTCGAACTTGAGTATCAATTCTTCAAGGTATTCGTGATAAGGGATGAGCTTTGCATCTTTCGTCTTCCACTCCCCCTGTGTTTGTAGAATAATGAGCATGGAGTCTCCAAAGACTTGTAACCTAGGTATCTCCATAGAAAGGGCCAGTCGTAGACCCAGAATGCATGCCTCATATTCTGAAATGTTGTTTGTACAAGGGAAAGTTATCTTTGCCGCGACTGGGTAATGTTGACCATCTGGGGATATCAGTACTGCCCCAGTGCCTGCCCCTGATAGGTTAACAGCACCATCGAAATACATGATCCACTTATCCTCTGCTAAGTTCAGAATTCGGCCTTCTGTGTACGCTACTTCAGGGGACTCACCGCTTGACGGGCTTTCTGCCAGCATGTCAGCTATAGCTCTCCCTTTTACCGACTTCTGTGGGGAACACTTGATGTCAAATTCAGACAACATTACTTGCCACTTCGCTAATTTCCCAATTAGAGCGGGTTTCTCCAGGAGGTATTTGACAGGATCGTTCTCTATTATGAGCTGAATGTGATGATGTAGGGTATACTGCCTTAGTCTTCGTAGTACCCATACTGCTGCTACGCAGGCCCTTTCAACTGGTATATATTTTGCTTCAGATGGCGTGAATTTCTTACTCAGGTAATAAATGGCCCTCTCTTTTCCGTCTATCGGGCTTGTCTGGGCAAGTAAGGCTCCCAAGGACTCTTGTCGTATGGTCAGGTATAAGGTCAATGGGTGACCAGGAATTGGTGGCACAAGCACCGGTGGTGTGATCAAATAGTTTTTGATCATTTGGAATGCCTTGCTGCACTCGGCGTCCCATGTTATTTTCGCGCCTTTCTTAAGCAATTTGAAGATTGGCTTAGCCACATCAGATAGCTGATTGATGAACCTGGCAATATAGTTCAATCTCCCTAGAAGGCTTCTCACTTCTTTTACTGTGGATGGAGTTGATAAATCGTGGATGGCCTGGATTTTTGAGGGATCAATCTCAATGCCCCTGTTGCTGACTATGAACCCAAGGAGTTTCCCGGATCTTGCCCCAAACACGCACTTGTTAGGGTTCAGCTTTAACTTGTATTTGCGCAGGCGCTCAAATAATTTTCTTAATACCTGTATGTGATCTTGTCCTTTCTTGGATTTAGCGATCATGTCATCAACATATACTTCAATCTCTTTGTGGATCATATCATGGAATAACGTGACCATAGCCTTCTGGTTGGTAGCCCCGGCGTTTTTCAATCCAAAGGGCATGACTCTGTAGCAAAAATTCCCCCATGGTGTGGTAAATGCAGTCTTGGGTTTGTCTTCTTGTTTCATGGAGATTTGGTTGTATCCCGAGAATCCATCCATGAATGAGAATAATTCATAACCTGCTGTACTATCCACCAATACATCAATGTGGGGGAGTGGAAAATCATCTTTTGGGCTTGCTCTATTCAGATCTCGGTAATCTACGCAGATCCGAACTTTTCCGTCTTTCTTCATGACGGGGACTATATTTGCAACCCAGTCTGAATATGGGATAGCTTCAATGAAGCCTACCCTAAGGAGTTTCATGACTTCTTCCTTAATCTTGTCTTCTAACTCGGCTTTCATCCGCCTACTGCCTTGTTTGACAGGTTTGATGCCAGGATCCGTGGGCAATGCATGTTCCACAATCTTAGGATCAAGGCCTGGCATATCCGCGTAAGACCATGCGAAGATGTCTTGATATTCTTTTAGTAGCTTGGTGAACTCGAGCCTTTCATCACGGGATAGGTGTCCGCCGATCTTGACCTCTTTGACGTTCACGGTGTCTCCCAAATTAATGACAATTGGTTCTTCTGAGGTAGGAGGCTTTGATTCTTCAAAGGTGTTCCAATCCCTACGGATAGACGCGTAATCCTCGTCTTCATCTTCCTCAATGTTATAGGAGTGGTTAATGGAGGGATCCGAATTTTGTAACAACCTGGTATGCATGTTTGAGATGATATGCCTGAAATGTCATGAGTATGGTTAGTTTGTGCTCAGTAAAAATGACATGCATGCTTATGTAAAGTCTTTTTGAAAAGGTTTTTCGAAATAGATGTAGGTACAGATGGGACTAATCCTCATGTCATTGGATATCCCGGTCCCTTGAAAATCTTTTGAAGATTAGGAATCATATGGCAAATCAGGCCTCAAGCTTCTATATGGAAGACCATTATCATCATCGGGCTGATTCGTGGTTCCATATGTCCTTAACAAAACATGCGTGGTTTTATTGAATGCGAAATGGACCGCGTTACAAGATGTGCTATTTGGACCAACGGCCGGAGATCCAAAGGCGTTTTCTTATGCGTTCAATAAGGAAAGAAAATATAGTGAAATGCAGAAAGTTCTAAACACAGTATTTAAAGATGAAGGAAGAGTCTATTTACTCAGAAGAAGTGGCTTCACTGTCCAACCACTCCATGATGACATTCACAGAGTCATCTTCGAGAAAAGGATTTGTCAGATCTTGTTCCATCGGCGAAGTGATACCCTCTTCAGATAGCCATTTGGAGTTCTGGTCGAAGTAGGTATTTAAGGGATTCTTGAACATTCGAGACCTTCCCTTCCAGGTTGGAGAACCGATGAATGAGCTATTCGGGCTGTTTTCGCCTCCACGGCGTCCCAGGCTCTTGCCTCGGCTTCGGCCTGTTGCTTTCGGGACAGAATCATTCATGGGATACTTTTGGTACCCCAAGCCCATTTTATGTGGATTAGCCTTCAACTGTAGCGGGGCATTTATACCCTGATTATGTTTGCCTAGGCCTTTTTCAGGATTGAACCCGTATGCCAGCAGCATCTTAGCTGGTAGAAGACTGGCTTCTAAGATGTAAGGAGTTCTCAACTTCGACCCTACTGGGGTATGAACTGTTGCTACCAACTCTAGGGAGTGATAGCTCGCTTCAGTTTTCTCTTCAGGCTCAATATAGGGAATGGCACTGCTCTGGTATGCCTGGAGGTCGACTTCCCCATGTACGGTAATTACCTTCCCATCTACAACGAAACGTACTTTTTGGTGCAGGCTCGAAGGGACAGCTCCTGCTGTATGGATCCAAGGTCTTCCTAGCAGGAATCCAAATGCACTGGGTAGATCCATTACTTGAAAGTTTATAGAGAACTTTGTCGGGCCGATGAATACGTCAAGTTCGATCTCTCCCTCTACAGTCTTCCTCATGCCGTCGAATGCTCTTACAGCTGTCTTGGATGCCTTGACCATCTCTTCATTGATTCCCAGCCTCCTTATGGTAGCCAAAGGACAGATGTTAAAGGCTGATCCGTTATCGATCAATACGTGTGCCACTCTTTTGCCGTTACATTGGGCAGAGATGTATAAAGCTTTGTTGTGCCCCCTTCCTTCCATGGGGAAGTCCTCGTCAGAGAAGCTCAACTGGTCTTTTAAGAGAATTGCCCCTACAAAGTCCCCTAGTTGGACCTCATTAATTGTTTCAGGGACATGTACTTCATTGAGTACCTTCAGCAGTGCGTCCTTGTGCTTCTCTGAATTGATGAATAGGTCTAGCAGGGATATCTGAGCGGGCATCTTCCTCAGCTGCTCTATCACTTCAAACTCACTGGTTTTGATGATCGATACGAGCTTTTCAGCATCTTCCTTTGAGACATCCTTTTTTTCGGATTCACCCTCTCTGGGGGCATAAAATCTTCCAGACCTCATTATTGCATCTACTTGTGTGGTCCCATAGTCCCAATGAACAGCTTTGGGATCATACTCTTCTACTGGGGGGACTTTTATCGTTACAGTTGTTTGATGAGGTATCTCTGGTCCTGACGTGTCGCTTTCTTCCTCCTGAGGCAATTGAATTACGACAGGCCTCACTGGGCAATCTTCTACCTTGCCCAGGCTATCCAGCTCATCCAATCTGATCACCACGGCCGTGGCTACTTCGATCATCAATATGGCGTTGTCGAGTTCTTCCATACTGTTTGGGGTTTCTGGTTGAGAGAGATCATCCATACCTCCCCATCCGTCCGGTATGATGTCTTCAATCTTCTGATAAAAGCTGGTAGGGGCCGAATATTTCACCTTGAAATTGTATCCTCCAGAATCTTGACCCAGGTTGTCTATAATTTCGCTCTTCTCAAGTGCGTCAACCATAAATTTGAGGTCTGCTAGACTTCTCCTCTTGGCTTCTATTTCGTCTTCTTCAAATTCTTCTTCTGATTGAGTGGCCGGCCCCAGATCGTTTGCCAATTTCTCACGTGAGGTACCACAGGTGCTACTCTGTTCAGCTGTGATCAAGAAGTGGTTTCCTTTCAAAGATAGAGATGCTTCAATCCCTTCGAATTCTTCATCAGTAATGTCGGACATTATCCCCAAGCTCTTCATCTTGTTGATACACAACTTCCTTTGGTCGGTTGATATCTCCCCTTCTTTTGGGTATGATGAAGCGGTTGTTAGCAGGTTGGCCAGCTTAGGCACATCTACCTTCAGTTTAAGGTAGTCCTCTTCTTCTTCAGTGAATATTGCCCCTACTGTTTGGTGATCTGGCAACGGATTTTCTTGCACATTTGGGGCTGCATTGTCAAATTTCAAAATCTGACTATCAATTAGGGCTTGCACTTTCAGCTTCAGGACATAGCAGTTATCCACATTATGTCCTCTTTCGCCCATATGGTAGGCACAGGTCTGGCTCTCATCAAAGCCAGGATATCTTGCGGGGTTTGCCCTAGGTGGTTCTTTTGCCACCAAGTGTTGCTCCAGCAGCATCGGGAGTAGCTTGGATAAAGGTCTCGGGAGCTGAGAGAATTGTCTCTGGGGTTGCTTTCTTCTAGGCTCTTGTACCTTTGGCGCTGACCAGGATGATCCGCCTTTGGCCTGATTAGAATTGCCAAATGGCTTTAACTTGTGGGGATCTGGTATAAATGCTATGTCCAGTCCGGCTTCTCTCTCTTTTCTCAGAGGATACTGCTTCCTAGTAAGAGCTTCCTGAGGTCTTCTTTCTCTCAAGGCCCATTCCAGCCTCTCAGCAACCTTAATCAGGTGTGCGAATGTCTGACATCCAGAAGTGTTCAGTCTGTCAAAGTACTCGTAGGGGAGTGCTTTTAGGAATAAGTCGATCAGCTCCTCTTCTGGGATTGAAGGCTTTACTTGGGTAGCCAAGGCTCGCCACCTCTGAGCATATGTCCTGATCGATTCGCCCCTCGCTTTTGAAGTTCGTAGGAGGTCTTCTCTTGTTGGGGCTGTAGCCGTGTTAAATTTGTACTGCCTGAGGAAGTCTTCTGCAAGGTCCTCCCATCCGTCATAATCCTCTAAGTCTAGCTCAATAAACCAAGCCAGAGCGGCGCCAGCCAAACTCTCTTGGAATGTGTTCATCAACAACGGAATGTAATCCGAGTAGTGCGCCATCTTGCGCAGGTAGTACTTGAGGTGGGCACGGGGACAGCCTGTCCCGTTGTATTTTCTCACGAACTCTGGCTCCCTATAGTCAGGAGGAGTCTCTATTTTAGCAAAAGGAGATATTTTGTCGAAGCGGGCCAGCTCATAGCCTTGACTGCTCAGGCATTCTTCGATCTTGGCCAATCTCTTAGCCTCTGCCTCTGTCTTCACAGTTTGTTTTCCCTTCTCCTCTTTTTCAAGGTTGATGACAACAGGCGAGGCTTTTTGTTGTGCCCGACTATTTGGTTCATGAACGTTTTCCTCTGTATGTTGGGTATCCCTGGTTGCTTCTTTATCTGTTACATCAGGTACCATGGAAGGGCCTGAGTTGTTCTGATTGTGGGCGGTTGTCTGTCTAGCTTGGTTGGTCTCCAGCATGGCCTTAATGTCAGCCATCATAGTTGCCAGGGCAGTCATCTGAGATTCCAACATGCCTACGCGCGGAGTCAATTCCTGCTGTTCCATTCTCGTCTTTAGGCGGGTACGGAAACGATGCGTTGGCAATTCCGTGATGAGAGTGTACCTGTTTTAAAAAGATCTCTGTGAGTGCTTCGCTTATTTAGCAAAAAGAAGCAGTTAATTCTTCTAGGACGTTTGAAGCCTAAGGCATCCTCATCATCCCAGTATAGATTCCCTTCTTCAGCTTGGGGCTCTTCGTCTTCTGAACATGACAGTGGTCCCAGGTTTTCGGGTATGTAGGGCTCTATTCCAGGTACGTACGGCACGATGTATTCAGGTATGTAGGGCTCGACAAGGCTTCGTCGGATCGCTTTGAAATGTTGAATGTATTCTGTGGTGGCTCTATGAGTGTTTTCTTCTCGAGTCATGTCTTCTGGCCAACTTATTTCTTCAGCCTGGGAATTCTTCAAGGAGTGTATGATGGATGCCACCTTGGCTTCAAATTGTTTCTTCTCCTCCTCCGTGAGGGTCTGGTTTGGTAAGTCAAAGGAAAAGACACCAGGTCGCGGTGAAGAAGGGATCTCCTGAAGTGCTCCAAACTGTCGAATCACCCTCCTTGGATAGTATGCAGTTGCGCCCGTGAATCCTAGCAAGGGGACTGGGCTTCCGTCATCGCAGGTCAATCTGACTTTGCTCAGCGTCGGCAACCTTAGCCGCCATCGGAGTTGCTCAGGTTTTAGGACTTTGAGGAAGTTCTTCCATTCTACAAAGTTAAACTTAGGAACACGTGTATGGGTTCTAGCAAATGTTTTAAGAGGGTGTGCATTGGGGCTGATTTCAGTGAAACCCATGCGGATGTGGAATTGTCTGATATGGGATGTGAACCACAGATACAGCAGATCACTAGAAGCTCTAAAGATTCCCTTTTTGCTTTTCTTGAAACGATTTAGGGAGAGGAAGGTTTCGGCAAGGAGGATGTTTGAGTAATCCCACCCACAACAGACTTGCCTAGCTACTATAGCCATGATAGGGTCGAAGGTGACAGTTGAGATTGGGAATAGCACAAAGCTAAAGAATGCCAAGATAAAGGCTCTACCAGATTTGGTTCCTTTAGAAGCAGGAAGGCAGGAAAATCGGTCTATAAGGAAGGATAGGGAAACTCTTCCAGAATTGCTTTTCGCATCTACTTTGACTTCATTTAGGTTTGTGTCAAGGAATTCGGCTACCTGACTTAGGGGTTCAAGTCCTATAGGGGGTCGGACGAGCGTAGGGGTGAATTCAACTCCGATGACAGCGCTGTATTCCTCGATAGTGGGAGTGATCTCTAATCCTTCCATGCAAAATGTAGCGGTGGTAGGATCCCAGTAGAGCGCCATGGCTTGAATGAAGGCAGGTGGACTCTCAATCTTCAGCAAGTCCAATAGGTATCCTAGTCGTGACTCCGCATACTTCTGGCTGGCTTCGCCCATGCCATCCCACCATGATCGTAGTTCAGCTCGGGGGATCTTGAACACTTGAATATCATTCTTTCCTATCAAGTCTAAAATATGCAAATGATTTTAAAAGGTCAATCGCCAGAAATTACTTTAAATGTATGAATATGCATATGTCATGAAGCATGCATGAGCTAACTTGATTGCATAGTTTAATTTGAAGAAATGGAGATTAGGACCCTTTTTCAGGTCTTGAAAGCCTGACTCAAAGCCTAATTTGCATTTCAGGGAAGTGAATTATGCAATTTAGTCAGGTTTACTCAGTGACTAAAGGGAACAGCAATGTCACATTCCATTGGTCAATACATCAAAGGAACAAAGTGAGATGTACTCTTATTACAGTCAAGATGTCTAATAGAAGAACAGTAAAGAAAGGTTTTTCAAACAAGAAAGCCATAAAAGACAATGGAACGTGAAGATCTAGATCACTCTTTCTTCAGAAGTCTATCCAAATGATAGTCGATCAGGAACTCTCCCTTAATCTAGGGTAGGGGAGTTATCTTCAGTGGTTTGGTCGAGAGGTTGTAGTTCCTCAGGCCACTCTCTAGTCCAGGGCGTGATGACTTCGGGAGTTTTCTCGGGTTTCACTTTTTTGAGTGTGATACGCCTCGGCTTGGTCTTGATCGCAGGGCGTCTCTTCCTACCCCAATAAGCAATCACAGGTATGTTCTCTCTGGCTAGCAATTCAGCCTTCCGACGGGCGTACGCTTCCCTAGCCAGCTGGTTGCGACGTTGTCTCTTCATCTCCAGATAATCCTTCATCATTTTGTCTGCTTGTCGCTTAAATCTGAGGTTATCAGCGTAGTAGCGGGTTTGACAGTCCTCAGCATACCCCAGCTTACGTCCAGTCAGTTCCCGACCATACACGAATCTAGTGAAGTGTAACCTCGTGTTTGGCCCGGGGCGAGTAACTTTTCTCAAGTACTCGAAAGTTATCAACTCTGTTGAACTCTTAGGAAACAGCGACATCCTACCCCACAATCATTGTTGTTTCCATTAGTCACTTGAGTAATAATGTGAATGCATATGGATGTATGCAATGTATGAGTAATATCATGGGGCAAGAAATAAAGAACATTTATAAATAAATATCTTACCAACCACACTTTGGGGGATGTGGAGTGCCCCCTGTATCAATGGGTGGTTTTAGGTATACCAACCATCCACAGACATGCGCATGAGACAAGTGGGTATACTCTAAAAAAAAAAAATCGAAAGTCAGGTGAGGAACCTACGGTTCAGGCTCCCACGATCCACATGAGGCAGATTCCTCCCCAAGGGTACCTACCCAAGAGGTTTAGATATCGCCAATGCAGATGGTAGGCGGGAACGAATACGAAAGTCTCAAGTGCCATCAAACACAAGATCCTTTTCGCATCCTTTCCCTATCTAAGGTAACCTAGAGGTGGTTTGCAGTCGGGGTTTGACCGTCAGTGTGTGCGATGTGTCGTGATCATCACAATGCAAGGTCATGCACAGCAGTTCGTATCAAACACCGCTTCAGTAAATGCATAAAGTAAACATACATTCCCAACTCCAACCTGCAGAAAAGATGTCAACAATCACGCCACCCCTTATTTCTCCAATCTGCAAAAACATCTAACACAATGGTTAGCATACGTACCTCACCTTCGAGAGCATCTGCAGAAAACAATGTCAGATAAACCAAACAACTTTTGAATCGGCTCAAGTCTTCTGGTCTGCGAAACCAGAGATTCTGGGTTCGATCCCCAGTGGAGTCGCCAGTCTGTCGCGACCCTCTCCCGGAGGCTCGGAGGCGGGAGCGGGCTAATGGGCTGCCCGATCGCTGGCTGGATCGGACGCGGGCCTCTCCCAAGGTCCATTACCCAAGTCGCAACTGCTGGATATACGTGGTCGACCTTCAGTGTGGTCTAGTGACATGTGATGAGTGTACATGCCAAGGAGTCGCCACCAATCGTTTCATGGAGGGTACGATCGGAAAACCCTATCGAATAGCTGGGAGTGGTCTATTCGATTCTGCGGAAACCAGAGAAGTGGGTTCGGGGACTTAGTTACGCCAACTGTCTAAGTTGACGCCCTTTCGGTACCTAAACTGAATGGTTTATCTGATCCTAGGATTTCATACAGACGAGTGGGGTATAGATCCTAAAACTAGGAGTTCATGCAGATGAGAATTACTACCCTACCAATCACAATCAATGGAAATAAGTGCGCAAATCAAGGATCCAGTACATGCGGATAAAACACATGAAATCAGCGTGGTATCCCTAATGAGGCCCTATTAGCCTAGAGAAGTATCAATCAAGGCTTAGGAATGATTTGGACATGATTCGCCCATGAGGGGGCAAAATCGTAATTTTGAATGATTCGGGAAAATTTACCCTTAAAAGGGTAAATTTGTCATTTTAGACGAATTGGGAAGTCAAAAGACAATGGAAATAGGATTGGCCATCAATCCAATCCATTTCCTATTTTTCGGGAATTTCCAGGATTTTTCTGGAATTTTCAAGTGATTTTACCCTTGGAGGGGTAAAGTCGTCATTTGGACAAAGACGAGGAACTGAAAATCTCAAATATTAGGGTTGGTCGTCCACCTGACCCAAACCCTAACTTCAAGCAATTTTCAGAACTCGATTGAGACAAGAAAGACGATTTCCCCACTAAAGGGCAAAATCGTCATTTTGAGAAAAGAGGCGGGACTCGAAAACCCAAACCTAAGAAATGGTCGTCTAATCGACCCTAATTCTCACCTTGGCATTATCGGCCTTATCTAGCATGCACACAAGAGGCGACTTACCCCTAAAGGGTAATGTCGTCAAGTTTCGGAAAATTGGATAAGAATCCCCAAAAATAGGGTTGACCAGTTGTCTGTGGTCAACCCTCGATTTTTGGTGCTTTCTGGAATGTCTAGGATTTTTCCAATATTTTTCCACATTTTTTTGGAATTTTCTGGAATTTTCTAGCATTTTTTTGGATTTTCTAGGATTTTTCTGATTTTTTTTTATTTTTTAAAATCATTTTCGAATTTTTTTTATTTAAAAAATATTATTCGGGCCGGGTCGGGTGACCCGGCCCACGGCGACCGGCCCGACCCGGATCCGGCCCGCGTGACCCACGCCCAAAACGACGCCGCTTCCACCTTCCCCGCTCAAATTTTTGGAATCCCGCCTAAATCGAATCAAAGGCTCTGATTGTGCCACGTGCTGGCTGATTGACGGTCTGATCTTCATAATGAACCAACGGTCCAGATTGAAAGGCTTGACTAAATCTTAACCGTCCGATCTAAAGTATTTTTTTATTTCTGAAAATTATTTTTTATTTCCGAAAGAGTGAGATCGCGACACGTGGCCAACTACCCACCGTTCGATCTTTTTGTTTTATATTCAGTTATATCGAACGGCTGACGTGGCTGCCACGTGGGCGCCACGTCAGCGCCACGTGGCCGTTGACTCGGTCAACCGCCGTTGACCGGTCAACGGCTCACCGGGGAAGACGACCGGCGCCGGCTCTGTCTCGCCGGCGCCTCGTCGGAAGGCTGTTTCTCTGGCCTCAGAGAGCCAAATCACACAAGACCAACGCCATTCGATTCGTATGAATCTCCTCTACGACATATCAAAGCCTAACCACAGCAGATCGATGTTCGCAATACCTGCAACTCCAGCCGGTGCTAATCTCCGGCGAGCTATTGTCCTAACCGTTTCTAGCTAGATCTATCCCACCAAATCAATCAAGAAGCATCCTAGGAGTTCGAGAAGACTTACCAGGCCAATGCGAGGCTTCGGTTTCGCTCGGGTCAAGCTCACGAGTTCTCGACGAGTTCGGGTGGTTGGAGGCCGACTCGTGCGATTTAGGCGGTGAAATGATATGTAATGAAAAGCGAAAATGCTCAGGGAAGAGAAACAAACATATTGCGATCAAAACCACAGCAAATAGATGACTCTAGCTAAAGATGCCATTGGAGGCCGAGCTCGAGTTCGAAGATGTTCCTCACCGTTTTTCGAGACGAGAGGCCGATTGGGAGGGTTCAGTCGCTTCTCTGGGAATCAGGGAACTCGAAAACGGGCGTCGCTGGCTTCGGTTTCGCCGGTGGGGGTCAGTCGAAGCTTGCACAGGTTTGGCAAGCTTCGGTTTCGCCGGTGGGGGTTCAGTCGCTTCTCTCTCTCTCTCTCTTTCTCTGCCTGCGAGCTCTCTTTTTCTCCTTTTTTCCTCTCGCCCGCCTGTACGCCGCGAGCACCCTTCCGCGAGCACTCTCCCTCTCTCTCTCTCTGCGTCTCGCTCCTTTTCTTCTTCTTTTTT
Organism: Rhodomyrtus psidioides; assembly: GCA_021437785.1. Classification (NCBI taxonomy): domain Eukaryota; kingdom Viridiplantae; phylum Streptophyta; class Magnoliopsida; order Myrtales; family Myrtaceae; genus Rhodomyrtus; species Rhodomyrtus psidioides. The sequence continues at coordinate 3,263,888 of JAILYB010000027.1, read as the reverse complement.
GCTTTCTGTTTTTCTCTCCTCCTTTTCTCTCCGTTTCCTGCGCGAACCGACTTCCTTCCCTCCAACTGATTTCCCCTCAACTGACTTCTCAACTGATCGTCTCTTCCCTTCCTCTGTTTGTTTTTGCGCGAACCACCCCCATCCTGCGCGACGTCCTCCTCCAAGATCCAACAAGCAGAGAGCGTTTTTGCTCTATTGGTTTGGTCATCCGGGTTGACTGGGTCGGTCAACCCGACCCAGTTGACCCGGTTCTAAATTTTCTGTTCAAATTGGACGTCCTGATGTACCAATATCACAAAATTGACATCAAAATTAGACTCTATGGCACAGACTCCACCTAGAAATGTGATTTTCGTGACAATTTCCTTTTCAATTGATTGAAAACCCCAAATGTGGAGTAGGATCCGAATTTGATTTTTGTCAAATTGAGGGTCCTAATGGGCAAATTGACCTTAATTGAGCCCGCTATTAGATTCAGGGGATCGAATACTATAGGGAGGAAGTATTGGGATTCTATGGGTGTCCCTCAGAAAAGTTTAATTTCGGAATTGGCATAATAGGGACTAAAATGAAAAGATTTTTATGCAATTAGGTCCCTAAGGCCAAAATTGATCAAATCAATGCACAATTGAACCAAATTGAAATGTCGGGCAATCAAAATGAATGTCAACACTTGGAAAATGCAAAAGTTTGCAAATAAAAAGACTCAAAACATATTTTTTGACAAATTTAACCCTGTGTGTTACAAAGAAACACACAAAATTAAACTTGAATTTCGACTCATGATGAGGTCAAAATGACAAGGTATTTAAAAGAAAAATATTAACTATTTTCCTGTATTTTTGTGACCTCAAATTCTATTTTTGTTGATTTTTCTAGTATTTTCCTATTTTCTAAAAATACTAAAAAAAATATGAAAAATGTGAAAAATTATTTTTTTTGTCAAGAATGGTTCCTTGGGCTTGGCCAAGGCCACCAAAGTTGATTTTGTAATTTTTTGACTTTTTATGAATTTTTTTGTGATTTTTCAAAAAAAATAAAACTAAAAAAGACTTGGTCAAAAATCATGTGTCAACAATTAGTTTATAACTAAGAGAGGCTTCACTTTTCCTGATTTGGTAGCTTACTTATATTCAAATCTTCAGTTTGTCAACTTCAACTCTCTGGCTTTCACGGTCAAAAGAAAGCAGTATTTTCTGACTGTTGATGAATTGGCTGCAATCATGGGAACTAGAAAGGGAGATTTCAACCCTTAGATGTCACTGCAGGTGAAGCTTTCTGCTTCCTGACTGGCAAATCGAGTTTCTCAAGGGAATCAAAGTCACATATTGCCTACACGGACTTTCCCTTGAAACATATCATGATGCACAAGGTGATCATCGAATGTCTTAGACCCAAGGCAGCATCAAAGACAGATATATCAAAGTACGAGGCAAAGCTGTTATGGGGAATCTTGACAGGACAGAGGATTTCCTTTGCTCATACAGTACTATTGCACATGTACAGATCAGCTCTCAAGCCAAAGGGCCAACTTCCTTATGCTGCCTTGATCTTCAGAATAATCAATTATTTCAAGATTGATGGCCTAGGTGCCTTTATCAAGCAGGACATTCCTCTGATGATTGCTGGAGAGACTATGGTAACAAAGATGGGGTACAAGATGACTCCTGCTAGATGGAGAACAAAGAACAATGAACCAGTCATTGTGGACTTCGAGGAAGAGTCAAAGCAGAAATCTCCAAAGAAGAGAAAAGTCATGGCTGTTAAGGGGCAACAAACAGACAGTCCTACTGATAAGGACTCATAAGAAAGTGAGGAAGAAACATGGGAATATGATTCTGAAGCTACTCAATCTCGAGGTGGATCAAATGAAGATGGTGAGTCCGAAAATCATAGTGCTGAAGGAGATGAGGAAGAAGGAGATGAAACAGGAATACAACCACAAGAAAAAGTTGTGTATCCCTATGATCTGACTAAGGAAGAATTCCTCACAATGTGGGATGAGGAGCAAGCTGCACGAATTGAAGATGACACAGAGTATGACATCACAATTGTCAACTGTGATCATGAGCAATTGCTAGCACAAGTTCTAGCAAAGTTGGCGTCAAAAGAACAGGAGGAAGAACAAGATGACATTGGAGCTTACTCTGTCTCTTCCACCAGGGGAACAATTCACAAAGATACTACAAGTCTAGCTTCAGCAATTGCCCGAGAAGATCAATTGTCTAGTGCACAGTCCATTCCAATGGACATTGATGAGGAAATAGTCTCCGTGCCAAGCTCAAAAGCAAAAGGGAAAAGGGCTATAAATCAGGGGGAGAAAGAGCCTGTGCCTGTTACATCAGATGCTTTTCTCACTGAAGTCCTAGCTTCTCAAGCTTTCACCAAGGCACAAACTGAGGGGGAGACTCAAGAACCTGCACCTTCAAAACCACAAATGGAACTTCAAGCGCATTTTGAAAATCTTCAAAATACTCTTCTTCAGACGATGGCTGCAATGGAAACAAGATTTGATCAGAAAATGCAGGCTTTTGAACAGAAGACAGATAGGAAGTTGCAGGGTTTGACTAGTCAGGTGACTAAGCTGGAAAAGTCCATTGATCTCTATGGGAGAATGTTTTGTGCTGAGATCGCCAACATGCCTACATACACACTGGTCAGAACGGACAGAACAGCTTCAAACCTGCAATCTTCTCAAGCTGTAAGAGACCATGCTCATATGATGGGAAGTAGCTATGAAGGACCTTCCCGAGTGGAGGCTGATAATGAGCCTGAAGATCATCCATCTTCTTAAAAACTCACCCACATTCTCCTTATTTCATTTTCTATTCTTATGGGACGCGTTATTATTTTAAGCAACTTTTAAATTTTATACAAATTTCTTTCTGATGTTGACAAAAAGGGGGAGAAGTTGAATTTACTTTTATGCAGCCTCATTAGATTACCTCTAATAATATTTCAATTTAGAAGAAAGGGGGAGAAGAACCTAACTTACCTTTTTGCAGGATAATCTATTAAGTTTAGTTTCGTGCAGGATCATTGCAGGATAATCTTACTCTGATCATGCTCTCCTATGAGAACACTTTCATTACAGGATCTCTAATGATGATTACCTGCAGGAGCAAATGTGATGGTTACTCACTTTTATTATTTTATCAATGGTTAAATTTTCCTTTAATCACTCATTTGTAATTTACAACTGGAGAAGTTTTGTCACCATCAAAAAGGGGGAGATTGTTGTGGAAATTCTCCTATATTTTGATTCTGACAAAACCTTCAAAAGAAATTGCTTAATGAAATGTGATGCATGAAGAATGTGTAAGCAGCAGGTTGAGTGATTCCAATTCTGTCGCGCTGACCAAGGGTCAGATGGAAGTACTCCTGACCAAGGGTCAGATGGAAGTGCTCCTGACGAAGGGTCAGATGGAAGTGCTTCTGACGAAGGGTCAGATGGAAGTGCTTCTGACCGAGGGTCACATGGAAGTGCTCCTGACGATCTAAACAGTGACGGATGGATCACATCAAATCTCCGTATTACCATTCCGTGCCAACTGATCTAGTAAGAATCAAATCTCTTCTAGACGAATCTGAAGAAAGATCAGTTTCTGCATTTTACAAAACACGAAGACCCACGTATGGCAGGTTTCCGATTAAGGCAAGTGATATTCGATTATCCTGATATCCCCTCTAATCAATTAAGGGACTTTCTATAATGGGATATCATCTTCTAAGGAATATATCCTTGGGAATCAACTCAAACTTATCACACTTATGGAAGCTGGAGATTCAATTGTATGGGCGACTGAATCAGAAGGGTTCAATGTCTTACCCAACGGTCTACATATCTTCTGAAGATACAGTCTCGTTCAATCACGATTGATGACGTCCAATCAAGGATTGAAGAGCGATCCCTTGGCTGGAATCCAACGGCTAGTGCGGAGGCAGGGGAGTATAAAAGAAGAATCATGATGGACTAAGGGGACAAGCAGAACAACAATCCAAAGTGCAAGCATAATTTGAGTTTCATCCAAAGAGTATTCTGGGTACCCAAAATCCTTCACTGTGAAAATCTGTGTGAGAGAGAAACAAAATACTTGAGTGGTTGTAATCCTCTTAATTCTTCATAGTGAAATCCAGCCGATCGGCTGTCATCGTGGGAGAGTGGACGTAGGCTTGATCTAAACCGAACCACTATAAATATCGTGTGCAATATTCTCTTCTCTAAACTCTTACCCTTGCGTTTAGATTTTCTGCACACTGTTATACGGTTCTTGTTCCTAATCGTACACTGAACTTTATTCATTCTGCAAGAAATTTCAATTTTGTTCAAAATCTCCTATTCACCCCCCTCTAGGAGATATTGCTAGATACATCACGATCGACAGGGAACGACTTGAGGAACAAAACGCCCACTAGTGCGTCTTCAATTGTCGTCGATTGGTCAGTCAATTTGGCCATCGAAGTTCACCTTCCAAGTCTGACCGGTCTGAACCGGTCTGAACCGGTTCCGACTTGAAATTTTCAAAATTAACCCAAATCTATTGGGAATTTTTGCAATTAAACCCCAGAATCGAACTTAGGGCATATATTTTATCTAAAAATATGGTTTTGCCCAAAATTTCAAGTCAATTTCTACAAAAACGTCAAATTTGTCCTTAATTGCAATTCGGCAAATCGTGAAATTGATGGCTCAAATGACCAAATTGGACAAAATCCCTTGTGCCAATCGATTCAGAATGATGAAAATCATTGGGTATTGACTTCAATTTGCAATGATTGTCCCCGAATTGAAAGTAATTTCAATGATGCCCAATTTCGAGGACTAAAATGCAATTTAGTATTCAATTTTGCCCAATTTATGCAATTAAACATTCTGTGAGGGCAATTGGGTTAAATTACAATAAGGGACAATTAGATTGAATGTCAAGATCCTAAAAAATGCCAAAATTGCAAATTAAAATACTCAATTAACATTGTTTTTTACTAAATTCAATCATATGCGTTACAATGGAACACGTAAAATTGAATCTGATTTTGGACTTTTTCTGAGGTCAAAAAGATAAGGGATTTAAAATAAAAATATTGGCTATTTTTCCATATTTTGTGACCTCAAATGCTATTTTTCATGTTTTTCTAGTATTTTCCTAATTTTTGAAAATATTAAAAAAATATGAAAAATATGAAAATTTATTTTTTTTTGTCAAAAATGGTTTCTTAGGCTTGGCCAAGGCCACCAAAGTTGATTTTGTAATTTTTTGACTTTTTATGAATTTTTTACAAATTTTCTTAAAAATAACTAGAAAAGGCTAATCCAAATTTAGGTGTCAACAACATGGAAAATGTATTATCATTGAACTCACCAAGTGTTAATTGCTAGTCTTTTTGTGTCAATTGGGGATAAGTACACTACAAGTACCACAACTTTCGTACGGCGTTCATTTAAGAGCCATAACTTTCAAAACGTTCACTTGAGTGCCACATCGAAGCAAAAACGTTCAGATAAGTGTCAATTCCGGCCAAAAGCGTTCACTTGAGTGCTATTTTCGCCGAAAAACATGACGTGAAATTTTCACTATTATTTATTGAATTTCTAAGTGCCACGTGAAAATTTCACGTCATTTTTATTTATTTATTTGAATTTTTTTATTTTTATTTTTAGTTATTTAATATTTCAAAAAAAATAAAGAAAAAGGAAACTCTTGGATTTCCCCTTGGCCGGCGAGGTCGAGGTCGCCGGCGACCCTCGCCGGCCACCACCAGCCGGCCCAGGGCTAACGAGGTGGTGACGGCCTAGGGCGCCTACTGTCGTGCCGCGACCTATCTAATGCTAAAGCTCGTGGTTTTGTGGCCAAGGAAGAGGGTCTTGAGGTTGACGAGGCTGGAAAGGCCGGGGATCGGGCCGGCGAGGGAAACGTTCTGCAAGCTCAGGACACGGAGCTGGTCGAGGCGAGTCAGTCAGTTAGGAGAGAGCTCGCCGCTGAGCTTGAGCCCTTCGAGGATGAGATGGACGGCTTTGCCTCAGACGCACTGGACGCCCTACCACTGGCAAAAAAGGAAGCTCAAGTCGAAAGAGAAGAGAAGGACACCGTTCAAATTTGCCTTGGACTTGAACGCCAAGAGGGCGGATGCGTCGGGCAGTAACAGGAGGTTCGACGGCGGAGGCAACCCAGAAGCGGCGAGCCCAAGAATAGTGCAAAGCAGAGCAAGAATAGAATAAGGGGAAATAGGGCCGTTGGGACTCGATTTTGGGGCTGAGCCTCGGCTCCTTAACTCCCACAAGCAACAAATGGTCAATGATGGCTACTAAGGATGACGACGAAGTGTTGACACCTGATTTTTGACCTAACCTTTTTCATTTTTTATTTTTTTTGAAAAATCATAAAAAATTCATAAAAAGTCAAAAAATTACAAAATCAACTTTGGTGGCCTTGGCCAAGCCCAAGGAACCATTCTTGACCAAAAAATAATTTTTCATATTTTTCATATTTTTTAATATTTTTTTTTTAGAAAATAGAACAATACTTAAAAAATCAAGAAAAATAGCATTTGAGGTCACAAAACTATGGAAAAATATCCAATATTTTTCTTTTTAATCCCTTGTATTTTCGACCTCACAAAAAATTCAGATTCAATTTTAGGTGTTCCTTTGTAACCCGTATTATTGAATTTGAAGAAAAAATAACAATTGAGTCTTTTAATTTGTAATTTTGGCATTTTTTTAAGATCTTGACATTCAATCTAACTATCCCCTATTTCAATTTAGCCCAATTGTTTGCGCAATTTGCTCAATTGCACGGATTTGACAAAATTATATACTAAAATTGCATTTTAGTCCTTGAAATTAAGCATAATTGAAATTACTTTCAATTCAAGGGCTATCATTGCAAATTAAACATGCTACCCAATGGATTTCACCATTTTAAATCGATTGGCATAGGTGGTTTGACCCAATTCGATCATTTGCACCCTCAATTATACAAATCCCCAATTTGCAATTACATGAAAATTTGGGGGTTTTATAGAAATTGATGAAAACTTTTGGGCAAAACCACATTTCTAGATAAAATTCATGCCCTAGATTCGATTATGAGGTTCAATTGCAAAATTTTTCCATTAATTTGGGCTTAATTTGAAAAGTCCTATTCGGGACCGGTTCAGACCGGTCAGACCGCCGGTCAGACCGATCAAACCGGTCCGCTACAGTGTCATCGTCTTCCCCAGGTTCCTGGCGAATGAACAGTAGAAGGACGAACTTTGACGGGGAAATTGACGGGCCAATCGACCTCAATTGGAGACGCAATGGTGGGGGTTTAACACTTGAGATCATCCCTTGTCAATTGACGCCGGAATCAAGGCCAATGGTCGCCGGGGCAAGGAACAATCGGCCAGTCAAACCTTCGGACCTGCAAAAGTCAACAAAATCAAATGCAGCTCCAATTCGTGCCAAATTCGCGTGAGAAGGAACCTGCCGAAGAACCAAACGGAGTTAGACGACTCACCCATCTTCCCCAACGCCGTTTGAACCTAAAATCACGTGATGGCACGTGCTATTCAAGTCAGTTGGTCGTCCCCGATTCGGCGCCAAAAATTCTAAGAGCTATAAAAACCTGCGTTCGTTTTCTGTTGAAGGAGGGAGGGAGTTCAGTTAGAGAAAGGAGTACAGAATCGCGCGAGAGAGAGAGAACGCGAGAGAGAGCTCGTTCTCCGACCCCTGTCATCGAGAATTTGAGCTCGAATTGCAGGGCATCGGTTGGGCTGTTTCCGGCTGAACCACAGCCAAAGAAGGCTTTCTGAAGCTTGACCAGAGCGCCAGGAAGCCATCGCAGTCGGCCGCGCACAAGGAATCCGCGAGAACAGGTGAGTTGCAGTCTCGAGTGTTTCTTCAAGCTTTCATGGCGATTCATGCGTTTCTTGATCATTCATGCAATTAGTGTGGGCGTTTCATTCCCTGAACATCACTGACCATCGTCGCGTATCTTGTTTGCATCGGTTTTGCCTTAACATGCCCAATCGAGTCTTCCAATCCAACCTCCATTGTCAAGCCACTGTTCATCTTTCCCCAGCCAAATCTGGGCCGAGCGAGCTCGATCGGAGCTCGAGGTAAGTCTCCTGAACATTGAATGGTGCTTCCCTGTTAATGAATTGGTTCATTACGTCATGAATCGAGTGATTTGAGTGTATGTGTACGTACTGGTTCGTGCTTGCTCGCGCTTGATCCTGTGAATGAAATCGTGTAATCTCACGATATGTTGCGTACGAAGCATAGATGAGTCGTTTGCCGCCGGTCTCATTCGATTCCGTTGAGGTTCCACCGTTGGATCATCGCCAGAGAGTCGTGGCCGTTCGTTCAGCAATGGTCGCGAGGTTGAAGACGATGCCAACCTGGCAGGTCAACAGGTCAAAGGCCTAGGTGGCGATGCGCGATTGGTCCACGTGGTGTCGAGTCAGCGTGGCCGTTAGGGTCTGTTATTCGAATTAACGGATCGGACGGTTGAGATAAATCGAACTTAAATTCTAGTGGCCGTCCGATTAGAAAATATAATAATTCGAAAAGGATTTTAAATCGAGAAATAAAAACCGGTTGAAATCACAGCCGGTTTAAAAACGGCGCCGTGTGGGTTAGTTTGGAGGCGACGTCGTTTAGGTTAGTGGGATCGGACGGTCCAGATCAAGTCCCATGTTATAATCACAGCCGTAAGTTTAAGTAATTAGATCAGACGGCCCTGATCGAGTCTTCGTCTAATCTGAACCGTAGGTTCCAGTCAGACAATCCAATGGCCGTGGATTAGCCACGCGGTTCAGTAGCGACCGTCGGATCAAGGCTAGTAATCCGAAAATAAATAACGCATGATACGGCGTCGTTTCGACCAAGGGCTTTGCGGGTCCGGGTCTGGGCCGGGTTCCGACCCGAGTGGGTCGGGTCGACCCGGTCCGAATCATTTTTTTATATACAAAAAAAAATCAGAAAATGATTTAAAAATAATAATAATAAAAAATCAGAAAAATCCTAGAAAATCAAAAGAAAATGTTAGAAAATGCCAGAAAATCCAAAAAAAATATGGAAAGATTGTGAGAAAATCCTAGACATTCCAGAAATCCCCAAAAATCAAGGGTTGACCACAGACAACTGGTCAACCCTATTTTTGGGGTTTCTTATCCGTTCTTCCAAGACCCGACGACATTACCTTTTAGGGGTAAGTCGCATCTACTGTGTATGGGAGATAAGGCTGATATGCCAAAGTAAGAATTAGGGTCGGGTAGGCGACCAATTCTTAGGTTTGGGTTTTCGAGTCCCGCCTCTTTTCTCAAAATCACGATTTTGCCCTTCAATGGAAAAATGGTCTTTCTTGTCTCAAATCGAGTTCTGAAAATTGCTTAAAGTTAGGGTTTGGGTCAGGTGGACGACCGACCCTAATATTTGAGATTTTCAGTCCTCATCTTTGTCCAAAATGACGATTTTACCCCTCCAAGGGTAAAATCACTTTTCAATTCCAGAAAAATCCTGGAAATTCCAGAAAAATAAAAAATGGATTGGATTGATGGCCAATCCAATTTCCCCTATCTTCTGACTTCCCGATTTATCTAAAATGACAAATTTGCCCTTTTTGAGGTGGATTGTCCCCGAATTGTTCAAAATTACGATTTTGCCCCTCATGGGCAAATCATGCCAAATTCATTCCTAAGCCTTGATTGCTATTTCTCTAGGCTAATAGGGCCTCATTAGGGATGCCATACTGATTTCATGTGTTTTATCTGCATGTATTGATTCCTTGATTTGCGCCCTTACTTTTAATGATTGTGAGTGATAGGGTAGCTGTTCCCATCTGCATGAACTCCTAAATTTAGGATCCGTACCCCATTCGTCTGTATGAAATCCTAGGATCAGATAAACCATTCAGCTTAGGTACCGAAAGGGCGTCAACTTCGACAGTTGGCGTAACTAAGTCCCCGAACCCACTTCTCTGGTTTCCGCAGAATCGAATAGACCACTCCCAACTATTCGATAGGGTTTCCGATCGTACCCTCCACGAAACGATTGGTGGCGACTCTTTGGCATGTACACTCATCATATGTCACTAGACCACACTGAAGGTCGACCACGTATATCCAGCAGTTGCGATTTGGGTAATGGACCTTGGGAGAGGCCCGCGTCCGATCAAGCCAACGATCGGGCGACCCATTAACCCTCGCTAGCCCATTCCGACGGCGCGTTCGGGAGAGGGTCGCGACAGACTGGCGACTCCGCTGGGGAATATTCCAAACCAGAATCTCTGGTTACGAATTCCAGTGGACTTGAGCCGATTAAGAAGTTGTTTGGTTTATCTGACCTTGTTTTCTGCAGATGCTCTCGAAGGTGAGGTACGTACACTAACCATTGTGTTAGATGTTTTTGCAGATTGGAGAAATAAGGGGTGGAGTGATTGTTGACATTCTTTTCCTGCAGGTTGGAATTGGGAATGTATGTTTATTTTTATGCACATACTGAAGCGGTATTTTGATACAAACTGCTGTGCATGACCTTGCATTGTGATGATCACGACACATCGCACACACTGGCGGTCAAACCCCGACTGCAAACCACCCTTAGGTTATCTTAGATAGGGAAATGATGTGAAAGGATCTCGTGTTTGATGGCACTTCAGACTTTCATGTTCGTTCCCGCTCACAATCCAAATTGGCGATATCTAGCCCTCTTGAGTGGGTACTCTTGGGGAGGAGTCTGCCTCATTTGGATCGTGGGAGCCTGAGCCATAGATTCCTCACCTGATTTTCGATTTTTAGAGTATACCCCCCACTTGTCTCATGCGCATGTCTATGAGAGGTTGGTATACCTAAAACCAAAAAAAAAAATTCCCGCTGATCACTGTAAGTATGACTTCTCCCTCTACTTGTTCATTTCCTAGTGAAATTTCATGATAGGAAATTCATGGGAATCAACAGAATGCCCTGGGTGTTTGAGTTTACAAATGAAAGTTTTTTACAATGAATTTTAGATACAAAAGTGGGAACACTTCTAAGCCGTCCCTACGGAATAGATGGTTCATCCAAATTTTCAATCATGGACTAAGATGACATTTTTTATGTCTGAAATTCTTCTAATTCAAGATTTTGGGGCATAAAGTTAAGGCCATGTTGGCAATCACATTTTGTGTAAGTGATTTCTTAAAAACAAGGATCACATGATTTTTACAAGAAAAATGTCACAAAGCAATCTTTCGAGATTAATGCCCCCATTTGCGTATTAAACATTTGGAATAAAATGGGTGTTTGGTTGATGACCATGGATCGATCTTTTAATGACGTATCCTCTTATCTTGAAATCTTGGCGAACATCAGAAACCCTAGAATAGGGATTATGGGGTATGTATTGTCGCCTCGCTTTCATTATAAGAGGCGACCTCATTGAGAGATGTTTTTGCTATGTAAAATGCTAAGTGTGTCTCCTTTCTGACAGGTTATACATGACATGCATTTATTGAAGATTCCTTCATCTAATCGCAGGCGAGATGTGATCGAATGATGGTAAAACTGTAATCGTTCCAATAAAAACTTCGAGTGTTATACTTGACTTGCTTGGTTATTTCTTTTGCCAACAGGTCAAAACGGCCAAAGGCCAATGGTGCGAGGCTTGTTTTCCCTGTAACATGAAAGGAGATGTGTCTTCATCAGGAGCCACCCATGGGGTTTCCAAAATAAGATAAATCGACAATGATAAGCCCAAAACAAGACAACATGAAAAAGGGGCATGCCTGATTTGGATCGACCTCTCTAAGTCGAAAAGGGCGTATTCGTTCCAAATTAAATTGATTTGTTTAAACAATGACATGATTACTCACACTTGCAGGTGATTATAAAAAATGAATGGGGACCGTTAAGGAACATTCCTTCATCTCTGATGCTCAAAGTGATGGGAGCTGAGGAAATATACTCTGGGGATAGTAAATCTGTTATCGTTTCAATTAGAGCCTGTTGTGCAACAATTAACGTATTCCTTCCTCATGTCATGTAGGTGAAATAAAATGATTGTGTGAGGTCGACATTTGTCCCTTTAAAGAAGACCCAATTATGGACCATCAAAGTTGGAGGCCAATGTGGCATGACACGATCGCCGATTGAAGCACGTCTCAAGGAGTACAAATACTCGTATTTCCCATCATGAGATTGATGATCACTCAACCATAAAAGGGTGTATATCGTTCCTCATTTCAATCCTCTTAAGATATGAAATGATCATCTCCCTTTCTATATGTAGGGATGAAGAAAACTGAATGCTTATTCGCGAAGCAACACTTCAAGATTGAAATGCATTAATAGAGCGAAAGTGGCGAAAGATCACCCAACCTCAAGAAGGAAAGTGACAGAACCCAAAAAGTGTCGAACATCGTGCAACTTCAAAGGCCGAGACCTCCGGATAATTACGATGAAGTTTCATCCTCTGTTGTCACAAAAGGGAGAAAATTGTCCCTTATTCTGATTTCATTTCATACAAATGACTGAGATGTTTCTCTTTCATATACAGAGAATGATAGTTGAAGACATGTGTCAGAATAGATCGAAGAATGTCAAACGCCGAAATCACCTGACATGGAAGTGATTGACTCAAACAACAGGGAAGGCGTTAGCACGATACAATGGAGTTTCATATGGCTAAATCAGCTAACTTAAGATGGAATACTCAGTTGCTGGGGGCAAATCATTTCCCTATCTAGAAAGCATGCCGACGCCGAAGGCATCAGATTCATCATGGTGATACATGGGGCGAGCCCCTGAAACAATGGTTATCACTCATGGAACATAATGGAATGAAATCCGTCCATTGAATACGAAAAGCACTCCGCCATAGCAGCAACCCTTCCGAGAGGAACAACGCCGAGCCATCCCTCTTGGTAGAAAAGGACGTATCGTTCCTAAATAAGTTTCAATCAGATGTGGAAATAATATTTCCTATCTTTTTCCTCTCAGGTGATGAACAGAGTTAAGACACCCAAGGAGCAACGACTTCAAATGACAAAAACAGGGAGTACCCATTTTCATGTTATCTTATACATACATTTAGGACAAATGATTTCAAGAGCGTCGTAATGGCTCAAATTGTGGATAAAATTCTAGAGAAAACTTGAAAAAAATTTCTTAACAATTAGAAATCTCTTTGAAAGGAGCATTTGAAGAGAAAGAACTCAAGCTTTACAAATTAGCATACTTGTTAAAGAGACATTTTCTGTGAATAAGAGTGAAAGGCACGAATCCATTTTTCGTGGCAAACAAGAATCATCTTAGATCACTTGCATCTTACATATCATGCATGCATCATTTTTATGCATATTATTTTTTGAAAGATGTCGACAGGTTAAGGCAAAAGAATCCAAATGAAAGGGAAATGCCAAGACCCAAGGAACGAAGGGTAAATTGTATCAATTCCAATTGCCCATTTTGTATACCATTCAGACATGAACCTTCTTTCCTTTGATAGGGAAATATCAAATACTTCAATGGCAACTATGATGGCTGATATTAAGGCGATGCTAGAAGCCTCCCAAGCCAGACAGATAGTATCTCCTAACCAGAACAACCTGAGTCCGCCATTCACACCCGATATGGCTGACAAAGAAATGACAGGAGATACCCAACATACAGAGGAAGATGTCCGTATGCCAAACATCTAGTCACAACAAAAAGCACCCCTGTTTTTGTTGTTGTCAACCTCGAGTAGAAAGAAAAGGGGAACCAGACTGTAAAAGCCGAAGTGGAGGCTAAAGAGATCAGCCAAGATTAAAGAATGTCTAAGCAGCCAGGGCTATGAGTTGGCCCGTTTCGACAAGATATCTCCCTTCATTGAGGTGGAGGCCCCTCCTGACTACAAGGAATCGGACTTCGTGAGGAAGTATAAAGGGACAGGATGTCCTCGCGCTCACCTCAAATATTATCTGCGCAAGATGGCACACTATTCAGATTATATCCTGTTACTAATGAACACATTCTAAGAGAGTCTGGCTGGCGCCGCTCTCGCCTAGTTCATCAAGCTGGACCTAGAAGATTATGATAGATGGGAGGATCTTGCAGAGGATTTCCTCAGACAATACAAGTTCAACACGGCTACAGCCCCGACAAGGGAGGACCTTCTGCGGACTTCGAAAGCAAGGGGCGAATTAATCAGGACATATGCCCAGAGGTGGCGAGCCTTGGCTACTCAAGTGAAGCCGTCAATCCCGGAAGAGGAACTAATCGATTTATTCCTAAAAGCACTCCCTTACGAGTACTTTGACAAACTGAACACTTCTGGATGTCAGACATTCGCACACCTGATTAAGGTTGCTGAGAGGCTGGAGTGGGCCTTGAGAGAAAGAAGGCCTCACGAAGCACCTGCTAGGAAACAGTATCCCTTTAAAAAAGAGAGGGAAGCCGGGCTCGACATAGCATTCATACCAGATCCACATAAGCCCAAGTCGTTCAGCAACTCTAACCAGATCAAAGGAGGGTCATCCTGGTCAACACCGAAAGTACAAGAGCCTAAAAGAAAGCAACCCCAGAGGCAATTCTCTCAGCTCCCAAGACCTTTATCCAAGCTGCTCCCGATGCTGCTGGAGCAACACTTGGTGGCGAAAGAACCACCTAGGGCAAACCCTCCAAGATATCCTGGCTTTGATGAGAGCCAGACCTGTGCCTACCATATGGGCGAAAGAGGGCATAACGTGGATAACTGCTATGTCCTAAAGCTGAAAACCCACTTCCAGATCATCAAGCAGTAGGGGCAATATTCACCGAAGAAGAGGAGGATTACTTTAAACTGAAGGTAGATATGCCTAAGCTAGACGCCCTGCTAACAACCGCTTCATCATACCCGAAAGCAGGGGAGATCTCAACTGACCAAAAGAAGTTGTGTATCGACAAGATGGTGAGCTTGGGGATAATGTCCGACATTACTAATGAAGAATTCGAAGGGATTGAAGCATCTCTATCTTTGAAAGGAAACCACTTCTTGATCACAGCTGAGCAGAGTAGCACCTGTGGTACCTCACGTGAGAAATTGGCAAACGATCTGGGGCTGGCCACTCAATCAGAAGAAGAATTTGAAGAAGACGAAATAGAAGCCAGGAGGAGAAGTCTAGCAGACCTCAAGTTTATGGCTGACGCACTTGAGAAGGGCGAAATTATAGATGACCTGGGTCAAGATTCTGGAGGATACAATTTCAAGGTGAAATATTCGGCCCCTCCCAGCTTTTATCAGAAGAATGGAGGATATCATACCAGACGGATGGGGAGGCATGGATGATCCCGCTCAACCGGAAAAGCCCTTTTTCGAAAAAACCTGAGTCATCACTTGACCAGATGAGGGATACTAAGCTTGACACAAAGCAGTATGCCGAAACAGAGAGATCAAATGATCAACGGTAGGGTTTAGCTGAAGTATTCAAAAGAAAAAGAGAATACCCGAGATCTGCCACATCAGCAGTACTAGGTGACAACGACCGACATTGTCGACCGAGAGACAAAATCTCCTCAAGGGACCTTGACAACACTATGTCAATGATTGAAACCGCTACGACTGTGGTAATTAAACTGGAAGAGCTTGACAGCTTGAATAAGGTAAAAGATTGCCTAGTCAAGCCTATTTTGATTCGATTGCCGAAAGAGGAAGAAGACGGCACAGCTGAACCAGAGACGTCTTATCAGACGACAGTTACTATAAAAACCCCTCCGATAGAAAAGTACGATCCTAAAGCAGTCCACTGGGACTATGGGATAGAGGAAAAAGACGATGATGAAGGTTATGCGTCTATCCGCAGGGAATGGAATGCCTTTGAGGAATCAACGCCTCCTACTTCGGAAGAGCCGGATATTGTTAATTTGGGGGATACTGAAAATATCAAAGAAGTCAAGATCGGTGGACATTTATCCCAAGATGAAAGACTCAGGTTCGCGGAATTATTGAGAATGTCGCTAAGATGTCATGCAACAAATTCCAAAGATGTTGAGCTACCAAGAGGTAGATAAAAGTGATCAAAGATCCAGATGGTTGAGGTAAATAACCAAAACCAGCAAAGAATGTTCATTAGGGAAAACCCCTCCTTTCCTGTCAAGAGACCAAGCTGGGGACAAGATGCTCGTGTACCACCAAGATAGCATATTGAAGCAAGTTATCAAGCCCAAAGACGACAAATGTCAAGACATGCCCCATTGGGGCAAAGCAACCAAAAGAGATGATTTCCTTGATCAATGGAAATTCAATACCTCAAAGGGAGTATCACGTTCCTTGATGATTTATACAAGTTAAACATGAATGAATACTCATTGCTTCATTTACAGGTGCAAAGACCTCTTCAAATAGGATCGGAAATCGTCAAATGAAAAATGCTAAGGCATTTGGCCAAGGTAAACGTCGCCCAGCTGGGGCAAATAGATTGTTGATGTTATCAACACCTTCAAGCTTGAATGGAGGGATTCGACGAATGTTGTCCATATCAGCATACAATATTGGAATGGACTCAATCAAGAGAGAAATGTCGACAATTGATCAAAGAAGGGTAGTTGGGTGTCGTATCCAATTTACTCCTTTTTCTTGCATTTGCTAATGCAAAATCATTTCTTTCTGTGGCAGAATACGCCATTAGGACATTATCAGGAGTCCAACAAAGAGGAGAACATCACAAGGATGATCACAAGTGACAAAGATGCATGAAGCAAACGACTTTCTCAAGCATTGGAAGGATGACACTTCAAAGGTGAAAAGTAAAGTGAAGATCCAAGTAAGAGATAATCCAAACTGGATAAGGGATCGCATGAAAATGCAAAAATAAACAGAGCCATTTAGCTGGGGCGACATTACCTAGCCGCGACAAGTCATGCCTAACTGGGGCAAGCAAATCATCTACGCGACTAGAGGAAAAAGTAGCATCTCATCCCCAGTAAGATCAATGAACGTGATAGAGGAGTCGTTCACATCAAAGTCAAACCTCAAGATACAAACTTGAGTGAAGGAAAATTATTGGCATTCAAAAGGACTCAGAGGGAAAGAACTCGCCGACTCAACTTCAGGGCGAGATGATCTTTGGAGATAACAGCTTCGGAAGTCAAGCATTCAAGAAATGAACTTTGGCTATAAGATCGAGTGGAGGGTAAAAAATATCGCTTCCACACTACATGCTTTAACATACATCTTGATGAGAATTTATTTTTCCTTGAATAAGGAACTTTGAAGAATGACATGGGGCACGTTCCAAAGATGAATGAAGCCATCAAGCAGGATTTTTTACCCCAATCAGATGAAGGTGTCATCGCCATAGGTCAAAATGGCTGATTTATGTAATCTGCGCATTGGCGTTCAGATGAGAATACATGATCAAGAAGACCTAACGGCGTGGTGGTCAGGTACACATCTTTTCTCTTCAAAGACTGAGAATTTCAAGAAATTTTAGAACTCTTAACCACCCTGTGTTGATTAAGAAAAATGCAGATTTTCACAAATCTATCCACTTCCATTGGAGTGTGTGATCAAGGGTAAGGTGTATCGTTCTAATTTTTTGAAATTCGAGAACATACACTGACGCATTCCTTTTTATGTTTTTCAGGAATCCCTAGCCACGCTGGGCAGGTAAGTATTCCTTTCCCAACCTCTTAGGTTTTAAGACTATCAGGATCCTAATTGCTAGAATTTGAGAGGCTTTTTGGAATCTAGCATACATTCAAAGCTCATGTCTAGAAAGACGCAAAATTCTCACAGTCATGTCATTGGCATTCATGTTTAGATCTGGAGGTTATCTGAACACGATTGAAATATACATTGTGCATCATAAACCCCCTTGGAGGGTAAAGTTTTGGAGAAAGCGAAATGAACTTTTCCAACAAGAGTTGTTTAAAACTGTTTAAAAGGATGTTTCCTCATACAAGAGGCAAGCCTGATCCAAGCACGTCCCATACACACTTAAGAGATAAGTGGAGTGGTAAGGATAGCGAGACCTTGACCTACGGACGTAAGGGTTATTCGTAGTGATTACATGGATTGAGACGACGGAGGCATTCGTTTCTCTATCAAAAACACTACAGGTGACCATTGATAACCCTTTGAACGGCGATTTCATTCTTTACCCCTGTCAAGGACCACCCACATTGGGGCAAACTGGAGGTACGTCCGGAGGTATCAGGAGGTAAATGGTTAGAAGTTCTCTTGCTCAGACTTGCATCAATCTTCGTGTGTTGCTTGTCATTTTAACTTCTATGGTAGTTCAAGTGCTCTAAGATGACGAAAAGCATTCGTTTCTCTATCCTATACACTTTTACCCTTTGCACAGCCCAGTTGAGCCTATACGCTCGTTTCACAAACCCGTTGGTGATCATTGCATATTCCAAGATGAAGGCAATATCGCTTCAACAACGGAAGAGTTCAAGATATAGAATTTATGAAAAATTCATGGACTAATGTTTGAGTGCTAAGATTCAAGTTGTACATCTAACACACTCATTTGAAAATTCTGATCCCCAAAAGAAAAGAAAAGATGGGATCTCAAAAAGAAAGAAGAGAGAAAAATTCAATCTTGGGCATCAAGAAAAAGCAAAGTGCCTAGTAAAAGCAAGGCCAATGCCCATCCAAATATTTGTACACTTGTGAATCAGGTATTTGATCTTGTAAATGCCAAAAGATGGCATGATACCTTTGTATAGGTCACTAGTGAGATCTGATTGTAAAAGAAAATCCCAAGGGAGCTGGACAGCAAAGGATACTCCCAGATTATGTCGCATTCAGATGATGAAAGCGTAGACAAGATGTTGACGCCGTCTCAACATGAAAGAAATATTCTCTAAAGACAAATGTACGCTTCGAAGACTGGCAATGCTCTTCAAAGACTATCAATGCACTTCAAAGACTGAAGACGCTCTCTGAACCAGAAGGGACCAGATCGGCGGTAAACCTGCAGTGATCACCAATGTTAAACCCTTCGCGTATTCTAAGCCAAAAATAAGCCTTTTTTGGTCCCCAAACCTACCTACGTTGCAACCCTGAAAAGCCTTTTCTGATTAAGGCACTTGGATTGACATAGGGTTTAATGTCTAAGCTTAGCTCGAAGAAGTTCGAGCAAGATTATTTCTTTCTCATTTTGCAGGTTTCTTGACTTGTAAACCTGGAGCAGACATTGAAGACTTCTCTTCGAAAGCCTTGACTTGCACGCAAGTCCCCTTTGAAAACCGTTGACCAAGCCCAACATTACGGTCCCTTGGAAGTCTTCCTGATCGATCGAGGTGTATTCCCTGCGAATGATCCTGAACCCTAGGCACAGGTTTGATAGGAAATTCGAGTGCATTCTCGATAAAAGACCATTATCTCAAAGCGGTGAGAAGTCCTCTTTGATAAGAATACTCCGTTGGACATTTTAACCAAACTCTTTTGGTAATTTCAGATTGTTTGTTTCAAACTTCCCCCACAAGGAATTTTTGATCACTTCCGTATAGTGCAAGATGTTTTGGATAACCTCCAGCATCGTAATGCATTCATTGAAATTGTCCTTGACTATGATATAAGTCATAAAGTGCTGTCAGTTTGACATCAGATATCACTTAAACCATTAATGTGCCTTTGGTAAGAAAATTTTCAGATTGGAGCTTCTGCAAGACTCTTGATGACTTCGGCTCCTAAAACGGCTTGTATCACTCTTGGATACCTGGAGTCCCCAGATCCCAGAATGCCACCTCCCATGTCAAAAGGACAATGTTTGAAATTATCTCCCTATGTGAGATTCCAATATTACAGGTTTGATCTTTCTGCAGGATACCTGGAGCTCCCAGATCCCAGAATGTCACCTTCAATGTCGAAAGGACAATATTCAAGATAGTCTTTCTGTGAGATCTCAGGTAGCCCCTAGATCCCAGAAGAATCTTATCAAAGTTTTTGCAGGTTTAAGTTTTCTGCAGGATACTTGGAATCCCCAAATCCCAGAATAACGCCTTGCATGTCGAAAGGACAATTTTCAAGATCAGCTTTCTGTGAAGTTTTAGGTAACCCCTAAACCCAGAATAGCCCATTGGGTGAAGCCTAAGGGTTAGGCATACCTCATTTGTATAAATCCTAGTTAATTCCTTAGAATATAGGATCAAAGTGTTCGACAATCCCTAAGAGACTGGGTGCGTCATCCATAGGTTCCTAGCAGAAAGGAGTCCTATTCATGGTCTGATCCACCATACGGATCAAAACTTCTGACAATCCCTAAGAGACTGGGTGCGTCATCCATAGGTTCCTAGCAGAAAGGAGTCCTATTCATGGTCTGATCCACCATACGGATCAAAACTTCTGACAATCCCTAAGAGACTGGGTGCGTCATCCATAGGTTCCTAGCAGAAAGGAGTCCTATTCATGGTCTGATCCACCATACGGATCAAAACTTCTGACAATCCCTAAGAGACTGGGTGCGTCATTCATAGGTTCCTAGCAGAAAGGAATCCTATTCATGGTCTGATCCACCATACAGATCAAAACCCCGACAATCCCTAAGAGACAGGGTGCGTCATTCACAGGTTCCTGTCAAGTGTAGGAATCCCATACTGGTACGGCCTACCATACAGGCTAGAGTTTATTCGCCCTAGGATACTCAAAAGACGAGTCCCTAGGTATCCACTTGAACCCGATGTACACCGCGCATGCCGTACGAGCATCAGGCAGGTAATCAACAGGTAAGTAACAGGTGGGTCTCTCTACTTTCTCTCTCACTTCAGCTAAAGAATGAAGAACAGAACGTTCACCAGCGGGACAAGAAAGATTGAGTGTCAAGATTCGTTTTCCTTTTCCCCAGTCGAGTCGGTCTAGACTCAGGCGTCACCTGTCTTTGAGAGAAACCTCTCACGAGATCCCTCTCAAAGAGGGGCAGCTGTTGACACCTGATTTTTGACCTAGCCTTTTTCATTTTTTATTTTTTTTGAAAAATCATAAAAAATTCATAAAAGTCAAAAAATTACAAAATCAACTTTGGTGGCCTTGGCCAAGCCCAAGGAACCATTCTTGACCAAAAAATAATTTTTCATATTTTTCATATTTTTTAATTTTTTTTTTAGAAAAAAGAACAATACTTAAAAAATAAAAAAAAATAGCATTTGAGGTCACAAAAATATGGACAAATATCCAATATTTTTCTTTTTAATCCCTTGTATTTTCGACCTCACAAAAAATCCAAAATCAGATTCAATTTTAGGTGTTCCTTTGTAACCCGTATTATTGAATTTGAAGAAAAAATAACAATTGAGTCTTTTAATTTGCAATTTTGGCATTTTTTAAGATCTTGACATTCAATCTAACTATCCCCTATTTCAATTTAGCCCAATTGTTTGCGCAATTTGCTCAATTGCACGGATTTGACAAAATTATATACTAAAATTGCATTTTAGTCCTTGAAATTAAGCATAATTGAAATTACTTTCAATTCAAGGGCTATCATTGCAAATTAAACATGCTACCCAATGGATTTCACCATTTTAAATCGATTGGCATAGGTGGTTTGACCCAATTCGATCATTTGCACCCTCAATTATACAAATCCCCAATTTGCAATTACATGAAAATTTGGGGATTTTATAGAAATTGATGAAAACTTTTGGGCAAAACCACATTTCTAGATAAAATTCATGCCCTAGATTCGATTATGAGGTTCAATTGCAAAATTTTTCCATTAATTTGGGCTTAATTTGAAAAGTCCTATTCGGGACCGGTTCAGACCTGTCAGACCGCCGGTCAGACCGGTCGAACAGGTCCGCTACAGTGTCATCGTCTTCCTCAGGTTCCTGGCGAATGAACAGTAGAAGGAAGAACTTTGACGGGGAAATTGACGGGCCAATCGACCTCAATTGGAGACGCAATGGTGGGGGTTTAACACTTGAGATCATCCCTCGTCAATTGACGCCGGAATCAAGGCCAATGGTCGCCGGGGCAAGGAACAATCGGCCAGTCAAACCTTCGGACCTGCAAAAGTCAACAAAATCAAATGCAGCTCAAATTCGTGCCAAATTCGCGTGAGAAGGAACCTGCCGGAGAACTAAACGGAGTTAGACGACTCACCCATCTTCCCCAACGCCGTTTGAACCTAAAATCACGTGATGGCACGTGCTATTCAAGTCAGTTGGTCGTCCCCGATTCGGCGCCAAAAATTCTAAGAGCTATAAAAACCTGCGTTCGTTTTCTGTTGAAGGAGGGAGGGAGTTCAGTTAGAGAAAGGAGTACAGAATCGCGCGAGAGAGAGAGAACGCGAGAGAGAGCTCGTTCTCCGACCCCTGTCGTCGAGAATTTGAGCTCGAATTGCAGGGCATCGGTTGGGCTGTTTCCGGCTGAACCACAGCCAAAGAAGGCTTTCTGAAGCTTGACCAGAGCGCCAAGAAGCCATCGCAGTCGGCCGCGCACAAGGAATCCGCGAGAACAGGTGAATTGCAGTCTCGAGTGTTTCTTCAAGCTTTCATGGCGATTCATGCGTTTCTTGATCATTCATGCAATTAGTGTGGGCGTTTCATTCCCTGAACATCACTGACCATCGTCGCGTATCTTGTTTGCATCGGTTTTGCCTTAACATGCCCAATCGAGTCTTCCAATCCAACCTCCATTGTCAAGCCACTGTTCATCTTTCCCCAGCCAAATCTGGGCCGAGCGAGCTCGAGGTAAGTCTCCTGAACATTGAATGGTGCTTCCCTGATAATGAATTGGTTCATTACGTCATGAATCGAGTGATTTGAGTGTATGTGTACGTACTGGTTCGTGCTTGCTCGCGCTTGATCCTGTGAATGAAATCGTGTAATCTCACGATATGTTGCGTACGAAGCATAGATGAGTCGTTTGCCGCCGGTCTCATTCGATTCCGTTGAGGTTCCACCGTTGGATCATCGCCGAAGAGTCGTGGCCGTTCGTTCAGCAATGGTCGCGAGGTTGAAGACGATGCCAACCTGGCAGGTCAACAGGTCAAAGGCCTAGGTGGCGATGCGCGATTGGTCCACGTGGTGTCGAGTCAGCGTGGCCGTTAGGGTCTGTTATTCGAATTAACGGATCGGACGGTTGAGATAAATCGAACTTAAATTCTAGTGGCCGTCCGATTAGAAAATATAATAATTCGAAAAGGATTTTAAATCGAGAAATAAAAACCGGTTGAAACGGCGCCGTGTGGGTTAGTTAGGAGGCGACGTCGTTTAGGTTAGTGGGATCGGACGGTCCAGATCAAGTCCCATGTTATAATCACAGCCGTAAGTTTAAGTAATTAGATCAGACGGCCCTGATCGAGTCTTCGTCTAATCAGAACCGTAGGTTCCAGTCAGACAATCCAATGGCCGTGGATTAGCCACGCGGTTCAGTAGCGACCGTCGGATCAAGGCTAGTAATCCGAAAATAAATAACGCATGATACGGCGTCGTTTCGACCAAGGGCTTTGCGGGTCCGGGTCTGGGCCGGGTTCCGACCCGAGTGGGTCGGGTCGACCCGGTCCGAATCATTTTTTTATATACAAAAAAAAATCAGAAAATGATTTAAAAAAAATAATAATAATAATAAATCAGAAAAATCCTAGAAAATCAAAAGAAAATGTTAGAAAATGCCAGAAAATCCAAAAAAAATATGGAAAGATTGTGGGAAAATCCTAGACATTCCAGAAATCCCCAAAAATCGAGGGTTGACCACAGACAACTGGTCAACCCTATTTTTGGGGTTTCTTATCCGTTCTTCCAAGACCCGACGACATTACCTTTTAGGGGTAAGTCGCATCTACTATGTATGGGAGATAAGGCTGATAATGCCAAAGTAAGAATTAGGGTCGGGTAGGCGACCAATTCTTAGGTTTGGGTTTTCGAGTCCCGCCTCTTTTCTCAAAATGACTATTTTGCCCTTCAATGGGAAAATGGTCTTTCTTGTCTCAAATCGAGTTCTGAAAATTGCTTAAAGTTAGGGTTTGGGTCAGGTGGACGACCGACCCTAATATTTGAGATTTTCAGTCCTCATCTTTGTCCAAAATGACGATTTTACCCATCCAAGGGTAAAATCACTTTTAAATTCCAGAAAAATCCTGGAAATTCCAGAAAAATAAGAAATGGATTGGATTGAGGGTTCGTTGTGCGGTTTCTGTCTAGATGTTCAATGCGCTCTGGCCCTCTTGCATGAAGATCCTTCTTATACATAGCACACTAGGAGGCAGCCTTTTGTCCTCCACGAGAAATGCCATATTTTAAGTAGTGCCTCTAACATTACTTGACAGCCTAAATCACGGAGAACATGGATGAGGAGATGTACCAGACAAGATACACATTGGTCGAAGCGTAAGATTTCCAGTCACACCAAAGGAACCCAAGTGAGCTCGAAGCTTTTGTTCTGGAATGAAAGTTCTCTCATCCACACATCCAAAAACATTACAGTGATGACGGGAACGCCAGAGCAGCAGCTTTCAGGACTTGCACTGCAGCTCGAATGCGAAGGGACTAACGGTGAAGAGCGTGAAGGGGAGCTTGTCGATCACGGCGGGCTTCTCGGGCCTGAGGGCCGCGGTGGTGGAGGAGGTGGCGAAGGTGATGGCAGCGACGTCGGACCAGACGAGGAAGGAGGAGTGTGGCGTCGGGAAAGCTAGGGGTCCTCTTTTCTGCAAACGAAGACATGAAGAAGAAGAAGAAAGAAGGAAAATTATATTTAAAAAAAAGCCACATGTGCATTACAAAAGTCAAGAAAATTGCTTCGCCGGTGCCACATCAGATTTCCGACTGCCAATCAGCGACTAGCACTTAAGTGAACGATTTTTAAAATTTTTGGCACTCAAGTGAATGTTTTGAAAGTTATGACACTTAAGTGAACGCCATACGAAAGTTATGTCACTTATAGTGTACTTATCCTTGTCAATTGTATTGTTATGGCCTTCCTCATCGACGAACTTTTTAAATGTTCTACCCGTTAGGCCTTGGGGTAAATGTATTCCCATGGCCTGATTTGGGCCATGAACTTCTTTTGTTCGGGCCCGAATTTTGGGTTCGGGGTCAGCACAGTTACCGATGAAGTCGCAAAACACTCAGGTAAAAAAGACGGTATATTCTCTAATGAGGCAAAATTTATCCAACTAACAATTGAACGTGACAAATATTAGGTTCCTAACTCTTGGAATCTCTAACATTATACTAACCGTAAAACTAAATCAACAAATCAATAAAAGAAATAGCGAATGAGCTCAAAATAATCCAAAATAAAAAAACATCCTCAAAACACATGAAGATGGATAAATTAATCTTTAGATGAGAGAGTTTGTGCTGATATTACGAGTCTTGCATCTCTTCTCAAAAAATAGGTAAATAATGCACAAGGTCTATAGAGCTCACTTTTCGAATTTTCTAGCTTTGTCTAAATGCTTCAGAAACATATAAGCAACATCGCTCTATTCTAGGATATCAATTCAACGCCCAACAAAAGCAAACATAGAAACGTTTTAACTCATAAGTTGTATTTGATCACCTATTTTCCCTTTTCCCTGAGATAATTGCATTACATTTAGGAAGAAAACTGGAGAAAGACCTTTGAGAAAGAAACAATATGACTACAAGGTGGATCAAAATGCTTTACGTTTCTTCAACTTCTTTCTTTTTTGGGAAAAAGCCAAAAAAGGGCCCCAACAACCCTTCCTTTCTCAATTGAGGGCCCGAACAACGTTTTGTGTCAAAGAAGGGTCCGTAGAGCATTTTTTGATTCAAACAAGGGCCTCGTCAAGGATACTTTCGTCCATTTATATTTTGTGATGTGCCTTCTACTTTTTTGTTATTTTTTAATATTTTTATTTTTTGTCGTCCCCTCCCCTTCGCTCCTGTTCATCATCTTCCTCCTTGCACCTAGTATCTTCCGAAGGCCACAACTCTCTCTCTTCTCCGTTCTCTCACTCTCTTAACACTTCGCGTTTCACACGCTCTCTCTCTCACTGCACGTACTACGCAAGAATGGATTCAATGAAGTCCTTCAAAGGATACGGCAAGGTGGACGAGGCGGAGGTGCAGGCCTTCCGCAAGCGGACTCGCCGCCGCCGCCTCCTCATCCTCGTGGCCTCCGCCATCCTCCTCGCCGTGATCATCGCAGCCGTCGTCGGGACCATCTCCACCGGCGCAAAAGCTCCGGCTCCGACGACTCCTCCACCTCTCCCCCCCTCCGAGCTGACCCCCTCCGCCTCCCTCAAGTCCGTGTGCCGCGTCACCCAGTACCCGGACTCCTGCTTCTCCAGCATCTCCGCCGTCGAGACCGCCAACGCCACCGATTCCGAGCAGCTCTTCAAGCTCTCCCTCGCCGTCGCGATGAGGGAGCTCCAGAAGCTCCCGAGCTACGCGAACCAGCTGGCGAGCAAGGCCATTGCCGGGGAAGCCCAGGCGGCGCTCGCCTGTGCGCGGGCGTGTTCCAGGTCGCGGTCGACCGGCTCAACAACTCGATTTCTTCGCTAGAGGTCGGCGCGGGGACTATTCTGTCCTCGTCGAAGATCAACGACATGAAGACGTGGCTTAGCGCGGTGATAACGGACCAGGAGACTTGCTTGGACTCGCTGGAGGAGATCAACTCGAAACTAATCGACGACGAGAGGGCAGTCCTGGACTCGCGGTAGAGGCGGAGCCACCGGTTGGAGACCAAAGGCACCAAAGAAGACGGCACCGCTTGTGGCGACGACGGTGGATGGATGACGATTTCTTGGAGAAGCTCATCGCACAAACGTGGTCCATGTTCCCGTGACTCTCTGCTCTGTCACTCCTCTCTACACTGGACATCTCGGCTCTTGCACTGTCGATCGAAGAAGATCGAAGGGCGAAGGGATTCCCGCCGAACCAGCAGAGCGAGGCGAGTCAGCGAATGCTTCGCCTCCTCCGTCGGCTCTAAGCTCCGAGTTCGCGCGAGATCACCATCGCATACCCTCCAGCCGATATCAGCTGCGGCGGAGCTCGATCGTTCTCCCAGAGACAGACCATCCATCACCTAAGGAGCTCCGAAGGAAAGAGCAAAAGATAAAAAGCAAAGGAGAAAAGGAAAAATAGATAAAAAGATGAAAATATCCCCATTCAGGCCCTTGTTTGAATAAAAAAAAATGTTCTTGAGACCCTTCTTTGAAATAAAATATAATTGGGACCCTTAATTGAGAAAGGGAGTACAAAAAATTGCTATTTGAGCCCTTTTTTGAAACAAAATATAATTGGGCCCCTTAATCGAGAAAGGGAGCATAGTTGGGGCCTTTTTTTTTTGGCATTTTCCCTTTTTTTTATGCGGATGGGTGATGTTCAGACAAGCTTTATCTCGTCTTGTCTGATTCACCTTGGTCCTAGTGCATTCAGTATATTAGTACTCTTGGATTGCTCCACCATGAACAGATGAGTAAACCCCCACACCATTCGACCAAAACGGAAAAAATCGTTTGCCATGTAAGAGAGCACGAATTCAAATTCATGATCCGACAACGAGTATTTAAGCCCTAATACATATGGTTTATAGTTCAATCCAAAATAGGGAAAATAGCCCAAAAAGTCCTAAATATATTGTATGGAGATCAAGTTAGCAATAAATCATTCAGTTGTGCTACTTTAGCTCCAAACCTTTTAGCAATTTAGCAATTTAGTCCTAAAAATTTTAGTTGTACCAATTCAATTCTAAACTTTTAAAGAGTTTACTGATTTAGTCCTAGACTTTTCAACGAATTACTAATGTAGTCCTTATGGCTAATTTTAACTAAAAAATGCCGACGTGGTGGTACAGTCAGTACCAACAGCCCTGTATGGCGGCCGGTGTTGACGTGTTGTTTTTTTTAAAAAAAAATTCCAAATTTTTTATTCAATTTTCATAGCTCTTTTTTCTTTTCTTTTCTTTTCGTTTTTGTTTCTTTTTGGTTCAAAGGGCCGGCAAAGGCTTCAGGGCCCTTGCCTAGTGACCCGCATATTTTGTTGGCAGCTCCACCAGCCCTTCAAATTAAAGTTGAATAAAAATAAAATAAAAGATCAATAAAAATTGAATAATTATCCATATTAGCGTTGACCATATCAAGTAGGACGGTCGGCGCTGATTGGACCATTATGTCAACGATTTTCAACTAAATTAGAAGGAAAAGCTACATTGATAATTGTTAAAAGATTTAAAACTAAATTAATAAAATTTTAAAATATTTAGGAATAAATTGGCAAAATTGAAAGGTTATTACAAATTGGGTGCCGTAAAAAAGGCCTGGGACATTTTGGACCATTTTCCCCCAAAAAGTAAGTTTTTCAAAATCATAAGATATCTATAAAACCTTTTGCAACATAATTCTATCAATTACCATGTAAATTACAAAATCTAAATTAAACCAATTTAAATTATGATGTCAACATTATGAATGTGTTCTTTGCTTACCTTCAACAGATTAGCGTATCCATTTTTAATCATCTTTCATATGAGGGTTAAATACCGTTGAAATATGGAATTGATAATTATCTCATTCTAATTTTATTCTTTAAAAAATTCTCAAACTGATTTCCCATAAAAATTTAAAAACCCTACAGCAATGAACTTATTATCAATAACTAAATTATAAGTTGAAAATCATACAAAAACTTAATTGAAAACAAGAAATCTAAAGCTCAGCGACATTTTAATATTTTCTCATTGGCTATTGATATTTTCAATTAGGCCATTCTTTATATTGGGAGCGCGAAGTTCGATACTTTTCTCCGAGGAGATCGTCAAGAGGGAACCTACGTTTGAGCCAGTCAATATATCCAGTTGCACTCACCTCAACTTAAAAGTTTAAACTAATAAGTTATGAGCCAACTTGGATATATTAACTATTTAACACCACACTAATTCTCCAATGTGGAACTTCTCTTACACAACTCATACATGCATTCTAACAATCTCTCCATCACATGTGAGCTCCAGTATTAGGTTTGCTCCACATTAATCCAAGTATTCTTCCGCACCAACTTATTTCAACTTGAATCTCCATTAACGCCCATCGGGCCCGTTGATCGGCCTGGAAACCTGAATCTCCATCAACGTCCATCGAGCCCACGCTGCAACATCACAACGCCCACCGGTTCGGAAACCGCGTTGGCACCAGCTTTCTCCTTGAAATGCAATCACCAGATTCTTTCTTGAGATATTCACCAGAACAGATTAGAGGTCAACCAATCAACCATCGGCTCTGATACCATTTATTAAGTTTTCTTACGCACAAACTTATCTCAACTTGAATCTTCATCAACGTCCATCGGGCCCGCGCTGCTACCTCACAACATCCATTGGCCCAAAAACTACGTTGGCACTAGATTTTTCCTTGAGATGCGGTCACCAGGTTCTTTCTTGAAATATTCACCGGAACAGATTGGATGTCCAGCAATCAACTATCGGCTCTGATAGCATTTGTTGGGAGCGCGCAGCGGAGATCGCTAAGAAGGAGCCTAAGTCCGAGCCAGTCAATATATCTATTGCGCGGAACAAGCGATCGAACGATAAAATAGACAAAACGAGAAAAGTGAATCGAACACCAAATGTACGTGGTTTGGTCGTAAAGACCTACGTCCACGGGGAGAGCAGCAACGAATTCCACTATAGTCAAGCGATACATGGAGATTACAAATCATTTGAGTTACGTAAACACACCATTGGTGTTTCCCAGCCCCAATTACATCCAAGAATGCACACAGTGTTTAGCCCCAAATTCTTAGCGAAATAATCTCTCAATCTCGCAAAGGAATTAAAACACAAATCTAATCTCAAGATTTAATCGGCTTTGACACTTGAATTCTTGATGTAATTCTACGAGAATATCCACCACTAAGCACTCGTAAAATAAATGGCACTTCAAGGCTTCCACTGCCAAGCACTCGTAAAAACAACGACGCTTCAGGAAATTGTCCTTGTGAATCAACTGTGGCTTTCTTTTCACGTTTTTCAAGTCTTCACGGAAGAAATCCTCCGCACGGAAACGGACCTGTACGAAGACTTAAGCCATAACTTCGTGAACGTCCTGCACTCTCTTTTATATCACTCATGGGTGTATAATTCTGACAAAGTAAAGTTTCCTCTTTTTTTTTTTTTTTGTCTCTGGATGTCTGGCCATGAAAGAAGAGTCATATATGGTTTCCTCCTCTTTTTTTTTTTTTTACTTTTCTTTTCCTGCATGCCAACCAACATGTGATGCACTCTTATTAAAAAAAAAAGTGCCTCTGCTTGTACCGTAGACTCATTCTCGAATATGTGATTTCCGAATACATATAATTGTCGTGCGTTTAAAAGCTTTATCCAATCTTGCCAAAAGTTATCCAACGCAAGATATTATTTTTGCTCGATTTCGAATATCCGTAAAATATTCGATTAAGAATATTCATTGTTTCGCTTCGGGCTTAAAACTCGAGACATATTTAATAATCTCCACCTTGGCTCGACATTTGAGCCATGTCACAATCGCTTCGCTGATAATCCGAACATCATCCGCTACTCTCCCAACAGCCCCAATGGACTCAACCGTCACAGATATTATCCAAGTCCAAGTCGCGCTTGAACTTCGCCATAATCGTGGAACTCATTAGAATACCAACTGCACATGCATCTTCAACTACTCCACAAGGACTTTATGATACAAGCTCCTTAATCACAGCTAAAGCAAAACCTTCGTTGCATCCATATCTGTCATGACATAGAATACGTACATAGTCAATATCAGCAGTTACAGCAACTATTAGCTCTACAGGCTCCACCTCGCTACAGGTATCATCTGTGTTGATTACTTCGCTAGTAACCGCTACCTCAGGAGTTTCTGGTTGCAACTCCACCTCAAGCTGAACACCGACCAGATCCGTATGAACACTGCCACAATCACTCCTAGCCAGATGTACTAGAGACTCGTCAAAGGTAACTTCTCTACTGCAAACAAGTGAATTTATATCAGGCCACCACAACTAATCGCCACATTCACCTCGTGCATAGCCATGGAATATGCACATTGCCCTCACATCTAACTTATCATCACTAACTTGATAATAACATTGGCAACTAAACATTCTAAAATTAGAATCCTTAGCAACATTACCTGACCACACTTCTTCGGGAGTTCGATATCCAATCGCAGTCGATGGGGACCTATTTACCAGGTAGCTCGCCATACTAAGCGCATTCATTAGAATTCTCCTAGCCATACTAACACTAGAGATCATTTTACGGGCCGTCTCTAGTAACGCTCTGCTCATCAATTCTGTAAACTGTTGTGGTTCACTAGCACTAGTGCGGTGTTTCACTATGCTCTTTTTCATGCAGAATTTATTTGCCAGCTTCGAGCAAGACTCCATGCTACTGTTAGTTCGCACATGCTTGATCAACTTTCCAATCGCCGTTTCAATCAAAGCTCTCGACCGCGTATTCCTGACAACAACATTAAACTTGTGCTTCCGCACAAACACCCAGGCCTTCCTCGAGTAGCCATTAGACTCTCGAACAGATGTCGACGTCTCAGGAGCGAAACTTATCAATGTCTTACCTTGAAGTTCATACATGCCACCATACTTGATTCCTTTCGTTATCACCATGGCACCTCGAACAATCTTCAGAACTCTACTTCGTGAAAAATATATGCATCCAGCTGAATCTAGAGCACCTAGGGAAATTAAGTTCTTTTTCAATTCTGGAACACGTCTTACCCCAGTCAATGTCCTCACAATACTATCATGCATTCTGATTTTAACATTACCACACCCACAACATCGCATTCAGCGTTGTTTTCCAACTGCACTTTACTACTATCCATGCATTGATAAGAAGCAAACTTGTTCCTGTTTGGTGTAGCATGAAAAGAACAACCAGAATCCATAATCCATCCGCCAAACGACTAATTCTCAGTGACAGACAAGACACAATCGACACCATCAGAATTTTCAGCTAAAGCTGCAACATCATCCACAAATTCAACTCCAATTCCCTTAGCCCTTTCGTTTTTCAGCTTAAAATAATTTCTTCTAAGATGCCCTCTCTTGTCATAGTTTCAACAGACATCACCGCCAGTCTTAGACTGACTACGTCTATTCATGTTCATGCTACTTCTGCTAACACGAGTACTAGTCCTTCCTCTTTCACCTACTAAAGCAATAGATACAGATTCGCCAGATTCTCTTCTATGGATATCTTCACTCAGAATTAAATCACGAATCTCATCAAACGTCAAACTAATTGACTTAGAAGAATTACTAACAGTAGTATTCCAACTATCAAGCAATGAGGATAATAGAATCAAAGCACGTACATCATCTTCAAAGTCAATCTCAGCTGAACTCAATTGACTAACGATCAGATTGAATTCATTGATTAGCAATTGATGTATCTTCTTTCATCTTCAAGTTGAACTGACGTCGCATCAAATAGACCTTGTTGATCGCAGAGGGCTTCTCGTACATGTCCGACAGGGCTTTCATCAAACCCGTAGTGGTATTCTTCTTGACGATATTAAACGCGACGTTACGAGCAAACGTCAGCCGAATAACACACATCGCTCGTCTATCCAGCAATTCCCAATCGGGTTGCTTCATTGTTTCTGGTTTCTTCCCAGACAGGGGCTCGTGTAGCTTCATATGATATAAATAATCTTCTATCTGCATCTTCTAGAAACCAAAGTTCTTTTTTATCAAATCTGTCGATTTTCACTTTAGCTTCTTCTGTTGCCATTAATTCGCTTCAACTCAAGCAAGCCTAACTCCGATACCAATTGTTGCGCGGAACAAGCGATCGAACGATAAAATAGACAGAACGAAAAAAGTGAATCGAACACCAGATGTACGTGGTTCGGTCATAAAGACCTATGTCCACGGGAGAACATCATTGAATTCCACTATAAATCAAGCGATACACGGAGATTACAGATCACTCGAGTTACATAAACACATCCCTGGTGTTTTCCAGCCCCAATTACATCTAAGAACGCACACAGTGTTTAGCCCCCAATTCCTAACGAAATAATTTCTCAATCTCGTAAATGAATTAAAACATAAATCTAACCTCAAGATTTAATCGGTTTTTGCACTTGAATTCTTAATGTAATTCCGCGAGGATATCCACCATCAAACACTCGTAAAATAAACGGCACTTCAAGGCTTCCACCGCCAAGCACTCGTAAAAACAATGGCACTTCGGGAAATTGTCCTTGTGAATCAACCGTGGCTTTCTTTTCACGTTTTTCAAGTCTTCACGGAAGAAATCCTCCGCACGGAAACGGAACCGTACGAAGACTTAAGCCATAACTTCGTCAACGTCTTGCACCCTCTTTTATATCACTCATGGGTGTATAATTTTGACAAAGTAAAGTTTCCTTTTTTTTTTTTTTGTCTCTGGACGTCTGGCCATGAAAGAAGAAAGAGTCATATACGGTTTCCTCTTTTTTTTTTTTTACTTTTCTTTTTCTGCACGCCAACCAACATGCGATGCACTCTTATTAAAAAAAAAAGTGCCTCTGCTTATACCGTAGACTCATTCTCGAATATGCGTTTTCCGAATTTATATAATTGTCATGCGTTCAAAATCTTTATCCAATCTAGCCAAAAGTTATCCAACGCAAGATATTATATTTTGCTTGATTTCTAATATCCGTAAAATATTCGATTTAGAATATTCACTGTTTCGCTTCCGGCTCAAAACTCGAGACATATTTAATAATATCTAGTTGGACCTACTTTTATTCAAAAACTTAAACTAATGAGTTGTGTGCTAATTTGAATATATTAACTGCTCAACACCACACTAATTCTCCAATGTGGAACTTCTCTAACACAACTCACACGTGCATCCTAACACTTTAATGCACTTATATTTGAACTTAGATTCTGATGAATGGTGTTCTAAATTTTGACCGGTACGATTGAACGTCCATTGAACATTTAAGCCCTCCAGTAAATGCTTTAGAGATCGATGCCCCCTCCCTTAATGTGTAGATTGTTGAGGCTCCTTACTTGCTATGTAGTGGATTTTCCCTGAAAAACATTCTCCCACAATAAACTAAAAAACCATACTTAATGAGGCGTGTTCTGTATCTTACTTTATTAATGAACAACTTAACCTTATCACAACCACTAATATGAGAAAATCACAAAAAAGAAATTAAGAAAAGGTAACCTGAAAATAATTATTTTTTCATTACGGCCTTATTCTGCAAGTAAATTCATAGTTGATAAAGCAAGAGATGGAGGGATCGAATTTGGTAGTGTTACTCATTTATTCAATGATAACGTACATAGACCAAGATTATAACATCAGCATAACTTCATATCCAACTCGAAACAAGGAGATTTCATACCAAACATCAACTAATAGCAAGAGTAGAACAAGAAATAGCCAAGCTAATTAGTTAAGCAGAAAGATAATCAAGGATAAATCTCAATGAGGGATCGAAGGCCCAAGCGAGAGATTATCTTATAACCGCTAAAGCCAGCATCCACAAATAGTTTTTCCCATTCCTTTTCGCTCCTTTCTTTCCCATTGAGGTTCACCATCATCATCATGTCAAAGAAGAGTTGTGTTTCGGTCGACCTATGATCTTCTGGTTGATTCCCTACTACCATTTCTATCATAATCACTTTTCCAACCTTGCCTCGACCCGCCACCGCCTCTTTGCTTCGCTTCAGAATGTCGATGCATTTTTCATCGCTCCAGTTGTGCAATATCCACTGCATTCACACAATTTTTTTTTTACTAGTCGGTGTTTACCGGAATCATAATGTAAAAACAAAGTAACGTATATATTAAACAAATCAAAAGGCCGCCACTCAAAAAAAATTTTTTTTGTCTTCACTGCTTATGTGTTTTAATAGATTGTTTATCAGTTTAATTAGGGAACGTGACAGATCTTTCATGTTAAGGGCCTAGTATGAAGTTACTACCGAATATAAATTCAAAATAATTGTTCCAAAATATCTTTAAAATATCAATTTTTTTTCCTAGAGAAGGACCTATGGGACTAGCTCCATACAACATAATACTAAAAGAGAGTCAGGTTGACTATGTCACTTAAATTTACGTATAAATAATGTACCACAGAACTTGAATAACTAAAGCAGACATTTAATTAAAGGGGCAAATAATTAACATATAAGTAAGATTCTGTCTTATCACTTAGTGCGTTAGTTAAATTAATCAATCTTAAAATACCTAAACACCTAATTATTAACTACAGTAGAGTCTGTTCGTATTTCCGAAAAATAGACATAAAAAGCGTGCAAGACACATCCAACGCAATCATAGCATTACACTACAAAAAACATTATAGGACCATTGAATAGGAGATTTTGTGTTTCACGGCAAAATGGAACGGGGAAAATCTCCTTTCATAGTCCAAGTTATGTGTATTATTAGAATCAAATTATTCGGTAGGCAAGAATTTGACTGCAACCATTACCTTTATCGTTTGAGTTCCTAGGGGAAATTGAAAAAGTAATGAGGTAATTTTTTTAACTTGATATTCCAAAGGTAACATAGCCTAGGAGCATGGTACTTACCTTGAGTAAGATTGCATCCGCCGAGGGAATCTCCACAAACATGTCACCTCCGACAAACTTCAACCTCTCACTTTCGACCAAACCATCCACCACGTGCGGCAGATCAAGCACCGTGCACTTCAAGTGTTGGAACGCGTCCGTGATGACCTTACCCATCGTCCCTGTCCCACCTCCCACATCAACCACCGTGCTCAGCCCGTCGAACACTCTGCCACATGTATCCACAACCAGCTTGGCTATCAGTCTCGAGTCACTCGCCATCGCCTCGTTGAACAAGCCGCCGACCTCAGGATTGCTATTTAGGAGCTCCCACCCGGGTACACCAAGCGCCATCTCAAACGTCGATGGGACATCTTCTCTGTCCCCCAACCATGTGCTCAAATACTGCCACGACCCCACGCAGTGAGCCTCAAGCGGAGGGAGCACAAAGGGTGCTATGGTCAAGGGGTTGTTCTTTACGAGGAGTATGGACAAGCCGGTGAGGGCATATCCGGTCTGGCCATCCGCTTCTTCAAGGTCCTTTAGTTCGAAGAAGCCAGAGTGGACAAGGATACGCATGAGGCGATGGACACAATGAGCTTTGGTGGGTTGTATATGGAGCGTGGAGACGAGATCGAGGAGGGCCATGGGTCGGCCATGGTTGTGGATTAGATCAGGTATGCCTAGTTGAACGGCACACTTGAGGCACATTGAGTTGATGAAGCTAAACATGTGATTCCATATGTGCGCTTGAGCTTGAAGGAGCTCTCCGGCAGTCGCTTCCCCGTCTCCATGACCCAAATCCATGTCCAAAACACCTTTCTCTGTAGGCGTCAAACCTCTCGCCACATATATGCTCGCTACATTTTATCTTATATAAGGAATTAACTAAACCAAGAAAGGCCTTACCCAAAAAAAAATAATAATAAACCATGAAAAGCGACATTGATTAAAAGTCATGAAAACTATATTTGTGGCTGTAATGTAATCTCTAAGCCCATTTCTCCGAAGCAGCTTTCTCGGCACGGCTTCCCCTAGCTGCCGGTCTCTATCTTGGGGCTTGACTATGAGGCAAAAGAAAAGCTTTGGTGGGTTGTATATGGAGCGTGGAGACGAGATCGAGGAGGGCCATGGGTCGGCCATGGTTGTGGATTAGATCAGGTATGCCTAGTTGAACGGCACACTTGAGGCACATTGAGTTGATGAAGCTAAACATGTGATTCCATATATGCGCTTGAGCTTGAAGGAGCTCTCCGGCAGTCGCTTCCCCGTCTCCATGACCCAAATCCATATCCAAAACACCTTTCTCTATCGGCGTCAAACCTCTCGCCACATATATGCTCGCTACATTTTATCTTATATAAGGAATTAACTAAACAAGAAAAGCCTTACCCAAAAAAAAAAAAAAACTAAACCATGAAAAGCGACATTGATTAAAAGTCATGAAAACTCTATTTGTGGCTGTAATGTAATCTCTAAGCCCATTTCTCCGAAGCAGCTTTCTCGGCACGGCTTCCCCTAGCTGCCGGTCTATCTTGTGGCTTGACTATGAGGCAAAAGAAAAGCTTTGGTGGGTTGTATATGGAGCGTGGAGACGAGATCGAGGAGGGCCATGGGTCGGCCATGGTTGTGGATTAGATCAGGTATGCCTAGTTGAACGGCACACTTGAGGCACATTGAGTTGATGAAGCTAAACATGTGATTCCATATGTGCGCTTGAGCTTGAAGGAGCTCTCCGGCAGTCGCTTCCCCGTCTCCATGACCCAAATCCATGTCCAAAACACCTTTCTCTATCGGCGTCAAACCTCTCGCCACATATATGCTCGCTACATTTTATCTTATATAAGGAATTAACTAAACAAGAAAAGCCTTACCCAAAAAAAAAAAAAAACTAAACCATGAAAAGCGACATTGATTAAAAGTCATGAAAACTCTATTTGTGGCTGTAATGTAATCTCTAAGCCCATTTCTCCGAAGCAGCTTTCTCGGCACGGCTTCCCCTAGCTGCCGGTCTATCTTGTGGCTTGACTATGAGGCAAAAGAAAAGCTTTGGTGGGTTGTATATGGAGCGTGGAGACGAGATCGAGGAGGGCCATGGGTCGGTCATGGTTGTGGATTAGATCAGGTATGCCTAGTTGAACGGCACACTTGAGGCACATTGAGTTGATGAAGCTAAACATGCGATTCCATAAGTGCGCTTGAGCTTGAAGGAGCTCTCCGGCAGTCGCTTCCCCGTCTCCATGACCCAAATCCATGTCCAAAACACCTTTCTCTATAGGCGTCAAACCTCTCGCCACATATATGCTCGCTACATTTTATCTTATATAAGGAATTAACTAAACAAGAAAAGCCTTACCCAAAAAAAAAAAAAAACTAAACCATGAAAAGCGACATTGATTAAAAGTCATGAAAACTCTATTTGTGGCTGTAATGTAATCTCTAAGCCCATTTCTCCGAAGCAGCTTTCTCGGCACGGCTTCCCCTAGCTGCCGGTCTATCATGTGGCTTGACTACGAGGCAAAAGAAAAGCGGGTTGCCCTGTTCGTCTACAGATAATTCCCCCTTCTTTCTTTTCATTTGCGTGAAAATAGCATGTGGAAAAGCGTTTGGTCATACTCATGAACAATTTAAGAACATATTCAACATCAAATAAAGAAACTTGTTTCAGTAAGACAATCTGAATCACGTTGTGGTATATGGTCTTAAGTGAAAATAAGTCCATTTGTTCATACCATTAGAAATTTTGGTCCATACTTAAGCAACAAGTTTTCCCAAAGAAAGAAACTTATTTGTTTTATATTCTCAATATTGAGTATCAATATTGAGAATATAAAAAGACTCTTGAAAAGAACAATGCAATAATGATACTAAACATGCTCGTCGAATAGACATCCATTAGAAATCGAAAAGTCTATCGATAGCCATCAAAATACGAAGAGTCGCAATGAAAAATAATCTAGAAATAGGCTGCGGTATCTTCAATAGATCTGTCTTGTACGCACGATATGTTGATAATTTATCGGTCATAATTTGTCATCGAGTAATGTCGGTAACGAGAATTCATAATTAAATTATGTATATTTGGGATGATTTTGTTCGACTTGCCAACGCTGCAAGCATCAGGATCACGGGAGGTATTTATGTTATTTCATATATGCATTTAAAGAAAAAGAAAATTAAATTCCAACTGACGACAAAAATGTTGACTAAACTGTAAACATCAATTACAAGTTCGATTGGGTTTCCGTAGAATTATGTTCGTATATGTTAGAACTCACTTATGTGTTCAAACTAAATAAATAAATAAAAATAGATAAGAAAATACAAAAGTGACAAAAAATAATCATTGACCAACTTAAGAAATTTCTCGAAAAGAATAAAAACAGAAAAATTGGGAGCAGGTAAATAAGGGAGTTTTTTTCGAAAATAATACAAAAAAAATAAATATTTACAAAATCAATTCAAAAAAATATTTTCGTTTTAAGGTCTCCCTCGGCAA
The DNA here is from genome assembly GCA_021437785.1 of Rhodomyrtus psidioides. Lineage (NCBI taxonomy): Eukaryota > Viridiplantae > Streptophyta > Magnoliopsida > Myrtales > Myrtaceae > Rhodomyrtus > Rhodomyrtus psidioides. Next base: position 3,224,965 of record JAILYB010000027.1, on the reverse strand, counting down.
TTCAAATGCCGAGGGAGACTTGGGGGCCCACCTGCGAGCCCCCTCCCTCTCCCACAGCAAATTGCCGTGGGAGGAGTGGGGGGCCCACCCTCCCAACCTCCATGGCAATTCAATTGCTGAGGGAGGGGATCTCCCCACCCCTCTTCATTTTTTTTAATAATACAAAAATAAAAAAAAATATTTATAATATTATATTAAAAAATAAATTATTTAAAATTTTGAATCTTGCACCTTTAATTTGTTTGCTTTGCTTGGTAGTTGGACTGCTGAGTAAAGCATTTTAATTTTTTAAATTTACGTAAATATTTTTTTGATGCCGCCTTCGTCGCTTTGCAATCCCATTGTAAAAAAAATATTTATGGGCCTCGATTCCAAGAAAAACGAGTGAGACGAGGGTGTTTGCTCGCAGGGCAGCAGAGTCATCATATTTATGTAAAAAAATATTTACGTGTCTCAACTTCAAAAAAAGTGAGCGAACGAGCGAGGCGACGACGTTTGCTCGCGGGACCACGAAGCGATAATATTTACTTAAAAAAATATTTGCGCAACTCGACTTTGAGAAAAGCGAGTAAACGAGCGAGGCGATGGCCCCGCGAGCAAACGTCGTCGCCTCGGTCGTTTGCTCGCTTTTTTTCTGAGTCGAGATACGTAAATATGTTTTTTTACATAAATATGATTGCTCCGCTGCCAGAGAGCAAACACCGTCACCTCGCTTGTTCGCTTGCTTTTCTAGGAGTCGAGGCGTGTAAATTTTTTTACGTGAATATGATCGTTCCGCGACCCCACGAGAAAATGTCGTCATCTCCCTCTTTTTTTTTTTTTTGAATCGTGGCGCGTAAATATTTTTTTTTACGACTGGATAACAAAACGACGAGGCGGCATCGAAAAAAATATTTACGTAAATTAAAAAGCTTTGCTCGACAGTCCAACTGTCAAGCAAAGCAAATAAATTAAAGATGCAAAATCCAAAATTTTAAATAATTTATTTTTTATTCTAATATTATAAATATTTTTTTATTTTTCTATTAAAAAAAGGAAGAGGGGAGGGGAGATCCCCTCCCTCGGTAATTGATCAGCCGTGGGAGGGGAGGGGCCCCACCTGCGAGCCCCACTCCCAATTCCCGTGGGAGAGGGAAGGGGCCCGCGGGTGGGCCCCAGGTCTCCCTTGACATTTGAATTGTCGAGGGAGACCTCAAAACGTAAATATATATTTTTAATTAATTTTGTAAATATTTATTTTTTAGTATTATTTTCGCAAAAACACTAAGTGCTTGCATGAAAACACTTCAATTTTTCCATTTCCCTGCCAGAAGCCATTCTGGCAGGGAAATGCGTTTGATAAAACCCTGCCAGAAGTAGAAAGCCGTTTGGTAAAAAAATTGGCTTATGGTAGGATTTTCTACTTCTGGCAAGATTTTTTATTTCTGGTAAGATTTTTGATTGATTTTGAGAAGTAAAAAAAACTAGCTTCTCCATTCGAGAAGTCATTCTCGCGGAGCCCGCCACCGGTCGCCGCCGCCGCCGCCGTCGCCGGTCGTCGGCCGCCGCCGCCGGTCGCCGTCGCCGGTCGCCGGCCGCCGTCGCCGGTCGCCGGCCGCCGTCGCCGGTCGCCGGGCGCCGTCGCCGGTCGCCGGCCGCCGTCGCCGGTCGCCGGGCGCCGTCGCCGGTCGCCGGCCGCCGCCGCCATCGCCGCCCGCAATCGGCCGCCGTCGCCGTTCGCCTGTCGCCGCCATCGAATATTTTTTTAATAATGTATCGAACATTGTCTTTTTGAATCATTATCAAACGCATTTCTCTATCAAAAATCAATTTCTGAAGCTGAAGCTGAAAATTTAACTTCTACTTCAAAGCAAAAGTTGAAAAAACCATTTTCCTGCCAGAAGCCTTTCTTGGGCATGAAGTGTTTTCATGCAGGCCCTAAATATGGTCGAGCCCACTTTCATACAGTAATTCGATTCGACACTCTCCAGGCTCTCCCTCCCATACATCCAGAAATTCTCCCTTTCATCTTGTTTTATAAACGGAGCCTTCATTCATCGACAAAGTAACTAGCCTTTCTAATTATTTTTTTTATTTTAATGTACGTACTGTTTGATATTTAAGATATTTTATAATTCTATGTATTTGATTGATTTTGATTGATTGTGCTTACTTTGTTATTTTAGATAGTCTCATGTAAAGCCTATAAGTAATCTCATGTAATCTTTCCTATAAATGTGCACCTGACGCGCCCATGTGCCCCTCCAATCCCGTAGCAAAATAAATATATCTTGCCACTTGGCCATCTTTACCCTGAGCTCGGCCGTGTTTAACCCGAGTGCCTCATTTGCATCTTATCTAGCACCACGATGGTCGTATTACGACGTGGACAGTGCAATGCCAAGTCGAGCTTTTGTTTTTGATGGAGCTATTATTTGACGCCGCGAAGATGGGTTTTCGCACATAACCTTCACGCAATACTGTTTGACTTATTCCGCTTGTTATAGCCACGCTGTATTGGCCGCATTTGTTCAGTTACTATTCCAATCACATAGTCGAAGAAAAAGGATGCATGTTGCTTGAATATGACAGCATAGCTGACATGAAATGACACATGCTATTGGTGGCCGATTCTTGACTTTTCACTTCTCGTTCAATAAATCGATACCACCACCTAACTACTCGCCGCAATAATATGGGTAATACATTGAAATCTCGTTGTGAAGGGAAGCCAAGAGCCAACACATGCACCACACGCTTATGCCCAATGTTGCGCGCCCTAGATTGATTGCGGTAATTTTGTTAATTTATGTAGTCTGATATAAAGCCTATGATACCAAATCTGACATTTTTCTCTCCTTACAATTCTCAACGCGTAGTGTGAAAAAACAAAGTAAGATTACAAGATTCTTGGGGACAAGAGAGAGAGAGAGAGAGAGAGAGAGAGAGAGAGAGAGATGAAAAACAGAAAATAGGATTGCAGCAATGGTGGCTTTTGAATGATCGATAAAATCAGCAACAGGAAGAATCGAACTCGAATCCTTTCAACCAACAAATTTTAAGGGTTTCATCCAGCCAAACTTCCACAAACTCGTCGTCAACCGGCTATAGTCATTCGCAATATAGGCTACAGCATACCTTATCCCATTTATGTGCTTAAGCGTTTCAACCCTTGGAGCTGTGCATTCTTTTCGAGCTGCGACTGGAAGACTGGAATTGACAAGTTAGAGCGTGTGGAAATGTCAGGTGGGTGTGAAAGACCCGTGGGGTTCCTGAATGAACGAACGAGCAAAGACTCAAAAAATTTGTAAGGTTTATTTCTTCGAAGGCGACATTGATTAAAAGTCATGAAAACTCTATTTGTGATTGTGATGTAATCTCTAAGCCCATTTCTCCAAAGCAGCTTTCTCGACACGGCTTCCCTAGCTGCTATTCTATCTCGTGGCTTGACTATGAGGCAAAAGAAAAGCGGGTTGCCCTGTTCGTCTACAGATAATTTCCCCTTCTTCGTTTTCATTCGCGTGAAAATAGTATGTGAAAAAGTGTTTGGTCTTATGTCGAACGTCATACTCATGAGCAATTTAAGAACATATTCAACTTCAAATGAAGAAACTTGTTTCAGTAAGACAATCTGAATAAGGCTGTGGTGTATGGTCTTAAGTGAAGAAAAGTCCATTTGTTCATACCATTTGATATTTTGATCCATACTTAAGCAACAAGTTTTTCCAAAGAAGAATCAACAATTGGGAGAGTGGGATGCCATTTCAAGGAAGCCAACGAAGATAAATCCATTTGTTCATACCATTTGATATTTTTGTCCATACTTAAGCAACAAGTTTTCCCAAAGAAGAATCAACAATTGGGAGAGTGGGATGCCATTTCAACGAAGCCAACGAATGAATAACGTTGTGGTATATGGTCTTAAGCGAAAATAAGTCAATTTGTTCATAACATTTGATATTTTGGTCCATACTTAAGCAACAAGTTTTCCCAAAGAAGAATCAACAATTGAGAGAGTGGGATACCATTTCAAGGAAGCCAACGATTTTATTTATTTATTAGTGAGCCTATGATCGACATCACGAAAGTCCATCACTCTGGAGTGGCTTGTCGGCTTGTCAATAGGACCCGTAGTGATGAACAAAAAAATTTGTGTCAATCAGCCAACCGAAACAACCCATGATGTAGGGATGTCAAAATTGCCCCGCGTCGGCTCGAAAATTCAGTTAATTTTCGGACCTTTTCGGGCCGGCCCGACGCCTGGTTTTTTTAAAACCCTATTTTCCTTTTAATTTAATTTAATTTTTTCTTTTTATATTTTTTCATTTGATAGGTTTGTTAATTGATTTTGATTCAAAAAAAGAAAATATTAATCCGGTCCGACCCAGCCCAACTCGGGCCGGCCCGAACTCGGTACTATTCAGTTTCAGGCCGGGCCGAGACCCGACCCATTGACACCCCTACCACGATGTACGGTATTCAGGAAAAATAAGTTTCACACCTATGATATCTTCATCCATCCATAAGCACCGTCATTTTTCAAAAACTAGTATTTAACTTTCGTTGACCCTGCCCTATAAAAGTCATGCAGCTCTTGCTGGGGTTTGTGTCCAAATCCCATAATAAATGAATGAAAAGTGTGTTGAAGGGAGTCCCACACAGGATGGAAGAGAGATGAGAAATGAGCATAAAAACTTCACAAATGGGTTTGGGCCCCAAGAGGACCTTATTTTGTGGACGGGAGAAGATCTACGCAAAGTTAGGTTAGCCCACACTCGCGGCGCACCACGGGCCGGTTCGATTCAATTCGGGCTCGGACTTGACTTTCTTCCTATATTTTTTGGCCCATCGAATTTATTTTTTTCCATCATCGAAATCGAATGGACGCATCGGCTCGACATATTTCATTGAAGTTGCGTTCGGTTTGTGACATGTCGTTGAAATCCTTCGACGGGCCCTTTCGGCATCGTGACGTTACGTCGAGACCCTTCATCGACGGAAACGGTATGACTTTGCGACTCTTCGTCCACGTTCATTATTTGAAACCGTACAGATTCGGGTCATTTCGTCGACACCTTTTACCAACGTAACCGTACGGCTTCGTGACTCTTTGTCAACTATTTATAACCGTGAGTTTTCCGAAACAACAATGGTGTTTTTTGGCACTTCATTCTTTTTTGAAAAAACTGCATTCTACGGTTTTCTCATTCTCATTATACGATTACTCCACAAAGTGGCGTTCTAAGGTTTCCTCTGAAATAAGTACCGATTTCAAGGAAAGGCGATCCGTTCTATCCTGTGAGGTAATTGTCCAAGAACCTTGAGTACCGGTTGATGGGACAAATTTCTCTTAAGGATACAACGTTATTTCGTTGGGCTGAGATCATTCATCTACATTCAGATTACATATTTGCGGTTTGTTTCAGTTTTTTCTATCAACCTAATTTTCATATACGAATTTCAAGTTACCCTCATAGGTTCCAACAACTCTGTTCTCTAGTATAAGAATAAATCAACGAGAAGATCGAATCGGGAACAAACTACAGGAAAATATCCCAATCTAACACTCGTTGGTTGAACTCCATCATCTAATGGCTTCTTACCAAGTGTTTTTGAGTTTCAAAGGACAAGACGTTTGGAACAACTTCCTCAGTCATCCCTACAATGCTCTTAATCGAAAAGGAATCGATACTTATGTTGGTAGTGAGGAGCTCAGGAAAGGAGAGCAAACAGCGCTGACACTTATGAAGGCGATCGAGGAATCGCAAATCGTGATCATCATTTTCTCCGAGAATTACACTTCCTCACGATGGTATTTGGAAGAGGTGGCGAAAATCATGAACTACATGGAAGAAAGAGGCCTCATGGTCTTTCCAACATTTTACAAAGTGGAACCCAAAGAAATGAGAACACCAAGAGGGAAATACAGCAAAGCTATGCTTAAGCACGGGTCCAGGATCGGGAAGGATTCGAAAGAAGTGAAAAGATGGAAGAAAGCTCTTTTCGATGCTGGCAACTGTTGGGGATTTTATCCCTCTAAAGGTGAATAAGAGTGTGGGGTTGTGGGAGTCCCACATAGGATAAGAGATAGATGGGAGATGAGTTTATTAAGTGGAACCTCACAAATGGTTTTGGGCCCTAAGGGGCACTGCACTTTTGTGAACGGGAGAGAACCTACGCAAAGTTAGGTCGACCCACACGCTCGCACCGCCGCCGCCCGCCGACCGGCACAGCTCGGTTCGGGCCCGAGCCTAGGCTTCTTGGTGTTCTATTTTTTATTATATTATTTTTGCCCATCAATCTTTTATTTTTGCCGAACAGACACTTGGTTTTTTATTTATGCCGAATAGACACATGGTCGAACAGGTTCGTCTGGAAACTTTTGGACAGTTGCATTTGTTCGGAAAAACCTTGAACAATTATGAATGTTCAAGGAATAACGAACAAACATAATTGTTCGTAAGGAGTCGTTCGGTTTGGAAAACCATCGTCTGAACTGAAGCTTCGTGACTCTTCGTGGCCTCTTATTTTTCCTAACATAAATAGTCATCGATCATGACTATTGTTTTTACCGAAACCATCCCTCATGATTTTATAACTTGCATTCTCGTTTTTCCTCTCATTCATTCTGTGCGATAATTCTGTAAAGTTACGTTTGTCGGAGTCCTTTGAAGAAGTACCACTTCAGAGGAGCGCGATCCGTTCTATCCTGGAAGATAATTGTCCAGCGTCCTCGGGTACCGATTGAGGGAGCAAATTTGTCTTAAGGACACAACGACATTTCGTTGGGCTAGGATCAACATTCTGCTTTCTCATTTGTATTGGTTGCAGGTTAGTTTGTTTTTTCAATTACAATTATTTTCATATGAACTTAGCCGACAACAATCTTAAGACAAATTTCATTTTATCCCTGCGTTGATGTTCACCATGCTTAGTTCGTGTGAAATTTTCGTTCTAAGTTTTCGTTGTAAGTTCTTTGTCGGATCAACAGTCTTTTTGTTAAAAAACAACGTATCCATTTCCATATAATATACATTAGTTCAATTCATGTCATGCGTCTGATGTAACCATTTTTATTTGTGTACTGTGCCATAGATAGTTACTTGTATTTTGTTACAAGTATTCGGTTTTACTTGTATATCATTACTAGTATTCTATTTTTTGTTGTTAAAATTCTCATTTTGTAATAGAAATGGCATCGACTTCGACTTCGATTACTCCTATTCCGAATCATGGTGAAAAGCTAGAAAAGTTCAACGATTCTGATTTCAAGAGATGACAACAAAAGATGTTGTTCTATCTCACAACCTTGAACTTAGCAAGATTCCTCAGTGAGGATGGTCCTAAATTGGATGCTGGAGAGACAAACAAAGAAAATGTTGCTACTGTGGATGCATGGAAGCATTCTAACTTCCTATATCGCAACTATGTCATCAACGGTCTGGACAATACCCTTTATAACGTCTATAGTCCACTGAAAATAGCTAAGGAGTTATGGTACAGTCTGGACAAGAAATACAAAAATGAAGATGTTGGATTGAAGAAATTCATTGTCGGTAAATTTCTGGACTTCAAGGTGGTAGTTTCAAAAACCGTCTTAAGTCAGATTCAAGAACTTCAAGTGATTATGGATGATATTCATGCTGAAGGAATGACTGTAAGTGAGTCATTTCAAGTGGCTGCCTTCATTGAAATATTGCCGCCTTCTTAGAGAGATTTCAAGAATTATCTCAAACACAAGAGAAAGGAATTGTCACTTGAAGACTTGATTGTTCGGTTGAGGATAGATGAAGGCAATAGGCTTTCTGAGAAGAACGTTGGCAAGAATCTGGAGGTCTCAAAAGCCAATGTTGTTGAAGAAGATTCAAAATTCAACAAGAAGAGGAAAATTCCTAGCAAGTCTGGAGAGGGATTCACCAAAGCCATGAAGAAGTTCGTTGGCAAATGTTTCAACTGTGGTAAGTCTGGACATCGAGCCAAAGACTCTAGAGCCAAGAAAAAACAAAAAAACTCAGGCAAATATGGTGGAACAGATTTCCAATGATATTGATGATATCAATCTCACTGCTATGATATCCGAGTGCAACATGGTGGGAGACTCTAAGGAGGGGTGGATTGATACTGGAGCAACTCGTTATATCTGTGCAAACAGATTGATATTCTCGTCCTATACTACTGTGGGGGGTGATGAAAAATTTTATATGGGTAATTCATCGACCTCTAAGGTTGAATGTGTTGGAACAATTGCTCTGAAGATGACATCTGAAAAAATCGTGACACTAAATAGTGTTCTGCATGTGCCAGATGTTCGTAAGAATTTAGTGTCTGGATCTCTCCTTAGCAAAAATGGATTCAAGTTGGTATTTGTGTCTGACAAATTTGTACTCTCCAAAATGAGATGTATGTCAGAAAGGGTTATCTGAGTGATGGTTTGTTCAAGCTAAATGTAATGACTGTTGTAACCAATGATGATATGAATAAAGCTGCTTCTACTTATGTGCTTGAGTCTCCTGATATTTGGCATGCTAGACTAGGACATGTCAATTACAAGTCAATAAAGAAATTGATGAACATAGGATTATTGCCAAAGTTTGACTGTTCAAGTGAAAAATACCAAGTGTGTGTTGAATCTAAATTTTCTAATCTCTCTTTTCATTCTGTAGATAAAAGAAACACAAAACCTTTAGTTTAATACACACAGACATATGAGATTTGAAAATAATACCGTCAAGGGGTGGTAAAAAGTACTTCATCACATTTATAGACGATTGTTCGAGGTATTGTTATATCTATTTGCTTAGCAACAAAGATGATGTTGTGAATGCTTTTAGAACCTATAAATCTGAAGTTGAAAATCAGTTGAATAAGAAAATAAAAATGATAAGAAGTGATAGAAGAGGTGAATATGAATTTTCGTTTGAGGAAATTTATTCTGAGTTTGGTATTATTCACCAAATCACTGCTTCTTATACGCCACAATCAAATGGTGTGGCGGAAAGAAAAAATCGATCTTTAAAGGAAACAATAAATGCATTGTTGAATAGTTCTGGTTTGCCACAGAACTTGTGGGGGGAAGCTATCTTAACAGCAAACTTTATTTTAAATAGAGTACCCCACAAAAGACAACAAACTCCCTATGAGAAGTGGAAAGGCAGAATGCCTAACTTGAATTATCTCAAAGTGTGGGGGTGTTTAGCTAAGGTTGTTATTCCTAAACCGAATAAGGTTAAGATAGGACCAAAAATCGTTGATTGTGTTTTTTTATTGCATATGCTCTGAATAGCAATGCATATCGATTTCTTGTTCACAAGTCTGAGATCCCAGATATACATGTTAATACGATTATTGAATCAAGGGACGCTTCGTTCTTTGAAAATATATTTCCGTATAACATAGTATATAAGCCAATTGATAACGATAAGAGGCATCGAGATACTACATCTAGAAGTGGTCCAATTGAGGATGAACCTAGACGTAGTAAAAGACAAAGGACTTCTACATCTTTTGGACCTGATTTCTAACATATTTGTTAGCGAATGAGCCTCGGACATTTAAGGAAGCTGTAACATCCCCAGAAGCTCCGCTTTGAAAAGAAGCTATCAATAGTGAAGTTGAATCCATCATGTCTAACCGTACTTGGGAATTGGTAGATCTTCCTCCTAGCAATAAGCCACTACGATGTAAATGGATATTTAAGAGGAAAATGAAAGCATATGGTACTATTGATAAATATAAGTCTATGTTTGTGGTAAAAGGCTACAGGAAACGAGAATGTCTTGATTATTTTGACACTTATTCACCTGTCACGAGAGTTATATCTATACGGATGTTAATTGCTATAGCAGTGTTGTATGGACTTGAAATCCATCAAATGGATGTCAAAACAGCCTTCCTAAATGGGGACTTGGAAGAAGAAATATATTTAGAGCAACCTAAAGGATTCATTGTTCCAGGACAAGAGAAGAAAGTATGTTGGCTTATCAAGTCACTCTACGGTTTGAAACAAGCACGAAAACAATGGCATGCTAAATTCGACCAAGTCATGTTGTCGAATGGTTTCAAGATTAATGAGTGCGACAAATGGGTATACATTAAGAACGCTCATAATAGCTTTGCCATTTTATGCTTGTATGTAGATGATATGCTTATATTGGGCAGCAATAGTGAGGTTGTCAAAGCAACCAAACGCATGCTCACAAGTAAATTTGATATGAAAGACATGGGGGTCGCAGATGTTATTTTAGGAATTAAAATCTATAAAACATCTGAAGGATTGTCTCTATCTCAATCCTATTACATTGAGAAGATTCTTGACAAATGCAATAATCTAGGCATTGCACTAGTAAATACCCCAATAGATGTTAATTTACATCTCTCAAAGAATACTGGTGAAAGCGAGGCTCAAAATGAGTATCCTAGTATACTATGCAGTTTAATGTATGTCATGAACTGTACTAGGCCAGACATAGCTTGTGCGATAAGCAAGTTAAGTCGTTTTACAATTAGTCCAAATGAAAATCATTGGAAAGCTATGAAACGTGTATTGGGCTACTTCAAGCATACTCAAGACTATGCTTTGCATTACATAGAATATCCAGCTGTACTTGAAGGATACTGTGATACAAATTCGATAACCGGCACAAAAGACACAAAATCGACAAGTGGATATGTGTTCACACTTGGTGGGGGAGCAGTGTCTTAGAAATCATCCAAACAGACTTGTATAGCAAGATCTACTATGAAATAAGAATTTATTGCTTTGGATAAAGCCGGTAACGAAGCAGAATGGCTTCGAAATTTCTTGGAAGATATTTCTAATTGTCCTAAACCAGTGCCAGCTGTATGTGTTCATTGTGAAAGTCAAGCGGCAATAAGAAGGGCAAGGAATGTCATGAATAACGGTAAATCTCGACATATACGTCGAAGACACGATACCGCAAAACAACTTCTTTCTAGTGGAATTATCACAATTGACTATGTGAAGTCAAAGGATAATGTTGTGAATCCATTAACAAAAGTCCTAACTAGAGAGATGGTTGTGACAACATCAAGGGGAATGGGTTTAAGGCCAATAAATAAGTCGTCATAGCGGAAACCCTACCTAGTTAGCTGGAGATCCCAAGATCTAGATTCAAAGGGACAACCAAATTATGAAGACAGTGTAGAGTACTGTAAATTCTTACTCATTCCCGTATGGAAAACAGTACTGATATGTGAAGGTTAAGCGATATATATCACATTCAGAAATCACCTATGTGAGTGTGAAGTGAGGGCCGCTTGCGTGAGAATTGAAAAGGCCGAATTCTCTAGAGCACTCATGAGACCAGGCAGTGTTCACGGCCAAAACGAACACTATAGTGAGAACTAACTTTGTTTAAGAGATAGTTGTACGTTTTCTATTGTCTATGATTACACTAAAGGTCGACAGTTCAAAGACATAAAGTATACTAATTGACCAAGTAAGTTCGATAGGTCTCACTATGGAAAGTTCAAAGTCTTAAGATTACTTATCCTGATGCAACATTATCTCATGGAATAATCACACATTGCATTTCATACGTACACGATGAGTCATGATGTCTGAATATTTCATTCATGTGGAGGATTGTTGGGGATTTTATCCCTCTAAAGGTGAATGAGAGTATGGGATTGTAGGAGTCCCACATAGGATAAGAGATAGATGAGAGATAAGTTTATTAAGTGGAACCTCATAAATGGGTTTGGGCCCCAAGGGGCACCACACTTTTGTGAACGGGAGAAAGCCTACGCAAATTTAGGTCGGCCCACACACGCGCGCTGCCACCGACCGGCCAGCTCGGCTCGATTCGGGCCCAAGCCTTGGCTTGGGCTTCTTGGTGTTCCATTTTTTATTATATTATTTTTGCCCATCAATTGTTTATTTTTGCCGGACAGACACTTGGTTTTTTATTTATGCCAAATAGACACATGGTCGAACAGGCTCATTTGGAAACTTTTGGATAGTTGCATTTCTTCGGAAAAACAATTATGAATGTTCAAGGAATAATGAACAAACATAATTGTTCATAAGGAGTCGTTCGGTTTGAAAAACCACCATCCGAATTGAAGCTTCGTGACTCTTCGTGGCCTCTGATTTTTCCTAACGTAAATAGTCATCGATCGTGACTATTGTTTTTACCGAAACCATCCCTCACGATTTTATAACTTGCATTCTCGTTTTTCCTCTCATTCATTCTGTGCGATAATTCTGCAAAGTTACGTTCGTCGGAAGCCTTTGAAGAAGTACCGCTTTAGAAGAACGCGATCCGTTCTATTCTGGGAGACAATTGTCCAGCGTCCTCTGGTACTGATTGAGATGGAAAATTTGTCTTAAGGACACAACGACATTTCGTTGGGCTCGGATCAATATTCTGTTTTCTCATTTGTATTGGTTGCAAGTTAGTTTGTTTTTTCAATTACAATTCTTTTCATACGAACTTAGCCGACAACAGCAACTTGTCCGGGTGTCATTTAAAAGATGGGTTAGTGGAGTGGAGTCCATATTTTGTGTAAGAAGATAATTATTACAAGCAGCTATAGGGATTGTTTTGTAAAAAAATGAATAAGTCTACACACATGATTGTAAGTATCCGTACGGATACTTCATCTCAAGATTCCAGAAAACTCAGATGGCTTCAGTTGAAGTTAGTGGTTTCATATAAGAGTTGGTGAATTTAAGACTTAGTTAAGAAAGAAAAATAAAATTCGGCAAAAGAGAAGAATAGTTGATAAATTAAAGAAAAATAAGCTTTGCAATCCAAAATTGGTTAGTGACATAATGCGGCGAAAGTTGATAAGTCACCATAAGATTGACAATCTCTAAAGTTAGTTAGTAATTCGACTTGGTGGGAATATATTACATTTTGGTTGTGGTTATGTGAAAATGTGATGTACTGTTTTGGTCATTGTTGGCTAGTAATTGCTTGCTATTTGCTTATTCAAATTGCCAAAATGATGCCACAACTTCTTTTTCGTTGTTTGTTGTTGTTGTTTTTTTTCTTTCCTTTTTTTCAGAAATGAGTCAAGAGTTTATACAAGGAATTGTGATGGATACCTCCACCCCGCCTAAACCGAGCACCTTTGCATGTTGCTAAATATCCGGCGGGGGATAGATTCCCAAGGTGTTAAGTTGGAATCGATGTTAAACCTTCAGTCTGATGACGATGTTCTTATGGTGGGATTGTGGGGGAAAAAAGGCATCGGAAGGACGACTTTAGCCAAAGCCGTTTACAGTAGTACTTTCAATCAATATGGGAATTCGTGCTTTTTGGCGAATGTTCGAGAATATTCAAAAAACTGCAATGATTTAGTTACTTTGCAAGAAAACTTGCTATTTGAGGTGTTAGGGCTGGAAAAAAGAATAGTAGTGTCCAGTGTTCATAGAGGTATTAATCAAATACAAGAGAAACTTTGTCCCAAAAAAGTTCTTCTTATCCTTGATGATGTGGATGACTCGCTTCAATTAAATGCTCTAGCAAGAGAATGCAAGCGGTTTGGTAAGGAGAGCAGGATCATCGTTACTACAAGAGATAAGCATTTGCTGACTGGTCATGGGATAGATCTAGATCATGTGTATGAAGTTAAAGAACTGGATGACGGAGAAGCTCATGAGCTACTTAGTAAGCATGCTTTTTTGACACACCAAAAATTTGAAATCAGGATAGATTTAGTGGATAGTGTTCTTAATCATGCTATAGGTCTTCCTTTAGCACTTGAGTTGCTAGGTTCCTTCTTACGTGGTAGAAGAGAAAGATGAATGGGAAAGTGCACTAGATAAAGATTCTATGTCTCCTAAGAAAGACATCAATGATGTGCTCAAAAAAAGTTATGATGGACTAGAGACAAATGAGAAAGAAATTTTTCTTCACATTGCTTGTTTGTTCAAGGGGCATGAAACTTGTTAATATGTCTTGAATTAATTATGGGCTTGGGCCGACGTTAGGGTTTGAGGGTAATAGTATAAATATTGCTCTTCTCAAACTGTTAGATATAGAAGCATATTTGAGCGGCCTTTTGTAATCTTTGATTCTATAGTGGATTTCGCTTCTCCTCTCTCCATGATTTTTTCCTACAAAGGTTTCCACATAAATCTTGGTGTTCTTTTCTTCTTGCCAATTTTAATTTCGTTTTAGTTTCTACATTGCCATAACAATCTGGTATCAGAGTCTTAGGGTTTTTCGATCTTCTGGTTATGGCTTCAAGTTCAACAACCAAATTGGTTATTGAGAAGTTTGATGGAAACGGCAGTTTCAACCTGTGGCAGGTTCGTATGTTAGTTGTTCTTACGCAGCAGGGTTTGAAGAAAACTCTATTTAGTAAAGGGAAGAAATCGAAAATCATGTCGGATGAAACGTGGGAAAAATTGGATGAAAAAAATTTGTCCACTATTCAGTTGTGCCTCACGAATGAAGTTTTATAGGAGGTACTGGATAAAAAAAAAATAGCTACAGGTTTATGGATGAAATTGGAGAATATTTTCTAAAAGGTCTCTCATTAATCGATTGAGGCTCAAGCAACGACTCTTCACTTTTTGCATAGCTGAAGGTACTTCTCTTAAGTTTCATATTTCTGAGTTCAATGCTCTTATCGCTGAATTAAGGAGCATTGATGTTAAGATTGAAGATGAGGATCAAGCTCTTTTATTATTAGTTTCACTACCTCCTTTTTATTATAATTTTAGAGAGACCATGATTATTAGTAGATAAACTATTGATTTTGAAGATGTCAAGACTAGTCTGCTAAATAAGCAGAAACTCGATATAGAATTGACTTTTGAAGGCAGAAACTCGATACAAAATTGACTTTTTGAGGACAGGGTGGATCGTTCTCGCATGATCAACCGGCTTGGAAAGCCTCTAATGATCGATTTAATTTACAATTATTCTCTATTCCCTATGCTGATCTGTCCTCACCTTCCTCCAGTCAGCCTCGTGGTGGTTCGCGGCCCTATGTTCCTCCATTCACTCAGGGAGGTATCCTTGGATCTAGGCCTTATCTTTCTTGTCAAATCTATAATGGCGTTGGGCACACTGCGTTACAATGTCGGCAAAGATTTAACCATGCCTTCACTATAACTGATCTATTGGACGCTTTCTCAGCTCTCTCAGTTGGTGCGACTTCTGATTCGATGTGGTAACTTGACAGTGTAGCATTGGCACACATGACTAGTGACATTGGTAAAATCCTAAATTCTAGACCCTTTTATGATTTGACAAAAGTTTCGGTTGGTGATGGTCGTTTATTGCCTATTAAGCAAGTCGATAAAGCTTATTTACATACTGATTCTCAATCTTTGCTATTATCGCATGTCTATCATGTCCCTAATCTTGCTCGCAATCTTCTCTCAGTCACTCAACTTTACTGTAAAAATTCTTGCCCTATTTATTTTAATGGTTCATCCTTTTCTTTGAAGGATCAACGAACCAGGAAAGTTCTCCTCCAAGCTAATTCTTCTCATGGTATTTATTCGATTTCCAATTCCTTGGTGTCCTCTCACTCGCATCCTATCGTGGCTTCTTCTGCTTCACTCACTCGCTGGCATGCTCATCTTGGTCATCCAAATAAACAAGTTTTGAGTCGTGTTTACAATTCTTGGGTTTGACTGGATATTTAACGGGCTCTGATACTATTTGTTGGGAGTGCGCAAAAGAAGTCTGATGCCTTTTGCAGGGGAGATTGCCAAGAGAAAGCCCAAGTCTGAGCCCATCAACATATCTAGTGGGACCCATCTTTACTCAAAAGCTTAAGCCAATGAGTTGTGGGCCAACTTGGATTTATTAACTGCTTCACACCACATTAATTCTCTAATGTGGGATTTCTCTAACACAACTCACACGTACATCATAACAATCTCCCCTTCACGTGTGAACTCCAACGTTAGATTTACTCCCCCTTAATCCAAGCATCCTTTCGCATCAACTTATCTCAACTTGAATCTCCAAGTCAATTGCAATGCACCCACAACTATGCACAGTGATCATTATCTCAACTTAAATCTCCAAGTCAATTGCAATGCGCCCGCAACTATGCATTGCAACCATTGCCAAGACTTGGGTTATCTGACCAACTGTCCATGGTCACAAGTCCAACCAATTGTCCATGGTCACTTCTCGCCAGACCAACCGTGATGACAATTTTCACTCGAAACAATCATCGGTCATGAAAACTTCTCGCCAGACCAACCGTTATGACGATCATGAGATTTCTTTATTGAGATAGTCACTAACACCGAAACAAATTGAAGGCCCACCAATCAACCACCGACTTTGATATCATTTTTTGGGAGCGCGCAGCAGAAGTATGATACTTTCGCCTGGGGAGATCCCCAAGAAGGAGCCCAAGTCAGATCCCGTCAATATATCCAGTTGAACTCACATTCACTCAAAAGCTTAAACCGATAAGTTATGAGACAACATGGATATATTAGCTGCTCTACACCATTTCGATTCTCCAATGTGGGTTAACATCAATATTGTGACCCTTGTGTATGGAATGATAGAAGCCTCGTTGCCCGGTTAGAGGGCGGGAGTTCCGCTTCCCGACGAGTAGACGGTTGTTCCATTCACCGGTGAGCGGGCGAGGGCTCGGGGGCAGTACCCCTGGAAAAATATCTGGTTTGAGCTTGTGCTTAAGTTGGCCTCTTGGTTGTGGGATCAAAGGGATTCGTATATACTTAGGTTATGTGCCCATTTTTAGGTCATATACATTGTGCTCGTATGAGAAATCATTGTAAGGAGTCGCGCGGCTGTAAACTTAAATCATAGCCAAATTTCTTTGCGTGACGTAACCCTATTTTGGAATGAACCTAAGTAAACTCGTGTGTCATCTATTTCTTATATTTTCTGTGTGATCGTCTAATTCGGTTTAGATACAACCCATCATTTTTGGGTATTAAGTTGGCCAATTATAGAGCTGCGATGTGCATTTTATATCTAACTTTGCAATGCCTACAATGCACCCTTTGTGGCACACTCGTCTTCCTAAGTCTAGAGTCCATATTTGTCTCACATTCTAACATTTAACAATGTGGACCGCGTAGGAGGCTAAGCAGCACTAACACCGACATGCGACACGACACGACACAACACGACACGCGATACATGGCACAACACTATACGTCGATATGTCATTTTCAGAAAATAGAAAATTCCGACACGTTGGGACATGTTGTATATTAAACATATATTTCTGTACACACACACACACACACACACACACATATATATATATATATATATATATATATATATATATATATATATATATATATATATATATATATATATATATATATATAAATTATCATGTCTTAATTATTTGAATTAAATTAATTTAATTCAAATATATAAGTAAATAAATAATAAAAAGAGCCTAAAATTAATTTACGCTAAAAATATTAATTCAGTATTTGTTAATACGATTCATTGTTTTGAATTGATAAATTTAACTACCAATTATTAATGAAACTTGAAAAGATAAAAAAATAATAAAAAGAAGAAGTGCAAGTCCACGAGTAATCATAGATGGCATTAAGTATTCTAACAATAATACCTTTTTCTTTTCAAATTTGAGAGATTTAAAATATGAAGAAAAAAAAGAAATAGGGTTCACCCAAAAAAAGCACAGGAAGAAGGTGATGGGGGAGGTGCAACAGCGGTGGCCAATGGCAGCGACCGAGACGTGGCTGCCCAAGCACCAACTAGGGGCCGGCTTCCCTCACCTGGCTCAAGTGACTGTAGAGGGCCTACTGTCAATGCTATCGGTGCTCAGTAAGAGCAAAGACACAAAGAGTGTCTTGGCGGTCACCAAGCCAAGACAAGCGAGGTTCCAGCCTTTGTCGGCCTCGACGCTTGCCGTTGAAGGTTCCTAGACCTCGCCATAGATCTAACTTAAGAATGCGGACCTTGTTAACTTAAGCAATGTGATACTTTAAGAAAAGTTGGTATGTCTCCTAATAATAATAATAATAATAATAGTAGAAGTAGATAATAATAACAATGCCAATATAATGATAATAATATATTCTATAAGATCGTTAGGTTTGGTGATGGGTTGACAGCGTAATTCATGCCTACCAAAGAAAAAAAAGTCATCCACATCGGTATTATCAAATTCCATCCAACCAATTTAATATGACACCTTATGCAAACAAATGATCATGTGAAAAAAGCTCCAGAAGTAGAAAAATGAATAACCAAATTGATTTCTCATCCAAAAGTACTTCTGCAATAAAATTCTACTTCATGCGCGCCAAATGATTAAAATTGAACATAAACTTCGTAATGGAGATATATGGAATGCATAGAGAAGGTGAAAAACTTAAAGAAAATGATTGTAGATATTTTATAATCTAAGATAAATATTGAAATAAGGAAAACTAACCTAATTTGAATTTGATGTTCAAACTTAACCAAATTCGAATCTAAATCAATTTGCTACGGATGATTTTCTCATCTTCAAAATCCGATATGCACTTTGGGATTTTCAATGTATTGGCTGCTAATCAATCAAGTGGTAATGTCTTTTAATGATTGATGTTCGCATCTTCAAATTGGTCATTAGGTAATGCATTATAATCCTTTTCCACAAGAATGTATAATTGCCTTGACTTGCATGCTACTTGAGGGATGATTAGAAGTTGCTCCTAAATACTAACCTGCAGTTATTTCTAGGTAATGGATCCTCCTAGATGCAATGTTCAACTTCTTTGCATGCTTTCAGTTGATTGATCATGGCAATGTGTCATATTATGCTTCTGCTGGGGAAAAATTCTGCGAGTGTCTTGATGTCAGTCTCAACAAAGAAATGAAAGCATAACTCTTTGCTTGATGCCCTCTTGCTCTTTTAGCCTGCCTTGTTGAGATCTCTTGGGTGTCTACGATTTGGTCATAAGGAAACTTTTTCTATCATAAGATAAGTCATGAGACAAAAGAGATAGGAGGGACTTACTCTATATTAGACTATAAACTTTCAACTCCTTTCGACCAAATCGTAGAGCCTGATGGTTGCAGCGGCAAACGGATCGACTTCCGTGGCCTTGTATGAAGACCCATCAGAAGTATCCATTTAAATTTTACCCATGGAAAATGTATTATCACCGAGCTCTATATGGGCCAATTGTATTGTTATGGCCTTCCTGATCGACGAACTTGTTAAACGTTCAGTCTGTTAGACCTCACGGGGCAAATGTATTGCCATGGCCTGATTTGGCCCATCAACTTCTTGTGTTGGGCCCACATTTTGGGTCCGGCGTCGGCACAATGAAGAAGGTAGAAGCCTAACAAATACCGACGAAGTCGCAAAGCAATCAGGAAAAGACGAAAGGTAAACTCTCTAATGAGGCAAAATTTATCCAACTAACAATTGAACGTAGCAAATATTAGGTTATGAACTCTTGGAATCTCTAAAATTTATATTAACCGTGAAACTAAATCAACAAATCAATAAATGACACAGGGAATGAGCTCAAAACAATCCAAAATAGAAAACATCCTCAAAACACATGAAGATGATATGTGAGCTCGAAAACCACCTCAAGTGGGGTTTCCCCAATTAGAACATAATATTAACATTTAAATGAAAGAGTTCGTGCTGATATTACGAGCCCCCTAACTCTTCTCGAAAAATTAGTAAACAATGCGCAAGATCTATAAGGCTCACCTTTCGGACTTCTAGCTTTGTCTAAAGGCTTCATAACTTTATAAGCAACAACATTGGCGTATCGAATACATGCCAAAGTTATTTTAAGATATCAATTCAACGCCATACAAATGCACAAATAAAAACTTTTTGACTCATAAGTTGTATTTAATCACCTATTTTCACTTTCCTCAGAGATAATTACATTTGCATTTAAGAAGAAACCTAGAGAAAGACCTTCGAGAAAGAAACCATGAGATAAAGCGTGAATAGCATAGTTTCGACTACTAAATTTCAGAGCCCGACCCGGTCTACAACGCGAATGACTACAAGGCGGATCAAAATGTTTTACATTTAGACATAGCCAAATGAAACCGCGAACCCGGAACCAGCCCGTTGACCCTGCCCGCAGTTCCGAACCGGAACCGGAACCGAAACCGGCCTTCAAGGGCTTGTTCCGATTCCCAATTTGTCGGAACCGGCCCAGAATTGGCGGTTCCGGGCCAGTTCATTACCGGATTTATTTTTATAGGGTACGAGGAATGCTCTTCCCCACTCTTCCCCACGTGGGACCCCCCTTGCCTGGGGAAGAGCCGTTTCTCTTCCCCAGGCACGCTTTCCCCAAGCAAAGGGGGCCCACGTGGGGCTTGCCTGGGGAAGAGCGGGAAGAGCCAAACGGCCCTTCCCCTTCCTTAAATGTTTTTTTTTTAAATTCAGTTGGAATCGGAACCGGGACTGGAAACCAGCTTGGAACCACTGGTTCCTGAACCGAAACTGGCGGTTCCGTCGACCCGACCATGTCTATTTACGTTCCTTTAACTTCTTTCTTTTTATGCGGATGGGTGATGTTCGGGCAAGCTTTCTCTCGTCTCGACTGATCCACCTTGGTCCTAGTGCATTCAGTACTTTAGTACTCTTGGATTGCCCCACCATGAATAGATGAGATCACCATTCGACCAAAAAAGGGAAAAAAATCTTTTACCATTTAAGAGAGCATGAATTCTCCAATAACGAGTATTTGGGCCCTGATACATATGGTGTATTGTTTCAATTCAAAATAGTGAAAATAGTCCAAAAAGTCCTAAATCCTTTGTACGGAGATCAAATCAACAATAAATTGTTCAATTGTACCACTTTAGTTCCAAATATTTTAACAATTTATCAATCTAGTCATGAACTTTTTAGTTCTACTAAGTTAGTCCTAAATCTATTTGAAACAAGGGATATGTTTACTAGAAGTCTTAAAACTTGTTAAGAAAGTACAATTGAGTCCTAAAACTTGCAAAAAGTGCAATTGAGTCCTAAAACTATACAAATTGGTAAAATCAAGTCCTTTCGTTAATACTGTCAATTTTATTAACGGAAAATGCTGACGTGACATTTTTAAATTAATTCTTTTATCTTTTGTGGCATTTTTGTTATTTTTTATGAAGATTTCATTTATATTTTTAAAAGTAAAAAGAACATATAAATTTTTATATAAAAAAAAGTTGAAAAAAGTTGGGGGAACACATGGTTCTCTGGTTTGTGTTGTCGCCCATCGTCGGAGGAGCCGGCGACTCCACCTGGCAAGGCCAAGGAGTAGCAATGAATTCCACTATAGATCAAGCGATACACAGAGATTACAAATCACTCGAGTTACACAAACACACTCTTTGTGTTTCACAGCCCCAATTACATCCAAGAACGCACACAGTGTTTAGCCCTCAATTTCTAGCGAAATAATCTTTCAATCTCGCAAAGGAATTAAAACACAAATCTAACCTCAAGATTTAATCGGCTTCGACACTCGAATTATTGATGTAATTTCGCAAACAAAACGAAGCCCAATTCCAAGCACTCATTGTGACAAACAGCACTTCAAGAAGTCGTCTTCCAAGCGCTCGAGATGAAACGGCGCTTGCCGATCTTCTTCTTGGATCAACCTGCGTGTCTTTGTTAAGTGGCCTTCTCGAACATCCTTTCCCACATTTTATCAACAAAAAAAAAAAACGTTTCCACTTCACTATGCGAGAGTATATAAGTCAGCCCCCACCATGAGCAACCCATGTGCTTAGGTCAAAAAGTCCAAGATAGCACTTTCCCTTTTTTGACTTTTTTTTTCCTACACGAAAGCTTCTTTAATCTTGTCTTCTGCCCATTCAAGAATACTTAATGCATCAACATATCAAGACAAAATCTTGGGTCAAAGATAACCCTTTTATCTCATAAGGAAATGTCCAGCTCAGTTTCCTTTATATTTACCTCCTTCGTGGCCTCCAAGTAGCAAAAGAAGTAATCGTATATACTAGGTTCAATTTCGATCATCCGAAAAAATTCCAGTTTTCACTTCAATCTTTCAGATAAGCCTTATCCACAAATTAGTTAAATTTCATATTTTTGTTTCGGGCTCAAATTCGAGACATATTCTAACAATCTCTACCTTGGCTCGTGTTTGAGCCAAGTCACAATCGCTTCTGCTAGAATCCGAACTTCACCACTACTCTCCCAACAGCCTTAATGGGCTTAACCGCCACAGACATCATACAAGTCCAAGCCGCGCTTGAACTTCGTCATAACCAAGGACCTCATCAGAACACCAACTGAACATGCACATTTAACTACTCCACAATGACTTTCTGACACAAGCTCATCAACCACAGATAAAGCAAAACCACCGTTGCATCCATATCTATCAAGAGATCGAAAACATATCTTGTCAATATCAGTAGTTACAGCAACCGTTGACTCTATAGGCTCCACCTCGCTACAAGTATCTATGTTGATTATCACGCTAGTACCCGCTACCTCAGAAGTTTCTGGTTGCAACTCCACCTCAAGCTGAACACCATTCAAATCCGTATGAACACTGCCACAATCACTCATAGCCAGAAGTACTGAAGACTCATCAAAGGTAACTTCTTGCTGCAAATAGGTGAATTTATAATCGGGCACCACAACTGATCGCCACACTCACCTCATGCATAGCCATGGAATATGCATCTTGCGCTCACACCGAGCTTACCATCACTAACTCGATAATAACATGGGCAACTAAACATTCTAAAAATAGAATCATCAGCAACATTACCTGACCACACTTTTTCAAGAGTCCGATATCCAATCGCAGTCAATGGGGATCTATTTACCAGGTAGCTCGACATACTAAGCGCATCCGTTGGAATTCTTCTAGCCATACCAGCACTAGAGATCTTTTTACGGGCCGTCTTTAGTAATGCTCCGCTCATCAATTCTGCAAACTGTTATGGTTTATTGGCACTAGTGCAGTGTTTCACTATGTCCTTTTTCACGCAGAATTTATTTACCAGCTTCGAGCAGAACTCCATGCTATTGTCAGTTCACACATGCTTGATCAACTTACCAGTCTCCGTTCCGATCAAAGCTCTCAACTGCGTATTCCTGACAACAACATCAAACTTGTGCATCAACACAACCACCCAAGCCTTCCTCGAGTAGCCGTTAGACTCTCGAGTAGATGTCGACGTCTTAGGAGCAAAACTTATCAATATCTCATCTTGAAGTTTATGCATGCCACTATGCTTGATTCCTTTCATTATCACCAAGGCACCTCGAACAATCTTGAGGACTCCACATCGTGAAGAATACCTGCATCCAGTTGAATCTAGGGCACCTAAGGCAATTAAGTGCCTTTTCAATTCTGAAACATATCTTACCCCAGTCAATGTCATCACAATACTATCATGCATTCTGATTTTAACATTATCAACATCCACAACATTACATTCAGTTTTGTTTCTCAACTACACTTTACTACTCTACATACATTGATAAGAAGTAAACTAGTTTATGTTTGATGTAACATGAAAATAACAACCATAATCCATAATCCATCCATCAAACGACGAATCCTCAATGACAGACAAGACACTATCGATACCATCAAAATTTTCAATTACAACTATAATATCATATGCAGATTCAACTCTAATTCCCTTACCCCTTTCATTTTTCAACTTAAAGCAATTCCTTCTAAGATGCCCCATCTTGCTACAATTGCAACAGACATCACCGACGGTCCTAGACTGACTGCGTCTATTTATATTCATACCACTTCTGCTAACACGAGTATTAGCTTTTCCTCTATTTTCACCTACTGAAGCAGCAGATACAGATTCGCCAGATTCTCTTCTACGGATATCCTTACTCAGAATTAAATCTCGAATCCTATCAAAAGTTAAGCTTGTTGATCAAGAGGAATTACTAACAGCAGTAACGGTAGTATTTCAACTATCAGACAATGAGAATAATAGAATCAAAGCACGTACCTCATCTTCAAAATCAATCTCAACTGAACTCAATTGACTAACGATCACATTGAATTCATTGATGTAATTAGCAATAGATGTACCTTCGCTCATCTTCAAGTTAAACAGACGTCGCATCAAATAGATCTTGTTGATTGTAGATGGCTTTTCATACATGTCCGATAGGGCTTTCATCGAACCCGCAGTGGTCTTCTCTTTGACGATGTTAAACGTGACGCTACGAGCCAACGTCAGCCGAATAACACCCATCGATTGTCTATCCAGCAATTCACAGTCAGCTTGCTTCATCGTATCTGGCTTCTCCCCAGACAGGAGCTCGTGCAGCTTCATCTGATACAAATAATCTTCTATCTGCATCTTCCAGAAATCAAAGTCATTCCCTTCAAATCTGTCGATTTTCACTTTAGCTTCTTCTGTCGCCATCAATTCGCTTCAACTCAAACAAGCCTAGCTCTTGGCGATCTCCTCAGCGAAAAGTATCGGACTTCCGCTGCGAGATCCCAACGAATGTTATTAGAGCCGATGGTAGATTGATGGGCCTCCAATCTATTCCGAAGAATATCTCAAGAAAGAATCTGGTAACCGCATCTCAAGGAGGAATTTGGTGCCAACGCGGTTTTCAGGCCAGTGGATGTTGTGGTGCAACGAGCCCGATGGGCGTTGATGGAGATTCAAATTGAGATGGAGCCAACGCGGTTTCCGGGATGATGGACATTGTAGTGTAGCAACAGGCCCAATGGGCGTTGATGAAGATTCAAATTGAGATAAGTTGGTGCGGAAAGATACTTGGATTAAGGGAGAACAAACCTAACACTGGAGCTCACACATGAGGGAGAGATTGTTAGGATGCATCTGTGAGTTGTGTTAGAGAAGTCCCACATAAGAAAATTGATGTGCTACTGAGCAGTTAATATACCCAAGTTGGCCTATAACTCATTGGCTTAAGCTTTTGAGTAAAGGTGGGTCCAACTGGATATATTGACAGGCTCGGACTTGGGCTCCCTCTTGGCGATCTCCTTAGCGAAAAGTATCGAACTTCCGCTACGGGCTCCCAACAAAAATTGTTAGTTTAAATCAAGGATTATATTTATATAAGCAGCTAGTGTCAATAGTCTCACTGAAATCGAACCGAACTGCTATGCCCGTCCCGGTCCCCAATCCCGAGAATTTGGAGATAGGGACCACTAGTTCGGTCCCTAGTTCCGTACTGGGATCAGATCGATCCGGACCTTACACACCCCTAGGTATTTGGGTATGCCAGCGACAAGAAAAATATCACTTTTATTGCAAAAAGAATAGTCCATCTTAAGTGCGAATGAAGATAAAATATTGGGTGCTCCTAGAGTACCACGTCATCTTTAAGCCACACCATAGAAAATTTGACACTTGTCACATGGGGCCCGCGTTTCAAATTTTTTCAAACCCCTTCTTCTCACTCAGTTTTTCTTTTCCGAAAACCCCTTGACTCGACTTTTCTTTTCCCCACTTCTTCAACAAAATATACCGCAGCTGAAGCGGCCTCACGCTTGTCTGCAACCGACGGAGATGGAGCCACGGGCTGAGCCGCCGAGATCGCCGGCAGCAATGACACAGAGGCGGTGAGGAGAGACAAAGGCAGGGGTCAGAATCTGGTTGAGGGGGAGGTGGATGTGGGTGGCGGCGACGGCGACGTAGATGGGTGGAGGATGAAGGTTCGAGGGTGGAGAAGTCGGCTGCTCCTTCAGCCATTACTCATCTCCCATCTTTTTTTTTCTGCTTAGAGAGAGCGAGAGAAATGTCCCTGGCAAATTTTAGGCCGCAGCAGGCGTGAAGTCACTTTAGCACGATGAGCGGCGATCTCGAATGCGAAGCTCACCTTCAACCAGATCTTGACCCCCGTTTCGACCTCGCCGCCTGCGATCTTGGTGGCTCAACCCGCGGCTCCCTCGCCGCCGGTCACAGACAGGTGCGAGGTCGCTTGAGCCGCGACGAGCGGCGATCTAGAACACGAAGCTCGCCTTCAACAAAACCTTTGTTGGAATTCAACACCTAATAGGAGGAGTAATTAATTACACTTGCATCTTGGAGAGCTTGCACCATTGAGGAGTAAATGACTTGCATCTTAGAGAGCTTTCACATGGAGGAGTAAATGCAAGCTTGCTTCGAGGAGTAATTAATTAGGTATTGTTGTCTTTAGAAGATTGTTGGGTTCTTCTATAAATAGGCTAGTCCTCTATGTTGTTTTCTAAACGTTCTCAATTGAGAGAAAGACTTCAAGTGTGGTGTGAGAGAAGCTTTCTCAACGCAAAAAAAAAAACTTCAAGTATGGTTTGAGAGAATAGGTTGTAATAGTTGTATGAGATAATCTTTGAGCGTTGTACTTTCACCTCAGTTTAGTATAACGAGTCTATCTTGAGTTGTCTATTACATTTCTCTCGTATTATCACCATAAGGTTTCCGCATATCTGAGAGTGGTATATCTAGCAAGATTGCGCACTCTACAATTGGTATCAGAGCACAGGTTATCCAAGAATCGTGCCGGAACCTAGGCGGTCAAGAATTCAATCGCGGAGACCGAGAACCTAGAGTGGACGATTGAGAATCGTGAACCAGGAGCCCGCAGGCCATGGAGCTTATCAAAGCCTAGGCGGTCAGGAACCGAAACATCAGTCAGCAGCCGGAGACCGAGAACCTAGAGCAGACGGATAACATCTCAAATTATAGAGACACATTATATGTTATCCTCCTTGTCAGTCACCATTCTCTCACTTTATGTGTCACGAAACCGGATGTGTCATGAGAGAATATCTTTACGGTTCTAACGAACCAACATATGTCTTACTTTTATAGTTAACTATGCTTCACTTGTAACAAGATATATGCCTTTTGGCTAAAATAAATGCCCTAGTCATCACTCAAGGTTTACACAATTCCTTGAGATTTTCAACAGATATGCATTTAATATCATATTCAAAAAAACTTCAAAGAATGTAAAAGTTCAATACATATCAAAATCATTACTAAAAGTAATATAACACTGTAAACTTTATTAGAGCAAAAACTGGAAAGCTCCCACTAAACAATGACATCCCATGATGCTTCTAAGCTCATATTAATGACATGTCGTTCAAATACACAAGGGCGTAGACCTTTCGTCAATGGATCAGCAATCATAACATCTGTAGTTATATGCTCTACTGCAACGTCACCATTCTGCACGGACTCCTTTATGGTCAAAAACTGACCTCCATATGCTTAGACCCCTTGAGACATCTATTGTTGTTAATGAACAACACTGCAGAGTTATTGTCATAATACAACTGTATAGGTCTATCAATAAAGTCAAACACGGTCAACTCCCTAATGAGATTTCGGAGCCAACTAGCCTGAGTAGCAGCTGTAAAGCATGCTATAAACTCCGCTTGCATAGTATAGGATGATACTATTTTCTGTTTCTCACTTTTCCATGATACTACACCACCTGCTAGCATAAAGATATACAATGTTGTCGACTTTTTGTCATCCTCACAACCAGCATAATCTGAATCTGAATATCCCACTAGCTGCAAGTTCTGAACACATATGTAAATCAGCATATAGTCTCTAGTTCTTTTTAAGTACCTAAAAACCTTCTTGGCAGCGATACAGTGATCATGTCCTGGATTTGACTGATACCTGCCTAGAAGTCCTGTTGCAAAAGCAATGTCTCGCCTAGTACAAACTTGACCATACATGATACTACCAAGTGCACTAGCATAAGGTACATCCTTCATCTGTGCTTTCTCAATTTCTGAATGAGGACATTGTGAAAGACTCAATTTATCACCTTTGCACACTGGAGCAATCCCTGGTTTGCAATCTTGCATATTGAATCTCTTTAGAACTCGATCAATATAAGCCCTCTGAGACATGCCCAATGTGTGGCTGTCGCGACCCTCTCGAGGTTGTCGGGCTCTCGAGGGCTAATGGGCCGTCCAGTCTGGTCGGACGCGGGCCTCTCCCAAGGCCCATTACCCAAATCGCAACGGAGGTATGCGTAGTCGACCTTCAGTGTGGTCTAGTGACATGTGCTAAGTGTGCATGCCGAGGAGTCGCCACCAATCATTTTTTGGAGGGTATGATTGGACCACCCTATTGAATAGTCGGGAGTTTCTATTCAATTCTGCGATAACCAGAGAACTGGGTTCGGGGACTTAGTTACGTCAACTGTCAGAGTTGACGCCCTTTCGGTACCTAAGTTGACTGAAATTTCTGACCAAAGATTTCATGCAGATGAGTGGGGTACGAGTTCTAAATCTAGGAGTTCATGCAGATAGGAATGACTATCATAGCAATCACAATCAATAATAAAGTGCACAAATCGATGAATTCAAGTGTACAAATAAATCACATGGCATTCCTAATAAGGCCATATTGGCCTAGAGAAGCATCAATCAGGCTTAGGAATGATTTAGACATGATTTTGCCCATCAGGGGCAAAATCGTAATTTTGAGACAAAGGGGACAATTTGCCCAAAAAGGACAAAATCATCATTTCGGAATGAATCCGGAGTCAAAACAGGTTTGGTCACTCAATTGACCCATTTCCTATTTTTTGGCAATTTTCGTGATTTTCGGGAATTTTAGAAACCGATTTACCATTCGAAGGGTAAAATCGTCATTTTCTAAAAATGGAAATGAAATGTGGAAATCTTAGACATAAGGTTTAACCACCCATCTGGCCCATCACCAAATTCTAAGCAATTTCCACAATTCATCAGAATATCAAAGACGATTCACCCTTTGAGGGGTGAAATCGCCATTTTGGATTAAATGGGAGAAAATCCCAAAAATGAAAACAAATCAATTTTTTGTCATTTTCAGCCTTGGACAATTTTTAGAATTTTTCTGCAATTTTTCTCAATTTTTTTGTTTTTCTTTAATTTTTCCATTTTTTTGGCATTTTTGATTTATTAATATTTTTTTATATTTTCAGAAAATATTTTAACAAAAAGCATGTCTTTGACAATAGATAACACTCAACCAGATAAATAAGCTAACCACTAGACTGAAACAAATACATACAAATCAAGTCTATAAATGCAATATTTTAGAAAAATAATCCTGATATACGGATCGGGTACGTAAAACATACCGGATTGGACACCGGCCTTCAATCGCCCAGCCCCAGCCTGCGACCATCCCCATTCCCGTTACCTGTCGATCGCCATTAGAATGTCGATAGTCAATTTCACAAATTAAGACTAAAAAATAAAAAATTCAAAATTAAAAAATTAAAAAATTGGACACTGTTCATGCACTGTTCCGACACTGTTCATGCACTGTTCGGATTGGACACTGTTCATGCACACGTCCGACACGTTCGACACGCTCCGACACGTTCGACACTCTCCGACACTCTCCGACACGCTCCGACACGGCTCGACACTCTTCGACACGTTCGACACTCTCCGACACGCTCCGACACGCCCGGACACTCTCCGACACGTTCGACACTCTCCGACACGCTCCGACACGTTCGACACTCTCCGACACGCTCCGACACGTTCGACACGCTCCGACACGTTCGACACTCTCCGACACGGCTCGACACGCTCCGACACGTTCGACACTCTCCGACACGCTCCGACACGTTCGACACGCTCCGACACGTTCGACACTCTCCGACACGGCTCGACACTCTCCGACACGACTCGACACGCTCCGACACGCTCCGACACGCCGACACGTTCCGACACGTTCCGACACGCCGACACGCCGACACGCCGACACGCTCCGACACGCCGACACGCTCCGACGACGGGGTGGTGACCCGAGGCCGTTTCTGAGCTCCACCAGCGCCGCGTAGGCTCCACAAGCTCCGAGGGAAGAGGTAGGACTCCGGGGCAGTCACCGGAGGCGATGGCGGTGACGGATTTGGCCCGATCCGAAACAAACCCGAACCAAACTCCGAAACGGGTGGAGGTCACGGGTCTTGAGTTGTTCACGGCGGCTTTGAGGTACGACGGCTAGCGACGACGGCGGAAGGATCGAAGGCGAAGGCAAATAATGCACGAAGGTGAGGATTCCTTTTTTTTTTTTTTTTTTAAAGAAGAAGAAGAAGACAAGAAGAAGAAGAAGAGCCCCTGAAGAAGAGGAAGGAGAGGAAGAAGATGAAGTCGCGGGAGGAGAAGAAGCCAGCGACGGATGAGGGGAAAGGTGAGTAAATAATAATAAAAAATAAAATAATAATAAAATAAAATACTAAAAAGTAAGAATAATAATAAAATAATCAAAAGCAAAGACAAAATGATTAGTTCCCTTTTCCTTTTGAATGATTATGTTTTCACTCCTTTTCCTTTTAATCATTACTAATATTTTTGCCAATTTCAATTTTATGGTGATCAGAAAACACCCAAAATCGAACCTGAATTTTACTATTTTATGAGGTTCAAAAGTAAAGAAAATTAAAAATAAAAATACTGACTATTTTTCTATATTTTTGTGACCTCAAATACTACTTTTCTTGATTTTCATTTTATTTTTATATTTTTCGAAAATAATAATAATAAAAAATACGAAAAATATGAAAAAATATTTTTTTTTATCCAAAATGGTTCCTTTAGCTTGGCCAATGTTACCAAAGTTGATTTTGTAATTTTTCAGCTTTTTATGGATTTTCTATGAATTTTTGAAAAATAAAGGAAACAAAAAGGTTGATCAAAATTTAGGTGTCAACAGCTGCCCCTCTTTGAGAGGAATCTCGTTAGAGGAATCTCTCAAAGATAAGGTGACACCTGAGTCCTGATCGACTCGACTTGGGAAACTAAAGGAAAAGGAGTCATGACATCCAATCTTCATGCTTGTCCATGTATGCTCTTTCTTGAAGGGGGAAACGTTCATTTGACATGAGAGAGTAAGATAGTAGAGAGACATACCTGCCACTTACCTGTTCGATGCTGCCGGTTGCGACGACTTTCAAGAGGATGCCTAGGACTCGTCATTCAGAATATCCTAGGGAGGTTAAGCTTTGACCTGTATGGTAGGTCATACCATTATGGGATTCCTAACGGCTAGGAATCTAAGGAAGGCGCATCCCACGCCCTGAGATTTGCCAAGGATTTTGATCCGTATGGTGGATCGGACATTTGTGTCGATGCTTATGGCGGTACTTACCAATGAGTTGACCCTTATGGCGGTTTCTACCATTGTTTGACCCTTCAGGCGGTATCTACCTTTGTTTTGACCCTTCAGGCGGTTTCTACCTTTGTTTGACCCTTCAGGCGGTATCTACCTTTGTTTTGACCCTTCAGGCGGTTTTTACCTTTGTTTGACCCTTCAGGCGGTATCTACCTTTGATTGACCCTTTAGGCGGTTTCTACCTTTGAGTTGACCCTTCAGGCGGTTTCTACCTTGATTTGACCCTTCAGGCGGTATCTACCTTGAGTTGACCCTTCAGGCGGTATCTACCTTTGTGTTGACCCTTCAGGCGGTTTCTACCTTGGTTTGACCCTTCAGGCGGTATCTACCTTGTGTTGATCCTTCAGGCGGTATCTACCTTTGTTTGCTTTGAAAAGGGGTCTCATGACGAGGGTTCTCCACCTCCGATGAGACTGCCTAAATTTTGAAAAGGGGTCTCATGATGAGGGTTCTCCACGTCCGATGAGACTGCCTAAATTTTGAAAAGGGGTCTCATGACGAGGGTTCTCCACGTCCGATGAGACTGTTTGATATTTTTGAAAAGGGGGTCTCATGACAAGGGTTCTCCACGTCCGATGAGACTGTTTGATATTTTGAAAAGGATTTTTTTTTTAGGGTTTCTCTTCCCCAAGAAAATATTGGTAATCTTTGAGAAGACAGCAATTGTCCAATTGACAAAATTTTATGACTTAAGCTTTAGTCATGAGATGTGCATTTTGATGCTGGAGGTTATCCAAAACATTTTTGCAACGTGCAAATGTGATCACGAATCCCTTGCATGGAAAATCTGGATCCACAGTTTGAAAATTCCCAAAAAGAGTTTGCTCAAAACGTCAATTGGAATATTTCTCGACAAGGAGGCCATCTCACCTGTTTTGAGGTGATGATTTTTAGGGGATGCACTCAATTCCCTACTGACCTGTGCCTAGGTTTTAGGCTCATTCGCAGCGCATACATTTTGATCGGTCGGGAGGTCTTCCACGGGACCGTAATGTTGGGCTTGGATATTGGTTTTCAAGGGGGACCCGCTTTGGAGTCGGGGCCATCGAATGAAAATCTTCACCATCTGCTCCGGGTTTACAAGTCAAGAACCCTGCAAAATGAGAAAGAAAGAGTCTTGCTCGTACTTCTTCGAGCTAAGCTATATGTTAACCCAAGTGTCTTAGTCAGAGAAGACTGTTTCAGGGTTGTAACATTGGTAGGATTGGGGACCGAAAAAGGCTTGTTTTTGGCCCAGAAATCACGAAGGATTCGACATTGGTGATCATTGCAAATTTGTCACATGTCTTTTCCATTCTGCATCTTCCATTTTTGAGGTGTGCAACCGCTTTTGAGGTGTGTACAAATCCTTTAGAGAACGTCTCTTGTGGTATTAAGAGATTGACAATTCTGTCCGTGTTTTTGCACCACGGCTGACATCGTTTGGGGAGTAGTCTTCTTGATCTGACTCCTTTATGGGTTTTTCTCTCTTCCCAACTAGGCTTTATTGGGGCTCAATCAAACAGTTTTCACGAGCATCGGCCTTGCTTTTACCAGGCACTTTGCTTTTTCTTGATGTTGGGGATTTTTTGTTGAAATCCCGCCTTTTCTTTTCCTTTGGAACTACGATGTTCAGAAAATTGTGCTAGATATACAACTTGAATCATAGCACACTTAAACGCCGATATGAGATTTTTCTATAAATCCCATCTCTTGATTTCTTCCGTTCTTGGAGTGATACAGTTTCTATCTTGAAACATCCCATGATCACCAACAGGGGTTTATGAAATGAATTCGCAGGCTCAACTTGGCTGTGCAAAGGATATGGTGTGTGGGATAGAGAATGAATGCTTCTCGTCATCCTATGGCACTTGGATTACCATATAAACAACACACAAAGATTAATGTTAGTCCGAGCAAGAAAATTTCTAACCATTTTCTCCTGATGCTGCTGGACTTACTTCCTTTTTGCCCCGGTGTGGGGTGGTTCTTGACAGGGTTAAGAATGAAAACCGCCGTTCAAGTGGGTTGTCAACGGTCACCTGTAGTGTTTATGATATGAAACGAACGCCTCCGTCGTCCCAATCCATGTAATCGCTGCGAATGGTCCCTACCTCCGTAGGTCCAGATTTTACTATTTGATTCGCTCCACTCATCTCTCAAGTGTATGTAGGATGTGTTTGGATTTGAGCTTGCCTCTCTTTTGAGGAAACATCCTTTTGAGAGTTTTGAACAACTTTTGATTGGAAAAATCTCTTTCGTTTTCCCAAAAATTTTACCCGTCAAGGGGATTTTATGGTGCACAATGCGTGTTCAGACAACCTCATGTTTCAAAACATGAATGCCAATGAAGTTAGAATTCCATGTCTTTTCTAGACATCAGATTTTGAAAGCTTTTTCTTTTTCTCTCTGTGTTTTTTTTGTTTAACATCTTCAATGGATTGGGGGAAAGGGATACCTACCTGTCCACCGTGGCTGGAGATCCCTGAAAATGTAAAAGAAGCATATCATTGTATGTTCACGAATTTTTCGAAAATCGAAACGATACATCCTACCCTCATGTACCCTAACAGGTAGTATGTGGGATGTAAAAACTTATTCGTCTCCAAGGCGATTCCCCTGTCAAGGATAAAAAATAAGTGTTAATTCATATTCCCAAATTCAAGACAAATTGGGACGATACAACTTTACTCTTGATTTTCATCCCATTCTGATGTTGCGTATTGATATGAACAACCTCTATCAAATCCGCCTATCCATGCTTGGAGTGTTTGTAACATCAATGGTTCATCTGCCCCCCAGCTGGGCAACGTTTGTTTAGCCATTTGAATGCATGGCCTTTTAGGGCCTTGTCTCTTTTTATCACCTGAGAGGAAGAAGAGAGGAAACATTATCCCCTGATCTGATTGAAGATCAACTAGGAACGATACGTCCTTTTACCAAACGGGTGGCTCCG
The DNA here is from genome assembly GCA_021437785.1 of Rhodomyrtus psidioides. Lineage (NCBI taxonomy): Eukaryota > Viridiplantae > Streptophyta > Magnoliopsida > Myrtales > Myrtaceae > Rhodomyrtus > Rhodomyrtus psidioides. Next base: position 3,190,951 of record JAILYB010000027.1, on the reverse strand, counting down.
CGGCCGAATGTATCTTGTATTGAAGGAATGGATTCCATTATGCTCTGCGGGTGATAATTATGGTTCATGGAACTTGCTCTACGGATTAAGTGATTAATCCACGGCCTTCGGCTTGAAGATGCTCAAAGGGTGATGTTGACACTCACGCGCAATTAGTTCTAGATATTAATGAAAGATGTTCCCGTGGGAACCTTACAGTGCGATCAACAACATATGCAATAGGAGTATTCAACCCCTTTTCTCGAAGCATTTTTCATCGAGTAGCCATGCCTTGCATCAGACGTTTGATCACCGGCCTCGCGTCACCACTGCGATGGTCCTCCGGCTCCAAATTGATCGAGCCAAAGATTGAACTCATCGCCAAGGAAATTGCTCGGGTCTTCGAGTCATTGATGTTCAAGTTGGGTATCAACGATTGTTGGGGGCAGATTTCTTTCATTGCCTTCGTTGTGAGGGATTGGAGTCTTTGAGCTGGAACCTTCATCATTGCCCTGTTGGGGTTGAGACATACATTCCCGAAGAGTATTGATCCAAGTGTCCAGCTCCTCATCAAGGAAATCACCTGTTCTTTCTAGCCCTTGGTGCCCAGATTGGGTGTCGTCGACTGCAGGCGAGGGATTCCTCTCTTTGCTCTCGCCGTGAGCAATTTGACCCCTCGAATTGGAACTTCCTCCGATGACCGGCAGGTTCATATGTGCACTCTCTACCAATGCCAGATCCGCTTCAGGGACAGCATTAATGACTGATTCGCGCTCAAACTGAGGAATTTCTATGTGCTGGAACTGTGGCATATACTCCTGAGGAGTATTGAGATAGCTCGGCGGAGCATTCTGATTTGGGTTAGAGGAGTCGCTGACACGACTGCTAGTCCCGTCATTGCTGAAACACGGTTGGGTGTTCTTGGCTCTCCAATCATCATGGTTGTAACTCTGCCCAGCACTTGAGCTCCAACTGGCTTTATGATGGTTTAACGCTATCCTTCCATCCCTTAGCAATCTCCTATAGTACTTGAGGTGAGACTCAACGTTAATTCTAGAGAGCCCCGGCACATTCATAATCTCGAGTATGCGCAGTGGGCTAGCCGAATCAACTCCCAGTTCTCGAATTGCATCAACAAATTTGGTGTGAAGCTCATAGGTCCAGTAAAACCTTGTTCTCTTATCACCCAAAATATCGTCAATACTTCGGTAGCTATTCTCTACGGGATCTAGTCGTTTCAAAAGTTGTCCAGGGAGGGACTCACCGACTTTGGATTGGCTGGCTGCGACAGCGAATTCGTCATTGAGAGAATTCCCCCTGTGATGATTCATATCCCATTTCTCAGAGGATGTTGGTGTTGATTCTATGGTGTTGACTTGCTCATGCAGATCTCCGGCGGTATCTGGCTGTGTCGGAAAATGCTGTGGAGAATACGGTAACAGCTGAGCGTTATTCGTCAACAGGGATGGTTCATCGAGGAACACCTCGCCGAGGACAACAGGATTACCACAATTAAGGCAGGTGGCCTTGGTCAGAGCTTCCTTATATCTCGCGCTTTCAGCTTGAAGCTTCTCATTCTCCTCCTTCAGGACCAGTAACTCATGGTCTGCGTATTGCTGTTTCACCCGGGTTCGTTTGTTGGCGAACCAAAACTTGACCTTCGAAAGCTCCAATCCTATTTTTCGGCTCAACTCCATTTTCTGTCGTTTGCTTGGAGTGGGGCATTCATTGAAGAAAGCTTCGAGCTCTCGGATTTGGCCTGGAGTGTGGCGTTGTAGTTGCTTCCTTTTCCGACTCCGGTCATCATTGTATACTCCTTCTTCGTAGCTGAAACCTAGAATTTCATCGCTGGAGGAGTCAGTCTCTATGGCCTTCGAGCAGGATTCAGCTCCAGGATCTTCAAAGTCTCCCAGCAGTTCGTGCTCAGAAATGTCCAGGTCGGGCGTTTCTAGCAGATGGGAATAACTTTTAAACATGATGGATCGGGGTATCTCGGGCTGATCTAGTTCACTCAGCTTTCTCAATTCGCTCTTACGTGTTTGCTCACTCTAGAAATTTTCTCAAGTGATTGTGCGTGTCCTGGAACCATCCTTCAGGCTGCATATGAAGACCAGCAAGCAAGCGCTCCTCCCGAGATCCTGCAATTACTCATCGTCTGTATTCCCCTTTCTTTTTCCTCGTGATAGGATCACAAACTCTCTTGCATTGATTCGGTTTCATCGAGTATTGCGCTCGTCCCCTAGTTCAGTCTTCAAAGTGGTGGGTCTACAATCTTTCGGCGCCTTTTATGATTTGCTAGGCCCGAGAACGTGGGGAGCAGCGGTGGACCCGCAATTAATGACTCCGTTTAATTCATTTAGCTCCATGGGAATTAACGCTATGATCTTCTCTCAACCCCTTTTCATCGTTCAAACGAAAGTGGCATTTTCCCTGTGCATGCTGTTACTCTTCATTTCAGCATCCCGGGCGCTTGGTGAGGAATGAGTTCGTGGCCACTCAAAATTTTAAAGACCGTCTCTGGTTTCAGACTTAATCTAACAAGGGATCATCACAACTGAGCATGACGATGTTCGTCGATAGCGTTGGTTTTAATATAGAATTAACTATAGTCATTAAAGAAAAATGTTCCCGTAGGAACTTTACAACGGATAAAATGAGTGATCTACTCGTGAACATGTTCTTCTTTCTATGGGTGTTCGTAGTGACCGACCCATCGTGCCCCGAGTCAGGTGCTAGATCATGGCTGTCCAAGCATGCCAGCTTCCCACTGATTGAACAAGGCATCGAGCCCCTCATCGAAGAAATCGTCTGTCATGGGTTGACCAGCGGCAGGCAGAGCACCAGCCGACTGCTGCTCGAATGGAGGAGTGCGCACTCGCTGTACTTGTGACACGCGCTCTTGAGAAGTGTTGAAATGGCCTGGGAGGACATTCTGATCAGCTTTCAGTTTGCCGGTGGTCGGGTTGCTAGCTTGATTGATGCTTAGATTTGGCCGGGTATCTCTTGATGCCTGAGCATTACAATGGCGGTCGCCCCTAGCTTTTGAGCTCGAGACGGATTCCTCCCGGTTTAGCTCCGCTCGACGTTGTCTTAATAGCTTTCTGTAGGCAGCAAGGTGATTCCTGACCAGCTCCTTACTAAGCCCCGGTACATTCATGGCCTTAAATATGCGCGTCGGAGTTGCTGAGTCGATCCCCATTTGGTGAACCACATCTAGGAATTTGGAATGCAGTTCAGGGGGCCAAGCGAACCTCCTCTTATCGTGGCCCAAAATTGCATCGATGGCTTGACGACTGATTAACTCATCTCCAGCAGGACCCGACCCTATCGAAAATTGTTGTGCATGAGGCTGATATGCTTTGAGCTGGTCGGCGGTATCATCCAGCTCCTTGAAACTGTAACTCCAATCAAAGCGATGCAAATCCCATCCCCCAGGAGGCATTTGTATCATCTTCGTAGGATCATCCTGCTCATGCGTGACTCCGGCAAAATCTGGTTGAGCAGGAGATGCCCCGAGGGAGTAGGGTGGTAAATGAACGTCTTCAATCATCGCGTGAGGCTTATCGGGGAATATCTTACCGAGGGCGACGAGGTTATCGCAATGAGGGCAAACGGTGATATTGAGAGCTTTTTCATACCTCATGTTTTCTGTTCGCAGCTTTTGGTTTTCTTCCTTTAAAATCTCGACCACCTGACATTTGCGTTGAGCCCTCGATTTGGATCTCCTATTTTGAAACCAAAACTGGATCCTCGACTGATTAATCCCCAACTCCCGGCTCAATTCAATTCTCCACTTCTTTTTCATGTAATGGCTTTTACTGAAAAGGGTTTCCAGCATTTGGGTTTCCTCCTGAGAGTATTGGTGAGGACGTCTTCTTTTCCCGAGTTGAGCATTGTGGATGTCGTTGTCGTCGTCGCCGTGATCTTGATTTCCGTTGCCAGAAGTGTTGGGCTCCATGGTTTTGGCGTTAGACTTGATCTTGGAATCTTCGAGATCCCTCTGTGGTTCAATTTCTGAGATTTTTGAGTCAGTCGCCTCTAGCAGCTGACAGTAACCTCTTAAATATGTTGGATTGAGAAATGTTTGATTGGTTCTTGCCCACTCAGAGTTCTCCACTCTCTCCTGTATGCTCACTCCCTATAAAGTTTTCTTCGAGTGACTTTGCATGTTCAGGAGACGCTCTTCAAGCATCATTAGGCAAACGTTCCCCCTCAAGACCTTGAATTTCTCGCTTAGCTTTTCAACGTGATGGGACTGCCAAATCCTGTTAGGGCTCTCTTCGATAGTTGCGCTTACCTCCCACCTAACTCTAATAATGGTGATCCCGACAAATCTTTTACATCTTTTAATTGATGAGCCGGAAATCGCGGATCGAAACGAATCCATTGGTTCTCGTGAGGGGACCTCCTGCTTTACCCCCTAACTGGGCTCCACCAGCATTATTACTGAGACCCTTCATCATCCTCGAGTTGCTATAAAATGAGGAATTAATGTATGGAAGGTTAACGTTCTCGCATAATCAGCCTCTTCCTTCTAATCTCTCTGTTAAACTCGTCTTATTCTCAAGCCAACCCAACGCAAATGGCCTCCTCTCCCGTACGCACTTTTTCAACTGATGTCTTGGCCCAGTGGGAAAAGCTTTATAACCTACTGGGTCGCGGTTACGCGCACATAACCGATCATTCTGCAACCGAGGATGCAATCTGTGTCCTGCTCGAGGACCTTGATACCACTTCTCTCGAAGGTACTACACTGGGGAGGGAATATAGAACTTTCCCGACTCTCTTTGCACACTCCTTAGAGGCCTATCGTGTTGCTAATCGGGAGATTCTGGTGGCTCGCGTCTTGCGGGCTCGTTATGAGGATCGATCTGATCATTTGGTGCTGACCAACTATCTGGTTGATAGTTACAAAAAGGCCGTCGAGTTTGCTAATGAGCGGGTCGCGACGTTGCTTCGCGAGAGGAGAAATCTGGTGGATCAATTGGCCATATCCCTGACCACCGGCGAGCATGACCGCCGCAACGTCCTGTTGAGGCTTCAGAGCGACTGGCAGGAAGAACGGCTCGACAAGATAACCGAGGACATAGCTCGCGGGAATGGACTGGTTCGGGACCTGGAAGTAGTCACCGAAGAACACGAGGCCAAGGTCGCCGAAGTTAAGGGAGAATGCAGAAGTCTTCTCCTCAGGCTTGCCGACCACAACATGCGGAGCTGGGAGTATGAGCAGAGCATTAATAACATGGAGGGTCAGTTGGGATCCTTTGTGTCGTTAATTAGGGCTCACTTTGGCTTTACTTTTCCACCCCGACTTGTATGACCTGCTTCTGAAAACCCTCCGCCGAGCAAAATAAATGAAAGTTCTCGTGTGTGTGTTTTAACTTCTGTATGGTTCATTTCTTCGAGCATCCAAACATCTTCAACTTGGGTGAGCCGAACCATAATATCAATAAGCCGAGCAAATACGTCCTGATTTTATAACTCGCTCATGATCAGATGGAAGAATAGTTGCAGAATTGTCCAAGAGAAGATTTCTCTATACTACTTGTTTTTCACCTGCAAATGAAAAGACCGAGTCAGAAGGAATAATATGAAAAAGAAAGCATAGACCCCTTTCAATCTTATGCTTGCTCGTGATTAATAAGGACAAGAACTTTTACAAGGGTTTTAATCTTGCGCGAAAAGTTTTTATCAATATTCCTCGAAAGAAAGCATACTATTGAAAGGAATGTAATTCACAATAATCGCTTTTGATCAATTTCGAGAGGAACGAATTACTCAAAAGTGCGAGGCATAATAACGTGTTTTAAATTTAATTGAAGATACGGCATCCAAATCAAGGCCGTTTTGTTAAGAACGAGAGTAATTTGGACATCTATCTCGTCATTAAATTCAAAACAACGTCGATATTCTCGATCAATTATCGTGGATTACCAGCAACGTAAAACATGCACGAAACAATTCAAGTGTATAATTCCTTCTAGAGAAATTGAGATTGGACTACTCTATACGACCAAAAGGTCGTGTAAGACTTCCAATTTTAATTTCCTCTAAAGGAATTATAAACTTGACTTGGGAGTATTCGGATGATTAGAGAAAATGCCACTATCACATTCCCATGACCCGTCAAAAGAAATACAACCAAGTTCCATCTGAATGTATACACCAATAGATCCCTAATACAATCACTCTAAGGGGTGGGATAGAAAAAGCCTCGATAAAAATAAACCCTATACAAGAGGACTAGTAATGGAAAATGAAACAAAGGAATGTGATCCTAACGTTTAAGGATGCCCCAAGTTCGATCTGTGGCTTCCGGATCACTTGCCCCAACTCGTCATCTTCATTGGACGATATCTCAATAAGGTCCATAGTAGGCTCTTTTGTTGCTCACTCGGTGTTCGCCATGGGATATCATCCTCCTCGTCTTCTATCAAGGACGTTTGGGAAAAACACACACATCTATCCTTGAAATGGCATTTAATCTAATCACCAGAATGCAATGAATGAAATGCCTATATTTATATGAACTGTAATAGATTTGAGGGATAGAGAGTCTTACCAACCAAACTCGTCGACTTATGTGCGGTTTTAGGTGTACCAACCGCCCAAAGACATGCGCATGAAACAAGTGATGGTAAACTTCTAAAAATCAGAGGATTTGGCACCTAAGGTTAAGGTTCCCACCTCGAGTTCTGGAAAGAGCAGATTCCATTGCACAACTATCGTTGCATTAGGGCTCGATCCATATTTCGAAATGAGCGGAATTGAAAAGTGGATTACCCCGTGTTTTTCCTCACGGAGATTCCATTTTCAATCCCTTCTATTGTTTTCCTATAGGCGGCGCCCGGGGTTTTAGGCGCGGTTGTGTGTATTTTCGGTGTCGTGCTAAAGCGATAAACATGCATCTCATTTAGCAAACACCGCTTCAATATAAACATCCACACAATCATACATCCTAAACTCCTACCTGCATAAGACAGAGTTAACAAACACTTCACCCCTTATTTCTCCAATCTGCAAAAATATTTAACACCTCAAGGGTTAAAGTACGTACCTCACCTTGAAGAGTATCTGCATAAAACATGTTAGAAAAATCAATCAACTTTTTAATCGGCTCAAGTTCTCTAACTCCCCAGCGGAGTCGCCAGTCTGTCGCGACCCTCTCGAGGTTGTCGGGCTCTCGAGGGCTAATGGGCCGTCCAGTCTGGTCGGACGCGGGCCTCTCCCAAGGCCCATTACCCAAATCGCAACGGAGGTATGCGTAGTCGACCTTCAGTGTGGTCTAGTGACATGTGCTAAGTGTGCATGCCGAGGAGTCGCCACCAATCATTTTTTGGAGGGTATGATTGGACCACCCTATTGAATAGTCGGGAGTTTCTATTCAATTCTGCGATAACCAGAGAACTGGGTTCGGGGACTTAGTTACGTCAACTGTCAGAGTTGACGCCCTTTCGGTACCTAAGTTGACTGAAATTTCTGACCAAAGATTTCATGCAGATGAGTGGGGTACGAGTTCTAAATCTAGGAGTTCATGCAGATAGGAATGACTATCATAGCAATCACAATCAATAATAAAGTGCACAAATCGATGAATTCAAGTGTACAAATAAATCACATGGCATTCCTAATAAGGCCATATTGGCCTAGAGAAGCATCAATCAGGCTTAGGAATGATTTAGACATGATTTTGCCCATCAGGGGCAAAATCGTAATTTTGAGACAAAGGGGACAATTTGCCCAAAAAGGACAAAATCATCATTTCGGAATGAATCCGGAGTCAAAACAGGTTTGGTCACTCAATTGACCCATTTCCTATTTTTTGGCAATTTTCGTGATTTTCGGGAATTTTAGAAACCGATTTACCATTCGAAGGGTAAAATCGTCATTTTCTAAAAATGGAAATGAAATGTGGAAATCTTAGACATAAGGTTTAACCACCCATCTGGCCCATCACCAAATTCTAAGCAATTTCCACAATTCATCAGAATATCAAAGACGATTCACCCTTTGAGGGGTGAAATCGCCATTTTGGATTAAATGGGAGAAAATCCCAAAAATGAAAACAAATCAATTTTTTGTCATTTTCAGCCTTGGACAATTTTTAGAATTTTTCTGCAATTTTTCTCAATTTTTTTGTTTTTCTTTAATTTTTCCATTTTTTTGGCATTTTTGATTTATTAATATTTTTTTATATTTTCAGAAAATATTTTAACAAAAAGCATGTCTTTGACAATAGATAACACTCAACCAGATAAATAAGCTAACCACTAGACTGAAACAAATACATACAAATCAAGTCTATAAATGCAATATTTTAGAAAAATAATCCTGATATACGGATCGGGTACGTAAAACATACCGGATTGGACACCGGCCTTCAATCGCCCAGCCCCAGCCTGCGACCATCCCCATTCCCGTTACCTGTCGATCGCCATTAGAATGTCGATAGTCAATTTCACAAATTAAGACTAAAAAATTAAAAATTAAAAAATTAAAAAATTGGACACTGTTCATGCACTGTTCCGACACTGTTCATGCACTGTTCGGATTGGACACTGTTCATGCACACGTCCGACACGTTCGACACGCTCCGACACGTTCGACACTCTCCGACACTCTCCGACACGCTCCGACACGGCTCGACACTCTTCGACACGTTCGACACTCTCCGACACGCTCCGACACGCCCGGACACTCTCCGACACGTTCGACACTCTCCGACACGCTCCGACACGTTCGACACTCTCCGACACGCTCCGACACGTTCGACACGCTCCGACACGTTCGACACTCTCCGACACGGCTCGACACGCTCCGACACGTTCGACACTCTCCGACACGCTCCGACACGTTCGACACGCTCCGACACGTTCGACACTCTCCGACACGGCTCGACACTCTCCGACACGACTCGACACGCTCCGACACGCCGACACGTTCCGACACGTTCCGACACGCCGACACGCTCCGACACGCCGACACGCTCCGACGACGGGGTGGTGACCCGAGGCCGTTTCTGAGCTCCACCAGCGCCGCGTAGGCTCCACAAGCTCCGAGGGAAGAGGTAGGACTCCGGGGCAGTCACCGGAGGCGATGGCGGTGACGGATTTGGCCCGATCCGAAACAAACCCGAACCAAACTCCGAAACGGGTGGAGGTCGCGGGTCTTGAGTTGTTCACGGCGGCTTTGAGGTACGACGGCTAGCGACGACGGCGGAAGGATCGAAGGCGAAGGCAAATAATGCACGAAGGTGAGGATTCCTTTTTTTTTTTTTTTAAAGAAGAAGAAGAAGACAAGAAGAAGAAGAAGAGCCCCTGAAGAAGAGGAAGGAGAGGAAGAAGATGAAGTCGCGGGAGGAGAAGAAGCCAGCGACGGATGAGGGGAAAGGTGAGTAAATAATAATAAAAAATAAAATAATAATAAAATAAAATACTAAAAAGTAAGAATAATAATAAAATAATCAAAAGCAAAGACAAAATGATTAGTTCCCTTTTCCTTTTGAATGATTATGTTTTCACTCATTTTCCTTTTAATCATTACTAATATTTTTGCCAATTTCAATTTTATGGTGATTAGAAAACACCCAAAATCGAACCTGAATTTTACTATTTTATGAGGTTCAAAAGTAAAGAAAATTAAAAATAAAAATATTGACTATTTTTCTATATTTTTGTGACCTCAAATACTACTTTTCTTGATTTTCATTTTATTTTTATATTTTTCGAAAATAATAATAATAAAAATACGAAAAATATGAAAAAATATTTTTTTTATCCAAAATGGTTCCTTTAGCTTGGCCAATGTTACCAAAGTTGATTTTGTAATTTTTCAGCTTTTTATGGATTTTCTATGAATTTTTGAAAAATAAAGGAAACAAAAAGGTTGATCAAAATTTAGGTGTCAACAGTGGCGAGAACGATCCATATGGATCTCAAGGCCAAGGACAAAAGATGTTTCACCAAGATCCTTCATATCAAAATTTTGTGACAACATCCTTTTTGTCTCATGCATTAATGCAATATCACTACTAGCAAGCAAGATGTCATCAACATAAAGAACGAGAAAAATAAACTTTCTCCCACTGACCTTGCTGTATATACATTGATCTAGCTTGTTCTCAACAAAACCAAAGGAAGTAACAACACTATGAAACTTCAAATACCACTGTCTAGAGGCTTGCTTCAAACCATAGATAGACTTTTTCAATCTACAAACCAGATTACCTGTATCATTTATTGCAAAACCTTCTGGTTGTGTCATATAAACTTGTTCATCAAGTTCTCCATTCAGAAAAGCAGTTTTAACATACATCTGGTGAAGCTCCATATCAAAATGAGCTACTAAAGTCATAATTACTCTAAAAGAGTCTTTAGAAAAAACTGGAGAAAATGTTGATTCATAATCAATTCCTTCCCTCTGAGTAAATCTCTTAGCTACTAGTCTAGCTTTAAATTTTTCAATATTTCCTGTGGAGTCCCTTTTGGTCTTAAAAATCCATTTACAACCAACAGGTTTGTAACCTTCAGGTAATTCAACAAGCTCACAAACATTATTATGTTTCATAGACAACATCTCATCTTTCATTGCATCTAACCATAAATCAGATTGAGGTCAAGAAATCGCTTCTGTATAAGTTACTGGATCAACAACACAACCAATATCATAATCATGTTCTCCCAGATAAACTATATAGTCTGATGGTATAGTTGATCGTTTCTGTCTAACATATCTCCTTAGAGGAGCATCTTCTACTTCATTCTGTTCTTGAAAAGCTTGAGAAACTTCATCAGGAACTACCTCAATAACAGGTTCCTGAGCCTCAACAGGTTCAATCTGTGGTATAGGAACTTCCTGAACTGTCTGTATAGGTATAGAAAACGATATAGGAGTACTCACCGTGCTGTTGTCCTCGATAGTGTGCGAGCAATCACCCTTTTCTGCTACATCAAGCTTCAGGAACTTTGCTGTCTGTGAATCCACAATTCTCATTCCTCCATTGGGATTATAAAATCGATATCCCTTCGAATGATCTGGATAAGAGACAAAATAACAACGAGTGGTTTTAGGATCCAACTTGCTCAAAGTTGGATTATACAATTTTACTTCTGCAGGGCATCCCCAAACCTTTAGATGATTCAAGTTAGGCTTCCGTCCAGTCCACAATTCAAAAGGAGTAAGCGGCGCAGATTTAGTAGGAACACGATTTAATATGTAAAGCGCTGTTTTCAAAGCCTCACCCCATAAAAAATCAGGTAAATGAGATCTGCTAATCATACTCCTTACCATATCCATAAGACTACGATTACACCTTTCAGCTACAACATTCTGTTCAGGACTACCGGGCATGGTAAACTGAGCCACAATCCTAGAATCCTCTAAGTACTTGGCGAATGGCCCTTTAAGTTGTCCAGCATCGCAATGTCGACCATAGTACTCACCACCGCGGTCAGATCTGATAATTTTTATGACTTTCCCCAGTTGTTTCTCAACTTCAGTCTGGAAAATCTTAAACTTTTCAAGAGATTCAGACTTTTCCTTAATCAAGTACAGATAACCATATCAGCAATAGTCATCTATAAATGTGATGAAATAAAAATTTCTACACAATGTTGCTGTATAGGGCCCACTTATATCTGTGTGGATGATCTCTAACAAGTGAGAACTACGGACTGCAGTTTTCTTCTTTATTTTGGTCATCTTACTTCTACAGCAGTCTACGCATGTGTCTAGGTCGCTTATAAGAGTGGGTAAAATGCTAGCCTTTATCAGTCTTTCTACTCTTTCTTTAGAGATGTGACCAAGACATTTGTGCCATATTGTGTATGACTGTTCCTTAGGTAGAAGCCTTTTGGGAACAATCTTTTCAGCTGTATAAGCGACGTATATTTCGTTGGGAGACAAACATAATCTGTACAATCCATTGGACATAGTGCAATACCCAATTTTATTTGAATTAAAAGAAATAGAAATTGCAGAGTTTGAAATCTCAAAGGAGTAACCACACATGTCCAAACTTGATACGGAAATTAAATAAGGTACATAAAATGTACTTCTTAACATTAAATTAAAACCAGAATCTAGAATTAAAATGACATCTCCCACGAACTCAACGTCATCTTTATTGTTGTTTCCTATGGTGAGCTTTGATTCATCCTTATTTGGCTTCCTCCGGTTTATGAATCCATGTATGGTAAACGCAACATGGTTAGTTGCACCGCTATCTAGCCACCACGAATAAGATGGGGCTTCAGATCGATTAGATTCACAAACCAACGCCAAAGAACCATTACCTTTAGGCTCACGCTTAGATAACCAATTCTTATATTAAACGCGGTCTTTCTTTACGTGTCCTCCCTTCTTACAGAAAAAGCAAAGACCATCCTTACCAGCATTACCGTCTTTTTTAAAGGTCAGTTTCTTTGGTCCCAAGTTGTCATGATGACCAGCAGAGGAATGCGTTCCTTTACGATTCTTGTTGCCCTTGCCCTTCTTGGTATCAGAACTTGAAGCAGCATACATAGCCATATGTGTGTTACCTTTCTTCAGCTTGGTCTCTTCTGACACCACCCTTGTAATCAAGTCGTTGATTGTCCATGCCTGATCAGCAGTGTTATATTGTGTTTAGATAATACCAAACTCAGGTGGAAGAGAATTTAGCGCAAAATGTATGATACAAGCATCAGGAATGGGAACATTAAGCCCCTTGAGCTTTGATTGCAAATCTATCATCCTCATAACATAGTCCATAACATCAGCAGAACCATCATACTTCAAACTGAATAATCCTGACATATGTGTCCCAACTTCAGCATTAGGGGATTCACGATTTCTAGCCACCAAGGCATCCATCATTTGTCTAGTAGTAATGTCAGCAGCAAAATCACTCCTAAGATGTTCCTGTATGGATCGCTTCATCGACAGCAAGCAAATCGTATTTCTCTTTTCCCAAGCAGCAAATTGTGCCTTTTGAGCATCTGTACTAGTTTCAGTAAGAGCTGCGGGTCTATCCCCATTAAGAGCAGCATGAACATCTGCCAGTTCCATACCAAACAGAAAATCCTCTCTCCACTTCTTAAAATTGCTACTAGTAAGAATCTCAATAGTTATGGAGTTGCCGTTCATAGAAAAGGTGACTGAAAAATAATCAATATTTTCAATTAGCACAATGTGAAATTTCACCTTGAGAGCTACATCATCATCATATAATCACCTTTCGGCAGAAAACATGACATGCAGTTGTATACTCCCTACATTACAGCGGCCATGAGAATTTATTTCAATCTTTGTTAATCACCACCTTTGGGTGTATGACGGCACTCAGACTAATCAATCTTCAACCATATGCTGTACATGTAACCACTCCATGCAAGAATACGCAATTACTCCTTTGGGAATATAACTACGCATTAAAACATGAGACATCCCAATATTATTTAACATATTCCTTATTAAACTCAACCAAGCGTGCCGCTTTGGCGGTCACAACCCAATTGAATTTACCTGAAATTGGGATATAACTTCATATTTCACATCTACTATATGCATGCAATTTCAGAAATTGGGGCAATCACCTTCAAAATTACACGCTTTGCTAATTTTCATCGATACCTCAATAATTCATGTCAAACCATAAACATGAAATTGATAAATAATGTCCACATAATTGCACGTGGTACTTTCATGTAAGCATGTACCTGTATTTCACAAATTCGTACAGAAATACCAGAAAATACTTCAAAATTACCCTCAAATTATACACGTATGTGGAGTCCCATACGTATTTTCCATCCATAAAAGTACCAAAAATGTAAAATAAACATACCACCCTGTAGATCATGAGCATACGAGCATACCGGTACCTGGAACGTCCTCATCGGAGCACCCACGCGCCCTCACGCGCCCCACGCGCTGACACGTGCGTCACACGTGTTCAGTGCCTCAGCCGGTCTTCAAACCGGTCCGACCGGTCTGACCGCTACCCTGAACCGGTTTGGCGAACTCGGTCGAGGCGATCCGGTTGAACCGGTCAACGACCGGTTCGACCGGAAGGTCCGAGTCAACGGTCAACCATCCTGGGTCGGGTCAACGGATCGGGTCGGGTCAACTTAATCGGGTCGACTCTGCCCGGACTGAGATGACGTCATGCTGACGTCAGCCCCCACGTACCGTGCACGTGCGGGGCCCGGATCAACGCGTGATGCGCGTGGGGCGCGTGGCCGCCATGCGCCCGATAGCCACCGGCGAGTGGCGGCGCGTGGTGGTGCGTCCGGAGGTTTCTGGCGGCGATCTTTATATGATTTTGCTCGTCTCGTCGAGCCCTTTCCGAATACATAATTTTCTTTTGGTTTTGACAAAAATAAAATTTCGAAAAAAACCCTAATACGCAATTTGCGTCTGATACGCGCAGGCTCTGATACCACATGTAGGCTGCGTAATTAATCCGTATGCAGCGACCCAAGATACACACGTACAGATACACAAATCCATGTTCCATAGAGTTAAAGAATTAACGCACATTGTTTCGGATTTATCGTTCTTGATGCGGAATTGCGAGAATCCGATGCTCAAGATCTTCTCCTCTATAAACCCCCTTAATCACTGGCTTCAATGAGACGGCCCCTCACTGTCGCTTCTGACAATTCTATATGTGAGGTTATGTGGACATTAGGGTTTAAAGGAGGGACTTGAGCTCTATTTATAGAGAATGAAACATATCCCCTCATCAAAGATTAGGTTTATCTCAGCCCATACTATCCAGCCACATATCCGACTAGAATAAGAAACTGTATATAACTTACCTTTATTAGACCAAATAATATTTACAATAACAATTAATAAAGCCCACAATTGAATATTAAAATATAATATTCTAACAGAGGTTTTGAAGATTACTTCATATCCCAAACCCAACCTTCCCATTGTCTGGAAATTATCTGTTCACATCTTGCCCCTCGGCCCGGATTATGTGGAGACAGAGCCCATGGGGTATCAACTTGTCTGCTTGGAACTTCACATGGCATGAGAAGATGGTAAACCACTTCCTTGACCCATAGCAGCTTATACCGTGAAGGAGCTTAGATTGCAAACTCATCACCTTTCATGCAGTAAATTTATGTGTGAATGTGGCGTTTTAAAATGCCACATTACATGCTCAAGCAACTCCAAATCCTTTCCAGACAGCCCAGCTGGTCTTATAAGAGTTCATGGAATTTTCGAGCAAGTCCAGGGAGGAAATTAGATATGAAACTCCTGGCTCCCACCGTCAGATTTAAGGGATGAAGTTTAATGGAGTTGTTGTATGGAAAGATAACAAAGGAGCCATAGCCCATAGGTATGACTGTACGGTCGGCTAGCGACTCAGTAGTCCAAGCATGGACATGAAGAGGAAGATATAACTTGCCGGTGGAAGTCGAAATTACAGCTCTTCTTCTCGCCTATAATTATGCTCGTTTCCTTTGCATCCGAACAATGGTTTTCAAAAGCGACTGCAAAGTCTTAATTGATGCCATCCATCAAAAGAAGTGTTTATCATTGGAATATTCAGCCTCTCGTAGCAGATTCTCACTTCCAACTGCAGCACAATCCAGGATAGAGTTTGCATGGACTCGTAGATACAACAATAGAACGGAAATGGATCAAGCGTTTGCAAACTGTGCATTTACCCAAATATGAATTTTATCTACCTTTCCTCCTTTTCACAAGCTCCCTTCTAACGTTAAAAATATTATCTTAGTATAGTCTCTTTAATTTATCGTTCCAGCTTCAAATGTAGGCGCTGGATCATATTTGTTAAGTTTTGTGGATAAGAATGGAAATGACCTATAGAGTGCACAATGATCCCCAATGTTGACCTTCTTTTAATTGGACATTTTGGTCACTTAACCTGTCTTTTGCCTTGATCGAACTTTTCCTTTATTCCCTCAATTAACAAGCACATGCTGGGGCTGGGTATCAGATCAACGTCTAAGTGATCAAGGTGAAGAAGACACGACGTACAGATTGAATTCCATTAATTTTTCGATCTTCATCTTATCTAAGGATTGTTTGTCAATTAGCATCACGTGAGGAGGAAATTACCAAAAAAGTCCTAAACCTATTGCAATTGTGCCGATTCAGTCCTAAACTCTTTTTTTTTTTGCCGATTCAATTCTAAACATTTTACAATTGTGTCATTTCAGTCCATCCGGCGAATTTTTGCCGGTTGGCACCGACGTGGACATCGACCAACTGGCGATCGAATATTTTATTGTTTTTTTAGATTATGTTTTTTTTTCCCTTTTATTTCTCCCTCCGCCTCCCTCCCCCTGCCCCTACCCCTCCCCCTCACCAGAACACCTCTGGCCAGTCGCCACAGTCCGGCGACTGCCCGGCGACGGCGAGGTCAGTCCCACCACAGCCGGGCGAGGCTCGACCTCGCCGTCCCAGATCTAGGCTGGCGAGATTGTGCATCGCCCAGCCATAGCAAGGCCCAACCTCACCCGACCATGACGAGGGTCGACCTCGCCCAGCTATAGCGAGGTCGACCCCCGCCACGGCTTGGGGAGGCCTCTTCGACCGCGCCTCTGGCTGGTCGCCGGACTGTGGCGGCCGACCAAAGGTGTTCTGGTGATGGCCCCGAAGGGAGGGGGAGGGGGAGGAAAAAAAGAAAAAAGAAAAAAATAAACATTAAAAAAGTTATTAAAAACTTCAAAAAAAATTCAAAAAAAAATAAAATATTCGGTCGCTAGCCGATCGGCGTAAACGTCAATGCCGGCCACCCAAAATTCGCCAGATGGATCGAAATAGCACAATTGTGAAAGGTTTATGACTGAATTGGCAAAAAAAAAAACTTAGGACTGAATCGGCACAATTGTAATAGGATTAGGACTTTTTTGGTAATTTCCCCTCACGGGAGATTAAAGGGGATTTTTCTTCAGCATCATTTTCCTCAAAGATGACCCACTCCCGATGGCAAATCGAAGACGAAATTCTTGTCTTCCACTAAATTTGCCAAACATAAATCTAGTTTATACAGGAAAGTAATACATTTGACTTGACCCCGGCGACGGTAGCCACGACTTTGACCGGAAATTATTCATAAAGCAGTTGCTTCCAAGGCTAAATTGGACCGGAAGGATCATTCTATAGTGAAAGTTCTTATTGAAAGATGAAAGAAGTAATCCAAACATTTTCAGGTACATAACTTCGATCTCTTGGATGTCAAAATATGGAACTGATTTCGTAAAACGATGGATATCTAGCCTTTAGAATCATGTGATTCCATAACATGATTGGATGACCTACATTTCGTTTTATCTGACTGTTACGTAAATTATTGTCCAGTTGAGATCACTAGAGACTCAAGGGTTTCAGTGAGCGATTAAAGTCCAATCTGGATAAATAGTCACTTTACATTTTGTCGAAAGAATATTTCTATTCTATTCTTTAAGCAGAATAATACTCGAGAGGTACATAGAAGGATTCCAAGCCTAGCAAATCCCAAATAACAACAGAACAAAGCAAACACCATAAAACCTATGGCAAAGCACGCTCTGTGCCTAAAAACACACTCTCATCCGTTAAGGACAGATATGTCAACCTAAACATTAGGCGATCGATCACCACATTCAGTGATAAGCATATATCGTATGTACCACGCCTTTTGTAACAGCTTGCAGTGTACGTCTAGGTCCGACGTCCTCCTCTCTAGCGCCGAGCAATAACCCCAACATCAATATGTTGACAGAACACAAATTAAATACATGTAAGGAACTCTAGGTCTATATCTAAATCTATTTCAAGAGGGTAAAACATCGAGATCTAAACCTAAATCTAAATTAGAAGGGGAGAGCGGCCAAATCTCGGAGAGATTGTGGAGTCACATCACGAACATCTTCCTCGATGGTTGTCAATTGGACGACTAGCCAATCTGGTGTCCACGTTCATCTAAGATCTGCAGCAAAAATTTATTCACGCACAAAAAATCCCAAAATAGAGTGAAAGAGAAAAGCCGAAAAGTAAAATCTTGAACATGGAGATGCAGATAGGAGGGTGAGAGGGAGAGAGAGACAAGTCCTCTCTCCTTCAAGAAGTGTATTAACGGCGCCGGAACCCTAGAGAGAAAAGAGAGAGAATGTGGATAGGAGGGGAAAATGAGAGTGGGGAATATGGTTTTGATTTGCCTTGAAGCCTCAAGGATCTTGTAAAATTCGAACTACTAAGGGTCTGTTTGGCAATGTTCTCGTTTTTCTGTTTCTATTCCCGGGAACAGTAAAGAACAGAAACATGTTTGGTAGTGCAAATAATTATGATTCTGATTCTGTGTTCCGGAACATTTTTGGACCACTTTTCAGAACAAAAAAAAAGTTGATTTTTGTGTTCCGGAACACTTTTACAAATCACTATTTTTCACGAAATACTTCTATGAATTTTTCATCGATACTTTCAGTCCTTGTTGAAACACGATTTATAATTAAAATTATATAATTATATTTATTTTTAAAATTATTTTAAAAATAAGAAAAAATCATAAAAATTGCAAAATCAACTTTGAATGCCTTAGGAACCAATTTTGAATTAAAAATAATTTTCATATTTTTTAAATTTTTAAATTTATTTAATTATAAAATACCCAAATGTTTTTTTTTTAAAATATCATTCGTGATCAGAAAAATACACAAATATAGTTGATAATTTTATTTCAATTTCCTCTTTAAGATGATATTTTTAAATCTACAAAAGATTAACTTTCTTTTTCGCAATTCTTTTTTATTTTTTCGTTTCTTTTTCTTAATCACTATTTGATTTAATTATTTTCTCTTTTCTTTGTCATCAAATATAATTATTTAATTATATAAGTTCTGATTCTAAAAAATCATCCGGGAACAGAAACGCTGAGGAATAGAAACATTGCCAAATAGAGCCTAAAATAATGTGCAAACGGTAAATTAGAAACAATAAGGAAATTGCATGAAACTGGACAGATGGCTTGCATTTTTAGATGCCATGCTTGCTTAGTTTCTAAAATTGAACATTAGCTTCTTAATGGAGATATCCGGAATGCATAGAGATGGTGAAAAACTTAAAGGAAACGACCGTAAAAGTAGTTTATAATCTAAAATAAGTATTGAAATAAGGAAACCTAACCTAATTTGAATTTCATATTCACGCTTAACCTAATTCTAATCTAAATCAAATTTTTTTTTTTACGGATGATCTTCTCATCTTCAAAAGCGGATATGCTCTTTGGGATTTTTGATGTCTTGAATGCTAATCAATCAAATGGTGATGTCATTTAATGATTGATGCTCATATCTCTAATTAAGTCATTATATTATGCATTTTGATCATCCTCCGCAAGAATCTATAATTCCTTAGCTCCAGTTACTTCTAGTTGATGGATCCTCCTTGATTCAATCTTCAATTTATGTGCATGCTTTGAGTTGATCAAATCATGGGCATGTGTCTTATACACCATTTAAACTTTACCCATTGTAGTGTTAATTGATAGGCTTTATGGGTCAATCGTAGTGGTTGGCCTTCATGACCGAAGAACTTGTTAAATGTTCCATCGGTTGGACTTCGACCTTAGGCGGGGTGGCCTGAATTGGTCCATTAACTTCTTTTGTTTGGGCCCAGACATTGGGCCTGGTGTCGACGCAGAAAGGAAAAGCCTAACAAACAAACACGGATAAAGTCGCAAAACACTCACGAAAAGACGAAAAGGTAAATTCTCCAATGAGGCAAAATTTATCCAACTAACAGTTGAACATGACAAAGATTAGGTTCTTAACCCTTGGAAACTCTAAAATTATATTAACCGTAATTAAATATAGAAATTAATAAAAAGAGACAGCAAATGAGCTCAAAACAATCCAAACTTGAAAACATCCCCAAAACACATGAAGATGATAATATGTGAGCTGACCTCAAATGGAGTTTTCTTAATTAGAACACGACATTAAAATTCAAATGGGAACTTCTTTATTGGTCTACTTTCATGATAAGTTAATGATTCCAATCTGCGGATGTAATGCACAAGTCCCTCACGGATAATCTTGTGTGTTGGGCAGCTACAGATGTGCCTCTCTTCTTGTGTGTGAGCTTTCCTTCTATTATCTTTTCCCTAGTTTTCCCTTAGTTGAGTAAGGAAGGTTAGCCATCTTTGTGCTGCCAAATAGTACGACTCTCATAACTCTTTTGGAAAAACAAGTAAATAATGCCCATAAATTATAGAGCTTGCCTTTCGGATTTCTAGCTTTGTCTAAACGCTCCAGAAACTTATAAGCAACAACATCCGCATATCATATATATGCCAAAACCTTTGGGAAAGAAACTACCACATAAATTGTGAATGCCATAATTTCGACTATAATAATCATAAACGGTAATTCTTGGCGAAGGACGATTGGAGAGAGAATTGAACCGACTTATAGTCAAACGGGAAATGATTAAGGCATAGACTTTGAATGCCCTAATTCAATGTCTTAGGTTTGCGTAGCTCATGCCCCTAGGGTGAAATGGTGATGGCTCCGCCGCTGATTTCGATTTATTTATGGAGAACTTGAAAGATAAGTTAGCAAGTACTACATCGTCGATGGTGACTAGAGCCGTCAATGTGGGTCAAAGACCTGTTTTTGGCCCATATTTTACATAAAATGGGTCACATATGGGTTGTTGTTTTTAGAAAGATCACTAAATATGGGTCCAATAAAATATCAAAAAAACTTGATGGGTTGAAAATGGTCCACGCTTGAACCCACTCTCAATCCATTTTAGACCCACTTTGACCCATCAAAGCCACAGGCCCACATCATAGCGTGACCAGTGACCTGCTCTACCCAGTTTTCGCGAGAACTTCTTGCCCTAGCAGCCGCCAGCGCAAAGTCTATGGAGTCGTCACCCGCCTCCGTCGCCCGCCTCCGGTCGTGTATCTCTTCCCCTCCCTCAGCTCCTTGTCCTCTCCTTCCCCATTCACGTTCGATCGCCCCCATCGTCAACCCTCGAATCACCTTCTTTTTCCCGATGCCTCCCCTTCTGGACTCGCCAAAGTTAAGCCATCGTCCTATTGCCTTGAAATCAACAAGTGATTTTAGATCTCAATTGCATGTGTCTTGTCTAGGGAGCGAGAAAGTCGAAAAGAGGAGCGTTCGTTTCCAGGTTGGAAAGGCCGACTCGGTGGTGGTGATGGTGGTGGTGGAGAGCTTCGTTGTTGCATGTTCATGGCAGTTGGCAAAAAAGGCAAATGATCATTCTAGCCCTCCATCTGGTAGTGTGTAGATAAGTGAATATTATATGCAATTGAAAGGTGGTGGCACTCCAAGATATCTGCATAGTGATCTCTATTCACATTCCCACTTCCCCCCCCTTATTAGCCTTGATTAAAAGCATGATCCCAGCACATGGTCGCGCGTGTAAGCGAAAACCCAACCAATGTCCGAGATGTCTCCCGACGTTTCAACGCGAGAGATCTCGAATTGAGCACGGCTAGACATGTCGAAATGGGGTGAGGTCGGGTCGAAAATGGTTTAGCTAGTGCGACATTAATCATAAATTCCAAGTCTGCCTGTCTAGTTTACATCTTGTATTTGATGTAATGTGTCACAAACTGTTATTACCAACAACTCTCAAGTATGTTCATGTTGTGCACTACTTTTACTGAGACCTGTTTTTTTTCCTATATAGATAGCATCATAGCAATGAGAATTCGTTTTTCAGGATGATGACAGTGACCTAGAATATGAGCTGGAAGCATTTTCTGCAGTGAGCACTGGTTTATTCTCTCTCTTGTTTTCCACTTCGTAGCAGCCAAGGAATCAACCTTCTTGACAACCCATTCGGAGATGTCTAACCCATTGGATCCATTCGAGAGAGCTTGTGAGTAGTACAATTCTTACGATATTCAAGTTTCAGTTCAATGTCTTTTGTCAAGAGTTGCGTGCTTGCATAATTTCCTACAAGTCTATCTGTCCACAAGATTAAAGGTGATGCGAACATCCTCTTCAAGTAACGCTAGTCTAGTTCAAGTACAGATTATAAAATGTTGCATTTTTTTTGCTATAGCCGAAATGTCAAGATCTATTGAAGATCCAGAAGAGTTTTCTAGTACAGAACAATCCAAGAGACGTAGAGTTGCATCCTCACTTCATGAGGAAAATAACTCTATTTGCTCTAAAAGATCAAAGAGATTCACTTCCACTGTATGGTTTGAATTCGAAAGATTCACAGGTGAGGATGGCAAGGAAAAGGCCAAGTGTAAGTGGTGTGAGCAAACTTACATGGCTAGGCATGGGACAAAAAATATGTTGCGTCATTTAGATAATTGTCCCACTCGAGCGGTCGATGTTGGTGGTTCCACGGAACGATTTGATCAAGTTGTGTTTAGAGGGAAGTTAGCAAAAGCAATAATCAAGCATAATTACACCTACTCTTTTGTAGAGCATGAGGCTACTAGAGAGTTGCTTAGTTATCTCAACCCCCAAGTGAAGCACATATCAAGAAATACAGCAAGAAGTGATATCATAAAAGTTTATGAGAAAGAGAAGAGAAACTTGAAATCAATTTTAGTGTCACTTTCGAGTAGAATATGTTTGACTTCCGATCTGTGGACTTCTATTACAACTGATCATTATATGACTATCACGGCTCACTACATTGATGAGAATTGGGAATTACATGCAAAGGTTTTGTGCTTCTCCTATGTGCCACCTCCATATAGTGGCAACATTCTACTAGAAAAATTGCAGACTTCGTTGAGAGAGGGGGGGATTTTTTTTTTTTTTGGGTCGAAGAGAGTGGGGGATTGAAAGGAGGATTTTTAGTATTACATTGGATAATGCGTCATACAATGACAGTATGGTTGACATTTAGAAAAAAAAAACACATATGAGATCATCTTTGTTATGTGGTGGTCAGTTTTTTCACGTGCGTTGTGGTGCACATATTTTGAATCTCATTGTACAAGAAGGTCTAAAGATGATTGATGGATCATTGCAAAATATCAGAGAATCTGTGAAATATGTGAGAGCTACACAAGGGAGGAAAGTGAAATTTATTGAATGTATATCACAATCATCCTTGAAGACGGGTAAAAAGGTACGTCAAGATGTGCCTATTAGATGGAACTCTACGTACCTAATGCTTGAAGGTGCTTTGGTCTTTAAAGAAGCATTTTCCCATTTGAAGTTAATTGATAGTAACTTTCTCACATGCCCATCACTTGAGGATTGGGTCAAAGCCAAGAAAATTGCATTCTTGTTACAAGCCTTTTATGATATTTCTACCCTCTTCTCTAGAGTTAAATATCCCACGGCGAATTTATATTTCTATGGAGTATGGCAAATCCAGTTTCGTTTGATGAAAGCAAGTAGTAGTGAGGATGTGGCTATTAAAACTATGGCTCTAGCAATGCTAAGGAAGTTTGAAAAATATTGGAAGTGTTATAGTGTTGTCTTATCTTTTGCAGCCATATTAGATCATCGCTATAAGCTACACTTGTTAGAGTTTTGCTATTCGAAATTGAACATGGGTGATCACATAGATTTTGTACGAAGCATTCGAGAAAAGCTCTATATGTTTTTTGATGAATATGTAACCTCGAGAGTTGAACACTTTACATCTTCAGGTAGTCGAGGTAACACTTCAGTTGAGGGCATTGTAGAGAACATTGGGGATGATCTTGACGAGTATGATGCAATCGAGAGTGAACACTTTGGCTCACAATCTGGTAAGTCACAATTGGATTTGTATTTGGAGGAGAATAGGCTTGATAGGAAAAAAATATCCGAGTCTCAATGTCCTTGATATTGGAAAGCTCATTCACAGCGGTATCTCGAGTTGTCTCTTATGGCACGTGATATATTGAGCATTCCTATCACTTCCGTTGCCTCAAAGTCGGCGTTTAGCATTGGAGGACGCATTCTAAGTAAATATCGTAGTTCTCTTTCGCCTGAAAATGTAGAGGCTGAGCTGTGCACTAGAGATTGGTTATTTGGAGTTCCGCCTGAGGAAGAATTCGATGATGAGTCTCTCATTGTCGACTTTGCAGACTATTTGCATTAGGTATTTTCTTTTATTTCATTCTCCTCTTGGTTTACTCATTTCAAGCAAGTCAGTTGTCTTTAGTTTCACTAGATATGATGAGCTGAGCTTAACCTTAAAATGAAAAAATCGAAAATGCATTCATGGTGAGTGTTAAAAAAAAAAGATGGGCTGATAGTTGTGAAAAGACTCTATAGTTTATTAAGCTTTATGTACCTTCTCTGTTTTTGCAGGCCAATCCTTGATGTGAAGATATTGCGGACATTAGTGAAAGATTGATTTCGAGGAAGGAGTCGAATTTTCACTAACTGGTTGTTATGAAATGCCGGCTTTCAACTGCACAGTGACAATGGAGCAATATTCGTTTAACTTCTGTAATATTATACAATTGCGTTAGTATCATCTGATGCAATGTTAGTGCCACTCACTTCTCTCCAACATAAAATACGTTATGCATTGAACTGATGCTTCGTCAGGATCGTGTCAACTTTGGGTCAAATTCGGGGCAATTCCATGGCATATGAAGTTAAGAACTCAACCGGATCTATTTTTACAGTGAATGTTAATTTTTCTCCTGGTGTCAGATGTGTCTGCTTTTGGTGTTGCGCCAGAAAAATAGCGAATACTACTAGTTCGACAAGCAAGACATCGGATTTGCGCATGTCTAAAAGCCTCGTACAGTCTCCGACGGTGACACGGCAGCCTGTGCTTGCCACTGCCGCTGCCATCATTGATCCAATCTCTCGCTTGATGGCCATCTGCCACACACCCCCATGAAAACCATGTTTTTCTTCCTTTTCAATGTTGTTGTCGTGTTGCCAGGTGCACTATCTTATTCTTGATGTGGTCGAACCAGTACCTACGCGAACGAATCTGATTACCATTCTAGTTGCTGATTTCAGTTTCCACATACAGCAAAATGATTTTTTGTTGAATCATTTACGAACCTTATATATTAGAGAGCTTAATGGAAGGTGGTGTTTTTGGTGCATCATCACTGGGGCAGGGGATTAGGGCAAGGGCCGGGGCCGGGACCCGCGATCGAATCGCCTTCACCGATCCCGATCGCTTTAAAAATTTCACTAGATTTTTTATTATATGGAAGTACCTTAGTAATATTATTTTCTTAAAATATTATTGTGTTTTGATAATATTGGTCAAAACGGGTTGGGTCGGGTATGGGTCAGTCGCGGGTCGAGTCTGGTATAGATCATTATAGGCAGAAGGACACTAGAAGTGTCAATATTTGTGTACGGCGCTCACTTTGATGCTAATTTTTTTCGCCGTCTCACTTAAGTGCCAATATTTGTGTTTGGCGATCACTTTAGTGCCAATTCCAGCAAAAAATAATTAGTTAAGTGCCAATTCTTGCCAACCAATACGCGTGTCATTTTTTATTAATTTCTGTATACATATGGCGTCCACGTGGCAGTTTTCTTTTTGAAATTCAATCCACTTAAAAGCCACCTGGATTTTTAAACTAACAATTAAGTTAATTTTTTAAAAAAATTTAAAATAATCAGAAAATAACTTAAATTTTTTTTTAAAAAAAAACAGAACAGAACTTTGCAGCGGAGAGGGTTCAGCCCTCGCCGCCGCCCCTATCGCCGGCCGGCGATGGGTGGGTGCCCGGGGGTCGCCGAGGCCCGGCAACCCCCGTCGGGGCCTCGCCAGGGGTCGGCGAGGCCCGGCCGTGGCTAGCCAAGGCCTCGCAGACCCCACGGCGAGGCCGACCTCACCCAGATCTGGGCGAGGTCGAGCGTCGTCGTGGCCAGGCGGGGCTGGAATCGCCCAACCACGGCCACGACGAGCGGTGGCTGGGCGATTCCGGCCCTTCCCTCTTGCCTTTGCCTCCTCAGATGTTTCTAGATTCCCGACACTAGGGGCTTGGGCGAGGCCGGAGTATGATAGGGGCGAGCAGACGAGGGCAAAGAAGACAAAGACGAGGCGAGTGAAGATGGGGACGAAGGAGAGGAAGACGAGGGCTGCCCCGATTCCGACTTTCTCTCTCTCTCTCTCTCTCTCTCTCTCTCTCTCTCTCTCTCTCTCTCTCTCCCCCCCCCCCCTTTCTCAGTTCCACCACACTCCAACTATCGTCGTCGCTGCCCCCCAAACACAAAGCCACCGTCAGCCCTCGACCTGTCGTCGCCTCAATAGGGTCGGGCGACCCCCGCCTCGCCCAGATCTGGGTGAGGCCGGTCGTGCCCTACCAAGGCGAGGTCGGCCTCGCCGTGGGTCTGCGAGCCCGACCGTGGCCTGGCCTCGCCGACCCTAGCGAGGTCGCGGCGGGGGTCGCCCGACCCCGGCTACCCCCTTGGCCATCCCCCACCCCTCGCCGGGGTCACGATGTCGCCTGAGTCGCGAGGTCGCGGGCTAACGGGGTCACCTGGATCTACAGTCGCCTTTTGGTCAGGAAGTCGCATGGGTTGAAGGGTCGCGGGGTCGTGGGGTCGCTGGATCTGGACGGTGATAGGCCGCAGTGATGGCAGGTGGGCGGCGGCAAGGCATTGGTCGGGAACGCGGGGGGGGGGGGGGGGGGGGGGGAGGATGTCGCCGAAGGGGAAGTGGGGAAGGGGAAGGGGGGGCAGCTTTTTCATTTTTTGCTTTTTTTTTAATTCTTTTTTACATTTTCAGTTTTTAGATTATTAGGTGGATTTTTTTTTATTCTTTACTTTTTTTTATTTGCTGACTAGGATGCTCCGGCGAGCCACGTGTGCACCACGTATGATTTCCGGCAAGCCACGTCGGACTTGGCACTGAAATGATCGTTTTTTACAAAAACTGGCACTGAAGTGATCCGAAAAAAAAAATTATCACCAAAGTGAGTGTCGTACACAAATATTGGCACTTTTAGTGTCCTTCTGCCAATCATTATATATGGGTCAGATGGGTCAATATGGGTCCGACCATATTCGACAAGACCCAAACCCGACCCGACCCGACCCACCCGTTTGACACCACTAATTGTGACTTTTTGAGGGCTAGTACACTTAATCATCATAACCAAAACCAATCTCTACTTTAAAAAAACGTACATCATTTTTTTGGTAAAAACAGAAAAGAGACACCGTTCTTTGTTTCTTATTTGTATTCACGAGGTTTCTTAAAACTTTCCCATCATTTGGATACTCTAGAAAAGATTTTCGGTTGAATCCTTTTTTTCTCTCTCCACTAATAAAAGTAAAGTTTAGAAATTGTTTAAGGAACAAAACAAGATTATAGCTAGTTAAAGCATCTCCCGTCACTTGTCTATCAGATTTATGCTCTTTTATGCGTATGGTCTCCCTTGATCTAGAAGTCTAAACATTTAGGTTAGACTTTCTACCATAGTCTCAGAACCTGTGTGGTCTCTCGTTCTACGAAACATGTCTGTTCCTAATCCGGCTTATAATGAAAGATAATTTAAAAGTATATCACGTTTGTCTACGAAATCTATATGCTTTTTTATACATATGATCTCTCTCAATTGCACCAAAATTCATGATTTGTTACGTAATAAAAATTTCACAACTTCGTGTCAACTGCAAAATATCTGGCCATATTAAAATGAGTACGCTAAATTAGGTGGTAGATTGAGAAATAAATGAGATAACAGGATCGGAAGCTAGAGAAGAAGAAAAAAAAAACATTCTTTTGAGTGGTATGAGTGTATCTTGCCATCCCATTCGCTCCTTTGAACAAGTGTGTTTCTATGTACAAGACTGCAATTGTTCATGTTGACCTATAATTCATAATCAACTAATCTGAAACTATAAATTTGTTTTGAGAACGATGCCTTTTCAATTTAAAATTCTCTCTCTCATACTCGCGAGCGACAATTAGGACAAATAAAAAATCGGGGAATGTGCGAATCTGATTTTCCTGATTAAATGATTGGAGCCTATCACGATTCATAAATGAAATGAGAAAAGGAAATACAAGGAATTTTCCAATGTGAATTTGAGTTTAATATATTGATATTGTGACATTATTTTAAGCAGAGCCTAAAGTGCTTGCTCCCTTTTCCTAGGGATAGAAAGACGCTAGTACGTGCATGATTGGCTTCATCAATCAGTAATCACTATATATTAAAGGTTTAATATTATAAGCTGAAACCAATGAATTATGCTCATCACTCTCATATAATATGCAAACCAAGACTCGAAAAACATATGTAACAGAACATAAGTACATAACCATAATTGCTCATTAAAAAAAAAAGAAGCAAAATGGAAACGTTGGCATTATTCAAATTAAGAAATCGGTGACGCTGGAAATGTGTCGGTTCATCGACAATATCTATCTAATTGCGGCACGACATTTGGTATCGACATTAGGACAAAACAAAACAAGATTAAGCCCCACAACATAGTGCAATCATCGATTTCGACATGCACTTTACTCTATTTAAAATGCACTGTACTGTTACACCGATGGGTTGATAGATAAAGAAGGAAATGTTATCAAGATGGGTGGTGATCTTGATGACAAGGTAAGAAGGATAATTATTGAGACACTGATGAGCTTGAAAGGAAAGCCTAAGAGGAAGGCATTGATAAAAACTGCTGTGTCAAGGAAAGGAAATAGATCTAAGAAAGACTCTGTATCTGGACAATCATCAGACTCTGAGAACACTCTATCTGGTGAAGCCTCGCCTCTTAGCAAAAAGTTTGATCAAGCTAAATTAGAGGCTCGACTTGAAGAGTCGTTGGAAAGAGGAGAGACTATTCTAATGGAAAGAAGTGCACAACTAGAGGAGATAGAGAAGAATTTGACAGAGGAACAAGAGCAGGCTATTAAGGAAGCCGAAGATAGAATCAGAGAGCTCGACGCTCAAGAACAAGAGAGAGTTCAAACCGAAGCGGAAGCTAAGGCTCAGTTGGAAGCTGAGAAACATGCTAGAACACTCGAAGAGGCAAGAGTTAAAGCAGAAGGTGCTGCAAAGGAGAAGGCAGAAGCTAAAGCTTTATCTGAGAAAGAACAAATTGAGCAAGAATAGAAAGAAGCAACATAAGCTGTTCAAAAGGTGATCGAAGAGAAAAAGAGAAAGGCTGTAGAGTTAGTAGCAGTAGAGGAACAGAGAAGAAAGACAGAGGAGGAAAAGAGAAAACTTCGCGAGGAATATTTTGTTGTCACTAAAAGTGACAGAGTTAGCAGGTCCAGAGAGAATACATTTCAAATAGAAGACGTTAACCTTGTAGGACTCGTCGAAGAAGCAGATGCTCGGGGGGAGAAACTGATCAAAGTACTGGAGAATTTTATGAAAATTATGACAAATCTCCAACAAGGGCAAGAAAAGGTACAGAAGCAGGTTAATATTCTCAGAGCAGAACGCTTCAAGCAAATTGAAACACTTCAAGGAAGGATGAAAAACATGAAAGATTTTCTCCTAGAAGAGGTCAATAAAGCACAACATCAAGTACTAGGAGATTTGGTCCGGTTTGGATAGAATCAGATTTTGTTGGCAAGAGAACTGAAAAATCTGACAGAAATGTTTGGCATGAGACTCAGTGACCTGTCCACCTTCAACCTTGTTCGTGCACCCTTCAACATAGACACTTCCAGACCCTCATCCTCTGCGCAACCCCCAAAATGAACCTTTTCGAACCATCTTATTTTGCATCTAAAGTTATTTTCGCTTATGGCTCTACTTGCTCGAACTATTCGAACATGCAGTGTACTATCGTACTTTAAACTGCATGCCTAAATAAATTGATGTTTGTCTTACACTATATATATATATTTTTTTTTACTTTTTGATGCTGACAAAAAGAGGGGAAAACATACAAAAGGTGAACACAGTAAGTTTATCAAAATTCTTTTCATACTCGTTGGAAAGGTTTTGTCTCCATCAAAATAGGGGGAGATTGTTAGGAATATTATACTTGATTTTGAAGGAAACAAAACTATTATACCTTGATGAAAAGACTTTTGCTTGAATCAGAGGATTCATATCTCCGTTACTTTTTAAGTTTCTAACATATTTATCTTGGCAGAAGCAGGGAAATTTCATAAAGAAAACAATTTCTACTCTGGAAGAAAGGTTGAGATTTGTTTCGAAAATTATCCTTTATATTAATCTTTCTTATTCTCGATAGATTGAATTTCCCCACTAACAGTTAATGATCTGGACAGGATTTCGTGACTAAGTCATATTGCTTTTGTGTCAATCAAAAAGATCTTCTAAAGGTTTTCCTTAAAAAGGAGATCTTGATTGATATTCAAAACTTTAGACACCTACCTTACTTTTTGTATAAAGACTTTGAGATTTGTTTGTATGGGCGAATAAATCTTTCCAAATTTCTGGTGTATCTCACCGTAAACGACTAGTGATCTTTTGTCAATCAATCAACGGCTAGTATTGGTGATTGATCTCAGAGTGGATCTGTCCAGCGGGAAGCTTGGAAGACGAGGACTATAAAGAGCACGAAGTTCAAAAAAAAAAAAAAAACCAAGGAATCAACAACCTTATGTAAAGAGAGCTTCATTGTTGTCTATGAGCGCATCATCCTGAAATATTGTAAGAAAGTTGTACAAAGAAAGAGTGTGTAGAGTAGAAAGGCCTTGGTAGAAGCATAGCTCGCTTCTGTCGGAAGTGCTTGGAATTCAAGCAATCGCTCTTATCCCTATAGTGCTTTATTTGATTACTTAGTGGAATCCAGCCAGAAGGCTGTTAGTGTGGGAGAGTTGACGTAGGCTTTCAAAAGCCGAACCACTATAATCTTATGTGCATTGCCATCTTCTCTAAATTCGCATATATTTACTGTCTGGTAGAAGCACTGCATGATTCTATTAATACTATCAAACTCGATATTTTCAATTCCGTTTTATTTATCGAAGTTTTGATTGAATACATCTATTCACCCCCTCTAGGTATATAGCCTAGCTGGATCAACAAGAAGGACGATGCAATCCTAGTTACATCGACTACCTATAAAAAGTTCGATACTAATTTTGTCTTGTTCAAAAGAAAATACTGCATATGGGTATGCCAGCTACACGAAAAATATCATTTTGCATTGCAAAATGAATAGTTTGTCATCTTAAGTGGCAATCATGGGGACGAGACTTACTTTTTATTACCTTCGGCATAACCAAAGGTAACGAAATAATGATTTTTGTCGAGTTAGAGCTGACACAAAGGTGGCAAAATTATAAGTTTGTCACCTTAGGTCATATCCAAAGTGATGGAATGCTATTCTTTTCGCCTTAGGCAAAACCCATAGGCGAAGAGAAAATGATTGTCACTATAGATGTATCATAAAGCGACGGAATTTTATCTTTGTCATGTAGATTTAAACTTCATCCTCAATATTGATACATTTTAATTTTGTCACTTGGGTCTATCAATATCGATAAATATTTACTATTATGTGGGTTTTGTGGCATAATACGCTATTTTCTTGTAAGAACTATGAATAGAACATTAGGAAGTTACCACAAATGTATGAGCTGAAACAAGTCAGATGCCCCCGTTTTCAGTTATACTTTATTGTGCTGCTCCCCAAAACACAAATTGCTCGTACTTTTGCCCAATTGTACCCAATAAGTCTGCGTGATATAAGCTACAAATTCTTTTCTATGTTATTAGCCAATCGACTAAAATAGTTTTTCAGCCATATAATTTCACCAAAACAATCGGCTTTAGTTCTGAATAGAAGTAAACGTTATAACTAGGCAATTGAACAAGAAATGACACATTCCATGAGGACGAGATGAAAGAGAGGCTTTCATGGGAATCGAGGTTGGTATGTTCAAAGCTTACGATGGAGTTGATTGGAATACCTTGTTGCAATACTCCGTAGCCTAGGATTGTCAGATCACTTTTGCAAACTCGTTAAGAAGCGTGTTTCGACAGCTAGTTATGCTTTGCTCGTTAATGGTAGACCAGCGAGAAGGTTTACACTCAAAATGGTCGTCTACAAGGTGATCCCATCTCACCATACTTGTTTGTAATTTATGCTGAACTCCTCTCTCAAGTGCTCAATAAGGAAGAGGTTTTGAAGATAACTTCATATCCCAAGCCCAACATTCCCGTTGCCTGGAGATTACCTGTTCGCATCCAGCCCCTCGGCCCGAATTATGTGGAGACAGAGCCCATGGGATATCAACTTTGTCTGCTTGGCACTTCACATGGCATGAGGAGATGGTAAACCACTTCCTTGACCCCTAGCAGATTACACCGTGAAGGACTTTAGATTGCAAACTCATCGCCCTTCATGCAGTAACTTTCTGTGTGAACGTGGCGTATTAAAATGCCACATTGCATGCTCAAGCAACACGAAATCCTTTCCAGACACTCCAGCTGGTCTTATAAGAGCTTATGGAAATTTCGAACTAGTCTAGGGAAGAAACTAGTGTTGAGATCAGTTCAAAAACCGATTCTATTGAGGAAATGACAGACTCCTGGCTCCCACCGTCAGAATAAGGGATGAAGTTTAATGGAGACGTTGTGTGGAAAGATAAAAAAGAAGCCATAGGTATGACTGTACGTTCGTATAGCGACTCAGTGGTCCAAGCATGGACATGAAGAGGAAGATATAACCCGCCGGTGGAAGTCGAAATTACACTTCTTCTCGCCAATATTTAGGCTCGCTTCCTTTGCATCTGAACAAAGGTTTTCGAAAGCGACTGCAAAGTCTTAATTGATGCCATCCATCAAAAGAAGTATTTATCCTTGGAATATTCAGCCTCTCGTAGCAGATTCCCACTTCCTACTTCAGCACAATCCAGGAAAGAGTTTGTGTGGACTCATAGATACAGCAATAGAGCTACTCAAGCGTTTGCAAATTGTGCATTTACCCGAATATGAATTTTATCTTCCTTTCCTCTCTTTTTTTGGGGGGGGTTCGAACCTTCCTTTCCTTCTCACAAGCTCCCCTCTAGCGTTAAAAATATTACCCTAGTATAGTCTCTTTAATTTATCGTTCCAGCTTCCAATGTAGGCGCTGGATGATATTTGTTAAGTTTTGTGGATAAGAATGGAAATGACCTACAGAGTGCACGATCATCCCCAATGTTGACCTCCTTTTAATTGGATATTTTGGTCATTTAACCTTTCTTTTGCCTTGATCAAACTTTTCCTTTATTCTCTCTCTGAGTTAATATCTCAATTAACAAGCACGTGCTGGTGAATGTTGGAGTTGGCGAATACTTCAGGGACCTTTGTTTCTCACACCGGGTATGCCCACGTGAGCTTAGGGAAACCAAAGTGTCATCCGACGACTTGTGACCCATGTGCGCGGGATGTGGGGGTTCAGGGGCAGTGCCTCCGACACGGGTGTCCCGCTGCCCGGTCAACGGGCGGGGCTTCCGCTGCCCTGTCAGCAGACGGCTACCCCGCTCGCCGGTGAGCGGGCAGGGGTTCGGGGGCAGCGCCCCCTAAACCTCAACGGGTTTGGACTTTTATTTAAGTAAACTCGTATGTTGTGGGCTTAATAGAGGTATCGCTAGGTTTAGGTTTTGGGCCCGTTAAAGGCATATATATTTTGCTCGTTTTTGCTGATCATTGTAACGAGTTGAGAGGCTGTAAACCGAATATCATAGTGAAATCTCTTGCAGGACGTAGCCCTATTCTGGGGTGAACTTGGGTAATCTCGTGCGTCATTCAATTTTCTTGATTTCTGTGTGATCATTCTGATTCGATGTGCGATAAATCCCAGCAGTGATGGGTATCAGATCATCGTCTAAGGGATCAAGGTGAAGAAGACACGACGTGCAGACTGAATTCCATTAATTTTTCGGTCTTCATTTAATCTAAATTTTTTTTTGTCAATCAGCGTCACGGGAGACTAAAGGGGATATTCTTCAGCATCATTTTCCTCAAAGATAACCCACTCCCGATGGCAAATCGAAGACGAAAATTTTGTCTTCCACTAAATTTGCCAAACATAATAAATCTAGTTTATACAAGAAATTAATACATTTGACTTGACCCCATGACTTTTACCGGAAGTTATTCATAAAGCAGTTGCTTCCAACGCTAAATTGGACCGCAAGGATCATTCTATAGCGAAAGTTCTTATTGAAAGATGAAAAAAGTAATCCACACATTTTCAGGTACATAACTTCGATCTCTTGAATGTCAAAACATTGAACTGATTTGGTAAAACGATGGATATCTAGTCTTTAGAATCATGTGATTCCACGACATGTTCGGATGACCTACATTTCGTTTTATCTTACTGTTACACAAATTATTGTCCAGTTGAGATCACTAGAGACTCAGGGGCTTCAGTTAGTGATTAAAGTTCAATCTGGATAAATAGTCACTTTTTATTTTGTTGAAAGAATATTTCTATTCTTTAAGCAAAATAATACTCAAGAGGTACATACAACGATTCCAAGCCTAGCAAATCCCAAATAACAACATAACAAAGCAAACACCATAAAACATATAACAAAGCATACTATGCACCTAAAAACACACTCTCATCCGTTAGGGACAGATATGTCAATGCAAACATTAGGCGTCGATCACCGCATTCAGTTATAAGCACATATCATATATACCACACCATTTGTACTAGCTCGCAGTGCACGTCTAGGTTCAACGTCCTCCTCACCAGCGCCGAGCAATAACCCCAACATCAATATGTTAACAAAACACAAATTAAATGTGTGTAAGGAAATCTAGGTCTATATCTAAATCTAGTTCAAGAGAGTAAAACATCTAGATCTAAACCTAAATCTAAATTAAAAGGGGGAGAGCGGTCTAGTCTTGGAAAGGTTGTGGAGTCATATCACGAACATCTTCCATAATCGCTGTCGGACGACTGGCCAATCTAGTGTCCACGATCATCTAAGATTTGCTGCAAAAATTTCTTCACACACGAACTCCCAAAACAGAGTAAGAGAGAAAAGCCGAAAAAGTAAAATCTTGAAGATGGAGAGAAAGAGAGGAGGGTGAGCGGGAGTTCCTTCAAGAACTGTACTAGCGGCGCTGGAACCCTAGAGAGAAAAGAGAGAGAATGTGGATAGGAGGGGAAAATGGGTGTGGGGAATTTGATTTTGATATGCCTTGAAGCCTCAAGGACCTTGTAAAATTTGAACTACTAAAATAATGCGCAAACGGAACGGTAGACTAGGAAGAGAGAGAGAGAGAGAGAGAGAGAGAGAGAGAGAGGAAATTGCATGAAACTGAACAGATGGCTTGCATTAATTTCTAAAATTGAACATTAGCTTCTTAATGGAGATATCTGGAATGCATAGAGAAGGTGAAAAGCTTAAAGAAAACGATCGTAAAAAATATTTTATAATCTAAGATAGTATTGAAATAAGGAAACCTAACCTAATTTGCATTTCAAATTCAAATTTAACCAAATTCTAATCTAAATCAATCCTTAACGGACGATCTTCCCATCTTCAAAAGCGGATATGCTCTTTGGGATTTTTTATGTTTTGAATTCCAATAAATCAAGTGGTGATATCATTTAATGATTGATGACCACATCTCTAATTAAGTCATTACAATGCATTTGGATCATCCTCCGCAAGAATCTACAATTGCCTTGACTTGCATGCCAGTCGAGGGATGACTTGGAGGCATGTAGCTGCTCCTGATTCCTTATCTGCAGTTATTCCTAGTTAATGGATCCTCCTTGGTTCAATATTCAATTTATGTGCATGCTTTGAGTTGATCAATCATGGGCATGTGTCATATACACCGTTCAAACTTTACCCAATGGAAATGCACTGCCACCGAGCTCACCAAGTGTTGATTGATAGGCTTTATGGGTCAATCCAATCGTAGTGTTTTGGCCTTCATGACCGAAGAACTTGTTAAATGTTCCATCGGTTTGACCTTACGTGGTGGCCTGATTTGGGCCATTAACTCCTTTTGATTGGGCCCAGATATTGGGCCTGGTGTCAACGCAGTAAGGAACGTAAAAACCTGACAAACAAACCCGGATAAAGTCGCAAAACACTCACGAAAAGACAAAAAAGGTGAATTCGCTAATGAGGCGAAAATTTATCCAACTAACAATTGCACATGACAAATATTAGGTTCTTAACCCTTGGAAACTCTAACATTATATTAACCGTGATTAAATCAAGAAATTAATAAAAAGAAACAGCCAATGAGCTCAAAACAATCCAAACTTGAAAACAACCCCAAAACACAAGAAGGTGATAATATGTGAGCCCAGAACGACCTCAAATGGAGTTTTCTTAATTAGAATTTAGAACACGACATTAAACTTCAAATGGGAACTTCTTTATTGGTCTACTTTCATGATCAGTTAATGATTCCAGCCTACAGATGTCATGCCCAAGTCCCTCGCGGATAATCTTGTGTGTCGGGCAGCTACAGATGTGCCCCTCTTCTTGTGGGTGAGCTTTCCTTCTATTATCTTTTCCCTGGCTTTCCCTTAGTTGAGTAAGGGAAGGTTAGCCATCTTTGTGCCGCCAAATAGTACGAATCTCATAACTCTTTTGGAAAAACAAGCAAATAATGACCATAAATTATAGGGCTTGCCTTTCGGACTTTTAGCTTTGTCTAAACGATCCAGAAACTTATAAGCAACAAGTGTCAGATAGATGCCAAAACCTTTGAGAAAGAAACTACCACAAAAATTGTGAATACTATAATTTCGATTATAATAATTAAAAAAAGGTAATTCTTGGCGAAGGACCATTGGAGAGAGAATTGAACTGACTTATAGTCAAATGGGAAATGATTAAGGCATAGACTTTGAATGCCCTAATTCAATGTCTTAGGTTTGCGTAGCTTATGGCTTTAGGGCGAAATGGTGATGGCTCCGCTGATTTCGATTTATTTATGGAGAACTTGAAAGACAAGTTAGCAAGTATTACATCGTCGATGGTGACTTTTTGAGGGCTAATACACTTAATCATCATAACCAAAATCAAGCTCAAACGCCCAAAAAAAAAACGTATATAATTATTTTTGGTAAAAATAGAAAAGAGACACCGTTCTTTATTTCTTATTTGTATTCGAATAACGAGGTTCCTTAAAATTTCCTCATTATTTGGATACTCTAGAAAAGATTTTCAGTTCAATCCTTTTTTTTTTCTCTCTCCACTAAGAAAAGTAAAGTTTAGAGATTGGCTAAGGAACAAAACGAGATTATAATTAGCGGGGTACATGATTTTCTTTCTGTTTCCCTATTTTTTTGTTCCATATAAGAGCTTTGGAACATAAATGCGTTTGACAATGCAATGTAGTTTTTCTATTCCGCGACCAAACTTTTGGCTCAGAAATAGGTTTTGAATGAGAAATGAGAAGTTAAAAAAAGCTACTTTTTGTTTCAGAAACAAAAACTTGAAACAATTTGCTCATTCTTCGTCGCTCCTCCCTTATCGCTGTCGACCACCGATCGCTGCCGCCGATCGTCGGTCGCCGGCCGCCTGTCTCCGATCGCCGGTCGCCTCCCGCCGGTAGCCGCCACCACTCGCCAGCCGCCGCCGCCGCCACCGACGATGAAAAGCTCGTCCAAAAATAGAAATTTTGACGTTGTCAAACGAATTTTTTTTTTTTCAGAAATAGAAAAATTGTATCTTTATCAAACACATTTTTTGTCCGAGAAACTTGTCTAGGGAATAGAAATGAAAAAATCTATTTCTTGTCAGAAATAGAGTCCGAGAAGAGAAAGGGAATCATGCACCTCCTTAGTTAAAGTATCTCACGTCACTTGTCTATCGCTTTATGCTCTTTTACATATATGGTCTCCCTTGATCTAGAAGTTTAAACATTTAGATTAAACTTTCTACCATGGTGTCAGAGCCTGTGTGACCTCTCGTTTTGCGAAACATGTTTGTTCGTAATCCAGCTTAAAGACAATTTTAAAGTATATCACACTTTGTCTACAAAATCTATATACTTTTTGTATACATATGATCTCTCTCAATTACGCCAAATTTCATGATTTGTTACGTAATAAAAATTTCACTAACTTCGTGTTAGCTGCAAAATATCTGGCCATACTAAGACTGAGTACGCTAAATTAGGTGGTAGATTGAGAAATAAATGAGATAACAGGGTCGGAAGAGAGAGAGAGAGAGAGAGACAGAGTGACAGAGACAGAGAGACAGAAACATTCTTTTGAGTGGTATGAGTGTATCTTCCCATACCATTCGCTCCTGTGAACAAGTGTGTTTCTATGTATAAGATTGCAATTGTTCATGTTGACCTATAATTCATAATCAACTAATCTGAAACTATAGATTTGTTTTGAGAACGACGTCTTTTCAATTTAAAATTCTCTCTCCCATAGTCGCAAGCTACGATTAGGACAAATAAAAAATTCGAGGAATATGCGAATCTGATTTTCCTGATTAAATGATTGGAGCGCATCACGATTCACAAATGAAATGAGAAAAGGAAATACAAGACTCGAAAAACATATGTAACAGAACATAAGTACATAATCATAATTGCTCATAAAAAAAAAGAAGCAAAATGGAAACGTTGGCATTATTCAAATTAAGAAATCGGTGACGCTGGAAATGTGTCGGTTCATCGACAATATCTATCTAATTGCGGCACGACATTTGGTATCGACATTAGAACAAAACAAAATTTGAGAGCGACGTAAACCGACTTCTTTAAGGATGCAATAAACCCTGTGAAAGAAAGCTTCTGCCAAACCTTTAGTACCCGCAAAAGATTAAGCCCCACAACATAGTGCAATCATCGATTTCGACATTTTTTTTTTTGACTTTTTCCGAGCTTTACAGATGTGATCAAATAAAGTTGTACATCTTCAGCGATTTCCTAGTCACATTATCTCTTCACCCACCAACCCCTCGCTAAATCTCTAATACACAAAGCATTTTGACATACGAAAAAAAAATTAATAATTGGAAGCGAAGCCAGAAATGGAATCTGCTTGTTCACCTATGTGGACTAACAGAGTCGTATGAAGAACTACTGCTCATGAGCTCCTCCAAGTATTCCGGCCCCAGATCCTCCAAGACAACGACGTTCTCGGCCCTCGTCGCTCCTCTCTCCTTCCTCCTCGCGCCCGACATTTT
Organism: Rhodomyrtus psidioides; assembly: GCA_021437785.1. NCBI lineage: Eukaryota > Viridiplantae > Streptophyta > Magnoliopsida > Myrtales > Myrtaceae > Rhodomyrtus > Rhodomyrtus psidioides. The sequence continues at coordinate 3,151,975 of JAILYB010000027.1, read as the reverse complement.
CCTCCTCATGCTATGCTTTTTCTTGAGAGCCACCACGGGGGAGGAGAACCCGCCGTCTCGATCGCAACCCGCCAATCTCATCTCCTTGAGCGATTCCCGGACTCGCTCCGCTGGGAAGTTCAGCACGGCAGCGTTCCCCCGCATCGAGTAGGCGGCCTGATCGTAAGCCAGGGCCGCTGCCTCGGCGTTGTCGAACGTGCCTAGCCAGACCCGGACGCCTTGCCTAGTGGAATCTCGGATTTCCGCGGCGAACTTCCCCCACGGCCTCTTCCGCACGCCCCTGTAGGACTTCCCCTCGCGGGGATCGCTCTCTTGCTCACGCGAGGACACCTCTTCTTCCTTAATTCGGGCGGGAGAGACCGTCTCCGACGTCCGTCGGGACACTTCGGCGAGGAGATCCAGGAGGGGCATTTCTTCGGAGTCGTTCTCGTTGAAGGGAAGAGAGGCGGCGTCGATGCTGAGGGCGTCCAACTGGTGGCGGCGGTCCGGCGAGTTGAAGGATGAGTTGGAGGAAACATCGGACATTGGAGAATGGAAAATGGAGGAATCCATTGGGATTGGAAGAGGATTTTGAGAGAATTTGGGCTTTGAGGGTGATAGGGGAGCGAATGATTCTGCTTTTCTTGGTGAGTGGCCAAGCAGCCCAAGCAAGGGTGTCTTATTTATATCAATTTGGCACGTGAGAGGATGGCTATTTCAAATTCAGTGCACTAAGATACCATCAAGTGGGAGAAAGAATGATAAGAACAATTTAATTAATAATGTGTTAAAGGGACAGAAAATAATAATAATAAAGATAGAGCGTCATGGGATTTTGTCCTTTATTGAAAGGTTGTCCTTTTTTTTATGTAGGATTTGCACTTACTAATGAACACATGGGTCAATTGACTGGCGGCAGATCAGAGAGGAATTTAGAGTGACGTCGGATTGATCCACGCCCCCATAGAATGGTGCCTACTTATCCACTCGTCTTTGTCAGGGGGGATGATGTTGATCTTCTAGATCACCAGCACCACTCCCCCCCTCCCCAAAGTCCTCTTGGTCCTAGGTTGTTGGATAACTACCCGGCCACATGAATTTGTAGTTGTCGGTAAAATATGATCCCACGGGATGGACAAAGGAATCAAATTTTAAAGGGTGATAGTACTCTTTTTAAAAAAAATTATTTATCTCACAACGTTGCTAATAATTACGGGCAAAAATCATCCAGAATATAATAGCCTCAAGCGAGAATATTAGATAGCAATTTTAATATTTCTTCAAGAACTCTTTAGGAAACAATCGAAAACGAAGGCTATACTTCTCTTGTTTGGAAAGAACGAAAATTGAAGAAGAATAAATTATGAAAATGAACAGAATACTTAAATATATAACGAGAAATGAACACACTTTTTTCGCGTCTGAAAAGCAGTGGATTCTCATGCAACTCTTCGTGTCCAAAACAGTTTATTCGATCACATCTTTTCATTTTTCGAAAATAGTTTTTCTATGAAAGATAGCAATTTTTTGAAAGTCTAAAACTGCTAACTCGAAGGACGAAATTCTTCATTGTCCAAAATTAACATAATATTCGAAATTAAATAATAATAATAATAAATAAATAAAAATTAATTTCAATTCCTGCGTGAACATTCGCATTGTTTCGGTAGGGTTCAACAGTTAATTATTATTATGATTTTAAAATAAATAAATAAATAACTGCTAAATAGTGCCCATTCCGGATTGTAACCACGCTAAGTGCATCTAACAATTGCGCAATTCCGGATTGGGACCACACTAAGTGCACCTAACAATCGCACACCCGCGCACGGGCTTAATGTGGTCACCCATTTTCTCATTTTTTTATTTTGAAAGATCATAGTAGCTTTCTAACTGATAAAAAAACTCGCATTCAATGAGTTTCTTGCTAAACTATCCTTGAAAAATCGGCACAACATCCCAAATGTCTCACATACGACAAGAAAGTTCCGAGGAAGCGTTCATTCCACGGCCAAGCCTAGCGTGCTGGAATCTACTTGGTATGGAATTTGGGGTGCGTATGACATAAGCCTCAAGGGTTTTTTTTTTTTTTTTGGTCGAATAAGCCTCAAGGGTTTGTTAAGTGACAAAACGATCGAGATCTTATTTATTAACACGTGAGTAGAAAATTGTTCAAAAAACCTTTAAATTTATTGTACAGCGGAAAATTTGATTCTAAATATTTTAATTTAATCAATTTAGTCATAAACATTTTGACGATTTGCTAACGTATTCTTTTCAATCAATTTTGACTGAAAATTATTGACGTGGCGGTCGTATCACGTAAGACTGCTCTGCTTTTAACCGGATCAAGGAGGCCGACTTTATTTGATGTGTGAAACGTGACAACACCACCTGATTCTCCGAAGAAAGAGCAACACTTCAATACATACTGTTCCGCTAATCGTGCCCTTGACTATGGTGCGCTAATGCGGCGATAATATTGTTTTCACCACACTTTTCCTTAAGTTGGAGACCTTTCTTTTTTTGGCAATTTTCCAAATTAATTTTTTTAAAAAAATATTTGCCAATTTAATATTAAAAAAATATTTACAAATTGGGTGCTGCTCGGCAATTGGGCCGCCAAGCAAGGCCCAAATCAAGCGCCCCCCAATCTGCAATTGGGCCACCGATTGGGGCCCCAAACCAAGATTTGGGCCCCGCTCGGCGGCCCAATTGCCGAGCGGGGCCGAAATTTATTTATTATTTATTTTTTTCAATGGATTCGTCTGGAAAAATTATACGAAATAAAAAAAATCGTTCCAAACGGACATCCGAGCGATGAGATATGCCATTTCAAAGTATTATTCCATCGGATTTTTAAAACTTTGCTAATTTAGGCATCCATTTAAACGAGTAAATTATAAAAGTATCAAATAAATAATAAATTATATTGAAATTACGTAAACTTTTAGGAAAAAAAGTACTACATAATTCATATTCCACCATTAAAATTGACGTTTAATTTATATTTTTTATAAAAGTTTTCAATTAAATAATAAATTATATTGAAATTACGTAAACTTTGAGGGAAAAAAAGCACTACATAATTCATATTCCACCATTAAAATTGACTTTTAATTTATATTTTTTAAAAAAAATTAATTAAATAATAAATTATATTGAAATTACGTAAACTTTGAGGAAAAAATATCAATTATAATTTATTATTTAATTGGTACTTTTATTAAAAAAAATATATAAATTTAAAAGTCAATTTTAATGGTGGAATATGAATTATGTAGTGCTTTTTTTCCCTCAAAGTTTACGTAATTTCAATATAATTTATTATTTAATTGATACATTTATAATTTACTCGTTTAAATGGAAGTCTAAATTAGCAAAGTTTTAAAAATTCGATGGAATAATACTTTGAAATGGCATATCTCATCGCTCGGGTGTCCGTTTGGAGCGATTTTTTTTTATTTCGCGTAATTTTTCGAGACGAATCCATTGAAAAAAAAAAGGGCCCTGCTCAGCAATTGGGCCGCCGAGCGGAGCCCAAATCTTGGTTTTGGGCCCCAATCGGCGGACCAATTGCCGAGTGCGGCCCAAGTCCCATTTTGGGTACCGCTCAGCGGCCCAATTGCTGAGCGGCACCAAATTTGGTAAATAATTTTTTTTAATATTAAATTGGTAAATATTTTTAAAAAAAATTAATTTGAAAAATTGGCCTATGTTTTTGGTCAGATTGAGTTGGAGACTTTTCGTGCTTTTGATGAGCACTTATCATAATTCAACCTGACGAAGGAAAAGGCAGGTCAGGTCAAGTCAATTAATTCATTATTACTGCTTGGACATTATTCAATACGAATGTGAAAAGTACTTGTAACGAGAAAATTAGGAGAGATTGGCATTGCAAATTGGGATTTAAAAGAAGTTGATGGTCATATGAATTTGGACAGGTAGTCTGATTTCCTATCAAATGTTTGACCTTCTAATTGAAACTTAGGTAACTGCTCCGAGATCCATTGTCCCCACAAAAATGGTTCTAGAATGTTGAAACATACAACATCGATTGGAAGTGAAAATTATGTACTCATTATATATGTCAGTTGGACATTATATCCTTTTCGTATGTATGTCCACTCCCCTTATTCAAATTCGATGTGCTACTCCTACCCCACTCGCGAGTGAGAAAGGGTGGGTATTAAAATATCTCGATCACTTAACAATAGGGCTTATATACACTTTATATATAATATCCTTGTACCTATCGATTTTAATTTTTGGATTTGACATTCTAACATATAACATAAATATATATGTTCAAACTTTTACCGGGTCATTCGTAAGTTACTCATATTAGAATCAAAATAATTGCGATGAAAGTTTATAAAAGAATATATTTATTTGGTGATATGAACTTGGTCCAATAAAACAAGAATAGCTATCATTAGAGGCCAACCCTAGTTGACAATTAAGACTCTCTCTCCTCACACATTGTGATTGTAGGACAAAAACCCACGATTGTCGATGCGTTTGCCTTATGTTTCGAACAAACCCACCATGGCTTCATAGTTCATGTGAAACCTTAACTGGAAAAATCATAATCTGCTGCTGCTTCTACGTGACTTTCCATCCACGGATTGTGATACAACAATCAAATCACCATCATATTCATCGATCACTCTTTGAAGAGGATGGCTACAAATGTTCTCTAGATACAGATCCCCTAGCCCTTGAAGCTCGAAGAAAAAGGCAATAATGCATCAAAATTCAAAAGTCATCAAAACTAGGAGGTAGTGTTGAGGTTTTTGATGGTCCTCCAAGCAAAAAGGGATATTATATTCGTACTTTTTTTTGTCAGAATTATTTTAATACTTTGACAGTGATATTTTCCCTCGCAAGTCCAAACTGAGTTTTGTGGTTTTTTTTTTTTTTTTTTTTTTTTTTGGGTCGAAGTCCAAACTGAGTTACGTGTCTGAGAAATTGAAGCTTCCAGGAAAGCCCATTTTGGGATATCTTTCGAGGCAAGTTTGATTAGTCTTTGCTTTGATTAGAGCAGTGTGGAACAACCATTTCTCTTTTCCGGTGAAAATTTTCTGGCCTATTTTAGTGGAAACTTTGAGGAAATTACCAAAAACAAATTCTAAATTTATTGTATTTGAGCCAATTTAGTCATAAACCTTTCGATTTAGCCAATTTAATCAAAAACCGTTTGACTATTTATAAATTTAGCACTAAACTTTTCAATTGTGCCAATTGAATCTTAAACATTTTAATGATTTACCAATTTAGTCCTAAATATTTTGACAATTTCAAAATTTAGTCATTCTGGCTAATTTTGGCTAGATATTGTTGACATGATGATTCATTCAGTATCGATCATCAAATGTGGCATGGCCGCCATTGACATGGATGATTTTTTTTTCCTTTTTTCTTCTTTTTTTTTCTTTTTTTTTCCTTATTTCCCACTTCGCTGGTCGCCAACCTCAGCGATGACCGACAAAGGATGCTAGCAGGGCTAGATAGATCCCCTCGTTGGCGGTCGATGACCTTTGTCGGCTATTGCCGAGGCCAGCTATCAGCTGAGAGATAAAAAGGTTAAAGAGAAAGGAAATGATAAAAGAAACAAGAAAGAAAAAAATTCCAAAAATTATTCCAAAAATTATTCACGTCAGTATTGATCGCGCCAGGAAGATTGACACTGATTAGACTACCTCATCGGTAATTTTCAATCAAAATTCGCTGAAATGATTAAATTGGCAAATTGTCAAGAGTTTTATAACTCAATTAGCACAATAAAAAATGGTTAAAACTAAATTGGAAAATATTCAAAATATTTAGAACTAAATTGACTAAATTCAAATATTTATGACTGAATTGACATAAGTGCCATAATTTTAGAATTTTTTTGGGTAATTTCTCCTCCTACAGGGAAAAATTATTTGACCTTTTTGTGTGTGGTTTTGGGCTTGCTAGTTGTTGTTGTTGTTACTCTGATTAACGTGTAAATGACCTATGTCAATAAGTCTTATGAATGTGAAATAAAATAAAATAAGTCTTATGAGTGGCACAAAATAATAATAATAATAATAATAATAATAATAATAATAAAGACTTGTGCGATAACCTTGCGAGTCTAAAGTTACATTTCGAAAAATTCAGGACATCGTGGAACTCTTCGCTTAAGTGTGAATGTTGGGGTTTCGAGGGGAACAAGGTTTGGTGTTTAATGTTATTCATGACTACTTTAGAGATGATCTTGAACTATTGCTCATTATTTATTATCATCACTGAACTTTTTTTCTGTTCATTATTGTGGCCGAGCTTTTAGAAGGTGGTTCAATCTTCAATGTGGTCATTCCATTAAAAATCATAGACGGAAACTATTGTCCACGGAATATTCTGTTTGGTTTATGATTTGTCATTATTTTTGTTCAATTTCATCTCGTATTCAGTTATTTGTTCCATTTATCCTCCAACTGTTCCCCCCCCCCCCCTCCCTCTCTCTCTCTCTCTCTCTCTCTCTCTCTCTCTCTCTCTCTCTCTCTCTCTCTCTCTCTCTCTCTCTCTCTCAATTGCGCCATGTCATATTAGATTTAAATCCCGACCACAAAATGTTTATTAATTATGTCATAACATTAAAACCCAATAATAACACGTAAAGTAAATGGATTACCCAACGCACAACATTTATGATATGAACTATTATAGATAAAAGTGCTTACTTGTGTTTACATGTTGTAAGTAGTTCTAAGTGTATATAAACATGTCGGTTGACACAAATAACATTTAGATTGTTAACCGAGTCCAAGCGAGTTATACATGGAGAAAAGAGTCGATCCATACCTACATGTTTCTTATTCATCACGATTGTGCTTATTTAAACACATGAACATGTGTAGTCTGTATGCTTGGTCAAAAGAGTTTGGCAGAAAACTATTAGTCCTAGATAAGTGTCATCTATATTTATCTTGAAGAGCATTTTATGACCCTTACCATGCTCAAGTGAAGGCAATTAGAGAAAAAAGAATCAAAATCAATGACACCATGAAAAACATAAGTAAATTTCAAAGATATAATTTAACAAAAGAACGAAAAATCAATAACTTTAACGGGCACAACAATATTCATTTAAGTTTTGACGGAGTTACCACATTGAACAAAATATAGATAACTCAAGGGAGACATTAAACAGAAAAAGAAGTTCAAGAATGACATTGAACAATGAGTAAGAGTTCAAGAACAATTTCCCCCAATAGCTTTAATTAAAAAAGTGCACAATCTATTCAACTTCTAACCTGTGTTGAGAAGTTCCGAGGAAAAAAAATTGTGTTGAGAAGTATTTTTATCAGTTTTATTGAACTTAATTAGTGCCTCAAGGTTCAAAGTTTGTTTTTAATTCTTTTATCATATTTGTGACAGGTGGGAGCTCTCTTCCTTTTTCCATGTTAGGAGGTGAAAAAACTTATAACTTACAGAGTTGGTGCATTTGAGGATTTTGGTCACAAGCACAACTAGTGCATTGAAATATTTTAGCACGTAACAAATCAATTTGCCGAAAGGAAAATTTGGGTAACAATTTTCTCTTTCTTGGTGTTTGCATTGCTTAGAAAAATGACCTAACCAGTTTCAAATATATGATTACATAGGGGCACCTAGACCAAAAACTTTGCACTTGAGCACATGAACCCCAACCTATGAAGCATCGACACACGTAAAGGGGGTGCGTGTCTGTCACGCCCCGCGTCCTTCAATAGCGCGCAAACATCCCTTCCTGCTCTTCCTTCGCGATACGTTCCAAGGATCGAATCGTCTAACAATATACTCGCGGAATGAAATGCACATGCGGAAGCGATAAATAAACTCCATACATAAAACTCGACAAGATGACTCAGAATGCATGCAACACCATTATAACACAATCAGTTTACAACACTTAACTTCGTATACAAAACATAACTGGGTCGTTCCAAAATCCCAGACTACCTATCTCAGGGGAACGTTCGAAAGGAAATGGTACGACTAACTTTACGCATCTGGTTTGTCGACATCCATCGACCCTGGTTCAGGTTCTTCATCTTCAAGTCCAGCATCGGGATCTCCCAAGATATCGTTGGGAATCTCATGTGGGTCAGCAACCCAAAGTGTGTCGATAGGTACAACACTCTCGTCTAATGGTCCGATCAGGGTGTCTCCATCTTGAAACATCCAAGCCTCAAAAGTATGGGGGAATAAGTATTGGCCGCCTTCGTCGGCCCAAATCACACTCGTCGTCTTAATATACACCTTACCCTCGCAAGTGGTAAACTTTGAATCCCAGGTCTCAAATTCCTTCGGAACTCCGAAATGGTGTGACATAGTGACCAGGGACAAGGATTGGGGTCTGAAAAATGGGTTGTTGACACCTGATTTTTGACCTAGTCTTTTTGCAGTTATATTTTGAAAAATCAAAAAAAAAATCCATAAAAAGTCAAAAAATTACAAAATCAACTTTGGTGGCCTTGGCCAAGCCCAAGGAACCATTCTTGACCAAAAAATAATTTTTCATATTTTTCACATTTTTTGTATTTTTTAGAAAATAGAAAAATACTCAAAAAATCAGGAAAAATAGCATTTGAGGTCAAAAAAATATGAAAAATAGCCAATATTTTTATTTTTAATCTCTTGCATTTTTGACCTCACAAAAAATCCAAAATCAGATTCAATTATAGGTGTTCCTTTGTAACCCGTACTATTGAATCTGAGAAAAAAATATCAATTGAGTCTTTTAATTTGCAATTTTAGCATTTTATAGGATCTTGACATTCAATCTAATTTTCCCCTATTTCAATTTGACTTAATTGTTCAGAAAAATTGCTCAATTGCAAAATTAATTGCATTTTAGTCCTTGAAATTGGAGCATAATTGAAATTACTCTCAATTCAAAGGCTATCATTGCAAATTAAACATGCTGCCCAATGGTTCTCATCATTTTGAATCAATTGGCATAGGTAATTTGGCCCAATTTGATCATTTGAGCCTTCAATTGCACAATCCCCAAATTTGCAATTAAATAAAAATTTGGGGTTTTTGTTGAAATTGACATAAACTTTTGGGCAAAACCACATTTCTAGATAAAATCCATGTCCTAGATTCGATTATGAGGTCCAATTGCAAGAATTTCCTACTAATTTGGGTTTAATTTGGAAAATTGCAAGTCGGGGCCGGTTCAGACCGGTCAGACCGCCGGTCGGACCGGTCGAACCGGTCCAGAACAGTATCGTCTTCCTCCTTAAGCCTGCGCGCAGATGAACAGTTATGAGGGTAATTTCGATCCTCAAATTGAAGACCAATTCGTGGATAATCGAGCACGCAATGGTGGGCGTATTGTTGCCTATACTCTTACCTATCAATTAACACCGACGGCGCCGCTCGACGTCGCCGGAATAAAAGGCAATTGGCCGGTCAAGTTCTGAAGCTGCAAAAAGTCAACAAAAGCAAACACAGCTCAAATCCATGCCAAATTCGTGCGAGATGAGACTCGTCGAGGGACCTAATGAAACTGAATGGAATACCCAGCTTCTCCGTCGCCGTTAGCATGCCATTTGGCACGTGATGGCACGTGAGTTCAAGTGGGCAGAGGATTCCCCAATGCGCGGCAAAAAATTCTCAAAATCGATATATAGCTAGAGGGCCTTCGCGAAGAGGGAGAGGAGGATTCAGTTAGAGGAAGGGAAACAGAATTGGAAGAGAGAGAAAAGGAGAGAGAAAGAGCTCGCTCTCCATCGCCATTGTCGAGAGCGAAGCTCGGAATTGCAGAGCATCGGTCAGGCCTTTCCAGGCTAGACCAAAGCTCAGATAGACCTTCAGGAGACCGCCCACACCGCCAGGGAGCGATTACCATCAGTCCCGCGGTTTGAAATCACAGAAAAAGGTGAGTCAGCGCTTCGAACTTTAGATTGAGCTTCAATGGCGGATTTCATTCCTGGCAATGGTTCTTGCATTTCATGTGTGCGTTTCATCCCATGAACATCACTGATCATTGTCATATCTTCATTTTGCATCGACTTCGCTCACATACCCTGAATCGAGTCTTCGAACTTAGCCTTCATAGCCGATTCTTGCCCAGCCAAATCTGGGCCGAGCGAGCTCAATCGGAGCTCGAGGTAAGTCTTCTGCACCTCATGTCGTGTCAATCTATGAATCAATTGATCTGATTTCGCGTGGTCTTTGCGATTGAACTCCCATGGCCGTACTCGGCGCTTTACTTGATACTCGCGACTTAGTGATCGATGTGGTTCAATTCCCATATATGTGAGATTGGATGGTAAGGCGAGTCGATTGGCGTTGGTCTCGAACGATTTAGTCAAGTTTTCACCGTTAGATCGTCGTCGGAAGTTCCTGGCCGTTCATCCCGTCACCGTCGCGAGGTTGAAGATGAAGTCGACGTGGCAAAGTCAAGGAGTCAAAAGTATTAGGTGGCATTCGGCCATTGGTCCACGTGGTTGTCCAGTCAGCAGGCCGTTAGGGGTCTGTTATTTGAATAGGTAGATCCAACGGCCGAGGTTAATCAAGTCTAATAAACGGTGGCCGTTCGATTTGTAATTAGGATTATCTGGAAATAGTTTTAAATCAGAAAAATAAAAATTGGTTGAAACGACGCCGCATTGGTTAGTCGATAGGCGACGTCGTTTAGGTTAGTATGGATGGACGGTCTAGATCGAGTCATGGGTTTTAATCGTGGCCGTAGGTTTAAGTAGTCTGATCAGACGGCCCTGATCGAGTCTACAGTTCAATTTGAGCCGTGGGTTTTAGTAATTAGATCTGACGGGCGCGGATTAACCACGCGGTTCGATAGGAACCGTCGGATAAAGTCCGATAATCCGAAAAAAAAAAAAAAAGAGAGAACGGTGTCGTTTCGGTGTAGGGGACGTGCGGGTCCGGGTTTGGGCCGGGTTCCGACCCGAGTGGGTCGGGTCGACCCGGCCCGAATAACATTTTTTTAATAAAAAAAATCGAAAAATGATTTTTAAAAATAAAAAAAATCAGAAAAATCCTAGAAAATCAAAAAATGCTAGAAAATTCCAGAAAATTCCAAAAATATGTGGAAAAATTGTGGAAAAATCTTAGACACTCTAGAAATCCCCAAAAATCGAGGATTGACCATAGACAACTGGTCAACCCTATTTTTGGGATTTCTTATCCGTTCTTCCGAGACTTGACGATATTACCCTTTAGGGGTAAGTCGCCTCTGCTGTATATGCGAGATAAGGCCGATAATGCCAAGGTAAGAATTAGGGTCAGGTAGGCGACCAATTCTTAGGCTTGGGTTTTCGAGTCCCGCCTCTTTTCTCAAAATGACGATTTTGCCCTTTAATGGGAAAATCGTCTTTCTTGTCCCCAATCAAGTCCTGAAAATTTCTTAAAATTAGGGTTTGGGTCAAGTGGGCGACCCACCCTAATATTTGAGATTTTCAGTCATCATCTTTGACCAAAATGACGATTTTACCCATCCGAGGGTAAAATCACTTTTAAATTCCAGAAAAATCCTGAAAATTCTCAAAAAATGGAAAATGGATTGGATTGATAGCCAATCCTATTTCCCCCATCTTTTGACTTCCCAATTCATCTAAAATGATAAATTTGCCCTTTCAAGGCGAATTGTCCCTGAATTGTTCAAAATTACGATTCTGCCCCTCATGGGCCAATCATGTCCAAATCACTCTTAATCCTTGATTGACATTTCTCTAGGCTAATAGGGCCTCATTAGGGATGCCATGCTGCTTTCATGTGTTTTATCCGCATGTACTGGATCCTTGATTTGCGCACTTATTTCTATTGATTGTGAGTGATAGGGTAGTAATTCCCTTCTGCATGAAATCCTAAGATTAGATAAACCATTCAGTTTCGGTACCGAAAGGGCGTCAACTCTGACAGTTGGCGTAACTAAGTCCCCGAACCCACTTCTTTGGTTTCCGCAGAATCGAATAGACCACTCCCAACTATTCGATAGGGTTTCCGATCGTATCCTCCATGAAACGATTGGTGGCGACTCCTTGGCATGTACACTTATCACATGTCACTAGACCACACTGAAGGTCGACCACGTATATCCAGCAGTTGCGATTTGGGTAATGGACCTTGGAAGAGGACCGCGTCCGATCAAGCCAGCGATCGGGCGGCCCATTAGCTCCCCACTCGCCTATACCCGCGAGGGAGGGTTTCGGCATGGGTCCCACGACGGGGTGAGATAAATCTTAATAAGCTAATCCTAACCCTAAGCCAAGCACTTAGTACATCCAAACACTCCCTAAAATATGCAATTCTATTTCCAGAACAAACAACAGGGCAAGGACTCTAAATGGCATGATAACAATAACAAGGAAACATGCATGACAGTTGGGTACCTCAAATCCAATTCTACTCCAATCATCACTTCATAACCAGGTCTAAGCTTCGTACTAAGGTAATTCACAAATCCACATATCTATTTAAGGTTATTAGTCAATTAGTAACTTATTGTTCAATATCATGGCTCGCGTCACAACGCCTCAGACTATCCCAATCAATAAACCCGTGTCGTCTTAGGCACATCAGGCATTTCTCATTACTCAACCTGCGTCGTATAGGCGCATCAGGTATTTCTCATCAATCAATCCCGCGTCATATAGGCGCATCAGGCATTTCTCATTACTCAGCCCGCGTCGTATATGCGCATCAAGCATTTCTCATCATTCAATCCCGCGTCATATAGGCGCATCAGGATACCATATGCACATAAGTCTATAATTAAAACAATTATGGCTAACTATAATCAATTGTGCATTTTAACCATTCAAGGCATTAAATGGCCACCACATTTTTAATCCCATGCCGCGAGATCACATTATAAAGTTTACTCGAGCCGACACCATTTTAATACTTCATGATCGAATATAATTCAATTAGAGAGATCATCGTTCCCCATCATCACCATTCGGCCATTTCTCAAGCATTAGGAATTGATTTATCAATTTAGGCATCAAATGCAGTAATTGGCACTCATGGCCGAATTGCACTCGGCGTTGTGTCATCCCATTCATTTAATCCCACATCTAGCTCACGGCCAACATTTTATTAAGGATTATTAGAACATTTTCATGCAAGGTACCGCCACTCCCTACCATGGCCGAATGCACAAGGATTCAATCAAGAGATCACATTAACTCAATCAAGCTCAAACAAGTTCTAGCATTCCCTATGGCACAATGAGGCATTTGGCTCACTCAAGAGCACATCCCTTAACCTAGCTCAACCATGAACTCACCATTTCAAGTACTATAAACTATTTCCACTTTAAATCTCTAAAATTGCATATTCGGGTATCAAAGAGTTTCACTTAGAATAACCCACAAATTACTCTAAAAACCATCCCTCACTCGGTCCTTCAATAATCTAAGGTCCTAACAAAGGGTTAGAACTAACTTACCAAGTCCAAAAGCTAAGGAAAACCGTTTCAGGTGGCTGAGGATGGCGCAGCGCAATTCCGGTCCCCGGCGAACAGGTTCGGCTCCTAGGAGTTCAACCACAAAATGGACAAGAACAAACATCAATACCACTCATAGTACAAGTCTCTAACCTCTTAACATGATCCTTAAAGTTCCTAGAGCCACTTACCTTAAGATTGAACAAGAACTCCCTAAGAACAGCCCTTTGGTTCTCACACGGTTCGGTTCTGGTCGGGGGTGTTTGCGCGGTCCCGAGCTTCAAATGTGGCTATCCTTTAGCACACGATGAAGAGGAGGTCAACTAGAGGCGGCTTGAGGTGGTGGTCGGCACCGGTGGTCCACCGAGAGACCGAGAGAGCGAACGAGAGAGCGAGAGAGAGCCGAGAGGGAGGAAGAGAGAATGAGAGAGAAAATGAGAGTGAGGGAGAAATGAGGGTGGTTGGCCGAATAGAGAATCAGAGGGAGAGTGAAGAGTGTTCTTCAACCATTGAAAAACAAGGAAAAAGGGAGGGAAAGATGAGTGGGGTGGTTGAAGGGGTTTATGACAATGAATAGTTCTCTAGAATGACTAGTTGGTGGGGAGTGGTTCATGGGGAAGGAGTCATGCCCATCAAGTCTAATCTTGTCTCATCATGTCATCTCATAAATCAAGGGTCAAATGACCAAGCTACCCTTCAATTTTCGGCCAAGGAGAGTCTACACCAAAATACTATAATGCCTTGCTTAAATCTAAGGGAAAATACATTAACCTAAGGATATAAAGGGTAATCTCCAAGTGTCGGTCCGAATTTCACTTTTCTAATCGATAACGGGCGAATTCTAAACTTAATGGTCCTCGATGAGGCGACGTCCAATTTATTACCGTTGGAATTCTCGAATATCCGACGCCCAATTTCGAAGTCCAATTTCGTGGCTAAAATCTGTCAATGGCGATTTTAGTGTATCTCAAACTAACGGGCGACTCTTAGGAGTTACGCGTATCGGCCCGTGACTAATGTCATGTTTAAGAGTTATTCGAATCATGGCGACCTTGGTTGTCATGTAATTGCGAGGGTCAATCGCTAGTTCCAAAGGACACAATCGTCAAGAATTGGTTTAGGTTAATTTGCGAATTATACGATGGTCAAACGGGATCACCCGTGATCCAATTGTATAACACTAGCAAATCGTTCTATGACCAATCTCAGACCGGCCTATAATGGCTCAAAATATTCCCTCGGCAATCCTTATGGTCAGGGTACCAATCCATGGTCGAGTACTTTAGTCCACGTACTTAAATCCTACTTAGCCTTTCCCCATCGGTTAGTTTTCTCAAGAGTAGACAACTCTGAGCGAGATTTAATTGGAGCGCACTGACGAGAAGTCTCATTCAATCATACTTCGAAAATGGTCGGATTTCAGAATGTCACAACTCTTCCCTCCTTATAAAAATTTCGTCCTCGAAATTTACCATAAATCCCACCAAACTCATCAACTAGGTGCTGACACTTCATCATTACTTCCCTTTCCTCGATGGTCCCCTTTTGTTGCCAAAACCCAAACAAGTCTACAAACCTCGGACTCGACTTTTCAAATCGGGTAAGCCTCGCATAGGTGATGCCTTAAGGAGGACATGATCTCCCACTTGAAGTTCTAAAGATCTATATCTTATGTCTATGTAATTCCAATATCATTGTCAAGGCCTGCGTAATGACGCACCGGGCCATCAGACTCATCACGGATCCGTGTAATACGCCTCAGATCAGTATACTTTTTCGAAACTCGCGTCTCAACGCTTCAGGGCATCACATGACAACATATACATAATTTCGAGCAATGTGATCCACAAGATAAACTAAGGACCCACATATGCTACCCAAAAGACTTAATGCAGTCCGATGCCAACTTCAACCAATCTCTAATAAAGTCATTCAAACCGAGATCGATCATTCATAAAAGTCCTCACCCAAATATTCTTGACTAAGGCGGGAACCATTCATCAACCAATCATCAAATCTTTCTACAGCCAATTGTCACTATAGGCAGCTCCACCAGGTGTAGCTATTCATTCGTACTTCCTTCAAAGCTGGTGGCATTCGCTTGCACCATACTCTCAATCACCTGACCCGGCCTCTTAGATTGTCCACTTGTCTACGTGAAATAAGGTGCGTTATATCATGACTTCGTCTTTATGACGTCTTAAAGATTCTTCCAAAAGTTATGGTGAACTTAGAATCTCTATTTGGCACAATAGTCATTGAAATTCCATACGAACGACCTGACACTTACACGACTCGACGTACTCATGATGATACAATTCAACTCGTGGCCCTCTTGTCCTTTCAGATAACCCCCTGGCCAAATCCATAACAGTCCATTCTTGGTTCCATTCGATAGTTTCCCACGACTAGAGCAACTCGCCAGACTAATTGAGTCATGCTTCCCTTGCTGGCACACCTGACTCTTAGCCAGCTTGACTATTTCTACTTTCATTCTATCTCATTACTGGTACCGGCGCAAGTCCTGATACCTCTTTGTACCATCCAATGGACACTATAATCATCACGATGAGTTCCCCACATGACCTTGCCCTTTAGGTCCTCCATCATTGGATACGTACACCCGTCCATGAAGCTTAGAGGTGTCCATTCTTAGGTACTCAAAATCTAGATTTTCTCCCTGTTATAATCACTTCCATGATCTTCTGGACATCAGTGTCTGTAGGTTGCAATATTTTAGTCTCTTCTAACTTCCAGGCTTGACGCTCAAAGTAGCCGTCTGACTACCCTTCGGTCACTTCCAATTTAGAAGTTGAATCTCTTATTTCCTTGAGCGAAGTATGTCCCTTATCCACCAATCTCGTGATGCTCAATTCCAAACTGTATGCGTCCGCTATCCTTATGCTCTCTCAAAGTGAGGCAAGACATCGTATTCTAATTTCTTAAGCAACTTCATCCGTCTACGTTGCTTCATACGTTCAATTCCTCTTTGGGACAATAGGTCCTTCAAGTTCCGACGATCCTCGCCGATCTGAAATCCTTCTCACCACATAAGTGATATCTCCAATTTCCAATGTAAGGACGATAGCTGTCAGTCCTGAATTACCAGTTGGGTCATTCATCTCGTTATGTCTTACTATCGCGACGCATAGGCAACAGCCTTCCACGTTGCATTATTATGAATCTTAATCCTTTCATGACACGTCACTATAATTCTCACAATGTTTCAACTCCCAATGAAAACACCAATGTTGGCGCGGTTACTAACCAGGTTTAAGCCCTCGAAAGCTCCTTTCATGTTTGCTCATCCATTCACGCCACATCTTGTTCTTAGTTCATTTCATTAATATGACGGCTCCTGTGGGGGATCTTCCCACGATTCGTCTATAGCAAACCATTGATTCCAGAAGGCTCCAACTTTCAGTAACTCATATTGACCTTATTTAATTCACCACTCAAGCTAGTTCTCAAGGGTTCTACAGGAGTTTCATTTCCCAGAAACTTTATAACTAAGAACTCCACCGTAGTAGACCTAAATCTCGGGTTCCTTTAATCCGCATACAGCGTGTCCTCTTAGAGCCCATGGAATATCCTCCAAAGGCCGTTCACGTTCCTCATGACTCCTTGATTCCGATCAATTCCTATCAATTGAAAATTTCTAATTCCATGAGCGACTATAACATCTCAAAGATTAATCGCCTAACATAAATCTTATAACCTCGACTTTAGTCGCTATTCAAGTCGTGTCCATATGCATTCGATTACAACTGGCTTTTAATCCAAATATTCATTATTCACCTCCTTGCATACATCTCGTCTCACATCATCTAAGGCTGTCAATAGCAATCGATAACTAAAACCATCAAGATGTAACGCAATTCAAGCATAAATCCACTAATACCAATCGTCTCTTTATAACTCAAATTCACAAACGAAGTTTATCGGTCAGTCATTTCCATTTCGACATATTGCCTAATCCACTGTCGATCTCTGCATTATAACCACAAATAACCCTAAAGGTCATCAATTAAAGTCAGTACTAAAACCATCAGAATGTAATAAAGGTTCAAGCCTATGATCCTTGAGGCACAACCTGATGACGTTTGCTCTTAACACCAAGACAAGTAGAATTCCTCTTCTTCCCGCATTAGGGCCTCCTACCCTATGAGGGAGACCATACACTTCGGTGGTATTCTCTTGTTTCGAATCCACCTTGTCTTCCTCGTTCCATAGGACGTCAATTTTAGAGTATGTGCCAACAACGGTACCTTTACTCCAGGGTCCATATGTCACCATGCCAGGCATTCTCCTTCCAATAACTCTGTCACCTCAAATGACAAGGCTCCAAGGGATCGAGATTCCTCCTTGGTCTCCACAAATCCACACCTTGGATATTCAAATCGATTAACTCAGTTCACTTTGCGATCATAACCTAAACACCTCTTTTCGCTTACTCATCTATCCCTTAAAATCATAAGTATCCAAGACTATCATGTCCATTCACTTTCTTTCTCATCAACGACCATCCCATGGTCTAATCGTCCTTTAGAACATCGCCCTATCCTTTAGGGGACAACAACTTAGGACTCCATTTCCGATGGTTCGGTTCCATCTCAGCCAACCTCACAGAATCATTGGACTCAAGTACACTAGCATGCCGATTTCCCTTAACACTTCCCACATGACGAGAGAGACAGACCACAAATTTCCCTTTTAGGCCTTATGCTTAGGTATCAACCATTCCTTACAGGTACATTCTATTTTCTTTGAGTGGAAACCTTA
Organism: Rhodomyrtus psidioides; assembly: GCA_021437785.1. Lineage (NCBI taxonomy): Eukaryota > Viridiplantae > Streptophyta > Magnoliopsida > Myrtales > Myrtaceae > Rhodomyrtus > Rhodomyrtus psidioides. The sequence continues at coordinate 3,133,782 of JAILYB010000027.1, read as the reverse complement.
TGTACTCATGATCTCTCTAGTCATTTAGCCCTTCAACATGAGGTTCATCATAACACTTCAGATATAAGAATATCAATTCGCCACGATACTTCGAACCTCAATTCATTCTTGAACTTCCTTGTCCTTATCCAACGGGTTCCTAACCATCTTTGATGCATGCTTGGGAAGTCTCGAGAACTCTACCCCACAATGGCAGATCTTTCTCTGATTCTCACAAACTTCAGAGGCTCCACCAACTCTTGCTCCTTAGCAATCTCAGTAATGTATTCCTCATTGATCAACTAGACGAAGATAATCCGGTTAAGTGCTACGTCTTCAAGGAGAATTCTTCCTTTGGTAACTATTCACCAATCATTAGCAGTACCTTGAAATGTTAATCGCTAGGGTAATCTTCTCCTTAGTGTACCCTAAGGCTTCAAAGGCCTTCTTACAAATCCTCAATCCAGATAGGAGCAGTCTCATAATTACACTTCCTGCCAACTTAGTCGACTTCAACTTTACAAACTATTCCGCAAGCCAGTCCATTTGCCGACTCTTATTCCCGTCTCCAATGCCATTCCTTCGATTACTACCATTGGCTCTAATAACAGCAGCAACGACAGTCTCAGCTGGCTAGGTAACACTGGTAGCCCATCCTTGAGCCTACCTACTCATCAAATTCTCGATCTCCTTTAAGGCTCTCACGACTCTATCAACTCTTGAGTATTCCACAACTTGTGGCTTCGAGCTATGCGACCTTCTATCACTCTTGTCTCAGTTGTTCATCCTTACTAGGCTCTAGTCATCACATAGGCCGCTACAATTCCATCAAGGAATTCGAAGGACCCACCCCTCCATCTACTCAAGTCTAGCAGTAAACTGCTTACCACCAAAGCAATCATAAGCCAGCAATCCACTACCAAGCAATTACAAGCAACCTTCAGTCATGAGTAGTTTACCAAACAAGCCCCAACTAGGCAAACATCAAGCAAACACTCAGGACACCAACTTAATGAGATACTTAATCATACCTTCAGTCCTGCCACACCTGCCACTTAGCAAAATTTCCACATGCTATTTAAACACTTCAAACAGGTCTTAGCCAAACAACACTCAATGTCAAGTACGCCAATCATAATGCAAGCATTCAGAGGTACACATCAAAAGTTCTCGTCCGTACCTCAAGTCCAGACGCATCTGCAACTCAACATAACAACAACCATCTATCCAGCACATCAGACAAGCAATGGCCAAACAACTCTTATTGCCTAGTATGAAGCTTTAAGACCTTTTATCGCCTACGGCGACGCAAACCAAGAGCGCCATTCACATGCGCCAAATCAAATTCCATGCGATTCATGCCAAGCGCTAGCGAGTTCCTAAAGTCTCACTATCTAGCCATTCTAAAGTCATCGCTCCTTATTACTCCAGGTCTCATCCAACTTGGATCGAGCTGACATTGCTCTGATACCAACAAAATGGGGATGTCACGCCTCGCGTCCTTCAATAGCGCGCGAACATCCCTTCCTGCTCTTCCTTCGCGATACGTCCCAAGGATCGAATCGTCTAACAATATACTCGCGGAATGAAATGCACATGCGGAAGCGATAAATAAACTCCATACATAAAACTCGACAAGATGACTTAGAATGCATGCAACACCATTATAACACAATCAGTTTACAACACTTAACTTCGTATACAAAACATAACTGGGTCGTTCCTAAATCCCAGACTATCTCAGGGGAACGTTCGAAAGGAAATGGTACGACTAACTTTACGCATATGGTTTGTCGACATCCATCGACCTTGGTTCAGGTTCTTCTTCTTCAAGTCCAGTATCGGGATCTCCGAGGATATCGTTGGGAATCTCAGGTGGGTCAGCAACCCAAAGTGTGTCGACAGGTACAGCACTCTCGTCTAATGGTCCGACCAGGGTGTCTCCATCTTGAAACGTCCAAGCCTCGAAAGTATGGGGAATAAGTATTGGCCGCCTTCGTCGGCCCAAATCACACTCGTCGTCTTAATATACACCTTACCATCGCAAGTGGTAAACTTTGAATCCCAAGTCTCAAATTCCTTCGGAACTCCGAAATGGTGTGACATAGTGACCAGGGTCAAGGATTGGGGTCTGAAAAATGGGTCCCACGACGAGGTGGGATAAATCTCAATAAGTTAATCCTAACCCTAAGTCAAGCACTTAGTACATCCAGACACTCCCTAAAACAACATGGCAAGGACTCTAAATGGCATGACAACAATAACAAGGAAACATGCATGACAGTTGGGTACCTCAAATCCAATTCTACTCCAATCATCACTTCATAACCAGGTCTAAGCTTCGTACTAAGGCAATTCACAAATCCACATATCCATTTAAGGTTATTAGTCAATTAGTAATTTATTGTTCAATATCATGGCTCGCGTCACAACGCCTCAGGCTATCCCAATCAATAAACCCGCGTCGTCTTAGGCACATCAGGCATTTCTCATTACTCAACTCGCGTCGTATATGTTGACACCTGATTTTTGACCATTTATTATTGTGATTTTTATTCTTTAAAATTAATTAAAAATAGCAAAAAAATCATAAAATTGCAAAATCAACTTTGGAAGTCTTGGCCTAGCCTCAAGAGCCAATTTTGAACAAAAAATATTTTTTCGTAATTTTTAATAATTTTTCGAATTTATTTAATTATTAAAAATACCAAAAAAATCATAAAAATACCATTCGTGGTTAGAAAAATACACAAAAATGTTCAATAATTTTGTTTTAATTTCCTCTTCAAGTGTGTCACCTTAAATCTTAAAAATTCGGCTCGGGTCACTATGTTCCTTAACAAACATAAACCCGAACCGAGCCCAAAGAATGTCATGGGGGGAAGTGTCGATGGATGGTGGTGGAAGGTGGGCGTTCCACTACCAAAAAAAGTGGTCGGCCATGTGCGAAAGGGGGGATTCTCAGTTTTGAACTGAGCGGAACCATGAGAGGGGAGGAGGATTTTTCGAGCGAAAAACCACGGACAAGTGGCCAAACCAGACCTCCAGCGGACTTTATTCATCACCACCGAAGTCGCCGTTGCCGTCGACAAGCCACGAACAGGTCGGTATTCTATCCCGACTACCATTTCATTTATGCACATAATGTGTTCGACAAAATGTCTAAGTGGGCATTCGAGCGTTCGAGCCTCGGCCGAGCCGTCCCCGACCTCTATTTGTGCGAAACTCACCTTTCAGCTTCATTAGAACTTATTCTAAGCTCGACTTGTCTGCTATGTTGCATCGGAAACCGCTGAGAGCGACGGTCCGAGCTTCGCCGGCCGCGGTCCGAACCGAGAGCTCAACGAGGTATTCCAAGCGACTGTCAACCGTCAAGGAGCTTCAGGTAAGTCCTTAAGCTGTCATGGGATGCCACTTGAACGATTGAAGTCGAGATTAAGGCAAAAAAAATTTCTGCAATTACCTCGCCGGAGTCGGCTCGGTGGCCACCGGTTCGAGGCTTTTCCGACGTCCCATTTGTCATGTTTTTGTTGATAGTTGATGTAGAGTTCGTGGGGGGTTCAACGCTGTCGAAACCGGGACTTGAAACGGTTACTTTTACGTCGGTTTGGGGTCCTCCGGCGAGTTTTCCGGCGACTTCGTCGGAAAAAGCACTATTCATCGTCTTCTCCGGCGAAGTCGCCGGCGGTCAACGGTCGCGGTCAACGGTCAAAGCTGACGTGGCGTGCCACGTGGGCAGCCACGTCAGCAAGGTGGGTCCGGGCCGGTGAAATCAAAACCAGGATCGGACGGCCGTGGTTCCGCCACGTGTCACGATCCTGGATTTTTGAAAAATAAAAAAAAGATTTTTAGAATAAATAATTGATTTTTAGATAAATAAAAAAATGCAAATCTGATGGCAAGGAATTTGCCAAGTGGCGTTCTGAGAGTCGTCCGATCATGCTCAATGATCGAATGCTCCAGAATCAGCCACGTGGCACGATTTGATCCGTCGGATGAGGTTTAATTTTCGAATTTATAAAATAAAATTGTTCTGATCGAACGGTCGTGGTTCAGCCACGTGGCGCGTTGTGGACCGTCCGATTTGTAGATTTTCGGGTAATATAAAAAGTTGATAAAAAAATAGAAAAATGTTTAAAAATACAAAACGGTGTCGTTTTAGATCGGTTTTCGACCCGTAGGGTCGGGCCGGGCGCCCGAGAGGCGCGGGCCGGGTCTGACCCGGCCCGGAAAATATTTTTAAATATTAAAAAAATAAAAAAATAATAAAAAATAATAATAATTCAAAAATTCAATAAAAAATAGAAAATCATAAAAAAATTCAAAAAAATTCGGAAAATTCAGAAAAATTCTAAAAAATTCCAAAAAAATTTCGGGTCTTTTGACCCCCGATCTTTCCAAAAATGACGGTTTTGCCCTTCTGACAAACCATCTTCCAAAAAAATTCTCAAAAATGAGAAATGGCCACAATCAACTGGCCATGGAATATTTTGGGTAATTCGGTATCCAAACCTTCCAAAAATGACGATTTTGCCCTTCGGGCCAATCGTCCCCAAATCTTTCCATTTTACCCCTGGTCCGAAATCACATCTTCCCTAAACCCTTATGGCTATATTAGGAAACCATTGATTTGAATTGATGTGCATTGATGTGATTTATTTATGTACTTGATTGCGCTTTCATTTAAATTGATTGTGATTGATAGGAATAGTCTTCCAATCTGCATGAACCCTGAATCAAGCCTACCTCACCTAAAATTGCACCCGCATGAACTCTTAGCCAGGAAAATCACTCGCGTTAGGTACCGAAAGGGCGTTGGTAATGACACCGACGTAACCAAGTCCCCGAACCCAAAATCTCCGGTTCTGCAGAACTGATCGATCTCTCCCAATCGATCAGTAAGGTTTCCGGTCTACCCTCCAAGAAAGACCGGTGGCGACTCCAAATGCATGCACAATTTGCACATGCCACTACGACCACACTGAAGGTCGAAAGTGATCGACTCTTATCGCCGAATCCTTTAAAAAATACTCCTGCCGCGATTTGGTATGGGCCTGGGAGGGCTCGCGCCGATCCAAGATCCGCGATCGGTAATCCATTAGCCGCGTCCGCTTTCGGACGGGTCGCGACAGCTGGCGACTCCACTGGGGATGCATGTTCTAGAACCTATGATTCTAGACCTCATGTGGACTTAGGCCGTAATTAAAACTCTGAGTGATTTCTCTAACCATGCATGCGCTCTCAAAGGTGAGGTAAGTCCGCTTACGATAGGTGTTATATGTTTTTGCAGATTGGAGAAATAAGAGGTGTAGTCCGTGATTAACATTATCTTATGCAGGTTGGCGTAGGAATGTATGTTGTGTGGATGATTTGAAGCACTGATTGATAAACTGTTGTGCATGACTTACATTGTGATGATCACGACACATGAACACACACAACCGCGCCTAAAACCCCGGGCGCTGCCTATAGGAAAACAATAGAAGGGATTGAAAATGGAATCTCCGTGAGGAAAAACACGGGGTAATCCACTTTTCAATTCCGCTCATTTTGAACTATGGATCGAGCCCCAATGCAACGATAGTTGTGCAATGGAATCTGCTCTTTCTAGAACTCGAGATGGGAGCCTTGGCCTTAGGTTCCAAACCCTTTTGATTTTTAGAGTCAAGCCTCATTTGTCTCATGCGCATGTATTTGGATGGTTGGTATACCTAAAACCAAAAAAAAAAAAAAGGTCATTAAGCGCCACTCATGGTAAGGTCCTGCCTTTTCTATTTAAATTCACTTGCAGCCTTTTATTTCGCACAACATGCTGCATTCATCAAATCCGAGGGTTGAGTCCAATTCCATTTTAGAGTATGGATAGAGTAGAGATGATCTCTCCAAGTCGGTCCCACATCCTGGACATATTCAAGTATGAGCAACGCGTCATCCGCCATCGGACTGTCGGGACGTTCAATGGAGTTTACCCTTTTCAAGCTGTCCAAGGAATGATCCAGTAACCATACCGGGAGTTGAAGGACAGGTGATAACAGCAAATTCGAGACACCTACCGGACATTATCAAAAGGGCATCTGATGAAAACGAAGACCCGAAATAGCCGGACCGAAGACATCAAGCGTTGTCCCCCAAAGACCCGACTTGGGACATCTCTTTAGGTTATTAAGGGCCACGTTCCAGTCGTCCCTTTTCTTTTATCAGGATCATCGAGTCTGTAAGGAACACCCGCCTGTGGGTCTCCCATCTATCTTCTTCACCTCGATTTCTAATTCTTGTCTAAGTGTCTTGACATTGGAGCGCGACACTGGAATTTCTCTCAACCATTCGGATTTTTTCGGTTCAATTGCATGTCTTACCCAGATGAAATTTTCGTTAGAACTCACACTTGGCATGTTTAACCTAAGTACGAGAATCTAGCATTCATTTCATGGTGCGCCGGACATGGAATTGAACCGGTCTATAGCATGCATCATTGGTAATCCTTGGTAATTAACTAAAGTCGTCCATGTTTCCTGAATTTAAGATGAGACATGATATCCAAATTACCTTCGGGAAATCGTTTCAATTTGGATGTCCTATCTCTCATCGAATTTAGGACACATTGGAATTGCATTTTTATCTTCTTGGAAATTCCACAGATGTTCTGGGGATTTACCAAAAGTAATAACCATGGATTACGCTCCTTTTAGTTTTATGTTTTCTGTTGAAAAACATCGATAAGAATTTTTCACATGAGATTAAGGCTTGTGTAAAAGTCCTTATCTTCGTTAATCTCAAGAAAGCATAAAATTGAAAGGATTTATGCTTTACTTCCCTTTCTGACATCTTCCTGTCATTCGAACAGGCAATTTCCAGAATCAAAATTCAAAGACTTGTGTGAAGAATCAGTCGCAAGTTAAAATCGCTGGACCACCCTAGAGAGTTAACTGATGAGGGAAGACCAAGGAATCCTAAAAAAAAGTAGTCAACTGATGAGGGCAAACGCCACCCAACCGGGGCATCCCGGTCAAGTGTAAAGACGTATCGTTCCCAATTGATTTTCAATCAGATAATGACATAATATTTCATATCTCTTCCTCTCAGGATAAGATGGTTAAAGACCAACAAAGGGGAGCTTGCCTTTCCTACAAGATGGAAAGGAGTGCACCTTCATCGGGCATCACCCATTGGGTTTGCAAAAACAAGATGGATTTATTGTGATGAGCCTTAAGTAGACAACGTGAAGCTGGGGCAACCTAATTTGGATCGACTCTCTTGAAGTCGAGAAGGGTGTATTCGTTCCAAATTAAATTGATTTATTCACGAACTAATATGGTTTTCCATTCTTGCAGGTCATGACAAAAATGAATGGGACCACTGAGGAATCTGAAGAGGGGGAAATGCTCATACTCACACTCCATGGAGCTTGTTCCAGCGAAATCAGATTAGACGTTGAATATACGCAAGGAAACCATGCTTCCGAAATCAATACCAATGTCTGTCGAAGGGTAGGGCATGCTTCATCAAAAGAAGCTTGCTGTCAGTCTCGAAATAGGTGGAATGTCGCAGTGGATGATCCCCAAGTCTCATCGAGCCGAAAGCGAGAAGAAAACTTGGCACCTAGCTTTGGCGTTTTGTTGTTATGATCATCCGCCTAGCCACCGAATTCCAATCTTCAACAAACACTCGAAGGCTACCTACACCGAAACATGATAGGTTGTCTCGACCGAAAGCTCCAAGGACGCCATCATGAGCGGCTCCGGCGCGAATCAAAAAGGAATCTCACGGCAACATGGATAGTTTCGCCCATGATCAATTGATCGCCGAAGGGAATTTCACTATGAAAAAAAAAAAAACATCAAGTGGCAGACAAGACGCGGCGCTAATTGAAATATAGGGCATGCGTGAATCTAGAAACGATAGACCTTCATCCGTAGAAAGAGAATACCTTCATGCCATGCTGATTGCGCCAAAGAGATAAAGAGAGGTGCTGCACTGGAAGCACCAGAAGTTTGCACCTCCAAAGCTTTTCTCTGAAACATTCAAACAATCCTCAGAGTCCACTATCTTGAGTCACCACTAGTTTCGAGAAGAGACTCATTTATCTGGGGCAACCTCAAAACTTGTCAAGTCATTTCCTGCATCAAACCCTTCTCCTCAGGCCGTCCCTTGATCTGCGAAAATGCTGACGATTGGTGGGGATGACATGTTTTCAACCCGGACATTAACAGAAACTCCCTGCCCGGTGAGTCTGCGAGTCATGGCCATCGATGGCAATCCAGTCTCTCTCTCTCAGTGCTCATGGTTGTGCTGAGAGAATGCCAGTACAAGGTTATGGGCCGAACAAGTGCAACCGAAGCCTTAAAAAGCGCTGAAGCGGAATAGGAGCAGGTTTAACATCGTCGTCACTGCCACGACGGTGTTCGACATGCGCGTCCTTGATCTTATAAAAGTCGTCAGTTCCGAAATGGACATGCCGATTGTCATCATGTCAGCAAGTGATGATCAGTCGTTTATAACGAAGGCCATACTGCATGGAGCTCATGGTTTCATAAGGAAGCCGGCCCAGGTCCGAGTGCTTCAAAATCTGTGGCAGCATGTGGTAAGAAAACAGTTACACGAGCAAGATGGCCGTAAATAAGGTGACGATGCTGTTGTGGGGCGCAGGAAGACAAGGTTCGATTGGTCCCAGGATCTTCATCGCAAGTTTGTCGACACAGTCCAACAGTTAGGGGTCGACTCAGCACCCCCGAAGCGTATAATGGAGATCATGAATGTACCAGGACTCGCCAGGAGTAGCATCGCAAGTCACCTCCAGAAGTACAGAAAGGAATTGAGAGAGCACGAGGCAACTCTAAATCAAGAAGGCCAAAACGAAGCTGATTCAAGTCTGAACGATAAACGGCCAATACAGACTCCCTGGTTTGGACATCTACCTTCCACTGGTACCCTTCCTTTGGTCAATCAGGTCACCGGGCCACATATTCGAGAACCAAATTTTTCAAACACACAGTTTGAACTTATGACTCGCGACGAGCGTATGTGGGGTAGCTCTCAGCACATTCCTCTCTCTAACTTCCAAATGGGGGACGTCGGCCACGGTATGCTAGCTTATCCTGCCTATTTACACCTAGGCAATGATGGAAGCTCCAGCTCCAACCAGATTGCCTATGGCGAAAGCATGAAAAGATATCCATCGCCAAGAATCGACGCGGCTCAATTCGAACATCAATTGCCTGAAGGATCGGGAGACTATCTGGATGACGAGCTCATTATCATGATTAATCAGTTTAAAGCTGACAGTCCTCCACCAAACTGATCCGAGAGGGCAATTATGTATCTGGTTCAAGACGCGACTAGTACAACCCTCAATGGAAGCAGGCCTAATACGCATGCCCTAATATGCTATTAAGTTTTTGTTGCTAAATCATCAGGTTGTATATTCCTTTTAATATCTGAAGCTAATCTTGTGTAAAGACCAGCGCCACCCGCGAGCATCATCATGCTCAAGTGCGACAATCCCATTTTAGATTAGACTCAAGGCAAATCAATTCAACACCGTGAAGAGAAGCGTCGAAAATACTTCACGTATGGAAATACGAGTAAAGCCCAAGCAAGGCTCGTGGGAACGGGTTTCCCCAATTGCTTCGAGGAAGTCAAGCTGGGGGCAAACTCTCATAAACCCCACGAAAGCATATCAGACCAGGGTTATCGAACCCAGAGATGACGAACATCAGGACAAGCCATCACCTAGCTGTGACAAGTCATGCCTAACCGGGGCAAATGAATTATTTCCGCGCTGGACAAAGAAGGATGTGTCTTCTCCGGCAAAGTCAAATAGCAGCGTCGTCAGCATCCGATTCGAACCCCAAGATACGAATTTGGGGGGACGGTAACTTTGTATCGTTCCGATTTGATCTCCAAAGATCCCACGTTTAACATGAGTTTTTCTCATTTAACAGGAAGTCGTTGGCGCCGAAAGCCTCAAAAGAAAAGAGCGCGCTAACAGGGAGGCGAATAGAATCATTGGCCTTTGAAGTCGGGATTCCAAGAGAAAGTCTTTGATTATAAGACCTAGTGGATGGTAAAAAGTATCGCTCCTACGTCACATGCTTTGACATGCATTTTGATAAAATCTTCTTTTTTTCCTTGAATAAAAGGAACCTTGAAGAATGGCGCTGGAGTGCGCCCAAAAACACAAATGGATCTTCTCTGGGGCAAATCCTTGAGAATGATTCATCGCCAACCAAACGAAGGGATCAGGACCACAAGATAGAGGGCCAGATTCTGCAAGCCGCGCGTTTGTGTTCAAATGGAAACACAAAGCAAGGACAAGGCTGTATGGTTCCAATTTGCCTTGAATTTTGGAACGCAAACTGACACCTAATTCCCGTCTTTGACAGGGGCTCGTCATCAAGACGAAACAGGTTTTCACATCACACGTATTACCCATTGGAACACATGACCAAGGGTAAGATGTATCGTTCTAATTTTTTTGAAAAATTCATGAACGTACAATAACATGTTTCTCCTGCATTTTCAGGGATCTCCAGCCGCGGCGGGTAGGTAAGTATCCCTTCTCCCCAAGTCGTTGAAGATAAAAAAAGTGTTAGGACTCTTTCAATCATTATGTCTGAAAAGAGGCATCGAATTTTTAAACTCATAGACATCCACAGTCGAAGTTGGGAGGTTGTCTGAACATGAATGAAACATGCATGTGCATCATAAAGCCCCATTGGGAGGAAATTTTTCGGAGAAAACAAAAAGAATTTTTCCAATAAAAGTTGTTCAAACCGTTTAAAAGGGTGTTTTCTCAGACAAGAGGCGAAACCTAATCCAAACATGTCCAACACACACTTGAGAGATGAATGGAGTGGGCAGATAACAAAATATGGGTCTACGGAGGTAGGGACCATTCGTTTCATATCCCCCAAACACCACAGGTGACCGTTGATAAACCTTTTGAACGACGGTTTTCATTCTTAACCCTGTCAAGAACCACCCCCACATCGGGGCAAAATGGAGGTGAGTCCAGCGGCATCAGGAGAAAATGGTTAGAGATTTTCTTGCTCGGACTAACATTAATCTTTGTGTGTTGTTTATATGGTAATCCAAGTGCCATAGGATGACGAGAAGCATTCATTTCTCTATCACACACACTGAATCCTTTGCACAGCCAACTTGAGCCTGCAAATTCATTTCATGAACCCATTGGTGACCATTCCAAAACGGATGCAGCACCCCTTCAAAAATGGAAGAGTTCAAGACTCAAGGATTACGAAGAGGATTCCCGGGCTGATATTTAAAGCATGTTTAGACTTTCAGACATATGTCTGACATGATCCCATCAAGGATGAGAAGAACCGGGATTTCAAAAAATAATAATAATAATAAATCCCTAGCATCAAGAAAAAGCAAAGTGCCTGGTAAGAGCAAGGCCGATGCTCATGTAAGTTCTTTGATTGATCCACAATGAAGCCTGGATGGGAAAAGAGGAAATCCCTGAAGGAACCAAATAAAAAAAAAAGGGCTGCTCCCCAAATGCTGCCAAGCACAGAACAAAGACATGGAGAGAGTCGGTCTCTGAATGCAACAAGAGACGCTCTCTAAAGAGCTGGTGCACACCTCAAAATCAGTTGCACACCTCAAAAACTAAAGATGCAGAAAGGAAAGGACAGGTGGTAAATCAGCAATGATCACCAATGTCAAACCCGTCACGAATTCTGAGCCAAAAACAAGCTTTTTTCGGTCCCCAATCCCACCAATGTTACAACCCGGAAGCAGTCTTCTCTGACTACGACACTTGGGTTAACATATAGCTTAGCTTGAAGAAGTACGAGCAAGACTATTTCTTTCTCATTTTGCAGGGTTCTTGATTTGTAAACCCGGAGCAGATGGTGAAAACTTTCATTCAGTGACCTTAACTCAAAAGTGGGTCCCCCTTGAAGACCAATATCCAAGCCCAACATTACGGTCCCGTGGAAGACCTCCCGACCAATCAAAATGTATGCGCTGCGAATGAGCCTAAAACCTAGACACAGGTTAGTAGGGAATTGAGTGCGTCCCCTATAAAAACCACTATCTCAAAACATGTGAGAAGACCTCATTGTCGAGAAATATTCCAATTGATGTTTTGAACAAACTCTTTTTGGAATTTTCAAACTGTTGATCCAGATTTTCCGTGCAGGGGATTTGTGATCACATTTGCATGTTGCAAGAATGCTTTGGATAACCTCCAGCATCAAAATGCACATTTCACAATTAAAACTTAAGTCATACGGTTTTTGTCAAATGGACAGCCGTGGTCTTCCCAAAGATTACTAACGTTTTCTTGGTGAAGAAAAATCTTTCAAGCTCAAACTTCTGCAGGATTCTTGGAAACCCCGAATCCCAGCAAAACATTTGCTCCATGGAGTGGAGCACACAGGTTTGAATTTTCTGCAGGATACCTGGAGAACCCAGCTCCCAGAATGTCGCCTCAAGAGACTAAAACGAGGCTTTGTCAAAATAAAATCTTTCACTGCTTCAAAACTGAATTCCCGACAAATTTCGGGATCTTTCAAAAGAAGGGGTGAGGATGTGACCCCTTTTCAAAAATTTAGGCAGTCTCGTCGGACGTGGAGAACCCTCGTCATGAGACCTCTTATCAAAAATCAAGTAGTCCTAACTTGACGTGGAGAACCCTCGTCCTAGGATCCCTTTTCAAAAATATCAAACAGTCTCATCGGACGTGGAGAACCCTCGTCTCGGGACCCCTTTTAAACAAAATCAAGCAGTCTCATCGGACGTGGAGAACCCTCGTCATGAGACCCCTTTTCAAAATTCAAGCAGTCTCATCGGACGTGGAGAACCCTCGTCATGAGACCCCCTTTTCAAAATAAACAAAGGTAGAAACCGCCTAAAGGGTCAAAACAAAGGTAGAAACCGTCTAAAGGGTCAAACAAAGGTAGAAACCGCCTAAAGGGTCAAATCAAGGTAGAAACCGTCTAAAGGGTCAAACAAAGGTAGAAACCGCCTAAAGGGTCAAAACAAAGGTAGAAACCGCCTGAAGGGTCAAATTGAAGGTAGAAACCGCCTAAAGGGTCAAAACAAAGGTAGAAACCGCCTGAAGGGTCAAATTGAAGGTAGATACCGCCTGAAGGGTCAACTCATGGTAGAAACTGCCATAAGGGTCAACACAAGGTAAATACCGCCTTAAGAACCAACACAAAGGTCCGATCCACCATACGGATCAAAATCCTTAGCAAATCCCAAAGTGTGAGATGCGCCTTCCTTAGGTTCCTACCAGTTAGGAATCGCGTAATGGTATGACCCACCATACAGGTCAGAGCTAAATCTCCCTAGGATATTCTCATGACGAGTCCTAGGTATCTTCTTGAAAGTTATCGCAACCAGCAGCATCCGACAGGTGAGCTTCAGGTAAACATCTCTCACTCCGGCCCATGTTCAAATTGTTAGAGCAAACCAGGGATTAAATTGAGCTTTCATCAAAGGGCCTTAAGGATTCAATGTCGTAGCGTTTCTTCTCTCATTTTCCCAGTTGAGTCGGTTAGGAATCAGGTGCCACCTTATCTTTGAGAGAAACCTCTAACGAGATTCCTCTCAAAGAGGGGCAGCTGTTGACACCTAATTTTTGACCATTTATTATTGTGATTTTTATTCTTTAAAATTAATTAAAAATAGCAAAAAAATCAGAAAATTGCAAAATCTACTTTGGAAGTCTTGGCCTAGCCTCAAGAGCCAATTTTGAACAAAACATATTTTTTCGTAATTTTTAATAATTTTTCGAATTTATTTAATTATTAAAAATACCAAAAAAATCATAAAAATACCATTTGTGGTTAGAAAAATACACAAAAATGTTCAATAATTTTGTTTTAATTTCCTCTTCAAGTGTGTCACCTTAAATCTTAAAAATTCGGCTCGGGTCACTATGTTCCTTAACAAACATAAACCCGAACCGAGCCCAAAAATTCCTTTTCGAGTCTTTTAATTTTCAATTTCCACTGTTTATAAGCTATGACATTGGATTCTAAAGTCTTGAAGTACAATTAGGTCAATTGGCCCTCCAATTTGATCAATTTTAACCAAAAGGGCTTAATTGCATAAAAATCTTTCAATTTAGTCCCCGGTTTCACAATTTTTGAAATTAAATTTCATACGGGCATACCCATTGAAATTAAACACATCTACCCTATGTTTTTCATCATGATGAATCCATTGGCGGCCTCAATTTTGACCAATTTTATCGTTTAGGGCCTCGATTAAGCAAAAATCAATTTTGGATCTTAAGGGCAATTTGGGGTTTTCGCTAAATTCCAATCAATTGGTTCACGAAAATACCCCTATTTGATAGAAAACATGTCAAGGAGTCCGATTTTGCCATCAAGTTCATGAAAATAGGTCAATTTGGGGCCCAATTTGATCGAATTGGCCGAACCGGGCCGGTCGGGTCAGACCCGACCCGACCCGGTCCGACCGGGTCTGCAACTTAGTTGCCGACCCACCGGCCGAAAGCAGAGGCAAACAAGGGAGGCCCGCCGCGGATTTTTCATTGCAAAAGAATGTCAAGGGGGGAAGTGTCGATGGATGGTGGTGGAAGGTGAGCGTTCCACTACCAAAAAAAGCGGTCGGCCATGTGCGAAAGAAGGGATTCTCAGTTTTGAACCGAGCGGAACCATGAGAGGGGAGGAGGATTTTTCGAGCGAAAAACCACGGACAAGTGGCCAAACCAGACCTCCAGCGGACTTTATTCATCACCACCGAAGTCGCCGTTGCCGTCGACAAGCCACAACAGGTCGGTATTCTATCCCGACTACCATTTCATTTATGCACATAATGTGTTCGACAAAATGTCTAAGTGGGCATTCGAGCGTTCGAGCCTCGGCCGAGCCGTCCCCGACCTCTATTTGTGCGAAACTCACCTTTCAGCTTCATTAGAACTTATTCTAAGCTCGACTTGTCTGCTATGTTGCATCGGAAACCGCTGAGAGCGACGGTCCGAGCTTCGCCGGCCGCGGTCCGAACCGAGAGCTCAACGAGGTATTCCAAGCGACTGTCAACCGTCAAGGAGCTTCAGGTAAGTCCTTAAGCTGTCATGGGATGCCACTTGAACGATTGAAGTCGAGATTAAGGCAAAAAAAATTTCTGCAATTACCTCGCCGGAGTCGGCTCGGTGGCCGCCGGTTCGAGGCTTTTCCGACGTCCCATTTGTCATGATTTTGTTGATAGTTGATGTAGAGTTCATGGGGGGTTGAACGCTGTCGAAATCGGGACTTGAAACGGTTACTTTTACGTCGGTTTGGGGTCCTCCGGCGAGTTTTCCGGCGACTTCGCCGGAAAAAGCACTATTCATCGTCTTCTCCGGCGAAGTCGCCGGCGGTCAACGGTCAACGGTCACGGTCAACGGTCAAAGCTGACATGGCGTGCCACGTGGGCAGCCACGTCAGCAAGGTGGGTCCGGGCCGGTGAAATCAAAACCAGGATCGGACGGCCGTGGTTTCGCCACGTGTCACGATCCTGGATTTTTGAAAAATAAAAAAAAGATTTTCAGAATAAATAATTGATTTTTAGATAAATAAAAAAATGCAAATCTGATGGCAAGGAATTTGCCAAGTGGCGTTCTGAGAGTCGTCCGATCATGCTCAATGATCGAACGCTCCAGAATCAGCCACGTGGCACGATTTGATCCGTCGGATGAGGTTTAATTTTCGAATTTATAAAATAAAATTGTTCTGATCGAACGGTCGTGGTTCAGCCACGTGGCGCGTTGTGGACCGTCCGATTTGTAGATTTTCGGGTAATATAAAAAGTTGATAAAAAAAAATAGAAAAATGTTTAAAAATACAAAACGGTGTCGTTTTAGATCGGTTTTCGACCCGTAGGGTCGGGCCGGGCGCCCGAGAGGCGCGGGCCGGGTTTGACCCGGCCCGGAATATATTTTTAAATATTAAAAAAATAAAAAAATAAAAAAAAAATAATAATTCAAAAATTCAATAAAAAATAGAAAATCATAAAAAATTCAAAAAAATACGGAAAATTCAGAAAAATTCTAAAAAATTTCAGAAAATAGGAAATGGCCACATTCAACTGGCCACGACCTGTTTCGGGTCTTTTGACCCCCGGTCTTTCCAAAAATGACGGTTTTGCCCTTCCGGCAAACCATCTTCCAAAAAAATTCTCAAAAATGAGAATGGCCACAATCAACTGGCCATGGAATATTTTGGGTAATTCGGTATCCAAACCTTCCAAAAATGACGATTTTGCCCTTCGGGCCAATCGTCCCCAAATCTTCCCATTTTACCCCTGGTCCGAAATCACATCTTCCCTAAACCCTTATGGCTATATTAGGAAACCATTGATTTGAATTGATGTGCATTGATGTGATTTATTTATGTACTTGATTGCGCTTTCATTTAAATTGATTGTGATTGATAGGAATAGTCTTCCAATCTGCATGAACCCTGAATCAAGCCTACCTCACCTAAAATTGCACCCGCATGAACTCTTAGCTAGGAAAATCACTCGCGTTAGGTACCGAAAGGGCGTTGGTAATGACACCGACGTAACCAAGTCCCCGAACCCAAAATCTCTGGTTCTGCAGAATTAATCGATTTCTCCCAATCGATCAGTAAGGTTTCCGGTCTACCCTCCAAGAAAGACCGGTGGCGACTCCAAATGCATGCACAATTTGCACATGCCACCACGACCACACTGAAGGTCGAAAGTGATCGACTCTTATCGTCGAATCCTTTAAAAAATACTCCCGCCGCGATTTGGTATGGGCTTGGGAGGGCTCGCGCCGATCCAAGATCCGCGATCGGTAATCCATTAGCCGCGTCCGCTTTCGGACGGGTCGCGACAGTATAGGCGCATCAGGCATTTCTCATTACTCAACCCACGTCGTATAGGCACATCAGGTATTTCTCATCATTCAATCCCATGTCTTATAGGCGCATCAAGCATTTCTCATTACTCAGCCCGCGTCTTGTAGGCGCATCAGGCATTTCTCATCATTCAATCCCGCGTCATATAGGCGCATCAGGATACCATATGCACATAAGTTCACAATTAAAACAATTTTGGCTAACTATAATCAATTGTGCATTTTAACCATTCAAGGCACTAAATGGCCACCACATTCTTAATCCTATGCCGCGAGATCACATTATAAAGTTTACTCGATCCGACACCATTATAATACTTCATGATCGAATATAATTCGATTAGAGGGATCATCATTCCCCATCATCACCATTCGACCATCTCTCAAGCATTAGCAATTGATTTATCAATTTAGGCATCAAATGCACTAATTGGCACTCGTGGCCGAATTGCACTAGGCGTTGTGTCATCCCATTCATTTAATCACACATCTAGCTCACGGCCAACATTTTATTAAGGATTATTAGAACATTTTCATGCAAGGTACCGCCACTCCCTACCATGGCCGAATGCACAAGGATTCAATTAAGAGATCACATTAACTCAATCAAGCTCAAACAAGTTCTAGCATTCCCTATGGCACAAGGAGGCATTCGGCTCACTCAAGAGCACATCCCTTAACCTAGCTCAACCATGATCTCACCATTTCAAGTACTATAAACTATTTCCACATTAAATCTCTAAAATTGCAGATTCGGGTATCAAAGAGTTTCACTTAGAATAACCCACAAATTACTCTAAAAACCATCCCTCACTCGGTCCTTCAATAATCTAACGTCCTAACAAAGGGTTAGAACTAACTTACCAAGTCCAAAAGCTAAGGAAAACCGCTTAAGGTGGCTGAGGATGGCGCGGCGCAATTCCGGTCCCTGGCGAACAGGTTCGGCTCCTAGGAGTTCAACCACAAAATGGCCAAGAACAAACATCAATACCACTCATAGTACAAGCCTCTAACCTCTTAACATGATCCTTAAAGTTCCTAGAGTCACTTACCTTAAGATTGAACAAGAACTCCCTAAGAACAGCCCTTTGGTTATCACACGGTTCGGTTCTGGTCGAGGGTGTTTGCGCGGTTCCGGGCTTCAAATGTGGCTATCCTTTAGCACACGATGAAGATGAGGTCAACTAGAGGTGGCTTGAGGTTGTGGTCGGCACCGGTGGTCCACCGAGAGACCGAGAGAGCGAACGAGAGAGCGAGAGGGAGCCGAGAGGGAGGAAGAGAGAACGAGAGAGAAAATGAGAGTGAGGGAGAAATGAGGGTGGTCGGCCGAATAGAGAATTAGAGGGAGAGTGAAGAGTGTTCTTCAACCATTGAAAAACAAGGAAAAATGGAGGGAAAGATGAGTGGGGTGGTTGAAGGGGTTTATGACAATGAATAGTTCTCTAGAATGACTAGTTGGTGGGGAGTGGTTCATGGGGAAGGAGTCATGCCCATCAAGTCTAATCTTGTCTCATCATGTCATCTCATAAATCAAGGGTCAAATGACCAAGCTACCCTTCAATTTTCGGCCAAGGAGAGTCTACCCCAAAAGACTATAATGCCCTTGCTTAAATCTAAGGGAAAATGCATTAACCTAAGGATATAAAGGGTAATCTCCAAGTGTTGGTCCGAATTTTACTTTTCTAATCGATAACGGCGAATTCTAAACTTAATGGTCCTCGATGAGGCGACGTCCAATTTATTACCGTTGGAATTCTCGAATATCCGATGCCCAATTTCAAAGTCCAATTTCGTGGCTAAAATCCGTCAATGGCGATTTTAGTGTATCTCAAACTAACGGGTGGCTCTTATGTGTTACGCGTATCGGCCCGTGACTAATGTCACGTTTAAGAGTTATTCAAATCATGGCGACCTTGGTTGTCATATAATTGCGAGGGTCAATCGCTAGTTCCAAAGGACACAATCGTCAAGAATTGGTTTAGGTTAATTTGCGAATTATACGATGGTCAAACGGGATTGTATAACACTAGCAAATCATTCTATGACCAATCTCAGATCGACCTATAATGGCTCAAAATATTCCATCGGCAATCCTTATGGTCAAGGTACCAATCCATGGTCGAGTACTTTGGTCCACGTACTTAAATCCTACTTAGCTTTCCCATCGGTTAGTCTTCTCAAGAGTGGCCAACTCTGAGCGAGATTTAACTAGAGCGCACTGACGAGAAGTCTCATTCAATCATACTTTGAAAATGGTCGGATTTCAGAATGTCACAGTGTCGGTGTCGGACACGGACACGCGTCCGACACGCGGTCAACACGTGTCTGGAATTCGGCACTCGGTCAACGCCGGGGACACGTCCCCGACACCCATTTCGAGCCTCTATTTAAAAAAAAGCTAAGTTTGCCAAGTCAACACTAGGAAGCCCTTAATAGCAAGCTATTAGGAAGGGTATTTCCAATAAAAAATAATATTTATACTACACTTTAACTTAGCCAAATAGCCAAGAGAAGTAAGCATCCATATGTCATCCCTGCCATTTTAAAAATCTATCATACTTGCTATCCTCACTAGACAGCCAATGTAAGACTCTTTCTTTCAATTTGTAAGCCCTCTAGGTGTCATTCCTAACTTCTCAAAGAGATTTCATGTTTGTCTCGCTTTCTCAAGACCAATTAGGACTCATGAATCTACTTTTTTTTTCTTATTCTCCCTATCATCTGCTCTTCCTAGTGAGACAAAGGACATAGTAAAGAAGCTGTGTGAAACTGCATGAACGTTGCTCGTGAGTGCGAACCAAAGGTCCCTTGACAATTTGTTGCCATTCCCATGTCCGTTACTGATCTCTCACTCCATTGGCAAGCACACATGGGCTTCTGCTCAATTCAACTTGAACCAAAAAATATGTTTCAAGTGGTTTGGCTCGTTGTACAAGCTTAAGTCCTCACACAACCAAATATAAGGAATCACATATCTTGATAAATCCATTCACAAGGGGAAGTAAAAATGTTTAGATTAATTTTTAGTACATGCCATGACCAAAAGTAAACTGATCAAATGATTTTTACTACAAATTTCTCGTTCGTTGCAATTTTTAATCAACCTTGTTAGGATTTTAAGGAAAAACAATGATTATCTATTATAAGCTCTCTTTTTATATCAAATTAATTTAATTGAAAGAATCATAAAAATGATAATTTATCACACACACACACACACACACACAAATTAATATATAACGCGTCCCCGACGTGTCGAATTTTTTTATTTTTGAGAAATGGCGTGTCGGCGTATCGTGTCTTGTACGCATGTCCATGTCGGTGTCGGTGCTACTTAGACCCCAACGCCTATTTTTTGGCCCTCGACAAAAGCTAGGGTCGATTACATGAGGCTAGGCTTGAAACCCCAGTGTTCCTATTTGATTCCCTAATGCTTAGGCCCAACGCGGATCCATAAATGTTGCGCCCAAGACATCAACGCTTATGCCTAGGTCCATGACGCTTGACCTAGGTCCTTTGAGAACAAGCCTTAGACCCTGTCGGTGTCGGTGCTACTTAGACCCCAACGCCTATTTTCTGGTCCTTGACAAAAGCTAGGGCCAAGTACATGAGGCTAGGCTTGAAACCTCAGTGTTCCTATTTGATTCCCTAATGCTTAGGCCCAACGCGGATCCATAAATGTTGCGCCCAAGACATCAGCACCTATGCCTAGGTCCATGACGCTTGACCTAGGTCCTTTGAGAACAAGCCTTAGACTCTCGCACTTGAGCCCGGATCAACATAGGCCAAACTCGAACTCTAATGCCTAGGCAGATCTAGGACCCTAACACCCGAGCTTGAATACATGAAGACCGATTCTAAGTCTAAAGAGGTTGTTCCCGAGTCCCTGAGCCCCATGCCTAGGCCCTTAGTGCCTAGGCCTAGGATATCGGTACCAATGCCTAGCCCCTTCACACCCAATCCTAGGTCTGTGAAGGTTGGGCCTTACATTCTGATGCTGGTGCCTAAAGACCTTAGTGCTTGTGCCACGGTTACCCTACACGTAGGCCCGAGTTTATCAAGCGAGGCCGGTGTCCATTGAGGCTGAGCCCAAAACTATAGTGCCCATGCCAATGCTAGAGTCTCTTGTTCCTGAGCTCAGGTTCTTTGAGGCTAGGCTCGAGACCCTAGCACCAACACCTAGGTCCAATAGGATCACGCCCAAGACGCTCGTACCCCTATTCAAGGCACTTAGGTTGGGTTCATGGAGGCTAAGCCTGAGTCTACAAAGTTCGAACTTGGAACACTTGTGCTCATGTCCGAGTTTTAGTTCTTGAGCTCTGGTTTTCAAGGCAAGACCTAAGTACATGGAGACTGAGCCCGTGACCACAGTGCTCGTGATAGAATCCCCAACACTCAAGCCCATGTCCATTGAACTTGATAGTGGAACATCCTCAGGATTTCGGGCTCAAAATATATGGACCCAGCGCGACTTCAATGGAGCCTCAGGCTTCGACATAAAGAATCTAGGCACGAGCACTAAAGTCTCAAGCCCGGTCTTTGTGGACCCCAGCCATTCCTTTTTGGACCTAAGCTATGTGAGAATGAGCTGTAAAAGATATACATGGGTTGTAATTAGCGAGATTAAAGGGTAATAATTAGCTAGATTATAGGATATACCTTTTAGGATTTTTTTTCCTTTCTCTGTATGTATGTCCATTATTTTTGGCCCGTTTTCTTTACTGCGCCACAGTCCCGCACCAGCCGACTTCGTCTCGTCCGATCTTCTTTATCTTTCTCGTGATCGACCTTGGATCCATGATAGATAAGAACCCTACTGGAGTAGTGATTCCCCGCCAAAATCAAGGGGAAATTCAACCACGGAAGCTCTTTTGAGAATCTTACTGCCCGATTAAATCAGATTCTGACTCAGAACCATGCCACTCCTCCTCCTCCAGCACCAACGACGCAGAATGATTCGGTTTCTTCTCAAATTATAATTAAATTGGATGGAGCCAACTATTGATTATAGTCTCAGGTTGTCAAGATGTACATCACAGGCAAAGACAAACTGTGATATATCAACGGAGACCTCCCTCAGCCATTGCCTACAGATCCTGGCGTTCGGAGGTGAAAAATCGAGGACTCGACTGTGAAAGGATGGCTTATCAACTCTATGGATTCGGCGTTGATTGACAATTTCATTCACTTCCCAACAGCGAAGTCTGTCTGAAATACAGTTGCAACGACCTTCTTTGATGGAACAAATGCCTCTTAGGTTTATGATTTGAAGAGGCGTGTGGCTCGGATGCGACAAGGAGGAGGACCAATTGAAGTGTACTGCAACAACCTTCAAGGTCTGTGGAGAGATATCGACTTTCGCTGCCCAAACCAAATGCAGTGTCCCAAAGATATTGAAAGATACAATACAGCTATACAAGAAGATCGGGTATACATATTTCTTGATGGATTAGATGATTGTCTTGACAAGGTCAAAGCAGATGTCTTGCAGATATAGCCGTTTCCTACAGTTGAACAAGCCTATGCGCGCGCCTGACGAGAAGACATGAGACAAACTATAATGCTAACTAATAGTGGCACTGTCCATGATTCGGCAGCCATGATATCTCAGGAATAAGGCGAATGTCAAAGTAAATCAAGAACCCTTGTTGCAGATAGCTAAGCCAGGACTTGTGTAGGAAGGAGGAAGGCTTAGCTCAGCACTACACTAGAGAATTTCTCTTGGGGGAGGCTGAACAAATTGTGGCAATTCTAAATATACCAGACAGAAGTGCTTTAAACTTTATGGGTATCCAGATTTGTGGAAGGAGTTGAAGGCCTGACAGCAAGCAGAAGGAAAAGAGAGAGCTTCTCTAGTGACCGCAGAGCCTCAGCTGTCGTTAATACCTCACATTGATCCGCATAATGTGATGTTAGAAGGTAACCATGGAAGTGTTTTGGCTAGTTGCAATCAGGCCGATTGCAACCATTGGATCATTGATTCGGGAGTCACGGATCACATGACTTTGTTCGTACTTCAGAATCAAGATGTGATAGTATCTCAAATGCTAATAGATTCACCTATTCGGTAATTGGGGTTGAAATTGTTGCGATTTCCCATGCATTTTCTCTCTCTAATACTTTGTTTGTCCATTCATTATCAATCAAATTAATTTCGGTTGGACAAGTTACTGAGGATTTGAATTGCGTTGTTATAATGTATAACCACTTTTGTTTATTTCAGGACATTCTCACGAAAGAGAAAATTGGGCATGGTACTAAAAGAAAGAGGCTGTATTACATATGTGAGAGTTTTTTGGCAGTATATTGTCCAGAGAAGTGGAGAAGACATCGTCTGAGGGGGAACCATTGTTGACACCTAATTTCGGATCAGCCTTTTTTAGCTTATTCTTAGAAAATTCATAAAACAATTTATAAAAAGTCAAAAAAATTGCCAAATCAACTTTGGTTGACCAAAAATAATTTTTCATATTTTTCACATTTTTTAGTATTTTTAGAAAATAGGAAAATATTTAAAAATTCAAGAAAAATAGCATTTGAGATCACAAAAATATGAAAAAAATAGTTAATATTTTTATTTTAAATCATTTTTCTTTTTCACCTCATAAAAAGTCCAAATTAAAATTCAATTTTATGTGTTCCTTTGTTATGCATATGATTGAATTTGGTAAAAAAATGTCATTTGAGTCTTTTAATTTACAAATTTGGCATTCTATAGGATCTTGACATTCAATCTATGTGTCCCTCCTTTCAATTTAGCCAAATTGTCTGCACAAATCGTTCAATTGCATGAATTTGGCAAAATTACATACTTAATTGCATTTTAGTCCTTGAATTTGGGCATAATTGAAATTACTTTCAATTCATGGACTATCATTGCAAATTAAAGTCACTGCCCAATTCTTTTCATCATTTTGAATCAATTGTCATAGGTGGTTTTGTCCAATTTGATCATTTGAGCCTCCAATTTGACGATTTGCCTAATTGCAATTAAGGGTAAATTTGGGGTTTTTGTAGAAATTGACATGAACTTTTGAGAAAAATTACATTTTTGGATAAAAATGATGCCCTAAGTTTGATTATGAGGTTTAATTGCAAAAATTCCCCATCAATTTGGGTTTAATTTGAAAATTTCAGGTCGGAACAGGTTTAGACCGGTCAGAACGGTCGAACCGATCTGAAACAGTGTCTTCTTCCCCAAAGCTTCCCGCGCTAATTGCAGATTTGGAAGGTGAGTTTTGATTGCAAAATTGGACCATCAATCGGCTTCAATTGGTAAAATTGATGGAGGCATTTTGTTGGCCAAGAAGTTCTCCGTTGATCGAGACCGGTTCGATGATCTGGGCCCGTCGGAGTGGCACCGGCGAAGGCCAAATACCCACCGGCCGTTTTCAAACCAAACACAGAACCAAATGCAGGTGGAATTCGAGCGAAATTAGCATTACCGGGTGACCAGAATTAGTGGCCAATTCGTCCAGGACGTTCACCGGTGTCCGGTGACTATTTCGCACGTGATTGCACTTGCGAAGGTCACCGGCTCACCACCCCCCCCCCCCCACCCGGTTCGGCGCCAAAATTTCAAACACATATAAATTCTAATTTAGCCTTCTAGAAGAAGGAGGTTGGTTGATTCGGTTGGGAGGTTGAACAGAATCAACAAAGAGGGAGACTTTTCCAGCTTAGTCACCTGACTAGTCAAACCCTGCAGCTTCCTATCTGTCGTCTATTCAAAAGCCTGCATTTGCTGATCAAATTTTGTTTCAATGGCAGCCATCGTCTGAAGAAGAGTATTTTGGAGATTTTCAAAAAGCACTTGAAGTTCCACTTGTGGTTGTGAAGGTGCAGGTTCGTGAGTCTCCCCCTCAATTTGTGCCTTGGTGAAAGCTTGAGAGGCTAGGACTTCAGTGAGAAAAACATCTGATGTAACAGGCACAGGCTCTTTCTCCCCCTGATTTATAGCCTGTTTCCCTTTTGTGTTTGAGCTTGGCACGGAGACTATTTCCTCATCAATGTCCATTGGAATGGACTGTACACTGGACAGCTGATCTTCTCGTGCAAATGCTGAAGCTAGACTTGCAGCATCTTTATGAAGTGTTCCTTTGGTGGAAGAGACATAGTAAGCTCCAATGTCATCTTGTTCTTCCTCCTGTTCTTTTGAACCCAACGTTGCTAGAACTTGAGCTAGCAGTTGCTCATGATCACAATTGACATTTGTGATGTCATACTCTGTGTCATCTTCAATTCGTGCAGCTTGCTCCTCATCCCACATTGTGAGGAATTCTTCCTCAGTCAGATCACAGGGATACACAACTTTTTCTTGTGGTTGTATTCATGTTTCATCTCCTTCTTCCTCATCTCCTTCAGCGCTATAATTTTCGGACTTACCATCTGCATCTGATCCACCTGGAGATTAAGTGGCTTCAGAATCATATTCCCATGTTTCTTCCTCACTTGCTTTTGAGTCCTTATCATTAGGGCTGTCTGATTGTTGTCCCTTAACAGCCATGACTTTTCTCTTCTTTGGAGATTTCTGCTTGGACTCTTCCTCGGAGTCCACAATGACTGGTTCATTGTTCTTTGTTCTCCATCTAGCAGGAGTCATCTTGTACCCCATCTTTGTTACCATAGTCTCTCCAGCAGTCATTAGAGGAATTTCTTGCTCAACAAAGGTACCTAGGCCATCAATCTTGAAATAATTGATTATTTTGAAGATCAATGCGGTATAAGGAAGTTGGCCCTTTGGCTTGAGAGCTAATCTGTACATATGCAATAGTACTGTATGAGCAAAAGAAATCCTCTGTCCTGTCAAGATTCCCCATAACAGCTTTGCCTCGTACTTTGATATATTTGTCTTTGATGCTGCCTTGGGTCTGAGACATTCGATGATCACCTTGTGCATCATGATATGTTTCAAGGGAAAGTCCGTGTATGCAATATGTGACTTTGATTCCCTTGAGAAACTCGATTTGCTAGTCAGGAAGCAGAAAGCTTCACTTGCAGTGACATCTAAGGGTTTGAAATCTCCCTTTCTGGTTCCCATGATTGCAGCCAATTCATCAATAGTCAGAAAATACTGCTTTCTTTGGACTGTGAAAGCTAGAGAGTTGAAGTTGACAAACTGAAGATTTGAATAGAAGTAAGCTACCAAATCAGGAAAAGTGTAGCCTCTCCTAGTTATAAACTGATCTATCTTCATCTTTTCTAGATGCTTCATTAGATAGATGCCATTGCTGTCAAAGTACTTTAACTCAAATACCCTTTGAGGTATAATACCTCTCTGTTTCATTGCTTCAAACCTTTCTTTGTCAGCCTGATTCTGGAACAATGGATCAGGAAAGATTTTATCCAAATTAAAGCCTATATTTTTCACAAAGTCATTGAACATAATGTCATCATCATCTTCCACCTTTGCCTTCGTACCGCCAGGTCTAATTGGGGATCGTCTTCGTTTCGAGCTTGTCTCTGCCACTTTCTCCTTTCCTTTTCTAGAGACAGATGCAAGTTTTTCTACAGCAAGTGGTTCAACGATTTTTCCAGGCAAGCTAAGAAACTCCAAAAGTTCGCCCTCACTATCGAAATGGTGAGTGTTCAGCAGTTTTCTAAGTTCGTTACCAAAATCTCCTGCGGCCTTGATCCTATCATACATTGGCTTAATAGAATGAGCCATAGATTCTTTTCCTTCAAAGGCAGACAGAGACAGACCTTTTTGTCAGGCGGAGTGCTTCTCGCTGTTCGTTGATTTGGGTTTCTGTGAGTTCCGCGCCGCTTGCAGTTGAGGCGGAGAACTTCCTCTTCGATTGAGGCGTCTTCTTCGAGTCAAAGGCTTTTTTTAAAAGAAAGTGTGAATTTTTCCTTACGCGCCTTTTTGACGTCCCTTCTGATGCTCCTTCTGACGTTCCTTCTTACTCTCCTTCTGACGCTCCTTCTGACTCTCCTTCTGACGCTCCTTCTGACGTACCCTGTTCTAAGGTATACTCAAGAACGAATGTTAATAATGGATAATTCATTTCTGATAAAATTAAAACTCTGTTTATCAAGTGGTTTAGTAAAAATATCTGCAAGTTGATTTTTCGTATCAATGTATTGAATGTTAACATCACGGTTTTGAACATGATCACGTATGAAGTGATGCTTGATCTCAATATGCTTTGTTCTTGAGTGAAGTACATCATTCTTTGTGAGATTTATGGTACTTGTGTTGTCACATAGGATTTCCACAGTTGATTCTTCAACACCATAGTCTTTGAGCTGATGTTTTAGCCAAAGTATTTGAGTGCAGCAACTTCCAAGAGATACGTATTCTGCTTCAGCTGTACTGAGTGCCACTGTATTTTGCTTCTTTGAATACCATGAGACAAGCATGTTTCCCATGAGCTGACAAGTTCCAGATGTACTTTTTCTATCAATTTTGCAACCTGCAAGATCTGCATCTGAATATCCCTTTAGTATAAAATCAGAAGATTTAGAATACCACAAACCATAGTTGGGATAAGTCCCTATGTATTTGATTATTCTCTTGACTGCTGATAGGTGTGATTCTCTTGGACTTGATTGAAATCTTGCACATAAGCAGACACTATATGGGATGTCGGGTCTTGAAGCTGTGAGATAGAGTAATGATCCAATCATACTCCGATATAGTTTGTGATCGACTTCCTTTCCATCTTTATTTTTATCTAATTTGGAAGAGTGAGACATAGGAGTTTCTGTCTTCTTGCCATTCTTCAGACCAAACTTCTTCACTATTTCCAATGCATACTTCTCTTGAAATATGAAGGTTCCTTTCTGAGATTGATGAATTTGAAGACCAAGAAAGAACCGTAATTCTCCCATCATACTCATCTCAAATTCATCCTTTTCTTTGAATAAAAAGAATGGTGTCTACATTACCTTTAGTGAAGCTGTGTTGAGATAAAAAGTTACTTAACCTTTCATACCAAGCGCGGGGTGCTTGTTTCAATCCATAAAGTGCCTTTTTTAAGACATATACCAGATCCTTTTCTTGAGGTTCTTCGAAGCCAGGAGGTTGTTCAACATATACATCTTCTTTGATGTAGCCGTTTAGGAAGGCACTTTTCACGTCCATCTGAAAAAGTTTGAAGTCATTCTAACAAGCATAAGCAAGAAGTAGCCTAATGGCTTCTAACCTGACAACTGGTGCGTAGGTTTCATCATAGTCTATTCTTTCTTCTTGAGAGTATCCTTTTGCTACAAGTCTTGCTTTGTTTCTCACAACTTTTCCTTTGTCATCAAGTTTGTTTCTGAATACCCATTTTGTTCCAATTACTGGACGATTTTTGGGACGATTGACCAGTTCCCAAACATTGTTGACTTTGAACTGATGTAGCTCTTCCTGCATTGCATTTATCCAGTTTTCATCTGCTAATGTATCTTCAATCCTTTTTTGCTCCAATTCAGATACCAAGGCGATGTTGCTCATTGCTTGTTTGAACTTGGATCTTGTTTTTACACCATCATTTATGCTGCCTATGATAAGTTCCTTTGGATGACTTGACTTATGCTTCCAGTTTTTGTCAAGGCCATCATTTGAGGATATTGTGGATTCATTCTGATCATCTTCTGGTCTTTCTTCAGCTGAGGAAGTTTCCTTTTGAACATTCTCCGAACTCGTATTCACATCTGATTCTGCTGGTGAGTTCGTGACTTGATGAAGTGTATGCATTTGAATGGATTCAGGTTCGTCATCCTGGTTGCTTTCATCGAACTTGATGTTCACTGATTCCTCAACAATACGAGTGTTCTTGTTGTAGACTCTGTAGGCTTTGCTTGTTGTTGAATATCCCAAGAAAATTCCTTCATCTGATCTTTCATCAAACTTTCCAACTCGATCATTAGCATTCTTTAGAATAAAGCATTTGCAACCGAATACATGAAGGTATGCAACATCAGGCTTTCTTTCTTTGAAAAATTCATAGGGAGTTTTCTCAGAAAAAGGTCTGAGGGAAATTCGATTTAAGATATAACATGCTGTTGAAACGGCCTCAGCCCAAAAGTTAGAGGCAATTTTGCTTTCAAAAAAGAAGAGTTCTGGCCATTTCTTGCAACGATCTGTTTTTCCTTTCTACTACCCCATTTTGTTGTGGAGTATAAGGTGCAGAGAAGTTATGCTGAATTCCGAACTTAGTGCAAAAATCTGAGAAACTTTGATTCTCAAACTCTCCCCCATGATCCGTTCTCAAACTGGAAATAGTGTAACCCTTTTCATTTTGAATTCTTTTAGCAAATTTTGAGAAGGATATGAAAGCTTCGTTTTTGTGAGCAAGAAATGAAACTCATGTAAATCTAGAGAAGTCATCAACTATGACAAGGCAATATTTCTTACATCCAATGCTTAGAGTTCTATTAGGTCCGAAGATGTCCATATGAAGTAGCTGCAGACAACGCTTAGTGGAAACTTGATTTAAGGACTTAAAATAACTTCTTACCTGCTTACCCAGTGTGCATGCATGACATAGTCCACTTTTCTCAAATTTTGTTTGAGGTAGTCCTCGAACAAGTCCCTTTTTGGAAAGTTTTGAAATATGTTTTACACTAATATGACCTAACTTTCTGTACCAAAAATCAAATTCATCCTTAACAGAAATAAGACATTTAGCATGTTCACAGTCAGCATTAATATCTAAAAAATAAATGTTCCCATGCCTTCGTCCCGTGAAGGATTGCTTCTTATCCTTGCTCATACCTGTGCATTTTAGATCTTGGAACCGAATATCATATCCAGAGTCACAGAGTTGACTTACAGAAATCAAGTTGTAGTTCAATCCTTTGACTAGAGAGACATCTTTAACGGTCAGATTTCCAATCTTTACATTTCCTTTCCCGATCACTTTTCTCTTGTTCTTTCCTCCAAACGACAAGCTTCTTCCATCACAATCTGAGAAGGATATAAATACATCTGGATTTCCAGTCATGTGACTTGAACAACCACTATCTAGAAACCACTTGTTCTTCCTTCTCTTTGGTACCTGCAATAGATAACCAACTTACTGTTTCTTTGGTACCCATGTTTTCTTGGGTCCTTCTGTGTTAGTATATTTTGACCTTTTAATAGGTCTCCAAATTTTCTTGCAGTAATCCTTAGTATGGCTAGGATCACCACAATTCACACAAGGTTGTCGAATGTAGGATCTAGTAAAATGCTTATGAAAATGATGCTTGTAATCGGAAAATGTTGGTTTTCGAAATTCAGTTTTAAAGATATTTCTTTGGCTACTTTCCTTTTTAAAACCTAACCCAGATCGATCATTGAAGGGTATTTGTTTTGAAATAATGCTATTCAGAGTTTCTGAGCTTTGTGAAAACCTTTTTGATATAGTAGAAATTTTTTCTTTCAATGAAACATTTTCTTTTGAAACTAAATCATGATTTTCTTTCATTTGGTGAAACTCTTGTTGTAGAAAAATAATTTTTTCTTCTTGGGACAAATTCTGTTGTTTTAAAGAAGCATTTTCCTTTTTCAAACAAGAAACTTTCTCAAGAGCTTCTTTGTAGTTTCTACACAATTCATCAATATATTCAATAACTTTATCAGGGAGTTCAGATGAACATACCTCAGTTTCTGAATCTGAACTTGAGTCTGATTCGGCCATGAGACAGATATTTGCATAATCATTTTCTCTTTCATCAGAATCACTTAAAGTTTCTGCCTTTAGAGCCTTCTTTTACTTCTCATACTTGAGTTTGTCCTTCTTCAAAATTGGACAGTTCAGTTTGATATGTCCTGCTTTCTTACAGTGGAAGCAAATCACGTCTTTGCTATCTTGTGAGTCGTTGCTTGATATTTTTACATCACTCTTCTTCCAAGGTTTCTTTCCTTTGATGTTTCTGCCTTTCTGAGCCATCTTCCTAAATTTCTTGACCATGAGGACTAATTCTTCATCATCCTCATCTTCATCATCTGTGTCAGAAAAACATTGATTAATTTGACTTTTTAAGGCAATAGATTTTTTACCTTTCTGTTCTCCCTTTTTGTTTGCTTGTTCTGTTTCATAGGATTGCAAAGTGCCGACTAGCTCATCCACCGAGAGTGGTCTAATTGTTTGGCATTCTTGAATTGACGGCTTGATGTAATTCCAATCATCTGTGAGTCCACGTAGTATCTTCCTGACTTGCATTGGTTCAGCAATAGGTGCACCTTGTCTTGCAAGTCCACTTGCCAAAGTCTGAAACCTGTCTATCATATCTGCAATAGATTCATCAGGCTTCATTTCAAATGCTTTATAGTCACTCAGTAAAATACTGAGCTTTGTTTCTTTCACACGATTTGTTCCTTGAAAGGTAACATGAAGTCTATACCATATTGCCTTAGATGATTCTTCCTCTGAGACACGATTATAAAGAGGAGTAGATAAGGCACAAAAGAGAGCATTGACAGCTTTAGAATCAAGGCCTTTTCTTTTAGCCTTTTCAGCATCAGTCATTGTTGTGACAGTATTTACTCCGTCAGCAGATGTTGGATTTGTAGTATTTGCAGGAACTATTCCATTTGTAACGACATCCCACATCAGATCATCATAGGCTTTGAAGAACCACTTCATCTTGTTACTCCACATATTGTAATCCTTTCCATCAAAGTATGGTGGCTTGTTGGCAAAGTGCGAATCGCTTGTTCCTGAAGAGTGATTGCTAGACATAGTAGATCGTTAACTCTGAAGTCAATAAACACTTCGTAAAATGAGCAACCTGCTCTGATACCAATTGATGTAAACACAATTGAAATTTCTTGCGGAATGAATAAAGTTCAGTGTACGATTAGGAACAAAAGCAGTATAACAGTGCGCAGAAAATCTAAACACAAAGGTAAGAGTTTAGAGAAAAGGATATTGCACACGATATTTATAGTGGTTCGGCTTAGATCAAGCCTACGTCCACTCTCCCACGATGACAGCCGATTGGCTGGATTTCACTATGAAGAATCAATAGGATTACAATCACTCAAGTGTTTTGGTTTCCCTCTCACACAGATTTTCACAGTGAAGGATTTTGAGTACAAGGAATACTCTCTTAGATGAAACTCAAATTATGCTTGCACTTTGGATTGTTGTTCGCACGTCTTCTTTTTCTAGTCAAACATTATTCTTCTTTTATACTCCCCTGCCTCTGAACTAGCCGTTGGATTCCAGCCAAGGGATCGCTCTTCAATCCTTGATTGGACGTCATCAATCGTGATTGAACGAGACTGTATCTTCAGAAGATATGTAGACCGTTGGGTAAGACATTGAACCCTTCTGATTCAGTCGCCCATACAACTGAATCTCCAGCTTCCATAAGTGCGATAAGTTTGAGTTGATTCCCGAGGATATACTCCTTAGAAGATGATATCCCATTATAGAAAGTCCCTTAATTGATTAGAGGGGATATCAGGATAATTGAATATCACTTGCCTTGATCGGAAACCTGCCATACGTGGGTCTTCGTGTTTTGTAAAATGCAGAAACTGATCTTTCTTCAGATTCTCTAAGAGAGATTTGATCAGTTGGCACGGAATGGTAATACGGAGATTTGATGTGATCCATCCGTCACTGTTTAGATCGTCAGGAGCACTTCCATCTGACCCTCGGTCAGAAGCGCTTTCATCTGATCCTTCGTCAGAAGCACTTCCATCTGACCCTCAGTCAGAAGCACTTCCATCTGAACATTCGCCAGAAGCACTTCCATCTGACCCTTAGTCAGAAGCACTTCCATCTGACCCTTCGCCAGAAGCACTTCCATCTGACCCTTAGTCAGAAGCACTTCCATCTGACCCTTAGTCAGCGCGACAGAATTGGAATCACTCAACCTGCTGCTTACACATTCTTCCTGCATCACATTTCATTAAACAATATCTTTTGAAGGTTTTGTCAGAATCAAAATATAGGAGAATTTCCACAACAAGGTCATTAGGAGGTTGCCCATGCTTCCACGAGTCGATCGCTGCCGACCATGCCGCCTGAAACCATGAGAATAGGTAAGTTAGAACTTTGAATTTCTTACTGAGCATCAATGGTGGATCTCATCTCTAGCCATGATCCTTGCATTTAGTGTGTGCGTTTTGCTCCCCAAGCATTACTGACCATCATCGCATCTTCATTTTGCATCGACTTCGTTCGCATACCTCGAATTGAGTCTCCGAACTTGACCTCTATTGCAGATCACTGTTCAAAGTCGCCTAGCCAAATCTAGGCCGAGCGAGGTCAATCGGAGTTCGAGGTAAGTTTTCTGAACATTGAATGATGCTTCTGTGTTGATGAATTAGTCTAAAATGCCATGAATCGCATGATTAGAGTAGCTATATACTACTGGTTCGAGCTTGTTTGCGCTCGATTCTGTGGATGAAATCGTGTAATTCTATGATATATTGCGTGCGAAGTCGAGACGAGTCGATTGCCGCCGGCCTTGCTCGATTCCTTCAAGGTTTCACCGTTGGATCATCGCCGGAGATTCGTAGCCATCCATTTAGGTTATACGGGAGGTTGAAGGCGAAGATGACATGGTCGGTCCAGGAGTCAAAGGCATAGGTGTCATCCTAGGATTGGTCCACGTGGTCGCCTAGTCAGCATGGCCGTTAGGGTCTGTTATTCGAATAAACGAATCGGACGGCTCAGATAAATCGAGTCTAAATTTTAGTGGCCGTTCGATTAGTAATTGGAAATATCCGAAAATGTTTTAAAATCAGAAAATCAAAATGGACTGAAACGCCACCGTTTAGGTTAGTGGTCGAGCGGCGTCGTTTAGGTTAGTAGAGATGGACGGTCTGGATCGAGTCTTGGCTTCTAATTGTGACCGTAGGTTTAAGTAATCTGATCAAACGGTCGAGGAATAATCAGCTCTTAATCTGGACCGTAGATTCCAGCCAGATCATCCAGTGGCTGTGGAGTAGCTACGTGGTTCGATAGGAACCGTCGGATTAAATTCGAAAAATAGAAAAAAAAACACTAGACGGCGTCGTTTTGGTGGCTGAGTCCGCGCGGGTCCGAGTCTGGGCCTGGTTCTGACCCGAGTGGGTCGGATCGACTCGGTCCGAATCATATTTTAATAAAAAAAATATTCAGAAAATGATTTTAAAAAATAAAAAAAAAATCGGAAAAATTCTAGAAAATTCTAAAAAATTGCTAGAAAATTATAGAAAATCCCAAACAATATAGGAAAATTATGAAAAATTCCTAGACACTCTAGAAATCCCCAAAAAATGAGGATTGACCACAGACAACTGACCAATCCTATTTTTGTCATTTCTTATCCGTTTTTCTAAAAATTGACGACTTTACCCTTTAGGGGTAAATAGCCTCAGCCTTGCATACAAGATGGGTCGAGGACGCTAAGATAAGGATTAGGGTCAGTTAGGTGACCGATCCTTCTGCTTAGGCTCTCGAGTTTCGTCTTTCCTTCAAAATGACGACTTTACCCCTTAAATGGTAAAACGTCTTTCCTATTCCAATGAGGCGTGAAAATTGCTCAAAATTAGGGTTTGAGTCATGTGGTCGATCAATCCTAATGTTTGAGATTTTCACCTCCCGTCTTCGTCCAAAATGACGATTTTACCCCTCAGAGGGTGAAATCACTTTTAAATTCGAGAAAATTTCTGAAAATTCCCGAAAAATAGGAAATGGGTTGGTCTCGTCTTCAATCCTATTTCCGTCATCTTTTGACTACACACTTCATCTGAAATGAAGATTTTTCCGTTCTGGGGCAAATTGTCCATAAATTTCTCAAAATTACGATTTTGCCATAAGGGGCGAATCATGTCAAAATCACTCATAAGCCTTGACTGATACTTCTCTAGGCTGATAAGGCCTTACTAGGGATGTCATGCTGCTTTCATGTGATTTATTCGCATGTTTTGGATCCTTGATTTGCGCATTTATTTCTACTGATTGTGAGTGATAGGGTAGCCACTCCTATCTGCATGAACTCCTATATTTAGGATCTGTCCCCCACTCGTCTATATGAATCCTAAGATTAGACAAATCATTCAACTTAGGTGCCGAAAGGGCGTCAACTCTGACAATTGGCGTAACAAAGTCCCCGATCCCACTTCTCTGATTTTCGTAGAATCGAATAGATCGCTCCCAACTATTCGATAGGGTTTCTGATCGTACCCTCCACAAAACGATTGGTGGCGACTTCTTGGTATGTACACATATCACATGTCACCAGACCACATCGAAGATCGACCACGTATATCCAGCCTTTGCAATTTGGGTAATGGACCTTGAGAGAGGCTCGCGTCCGATCTAGAGACATCGGGCGGCCCATTAGCCCCACTCCTCCTCCGTGCTAGAGGGTCGCGACAGACTGGCGACTCCCGCTGTGGACTTATTCCGAACCCAGAATCTCTGGTTATGAATTTTAGAGGACTTGAGCCGATTAAAAAGTTGATTGGTTTATCTAATCCTGTTTTCTACAGATGCTCTCAAAGGTGAGGTACGTATCCTAACCATTGTGTTAGATGTTTTTACAGATTGGAGAAATATGGGGTGGAGTGATTGTTGACATCTTTCCTGCAGGTTGGAGTTGTGATTGTATGTTTATTTTTAGCACATATTGAAGCGATGTTTGATATGAACTGCTGTGCATGACTTGCATTGTGATGATCACGACATATCGCACACACTGGCCGTCAAACCCCGACTGCAACCACCTCTAAGTTACCTTAGATAGGAAAAAGGGTACGAAAGGATCTTGTGTTTGATGACACTTGAGACTTTTGTGTTTGTTCCCGTTCACAATCCAAATTGGCGATATCTAGCCCTCTTGGGGAGGAATCTGCCTTATTTGGATCGTGGGAGTCTGAGCCATGGGTTCCTCACATGATTTTCGATTTCTAAAGTATACCCACTTGTCTCATGCGCATGTCTGTGGAAGGTTGGTATACCTAAAACCACTCATCATTACAAGGGAACATTTGACATTCCCCGGGTTTTGGTTGGTAAGGAATACTTTCAATGTACTTCACTATTCCCTATTTCATAATATGATTCATGCATTATATACATCCATATGCATTGCATACATCATGAAATCACTCAAGTGACTAATTGAAATAACAATGATAAGGGGTAGGATGTCGCTGTTTCCTAGAAGTTCGACAGAATTGGTAACCTTCGAATACCTAAGGAAAGTCACTCGCCCTGGACCGAACGCAAGGTTACACTGTACCAGATTTGTGCATAGCCGAGAGCTAACCGGACGCAAGTTGGGATACGCCGAAGATTGCCAAACCCGCAACTATGTCGATAACCTCAGGTTCAAGCGACAAGCAGACGAAATGTTCAAGAATTACTTGGAGATGAAAAGACGACATCGCAACCACCTAGCTAGAGATGCGTATGCCCGTCGAAAGGCTGAACGTCAAGCTAATGAAGATATACCCATGATCACTCTTTGGGGAAAAAGAAGACGCCATGCGATCAAGACAAAACCGAAGTGTATCGTACTCAAAAAGGAGAAATACGAGAAGACTCCTGAAGTCATTATACCACGGACTAGAGAATGGCCAGAGGAGCTGAGGCACCTTGACCGATCCATTGAAGACGAGTTCTTACATTTGAAAGAACACTCAACTATGGGGGAGTTCCCAACTATCGAACCATACCTGAATGAGAAATAGATGAAGATGCCTTTGGGAAGAAACTCCCGACTGACTGTCATTCTGAAGAAGGTTAAGCTTTTAAGAGGGGGTAGCTTAGATCCCCACATTTTATGGGTTTTTTATGGCTTTCTTGTTTGTAGAAACTCTTTCTAATTGTTCTTTCACAGAGCGTCCTAATTGCAATAATGGGCTCACTCCACCCCGCTCCCATATGATGTTTTGACCAATGGAATGTGACGTTCTTATTTCCTTTAGTCATTGGAGTGATTCTGATTAAATTGCATAATTCGCTTGCTAGAAATTCATATTAGGTTCCAAGTCAGGTCTTCCATACTTGAAAAAGACTCTAATTTCCATTTCTCTGATTGAACTATGCAATTAAGTCAGCCCATGCATATTCCATGGCATTTGCATAGTCACATGTTTAAAGTAATTTTTGGCGATTGACTTTTCAAAATCATT
The DNA here is from genome assembly GCA_021437785.1 of Rhodomyrtus psidioides. NCBI lineage: Eukaryota > Viridiplantae > Streptophyta > Magnoliopsida > Myrtales > Myrtaceae > Rhodomyrtus > Rhodomyrtus psidioides. The sequence continues at coordinate 3,096,886 of JAILYB010000027.1, read as the reverse complement.
TTGCATATTTTAGACTTGATGGGAAAGAACGATATTCAAGTATTCAAAGTCCCCCGGACCGAACTCCTAGCCTGGTGGGACAGCATGGGCGAAGCTAGTCAGAAATACGCTAGATTACGATTGGGATATCTATTGGAACTGCTGAAGATTGAGTGTCCACCCGCGTTCATTCAAGCCATGGCACTCTATTGGGATCCTATCACTGCTACGTTCTACATGGAAGGATTAAAAGTTACCCATACTCTTGAAGAGTACAATGTCGCCATTGGAGTTGAGTTTACTCACTTACTAGTCCAACCTCCTATAGGATTTGAGCCTTTGAGCCTCTAGCGGTCTCCTATACCTGTGGTTCACATCCCATATCAGACATTTTCACATCTGTATGGGTTTCACTGAGATTAGATCCGATGTCCATCTTCTTAAAACTTTCATCAGAACCCATACACGTATTCCTAAGTTCAACTTTAGAGAATGGAAGAAATTCCTTGGAACCCTAAAACCAGAACAACTCCGATGGCGGCTAAGATTGCCAACACTGGGAAAAGTCAGGCTCGCATGTAATGGCAAAGACCCATCCCTTTGCTAGGATTCACAAGTGCTACGGCATATTATCCGAAGAGGGTTATCCGACAATTTGGAGCATTGCAAAGGATCCCTTCACCACCACAACTAGATATCTTCTCGTTTGACATGCCGAGGGAGACTCTCACAGGAGAAAAGAATAAACAATTTGAAGCCAAGGTCGAATTTATTATACTCTCTTTGAAGAACTCTCAGGCTGAAGACATAAGATGGCCAGAAGATATGGCTCGCGAGGAGAACATTCACAGGGCTACTACATAATACATTTAACACTTTGAGGCGGCCAGGCGCAGCTTTATCGAGCCTTATGTACCTGAATATATCATACCATACGTGCCTGGAATAGAGCCGTATATACCCGAAGGCATGTGATCGCCATCATATTCAGAAGATGAAGAATTCCAGACTTAAGGAATTGATCTCTACTGGGGCGATGAGGATACCTTAGACCTTAAACGCCATAGACTTGAATAGATTATTCTGTCAAGTGTAAAATGTGTGAACATTATGATGCTTTTTCAGCATACTCATTTGTATTGAATGCTACTTTGGACACACGTGCATAAGTGTGGACATGTGTTTATAGATGCATAAAAAAAAACTATCGTCAAAGACTACGCTTCTTTTAATTTCATGAATTCTTTTGGGGAATAATTAAAAGAACTGCTCACGTGAGACTAAGGCTCACAAGGTAGTCTTTTTTCTCATTCATCAATAGAAAACATGCAATTAGAGGAATCCATCACTTTTTGTAACCCTGGCTGCTTAAACACTCTTCGATTTTGGCTAATCCTGAAGAAATACTTACTTGTTATTTTTAAATAAATAAATAGGTACACTCTAATCACGGAACTACCAAAGCATCATTTTCATACTCGACTTAAGACGAGAATGGAACAACAGGAGCTGACCCCACGAGTAGGCCTGTTGGAAACTAAGGTGACTGCTATGGCGACTATGATGGCTGATATTAAGGCAATGTTGGAAGCCTCCCAAGCCAGACAGGCAGTGGCGCCTAATCAGAACAACTCAGGTCAATCCTCAATACCTCATATGTCTGACAAAGAAACGGCAGAAGATGCCCAATGTGCCGAGGAAGATATCCGTATACCGAACGTCCAGTCACAGCCAAAGGCACCCCCTGTTATCATCAACCTTGAGAAGGAGGAAAAGGAGAAGCAGACTGTGAAAACTGAAGCAGAGGCTAAGAGAATAGCCAAAATCGAAGAGTGTTTAAGTAGCCAGGGTTATGAGCTAGCTCGTTTTGACAAGATATCTCCTTTTGCCAAGGTGGAGACCCCTCCTGATTATAAGGAGACAGACTTCGTAAGGAATTCAAGGTGGTTTTTCTCTTCATCAGTGAATATTGCACCTACTGTTTGGTGATAAGGAAGCGGGTTCTCTTGCACGTTAGGAGCCATTTTATCGAACTTTAAAATCTGACTGTCAATCAAAACTTGCATCTTCAGCTTAAGGATATAGCAATTATCTACGTTGTGTCCTCTTTCACCCATGTGATAGACACAAGTCTAGCTCTCATCAAAACCAGGATATTTAACAGGATTCGCTCTAGGAGGTTCTTTTGCCCCCAAGTGTTGTTCCAGTAGCCTCAAGAGCAGTCTAGGTGGATATACCGAAGATAGCCAACATCCTGGCAATCACTTCATTATATCCAGAGGAGGGAGAAGTGTCTGCTAATAGGAAGAAGTTGTGTATCACTAAGATGATGAGCTTGGGGATAATGGCGAGCGTTACCGATGAAAGATTCGAGGGAGTTAAGGCATCTATAAGTCTAGAGGGGGACCAGTTCATGGTCAAAATCGAACAGGGAAGCATGTGGAATATCCCGCACGAAAGTCTGGCGGGCGATCTTGAGCTGATTATCAAGCCAGAAGAAGAAATTGACGAGGACGAACTATAAGCTAGCAGACGAAGTCTGGCAGATCGCAGATTTATGGCTTAAGCACTAGAAAAAGGCGAAGTCATAGACAATCTGGGGGATACAACTTCAAAGTAAAATATTCGGCTCCTCCTAGTTTCTATCAGAGAATGGAGGATATCATATCCGATGGATTAAGAGGTATGGATGATCCTATTCAGCCAAAAACCCAGAAGGATGAGGCAAAGCCTTTTATGAAGGAATCTGAATCGTCGCTTGACCAGGCGATAAACGCCAAGCTTAGCATAGAGCAGTACGCCAAGGCAGAGAAATTGAAAGCTCGGCAACAAAGATCAGTTGAACTATTCAAGGGAATGAGAAAGTACCCGAAATTTGCAATGACAGCAGAACCAAGTGATGTTTACTGGCATTATTAGCTAGAATACGAAACTGTCACAAAAGACCTTGGCGACACTGTGTCAATGATTGAAGTCGCTACGACTGTGGTGATTAAACTAGAAGAACTTGATAGCTTGAGTCAGGAAGAGGATTGTCCGATTAAACCTGTTGTGATTCGACTGCCGAAAGATGAAGCAGACGATAGAGCTGAACCAGAGGCATCTTGCCTGACGATAGTGACTATAAAAGTCGCTCCAGTAAAAGACTACGACCCTAAGGCAGTCCATTAGGACTATGGGATGAAAGAAGTAGATGCTGTAATGAGGTGTGGACGATTTTACGCCCCAAGGGAAGGCGAATCCGAAAAGAAAGAAGTTTCGAAGGAAGATGCGGAAAAACTCATGTCCATTGTTAAAACCAGTGAGTTCGAAGTGATAGAGCAGTTAAGGAAGGTGCCGGCACAAATATCTCTGTCAGATTTGTTCATCAACTCAGAGAAACACAAAGACGCGCTGCTGAAGATACTAAATGAGGTGCATGTCCCTGAAACTATTAATGATGTGCAGTTATGGGACTTTGTGGGAGCGATCCTTCTAAAAGATCAATTAAGCTTCTCAGATGAAGACTTCCCCATGAAAGGGAGAGGGCACCACAAGGCTTTATACATTACGGCACAATGCAACGGAAAGAGAATAGCGCACGTGCTAATCGACAACGGATCCGCTTTTAACATCTTCCCTTTAGCTACATTGGGGAGTTTGGGCATCAAAGAAGAGATGATTAAAACCTCCAAAACAGCCGTGAGAGCTTTTGATGGAATGACGAAGACAGTGGTATGCGAGATTGAGCTGGTTGTGCTAATCGGCCCAACCAAATTCTCCTTAAACTTCCAAGTAATGGATTTGCCGAGCGCGATCGGGTTTTTATTATGAAGGCCCTGGATCCATGTTACTGGAGCCGTGCCTTTAAGCATACATCAGAAAAGCATGATTCATAGTGGATGGGAAGGTAATTACCGTACATGGAGAGATTGACCTCCTAGCGTATCAAAATAGCGTTATTCCTTATGTGGAGCCAGAGGTTAAGTTGGAAGCAAGCTACCATTCCCTAGAATTGGTGGCAGCGGTACATACTCCCGTGGGGGCAAGACTGAAAGCTCCTTATATCTCTGAAGCCAACCTTTTACCAGCCAAGATGCTACTGGCGCACGGGTACAACCTAGGGGAAGGTCTGGGCAAGTATGGTCAAGGAATCAGCACTCCTTTATAGTTAAAATCTAACGAGCACAAGATGGGTTTGGGATATTAGAAAATCCACATTGGAGAGCTTACTTCTAAAATGGCAGGCGGAGGCCGAGGCAAGAGCCAGGGACGCCATGAAAGCCAAAAAAACCAGAAATGTTCCTTTATTGGTTCTTCAACCTGGAAAGGCAAGTCTAAGATGTTCAGCAGCCCTTTAAACGAGTATTTCAGCAACGACTCTAGGTAGTTGTCAGAAGAAGATGTAATTCCAGCAGCAGAATTAGATCTGACGAACCCTTTTTTGGAGGACAACTTCATGAATGCCATCATAGAGTAGCTGGGTGATGAAGCCACTACTTCTGAGTAAAGAAACATCTTCCCTGCTTTTAATACTGCATTTAAAGTTCCTACATTTTGTTGCACTTTTAGTTTTTGTTGTTTGAAATAAAGGTAGGAAAACGCCTTTGGATCTCCGGCCGCTGGTCCAAACAGCATAACTTGTAATGCGGCCCATTTTGCATTCAATAAAATCGCACAAGTTTTGTTAAGGACATATGGAACCACAAACTAGCCCGATGATGATATTAGTCTTCCATATGGAAGCTTGAGACTTGGTTTTCCATATGATTCTTGGTTTCCAAAAGATTTATGAGGAACAAGGATGTCCTGGGATATGAGGACTAGTTCCATTTACGCCTGCACTTATTTTGAAATCTCTTTTGAAAAGAATTTTCACACTCATGCACAGCATTTTTATATGAAAAGTAGACTAACCATGATCATGGCATTTCAGGTATATCATCTCAAACATACATACCAGGTTGTTATGTGATTTGGATCGCCACATCGATTGTTCCTACAACATTGAGGAAGATGAGGATGAGGGTTATGCGTCTATCCGTAGAAAATGGAGTGCATTCGAAGAGTCAATGCCTCTCATTTCAGAAAAATCAACTGTTATTAACTTGGGTGACGCTACAGATATCAAGGAAATTAAGATCGGTGGGCATATATCTCGTGATGAAAGGCTCAGGTTTACAAAATTACTGAAGGAATATCAAGATGTATTTGCATGGTCATATGCTGACATGCCTGGTTTGGATCCCAAAATTATGGAACATGCATTACCCACATATCCTAGTGTTAAACTTGTCAGACAAGGCAGTAGACGGATGAAAACCGAGTTAGAAGATAAAATTAAGGAAGAAGTGATGAAACTTCTTAGGGTGGGCTTTATTGAAGCTATCCCGTATTCAGATTGATTGCAAATATAGTCCATGTCATGAAAAAGGATGGCAAAGTTCGGATCTGCGTGGATTATCGAGATTTGAATAGAGCAAGCCCAAAGGGTGATTTTCCACTTCCTTACATTGACGTGTTGGTGGATAGTACTGCGGGGTATGAATTATTCTCATTCATGGATGGATTCTCCGGATATAACCAGATTCTCTTGAAGGAGGAGGACAAACCGAAAACTACATTTACCTCGCCTTGGGGAAACTTTTGCTATAAGGTTATGCCCTTCGGACTAAAGAACGCTGGGGCCACCTATCAGAAGGCTATGATCACACTATTTCATGACATGATCCATAAGGAAATCGAGGTATATGTCGATGATATGATCGCCAAGTCCAAGAAGGGACATAATCACATTCAGGTGCTAAGAAAGCTATTTGAGCGACTACGCAAATACAAGTTGAGGTTGAACCCTAACAAATGTGTGTTTGGGGTAAAATCTGGGAAACTTCTTGGATTTATGGTCAGTAATATGGGCATTGAGATTGACCCTTCGAAAATTCAAGCTACTCATGACCTAGCCACTCCCTCAACTGTGAAGGAAGTAATAAGTCTTTTAGGGAGGTTAAACTATATTGCCAAGTTCATCAATCAGTTATCAGATGTGGCCAAACCAATTTTTAGACTGCTCAAGAAGGGTGCAAAAATGACTTGGGATACAGAATGCAGCCAAGCATTCCAGCAGATCAAGACCTATCTAGTCACTCCACCAGTACTTGTGCCGCCCATCCCAGGTCACCCCTTGACCTTGTATTTGACTATACAGCAGGAATCTTTGGGAGCCTTACTCGGCCAGACAAGCTAAGTGGATGGTAAGGAAAGAGCCATCTACTACTTAAGCAAGAAATTCACCTCATCTGAAATGAATTACGTACTTATCGAAAGGGCTTGCGTAGCAACAGTATAGGTACTTCTCAAGTTGAGGCAGCATGCCCTACATCACCATATTCAGCTGGTAACAGAAAATGACCCTATCAAATACCTCCTAGAGAAACCCGCTTTGATTGGGAAATTAGCAAAATGACAAGTGATGTTGTCCGAATTTGACATCAGATGTTCTCCACAAAAATCGATAAAAGGAAGAGCCATAGCCGATATGTTGGCAGAGAAATTGCAAAGATGCACGTCTTCTGGGAAGGCAAAGGCGGAAAATCAAGTTCTGAACCTGGCAGAGGATAAGTGTGTCATGTATTTCGACGGTGCTGTTAATCTGTCGGGAGCTAGCACAGGGGCAGTACTGATATCCCTTGAAGGAAAACATTACCCTGTTGCATCAAAGATGACTTTCCCTTGCACCAACAATATTTCAGAATACGAGGCGTGTATTCTAGGCCTACAGCTGGCCGTATCCATGGAAGTACCAAGGCTGCAAGTTTGTGGAGATTCCATGCTCATTATTTTACAGACGCAGGGGGAATGGAAAATAAAAGTCGCAAAGCTTATCCCCTATCATGAATATCTTGAAGAGTTGACACTTAAGTTCGAAGAAGTATCATTTGAGTACCTGCCCAGATCTCATAACCAATTTGCAGACGCATTGGCCACATTGGCCTCGATGTTGCGAATAATTGATGGGTTAGAAATAGAACCACTAAGGATCGGCATAAATGAAAAACCAGCCTACTGTATGATGGTCGAAGAAGAATTTGATGGAGAGCCATGGTACCATGATATCAAGCATTATCTCTTAAAGAGAGAGTTTCCTGAAAGGTGTCAGACAGGAGACCGGAGATACATAGCCAGGATGGCCAGTAAATTCTTTCTCAGTGGACAAGTTCTGTACAAAAAGTCATTTGACTCCACTCTGTTAAGGTGCGTAGATACTAAAGGAGCAAATGTTCTCATGAAGGAGATATATGAAGGTATATGTGGGCTACATATGAACAGCCATCTTTTCGCTTAGAAAATCATGCAGCTTGGCTATTATTGGATGACTATCGAATCAGACTGTTGTCAGCATGTCAAGTCATGCCACCAATGCCAAATATATGGCGATAAGATTAATGCGCCCTCGAACGAACTTCATCAGATGTCCGAAGCTTAGCCTTTTTCTATGTGGGAGATAGACATGATAGGGCCTATCAATCCGATGGCTTCAAATGGTCATCACTTCATTCTGGTGGCGATTGATTACTTCACGAAGTGGATAGAAGCCAGTTCTTACAAGAATGTCACTGCAAGAAATGTGGCGAGGTTTATTAAGAGGGACATAATTTCTCGATATGGTACCCCTCGAGCGATCATCACAGACAATGGGTTCAACTTGAATAATAAGATTGTCGACGATCTGCTGAATCACTTTGGTATTCAACATCTTAATTCTTCCCCTTACTGTCCACAAATGAATGGAGCAGTAGAAGCAGCTAACAAGAACATCAAAAAGATCATGGCTAAGACTATAGAGAATTATAGGGATTGGCATGAAAGACTACCATTTGCCTTAATGGCATATCGGACTTCGATCAGAACTTCTATAGGGGCAACTCCTTATGCTCTGATGTATGGGATGGAAGTTGTCCTGTCTATAGAGGTTAAAGTACCATCTTTAAGAATCTTATCATAGGCCAAACTTCCCGAGGAAGAGTATTTCAAACACAGATGTGGACAGCTGAATCTGATAGACGAGAAACGTCTTAGAGCAATCTGTCATGGCCAAGGTTATCAGAAGAGGATGGCCAAGTCATTTAATCGGAAAGTTAGAACTAAAGGATTCGAGGTGGATGACATGGTGGTAAAAAAGACTACTAAATTATGTCCATCCGGGAGGCAAGTTTACCCCAAATTACGAAGGCCCTTATATTGTTAAGAAAATTCTCACAGGAGGAACATTAATTCTTGTAAATTCTGAAGGAGAAGAATTGGGGCACCATGTAAATTCAGATGCTGTCAAGAAGTATTATCCGTGAAATGAAATCAGATATTGATCATGTGACTTGTCCCGAAATGATCCGAGTCACCATGACGGTCATTACATAAGCATATCATGCATCAATGCATACATTGGCATGTGTTCTGTTTTGCAGGAGTCCGAGAAATAGACTCAGAATCAAGTTCATTCGAATGGAACCCTAGGCAGAAGAGTCCTTGACATCGAGAACCAGGTGATATGTATCTGTTTTATCAAGAGTTAAACCATCTTTCACTCAAAGGAATGTCTATTTTGTTTACATGCAGGAATACCTAATGAAGACAGAAGACAGCAAAGGAGAAACGCTGTAAAGTTTCTCACCCCCTGTAAGATAAAAGGACTAGGAGAATGAACATTCATATGGTCAAACTTATGAATAAACCCCACTTTCGAAAAATGAATTCTTGACACTTAGTGCACACCTATCAGGACTAAAGGTTATCCAAGCATGGTCAAAGTATACATGATGCATCATTAAAATCCCCTGTGGAGTAAAATGCCTAGAGAAAAATAAAGTGATTTTTCCAAAGCACGGCTTGCTTAGACTATCTAGAAGGAATGTTCCTCCAGATGAAAGGAAAACTTAATCCAAACACGTCCTACACACACTCGAGAGATGAGAAATGTACGAGGATAGAAAAGCCTGAACCAGAGGATGTAAGGGTCATTCGCATCGATTACATGGATCGGGATAACGGAGGCATTCATTCTTATCCATAAACACTACAGGTGATCATTAGCAAACCATTTGAGTGATGGTTTTCATTTCTCAACCCTGTCAAAGAGTCACCCCGCATTGGGGTTACACAGAAGCCACCCAGTGGCTTGAACAAGTAAATGGTTAGAAATCTTTTTGCTCGGACTAACATCAATCTTCGTGTGTTGATATGTATTAATCCAAGCGCCTTAGGAAGACGGAAAGACGTTCATTTCTCTACCCTACATACTTATATCCATTGTATAATCAATTTGAGCCTGCACATTCCTTTCATATACCCTCATTGGTGATCATTGTACAGTCCCAGGGTAAAAATGACCAAAGCAGGACAGAAAAGCTCAAAAGTAGGAGCTACATGCGAGTCTCAAAAGGGAGGTATCCAAGATAGGATGAGGCTCAAGCCACGCACCTCACTAGATGAGCAAAGATCCTAGTTCCTAAAAAAAGGAGAGAGACGAGGAAAATGCGGGATCGAAAAAAGAGAAAAAATTGAATCCCCATGTATTAGTAAAGAAATCAAAAGCCTGACAAGAACAGGGTTGATCTCCACCAAAATGCCGGAGGGTCATAAGGCAGAATTTTGGGGATATCAAGGGATTACGGGATATTTCGACCTCCCCAACAAATTTCAAGATGAAGAAGAACCTTCAGGACTTGTGTAATAAGAAACTACCCTTCAAATGGAATTGTAGCCAAAACGGCGAGCAATGTCTTTCAAAGGATAGACTCATTCTCAAGATGCGTAGTAGCAAAAAGACTAAAGGCGTCATTCGAAGAATTACCAAGCAGAGATCAAACAGAAGACTGATCGGCAATGATCACCAACGTCAAACCCTTCGTGATTCTGGGCAAAAGACAAGCATTTCTCGGTCCCCAATCCTACCAACGTTACAAACATTTGTAGTCTTTTCCGACTAAGACGCCTAGATTGATATATACCTTAGCTCGAAGAGGTACGAGCAAGATTATTTCTCTCTCATTTTTGCAAGATTACTCACTTGTAGACCCGGAGTAGATGAAGAATTTTTTTTTTCATTCTAAAAGACCTGACTCAAAAAGTGAGTCCCCCTTGGAAACCATGTCCAAACTCAACATTACGGTCCTGTAAAGACCTCCCGATTGATCGAAATGTATGCGCTGCGAATAGCCCCGAAAACCCAGGCACAGGTTATTAGGAAAATCGAGTGCTTTCGTTATAAAAGACCAAAGTCAAAGAATTAGTAAGAAGCCCTCTTTGACGGAGGCGTTCCAATAGAATGCTTGAAAGCAAGCTTTGGTTGGAAACTTCAAATTGTTTGGTCCAAGATTTTCCTCATAGAGATTCTTGATCATCTTCACATGCTTTAACATGTCTTGGATAATCTCCAGCGTCCTAAGTTATTTTGCGTAATTGCATAGGTCAAAGTAAAGCTTTGCTTGCATTATAATTATCATTGCCTCAAGATGACTGATATCTTTTCAAATGAGGAATGAACTCTCAAGTCTAAACTTCTATGAGACTCATGGCAGCCCCAGATCCAAGAAGTACACTCTGCTCTGCGATGAAGAGCTTCATAATCGTCTTTTTGCGAGATTTCAAGTTTGAGTTTTCTGCAGGATACTTGGAGTCCCCAGATCCCAGAATGCCACCTAACATGTCAAAAGGACAATTTTCAGAATCGTCTTTCTGCAAGATTTCAGGTAACCCCTAAATCCCAGAAAAATCTTATCAAAGCTTTTGCAGGTTTGAGTTTTCTGCAGGATGCTTGGAGTCCCCAAATCCCAGAATAACACCTTGCATGTTGAATGGACAATCTACAAAACCGGCTTTCTGTAAAGTTCTAAGTAACCCTAAGCTCAGAATAGCTCATTTGGTAAGCCTAAAAGTTAGGTACACCTCACTTGTATAAACCCCCGTTGATTCCTCAAAGTGTAGGATCAGCTAAATTTTCGACAATCCCTACAGAACGGGTACGTCATCCATAGGTTCCTGACAGAAAGGAGTCCTATTCACGGCTTGATCCCCCTAACGGATCAAAATTTTAGACAATTCCTATAGAACGGGTGCGTCATCCATAGGTTCCTAGAAGAAAGGAGTCCTATTCACGGCCTGATCCCCCTGACGGATCAAAATTTTGACAATCCTAAAAGGACAGGTGCGTCATCCATAGGTTCCTGATAGATAGGAGTCCTATTCATGGTTTGATCCACCATATGGATCAAAACTTTTGACAATCCCTAAAGAACGGGTGCGTCACCCCTAGGTTCCTGTCAAATAGGAATCCCACTCTGGTTTGGCCTACCATACGGGTTAGAGTTTAACCGCTCTAGGATACTCAAGAGACGAGTCCCTAGGTATTCACTTGAATCCGCTATACACCACGCATGCCGCACGAGCATCAGGCAGGTGAGTAACATGTAAGCACCTCTATTCCACCTCTCTCCCTCTCACTTTAGCAAAGATAGAATGAGCAGAGCGTTCACCAGCGGGACGAGAGAGATTGGATGTCAAGATTCATTTTTCTATTCCCCAATAGAGTCGATCTAGACTTAGGTGTAACATGTCTTTGAGAGAAACCTCTCGCGAGATTCCTATTAAAGAGGGGCAGCTGTTGACACCTAATTTCAGATCAGCCTTTTTTAGCTTATTCTTAGAAAATTCATAAAAAAATTCATAAAAAGTCAAAAAAGTATCAAATCAACTTTGATGGCCTTAGCCAAGCCTAAGGAACCATTTTGACCAAAAAATAATTTTTCATATTTTTCGTATTTTTTAGTATTTTTAGAAAATAGGGAAATACTTGAAAATTCAAGAAAAATAGCATCCGAGGTCACAAAAATATGAAACAATAGTCAATATTTTTATTTTAAATCCTTTGTCTTTTTGATCTCATAAAAAGTCCAAATTAAAATTCAATTTTATGTGTTCCTTTGTTACGCTTATGTTTGAATTTGGTAAAAAAAATATCAATTGAGTGTTTTAATTTGTAACTTTGGCATTCTTTAGGATCTCGACGTTCAATCTATGTGTCCCTCATTGCAATTTAGTCCAATTGTCTGCACAAATTGTTCAATTGCATGAATTGGAAAAATTTACATTCTTAATTGTATTTTAGTCCTTGAATTTGGGCATAATTGAAATTTCAATTCACGGACTATCATTGCAAATTGAAGTCACTGGCCAATGCTTTTCATCATTTTGAATCAATTGGCATATGTGGTTTTGTCCAATTTGATCATTTGAGTCTTCAATTTCACGATTTGCGTAATTGCAATTAAGGGTAAATTTGGGGTTTTTGTAGAAATTGACATGAACTTTTGGGCAAAATCACATTTTTGGATAAAAACTGATGCCTTAAGTTTTATTATGAGGTTTAATTGTAAGAATTCCCCACCAATTTGGGTCTAATTTGAAAATTTCAAGTCGGAACCAGTTCAAACAGGTCAGACCGCCCGGTCGGACCGGTCGAATCGATCTGAAACAATGTCTTCTTCCCCAAAGCTTCCCGCGCCAATTGCAGATTTGGAAGATGAGTTTTGATTACAAAATTAGACCATCAATCGGCTTCAATTGGTAAAATTGATGGAGGCATTTTGTTGGCCAAGAAGTTCTCCGTCGATCGAGACCGGTCCGACAATCTAGGTCCATCGGAGCGACACCGGCGAAGGCCAAATACCCACCGGCCGTTTTCAAACCAAACATAGAACCAAATGCAGGTGGAATTCGAGCGAAATTAGCATTACCAGGTGACCAGAATTAGTGGCCAATTTGCCTCGGACGTTCACCGGTGTCCGGTGACCATTTCGCACGTGATTGCACGTGCGAAGGTCACCGGCTCACCCCCCTCCCCCCTCGATTCGGCGCCAAAATTTCAAACACGTATAAATACTAATTGAGCCTTCTAGAAGAAGGAGGTTGGTTGATTCGGTTAGGAGGTTGAACAGAATCAACAGAGAGGGAGAACGAGAGGAAGAGAGCTCACCCTTCATCGCTATTGTCGAGGGTTGGAGCTCGAATTTGCAGAGCACCGGTTAGGTCTTTTTAGGCTAAACCAAACCTCGACGAGGTCATCAAGAGGTCGCCCAAGCTTTCAGGAGTCGATCGACGCCGACTGCACCGCTTGAAACCACGAGAATAGGTAAGTTAGAACTTTGAATTTCTTACTGAGCATCAATGACGGATCTCGTCTCTAGCCATGATCCTTTCATTTAGTGTGTGCGTTTTGCTCCCCAAGCATCACTGACCATCATCGCATCTTCATTTTGCATCGACTTCGCTCGAATACCTCGAATTGAGTCTCCGAACTTGACCTCCATTGCCGATCACTGTTCAAAGTCGCCTAGCCAAATCTAGGCCGAGCGAGGTCAATCGGAGTTCGAGGTATGTTTTCTGAACATTGAATGATGCTTCTGTGTTGATGAATTAGTCTAAAATGTCATGAATCGCATGATTAGAGTAGCTATATACGTACTGGTTCGAGCTTGTTTGCGCTCGATTCTGTGGATGAAATCGTGTAATTCTACGATATGTTGCGTGCGAAGTCGAGACGAGTCGATTGCCGCCGGCCTTGCTCGATTCCTTCAAGGTTTCACCGTTGGATCATCGCCGGAGATTCGTAGCCGTCCATTTAGGTTATACGAGAGGTTGAAGACGAAGATGACGTGACCGGTCAAGGAGTCAAAGGCTTAGGTGTCATCCTAGGATTGGTCTACGTGGTCACCTAGTCAGCATGGCCGTTAAGGTCTGCTATTCGAATAAACGAATCGGACGGCTCAGATAAATCGAGTCTAAATTTTAGTGGCCGTCCAATTAGTAATAAGGAATATCCGAAAATATTTTAAAATCAAAAAATCAAAATGGACTGAAACGCCACCGTTTAGGTTAGTGGTTGAGCGTCGTCGTTTAGGTTAGTAGAGATGGATGGTCTGGATCGAGTCTTGGCTTCTAATCGTGATCGTAGGTTTAAGTAATCCAATCAAACGGTCGAGGAATAATCAGCTCTTAATCTGGACCGTAGATTCCAGTCAGATCATCTAGTGGCCATGGAGTAGCCACGTGGTTTGATAGGAACCGTCGGATTAAATCCGAAAAATAGAAAAATAAAAAACACGGGACGGCGTCGTTTTGGTGGCCGAGTCCGCCCGGATCCGGTTCTGGGCCGGGTTCCGACCCGAGTGGGTTGGGTAGACCCGGTCCGATTCTTATTTTAATTTAAAAAATATTTGGAAAATGATTTTAAAACATAAAAAATCGAACAAATTCTAGAAAATTCTAAAAAAATGCTAGAAAATTCTAGAAAATCTAAAAAAATATATGAAAATTGTGGAAAATTCCTAGACTCTCTAGAAATCCCCAAAAATTGAGGATTGACCCCAGAAAACTGGTCAATCCTATTTTTGGGATTTCTTATCCGTTCTTCCGAAAATTGACGACTTTACCCCTTATGGGTAAATAGCCTCAGCCTTGCATACAAGATGGGTCGAGGACGCTAAGATAAGGATTGGGGTCAGTTAGGTGATCGATCCTTCTACTTAGGCTCTCGAGTTTTGTCTTTCCTTCAAAATGACGATTTTACCCCTTAAAGGGTAAAACGTCTTTCCTATTCCAATGAGGGGTGAAAATTGCTCAAAATTAGGGTTTGGGTCAGGTGGTTGAACAATCCTAATGTTTGAGATTTTCACCTCCCATCTTCGTCCAAAATGACGATTTTACCCCTCAAAGGGTAAAATTACTTTTAAATTCCAGAAAAATTCTGAAAATTCTCGAAAAATAGGAAATGGGTTGGTCTCATCTTCAATCCTATTTCCGTCATCTTTTGACTACACACTTCATCTGAAATGACGATTTTGCCCTTTTGGGGCAAATTGTCCTTAAATTTCTCAAAATTATGATTTTACCCCTAAGGGGCAAATCACTCCTAATCCTTGACTGATACTTCTCTAGGCTGATAGTGCCTTGCTAGGGATGCCATGATGCTTCCATGTGATTTATCTGCATGTTTTGGATCCTTGATTTGCGCATTTATTTCTACTGATTATGAGTGATAGGGTTGTCATTCCTATCTGCATGAACTCCTAGATTTAGGATTTGTCCCCTTTCGTCTGCATAAATCCTAGGATTAGATAAATCATTCAACTTATGTGCCGAAAGGGCGTCAACTTTGATAGTTGGCGTAACAAAGTCCCCGATCCCACTTCTCTGGTTTTCGCAGAATCGAATAGATCGCTCCCAACTATTCGATAGGGTTTCCGATCGTACCATCCACAAAATGATTGGTGGCGACTCCTTGGCATGTACACAGATCATATGTCACCAGATCGCATCGAAGGTCGACCACGTATATCTAGCCGTTGCGATTTGGGTAATGGACTTTGAGAGAGGCTTGCGTCCGATCCGGAGACATTGGGCAGCCCATTAACCCCCACTCCTCCTCTGCGCGCGAGGGTCGCGACAACCATCATCTAAAGGAATAGAGAAGGCATCATCTGAAGGATTAAAGAAGGCATCGTCTGATGGGGTATATTGGTGGAAGTTTTCTTACAGTATATTGTATGGAAAAGTGGAGAAGGCATTGTCTGAGGGGGAGCCATCATATAAGGGAATGGAGAAGGCATCATCTGAGGGGGAGCCTTCATCTGAGGGAGTAGATAAGGTATCGTCTGAGGAGGTATCGTTTACACAGGCATCGTTTGAGGAGGTATCGTGTGACATTCCGAATTTTCACCCCTCGAGGCTTGAGATATGGAATGGAATCTCAAATTGGCAATGGGAAATGAAGAATTTCAAAATTGGAAAAGGATTTGACGTTGCCTCGCCAATTGTCACTCAAAATGAGAAAAATAAAGTTTTGGACGAAAAATGCCAAATGATCGTTTTGCCCCTCAACCTATTACCCTTGCCTTAAGATTGTATGTAGGGCAAAATGGTAATTCAAGGATCCCAAGAAGCTATCGAAAATTTGGTGGTGATGGAGTCAATGAAATCAACACTTAGATGGCCAATTATTGGTGTTATGCCAAGTGTCACTCAAGGGAGAAGCCATGCATTAATTGCCATTAAATGCAATCTTGACAAATTTGGCACCAATTATTTGTGGAACATCACCCCTAGCTCTCTTTGGTCGTGCTCTCCCTCATCCATCTCCATTTCCTTCAAAATTTCCTTCTTTTCCTCTCTAGCAAGAAACTGCTCCAGAAGACATATTCTACCCCCTCTGTTTGGTGTGCTCGAGCGCAACCTCCGGCCATCGTCTTGCTACCTCCGACCACCAGAAGATAGATCAGCGTGTCCTTGACAACCTCCAAGTGGAATTATGTCAATTCGATAATTAGTTTTATCGGTGTAAGTCCGAGACCAAAACCAGACGGAATCCGCGCGAGTTGGGGTAAGGCTTCCGTTAACCCTCTTAGAGGTTTCGTTTGTCTTCAAATTATCTGTGGGAGCTTCATAACATACAGTACTCAAGTTGAATGAGCTATGGCCACAATTTTGGTGGTGTTAAAATAGGTTTTCAAAGCTGATTGTGAGTGATTAAAATTGGACAGATTCTGACCATTTGCGCACCGAAAGGGAACGGGCTGAACGGAAGACCAAAAGAGGTGTTTTTGCTCCAAAACTCTTGGTGAACCTCCTTAACACATATATTAAGGTTATAGAAAGATTATTTTGTGCTAAATTGGGACATAGGGTTAATATTTTGGATTGATATAGACGGTTTGGATCAAACCAGTTTTGTGTGCTGCTGCCATGTCCTGGCCGAACCTATTGGGGGTTCTTTGATGGGTATTTTGACTTCAAAATGACTCAAGAGGCTACTCAAAATGTTGATTGAGGTGTTAATGGGAAGTGTGTGAAGTGTATTGAGAATTAGAAGTGATTTAAGGGCTGTTGAGGTGAAAAACGTGAAGTGCCGACCAATTCGCCCATAAAGCGCACTGATTTTGAATTGAGTCGTTCTAAGTCGTCCGGTATCCAAATTGAGCTCTGTTTTCGCCCACATGTCCGTAAGATCTTGAATTTTAAGATCCTGGATTTTTTCTCAAAATGTCTGTAGGAAAACTGCAGTTTTCGTGAGACTAAACCTAGTCGTGGAGCCTAAGAAAGGGCAAATCTGGGTGGAATGAAATTGTGATGATTTGCCTTGATAGAACGACATTGACATGCTTAGGAACATGAAATTAACACTGTGACGGCTTGAGAATAAGGTGTTGAGTGTGAAATTGAGATATATGTGCAAGGGAATTGAGAATCGAATGAGTTTTGATGTGGAATTGATGAAATTCTCTAGGACCGTGCGTGATCCTTGTTGGCCGACGGCTTGCTGAGCTAGGTAGCTCATTTGAATGGAATATGCTAGCTTGCTTGAGGAGGTAAGTGTTCTCTAAACTTTTACTTGAACACTAGGACGTTACTAGATAAATTGGTTGGATGAATTGACTGATTGGTGAAGCATGTGGCTTAAATTGCTTGATGCAGTCATGTGACGATTATATTATGATTGAATTATTGGTGTAAGCATTCGGTTGGTATGTACTATTGAATGGCCCTATGGTATTTGGTCCTTTAGTGTCAAATGTGTGACATTTATGCTTGTGATATGAATTGGCTTTGAGCCCTGGATTCATAAATATTGGCTTGATGCCCTTGTGATATGAATGGGCTATAGTGCCCCAGCGATCAATTCGCTTATAGCCCCGGAGATCGCATTGGCTATGAGCCCTAATAATAACGACACCGATTAGCCTGTGGCCTTAGCGGTATCAGTTGACTGTGAGTCCTGAGTAAGAATTACGATACCGATTGGCCTGTGGCCCCGGTGGTATCAAGTGGCTACGAGCCCCAGAAGTACCGATTAGCCTGTGGCCCCAGTGGTACCATTTGACTAAAAGTCATTACGATATCGATTGGTCTGTGGCCCCGGTGATATCAGTTGGCAAGAATGCCAGAGAAGTACATGGCGGCTGAGAGTCAGTTGATGAGTGGTTGTGAAAATTATGATGCTTATATGTATTGGTTTATGTGCTATGTGTTTTGAGCTTCTGTATATTGTTTTGTTGTGTAGTCTGTGGGACTGGCTGTCAGGTCTAGGTTTAGGGTTCACTTATTGAGATTTATATCTCACCCCGTTGGGGATTAAAATTTTTTGGGTCCCAGGTGACGGAGCACCAAGTTTGCCAAGGAGTGGCATTCGAGGAGGTAGTTGATGATTGAATATAAGGCATTTTGTCGCCTTAGAGATTGTATTTGAAATTTGTGGACTAAGATTGAACTGTTGGTACTTAACAGTTGTATCAATTGATGTTTATTTTAAAGATATGTGAAGTGTACCATTTTGTCCCAGGTCATTTCATTTGGGTAAGACTAGTGGAGAGGTTTGTCGCTTCCGCATGCTAATGGGTTTGTATGAGTTGTGTGCCGAAGGGTCTTGGGAGACTATCTAAAAGGAAGCGGCCTTTTGGGGTGTTCGCGCCCTCACCGGGTTCGGGGCGTGACATCCCCGTTTAAGTGGTATCAGAGCAATGTCAGCTCGATCCAATGTGATTGAGGTTTGAGTGATAATGAGTGATGACTTGAGGACAATTAGATAGTGAGACCTTTAGGATTAAGCATGAATTGCTGAATCTTGAGGATTATAGGCTTGAACTTGTGTAGTATTCTAATGGTCCTAGTGTTGATTTAATAGATGATCTTGAGTGATGTTGTGATTGAGGTTCAAGTAGAAGCAAGCTGAAATTAAAGCGACTTAAGCATGGATTTTGAGGCAGTGATTGTGCTTGCGGTTAGTAGGGAATTACTTATGATTAAAGGGTCAATTGAAGTATATGATTGTGATTGTGGTTTGTCAATGACCTAACTTGAGGAGTATGAGTCATAAAGAGATGATTGGTATTAGTGGATTCAGGCTTGAATCGTGTTATACCTTGATGGTTTTAGTTATCGATGGTTGTTGACAACTTTGGGTGATATCAGATGAGATGAGATGTATACAAGGAATACCTGGATTGAATATCAGTTGTGATCGAATGCCTATGGATTTGATTTGAATAGCGACTAAAGTTGAGGTGTGTGGGTGAATATAGGCAATTGATCCATGTGATGTAATAGTCATTGGTGGAATTAGAGATCTTCGATGGATAAGAATCTATTTGAAAACGTTTGTGGTATGACGGGTAATGAGAACAAACATGATGTGCATGTGCAAGTGCTTGTGGTTACGAAATGAAAGTTGATGAGGGTGCATACATGAGCTTATCACCATCAGATTTAATAAACTGTCGCTTGGTATTGTTGACACCTAAATTTTAATTTTTATAAAATCATTCATCTATTTCATAAAATGAGAATTAGTTTTAATTCTCACAAAAATAAACTGTCATATATTGCATATTTGATTTTTGTCAATTAAGTGCATATCATTGCATAACCAGTGATGAGTCAGTTGAGGCAACGAACGAGAACTCACACTGTAGAAGAGACTATGAACTGAAAATTAAAAGGCCTTCTAGTTTTTCGATTCGACATTGGTTTGGGAGATTTAAAGCTTAAAGGGCTTTGGATTTTAATTACATATCTTGCTTGTGGTAGAGCTCATTAAGCCCATCCATTCCTGTATACGTAGGTTGAGAACTTTGGAAACGGGGATAGCAACTTAATATTAAAAAATTGCAAGAGAAGAGCTCAATAATAAAAAAGTTCGTAAAAAATCTGCATGGGGGATAACGAGAATACAATTTGTAAGATTGCAAATACACAAGTGCACATTCTCTTTCTTAAAAAGGACAAGACTATATTTCAAAAGAGAGAAAGGAATATTGCATGGGGATTTGATTTTGTCTTGGAGCCCAACCCTTTTCATGCGTATAAAAGGAGGGAATTTCGGCGACAACATGGGGGGGAGACCAAAAAAATTGTGCACGATATATTGCTCTGGTCTTTCTCATTCTTGATACTCTCGATATTCTCTCGCTCTTCACCGACTCACTTTTTTCCTTCCTCGCATTCCACCATAGTCGTTCACGTGCCATCACCACGCCGCACACACACGCCTCCGCATCGCTCCTCCATCCCGTCGCCGCCTCAATCGCCGTCGCTGCTCCCCTGACGTTACTACCACAGCTCACCATCCTGCTCGAAGACCAACGTCCGCTCGCTGCCCTGTTCGAAGATCGCCCGCTCGCTACCGTTTCTGCTCGCCCGCTCGCCGCTCCCGCCGCTCCCGCCGCCTCTATTCTGCTCGTGCCGGCGTCTCCCTTCTCGAGCAATCCTGCTCCTGTCATTTACCCAACGCCACTATCACATCCCGAGTGCCCCTGAAGGAAGCCAACTTGTGTTCGGTCTCCCTTAAGCTGATCGTGACACTTTGAAGTTTGATACAAGTGCGGGAGTGTGCGTTCAACCGGAAGTTCATCCCTGCAATTAGGTATTTTTCCTTATTTCATGGTCTGTGATTTTGATTGCTAGATTCCTGCATTGTCTGAACGCCTGATCATGTGTCTTGGAAAAGTTAGGTTAAAAAAAACGGATGTCCAAGAATTGCCTACTTTGATAACCACGCATGAAAATTAAGTCAGAGGGTTCTTGGAGTTGCGAGCATGAGATTGGCTTTTTTTGCATATTCCTTTTGATGCCAACACTAAGGAGAAAACTAAAATTTTTTCGGAAATTCAAGATATTGACTTTTTTTGATCTAATTGTCAAAACCAATTTTTTGCTAAGTAAATCTTGGATTTAGTCAATTCGACCTATCGCCCTTACGTTCGATTCGCCATCTTCAAAAAAATCGATCTTAAAATTGCAAGGCTGAATTTTTTAAGAAAGAAATAATAAAAGGAGATATGGTCTTGATTGTCTTTCCTTTTTTATGTGAATGGATTACCTTTTTGACTTGATTTTGTCATGCTCCGAAAATTCCTAAAAGACTTTAGTAAGATATGGTTTCCTAAAAATCCTATCTAATTAATCTTTTTTAGGAAGATGAGGTCTCTTAGAAGCCTTGTCTCATAAACTTTAGGCAGTAAAGTCGAGATAACAAAACCTCTAAGAAAATTCTCGCCATGGTCGAAAATTCCAAAAAAGGAAAGGGAGAAAATCACATCCATGTATATCTTGTCATTTAGCATAGCATATCTCATGCATATCTCATTTTTTTTTCATATCTTGCATCTCATATTTCCGAATATCACCTCGTATATTCCATATTTTCGAAATCCCCCTAGCATATTTTTATATATATAAATCATATTTCATGCATTGCCGAAAATAAACAAAAAAAATACAAAAAATGTCACTCGCATTACGTCACATAATTTAGCTTGCATTATTATTTTTTCCCGTATCATGCATTTTTACCACGTCATTATGCCACACTTCATTATGCCAAGCCATATCGTGCATTTTTACCACGTCATTATGCCATGTCACACATCCTTGCCACGTCATTATGCTATGTCGTTTGTACATGTCACTAGTCTCATGTTTAGGGTATTCATGTTAGGTGAGTCTAATTGCTTGGTTGATTTTCTTGAATTAGAAGTTGCATGCCACTTAGTCTAATTATAATTTTTTGCATGTTATATGTGGTCCTGGCATGATTAATTTAGTTAATTGCATTCTGTCCCATTGAATTGCCTTGTGTTGTCATTCTTTCCGCATGCTTTAATCAATTAATTAAATTTTGCATATAGGGAAACTCGACCTTAACTCTGTGTGTCTTGCACTGCATCCCTTTATTTGGTCATCTATTCATGTCATTGCATTCGTGTTTGTTCTTTCATTACATCCATGTCATTCATGCTAATATCGCATTCATCCCCGTCATTTAGATAGTTTCACGTCATTGTATCCACGTCATTCATGCATTGCATTATAAAAGCGAAAGTCCCAAAAAGAGAAACACCTCATTTGAGCTTCAAATTGATTCAATCCAAGTCGTCAATTTAGGACATCTCATATGGAATTAAGGTACCGAAAGGGCATTAGTTTTAATTAACTAGTGTAACCAAGTCCCCGAATCCATAATCTCTGGTTCGTAGAAGTAAAATGGTTCTCCCGCTATTTTACTTAGGTTTCTAATCAACCTACCAAAAATGATTAGTGGCGACTCCAAATCCTAAATCATCATGATCAATTTAAGTTGCGATTTGGTAGGGCTTGGGAGAGTCCGTATTAGGTTAGTCATTAAAATTAACTTGACAATCCATTAGCCTAGAATTTTAATAAATTTTTAGGTCGCGACAGGTATGGGACGAGTTAATGGGATACCTATAAATCGTAATGAAGCATGTTATGGGGTGTGTGGAACGGGGTTTCCTTCGTAGATGTATGACTTGGGACAACCTGTAACAACCAGGTCTAATGAGGGCGGAGAGTGATCGCCGGGACAAAGAGGTCCGGACAAGGAGCAGCTCCTGGCAGGCTTCTAAGATAACGATGAGGCAGGGATGACCCGAGTCATAAATTGAAAGGGAAAACCTATGTATCAGGTTGAGTTTGATTGGTTAAGAGGTGTGTGGCACTGGAGTGATTCTCAAGGCAAATGTTCGAAAGTGACATGGTTAAAAGCTTCGTGCTTGACAATTGATGTCGTTTGAAAAGGAAATTGATATTTGGGATTAGCCTGATTGGCACGTGTTGTACTTAGCATCATGTTATTATTGTGGCCGAGGTCTAATTGAGAGATTAGACGGCGTGTGGAGTTTATACTCTGTTGAGTTGATGCATGTTGAGATGGAGATAACATGTTGTGTTTATGTTAGAGTGGCAGATGCCCCTGGATTTATGGCACTTTGAGTACTTGCTTGGTGTTGACCTAATTGAGTTTTAGCCTAGTTGAGGCTTGCCTAGTAATAGCTGTTAATTGAGAAATAGCCTTGTTGAGGCTGGCCTGTTGAATAGTCATTGACTAATAAGGATCTGGAATCCTTGGGTAATGAATAACTAGTTGAGAGTTGTTCGGGAAACACTGGAAGGTTGATGGTGAAAGAAGAAGAGATGAGCATCTGGAGACTGTTAGATTTAGATTACTTAAGTCTTTGATTCATGGAGGGAATCATAGTAGTTCAAGTGGCATGAGAAACTAATTAGGTTGAACGACCAAAGTATGGTCATAGAAGAGCATTGGGCTCGAGTATACATGGTATGAAAGATCCGAGAACTGAGATGGATCATGAGAATTGAGTAAAATCGAGCTACTGCAGTATGAGTCTTGGAAGAGAATATGGCTCAATTTTGTTAATCATACGAGACCCAAGTGTAATAAGGAGGTCATGAGAACTTAAGTGGGAATGAGAAAATAGATGGGTAGGCAAACTCGTGAAGGAGCTGCCATTGTTACCCAAGTCGCTGAGACTACTGGTGCTGATGAGTTAGGTGATGGAAGTCACGAGAAAGGTAACCCAGAGACTACTCATTTCCAAAGTGGAAACGTAGATAGGAGCCACGGGAGTTTTGAAAAGCTTGTGAAGCTATGCATAAAGTTGAGATTGACTGAGTTTGATGAAGGGAAGGAATTTGAAACAGTCTTCTTATAAATTGAGGGCTTCGTGAGAAAACCTTAGAGATTTTGGGTGCACTAAAAAAAAAAGTGACCTTGGCAGTTATTAGCCTTAAGAGGCTGTTGATGATTGGTGAAGTGTCACCAAAAGAAAAGTTTTCCTTGAAGACATGGTATATGTTTGGACCGCCTTCGTTGAATTGTTCAATGGAAGTACCTTTCTGGGATTGCTTGAGAGCAATAGTTGTGTGGATCCTAATAATTTTACAAGGATCTGAGGATGATCGACCAGTGTGAGACAAAATTCTCAAGGTTGTCTAAGGGTGCCAAGGGTGGTCAAGGACCCTTTGAGTGAGACGTGAGGTCTCCGTGTGAATTTGAATATGAAGGCCTTATGGCTAGTTGTTATTCTTGATTTTGAGGAATGATATTAGGACTTAGTAAAAGAAGCGAATGATCGGAAGACATGTGAATAAGAGAACTCCTACTCATGGATTACGAGCAAAGATGTGTTTATTATGGAACATAGAACGTGTCTGCGAGAAACGACTTTTACCTTGGTGTAAGACTTGTGATGAGAGATTGATGTTTTATTTCTTCCGTCGTGAGGAAAATTTAAGGAAGAAGTTATGTCAATTGTTTGACCTTGTTGAATAAAATGGGATTGATTGAGGATGAATCAGGATCACTAGAAGTGGTATTGTGTGTTGTCAGCCCTAAAGAGTAGGGTGTTGTCCTTAAAGAGCGATTGGACCATGAGATGGTCGTTGAGGAAAGGAAAGTAAATGGACTTGATAGTCCTAATTGTTCGTAATTCTAATGAATGGTTGAGTAAGAGAAAAGAGCACTTAGAGTGTAATTACAAAGTGACTCGAGGTAGTCGAATTGAGTATTCGACACGAAAATTTGTGGAAACCGAGGAAAAACCTCGACTCTTTGGAATTATGTCACTTGAGGTGATGAGTCACTAGAAGAAGAGTGTCAAACATAGTGAAATTTGAATCCTGGAGTAGAGGTACTGCCGTTGGTGCAGACTCCAAGAATGACACTCTATGGAATAGGAAGGACAAAGTGGATTCAAAGTAAAAGAATTCCACTAAAGTGTATAGTTTCCTTCATAGGGTAAGAGACCCTAGTGTGAAAGGAAGAGAAAATCCGAATTGTCTTGGTATTAAGGTTGAGCGTCTAAACTGAGAAAGAAGACGCAGAACTTGAATGATCGCTGGAACTGAAGTCTGAGAAATTGTCTTGTAGACAACGTTGAATTTCAGGATAATGTTGACGTTCAGTTGAATGGATGAAATCAAGACAAGGTCGCATTATCCGGTTGTAAAACCAAGAAGTCAAGACACTAATGCTTCATAAGGGAAGAGCAACAAAAAAATGAACAAAATGTTGTATGGTCCAAGTTGAGACCATTGACAACAGAGGGCAAAGGTTTGGGCTCTTAAGTAAGATGTGTGAAGGATAGTTTGAACGTTTTTACGCCTAGTGACAAGAAACTGATAACAGTCGGGTGAGTATCCAAGGAATGATTGAGCTGATTGTTACCGTCTTGAGAGACGATGAGTGGACTCATTTAAGGAGTCATGAGAAACATGATCGATTTTGAGAGTATCCTATGAGCTCTAAAGAGATGCTCGTTGTATGCTAATTGTGAAGAGCACGAGCTGTGGGCCTGATGAGGTAAGATTCCTCCGTTGTGAGATTTATGGGAAATAAAATCCTTGTGGAGCCTTTGAGGATTGGAATGAGTGATGAATCGACTAGGGTCGATGTGAGTTGCTGAAACTTGAAGTTTCTTGGGATTGATGGATTGCTATAGACGGATTGCAGGAGGATTCCCCACGAGAGTTGTCCCCTTGATGAAATGGACTCAGGACGAGATGTAACCCGAATGGGTGAATGAACGCGATAAGTCTTTGAGGGCTAGAGTCAAGTTAATGATTACGCTGGTGGTGGAGTTCCTGTTTGGAATCAAAAGAGTCGATAGAATCTTAATGATGTAACGTGGAAAGGAAAATTGAGGCGTAACAATGCGATCTGAAGTAAGCATTACATGTATGCCGTAGTAGTAAGGCCATATGAGTTGAAATGTTTAATGCATGATTGGAATTGACTTGCATATGTCCTCGCGACAAAGTTTGGGAAACTTGTTTGGGATGGAAGAAGATTTTGAGTCTTTATCTACCACGAGAGAATAAGATAGTACGAAGAGATTCTCGAGGGGAATTGAACAAGAGGCAACGCAGATATATGAAATTATTATGAATATGATAGCGTCGCTTGTATAAAAAAAGACCTCGAAATTATGTGAACTATAAGAGGTTGAGAATTGAGTATTGTGTAATTGATGATAGAGGGACAGATCTTCTCTTGAGAAGTAAGAGATTCAACCTCTAAATTGAAAGTTTGTCAATTGACTAGTTAACGGCTACTGGAAGCACCTAGCCCGAAGGCTAGGAGGGAATTGAAGTATTGCCATGATCGAACCATGATACTTAAGGGGTTATGGGAATGAATAGAATCCTTGAGCACCCATGGACGAAATTATGAGTCAAGTGTTGAAGGGAGAATTATGGTGTCCCTTAGGATGGCACGAGGATGTGCCAAGATTTTCTTTAATACTATCGATTATAAGGACTGAAAGTTGGACTAGTCTATTACATGGTCGAGCATTAAACACGCCGATAAGAGAGAGAGACATTACCATAAATTTGCTTATGGAGTCGAAAGCTATGATTCGAGATTGGATAATAGAGGGCAAGTTAGTAAAGTTCATGAATCCTTGATAGTACGAAGGGATGTTTGAAGGTAGTGATACGCCAAGTGGTAAGGACATCAAAGAGTGCATTCTTGCAATGGGTTAGTAATGATGGTGATAGGCATGGAGTTTGGGTTTAATTTGATGTTCTGGAAAGGCTTTCAGTTAAGAATGTTTGGAAGTGTCAGGTAATGAAAGGAGTTACTTTGAAAAGTGAGGTAGCGATGAGGCGTCAGTGCCCCAAGAGACTAAGTGGATAGAAAGTTGCAAATTTCGAGAACGAAATTTCTTTAAAATGGAAAGAATTGTGACATTCCGAATTTCCGACCCTCGAGACTTGAGATATGGAATGGAATCTCAAATTGGTAATGGGAAATGAAGAATTTTAAAATTGGAAAAGGATTTGACGTCGCCTCGCCAATAGTCACTCAATATGAGAAAAATGAAGTTTTGGAGGAAAAATGTCAAATGACCGTTTTGCCCCTCAACCTATTACCCTTGCCTTGGGATTGTATGAAGGGAAAATTGGTCATTCAAGGACCCCCAAGAAGCTGTCGAAAATTTGGTGGTGATGGAGTCAATGAAGTCAACACTTAGATGGCCAATTATTGGTGTTATGCCAAGTGTCACTCAAGAGAGAAGTCATGCATTAATTGCCGTTAAATGCAATCTTGATAAATTTGGCACCAATTATTTGTGGAACATCACCCCTAGCTCTCTTTGGTCGTGCTCTCTCTCCCCCATCTCCATTTCCTTCAAAATTTCCTTCTTTTTCTCTCTAGCAAGAAACTGCTCCAGAAGACAGATTCTGCCCCCTCTGTTAGGTGTGCTCGAGTGCCACCTCCGGCCGTCGTCTTGCCTCCTCTGACCACCAGAAGTTAGATCAGTGTGTCCTTGACAAGCTTCAAGTGGAATTTTATCATTTGGATAAGTATGTTTATCGGTGTGAGTTCGAGACCAAAACCGGACGGAATCCGCGCGAGTTGGGGTAAGGCTTCCATTAACCCTCTTAGAGGCTTCGTTTGTCTTCAAATTTTCTGTGGGAGCTTTATAACATACAGTACACAAGTTGGATGAGTATTGGCTATAAGTTTGGTGGTGTTAAAATAGGTTTTCATGGCTGATTGTGAGTGATTAAAATTGGATAGATTCTGACCATTTGCACACCGAAAGGGAACAGGCTGAACAGAAGACCAAAAGAGGTGTTTCTGCTCCAAAAGTCTTAGTGAGCCTCCTTAACACATATATTAAGGTTATAGCAAGATTATTTTGTGAGAAATTGGGACATAGGGTTGATTTTTGGATCGATATAGACGGTTTGGATCAAACTAGTTTTTGTGTGCTGCTGCCCTATTCTGGCCGAACTTGTTGGGGGTTCTTTGATGGGTATTTTGACTTCAAAATGACTCAAGAGGCTACTCAAAATGTTGATTGAGGTGTTAATGGGAAGTGTGTGAAGTGGATTGAGAATTAGAAGTGATTTAAGGGCTGTTGAGGTGAAAAACGTGAAGTGCCGACCTAGACATGCACGGTTCGACGGAACCGCCGGTTCCGGTTCAGGAACCGGCGGTTCCGGTTCCTAAAAAAGCTGGAACCGGAACCGGCCCTTAAAGAGGCGGTTCCGGTTCCGGTTCGGAACCGGCGGTTCCGGGCCCGGTTCAAGGAACCGCCGGTTCCCGTCGGTTCAATTTGTCCATATATATTTTTTATAATTTATTTGCAATATGAACAATCAAATTGAAGGTAGTTGAGTGGTTTAGGGTGCTTATTTCAACTAAAAGATCAAAGGTTCGAATCCCACTTCAAGCAATTATTATTTTCTCTATTTTTTTATTTTTTTTTTATTAAAAATAACGGGTCGGAACCGGCCCGGAACCGCCGGTTCCGGGCCGGTTCCGAAAAAAGAGGAACCGGAACCGGCCCGTGAAGGTTCGGTTCCGGTTCCGGTTCGGAACCGCGGACCCGGTCAACGGGCCGGTTCCGGGCCGGTCAACGGGCCGGTTCCGGGTCCGGGTCCAATTTGGCCATGTCTATGCCGACCAATTCGCCTATAAAACGCACTAATTTTGAATTGAGTCGTTCTAAGTCGTCCGGTATCCAAATTGAGCTCCGTTTTCGTCCACATGTCCGTAAGATCTTGAAGTTTAAGATCCGGAAATTTGTTTTCTCAAAAATTTTGTAGGAAAATTGCAGTTTTCGTGAGACTAAACCTGGTCGTAGATCTTAAGAAATGGCAGATCTAGGTGGAATGAAATTGTGATGACTTGCCTTGATAGAACAACATTGACATTCTTAGGAGCATGAAATTGACACTGTGACGGCTTGAGAATAAGGTGTTGAGTGTGAAATTGAGATATATGTGCAAGGGAATTGAGAATCAAATGAGTTTTGATGTGGAATTGATGAAATTCTCTAGGACCGTACGTGATCCTTGTTGGCCTACGGCTTGCTGAGCTAGGTAGCTCATTTGGATGGAATATGCTAGCTTGCTTGAGAAGGTAAGTGTTCTCTAAACTTTTACTTGAACACTAGGACGCTACTAGATAGATTGGTTTGATGAATTGACTGATTGGTGAAGCATGTGGCTTAAATTGCTTGATGCAGTCATGTGACGATTATATTATGATTGAATTATTGGTGTAAGCATTCGGTTGGTATGTATTCTTGAATGGCCCTTTGGTATTTGGTCCTTGAGTGTAAAATGTGTGATATTTATGCTTGTGATATGAATCGGCTTGGAGCCCTGGATTCATAAAGATTTGCTTGATGCCCTTGTGATATGAATGGGTTATAGTGCCCCAGCGATCAATTCTCTTGTAGCCCGGAGGTCGCATTGGCTGTGAGCCCCAATAATAATGATACCGATTGGCCTGTGGCCCCAGTGGTATTAGTTGGCTGTGAGCCCTTAGTAAGAATTACAATACCGATTGGCCTGTGGCCCCAGTGGTATCAAGTGGCTACGAGCCCCAGAAGTACCGTTTGGCCTGTGGCCCCAGTGGTATCATTTGACTAAAAGTCATTACGATATCGATTGGCCTGTGGCCCCAGTGATATCAGTTGGCAAGAGTGCCAGAGAAGTGCATTGCGGTTGAGAGTCAGTTGATGAGTGGTTGTGAAAATTATGATGCTTATGTGTATTTATTTATGTGCTATGTGTTTTGAGCTTCTGTATATTGTTTTGTTGTGTAATCTGGTGGGACCCGGCGGTCAAGTTTAGGTTCAGGGTTCGCTTACTGAGATTTATATCTCACCCCGTTGGAGATAAACATTTTTTAGGTCCCAGGTGACAGAGCACCAAGTTTGCCAAGGAGTGGCATTTGAGGAAGTAGTTGATGATTGAATATAAGGCATTTTGTGGCCTTAGAGATTGTATTTGGAATTTGTGGACTAGGATTGAACCATTGGTACTTGACAGTTGTATCAATTGATGTTTATTTTAAAGATATATAAAGTGTACCATTTTGTCCTAGGTCATTTCATTTAGGTAAGACTAGTGGAGAGGTTTGTCGCTTCTGCATGTTAATGGGTTTGTATGAGTTGTGGGCCGAAGGGTCCTAGGAGACTATCTAAAAGGAAACGGCCTGTTGGGATGTTCGCGCGCTCACCGGGTTCGGAGCGTGACATATCGTCTGAGAATGCATTGTCTGAAAAGGTATCGTCTGCAAATCCAACTCTTGTAGGAGCAAAATCACGAAAAACAGGTTTCCTCTTCTCCAATACCTGACTAAACTCCCGAGAATATTCTTGAGATAACATTTCTTACCTCTCTTTGTGTTTTTGATGAACTTAATACTTCTGTGAGATATAAACTACCTACTAGGCACAATCGAGGTAAGCCCCCAAATAGATATCCATCGGATGCTGAAGAGAAGAGATCTACATATCCTATTGTAAATTATGTGTCAACCAAAAGATTGTCAGACCTAGTAAAGGCATTTTTGTCGAATGTGTTTGTAGTTTGTATTCCAGAATGGGGTACATGATACTCTAAAAGATCTCAAGTGGGTTCAAGCAATGGAGGAGGAGATAGCTGCATTGGAGAAAAATGAGATTTGGAAACTGGTGAATTTACTTGAATGAAAGAAGAATGTAGGATGTAAGTGGGTCTTTTCTATGAAGTATAAAGCAGATGGATCTATTGAAAGGTATAAGGCAAGAATGGTAGCGAAGGGTTATACGCAAACTTACAGGATTGACTATGATGAGACATTTTCTCCTGTTGCTAAGTTTAATACTATTCAGATTTTGTTGTCTCTTGCAATTAATTTAGTTTGGCCATTACATCAGTATGATGTCAAGAAAAAATTTATATGGATGTTCCGCCAGGTTATAATTCACCCTTTCAACCTAAGGTGGCATGTAAGTTAAAAAGATCACTGTATGGTTTGATGCAGTCTCCACGAGCATGGTTTGGCCAGTTCACTTTAGCAATGAGGAAATATGGGTATTTCCAAAGTGACTCAAATCACACATTGTTTCTGAAACGACATCAAGGGCAGGAAACAATGTTGATTATCTATGTCGATGATATGATTATTACTGTAGATGATTTGATAGAAATATCTAAAATCCAAAAGAAACTTTCTGATGAATTTGAGATGAAAAATCTTGGGAGTTGAAATACTTCATAGGTATTGTAGAAGCGAGGTCAACAAGGAGAATATTTCTCTCACAAATAAAGTATGTGCTGGATCTATTGTCAGAGGTGAGAATGTTGGACTGCAAACCTGTAGACACACTAATTATTCAGAACCATAGACTTGGGGAGTATCCAGATCAAGTGCCAACAAATAAAGAAAAATATCGAAGGTTAGTTGGCAAATTAATTTACCTATCGCATACCCGTCCTGACATTGCATATGCGGTGAGTGTTGTAAGCCAATTTATGCATGCCCTAAGTGAAGATCATATGAATGTAGTATTGAGTATACTTCGCCACTTGAAGTCTTCTCCAGGGTGAGGTCTGAGGTTTCAAAAATGGGGTTATCTTGAAATCGAAGGATCTACTGATGCATCCCGGGCTGGGTGTTTATGACCGAAAATCAACGTCAGGATACTTCACTTTCATGGGAGAGAACTTAGTTACTTGGAGGAGCAAGAAACAAAAGGTAGTGGCATTATCAAGTGCAGAATTTAAAGGGATAGCCAAAGGGTTGTGTGAACTCCTATAGCTTAAGACGTTAATGTCGGAGATTGGATTCGCTCCGAAAGCCGAGATGAAGTTATTTTG
This sequence comes from Rhodomyrtus psidioides, assembly GCA_021437785.1. Classification (NCBI taxonomy): domain Eukaryota; kingdom Viridiplantae; phylum Streptophyta; class Magnoliopsida; order Myrtales; family Myrtaceae; genus Rhodomyrtus; species Rhodomyrtus psidioides. Next base: position 3,065,398 of record JAILYB010000027.1, on the reverse strand, counting down.
TGATAAAAAAAACAGCAATTGACATCTCTCACAATCCAGTTCAGCATGACCATACCAAACATGTTGAAGTGGACCGTCATTTTATCAAGCAAAACTTGTACAACAAAATAATTCGATTTCCATTTGTACGATCTGAAGATCAGTTGGTAGATATTTTGAAAAAGGTTGTATCAAGCATGATCTTCTATAATTCATTTGGCAAGTTGGCCATTCACGACATCTATGCACCAACTTGAGGGGGAGTGCGAGAATGAGTTGTAAAAGATATGTGTGAGTTGTAATTAGTGAGATTGAAGGGTAGTAATTAGCTAGATTAGAGGATACACATTTTAGATGTGTGTGTGTGTGTGTCTTTAGGTCATCGTAAAAAATATGAAGAATATATACAAAAAATAGAGAAATAACGTTTCTTCCTCACAATCTCTTTGTATTAACAGGCTATGGGCACCAGATCTTAAGCTCAACCTCTATGGATTAGGGGCTGGACTCAAATGATGCAGGCTTGGGTGCTAGGGACTCAAGCATGGGTATCAGAGTCCCGAGCTCGGCCTTTGTGAACCTAGGCGCAACCTCTATGGAATGAGCCCGGTCACTGATGTCTCAAGCCAAGCTTCGATGGACCTGAGCCAGAGGGCCAAGTAGCTAGCCACAAACATAGACTGATGCCCATGCTTGAGTCCCTAGCTCCTGGCTTGGGTCCATCGAGATCAGGGCTGAGTTCATGGAGGCTAGGTCTTGCATGTTGGTGTTCGTGCCCAACTTACTAACAGGTTAAGTCAATAAAATAACAAAAAAACTATAGACCAACATGTGACACTAACAATCGACCATGCTCATCCATCCATCGATCCCTACCTAGCGTGCATACTTGTGCGACTGTCCAATGTTTGGAAAATGTTTTCAGGAGGTGAGGAAAATAAGGAAAAATTAAAGTGAAGAAGTGGTAACGAAGAAAATAATTTTCCTCTGTTGGTTGGAAATAGAAGAGGCCGAGGAGAAGGAATATAGGAATAATTAATTTATGTTTCGCTAGAAATGATCTATGCCGAAAGATCTTTCACCGAAGGTTTGATATTTGGTTTTTAGAATGAATCGAGTTCTGTGCCGATTTCGGACATGAGTTTCAATAAATCATATAGAACGGATATGCTTCATCAGAATTTAATCGACGAAGAAGTATAAGATGCTTTTCCGAAATTTAATCGACGAAAAAGTGAAATGATAGAGAGATACGATGTCGGAATTTAATCGATGAAGAAATATCTAAAATTATGTCTAAATTGCGATATTGAAAGATACGAAAATGTTAAGTTGCGGAAAAGATAAACTACGGAAAGTAAAAAACATTGCGTTCTGCCATTGATTGAATGGGGTTTCACAAATAGTGCACTTGGGGTATCAACAACCCTAACAAACATGGTTAGACATAGCGATTACTAAATTAGAAAGAACAAATAACTCTCTTTCTGTGATTATCGGAAAATACTGCACGAACAGATAAGGTATAACCAACCAATGGTTATCTTCGAATAATTCCCTTTTGGTGGTTATCGGAAGTTACTTTACGAGTGGATAAAACATAGTCGACAAACGGTTATTTTTGCGTCGACCGTTGATGCCAATGACTTTACGAGAAATTTCAATACTCTCGTCAATAACTTCGTGTTGTGTTGTAGATGACTTCATTAGCAAGTTACCGAATCTTTCTAAGTTACCCATAACTCCATTCGTCATTGATCATACTTAACTTTTTATCGGTTAAGTTGGATACTTGCTAATAACAATTAAAACTTGATCATTTTTTTTGTGTCAACAGCTTCTTTTGTTTTCGGTTTCTTGGGTTTGGTAAAGAGAGGGAATTTGACAAGAAAAGAAGTACGATTTAGGAATTTTGACGCTTTTGCCCCTTTCTAATCAATGAGATAAGGGTCTTTTTGGTAACTCAATGGCTAAAATGCCACAATCCATACATTTTCTTTCATGCAATCATGAAGCCTAGTTTGATGGGCCCAATCAAGAAATGAACAAAAGCAACGATACCGTCGACACGTTGTTGAATTCTTTTACGACTGTTTCACGTTTGATCAGAGACCATCTAAGTAGCACCGATACTGATACCGACACATGAACACGATACGACACGATACGTCGATATATCATTTCTCAAAAATAGAAAAATTCGACACGTCGGGAACACACTATATTAAATATATATTTTTAAATATAAAAAATAAATAAAGCCAAAACAAGTGTCATATGCACTAATTCTAATAGTAGATGGTGACTTTTATTTACGTCCATAATTTGATAAACTCGAGAATTGTAACAAGAAAAAATGGCTAGAAAAAAAAGTTACGAAGACTTTGTCTAACCTGCAACCTTAGTTCACAACCAGTGAGGTTATGAAGACCTTGTCCAAAAACAAATAAAGATTACATAGAGAGCCATAAGAATCAAAGTCTGCCAACATCGAAAGTGTCATATGAAGCAAAGTCTCATTAAGTTCACATCCAGTAAGGTTATATGGATTTAGTCCAAAAACAAATAAAGGTAACATGGAGAGCCACATAGAAATAAGCTTTTCTCTTTTTAATAGATTTCGCATGTCTGACACGCGTCCGACACCGACGTGCACACCTATGAGGATTGTCGGTGGTACAAAAGCGACCATTTTCCATAATCAAATGTGAAACAGTCATAAAAAGGACAAGGACGTACCTGCCTTAGAAGTTCGCCAATCAACTTCGGCCAGTTAAGACAATGTTCTTGATGCCTTAAAACCCCTCTTGGTTCGCACCAGAGAAAAGTATACTTGTTCTCATCTAGACTAGGGATCACTTTTAGGCATAAACCCTAATGGTTAAGCTCAATGTATCTGACGGAAAAAGGGGTGATTCATTATGAAATCTTGTCACATCGTATGTTGAAAATTCCGAAAAGGAATAATGGCTCGATCTGGTCATGGAGAACGACTTTGTACTCGAATTCTTGCGATCGATACAATTCACGAATGAACCGACTCCATCATTCAAACAAAGTTGGATCTAATCGAAAAGGACCACCAAGGATATATAACTTCGACATATGCTGCATGTGTCGTCCTAGGTTTTTTTGTGATCACTGAGTCCCATCTGCCTTTTAGTAGCATCCAAGGTTTCATTTGTCTCCTGTGTAAAAGCAAGGTCGGGTTATTAGAATTAGGATTCGGCATACCGCAATAATGAAATAGAGCGCAAGAGCGAGAAAAAAAAGATTGAGACATGAGACTTATTTTAATTCACCCAAGCTACATCCATCAGATGATTTTACTATAATTAGCATATCGCACCTCTATATTATATCGCTTAAATACAAACAAAAAAGAGTATATATAACAGTAGTCATTTATAAATTCAAATCCAAATTACTAATAAAATATGAAGTCAAATTACAAAAATTCTCTGGCGGCTAGGAGGCACTGCCCTGCATCCCTCTCAGTTTGCCCTCCTAGACCTCTTATTGTTCACTTGGGAATGGGATCTCCGTACTTTCCTATTGATGAAAAGTATGAATCATATCCTAGCAATTAGTAAACATGAGAAGAAATCGATAAGCATGAGAATGGCCCAAATATCTGTGACGACCTAATAAATAAATAGTGCTTAACCCCTTTTCCTTCCCTTTTTGTGCAGATAACTTAAGAAAACGATAAAACAACATAATTTCAAAATTTTCACTTTTTGAGAAGTTTGGCAAGAGTCCCCCTTAAATATTGATCATAAATTATACATCAACGCATCTCGGATGCTAGTCCCACAAAGGGATTCAAAATCAACAAAATAATTTTTTTTTTAAATTACTACTACGAAAAACCTCAAATTGGTACATCTATAAAAAATTTACTCAAAACTATTTTTTTACTGTAAAAAAATCCAAACGGGTACATTTGTGATAAATTTATCTCAAATTATTATTTTTATTACTAAGAACCCCAAACTAGAACATGTGTAACAAATTTGCCCTCAAATTGGTACTTTTGTGATAAATTTACCATCCGTTAGCTTTTCGTTAAATTTTATCATAAAATTGTTGAGTTATATGACGCATGACAGTTGACGAATATACCAGTTTGAGACTTTTACCGTATACTTGTTACAGATGTATCATTTTGGGGTTTATGCAATTTACCCTCTGTTAGCTTTCCATTAATTTTTACAATGAAGTTCCTGAGTTAAATGACACGTGGCAATTGACGGATGTACCAGTTTAGGATTTTTACCCTATATTTGTTACATATGTATCAATTTGGGGTTCTTCATTCTATTAACCCGATTTAATGAAAACTAACGAATGGTAAAATTGTCACATGTATTCCAGTTGAGGGTTTTTTGTAGTTAAAAAAATTATTTTGGTAAATTTATAACAGGTTTACCGATTTAGGATTTTTATGTCAAAAAGTAGTTTAGGGTAAATTTATCACATATATACCAATTTGGGGTTTATTAGTGCAAAAAAAGAGTTTTCGTTAAATTTGCCACATGTGTGCTACTTTGGAGTTTTTTTGTGGTAAAAAAGATAGTTTGAGGTAAATTTATCACAAATGTATCAATTTAGGATTTTTTTTTTTTTGATGGTGTTAACTCTAAAAAAAAAAAACGAGGGTGCATAGCCGACCAATCATAACCTTTCGGTTACCAAGACATTTATCTAAAAAGACCAAAAAGGGATGTAAGAGGCTCGCCTGAGATGAGTCATGATAAATATTTTCTTTTGTAACCACGCAAGGTGTCGCGACTATTTCGAAGGGAATCGAAAGGGAGCTAACCGATTGTTAGGCGGGCAAATAATCTTTTCACGAGTTGGCGTCTAAGCTTTGCACGGATCCTTCCAAACTCTGCCGATCGCTACTTCACTTCGCTCGTTCATTCGTGGTTACCTTAAGCTCGCCACTAATCTAATGACTGTATATTGAACTAAATCGTCGTCTAACAATGCAAGATTTTGGTTAGATTATTAGAGTCGGTGCTATCTCTTTTGCATGAATGCTCCAACCCCCATCAATCAAATTATATGTGTCGCTATTGTCTCACATCACTTCAACGAATTTTATATATTCTTTATATTCATGTAATCTCCCTCCACTTAGTAGTTTAATTTTTAGAATAGTTAGCGATGGTTTCAGAATATTTCTTCGTAATTAGTACAAAAGCATCGTGATACGTTAAAGATTTGTTTCACGGGGTCATGATCATTTGTTGTACTCAAATGTGAGATATCCGTAAAAGAACGAGGTGGTACAGAAAATGAATCTCAGAAATTCTCCGAACAATTCCAGCTCTGTAAGATCATACGACCGGATTCATTCGATTTCTGAAAAGGACTACTACTCTTTAACTTTGCGAGAAGTCCTTCGCCAGTGATTGCAAATGACTCTTGAGTTCACACAAGAGAAAAGCAAGTCTAGATTAAGAATCAGTTTTAGGCATTGAACTGTAATGGTTAAGCTCATTGTATCTGAGAAAAAAAAAAGGTGATTGACTATAAAAGCTTATCATATTTGTTGTTCAAACATCCGAAAAGCAATAATTGCTCGATCTGGTGTAAAGAGAACGACTCCATGTTTCGAATTCTTGCGCACGATACAATTCACCGAAGAACCGATTCAACCATTCAATTCACTTGGTCAAAGTTGGATCTTATCGAAGAACCAAGAAGAAACCCCATGAATTTTAAATTGTGGCATATGCTGCACGCGTTGTAATAGGTGTTTTCGTCGTACTACCTGGCGAATTGCTTTTGAACAATCATTAACTAGTCCAATTCGATACAGTCCTAGGTTTTGATTTATTTCTTGCAGAAAAGCAACGTCTGGTCAATAGCAAGCATGATAAGTACTTTGACAAACATGACGACACTATATAGGCTCTATTTGTTTCATCAAAATTATTTTTTTGGAAAACATTTTTCTCCATTTTTTTATATTTGGGGGGGCAAAATTAAGGGGTGCATAAAAACCATCCAAAAATAGTATTTATATTCCAAACCTATTTGTGTTCGTCAAATTGTTTATATAAGTGGAAGCTCGCACTCTACGATTTAGATTAGTGCATATAATAATTGTTTCGGCTTCATTTATTTTTATATTTAAAAATATATATTTAATATAACGTGTCCCCGATGTGTCGAAATTTTCTACTTTTAAGAAATGACGTGTCGGTGTATCGTGTCGTATCGCGTGTCGCGTCTCGGTGTCGGTGCTACTTAGGCGACACCCACTCCTCCATTCTCCAGAATCTCAAGCTTCCAACAACAATATCTGGAATCACTTTTTTAAACACTAATCGGAGCTCTAAACCCAGACATACACACATATATGGAGCAGCGGTTCCAATTCGTCCATGGCCGACGCCAGAAAATCAAGCATAAAACAAAGGAAAAACTCAACGTCAGACCTACATTTTGCAATTCATGAAGCAATCAAGCGTCGAAACAAACTAAACACACTGTTTTCACTGTTTTCACGAGACTATGTTTAACATTTCATTTGGGTAAATCATCGAACAGCTAATATGTAAATTGGGATACAAGCTCTAGATTTGGCCCCAAAGCGATTCTCGAGCTAATGATAACGCCCAGAGATCTAAATCGAACTTACTCGTCATTTAACAGCTTCGATTTCACAAGATTAAACTACAGGCTTGTGATCAGATTCAACATTCAGAGTTCGGAAAAAACAAACGAAAAATGTAGTCGGAGATCTACTAATACTCAGAGCCCTCGTAGGCGAGGGTTCGCAACCCTTGCCTATGTGCCGGCGGAGGGCTGAGGAAGCAACCCTTGGCAGGTGGTCAATAGGGCTGGAGCGCTCGGAGGAGATAGGCATAGCGAGGAAGACGATATTAAGGAGAAAGAAAAAGAAATAAAAAGGAAAATAGAAAAAATAAAATAGAATAAAAAATAAAAAAAAATTATTAAAAATTTGCCACGTCAGCCCCGATGGTGCCACGTTAGTTTCGACCAGCTAAATGGTCTGAATTAGCATAAATGCAAAAGGTTTATGACTGAATAGACACAAAAAAAAGTTTAGGACTGAATTGACCCAATTGCAATAAGTTTAGGACTTTTTTGCTAATTTTCCTGTGTTAAATGTGTTTACAACTTGCTTAGAGACCCAATCCACCTTTACGCCTCTCTCTTTACTCTCTCTCGCCCTCACTCCATCCCATGCACATTCATTCCACACGCTTACCTCTATTTGGTTATAAGTTTCCTTCATTGAGTTAAATATGAAAGTATTTTAGCAAATATAGGTCGAGTTGGGTCAGGTATGGGTTGTGTATGAGTCACTAGATTTGTATTGTATGGAATTTGATCAAAATGGGTTAAATTGATCAATTTAATTCGGACCATTTACGACCCAGACCAATTCACATGTTTGACGGGTCTAGTTTTTTTTTTCTTTTGTCCAAAATAAAGAACTTTCATTCAAAGAGAAGAAATGAACGGGCCCAATAAACGGACGGGTCTAGTTGGACACACCCATTTTGTTGTATTAACCCATTGGTTCTGCCTTTGACATACTCTCTTGTTCCAAATTATACCTTCTTTTAGTTGCCGGTTCGTATTACCTGGGCCTTCGAGAAATATTAAACTTGCCAGCTATCAGTAATATCAGGTAAATTCTTTTCATGGTTTAATTTTTTTAAAAATGAATTTTAGTTGCAATTATACATAATGCATTACAATTTCGGAAGCGAAATTTTCAATGCATTACTTATGTGATGGACATTACACAAATTTTTCGGGTGACACGTGATTACCACGTGTCAACATTTTTTCGAAAAATTAAAAGTGCATATTACAAAACAAATTTGAAAGTTTAATACTTTTGTTGATTGAAATCAAAATTCAGAAAATCTAATTGCAAAATCAATTAAATGTCATTGACCACGGATGATATGTATTCGTTAACCTTGTCTTTTGTATGAATTTTGTTTATTACAGTTTAAGAGTTTTATTCTTTGGAATTTTGATGTCAAACTAATATATTCTTCGCGCGCTCACGAATACACAAAGAAACCAATTCCAAAGATGGAGGTGACAGTTTGGTGACGAGTCGACTGCGATGGGAATGGCTTGGCTCAACCATAAGAACAATAATCCATCGGTCCGTGGCCGCGACAAATGTTATGGGTCCTCAATAGCAAGTCTAAGAAAGATGATGATTCCTTTTTTTGGACTTTTTTTCATGTTATATTTATTTTATAAGTTTTAGGTATGCTTTCTTATGTATTAAAACAACAGCACCCTTTAATTGTTCTTCTAGAATTATATATGTAGCCAAAGATTTTTTTCCCATTGTATGGATAACAGAAAAACATCTCTTTAAGAACAAATTTGGACTAAATTTTCAGCACCAAGTTATGTGTTATATGACTTGATTCATCATATTCTTTTTTATATAAAATTCCTATTTGCTAACCTTTACATGTCTAATTTGTCGAGGTATTGATGGAGCATGGGTCGGGTCGGTATGAGTGGTTAAAATTGCATGGTAAGCAAATGAGTAAGTGTGGATCAATTTCTAACTAATTAAGTTTGATACTTTCGACTAGAGAGATCACTAAGAAAGTCCGAGCTCGTTAACATATCCAGCCAAACTTACCTCTACTAAAAAACTTAACCTAATGAGTTATGAGCCAACATGGATATATCAATTGCTCTACTCGACTATGACCTTCCGATGGGGGATTTCTTTAACACGACTCACTCACACGTGCATCTTAACAAATTACTATATATAATTGCAAGACATTTCGACCAAGTTGGGCGTTCTTTTTGGGCCTGTCCTGGTCATGTGTCTATTAGGGATAGGTTGTTTTAAGATGGCTAAAAAGGTCCAACATTTGCCACCTCTGCCATGGATGGCAGAATGACCTCGGGCCATATGGCCCATGGGCCATGATGACGTTTTCTACGGTTTCCTCTTGACCCCGTTCGGAGGAAAAGAAGAAGATTGGCCCAGGGAAGTTACTCAGCAAGCCCTTTCAGAACCACCTGTAGGTACAACAGGAAGAAGCGGAAACTATTAAATTAAAAAGCCCAATAACAGAATTGATTAGTGCAATGATTGCAAACTGATTTATAAATTAAGAAGGTGTTTTCTGATGGGAAATGATTCCTGACAATATTGTTAGGGACAATACAATCTCAACCGTAGATCCACACACCATCACCGCATGCTTCGTATAAAACACTCATTGATTAGGAAATCGTGTGGTCAGAAATAATTGACAGTACTGTCAGTCTATTATTATCAAGATGGGGTAGGAAGGGGCCACTCGTGTAGATGTATCCTATGCGCTATCAGAACCATTGTACTTTTGGTTTGAGCAACAGTTTATACTCAAATTTTCGTGAGCCTGTTATCAATGCACCACCAAATACGAGTTGAGATAAAACCGAAGTTATCGTATGCTTCATACATAAGTGTGAATTACGCCATATGCGAACCGGGGTTTTCGAGAGAATCAAAACTAGTGACGAAAAATGTTATAAATCACATGGGAGTAAGTCTTATCCGGCTCAGACCAACGACCTCATTGGTATCAAGGAAGGCATTTGTAAAAGCTTTTAAGGATGTGTTGGTGGTTCGTTCAAAAGCTAAACACGTTCAACGATTGCAACCTGATTTTCCATTCTAACCTAAGGTAAACAACCGGCTTACACAAGTCACCTCTTTATTTGATTATCCTATTTTTAATTTAAAAAGGGAAAATAGGGTTTTCATCTTGGCTTCTTTGTTAATGCAATTTGGGTATAAAGGTTAAAGTATGGTCGTATTGATGGCGTCAAATTTATGCTAAGAAGAAAAGCTGCCGTAATTAAAAGAAAAATCTAAAAAAAATTGGGATCAACTTAAGAAATTTAGAAAATAAAAAGAATAATGGGGTCCATTTTTTTTTGAGAAAATATCAAAAAAGGGCCCTAAGTGCACTTATATTCTCAAATAAGGGCCCAAACTACAACTTATTCCAAAAAAGGGCCTGAACTATATTTTTTTGCTTAAAGAAGGGCTTGGCCAAGGCTACTTTTGTCTTTTTATATTTTGAGATTGTGTTCTTTTCTTTTTCTCTTTTTTTTTTTTCATTTTTCCCTTTCTTGCTTCCTTTTGTTCTTTCCCTCGTGACCGGCGTCTGTGGGCTGAGCAATCTCGAGACCTTAATCACTACTACTCCCCGTCGACGACTTCTCCTCGTCTTAGGGCGCAAAATCATCCATAGCGAACTCGGCCTACGAAACCCTTGACGCCCTGAATCCCAACGGCCCAGGACCCGTGCGAAACGCACTCCCCGACCCACCGAACCATGACGATGGCCTCAAAAACCCGTCGCTAGCCAGAAAATGTCTCGGCTCGCCGGCAAGCGCACCATCCGAGAATGCAGCTGGCGATTGGGATGGCGAAGTAGGGCTTCAAGGGAGGTCAAAACCTCCCATCTCTTCTCTTCTGCCAAGAAGCAAACACCTTGGATCGATCTCTCAGGAAAAGAACCCTACAAATATGGCTATCGCCACACTGCCTCTGCCACCCTTTGAGGTCCCCGAGATGCCGGAGCTCTCTCCTCCTTCCTCCTACTGCACGCTCTTCGCCCGCATCCACCTCGCCGCGCCCTTCGACGTCCCCCACACCCACAAGATGATTCACCAAATGGAAGTCTTCGAGGGCCTCGCAGACCACTGCACCGCAACCGAGGCCTCCCTCTCCTCCGCCCTCTTCAACTCCCCTCCCTTCCAGTCCTTCACCATCCTCCTCCTTGAGGTCTCATGCCTTCCCTTCGACCCACTTCCTTCACCACAAAACCCTACCGCCGTGCCTGCATTCGCCCCGATCGTCCACATGATGACCGGTCTATATTTTATGCGTAAAAAGTGTATCTAATTTATGGGTTTCAAATTAATATTATTAATTAAATTAGTTCATTTGTCTAATATTTTGATTATCGGATGAGTTTTATGAGAGACCGAGTTTGGATTATTCTCTAGCTGTAGAGATTTGGTTAAAGATGATATCTTCTAAAATCTGAGATCTTTAATGAATTTTTAGCAAAATCTTATCTTTAGCAGGTTGGAATTTCCATGAGGTCTTGATTGATATATTGCATATTCCGAAATAAAAAAGGAAAATAACGAGGATATCTTTGAAGATAACAAAGGAAACTACTGGAACTTTTGAAAAAGGGGAGACGACGTCAGATTTCAACGGAAAGAGGAGATGAATGTGAGGAAACGTGAGGAAGAAAAGAGGAACGTGAAGAGAAAAAGAGAGAAAAAAAAAGCAACGAGGAGCAAAGGAAGCAATGCGCAAAGAATTCACTTCGGCCATGGCTTCTTCTCCGAGTTCTTCTTCAATTTCTTCTCTATCATTCATCTCTATGAGTAGCTAAATTTATTCTGTCGTCTTTGAGTGTAGATGAAACGATACTTCTTGTTTGGATTCTAAACTTTCTATTTAGTTTTTGGTATTACACTTGATTGTTTGGGAGAGACTACATTTTCATCTATTCTATTCAAGAATTTTATTGTTAAATCAAGTTTACAATTTTAGTTTATGTGATTCTAATTTTGTACCCAAACAATAGTTTTAATAGTAATTTATGATCAAGGCTAATGATAATCTATATCTGATAGAACTATGTGTGCTAAGCTTGGAAAGCGAAAAACGATAGTGATCGACAAGATAGGTTATAACAAGGTTAGGTTGTAAATTATCATCGTGACTATAGCAAGCTTGTAGCTTGTTAGGTTTGATAGTGCAAACTAAAAGGCTAATCAAATTAGAACGTATCGTGGATTCGAAACTCAAAGGCGATAGTTTTCTCATGACTGTTTACACTTTATTTTAATTAACTGAATTCTAGCTTAGACTGAATTACATAGTAAAAAAAAATTCAAATTCCTCCTTATTTTTCCCTGTGGTTCGACCCCTTCTTATCACTAGCTACAGTTAGTAATTAGGGTTCATTTTTTGTCATACTACGACATCACACGATCAGCCTCAACCTCCCCATCGAGGATCCAGATCTTCGCGTCTGTGGCCGAGGGTGGCAGCGCCATGGTGGCGGGGTTCGTCCTGTTCTTTCCGAACTACTCGACGTTCCTGGCGAAGCCGGGGTTCTGCATAGAGGATTTGTTCATGAGGGAGTGCTACCAGAGGAAGGGACTGGGGCGGTTGCTGCTATGGCGGTGGCTAACCAGGCAACGAGGATGGGTTACGGGAGAGTGGAGTGGGCAGAGTAAGATAACCGGTAGGAAGAGAACAGAAGGAAGCAAGAAAAGAAAAAAAGAACAAAAAGAAAACAATCACAAAATATAAAAAGACAAAAGTAGTCTTGACCAAGCCCTTCTTTGAAGCAAAAAATTGCAGTTCAGGCCCTTTTTTTAAACAAGTTTCAGTTTGGGTCCTTATTTGAAAATTCAAATGCATTTGGGGCCCTTTCTTGATATTTTTCCTTTTTTTGGGGTCGAAAATGGGGTCCATTCCACAAGGAGACATCAGCGCATATTTTCCTCCATCTTTTGTTAACCGGTAAAAGACATAGACGTCACCAATTTGTTCTTCGTTCAAATTGTATGGAGGAAACATATCCCTATTAAAAGATCTTACTATAGTTGTTTTAGCAGCAACAACAAAAACTATGTTACTTAAACTTTTTAAGTGATATAATAATGTTGTATTGAGTGTTGTGGTAATTTCGAATACTTTTGTGGTAATAAAATAACCCAAGACGAGAAAAAATCAATCTTGAACTTCTCCTGGATAAATAAAAGAAACTGGATCCCGTACATAACTCGGGTCCCACCGCCATGGAAACCTTTCTCCATCCTCGTTGGGCAGTCATAGGTGACATGCGCGCCGCCGCGGGAAAACTGGAGAAATTCAAACAGATGGTCCAACCCAAACTCTGTATTTGACTCGGGTCCAAAGCAATCATGTTAATTTTATAATCCTTCTTTCCACCCACAGAAATCCACGGAAATATAGATCCCACATAGTTCCAGACCAATCTAGAATGTTCAGCCTTGAAATCTATGTTATACGGACACGGGACACGATACGCGACACGACACGATACGATATGCCGACACGTGAATTTTAAAAAAATATAGAATTTCGACACGTTGTATATTATATGTATATTTTTATATATACACGATAAATTATTATTTTTATGATTTCAACAATAATAACATCATGATGCTGAAACTATTATTAATCTCTTCCTTAAAAATGTCTCACAAAATATATCATGTGAAGAATTCAACTACATTTCATTTTAATGATCCATAAAACTTGAAGGGTAAAAAAAAAAAAAGCAATCCACATTCCACATTACACCTTAAATTTAATATTTAACCATATGTGGAAAACAAAAAACGAATCTCATTTCACCATGAAAAATAACAAGAACTCATGGATCTTCATTATCTACTCCTCCTAACAAAAGAATGGATGGCGCGAGCAGAAGCTCGCGATAGGAGCCGGAGTCGCGATGGGAGCCGAAGAGTCACGAGAGGGAGAGGCAGAAGTGAGTCGGGACCAAGAGGGATGGGTTAGAAATTAGGTAAAAAAATTAAGCTTTTTTGTATATTATAGCGCAATACAACGCGATCGCGTGTCCGTTGCGTTGACCGTGAGTCCAGATTCGGACACGCCTTGACCGCGTGTCCGAGAAGAGTCTAGCTGTGTCCGAACATGTCGGACACGTGTTTGAGTCTGACAAGGAAAAAATGTCAAAAAATGCGAGTCTGTGTAACATAGGTCGGAATCAATGCCACACATGGACTAGCACTTTCATATTTGATTTTGTTAACCTCCAGGAACTCATAACCGATTACACAGAAACAATTGCGGAATAAGTTGTAAAAACTCATCAATCTTGTACAATTAAATTTTAAGACTTTCATTTGAACTTCTCCATCGACGGAGCGAAAGACTAAAAAGTGCATCGAAGTTGCAAGTTGCAAGGCTTAAACGAACAAATACAAAATTTTCAAGTCTTAATTGCACGAAAGTTGACAAGTTTAAGGACTTGCCTTGTAATTATCCTCAATCAAACAAGCAAAATTACGATTTTCAGTACATTATTATTTGTTTCCTCATCATGCGTAGTTAATGCTTTGAAATTTATTTATTTTTACTAGGCAAGCTTGACGAAGTAAGTGTTTCAAGGATGCTAGTTAACAATATCTTTTTATACTTTGCTTTGTTGAGTACATATGATTATTTTAAATGCTACTCAGATGTGGACAACTTTACTTAGCGATTTTTTGCAGCAATTGGTCAAAAGGGCTACATTGATTTTGTGCAAGAGTTTAGAAACTACTTTGGCAAAATTGAAAAAGATTAAGATTGAATTAACATACGTACAACAAGTTTATGACAGGATTGGTAATTTTCCAAGCCACTCTTGTAACCCCTTAATTGCTTCTTTAATGGCTTTAACTATTAAAACCATCCTAATTGACTAATATGCCCTTACTATTTTTTCTACCTTCCCATGTGCCATATATTCTTTCATTTAATATTAAAACTTTAGCTAAGTGTATCTTGATTTAAGCTCCTAGATCACGTACGTTCTAATGTTATCTACGTATTAACTGTTGTTTCCATTGATATGCCTTTCGAGTTCGTAATTTCTTCGGGAAAAAGAAAAGATAACGTTAATACTTCAAAAGCCTCGAGTTTTTGACAAGATTAAAGCAAATGTGGGAAGAGATATGGCCAAGGGGATTTGAGCATCAGGAATGACATTCTTAGACACACTTAGTATTGACATCTAAATTTTGATCACAAGAGCAGGTCGTTTGTGAGTCGATACTTAGGCGCCTTCGCAATAGGAGAAGTAGCGTCGAACGCCTCAATTCGAGTAATCAACATAACACTTGACAGAGCGACGGAGGGACCGAAGAGACGAGAGCGAGAGTGACGGAACGATGGAGGGTCCCGTGAGAAAGTGTGAGAGCTAAGTGGCGAGAGTGAGACAGGAAGGTGAGAGAAAATGATGCTATGTTCAATTTAGGGTTTTACTACTCAAACTAGTAAAGCTGCTTTAGTAAAGTCTACAAAAAACAAAAATGGAAAAAGAAAGACAAGGCATAATAATATAATTATGAGGGTACGGTTCCACGTAAGGAATTGGGATCCGGATCGCTTATCACCGATTTCAAATTTGTTTAATCAGAAATTGGACCAGGTCTCATGGAAATCACTCAGAATCAGCATGTTCAGTGCAACAAAGTCTCCAATAGATAATTTTGCTATATATCAGTAAAATCAACAACTGCTTTTATCAACATGGATCTAGAACCTTAACCATTAATCGTCTTCTGTTTCTCACGAGAGCTGCAAATTCCAACTTTGTATGATCTGGCGTGCCGTCAACACACGCGGTTGAATTACACTGGAATAGTCGAAACATCATCCCCACTTTTTGCACCCATATTGACTTGCATCATTATGTTTCAAGTTCTACAATTTGTATCTGAAGACGACAAATCCAACCGAAAAATCCATTTGCCTCGTGCAAACTGCATACACGACCCTAAGGCTGAGCATAATGGACCGACCAATTCGACCGATTTGGTCTAGTTCTCTGTTCCATGAAATTGGAACCGACTATAGTCGGTCCGGTTCCCGGTTCCAGGGTGGAGCCACACGGCCCGAACCGGACCAAATAATATTTTTCTTTTAAAAGAATTTACTAAATGTAAACTATTGATAGATTAGATTTATACTTAAGGGCATAATTCTCATTGTATTGTTTTAGCCCTAAACCCTAGGTATATATTTGTGAATTACTTCATCAATGAATAGCATGTTTGCCCAAACTCTACATGGTATCAGAGCGGTGATCCTTTGCGACCGTCTCTCTTATCCTCTCATCGCTGTCGCGACCCGTCCGGAAAGCGGACGCGGCTAATGGATTACCGATCGCGGGTCTTGGATCGGCGCGAGCCCTCCCAAGCCCATACCAAATCGCGGCGGGAGTATTTTTCAGAAGGATTCGACGATAAGAGTCTATCGCTTTCGACCTTAGTGTGGTCGTGGTGGCATGTGCAACTTGTGCATGCATTTGGAGTCGCCACCGGTCTTTCTTGGAGGGTAGACCGGAAACCTTACTGATCGATTGGGAGAGATCGATCAGTTCTACGGAACCAGAGTTTTTGGGTTCGGGGACTTGGTTACGCTGGTGTCGTTACCAACGCCCTTTCGGTACCTAACGCTAGTGATTTTCCTAACTAGGATTTCATGCAGGCGCAATTTTGGGTGATGTAAGTCTGACTTTGCACATTAACCAGTTTAACATGCTCACGTAATCATAATAAATAAATAGATGTCAATCACATAAACATCTATCCTACGTGGTGATCATGGAATTATGATTTAATGGGTCTCGAGCCAATGAGACCACATTTAATCATTTTAATATTTTAATAACGGAGAGCCGCTCTTCGCTTCTTCTTGGTTTCTTGAACTCTTCAAGAATTGGGCCCCAAAGATCTCGCCGACTTAAAAGGCTCCCCCACGTAATCCTCGTAGCATTTACATCAACAATCGACTATGCTAAAAATAAAGATTACATGAAAAATAAATGGAGTACGCAGCCTCCATTTAATAACTACAACCCCAAATATATAAATAATCATCATACATTCATATATACATCAATCACATTGATTAGGGATTTTTCCATGATCACCACCCTTCCACGTAAGTAATAAATTCACAATTTAAAACTTAGGAAGGCACAATAAAAATTCTACGTTGAATCATATTCAAAATTTTTATGTAAAATAAGATAGCCATAAATTTTCGATTCAAAATTGATTTAGTCTCAATTTTTGCTACGTTGATTAATTTATCATATAAAATAATCAACCTCCATTAGCCATGTAAGACGAATAATTCGTTAATACATATTGGCCATAATATTGCAAAAATTGCAAAAAATCAATTAAATGCACGAAAACACCTAAGGATCAGCTCTGATACCACTGTTGGGATCCACGTAACACGTAGCGGAAATAAATAACAACCCATACATGTATCTCCAGAGGCGTACTTCGTGCATTTCAATCAAAAAAAAATCACAAAGCCTCAAAGGGAGTAAATAGATTACCTCTCGTAGCATGCTTGAACGGAGGTTCCGGTTCGATGTTCTTCGATCTCAGCCTCCACAAGTGTTAGGCATCTAGTTCGGACGCACCACCAATTGACGAACGGGGAGACGACTAATAACTCCACAACAATTGTGCTAGCAATATGCGGAATCAATATTCCGAACTTAGTATATTTTGCTCACTCAAGATGATAAGAATATAGAGAGTGTTTGTGTTCTTCTCTCTAAGCTCTCAAAAATTTGCACACTCTACAAAATGTCTCTCCCCTCCAACCTCAAAACTCTTGCCATCCTTTTATAGCCAAAAATACATTCCAATAAATTGTATTTAAAAATAGCACTAACAATTATAAATTCTATCTAAAAATAGCACTCACAAATAAATGACATTTAAAAATAGCACTAACAATAGCACTCACAATTTATAATACAAAAATGCTATTTAAAAATAGCACTAACAATTATAAATTCTATCTAAAAATAGCACTCACAAATAAATGACATTTAAAAATAGCACTAACAATAGCACTCACAATTTATAATACAAAAATGCTATTTAACAATAGCACTCACAATTTATAATACAAAAATGCTATTTAAAAATAGCACTAACAATTATAAATTCTATCTAATAATAGCACTCACAATTTATGATAAATAAATGCCATTTAAAAATAGCACTAACAATAGCACTCACAATTTATAATACAAAAAATGCTATTTAAAATTAGCACTAGCAATAGCACTCACAATACAAAAATGCTAAAAAAAAAGGCACTAACAAAGGTGTTAAAAATAATAACCATTATTATTATTAAAAGAGTTAAAGAGGTTACCAAACAGTATAAATATGCATAACATATAAATACGTATGACGTATAAATACGTAGAGCATACGTATACATCCGTGAAACCGGGGACTAATTGAAAGAAAAATGTGCAATTAAGCCCTTTTGGTAAAAATTGATTAAATTGGAGGGCAAATTGACCTAATTGCACTTTAAGACTTTAGAATCCAATGTCATAGCTTATAAAAAGTGAGAATTGAAAACTAAAAGACTCGAAAATGATTTTTTTTTAGGCTCGGTTCGGGTTTATGTTTGTGAAGGAACATAGTGACCCGAGCCGAACTTTTGAGATTTAAAGTGACACACTTGAAGAGGAAATTAAAAAAAAATTATCGAATATTTTTGGGTATTTTTCTGACCACGAATGGTATTTTTCTGATTTTTTGGGTATTTTTATAATTAAATAAACTCGAAAAATATTAAAAATACCGAAAAATATTTTTTGTTCAAAATTGGTTCCTAAGGCTAAACCAAGGCTTCCAAAGTTGATTTTGTGATTTTATGACCTTTTTTGATATTTTTAATTAATTTTAAAGAATAAAAATCACAATAATAAATGGTAAAAAATCAGGTGTCAACAGCTGCCCCTCTTTGAGAGGAATCTCGTTAGAGGTTTCTCTCAAAGATAAGGTGTCACCTGATTCATAACCGACTCAACTGGGAAAATAAGAGAAGAAATGTTATGACATCGGATCCTTAAGCCTATTGATAAAAGCTCAAATCAATCCCTGGTTTGCTCTAACAATTTGAACATGGGCCGGAGTGAGAGAGGCTTACCTGAAGCTCACCTGTCGGATGCTGCCGGTTGTGACGACTTTCAAGAAGATGCCTAGGACTCGTCATTCAGAATATCCTAGGGAGATTAAGCTCTGACCTGTATGGTAGGTCATACCATGATGGGATTCATAACTGGTAGGAACCTAAGGAAGGCGCATCCCACGCTTTGGGATTTGTCAAGGATTTTGATCCGTATGGTGGATCAGACCTTTGTATTGATCCTTACTGCGATATTTATCAATGAGTTGACCCTTATGGCGGTTTCTACCAATGAATTGACCCTTATGGCGGTTTCTACCATATGTGACCCTTTAGGCGGTTTCTACCATTAATGTGATCCCTCAGGCGGTTTCTACCTTGGTTTGACCCTTCAGGCGGTTTCTACCTTGAGTTGACCCTTTAGGCGGTTTCTACCTTTGATTTGACCCTTCAGGCGGTTTCTACCTTGTGTTGACCCTTCAGGCGGTATCTACCATGTGTTGACCCTTCAGGCGGTATCTACCTTGTGTTGACCCTTCAAGCGGTATCTACCTTTGATTTTGACCCTTCAGGCGGTATCTACCTTTGATTTGACCCTTCAGGCGGTATCTACCATATTTTGACCATTCAGGCGGTATCTACCTTGATTTGACCCTTCAGGCGGTATCTACCTTCATTTGACCCTTCAGGCGGTATCTACCTTTGAGTTGACCCTTCAGGCGGTATCTACCTTATTGTGACCCTTCAGGCGGTATCTACCTTCATTTGACCCTTCAGGCGGTATCTACCTTTGTTTGACCCTTCAGGCGGTGTCTACCATCAGTTTTGACTTTGAAAAGGGGTCTCATGATGAGGGTTCTCCACGTCCGATGAGACTGCCTAAATGAAAAGGGGTCTCATGACGAGGGTTCTCCACGTCCGATGAGATTTCCTGAATTTTGAAAAGGGGGTCTCATGACGAGGGTTCTCCACGTCCGATGAGACTGTTTGAATTTTGAAAAGGGGTCTCATGACGAGGGTTCTCCACGTCCAATGAGACTGCCTAAATTTTTGAAAAGGGGTCTCATGACGAGGGTTCTCCACGTCCGATGAGACTGCCTAAGTTTTGAAAAGGGGTCTCATGACGAGGGTTCTCCACGCCCGATGAGACTGCCTAAATTTTGAAAAGGGGTCTCATGACGAGGGTTCTCCACGTCCGATGAGACTGCCTAAATTTTGAAAAGGGGTCTCATGACGAGGGTTCTCCACGTCCGATGAGACTGCCTAAGTTTTGAAAAAGGGGTCTCATGACGAGGGTTTTCCACGTCCGATGAGACTGTTTGATATTTTGAAAATGGGTCCTGGGACGAGGGTTCTCCACGTCTGATAGGACTTTTTCTTTTAAAAGGGTTTTTCTTCCCCCCTTTTTTTTGGAGACCCCGAAGTTTGTCGGGAATTCAGTTTTTTTTGAAGCAGTGAAAGATTTTATTTTGACAAAACTTCACTTGAGTCTGTTGAAGCGACATTCTGGGAGCTGGGTTCTCCAGGTATCCTGCAGAAGTTTGAGCCTGAAAGATTTTTTTTCACCAAGAAAACGTTAGTAATCTTTGGGAAGACTACGGCTGTCCATTTTGACAAAACCGTATGATTTAAGTTTTAATCATGAAATGTGCATTTTGATGCTGGAGGTTATCCAAAGCATTCTTGCAACATGCAAATGTGATCACAAATCCCTTGCACGGAAAATCTGGATCAACAGTTTGAAAATTCCAAAAAGAGTATGTTCAAAACATCAATTGGAATATTTCGCATCAAGAGGGCTCTTCACCGCTCTGTGATAATGGTCTTTTGTAAGGAATGCGCTCAACTTCCTACTAACCTGTGCCTAGGTTTTAGGATCATTCGCAGCGCATACATTTCGATCGATCGGGAGGTCTTCCACGGGACCGTGATGTTGGGCTTGGATAATGGTTTTCAAGGGAGACCCGCTTTGGAGTCGAGGCCATTGAATGAATGTTCTCACCATCTGCTCCGGGTTTACAAGTCAAGAACCCTGCAAAATGAGAAAGAAATAATCTTGCTCGTACCTCTTCGAGCTAAGCTATATGTTAACCCAAGTGTCTTAGTCAGAGAAGACTGTTTCAGGGTTGTAACATCGGTAGGATTGGGGACCGAAAAAGGCTTGTTTTTGGCCCAGAATTCGTGACGGGTTTGACATTGGTGATCATTGCTGATTTGCCTCCTGTCATTTCCTTTCTACATCTTTAGTCCTTGAGGTGCGCAATCGATTTTGAGGTGTGCACCAGCTCTTTAGAGAGCGTCTCTTGTTGCATTCAGAGACCGACTCTCTCTATGTCTTTGTTCTGTGTTTGGCAGCATTTGGGGAGCAGCCTTTTTGGATTTGGCTCCTTTGGGGATTTCCTCTTTTCCCATCCGGCTTCATTGGAGGTCAATTTAACAATTTTCACGAGCATCGACCTTGCTTTTATCAGGCACATTTGCTTTTTCTTTTCTGATGCTGGGGATTTCTTTAATCCCTCGTCGCAAGTGAGATGCTTTGGCAATTGTGCTAGATATATGATTTGGCTCTTAGCACGCTTGAGTATTGACTTAGTAGCTTTTTCGTAAACCCTAGGTCTTGAACTCCCTCGTTTCTGAAGTGATCTGCCTTTATCTTGGAATTTGCAATGATCACCAACGGGTTTATGAAATGAATTTGCAGGCTCAACTTGGCTGTGCAAATGATAAACGTGTGTGGGATAGAGAAATGAACGCTTCTCGTCATCCTATGGCACTTGGATTACCATATAAACAACACACAAAGATTGATATTAGTCCGAGCAAGAAACTTTCTAACCATTTCCTCCTGATGCTGCTGGACTTACTCCTGTTTTGCCCCGATGTGGGGTGGTTCTTGACAGGGTTGAGAACGAAAACCGTCGTTCAAAGGGGTTATCAACGGTCACCTGTAGTGTTTGGGGGATATGAAACGAATGCCTCCGTCGTCCCAATCCAAGTAATTGCTGCGAATAATCCCTACTTCCGTAGGTCCAGATTTTGCTATCTGATCCGCTCCACTCCTCTCTCAAGTGTGTAGAGGACGTGTTTGGATTTAGGCTTTGCCTCTCGCCTTTGAGGAAGCGCCCTTTTGATTGTTTTGAATAATTTTTTATTGGAAAAATCTCTTTCATTTTCTCCAGAAATTTTACCCGTCAAAGGGGATTTTATGATGCCCCATGTATGTTCTTATTCATGTTCAGACAACCTCCTGTTTCAAAACATGAATGCTAATGAAATTTGAATTCTATGTCTTTTCTAGACACTAGATTCTGAAAGCTTTTCTTTTCTTCTCTATTTTTTATTCCACATCTTCAAGGGATTTGGGAGAGGGATACTTACCTGTCCGTCGCGGCTGGAGATCCCTGAAAATGCGGAAGAAACATGTTATTGTTTGTTCATGAATTTTTCAAAAAATTAGAACGATACATCTTACCCCTGGTCATGTATTCCAACGGGTAATACATGGTATGTGAAAACCTGTTTCGCCTTGATGGCGATCCCCTCTATCTTGTGGCCTTGATCCCCCCGTTTTGTTGGCGATGAATCATTCTCAAGAATTTGCCCCAGAGGAGATCCATTTGTGTTTTCGGACGCATTCCAGCGCCACTCTTCAGAGTTCTTTTATTCAAGAAAAATGAAATTTTTATCAGAATGTATGTCAAAGCATGAAGTGTGGAAGCGATACTTTTTACCATCCACTAGGTCTTATAATCAAAGACCATCTCCTGGAATCCTGACTTCCGAGGCTAATGATTCTATTCGCCTCCCTGTTAGCGCGCTCTCTTCTTTTGAGGCTTTCGGCGCCAACAACTTCCTGTTAAATGAGTAAAAACTCGTGTTAGGCATGTGGTCTTCGAAGACCAAATTGAAACGATACAAGGTTACCGTTCACCCAAATTCGTATCTTGGGGTTTGATTCTGATGCGGACGACTCTGTTATTGCGTCCATTAACTTTGCCAGAGGAGAAACGTCATTCTTTGTCTGGCGCACAAATGATTCACTTGCCCCAGTTAGGTGTGATTTGTCGTAGCAATATGCCTTAGCACTTTCCTTGTTTGTTGGCAATTTTCAATTCAATTTTGACAACGTCCATGCACATTTGTCCCCAGCCACTGGATGCTTTGTCTGGGGTTGGCTGATTTAGTCGTAGGCAATTTGATCCTGCCGCATTGACGCATTCAGGCTATTTGACATCCGCGAGAATGGGTTTACTCGTGATTGGGTACTTCAACAACCTGCGCGATGAAAGGAGTGAAAGAGTCAATCACCGCGTAAGGAGCTTTAATTGAAACGATTACGGATTTACTATCCCGGCTCTAGTCACTTCGGGCATCCAGGAGGATGGAAATTCTTCAGTGGTCCCATTCATTTTTGTCATCACCTGTAAGAATGGAAAACCATATCAGCTTGTGAATAAATCAATTTAATTTGGAACGAATATACCCTTTTCGACTTCAAGAGAACCGATCCAAATTAGGTTGCCCCAGCTGGGCGATGTCTGGTTTGTCATTTGAATGCATGAGCTTTTGGGTGCATTGTCTCTTTTATCACCTGAGATAAAAAAAAATGGAGAAAACTTTATCCCCAGATCTGATTAAAAATCAATTAGGAACGATACGTCCTTTTACCAAACGAGTGGCTCTGCGGCCAAATGTATTTTACACTGAAGAGACGAATTCCACCATGCTCCACGGGTTTGGGGAATTTGCCCCTATTTTCGATAGAAATGAGCCTTATCGAGATGTATACAATACAAATAGATCCCTAATACAATCAATCTAAGAGACGAGATAGAGAGGACCCAAGCAAAATTAGTCTTATACAAGAGAACTAAAAATGCCAAACCAATCAAAGGAATGTGGTCCGAACACTTGGAGATGCCCCAGTTCCAGTCTTCGAGATGTGACTCCAGGATCACCGATTTTTTTTAGGTGGTTTTAGATATATCAACCATCTAAAGACATGCACATGAGACAAGTGAGGATAAAACTTCTAAAAATCAAAGGATTTGGCACCTAAGGTCAAGGTTCCCACCTCGAGTTCTAGAAAGAGCAGATTCCATTGCACAACTATCGTTGCATTGGGGCTCGATCCATAGCTCAAAATGAGTGGAATTGAAAAGTGGATTACCCCGTGTTTTTCCTCACGGAGATTCCATTTTCAATCCCTTCTATTGTTTTCCTATAGACGGCGCCCGGGGTTTTAGGCGCGGTTGTGTGTATTTTCGGTGTCGTGCTAAAGCGATAAACATGCATCTTATTTAACAATCACCGCTTCAATATAAAACATACACACAATCATTCATTCCTACGCCAACCTGCATAAGACAATGTTAATCACAGACTACCCCCCTTATCACTCCAATCTACAAAAACATATAACACCTATCATGAGCGGACTTACCTCACCTTCACGAGCGCCTGCATGGTTAGAAAAATCACTCAGCGTTTTAATTACGGCCTAAGTCCACTTGAGGTCTAGAACCATTGGTTCTAGAACAAATTCCCCAGTGGAGTCGCCAGCTGTCGCGACCCGTCCGGAAAGCGGACGCGGCTAATGGATTACCGATCGCGGGTCTTGGATCGGTGCGAGCCCTCCCAAGCCCATACCAAATCGCGGTGGGAGTATTTTTCAGAAGGATTCGACGATAAGAGTCTATCGCTTTCGACATTAGTGTGGTCGTGGTGGCATGTGCAACTTGTGCATGCATTTGGAGTCGCCACCGGTCTTTCTTGGTGGGTAGACCGGAAACCTTACTGATCGATTGGGAGAGATCGATCAGTTCTACGGAACCAGAGTTTTTGGGTTCGGGGACTTGGTTACGCTGGTGTCGTTACCAACGCCCTTTCGGTACCTAACGCTAGTGATTTTCCTAACTAGGATTTCATGCAGGTGCAATTTTGGGTGATGTAAGTCTGACTTTGCACATTAACCAGTTTAACATGCTCACGTAATCATAATAAATAAATAGATGTCAATCACATAAACATCTATCCTACGTGGTGATCATGGAATTATGATTTAATGGGTCTCGAGCCAATGAGACCACATTTAATCATTTTAATATTTTAATAACGGAGAGCCGCTCTTCGCTTCTTCTTGGTTTCTTGAACTCTTCAAGAATTGGGCCCCAAAGAGCTCGCTGACTTAAAAGGCCCCCCCACGTAATCCTCGTAGCATTTACATCAACAATCGACTATGCTAAAAATAAAGATTACATGAAAAATAAAAGGAGTACGCAGTCTCCATTTAATAACTACAACCCCAAATATATAAATAATCATCATACATTCATATATACATCAATCACATTGATTAGGGATTTTTCCATGATCACCACCCTTCCACGTAAGTAATAAATTCACAATTTAAAACTTAGGAAGACACAATAAAAATTCTACGTTGAATCATATTCAGAATTTTTATGTAAAATAAGATAGCCATAAATTTTCGATTCAAAATTGATTTAGTCTCAATTTTTGCTACGTTGATTAATTTATCATATAAAATAATCAACCTCCATTAGCCATGTAAGACGAATAATTCGTTAATACATATTGGCCATAGTATTGCAAAAATTGCAAAAAATCAATTAAATGCACGAAAACACCTAAGGATCGGCTCTGATACCACTGTTGGGATCCACGTAACACGTAGCGGAAATAAATAACAACCCATACATGTATCTCCAGAGGCGTACTTCGTGCATTTCAATCGAAAAAAAATCACAAAGCCTCAAAGGGAGTAAATAGATTACCTCTCGTAGCGTGCTTGAACGGAGGTGTCGGTTCGATGTTCTTCGATCTCAGCCTCCACAAGTGTTAGGCATCTAGTTCGGACGCACCACCAATTGACGAACGGGGAGACGACTAATAACTCCACAACAATTGTGCTAGCAATATGCGGAATCAATATTCCGAACTTAGTATATTTTGCTCACTCAAGATGATGAGAATATAGAGAGTGTTTGTGTTCTTCTCTCTAAGCTCTCAAAAATTTGTACACTCTACAAAATGTCTCTCCCCTCCAACCTCAAAACTCTTGCCATCCTTTTATAGCCAAAAATACATTCCAATAAATTGTATTTAAAAATAGCACTAACAATTATAAATTCTATCTAAAAATAGCACTCACAAATAAATGACATTTAAAAATAGCACTAACAATAGCACTCACAATTTATAATACAAAAATGCTATTTAACAATAGCACTCACAATTTATAATACAAAAATGCTATTTAAAAATAGCACTAACAATTATAAATTCTATCTAATAATAGCACTCACAATTTATGATAAATAAATGCCATTTAAAAATAGCACTAACAATAGCACTCACAATTTATAATACAAAAAATGCTATTTAAAATTAGCACTAGCAATAGCACTCACAATACAAAAATGCTAAAAAAAAAGGCACTAACAAAGGTGTTAAAAATAATAACCATTATTATTATTAAAAGAGTTAAAGAGGTTACCAAACAGTATAAATATGCATAACATATAAATACGTATGACGTATAAATACGTAGAGCATACGTATACATCCGTGAAACCAGGGACTAATTGAAAGAAAAATGTGCAATTAAGCCCTTTTGGTAAAAATTGATTAAATTGGAGGGCAAATTGACCTAATTGCACTTTAAGACTTTAGAATCCAATGTCATAGCTTATAAAAAGTGAGAATTGAAAACTAAAAGACTCGAAAATGATTTTTTTTTAGGCTCGGTTCGGGTTTATGTTTGTGAAGGAACATAGTGACCCGAGCCGAACTTTTGAGATTTAAAGTGACACACTTGAAGAGGAAATTAAAAAAAAATTATCGAATATTTTTGGGTATTTTTCTGACCACGAATGGTATTTTTCTGATTTTTTGGGTATTTTTATAATTAAATAAACTCGAAAAATATTAAAAATACCGAAAAATATTTTTTGTTCAAAATTGGTTCCTAAGGCTAAACCAAGGCTTCCAAAGTTGATTTTGTGATTTTATGACTTTTTTTGATATTTTTAATTAATTTTAAAGAATAAAAATCACAATAATAAATGGTAAAAAATCAGGTGTCAACAATCGCCACGCAGCTTCCCAGCATCGGCGCCGCCTATGCTCTTCCTGCTCTTCCTACGCCGGTCCCACAAGCGACGTGGTGAACGAGCCTCTTGTTGGAATCGAATTGGTGGTGGGTTCAATTCTCGTACTTGAACCTCGGAATCGTGAAACCTGAGAGGATCAGACTCGTTCATGCTCGAGTTGAATTCGTGCTCGAGGGATTTCGTAAGGTCTTCTTTTGGATTTCGACGATTTCGGCAACTCAAATTTGGCAAGTGGTCTTCGATTTGGATTTCAACGAGTTGGATTTTATTCCTGAGAGTTTCGTGCAACTCAGTGGATTTGGATTTCGACAAAACAATTTCGTGCAACTCAGATAAGACAAGGAATTCTCAGTGGGGTGTTCCAAATATTTTTTTAATACCCAATTGTTGAGGTGAAGGAATTCTCATTCTTCTTCTTCATGCTTTGCAAATTTGGCATCTTCTACCGTTTGCAAATTTGGCGTCTTCTGTCGTTGCAAATTAGCCCAGCTTGTGTGGATTTGGCGCATAGAATATTGGCGTCTTCTGTTGGTGGTCTTGCCGACGTCTTTGTTGATCGAGAATTGGCTTGAATATCATCACGCATAGAATATCATCACGTACTATAATCTCTGCTGTTCGGGTTGATTTTCTCTACTATTCGGGAAGTGATTCAACTACTATCCAGAGGTGTATTCACTGCCATTCGGGATTACCTTTATTTTTCGAATCAAGACAAGATTGTTTTCCTCGGCTCCCGAAAGTTAAGAATGGAAAATGAGACTTCACATTCTTCGGTCACTATTCCCTTACATGAATGGTCAGACAACCTACTGTTCGCGCACGAGGTAAACATCCCAAAAGCTAACCTCTCAGGTAATGTTCTTGGCTTATCTTCGGATTCATTTAATTCCGATACTTGGGTTATTGACAATGGCGCCACGAACCACATCACATTTGAACCGTGTCACCTTACAAACCCGATACACTATCCTGATCCACATCACATTGTTGGAATTTCAAATGGTGTTGGTGTCCCCGTAACATCACACGGTTTGGTTCTTCTTACCCCCAACTATCTCTCTTGAGAATGTCCTTTGCGTTCATTCTTTTAAATACAATTTATTATCAATCTCCAGACTTATTGAAACTTTACACTGCTCAGTCACTTTTTTTTCAAAACATTGTCTTTTTTCAGGACCTCTTGACGAAGAAGATCATTGGTCGAGGCCATGAGCGCAGTGGTCTCTATTACCTAGAGATTCCCACCGAATCTGTCGTTCTTTCTGCTGCAACCTCTTCACCTCATCTTTGGCACGCCCGCTTAGGACATCCATCTGAGTCAGTTTTATCTACTTTGCAACAGACTTTAAGCTTTATTCCAGCAAAACAATTAAATTCATGCGATGCTTGTCATTTATCCAAGCAAACACGTCTATCTTTTCCATCAAGCACCATTACTTCTTTACGTCCTTTTGAGCTTATTCATGTTGACATTTGGGGACCGTATTCTCATTTTACACATGACACGTCGTTATTTTTTTTTATCTATTGTTGATGATTATTCGCGCTACACTTGGATTTTTTTACTTACGTTTAAGTCTGATGCAATTGATTCTCTGATTCGTTTCTTTGCATTTGTTAAAACTCAATTTCAAACTAAAGTCCAAAATGTTCAATCTGATAATGGGATTGAGTTTCTTTCCTCTCGCTTACAAGAATTTTTTTGCATTCACGGTATTCACCATCAGCGCAGTTGCCCTTACACTCCTCAGCAAAATGGAATTGTAGAGCGTAAGCATCGTCACTTGCTCAATGTTGCTCGTGCTTTGCGTTTTCATTCTAGAATGCCTCTTCATTTTTGGGGGGATTGTGTTTTAACTGCTACTCATCTCATTAATAGGCTATCAAGTCCTCTTCTCCATAATAAAACCCCATATCAACTTCTATATGGCAAACCACCTTCATATTCTCATCTTCGTGTCTTTGGCTCATTATGTTATGCTTCTACCGGTCATCTTCACTCCGATAAATTTGGCCCTCAAGCTCGCAGATGTGTTCTAGTTGGTTATCCCATAAACCACAAAGGTTACCGTCTATATGATCTCCAAGACCAAACCACTTTTACTAGTCGCAACGTCATTTTCTATGAACAAGATTTCCCTTTTCGTCAAACCGTCGACTATACCACATCTACACAAAGTCCGGTAATTCCAATGCCTATACCTGACCTTGGTGAACCATCCACCCCGATGCTTGCACCAACCTCCCAATCTCAGCCTCCTGCACCCATGGCAGCACCATCACCTACAGAACCCGCAGTCGTGCCTCGGCCTTCTCGGCAACGCCATCCACCCAGCTATCTTCGGGACTATCACTGCGCAGTTGTGGCCTTTGATCAATCATCTTTGGACTCTAAGGTAACTGAATCAGATACTATTTACCCTTTATCGAACGGATTATCATACTCGCGATTTTCACCCACTCACCGTGCTTTTTTAGCCTCCATATCTTCTGACCAAGAACCCGAATCTTATGACGCTGCGTGTCAATCTCCCAAGTGGCGGGATGCCATGTCTTCTGAGATACAAGCCCTTGAACAAAATGATACTTGGGAAATTATTTCTCTTCTTCCTGGAAAACATCCCATCGGATGTAAATGGGTTTACCGCATCAAATATAATTCTGATGGCACCATCGAGCGCTACAAAGCCCGGCTCGTTGCAAAGGGTTATACTCAAACAGAGGGAATTGATTACCATGACACCTTTGCGCCTGTTGCTAAAATGGTAACTGTTAATACTTTATTAGCTCTTGCTTTGATTCGTCATTGGCCTCTTTACCAGTTAGATGTGAATAATGCTTTTCTGCATGGCGATCTTGACGAAGAGGTTTACATGAGGTTTCCATCGGGTTTTCATACTAAGGGGGAGCACTTAGTCTATCGTCTTAAGAAATCACTCTATGGTCTTAAACAGGCTTCAAGGCAATGATTTGCTAAATTTTCTTCTGCGCTACTTGATATTGGTTTTCAACAGTCTAAGGCGGATTATTCACTTTTTACATTGCTCCGCGGCTCTCTCTTGACCATTGTCCTTGTTTATGTTGATGATTTGGTGATCACAATTCCGCATTAAGGACTTGGGTACTCTCAAATACTTCTTGGGCATTGAAGTTTCTCGTTCCAAGTCTGGAATTTTCTTGTCACAAAGGAAATATGCTCTTGATATTTTGTCTGACGTTGGTCTTCTTGGCGGACGTCCTGTTGATACTCCAATGGAACCTAATATACAATTTTCGGACTCCTCTCCATCTCTTAAGGATCCAGGTTCATATCGACGACTTATTGGTAGATTGTTATATCTTACAGTAACTCGTCCAAATTTACTCTTTGCAATGCAACATCTTAGTCAATTTATGCACTCTCCTAATGAAGACCATTGGAATGCCGCTCTTCGTATTGTGCGATATCTCAAGCATGATCCCGGCACTGGTTTATTTTTTCCATCTGATTCTCCTCTTCAACTTAATGGTTATACAGATTCTGATTGGGCATCTTGTTCTACATCCCGACGATCTGTTTCTAGTTACTGCATATTTCTTGGTTCTTGTCCCATCTCATGGCGTTCCAAGAAACAAAGCATCGTTGCCCGTTCCTCACCAGAAGCTGAATATCGTGCTATGGCGTCTGCTGCTTGTGAAATCACATGGCTTCACATGCTTCTTTCGGATCTCCACGTCAGCACTACCACTCCTAATCTTTTTTGTGATAATAAAGCGGCCATCAACATCGCCACTAATCCTGTCTTCCATGAACGCACCAAACATATCGAGATTGATTGTCACTTGGTTCGTGAGAAAATTCAAAATGGAACTTTGCGTACTCTTCATGTTCCCAGTCACTCCCAACTCGCGGATTTGTTCACGAAGCCGGTTACACGTGATTTATTTTGTAATTTTAAGCACAAGTTATTGATATGTTTACATTCCCCCAACTTGAGGGGGAGTATTGATAAATTAGATTTATACTTAAGGGCATAATTGTCATTGTATTGTTTTAGCCCTAAACCCTAGGTATATATTTGTGAATTACTTCATCAATGAATAGCATGTTTGCCCAAACTCTACATAAACTTAAACCTAACCTAAATGCTTAGTATAACTTCCGGTTTTAGTGACTACGCGATGCAATTTATGAGGGGTGGCCAATGAGTGTGCAGTTAACAAGGAATATTTAACTACAAATCACAAAAAAATGCGATTAATCCAATAATTGGATTGCCTGGAAACCAAACCGGATCGGTTCCAAGACTATTCGATCCGGTTCCCGGTCATCCCGATCCAATTCCCGATTTCATAATGAGATCGAATTGAATCGGAAACCGATCACTCCTGGTCCACTCCCAAACCATCTTAACCTTTCTTTCTCCTTTGCTCCACCTCTTTGTCCACCCTCGTCTTCTCCCTCACATGCTCCTTCCCATGAGCAACTCGGTTGCCTTCATGAACGAGAACACTGGTCTTAGGCACATACCACCGCCCTAAATCGGGGGGTCGTTATTCTATTTATATAGAATCCAGCTTACTGTAAGCCAAACAAAAAGGCGAGAAGGAAGCCTTCTCATTGGCACGGTCCCTCAAATAGAAAGGTTTTCAATACCTCGCTAGAAACTACCACTTCTGTCCCCTATGCCCGTCATCGGGCTCCCCCGCCCCCTCTCTCTCCCCTCCCCAGAGGAGATCTGGCAATGGTAGCGACAGTCTTCGAGTGGGACCATAGTACGTGCCGGGGGGGGGGGGGGGGGGGCGGCGTGTGAGGAAAGAAGAATACAGTGCACGCTGGGGCAGGACTTCACACTAGGACGAGCAATCAGATTTGGTAGCAAGTGAAGCTTGTAATAAAGAATTAAATCAGGGCGCAGATTGTAAATATTTGTAAACTGAGGATGAAGGTTGAAATGGGGCGCCAAAAGTCGGGAGGTGTTTGCAGTTTTTGCAATTCAAATCTCACTTGCAAATTTAAGCCACAAAGTTATGAACTAATGACATGTACTAAGGACTTCTGCATGGTATCTTGGCGCTGCAAGAAATGATGGTTACTCAAGCACCCACATGTAATAAGAGTTTCCATTTCACGATTGCTTGTGCGATTCTTTTCTCATTCAAACCACGGGAACTTGTATCTAATTTGTCTGTAGCCCTGCTGTTTGTGCCCTAATTCCCTCTTCATCCAAGTTCAAAATTAAAGCTTAGTCAAAGTTTGCCCCTAATACATTTTTCCGACAAAACCCATGTGACCCCGAACGTCTTAGTTCACCGTATCGTCCATGCATAAGAATCTTCCCAACATATTTTAATTAAGGTTGTTGTATCCAATTCCTAAGTGTATACTTGCATGGCACCGATCGATTTTCTTCCACAGAGAATAAGAAGTCAATTGTATTTTTCTTCAATCAATTATCTGGTCAACGACACATAATGTTATTTAGTCGATATCTCTTCCAAATTCAAGATTTGGCACATACATCAAGATTTTAGCAATTGCAAAAGAAATTATTAGCGACCCCGCTTCATTTTTTTTTTCATGTATTTCCTTTTGACTATATTATATATCTCGAAGCCACCAGATAAAATATTCTGATTCATAATATTTGTGGGACCTCACCTTGCTTTATGGTGATATGGATTACAAGAATCGACGAGGGCAAGCTGCTTCCAAAGTTCTCTTTGCACATAATTTGATAAGAATATGATATCGCCCCACCACGGCCCATGTGAAAAAGTTAAGTCGCAAATATGTAAATTCGTACAAACGCAAAATCTACGTGATTCGAGAATTCCAATCTCGGGAGACAAAGTAAAGAAAAGGTAAAAGGATTCCAACCCGAGCTTGCCAAATGCCCCTGTCCCAGTTAAACTTCTAATGGGGTTGACAAAAGAATTTCACTTTTAAATTATTGTTATTCTTCGTAGTAATGGTCGAACAAACGAATTTTATATTTGCCATCGAAAAGAACCTGCCAAGAAGGACAAGGTTCAGGGTTCGACTTAGTCAAATGCACGTTGGTCGGGACTAAATTTAATATTTAACCCGTCAGGACTGACGAATGAGATATGTGTTTAGCACAGGCAAAATCTGAAACCTATATATATTCATCCGCAAATGAAACATAATCATCTCCCTCCAGACCCTAAATATTTACTCTCCAGAGTTTCGTAGACCTTCTTTCGCGGTAATGGAAGACGAGCACAACAAAGGGAAAAAGCAGCAAGAGAAAGAGCAAGAGGAGGTGCGTTACCGAGGGGTGAGGAGGAGGCCGTGGGGGAAGTACGCGGCGGAAATCCGAGACCCGAATAGGAATGGAGCGCGGTCATGGCTCGGGACATTCGAGACGGCAGAGGAAGCGGCCCGGGCTTACGACAGGGCGGCTTTCAATCTGAGAGGGCACATGGCGATCCTGAATTTCCCTCAGGAGTATTACTCGAGAGTCATGGGGTCTCCACCGTACCCACCTGGGATCGCGACTTCGATGGCTGGTTCTTCGGCAGGGGCATCCTCAGGTAACAGTACGAGAGAGCCCGGGAAAGAGAAGGAGGTTTTCGAGTTTGAGTACTTGGACGATCAGATATTGGAGGATCTTCTAGATCAAGAAGAAGAGCGGAAGAAGAAATGAGGATCGAGTTATAGACGTTTAACTTTTGTATGCACTTGTTCTTCCATATCTCTGTGCGTGTGTTTGGTGGGTCTCTCATAATTTCGCAGGCAGAGCCTGGGTCCTTAGGGCTTTGCTATGAACAACTAAAATTTAACTTATTCATGTATTTACGTCGAGAATTTAATGTTGGACAGAATGCCAATAATGTGATTTGGTAAAGCCGTGCTTTACTTGGTCGAACGAGAAAATTGTTATAGTAATTTAAAGTTTGACAACCTATTTTAAAGACAATTATTTAGAATATTCTTTACATTATTATCAAATTGTTCCCGTTCTAGTATGCTATCTACTTTTTTTGGTAAAAGAGTTTATTCCGTAGATCATGAAGATTTTGCACAAATGGAATATCTAACGAGACAATATGCATTCTGTTTCAGATGGCAATCAATTATTCCCCGAACGACCGAAAGGGGATGGTGACGCCAGAAGATGAGGGTTCAAAGACTAACTTGAGCCACTGATTGGAGCATCTCAAGACTAGTTGGTTGTCAACATTGCTTAGAATCACTGACCACTCTATATAATACGACAGAATATGTTACTTAGCAGATATTACTGTGCCTCTAAGAATATGTCTCTCCAAAGCTGCTTCCGACTAGTGTCACCTCCTACTAACACATTGGAAACTTATTTCCGCTTTACTGGCATGTACTCATAATTCTTGGAGCTTCTTTTTTGGACAAGGGTGCAAAAGCACTGTTTTGTCGGATCGATGAGCCGTGAACGTGATTACAAAAGTCCCTAAACTATGACTCGATATACAAAACATTCTTGTGCAAATGACAAATTTAGATGCGATTGTGAGCTTGAACTTTTACGAGATTATTTGCGACTTTTTTCCATTTAATTTCACTATATTTACCCCGAAGCGGGCTACTAACTTAGCTGCGACTGTGTGAAGTGTGATGCCGACATCTATAAAGAAGGGAAATATCGTCGCCACCGTGCCTTCTACATCGTCGCCATCACGAAAATAAAGCCATCGTCACCATGACTCTCGCGTAGTACTCCTGAGGGATTTACCTTGATTTGAGTTAGCATATTATTTAGTATACCTTTTATAATTAGTTAGAGATATTTGGTAGATCTTCTGTTTCCCTTTTATGTTAAGCAAAATGTTGTATAAGTATTTGTACTCTACGTTGAGCAATACAAGTAAATTACGTTTCTTACATGGTTTCAGAGTCTAGGTTACAAACAAGTTTGGACCCAGCAATTCACATGGGAGAGATATGGGTTAGTGTTGCTCCGACCCATGACCCGATGTGTGGGGGAGGGATTGTTGGGATTGTCCCACATTAGTTATGGAAGGAGCTGATGGTCGTTTATAAGTGTGAAAGAAAACCTCAACTTTTGAGATAGTTTTTGGGATGAAAGAAACATAATACCACCCAACATATGATATCAGAACTAGAGAGCTTAAACACATGTATAGTTTACGATATGGCTTCGGAAATGTCCACACAAAAAAAGGTGATTGACCCTTCCTCACCATATTATCTCAACACCTCCAACCATCCTAGAAGCATACTTGTCTCATGTGTGCTGACTCGGGATACCTATGCAACATGGTCAAAGGCGACGAGATGTGCATTGCAGGCAAAAAATGAAGTCGGGTTTATTGATGGATCGCTAAATAAGTTGAATCCATTGGCACCCAAATTTAATGCCTGGGACATTTCTAACTCGATGATAATTTCATGGATTTTCAATTTCCTCGATAGGAATCTCTAGGGAAGCATGGCATATGCAAAAGAAGCAAAGGTAAAGTGGGACAAGTTGAAGGAGAGATTCATTTAAGGTAATGGACCTCGCATACACAAGATCAAAACAAAGATTAAGCTCCTACAGTAAGGAGGACTCTCGGTGGTGGAATATTACACCAAACTGAAGGCCTTATGGGATGAATTCGATGACTATGATGACATCCTAGAATGTAACTGTGTTGTAGCCACGATGTACACAAAGAAGAAGGAGATGAAGAAGATCCACCAGTTTCTTATGGGCCTTAATGCTGAGACCTATAGGAATGATTGCTATCAAATTCTCAATCTCGAACCATTCCCATCCCTCGGTAAAGCTTATTCTATAATCACGCAAGAGGAGCGCTGTTGACACCTAAATTTTGACTATTAGAAATTCATTCATTTAAGCATAAAATGAGAGTTATCCATAACTCTTGCAAAAATAAATAAATTCTCATGCATTGCATATTTATTTTCCGTCATGCATCCGCATTCAGCCAAAGGAGCATAATTTGACAGGCGGTTAGACAAAAATCAACTTGGAATTTTCAACCACAAGAGGGGATTGCCGAAATTTCTATGGTTTTGGGCTCAATTCAAGTTTAGTTCAGTCCATTTTAGGTCTTTTAAATGCAAGGCTTTTAGTTAATTACACATTTAATTAGTTAAAAGCCCGATTAGGCCCTAAATTCACGCAATTAAGCTCGTCAATTTGAGAATTTCGGCCAAGCCTTCGTATAACTCATTTTGGCCGAATTTTGGGATATCCAAGTCCATCAAAGGCAGAAGTTTCAATCTGACGGTTGATATCTAATCCTACCTCAATCAAATTTCTTTTTAATCTAATGGTTAAGAATAAACCCTAGGGTCCAAGGTTACTCTCATTCTATAAATATATCATGATAACCTAGGGTTAGGGAGACTTCCTTCGGCTATCATAGAAAATTCGGCACTCACAAAAGAGCTGAAATTCTGAAGCCAATTCAAGGAGATTCAAGGGGTTTGATTGTTTCCCCTTTCGGTCGGGACAATCCTCCTCCGAGCCGGACGTCCAAGCACGCCACCGAAACGATCCCTCATGTGTACGCCTTTGCTGTGTCTTCGCGTCGCTGTCCTGCTTGATCCCGACGTTCCAAGGTGCTGCCTAACACCGTCGTTCACAGCAAGTCCACTGACCCATCTCTACCCACCGAAGCTCGTTCGGTCTCGATCTAGCCGCTGTTCTACCACAGATTGAGCTCTGTTCATCGGCCTTTTTAAGAAAAACTTGCAGCCGTACGTGTATAGGACAATTACTTGAAAAAGGTACGAATTTCTCGCTCTTTTGTTGCATCCTATGCTGTGGTAAAATTGACAGCACGCGTGTTTGTTCCATGTTGTAATGAACATACAAGGATTGCAATTAAAACTAGAGAATTAACCCTTTTCTGTCCACATTATGCAAGAATCGAAACCGATATCCGTTGCATGTGAAATCTAAGTAAATTTGTTTCGCTTGTCGAGTTGGTCGAATTCTGATGCTCGGAGTGAATTGATAAAGGTCGAATGGAACCATGCCTCTCAAACTTGTTCAACTGTGTTCTCAAAGAATCAAATTGGAAGTTGAATTTCGGCATTCATGCTTTATCATGACTGAAACTTGGTGGATGATTGATTAGCCTTGCTTTGAAGTTTGTTCATTGTTCGGTTGGATTCAATGTTCAATGGTTATCTCGTTTTATTTCATTCAGATTTTCGAGTAGGAATTAGGATCTGAATTTGTTTGGGTTATATCTGAAACTTGGAATATTACCTCAAATTATCTTTCGAACCTTAGAGGTAATTTTCTGAAAAAACTCGAAAATATAAGATAAGATTTTAACCCAATTAGAAATTCTAATCATATCTCCGAAATCTGGGAAATTATCATAAGTTGACTATTCTGAACCTTAAAGATAAGTTTATCAGAATATAAGATAGGATTCCGTTCAAATAAGATATCTTTTAAAATTCTGGAAATTATCGAAAATTCTATGAAAATCTTAAGAGATAATCTTTCCTAATTTAAAAGATATGGTTCCTTGGTGAACATGGGATTATCCCCTTGAAAATTTTGGCTATCCCTCCTAATTTTCAAAATTCCTAAAGTTTAATTGATTTATTTGTACATTTTTAAACAAACATGTCTATAATATATGCTCCCCTCATGCCTAGACTCGTTAGAAAAATTAAATCACATGCCTTGCCCATGATCTTATGGAATGTGGTGGTGATTTAGTATAAGACCTCGTGTTCTTTCCCATTGGCAAAAGGGACGTTATTGTCTTATACGTATAATCGCATACTGGCTCGAATCTTCGAGGATGTAGAGATAAAAATTCTACTCTAACCCGAATATTTTGGAATGAGTGAATTATCAAAAATTTGGATTTTAAGGTATATTATGGGCATTCTTGTTTAATTTTGTTCAAATATTTTAAAGAAATTCGAAAAATAATAAAAGAAACCGAAAGAAAATCCAAAAGACCACAAAATTCAAGTCACATAAACCAATCATAAAAAGGCATTTTCATGAAATTGGCACCGAAAGGGCATTAATTTTTAATCCATGTAACCAAGTCCCCGAACTTAATTTCACTAGTTCGTAGAGAAAAAATGGTTCTCCCGCTATTTTATATAGGTTTCTAATCTACCTACCAAAAAAATATTAGTGGCGGCTCCTAAATTGAAAATCATTTCGATGAAACCTAAGTTGCGAATTGGTAGGGCTTGCGAGAGTCCGTATTATGTTAATTAATTCACCTAATTAACATAATAATCCATTAACCTAATTAATTTTAGGTCGCGACAAGCGCCAACAATCAATTGTTCGGGGGAGGGAAGAGAAGATCAAGGGTACTGCTTTCTCGGTTGGAAGAATAGGTCCAAAGAAAATACCGTTCGGAAAACTAAAATGTTACTATTGTCGAAAGGTTGAGCACGAGAAGAGTCATTGCTGGGAGTTGATTGGATATCCTTCGAATTGGGAGCCAAGGCGGGGTGGAAAGGTAGGCAAAGGGAATCCTTCCCCAACAGCTATACATTCAGCGCAAGCATGTAGCGACAATTCTGATATGCAGATACTGGTCGAGGATGTCCAAGGGGGATTGAGACAACAACTACAATTGGCAAGGATCAATATTAGCATTTGGTTAGTCTGCTCACGATGATGAAATTGCCCACTTTGAATGATCGACCCACCAGTAAGTTCTATTGGCTCAATGATGTTTCAACAAATTGGATAATCGATAGTGAAGTCTCTAAACATATGGCAGCGTAGCTTTTCCTTCTAAATTGACCAAGAAATGTCATGGATGGATATCTTGCGAACTGCTGATGGAAAAGTAACTCACGCCATCAAAAGAGGCGATGTTTTTTTGATCCCTAATTTTATTTTGCATGATGTTCTATATGTCCCAATCTTGAGTGCAATCTTATTTCTGTCGTAAAGTTGAGTTCGGATATAAATTGCTCACTAACGTTCTTCTCTTCTCAATGTGTCATACATGACCTCTCATCGAAGAGATCAATTGGAGTGGATAATCTTCGAGAAGGGTTTATTATCTTGGATGTATCAACACTCTTCCAGTGGCAAAGGGACAGGATATTGATATCTGGCATAAAAAATTGAGGTACTAATCACGGCAAGCTTTGATCTATGTTGTCATGCATAACAAACTCGTTCCTCATTTCCTTTAAGTAATAATAAAACTGATGGATGTTTCGATTTGTTGCATTGTTATATTTGGGGACCTTATCAGACAAGATCTTTTTGATGAACATTATTTTTTTTACCATTGTGGATAATTATAGTTGTGCAGTTTGGGTATATTTGATGAAGAAAAAATCAAAGACGTGTAGATTCTTTGTTAATTTTTATCATATGATAAAAATCCAATTTGGTTGAGTACTTAAAATGGTGCGGAATGACAAAAAATGGTGCAGAATGACAATTGCCATGAATTTCTTTCTAATTTCATAATTTTTTTTTTCAAAAGTGGAGTTAAGCATGAGACATCATAGCCCTACATGCCACAATAAAATGTGAAAGTTGAAGGAAAACACCGACACATCCTCAATATATCATGAGCACTTCATTTTCAAGTGAATTTACCAATTCGTTTCTGGGGTGAATGCATATTAATGGCTTCTTATTTAATTAATTATACTGCAACTATGTTATTATCTGGAAAAACTCATTTCAAACTTTTGTTTGAGAAACCCTCAAATTATAGCCATTTGCAAGTTTCCTTTGCACTTTGCTATGCTCACAAGTCGTTAAAGAGTAGTGATAAATTTGAAGAAAGGGCAAGCGCATTTGTATTTTTGGGAAATCCATACAGCATGAAGGGTTGGAAGATTTATGATTTGGAAGTAGAAAAATTATTAGTATCTCGTGATGTTGTTTTATGTGAAGAGAATTTCCCATTTGCTTATAAACCTACAAATGAGGGTCAAGACTTTCTTCCTCTTTTGACACCGGCTCGTGAGCTGGGTCCTATTGATGAAGGGTGGAACCAACCTTAGGTTAGGAAGAAAGGGTTCCAAGCCAAGTTTACGAAGAAATTGAACATATAGTGATGCAAGATTGTGATAATACAATCCCAGTTGAAGAGCAACCCAAAGAGCTACTAGATGACCAAATTCTGGTCCCAATTTGCTTGAAAGATAGAAAAGACAGCCATCTCATCTGCGAGATTATGTGTGCCATACATCCAAATGAAGACCCAACTCCTCATCCCACTCTGTGGATATTTTCAAGTATGGTCTATGTTGGGAGGGCGCAGCGGAAATCTGATACTTTTTCACTGGGGAGATTGCCAAGAGGGAGCCCAAGTCCGAGCCCGTCAATATATCCAGTTGGACCCACCTTTACTTAAAAACTTAAGCTAATGAGTTATATGCCAACTTGGGTATATTAACTGCTCAGTACCATATTAATTCTCCTATGTTTGACTTTTCTAACATAACTCACATATGCATCTTAACAATCTCCCCCTCATGTGTGAGCTCCAATGTTAGGTTTGCTCTCCCTTAATCCAAGTATCCTTCCGAACCAATTTATCTCAACTTGAATCTTCATCAGCGCCCATCGGACCCGTTGCTACACCACAACGTCCACTGACCCGAAAACTGCGTTGGCTCCATTTCAATCTGAATCTCTATAACGCCCATCGGGCCTGCACTGCTACACCACAGTGTCCACCGACCCGAAAACTGCGTTGGCACCAGATTCTGCGATCACCAGATTCCTTCTTGAGATATTCGCCGGAACAGATCGGAGGCCCACCAATCAACCATAGGCTCCGATACCATTTGTTGGGAGCACGCAGCGGAAGTCCAATACTTTTTCACTAGGGAGATCGCCAAGAGGGAGCCCAAGTCCGAGCCCGTCAATATATCTAGTTGGACCAATCTTTACTCAAAAGCTTAATCTAATGAGTTATGAGCCAACTTGGGTATATTAACTACTCAGTACCACATCAATTCTCCTATGTGGGACTTCTCTTCACACATGCATCCTAACAATCTATCCAATCGAGAAGTTTATTTCTTATGAACAATTTATTGAGCCTCACACCACTATTTTAGCATGTCTTGTCGCAAGTGTTTCACCTAGATAGAGAGTGTGGACTTCCATGAAACCTTCACACCATTAGCTAAACTAGTCATTGTCTTCTTGTAGTGGCGTTGGCTCGCAATTGGGAGTTACATCATATGGACAACAATAATGCATTTCTCCATGGCGACTTGGATTATAAAGTTTATATGAAGCTTCCACCATGTTTGATGACAAGGGGCTCAAACCGCGTATGTCGACTACAAAAGTCCTCGTATGGTCTTCGGCAGGCATCTCAAAACTGATTTTCAAAATTCTCTAATGCATTGAAGGAGTATGGTTTAATCAACCATTAGGAGATTACTCGTTGTTCTCATATTCTCGTGGCGACACTTTTCTCTCCGTGTTAGTATATGATGATGATCTTCTCTTGGCAAGAAATAATTCAAAACAGTGCGTAGCTTTCAAACGGTACCTTGATGAGTGTTTTCATATCAAGGACCTTGCCCAATTAAAGTATTTTTTGGGAATTGAAGTATCGCAAACGATTTCAGGATTATTTTTGTGTTAGAGGAAGTATGTACTTGATATCCTATTGGAATGCAGCATGCTAGCAGCTAAACCGACAACTTCTCTGATGGCGCAACAACTCCAGTTAGCTACAACTACTGGACCTACCCTGATAGATCCAAGTCGTTATCAACGATTAGTGGGACGTCTACTTTATCTTACTATCACTTGGCTTGAATTATGTTATTATATCCACGTACTTTCCCAGTTCATGCAGGAACTGAAGGAGTAGCACTAGGAAACAGCAATACGAGTTTTTTTTATATCTTAAGAAAAATCTAGGACAATGGATTCTATTATCAACCCCATATTCACTTCACTTGACCGCCTTTTGTGACTCCGATTAGGCAAGTTGCTTGATTACTTGGTGATCATTTAGTGGTTACTTTGTCATGCACGATGGTTGTCCTATGTCTTGGAGAACTAAGAAGCAGACCACGGTTTCTCGATCCTCTATTGTAGCTGAATACTGTTGGCCGTGAGAAACTTTACCACGGCACTCCCCGGATCACCATAGTAGAGAATCGGATGCCGTACAGCGAAAGAGACGAGCTTGTGTACCTGTTTTGGATTCGCCGGTCTTTAGGCGGAACTCCGGCGATTCCTCGGCTTAGGCGCGTCACCTCTATAACCCTTCGGAATCCTGGCGTCGATGATACCACCACCCTCACCTTCACTTGACTTTATAGGAGGAAAACAACCTCCTTAGTGAAGCAACTTCTCAAGGAAGTTGGGTGTGTGGAATTATGGAGTAAAATTAGGGTTAGAGGGGGGTTGCCTTAGCCTATTTATAGAGTTCTTTGGCCGGGCCCTATCATCACAGGCCGGGCCGAACTCGGCCCACACCAGCCAGGTCCATATTAGGCTAATTAAGAATCCTTATATCTCACTTTATTAGACCAACCCCGTTAACGGTAAATTAATACCGTATAATGGTAATTATAATCTCAATTAATATAAGCCCACACTTAGAAAAACTCTAACATTCTCCCACTTGGGCGAATATTAATTGAAACTGTACTGTATATGCACATCTCTATGTTGGTCTAGAGATTATTCTTAATAGCCAATCCGATCCCATAGAATCTTAAACACCGAATCATGGCAGTAACTGCATAAAAAATGTACGCAGAGCCGTCCATGGTCACGAATGTCCTTAACTCTATTGATATGGATTCAATATGGTAGTGTGGCAGTTGGATAACACCTCATATAATAGATGTTTAGACAGAAACTTTATGTGTTATCCCATTCTGTCAGGCAACATTCTCTATCCTTAAGTGTCACAAAACCTAATGTGCACTAGAGAATATCCTTATGGTTCCAATGAACCTACATATGTCTTATCTTTATAGTCAACTGTACTTTATGTGTAACAAGACATATCTTCAAGGCTAGTATCTCAATGCCCCCAGCCTTATATTCAAGGTTTACACATACCTTGAGATTTTCAATTGATCAACTCAACTCAAAAAACTTTATTGCACTGTCGCGACCCTCTCGAGGTTGTCGGGCTCTCGAGGGCTAATGGGCCGTCCAGTCTGGTCGGACGCGGGCCTCTCCCAAGGCCCATTACCCAAATCGCAACGGAGGTATGCGTAGTCGACCTTCAGTGTGGTCTAGTGACATGTGCTAAGTGTGCATGCCGAGGAGTCGCCACCAATCATTTTTTGGAGGGTACGATTGGACCACCCTATTGAATAGTCGGGAGTTTCTATTCAATTCTGCGATAACCAGAGAACTGGGTTCGGGGACTTAGTTACGTCAACTGTCAGAGTTGACGCCCTTTCGGTACCTAAGTTGACTGAATTTTCTGACCAAAGATTTCATGCAGATGAGTGGGGTACGAGTTCTAAATCTAGGAGTTCATGCAGATAGGAATGACTATCATAGCAATCATAATCAATAATAAAGTGCACAAATCGATGAATTCAAGTGTACAAATAAATCACATGGCATTCCTAATAAGGCCATATTGGCCTAGAGAAGCATCAATCGGGCTTAGGAATGATTTAGACATGATTTTGCCCATCAGGGGCAAAATCGTAATTTTGAGACAAAGGGGACAATTTGCCCAAAAAGGACAAAATCATCATTTCGGAATGAATCCGGAGTCAAAACAGGTTTGGTCACTCAATTGACCCATTTCCTATTTTTTGGCAATTTTCGTG
This sequence comes from Rhodomyrtus psidioides, assembly GCA_021437785.1. NCBI lineage: Eukaryota > Viridiplantae > Streptophyta > Magnoliopsida > Myrtales > Myrtaceae > Rhodomyrtus > Rhodomyrtus psidioides. The sequence goes on along the minus strand of JAILYB010000027.1, from coordinate 3,021,741 downwards.
ATTTTCGGGAATTTTAGAAACCGATTTACCATTCGAAGGGTAAAATCGTCATTTTCTAAAAATGGAAATGAAATGTGGAAATCTTAGACATAAGGTTTAACCACCCATCTGGCCCATCACCAAATTCTAAGCAATTTCCACAATTCATCAGAATATCAAAGACGATTCACCCTTTGAGGGGTGAAATCGCCATTTTGGATTAAATGGGAGAAAATCCCAAAAATGAAAACAAATCAATTTTTTGTCATTTTCAGCCTTGGACAATTTTTAGAATTTTTATGCAATTTTTCTCAATTTTTTTTGTTTTTCTTTAATTTTTCCATTTTTTTTTTGCATTTTTGATTTATTAATATTTTTTTATATTTTCAGAAAATATTTTAACAAAAAGCATGTCTTTGACAATAGATAACACTCAACCAGATAAATAAGCTAACCACTAGACTGAAACAAATACATACAAATCAAGTCTATAAATGCAATATTTTAGAAAAATAATCCTGATATACGGATCGGGTACGTAAAACATACCGGATTGGACACCAGCCTTCAATCGCCCAGCCCCAGCCTGCGACCATCCCCATGCCCGTTACCTGTCGATCACCATTAGAATGTGGATAGTCAATTTCACAAATTAAGACTAAAAAATTAAAAAAAATTAAAAAATTAAAAATTTGACACTGTTCATGCACTGTTCCGACACTGTTCATGCACTGTTCCGACACTGCTCGGACACGGCTCCGACACGCTCCGACACGCGCCGACACGTCCAACACGCCCGACACGTCCGGACACGCTCCGACACGTCCGACACGCCCGGACACGTCCGGACACGCTCCGACACGCCCGACACGCCCGGACTCGTCCGGACACGCTCCGACACGCCCGACACGCCCGGACACGTCCGGACACGCTCCGACGATGGGGTGGTGACCCGAGGCTGTTTCTGGGCTCCACCAGCGGCGCGTAGGCTCCATAAGCTCCGAGGGAGGAGGTAGGACTCCGGGGTTGTCGCCGGAGGCGATAGCGCGCTTTGGCGATGACGGATTTGGCCCAATCCGAAATAATCCCGAACCAAACTTCGAAACGGGTGGAGGCCGCGGGTCTTGGGTTATTCACGGCGGCTTTGAGGTACGACGGCTAGCGACGACGGCGGAAGGGTCGAAGGCGAAGGCAAATAGTGCACGAAGGTGAGGATTCCATTTTTTTTTTTAAGAAGAAGAAGAAGAAAAGAAGAAGAAGAAGAGGAGGAGGAAGAAGAGGAAGCACCGTCCGTCCAGAAGAAAAGAAAAAGAAGAGGAAGAAGGAGGGGAGACGGATGATGGGAGGGGGGAGGTGAATAAAAAAATAATAAATATAAAATAATAATATAATAAAATATTAGAAAGTAATAATAATAATAAAGTAATCAAAAGCGAAGACAAAATGATTATTCATCTTTTCCTTTTAAATGATGATGTTTTCAATCCTTTTCCTTTTAATTATTACTAATATTTTTGCCAAATTCAATTTTATGGTGATCAGAGAATACCTAAAATCGAACCTGAATTTTACTGTTTTATGAGGTCAGAAAATATATAAAATAAAAATAAAAATACCGACTATTCTTATATAATTTTTGTGACCTCAAATATTATTTTTCTTGATTTTCTTCTTTTCTTTTTTTTTGTATTTTTTGAAAATATTAAAAAAATGAAAATTATGAAAATTATTTTTTTGGTCAAAATGGTTCCTAAGGCCAAGCCAAGGCTTCCAAAGTTGATTTTTGTGATTTTATGATATTTTTTTGATATTTTTATGAATTGTTTTTAAAATATAAAAATAAAAATAAATAAATAAATAAAAGTTTGATCAAAATTTAGGTGTCAACAGCTGCCCCTCTTTGAGAGGAATCTCATCAGAGGAATCCCCTCAGAGGTTTCTCTCAAAGACAAGGTGACACCTGAGTCCTGATCGACTCGACTCGTGAAAAGAAATGCTATGACATCGGACCCTTAAGTCTTTTGATGGATGCTCAAATTAATCACCGGTTTACTCTTGCGATTCGAACATGAGCCGGAGTGATAGAGACTTACCTGAAGCTCACCTGTCAGATGCTGCCGGTTGCGACGACTTTCAAGAAGATACATAGGACTCGTTCAGAATATCCTAGGGAGATTAAGCTCTGGCCTGTATGGTAGGTCATACCATTATGGGGTTCCCGACTGGTAGGAACCTAAGGAAGGCGCATCCCACGCTTTGGAATTTGCCAAGGATTTTGATCCGTATTGTGGATCAGACCATAAGCGGTTCACCTACAGTAAGGCTTACCTAGGAAAATAACTTCTCCAACATTTAGAATTAGTCAAATTTTTGATCCGTATGGTGGATCGGACCATGGGATTGATCCTTATGGCGGTATCTACCTTTGGATTGACCCTTCAGGCGGTTTCTACCTTTGGTTGACCCTTCAGGCGGTGTCTACCTTGAGTTGACCCTTCAGGCGGTATCTACCTTTGTGTTGACCCTTCAGGAGGTTTCTACCTTGATTTGACCCTTCAGGCGGTATCTACCTTGAGTTGACCCTTCAGGCAGTATCTACCTTTGTGTTGACCCTTCAGGCGGTTTCTACCTTGGTTTGACCCTTCAGGCGGTATCTACCTTGTGTTGATCCTTCAGGCGGTATCTACCTTTGTTTGCTTTGAAAAGGGGTCTCATGACGAGGGTTCTCCACGTCCGATGAGACTGTTTGATATTTTTGAAAAGGGGGTCTCATGACAAGGGTTCTCCACATCCGATGAGAATGTTTGATATTTTGAAAAGAATTTTTTTTTAAGGGTTTCTCTTCCCCAAGAAAATATTGGTAATCTTTGAGAAGACAGCAATTGTCCAATTGACAAAATTTTATGACTTAAGCTTTAGTCATGAGATGTGCATTTTGATGCTGGAGGTTATCCAAAACATTTTTGCAACGTGCAAATGTGATCACGAATCCCTTGCATGGAAAATCTGGATCCACAGTTTGAAAATTCCCAAAAAGAGTTTGCTCAAAACGTCAATTGGAATATTTCTCGACAAGGAGGCCATCTCACCTGTTTTGAGGTGATGATTTTTAGGGGATGCACTCAATTCCCTACTGACCTGTGCCTAGGTTTTAGGCTCATTCGCAGCGCATACATTTTGATCGGTCGGGAGGTCTTCCACGGGACCGTAATGTTGGGCTTGGATATTGGTTTTCAAGGGGGACCCGCTTTGGAGTCGGGGCCATCGAATGAAAATCTTCACCATCTGCTCCGGGTTTACAAGTCAAGAACCCTGCAAAATGAGAAAGAAAGAGTCTTGCTCGTACTTCTTCGAGCTAAGCTATATGTTAACCCAAGTGTCTTAGTCAGAGAAGACTGTTTCAGGGTTGTAACATTGGTAAGATTGGGGACCGAAAAAGGCTTGTTTTTTGCCCAGAAATCACGAAGGATTCGACATTGGTGATCATTGCAAATTTGTCACATGTCTTTTCCATTCTGCATCTTCCATTTTTGAGGTGTGCAACTGCTTTTGAGGTGTGCACAAATCCTTTAGAGAACGTCTCTTGTGGTATTAAGAGATTGACAATTCTGTCCGTGTTTTTGCACCACGGCTGACATCGTTTGGGGAGCAGTCTTCTTGATCTGACTCCTTTATGGGTTTTTCTCTCTTCCCAACTAGGCTTTATTGGGGATCAATCAAACAGTTTTCACGAGCATCGGCCTTGCTTTTACCAGGCACTTTGCTTTTTCTTGATGCTGGGGATTTTTTGTTGAAATCCCGCCTTTTCTTTTCCTTTGGAACTACGATGTTCAGAAAATTGTGCTAGATATACAACTTGAATCATAGCACACTTAAACGCCGATATGAGATTTTTCTATAAATCCCATCTCTTGATTTCTTCCGTTCTTGGAGTGATACAGTTTCTATCTTGAAACATCCCATGATCACCAACAGGGGTTTATGAAATGAATTCGCAGGCTCAACTTGGCTGTGCAAAGGATATGGTGTGTGGGATAGAGAATGAATGCTTCTCGTCATCCTATGGCACTTGGATTACCATATAAACAACACACAAAGATTAATGTTAGTCCGAGCAAGAAAATTTCTAACCATTTTCTCCTGATGCTGCTGGACTTACTTCCTTTTTGCCCCGGTGTGGGGTGATTCTTGACATGGTTAAGAATGAAAACCGCCGTTCAAGTGGATTGTCAACGGTCACCTGTAGTGTTTATGATATGAAACGAACGCCTCCGTCGTCCCAATCCATGTAATCGCTGCGAATGGTCCCTGCCTCCGTAGGTCCAGATTTTACTATTTGATTCGCTCCACTCATCTCTCAAGTGTATGTTGGATGTGTTTGGATTTGAGCTTGCCTCTCTTTTGAGGAAACATCCTTTTGAGAGTTTTGAACAACTTTTGATTGGAAAAATCTCTTTCGTTTTCCCAAAAATTTTACCCGTCAGGGGGATTTTATGGTGCACAATGCGTGTTCAGACAACCTCATGTTTCAAAACATGAATGCCAATGAAGTTAGAATTCCATGTCTTTTCTAGACATCAGATTTTGAAAGCTTTTTCTTTTTCTCTCTGTGTTTTTTTTTGTTTAACATCTTCAATGGATTGGGGGAAAGGGATACCTACCTGTCCACCGTGGCTGGAGATCCCTGAAAATGTAAAAGAAGCATATCATTGTATGTTCACGAATTTTTCGAAAATCGAAACGATACATCCTACCCTCATGTACCCTAACAGGTAGTATGTGGGATGTAAAAACTTATTCGTCTCCAAGGCGATTCCCCTGTCAAGGATAAAAAATAAGTGTTAATTCATATTCCCAAATTCAAGACAAATTGGAACGATACAACTTTACTCTTGATTTTCATCCCATTCTGATGTTGCGTATTGATATGAACAACCTCTATCAAATCCGCCTATCCATGCTTGGAGTGTTTGTAACATCAATGGTTCATCTGCCCCCCCAGCTGGGCAACGTTTGTTTAGCCATTTGAATGCATGGCCTTTTAGGGCCTTGTCTCTTTTTATCACCTGAGAGGAAGAAGAGAGGAAACATTATCCCCTGATCTGATTGAAGATCAACTAGGAACGATACGTCCTTTTACCAAACGGGTGGCTCCGCGGCCAAATGTATCTTGTATTGAAGGAATGGATTCCATTATGCTCTGCGGGTGATAATTATGGTTCATGGAACTTGCTCTACGGATTAAGTGATTAATCCACGGCCTTCGGCTTGAAGATGCTCAAAGGGTGATGTTGACACTCACGCGCAATTAGTTCTAGATATTAATGAAAGATGTTCCCGTGGGAACCTTACAGTGCGATCAACAACATATGCAATAGGAGTATTCAACCCCTTTTCTCGAAGCATTTTTCATCGAGTAGCCATGCCTTGCATCAGACGTTTGATCACCGGCCTCGCGTCACCACTGCGATGGTCCTCCGGCTCCAAATTGATCGAGCCAAAGATTGAACTCATCGCCAAGGAAATTGCTCGGGTCTTCGAGCCATTGATGTTCAAGTTGGGTATCAACGATTGTTGGGGGCAGATTTCTTTCATTGCCTTCGTTGTGAGGGATTGGAGTCTTTGAGCTGGAACCTTCATCATTGCCCTGTTGGGGTTGAGACATACATTCCCGAAGAGTATTGATCCAAGTGTCCAGCTCCTCATCAAGGAAATCACCTGTTCTTTCTAGCCCTTGGTGCCCAGATTGGGTGTCGTCGACTGCAGGCGAGGGATTCCTCTCTTTGCTCTCGCCGTGAGCAATTTGACCCCTCGAATTGGAACTTCCTCCGATGACCGGCAGGTTCATATGTGCACTCTCTACCAATGCCAGATCCGCTTCAGGGACAGCATTAATGACTGATTCGCGCTCAAACTGAGGAATTTCTATGTGCTGGAACTGTGGCATATACTCCTGAGGAGTATTGAGATAGCTCGGCGGAGCATTCTGATTTGGGTTAGAGGAGTCGCTGACACGACTGCTAGTCCCGTCATTGCTGAAACACGGTTGGGTGCTCTTGGCTCTCCAATCATCATGGTTGTAACTCTGCCCAGCACTTGAGCTCCAACTGGCTTTATGATGGTTTAACGCTATCCTTCCATCCCTTAGCAATCTCCTATAGTACTTGAGGTGAGACTCAACGTTAATTCTAGAGAGCCCCGGCACATTCATAATCTCGAGTATGCGCAGTGGGCTAGCCGAATCAACTCCCAGTTCTCGAATTGCATCAACAAATTTGGTGTGAAGCTCATAGGTCCAGTAAAACCTTGTTCTCTTATCACCCAAAATATCGTCAATACTTCAGTAGCTATTCTCTACGGGATCTAGTCGTTTCAAAAGTTGTCCAGGGAGGGACTCACCGACTTTGGATTGGCTGGCTGCGACAGCGAGTTCGTCATTGAGAGAATTCCCCCTGTGATGATTCATATCCCATTTCTCAGAGGATGTTGGTGTTGATTCTATGGTGTTGACTTGCTCATGCAGATCTCCGGCGGTATCTGGCTGTGTCGGAAAATGCTGTGGAGAATACGGTAACAGCTGAGCGTTATTCGTCAACAGGGATGGTTCATCGAGGAACACCTCGCCGAGGACAACATGATTACCACAATTAAGGCAGGTGGCCTTGGTCAGAGCTTCCTTATATCTCGCGCTTTCAGCTTGAAGCTTCTCATTCTCCTCCTTCAGGACCAGTAACTCATGGTCTGCGTATTGCTGTTTCACCCGGGTTCGTTTGTTGGCGAACCAAAACTTGACCTTCGAAAGCTCCAATCCTATTTTTCGGCTCAACTCCATTTTCTATCGTTTGCTTGGAGTGGGGCATTCATTGAAGAAAGCTTCGAGCTCTCGGATTTGGCCTGGAGTGTGGCGTTGTAGTTGCTTCCTTTTCCGACTCCGGTCATCATTGTATACTCCTTCTTCGTAGCTGAAACCTAGAATTTCATCGCTGGAGGAGTCAGTCTCTATGGCCTTCGAGCAGGATTCAGCTCCAGGATCTTCAAAGTCTCCCAGCAGTTCGTGCTCAGAAATGTCCAGGTCGGGCGTTTCTAGCAGATGGGAATAACTTTTAAACATGATGGATCGGGGTATCTCGGGCTGATCTAGTTCACTCAGCTTTCTCAATTCGCTCTTACGTGTTTGCTCACTCTAGAAATTTTCTCAAGTGATTGTGCGTGTCCTGGAACCATCCTTCAGGCTGCATATGAAGACCAGCAAGCAAGCGCTCCTCCCGAGATCCTACAATTACTCATCGTCTGTATTCCCCTTTCTTTTTCCTCGTGATAGGATCACAAACTCTCTTGCATTGATTCGGTTTCATCGAGTATTGCGCTCGTCCCCTAGTTCAGTCTTCAAAGTGGTGGGTCTACAATCTTTCGGCGCCTTTTATGATTTGCTAGGCCCGAGAACGTGGGGAGCAGCGGTGGACCCGCAATTAATGACTCCGTTTAATTCATTTAGCTCCATGGGAATTAACGCTATGATCTTCTCTCAACCCCTTTTCATCGTTCAAACGAAAGTGGCATTTTCCCTGTGCATGCTGTTACTCTTCATTTCAGCATCCCGGGCGCTTGGTAAGGAATGAGTTCGTGGCCACTCAAAATTTTAAAGACCGTCTCTGGTTTCAGACTTAATCTAACAAGGGATCATCACAACTGAGCATGACGATGTTCGTCGATAGCGTTGGTTTTAATATAGAATTAACTATAGTCATTAAAGAAAAATGTTCCCGTAGGAACTTTACAACGGATAAAATGAGTGATCTACTCGTGAACATGTTCTTCTTTCTATGGGTGTTCGTAGTGACCGACCCATCGTGCCCCGAGTCAGGTGCTAGATCATGGCTGTCCAAGCATGCCAGCTTCCCACTGATTGAACAAGGCATCGAGCCCTTCATCGAAGAAATCGTCTGTCGTGGGTTGACCAGCGGCAGGCAGAGCACCAGCCGACTGCTGCTCGAATGGAGGAGTGCGCACTCGCTGTACTTGTGACACGTGCTCTTGAGAAGTGTTGAAATGGCCTGGGAGGACATTCTGATCATCTTTCAGTTTGCCGGTGGTCGGGTTGCTAGCTTGATTGATGCTTAGATTTGGCCGGGTATCTCTTGATGCCTGAGCATTACAATGGCGGTCGCCCCTAGCTTTTGAGCTCGAGACGGATTCCTCCCGATTTAGCTCCGCTCGACGTTGTCTTAATAGCTTTCTGTAGGCAGCAAGGTGATTCCTGACCAGCTCCTTACTAAGCCCCGGTACATTCATGGCCTTAAATATGCGCGTCGGAGTTGCTGAGTCGATCCCCATTTAGTGAACCACATCTAGGAATTTGGAATGTAGTTCAGGGGGCCAAGCGAACCTCCTCTTATCGTGGCCCAAAATTGCATCGATGGCTTGACGACTGATTAACTCATCTCCAGCAGGACCCGACCCTATCGAAAATTGTTGTGCATGAGGCTGATATGCTTTGAGCTGGTCGGCGGTAACATCCAGCTCCTTGAAACTGTAACTCCAATCAAAGCGATGCAAATCCCATCCCCCAGGAGGCATTTGTATCATCTTCGTAGGATCATCCTGCTCATGCGTGACTCCGGCAAAATCTGGTTGAGCAGGAGATGCCCCGAGGGAGTAGGGTGGTAAATGAACGTCTTCAATCATCGCGTGAGGCTTATCGGGGAATATCTTACCGAGGGCGACGAGGTTATCGCAATGAGGGCAAACGGTGATATTGAGAGCTTTTTCATACCTCATGTTTTCTGTTCGCAGCTTTTGGTTTTCTTCCTTTAAAATCTCGACCACCTGACGTTTGCGTTGAGCCCTCGATTTGGATCTCCTATTTTGAAACCAAAACTGGATCCTCGACTGATTAATCCCCAACTCCCGGCTCAATTCAATTCTCCACTTCTTTTTCATGTAATGGCTTTTACTGAAAAGGGTTTCCAGCATTTGGGTTTCCTCCTGAGAGTATTGGTGAGGACGTCTTCTTTTCCCGAGTTGAGCATTGTGGATGTCGTTGTCGTCGTCGCCGTGATCTTGATTTCCGTTGCCAGAAGTGTTGGGCTCCATGGTTTTGGCGTTAGACTTGATCTTGGAATCTTCGAGATCCCTCTGTGGTTCAATTTCTGAGATTTTTGAGTCAGTCGCCTCTAGCAGCTGACAGTAACCTCTTAAATATGTTGGATTGAGAAATGTTTGATTGGTTCTTGCCCACTCAGAGTTCTCCACTCTCTCCTGTATGCTCACTCCCTATAAAGTTTTCTTCGAGTGACTTTGCATGTTCAGGAGACGCTCTTCAAGCATCATTAGGCAAACGTTCCCCCTCAAGACCTTGAATTTCTCGCTTAGCTTTTCAACGTGATGGGACTGCCAAATCCTGTTAGGGCTCTCTTCGATAGTTGCGCTTACCTCCCACCTAACTCTAATAATGGTGATCCCGACAAATCTTTTACATCTTTTAATTGATGAGCCGGAAATCGCGGATCGAAACGAATCCATTGGTTCTCGTGAGGGGACCTCCTGCTTTACCCCCTAACTGGGCTCCACCAGCATTATTATTGAGACCCTTCATCATCCTCGAGTTGCTATAAAATGAGGAATTAATGTATGGAAGGTTAACGTTCTCGCATAATCAGCCTCTTCCTTCTAATCTCTCTGTTAAACTCGTCTTATTCTCAAGCCAACCCAACGCAAATGGCCTCCTCTCCCGTACGCACTTTTTCAACTGATGTCTTGGCCCAGTGGGAAAAGCTTTATAACCTACTGGGTCGCGGTTACGCGTACATAACCGATCATTCTGCAACCGAGGATGCAATCTGTGTCCTGCTCGAGGACCTTGATACCACTTCTCTCGAAGGTACTACACTGGGGAGGGAATATAGAACTTTCCCGACTCTCTTTGCACACTCCTTAGAGGCCTATCGTGTTGCTAATCGGGAGATTCTGGTGGCTCGCGTCTTGCGGGCTCGTTATGAGGATCGATCTGATCATTTGGTGCTGACCAACTATCTGGTTGATAGTTACAAAAAGGCCATCGAGTTTGCTAATGAGCGGGTCGCGACGTTGCTTCACGAGAGGAGAAATCTGGTGGATCAATTGGCCATATCCCTGACCACCGGCGAGCATGACCGCCGCAACGTCCTGTTGAGGCTTCAGAGCGACTGGCAGGAAGAACGGCTCGACAAGATAACTGAGGACATAGCTCGCGGGAATGGACTGGTTCGGGACCTGGAAGTAGTCACCGAAGAACACGAGGCCAAGGTCGCCGAAGTTAAGGGAGAATGCAGAAGTCTTCTCCTCAGGCTTGCCGACCACAACATGCGGAGCTGGGAGTATGAGCAGAACATTAATAACATGGAGGGTCAGTTGGGATCCTTTGTGTCGTTAATTACGGCTCACTTTGGCTTTACTTTTCCACCCCGACTTGTATGACCTGCTTCTGAAAACCCTCCGCCGAGCAAAATAAATGAAAGTTCTCGTGTGTGTGTTTTAACTTCTGTATAGTTCATTTCTTCGAGCATCCAAACATCTTCAACTTGGGTGAGCCGAACCATAATATCAATAAGCCGAGCAAATACGTCCTGATTTTATAACTCGCTCATGATCAGATGGAAGAATAGTTGCAGATTTGTCCAAGAGAAGATTTCTCTATACTACTTGTTTTTCACCTGCAAATGAAAAGACCGAGTCAGAAGGAATAATCTGAAAAAGAAAGCATAGACCCCTTTCAATCTTATGCTTGCTCGTGATTAATAAGGACAAGAACTTTTACAAGGGTTTTAATCTTGCGCGAAAAGTTTTTATCAATATTCCTCGAAAGAAAGCATACTATTGAAAGGAATGTAATTCACAATAATCGCTTTTGATCAATTTCGAGAGGAACGAATTACTCAAAAGTGCGAGGCATAATAACGTGTTTTAAATTTAATTGAAGATACGGCATCCAAATCAATGCCGTTTTGTTAAGAACGAGAGTAATTTGGACATCTATCTCGTCATTAAATTCAAAACAACGTCGATATTCTCGATCAATTATCGTGGATTACCAGCAACGTAAAACATGCACGAAACAATTCAAGTGTATAATTCCTTCTAGAGAAATTGAGATTGGACTACTCTATACGACCAAAAGGTCGTGTAAGACTTACAATTTTAATTTCCTCTAAAGGAATTATAAACTTGACTTGGGAGTATTCGGATGATTAGAGAAAATGCCACTATCACATTCCCATGACCCGTCAAAAGAAATACAACAAAGTTCTATCTGAATGTATACACCAATAGATCCCTAATACAATCACTCTAAGGGGTGGGATAGAAAAAGCCTCGATAAAAATAAACCCTATACAAGAGGACTAGTAATGGAAAATGAAACAAAGGAATGTGATCCTAACGTTTAAGGATGCCCCAAGTTCGATCTGTGGCTTCCGGATCACTTGCCCCAACTCGTCATCTTCATTGGACGATATCTCAATAAGGTCCATAGTAGGCTCTTTTGTTGCTCACTCGGTGTTCGCCATGGGATATCATCCTCCTCGTCTTCTATCAAGGACGTTTGGGAAAAACACACACATCTATCCTTGAAATGGCATTTAATCTAATCACCAGAATGCAATGAATGAAATGCCTATATTTATATGAACTGTAATAGATTTGAGGGATAGAGAGTCTTACCAACCAAACTCGTCGACTTATGTGCGGTTTTAGGTGTACCAACCGCCCAAAGACATGCGCATGAAACAAGTGATGGTAAACTTCTAAAAATCAGAGGATTTGGCACCTAAGGTTAAGGTTCCCACCTCGAGTTCTGGAAAGAGCAGATTCCATTGCACAACTATCGTTGCATTGGGGCTCGATCTATATTTCGAAATGAGCGGAATTGAAAAGTGGATTACCCCGTGTTTTTCCTCACGGAGATTCCATTTTCAATCCCTTCTATTGTTTTCCTATAGGCGGCGCCCGGGGTTTTAAGCGCGGTTGTGTGTATTTTCGGTGTCGTGCTAAAGCGATAAACATGCATCTCATTTAGCAAACACCGCTTCAATATAAACATCCACACAATCATACATCCTAAACTCCTACCTGCATAAGACAGAGTTAACAAACACTTCACCCCTTATTTCTCCAATCTGCAAAAACATTTAACACCTCAAGGGTTAAAGTACGTACCTCACCTTGAAGAGTATCTGCATAAAACATGTTAGAAAAATCAATCAACTTTTTAATCGGCTCAAGTTCTCTAAGTCCCCAGCGGAGTCGCCAGTCTGTCGCGACCCTCTCGAGGTTGTCGGGCTCTCGAGGGCTAATGGGCCGTCCAGTCTGGTCGGACGCGGGCCTCTCCCAAGGCCTATTACCCAAATCGCAACGGAGGTATGCGTAGTCGACCTTCAGCGTGGTCTAGTGACATGTGCTAAGTGTGCATGCCGAGGAGTCGCCACCAATCATTTTTTGGAGGGTACGATTGGACCACCCTATTGAATAGTCGGGAGTTTCTATTCAATTCTGCGATAACCAGAGAACTGGGTTCGGGGACTTAGTTACGTCAACTGTCAGAGTTGACGCCCTTTCGGTACCTAAGTTGACTGAATTTTATGACCAAAGATTTCATGCAGATGAGTGGGGTACGAGTTCTAAATCTAGGAGTTCATGCAGATAGGAATGACTATCATAGCAATCATAATCAATAATAAAGTGCACAAATCGATGAATTCAAGTGTACAAATAAATCACATGGCATTCCTAATAAGGCCATATTGGCCTAGAGAAGCATCAATCAGGCTTAGGAATGATTTAGACATGATTTTGCCCATCAGGGGCAAAATCGTAATTTTGAGACAAAGGGGACAATTTGCCCAAAAAGGACAAAATCATCATTTCGGAATGAATCCGGAGTCAAAACAGGTTTGGTCACTCAATTGACCCATTTCCTATTTTTTGGCAATTTTCGTGATTTTCGGGAATTTTAGAAACCGATTTACCATTCGAAGGGTAAAATCGTCATTTTCTAAAAATGGAAATGAAATGTGGAAATCTTAGACATAAGGTTTAACCACCCATCTGGCCCATCACCAAATTCTAAGCAATTTCCACAATTCATCAGAATATCAAAGACGATTCACCCTTTGAGGGGTGAAATCGCCATTTTGGATTAAATGAGAGAAAATCCCAAAAATGAAAACAAATCAATTTTTTGTCATTTTCAGCCTTGGACAATTTTTAGAATTTTTCTGCAATTTTTCTCAATTTTTTTTGTTTTTCTTTAATTTTTCCATTTTTTTTTTTGCATTTTTGATTTATTAATATTTTTTTATATTTTCAGAAAATATTTTAACAAAAAGCATGTCTTTGACAATAGATAACACTCAACCAGATAAATAAGCTAACCACTAGACTGAAACAAATACATACAAATCAAGTCTATAAATGCAATATTTTAGAAAAATAATCCTGATATACGGATCGGGTACGTAAAACTTACCGGATTGGACACCAGCCTTCAATCGCCCAGCCCCAGCCTGCGACCATCCCCATGCCCGTTACCTGTCGATCACCATTAGAATGTGGATAGTCAATTTCACAAATTAAGACTAAAAAATTAAAAAAAAATTAAAAAATTAAAAATTTGACACTGTTCATGCACTGTTCCGACACTGTTCATGCACTGTTCCGACACTGTTCCGACACTGCTCGGACACGGCTCCGACACGCTCCGACACGCGCCGACACGTCCGACACGCCCGACACGTCCGGACACGCTCCGACACGTCCGGACACGCTCCGACACGTCCGACACGCCCGGACACGTCCGGACACGCTCCGACACGTCCGACACGCCCGGACACGTCCGGACACACTCCGACACGCCCGACACGCCCGGACTCGTCCGGACACGCTCCGACACGCCCGACACGCCCGGACACGTCCGGACACGCTCCGACGATGGGGTGGTGACCCGAGGCTGTTTCTGGGCTCCACCAGCGGCGCGTAGGCTCCATAAGCTCCGAGGGAGGAGGTAGGACTCCGGGGTTGTCGCCGGAGGCGATAGCGCGCTTTGGCGATGACGGATTTGGCCCGATCCGAAATAATCCCGAACCAAACTTCGAAACGGGTGGAGGCCGCGGGTCTTGGGTTATTCACGGCGGCTTTGAGGTACGACGGCTAGCGACGACGGCGGAAGGGTCGAAGGCGAAGGCAAATAGTGCACGAAGGTGAGGATTCCATTTTTTTTTTAAGAAGAAGAAGAAGAAAAGAAGAAGAAGAAGAGGAGGAGGAAGAAGAGGAAGCACCGTCCGTCCAGAAGAAAAGAAAAAGAAGAGGAAGAAGGAGGGGAGACGGATGATGGGAGGGGGGAGGTGAATAAAAATATAATAAATATAAAATAATAATATAATAAAATATTAGAAAGTAATAATAATAATAAAGTAATCAAAAGCGAAGACAAAATGATTATTCATCTTTTCCTTTTAAATGATGATGTTTTCAATCCTTTTCCTTTTAATTATTACTAATATTTTTGCCAAATTCAATTTTATGGTGATCAGAGAATACCTAAAATCGAACCTGAATTTTACTGTTTTATGAGGTCAAAAAATATATAAAATAAAAATAAAAATACCGACTATTCTTATATAATTTTTGTGACCTCAAATATTATTTTTCTTGATTTTCTTCTTTTCTTTTTTTTTGTATTTTTTGAAAATATTAAAAAAATGAAAATTATGAAAATTATTTTTTTGGTCAAAATGGTTCCTAAGGCCAAGCCAAGGCTTCCAAAGTTGATTTTTGTGATTTTATGATATTTTTTTGATATTTTTATGAATTGTTTTTAAAATATAAAAATAAATAAATAAATAAATAAAAGTTTGATCAAAATTTAGGTGTCAACATGCACGCAATAGAGTTGATCCATATCAAGATGTTACAAATGTAACAATCACAGATGCAAACTTTATTGGAGCAAAAATTGACAACAGCTCCCACTGAACAATCGCATCCAAAGATGCTGCTAGGCCCATCTTAATGGCGTCATTTCAAACACAAAAGGGCAAACAACTTTAGTCAGTGGAACTTCAACCATATCATCTGTGAAACTATGCTCCACTTTAATGTCACCATTTTGATCTGGTTTTTTATGGTCAAACACTTGACCGCCAGATGTTTGGACCCTTTAAAACCTCTGTTGTTGTATATAATCAACAATGCATAGCCATCATCATACTATAACTGTATGGGTCCATATAAAAATAAATACGATCAACTCCCTAGTGAGGTTCTGGAGCTAAATAACCTGAGTAGCAGTCCAAAAGCTTGCTATAAACTCCGCTTGAATGCTAGAGGACAATACAGATCTGTGTTTTTCTCTATTATGCCGCACTGCCTGCTAATTCAAAGATGTATTATGTTGTCAACTTCTCGTCATCCAAATAGTTAGTAAGGTCTTAATCCGAATGCCTCACTAGCTGCAAGTAATCAATCTGTATGTGAATCAATATGTAGTATATACACTAATTCACTTCACTTTCAACATCACTGAATAAAGTGACAACATATATGAAACTCCTGATGTCATTATCTGAGAGCTGTTGCATGAGGCCTTAAGTAAACTATTTTAGTCTACTGATAAGTTTATCTGAATCACCAGCTATAAAACCTTCGGGTTATACCATATAGACTTTCCTCATCAAGGTCTCTCTTTGAGAAGATAGATATCAATATCCAGCTGGCGTAACTCTAAAACAAGATGAGTTACAAATGTCATGATCACTCTGAAAGAACCTTTATGAGAGACTAGAGGAAAGAGTTACTTTATAGTCTTCACCTCCTCTCAGAGTGAAATCTTGGCAACCAGTCTACCTTTAAACTTCTCTGACTTTTCTTTTAAAGACCTTTTGTCTTATTCATCCACTTGTAACTGATGAACTTATAACCCTCAACTATCCATTATGCTCTCAAAAACCATTATGTTTCATAGACCATGTCTCGTCTTTTATCACATCCAACTCCAGATCTCACTGATTACAAGAAACAGCATATGTATAAGTTTCTGGATCAACCATATGGCCTATATTATAATGATGCTCTCCAAATAGACTATAAGTCTGGCAGTATAATTGGTCGTCTCTACCTTAGGGATCTTCCAAATGGAGCCTCGTTAACCTCATCATACACCTATGGGGCTTGAAGAGCTTCATCAGAATCTGTGTTAATAACACTGTCCTAAACCCCAATAGGCTTAGACTGTGATGTGGTAGGCTTCACGATCGTCTATATAGGCAGAGAAAACGACACAACACATGTATCGTACCTTTAACCTTAATAGCCTAAGCATCTTTTGGCCTCATTAAAATTCAGAAACTTCATTGTCTGTTATTCCATAATTCTCGTACTTCTGTTGGGATCATTAACCAAATATCCCTTCAAATGATCTGGACTTACCTAATGCTGGACAATACATCTTCACCTCTGCAGGATAACTTCAAATCTTTAGATGGTTTATCTAGATTTACGTCTAATCCATAACTCAAAAGGGTTAATAGAATAACCTTAGTGGAAACACCAATCAAAGTATGAAGACAACTCAAAGGCTATCCATACACAGAATCTTGTAGGTTCATTCCATTAATCATACTGCTCATTACAATCTTGAAAATGCGCTTTTGCCTATCGGCCGCCTCATTATAACTTTCAGGCATAGTAGACTTAACTACTATTCCAGAATCCTTTTAGGTATATGGTAAATGACCCTTAAAGCTTTCCAGCATGGTCATGTACACCATAATACTCACCATATTGGTCTGATCTGACAATCTTTATGACTTTTCCCAACTATTCCTTGACTTCAGCCTAAAGACCTTGAACTCGTCAAGAGAGTCAGACTTTTCCTTAATCAAGTACATATAACCATATGGGGAACAGTCGTTAGTAAATGTGTCGAAATAAAATTTTCAACACAAAGTTGTCATATAGGTCCATTGACACAAAACTGTATGACCTCCAAAAGGTCGAAACTTTGGACTATAATATTTCTTCTTTATCTCGGTCATCTTATTTCCACATCAGTTTACGCAATTCTCCAGGTCACATTTAAGAGTAGTTAGGATGTTAAGCTTTATCAGCCTCCCACTCTTTCCCTAGATAAGTGGCCAGATCTTTATGCCACAATGCGTAAAACTGTTCTTTAACTGGAAATTTCTTGGAAAACAACCTTTCACTGTATAAGTGATGTAGATATCATCGGGAGTTAAGCATAATCTAATTCATTTGACACATTGCAGCACTCATCCTTATTTGACTTGAGAACACAGAAATTCCGTTGTTCTTTCAGTTCAAAAGAGTAGCTGCTCACGTCCAAATATGATACGGAAATCAAGTTCCGTCTAAAGGTAGATACAAAAAATGCATACCTTAATGTCAGATCAAAACCAGAGAATGGAATTAAAATGACACATCTCCCACGAATTTAATGTCAACTTTATTGTTGTTTCCTGATGTGAGCTTTTGATTCATTTTGATTTGGTTTCTTGTGATTCATGAATCCTTGTACTGTGAACACAATATAATTGGTTACACCTTTATAAAGTCTCCATAAACTGGATGAGACTTCTGCTAGATTAGATTCGTGAATCAAAACCAAAGAATCATCACCTACATGCCCACACTTAGATGACCAAGCCTTATTACAATAGCAGTCCCACTTTATGTGACATTTCTTTATAAAAGAAGTCGTAGTCACAATCTTTCTCAAAAGATGCCATTTTTGGACCCAAACTGTCTGAATGACCAGTGGTTTCAAGAGTTCCTTTATGAGTACGATCTTTAAACCTTTTGCTCAATGTGTCCACCATCCTTATGACGTAATCTCTAACTTCATAAAAACCATCAAACCTTATATTGAAGAGTTCTCGCTGATGTATCATAATATCAGTAGTGAACGAGACACAGACCCAGGCTACTTGGGCTTCCATCATCCATACAACAGTGCAGTCAGCAGGCCATCTACTCTCACAGTAGTACTAAATGGATTACTTCAGAAATCACAAGCAAATCCAATTGCTCTTTAATCCAGGCAATAAAATGTCCCTTCTCGAGTTCCATATGTTAACAGTAAAATCTGTCAACTTATCCTCATAAGGAGCAATATAAACTTCTGCCAGCCATATCACAAAACTTAATATCCTCCAGCTATTTCACAAAGTCTGAACCAGTATGAACCTCAATCTTAATGGAGTTACCGTTTACTGGGAAGGTGACTACTTTAAAAAGCAATGTATAATAATGGCACCATGTGAGTACTGTGTAACTTGATCCTTAAAAGTACACATCTTGAGGATCAGATGCACCATCATGTAATCACCTTTGGGCAGAATACATAATGTGCACTTTATATGTGACAGCCTATAAAGAGAATAAATCCAATCTTTATGAATCACCACCTTTGGGTGGATGAACCACTAGGATCAGTTACTTCTCAAACTTTATGCTGCACATGTGATACCTCATGAACCAATATTGTGTAACTTTAAAAACTGTTTGAGTACACATCCAGAGAGCTGCATACATCATCACAAAATCACCTTTGGGCAGAAGATGTGACATGCAGTTGCAAACACTCCACATGATAGCGGCCATGAGAATCTATTTCAATCTTCGTGAATCACCACCTTTGGGTGTATGACTCACTAGAATCGATCAATCCCCAACCATATGCTATACATGTATCCCTTCATAATCAATACACAATCACCTCCTTTGGGAGTATGACCATGCATCAAAACAGGAGACATCCTTCCACAATACGAGACTGATATTTCTCAAACCCAACCAAGTGTGCCACTTTGGCGGTCACTACCTGACTGAATCCTTGAAACTCTCTCATACCAGGGATATAAGCTTTATGCCTAACATTTACCATATCCAAATGATTTCAAATTTCACTATGGGGCACTTTATTCTGAAATCATAGGCGATGCCAATAACATTGCTGTATACATTGATGCATGTGAAACTTTATACATGCTAAAAACTCTACACATCCTGTATGTGGTCATATACACGTAAGCTTATCATGGTATTTCCGAAACCATATAGAAATACATGAAAAATCCTCAAAATACCCCTAAAAACATACGTACATAAGGGTCTTTATGCATTTTTCTATTTTTAAAAGCTTCAAACATGTCAAATAAATATACCACAGTGTAGAGAATTTCCATACGAGCACGCCGGTACCAAGATCGCCCCTAACGGACGTCTCACGCGCCCTTACGCGCCGGCCAAAGCCTCGGCGCATGTGGCTCACGCGCCGCACGTGCTCCTCACGTGCGGGGCGCGCTCACCGGTCTAATGACCGGTCCGACCGGGCCGACCGGCGACCGGTTCGATTGTTCATCCGGTCCAACCGTTGACCGGTCGGACCGGTCAACGGTCAACGGTCAACTCGGGTCGGAGTCGGGTCGGGTTGACCCGGTCAAACAGGGTCAGTCAACGGGTCGACCCGGTCAATCCGGGTCGGGTTGACCCGAAACCGAACCCCGGGTGACGTCAGCCTGCCACGTGGCGCACATAGGACGCGGCCCGCGCTGGGCGCGTGCCAGCGTGCGCGCGCGTGGGATACCACGCGCAGCCACCGTGGTTGCGCGTGGTGGCGCGTGCGGCCGTGTCCGGCCTCCTCCGGCGACGATCTACCCATCAAAATGCTCGTCTCGACGAGCCCGTTCCAAATATATGATCAAAAAAACATTTTCATCGGGAAAATTTTCCGAAAACAGGCAAACACAGTACGGTCCCGATCTTCGCTATGGCGGCTCTGATACCACATGTTGGCCGTGACAAACTTTACCACGGCACTCCCCGGATCACCATAGTAGAGAATCGGATGCCGTACAGCGAAAGAGACGAGCTTGTGTACCTGTTTTGGATTCGCCGGTCTTTAGGCGGAACTCCGGCGATTCCTCGGCTTAGGCGCGTCACCTCTATAACCCTCCGGAATCCTAGCGTCGATGATACCACCACCCTCACCTTCACTTGACTTTATAGGAGGAAAACAACCTCCTTAGTGAAGCAACTTCTCAAGGAAGTTGGGTGTGTGGAATTATGGAGTAAAATTAGGGTTAGAGGGGGGTTGCCTTAGCCTATTTATAGAGTTCTTTGGCCGGGCCCTATCATCACAGGCCAGGCCGAACTCGGCCCACACCAGCCAGGTCCATATTAGGCTAATTAAGAATCCTTATATCTCACTTTATTAGACCAACCCCGTTAACGGTAAATTAATACCGTATAATGGTAATTATAATCTCAATTAATATAAGCCCACACTTAGAAAAACTCTAACAAATACTACTCTATAGCAATTGCGACTAGTGAACTGATTTGGTTGCGCACTTTTCTTGTTTCCCTCGGAGTATTGCGTGACATATTGATGAATCTTTATTGCGACAACCAAGCCGCCTTACATAACGCGGCAAATCAAATATTTCGCGATAAAACAAAGAACATTGAGATTGATCGCCACTTTGTTCGCAAATGTATAGTTGGGCGGCATTAGAACCGAGTACGTACCCACTGGACTTCAATTGCACTAGGTCGAGATCGATTTGAATTTCTTGTCAGCAAGGTGAGCATTCGTAACCTCCAAGCGCCAACTCTAGGGGGAGTATTACAGAATTTGCTAAAGATGTACATTCTTTTTTTTCTAATATTTAGTGTATCTCTAACATTTACCTTTGATTTTAGTTAGCATGTTATTTAATATATTTTTTATAATTAGTTAGAGATATTTGGCAGATCTTTTGTTTCCCTTTTCTGTTGTGCGATATGTTGTATAATTATTTGTACTCTACATTGAGCAATACAAGCAAATTACGTTTCTCACAAGATAAACAAGAGTTCATCACTATGAGAGTATTTGTGAAAACGGAAACGCATATTATGTTCTTCCAACTTTTTCTTAATTATTAGTAGCCATATATTCCCGGAACGAAGTGCACAATCATCTGAAGATTACCAAGTGATCAGAACATTATCAATGATTATGTTTGTATTAGAGTTGAAGCCACCGACCCTGACTTGGAAGATTCTTCTTATCTGTTGCGGTACTTCAAATTAGTACCTTATGTCTTTATCTTATAAATTCGAGTGCCAAAACATCTATTCTAAGAGAAATCCACAGAGTTTGGAACACGGGCGAGTTAATATGATGAAACTCATCATACCTCGTAATGAGATAAGATGATTCGTCAAGAAAGCATGAACAGTTGTCTAGGGGATTTCATGGAGAGATTGTAATGGCTTTCGAAATCTGAGAATTGAAAAAAAAAATCCTAAATTTATTGTACGATTATCAGTTTGGTTATAAATCTTTTAATTGTGATAATGTAATTCTAAACCTTTTAACGATTTGCCAATTTAGTCTTAAACTTTTCAATTGTGTTAATTTAAATTCTAAGCCTCTTGTACCTTTTCCAATTTAGCTAATCACCCAAATAATAGGTTTATGACTAAATTAGCACAATTGAAATAGTTGAGACTAAATTGGCAAATTGTCCAAAAGGTTTAGGACAAACTAACACTATTGAAAAATTTAAGACAGAATTGATTTCCATATAATAGGTTTAGAAATTTTTTAATAATTTTTTTTTTGGCCAAACATAAAAAATTACATTAACTAAACAGAGTCTGAAAAACAACCAAATGTAATATCAAAACACAGCAAATCCCGAAGGATATAGGGAGGCCTAGATAGCCAATTAGAGGGAAGGAAACCTAGTCTATGAGCTTTAGCTAACCAATCGGCACAAGAATTCCCTTCGCGTGGAGTGAACTTAATAGTAACTCCAATCATCTGTCTCAAAATTGCCCTACAGTCACCAAGTAAATTGGCGATGGGCCAAGGACCAGAGCTTTGAGGAGATGGGCTTGTCAGCAGATCCACCAGAGTCAAATTATCACTGAAGATATCCCATGTAATTTCAAGGAACCCTACTTGCTCGGGAAATAGATCAGGAGACGTCTTCCGTTGAAGCAGAAAAAGCAGTCCCTGCCTCAGAGCGAGGGTTTCCGTTGAGAGAGGAGAATCGGCTCGAATCATATGCACAAAACCATCCACCAACGTGCCTTTGTTGTCTCTGAGCACTCCTGCTATTGCCGCTGCAAATCTTCCTTCTACCCATGATGCATCGACATGGATTTTCCAAGACTTCCGATCCCAATTCGTTTCCTGATCAGATAAATTTACTTGCCAAAGTGTTTGCCTGTTATAAGATAAATCTTGTGGAGATTTTGAGGCTACGTATCTTTGCATTGCTAAGGCTACGTATCTTATTGAAAGTAGATAGATTACGACGATGGCTGCAAAATGCCTAGGCTCGTTCACACAATTCTATTGATACTAACTTACCGCAACGGACGTTTGGCACGACAAAGATTGGAGGGGGGAAAGAGAGAATTTCTGGCACAGAAAAAACAATATTATTTTTTATTTATTTATTTTTATTTTTATTTTTTTTTTGTGTGGCCAGGAATTGGAGAAAGGACTCGGGCAATGTTCTTCTGACTGTGACCAGAACTGGGCTTAGAATCAAATGAATGGAAACTCAAGACAACTTTGTCCTCTTTTCCGAGGTTCGTCGTGTTTCTTTCTTTGTGATTTTGTCTAGAAAGGTAACATCCAGAGTTGGCTGTCGTTTCCTCAAGCCACGCGACAAAGCCCCTCGCCATCTACTGTGATGGCTTCTTGGTTTTTATCTCTCTCTCTCTTCAGTGCACCTTATAAGTCTTTTGTCATTTTGATGATATATTGAATTGTTTGGCGAAAAGGCATTTTTTGAGAAATATTCAACAAAGGTAAATGAGTGGTGCATAGAAACATATCAAACATATTTATTAAGAAAAAGGGCTTAAATCATAAACAATCATAAACCGGTACACAGATACCTCATTTACCCCATGTTGATACCTAATTTTGTCGGTTCCTATTGAATTTAATTTATCTTTCCTTTAATTCTTAAAAGGAGAAAAATGTTTAACTTTGGATTTGCCTATTTCTTATTTTATTGTAGAATTTAGAAAAATATAAATTCGATTTAGTTTCTATTTAATTTTTGGGTATGGGTTGGAAACCAAGCAATCTGGGTCCACTCGATTGACCCGCGCCTGAGCCTTTCTCTTTTCATCTGCAGATTGGGCCGAGTCTAGGCCCAGTCCTCATTGCCCTTAGCCATCCTCTCGATTGCCTACGCCCAGGCCCATGAATCTCATTGACAACTAAATTTTGATTTTTCCTTAATAATTTATTTTGCATAAAAATCTGGAGTTAAATTTTAATTCCTCAAAAAAAAATAACTGATCATTTTTATTTAATTTTAATATTCATGCATTACATTTTGCATTGGACTTGCGGCGGAAGCAAACCTGAAATCGACGCATGGACGGGCCAAAACCCATCAAGAAATTTGGCAAAAACAAATAAGGGTTATAGCCGAAAATTAAAAGCTAATTGGACGAGGCCTTGAGCTCAAATTGAGTAAGGTTCGGCATGTCATTACTGAAGCCTTTGAGCTCAATAAGATTGGGCCTTAATAGATATCAAAGTTGTCATTAGATAAGCCCATCAGATCATTATTTCGGCCAAGACAAGGCAAGTCATAAACTGGCCACGAAGAAAAGGTTTGATCCGTGGGGTTCTACCTGCAGAATAGAAAAGGGGCCACACATAATTGACATTCTTGGCACATTGAGAGAAGACGTGAAGACAAAAGGAGGAGAATTCATGTTCTGCCGGGGTGATGCCGGAGCATTCCTAGAAGACGTCGAAGACCATTAATGATTTCTTATCTTTTCAGGAGTAGTTGGGTGACCTTTAGATTTCCAAAGTCTTATTAATTGTGTTGTGTCTCCATAATAGTCAAAGTTCTAGTTTCTAGGAATTTATTATGTTTTCTATTTTCCGAGAGTCTTTTGATATTTCTTAAGAGTTTTGTATTTCATCGAAGAGTCTTATTTACTCAAGCTTGGAGGGTTGTTCAATGCTTGCCTATATAAGGATGCGACGATGAATGAGAATGGCAGGCTTGTTAATTGATAAATTGATTTGAGCCTTTGGCTTGATAACAAGAATGAGTTCTTGTTTCTACTCTTATCCCTTAGGTGGATTCCTACGGATGGCAAGTAACCTATCCCTTTCTACTCTTATTCCTTGTGTGGATTCCTATGGGTGGCGAGTATTTTATCATTTAGTTTCTCACTTGTGTTACCTCCTACTTCTTTATGCTTTCCCCTGGCGTCAAGTTGGTATCGGAGCTTTGGCTCAATGGTTGGTCGTCATCGACGTGGACCAAACGTTGAGTCTCCTACAGCTCTACAAAGAGACCTACGAGACGTGGAGGTGGATGATTTAAGGAGACAAGTACAGCAACTGTAGGAGCGTTTGCAACGCTCCGAACATCTGGGACGTGATGATCTGTGTCACAATCCAGATGGTATTCCCTCTAACGAAGAAGATGTCAACCCCTTTGCTAGTGCTCGAAGTGACGCTTCGAGTGAGGAGAGGCTTCTTCGACGTTAGTATCGAAGTCCTCATGGATTTCACCGAGATTCGTACGTATAGGTTGATATTCCTGAATTCAAAGGGAAGCTTCATCCCGAAGAATTCATGGATTGGCTACACACGGTCGATATGATTTTCGACTACCAAGACACACCGAATGATCGAAAGGTAAAGCTCGTCGCCATTAAGCTTAAGAAGCACGCATCTATTTGGTGGGAGCATTTGAAGAAGCAAACATCTCGTGACAGAAGGAGTCAAATCGTCACATGGGAGAAGATGAGAAAAGAGTTGAAGAAGAAGTTTCTTCCGATGAACTATCGGCAGAATACTTTCCTCCAATTCCACAATTTGAAGCAAAAGGGGCTGTCCGTGGAGGAATATATTGCGGAATTCGATCACCTTATGGTGCTTTGAGATGTGTCCGAGTAGGAGGAGCAAACTGTCATTCGATATCTTGGCGGACTTCGACAAGAAATCGATAATGTTGTCCAACTTCAGCCTTATTGGACTTATAGTGATGTTTGTCAACTTGCTCTTAAGGTTGAACGACAACTTAAAGAGACTCGTGTTAGTTCGCGATATCAGAACAAAGAAAACTATTCAAAAGAGGAGAGCTCTTCTCTTTCTAAACCGAAAGTTATCGCTACAAAACCCGTGTTGAAGAATGGTGGAGCATCGAGTTCCAATCGCTCCAATTCTATCAAATGTTTCAAATGCCAAGGGTTTGGACATATTGCCTCCGACTGTCCAAATCGCAAGATTGTCTCTTTAGTGGAAGAATAATTAGAAGAAGACAATCATGAAGACTCCCCCAGTTTTGACAAAGAATCAAAGGATGGAGATAAAGTTACATTTGGCAATTTAGGAGAGTCATTAATCATTCGTCGAATCTTGAATGTTATTCCTGACGGAGACGGTTCGTGGTTTTGAAATTATATTTTTCACACTCGATGCACCTCTCATGGAAATGTGTGTGATGTTATCATCGATGGAGGAAGTTGTAAGAATGTCGTGGCAACAACGATGGTGGACAAATTGCGCCTCAAGATGGAGAAACACCCCCAACCATACAAGGTTTCTTGGCATTGCAATGGAAATGAGGTACGAGTCAATAAACGATGTCTCATCCAATTTTCTATTGGGAAAAAATATGTTGATGCAGTGTGGTGTGATGTCGTTCCCATGGATGCTTTCCATTTGCTTCTCGGGAGGCCTTGGCAATTCAATAGAAAAACAGAGCATGATGGGTACAAAAATACTTATGCTTTCGAGAAAGTGGAGTCAAGATCATCTTGGGTCCTTCGAAAATGGAGAGTATTCCTAAACCATCTGCTGGGGAGGGAAATAACTTGCTCTCTAGAACTGAAGTCGGTAAAGTTTTGGAGAATTCGACGGAGACATATGCTCTTGTGATGTTAGAGGAGAATGAAGAACATCATAATGTTCCTACTCAGGTAACACCTCTACTCCAAGAATTTTCGGATGTTGTTCCGGAAGAAATTCCACCTGGTCTTCCACCTATTAGAGATATCCAGTATTGTTTTGATTTTGTTTCAGGAGCCTTTATTCCTAACAAGTAGCTTATCGAATGAGGCCTAAGGTGCATGAAGAGCTGCAACGACAAGTCAATGAGCTCATGGCTAAATGTATGGTGAGGGAAAGCATGAGTCCATGTGCTGTCCCTGCCTTTCTTGTACCAAAGAAGGATGGTTCATGGCTTGTGTGCATCGATAGTAGAGCGGTAAATAAAATTACCATCAAGTACCGCTTTCCTATTCCTCGGCTCGATGATGTTCTCGATCAACTCCATGATACTACTATTTTCTCCAAGATTGATTTTAGAAGTGGGTATCATCAAATCCGAATGAGAGCCGGAGACGAATGGAAAACTACTTTGAAAAATTGAGATGGCCTCTATGAATGGATGGTTATGCCTTTCGGTCTCTCTAATGCTCATAGTACTTTTATGCGCCTCATGAATCATATTTTTAAACAGTTTATTAGCAGCTTTGTTGTTGTTTATTTCGATGACATTCTTGTCTATAGTTCGACGCAACAACAACACTTGGTTCATTAAAGTGGTCAAAGACAAAGCTCTTACGCTTGGTCGCATTGAAGATAATCCTCGGAATAGGCGGTTGTAGAGGAATTAGGATCTCTCTTCCTTAATCTTTGAAGACTGCCTCGGCTCCTTGTGATCTCTTTTTTTCTTTTTTTCTTTCTTCCTTTCGGTCGCTTGTTTGGCCCATCTTTTCTCTTTGCTGATGTTTAGGCTGTATATTTTGTAGGGTATTTGGCCGCTTGTTTGGCCTTTTCCTTGTTCTCTTTACTGTTGATCTTCACTGCTTTGCCATACCACCTTTGCACCTTTGGGGACATGTAGTCGTGTCCTAATTGGTACAAGATTTTTGTGTTCGGCTTCCTCTTGTACGTTGGCACTTTGGAAAGTTATAAACATAATTACTTTACAAAAAAAAAAACAACAACACTTGGAGTATCTTCGACAAGTTTTCAAGGTTCTGCGGGGGCAAAAATTGTATGCCAACCTAAGGAAGTGCCATTTCTTTACCGATAGCCTTATTTTCTTGGGTTATATTATCTCTGAAGAGGGCATCAAGATGGATCCAAGCAAGGTGGAGGCAATCTTAAGTTGGCCGGTGGCGACATTGATACATGATATTCGGAGTTTACGTGGCTTGGCTTCATTTTACCGTCGATTCATTAAGCATTTCAGCACCATCATTGCTCCTATCACCGAATGCTTAAAGGGAGGAAATTTCAAGTGGACCAAAGAGGCACAATAGAGCTTCGAACTCCTTAAAAGAAAGTAATCGAGGCTCATATTCTTACACTTCAAGATTTTGATAAAGTCTTTGAAGTTAATTGCAATGCTTCTAATGTTGGAATTGGCACGGTTCTTAACCAAGAAGGAAAACCAATTGCATTTTTTAGTGAAAAGTTGAATAATTCCCGTAAGAATTACTCTACTTACGATAAGGAATTTTATGCTATTGTTAGGGCTTTGGATCACTGGCAACATTATTTGTTGTTCAAGGAGTTTGTTCTTTATCCGAACCATGAAGCCTTGAAGTATGTGAATACTCAACATAAACTCAACACTCGACATGCCAAGTGGGTTGAGTTTCTTCAAGCTTTCACTTTTCTCATCAAACACAAAGCTGGAGCTGTTGATCGTGTTGCGGATGCATTAAGCCGTCGACATTCATTGCTTTCAACTATGCAAGTGAACGTCTTAGGCTTCGATATGATCAAGGAACTTTATGAAGATGATCCAGATTTCGGTAAGATTTGGAAAGATTGTTTCAAATGTTCAATTCAACAATTCTTTTTGCACGATGGATTTCTTTTCAAGAATAATTGTCTATGCATTCCACGATATTCTTTGAGAGAAGTCACTATCAAAGAAGCTCGGCAAAAGTACACTTTTAGTGCCAAAAGTTGTGTACAAAGATCACTTTAGTGCCAAAAGTTTCAAACGGATCACTTCAGTACTAAAAGTTGTGCACGGAGATCACTTTAGTGCCAACTTCTTTTAAAACGACCACTTCAGTGCTAGAGGTGACGTGGCTTGCCGAAAATGCGACACGTACGATTTTTATTATTTTTTAAGCTGACGTGGCATATTAGATTTGGTACTAAAAGTGATAGTTTTTAAAATAAGTTGGCACTTAAGTTATCGTTTTTAAAAATAATTGGCATTAAAGTGATTCATTTGAAACTTTTGGCACTAAAGTGATCTTCGTACACAACTTTTGGCACTAAAGTGATCCGATTGAAACTTTTGGCACCAAAGTGATCTCCGTGCACAACTTTTGGCTCTAAAAATGTACTTTTCCCAAAAAGCTCATGGATGAGGCTTAGTAGGTCATTTCGGAAGAGACAAGACATACTCTCTTGTCAAAGAAAATTTCTATTAGCCTCGAATGGAGATAGACATTGTGCGACATGTGGATCGTTGTTGAACTTGTAATGTTGCCAACAGTCATGCTCAAAATACCGGTTTGTACACTCCATTCCGATACCAATGACACCTTGGGAGGATGTGAGTCTCGATTTTGTGGTCGGCTAACCTCGAACGCAAAGGGGTAAAGACTCAATCATAGTGGTCGTAGATCGAGTTTTCAAAATGGTACATTTCATGCCATGTAACAAGACGTTGGATGTGGCGAATCTTTAATTCCAAAAGATTGTGAAACTTCATGGTATTCCAAAGACGATGACTTCTGACCGAGATTCCAAATTCGTGAGTCATTTTTGGCGTGCACTTTGGAAAAAGCTTGGCGCAACTCTTCAATTCAGTTCTTTTCATCATCCTAAAACCGATGGGCAAACTGAAGTTGTTAATCGAAGTTTAGGAAATCTTTTGAGAAGCTTAATTGGAAGCAACTTGCCGCAATGGGATCTCACTTTAGCTCAAGCTGAATTTGCTTACAATCGTTCTTCAAACCAAACAACCGGAAAGAGTCCTTTTGAAGTTGTGTATGGGAAAAATCCTATTAGTCCATTGGATTTAACTCAACTTCCCATCACTCATCCTTTTAGCGGAGATGCTGAGGAACATGCTGATTATTTGAAAGGGCTTCACAAGTAGGTTCGAGAAAGGATTATAAAGCACAATGCCAAGTATCAAGAAAGAGCCAACAAGCATCGACGGCCTGCGACTTTCAAAAAAGGGGATTTAGTGTGGCTTCATCTTCGGAAAGAACGATTTCCTCAAGGACGTCATGGAAAATTAAAGTCTAGACCTGATGGACCTTTCAAAGTGCTACAAAGGATCAGTGATAACGCATACAAAATCGAACTCCCTGGTGAGTATGTTGTTTCTGCAACATTCAATGTTGCCGATCTTTCCCCTTATCATGAAAAAGAGGACGACCGAAACTCAGAGATGAGTTTTTACGCAGCAGAAGCGTCTGATGCTGGAGCATTCCTAGAAGATGTCGAAGGCTATTAATGATTTTTTTATCTTTTCAAGAGTAGTTAAGTGACCTTTAGATTTTCAAAGTTTTATTAATTGTGTTGTGTCTTCCCTAAGAGTCAAAGTTTTAGTTTCTAGGAATTTATTATGTTTTCTATTTTCCAAGAGTCTTTTGGTATTTCCTAAGTGTCGCCACTTAAAATTAGGTTAATGGATTATTAGGTCAATTAAATTAACTAATCTAACTCGGACCCTCCCAAGTCCTACCAAATCGCAACTTAGGTTTATTCATGAAAAATATTCCATTGGAGCCGCCACTAATCATTTATGGTAGGTTGATTAGAACCCTATATAAAATGGCAGGAGAACCATTTTATCTCTACGAACTAGAGAAATTGAGTTTGGGGACTTGGTTACATTAATTAAAAATTAATGCCATTTCGGTATCAATTTCATGAAAATGTCTTTTTGATTGGTTTATGTTACTTGAATATTTTATTTTTTATTTTTTTCTCATTTGTTTAATATCTTTAAAAAAGGAGTTTGAACAAAATTAAACAAGAATGCCCATAATATACCTTAATATCCGAATTTTTTTGGAAAATTCACTCATTCCCAAATATTCGGGCTAGAGTAGAATTTTTTCGCTACATCCTTGAAGATTCGAGCCAGTATGTGAATATGCGTATGAGACAACAACGTCCCTCTTGCTAGAGGGAAAGAGTACGATGTCTTATACAAAATCACCATCCCACCCCATAAGATCATGGGTAAGGTGTGTAATTTAATTTTTTCGACGGGTCTAGGCACTTGGGGAGCATATATTACAGGCATGTTTGTTTAAAAATGTGTAAACATTTAAAATTTAAGGAAGCAAGTTAATTAAGTAAAAATTTCGAAAATTAAAGGGGGGAGAGCCAAAATTTTTAAGGGGATAATCCCATGTCCACCAAGGAACCATATCTTTTAAATTAGGAAAGATTATCTCTTAAGATTTTCAAAGAATTTTAGATAATCTTCAAAATTTTAAAAGATACCATAATTTTGATGAAGTCTTATCTTAAATCTGTAGAATTTTTTGAGAAAGTTATCTTTATGGTTTGGAAAGATTATCTTTAGATAACTTTCTAAGATTTCGATTATTTCAAATGAATTCAAATTCTAACTTCACCCGAAAATATTCCCAAAAAATTCGAGAGAAACAAGACAAGATAACAATTAAAATTGGATCCAACCAATTTGCATATTCAATTAGCACGAGAATTCAAACCAAAAATTCGACCAACTTGCAGCACGTGAAAAATTCGGCCATCAAGAAATTCATGCATCACGAATTGATTCCTCAGCTGAAAAAGATTAACTCCTGGTTTCAATTTCATGCATTTTCTGTTTTCATGATCGATTTGTATAAACTTAAACATGAATCCGCATAGATGGATCAAAGCACATGAACGTTCAGGCATATAGTCGTATGAGCACGCATAGGTTACAATCAAGGATTAGCAACTTACCTTTTTTTTCAGAATGATTTCTAGCAAACGCAGCTCAGCGAAAAACATACATAACAACAAGCCTTTTAATCACGAATGGTGGCACAAACGAACTTCACAGTCGCTGGATTTCATGGCCCGACTTGCACTCTACACCAGTCTTCGTCAGTCGTTGATCTTGTAGCTGAGCGAGACCTTATGGGGTCACAACGATGTTGTTTGATGACACCAAGGTAGACCAAGGCAGCGCATAGCGGGTGACGGGCGGACGGAAGACGCTCGAAGGTGGAGCAAGGGCAATTCGAACCTTACGAGGACCGAAGCTTCAGTTAGGGGGTTGTCTCGACCACGGGCCAGACAATCAAACCCTCAATTTTTCTCCAGCCCCTTTCTCTCTCCAAGAGTGTCGAATTT
The DNA here is from genome assembly GCA_021437785.1 of Rhodomyrtus psidioides. NCBI lineage: Eukaryota > Viridiplantae > Streptophyta > Magnoliopsida > Myrtales > Myrtaceae > Rhodomyrtus > Rhodomyrtus psidioides. The sequence goes on along the minus strand of JAILYB010000027.1, from coordinate 2,990,354 downwards.
TTTGTGATAGCCGAATCCCCCTAACCCTAGGCCAATGTGATGTATATATAGATTATTGTCTGGCTTTATGAGCAAGAACAAAATATTCCTTGAATATCTGAATATTTTCTGTAGATTTTTCTTCTCCCCCAAGCAAAAAATCGGTCAAGGGAATATGGCCATGATAATGGTCAAATCTTCTCTCTAAAATTCGGCCAAATGATGGGCTCTTATTGATTTTTCGGGCCCCAGTTAATTGAATGAACATTTAACCATAAAATGGGCCAATTTAGACTTGATTTTAAGCATGAAACCAAAGGAATAGCTCATGGCCAAATTTCTCTAATAAATGGATTTATTTATGAGAATTTAGGGCCTAATTAGGCTTTAATTAAATGAGTAATTAATTAAAAGCCTTGAACTAAAATGGACCGAGCTTATTTTGAATTGAGCTTATATAATTTCGACAACCTCCTTTCCTTGGCCGAAAATCCCACCAATCAAATTATGCTCAATTGACACGCCTTTGGCTGAATGCGAATATATGCATGAAAAGTAAATATGCGATGCATGAGAATCTATTTATTTTTGCAAGAGTTAGGAATAACTCTTATTTTATGCTTAAATGAATGAATTTCTAAAAGTCAAAATAAGAGTTACTCCTAACTTAAGCTTAGAGGGTCGTTCCATACTTGCCTATATAAGGATGCAATAAATGAATGAATTTCATCGAATAGTCTCGTTTACTTAAGCTTAGAGGGTCGTTCCATGTTTGCCTATATAAGGATGCGACGATGAATGAGAATGGCGGACTTGTTGATTGATAAATTGATTTGAGCCTTTGGCTTGATAACAAGAATGAGTTCTTGTTTCTACTCTTATCCCTTATGTGGATTCCTACGGGTGGCGAGTAACCTATCCCTTTCTACTCTTATCCCTGGGGTGGATTCCTATGGGTGGCGAGTATTTTTTCCGTTAGTTCCATACTTGTGTTACTTTCTACTTCTCTACGCTTTCCCCCAGCGTTACGGGGACGCACCACTGCATGAGCCATTCCGTTGTTGCTTCTGACATAGTGCTTTTTGTCCATGTGATTGCACTCAATCAGGGTTTGTTGCAGCCTAAACCGAGACATCAATATTTGTTGTATTCCCACAAAAAATAGCATGACGTTATCTTCCTCGTGATTTTTCCGAGATCCTGCTGTGATCTTTTCCCGTAGCTAGTGACCGACAGTCCAGTGCTCTCTGCGTGCGTCCGAGCCGTACCAATACCACTCCTCACCTCGACGTCGCTATGGTGTCCCGATAACAATGGAGCCATGACCCTCCATGATAACACATAGTGAAGCATTTACTCGAGTTTTGCTACCAAATGTGACCGTGCCATCACAGAGCACCGCTGATTGAGTCTTTACGGGGTCTCGAGTGGAATTGCGACCCCAAACCGCAAAAGCAGTCCCTGGCGTTGCAGCTAGTTCAATTCACTCTTGTTAATTTTCTTACAGGTTTCTCTCGGTGAACTCCCACATTCACATGAGAAGTTCTTTACCCATCATAAAGAAGGAGTCAATCGGTGGTCACTAGAGGAAAGAGAGAGAATACTTGATCCGCAGAGAAGAAAAGAGAGCAATAAGTCCTTGACCTTTGTCTTGATTTCGCAATAACTCTGGAAAATTTTTATGATTTTCACTTGATACATGCAAAGATTACTTTTTTGGTAGAGAGATTGTGAATTCCTAAGTTCACCTTCAGTGGGCTACTGTCCTCACTGTGATCCAGTTCTTGGCCGTTTACAAAAGTCAAAAGGTGTTGCGTTCACTTTAAGTTTGGTTTTACAGATTCCTTTCGGCAAAGCAAGCCAATCATTCCATCTGTCCAGTTTAGTTTGGAATTGCCAAAGTTTCATTGGTCCCTCATTCTAGACATGGCCATGGGCCGGAACCAGCCCGTTGACCGGGCCTGCCGGTTCCAAATCGGAATCGGCATGACCCTCATGTGCTGGTTAAGGTTTAACAAATGTCCAGTTCCGGGCCGGTTTCGAACCGGCCAATTGGCCTTAAAAAAGTACTGATTTTTTTTCTTAATTAAATAAAACTATGACTGATCCGCCATTTTATTAGATGATGTCCCTCTTTTTCTCTACTTATTGGCCGATGTGTGACTTTTGTGCTGGTCATGAACCACAAGAAGATGAGGGACGAGTCCCACATTGTTTGGTAAGAAAGAGAGACACACAAAATTACCTTTTAAGGAGTCAGGATGAGGACCGAAAGCTTAAGCAAGGAATCCCACATCGATTCTTTAGCGGGAATTACGAATGGGATGCTTCTTTAATATACTCAATAACTGAGTTGAAGTGTGACATTCTGATTTTCCTGTCATTCCGAGACCTTTGACTGTAAGAGATCTGTCGAAGTATTTCAGTTATGTCTCGCTCGGATCATCAATCTCGAGTCAATTAAACAAAAGGGAAAGGTTAACACGCGATGAGATACGTGGACCTAGGAAACTCGATTAGAAAACGGCGTTTTGACCATAAGGATCGTCGAGGGAGTATTTAGAGCCGAGGCCGATCTAAGAACGATCAAGGAATATAATGTTAGTGTTATATGATTGGGACACGGGTGATACCGCTTAACCAAAGTATGATTTGTGAAATTTTCCTAAATCGATTTGTGACGATCGTTGCCGTCGGGGCTAGCGATAGACCCTTGCGATTGCATGACAACCAAAGTTGCTGTAGTTTGAGTTACCCTAAGTGTGATGAGAATCACAGAGTCGATACGTGTAATGTCCGCAAAAGCCGCCCGTTAATTCGAGACAAATTGTAATTTCAATTGACGGAAGTTTCGATCACGAATTAGGATATCGGAATTCGAAAATGGAAATGAGGGATTTCAACAATTGATATGCATTGGACGCCGCCTTATCAAGGGTGAAAATATTGGAAAACTGAAATTTCGAACGAAGGGTGTGAAAAGACCATTTTGCCCTTGGAGAGTTAGCCTTGCCTTAATGGTTTGAGAAGGGCATTTTAGTCATATGGTAATTTTTCTTCTTCCCCAAGGCTGCCGAAAATGAGGGGGGCTCTTTGGTCTTTTGATGCTTGGATATTATGTATATAAGGACAAGTGTCAACCTTTGGGTGAAGGTAATTAATTATCCATTAAGCTAATCTTCTAGAACAGTGACCAAGGTTGAATGGACTTCATCTTCAGCTGGTGTTTCCCCCAAAATTTCATGGCCTAGCCCTTCTTCCTCTTAATTTTGTGCAATTTCTTCATGAACAGAAAACTGCTCTGTCTGACCAGCCGCTGCCGCCGCCTTTGCCGCCGTCGAACGCCTCCACTGGCGACCGTTCAGCCTCACGCCAATCACCACAGGTTAGTTTAACCTGCCCTCTACAAGTTTCAATTAGTTTTGTGTCATTTGGAGGTCTGGTTAATTTATGAAAATTTTTGGAAGAAAAGTGGACAGATTCTAAGCTAGCTGAGGAAATGTGGTGATTCTAGCTCATAGAAAATCCAAATGACCTCAAATTTTCGTGGGTAGTTTCATAACATATAGTACTACATATTTATGAGGAGAAATGAATTTTTTAATTGAGATTTAGGGGTGTTTCATGGTTGGGATTGAGTGAACAGATTTGGCCGAAAATCTGACCGGTGGACAACCTGAGGAGGCCAAACCATTTGGACATCCTAGGGATGTTATTTTGCTTCCAAATCATCAGGGGATGTCCTAAACATGTAAATATAGGTCTTGGCAAGTGGAATTGATGATAAATTGGAGCTTAAGGTTGATTAGTGGCTGTTAGTGCATGAAGAAGCAGAACCGGTTCTGCTCTATTTTGAATTTGTACAAACTGGTTCTGTTGATGGCTATTCGAGGTATCGTCATGCTCTAAATTTATTATTAGGACCTATTAGAATGTCGTTTGTTTCTTTTTGGCAAGCAATTTCTTTATGCTCTAATGCCTTAAAATCCTCATTGTGGAAATACGATTAAATGCTTATCGTGATGATTTGTGACTGGGATTGCTTGAGAAAGTGGGCTATCGAGCCGTGAGAACACATGAATGGTGGCAAGTATTTTCCTGAAATGAGGCTTGAGGCCGGTGACACCCTGAGGCGTTTAACGCGGGGTTGTGGTTGAAAATACATCCTGATGCGTCTGAACGAAGGATGAGGAATTTGACCTGTCGACATGAGCTTGGTGGTGAGCTATTAAACCTGATGCGTCTGAACGCGGGTTTATTGACCGGGATAGCCTGAGGCATCTGAACGCGAGCTAGTCTCTAGAGGTTTTAAAATGGTAGCAGATTTCTGTTTATTTTACGGGATGATGAAAGTGATTATCAACTAGTACGAAAAGCTTGGTCATTCTATGCTAGTTTGCCTTGATTGAAATGCTTGTGAAAGCATGACTCGATTCCTTGGGTTAATGCCATGTCTTGATCTGGTAATTGGTATGTGTTGCTTTGATTGTTTTGGTCTAGTGGGACGGATGGCCTAGGTAGGGTTAGGCTCGCTTGCTGAGACGTAAGTCTCACCCCGTCGTGGGATCCTTCTTTTTCAGACCCGAAGCCTTGAAGATGCTACCTATCCGTCTTGGCAATCCGAAGGAAATGACAACGTATTTCGAGGAGTTTCCAGCGGGTCGTGGTATAGTTTATGTTAGGAAGAGTACGGTAGTGTGGGTTGATGAGGGGGAGGAAGATTGGAAGCCACATCATTTTGAGGCTTGGTTCGGGAGGACTGGGGAAGCTACTATTGGGCCATTGAAGGCTCATGAGGTTCCGAGACGCGTCGTGCCATCGTGGTGCCATCCTTCTCGAGATGAGATCGAGGTAGAGGGTTCCGTAGTAGGCTCGAGGAACGTACCAAAGGAGACCTCGGCTAGAGAATAGAGTATCGAAGTGATCGAGATTTCTGACTCGAAAGGTGACATGGAGGAGGACACCACAGAAGTATGTTCCGAGACCTTTTCTGAGTATGATCCTGTAGAGGACATGGACCGAGCCGAAGACAGTAGCACCACCTAGCGGGTCGAATGTCCTAGATCCTTTTGAGTTGTCTTTTGGAGACTAGTGGCTTTTGTGGGCACAGTAGCTATCCTTTTTGGTCGCCCTAACCTTCCTCGACCCTAGCTTTTGTTGCAGTTACCCCTGACCCCTTTTGTACAAACTCGTCTCTTGTTATGTAAATGTCTTTTCTATCCCGTGTCTCATTCTTTGTTTTACTTTGGTTATCTTGCATGGAGATGTGTCTTTACTTTCTTTTACTCTTCCACATGCGAGTCTCATTTCTTTTCCACCGTAAAGAGGAGTATCTTGGGACTGAGTTTACGGCATGAGTGGATATACATACTCGTTAGGATGACGGGGCGTAACATCCTAGTTGAAGTGGTATCAGAGCAAAGTCAGCTAGATCCAAGTTGATTGAGGAATGGAGTAATAAGGAGGAATGAGATTCGAGATGATTGGGTAGTGAGACCGTAAGGGGAATCGCTAGAGTCAAGTTAGAAACGCATGGCATATGACTTGGCGCATGTGATTGGCATCATGAAAATGGTGTAGTTGTGATCACTAGATAGTGACCAAGCTTCGTACTTAGCGTGTGTATTGATTGTGGACGCTTGCTTGATGAAATGATAAGTGTTTTGTTTGAAGTTGAAACATGGTTGTACGTTCCTAATTGATGTGCTCTTGAGAATGACTAGGTGAATGGTTGCTTTGATGTGAGTGCTTCTTTGCTGAGTAGCATAGAACCACTAGACTTGCGTAGTTGAGCTAAGTTTTATTTCCGTGGTGGAATTATAGTGGTACAGATAGTATAAGAATGAGCAACCGACCTGGTAGACGTGGGAGAGCTATAGGTGGAGCTTCTAGCTCGAGGCCACCAATAGTTGAGAACCCTGGAATGGGTGATGTATTGAGAACACCAGAACGAATCGAAAACTTGATAGATAGGCAAGCCCAAGATAGAGATGCTGCTATTACTCAGGCCGTGGGAGTTGCCTTGGCTACTGTCAATGCGACAACTGGTAATAATGTGGACAGTGGAGTTAATGTCAGCATTAGCCAGGGCGTTGAAGTTGGTAATGCTCGAGCTAATGAGAATAGTGTCCAGGGTGTGGAGGTAGGTAATGCACCAGGTAATAATATTGCACCTAGAGACATGAGTCAATTAGTTGAGCAATTTGTGAAGTTGAGGCCACTCCAGTTTGGTGGAATTGGTGACCCAGAGTTGGCACCCAGGTGGATAGAAAAGCTTGAGAAAATTTTTGGGGTTCTGAGATGTAATGATGAGGAAAAAGTACTCCTGGCAGTATATCAACTGGATGGTAGCGCAAATGACTGGTGAAATGCTTCCAAGGGCGGAATATTTCTGGAAGGTACTGCTCTGAATTGGACTATTTTCACTGCGGCCTTTAATGACAAGTATTTCTCGGAGATTGCGCGAGAAAGCAAACTGGTGGAATTTCAGAATTTACGTCAAGGTAACATGATAGTGGATCAATATGAGGCCGAATTTGCTAGGTTGTCGAGTTATGCGCCACGGTATGTGGAGGATCCGCTAGAGAAGGCGCGAAGATTTCGAGACGGGTTACGACCCGAACTTCGCAGTCAGATAGTGATTGTGAACTTGAGAACTTACAAGGAAATTTATGAGCGGGGTCAAATGATAGAACGAGATATGAAAGAGAGATCAACTGCATTTGGATCGCGATTTCCTTCTTTTCGAGACAATCGCCAGTTTGGTAAGAGACCAATGACCAATAATAGTCGTTTTGTTCCACCTGTGAGAAAGAACATTGGGAAGCCGCCGCACCAGTCCAACTTGAACTGTCGCCTTTATGGAAGGAGACATGGAAGTGGACCTTGCTCGACTAGAACATGCGCGTGTTTTAAGTGTGGACAGTTGGGCCACCATATGAGAACCTATCCTAATCAAGTTCCAGGACCTAGACCCCAGGGACCGCGATCGCAGGCAGGACCCCAGGCTGCTGCTCCACAGAATGAAATGAATCGACCGCCAGCTCAAGGGCGAGTGTATGCTGTGGCGCGAGGCAAAGCGGAGAATGCGCCTGGTGTGGTCATATGTATAATTTATTTGTGTGACCAAGCTGCTTATGCCTTATTTGATCCTGGAGCTTCGCATTCTTTTGTGTCTGCTCAGTTTGCTGATATGGTTAATCTGGACTTGAGGCCTTTGAATGTGATGTTGCATGTTACCACTCCGCTAAAGGATAATGTGATAGTTTCGTTAGGTTGTGCGGATTGTAAGATAGTTATCGATGGTAGAGCGGAAAAGATAGATTTGGTCGTACTGCCTATGTTTGATTTTGATGTGATCGTTGGGATGGATTGGCTGAGTAGACAAAAAGCTGTGGTTGATTGTGGTGATAGGGTAATCCATTTTTGTCCGGATGGTCGCCCTAGCTTTGGGTTTAAGGGAAACTGTGGGGGAATTTCTATTCCTTTGGTTTCGTTGCATGAAGCGACAAAGTTGTTAGATGAGGGATGCCAAGCTTATTTGGCTGCAGTAGTTGATACGACGGTTGGGGAACCGAAGTTGGAAAATATAGCAGTGGTACGTGAATTCCCGGATGTTTTTCCTCAAGAACTGCCTGGATTACCACCCGAGTGGGAGATTGAGTTTGTAATTGAGTTAGCTCCTGGGACGGAGCCAATTTCGAAGGCACCTTATAGAATGGAGTTATCAGAGCTAAAGGTGTAGATGCAAGAGTTATTGGATAAAGGATTCATTAGGCCGAGTGCATCGCCATGGGGAGCACCAGTGTTATTTGTAAGGAAAAATGATGAATCCTTGCGTTTGTGCATTGATTATCGACAATTGAACCAAGTGACCATTAAGAACAAGTATCCATTGCCGAGGATTGATGACCTATTTGATCAGTTGCAGGGAGCTTCGGTATTCTCTAAGATAGACTTGAGAACGGGATATCATCAGTTGAGAATTAAGAAAGATGATATTCCAAAAATGGCTTTTAGAACGAGATACGGGCATTATGAGTTTACAGTGATGCCTTTTGGGTTGACTAATGCTCCAGCTGCATTTATGGACATGATGCATCAGGTGTTTAAGGAATATCTTGACCGTTTCGTTATAGTATTTATTGATGACATTTTGATTTACTCGAGAAGTATTGAGGAGCATGAAAAGCATTTGAGAATTGTTTTACAAACTTTGAGAGAACACTCGCTTTACGCCAAGTTTAGCAAGTGCGAGTTTTGGTTGAATAAGGTGGCATTCCTTGGCCATGTAATATCCAGAGAAGGAATTTCCGTAGATCCTGCGAAGATTGAGGCGATGATAAATTGGCCTAGACCTACGACAGTTATAGACGTTCGGAGTTTTCTGGGATTGGCTGGTTATTAAAGACGCTTTGTAGAAAAGTTTTCGTCTATAGCTATGCCGTTGACGCAGTTAACTACGAAGCTTACGAAGTTTGAATGGACGGACAAATGTGAAAGGAGTTTTCGAGAGCTTAAACATCATTTGATGACTGCCCCTGTACTTACGATTCCTTCTGGTCCCGGAGGCTTCGAGATTTATAGCGATGCTTCGTTAAAAGGATTGGGGTGCGTGCTTATGCAACATGGACGGGTAGTAGCGTACGCTTCGCGGCAATTGAGACCCCACGAATTGAATTATCCGACGCATGATTTGGAATTAGTTGCAATTGTTTTCGCCTTAAAAATTTGGAGGCATTATTTATGTGGCGAAAGATTCTAAATATATACAGATCATCAGAGTTTAAAGTATTTATTATCCCAGAATGAATTGAACATGAGGCAGCGTCGATGGATGGAATTGCTTAAGGATTATGACTGTGATATTTTTTACCATCCTGGGAAGGCGAATAAGGTCGCCGATGCACTTAGTCGGAAATCTAGTATTGCGCATTTATTGGTTAAAGGATGGTTGGTGCTTGAAGGATTGAGAGACTCTGAATTTAAGCTGGAAGTGAGCCAGTTGGCGAGTTTAATAGTGACCTTGAGAATCGAACCAGAGATCCAAGAAAGGATAAAAGTCTTACAGTCTACAGACCCAGAAATTCAGAAAATTCTTGGTATGGATGCGGCGGAGAGGAAGGCTAAATTTCAAGTATCAGAGGACGGAATTTTAAGGTTTCGTGGACATCTTTGTGTACCCAATGATGAGATGCTTAAGGAAAGGATCTTGTTTGCGGCTCATCGAAGTAATTACAGCATTCTCCCAGGTAGCACAAAAATATATCAGAACTTACGCCAGCATTATTGGTGGAACGATATGAAAGTGGACGTGGCTAAGCACGTAGCAAAGTGTATGACGTGCCTGTTGACACCTGATTTTTGATCAGTCTTTCATAGTTTATTTTTAAAAAATTCATAAAAAATCTATAAAAAGTTAAAAAAATAAAAAAATCATCTTTGGTAGCCTTGACCAAGCTAAAGGAACCATTTTTGATAAAAAAAAATAATTTTTCATATTTTTAAATATTTTTTAATATTTTCCAAAAATAGAAAAATACATGTAAAAATATAGAAAAATAGTCAATATTTTTATTTTAATTTCTTTTACATTTTGAACTCATAAATAGTCAAAATTCAAGTTCAATTGCATGTGTTTCTTCACGACGCATAGAGTTGAATTTGGCAAAAAAATGTCATTCGAGTATTTTAATTTGTAAATTTCTACATCTTTTTTAGTCTTGACGTCCAATTAGATTGACCACCATCTACAATAAATGCCCCTTGCTGAATATTTTCGTTTTTGTTTCACATGATTTCATGGTGTAAAACGCCAAGTGGATCCCCAAATATAATCGGGTCGGCATGAGCTCGATAGCTAGTCCAAGACCAAACCAGGGCACGGCGAACCCCATGTGAGTACTCTCGAACTCCTTCGATGCTTCCTAATGCTTTTATTAGGTTAGATCGTGTGTAGAATGGCTAGGACAGCTAAATCATTCTTGAGCTGTGATTGATAAATAGGACCTTACTAGAAATGCCATGTGATTTATTTGCATATCTAGATTCCTTGAGTTGGGCATTTTATTACTGATTGTGATTGCTAGGATAATCACTCTTATCTACATGAATTTCTAGATTTAGGGTTCATACCTTACTCATCCGCATGAATCTCAGGCTAGAAAATTCAGTCAACTTAGGTACCGAAAGGGCGTCAACTCTGACAGTTGGTGTAACTAAGTCCCCGAAACCATTTCTCTGGTTCTCGCAGAATTGAATAGAAACTCCCAACTATTCGATTGGGTGGTCCAATCATACCCTAAAAAAATGATTGGTGGCGACTCCATGGCATGCACACTTAGCACATGTCACTAGACCACACTGAAAGTCGATCACGCATACCTCCGTTGCGATTTGGGTAATGGGCCTTGGGAGAGGCCCGCGTCCGACCAGACAGGACGGCCCATTAGCCCTCGAGAGCCCGACAACCTCAAGAGGGTCGCGACAGACTGGCGACTCCACTGGGGACTGGTTCTTAACCATTTAGTGGACTTGAGCCGATTAAAAAGTTGATTGATTCTTCTAACCTAATTTTATGCAGATGCTCTCGAAAGTGAGGTGTATATGCTAACGAATGTGTTAGATGTTTTTGTAGACGGGAGAAATAAGGGGTGAAGTGCTTGTTAACTTTGTTTTATGCAGGCAGGAGTTTTGGATGTATGATTGTGTGGATGTTTATATTGAAGCGGTGATTGTTAAATAAAATGCATGTCTTTTACTTTAGCACGACACAATGAATACACACAATTGCGCCTAAAACCCCAGGCGCCCTCTTTAGGAACACAATAGAAGGAATTGAAAATGGAATCTCCGTGAGGAAAAACATGGGGTAATCCACTTTTCAATTCCGCTCACTTCGAACTATGGATTGAGTCCCAATGCAACGATAGTTGTGCAATGGAATCGGCTCTTCCCAGAATTCGAGGTGAGAACCTTGGCTTTAGGTACCAAGCCCTATCTTTTGATTTTTAGGAGTTTTCCCTCACTTGTCTCATGCGTTTGTCTATGGAAGGTTAGTATACCTAACACTGCTAAAAATACAGAGAAGCTTGATTTTCTCTTAAGTTTGGTTGGTAAGACTTTTCTATCCCTCGAACTTGTTACAGCTCTTAATCATTATATTCATTGCATAATTCCGGTGATTGGATTAAATGCCATTTTGAGGATAGATAGGTGTGTTTTCCTCCCAATGTTCTTGATGAAAGATGAAGATGGTGTCATCCCATTACGAGCGCTAAGTGGACAAGAAGAGCCTGCTATGGACATCATTGAGGTATCATCTAATGAAGATGACGATTTGTAATAGGTGATCCTGAAGTCACGTCTCAAAGATCGAAACTGGGGCATCTCTAAGTATTAAGATCACATTCCTTTGTTTTAATTTTCATTTCTAGCCTTCTTGTATAGGATTTATTTTGCTGAGATCCTCTCGATCTGATCCCTTAGATTGATTGTATTAGGGATCTATTTGTGTTTATATACATTCAGATTGAAATTTGTTGTATTTCTATTGACTTGTCATTGGAATGTGATAGTGGCATTTCTTCTAATCACTCGAATACTCCAAAATCAATTTTATAATTCCTTTGGATGAAATTGAAATTGGAAGTCTTATACAACCTTTTGGCCGTATAGGGCAATACAATCCCAATTTCGCCAGAAGGAACTATAAACTTGAATTGGTTCATGCATATTTTGCATCATTGGTAATCCACAATAATTGATCAAGAGTATTCATGTTTTTCAAATTTAATGAAAAGATAGATATCCAAATTACTCTCGTTCTTAGCAAACGGCTTTAATTTGGATACCGTATCTTCAATTGAATTTAAAACACATCGTAATTGTATACTTTTGAACATTCCATTGATTTTCTTGGAATTGATCAAAGGCGATTATCGTGAATTACATTCCTTTCAATGATATGCTTTCCTTTGAGGAATATTGATAAAAGCTTTTGCACAAGGTCAAAACCCTTGTAAAAGCTCTTATCCCTATTAATCACAAGTAAGCATAAAATTGAAAGGATTTATGCTTTATTTTTCAAATTCTTTCTTCTGATTCTGCCTTTTCATTTGAAACAGGTTAAAAACAAGTAAAGAAGAGAAGTCTTTTTGTGGATAATCGTGGTGGGAGGTTCCTTTATCCGATCATAAGCAAGATTAAAAAATCAAGATGTACACGCTCGAATCATAAATGTCAAAGCGCAGCTTGCCTAGGTTGAGAGTGGTCAGGTGTTCGAGAAAGTCAGCCATACAGAAGTTGAGACACACACATTAGAGCTTTCATTCATTTCGCTCAATCGAGGGACCTTAAAAGCAGATCATACAAATCATCGGGGTGGAAACATAAAACCGCAATGAGCCCTAATTAGCATCACAAAGGAACCAAGTTGGCCCTCCATATTATTGATGCTTTGCTTATACTCACCATCTCGAGACTCGAGATCTGCAAGCTTAAGAAGAAGGCGTTTACATTCCCCTTTAAGCTCGGCAACCTTGGTCCCGTGATCTTCGGCGGCTATTTCCAGGTCCCGAACTAGTCCTCTCCCATGGGCTATATCCGCGGTAATGCTGTCAAGCCTTTCTTCCTGCCACTCACATTGAAACTTCAACACGACATTACGACGGTCGTGCTCATAGGTGGTCAGGGATAAGGCCAAGCGCTCCACCAAATTTCCCTTCTCGCGAAGCAACATCGAGACTCGCTTGTTGGCGAACTCAACAGCCTTTCTGTGACTATCGGCCACAATGTTGGCCAACACCAAGCAGTTGGACCGATCCTCATAGCGAGCTCGCAAAACGTGAGCCACGGTAGCTTTTCGATGAGCGACACGGTAAGTCTCTAAAAAGTTTATAAAGAGGGTTGGGAAGATTCTATATTCCCTCTCTAAATTAGTGCCCTCGATGGAGGTGGTGTCTATTTCCACGAGCAAAATGCAGATTTCATCTTCAGTTTCTGGGTGATCGGCTATATGAGCATAGCCTCGACCGAGGAGGTTATAGAGTTTTTCCCACTGGGCCAAATTTTCGGCCGAGAAAGCGCGAATAGGAGAGGAGGTCATTTTCGTTGGAGTGAGGGAGAAGAAGATGAGTGTGGTAGAGTGATTAAAATAAGAAAAGGCAATTATGTAAGAGTGTTAATCTTCTCTGCATTAACTCCTCCTTTTATAGCAACTCGAGAATGAAGAAAGGCATAGCAATAATGCTCGTGGAGCCAAGTTAATTGGGTAAAGCAGTGGTGGCTCTTTCGGTGAACCATCAGATCTGTCCCAGTCCGCGATTTCAGGCTTGATAAACCTAAAAAAGTTGTAAAAAGATATGTCGGTGTCACCATATTAAAATTGAGCGGGAGTTAAGCGCAACTATCGAAAAAAGTTGCGAAAGGATTTGGCGGTCCCATCATATTAAAAAACTGAGCAGGAGGCGAGCGTAGTTCTACCTTTTTGAAAATAAGTGGGAGACAGACATGGATATCGAGAAAAGGAAATCGATTTGGTGTCCCTCCACGTTGAAAAGAAGAAAGAAGACGACAAAGCGGGAAATACGAAATCTTGGGAGCAACGCTTGCCTGATGATCTTCATCCATGTTTAAAGAACGTTTCATGGGCATACAGAACCACTCAAAAGAAAATTTAGAGAGAGTGAGCATACATGAGAGAGTAGAGAACCCTGAGTGAGCAAAAATTGATCGAACATTTCTCGATCCAACATGTTTGAGGGTTACCATCAGTTGCTAGAGGCGACTGATCCAAAAATCTCAGAAAATGAACTACTGAGAGATCTCGAAGATTCCAGGATGGCGTCTGGTACCAGAACCACAGAACCCAACCCTTTCGGCAACGAAGTTCAGGAGCTCAGCAGCGACGACAACAGCAGCAGCGATGGTCAATCTCGGAAAAGGAAACGTCGCCAGTGCCACACTCAGAATGAAATCCAAGAGCTTGAAGCTTTCTTTAGTGAATGCCCTCTCCCGAACATGAAACAAAGAAATGAATTGGGCCAGAAGCTAGGGATGAAACCTTTGAGGGTCAAGTTTTGGTTTCAAAATAAGCGAGCCAAATTGAGGGCTCAACACAGACGTCAAGAACTTGCGATTCTAAAGGAGGAAAACGAAAAGCTTCGAGCGGAGAACATGAGGTATAAGAAAGCTCCCAGCACTATCGCTTGCCTTAATTGCGGTGGCCCTATCACTCTCGGCGAAATGTTCCTTGATAAGCCTTATATGAGGATTGAAAATGCTCATTCACCACCCCACTCCCTCGAACCATCTTCGATACAATCGGATTTTGTTGGAGATATGCATGAACAAATCAATTCTACGAAGTCAATATCGATGCCTTCTAAAGGATGTGATATGCGTCACCATGATTGGAGTTTCCTTAACGATGAGCTTACTATCACGACCGACCAATCCAAAGCTGATGAATTCCCTCCACAACAATTTCTGGCTCGATCAAATTCTACTGGAAATAGGCCAGAGAGCAATAGCCAAGTTGTCAACACTGTTCCGGGTCGCAAGAAGACGAGGGTCAATTGGTCCCCCGAGCTTCATCTCAAGTTCCTTAGTGCGGTTCAGCAACTAGGGATCAACTCAGCATATCCAACGCGCATACTTGAGATCATGAACATACCAGGACTCACTAAAGATGGAGTCGCGAGTCACCTCAAGAGCTACAGAAGGGCGCTAAGACAGCGCCACACAGCACTGAACCTGAAAGAACTCAACTTGTGCCTAAACACTAGGCATGGCTATAACTACAATGCCCCTGAAGTAAGAAATACCCTGCCGAATTTAGGCACCGACCAAGCTGGTAGCAGCACCATCGACTACTTGGGCGCTAATCAGAATATTCCCCCAAATCATCTCAGCACCCCTCAAGAGTATATGCCACAAGTGCAGCAGGTACGAACTCCTTGGTTTGAGCAGCAACTTTTCGCTAGTGCTCTTCCTATCCCCGATCAACATATTGCGCCTAGTGTTCAAAGATCTGCCCGGCTTGGGCATATGATTTCGGAAGATCAAGCGGGCGGATGCTTTGAGGATTTTTGTTTCTCCCATTCCCAAATGGAAGGTGCTTTTGATAGTGAACCGATCAATCATCCTCTTATAATCTCGAGCAACGACGAAGGTTCTAGCTCGAAGAATCAGATCGCTCACAACAGAAACAGGAATCCTTCAACGCCAAGCGATGATGGTCAACCCGAATATCAGTTGCTCGAAGAATCAAAAGATTTCCTTGATGAGGAGCTCCATATCTGGATCGATCAGTTTAAAACTGATGGACTTATGAAGTTATGATCCAAAATGACGATTATATGTCTGATTCATGGTGTAGCTGGCTGATCACCGAGAATCCTCAAGGGAACTAGGCACATGTGAATGGATGTATCATTAATCTTTCTGTCATAAAGTCTTCCATGCAAGATAATCTTCCTTAATGCCTAGAGTTAATCTGGGGCAGCGATCAGTACTACCTGCGAGCATCATCATGCTTGAGTACGACAATCCCTTGTTAGATTAGAGTCGAGGCGAATCAATTGAACGCCACGAAGAAAAACATTTAAAGGCTTCACATAGGAAAATGCGAGCAAAAGCCCGAGCGAGCTCAAAGACGGTTAGCTCTGTATCGTTCTAAGGGACCTTTAGTCGTTATAAACTCTAAATTGAGCTTGTTTCATTCTCGATGGGGGTCGCTAACTGCTTCAAGAATTTTATAACAAAAAACGAACCAGTTAGGGACGCCAATAGTGCTTTGTCCTGGTAGTCAGTGAACTGGAAGTGGTACGAAACGTCAGGAGTTCGATCTCAGGATTGAAAAATCATTTTATCAGTTTGTCTATCACCCGATGAAGTTCAAAGAGATTCGACGCAGATGACTATAGAACTTGGGGCAATTCGAAAATCATCGATTCATTTTCATCAAGCGGCGAAGTTGGTATTGTAAAATGTGAAGCACGCAAATGACAAATCCGAAGCAGAAGGAGATGAATCATGATTCGCTTATCCAAGGTCGGGATTTCAACCTTCGACTAAAGCCAAATCTAGGATGAGTTTTTGATCTTGCCCACTCGACAAAACCCATCTCCACTGAAAATGGGGGCAAACCATTCCTACATCTGGAAAGCATGTCGAAGCCGAAGACATCAAATTCATCGTTTGATCCGTGGGGCAAGTCCCCGAAGCGATAGTTATCATCCGCAGAGCGTAATGGAATCCATCCTTTCAATGTAAAACACATTTGGCCGCGGAGCCACCCATTTGGTAAAAAGAACGTATCGTTCCTAAATGATTTTCAATCAGATGCGGGGATAATGTTCTCTCATTTTCCTCTCAGGTGATGAACAGAGATGAGGCACCCAAGAAGCCATGCATTCAAATAACAAAACAGTGCATGAAACACGCCCAAAAAGATGAATGAATCTCCTCCGACGTAAATCCTCGAGGTGGATTCGTTGCCCAACAAGACGAAGAAATCATGGCCACAAGCTTGAGGGCCGGCTTCTACAATCCGCACATTGGCATGCAGAAGGAATTCAAATCAAGAGTAAAGTAGTATCGTCCCAATTTGTTTTGAATTTGGAAACCCAAAATAATGCTTAATATTTATCCTTGGCAGGAGCTCGCCATCAAGGCAGACATGTAAGTTTCATTTTTCTCCAAAAACCAAGAAGTCGAAAGAACTTTAGAACACCCAACAATCTTGTGTTACTATGTGAAGTGCAGATTTTCACAACCCTTGTACACTCGTTGGAGCATATGACCAAGGGTAAGATGTATCGTTCCAATTTTTGTAAAGTTTTAGAATATACAATGACATATCCCTTTTATATCTCCAGGATCTCCAGCCTCGATGGGCAGGTAAGTATCCCTTTTCCCAATTCATTGGAGATTAAAAACTTTCAGAATTAATTTGATTCTCACATCTAAAAAGACATAGAATTCTTACTTCATTGACATTCATGTTTTAAAACATGAGATTGTCTGAACATGAATTACACATGTATGGTGCATCATAAAATCCCTTTGAAGGATAAATCTTGATGAAATGAAATGAATTTTTCCAATAAGAGTCGTTTGAACTGTTCAAAAGGGTATTTTCTCATAAGAGAAGCGAGCCTAATCCAAACACGTCCCATACACACTTGAGAGATGAGGAGATTGGAAATGATAGCGAAACCTTAACCTATGGATATAAGGGTCATTCGCAACGATTACATGGATCGAGATGACAGAGGCATTTATTTCTTCATTCCAAACACTACAGATGCCCATTGAGAACCCCATTGAACGGCGATTTTCATTCTCAACCCTGTCAAGAACCACCCCACATTGGGGCAAATGAAGGTTAGTCCAACAGTATCAGAAAGTAAACGGTTAGAAATTTTCTTGCTCGGACTAACATAAATCTTTGTGTGTTGTTTATATGATAATCCAAGTGTCATAGGATGACGAGAATGATTCATTTCTCTATCCTACACACTGTTATCCTTTGCACAACCAAGTTGAGCCAGCAAATTCATTTCATCAACCTATTGGTGATCATTGCATATTCCAAAGCAAAGGCAACATCACTCTAGGAATGGAAGCGTGCCAAAGTTTAAGTTGCATATCTAGCATGATTGCCGAAAATCCTAGCTCCAAAAGAAAAGAAAAACACGGGATTAAAAAAAGGGGGAAAAGAAAAATCCCTAGACATCAAGAAAAAGCAAAGTGCCTGGTAAAAAGCAAGGCTGATGTCTATTCAAAATATCCCCAGTAAAGTCTAGAGAGACGATGAAAAGACCCTGCAAAGGAGTTAGATCAAGATGACTACTCTCCAAATGTTGTCGTGCTCAAATTGCAAACACACAAACAGACGGTCTCTTAATGTAACAAGAGACGCTTTTAAACATCCTTGTGCGCTCTAAAAGAGGAGTGTACACTTCAAGAAATGGAGATGTTCTTCGAAGGACATGTGGCAAATTTGCAATGATCACCAATGTCAAACCCTTCACAATTTCTGGGCAAAAAAAT
Source organism: Rhodomyrtus psidioides (assembly GCA_021437785.1). Taxonomy (NCBI): domain Eukaryota; kingdom Viridiplantae; phylum Streptophyta; class Magnoliopsida; order Myrtales; family Myrtaceae; genus Rhodomyrtus; species Rhodomyrtus psidioides. The sequence goes on along the minus strand of JAILYB010000027.1, from coordinate 2,972,318 downwards.
AAGCCTTTTTCGGTCCCCAATCCTTCCAATGTTACAACCCTGAAGTAGTCTTATCTGACTAAGACACTTGGGTTAATGTATAACTTAGCTCAAAGAAGTACGAGCAAGACTATTTCTTTCTCATTTTGCAGGGTTCTTGACTTGTAAACCCGGAGCAGATAGTGAAAAATTTCGTTCAACGGCCTTGACTCAAAAGTGAGCCCCCCTTGGAAACCGATATCCAAGCCTAACACTACGGTCCCGTGAAAGACCTCCTGATCGGTCGAAATGTATGCGTTGCGAATGATCCTGAAACCCAGGCACAGGTCGGTAGGAAATTGAGCACTTTCCCTATTAAAGATCATTATCACAGAGCAGTGAGGAGCCTTCTTGGGTGAGAAATACTCCAATGGATGTTTTGAGCAAACTCTTTTTGAAATTTTCAAATTGTTTGATCTAGAGTTTCCGTGCAAGGAATTTATGATCACATCTGTATATGGCAGGAATGTTTTGGATAACCTCCAACAATTAAAATGCACATTTCATGACTCAAACTTAAGTCGTAGAATTTTGTCAGTTAGACAATTATTGTCTTCCCAAAGATTACTAATATCTTCTTGGCGAGGAAAATTTTTTCAGGTCTAAGCTTTCTACAGGACTTTTGGCCACCCCAAAGACTGGGTGCGTCATCCTTAGGTGAAGCCTTTTAGTAGGCAAATCTTTTCTAAGACCGATCCACAGAATGATCGAGTCTCCGACTAGCCCCGAAGAGCGGGTACGTCATCCTTTGATTCATATCAATTTGGAATCTCATAAATGGTAGAAACCGCCTGAAGGGTCAACTCAATGGTAGAAACCGCCTGAAGGGTCAATCAATGGTAGAAACCGCCTGAAGGGTCAATGTATGGTAGAAACCGCCTGAAGGGTCAAAACAATGGTAGAAACCGCCTGAAGGGTCAATGTATGGTAGAAACCGCCTGAAGGGTCAACCAATGGTAGAAACCGCCTGAAGGGTCAACTCAATGGTAGAAACCGCATGAAGGGTCAATGAATGGTAGAAACCGCCTGAAGGGTCAAAGGACTGGTAGAGACCGCCTGAAGGATCAACCCAATGGTCCGATCCACCATACGGATCAAAACCTTGATGAATCCCGAACGCGGGAGGAGTCGTTTTCCCTAATAAGCCTTACATTAGGCAAGCCATTTCTAGTTTAGTCCACCACACGGATCAAAACCCTTGGCAAATTCCCAAATGTGGGATGCGTCTTCCTTAGGTTCCTATCAGTTAGGAATCCCATTATGGTTTGACCTACCATACAGGTCAGAGCTTAACATCCCCAGGACACTCCGATGACAAGTCCTTAGGAATCTACTTGAACCCATCGACACAGCAAATGCCGCAAGCATTCGGCAGGTAAGGGGCAGGGAAGTCTATCTACTCCTTAACTTTCTTACATCATATCAGGGAATTGAATGAGCACATCTCTTTTTAAGGAAAAGCACACATTGATGGGCATGAAAATTGGATGTCATGATTTCTTTTCTTTTCCTAGTCGAGTTGATCGGAACACAGGTGTCACCTTGTCTTTGAGAGAAATCTCTGACGAAATTCCTCTCAAAGAGGGGCAGCTGTTGACACCTGATTTTTGATCAGTCTTTCATAGTTTATTTTTAAAAAATTCATAAAAAATCTATAAAAAGTTAAAAAAATAAAAAAATCATCTTTGGTAGCCTTGACCAAGCTAAAGGAACCATTTTTGATAAAAAAAAAATAATTTTTCATATTTTTAAATATTTTTTAATATTTTCCAAAAATAGAAAAATACATGTAAAAATATAGAAAAATAGTCAATATTTTTATTTTAATTTCTTTTACATTTTGAACTCATAAATAGTCAAAATTCAAGTTCAATTGCATGTGTTTCTTCACGACGCATAGAGTTGAATTTGGCAAAAAAATGTCATTCGAGTATTTTAATTTGTAAATTTCTACATCTTTTTTAGTCTTGACGTCCAATTAGATTGACCACCATCTACAATAAATGCCCCTTGCTGAATATTTTCGTTTTTGTTTCACATGATTTCATGGTGTAAAACGCCAAGTGGATCCCCAAATATAATCGGGTCGGCATGAGCTCGATAGCTAGTCCAAGACCAAACCAGGGCACGGCGAACCCCATGTGAGTACTCTCGAACTCCTTCGATGCTTCCTAATGCTTTTATTAGGTTAGATCGTGTGTAGAATGGCTAGGACAGCTAAATCATTCTTGAGCTGTGATTGATAAATAGGACCTTACTAGAAATGCCATGTGATTTATTTGCATATCTAGATTCCTTGAGTTGGGCATTTTATTACTGATTGTGATTGCTAGGATAATCACTCTTATCTACATGAATTTCTAGATTTAGGGTTCATACCTTACTCATCCACATGAATCTCAGGCTAGAAAATTCAGTCAACTTAGGTACCGAAAGGGCGTCAACTCTGACAGTTGGTGTAACTAAGTCCCCGAAACCATTTCTCTGGTTCTCGCAGAATTGAATAGAAACTCCCAACTATTCGATTGGGTGGTCCAATCATACCCTAAAAAAATGATTGGTGGCGACTCCATGGCATGCACACTTAGCACATGTCACTAGACCACACTGAAAGTCGATCACGCATACCTCCGTTGCGATTTGGGTAATGGGCCTTGGGAGAGGCCCGCGTCCGACCAGACAGGACGGCCCATTAGCCCTCGAGAGCCCGACAACCTCAAGAGGGTCGCGACAGTGCCAACAAGTAAAACCTCAGCATTGCAAGCCTGGCGGATTACTACAACCTTTGGAAATACCTGAGTGGAAATGGGAGCACGTAACAATGGACTTTGTTATGGGTTTGCCGCGGAGTCAGAAATGACATGACTCTATCTGGGTAGTGGTAGACAGATTGACCAAGTCTGCACATTTATTCCTATGAGGAAGGACTTTGCGATGGATAGGTATGCCGAATTGTATATGCGTCACATTGTACGACTTCATGGAGTGCCTATAACGATTACGTCGGATTGAGATCTTAAGTTTACAGCGAACTTTTGGAAGAGTTTTCAAAATTGCCATGGGAACTAGATTGCAATTTAGTACGGCGTATCACCCACAAACAGATGGACAGTCGGAAAGGACGATTTAGACGCTTGAGGACATGTTACAAGCATGTGTTATAGATTTTAAAGGTGGATGGGAAGACCATTTGCACTTAGTAGAGTTTACGTATAATAATAGTTTTCAACAGAGCATTGGAATGGCTCATTTTGAAGCACTTTATGGTAGAGCCTGCAGGACTCCTTTAAACTAGGACGAAGTAGGAGTAAGGAGCATAACGGGCCCAAAATTGGTGGAACAGTCAGTTGAGGCAGTGAAAGTAATCAGAGAAAGGTTGAAAACAGCACAAAGTTGCTAGAAAAGTTATGCCGATAAGAGACGTAAGCCATTGGAGTTTCAAGTTGGTGATCATGTTTTCCTCAAGGTATCGCCAATGCGAGGCATATCTCTATTTGGAAAGAAAGGAAAGTTAAGTCCGAGATATGAAGGCCCATTCGAAATTTTAGAACGGATTGGAACTTTGGCTTATAGACTTGGCTTGCCGTCGAGTTTGTTTCAGGTACCCAATGTGTTTCATGTGAAGATGTTAAGGAAGTATGAGCCAGACCCGACGCATGTTTTGGATTATGAAACTATAGAAGTGGATGACAAGGTATCATACGTGGAAAGGCCGATTAGGATCGAAGACCGTAAGGAACAAGTTTTGAGGACTAAAACGATTTCACTGGTCAAAGTAATTTGGGAACACCATGGAACTGAAGGCGCTACATGGGAAAATGAGGAAGCGATGAGGCGGCAATACCCCCATTTGTTCGAATAGTTGGGTTGTAATAAATTTCGAGGACGAAATTTTTGTAAGGGGGAAGAGTTGTGACATTCTGATTTTTCTGTCATTCCGAGACCTTTGACTGTAAGAGATCTGTCGAAGTATTCAGTTATGTCTCACTCGGATCTGATCAATCTCGAGTCAATTAACCAAAAGGGAAAGGCTAACGCGTGATGAGATACGTGGACCTAGGAAACTCGATTAGAAAACGGCGCTTTGACCATAAGGATCATCGAGGGAGTATTTAGAACTGAGGCCGATCTAAGAACGATTAAGCACTATATTGTTAATGTTATACGATTGGGACGCGGGTGATACCGCTTAACCAAAGTATGATTTGCGAAATTTCTCTAAATCAATTTGTGACGATCGTTGCCGTCGGGGCTAGCGATAGACCATCGCGATTACATGACAACCAAAGTTGCCGTAGTTTGAGTTATGCTAAGTATGATGAGAATCACAGAGTCGATACGCGTAATATCCGCAAAAGCCGCCCGTTAATTCGAGACAAACTGTAATTTCGATCGACGGAAGTTTCGATCACGAATTAGGATCTCGGAATTTGAAAATGAAAATGAGGGATTTCAACAATTGATATGGATTGGACACCGCCTTATCGAGGGTGAAAATATTGAAAAACTGAAATTTCGGACGAAAGGTGTGAAAAGACCATTTTGCCCTAGGAGAGTTAGCCTTGCCTTAATGGTTTCAGAAGGGTATTTTAGTCATTTGGCAATTTTTCTTCTTCCCCAAGGCTGCCGAAAATGAGGGGGGCTCTTTGGTCTTTTGATGCTTGGATATTATGTATATAAGAACAAGTGTCAACCTTTGGGTGAAGGTAATTAATTATCCACTAAGCTAATCTTCTAGAACACTGACTAAGGTTAAATGGACTTCATCTTCAGCTATTGCTTCCCCCAAAAATTTCGTGGCCTAGCCCCTCTTCCTCTTAATTTTGTGCAATTTCTTCAAGAACAGAAAACTGCTCTGTCCGACCCGCCGCTGCCGCCGCCGTCGAACGCCTCCTCCGGCGACCGTTCAGCCTCACACCGACCACCACAGGTTAGTTTAACCTGTCCTCTACAAGTTCCGATTAGTTTTGTGTCATTTGGAGGTCTGGTTAATTTATGAAAATTTTTGGAAGAAAAGTAGACAGATTCTGAGCTAGCTGAGGAAATGTGGTGATTCTAGCTCATAGAAAATCCAAATGACCTCAAATTTTCGTGGATAGCTTCATAACATACAGTACTACACATTTATGAGTAGAAATGAATTTTTCAATTGAGATTTAGGGGTGTTTCATGGCTGAGATTGAGTGAACAGATTTGGCCGAAAATCTAACCGGTGGACAACCTGAGGAGGCCGAACCATTTGGACATCCTAGGGGTGTCATTTTACTTCCAAATCATTAAGTGATGTCTAAGATATGTTTTTGGACATGATTTTTTGCTCTTCCCTCTCGAAAATTTCGGCAATTATGGATAACTTGATAATTTTGTTATCTTGATTTGCAAGCATAAAGTTTAATGAGATAAGGGTCCTAGGAAACCTTATCTTCCTAAAAATTCAATTTGATAGGATTTCTAAGAAACCATATCTTACTAAAATTTTCATGAATTTTTAGAATATAACAAATCACATCAAGATAACAATCCATCAAGCAAAACAACGAGATCACAACCAAGTCCCTTTTCAAATTTTCGAAAATTTGGCCCTATGAAGATAGCAAATCGGACCTACGCGGCGATAGGTCAGATCGACTAAATCCAAAATTTTTCGACAAAAATTAGATCTTGACAGTTAAGATAAAAAAAAAAGTCTTTCTTTGAATTTTCGAAAAGTTGAATCATTGCATAATGTCAGCCTCGAAATTATGCAAAAGTAGCTTTACCGCGAATAAAAACCAGCATGCCAAAATAATGAGCAAATTGTGGCAAAACACTCAGACAAGCATGCTCGAATTAATCTTCAAAGTGTAAAGATGTTACCTTGACTTGTAAAGAAAAAAAACGGGCCGGTTCGTGCGGGAATCAATCGGCGGAGAAATCTCATTAGGCACAATTCAATTGAATTCATCGTCAAGGGAATCACGTGCAAGTAGACGTCAATCAAAGAAGTTGCGCAACAAAGTTTTGATCGTGGGATGGTCTTCCAAAAAGTTCCGCAATAACTAAATTCGAAACATAAATGAGAACATAATCTGTTTATGCACCAAAACACATATTAGAGCATAAAGACAAATAAAAGGCACTTGTCAACGCCTCCCCACAGAATAAAGAAGTGGATGAATTATGACCGACTTCGCCTTTGCCGATCATCACCAAAACTGATTAACCAAGCGCGGTCTCGTCGAGTTGGTTGACGTTCGACCAGTGGAAAACGCATAGATTCTTATTGGACTTCACAACTGCACCATTAAGATGGTTAGGGAATTCTTCTTTAGTCGACTTTTCCAGCACGCACCCGAGCTGTAATTCTGTCAAAAATTGCGCCTTTTTGAGCCCGGTATACTAGAGACTAGTCCCATACGATCTAGCACAAATAGCCACAAGGTTAGATCCACAAATAGTGAGAAAATATTGTCCAATCGGCCTCAATATTGGGCCGAACAGAGGAAAATATCAGGTGGACAGTGAGCTCTTGAGCTCGGATAGGACGATGGTGGATGGTGGCAAAGTTTCGGACAGGCGAAGTGCACGAATTTCTCGATTCTCTCTTGTGTATTCTTTTACAAGCGGTGGCTCTTGGCTTCTTGTTCACTAGTGATTCTCCACTATCTATGGATGTGAAAAAATTGATGGTTTCGTCTAGGGAAGAGTATCACCACTGGAGGAATATCCTGCAAAGTTCTTCGCCTACAAGAAGTAATAATAAAAGAAGTAAACACCAAGAACCTCAATTGCAGAACATCAACTTCCCTTTTTGTCTTTTTTGTTGAGCTTCTTGGCGGCCGTCGAAGTTCACAAACTTGTAGGTGGGTGTCGCGACCCTCTTGAGGTTGTCGGGCTCTCGAGGGCTAATAGGCCGTCCTGTCTGGTCGGACGCGGGCCTCTCCCAAGGCCCATTACCCAAATCGCAACGGAGGTATGCGTGATCAACTTAAAGTGTGGTCTAGTGACATGTGCTAAGTGTGCATGCCATGGAGTCGCCACCAATCATTTTTTTAGGGTATGATTGGACCACCCAATCGAATAGTTGGGAGTTTCTATTCAATTCTGCGAGAACCAGAGAAATGGTTTCGGGGACTTAGTTACACCAACTGTCAGAGTTGACGCCCTTTCGGTACCTAAGTTGACTGAATTTTCTAGCCTGAGATTCATGCGGATGAGTAAGGTATGAACCATAAATCTAGAAATTCATGTAGATAGGAGTGATTATCCTAGCAATCACAATCAGTAATAAAATGCCCAACTCAAGGAATCTAGATATGCAAATAAATCACATGGCATTCCTAGTAAGGTCCTATTTATCAATCACAGCTCAAGAATAATTTAGTTGTCCTAGCCATTCTACACACGATCTAACCTAAGAAAAGCATTAGGAAGCATCGAAGGAGTTCGAGAGTACTCACATGGGGTTTGCCGTGCCCTGGTTTGGTCTTGGACGAGCTATCAAGCTCATGCCGACCCGATTATATTTGGGGATCCACTCGGCGTTTTACACCATGAAATCATGTGAAACAAAAACGAAAATATTCAGCAAGGGGAATTTATTGTAGATGGTGGTCGATCTAATTGGACGTCAAGACTAAAAAATATGTAGAAATTTACAAATTAAAATACTCGAATGACATTTTTTTGCCAAATTCAACTCTATGCGTCGTGAAGAAATACATGCAATTGAACTTGAATTTTGACTATTTATGAGTTCAAAATGAAAAGGAAATTAAAATAAAAATATTGACTATTTTTCTATATTTTTACGACATCGAACGCTATTTTTCTTCATTTTTCATGTATTTTTCTATTTTTGGAAAATATTAAAAAATATGACAAATTATTTTTTTTTTCAAAAATGGTTCCTTTAGCTTGGTCAAGGCTACCAAAGATGATTTTTTAATTTTTTTAACTTTTTATAGATTTTTTATGAATTTTTAAAAAATAAACTATGAAAGACTGATCAAAAATCAGGTGTCAACAGTGGGTCGCTGCGACGGTCTACAGATGATTAAGGGCGGAAGGATTCGAGAAGAACACGCCGACTCTTGCCCTCGTGTGCACTGCTCTGGACTGGAAGTTGCCGACCACCAACAATACGTATTAAGTGCTCTCCAAGGTAGAAGAAATTTTCTCTCCTTGTTCTGACGTCCATCACTCTTCCTTTTTCTCTATCACTATTCCTTTTCATCTGATTTTTGTGGCCGTTTATTACCATGAAAGTGGCCCCAAAATCTGCCGTATATTGAAATTGTGAGTGGCCTCCCTCCAAAATCTGCCCACGACGTATGTATATATAGGCGCGAGGTTAGGGTTTCTTGCCCATATCTCTTTCCTATTTTAATTCAAAACACATATTCTGATATTCTCGGTAATCTTTGATATTATCATATCAATTTGCTCATATCCTTTAACATTGGAGATATGATAATATCGAGATTAATCGCCCACAAACTAATATTTTAAATTTAAATAAAGATAATTGCTTCTGCTGTCGGTCCCAAAAAATGTAATGCATGCTAAAATAAAAGTAAAAAAAATAATTTAATTATTTTTTGTAGGAAATAAAATCAATTCCCGATTTTTATAAAAAAAAAAATTAAATGACAAAAAATTTTAGTCAAAATTTAGGTGTCAACAGCTGTCCCTCTTTGAGTGGAGGCTCGCAGAGATTTCGCTCAAAGACTAAAATTGAAACGTAAATTTTGCAAATGCAAATGATGATGATGAAATTTTGACGGGAGTCTTAAATCTCATTTTCTGATGCAAATGGAGATGATGCATGAAATGAAATGCTATAAATAACATGTGCTCAAACTTCTCATATCCCACGTAAAAGAAATCCGCACATGGGTCACATATGAAAATACATGTTTTACCAAATACTTCATAAGCTAATGATTCCCTCATCTTCCAAACCTCCAGTGGATGCTAGGATGCTAAGGTACTGGCCCATCTATTGTCAGAAGTTTCCTTCTGACGCGAAGCGGCGCAAGATCTGTGTAGAGTTTGAAAATGTGCATGAGTTATGGTTCGAGCTGGCCATTTCTCTCTCGGGAAGTGACCCTCGTGCACTATCAACCGTGAGTCGGAAATCTGTCTCTTGGGAAGTCGCCTTCGTGGACTTCGACCATGAGTCGGTAAGTTGTCTCTTAGGAAGTCACCCTTGTGGACTTCGACTATGAGTCAGTAAGTTGTCTCTTGGGAAGTCACCCTCGTGGACTTCAACCATGAGTCGATAGGTTGTCTCTTGGGAAGCCGCCCTTGTGGACTTCAACATGAGACGGCAAACTAGGAAATCACCCTTGTGGACTTCAACTTGGGATAGACAAGTTTTCTTATTGGGAAATCACCCTCGTGGACCTCAACCAAGTTGGTAGGTCATCTCTTGCGACCTTCTTTGTATTAACGGGTTTCTCCGTATCACGAAAAGAGATGTATCATCTGAATTGAATCAGTATGAATACAAAATAATGTGACGCTTGAAAGCTGGATTTTTTGTGCAATGAGCAAGTGATGGCTAGGTTGACCGCATCATACCTGTCCATCCTCTTGAAAAATGATGATACGTATAAAATCAATGTAAATGCAACATCATATGCTAGAAAAGTTTGTGAGCTTTTGGTTGCATTATAAAGCTTCACTTGGGAATTTTGTCAATAAGAAAGCTTGTCTGACCTTTCTGACATTTCTGATCAACTTGAATGAGGAACTTTAGTCAGAAAGGACTTTCACTCACTCTCTTGAAAAGGTTCAGGTTGAAGATATACTTACCTGAGGATTTGACAAAACTACCTGGTCAGTATTGCCAGCAAGGCTCACTCATGTAATGGCTTTTGAATGGATTTCGAGACCTCAAGAGGTAATTCGAACATTGGGATTGTGCTACCTGCCAGACCATGTCAGAGGCAGCAAGCATACATGCTGAAACATGTTCAACGATTTGATGTAAAATTATACTGCAAATGAAATAATGTTTCATAACATAGTTCGTGCATAACTATTCCGTCAAATTTGCATTACCAATTCTGCTCAGGGAGGTTATCATATTGTGAGTACCTCGGATGTAACCTGAATGGGGACTTCAGTCTGAAAGGGCTTTCTCTCACCCTTGAGAAAAGCTGTATATACTGACTGCAGGATTCAAGAGAAATCACTCAATCTTACCATCATTGCATTCGACAAGGGTCCGAGTAATCTCGCAATTAATACAACCGAACCGGTTTGGAGTTCTTAATCTGGACCGTAATGTGGGCTAGGTCAAAGGTTTTCAAATGAGACTTCAGTCGAATCAAGGCTTATGAAATGAAAATCTCTGTCATCTGCTCCGGGTTTACAAGTCAAGAACCCTACAAAAATAAGAGAGAAACAATCTTGCTCGAACTTCTTCGAGCGATGCTTAAAATCATTTAACTCTACGTTAACTCAAGTGCCCTAATCAGAAGAAACTTTGAAGGGTTGTAACGTAGGTTATGATAAGGTACTGAGGAACGAAAAGGCTCGTTTTGGCTCAGAATATATGTATGAGAAGGATTTGATGTTGGTGATCATTGCTGCTTTGTCACTGATCTTAGCCTTCTGAAAATGTCTTCAAAGAATACCATCGTTGGTTGAGAGATGGTAGCCTTCTGCTGGGAATTGCACTTTGCAGATTGACTGGAGAGTGTCCTTTATAATTGGACTCCGTTGAGGATTTACAAGAAAATGCAAACACATGAAATTTACAAAATGACATTGAAACTTTAGAAGTACTGTACAATGATTCGAATGGGCATTGGCCTTGCTTTTGATAGGCACTTTGCTTTTTCCATGCCCCAAATTTTCTTTGAGTTCAGCCCTTACTTTTCTTACTCCCGACTCCCATTTTCCTTCTTTTTCTGAGAGAAAACTTGTGTTGTTTATTTTTCTTTCAATTTTTCGAGAGAATGTTTGTTTGTTTTTTCGAAGAGAGCTTTTCGACATCTCTCTTCTTTCTTTTTTTTCCCTTCTTTTTTTTTGGGAGTGAGCCCTTTTTTCAGGCTGAATTTGCTTCTTCTTTTTTTACAATCCCATGATCTTGAACAAGAATAAGCGTCACAAAAGACGAGTTTATTTAGAAGTTCTCTGTTGACCCGATTCTTCTTCGGTTCTGCTCCTTGGAAAAATGCCATCATCGCCATTGGAATGAGAAAATGATCACCAACCGGGGTTTAAGAAATGAATTTGCAGGATCAAGTGGGCTATGCAAAAGATATAGTGTGTATGATAGAGAAATGAATGCTATTCATCATCCTAAGGTACTTGAATTAAAGTTCAAGCATAAATGCAAAGAAACACCCAAAGATTGACGTTAATCTGAGCAAAAAAATTTCTAATCAATTATCTCATGCTGCTGCCGAAATTACCTCGTTCTGCCCAATATTGGGTGGTTCTTAATAGCGATAAAAAATGGAACCGCCGCTCAAAAGGGTTAACAATGGCCACCTGTAGTGTTTGGGATGCCTCTGTCATTTCGGCTATCGTACCTTTTGTTAGTGGTCTGCCCTAGGAACCGATCAAGGTTGATACTCTAAAATTGGTTGTGGATCAGGTTGTATCGGGAAACCGACCTTCACTATACTTAGGTAGTTATAATGTCTTGCTAGAGACTGATTATGACTTGTGGGCCAAAAGAGTTTTGAGCACAATGCTAATGTCTAGTGAACCTACAGGGTCGCACACAATCATGAACTGAGCTCTTATTTTCTCTGGCCCTCAATCTGCTCAAGAAGTAGATTTGATCTATTCTCCTTATACCGAACATACGAGTTATAAGATAACGATTAAACGCATGATTGAATTGATAGGAAAAGGTTCCCGATTCCATTCGGAAAAAGTTTCCGATTCAATCTAGTGAAAAGTTTCCGATTCAAGTCGGTAAGAGTTACCGAATCAATTCGGGAAATTGTTCACTAGTCGGTAAAAGTTACCGAATTGAGAAAGTTGTTCTCTGATCGATAAAGTTACCGAACGTATATTGGGGATATATAAATAGCTCGAAGAAGGGTGAAAAAATATATAGACACTCTTGAGTTGTTCTTTCGTAAGATAGTCTCAGAGAAAGAAAAGACGGCCATCAGAGAAACTCCAAGATCAGATAGCTAGCACTTGGATCGTTAGGGATTGTTGTTCGTGTGTGTGGATACCGGTAGAGGCGCAACACTTGGGGCGCTAATCCAAACACAACCGATTGTCAATTTGTTGCCGATCGAAAAAGGTACGTCTCGAATTTATTATGATTTCGATATTCACATGGATCATGTATTATGGTTTCGTTCCGCTGCGTTTATGAATCGAGGAAACCCAACAGTGGTATCAGAGCTGCTTGTGTAATATCGAGATTGAATGGATCAATGTGATTGATCCAGAGGCGTTTTGTTACGTAAACGGAATTTCGAATTCTGTTTAGGGTTCTGAGAAAGAACAAAGCATGAACGACCTTAGGGATGATTTAGTTGAAATCACCCATCCTAGCAGTGTCGGTTCAAAGGGATGGGCAGTTTCCTGAGAAACAGAATTGAGAATTCTGTCTAGGTTTCGAGGGCGCTGCCCCCGAGCCCTCGCGAGGGGCGCTGCCCCCGCGAGGGGCTCTGCCCCTTGACCTCGTGAGGGGCGCTACCCTTCGAACCCCGAGCCCCCGCGAGGGGCTCTGCCCCTTGACCTAGCGAGGGGCGCTGCCCCTCGAACCCCGCAAGGGGGCGCAGCCCCCTTGACCCCTAAATGGATTATTCGTTGCTAGTATAATTGTTATACCCTTGTTATGATATGTGATGTTTTGTTTATGTCTATAACATGCATACATTCATCACTGTATAAACATTGTAAAAGTCCCTGACAATATTAAGTAATAACTTGATGCATTTCCAATCATACACCTATCAATACTTGAATCGTCAAAAGATGGGTCTGCCAAAGCAGGGTGGCTTTAACTATTTGAGCAAGGTAGGATGGATAATGGTTATCCATATGTCAAGATTGGTTTACTTAACAAGGCTATCAAAATGGTTTTGGGCCTTGAGGCATGGAGTTTGGGAAAAGACATGAGATGTCAACCCCAACCACCAAGAGTTGTATTCGATACAATTGGCAAAGAGTTGTCTACCTAATTAACTAAGTCTTGAGCGGTAAGCCAAAATTTACTCGAGTCTTGGTGAAATATGGATCTTGGTCCACTATACTTATAGGGACACTTTTTGTAAAAGTATAGTGGGAATCTTTTATTAATGAACATTTCACTTTGCATATTTGTTGTAGATAATGACAAACACCTCTGCATCAAGCTTTTCACTGCGATCTGTCCTTGAGAAGGATAAACTGAATGGTTCAAACTTTTTGGACTGGTATAGAAGTTTGAGAATTGTTCTCAAGCAGGAGAAAAAGGATTATGTCTTGGAGAATCCACTCCCTCAGAAGGCACCTACTTCCAATGCTCCCCATGCTGAAAGAAATACTTACCAGAAGCATAAAGATGATGCATTGGATGCATCTTGTCTAATGCTAGCTACCATGAACTCAGACCTTCAGAAGCAGTTTGAGAACGTGGATGCTTATGATATGATCATGAACCTGAAAATTTTGTTTCAGGAGCAGGCACGCACTGAAAGGTACCAAACGGTAAAAGCCTTAATTGAGTGCAAGCTAGCAAGTGGGAGCTCAGTTAGCCCACATGTCATAAAGATGATAGGTTATATTGAAAACCTGGAGCGACTGGGCTCTCCCATTAGTCAAGAGTTGGCTACTGACATTATTATTCAGTCATTGTCTCATGATTATGACACGTTTGTTATGAACTACAACATGCATAATCTGAATAAGACTTTAACTGAGTTGCATGGGATGCTCAAAACTGCTGAGCAGAACATCAAGAAGGATCCTACCCCTGATGTTCTCATGGTTCAGAAGGGGAAAGGCTTTAAGAAACCAAGTATGGTCAAGGATAAGGGTAAGGGTAAGGGCACTAAACCTAAACCTAAACCCAAATCCAAGACTAAAACGGGTCCGACTGCTGATGTTGTCTGCTTCCATTGTGGAAACAAGGGACACTGGAAGAGGAATTGCAAGAAATATTTGGAGGATCTGAAGAAGAAGAGAAGTGAGACTTCCACTTCAGGTATTTATGTTATAGAAGTAAATGTTACTTCTAGTTCTACTTCATGGGTATTAGATACCGGTTGTGGTACTCACATTTGTATGAATGTGCAGGGACTGAAACAAAGTAGAACACTGGCAAAAGATGAAGTGGAACTACGCGTTGGAAATGGAGCAAGAGTTGCTGCATTAGCCGTAGGAACATATGATGTAGCTTTACCTTATGGCATGATATTAGAACTGAGTAATTGCTACTATGTACCTGCTATACGCAGGAATATCATTTCTGTTTCTTGTTTGGACAAAGAAGGTTTCTATTTTGATATAAAGAACAATAGTTGTTCATTTTATCTTAATGGATTGTTTTATGGTAGCGCCTATATTATGGATGGGATATATGTTCTAAATCTTGATGTGCCAATCTATAATATAAATACAAAAAGGTTTAAATCTAATGATTTGAATCCGACCTACCAATGGCATTGTCGATTAGGCCACGTAAACGAGAAAATAATTCACAAGCTCCATAGCGATGGGCTTTTAAGTTCATTTGATTTTGAATCATATGACACGTGTGAATCTTGTTTGGTTGGCAAAATGACAAAAGCTCCTTTTACAAATCAAAGTGAGCGGGCAAAAGAATTGTTGGCCATTATACATACTGATGTGTATGAACCACTAAGTTCTACAGCTAGAGGAGGTTATCAGTACTTCATTACATTTACTGATGATTTCAGTTGATATGGATATGTTTATTTGATAAAACATAAATCTGAGTACTTTGAAAAGTTCAAGGAATTTCAGAATGAAGTACAAAATCAGCTTGGTAAAAATATCAAGGCTCTTCGATCTGATCGAGGAGGAGAATATCTAAGCCAAGAGTTTAATGACCATCTCAAGGAGTGTGGAATTGTTTCACAGCTTACTCCCCCTAGAACACCACAGTGGAATGGTGTCTCTGAGAGGAGAAATCGCACTTTGTTAGACATGGTTCGATCAATGATGAGTCATTCAGATCTTCCGTTATCTTTCTGGGGATATGCACTCGAGACAGCTGCGTTCACACTAAATAGAATTCCATCAAAAGCTGTAGAGAAGACACCATATGAGATGTGGACAGGAAAAGTTCCTAGTATGTCTTTTCTAAAGATTTGGGGCTGCGAAGTTTATGTAAAACG
Source organism: Rhodomyrtus psidioides (assembly GCA_021437785.1). NCBI lineage: Eukaryota > Viridiplantae > Streptophyta > Magnoliopsida > Myrtales > Myrtaceae > Rhodomyrtus > Rhodomyrtus psidioides. The sequence goes on along the minus strand of JAILYB010000027.1, from coordinate 2,956,992 downwards.
TTTACTCTCTGACAAGCTTGGGCCCAAATCTGATAAATGCTTCTTTGTAGGATATCCTAAGGAAACAAAAGGATATTACTTTTACAACCGATCAGAGAACAAAGAGTTTGTTGCTCAAAATGGTGTCTTTTTAGAGAAAGAGTTTCTTAACAAAGGAACCAGTAGGAGTAAGGTAAACCTCGAAGAAGTTAGTGTGCCATAAGAGAGTGTTCCAGTCTATGAGGAACCTCAATTAGATCTACAAAGAGTTGTAGAGTATACTCCAGTGGCACCTATAGTTCGTAGGTCTGAAAGAGAACATCGTGAGCCTATGAGATATGGTTTTCACGTGACAGAACATCGTCATCTATTATTGATAGAAAATGACGAGCCTACGACCTATACAGAAGCTATGATGGGCCCAGACTCCGATAAATGGCTTCAGGCCATGAAATCCGAAATGGACTCAATGTATCAAAACAAAGTTTAGACTTTGATTGATCCACCCGAAGGTGTCAAACCTATAGGGTACAAGTGGGTTTTCACGAAGAAAATTGATATGGATGGAAAGGTTCACATCCATAAAGCACGACTTGTAGCTAAGGGTTTCAAACAAACTCACGGTATTGACTATGACGAGACCTTTTCGTCAGTGGCTATGCTTAAGTCTATTCGGATTATCCTAGCTTTTGCCGCATATTATGACTATGAGATATGACAAATGGTTGTAAAGACAGCTTTCCTTAATGGAAACCTAGAGGAGAATGTGTATATGACACAACCTGAAGGCTTTACATCATTAGATAATGCTGGGAAGATATGCAAGCTTCAACGTTCTATTTATGGATTAAAGCAGGCATCACGGAGCTGGAATATTCGTTTTGATGAAACTGTCAAAGAGTTTGGCTTCTTCAGAAACAAAGAAGAAGCTTGTGTATACAAGAAGTCTAGTGGGAGCGTAATTGTGTTTCTGGTGTTGTATGTAGATGACATACTGCTCATTGGAAACGACATTCCTATGCTTCAGTCAATTAAGACATGGCTAGGAAAATGTTTCTCCATGAAGGACATGGGAGAGGCAAACTATATCTTGGGAATCATGATCTATAGAGATAGATCAAAAAGACTTATTGGACTGAGTCAAAGTACATACGTTGACAAAGTCATCAATAGGTTTAATATGCAAGATTCCAAGAAAGGTTTTCTCCCGATGACACATGGCATAAGTCTTAGCAAGACTCGGTGTCCTTCGACACAAGATGAGAGAGACCGCATGAGTAGGATTTCTTATGCATCAACCGTAGGATCCATCATGTATGCCATGCTGTGCACTCGCCCTGATGTTTCTTATGCATTAAGCATGACAAGCAGATACCAATCAGATCCAGGAGAACCTCACTGGATAGCTGTCAAGAATATCCTTAAGTACTTGAGAAGAACTAAGGATTTATTCTTAGTCTATGGAGGTGAGGAACAGATCACTGTAAGTGGTTACACTGATGCTAGTTTCCAAACCGACAAAGACAACCTTCGATCGCAATCAGGCTTTGTCTTTTACTTGAATGGTGGAGCTGTGTGCTGGAAGAGTTCCAAGCAAGACACTATTGCAGATTCTATAACAGAAGCTGAGTATATTGCTGCTTCAGAAACATCAAAGGAAGCTGTATGGATTCGAAAGTTCATAGAAGAACTGGGAATCAGTCCCATTGGTTCGAATCCAGTGGACCTCTATTGTGACAACAATGGGGCCATAGCTTTGGCTAAAGAGCCTAGGTCTCATCAGAAGACCAAACACATACTCAGAAAGTATCACCTCATTCGAGAATTCATTGAAAGAGGCGATGTCAAAATGTGTAAAGTGGCAACGGAGCTAAATGTAGCTGATCCGTTGACGAAAGCTCTTCCACGACCTAAGCATGAGCGTCATTGTAACGCTTCAGGCCTTAGACACAATAGTGATTGGTCTTGATTTGAGTGGGAGCCTATGTTGTATATATTTTCATTGTTCATTAATAAAGTACATGTTATATTTGATTTCGATTTAAATTTGAATATATATGATTGAATGCAAAATCTTTGTCCCATGAATATTAAATGTCCTTAATAGAAGATCAAATCCGTGATTTGATCGTGAAACTCTATTAATAGAATGGATATTAATATTCTAAATATCCCTAGTCAATTATCATTGTGCATTGGGACGCCAATGGTGTTTGAGACTAGTATGTGAGTCAACTGATGACCAAGTTTCATGGGTCATGTATATAGAGATATAAAGTTGATCACATGGAATACATGTTAGAGAACATTGTATTGGACTGACCCGCTATGAGAATACTATAGGATTGTTATATGATGTCATCAGTGTTTCTCATCACAGCTATAGAGTATAGTCCTTTGACCTGAGTCTGCCATGGTTTCCTAGACGTGGATTGACATGCTTTAACATTGCCAAACGTCAACCGTAATTGGTGATTATAAAGGTAATGGCTGGGTATGTTATGAATCGTGCTGAGGGATATGAGTAGACAAGATGGGATTTGTCCCTCTCATATAACGAGAGTATGATATCCTGGCCTCCCGTAGGGTTGAGACTGTGAAATGCATGGCCATGCTCAAGTGAGTTGAAGAGTCAAGTACTTGTTTTGACAGTCTAGCTGCGGTATCGGGAAAAGTAAGTTTGAGCTATATAAAGATGACACATGTCCTGCTTTATGCTTAACTCGGATATCAAGTGACAAAGGGATTTAATTTGTGTGAGTTCTAGTGCAAGTGGGAGATTGTTAGTGGTCTGCCTTAGGAACCGATCAAGGTTGATACTCTAAAATTGGTTGTGGATCAGGTTGTGTCGGGAAACCGACCTTCACTATACTTAGGTAGTTATAATGTCTTGCTAGAGACCGCTTATGACTTGTGGGCCAAAAGAGTTTTGAGCACACTGCTAATGTCTAGTAAACCTACAAGGTCGCACACAATCATGAACTGAGCTCTTATTTTCTCTGGCCCTCGATCTGCTTAAGAAGTAGATTTGATCTATTCTCCTTATACCAAACATATGAGTTATAAGATAACGATTAAACGTATGATTGAATTGATCGGGAAAGGTTCCCGATTCCATTCGGAAAAAGTTCCCGATTCAATCTTGTGAAAAGTTCCCGATTCAAATCGGTAAGAGTTACCGAACCAATTCGGAAAATTGTTCACTGGTCGATAAAAGTTACCGAATTGAGAAAGTTGTTCTCTGATCGGTAAAGTTACCGAACGTATATTGGGGATATATATAAATAGCTCGAAGAAAGGTGAAAAAATATATAGACACTTTTAAGTTGTTCTTTCGTGAGATAGTCTCAGAGAAAGAAAAGACGGCCATCAGAGAAACTCCAAGATCAGATAGCTAGCACTTGGATTGTTGGGGATTGCTGTTCGTGTGTGTGGATACCGGTAGAGGCGCAACACTTGGGGCGCTAATCCAGACACAACCGATTGTCAATTTGTTGCCGATCGAAAAAGGGACGTCTCGAATCTATTATGATTTCGATATTCACATGGATCCTATATTTGGGTTTCGTTCCGCTGCGTTTTTAAATCCAGGAAACCCAACACCTTTTGCGAGAAAACCCTTCGCTTTGAGGAATGCGGAATAATACCATTCAACTCACTTGAGGTTAAAATGTGGGACATGTATGGAAATGGATTGCCTTTCATCATCCCGTGATGCCCCATTCTGTACATTCGATGCATCATATATAGTTCACGTTCTCTACTTAGAGTTGGTAAATTAAACATGAAGAACAGTCATGCATAAACCTGGGCTGTGAGCATTTTCAAGTATGTGAACATGGCAACTTCAAGCATTATATCACGTGTCACAAAAATCTCTTGCGTTTGCTAAAGAATCAGACATTGCCAGAACAGGTGAATTGCCCCAGAATACGTACGTGGATCAAATCAAGTCAGGGAATCTAACACTCGAGTTGAGGATTAGCTCATTTTCATCTTTGCCCCGGAGCGAGGGACACATGTATGAAGGAGTTGGGTAAAACTTGAGCTGCTCTGGTTGTCCTAATTTAATGGCGATGACCGTCATGGTCGGTCGTATGTTCCTGCAAAAGGAAAGTGTCACCCTTAAAATAATATGAAACAGAGAGATATACTCCACTTTTCAAGTCGGGGTCTGCTTGCCTTCATTTTCAGTCAGGATGGCGTATAGCTTTGTCAACATGCGAGATTGCCCCAAACATGGCTAGTGCTAGGAATGCAACTTCGAGCATTGGCAAACCAGTTGTGTCCATACCTGATCCTGCGTTGAAAAATGTGCAAGAATAGGATTGCTAAAAGATGGAATGAGCAATATTTTGAGAAGCTCCTGATTGCCGGTTTGCTTTAGTGGTAGCAACCGAAAACATGTTTCCTAGCTTGATACCTGCAAGAAGGAAAAAGAAAGTCATTTTCAATAATGATCGGGCAAGGCAAAAGATACTCCCTTTGGAATTGGGCGGCCTTGGTATCATCCCCTTCTTTTGACATGGCATGATTAATGGATCAGTCGAGACTGAGGCATGGATCGGCCTCGCTTGATTGATGGAATAATGTTTGAGCTAGCTGATGTGATGCGATTGATGGATCGATCAAGGGATTTGCAGATGATTGCCCCAAGGATTTTCATTGGGTTGATGCATGGTCAGAGTTAAGAATCTACCCCCTGCCCCTGAATTAACTTATGAACCCTCCAATGGATCATCAACCATGGCTTCAGCAGACAGCTCTGGGGATTCAAGTGCCGTGCCAGGCTCCTCCTTTGGTGATTCATCAGTCGGCACAGGATCCTCAGATATAGTTGCAATAATAAGATCGTCGAACCAACTAGAGAGATCCAGAAACCCATGATCAACTCCATCTTCGTCCAGAAGTTCATTGATTCTTTCACTTGTAACGACTGCAAGCTCAGCTTGATCAATCATTCTCCTTGCTCCAAATCAAATATTGTGGGAGTGTGAAGAATTCATGATATATCACCTTAAAGGAATTATCACACGAAAATTAGTATAATGGGCTGGAATAGTGAGCCGGTCCACGACAACTCTCTAGACTCGATGAACAAAACAGATATGAGCAACAAACTGAATCAAACAGTTTTTCAGTTTCGTCGACCGCTACGATAAAATTCGTCTTAATTTGTACGTTGACCAAAAAATTCTCACATTTTACGAGGTAATACTAAACACAATGATGAATCATTTTTATGTAGGGTTGAAAATGGACCGAACAATACAATTTAATGCATCTTTATTAAATTTGTTTCCAGAAAACTGTTTCGTACGGTCTTTGTTAAATGAACGAAGGACCCCTTTAAAATGTGAATTAAAATCTGGAATTTTGTAGGTTACTAGTTGAAACATCAACCTATAACTTGCAAGTTTCTAGAGTTGGCAAAGGAAGTCATTTAAAGGTAGTAATCTGCGAAATCAAATGGACGCCAAAAAACTGTCAAAATTCCAGCTTACATTATTCTCCATGAAAATTCGTTAATAAATGAAAAATGCTATGGATAATTCCCAAATTTTTATATATGATAGCCCAAGATGTTATGAACATTTTTCATTTAGATATTAGAGTTCAAAAATGACCAGAAGACATTCTAAAAAATCGTAGCACGCAAAGGGCTCGCCTAAAAATAGTCATGGACCGACCCGAAAATATAAGAAAGCAGGAAGATAAGGATTGAAGAGAGTACCGCCTTTTGGGATGTCTGAAATGAACAATCACACAGACATGCGGATGAAATGCGACGTGAGGTTCAAATTCTATCTATCAAGGCTTGACAATGGTGGAGCCCCAGGGATACCTAGATTGAATCACTTTGGCTTGTGATTCAATCGAGATCCCCCGTAGACATCCGGCTCAACGAAGTAACAACCCGCATCACATGGCGAATGACGGGGGTGATAACTCTTGGCACCGATTTAGAAAAATTCGGGACTCGAGAAGGGTGACTCGGGCCAGATGGCGATGGCCGAAATGCCCCTAATCAAATACCATCCTAAGCCTAGCCATTCAGGTCCAATGGCGGGTTGTGTGTGCTATGTGTAAATGCAAAAGTAGTAAAGACATGCACAAGAGTTTATATCAAAACAACGCTTCAATATAATCTCTAAAACATACATTCCTACTCCAATCTGCAAAAAAAAAAGGTTAACAAACACTCCAGCCCTTATCACTCAAAGTCTGCAAAAATATTTAACACCTTAAAATGTGAGATTCAATCAAGATCGCCAAAAGCGAGACATCCATGGAATTTTCTTCAGGCCTAAGTCCACTAAAGATTTTAATTTTCCAAAAAAATTCAAGTGAACCAGTTAAGTCTTAAATTTTTTTGAAAAATTAAAATCATGTCCCCAATGGAGTCGCCAAGCTGTCGCGACCTAAAATTTAGAAAAATTCTCAATTTTAGGCTAATGGATTATCAGGTTAATTTAATGACTAACATAATACGGACTCTCCCAAACCCTACCAAATCGCAACTTAAATTAATTGGAAATAATTTAGATTTGGAGTCGTCACTAATCATTTTTGGTAGGTTGATTAGGAACCTAAGTAAAACAGCGGGAGAACCATTTTACTCCTACGAATCAGAGGTTGTGGATTCGGGGACTTGATTACATTAGCTAATTAAAACTAATGCCCTTTCGGTGCCTTAATTCCAATGGGATGTCCTAAATTGACGACTCGGATTGAATCAATTTAAAGCTTAGGGAATGAGGTGTTTCTGTTTGGATTTTCACTTTTTAAGTGCAATGCATGAATGATGTAGATACCATAACATGAAACTACCTAAATGATGGATGATATGAAAAGCATGCAAATTTAAGGTCGAATTGCCTTACATACAAAAGTTAACTAATCAAATTTAAAACATGCAAATGACATGGCATGGAAATACGGTAATGCAAATGCAATAAGGATTCTCGATAAAATGATGACGCATGGGCATATGCAATTTCGAAAATATGAAGAATGACATGGCAATGGATGAACATAATTTTTTGTCTTTTCTTTTATTATTTTTTGGCAAGTGAAATATGCATGTAAGGATATTTAGAAAATGCAATGAGTGGTATTCGAAAATATGAGATATGCATAAGATATGCTATAAAATTCGAAAAATGCAAAGATATGCTATCCTAAACTACATGAGATATGCAAGAGACAAGATATGTTTTTGGATATGATTTTTTGCTCTTCCCTCTCGAAAATTTCGGCAATTATGGATAACTTGATAATTTTGTTATCTTGATTTGCAAGCTTAAGGTTTAATGAGATAAGGCTCCTAGGAAACCTTATCTTCCTAAAAATTCAATTTGATAGGATTTCTAAGGAACCATATCTTACTAAAATTTTCATGAACTTTTAGAATATAACAAATCACATCAAGATAACAATCCATCAAGCAAAACAACGAGATCACAACCAAGTCCCTTTTCAAATTTTCGAAAATTTGGCCCTTTGAAGATAGAAAATCGGACCTACGCTGCGATAGGTCAGATCGACTAAATCCAAAATTTTTCGACAAAAATTAGATCTTGACGATTTAGATTAAAAAAAAAGTCTTTCTTTGAATTTTCGAAAAGTTGAATCTTCGCTTAATGTCGGCCTCAAAATCATGCAAAAGTAGCTTTCCCTCGAATAAAAATCGGCATGCCAAAACAACGAGCAAATCGTGGCAAAACACTCAGACAATCATGCTCGAATTAATCTTCAAAGTGTAAAGATGTTACCTTGACTTGTAAAGAAAAAAAAAATGGGCCAGTTCGTGCCGGAATCAACCAGCGGAGAAATCTAATGCGGCTCAATTCAACTGAATTCATCGTCAAGGGAATCACGTGCAAGTGGACGTCAATCAAAGAAGCTGCGCAACAAAGTTTTGATCGTGGGATGGTCTTCCAAAAAGTTCTGCAATAACTAAAATCGAAACATAAATGAGAACATAATCTGTTTATGCACCAAAACACATATTAGAGCATAAAGACAAATAAAAGGCACTTGTCAACGCCTCCCCACAGAATAAAGAAGTGGATGAATTATGACCGACGTCCCCTTTGCCGATCATCACCAAAACTGATAAACCAAGCGCGGTCTCGTCGAGTTGGTTGACGTTCGACTAGTGGAAAACGTATAGATTCTTATTGGACTTCACGGCTGCACCATTAAGATGGTCAGGGAATTCTTCTTGAGTCGACTTTTCCAGCACGCACCCAAGCTGTAATTCTGTCCAAAATTGCGCCTTTTTGAGCTCGGTATATTAGAGACTAGTCCCAGACGATCTAGCTCAAATAGCCACAAGGTTAGATCCACAAATAGTGAGAAAACATTGTCCAATCGGCCTCAATATTGGGCTGAACAGAGGCAAATATCGGGTGGACAGTGAGCTCTTGAGCTCGGGTAGGACGATGGTGGATGGTGGCAAAGTTTCGGACAGGCGAAGTGCACGGATTTCTCGATTCTCTCTTGTGTATTATTTTACAAGCGGTGGCTCTTGGCTTCTTGTTCACTAGTGATTCTCCACCATAGTAGCTGTGGATGTGAAAAAATTGATGGTTTCGTCTAGGGAAGAGTATCACCACTGGAGGAATATCCTGCAAAGTTCTTTGCCTACTAGAAGTAATAATAAAAGAAGTAAATACCAAGAACCTCAATTGCAGAACATCAACTTCCCTTTTTTGTCTTTTTTGTTAAGCTTATCGGTGGCCGTCGAAGTTCACAAACTTGTAGGTGGGTCGCTGCAACGGTCTACAGATGATTAAGGGCGGAAGGATGCGAGAAGAACACGCCGACTCTTGCCCTCGTGTGCACTGCTCTGGACTGGAAGTTGCCGACCACCAACAATACGTATTAAGTGCTCTCCAAGGAAGAAGAAATTTTCTCTCCTTGTTCTGACGTCCATCACTCTTCCTTTTTCTCCATCACTCTTCCTTTTCCTATGATTTTTGCGGCCGTGTATTACCATGAAAGTGGCCCCAAAATCAGCCGTATATTGAAATTGTGAGTGGCCTCCCTCCAAAATTTGCCCACGATGTATGTATATATAGGCGCGAGGTTAGGGTTTCTTGCCCATATCTCTTTCCTATTTTAATTCAAAGCACATATTCTGATATTCCCGGTAATCCTTGATATTATCATATCAATTTGCCCATATCCTTTAACATTGGAGATATGATAATATCGAGATTAATCGCCCACAAACTAATATTTTAAATTTAAATAAAGTTAATTGATTTCGCCGTCGGTCCCAAAAAATGTAATGCATGCTAAAATAAACGTAAAAAAATGATTTAATTATTTTTGTAGGAACTAAAATCAATTCCTAATTTTTATGAAAAATTAAATGACTAAAAATTATAGTCAAAATTTAGGTGTCAACAGCTTTATTGTGGTGTGGATTCTAGAATGAGACTCTTGGTCTTTGACTTGCATCCTTTTGACTTCGATAAGTCTTATCAAGCGGCTTGTCGAGCTTGGATGCGGGCTAATCTCCTCAGTTGTGTGAGCTCATGTTCGATGCGGGCGGCATCATCAATCCGGCATGCATCATCCTCCCCTCCTTTAAATGAATTCGCCCTCGAATTGATGTCATCATCAGAGGAATCTCCAGTGTAAGGCGTTAAATGGTGAACATTGAAGACGTCATGTGTCTTCATGTGAGAGGGAAGCTTCAATCGATACGCATTAGGATTGATGCGCTTAAGAACTTCAAGTTGACCAAGCTTGCGATCACTAAGCTTGTTATAGCTTCCGATGGGATGACACTCCGGCGGTAGATAACCCCAAACAAAATCTCCTGGTTCGAAGATAACTTCATGCCGCTGCTTATCAATGTTCTTTTTGTGGGACTCAGTCTTGCTCTTTAACCTTTGACGCACATCATCATGAATTATTCTCATATGAGAAACAATATCATTGACCTTGCTACTGGACTTTTCAGTAAAAGGAATTGGTGCAAGATCAAGAGCAGTGTTCGGTTGTCGTCCATACACGATCACAAAAGGACTATATCTAGTGGTACGATTCGCAGCACAATTGTATGCGAATTCGCCAAGTGATAACTGCGTCTCCTAAGAGTAAGGATTCTCATCGATCAATGTCCTCAATTGATTTCATAACATTCGATTGACGACTTCAATTTGCCTATCAGTTTGGGGATGAAACACAGTACTATATTATAGTTTAGTACCGACATTCTTCCACAGTTGCCGCAAAAATTGACTGAGAAATTCAATGTCCCGATCAGAAGTAATAGTCTTCGGGATGCTATGCAACTTATAAATTTCCTTGAAAAATAACTCGGCAATACGCGAAGCATCCATAGTTTTGCGGCAAGGAATAAAATGTGCATCTTTGATAATCGATCTACAACAACAAAAATCGAATCCACCTCTAAGTGTGCGTGGCAATCCAATAACAAAGTCTATAGTGATATCTTCCCATGGTGCTTAAGGGGTCGGCAAAGGCAGATAAAGACCAGCATTAGTAGCTTGTCCTTTTCCAATCTGACAATGTCGATACCTCATCGCATGTCGATGTACATCACGTCTCAAATGAGGCCAAAAGTATTTGGCTGCAACAAGTTGCACGGTCTTGTCACACCCAAAGTGTCCGTCTCGATGAACTTCATCGATCACCCTTTGTCTAAGAGAGCAATCAGGCATGCATAAACAATTCCCTTTCAAAAGAAAACCATCACATTTAGAAAAATCAGCAAGTCTCTCCGCTTGTGCCTCAGGAATGATTTTGGAAAATATGAATCTTCAAGATACAACTCCCGAAAATAGTCAAATCTAAGAACAGACAATCGCATCACATGGAGCAGACTCTTCTTTCTACTAAGAGCATCAACAACCTGATTTTGAACTCCCACCTTATGCTTAATGATGAAAGTGAACTCCTGGACATATTCAACCTATTTTGCACGCCTGGAGTTGAGCTTTTGACGCCTTGAAATATACTTGAGTGATTCATGATCAGTGTACAAAATAAACTCTCGATGAATGAGATATTGCCTCCAATGTCCAAGTGTGTGAAACAATGCATAGAACTCCAGGTCATACGTGCTATAGTGAAGTTTTGGACCATTCATTTTTTCGCTAAAGAATGCAATGGATCGGCCTCCTTGACTTCGAACTCCTCCAATTTCAATACCCGATGAATCAAAATACACTTAAAAAATAATATCAAAGTTAGGCAACGCGAGTACTAGGGCCGTGCTCAATTTTTCTTTGAGCTACTCGAAACTTTTTTGAGCCACACTTGTCCATTCAAAAGCTCATTTTTTCATGCAAGAAGTGAGTGGAACCGCAATAGTGCTGAAGTGTGCAATAAACCGCCGACAGAAAGAAGCGAGGCCATGAAAGCTTCGTACTTCATGCATGTTTGTTGGAGTTGGCCATTCTCGAATCACTTTGATCTTGGCATCATCCACCAAAATGTCCTTCTCCGAAATATGAAATCCCAAGAAAAGGAGTTATGGTACCATGAAGTAGCACTTCTCGAGGGCTGCATACAAGCGCTTCTATCTCAATATACAAAGTACTTCTTGAAGATGTTGCAAGTGCTCGTCAATGGACTTGCTAAAAATCAGAATATCATCAAAATAAACCATAACAAATTTTCCTAGAAAGGGCTTCAAAACCTCAATCATGAACCTCATGAATGTCGATGGTGCATTCGACAACCCGAATGGCATGACTAGCCACTCATGCAGCTCATCTTTCGTCTTGAATGTTGTCTTCCATTCATCTCCAGGCTTGATTCTGATTTGATGATATCCAGTTTTGAGAAGATAATCGCACCAGAAAGTTGACCCAAGAGATCATCAAGGGGAGGAATAGGAAATCGATACTTGATGGTGATCTTGTTGATCGCCTCACTATCGACATACATTCTCCAAATACCATTTTTCTTAGGCACCGAGAGAGCTGGAACAACACATGGACTAAGGCTCTCTCATATAAAACCCTTATTCAGAAGATCAACAACCTGTTGATGCAATTCCTCATGTTCAACAGGACTCATTCGATAACGAGCCAAATTCGGTAGGGAGGCAACAGGCATCAAATCGATTCAATGTTGAATGTTTCTCATAGGAAGGAAACCTGCAGGTAAGTGTCGCGACCCGTCCGAAAATCAATGGACGCGGCTAATGGATTACCGATCGCGGGCTTTGGATCGGCGCGGGCCCTCCCAGGCCCATACCAAATCGCGGCGGGAGTGTTCTTTTGAGGGATTCGACGATAAGAGTCGATCGCTTTCGACCTTCAGTGTGGTCGTGGTGGCATGTGCAACGTGTGCATGCATTTGGAGTCGCCACCGGTCTTTCTTGGAGGGTAGACCGGAAACCTTACTGACCGATTGGGAGAGGTCGATCAGTTCTGCGGAACCAGAGATTTTGGGTTCGGGGACTTGGTTACGCTGGTGTCGTTACCAGCGCCCTTTCGGTACCTAACGCGAGTGATTTTCCTAGCTAAGAGTTCATGCAGACGCAATTTTGGGTGAGATAGGTATGGTTCGGGTTTTCATGCAGATTGGAATGCTAGTCCTATCAATCACAATCAATTTAACGAGAGCGCAGCCAATTGCATAAATAAATCATGTCAATGCACATCAATTTCAATCATCGGCCTCCTAATATAGTCATAGGGGTTTAGGGAATGTGTGATTTCAGACCAAGGGTAAAATGGGAAGATTTGGGGACGATTAGCCCGAAGGGCAAAATCATCATTTTTGGAAGGTTTGGATACCGAATTACCCAAAATATTCCATGGCCAGTTGATTGTGGCCATTTCCCATTTTTGAGAATTTTTTGGAATTTCTTGATTTTTCTTCGATTTTTGGAAGACGACTCGCCCAAAGGGAGAAATCGTCATTTTCAAGAAGGTTCGGGGTTCAAAACACCCGGGATGAGCCTTGGCCAGTTGTTTGTAGCCATTTCCTATTTTTTGGGATTTTCCTGGATTTTTTAGAATTTTTTTGGAAGACGGTTTGCCGGAAGGGCAAAACCGTCATTTTTGGAAAGATCGGGGGTCAAATGACCCGGAAAAGGTCATGGCCAGTTGAACATGGCCATTTCCTATTTTCTAGAATTTTTTAGAATTTTTCTGAATTTTTCGAATTTTTTGAATTTTTTTATGATTTTTCATTTTTTATTGATTTTTTTGATTATTTTATTATTATTTTAAATTTTTTAATATTTAAAAATATTTTCCGGGCCGGGTCAAACCCGGCCCGCGTCTCTCGGGCGCCCGGCCCAACCCTAGGGGTCGACACCGGCCTAAAACGACACCGTTTTATATTTTAAAATATTTTTTCCTATTTTTTAACAATTTTTTTGATTTTTTATCTATTTTACTTAATTATCCGAAAATTCTCCGGATCCGACGGCTGTCGTTGCGCCACGTGGCCTCATCCTGTGCGTCCGATCTTCCACTAGATCGGACGTCCCTCAGTGAGCCACGTGGCCAAATCGTAGCCATCGGATCAAAAATCAATTATTTTACTTTTTTAGAAAAACCTTCGGATCGAACGCTCTAGAACGTGCCACGTGGCCTCCTCTGGTGCGTCCGATCTTGTACAAGATCGGACGTCCCTCAGCGAGCCACGTGGCACATTCTCGTCCGCCGGATCGATTATTCGAAAATCATTTATTTAATTTTCCAAAAATTCAGGATCGCGACACGTGTCGCGATCGTGGCCGTCCGTTTGTTTTATTTGAAAATAAGCGGACCGGACCCCACCCGGCTGACGTGGCTGCTTACGTGGCACGCCACGTCGGCCGTTGACCGTTGACCGGCCGGAGGGTCGCCGGAGAAGACGATGAACAGTGAAAAATCCGGCGGGAATAGTAAAAATTCCGGCGAGGTCGCCGGAAAATGCCCAAAATTGACCAAAACTCAGAATTTTTTGGAGATTTTTACACCATTAGACTCCCTAACATTTCAACATCATCATACAACACAAATAATAACCATGAACACGCTAAAAACCGGCGAACCGGACCTCCCCGAACCCAACTCCGGCGAGCCGATTTGCAAAAAAAAATTTTGCGTTTAAACTTGATTCCAACCGTTCACATAGCATCCAAGGAAGGTTTGAGGACTTACCTGGGGTCCCTCGATGGTTGGTTGCCGTGCGCTTCGCCGGACCGAGCTCTCGGCTCGGGTATGCGTCGGGGAGCTCCGGCCATGGTTCCCGGCACATTTCACTATTCCGCGACCGTCGACGGCGACCGAAGCTCCCCTCAGGCTCCAAGAGGTGCCGGCAAGCTTGTCTTGCCCCGGCTTTGCTCGAAAATCCTCCCGAAAAATCCCCCCTCTCCCTCTTGGCCAACCTCCCCTTAAACCGCGAATCCTCCCTTTCGATGGCCGACCGGCGTGTTTTCCGTGCCCACACCCCTGCCAAAACCGAATATGCCTTGCCCATTTGCTTCCCATGCTCGGTTGTCTCGTTTTTGTTAAAAAAAATCGCCCCCCACACTGCTCTGCTGCACGCGGGTCTGCTGCACATTCTGTGCATTTGCAGACCCGGGTCGGGCCGGGTCGGGTCGGGCCGGACCCGACCGACCCGGTTCGGCCAAATCGCCCAAATCGCCAAATTGACCCCCAAAATGACCTCTTTTCATGAAATTGATGGCAAAATCGGATTCCTTGACATGTTTTCCATCAAATATGGGTATTTTCGTGAATCAATTTATTGAAATTCTGTGAAAACCCCAAATTGTCCCTAGGATCCGAAATTTAATTTCGCCAAATCGAAGGCCTAAACGATCGAATTAGCCAAAATTGAGCCCACCAATGGATTCAGCATGATGAAAACTGTTGGGTAGAGGTGTTTAATTTTAATGGGTGTGCCCGTGTGAAATTTAATTTCAAAAATTGTGAAACCGGGGACTAAATTGAAAGATTTTTATGCAATTAAGCCCTTTTGGCTAAAATTGATCAAATTGGAGGGCAAATTGACCCAATTGCATTTCAATACTTTGGAGTCCAATTTCATAGCTTATAAAAACCAAGAATTGAAAATTAAAAGACTCGAAAAGGATTTTTTAGGCCCGGTTCGGGATTAGGTTTGTGAAGGAACCCAACGAACCAAGCCGAATTTCCCTAATAAAAAGTGAAAATATTAAAGAGAGAATTAAAATAAAATTTCTGAATATTTTTTTGTAATTTTCTGACCAAGGATGGTATTTTTCTGATTTTTTTTGGGTTTTTTTATAATTAAATAAATTCCAAAAAATATTAAAAAATTCAGAAAATATTTTTTGTTCAAAATTGGTTCCTAATGCTAGGCTAAGGCTCCCAAAGTTGATTTTGCAATTTTTTGACCTTTTTTGCTATTTTTAATTAATTTTAGAAATAAAAACTAAAATAAAAGATGGTCAAAAATCAGGTGTCAACAGCTGCCCCTCTTTGAGAGTGAGCTCGTCAGAGGTTGCTTTCAAAGACAAAATGACACCTGAATCTTAACCGACTCGACTGGGAAAAGAAAGGCTATGACATCGAACCCTTAAGTCCTTTGATGAATGCTCAAATTCATCACCGATTTACTCTGACAATTAGAACACGGGTCGGAGCGAGGGAGGCTTACCTGACGTTTACCTGCCTGTTGAATGCTGCGCACGCGGAGTCTGAGGAGGTTTTTTTTTTTTTTTTTTTTTTTTACCCTTCGTGGCGTCTAGTTCGCCATGCCGGGTTTTTATTACTCCCTTCATGGCTCCCGATTTGCCACTTTGGGGTCTTGAAATTCGTTTCCACGGCTACCGGTTGCAATCCATTCCGAAAGGTGAGAGCTTCGAGGCGTGGCTATCCGGCGCGTGCTTCGTGGAAAAGGCGGTCACCGTATCTCTAGGCGGCAAGTCGCGAGCGTTATGGGCTCTGATCTTGAACCGTGCTTTGAGACACCTCTGTCGTGAATCCCTGTGTAGTGGGACTTTGGGTGGAATAAATGTCTTTCCCGCGGCTACCGGCTGCAATCCATTCCGAAGGGTGAGAGCTTCGAGGCGTGGCTATCCGGCGCGTGCTTCGTGGAAAAGGCGGTCACCGTATCTCTAGGCGGCAAGTCGCGAGCTTTATGGGCTCCGATCTTGAACTGTGCTTTGAGACACCTCTGTCGTGAATCCCTGTGTCGTGGGACTTTGGGTGGAATAAATGTCTTTCCCGCGGCTACCGGCTGCAATCCATTCCGAAGGGTGAGAGCTTCGAGGCGTGGCTATCCGGCGCGTGCTTCGTGGAAAAGGCGGTCACCGTATCTCTAGGCGGCAAGTCGCGAGCGTTATGGGCTCCGATCTTGAACTGTGCTTTGAGACACCTCTGTCGTGAATCCCTGTGTCGTGGGACTTTGGGTGGAATAAATGTCTTTCCCGCGGCTACCGGCTGCAATCCATTCCGAAGGGTGAGAGCTTCGAGGCGTGGCTATCTGGCGCGTGCTTCGTGGAAAAAGCGGTCACCGTATCTCTAGGCGGCAAGTCGCGAGCGTTATGGGCTCCGATCTTGAACTGTGCTTTGAGACACCTCTGTCGTGAATCCCTGTGTCGTGGGACTTTGGGTGGAATAAATGTCTTTCCCGCGGCTACCGGCTGCAATCCATTCCGAAGGGTGAGAGCTTCGAGGCGTGGCTATCCGGCGCGTGCTTCGTGGAAAAGGCGGTCACCGTATCTCTAGGCGGCAAGTCGCGAGCGTTATGGGCTCCGATCTTGAACTGTGCTTTGAGACACCTCTGTCGTAGATCCCTGTCTGGTGGGATTTGGGGTGGAAGAAATCTTCTGTAGCTGAAAATTGGCGATCCGGTCCGGAAGATGACAGATCCGCGGCTACCAACCTGTGAACACTTACAGAGAGATTTATTTAGGTCATCGTGCTTTCGAAACGGCAAGCGAGCCTTTTGAGCTCCAGTCCTGGGTCGACTTCTAGGCACCTATTTGCTTTAGAGGATCCCATGACGCTGGGCCAGAGGGGATTTTTCAAGTTTTGAAGAGGGTTCCCAATACGGAGGTTTTCCACGTCCGACGGGATTGTTTGTTTTTGAAAAGGGGTCCCAAGTCGGAGGTTTTCCACGTCCGCTGGGATGGTCTGTTTCTCAAAAGGAGATCCCAACACGGAGGTTTTCTACGTCCGATGGGATTGCTCGGTTCTTCAAATGGTTCCCAAGTCGGAGGTTTTCTACGTCCGGTGGGATTTCCTGATTTTTGAAAGGGGTTCCCGAATTGGAGGTTTTCCACGTCCAATGGGATTGTTTGTTTCTCAGAAGGAGTTCCCAACACGGAGGTTTTCTACGTCCGATGGGATTGCTCGGTTCTTCGAATGGTTCCCAAGTCGGAGGTTTTCTACGTCCGGTGGGATTTCCTGATTTTTGAAATGGGTTCCCGAATTGGAGGTTTTCCACGTCCAATGGGATTGCCTATTTTTGAAAAGGATTCCCAAGGCGGAGGTTTTCCACGTCCGACGGGATTGTTTGATTTTCTTGAAAAGGTTCCCAAGTCGGAGGTTTTCTACGTCCGATGGGAATGTTTGGTTCTTCAAAAGGAGTTCCCAACACGGAGGTTTTCTACGTCCGACGGGATTGTTTGTTTTTGAAAAGGTTCCCAAGTCGGAGGTTTTCTACGTCCGGTGGGATTTCCTAATTTTTGAAATGGGTTCCCGAATTGGAGGTTTTCCACGTCCAATGGGATTGCCTATTTTTTTGAAAAAGATTCCCAAGACGGAGGTTTTCCACGTCCGACGGGATGGTTTGGTTTTCATTAAAAGGGGTCCCAAGTCGGAGATTTTCCACGTCCGCTGGGATTTCCCGGTTTTTGAAATGGGTTCCCGAATTGGAGGTTTTCCACGTCCAATGGGATTGCCTATTCTGGAAAAAGATTCCCAAGGCGGAGGTTTTCCACGTCCGACGGGATTGTTTGATTTCCTTGAAAAGGTTCCCAAGTCGGAGGTTTTCTACGTCCGATGGGAATGTTTGGTTCTTCAAAAAGTTCCCAAGTTGGAGGTTTTCTACGTCCAATGGGAATGTCTAGTTCTTCAAAAGGTTCCCGAGTCGGAGGTTTTCTACGTCCGATGGGATTGTCTGGTTCTTCAGAAGGTTCCCAAGTCGGAGGTTTTCTACGTCCGATGGGATTTCCTAATTTTTGAAATGGGTTCCCGAATTGGAGGTTTTCCACGTCCAATGGGATTACCTGTTTTTCTGGGAATGGGTCTCATGACGAGGTTTCTCCACGCCTGATGAGATTGCCTGTTTTTCTGGGAAGGGGTCTCATGACGAGGTTTCTCCACGCCTGATGAGATTACCTGAATTTTGAAAAGGGGTCCCATGACGAGGTTTCTCCACGTCCGATGAGATTACTTGGTTTCTACCATGATTTGACCCTTCAGGCGGTATCTACCTTTGAGTTGACCCTTCAGGCGGTTTCTACCTTGGAGTTGACCCTTCAGGCGGTTTCTACCTTCGAATTGACCCTTCAGGCGGTTTCTACCATCGGTTGACCCTTCAGGCGGTATCTACCTTGGTTTGACCCTTCAGGCGGTATCTACCATAATTTGACCCTTCAGGCGGTATCTACCATTGAGTTGACCCTTCAGGCAGTTTCTACCTTTGAGTTGGTTGAGGCGACATTCTGGGAGCTGGGTTCTCCAGGTATCCTGCAGAAGTTTGAGCCTGAAATATTTTTCTTCACCAAGAAAATGTTAGTAATCTTTGGGAAGACGATGGCTGGCCACTTGCCGAAGCCGCATGACTTTAGTTTAATCATGAAATGTGCATTTTGATGCTGGAGGTCTTCCAAAGCATTCTTGCAACATGCAAATGTGATCACAAATCCCTTGCACGGAAAATCTGGATCCAACAATTTGAAGATTCCAAAAAGAGTTTGCTCAAAACATCAATTGGAATATTTCTCGACAAGGAGGTCTTCTCACCTGTTTTGAGATAGTGGTTTTTATAGGGGACGCACTCAATTCCCTACTAACCTGTGCCTAGGTTTTAGGCTCATTCACAGCGCATACATTTTGATCGGTCGGGAGGTCTTCCACGGGACCGTAATGTTGGGCTTGGATATTGGTCTGCAAGGGGGACTCTTTTTTTTAGTCAAGGCCATTGAACGAAAGCTTTCATCATCTGCTCCGGATTTACAAGTCAAGAACCCTGCAAAATGAGAAAGAAATAGTCTTGCTCGTACCTCTTCGAGCTAAGCTATATGTTAACCCAAGTGTCTTAATCAGAGAAGACTGTTTCAGGGTTGTAACTTTGGTGGGATTGGGGACCGAGAAAAGGCTTGTTTTTGGCCCAGAATTTGTGAAGGGATTGACATTGGTGATCATTGCAAATTTGCCACCTGTCTTTTCCATTCTGCATCTTCAATTTTCGAGGTGCACGACCACTTTTGAGGTGTGCACAAATTCCTATGAGAGCGTCTCTGGCTGCATTAAGAGGCTGACAACTCTGTTTGCGTCTTTGCTCCGCGCTTGACACTGTTTGAGGAGTAGTCTTTTGAATCTGACTCCTTTTAGATTTTTCCCTCCCCTTTTCAAACAGGTTTCACTGGGGGATTGATACAAATTGTTCACCCAAGCATCGGCCTTGCTTTTACCAGGCACTTTGCTTTTTCTTGATGCTGGGGGCTTTTTCCTCATCTTTTCCTTTTCCTTTTTCTTTTGAAATCCCGCTTTTTCTCAACTTCGGGAGATCGTGTTAGACATGTGACCAAAGGTCTAACAACTTTAAGCATTATCTTAGGGATTTCTTTGCAAACCCTAAGTCTTGAACTCTTCCGTTTCTGAAGTGATGATGCATCCGTCTTGGGACTTGCAATGACCACCAACGGGTTCTTGAAATGAATTTGCAGGCTCAACTTGGCTGTGCAAAGGATATGGTGTGTGGGATAGAGAAATGAATGCTTCTCGTCATCCTATGGCACTTGGATTACCATATAAACAACACACAAAGATTAATGTTAGTCCGAGCAAGAAAATCTCTAACCATTTTCTCCTGATGCTGCTGGACTCACTTTCGTTCTTGCCCCGATGTGGGGTGTTTCTTGACAGGGTTGAGAATGGAAACCGCCGTTCAAAGGGGTTGTCAATAGTCACCTGTTGTGTTTGGGGATATGAAACGAATGCCTCCGTCGTCCCGATCCATGTAATTGCTGCGAATGATCCCTACTTCCGTAGGTCCAGATTTTGCTACCTGATTCGCTCCACTCTTCTCTCAAGTGTGTGTAGGACGTGTTTAGATTAGGCTTTGCCTCTCGTCTTTTGAGAAAACGTCCTTTTGAAGGTTTTGAACAACCTTTGATTGGAAAAATCTCTTTCATTTTCTCCAAAAATTTTACCCATCAAAGAGGATTTTATGATGCACCATGCATGTTCTAATCATGTTTAGACAACCTCCTGTTTTCAAAACATGATTGTTAATGGAGTTAGAACTCTATGTCTTTTCTAGACATTAGATTCTGAAAACTTTTCTTTTTCTCTTTTTTCTCTTTTTTGTTTAACATCTTCAATGGATTGGGGAGAGGGATACTTACCTGTCCCTCGCGGCTGGAGATCCCTGAAAATGCGGAAGAAACATGTTATTGTATGTTCATGAATTTTTCAAAGAATTAGAACGATACATCTCACCCTTGGTCATGTGTTCCCATGGGTAACACATGGGATGTGAAAACCTGTTTCGCCTTGATGGCGATCCCCTGTCAAAGACGGGAATTATGTGTCAGTTTGCGTTCCAAAATTCAAGACAAATTGGAACGATACCGCCTTGTTCTTGCTTTGTGTTTCCGTTTGAACACAAACGCGCGGCTTGCAGAATTTGGCCCTCTATCTTGTGGCCATGATCTCTCCATCTGGTTGGCAATGGAACCTTCTCTAGGATTTGCACTATAGGATATTCATTCATGCTTTTGGATGCATTCCCACGCCAATCTTCAAAGTTCAATCAAAGATCACTTCTTGGAGTCATGGCTTCCAAAGTTGATAATTCTATTCGCCTCCTTGTCGGCGAATTCCTTTCTTTTGCGGCTTTTTGGCGCCAACAATTTTCTGTCCATCTTGACGGCGAATCCCTGTCAACAATAAACATCAAGTGTCAGTTTGTGTTTCAAAATTCAAGATAAATCGAAACGATACTGCTTTACTCTCGCTTCGCGCCTCCTTTTGAACGCAAATGTAAGGCTTGTTGAAGTCGGCCATCTAGCTCGCGACCATGATCTACCCATCTGTTTGGCCACGAAATCCTTCTCTAGGATTTGCACTGGATGAGATCAATTTCTGCTTTTGGACGTATTCTAACGCCATTTTGCGGGGTTCCATTTCCTGGCAGCTTGCCCCCTACAACGGATATTTCTTTTCGCTTCCACGTTGGGCGAGATCCTTTCTTTTGTGGCTTTTTGGTGCCACCAATTTTCTGCCAAATGAGAACAAACTCATGTTAAGCATGGGATCTTTGGGAGACCAATTTGGAACGATACAAAGTTACCGTTCACCCAGGTTTGTATCCTGGGGTTTACTTCCGATGAGGACGACTCTGTCATTGCGTCCATGGATTTTGCCAGAGAAGAAATGTCCTTCCTTTGTCCGGCACACAAATGATTCACTTGCCCCGGTTAGACGTGGTTCATCATGGCTAGGTGATGCCTGCCCCAGCTAAATTCATTCCTGCGTTTTGCTATAATCTCCATCCTCTTTGGGGATGTCTTCCCTCTTGGGATTCCTGATGACGCCTTACTGACGTATTCCTTTCCTTCGTCGATTATTGACGCTTCTCATTTGATGTGGGTGATGGATGCTGCTTCATCTCGTCTGTATTTGTGGGTGTTGTTCGTGAGACGATCCTCAATCACGTCGACAACTGCTTTGCCCCAGTTGGGCGGTGTTCATCTTGGCAGCATGCCTTGGCATTCCCATGCTCCTGGACGATTTTCAATCCGATTTGAAGACATTCATGCACCTGCATATGAAGAGACAGGTGTGGGGATTTATCTGGCTTCATTTGAAATTTCAGGAAGGAGGTACTCCCTTCGAGACTTCGTCCTTCCAACATTTGAAGGAGCAGTGTTTTCCAAGTATTTTGCCCCAGTGAGGCTTGTCTCGGTGTTCGTCATCTCTGGGTTTGATAACCCTGGTTCGATGCACTTTCATGGGGGATCGTGAGAATTTGCCCCCGGCTTGGCTCCTCGAAGCAGGTGGGGGAGCCCGCTCTCATGAATTTTTGTCGATTCTGGTCATCTATCTCGATTGCCAGATTCTTCGATTATTTTTTTTTCTGTCCCTAGACAGCCTGACAATCTGGGGATTTGTCATGTGGCGGTTTGGTGATTCTCTCGATCACAGTCGCCATTTGAGATGTTCGATGTTCCCCTATTGAAAAGAAGAAACCTCATGAGTAAAGGGCATGTATAATTGACTATTGGAGTCGATACAATTTACCCTTGAAATTTATCTTGCGGGAACCGGCATTTCTCCCTTTGGGTTCTCTGTATGCAGGATATGTGCACGATATGCATGATGCATGTTAGGTGTGCCAGCAACGAAACATGAGTTCGTGCTTTTCACTCTATTCAGAGAAAGCATTTTTATCAGATATGTCAATCTGGAAAACTTGAAATTTTCTTTTCAAGCGCTCTTTTCACAAAGATTTATAAATGATGATAAACTTCTTCAAGTTTTCTCAAAGGTTTTGTTCACAAATTGAGCTATTAGAATGCTCTTAAAAATATTTAGCCAAAGTGCATGTTTGAGATGCCATGAAAAGGGGTACTCCCTGTTTGTCATTTGAAGGCATTGCTTCTTGGGCCCTCTGCTTCTGTTCCCAACCTGAAAGGAAAAAGAAATGAAACATTATTCTCATATCAAGAAAATAATCATTTTGGAACGATACGTCCTTTTACCAGAATCGATGGCTCCGTATTGTTCTCCTTCTCATTTAGAAGGGTTTGATGTGTTTTGTCTTTGATTGATTATTCCACTTCATCATGATTCATGGGTGATAACTGCTTCAGGGACTTCCCCTACGTACCCACATGGTGAATTCGGCATATCCTACATTCGGTACCCTTTCTGGGTAGAGAGTGATTTGCCCCCAGCAACTGGATGCGTTGTCTGGGGCTGACTGATTTATTTATGGGTAGTTTGATCATGCCGTTTCGATGCATTCCCACTTAGTCGGAGCCGATCCACTCCGTGTCAGGTGATTTTGGCATCCCGCACCTTTCAAATTCTCTGACGCCTGGTATCTACTCTGTATTCTCTTTTGGGATACCAGATGATATGCTCATACAATCCTTCGAAGATTTCAGCATTTGATGTTCCGACACTTCTTAGTCTCATCAGTGCGTTTTGATTTCTTCATGCACCTTCTGCCTTGTCATCGTTTCATGACATCCCTCGAGCTTCTTGCTATTTGACATCAGCAAGCACGGGTGTACATGTGGTTGAATACTTTAACATCTTGAAGTGTTACTTCACAGGCCATGGTTTCCTTCATTGTGTCCTGTCGCATTCGCCTTACGCTTTAATAGTCTTTTATTTCATCTTCGGGCATCCAAGACGATGGAGATTCTTCGGTGGTCCCATTCACTTTTATCATCACCTGATTTGATCCATCTTGTTTTTACCAACCCAATGGGGGTGACATCTGATGAAGGCACCTTCCTCTTCCTCTTGTAGGGAATGCAAGTTTCTATTTGTTGGTCTTCAACCATCTTATCCATCGTTCCACCATCATCTTGCATGTAGTCAGATGAGGGCATTTTCGGCAAATGTCTGCCATGTAAAACATGTCCCTCCTGTCTATCCGCAGATGGATTTTTCTTCTCGACCTGTTTTTCACCTGAGAGGAAGAGATAGGAAATATTACGCCAATATCTGATTGAAAATCAATTAGGAACGACACGTCCTTATCCTCGATCCGATTGCCACGGTCAGGTGGCGTTTGCCCTGGCTAAGTGGGGTTTGCCCCAGTTGACTGCTTTGACCTCCTTCATTATTTTTGCAGTTCTTTTTTAATTTGGGGATATATGCCATTTGTAGTTTCTCGTCCCCCTTTTCGTTTCGATGGGCCTTTGCTCCGGTATGCTTTTTTGTGAGAAGTCGACTCATTTGTCTGCCTTCAAATGTCCATCCCGGTGGCTCGAGTTATCGACCAGCTTCAATCTTCTTGAAGCACCACTCCGTTTCTCTTGGGCGTTCCATGCTTTGGGCGGCACACCTGAGATGCCATGAAGCCAGTTAGCCCAAATATGGAAAAGAGAGTCCATACATGACGAATTTTTCTTAGAAACACATTTTGAAAGATTTGATTAGAAGGTGGGGAACGGGGGCTAATCCTCTTATCATCGGATATCTTCGCTACCCCGAAAGGTTTTGAAAACCAGGAGACATGTGGGAAATCAGGTCTCAGGAATTTTTCTCTTTTTTTGTTGTTTTTCTTGTTGTTTTTTTTTTCGTTTTTTTTGTTTTTTTTTTTGTTTTTTGTTTTTTTTTTTGTCGTCATTGACCGATTTGTGGTGCTCCCCCATGTCCCCATTTTTTGATTTTTGATTTTTGATTTTTGATTTTTGATTATTATTATTTTTTTTTTTAGGGAGACTGCACTCGAGACTATATATGGACTAAAATGCAAATAGACTAAAAAGTGATGATGGAAAGGAGGAAGTGACTCCCTCATCCATGTAGTTTGCCATCATCAATTGTCTGATCAGCCGGGTCGGCGCGGTCATTGATGGGGTTGTCTTCGTACACCCTGTCCGCTTGTTGGTTTTGCCGCATGTTCTCCCATGACTCTTCCCTCATAGCCTCTATCGCATATCCTTCAGAGGTTAAGCTCAACTTTGTGAAAGAAGTTGTAAAAGCGGGGTCTTCAACCCTACCGATGATGCCCATACTACCCATCTCGGTTAAGCATGGCTCTTTCCGCCCCATCGAGGTGGTATGCTTCTCCGGATTTTGAGAAGATGTAGTCGGTACCTCACGTGATTCGGGTACGTTGGTGATAAGCCTTAGATCGCTTTCCGGTCCAACCTCGGATACGTCACTGATTTTGCGATCCGACAAAAGGTCAGGCCGGACGTTGAGTCCTGTCCTATCGAACACTAGTATATCACAGTCGATGAGAGCCTGCACATCATATTGTAGAGTTCGGCAATTGTCGACATTATGTCCCTTCTCCCCCATATGGTATGCACAGGTCTGATTCAGGTCGAACCCCTGGAATCTTGGCGGTTTCACCCTCGGTGGCCTCTTGGCTACCAACCTTTCCTCCAAAAGCCGATGGAGCAGTTCTGACATAGGAAGTGGGAGCGGTGTGAATAATGGGGGACTTCTCTTGCTTGACTGGCCAGATTTCTCTATCTTAGGTGCTGGTTGTCTCTGGTGAGGAATGAAATCAGGCGGCTGATGTCTTGCCACGTGTACGGAATTTTGACTCGTGAACGTCATTCTTCGATAGTCGGTCGTCGTTTCCCTGACCGGTTCTTTACTCCTTTGAGAAAGCTCTCCGCGGCTTTCTTTGTTTCTGATCATGCTATCGCGCTTAGCCCATTCCATCCTTTCACCGGCATGCACAAGTTGTGAAAATGATTGGTAATGAGCCGTACCCAATCGATTAAAGGAATCATAGGGAAGAGCTTTCAGACAGTGCTCTATTAACTCATCTTCGTCCAGCGGAGGTTAGACTTGGGCTGCTTTTACTCTCCACCTTTGTGTGAATGATCTAAAGCTTTCATTTCTCCTTTGCTTCATGTGCATCAGATCCATTCTGGTAGGGGTGGCATTCCTGTTGAAATCGTATTGCTGGAGAAACTGATTAGCCAAATCACTCCATTCTCGGATGCCCTCGACATCAAGCCTCGTGAACCATTCTAACGCGGGACCGACCAGGCTATGCAGAAAATTTTGGACAAGAAGCAAATCGTCACGATCGAAATCGATCATCGCCTCCAAATAGTATTGGATATGAGTTCTTGGGCAACCGACACCACCATATCTCCTAGCAAGTCCCGGCCATTGGGGAATCTCAAGCGTCTTCCCTTTGGGGCATGTAGAAGAGACATTGTATGGACGGGTTTCAGCGGGGATCGGGTTCGCACGACCTCCAACATCCTGCTGGTGACTATAGTTTTTCTCCCGAATCAGGTGTGTGACGAACAGATCCTCTCCAGTCATCTCATTTTCCTCCATAGCACCATACTTTTCTTTATGCTGTTCTTCCAGGTTACTCATCATGGGTGTGCCTTCGGAGAAGTCTTCTACTTCCAGGGCTCGATCAACATCTAGCACGCAGGTTGAACCTGGTCGGGTGGTCAGATCAGGATTAAAGGTCGTCGGGGACGCCTCTTGTGTAGTGAGGAGGAATGTCTTCATCATTGCCAATATCTGAGTCATCTGACTCTCCAGTGCGGCCAAGCGCTTCTCCAGGCCAATCTGATCCATTTTAACCTGTGACTGAAGCTTCACACAAGTTCTTGGCTTTTGATTCCGGAAAACACCTGTCTTGAATGACAGGACTATGTTAGAAAGGGGAGTAAAGCATAAATCCTTTCAATTTTATGCTTTCTTGTGATTAACGAGGATAAAAACTTTTACACAAGCCTTAGCCTCGTGTGAAAAATTCTTATCGATGTTTTTCAAGAGAAAACATAAAACTAAAAGGAGTGTAATCCATGGTCATTACTTTTGGCGAATTCCCAGAAAATCTGTGGAATGTCCAAGAAGATAAAAATGCAATTCCAATGTGTCCTAAATTCGGTGGGAGATAGGACATCCAAATTGGGATTGTTTACCAAAAATAATTCGAATATCTAATCTCCTCTTGAATTCAAAAGACACGGATGACTTTAGTTAATCACCATAGATTACCAATGATGCATGATATGGGCCGGTTCAATTCCATGTCCGGCGCACCATGAAATGAATGTTAGATTCTCGTACTTGGGTTAAACATGCCAAGTGTGAGTTCTAACGAAAATTTCATCTGGGTAAGACATGGAATTGAATCGAAAAATCCGAATGGTTGAGAGGAATTCCAATGTCGCGCTCCAACGTGAAGACACTTAGACAAGAATTAGAAATCGAGGTGCAGAAGATAGATGGGAGACCCACAGGCGGGTGCTCCTTACAGACTCGATGATCCTGATAAAAGAAAATGGACGACTGGAACATGACCCTTAATAACCTAAAGAGATGCCCCAAGTCGGGTCTTCGGGGGACGACGCTTGATGTCTTCGGTCTGGCCACCTTTTTGATAATGTGCGGCAGGTGTCTCGGATTTTCCGTCATCGCACGTCCTTCAACTATCGGTATGGTTATTGGATCATTCCTCGGACAGCTCGAAGAGGGTAAACTCCGTTGAATGTTCCGACAGTCCGATGGCGGATGACGCGTCGCTCATACTTGAATACGTCCGGGATGTGGGACCGACTTGGAGAGATCATCTCTTCCATCCCTACTCTAACATGGAATTGGACTCAACCATTGGACTTGGTGAATGCAACATGTTGTGCAAAATGAAAGGCTGCAAATGAATTTAAATAGAAATGGCAGGACCTTACCATAAGTGGTACCCAATGATTTTTTTGGTTTTAGGTATACCAACCATCCACATACACGCGCATGAGACAAGTGAGGCTTGACTCTAGAAATCAAAATGGCTTAGGTGAGGAACCTAGAGGCTTCCCTCTATCCGAGTCGACAAATTCGTCCATGAGCGCAATCCACAACAAATGGATAAAAGTCTCGACTCAGATAGTGAGTGGGATCGAATATGGTCGACCCCAGCGCAAACCACGCTAGAGCGTTGCATATCGATCCCTGATCTATGGCTACCTAAAAAGGTGATTTCGCGGCCTGGGTTTAGGCGCTTTGTGCAAAGTGTCGTGATCCTCAAATATGCAGTGAATCACGCGCAACAATTTATATATCAATCAGCGCTTCAAATCATCCATATAACATACATTCCTACGCCCATCCTGCATAAGACAATGTTAATCACAGACTACACACCTTATCACTCCAATCTGCAAAAACATATAACACCTATCGTGAGCGGACTTACCTCACCTTCAAGAGCGCCTGCAGGGTTAGAAAAATCACTCAACATTTTAATTACGGCCTAAGTCCACTTGAGGTCTAGAACCATAAGTTCTAGAACAATTCCCCAGTGGAGTCGCCAGCTGTCGCGACCCGTCCGAAAATCAATGGACGCGGCTAATGGATTACCGATCGCGGGCTTTGGATCGGCGCGGGCCCTCCCAGGCCCATACCAAATCGCGGCGGGAGTGTTCTTTTGAGGGATTCGACGATAAGAGTCGATCGCTTTCGACCTTCAGTGTGGTCGTGGTGGCATGTGCAACGTGTGCATGCATTTGGAGTCGCCACCGGTCTTTCTTGGAGGGTAGACCGGAAACCTTACTGACCGATTGGGAGAGGTCGATCAGTTCTGCGGAACCAGAGATTTTGGGTTCGGGGACTTGGTTACGCTGGTGTCGTTACCAGCGCCCTTTCGGTACCTAACGCGAGTGATTTTCCTAGCTAAGAGTTCATGCAGACGCAATTTTGGGTGAGATAGGTATGGTTCGGGTTTTCATGCAGATTGGAATGTTAGTCCTATCAATCACAATCAATTTAACGAGAGCGCAGTCAATTGCATAAATAAATCATGTCAATGCACATCAATTTCAATCATCGGCCTCCTAATATAGTCATAGGGGTTTAGGGAATGTGTGATTTCAGACCAAGGGTAAAATGGGAAGATTTGGGGACGATTAGCCCGAAGGGCAAAATCATCATTTTTGGAAGGTTTGGATACCGAATTACCCAAAATATTCCATGGCCAGTTGATTGTGGCCATTTCCCATTTTTGAGAATTTTTTGGAATTTCTTGATTTTTCTTCGATTTTTGGAAGACGACTCGCCCAAAGGGCGAAATCGTCATTTTCAAGAAGGTTCGGGGTTCAAAACACCCGGGATGAGCCTTGGCCAGTTGTTTGTAGCCATTTCCTATTTTTTGGGATTTTCCTGGATTTTTTAGAATTTTTTTGGAAGACGGTTTGCCGGAAGGGCAAAACCGTCATTTTTGGAAAGATCGGGGGTCAAATGACCCGGAACAGGTCATGGCCAGTTGAACATGGCCATTTCCTATTTTCTAGAATTTTTTAGAATTTTTCTGAATTTTTCGAATTTTTTGAATTTTTTTATGATTTTTCATTTTTTATTGATTTTTTTGATTATTTTATTATTATTTTAAATTTTTTAATATTTAAAAATATTTTCCGGGCCGGGTCAAACCCGGCCCGCGTCTCTCGGGCACCCGGCCCAACCCTAGGGGTCGACACCGGCCTAAAACGACACCGTTTTATATTTTTAAATATTTTTTCCTATTTTTTAACAATTTTTTTTATTTTTTATCTATTTTACTTAATTATCCGAAAATTCTCCGGATCCGACGGCTGTCGTTGCGCCACGTGGCCTCATCCTGTGCGTCCGATCTTCCACTAGATCGGACGTCCCTCAGTGAGCCACGTGGCCAAATCGTAGCCATCGGATCAAAAATCAATTATTTTCCTTTTTTAGAAAAACCTTCGGATCGAACGCTCTAGAACGTGCCACGTGGCCTCCTCTGGTGCGTCCGATCTTGTACAAGATCGGACGTCCCTCAGCGAGCCACGTGGCACATTCTCGTCCGCCGGATCGATTATTCGAAAATCATTTATTTAATTTTCCAAAAATTCAGGATCGCGACACGTGTCGCGATCGTGGCCGTCCGTTTGTTTTATTTGAAAATAAGCGGACCGGACCCCACCCGGCTGACGTGGCTGCCTACGTGGCACGCCACGTCGGCCGTTGACCGTTGACCGGCCGGAGGGTCGCCGGAGAAGACGATGAACAGTGAAAAATCCGGCGGGAATAGTAAAAATTCCGGCGAGGTCGCCGGAAAATGCCCAAAATTGACCAAAACTCAGAATTTTTTGGAGATTTTTACACCATTAGACTCCCTAACATTTCAACATCATCATACAACACAAATAATAACCATGAACACGCTAAAAACCGGCGAACCGGACCTCCCCGAACCCAACTCCGGCGAGCCGATTTGCAAAAAAAAATTTTGCGTTTAAACTTGATTCCAACCGTTCACATAGCATCCAAGGGAGGTTTGAGGACTTACCTGGGGTCCCTCGATGGTCGGTTGCCGTGCGCTTCGCCGGACCGAGCTCTCGGCTCGGGTATGCGTCGGGGAGCTCCGGCCATGGTTCCCGGCACATTTCACTATTCCGCGACCGTCGACGGCGACCGAAGCTCCCCTCAGGCTCCAAGAGGTGCCGGCAAGCTTGTCTTGCCCCGGCTTTGCTCGAAAATCCTCCCGAAAAATCCCCCCTCTCCCTCTCGGCCAACCTCCCCTTAAACCGCGAATCCTCCCTTTCGATGGCCGACCGGCGTGTTTTCCGTGCCCACGCCCCTGCCAAAACCGAATATGCCTTGCCCATTTGCTTCCCATGCTCGGTTGTCTCGTTTTTGTTAAAAAAAATCGCCCCCCACACTGCTCTGCTGCACGCGGGTCTGCTGCACATTCTGTGCATTTGCAGACCCGGGTCGGGCCGGGTCGGGTCGAGCCGGACCCGACCGACCCGGTTCGGCCAAATCGCCCAAATCGCCAAATTGACCCCCAAAATGACCTCTTTTCATGAAATTGATGACAAAATCGGATTCCTTGACATGTTTTCCATCAAATATGGGTATTTTCGTGAATCAATTTATTGAAATTCTGTGAAAACCCCAAATTGTCCCTAGGATCCGAAATTTAATTTCGCCAAATCGAAGGCCTAAACGATCGAATTAGCCAAAATTGAGCCCACCAATGGATTCAGCATGATGAAAACTGTTGGGTAGAGGTGTTTAATTTTAATGGGTGTGCCCGTGTGAAATTTAATTTCAAATATTGTGAAACCGGGGACTAAATTGAAAGATTTTTATGCAATTAAGCCCTTTTGGCTAAAATTAATCAAATTGGAGGGAAAATTGACCCAATTGCATTTCAATACTTTGGAGTCCAATGTCATAGCTTATAAAAACCAAGAATTGAAAATTAAAAGACTCGAAAAGGATTTTTTAGGCCCGGTTCGGGATTAGGTTTGTGAAGGAACCCAACGAACCAAGCCGAATTTCCCTAATAAAAAGTGAAAATATTAAAGAGAGAATTAAAATAAAATTTCTGAATATTTTTTTGTAATTTTCTGACCAAGGATGGTATTTTTCTGATTTTTTTGGGTTTTTTTATAATTAAATAAATTCCAAAAAATATTAAAAAATTCAGAAAATATTTTTTGTTCAAAATTGGTTCCTAAGGCTAGGCTAAGGCTCCCAAAGTTGATTTTGCAATTTTTTGACCTTTTTTGCTATTTTTAATTAATTTTAGAAATAAAAACTAAAATAAAATATGGTCAAAAATCAGGTGTCAACAGTAAGTCATCCGGGAAAACATCCGAAACTCTTCCAAAAGTGACTGAATTTATGGGGTATGGAAGAAGCAACTTCATTCTCATTACCTGTTTTATGTAGTAAAACATACACAACACGAACCCCTTTCAAAGCACCTTTCACATCCATCATCGAAAGCAATGTAGTAGATGAAGAATTTTCAGCCATAGGAGTTTTAAGAGACTCCTTACTCGGTGCTAATTTAATCCTCTTTCCACCAAACTCAAACGAATACGTATTGCGGTAACCATCATGAGTAGTCCGCCTATCGAATTGCCATGGTCGCCCAAGAATAACATGACTAGCATCCATCGATAGAACATCGCACCATATTTTGTCATAATAAATAGAAACAATCGACAGATTAACAAGGCATCGTTAGGAAACGGTTACCTCGGTGCCTTTCGACAACCACGACATTTTGTAAGGCGTAAGGTGCGCCTTCAATTCCAACTTCAGCTTGCTTGCCGCTACTTCAGAAATGATATTCTCACAACAACCAAAGTCAATAATTATTTGGCATACTTTTCCCTTGATTGTGTAAGCGGAATGAAATATATTGGTACATAGCCACCTATCTCCGATATCATCACAAGGAGTGAGGAAGATTTTTCTCACCATGAGAAATTGGCCAGAATCAGCATGCACTATTTATTCGTCAATTGCGACTTCTTCGACATCATTCAACTCTTCTTCGAGTGGATCCTCCGCATGATCATCAAAATCATTATCCACCAAGAAGGCTTTGCCGTCTTGTCGATTCTTGTTAACTCGACAATTGCTAGCACGATGACCCAACTCACCATAATAAAAGCAAAGCATTTCAGACGTACTGGGTTACTTTGAAGTGTTGGGCTAAGTAGAAGACTTACTAGCGGTTTGCATTGTAGCCTCAATAACTTTGGTTGCACCGGTGGTATTTCTAGCGGGTCGGCTGGACATGGTAGAAGACTGTTGCCTCCTAGAGCGAGAATGCTCTACTTTGAGTGCTTTTTGGTGTGCATCTCCCAAGTCCTAAATGTCGAGAACTTCCAAGGCATCTTGAATGCGGAGTAGAAGACCGTTCAAGCACTTTTTCACAAGTACCTCTTCCATATCCTGGATGTTATTGCCAATCACCAATTCATTGAATTCATTGGTGTACTGATCCATCGTTCGCGTACCTTGTCTCAGATTTTGGTACCGTTGGTAGAGCTCCCTCTTGTATACTTTAGGTAGGAAATATTTGCGGATCTTGTCCTCCATTTTCCTCCATAAAGTAATTGACGCTTTACCAACAGATTGGCGAGTTTGCTTTTCACATCTCCACCAAGCGATGGCTTTACCTCGGAATCGCATAGCGATGATCCCGACTCGACGATCCTCTGGAACACTTCGATGCTCAAACACTTCATTTACAAGTGTCAGCCAATCAACAATTTCATCAGGAGAATCATTACTTGAGAATCCTGAAATATCTTTCTTAACTTCCTTTTCCCACTCCGATTCACAGACGTTGTGTATGCAATGTTGAGCATTCCTCCGACCGTGAAAAGATTGAACACTCCCTGAAGATGAAGAGTCGTCGTTAGAATCTTCAATTTTGGAACAGGATGGAGGATTGTTTGCTTCCACCCTCGGACCCTGAACTTCATGCGTCAACTCATCAATTCGTTGTTGCATGCGTCACTGCAGATTGTCAGGTGTGCACTTCATCAAATGGGATGGTTCTGCCTCCGCGACGTCTAGCTTGTCTTGGCAGCATGGTTCTTTCCTCCAAAGCTCTGATACCAAATGATGCAGCCTAAGATATAAGCTACTCGAACGCAAGGATCGGGAGAGTAACCTTGATGGAAAATGGGTGAAATGGTAGTGAAAATGGATGGGTAAAGATGGATAAAATACGAGAATGGAACAAACGAAAGATAGAAACTTAGATGGATGCTCTTCCAGGCCTCCAAGGAAGTGGATAGGGCAACGATTCTTCTAAATCGTTGACTGCAACACTTCAAGGATGCAGATTTTGAAAAGCTCCGACTCTTCAAGGACAGAGTGAAAACTCTTCTAGGTTTTCAGGAGGTTGAACTCTTCAAGGTTCAGGATAATTGCACAAGGTAAATTTTCATTCATCAAAATCATCTGCCGAATACATAAAGTAGATGGCCTTTTATAGCCAAGGAAAAGCAAATGAAAAGACTCAAGAAAATGAAAAGACTTAACAACATTAAAGAACCTAGAAACCATAAACATTAAAGTGCCTAGGAACCAAAAGCGAGATAACAACTTCATTACTATCCCAAGGTGTCTTTTAGTCTTCCAATGCGTAGGGAATGACAAAGGCTTTATTGCGGTGTGGATTCTAGAATGAGACTCTTGGTCTTCGACTTACGTCCTTTTGAATTCGACAAGTCTTGTCGAGCGGCTTGTTGAGCTTGGATGCGGGCTGATCTCCTTGATCGTATGAGCTTGTCTTCAATGCGGGCGACATCATCAATCCGGCCTGCATCAGATACCACTATTGAATTTTTGGCGAGGTTGGTTTGAACAAATGTTCAAAACCAACGAATCACGAACGTGGCTCTGATACTACTATTGGGTATTTTGTGAAAGTGTGTGTGCTATTGTGTGTGTTTGGGTGTGAAATATAGAGAAATATGATGGCAAGAAGACTAGCAAAATAAAATGATATTTGATATAAAACTTAATAAATAAAAAGGACTTACAATGAAGTATTTTCCAACTCTATCATTATTGGGCTATTTCTTACATAGGAGTACTCCACTATTACATGACGGACCAACCCCTATTTATAGAACATAACAACTGACATATCTACTGTCACAAATTTTTTTATTATTTTTTCTTCACCACCAAAGATGCAACCATGTTTGACTTGTCCACCAATTTTCAAATCTTCATGTGACTAGTCTTCCACTCTAGCACTTTTCAAAAATGGATCATGTTTCAACATAACCCAGCGTCGATCTTCATCTCTCTACCAAGCGTGTTCCAATCCGAGCCCGCCCAAAAGTCCCTAGCTTGAGTCGCAAGTTTGAGCAAGTTCAAATAGGAATGTGCAATCTCGCAATTTTCGGTAAATTTCCTATCTTGGGATTTTGAATATTTGGTTGCTTATTTTGCATGAATTGTGAATTTCAATTGCATATCTTGAGAAGTAGGTTGTTTGCTTTAGGATAATACAATATTCGATTGCCTAATTTGGAAGATTGCATGTCAAAAAATCGAATCATTGCCTTGTTAGAAAATTGCATTGCAAGTTCAGAATATTTAATTGCTTGAATTGAAAGATTGCACGTTAATTTTGGAAATTGGAAATCCGGAATATATTTTGCAATATATCTTGGCTTAGATCGGAAAGATTGGGTTCATGTGAATATTTTGGGAACTTCGTGTAATCTTGTGATAATTTGAGAAGTTTTCTGAAAATACTCAAGGCACCCAAAATATTTCAAGATTTGATCGATTAGAGAATTTTCCTTATCTGCAACCGCATACGTAGAAATAAGTCTATCTATCAGGCTTTAAATAGAATTATTTTCATAGCGGGTATTTCGAATTTTAGGAACGATCTATCAGGTTTTAGATCGGAACTTAATTCGAAAGATTTAGCGATAGTTATGTTTTCATTAAAAGATTTGCAACTTTAATTTAAATTCACCCATAAAAATCAAAAATCACAAAAAAATATATATATAAAAAATAAGTAAAAAAATTCATTCATGTCTCATATTTTAATTTCATGTCACAAAATCTCAAAAAAAAAAAGGAAGATATGGCATCTTAAAAACCACGCCTCTAATGGATTGCATTTAAAGGATAAAATATTTTTTTAATCCATTCTCATTTTTAAAAGATGTAGACATAGGTAAAAAGATTTTCTTAAAATTTTGAGAACTAATGTAAATTAAATTTGAAAATTATAAGATAATCTTGAACCAATTCACCATCATTTTTCCATTAAGTTTTAATTTCGAAAATTACACAAAAAATACAAAAAAAATCATAAAAAGAAAGCCTAAAAAATTGCACCATTGAACTTCAAGTCAGAATTAATTAAAATTGACAAATCCAACATTTTTTATGAAATTGGAACCAAAAGGACATTAATTGAAAAATTAATGTAACCAAATCCCAAACTTAGAATCTCTAGTTCGTAGAAGTAATTTAGTTCTCCCACTAATTGACATAGGTTTCTAATCGATCTACCAAAAAAAGATTAGTGGCGGCTTCGGAAAATTAAAAATCCTTTGCAAGATAATCATTTAAAACTAAAGTTATGATTTGGAAGAGTTTGGGAGAGTTCGAACTAGGTTAGTCAATCTAATTAATTGATCTGGTAATCCATTAAACTAAAATTGAAAAACTTGATTTTTAGGTCGCGACAAGTCTGCCATCTTCTCCCTCTCTCTTTTCAGTCTCTTGTCTATGATGCAAGTGAGGAGAGCCACCCGGGCTCCAGCAGGAAGTTTGTCCCCCGACCACTCATTTTTCCCTGGCTAGGGAGCAACCTCAATAGATATTTTGGCTGCCTATATAAGCCTCTAGTGGATATTTTTGCAACCAGAATCTCTTAAGGTACTAATGGTGCCTATAGCGAGGTGAGGCATATAAAATCAATGGTTACTCTAGCCGTTGAGTTTGACAAGGTGAGTGTTCGATCTTTTGATAGATGTGGATGCAACAATCATTTTGCTTTATCTGCGGTAGAATAGATTGTGTCAGAAATCGTTGTGAAGTTGTTAAAGATGCAGGTGGAGTTGGAGTATAGATGAGGTCTACAGTTATGGCAAAATTCAAGCGCGGCTTGGACTTGAAAAATGTCTATAGCGATTGAGCTCATGAGAGGTTGTGGAAGAGTAGCAGCAAAATTCGGGTTTCGGCAAACAATGATAGCTTGACATAAATAACAAAATTAGGTAGAGATTGTTGAAAATACGTCTTGAGCTTAAACTCGAAAAAAGAAACTTTTCTAATTTGAGTAGGTCTCCTAATTGAATGATTTTCTAGTTAGAGTAGGTTTCCTAAAAAGAAATTTATATATATAAATTTCTACTCTTGTCTATATATAAAAAGTACCTTCTTTGTGAATAGCATCCAAAAGTAAACTTCTTTGTGAATCACATCAAGTGTAATTCTTTTTTGAGATGTAGAGATTATTTCTTGATAAATTGTGGAGTTTAACACTGCATGAGTGTCGCGACCCGTCCGAAAGCGGACGCGGCTAATGGATTACCGATCGTGGGTCTTGGATCGGCGCGAGCCCTCCCAGGCCCATACCAAATCGCGGCGGGAGTATTTTTCAGAAGGATTCGACGATAAGAGTCGATCGCTTTCGACCTTAGTGTGGTCGTGGTGGCATGTGCAACTTGTGCATGCATTTGGAGTCGCCACCGGTCTTTCTTGGAGGGTAGACCGGAAACCTTACTGATCGATTGGGAGAGATCGATCAGTTCTACGGAACTAGAGTTTTTGGGTTCGGGGACTTGGTTACGCTGGTGTCGTTACCAACGCCCTTTCGGTACCTAACGCTAGTGATTTTCCTAACTAGGATTTCATGCAGGCGCAATTTTGGGTGAGGTAAGTCTGACTTTGCACATTAACCAGTTTAACATGCTCACGTAATCATAATAAATAAATAGATGTCAATCACATAAACATCTATCCTACGTGGTGATCATGGAATTATGATTTAATGGGTCTCGAGCCAATGAGACCACATTTAATCATTTTAATATTTTAATAACGGAGAGCCGCTCTTCGCTTCTTCTTGGTTTCTTGAACTCTTCAAGAATTGGGCCCCAAAGAGCTCGCCGACTTAAAAGGCTCCCCCACGTAATCCCCGTAGCATTTACATCAACAATTGACTATGCTAAAAATAAAGATTACATGAAAAATAAAAGGAGTACGCAGCCTCCATTTAATAACTACAACCCCAAATATATAAATAATCATCATACATTCATATATACATCAATCACATTGATTAGGGATTTTTCCATGATCACCACCCTTCCACGTAAGTAATAAATTCACAATTTAAAACTTAGGAAGGCACAATAAAAATTCTACGTTGAATCATATTCAGAATTTTTATGTAAAATAAGATAGCCATAAATTTTCGATTCAAAATTGATTTAGTCTCAATTTTTGCTACGTTGATTAATTTATCATATAAAATAATCAACCTCCATTAGCCATGTAAGACGAACAATTCGTTAATACATATTGGCCATAGTATTGCAAAAATTGCAAAAAATCAATTAAATGCACGAAAACACCTAAGGATCGGCTCTGATACCACTGTTGGGATCCACGTAACATGTAGCGGAAATAAATAACAACCCATACATGTATCTCCAGAGGCGTACTTCGTGCATTTCAATCGAAAAAAAATCACAAAGCCTCAAAGGGAGTAAATAGATTACCTCTCGTAGCGTGCTTGAACGGAGGTGTCGGTTCGATGTTCTTCGATCTCAGCCTCCACAAGTGTTAGGCATCTAGTTCGGACGCACCACCAATTGACGAACGGGGAGACGACTAATAACTCCACAACAATTGTGCTAGCAATATGCGGAATCAATATTCCGAACTTAGTATATTTTGCTCACTCAAGATGATGAGAATATAGAGAGTGTTTGTGTTCTTCTCTCTAAGCTCTCAAAAATTTGCACACTCTACAAAATGTCTCTCCACCCAACCTCAAAACTCTTGCCATCCTTTTATAACCAAAAATTCCTTCCAATAAATTGTATTATAAAATAGCACTCACAAATAATAAATACTTTCTAAAAATAGCACTCACAAATAAATGACATTTAAAAATAGCACTAACAATAGCACTCACAATTTATAATACAAAAATGCTATTTAAAAATAGCACTAACAATAGCACTCACAATTTATAATACAAAAATGCTATTTAAAAATAGCACTAACAATTATAAATTCTATCTAATAATAGCACTCACAATTTATGATAAATAAATGTCATTTAAAAATAGCACTAACAATAGCACTAACAATTTATGATAAATAAATGTCATTTAAAAATAGCACTAACAATTGCACTCACAATTTATAATACAAAAATGCTATTTAAAAATAGCACTAACAATAGCACTCACAATACAAAAATGCTATTTAAAAAAGCACTAACAAAGGTGTTAAAAATAATAACTATTATTATTATTACAAGAGTTAAAGAAGTTACCAAACAGTATAAATACGTATAACGTATAAATACACATGACGTATAAATACGTAGAGCATACGTATACATCCAAACGATCAAATTAGCCTGAATTGAGGCCGCCAATGAATCGGGCATGATGAAAATTATGGGTAGAGGTGTTGAATTTTAATGGGTATGCCCGTGTGAAATTCAAGATCCGTGAAACCGGGGACTAAATTGAAAGATTTTTATGCAATTAAGCCCTTTTGGTTAAAATTGATCAAATTGGAGAGCCAATTGACCTAATTGCACTTCAAGACTTTAAAATTCAATGTCATAGCATATAAAAAGTGGAAATCGAAAATTAAAAGACTTGAAAAGGAATTTTTGGGCTCGGTTCGGGTTTATGTTTGTTAAGGAACATAGTGACCCGAGCCGAATTTTTAAGATTTAAAGTGACACACTTGAATAGGAAATTAAAACAAAATTATTGAATATTTTGTGTATTTTTCTGACCACGAATGGTATTTTTCTGATTTTTTCAGGTATTTTTAATAATTAAATTCAAAAAATATTAAAAAAAACCAAAAAATATTTTTTGTTCAAAATTGGTTCCTAAGGCTAAGCCAAGGCTTCCAAAGTTGATTTTGTGATTTTATGACCTTTTTTTATATTTTTAATTAATTTTAAAAATAAAAATCGCAATAACAGATGGTCAAAAATCAGGTGTCAACAGCTGCCCCTCTTTGAGAGTGAGCTCGCAGAGGTTGCTTTCAAAGACAAGAAGGCACCTGATTCCTAACCGACTCAACGGGGAAAATGAAAAAGAAATGCTATGACATCGGATCCTTAAGGCTCTTGATAAAAGCTCAAATTAATCCCCGGTTTACTCTAACAATTTGAACATGGGCCGGAGTGAGAGAGGCTTACCTAAAGCTCACCCGTCGGATGCTGCCGGTTGCGATAACTTTCAAAAAGATACCTAGGACTCGTCATTGAGAATACCCTAGGGAAATTAAGCTCTGACCCGTATGGTAGGTCATACCATTATTGGATTCCTAACTGGCAGGAACCTAAGGAAGGCGCATCCCACGCTTGAGGATTTGCCATAGATTTTAATCCGTATGGTGGATCAGACCTTTGTGTTGATCCTTAAGGCGGTATCTACCTCGTGTTGACCCTTATGGCGGTTTCTACCATGAGTTGACCCTTTAGGCGGTTTCTACCTCGTGTTGACCCTTATGGCGGTTTCTACCATTGTATTGACCCTTCAGGCGGTTTCTACCATTGATTGACCCTTCAGGCGGTTTCTACCATGAGTTGACCATTCAGGCGGTTTCTACCTTGGTTTGACCCTTCAGGCGGTATCTACCTTGAGTTGACCCTTCAGGCGGTTTCTACCATGAGTTGACCCTTCAGGCGGTTTCTACCTTTGATTGACCCTTCAGGCGGTTTCTACCATGAGTTGACCCTTCAGGCGGTTTCTACCTTTGATTGACCCTTCAGGCGGTATCTACCTTTGATTGACTTTGAAAAGGGGTCTCATGACGAGGGTTCTCCACGTCCGATGAGATTTCCTGAATTTTGAAAAGGGGGTCTCATGACGAGGGTTCTTCACGTCCGATGAGATTGTTTGAATTTTGAAAAGGGGTCTCATGACGAGGGTTCTCCACGTCCGATGAGACTGCCTAAATTTTTTAAAAGGGGTCTCATGACGAGGGTTCTCCACGTCCGATGAGACTGCCTGAATTTTGAAAAGGGGTCTCATGACGTGGAGTTCATGACGAGGGTTCTCCACGTCCGATGAGACTGCCTGAATTTTGAAAAGGGGTCTCATGACGAGGGTTCTCCACGTCCGATGAGACTGCTTGAACTTTGAAATGGGGTCTCATGACGAGGGTTCTCCACGTCCGATGAGACTGCTTGATTTTGTTTAAAAGGGGTCCCGAGACGAGGGTTCTCCACGTCTGATAGGACTTTTTTTTTTAAAATGGTTTTTGCTTCCCCAAGAAAATATTGGTAATCTTTGAGAAGACAGCAATTGTCCAATCGACAAAATTTTATGACTTAAGTTTTAGTCATGACATGTGCATTTTGATGCTGGAGGTTATCCAAAATATTATTGCAACATACAGATGTGATCACAAATTCCTTCTGCGGCAAATTTGGATCAAACAATTTGAAATTTCCAAAAAGAGTGTGTTCAAAACATCAATTGGAATATTTCTCGACAAGGAGGTCTTCTCACCTGTTTTGAGATAATGGTTTTTATAGGGGATTCACTCAATTCCCTACTAACCTGGGCCTAGGTTTTAGGCTCATTCGCAGCGCATACATTTTGACCGGTCGGGAGGTCTTCCGTGGGACCGTAATGTTGGGCTTGGGTATTGGTCTTCAAAGGGGGACTCATTTTTGAGTCAAGGCCATTGAACAAAAGTTTTCACCATCTGCTCCGGGTTTACAAGTCAAGAACCCTGCAAAATGAGAAAGAAATAGTCTTGCTCGTACTTCTTCGAGCTAAGCTATATGTTAACCCAAGTGTCTTAGTCAGAGAAGACTGTTTCAGGGTTGTAGCATTGGCAGGATTGGGGACCGAAAAAGGCTTGTTTTTGGCCCAGAATTTACGAAGGGATTGACATTGGTGATCATTGCAAACTTGTCACCTGTCCCTACCTGTCTGCATCTTCAGTCTTTGAGGTGTGCCCCCGTTTTTGAGGTGTGCACAAGTCCTTTAGAGAGCGTCTCTTGTTGTTTTGAGAGATTGACAGCTCTCTCTGTGTTTTTGTTCTGTGCCTGGCAGCATTTGGGGAGCAGCCCCCTTTTTTTTTATTTGGTTCATTCAGGGATTTCCTCTTTTCCCGTCCGGGCTTCATTGTGGATCAATCAAACAGCTTACACGAGCATCGGCCTTGCTTTTACCAGGCACTTTGCTTTTTCTTTTCTGATGCTGGGGATTTTTCATTTTTTTTTCTTCGAAATCCCGGTTCTTCTTATCCTCGATGGGATCATGTCAGACATATGTTTGAAAGTCTAAACATGCTTTAAATATCAGCCCGGGAATCCTTTTCGCAATCCCTGAGTCTTGAACTCCTCCATTTTTGAAGTGGTATTGCATCCGTATTGGAATGATCACCAATGGGTTCATGAAATGAATTTGCAGGCTCAAGTTGGCTGTGCAAAGGATATGGTGTGTGGGATAGAGAAATGAACGATTCTCGTCATCCTATGGCACTTGGATTACCATATAAACAACACACAAAGATTGATGTTAGTCCAAGCAAGAAAATTTCTAACCATTTTCTCCTGACGCTGCTGGACTTACTTCCTTTTTGCCCCAATGTGGGGTGGTTCTTGACAGGGCTGAGAATGAAAACCGCCGTTCAAAGGGGTTACCTACGGTCACCTGTAGTGTTTGGGGATATGAAACGAATGCCTCCGTCGTCCCAATCCATGTAATCGCTGCGAATAGTCCTTACCTCCGTGGACCCAGATTTTGTCATCTGTCCACTCCACTCATCTCTCAAGTGTGTGTTGGACGTGTTTGGATTTGGCTTCGCC
Organism: Rhodomyrtus psidioides; assembly: GCA_021437785.1. Taxonomy (NCBI): domain Eukaryota; kingdom Viridiplantae; phylum Streptophyta; class Magnoliopsida; order Myrtales; family Myrtaceae; genus Rhodomyrtus; species Rhodomyrtus psidioides. Next base: position 2,914,785 of record JAILYB010000027.1, on the reverse strand, counting down.
TCTCGTCTTTTGAGAAAACGTCCTTTTGAATGTTTTGAACAACTTTTGTTTGGAAAAATCTCTTCCATTTCCTCTAAGAATTTTACCCGTCAAGGGGATTTCATGATGCACAATGCATGTTCTTATTCATGTTCAGACAACCTCCCAACTTCAACTGTGGATGTCTATGCGTTTAAAAACCCGATGTCTCTTTTTAGACATAATGATTGAAAGAGTCCCAACACTTTTTATCTTTAACGACTTGGGAAAAGGGATACTTACCTACCCGCCGCGGCTGGAGATCCCTGAAAATGCGGAAGAAACATGTTATTGTTCGTTCATGAATTTTTCAAGAAATTAGAACGATACATCTTACCCTTGGGTAATACATGGTATGTGAAAACCTGTTTCGCCTTGATGGCGATCCCCTCTATCTTGTGGCCTTGATCCCCCCGTTTTGTTGGCGATGAATCATTCTCAAGGATTTGCCCCAGAGGAGATCCATTTGTGTTTTCGGACGCATTCCAGCGCCACTCTTCAGAGTTCCTTTTATTCAAGAAAAATGAAATTTTTATCAGAATGTATGTCAAAGCATGAAGTGTGGAAGCGATACTTTTTACCATCCACTAGGTCTTATAATCAAAGACCATCTCCTGGAATCCTGACTTCCGAGGCTAATGATTCTATTCGCCTCCCTGTTAGCGCGCTCTCTTCTTTTGAGGCTTTCGGCGCCAACAACTTCCTGTTAAATGAGTAAAAACTTGTGTTAGGCATGTGGTCTTCGAAGACCAAATTGGAACGATACAAAGTTACCGTTCACCCAAATTCGTATCTTGGGGTTTGATTCTGATGCGGACGACTCTGTTATTGCATCCATTGACTTTGCCAGAGGAGAAACGTCATTCTTTGTCTGGCGCACAAATGATTCACTTGCCCCAGTTGGGTGTGATTTGTCGTAGCAATATGCCTTAGTACTTTCCTTGTTTATTGGCAATTTTCAATTCAATTTTGACAACGTCCATGCACATTTGTCCCCAGCCACTGGATGCTTTGTCTGGGGTTGGCTGATTTAGTCGTAGGCAATTTGATCCTGCCGCATTGACGCATTCAGGCTATTTGACATCCGCGAGAATGGGTTTACTCGTGATTGGGTACTTCAACAACCTGCGCGATGAAAGGAGTGAAAGAGTCAATCACCGCGTAAGGAGCTTTAATTGAAACGATTACGGATTTACTATCCCGGCTCTAGTCACTTCGGGCATCCAGGAGGATGGAAATTTTTCAGTGGTCCCATTCATTTTTGTCATCACCTGTAAGAATGGAAAACCATATCAGCTTGTGAATAAATCAATTTAATTTGGAACGAATATACCCTTTTCGACTTCAAGAGAGCCGATCCAAATTAGGTTGCCCCAGCTGGGCGACGTCTGGTTTGTCATTTGAATGCATGAGCTTTTGGGTGCATTGTCTCTTTTATCACCTGAGATAAAAAAAAAATGGAGAAACATTTATCCCCAGATCTGATTAAAAATCAATTAGGAACGATACGTCCTTTTACCAAACGAGTGGCTCTGCAGCCAAATGTATTTTACACTGAAGAGACGAATTCCACCATGCTCCACGGGTTTGGGGAATTTGCCCCTATTTTCGATAGAAATGAGCCTTATCGAGATGTATACAATACAAATAGATCCCTAATACAATCAATCTAAGAGACGAGATAGAGAGGACCCAAGCAAAATTAGTCTTATACAAGAGAACTAAAAATGCCAAACCAATCAAAGGAATGTGGTCCGAACACTTGGAGATGCCCCAGTTCCAGTCTTCGAGATGTGACTCCAAGATCACCGATTTTTTTTTAGGTGGTTTTAGATATATCAACCATCTAAAGACATGCACATGAGACAAGTGAGGATAAAACTTCTAGAAATCAAAGGATTTGGCACCTAAGGTCAAGGTTCCCACCTCGAGTTCTAGAAAGAGCAGATTCCATTGCACAACTATCGTTGCATTGGGGCTCGATCCATAGCTCAAAATGAGTGGAATTGAAAAGTGGATTACCCCGTGTTTTTCCTCACGGAGATTCCATTTTCAATCCCTTCTATTGTTTTCCTATAGACGGCGCCCGGGGTTTTAGGCGCGGTTGTGTGTATTTTCGGTGTCGTGCTAAAGCGATAAACATGCATCTTATTTAACAATCACCGCTTCAATATAAAACATACACACAATCATTCATTTCTACGCCAACCTGCATAAGACAATGTTAATCACAGACTACCCCCCTTATCACTCCAATCTGCAAAAACATATAACACCTATCATGAGCGGACTTACCTCACCTTCAAGAGCGCCTGCAGGGTTAGAAAAATCACTCAGCGTTTTAATTACGGCCTAAGTCCACTTGAGGTCTAGAACCATAGGTTCTAGAACAAGGTCCCCAGTGGAGTCGCCAGCTGTCGCGACCCGTCCGAAAGCGGACGCGACTAATGGATTACCGATCGTGGGTCTTGGATCGGCGCGAGCCCTCCCAGGCCCATACCAAATCGCGGCGGGAGTATTTTTCAGAAGGATTCGACGATAAGAGTCGATCGCTTTCGACCTTAGTGTGGTCGTGGTGGCATGTGCAACTTGTGCATGCATTTGGAGTCGCCACCGGTCTTTCTTGGAGGGTAGACCGGAAACCTTACTGATCGATTGGGAGAGATCGATCAGTTCTACGGAACTAGAGTTTTTGGGTTCGGGGACTTGGTTACGCTGGTGTCGTTACCAACGCCCTTTCGGTACCTAACGCTAGTGATTTTCCTAACTAGGATTTCATGCAGGCGCAATTTTGGGTGAGGTAAGTCTGACTTTGCACATTAACCAGTTTAACATGCTCACGTAATCATAATAAATAAATAGATGTCAATCACATAAACATCTATCCTACGTGGTGATCATGGAATTATGATTTAATGGGTCTCGAGCCAATGAGACCACATTTAATCATTTTAATATTTTAATAACGGAGAGCCGCTCTTCGCTTCTTCTTGGTTTCTTGAACTCTTCAAGAATTGGGCCCCAAAGAGCTCGCCGACTTAAAAGGCTCCCCCACGTAATCCCCGTAGCATTTACATCAACAATTGACTATGCTAAAAATAAAGATTACATGAAAAATAAAAGGAGTACGCAGCCTCCATTTAATAACTACAACCCCAAATATATAAATAATCATCATACATTCATATATACATCAATCACATTGATTAGGGATTTTTCCATGATCACCACCCTTCCACGTAAGTAATAAATTCACAATTTAAAACTTAGGAAGGCACAATAAAAATTCTACGTTGAATCATATTCAGAATTTTTATGTAAAATAAGATAGCCATAAATTTTCGATTCAAAATTGATTTAGTCTCAATTTTTGCTACGTTGATTAATTTATCATATAAAATAATCAACCTCCATTAGCCATGTAAGACGAACAATTCGTTAATACATATTGGCCATAGTATTGCAAAAATTGCAAAAAATCAATTAAATGCACGAAAACACCTAAGGATCGGCTCTGATACCACTGTTGGGATCCACGTAACATGTAGCGGAAATAAATAACAACCCATACATGTATCTCCAGAGGCGTACTTCGTGCATTTCAATCGAAAAAAAATCACAAAGCCTCAAAGGGAGTAAATAGATTACCTCTCGTAGCGTGCTTGAACGGAGGTGTCGGTTCGATGTTCTTCGATCTCAGCCTCCACAAGTGTTAGGCATCTAGTTCGGACGCACCACCAATTGACGAACGGGGAGACGACTAATAACTCCACAACAATTGTGCTAGCAATATGCGGAATCAATATTCCGAACTTAGTATATTTTGCTCACTCAAGATGATGAGAATATAGAGAGTGTTTGTGTTCTTCTCTCTAAGCTCTCAAAAATTTGCACACTCTACAAAATGTCTCTCCACCCAACCTCAAAACTCTTGCCATCCTTTTATAACCAAAAATTCCTTCCAATAAATTGTATTATAAAATAGCACTCACAAATAATAAATACTTTCTAAAAATAGCACTCACAAATAAATGACATTTAAAAATAGCACTAACAATAGCACTCACAATTTATAATACAAAAATGCTATTTAAAAATAGCACTAACAATAGCACTCACAATTTATAATACAAAAATGCTATTTAAAAATAGCACTAACAATTATAAATTCTATCTAATAATAGCACTCACAATTTATGATAAATAAATGTCATTTAAAAATAGCACTAACAATAGCACTAACAATTTATGATAAATAAATGTCATTTAAAAATAGCACTAACAATTGCACTCACAATTTATAATACAAAAATGCTATTTAAAAATAGCACTAACAATAGCACTCACAATACAAAAATGCTATTTAAAAAAGCACTAACAAAGGTGTTAAAAATAATAACTATTATTATTATTACAAGAGTTAAAGAAGTTACCAAACAGTATAAATACGTATAACGTATAAATACACATGACGTATAAATACGTAGAGCATACGTATACATCCAAACGATCAAATTAGCCTGAATTGAGGCCGCCAATGAATCGGGCATGATGAAAATTATGGGTAGAGGTGTTGAATTTTAATGGGTATGCCCGTGTGAAATTCAAGATCCGTGAAACCGGGGACTAAATTGAAAGATTTTTATGCAATTAAGCCCTTTTGGTTAAAATTGATCAAATTGGAGAGCCAATTGACCTAATTGCACTTCAAGACTTTAAAATTCAATGTCATAGCATATAAAAAGTGGAAATCGAAAATTAAAAGACTTGAAAAGGAATTTTTGGGCTCGGTTCGGGTTTATGTTTGTTAAGGAACATAGTGACCCGAGCCGAATTTTTAAGATTTAAAGTGACACACTTGAAGAGGAAATTAAAACAAAATTATTGAATATTTTGTGTATTTTTCTGACCACGAATGGTATTTTTCTGATTTTTTCAGGTATTTTTAATAATTAAATTCAAAAAATATTAAAAAAAACCAAAAAATATTTTTTGTTCAAAATTGGTTCCTAAGGCTAAGCCAAGGCTTCCAAAGTTGATTTTGTGATTTTATGACCTTTTTTTATATTTTTAATTAATTTTAAAAATAAAAATCGCAATAACAGATGGTCAAAAATCAGGTGTCAACAATGAGTTTATTGGGTGTAATTAGAGCTTAGAAAATATTGAGAGTGCTTAAATGATTCGAGTGTTGTTGTAATCTCCATTATATCATTTGAGTTATCATGGAATTCTATGATGATCTCCTCTTAAACATAGGTTATTCAACCGATCAAGTAAATCTGATTTATCTTCTTGTTATATTTATGTTATCTCGTCCGATCACTTGTTTTCGCGACAACTTCAGTGTGTACGATTTCGAAAATTGGAATCTAAATATCATACCATCCTATGGCTGAAGACCATTTTCGCAGAAGAAAAGTGCTCTCAGTTCTCAATGGTGATGACAAGTGATAATGGGAAGGATCTTAATTACCTAATCACAGCCATTCGATCCTCGTACACCGTTTCCAATCCAACCAAAACCCTTCAGAGCGCCGACAGAATAGTGTTTGACGTTGTAGCCCTGGACCTAGTCTAGTTAGAGCATTCATTGCCCTACACATGCCTTCATTGTTCATGATATCGAACTCACGAACGAGCAGACTCTCGTTGATGCGCCCCAATACAAGAAACTTGCTATAATTAGATGATTTCCACGTCATTGTTTTGTAGCACTTTTTTTGGAATTGCTCCCGACACGTAGCCTCCGTTGCTTTTGGCATATTCCCTTGATTGATCACTGATGGAAAATGAAACAAGATAGTAGAAGTCAACCCCTATTATGTCGGGAACGAAGAACGATAGCTACGCTACTGATGATTTTGCTGAATTGATTTATCGAGTAATGTGACAGATTCGAATATATCGCTTAGCCCAATCGATTTAGGTCTATGTCTGCTATGGCCGTGCACCTCAACTTATAAAACGACGTTCTGTCAACGAGTATCACTATTCATAATCCGCTATTGTCAAAGAATCAAAGGAAAAAAAATAAAAAGAAGAGGATAAAGAAACCTTCAGAAGTCGCCCTGAAAAACCGTTAGCGATCACAGTAACTTGGGTACATGACATGGGAGAAGTTCGACGAAGCAATCCTACTTCTATAGAAGGTAACACCTACGCATTGAATCTGTGATAAAGGAAAAAGAAAAAGAGAGAAAAGAAAAAAAAAATAGTCTCAATACTTAAGAGCATTCCTATGATCAGTCACTAACCTTAATAGTAAATTCATGGTCAGCCTCCATCTTTAAGAGCAATCATATGGTCAGTGTCGATCCTTAAGAGCAATTCTATGGTCAGTCTCGATACTTAAGAGAAATCCTATGGTCAGTCTCCATCCTTAAGAGAAACCTATGGTCGGTCTCTAGCCTTAAGAGCAATCCTACGATCAGTCTCTAGCGTTAAGAGCAAATTCATGGCTAGTCTCAATCCTTAAGAGCAATTCTATGGTCAGTCTCGATCCTTAAGAACAATTTTTATGATCAGCCTCTAACCTTAAGAGCAATTCTCATGGTCAGTCTCTAACTTTAAGAGCAAATTTACGGTCAGTCTCTAACCTTAAAAGCAAATTCATGGTCATCCTCTAACCTTTAGAGCTACTCCGGCAATTTCGACACCCCTAGAACGCCCACATAACAAATCCTCAAGCATCACATTGGAACCATTCTCGAAGCATCATTCACACATTCGCTAGGTAAACCTACCTCTCTATCCAACACAAATTCATGCAGTCAAAACGAATCGGGGATTAGCTTGCACTTGAACTTACATCGAAAGGTTATCAGAATCACATGTCATAGCGTTTCTTTTCTCCAATCGAGTTGATTAAGGCTCAGGTGTCACCTTAGTTTTTAGGATCAACTTCTATCGAGATTACTCCTAAAGAGGGGCAGCTCTTGATACCTGATTTTTAATCAGTTTATTTTTAAAAAATTAATTAAAAATAGATAAAAAAAAATAATAATTATTATTATAAAAATTACAAATTGATCTTGGAAGCCTTGGCCTAGGCTTAGGAATCAATTTTGAATAAAAAATATTTTTATAATTTTTTATATTTTTTGGATTTATTTTAGTATAAAATTAGCCAAAAAATAAGGAAAAATAGCATTCATGGTGAGAAAAATATGTAAAAATAGTCGATTTTTTTTAAAAAAAAAATTGCCTCCTCACATTGGTCACCTTAAACTTCAAAAATTCAATTTGGCTCACTACGCTGCTTCAGAAACATAAACCCAAATCGAGCTAAAAAAATCGATTTTGGTCTTTTGATTTGTAGTTTTCACTCTTTATAAGCTAAGACATTGGTATCTAAGGCCTTGAATTGTAATTGGGTCCATTTGCATAATAATTTGTTCAATTTTGACCAAAAGGACTTATTTGCACATTTTATTTTCAATTTAGTCCCCGATTTCGTTTCAAGTTAAATTAAATTTTTTCTAAGGACACCCATGAAAGTTCAGACCCCCTTACCTATATTTTTCATCATGCCGAACCAATTGGTGGCTTTGGTTTAGATTAATTTGATCATTTAACCTTCAAACAATTCAAAAATCATTTTCGGGTAAAACTTTAAATTTGGAGTTTTTATTGAAATTCAGGCTATTAATTCGTGAAAATACCCATTTTATATGGAAAATATGTTGGGAAACCCAATTTTGGTATCAATTCACAAAAAAAAAGGTCAATTTTTAACTTAGTTTGACGAATTTAGAATGACAGGGTTGGGCAGACCCGCCCGGCGATCTGGTACCGTTCATCGTCTTTTTCGCCTTCCACATACAGTGCTAGATAAAAAAAAAAAAACGGTTAGAATCTTGTGGGGTTTTTGGGGATTTTTCAGTCTAGTACGATCGCAAAAAGACAAAAAGGGGGGAATAAAGGAGGAGTACGAGAAGGCCAGAAGGGGGGTGACGTTTTTTTTTTTTAAGGAGAGGAGGTTCCCGACTGGTTTTTGGTCCGCCATTGAAGGAGGAGGTTCGAGAGCTTTAAGCTCGCTTTCCAATGGACTCCGGCGACGTCAAGCCACGCCATTGGGCCCTAGAGCTCCGTCTTGATCCAACGAACAAGCTGAGTTACGCCGTTCGTCATTTTAGCCCGAAAAAGGTAAGGGTCGCTCAGATTTTTATCTCGGCCATGGATGGTGACTCTAGCTATAGAACGTTTTCCTTTGACATTTTTTATCAGATTGATTCCTAAACTCCTTCTGACTCTATGTGCATCCTTTGTTTCTTGTTTTGTTACATAAACCGCCTGAGTCGACCCCTAAACCCGAAAATCCATTCTGAGCTCATCTGACCGTCACGCATGAAACCGAAGCTATTCTGCCGTCAGGTAAGTCTTCTTATCCCCCTTAGATGTTGTTTGATAATTATCTCAAGGATTCAGATGTAGAAATGGCTAGGGTGAGGCTCGCCGGACATAGATGCACCGTCGGAGTCGGATTGCTTAGTATCATGTCATTTTTGGTTGAAAAATGGATGTACATTGATGTGGGTTAGATGAGGATCAATTTGATGTCAAAATTGTGGAGTTTCGACATCGGAACGGACCTTCCGGCAAGGTGCCGGCGATTCTCGTCTTCTCCGGCGAGTCCATTGACTGGTCAACAAAGGTTAACCAGTCAATGCATGTCAGCCGTCCCTTTTTACTTTTATTTTATTAAAAAAAATAAAACAAACAAAAATCCAGATCGGACGGCCATGGATTAGCCACGTGTCGTGATTTGGGATTTTTCAGAAAATTTTAAAAATGATTTTCAGATTTTTAAATATATTTTCGAAAAATATAAAAATGTTGATCCAACGGTCATAATTGTGCCAAGTGGCACTCTATAAACCGTCAGATTGACTTCTTTTAAATCAGAATAGTAAAACAAGATCGAACGCTCAAGGGAAAGCCACGTGGCACATCCTGGAGCGTCTGATGCAGGGGCTTTCAGATAATTAGGAAAATAATTAAAAAAATAGAAAAAATTTCAAAAATTAGAAACAGTATCATTTAGATCGCCCCAGGAACCTTATGGTCTGGACCATGCACCCGAGAGGCGCGGGCCGAGTTGACTCGGCCCAAAATGTTTTTAATAATAAAAATTCAGGAAAAAATAAAAAATGCGAAAAATCACTAAACAAATGTGGAAAAATCATAAAAACACCAAAAAAAGGGAAAAAAATCAGAAAATCCCAACAAAAAAAAAAATCAAAAATGGCTACAATCAGCTGGCCAAGACCTATTTTTGGTATGTTGACACTCGTTCCTTTCCAAAAATGACGATTTTTGTCATTCTGGCAAATTATATCCAAATTTTCCCAAACTACCCTGGACTCTAATTACACTTTCTCTAAGCCCTTATGGCTATATCAGGGGAGTCTTGATTTGCATTGATGTGCTTTATTTGCATATTTGATTATGCATTTATTTTATTGATTGTGATTGATATGACTAGTCTTCCGACTTGCATGAATACTCGAATTCGAACTTACCTCACCTAAAAGTCGCGCCTGCATGAAATCTCAGTTAGGATAATCATTCATCGTTCGGTACCAAAAGGATGTTGGTAGCAATACCGATGTAACCAAGTCCACGAACCCATAATCTCTAGTTCCGCAGAATTGAACGATCTCTCCCAATCGCTCAGTGAGGTTTTCAATCTACCTTTCAAGAAAAACCGGTGGCAACTCTAATTGGATGCACACGTTGCACATGCCACCCGACCACACTAAGGTCAAACACGATTGATTCTTATCGTCGAAAACCCCTAAGAAAATACTCTCGTCGCGATTTGGTATGAGCTTGGAAGTCCCGCACCAAGAAAGCCTGCCGCCATCTGAAGCGGACCCATAGGCAATCCATTAGCCCCGACGGACCTCCATTACCACGCGAGGGTTAGGTTGCGACATGGAGTTGTGGCGAGATGAGACATTTAAGAAGAGATTGTCTTAAGTAGAAGAACGATAAGGGTAGGAAAATTAGAGTTGAATCTCCATATGATGTTGCAACTATAGCTGATTATAATACAGATAGTGCTGATTATGTCTTGTCTTCACTGAGGATTCATCGCATGATGAATTGATTATGGATTTTAGCTGTTCTTTTTAGGCTACTCTAAATAGGAAACTAGTTTGTTACTTAAAAATACATGGATAATAGTAAAGTGTAGTTGGGAAACAACTTTAAGTGTGATGTTGTGGGCGTTGGCGATGTTAAAATCAGAATGCCTTATGGTATTAGGGTATTGACTAGAGTGAGGCATGCTCCAAAATTGAAGAAGAGCCGAATTTCCTTAAGTACCTTAGGTGGGTGTCAGTGTATCTCAAAAGGAGGCTGTTCGAGGTGCTTCGGTGATAATAAGATGAATCAAGCACGGTGGCATGTATGAGTTTTAAGCTAAAATAGTGACGGATTTCGCAGTGGAGACATCATGTGCATCTATTCAAGACTCTAAATTGTGGAAAATGTGTTTGAGGCACATTGGAAAGAGAAGCCTAAATGTTCTAAGTGAAAAGAATTTACTGCGTGGTTTTCGTGGCTGATGAATTGAATATATGCCTATGCTATAACTCAAGCAAATAGCAAGAAATGTAGTTTGGTTCGAATGTTAGAAAAGCCACGAAGGTTGCATAGTTAAGTCAGACTGTCGCGATTTTCTTTAAGTAAGAGTGATAGATTTATGCTAACAATTGTGAATGAATACTTGAGGAGGACCTAGGTATTTGTCCTTAGGCATAGATGTGATGCTGCTATAAGGATTAGGCAATTCATAGTTTTGATCCAAAAAGGAGACAGGTAAGACGATCCAGCATGTGTGGACCAACATGAATATGGAGATCTTCTTGGAGCTATTAAAAGATTTCTGTATGAAAGAAGGTATAGTGAGATACCACACTAGTGCCCTTAAACCACAGTAGATCGCAAAGTTGATAAATAAAACATTATTAGAAACGATCCATAAAATGCTCTAGTGCTGATATGGCTAGGAGATTCCTAATGGATACACTTAGTATGACGAGCTACATGATGAATAGATTCTCCTGGATTACGATTAGATGTCAGAATCAGGAAAAAATGTGGTCATGTAATGTTGCTAATTATTTTGTTCATGTTAAATTTGATTGCCTATGTTAAACTTGAGTTATTGGTGGTAAGCTCAATGGGAGAGGAAGAAAGTGCATAATCCTAAGTTAGGAACAAGGTGAGCGAAGCTATCAATTACGGTGCCCGGAATTAAATTCAGTAAAGAAGTTAAATTTGACAAGTCACTGATACTTTTTGTATGAGTGATTATGACAGTGTTTATACACATTTTGATGGAGTTCAGCTTGAGGTGGAGTTGTAACCAGAATCGCTCAAGGTAGTGGGTACTTGCGTAGTAATCTACACTAATGGTGCCTGTAGTGAGGGGAGGCATATAGAATCAATGGTTACTACAGTCGTTGAGTTTGACAAGGTGAGTGTTTGATCTTTTGACAAATGTGGATGTAACAACCGTTTTGCTTTATCTGCGGTAGAATAGATTGTGTCGGAAATCTTTGTGGAATAGTAAAAGATGGAGGTGGAGTTGGAGTATAGATGAGGTCCACGGTTATGACAAAGTTCAAGCGGGATGGACTTGAAAAATGTCTGTGGCGATTGAGCTCGTGAAAGTTTTTTTTTTCTTCCGGTCGAACGAGCATCTTCATTTCATATAAAGAAAGTAGTACACAACTTCAAGATAGATGTAAATCCTATAAAACAAGTAAAACAAATCTGAAACATGAATCAACTTGCTACTGCTTGCAAAGACTAGCCTATTCCTCGAAGACATATTGTTGAAGCATCAAAGCTCGTATGGCGGCCGATCACTGCGGAAGAGTAGCAGTGAAATTCGAGTTCCGGCAAAACAATTATAACTTGACTCAAATAACAAGATTAGGTGGAGATTGTTGAAAATATGTCTTGAGTCTAAGCTAAAAAAAAAATTCCTAATTTGAATAGGTTTCCTAGTTGAATGATTTTCTTATTAGAATAAGTTTCCTAAAAATAGATTTTTATTTTTATAGTTTATTTTGGATCCTACTCTTATCTATATATAAGAAGTGCCTTCTTTGTTAATAGCATCCAAAAGTGAACTTCTTTGTGAATCACATCCCGAGTATAATTTTTTTTCCAGATACAATGATTGTTTCGTGATAAATTGTGGAGCTTAACATTGTAAGAATTTATTGAGAGTAATTAGAAATTAGAAAATATTGAAAGTGTTTGAGTGACTTGAGTGTGGTTATAATCTCCATTGCATCATTTGCTTTATTATGAAATTCTTTGTTACTCTTCTCGTGGATATATGTCATATCAACTTAATCAAGCAAATTTGAAATCCGATTCATCTTTTTGTTATGTTTGTCACATCGTCTGATCACTTGTTTCAGTGTTCACGACTTCGAAAATTGGAATCCAAATATCATACAAATCATCCTATGGCTGAGACCAATTTCACAGAAGAAAAGTGCTGTCAATTCTCAATGGTGACGACAAAATATAATGAGAAGGATCTTAATTACCTAATCACAGCCACTCGATCCTCGGACATCGTTTCCATTCCACCCAAAACCCTTCAGAGCGCCGACAGAATAGTGTTTGACGTGATAGTCCTGGACCAAGTCTAGTTACAGCATTTTTTGCCCTACACATGCCTTCATTGTTCATGATATCGAACTCGCGGATGAACAGTCTCTCGTTGATGCGCCCTTCCTAATACAAGAAGAAACTTACTATAATTAGATGTTTTCCACGTCATTGTTTTGTAATATTTTTTTCCGAATTCCTCCCGACACGTACCCTCCGTTGCTTTTGGCGTACTCCCTTGATTGATCACTGACGGAAAATGAGACGAGGGACGAGAAGTCAACCCCTATTATGTCGGGAACGAAACGATGGCTATACTACCGATGATTTTGCTGAATTAATTTATCGATTAATGTGACAGATTCTAATAAATCACTTAGCCCGATGGATTTAGGTCTATGTCCGCTACGGTCGTGCACATCAATTTATAAAACGAGGTTTTGTTAATGAGTATCACTATTCATAATCTCGCTATTGTCAAAGAATCAAAGAAAAAAAACAAAAAGAAGAGGATAAAGAAACCTTCAGAAGTCGCCCTGAAAAGCCATTAGCGATCACAGTAACTGGGGTACGTGACATGGGAGAAGTTCGATGAAGCGATCCTACTTCTCTAGAGGGTAACACCTAAGCATTGAATCTGTGATCTTTTGGACTCAAAAAGAAAAAAGAAAAAGAGAAAAAAATAAAACAACACGTACATACATAATCGAGAAGATATGACTTTCGTTGATCTTTCACATCCAATCATGCAGATTTTTCCAGGAGGGAAAGGATGCAACACTTATCTCTCAAGCCTCAATTGCACAAAGAAAATTGAAACGGCGCACAGCCTTCCCCCTCACTTCTTGTCCTTCTTCTCCTCGTAGTCAAGAAGCTCCTCGAGCAGCTGGTCGTCGTAGCACTCGAACTCGAACACCGGCCTCCCCCGCTCGCCGCTGCCCCCCGGCTGCCTCTCCTCTTCAGCCCTCTGTGCCGAAGAAGGAGAGGAGGAGGCGGGGTTTGCCGACGGAGGGTACTCGTGGGGGAAGTTGAGGATCGCCGTCTGGCCCCTCATGTTGTACGCGGCCCGGTCGTAGGCCCTCGCCGCCTCCTCGGCGGTGTTGAACGTCCCGAGCCACACGCGGGCCCCATGGCGGGCCGAGTCCCGGATCTCCGCGGCGAACTTCCCCCACGGCCGCCGGCGCACGCCCCTGTACCGGACCTCTGGCTGGGACGACGAGGATGGCGTGTCCTTCCCTTTTGGGTCCTCATCCATCTCTCTCTCTCTCTCTCTCTCTCTCTCTCTCTATGCGACTGTATGAAGTTGTTTCTTTGCTGCTTGTTGCATGGAGGGATGCTACTGAGGAGTGATCGAGTGCTGGGGATATATATATTTGGGTCCACAAAATGCCACGCCAAATTTGGCGCGAACAAAGTGGCTAGGGCGGGCGCCACGTGGCGGGATCTCTGAGCTTCGTGAGTAGCTTTGCACGTGCTTGGGGAGGGAGCTGAGGAAGCTTCGATTGAGACCAGAGCGTACTCGTGCAATGTATCTGGGCTGGTCAAGGCGATGGCTTTGGGAGTGCTTAGAAGCCTCTCTCTCTCTCTCTACCTCTGAGAATTATTCCGTCACTTTTTTGGGGGCGTTGAATGAATTATTTATTTTTAAATTAGTTTAATGGGGTTCTTTCTTTTGTTCTTGAATTTTGGTGTGGGGCTTTTGGGATGGGATCAATGTCCCACGTGCTTGAATTGTGGTATTACTTAGTGCTCGGATGCCATGAGCCCATTTGGTTTACGTTTCTTTCCATCAACTACGAAGTATTTATTATTCCCGTGAAAACATTTTGACCATTCGAGAGACCCATCTTCGAATGCATCGTGCCGATCGGAATCGTCAGAAAAAGATCGCTCTTTTTGCGCTTGATTCCTCTCCGCTCACGCACTTCCCCCCCCCCGTCGATCATGTCAAAATCGATCTTTTCATGTGAACGGGAAAAAGGGAATCTGTCAACCCAACCCCCCCGAAGAAGAAATGTTGATCGGAGAAGAAAAATCGTCCAAAAGGTCTCGAACTTATTGTAGTTGGCCAACTCAAATCTCAAACCTTTTTGATTGTGCCAATTCCTCGTAAACTTTTTTTATTGTACCAGTTTAGTCTTAGGCCTTCTTGACGATTGCTCAATTTATTCATAAAACATTTTGACGACCTAGCATATTATCCAAATAATAAGTTTAAGACTAACCTTCTAAAATTTCAAAAGATTTCGGACAAAATCGATATAGTTGAAAGTTTTATCACTAAATTGGCAAATTGTCAAAAAAATTAAGTGGTAAATTTGCACAATTGAAAGGTTTATGAATGAATTTGGCCGTCGTACAATATGTTTAGGACTTTTTGGACAATTATCCCTTACGAAGGGAGCTCGCCTAATTCAAGATTTTCTTTTCCTCCTTTTGTGACGTCATAAATAGCAAGCTTAGCGACAAAGCCCCCCGTGTACGGAGGCGGGACCGCGATGTAGAAAGTCGTAGGGCGAGTCTCGGGTCAAACAAATGTTTTGCCTCTTGAAAGACGCACCACGAGTTCGCTCGCGTCCCTTTTATTCTTGGAGGACAAGTCTCTGTCGACAAGTGGCGCCCAGCCCTTGACCCGACCCGATGAATTGGTGGTGAACTTACATTTCACCAGTCCACGTCGGAGCTTCCTTTAGACTTTTCAAGAGGCAAACGTGGGAAAAGTGTTTGTGGATTGTTCCATAGGCTAAAGAAATTTTGCATTGATATTCGCTAGAGAAGATCATGACCCCCTAACTTCCACATTTGAATTTCCATTTCCTCCTATTTTTCCGTTCACACCCATGATCTCGTTTCATGTCTTAGCTTTGATAGTCCACACATATGCCTGTCTGGTTGGTGCGCTACAAATACGGACACCAGCCACGATTATTTCTAGTTAGATTAATATGGGGTTGATGTCTATATTTTCCAACAGGTTCTTGGTCCACTCGACCTTGAAAACGAAATTGTTTGTGTTGAAATGACGAAATTTCATTCTGCCCCCAAAGTTGATGCAATGTGTTCCAAGTTGATGGAAATGCGATTACAACGACTTCCACTCAAGGGCTAACTGATGGATTACATATAATAAATTCAACGATATTGTACCCTTTTCTGCCATATCATTAGTATTAGTGAAAAAAATCACCAAAAACACTAAATTATGCCTACTTTGACACATTCAACCCAAACTTTTCTATCGTTACACCAAAAACCTCACACTTGTACTCATGTGACACGTTTAAACCCAACTTGTATCAACATGACACATCTGACCCAAACCTTTTCTTCTAATGACACCAAAAACCCTAAACTTATATCCATGCAATACATATACCTTTGGTGTAAAAAAATAATAATTCAAGGTAAATGTGTCACACAGGTATAAGTCAGGCGGTTTTGGTGCTACAAAAAATTAAATTGTGGTAAATGTTTCACAATGGGCATAGTTTAAAATTTTTTTGTGATTTTTCATTATTACATATCAGATAGATAATTTTTTATTCGCTCTTCTTTTTTCTTCCTTCTTCCTCTATTGCCCCTCGCTTGTAAGGCTTAATGATTGATTCCGATGGTCCATTAAATAAAGGAATGAAAACAAGACGAGAGATGCCCAAAGGCCCATTTGTTCCCCCACCACAAGTACCCAACCAGTTTGACATTTCATTAGGCTGCTTACGAGCCCAATTTTTTTAATCAGCTTCACACAATACATCGAACGAAGCTGGACTTCGGACCCAAGTGCTGGGTAGGGTTAACAGGCTGCGTACGTTTTTAAGGAAACCCAAAAAAAAAAAAAATGTAATACTAAGCTGTCTCAAAACTTTTTAATTGTGTGAATTAATTATCGTTTCGCATTTCAACTTTGTCTCTACTTGTCGCGCTAAGAAGACAATGTTATTTACTATCTTTGGTTCGGTCGTAGCACTCGAAAATCCATTCGCGTATTTTCGACGGCCTTAGGAAAAATTAAAGGCGACAAATGGACAGTTTGCTTCATGCAATAATGTTGTTAGAGAATCTCCTCCTAACAAGCTTTGATTAATCTTTCTCATAATAGAAGATCATAATTGGATTCGATATTGTTGTTAGAACTTGAGAAGGTTGACTTATCCCACCAAATTTTATTCTTTTCTAGGTGACTTGGGATTCCGTTTATCGTCGATTGAAAACCATCAAATTATTGGAGATAGGGAGCCCCACTTTGATCCTTTTTTTCTAGGTTTTGAGATTGAATTGTATGTTTTGCAGGAGTCGTGGTTGAGAAATGTTGGTCACGGACAGTCCTGTAATGTCATCAGGTTGGACTTGTGCTACCAAGTTCGCCAACCGTGGACGGGTGCAAAGAGGGAAAATTATTCAAAAAGCCTTAAATTTATTGCATTTTTGTCAATTCAATCTTAATTTTTTTTACATTTTGTCAATTGAGTCCATTTGACGAATTTTGATCGGAAATTGCCGACGTAAAAGTTGACTATTTTACGTGATACACCGCTAACGTGGATAATTTTTAATGATACCTTGAATTTTTTGTGACTTTTTGTATTAATGTTTTTATTGTTCTTTATTTTTTCCTTTATTTTTTTAAAATTTTTTCTTTGTGTTTTTTTTTTTTTGCTTAAGCCATTGGGCAAGAGTCGTTGGCCTCACCGCCCATTGGGCAAGGACCACGAGTCTAAGGTAAGGCTCGCAATCTTGGCCCATGGCTGTGATGGCCTCACCCACAATTAGCGAGGGTCCGATGACCCTTGCCAGTCACATATTACCTTATTATTAAAAATTGTCCATGTCATTGTCGCCCAAGCTATGTAGGACGGCCGGCGTACATGTCAACGATTTCTAGCCAATATTAGCTTAATGAATTTAAATGGCTAAATATGAAAAATTTTAGGACTCAATTGACAAAATTTAAAAGGTTTAAAACTCAATTTTCTTGGTACACAGATGCCTTCACTTGTTCTAATCCCGCCAGTTGACTGCATTATGGAATAATGATACATACACATCGGCGGTGCTCACCGTATCTATTCCAAAGCGATCGTCTCTCGCTACACATGTCCCCATCACTAGCGGTGCCATTGGATCGTAGACTTAATCAAAATGCCACATCAAGTGTCAATAGATGAAATCCCTTTGTATAGTGACTATTATAGATTGACCCTGATGAAGGTCTGCTCTCCGGTGTCCTCCCTTTTGAAAAACTCCTTTCATTTAACTGCAAATTAGTTGAACAATAACAAAAATTTTCTTGTGACCGCCGTCACTAGCCGACATCTATCCAGCTTCTAAACTATTTTACATGAATCTTGTCCTAATAAAAAAGCCTTGCTAATGAAGCATCTCAAGTGGAGGGTTAGTTTAGTCTGCGCAATTAAGTATATCCGATTAGAAAAAAGCCACATGATTCGTCAGCTTAACGAATGCAATTACGCCTCATAGTCAAGATTTGACTGTGTTGACTGACCAGAGATTGGTTTTACTTGGACGATGACTTTCTCGCATGGGCGGCAAGCACTACACGTGAAAGCACGTGCCGCCATGAATTAAAAATCCGAGAAAAGTTTTGAGTTTGCATATGAAAAGGAAAACCTTTCAAGCAATTAACTTTGTCCCACAACATCTCTATCTTGTGGTGTACACTATTAGTAGATTGATATAATTATCTAGTCAATCTTAAAAAAGAAAGAAAGAACGAACAAGTCAACTTCAGAATATACACCATTTTCAAACTAAGTGCAGAGGCTCTCCATTAACCACTGATTTTATTGTTTTTTTTTATTTATAAAGCAAAGAATTCGAATAGATGAAAAAATTAATTCTAATAACTACTTGAAAACTATCTCTATTTGCCACAAATTTGGCGTATTTTTTTTTTCATTAAAGTATTCGACCAAAAAAAAACTGAGTATTATGATGGAAACATAACAAATAAGTAGCGTTTCAACCCGTGATTTGTAAGTAATTCTGGAAATACCCAAAAAAAATTTGCAGAAATGAAATAATGAGAAAACAACAAAATTTAAAAAAAAAATAAAAGAAGAAAAAAAGGTGTAAAACAGAAAAGTGATCGGAAATGTGCCTAAATAATTGATTTTAAGACTCGAATTGCAAACGGGAGATCATTTTGATAGAGTTTTCCTAAATGTGGGCTTATATTAATTGAGATTGTAATTGTCATTTTACAGGATTAATTTACCATTTTCGGGGTTGATCTAATAAGGTAAGATATAAAGATTCTTAACTAGTCCAATATGGGTCTGGCTAATGTGACGGCCTTGATGAGAGGGCCCAACTAAGAACTCTATAAATAGCGTTCTAGTCCCTCCTTTAACCTTGAACGATTCAGAAATCATCTCACATAAAGGTTCAGAGACAAAGTGAGGGGCGACTCATCGAGTCAGTCATACGGGGGTAATAGAGGAGAAGATCTAAAGTATCGGATCCTCCTGAAGTACAATGAATTCGAAATCAGGTGCACAAACTCTTTTCTTTCTCCATATAGCGTTTTATTTCTAACTATGGGGATCGAAGTTAGCCGTAACCAAGTTTATAGCGGCCAACACATTTGGCCATAGAATAGAGCTCCGAACGAGCTTTTCGAATTGATATTATGGGCGTTGGAATTCTAGAAGTTATGATCGTTTTTTGACAAGTTGCGTGAATTCTTGTCCTTGGCTTGCCTACTTCAAATTTTGATTGTTTGAACACTCAAGAAAGTCTTCAGTAATGATCGCGTCCACCTCAACAAATAAAAACTTGAGTCTCTAAGTTTATTTAACCGCTGTATATTCACCAAACACAATATCAAGTCAAAGAAGAATTGGAGCTTGGAACCGACCGATACACTACGAGATTCAATTGTTCTATGATCAATGCCACGGCTATCCTATCCCCATACTTTTAGTCCTTTTGTCATCCTACAAGTCAGTTGGGACCGTGCTGAGATAATAAATTTTTGTGTTGTCATCCTGTGACGAATTGGATTTTTATAACAATTGACTATACACCCACTTTAGCATACATTAATAATATTCTGGCCTAGAGTAAATAGTTGTCAATTGATAAAATGGAATTCTTGCAATCTCTAAGGGCACGAGAAGGGAACTGGACTGGTAGTAGTTAATTGAAAAAATAAATCTCAACTTGTCTTGTCGTGTACATTTGGACAGAGAGTCAAACTGACATATTTTGGTACGACCTCTCATTAATATAAAGACTTCGTGACTTCGTTCCTGTCCCCAAAACTCCTTCCCCAAGTAAAACTACGTAACAAGTAAGTAAAACCCAACAGCTGTTGCCTTCTTGCATGAGCATTCTTTGAAACGCGGCAATTTTAAAAATAAATAGATGAAACTACGTAATTTCCTTTTGTTTGTCGCCTGTCAGTTTATGGTCTCTCATTTAATTACCCTACACCCTATAGTCCTATACCTTTTAAAATGTTCCAAATTACCATTTTTTTTTCAAATTATTGGAAAAGAGAAATATCGAACAATATTATCCGGTTGTAACGTTAAGTTCTATACCCTCCATAATTTATTTCTTATATTGCTGACTTTGTTTTTAAATAAGCATTTTGGCGTCTATCCAAATTTTCATCCAATGAAATTACTTGACGAAAGGGGCCGAATGTAAATGTTTTAGAAAGGAAGATGCTTCTCTGACAGTATTATCAAGGACGTACAATTTCAACGATAGATCCATATACCATCAATATGTGTTTTGCATAATTTTTTTTTATTGATTGGAAGATCATGTGATTATAAAATAACTGATAGAACTGTTAAGATTGTCAGGCTAGTAGCTTCTTTTTAGAAAAGTGTGGGCATATTTTGAATCAAGTGAGAGTATAGGGACCAATGATGTGTTCCTGTTAGCACTCAAATTCCGACCGTGTTCATTGTCTGAGCTAAAAAGGAGGTCGTGGATCAGCCAAGTGAAGTCACATGCGTCAAGAATGCCGCGAGTTAGGCATTGTTTTCGGAAAAGGCAAACGATTCGGGAAATATTTTTGGAAAAATGATTGCTTGTTTCGCTGGAAATAATTAATTAAGTGAAAAATATCCTCATTATCATTAATAATGTATGTCTAGACCCAATCGAGAATGAGGAGGATCCGCAGAATCCTGAATTCTGTCAACGTGATATATGCCCAATCTTTCCATTTATCTACTTCCAGTAAATCTTGTTGTTCGTTTATTCTGATCAATCAAAGCACTTGCTCTTGTTTCTTTAGAACGATATATGTCGTGGTTAATAAGTTCAATTTCATCAGATTTTCGAACTAAATCATCAAGTTCTTGTTCCTTTCACAAATTTACAATTTTCTATCAATTCGAATACAAGAATTGTAACGTTCAATCAAAATCATTGATCAAGCATAGCGATACCTATTCTAAGGTCGTCAATTTGAAAAAAAAAATGGATGCTTAAGTCGGTAGAAATGAGCTCCGCACTTCATTAAGATTTGTGCACTTCTCCCTATGATGTGAACGACGCTCTATCCTAAAATAATCGTTTGTATGAGGTTGAAGTTGAGCAAACTTGAAGATCAAGATGTGGCGGCTTCAATTAGATCAGAAAAGTGTGAAAAGGGTCCAGAGAACAGATTAAATTAACGCCATCCATTCAGAAATTAAAAAAAAAAAAAAACAACCGAAAGTTCATGATGGAATCTTCTAGTTTCGAAATTAAAAACAATTTTGTTTAAAACAGAGAACTTTCTCATTTTGGTGGAAAAGCTCCATTCCTCTGAATACGTGCAGACATAAAGATTCCAATTTGCGTCCTAAAGCAGGAGTTATCAAATGTTTTTTTTAGTAGGTGCACTTTTCCTCGAGAAATCTTGAACTCATCAGCATTGACTTTTGATTGGATTAGGGTTTCTTAATGGGACTTTGCTAGAACAACAGTCTTTTTGAGTCATCGCAAGAATAATATCAGTCACAAATTTTTGAAAGAGTGAACACCGTAACTATTTATAATAATTGTTATTTGTCTTTTTGCAGCCCAAAAAAAAACCATTAATTTTACATTCACCCAAAAAAAAAATTATGTAATCAATTCTCTCGCAAGAGTCCCCGGTCACCGGGCCATCTTCCCATATTTTTTATGAAAGTCAGCCGCAGAAGTGACTCATGGCACGGGAATTCAATGGCTATGCCATGGCCATAGAGACATTGTATGGTACGTATCTCAATTATGCAGTAACGTCCTCTTTCACCAAGCTACATATATATAGAGAGCTGTACCACCTCAAAGCTAAGCTACTTTAGCACCCAACAATAAATGGGGCTATGCCTATGGATTCCTCACCGCAATGAGTGTGATGTGAACAAGAGCTTGCTAAAAGCTTTGGCAAGAAGCAAAATGAATGGGGCAGGGCAGAGAGAGAGAGAGAGAGAGAGAGAGAGGGAGAGAGAGAGAGAGAGAGAGGGGGAGGGGTTCCCTTCTTGGTGGCCTCCCTCTACCTTTGACTAGAGGAGTGAACACTTTCTCAAAGCTAGGGCTGCATTTTTCTCACCCAACTCAAGCATTGGCCTAATTTGTTCTCTCTCTCTCTCTCTCTCTCTCTCTCAACTAGCAAGGAATGGAGATGGGTGCGGATATGGATAGTGTCGGTTCTCTTTTCTCGTGATTTTCTAATCTTAGGGTAGGAGCCAACAATGTGGACATGACTATTGGTGCAATAGCTGCCATAGTTGACAATTTATCAAGTCTCTTTTCGTGAGTTGGTCCCACTAAAAGACCATGTTGAAATGGATGAGCCTCATTATTTTCGACATCTTATGCGATTGGAAAAGGGTTTTTAAAAGCTAACAATGATAATCACGGTTTGGGATGAAGTCACTGATACCACTGGTCATTTGATGAGTCGATTTGATAATTTCCTTTTCTGTAATGCACCTTTTAGTGATTTCGATAAAAAAAAAAAAAGTGTGAAGATTCCTAATGACTTTCCTAATGGCTGTCTTAGTCTAATTATAACTATTTACACCCTTTTCTTTTTCTATTGCAACTTGGATTCCGTCATGAGTAGTGATGTTCATGCTGTACAACTTCTGGACCACTATTGGGTAATTCCAAGATAATAAATACAGCCATGCAACTTTTTGTTTATATTAGCCACGAAGTCTTCTTTTCTTTTCTTTTCTTTTTTTGTAAGAGAACATACATTGGCCGAAAGAAAATTTCCGAATTGCACGGGAGGGAAGAGAAGGTGGTCAATGTGATTGCTAACTCAGTCGTGCATAGTTTGAACTTTAATCATGCAGTTCATAACCAAAGCAAGCAATTTCCACGGTTGGTGCCATGTGCTTTTTAAGGCTTTTTAAGCTTTAGCGACGATCGATAATTATTGAGATTTGATGAGTATGAAAAGTTGCTTTCATATATATATATATATGTATTTATTTTTTATTTGGCATTTTACGTTGTATCAGAAAAGTCAAGGTTCTTGACCAATGCCCTGATGTGCTGTAGCCCCTAGGCTTTGACCCATTATATTTAAATCTTTTTAGCTCCTATGAATTTCCATCTTGACTTTTTCGTAGGTTAACGACTGTCAATTAATTGTCGCCTCGTAGGTAGTACCATACTATTTTTTTTCATTTTTTTGGTCTGAATAATGAACACGTAGTACTATGAATAGTGTAAGACGGTGAGCGCCCGAAATCTGAAATCAATGCTGACTTTACGATTCGGATGAAGCTACTTCAAAAACAAAAGATATTACACTTGTATTCACAAATAGTAACAAAAATAAATAATCTTGACTCGTTAAAAAAAATCCCACCTATAGTATGCATAGACACGAATTTTTATAAAATACCACCTACCATTTAAAAGCTCAAAACAATTTTTTATGTAGATTTTCAGCTAAAAAAGTTATTTTTGTAGTCTGTCGCTTGCCCTATTATTCATATGATTTTTTTTTTCAATTTCACTTGTATGCATTTGCTAACTTTCACTTGGTGGTGATTAGTCGGATATTTTTACGTGTTTGCAAGGATTGATCATTTAAATACGACCTGTCAAATTATACGAAACATAAATTTGTTAAATCATTTCTAGAATACGTGATAACAAAAGTATCCAATGAGAAATGGCCCCAATGTATAATTAAGTTAATGTTGCCCCTCGTTAGTAGTAGTAGTAAACAAATCAGCCAAAACTGTGGCAATCTGACAATTATGTCGGAGTATTAAACAGATTAGTGACTAAGTGCTTGGGCTCCACTAAGTTCGATTGACAACTATGTAAATCTCGACATCATCCGTCCGCACAACGCTTGGACGTACTACATTTTCTCCAACAAATAATGGGTATTGCACGTTTATTTCTTTATTTGTATATTTTATTAAAGTACAAAGCCATTTAATTATCTGATTGCATCGTTTAAGACTACAATCACCGCGATACCTCGCAACATGATTTCGTGGTAAGAGAAAAACCTGCATAGACCAACTGCTACACGCACTCCGTCGTCAGATTTGCCCCTTCTCTCCCTCTCTCTCTCTCTCTCTCTCTCATTGAAGACTGAAAATTATTACAATAAATAATGGGTATTGCACATTTATTTTTGTTTTTGACAGATTTTTCAACTCTCTCTTCATGTCCCGTGCAACACTCTCCCTCGTTTATATTCCCTCCTGGGTTTACTCCCTTCGTCTCTCTTCTCCATGCTCTTGCCTCTCTCTCTCTCTCTCTCTCTCTCTCTCTGAACTTCTTGATTTCTCAAATCTCTCTGCAGATCTTAAGCCAAAATCAAGAATTTGCTTCAACCCTCTTGGTATCATCTTCAATCGACCAGTATCCTCGATTTCTTTCCCAGCTTTGTGTCATCATTGAGTGGATGTTATTGTTCTTGTCACACGCACGAACAGAGAAGACTTTCTTGGTTTCTTTCTTTTTAAGGGGGACATGGATCTTGTGACCAAGGCCTCACCGATCCATGTCTCTGAGACCATCCCTCCTTCCGCAAGTGAGGCAGCCACCTCGCTCGCTCACACTCCTCTGCACAACTCCGGCACGGGCTTCCCTATCATGGCCATTGCCATCATAGGCATCCTAGCCACAGCCTTCTTGCTGGTCGGCTACTACATGTTCGTGATCAAGTGTTGCCTGAACTGGCACCGGATCGATCTCCTCAGCCGGTTTTCCCTCTCGCGGAGAGGCCGCCGCCCCGAGGACACCTTATTGGTGCATTCTCCGGCGATGATGGAGCCCCGAGGCCTCGACGACGCGGCTATCCGATCGATCCCGATACTCCAGTTCAGGAACAGGGGAGGCAAGAGCAGAGATTTTGGGGAGCGGAGCTTTTGTGAGTGCGCGGTCTGCTTGAATGAGTTCCAAGAGGATGAGAAGCTCAAGATCATCCCATATTGCAGCCATGTGTTCCACATCGATTGCATTGACATTTGGCTCCAGAACAATGCCAATTGCCCGCTCTGCCGGACAAGTGTCTCTAGCGCAGCGGCGGCTGGCCTGCTGCTTCCGCCACTGTTCCCGCCTGACCGTATCATCGCCCCGAGCTCAACCCCGGAGGACACGAGTCCTTCCGACGGTGGGGTGAGAGTCGGTGGGGACGAGGACTTTGTGGTGATTGAATTGGGAAGGCCAGAGGATGCTGGTCCTGAGGGGCAGAGCCAGAGCAGGAGGCTGCGGATAGGGCGGGAGAGAGTGCAATCTGGCGGGTCGTCGTCATCATCATCACTAACTCAGGCCATTAGCCCTCCACTTGGGAAGTTGGAAAAGAGCGGATTGGCCAAGAAAGGGAGGGCAAGGAAGCTTCACAAGATGACGAGCATGGGTGATGAGTTCATCGACATTAGGGAGAGAGATGATGAGTTCTTGGTTCAGCCAATTAGGAGGTCAATCTCAATGGACTCATCTGCTGATAGACAGCTATTTTTGGCAGTCCAAGAGATTTTGAAGCGGAAGAGGGAGGAGACGGTCAGGTTCGGTGAAGTTAATGACATTAATCCTCAAAATCAAGAAGGTTGCAGCAACAGAGTGAGGAGGACATTCTTTTCTTTTGGGCAGGGTAGGGTCTCAAGAAGTGCAGTTCAACCAGTTTGCTTGGAACCTTAGGAAAAGAGGGAAACAAACTTCTTCCCCCTTTTTGTCTATTTTTCTTTCTTTAGAAATTTCAGGTTATTTTTGCTCATAAGTTCTTTTTTTTTTTTCCTATTCTCTTTTGTTCACATGTACCAAAAAGTATAGGACTTCATTGAAATTTGTTTAGTGGGATTCAAAATGTGAAAAGGCTAGCTGGATGTAACCATGGGTTGGTGGTGCCGTGACATCATTTGGTGGAACCACTAACTCTAATTTAACCATTTTTCATGGCATATTCAGAAAAAAATAATGGCATGGCTGGTTGTTGAAATAGAAGGGTGAAGGGACCGAGGAAGAAAGAGAACAAAAATATTTGGTAGAATTGGGGAGAGGGTGGGGGTCCATTTTTAGCTGCCTCTTTTATAGGGGAGGGAATGGAGAAGTCCCTTTTCTATTTGCATTAATCATATGTCCACCAACTTAAATTTGTCAACTACTAAGGATGTTGGTGAGAGAAGATTGGAGTTCCATCACTATATCGTTGGGCTATTTTTCAATCCTCAATACTGTAGGTGCCGCTCCTGAGGGTTCCGTGCCCAATTCGGGAGGTTGAAGAAGGTTGGGCCTACGAGGATCGAATTGGACCATCACACATGGCACACGTTATGGCATCTCTATTAGGCATGTAGTTTGAAAATGTAATGGACTCCTAGCCGATCGACAGGAGTTGGGAGATCGTCTAAAAGGTTCAGCCAAGATGTAACTTCGGACGGGCTTTTAAGAAGACAAGGGTAGGAATTAAGTAAATCACGCACCGAAAAGGTAGAGTTTTGGACAACAGCATTGACCAGACATTTTTGAAGGAGTTTATTGATGCAGCCCGCATTGAAGACGAGCGCACTCGGCCGAGGAGATCTGCCTGCATTCAAGGTCGACAAGTCGCACGACAAGTCTTGTCGATATTGAAAGGACACAAATTAGAAATCAAGAGTCTCATCATCGAGTTCACACCGCAATATATACTTTGTCATTTCCTACGCATTGGAAACTTGAAAGACACATTGGGATAATCATAGGAATTATCTCGCTTCTAATTTCTAAGAACTTTAATATTTTATGGTTTCTATGTTCTTTAATGTTCTTCAGTTCCTAGATTTGACTCTAGACTTTCATTTTCTTCTCTTTGGTTATAAAATGCCATCCCATTTTTTGTAATTGGCATACCATTCTGATTAATGAAAATTTTGCTTTATGCAATTATCCTGAATCTTGAAGAGTTCAAACCTTTCAAAACCTAAAAGAGTTTTCACTCTGTCTTTGAAGAGTCGGAGGTTTTTAAAAATTGCATCCTTGAAGAGTTGTAGTCAACGATCTAGAAGAATCATTGTCCTTACAACTTCCTTGGAGGCCTAGAAGAGCAATCATCAAAGTTTCTATCTACTCTTTGCTCTATTCCCTATTCTGTCCATTCTCATTTGGCTTTTTTTTTCCCGAGCTTACGTTGGATTACAGCTACTACTCGTTACTCTCCCGATCCCTTTATTCAAGTAGCCTACCCCTGGGCTGCACCATTTATTCAATCCCAAGTCTCACATAGATAGAACAGACTCGTGAAATGATTTACAAGTAAAACCCATTTCAAACGATCATCAATCCGAGTATTCCTTCTAAAGAATTCACCTTTGTGGAACGAATCAGATTGTTATTATTCGTAGATGATAAAATGACTTGAAGGCTTGCGATTTCATTTTGAAGGCCCAATCGTTCAGGTTACGTCACAAAGAAACAAATGGGTGAGTCTTCTAATCGCGACATGGGTTGCGCGCCCTTAAGCGAGGTAAAGAGGTTGACTCACTTTGATATAAAAAATAATAATGTTATAACCAAAAGAACTGCAATTATTTCTATCATCTCTCTCATTAATTTCATAATATAAATGCCCAACTACACCAACAAGATATCATCTTATTATTTATCTTATTATCACTTTGCCTAGAGAAATTGTTAATTTTAATTTACGATCTCACATTTAATCGCAGAAGCTACATAGAAGATGATGGCTCATGAATACGCAATTAAATGCCTATTTTTTTTTATCAAATAGTTTGAGAAAAATTTTATTTCAAAAGTTGAAAATTCGGATTCAATCTAATTATCTAGCTGATCTTATCCTTGTGTATGTTCTTGCCCAATAATACTTTCTAATGTTGAGCGTCGCTTATGTTGTGCTTTCTTTTGAGCTTGTCGATCTATAAATTGAAAGTAACAACCTTCTTTAGGCAAAGTGATAACAAAATGCGGGATAAGATGATATCATATTGGGTGTGATGGAGCATTTGTATTATGAAAATAATGAGAGAGACAATAGAAATAAATGCAGTTTTGTTTATTAGCTAATAATGAAAGAAACAATAAATTGAAAATTGAGGAAGGGGGCTATTCGGTCAGTTAACTGAAAAAAGGAGTGTCATAGTCAAAATGATGGTGAAAATAGGGAAGTCCAAAAAAAAATGTCAAAAGTATCACCAGATCATAAAGGATAAGCGTACTAAAAGTCCTAAAATT
Source organism: Rhodomyrtus psidioides (assembly GCA_021437785.1). Classification (NCBI taxonomy): domain Eukaryota; kingdom Viridiplantae; phylum Streptophyta; class Magnoliopsida; order Myrtales; family Myrtaceae; genus Rhodomyrtus; species Rhodomyrtus psidioides. The sequence continues at coordinate 2,886,462 of JAILYB010000027.1, read as the reverse complement.
AGTATCAAAGATCTTGAACTCTTAAATCTATAAAATGGTGCTATTAAATCTTAAAACTTTTCATGAAATCACAATCAAGTACTTTCCTTTAGTTTGGTCAATTCTAAATAACAGAAAAATCTAAATGGAGTTTTAAGGTTTTCTAGGACATGCAGTGGCATTGCAGGAGCAAAATACCCTACGAAAAAGGCAAAAATGAAGAGAGAGAGAGAGAGAGAGAGAGAGAGAGAGAGAGAGAGAGCAATGAGAGTTGGGAGGATAGAAGCTGCAATGGTCGACCCACCTTGCCAACTTTACACAAGGATGATATCCATCATTGTGATTAAGTGAAGACGTACTTGCCCTCATCCTTAGCTTTCGCCCAAGCCCGGTCGACCACCTCATGAGGGTCGGTCGACGCTCTATGTAGGTAGAAATGGTTGTTCAACCTCATCCATGTTGGGTGGTTTTGGACTTATCTCAACCCAAAAGCTAGCTCAAGGTTGAGCCTTTCCCTTGCAATTATAAACCGACCACCAGCCATTTTTACAACCGATGTGGGACAACCCCAACAATTCCCCTCACACATCGGGCCATGGGTCGGAGGCCACGACAACCCGTATCTCTCCCGTGTGACTGTTGGGTCCAGACTTGTTGGTAACCTGGCCTATACGAATTGATGGTTTGTATCGCACACCGAATCAGAACGATCAAACAGAAATCAAGAAAAATAGATGACGCACAGTTTACCCAGGTTCACCCCAGAATAGGGCTACGTCATGTAAAGAGATCTCACTATGATGTTTAGGTTTACAGCCATAATTCATTACAATGATTAGCAAAAAAAGAAGAAGAGAAAAATATATATACCCTAAACGAGCCCAAAAACTAAACCTGTCTGAAACCTCTTTAATCCCTCAACAAACGGGCCGACTTAAACTAAAGCCCAAACCGTTGAGGTTTTAGAGGAAGCCCCGTCCGCTGACCAAGTAGCGAGACATCCGTGTCGGGGGCGCTGCCTCCGAACCCTCGCATCCCGCGCGCATGGGTCACATGTCGTCGGATAACACTTTAGTTTCCCTAAGCTCACGTGGGCATACCCAGTGTGAAAAATAAGAGTCCCCGAAGTATTCGCCAACTCCAGCAATCCAAAGGTGCTAAGAGATGGTGCAACCATTGTGCAAAGGCTTGCTCACAATGAGGACGATCGCCCTCGTATAGGGCAGGGTTGTCTGCCCCCCACACCACGGCCCTACAAGGATTGGTGATGGCCCTTCACCACCCCTTGCTCTTTGGTCTCTCCCTCTCTCTATAGCTTTTCAATTTTTAGTGTTTTTTCTAATATGGCATCCACTTGAAACCACTTCACTTCTCATTACGCCTCGACATTTTTAGAAAGAAAAATGCCACACAAATTCTTTTATGTCACTCAGTGTAGACGGGAGTTAACGGAATTACTTCTTGCAACTTTTTAGATGAGTTTTAGGACTTAATTTCATTATTTGATAGTTTTAGAATATGACTATATTTTTATCGTAAAATTTATAAATTTTTATTCACCTATCTTTTAAAATAATTGGCCCATCCCCGTGAGAAGCTCAATTTGTTCTTCTTGAAGGGACGTACAAGGGCAAGAAAAGTATTTCTTCCTCAAGGTCAACGGACTCTCGTCAGGCGAGTCGCTCCAAATCGGGTTAGGACTTTGTTGTGCATTCTTTATCACCGAAAAGGACTCAAACCTTCCTTATGAATATTTTAATTCTGACAAAACTATCATTCTCTAGAAAGAATATGGTTGATGCCTATAAATATTTTAATGCGGGAGGAACACGTGAACTAAAGCTTTTATTGTTCCAAACTTGACGTTCAGACTCAAGAGGTAGTCGTCATGTATTTGCTTTTAAGATAGTTATAGTCTTTTATTCATATGGAGGAAGATGTTGCCCCTAAAGACTCAATCTCTAGAATATTTATGTGACATGTCAGCAAGGACTTTAATGGAGCTCAGAGTCATTGTTCTAATCTGTTCAGATTCATAGAGTCTCTACTTCTGAACACTGCTCCTGAATTATATTCAGATTCTACAATTATCTTTCAGATAAACTTTGAAGACCCACATTTGGCAAGTTTCTGATTTGGCCATGTTATTTATGGAAGTCTATAATCTTTGATTAACATGATTATTTTCCAATCAGATCAGGAGAATATCTTCGATTGGATATTATCTTCCTGGAATAAGTTTTGCTGGATTTGAATTAACTCTACTTATGAAAATTGAGGATTTGGTTGTATGTGCGACTGAATCTGAAGAGATTAGACTCTGCTTCAACGGCTATTATATCTTCCCAGATACAGTCTCGTTCAATCACGATTGATGACGTCCAATCAATGGTTGAAGAGCGATCCTTTGAAAACCTATCTAACGGTTAGTTTGGAGGTAAAATGAGTATAAAAGGAAGATCCATGGTGACCAGCAGAGAGAAATCAGAACTTACAATTCCAAAAATGCTTGAGTTGTTCATATTCACATTCTCGTTCCCGAGAGTTTTTCATCTTATCTTGGAGAGGTTTTGCTAGAGTAACTAAGAGTGATATCTCTTGTAAACTTTCAACGATTTATATAGTGGAATTCAGCCAATCGACGGTCAGCGTGGGAGAGTGGACGTGGGTTTACTAAAGCCGAACCACTATAAGCTGGACATGCAATTTTCTTACTCGAAACTCTCTTTAATGTGTTGAGATTATTTGCACGTCTGTATATTGATTTTATTCGGTTTGTGCTTTGAACTTGTTTAAATTCTATATTAAGTTTCAAAACTATTCAGATTCGCCTATTCTCCTCCCTTTTAGTGATATTGCTAGATCCAACGGTATATAATTCTCCCGTTGATGTGTGAATCGTTGGAAGGCCTGTAAAATTCAGTGGAAAGATCAAGACTTCATGTCCACCACATGACCCAAACACATTCAAATCGAGAAATCAAACCCTTATCCTATTCTATAGATGGATATTACACACACGGTTCATTATTTGCATTGTGGGCACGATGGTATGGCAGACTATATTTGGTCGCTGGAACAATTATTTTCCACTTTCGTTGGCGCTTGGCAGAGAAGAGACAGCCAAAACTTTCTTTCACGATCTACAATTTGGACAAGTTGTCGACATGTGTACGTGGTCATTGCAATTTTCTTGTCGATACCATAGTCTACCAGATTATATAACATGCCTTTCCCATGCTTGTTTCTCTCTCTCTCTTTTGTTACGACGTGCCACAAAATACCTTATAAACCTCATTGAGCATATGTATGGCTGTTTCGCTGGGAATGTCTTCATGTGACGAAATACCTTTCACCAAAAGTTGAATCTTAGATTTGAATCGGGTTTCAAGGCAATTTACACAGTAAGTGTTGAGTACCAAAATAAGAACTAGAGCTAATTACTCTAAAGGAAGGTATGTATAGTATAGGAACTAGAAAGTTAAATGATAAATTGAAAAAAATATTATTTGTGCTGATGATCGAGGCTTGACAAAGAGTACAAGATAGCTATATAAAGCCTATAATCTATGGTTACAATGGTTATTAAATTTAATAAGATAACGTCCTGATCCTATATTCAAAACAAATAACTTCCTAATCCTATTTTAATTATAAGAAGTTACAACAATGCTTATTCACAAGAAGTTACAAAAATCATAAAATAGTGGTAATAAACACAACTTTCCAGCAGTCACGTTTTTGAGAAGCTTCCTTGCCCTCCCTTTCGGCCACTAAATTGGCACTAATGCAAAGGTTTAGGATTGAATTAGCACCAAAAAAAGGTTTAGGACTAAATTGGCACCAATGCAAAAGGTTTAGGACTGAATTGACACCAAAAAAAGGTTTAGGACTAAATTGGCACTAGTGCAATAGATTTAGGACTTTTTTGACACTTCTCCCCCTGTGTCAATGACTTCTTGTAGATGCTTTTCAAGTTGTTGGCTGTTCTTTTTTTTTAATGACTTCAACTGTTCACTAAACTCTATTATTATTGACTGAGTCTGTCACTTGTCGGTTATAATCAAAAGGTGGCCATTTTTGGATGTCAGTTTAAAATAACTAAATGTTTTATCGATCATCTGATTCTTTCAAATTAGATATTGAGTAGTTATTACAAAAAGTTGGTCCTCTATTTCTACTTCTAAATAGTTTCTCATACTTAGATACTCTCATTGCCAATTGAAAATAAATTAACAATATCTTGGCTTTTGAATCTTTCTCTAGTCTTAAATTCTAACCCATTAAAAGTCAAATTCGCGAACTCATTTTTTTGAGAATGAAATAAGGCGTCTATTTGTAGCTTTCTTGACTCGAGCAACAAAAATCTGGCCAAATCAGCAATTGATACCTCAGCTATCGTTTTATAAAATGAGAATGAAATTGTGTTTCCACCTTGACCCACTTTTCAACGGAATTGATACCTCTGCTTTTCTACCTTGGTCTATAAATTGACTAATGTGTCCAATGGTTAATTGGTCATGTTTTTCGATAAAAATGGCAAACACAAGGTTTTGAAGCCTCTTAAAAAAGGCTGATTATTGACTCATTCAAGATGTGATTTCCCATAAATATGTATGATAACACCCCTGTCTATCCCCAGTTGTTGTCGAACTTCTTCGACAATCTTTGATGGGTTCAATTTTGGATTTTGTTGGCCATCTTGCCCCTAAGAGGTGATGCTGGTCTTGTCTGATTACCTGTGTTAATTGGCATGCGAGAACTAATGGGGATATTCGCCCCCATAGAGTTAGGTGCACCAATTGGCCACATACTTTGAGCGTTTGGCATTGTTCCATTTTGTCAACCATTTTTGGTTTACCATATTGGTAATTCCGTTTTGAATATTTTGACCAACATCAATAAATGAAGATAGATTAGGCACGCTATTACCATTAGATTGACTTTTTTTTTTGGTCAAAAATTAGATTGACTTGGAATGGTGGTGGTTGTTTGGATTATCTTGGCCTCAACAGCGCATCATTCACAACATTAAGGACATTAGCTTGACCACATATGACATATGACTCACGATGTAATTAGCCATTTCATTTTGTTGCTCCTCGAGCAATCTTCTCATGGTAGACACCATGTAAGAATTTGGAATAATATCAGTTAATTGTTCTTCAATATGATGCTCTAGTAGATCCAGTTTTTCCCATTGATTTTCTTTTGCTGCTCTCTCGACAGTTGAAAATTTAGAATATGCAGCAATTTTGTCAACAGTTTGCCGCACTAGATTGTTGTTTTCTATCAATATTTTCGAACTCTGGTTAATTTGTAGTTCTTGTCATCGCGGTCTCCTCAAATCAACAAAATGTGTCCCATTGGCTGTGCCAAAAAATGTTTCATCGGAATTATATCAATCATGAAATACCTTTCAAATATATCCAAGAAAGATGTTCCACCAGAATTGAATCGACCATTACATACCTTTCGGATATGTATGGATGGATGAGTGGATTGACGAAGGATATGAAGGGCCTTTTGTTGATTTTGAACAGGAAAGTAAATGATAAAGAATTTAAACGTTAAAACAGGAGATAATCACGGTCAACCATTTAAATTGCAGAAAAGTAAACATGAAGATAAATTTGCAATACTCTGAGTAATTGGGGGTTTCACAAGAAGTACAATGTGATTATTTAAAACCTACAATTGACAATTACAAACGGTTATTAAATTTAAATAGATAACTTCATAATTCTGTTTGCAAAATAAATAACTCCATAATCTTATTTTGCAGTTAGAAGAAGTCATAACAACACTTATGCATGAGAAGTTACAAAAATTCTAAAATAGTGACAATAAATATAATATCCCAACTGTTACATTTTTGCATCGATTGCGCTGTGTCGATGACTTCCTTACTTGTCGATGCTCTTCAAATTGCAGACTGTTCTTTTCAATTTCATAGTCTACTTCTCCCGTCGACTAAACTTTGCTATTATAGATTGTCACTTTTCGATTACACCCAAACAATTAAAAGTTTGTTATTTTTTAGTGTCAACAGCAGCCTGCCAAATTTTGATTAATAGTAATTTGTGTTGGTATCAAAATCATATCAGTTAGTCTTACGTTTATTTGGTATCTTTCAAGTCATCTACACTAAAATTATCACGTAAAAAAGTGAAATTTTTAATGAAAAGTAGGTTATTATTCAACTACTTTCGACATGTATTGTGGGGAAAAACAGACAACAGATAAAACTTTCCATCCTTGACTAAACCTGTGAGAAACCGATTCGAGCACAACCAATGGAAATATGTGAATTGAAAGAAAAATAACACCAGAATTTTAACGTGGAAAACCCATTCAATGCGAAGGATAAAAACCACAAGACTGATCACGGAGTCTACCCGAATCTCCACTATATATTAATCGTTTGGGTACACAAACTTGTTGAATACAACGAAAATAAAATCTCAAAGTTATAAGTGGAGATCAAGCAGCAACAACACATTAAACGAGAGAACCGGATGAAAATCACCCCCAAAATATGCAGTCCCGAAATACCCACGAACAGCTATAGTAAATACCTTCAAATCACAATCCAACCGTACAGAATCAAGAACAACGAATCTTGAAGCTGCTGTCAAAATTTCAGCCTAATCGGACCACGGGAAGACCTCCGATCGTTGATTTGATCTTTGATGGACGCCTAGAAAAATTGCAGTATTTTTCTGCGTTTTTGTTTTTTGCTCCTCTCAGTGGCTGCTCTCTCTCTCTCTCTCTCTCTCTCTCTCTCTCTCTCTCTCTCTCTCTCTCTCTCTCTCTCTCTCACGTGTTTTCTGCTAGTTGCTGCTGCTGCCCTAGATATCAATTAAAAACAAAGGGCAATGGGCTGGACTTGCTTTTAAAAAAGCCCAACAAATCTCCCCCTCCAACCCATTGAGGGAGATCTCGACACAAAAGAATTCATCAGAAATCCATGCTGACCTGACGCCGACAAAATTCATACTTCTCTCTAGTGAGAGCCTTCGTCATCATATTTGAATCATTATCTTCTGTGTGTACTTTCTCAAGTTCCAACCCTTTGGATTCCAGAGTTTCTCGTATTCAATGATACCTCACATCAATATGCTTTGACCTAGCATGAAAAGTGGAATTTTTTGCAAGACGTATAGCACTTTGATTATCACAAAGTAAAAATACCTTTCATGATTGAAACCAAGTTCCTGTGTGAACTCTTTCATCCAAAGTAATTCCTTGCATGCTTCAGTTGCTGCGATGAACTCTGCCTCTGTCGTCGACAAGGCAACACATTTTTGCAACCTTAACTGCTAAGCCACAGCTCCCCCTGAGAAAGTAATCAGATAACCCGAAGTAGATTTCCTTGTGTCAATATCACCTGCCATGTCAGAATCAGTATATCCAACAAGAATCGGCTTATCACTCCCAAATGAAAGCCTCAAACTAGAAGTGACTCGGAGATATCTCAATATCCACTTCAATGCATTCCAATGCTCTCTACCTGGATTTGACATAAAACGGCTAACCACTCCAACTACACGAGCTATATCCGGTCTTGTGCAAACCATTGCATACATCAAACTACCCACTGCAGAAGCATAAGGAACTTTTCCCATCTCTTTCAGATCTTTCTCAGTTGACGGATATTGTTTATGACTAAGCTTAAAGTGTGTAGCAAGAGCTGTACTTACAACTTTAGCTTTGTCCATTTTGAACCTTTGAAGTACTTCTCTATGTACTTCTCTTGAGATAACCATAATCTCTTCGGCTGTCTGTCTTGAGTGATCCTCATACCAAGAATCTGCTTAACCGGCCCCAAGTCTTTCATTGAAAAAAACTTGCTCAAATCTTGCTTTAACCTGTCAATCTTGGAACCATTCTGACCAACAATCAACATGTCATCAACATAGAGCAATAAGATAATAAAATCACCATCAGAGAATTTCTGCACAAATACATAATGATCAGAAGTAGTCTTCTTATATGATTGCTCCCCCATAAAAGACTCAAATTTTCTGTACCATTGCCTCGGCGCCTACTTTAAGCCATACAAGCTTTTCTTCAGTTTGCAAACATAATTTTCTTTACCTTTTACCTGAAAACCTTCAGGCTGCTCCATGTAATATGTCTTCCTCCAAATCACCGTGAAGGAAAGCGGTCTTCACGTCCATTTGCTCAACCTCAATGTCGCGACCCTCTCTCGCGGGTATAGGCGAGTGGGGAGCTAATGGGCCGCCCGATCGCTGGCTCGATCGGACGCGGGCCTCTCCCAAGGTCCATTACCCAAATCGCAACGGCTGGATATACGCGGTCGACCTTCAGTGTGGTCTAGTGACATGTGATAAGTGTACATGCCAAGGAGTCGCCACCAATCGTTTCGTGGAGGGTACGATTGGAAACCCTATCGAATAGTTGGGAGTAGTCTATTCGATTCTGCGGAAACCAAAGAAATGAGTTCGGGGACTTAGTTACGTCAACTACTAGAGTTGACGCCATTTCGGTACCTAAGCTGAATGGTTTATCTGATCCTAGGATTTCACACAGACGAATGAGGTACAGATCCTAAATCTAGGAGTTCATGCAGATGGGAATTACTACCCTATCACTCACAATCAATAGAAATAAGTGCGCAAATCAAGGATCCAATGCATGCGGATAAAACACATGAAATCAGCATGGTATCCCTAATGAGGCCCTATTAGCCTAAAGAAATATCAATCAAGGCTTAGGAACGATTTTGGCATGATTTGCCCATGAGGGGCAGAATTGTAATTTTGAACAATTCGGGGACAATTCGCCTTGAAAGGGAAAATTCATCGTTTTAGATGAATTGGGAAGTCAAAAGACGGGGGAAATAGGATTGGCCATCAATCAAATCCATTTCCCATTTTTCGGGAATTTTCAGGAATTTTTTGGGATTTAAAAGTGATTTTACCCTTAGAGGGGTAAAGTCGTCATTCTGGATAAAGATGAGAACTGCAAATCTTAAATATTAGGGTTGGTCGTCCACCTGACCCAAACCCTAACTTTAAGCAATTTTCAGAGCTCGATTGGAAAAAGAAAGACGATTTTCCCAATGAGGGGCAAAATCGTCATTTTGATAAAAGGGACAGGACTCGAAAACCCAAGCCTGAGAATTGGCCGCCTACCTGACCCTAATTCTTACCATGGCATTATCGGCCTTATCTCACATATACAGCAGAGGTGACTTACCCCTAAAGGGTAAAATCGTCAAGTCTCGGAAGAACAGATAAGAAACCCCAAAAAATAGGGTTGACCAGTTATCTGTGGTCAATCCTCAATTTTTGGGGGTTTCTGGAGTGTCTAGGATTTTTCCACAATTTTTTGGAATTTTCTGGAATTTTCTAGCATTTTTTGGATTTTCTAGGATTTTTCTGATTTTTTTTAAAAATATTTTTTAAATCATTTTCGAAATTTCTAAAAAAAATGTTATTCGGTCCGGGTCGACCCGACCCACTCGGGTCGGAACCCGGCCCAGACCCGGACCCGCTGAGCCAAGCCTCTCTAAACGACACCGTTCCAACTTTTTTTATTTTCGAATTATTTGGATCTGATCCAAGGGTGCTAATTGCGCCACGTGACAAATCTGCGCCCATTAGATTTGACTATCAGAACCTACGGTCCAGATTGGGCGAAGACTTGATTAGGGCCGTCTGATCGGACTACTTAAACCTACGGCCGCGATTAGAACTTGAGACTTAATCTAAACCGTCCAATCCTACTAGCCTGAACGACGTCGTCTACTAACTAACCCATACGACGCCGTTTCAACCATTTTTTTTTATTCCGTTTTAAAATCATTTTCGAATTATCCTAATTTCTAATCGGACGGTCACTACTTGTTGGACTCGATTAATCTCAACCGTTGGATCTCCCCGTTTGAACAACAACCTCCAACGGCCGAGCTAACTGTACTGACACGTGGACCAATGACCTACCTCCACCTAAGCGTTTTGACTCGTTGACTTGCCAAGTCAGCATCGTCTTCAACCTCTCGACCCCGGCGGAATGGACGGCTGAGGATCTCCGGCGATGATCGTACGGTGAGATCTTGATGAAATCACGTGAGACCAACGGCAATCAACTCGCGATCATCTCTAGTTTAACATATCTGAGAATCGAAGCATCCTATTCACAGAATCGAGAACATCGTGCGAATTGCCGAGTACGGCCATGGAAGCTCAATCACACAGGTCACGCGAAATCAGATCAATTCATCCACAGATTGACATGGCAGGAGGTGCAGAAGGCTTACCTCGGGCTCCGATTGAACCCGCACGGCCTAGATTGGGCTAGGCAAGTATGAACAGTGGTCGGCTATGGAAGCTAAGTTTGAAGACTCGATTCAAGGTTCTCAGGAAAAATCGATGCAAAAACAAGATGCGAATATGGTCAGTGATGTTCAAGGAGTGAAACGCCCATAATAATTGAAAGAATGAGCAAGAAATGCAAGAATCGCCATTGACGCTCAGTATAAGAGTCGAAGCTTTGCCTCACCTGTTTTTGTGGGTTCTACGTGCGCTACCGACAGCGATCGACTCCGGGGACTTTGGGCGACCTCCTAACGGCCTCGTGTAGCTTTGGTTTGGCCTGGGAAGGCCCAACCGGCGCTCTGCAATTCGAGCTCAAGTTCTCGACGACCGGGGCCGGAGAACGAGCTCTGCCTCGCGTTCTCTCTCTCTCACACACTTCAGCTCCTCTTTCCTCAACTGAATCAACCGTCCTCCTCAACAGAAAGCGATCACGAGCTTATATAGCTCTTGGGAATTTTGGCGCCGAAATGGGAGGCTGAAACAGGCGACCTTCGCACGTGAGAACACGTGCAAAATGGTCACCAGCGACCGGCTTCTAACGGGCATCAAATGGCAATTCCGTTCGGGGTCTTTGACGACTGCATTTGGTATGAATTTGGGCGAATTTCATCCAAATTCTGTCGTCGTTGACTTTCATGGACGCCGCGGCCTTGACCGGCCGATTACTCTCCGTTCCGGCGGCTATTGGTCGTGATCTTGGTGTCAATCGACGGGGAATGTTGTGACGAATGAAACCCCCACTAGTTCTTCTTTAATTGCCGCCGATTGCTTGGTCAATTTCCTCGTTGAAATTCAACCTTGCACTGTTCATTTGTGCGCAGGCTTGATGAAGACGGTGACACTGTTCTGGACCGGTTCGACCGGTCGGACCGGCGGTTTGACCGGTCCGAACCGGTTCTAATTTGGGATTTTCACGATTAATCCAAATCTGTTGGGAATTTTTGCAATTAAATTTCAGAATTGAGTTTAGGGCATGGATTTTATCTAAAAATGTGGTTTTGCCTAAAATTTTACCCCAATTTCTATAAAAACCTCAAATTTCTATTTAATTGCAAAATTAGGGATTGTGCAATTGAAGGTTCAAATGACCAAATTAGGCCAAATTACCCATCCCAATCGATTCAGAATGGTAAAAATCATTGGGCAGCATGTTCAATTTGTAATTATAGCCCTTGAATTTAAAGTAATTTCAATTATGCCCAAATTCAAGGACTAAAATGCAATTATGTTTGCAATTGAGCAATTTGTCCGAGAAATTAGGTCAAATTGAAATAGGGGACAATTAGATTGAATGTCAAGATCCTAGAAACTGCTAAAATTGCAAATTAAAAGACTCAATTGATATTTTTTTTCTCAGATTCAATAGTACGGGTTACAAAGGAACACCTATAATTGAATCTGATTTTGGATTTTTTGTGAGGTCAAAAATGCAATAGATTAAAAATAAAAATATATGTTATTTTTTCATATTTTTATGACCTCAAATACTATTTTTCTTGATTTTTTGAGTATTTTTCTATTTTCTAAAAAATACCAAAAAAGTAAAAAATATGAAAAATTATTTTTTGGTCAAAAATGGTTCCTTGGGCTTGGCCAAGGCCACCAAAGTTGATTTTGTAATTTTTTGACTTTTTTTATGGATTTTTTATGATTTTTAAAAATATAACTGCAAAAAGACTTGGTCAAAAATCAGGTGTCAACAACTGCCCCTCTTTGAGAGGAATCTCGTGAGAGGTTTCTCTCAAAGACAGGTGACACCTGAGTCTAGACCGACTCGATTGGGGAAAAGAAAAACGAATCCTGACATTCAATCTTTCTTGCCTTGCTGGTGAACGCTCTACTTGTTCTACTTTGGCTAATGTGAAAGAGAGACGGGATAGAGATGCTTACCTGTTGATCACCTGCCTGATGCTCGTGCGGCATGCGCGGTGTATAGCGGGTTCTAGTGAATACCTAGGGACTCATCTTTTGAGTATCCTAGGGTAATTAAACTCTAGCCTGTATGGTAGGCCGTACCAGAATGGGATTCCTATACTTGACAGGAACCTATGAATGACGCACCAAGTTTCTCAGGGATTGTCAGGGTTTTGATCCGTATGGTGGATCAGACCATGAATAGGACTCCTCTCTACTAGGAACCTATGGATGACGCACCCAGTCTCTTAGGGATTGTCAAGGGTTTTGATCCGTATGGTGGATCAGACCATGAATAGGACTCCTCTCTGCTAGGAACCTATGGATGACGCACCCAGTCTCTTAGGGATTGTCGAACATTTTGATCCTTCAGGGGGATCAGGCCAAGAATAGGACTCCTCTCTACTAGGAACCTATGGATGACGCACCCAGTCTCTTAGGGATTGTCGAACATTTTGATCCTATATTCTAAGGAATTAACTAGGATCTATACAAATGAGTTGTGACTAACCCTTAGGCTTCATCAGATGAGTTATTTTGGGTTTAGGGGTTACCTGAGATATCGCAGAAAGACTATCTTGAATATTGTCCTTTCGATACTGAAGGTGACATTCTGGAATCTAGGATCTCCAGGTATCTTGCAGAAAGATCAAACCTGTAATACTGGAATCTCACACAAGGAGATAAATTCAAACATTGTCCTTTTGACATTGGAGGTGACATTCTAGACTTTGGGGACTCCAGGTATCCTGTAGAAAGATCAAACCTGTAGTACTGGAATCTCACAAGGGGAGATAATTTCAAACATTGTCCTTTTGACATGGGAGGTGACATTCTGGGATCTGGGTACTCCAAGTATCCTGCAGAAAGATCAAACCTACAAAATTGTTCATAAGAATGTGTTTTCCTAAGATATGGAATTACTAGGGATCTTGTAGGAAAATAAACTTGAAAGCTCTTCTTCACAGAGCAAGGCATCCTTCTAGAATCTGGGGTTACCAAGAATCTGCCAGAAGCTCAGGCATATAAACTCTCATTTTTAGAGAAATGTCTTATTCTGGGACTTGGGGCTACCACGAGTCCTGCAGAAGTTTAAACTTGAAATATATTCTTCACAAAAGAAGTAGCATTCTGAGGTCTGGGGATACCAGGGATCCTACAGAAGCTTGAACATGTAAACTCTTTCTTACCAAGAGAAGTTGTGTTCTTTTGAGATCTGGGATTACCAGGAATTCTGCAGAAGCTTAAACTTGAAAGTTATTCTTTACAAAAGAAGTAGCATTCTGAGGTCTGGGGATACCAGGGGTCCTACAAAAGCTTGGACATGTAAACTCTGTCTTACCAAGAGAGGTTGTGTTCTTCTGAGATCTGGGCTTGCCAGGAATTCTGCAGAAGTTTAGACATGTTAAACGTTTCTCACCAAGAGTGATACAAGCCATTTTAGGAGCTGAAGTTATCAAGAATCTTGCAGAAGCTCCAACCTGAAAATTTTCTCACCAAGGGCACATCAATGGTCTTTAAGTGATATCTAATGTCAAACTGACAGCAATTTATGACTTATATCATAGTCATGAAAAAAATTTCAATGAATGCATTACGATGCTGGAGGTTATCCAAAACACCTTGCAACATACGGAAGCGATCAAAAATTCCTTGTGAGGAAAGTTTGAATCAATCAATCTGAAATTACCCAAAAGAATTTGGTTAAAACGTCAATTGGAGTATTCTCATAAAAAAGGACTTCTCACAGTTTCTGAGATAATGGTCTTTTATCAAGAATGCACTCGAATTTCCTATCAAACCTGCGCCTAGGGTTCAAGATCATTCGCAATGAATACACCTCGATTGATCAGGAGGACTTTCAAGGGACCGTAATGTTGGGCTTGGTCAACGGTTTTCAAAGGGGGACTTGCATGCAAGTCAAGGCTTTCGAAGAGAAGTCTTCAATGTCTGCTCAAGGTTTACAAGTCAAGAAACCTGCAAAATGAGAAAGAAATAATCTTGCTCGAACTTCTTCGAGCTAAGCTTAGACATTAAACCCTATGTCAATCCAAGTGCCTTAATCAGAAAAGGCTTTTCAGGGTTGTAACGTAGGTGAGATTGGGGACCAAAAAGGCTTGTTTTTGGCTCAGAATATGCGAAGGGTTTAACATTGGTGATCACTGTAAGTTTGCCGCCATCTTGCCCCTTCTGATTCAAAGAGCGTCTTCAGTCTTTGAAGTGCATTGATAGTCTTTGAAGAGCATCGTGAGTCTTCGAAGCACACGTTTGTCTTTAGAGAATATCTGTTTCATGTTGAGACGGCGTCAATCATCTTGTCTACGCTTTCATCATCTGAGTGTGACATGATTGGGAGCATCTTTCGCAGTCCAGCTCCCTTGGAATTTTCTTTTACAACCAGATCTCACCAGTGACATATACAAAGGTATCATGCCATCTTTTGGCATTTACAAGATCAAACACATGATTCACAAGTGTACAAGTATTTGGACGGGCATTGGCCTTGCTTTTACCAGGCACTTTGCTTTTTCTTGATGCCCAGGATCGGATTTTTCTCTTTTTTTTTCTTTTTCTCATCTTTTGTCGAAATCCCACCTTTTCTTTTCTTTTGGGAACCGGGATTTTTGAATAAGTGTGCTAGGTGTACAACTTGAATCTCAGCACTCAAATATTAGTCCAGGAATTTTTACAAATCATATCTTTCGAACTTTTTCTGCTCTTGAAATGACGTTGCTTTCGTCTTGGAATATGCAATGATCCCCAACGAGTTTGTGAAACGAAGTACAGGCTCAACTGGGCTGTGCAGAGGGTAAAAGTGTATAGGATAGAGAAACGAATGCTTTTCATCATCCTAAAGCACATGAATTACCATAGAAGTTAAAATGACAAGCAACACACGAAGATTGATGCAAGTCAGAGTAAGAAAACTTCTAACCATTTACCTCCTGATACCGCTGGACGTACCTCCAGTTTGCCCCATTGTGGGGTGGTTCTTGACAGGGGTAAAGAATGAAACCGTCGTTCAAAGGGTAATCAATGGTTACCTGTAGTGTTTATGATAGAGAAACGAATGCCTCCGTCGTCTCAATCCGTGTAATCACTGCGAATAACCCTTACGCCCGTAGGTCAAGGTCTCGTTATCCTTACCATTCCACTCATCTCTCAAGTGTGTATAGGACATGTTTAGATCAGGGTGGCCTATTGTTTGAGGAAACATCCTTTTGAACAATTTAAACAACTCTTGTTGGAAAAGTTCATTTTACTTTTTCCAAAACTTACCCTCAAAGGGGATTTATGATGCACAATGCATATTTCAATCATTTTCAGATAACCTCCAAGTCTAGACATGAATGCCAATGTCGTGACTGTGAGAATTCTGCATCTTTCTAGTCATGAGAATTGAATGTATGCTATATTCCAAGAAGCCTTCAAGTTCTAGCGATAGGGATCCTGACAGTCTTAAAACCTAAGAGATTGGGAAATGAATACTTACCTGCCCAGCGTGGCTAGGGATCCCTGAAAAAATATAAAAGGAATATGTTGGTGTACGCTCTCGAATTTCAGAAAATTAGAACGATACACCTTACCCTTGATCATGCGTTCCAATGGGAATCCATAAATTCATGCAAATCTGACCACCACGCCGTTAGGTCTCCTTGATCATGCATTCCCATCTGAATGCCAATGCGTAGATTACATAAATCAGCCATTTTGACCTATGGCGATGATGCCTTCATCTGATTGGGGCAATGAATCCTGCTCAATGGCTTCATTCATTTTGGAGCGTGCCCTTGTGCCATTCATTGCAGTTTCCTGCTCTTCGTTTCGCTGTCTGCTGTCTTCATCAGACATTCCTGGTATTTGCCATCGAGGACCTTGCTTCCTTGGGTCCTGCAATATTGAACACATGCTAATGTATGCATGGATGCATGATATGCTTATGCAATGACTATTATGATGACTCGGCTCAATCCGGGATGAGTCATATAATCGAAATCTGATTTTATTTCAAGGGTAATACTTCTTCACAGCATCTGAGTTTACAGGGTGCCCAGTTCTTCTCCTTCAGAGTTTACAAGAATCAATGCTCCTCCAGTGAGAATCTTCTTGATAATGTAGGGGCCTTCGTAATTCGGGGTGAATTTACCTCCCGGATGGATAGTACTCAGCAAAGTCTTTCTGATTACCAAGTCATTCACTTCGAAATTCCTGGTTTTGACTTTTCGATTAAACGCCTTGGCTCGTCTATTAGATTCAACTGTTCATATCTGTGTTTGAAATACTCTGGCTCGGAGAGTTTACCCTCTGATAAGATCCTCAAAGAGGGGATCTTAACTTCCACGGGTATGACTGCTTCCGTCCCATACACCAGACTGTAGGGAGTTGCCCTTGTAGAAGTCCTGATTGACGTTCGGTAAGCCATTAAGGCGAAGGGCAGCCTTTCATGCCAGTCCCTTTAGTTTTCTGCTGTTTTAGCCAAGATTCTCTTGATGTTTTTGTTGGCTGCTTCCACTGCCTCATTCATCTGCGGGCGGTAGGGGGATGAATTCAGATGTCGAATACCAAAGTGATCTAGTAGATCATTGACAATCTTGTTGTTCAGGTTAGACCCATTATCTGTGATGATCGCTTGAGGGGTACCATACCGGGAAATGATGTCTCTTTTGACGAATCTTGCCACATTTCTTGCAGTGACATTCTTGTAAGAACTGGCTTCTACCCATTTTGTGAAATAATCAATCGCTACCAGGATGAAGCGATGACCATTTGAAGCCACAGGATTAATAGGCCCTATCATGTCTATGCCCCACATAGAGAAAGGCCAAACTTCAGACATTTGGTGGAGTTCGTTTGGGGGTGCATTGATCTTATCACCATATATTTGGCATTGGTGGCATGACCGGATGTGCTGACAGCAGTCTGATTCGATGGTCATTCAAAAATAGCCAAGCCGCATGATCTTCTTGGCGATGAGGTGGCCGTTCATGTGAGACCCATATACGCCTTCATGGATCTCTTTCATGAGAATATTTGCTTCTTTGGCATCTACACATCTTAACAGAGTAGAGTCAAATGACCTTTTGTACAGAATTTGTCCATTGAGGAAGAACTTGCTGGCCATCTTGGTTATGTATTTCCGGTCTCCTAGCTGGCATTCCTTAGGAAATTCCCCTTTTGAGAGATAATTCCTGATGTCGTAATACCACGGCTCTCCATCAAACTCCTCTTCGATTAGCATACAATAAGCTGGTTTTTCCACTATGCCAATCCTTAAGGGTTCTATATCCAACCCTCCAGTTGTTTGCAACATTGAGGCCAGGGTGGCTAACGCGTCTGTAAATTGATTATGAGACCTTGATAGGTACTCGAATGACACTTCTTCAAATTAGAGTGTTAATTCTTCAAGGTATTCGTGATAAGGGATGAGCTTTGCATCTTTTGTCCTCCACTCTCCTTGTGTCTGTAAAATGATGAGTATTGAATCTCCATAAACTTGCAATCTGGGTATCTTCATAGAAATGGCCAATCGTAGGCCTAGAATGCACGCCTCATATTCTGAGATGTTGTTGGTGCAAGGGAAAGTTATTTTTGCCGCCACAGGGTAATGTTGATCATTAGGGGATATCAGTACTGCCCCAGTGCCTGCCCTTGATAGATTAACAGCACCATCGAAATACATGACCTACTTGTCTTCTGCTAAGTTGAGAATTTGACCTTCTGTGCTTGTTACTTCAGGAGGCTCACCGCTTGACGGGTTTTCTGCTAGCATGTCAGCTATAGCTTTTCCTTTAACTGACTTCTGCGGAGAACATTTGATGTCAAATTCAGACAGCATCACTTGCCATTTTGCTAATTTCCCAATCAAAGAGGGTTTCTCCAGGAGGTATTTGACAGGATCGTTTTCTGTTATGAGCTGAATGTGGTGGTGTAGGGTATATTGCCTCAATCTACGAAGTACCCATACTGTTGCTACACAGGCCCTTTCAACTGGTACATATTTTGCTTCAGACGGCGTGAATTTCTTGCTCAGGTAATAGATGGCCCTTTCTTTACCATCTATCGGGCTTGTTTGGGCAAGTAAGGCTCCCAAGGATTCCTGCTGTATAGTCAGATATAAGGTCAATGGGTGACCAGGAATTGGTGGCACAAGTACCGGCGGTGTGATCAGATAGTTCTTGATCATTTGAAATGCCCTGCTGCATTCAGCATCCCATGTTATTTTCGCGCCTTTCTTAAGCAATTTGAAGATTGGCTTAGCCACATCAGACAGCTGATTGATAAATCTGGCAATATAGTTCAGTCTCCCCAGAAGGCTTCTCACTTCCTTTACTGTGGAGGGAGTTGATAGATCGTGGATAGCTTGAATCTTTGAAGGATCAATCTCAATGCCCCTGTTACTGACTATGAATCCGAGAAGTTTCCCAGATCTTGCCCCAAACACACATTTGTTAGGGGTCAACTTCAACTTATATTTGCACAGGCGCTTAAATAATTTTCTTAACACATGTACGTGATCCTGCCCTTTCTTGGATTTGGCGATCATGTCATCGATGTACACTTCAATTTCTTTGTGGATCATATCATGGAATAACGTGACCATGGCCTTCTGATAGTAGCCCCGGCGTTTTTTAATCCAAAGGGCATGACTTTGTAGCAAAAGTTCCCCCAGGGTATGGTAAAAGCAGTCTTTGGTTTGTCTTCTTGTTTCATGAAGATTTAGTTGTATCCGGAGAATCCATCCATAAACGAGAACAATTCATAACCTGCTGTGCTATCCACCAACACATCAATGTGAGGAAGTGGAAAATCATCTTTTGGGCTTGCTCTATTCAGATCTCGGTAATCCACGCAGATTCGAATTCTACCATCCTTCTTCATGACGGGGACTATATTTGCAATCCAGTTTGAGTATGGGATGGCTTCAATAAAGCCTACCCTAAGAAGTTTCATGACTTCTTCCTTAATTTTGTCTTCCAACTCGGCCTTCATCCGTCTGCTGCCTTGCTTGACAGGTTTGATACTGGGATCTGTGGGTAAGGCATGCTCCACAATCTTAGGATCTAGGCCTAGCATATCAGCGTAAGACCATGCAAAAATGTCTTGATATTCTTTTAATAACTTTGTGAACTCGAGCCTTTCATTTCGGGATAAATGCCCGCCGATCTTGACCTCTTTGATATTCACGGAGTCTCCCAGATTAACAATGATTGGTTCTTCTGAAGTAGGAGGCGTCGATTCCTCAAAGGCATTCCAATCTCTGCGGATAGACGCATAACCCTCGTCTTCATCTTCCTCAATGCTATAAGAA
Source organism: Rhodomyrtus psidioides (assembly GCA_021437785.1). Lineage (NCBI taxonomy): Eukaryota > Viridiplantae > Streptophyta > Magnoliopsida > Myrtales > Myrtaceae > Rhodomyrtus > Rhodomyrtus psidioides. Next base: position 2,866,914 of record JAILYB010000027.1, on the reverse strand, counting down.
TGGTTACTGGAGAAATCCGAATCTCGTAACAACCTGGTATGCATGTTTGAGATGATATGCCTGAAATGTCATGAGTATGGTTAGTTCGTATTCCATAAGAATGACATGCATGATCATGGAAAGTCTTTTCGAAAGAGTTTTCGAAATAGGTATAGGTATAAATGGGACTAATCCTCATGTCATTGGATATCCTGGCCCCAAGGAAATCTCTTTGGAAATCAGGAATCATACGGCAAATCAGGCCTCAAGCTTCTGTGCAGAAGACTAGTATCATCATTGGGCTGATTCGTGGTTCCATATGTCCTTAACAAAATATGTATGGTTTTATTGAATGCAAGATGGGCCGCATTACAAGATGTGCTATTTGGACCAATGGCCGAAGATCCAAAGGCGTTTCCCTATACGTACAATAAGGAAAGAAAATGCGACAAAATGCAGAAAGTTCTAAATGTAGTATTTAAAGACAAGGGAAGAGTCTCGTTACTCAGAGGAAGTGGCTTCATTATCCAACCACTCAATGATGACATTCACAGAGTCATCTTTGAGAAAAGGATTTGCCATATATGGTTCTATCGGTGAAGTGACATCTTCTTCAGACAACCATTTAGAGTTCTGGTTGAAGTAGGCATTTAAAGGATTATTGAACATTCGAAACCTGTCTTTCCAAGTTGGAGAACCGATGAACGAGTTATTCGGGCTGTTTCGGCCTCCCAGGCGTCCCAGGCTTTTGCCTCGGCCTCGGCCTGTTGCCTTTGGGACAGATTCGTCCATGTGATGTTTCTGATATCCCAAGCCCATTCTATGCGAGTTAGCTTTTAACTACAGGGGGTATTTATCCCTTGACTGTGTTTACCTAGACCTTTTCCAGGGTTAAACCCATATGCCAGTAATATCTTAGCTGGTAAGAGATTGGCTTCTGAGATATATGGGGTTCTCAATCTTGTTCCTGCCGGGGTATGAACTATTGCTACCAGTTCTAGGGAATGATAGCTTGCTTCTGTCTTCACTTCGGGTTCAACATAGGGAATGTCACTGTTTTGGTATGTCTGGAGGTCGACTTCTCCATGTATGGTAATCACCTTCCCATCCACTACAAAGCGTACTTTTTGATGCAAGCTCGAAGGGACGGCTCCTGCTGTATGGATCCAAGGCCTTCCCAGCAAGAATCCGAATGCACTGGGCAGATCCATTACTTGGAAGTTTATAGAGAATTTTGTCGGGCCGATGAATACGTCAAGCTCAATCTCGCCCACCACGGTCTTCCTCATTCCGTCGAAAGCTCTCACAGCTGTTTTGGATGCCTTAATCGTTTCCTCATTGATTCCCAGCCTTCTTAGGGTAGCCAAAGGGCAAATATTGAAGGCTGATCCATTGTCGATCAATACATGTGCCACTCTTTTCCCGTTACATTGCGCGGAGATATATAAGGCCTTGTTGTGCCCTCTTCCTTCGCTGGGGAAGTCCTCGTCAGAGAAGCTCAATTGGTCTTTTAAAAGATCGCCCCCACAAAGTCCCCTAATTGTACCTTGTTAATTGTTTTAGGGACATGTACTTCGTTGAGTATTTTCAACAGTGCGTTCTTGTGCTTCTCTGAGTTGATGAATAAATCTAGTAAGGATATCTGAGCGGGCATCTTTTTCAGCTGCTTTATCACTTCAAACTCGCTGGTTTTGATGATCGATATGAGCTTTTCGGCGTCTTCCTTTGAGACCTCATTTTTTTCGGATTCGCCTTCCTTAGGGGCATAAAACCGTCCAGACCTCATTGCCGCGTCTACTTCTTTAGTCCCATAGTCCCAATGGACTGCTTTAGGATCGTATTCTTATACTGGATGGACTTCTATAGTTACAGTCGTCTGATAAGACGTCTCTGGTTCAGCCGTGTTGTCCGCTTCTTCTTGCGGCAATTGAATCACAACAGGCTTGACTAGATAGTCTTTTACCCTGCTCATGCTATCAAGTTCTTCCAATCTGATTACCACTGTCGTAGCGACTTCGACCATTGATACGGTGTCGTCAAGCCCTTTTGAAAAAAGTTCTTCTACGTCCTTCGAGGTCTCTGGTTGAGAGAGATCATCCATACCTCCCTATCCGTCTGGTATGATGTCCTCAATTTTCTGATAAAAGCTGGGAGGGGATGAATATTTCACTTTGAAGTTGTACCCCCCAGAATCTTGACCAAGGTTGTCTACAATTTCGCCCTTTTCAAGCGCGTTGGCCATAAATTTGCGGTCCGCTAGACTTCGTCTCTTGGCTTCCAGTTCGTCCTTTTCGAATTCTTCTTCTAAATGAGTGACCGGCCTAAGACTGTCTACCAGATTCTCGTGTGGGATACCCCAGGTGCTACCCTGCTCAGTTTTGATCACGAAGTAGCTTCCTTCCAAAGATAAAGAAGCTTCAACTCCTTCGAATTCTTCATTGGTGATATCGGACATTATCCCTAAGCTCATCATTTTGGCAATGCATAATTTCTTTTCGTCAGCAGAGATCTCTCCTGCTTTTGGGTATGACGAAGCGGCTGCTAGCAAGTCGGTCAGCTTAGGCACGTCTACCTTCAGCTTAAGGTAGTCTTCCTCCGCTTCAGTAAATATCGCTCCTACTGCTTGATGATCTGAAAGTGGGTTTTCTTGTACATTTGGGGCCACATTGTCAAACTTCAGAATCTGACTGTCAATCAGAGCTTGCTCCTTCAGCTTAAGGATATAACAGTTGTCCACATTATGTCATCTCTCGCCCATGTGGTAGACACAGGTTTGGTTCTCGTCAAAGCCAGGATATTTAACAGGGTTTGCCCTAGGCGGTTCTTTAGCCACCAGGCATTGCTCTAGCAGCATTGGGAGCAACTTGGATAAAGGCCTCGGGAGCTGAGAAAATTGCTTCTGGGGTTGCCTTCTTCTGGGCTCTTGTACTTTCGGTGCCGACCAGGATGATCCTCCTTTGGTCTGATTGGAATTGCCAAACGGCTTGGACTTGTGGGGATCCGGTATAAATGCTATGTCAAGTCCGGCTTCTTTCTCATTTTTCAAGGGATACTGCTTCCTAGTAGAAGCTTCATGAGGCCTTCTTTCTCTTAAAGCCCATTCTAGCCTTTCAGCAACTTTTATCAAGTGTGCAAATGTTTGACATCCGGAAGTGTTTAGCTTGTCAAAGTACTCGTAGGGGAGTGCCTTTAGGAATAAATCAATCAGCTCTTCCTCTGGGATTGACGGCTTTACTTGGGTAGCCGAGGTTCGCCACCTCTGGGCATATGTCCTGATTAATTCGCCTCTCGCCTTTGAAGTTCGTAGAAGGTCTTCTCTTGTTGGGGCTGTAGCAGTGTTGAACTTGTACTGTCTGAGGAAGTCTTCTGCAAGATCCTCCCATCCGTCATAATCTTCTAGGTCTAGCTCAATGAACCAAGCCAGAGCGGCGCCAGCCAAACTCTCTTGGAACGTGTTCATCAATAGTGGAATATAATCCGAATAGTGTGCCATCTTGCGCAGGTAATACTTGAGGTGGGCACGGGGACAGCCTGTCCCGTTATACTTTCTTACGAACTCTGGCTCCCTATAGTCAAGAGGAGTCTTTACTTTAGCAAAAGGGGATATTTTGTCGAAGCGGGCTAACTCATAGCCCTGGCTGCTCAAGCATTCTTCGATCTTGGCCAATCTTTTAGCATCTGCCTCTGTTTTCACAGTCTGCTTCCCCTTCTCCTCCTTCTCGAGGTTGATAACAACAGGCGAGGCCTTTTGTTGTGACCGGCTGTTTGGTTCATGGATGTCCTCCTCTGCATGTTGGGTATCTCTTGTCACCTCCTTATCTGTTGTATCAGGTACAAAAGAAGGACCTGCATTGTTCTAATTATGAGCCGTTGTTTGTTGAGCTTGGGTGGCTTCTAGCATTGCCTTGATGTCGGCCGTCATAGTTGCTAGGGCAGTCATCTGAGATTCTAACATGCCCACACGCGGAGTCAATTCTTGTTGCTCCATTCTTGTCTTAAGGCGAGTACGGAAACGATGTGTCGGTAATTCCGTGATGGGAGTGTACCTGTTTCAGAAGGATTCCCAGTTAGTATTTCTTTTGTCTTTGACAAAAAAGAAGCAGCTTGTTCTTTTAGTTGCATGCTTCTTGTCAGTAGATGAGAAAAAGGGCTACCTCGTGAGCCTTAGCCTCATGTAAGTAGTTCTTTTAATCATTTTCCGACAAGAATTCATGAAATTAAAAGAAGCGTAATTTCTGACGATAGTTTTTTTTATGTATTCGCAAAACATGTTCACATTTATGCTCATATGTCCAAAATAGCATCACACAGAAATGAGAATGTATGAGCATGTGTCACAATGTTTGCTTATTTTACACTTGACAGAATAGCCTATTCAAGCCTAGGACGCTTGAGGTCTAAGGTATCCTCATCATCCCAGTATGGATTCCCCTCTTCAGTCTGGGGCTCCTCATCCTTTGAATATGGCAGCGGTCCCATGTCTTCGGGTATGTACGGCTATATTCCATGTACGTACGGTACGATGTATTCGGGTACGTAGGGCTCGACAAGGCTACGTCTGGTTGCTTTAAAGTGCTGAATGTATTCCGCAGTGGCTCTATGAATGTTTTCTTCACGAGTCATGTTTTCTGGCCAACTTATTTCTTCGGCCTGAGAATTCTTCAAAGAGCGTATGATGGATGTCACTTTGGCTTCAAACTGTCTCTTCTCCTCCTCCATGAGAGTCTTGCTCGGTATGTCAAAAGAAAAGATACCAGGTTGTGGTGGAGAATGGATCTCTTGTAGTGCCCCAAACTGTCGGATCACCCTCTTTGGATAGTATGCGGTAGCGCCCGTGAATCATAGCAAGGGGACTGGACCTTTGTCATCGCAGGCCAATCTGACTTTGCCCAGCATTGGTAGCCTTAGCCGCCATCGGAGTTATTCGGGCTTTAGAACTTTAAGGTTTCCACTATATGAAGTTGAACTTAGGAATACGTGTATGTGTTCTGACAAAGGTTTTAAGAGAATGAGCATCAGGGCTAATTTCAGTGAAACCCATGCGGATATGGAATTGTCTGATATGGGATGTGAACCACAGATACAAAAGATCACTAGAGGCTCTAAAAATTCCCTTTTTATTTTTCTTGAAGCGATTTAAGGAAAGCAAGGTTTCGGCAAGGATGATGTTTGAGTAATCCCACCCGCAACAAACTTGTCTGGCTACTACAGCCATGATAGGGTCGAAGGTGATATATGAGATTGGGAACAGCACAAAGCTGAAGAATGCCAAGACAAAGGCTCTACCAGATTTGGTCCCTTTAGCAGCAGGGAGGCAGGAAAATCGGTCTACAAGGAAAGATAGAGAGATTCGTCCAGAATTACTTTTTGCATCTGCTTTGACTTCGCTTAGGCTTGTGTCAAGGAATTCAGCCACCTTGTTGACACCTAAATTTTGATAAACTTTTTTTTTATTTTTATTTTTTTATTATTTTTTTTTATTTTGAAAATTCATAGAAAATCCATAAAAAGTTGAAAAAATTGAAAAATCAATTTTGGTGACCTTAGCCAAGCTAAATGAACCATTTTGACCAAAAAAATAATTTTCATAATTTTCATTTTTTTTATATATATTTCGAAAAATACAAAAAAAAAGAAAAAAAGAAAAAGAAAATCAAGAAAATCAAGAGAAATAATATTTGAGGTCACAAAGATATATAAAAATAGTCGGTATTTTTATTTTTATTTTATCTATTTTCTAACCTCATAAATAGTAAAATTCAGGTTTGATTTTAGGTGTTTTCTGATCACCATAAAATTGAATCTGGCAAAAATATTAGTAATGATTAAAAGGAAAAGGAGTGAAAACATCATCATTTAAAAGGAAAAGGGGACTAATCATTTTGTCTTCGCTTTTGATTATTTTATTATTTTTTTTACTTTTTAGTATTTTATTATATTATTATTATATTATTATATTATATTATTTTATTCTTCTCCCCCCCCCCTTGATCATGCGCAGCAGCTTCTTCTTCAGGGGGCTATTTTTTTTTCGTTAGTAAAAAGCACCCCCAACGACCACCGAACCACCACCACCTCTTCCTCCATCCGTCTCACCTCGTCACTGCCACCATCGTCATCAGGAGTCGCCGGAAAACCATCAGAGAACAGAGAAAAAAGAAAATAAGGAGAAGATCGAGAGGAAAGAGATGACTCCTTCACGTGTCACCGCCTCGATCGTGTTCGACAAGTCGCCCCAACCAGCTCGACGGCCGTTGAACCAACACATCTTGCCTATGACCAGGTAAACATTTCCGGAACCGTACCTTCATAAAGGATGCAAATCTTGCCATGGACCATTAACGATAGTTTCTCTTTACATGAACCATTGCCTTGTGGTATTGCGTCATCCTTTCTCTGTTCGCGCCCCTGTTCACGTGGTCATTAATGGTGTTGGTAAGAAAAGTGTGGATACCAAACCTGAAGAGAAAATGAACTCATGATGATCTTGCTTTCTCCTTTATGTGTTCGCATTACTCCTATTTTTACCAGTATAAAAAAAAGGATCCATGCCAACAGAATGTATTTAGTAATCTGATGAGGCTAGTTGAGGGTCAGATCCGCAGACCGACGAAAGAGACGTCACTGGTGTTGTTTTTGCCGAGACTATCACTATCGGGGATGGCCGTCGACGATGAGTGGCCACGGTGGTGTTAGGCGGTCCGATGAGTCGATGGATATTTTTATATGAGCGAGTTTGGTGACGATAGGAGCCAACGGTTGGTGTCTTCATTGATGAGGGAGGCTCGCGTGAGACCCAATGGAGAAGACCTGCAAAGAGGATCCTGTGAAAAGCGCCGTGGAGAAGATGACTTAGTGGGTCGTGGGAAAGAAGGCCTAAAAAAAAAAGCAACAAAACAAAGAATAAAGAATAAAAAAACAAATAAAGAATGAAAAGCGTGGAAGGTCAGATTAAGGGGGCATGTTTGCTTGATCTTTGCTTTTGGGCCTATCAGGTTCAATTGGGCTTTCGAATTGGGCTTAACCAAGAATTGGGCCTAACCAAGAATTGGGCCTTAGGTTCAATTGAGAGTTTGTTAAGAGATGGCCTCTTTCTTTCAAATCTTCTATTTGGGCCTCAATACTTTTCCTAGCCCACGACTTTAGAAGGGTTGGGCTCAGAAGCCCAATCCGAAAATTATTTTCAAAAAAAATAATAAAAAATTTAAAAATGCAATAAAACAATAGAAAATCATAAAAAACTCAAAAAAATTCGGAAAAATTCAGAAAAATTCTAAAACATTCCATAAAATAGGAAATGGCCACATTCAACTGGCCACGACCTGTTTTGGGTCATTTGACCCCCGATCTTTCCAGAAATGACAGTTTTGCCCTTCCGGCAAACCGCCTTCCAAAAAAATTCTAAAAAAATCCAAGAAAATCCCCAAAAATAGGAAATGGCCACAATCAACTGGCCAGGGCTCATCCCGGGTGTTTTGAACCCCGAACCTTCTTAAAATGACGATTTCGCCCTTTGGGCGAATCGTCTTCCAAAAATTGGAGAAAAATCAAGAAATTCCAAAAAATTCTCAAAAATGGGAAATGGCCACAAACAACTGGCCATGGAATATTTTGGGTAATTCGGTATCCAAATCTTCCAAAAATTGACGATTTTGCGCTTTGGGCTAATCGTTCCCAAATCTTCCCATTTTGCCCCTGGTCCTAAATCATGCCTTCCCTAAGCCCTTATGGCTATATTAGGAGGCCTTTGACTTGAATTGATGTGCATTGATGTGATTTATTTATGCACTTGATTGAGCTTTTCATTAAAATTGATTGTGATTGATAGGAATAGTCTTCCAATCTGCATGAAACCCTGAATCAAACCTACCTCGCCTAAAACTGCGCCTGCATGAACTCTTAGTTAGGAAAATCACTCGCGTTAGGTACCGAAAGGGCGTTGGTAATGACACCAGCGTAACCAAGTCCCCGAACCCAAAATCTCTGGTTCCGCAGAACTGATCGATCTCTCCCAATCGGTCAGTAAGGTTTCCGGTCTACCCTCCAAGAAAGATCGGTGGCGACTCCAAATGCATGCACAAGTTGCACATGCCATCACGACCACACTAAGGTCGAAATCGATCGGCTCTTATCGCCGAATCTTTCGAAAAACACTCCCGCCGCGATTTGGTATGGGCTTGGGAGGGCTCGCGCCGATCTAAAGCCCGCGATCCGCACCCTTGTGCGGGGGAAGGCCCGCGATCGGTAATCCATTAGCCGCGTCCGCTTCCGGACGGGTCGCGACAGCTGCCGACTCCGCTGGGGACTCTTGCTCTAGAACATATGATTCTAGACCTCAAGTGGACTTAGGCCGTAATTAAAATGCTGAGTGATTTTTCTAACCTTGCAGGCGCTCTCGAAGGTGAGGTAAGTCCGCTTATGGTAGGTGTTATATGTTTTTGGCAGATTGGAGAAATAAGGGGTGTAGTCCGTGATTAACATTGTCTTATGCAGGTTGGGCGTAGGAATGTATGTTGTGTGGATGATTTGAAGTGCTGATTGATAAAATGCTGTGCATGAATTGCATTATGATGATCACAACACGTGGACACACACAACCGCGCCTAAAACCCCGGGCGCCGCCTTTAGGAACACAATAGAAGGAATTGAGAATGGAATCTCCGTGAGGAAAAACGCGGGGTAATCCACTTTTCAATTCCGCTCGCTTCGAACTATGGATCGAGTCCCAATGCAACGATAGCTGTGCAATGGAATCGGCTCTTTCTAGAACTCGAGGTGGGAACCTTAACCTTAGGTGCCAAACCCTCTGATTTTTAGAAGTTTACCATCACTTGTCTCATGCGCATGTCTTTGGACGGTTGGTACACCTAAAACCGCACATAAGTCGACGAGTTTGGTTGGTAAGACTCTCTATCCCTCAAATCTATTACAGTTCATATAAATATAGGCATTTCATTCATTGCATTCTGGTGATTAGATTAAATGCCATTTCAAGGATAGATATGTGTGTTTTTCCCAAACGTCCTTGATAGAAGACGAGGAGGATGATATCCCATGGCGAACACCGAGTGAGCAACAAAGGAGCCTACTATGGACATTATTGAGATATCGTCCAATGAAGATGACGAGTTGGGGCAAGTGATCCGGAAGTCACAGATCGAGCTTGGGGCATCCTTGAACGTTAGGATCACATTCCTTTGTTTTATTTTCCATTACTAATCCTCTTGTATAGGGTTTATTTTTATCGAAGTTTTCTCTATCTCATCCCTTAGAGTGATTGTATTAGGGATCTATTGGTGTATGCATTCAGATGGAGCTTGGTTGTATTTCTTTTGACGGGTCATGGGAATGTGATAGTGGCATTTTCTCTAATCATCCGAATACTCCCAAGTCAAGTTTATAATTCCTTTAGAGGAAATTAAAATTGGAAGTCTTGCACGACCTTTTGGTCGTATAGGGTAATCCAACCCCAATTTCGCTAGAAGGAATTATACACTTGAATCGGTTCATGCATGTGTTACGCCGCTGGTAATCCACGATAATTGATCAAGAGTACCGGCATTGTTTCGAATTTAATGACGAGATAGATGTCCAAATTGCCCTCGTTCTTAACAAAACGGCTTTGATTTGGATGCCGTATCTTCAATTAAATTTAAAACGCGTCGTTGGTCAAAAGCGATTATCGTGAATTACATTCCTTTCAATAGTATGCTTTCCTTCGAGGAATATTGATAAAAACTTTTCGCACAAGATTAATCCTTGTAAAAGTTTTTGTCTTTATTAATCACGAGCAAGCATAAGATTGAAAGGGGTTTATGCTTTCTTTTTCAAATTATTTCTTCTGATTCAGTCGTTTCATTTGCAGGTGAAAAATAGGTAATAGAGAGAAATCTTCTCCTGGATGAATCTGAGGCTATTCTTTCATCTGATCATGAGCAAGTTAGAAAATCAGGACATATTTGCTCAACTTATTGATATTATAGTTCAGCTCACCCAAGTTGAAGATGTTCGGATGCTCGAAGAAATGGACCATATAAAAAGCTAAAACACACACACATGAGCTTTCATTCACTTTCGCTCAATCGAAAGACTTTCAAAGCAGATTAATACAGATTAGCGAGGCGGAAAAGTAAAGCCGAACTGAGCCCTAATCAGCAGCACGAAGGAGCTCAATTGGCCCTCCATATGGTTGATTCCCTGCCTACACTCACCGCTCCGTATATCATGATCCGCGAGCTGGAGAAGAAGGCGCTTGCACTCATTCTTAAGGTCAGCAACCTTGGCCCTGTGATCTTCAGCAGCAAGTTCCAAGTCCCGGACCAATTCCCTCCCACGGGATACATCCGCCGTAACAGTATCGAGTCGCTCTTCCAGCCAATCGCTCTGAAACTTCAACATGATGTTACGACGATCGTGCTCATAAGTGATCAGGCACAAGGCCAAACGTTCCACCAAATGTCCACGTTCACGAAGCATCGTCGAGACCCGCTCGTTGGCAGTTTCCATAACCTTGTTGTGGCTGTCAGCCACGAAGTTAGTCAACGTCAGGCAGTCACAGCGGTCTTCGTAGCGGGCTCGCAAGACACGAGCCACGAGAACTTCACGGTGAGCAACGCGGTAAGCCTCTAGAAAGTTTGCAAAGAGGGCTGGGAATGTTTTATACTCCTTCTCCAACTCAGTACCCTCGATGGAAGTAGTGTCTGTGGCCGCAAATAGAACGCGGATCTCAGCCTCGATCTCCGGATGATCGGCTATGTAAGCATAGCCCCGACCCAAGAGATTATAGAGTTTTTCCCATCGGGCCGGGACTGCGATTGAAAAGACGCAAGCATGGGAAGAGTCAGAGGAAGAAGCAGAAGACGAAGCCATTTCTTGTTGGAAGGATGGAGAGGAAGACGAGTGCGATGGAATGAATGAAAGTGAAAGCTGGGCAAATGAGAGCACTAACCTTCTCCTCGTTTCATAGTAGCTCAAAAATGGAGAAAAGTTACAGCAATAATGCTTGTGGAGCCGGGGTAGTTAATGTAAAGCAGGGGCTGCTCCTCCCGTGAAGCATCAGACATGTCTTGATCCGCGATTTCAGGCCTGACGAGTTTGAAAAGTTGTAAAAGAGTTGTCTATTTCACCATTATTGAGATGGAGCGGGAGTCGAGCGCAAATATCGAAGGAGCTGCGATAGGGTTGATAGCTTTGTCATGATGAAAAGCTGAGCGGGTGGTGGACGTAATTTAGTCTTTTGAGAGATAGTGGGGGACAGGTTCGGCTATCGAGGAAAGAAAAGCGATCCGTGATCTCTCCACCATGAAAAGGAAGGAAGACGACAAGACGAGAAACTCAAAATCTCTAGAAGAGTGCTCGCCTGGTGATCGTCTTCCATGCTCGAAGAGCGACTCCTGAGTACGCAAAGTCACTCAAAAGAAAGTTTAGAAAGAGTAAACATAGGAAGAGGATTACAAGACCTTGAGTGAATAAAAGAGGACGAACAAACCTTTTCTTGATCCAGTATGTTTAACAGTCATAGTCATTTGTTGGAGATGACTGACCCAAATGTCCTAGGTAATGTGCAGTTGGGAGACCTCGAAGTCTTTGGGATCGAGCCAGATGTCGAAACCATACTACCCAACCCTGCTGGCAACGAGGTTCAGGATCAGGGCAGCGACGATGACAGTGGTGGCGACGACGACAGTAGCAACAACAACGACGGCAGCGGCGATGTCTCATCTCGTGGAAGAAGACGTCGCCGGCCCTATACTGAGAAGGAAATCCAGATACTCGAAGCCGCCTTCAATAAGTGCCGTTACCCGAATACGAGACGAAGAAGAAAATTAGCCCGGAAATTAAAGATGGAACCCTTAAGGGTCAAGCACTGGTTTCAAAACAGACGGGCCAGATCAGTGGTTCGGGGAAAGTGTCAAGAGCTCGAAACTCTAAAAGAAGAATACGCCAAGCTTCGAGCAGAAAACATGTGGTATAAGGAAGTCCTCATCAACACCGCTTGCCTTAACTGCGGTGGTTCTATCGACACTCGCGAAATGTTCCGTGATAAGTTTTCTATGAGAATCGCAGGTGATCGTCCGCCACCCCACTCCCTCAAACCATCTTTTGAAAGAGGGGAGGCGCGTTACTACAATTTCCCTGACAATGGGCTTACTATCACCACAGACCAGTTCGAAGTCAACCAGCTTCCTCTGCAACAACCTCTGGCACAACCAGACCCCACCGAGAGTAAATCGAGGAATGATCGCCGAGTCACGGATGCTATCCTGAGTCGCCAAAAGAAGTTCATATGGTCTCCAGAGCTTCACAGAAAATTCCTTGATGCGGTTCACCAAATAGGGAATGACTCATTATGTCCAACACGCGTACATGAGGTCATGAATGAACCGGGGCTCGCTAGAAGGTTAGTCGCAAACCACCTTAATGGTTACCGAAGGAAGCTACGGCGGCGTCATGCCGCACGGCGCCTAGAAGAGCCCGACTCGAACTTGAACATTAGGTACGGCTACGAACGCAACAGCCATGCCTCAAGAAGAGCCCTGCCGAGTCTCGATACCAACCAAGCCGGTAGCTCTACCACCAACTGTTGGAGAATTGGTCAATATAGCCCTATCAGTCATCTTAATGTTCCTCAAGAATACGTGCCACCGGTGCAACAAATATACACTTCCCCGCTCGAGCAGCAGCCGTCCACCGGCGCTCTTCCTGCTGCTGATCCACCCACGACGTCTAATGTTCAGGAGTTCGCCCAACTAGGGCATATGATCTCAGATGATCTAGTGGGGGAACACTTCGAACAATTTTTCTTCCCTGATCTCTGAGTGAGACACGCTTTTGATAGGAAAGAGGTCGACCCTCCTCTTTTCTTCTCAAACAAAGATGGTGGTCACAGTTCGAAGAATCCATCAGGAGGAGGCTAGCAAACCTTCACGGTCATGATCTGGAGTCGATGACCGCGCACCTGAACCCAGACATGATGGGGTGGTGATCGAACATACCCAGAGAAAGGGGGGCTTGTACACAAGTAGAACTTATTTCTTATTTGCGCATTGTAAAGTTTCAATCGGAGCAGTTCCTTTCTTCTTTAAGGCCTAGGGTTGATTTCACACAATGATGCTTGCTAACATCATCATGTTTAGCTACAACAATCTTTTGTCACAATGGGTTCGAGGTAAATCGACCAAGCGCACGAAGGCAAACGTGACAGCATAGGTTACAAACATAACGTGAGCGGGCTCGAAAGCGGAAAGATCGTCAGTTGCCTCAAACACTATGATTGCGAAACCAAGGGCAATATTGAATCTTGCGAAGGATAAGAGGAAATGTACATACACTCTCATTTATAGCACTTAACAGGAGACTTTACAAACAGACTACTGAGGAGGAACCGTAAATCCGAAGTGAGTTCTAATGAGCATCACAAATGAGCTCAATTGATTCTCCATGCTATCCATGCCTTGCTTACAACCCACACTATGGGAATCGAGGTCTACGAGCTTGAAGAAAAGGAGACGACATTTCTCCTTAAGTTCGTTCACCTTGGTCTCATAGTACTCGAACTCAAGCTCTAAGTCCTGAGCCAGCACCCTCCCGCGAGCTATATCCATGCTCAGGTCTTCAAGCCTTTCCTCCAACCAGGCACACTGGAACCTCAGCACGAGGTTGTGTTGATCTTGCTCAAAGGCGGTGTCAAAAAGAGCCAGACGCTCCACCAAGTTGTCCCTCTCACGGACCAACATCGAAACCTGGGCGTGGGCGTATTCAACAGCCCTTTTATGGTTATCGGCCGTCAGCATGGCCAACATCAGGGACTCAGTTCGGTCCTGATAACGGGCTCGCACGATACCAGCCAAAGTGACCTCCCGGCTAGCAACTTCGTAAGCCTGCAGGAAATTGTTGAAGAGAGTTGGGAAGATCACAAACTCCTTCTGCAGTTTCGTACCTTCAATACACACAGTATCCAGGGCCGGAATCAGAGTACGAACTTCAACCTCAGCTTCAGGATGACTGTTTATGTAGCCATAACCTCTACCCAAGAGGTGATAAAACCTCTCCCATTGGGTTGAAGCTTCGGCTGAGGCAGCGGGTACAGGAGAGGAAGCCATCTGCGATTCAACGACAGAGAAAAGAAGGAATGATGGAGGAGTGTTTGAGAGGTTAGATCGAAATGTTAATCTCCTCGATGTCAACCTCTCGCCCTTTAACGCTCGAACGAGAAAGGGAAAGCTGCAATAATTTTTCTATACGCAGCAGGGCTAATCAAGCCTCATTAATACATCCCTGGTAAGTCACAGATCCACCTCTGTCCCGTGATTTCGGGCTTAGAAAAGGTAACAACACCTAAATGCCGGCGGACCTATTACTTTGGAGACCGAGCTAGGGGGACAGGCGTAATGCTCGATAAAGCAAAAGTCGACACGGGAAATCTGCACGCTCCACTCAGGCAAGAGAGAGTAAGAACGGACGGGGGGAATCACGAAGTCTCGAAAGGAACGCCCGTCAGACGCTCGTTACTCGATTTCAAAGGGACGCTTCTTGGAACACGCCTAATCTCTGATAATTACAGAAAGGGCGAACATCTGAGAAGGGGTGGAGAAGATCGAGCGAACGAAGACCAGGAAAAGACATTTCGACCCAAAATGTTCAAGGGGTACCGTTATTTGTTGGAAACGCCTGACCTAAATGTTTCCGAACTTGAACGGCTAGAGGAATTTGAAGACCTCGGAAACGAATTCGTCATGAAGGATATGGAAATCGACTCGACCATCCAGGAGACTCAAGCCCTCAGCGACCAAGGCGCCAGCGACGATGATCCGCGCCAGAAAAGAAAGCGTCGCCAGTTCTACACTCCGGATGAGGTCCAGGTACTTGAAGCTATCTTTAGGGGATGCCCTTTCCCGGACACAGAACAGAGGAAGAAGTTGGGTCAAAAACTAGGGACGAGCCCTTTGAGGATCTTGAATTGGTTTCAAAATAAACGAACCAAGCTGAGTAAGCAGTACAAACGACGGGAGACCGCATTTCTAAAGGAACAGAACGAGAAGCTTCGAACAAAGAACGTGAGGTATGAAGAAGTTCTTAGCACTATTGTCTGCCCTAACTGCGGTGGCCCTACCACTCTCAGTAGATTGTTTCCCGTTAAGCCTTCTGCTAGGATCGAAAATACTGGTGATGTGCATGAACAAATCAATCCCACAAAGATAGTGCCAGTGCCTTCTGAAGGAGGGAATATATGCCACTATGATGAGAGTCACCACGTCAGAGCCCAAGAGTCTTCTCCACAACGGCTTCGGGCAGGATCAGATCCTGCTCGAGAAGGGTTAAAGATCAGCCGTCAAGCTGTCAACGCTATTCTGAACCAAGAGAAGAAGATTTTCGCGTGGCCCCTTGAGCTTCACCGCAAGTTCTTAGACGTGGTTCGGCGAATAGGGGTCGACTGTGCACGCCCGAAGAAAGTAATGGAGGCCCTGAATGCACCAGAACTTACCAAGGCTATGGTCTCAAATCACCTCGGTTGTTACAGAAGAGCGTTAAGACAGCGTCATACTAACCTCGGTTGCAAATCCAACACTTATTGGGAAATTGATCAGAATATCCATCTGAGTCATCCCAATTTTCTTCAAGAGTGTGTGCCACAGATGCAGCAGGTGTAGCATCCATCCGTCGCTGTTTTTCCGCTTACTAATGAGCTTTCTACGCTTAGTGCTCAAGGACTTGCCGAACTAGGGCATGTGGTTTCAAAGGATCTAACAAAGGAATGCGTTGAGCATTTTTGTTTCCCTAATTCCCAAGTAGAAGATGCTTATGGGGATCAATCAGTCAACTCCCCTCTCATGTTCTCGAGAAGGGATGGAGGTTCCAGTTCGAAGAACCAGTCGGGTGATACTACCCAACCCATACATCAATATTTCGAAGGGTCAGATGACTTCTGCGATGATCAGTCAGTGATACTTCGATCCAAAATGTTCCAAGGATACCGTCATTTGTTGGAAACGCCCGACTTAGAAGTCTCCGAGCTCGAACTGTTGGAAGAATTTGAAGATCACGGGACTGAATCCGGTATAATGGTCATGGAGATTGACACTGCCAACGATGAAACTCAAGGTTGTGGTAATGAAAACAATGCCCATAGCAGTGATCAGCGTCAGAAAGGAGAACATCCCCTTCACCGTACTTCAAGTCGAGACCGGGAGCTTGATTTTTTCTTCGAGGAATGCTCCCATCCAGATGAGAAGCAGAGGGCTGAGCTAGGTCAAGAGTTAGGGTGGGAGCCTGGGGAGGTCAATAATTGGTTTCGTAACAAACGAGCCCGGCTGGGGAATCTACATAGACAGCAAGAGCTAGCGATTCTGAAGGAAGAAAATGAAAAGCTTCGAACAGAAAGCGCTAGGTATGAGGAAGCGCTGAGCAGTGCCACATGCCTTGATTGCAATAACCATATTTTCATCAGTGAAATATTCTCCGAAGAGCCACTTCTAGAGATTGGTAATGCTCATATGTTACAATGCCTTTCGCAATGTCTTCCGGTGCAGTCAGATACCGTCGAAGGCTTACAAGAGCAGTTTCCAACACAATCAGATCTCATAGAGATTAGTCGGCAAGCTGTTCTTGTTGACAAGAAAGCGCGATTTTCTTGGACTGCTGAACTCCATCAGAAATTTGTTGATACAGTTCGACAGTTGGGGATCGACACGGCACGATCAACGCGCATACACGAAATCCTGAACGTGCCGGGACTCTCTAAAGTTAACGTCGCGAGCCACCTTGGATATTTCAGGAGGTTGCTAAAAGAGGGACGGGTGACACTAAGCTCGGATGGAGCTGGTTCGAACTTAAATGTTGGTCATAACTGCAATCACGATGATTGTAGAGCCGGGAACACCCAACCATGTTTCGGTGTTGACGAGACCAGCAACCATGTCACCGACTCCTCTAACCCAAATCAGAACGCTCCACCAAGCAGTCTCAATACCCCTCAAGTGTATATACCGCAGTTCCCGCAAATAGGAACTCCCCAATTTGAGTACCAACCTGTTGCTAGTGCTCTTCCCATGGCAAATCCAACATTTACATGGGACATGTCTACATATTTGCCGGTCAACAAGGGAGGTTCCAGCTCGAGGAATCAAATCATCCAAGGCGAGAGTGATCTATCGCCAGCGGTCGGTGATACTCGACTTGAGCATCAATGGCTCGGAGATTCGAGCGATTTCCTTGGAGAGGAACTCAATTTCTGGCTCGATCAGTCTGAAGCTGGCGGACTCTTGCAATAGTGATACAAAGCCGACGATCAGGTGTTTGATTCAAGGCGCGATTGTAAAAAAATGTTCGGAGAAAAGAGGTTGAATAGCCTGAATGAATGTATTGGCAATCCCATTGTAAAGCTCCCTTGGGGGCATTTCTCATTTACGCTTAAAACTAGTCGTACGAAGATCCGCCTTACCTTTTGAGCATCTTTAAGCTCAGGGGCGAGCTCCCCAAGCAATGATCATCGTTCGCAGAGCATAATGGAATCTACCCCTTCAGTACGAAATACGTCTGGCCGCGAAGCCACCCATTTGGTAAAACGATGTATCGTTCCTAAACGATCTCCAATCGGATACCGAAATCATGTCTTCTTTCTTTTCCTTCTCAGATGATAAACGTGGATAAATCACTTAAGGAGTCATGCGTTCAAATAGCAGAACAGACGCTGCCCAGCTGGGGGCAGATGAACCATCGATGTTACAAACACTCCAAGCATGGATAGGTGGATTTGATAGATGTTGTCATATCAATACGCAACATCAGAATGGGATGAAAATCAAGAGTAAAGTTGTATCGCCCCAATTTGTCTTGAATTTGGGAACATGAATTGACACTTATTGTTTATCCTTGACAGGGGAGTCGCCTTGCAGACGAACAAGTGCTTACATCCCATGTACTACTCGTTAGAGTACATGACCAAGGGTAGGATGTATCGTTTCGATTTTTGGAAAATTCGTGAGCATACAATGATATGCTTCTTTTACATTTGCAGGGATCCGCGGCTGCGACGGACAGGTAAGTATCCCTTTTCCCAGTTAGCTGGAGATAAAAAATGTCAGAATACTTTCAGCCGGCATAAAGATTTTCCAATGCATCGATATTCATGATTTAAATCGGGAGGTTACCTGAAGCATGAATAGAACATGCACGGTACATCACAAAATCCCCTCGACGGATAAATTTTGGAGAAAAGAAAATGAATTTTTCCAAACATGATTATTTTTCAAACCATTCGAAAGGATGTTTCCTAAAAAAAGAGGCAAGCTCAAATCCAAACACATCCTACATACACTTGAGAGATGAGTGGAGCGAATCAAAAATCTGGACCTACGGAGGTAGGGACCATTTGCAGCGATTACATAGATTGGGACGACGGAGGCGTTCGTTTCATATCATAAAAACTACAGGTGACCGTTGGCAACCCATTTGAACGGCGGTTTTCATTCTTAACCCTGTCAAGAACCACCCCACATCGGGGCAAAATGGAGGTGAGTCCAGCAGCATCAGGAGAAAATGGTTAGAAATTTTCTTGCTCGGACTAACATTAATCTTTGTGTGTTGTTTATATGGTAATCCAAGTGCCATAGGATGACGAGAAGCATTCATTTCTCTATCCCACACACTGAATCCTTTGCACAGCCAACTTGAGCCTGCAAATTCATTTCATGAACCCATTGGTGATCATTCCAAGACGGATGCAGCACCACTTCAAAAATGGAAGAGTTCAAGACTCAGGGATTACGAAGAAGATTCTCGGGCTGATATTTAAAGATGTTTAGACTTTCAGACATATGTCTAACACGATCCCATGAAGATGAGAAAAGTGGGATTTCAAAAATAAATGAGAAAAATCCACGGCATCGAGAAAAAGCAAAGTGCCTGGTAAAAGCAAGGCCGATGCTCGTGCAAACTGTTTGCTTGATCCCCAATGAAGCCTAGTTGGGAAGAGAGAAAGACCCCTAAAGGAGTCAGATCAAAAGGTCGCTCCCCCAAATGGTGTCAAGCGTGGAGCAGAGACGCAGACAGAGTCATCAGTCTCTTAATGCGACGAAACACTCTCTAAGGAGTTGGTGCACACCTCAAAAGCGGGTGCACACCTAAAAAAAAAATATATATATATATATAAAATTTGAAGGTGCAGAGAGAAAAGGACAGGTGGTAAATTTGCAATGATCGCCAATGTCAAATCCTTCGTAATTTCTGGGCCAAAAACAAGCCTTTTTCGGTCCCCAATCCTACCAATGTTACAACCCCGAAACAGTCTTCTCTGACTAAGACACTTGGGTTAACATATAGCTTAGCTCGAAGAAGTACGAGCAAGACTATTTCTTTATCATTTTGCAGGGTTCTTGATTTGTAAACCCGGAGCAGATGGTGAAGACTTTCATTCGATGGCCTCGACTCCAAAGCGGGTCTCCCTTGAAAACCAATATCCAAGCCTAACATTACGGTCCCGTGGAAGACCCCTGATCGATCAAAATGTATGCGCTGCGAATGATCCTAAAACCTAGGCACAGGTTAGTAGGGAATTGAGTGCATCCCCTATAAAAACCATTATCCCAAAACAGGTGAGAAGACCTCATTGTCAAGAAATATTCCAATTGATGTTTCGAACAGACTCGTTTTGGAATTTTCAAACTATTGATCCGGATTTTCCATGCAAGGAGTTTGTGATCACATTTGCATGTTGCAAGAATGCTTTGGATAACCTCCAGCATCAAAATGCACATTTCATGATTAAAATTTAAATCATACGGTTTTGTCAAATGGACAGCCGTGGTCTTCCCAAAGATTACTAACGTTTTCTTGGTGAAGAAAAATCTTTCAGGCTCAAAATTGCTGCAGGATACCTGGAGAACCCAGCTCCCAGAATGTCGCCTCAACAGAATCAAATGAAGCGTTGTCAAAATAAAATCTTTCTCTGCTTCAAAACTGAATTCCCGACAAATTTCGGGATCTTTCAAAAGAAGGAGTGAGGATAGAACCTTTTTTCAAAAATCAAGCGGTCCTCGCATGACGTGGAGAACCCTCGTCCCAGGATCCCTTTTAAAAAAAAATCAAGCAATCCCAGTAGACGTGGAGAACCCTTGTCTCGGGACCCTTTTTCAAAATCAAGCGGCCCTATCAGACGTGGAGAACCCTCGTCTCGGGACCCCTTTTCAAAATTCAGGCAGTCTCATCAGACGTGGAGAACCCTCGTCATGAGACCCTTTTTCAAAATTTAGGCAGTCTCATTGGACGTGGAGAACCCTCGTCAGGAGACCCCTTTTCAAAATTTAGGCAGTCTCATCGAACGTGGAGAACCCTCGTCAGGAGACCCCTTTTCAAAATTCAGGCAGTCTCATCAGACGTGGAGAACCCTCGTCATGAGATCCCTTTTCAAAACAAAACAAAGGTAGAAACCACCTAAAGGGTCAAACAAAGGTAGAAACCGCCTAAAGGGTCAAACAAAGGTAGAAACCGCCTGAAGGGTCAACTCATGGTAGAAACCGCCTGAAGGGTCAACTCGAGGTAGATACCGCCTGAAGGGTCAACTCAAGGTAGAAACCGCCTGAAGGGTCAACCAATGGTAGAAACCGCCTGAAGGGTCAATCAAAGGTAGAAACCGCCTGAAGGGTCAATCCAATAGTGAAAATCACTTAAATGGTCAACTCAATGGTCCAATCCACCATACGGATCAAAATCATTGGCAAATCTCAAATGGGACGCGTCTTCCTTAGATTCCTATTGTCGCGACCCGTCCGAAAGCGGACGCGGCTAATGGATTAACGATCACGGGTTTTGGATCGGCGCGAGCCCTCCCAGGCCCATACCAAATCGCGGCGGGAGTATTTTTTTAAAGGATTCGACGATAAGAGTCGATCGCTTTCGACCTTCAGTGTGGTCGTGGTGGCATGTGCAAATTGTGCATGCATTTGGAGTCGCCACCGGTCTTTCTTGGAGGGTAGACCGGAAACCTTACTGATCGATTGGGAGAGATCGATCAGTTCTGCAGAACCAGAGATTTTGGGTTCGGGGACTTGGTTACGCTGGTGTCATTACCCAACGCCCTTTCGGTACCTAACGCGAGTGATTTTCCTAGCTAAGAGTTCATGCAGGCGCAATTTTAGGTGAGGTAGGCTTAATTCAGGATTTCATGCAGATTGGAAGACTGTTCCTAGCAATCACAATCAATTTAAATGAAAGCGCAATCAAATACATAAACAGATCGCTTCAATGCACATCAATTCAGATTAATGGCTTCCTAGTATAACCACAAAGGCTTAAAGAAGGTATGACCTCGGACCAGGGGTAAAATGGGAAGATTTGGAGGCGATTAGCCCGAAGGGCAAAATCGTCAATTTTTGGAAGGTTTGGATACCGAATTACCCAAAATATTCCATGGCCAGTTGTTTGTGGCCATTTCCCATTTTTGAGAATTTTTTGGAATTTTTTGATTTTTCTATTTTTTATTGAATTATTGAATTTTTTATTATTATTCTTTATTATTATTATTATTATTATTAATTTTTATTCTCGACAAACATTTTAATAAAAAGCATGTCTTTGACAATAAACAATATTCAACCAGATAAATAAGTTAACCACTAGACTGAAACAAACACATGCAAATCAAGTCTATAATAGCAAAACGTACCTGATTGGACACCGGCCTTCAATCGCCCAGCCTCAGCCTGCGACCATCTCCATGCGCGTCACGGCTAATTCCTTGAAGAATCCTTCGATCCGAACTCGAACGCAATAGGATCGTGAACCGCGAATATTGTCCAATGGGCCTAAAACTCCAATTTTCTTGGCCCACGGGCCCACGACAAAGCCCACAACTCATAGCCTGACAAGCTTGGCCTTGGCCCAACACAAGGCCCACACTTCAGCCCAAAACAGAATCTGCAAGCCCACAACCAGGCCCAATCGAACAACCTTGCAACCAACCCACAGAATCAATTTAACCCAAACATCAACGGAGAACAGCAGCAGCAAACACAAGGAGGAAACAGTGGCTACACGGCACTGTATCAAGCGGCTGTGGAGGGTGGTCAGATCCAAGGTCGAGGGTGGACGTCGGCGGTGGTTCGTGGTGGTCGGAGGGGGACGGAACAGCGGCAAGCAGGCACGGGCAGGGGAGTCCAAAATAGAGCAGGGCTGGTCGGGATTCTCGGGCTGCTGTTCGGCGACGGGGCTGAGGTGCAGTGGCCGGGGGTGTTCGGAGAAGGATGAGGAGGTGGTATAGTGGCTGTGGTGGTCGATGGAGGTGGCTGGGGAATACGGAACAGGCGTCGGGAACAGAATCCCGAAGCAGAACAAGGCAGCGAGCCTAGAACAGGGGATGTCGGGGCTCCAGGGATGTCCGCGGCGGCTCGACGAGACGTGCGGCTGTCGAAAGTGGTAGGTGAAGGTCAAAGAAGCTGGAGGGTGGTGAGGTGGTGGCTGAACAGCGGCGTAACAGCCGCAGCAACAGCTCGCGCAGATCGAACAGGGGCATGGGAGCGAGGAACAGGGCATCCACTGTTTCGGGGATCCCTCGAGCCTCTCGGGTCGCAGGCTTGGGCTCAAGCAGCGTTGGGTCGACTGGGTTGATGACGACGGTGGCCGAGCGGTGATGGAAGCAGGCGAAGTTGAAGAAATCAGCGGCAACAGCAGCTGGAGCGAAACTGGGCGAAAAAACAGTGGACTAGGCAGCAGAGAGTTGGTCCGGCCTCGGGGTGATCTGTTCGGCGGCGTACGTCGGTGGTGATGATGGCAGTGCTCGGCTGAGGTGAGTGAAGGTGGCAGTGACGGCTGAGACAGTGGGGGGTCGCACGAAACAGACGGAGAAAGAAGAAGGAAGCGAGGAAGAGGGAGCCCGAAGGAGAAGGGGAGTCGGTGTGTTCTTTTTATCCAAAAAGAAGAAGACGGAGGGAGCCGACCGAAAAGAGACAGCCGTGCGGAGAGAGAAGAACCAAGAAAAATAATAAAAAGGAAAGAGAGGGAAAATAAAAAATAGTAAAAAATAATAAAAAAAATGAAAAGAAGAGATAGAATTATTAATTAAACATATACTTTTTCTTTTGTTTTTTCTTTTAAATGATGATGTTTCACTCTTTTCCCCTTTTAATTATTGCTAATATTTTTGCCAAATTCAATTTTATGGTGATCAGAGAACACCTAAAATCGAACCTGAATTTTACTGTTTTATGAGGTCAGAAAATAGATAAAATAAAAATAAAAATACCGACTATTTTTATATAATTTTTGTGACCTCAAATATTATTTTTCTTGATTTTCTTCTTTTCTTTTTTTTTTGTATTTTTCGAAAATATTTAAAAAAAATGAAAATTATGAAAATTATTATTATTTTTTTTTTGGTCAAAATGGTTCCTAAGGCCAAGCTAAGGCTTCCAAAGTTGATTTTGTAATAATTTTTTTTGACCTTTTTTTGATATTTTTAATTAATTTTAGAAATAAAAACTAAAGTAAAATATGGTCAAAAATCAGGTGTCAACAGCTGCCCCTCTTTGAGAGTGAGCTCGTCAGAGGTTGCTTTCAAAGACAAAATGACTCCTGAATCTTAACCGACTCGACTGGGGAAAAGAAATGCTATGACATCGGACCCTTAAGTCTTTTGATGAATGCTCAAATTAATCATCGGTTTACTCTTGCAATTCGAACATGGGCCGGAGTGAGAGAGGCTTACCTGAAGCTCACCTGTCAGATGATGCCGGTTGTGACGACTTTTAAGAAGATACCTAGGACTCGTCATTCAGAATATCCTAGGGAGATTAAGCTCTGACCTGTATGGTAGGTCATACCATTATGGAATTCCTAACTGGTAGGAACCTAAAGAAGGCGCATCCCACGCTTTGGAATTTGCCAAGGATTTTGATCCGTATGGTGGATCAGACCTTTGTGTCGATACTTATGGCGATATTTACCAATGAGTTGACCCTTATGGCGGTATCTACCGTCAATTTGACCCTTCAGGCGGTATCTACCTTGAGTTGACCCTTCAGGCGGTATCTACCTTGGTTTGAGTTGACCCTTCAGGCGGTTTCTACCGTCAATTTGACCCTTCAGGCGGTATCTACCTTGAGTTGACCCTTCAGGCGGTATCTACCTTGGTTTGAGTTGAAAATGGGTCTCATGACGAGGGTTCTCCACGTCCAATGAGACTGTTTGATATTTTGAAACTGGGTCCTGGGACGAGGGTTCTCCACGTCTGTTAGGACCGCTTGATTTTTGAAAAGGGGGGTCCTAGGACGAGGGTTCTCCAGGTATCCTGTAGAAGTTTGAGCCTGAAAGATTTTTCTTCACCAAGAAAACGTTAGTAATCTTTGGGAAGACCACGGCTGTCCCTTAGACAAAAACCGTATGACTTAAGTTTTAATCGTGAAATGTGCATTTTGATGCTGGAGGTTATCCAAAACATTCTTGCAACATGCAAATGTGATCACAAATCCCTTGCCCGGAAAATCTGGATCCAACAATTTGAAAATTCCAAAAAGAGTTTGTTCAAAATATCAATTGGAATATTTCTCGACAAGGAGGTCTCCTCACTTGTTTGGAGATAATGGTTTTTATAGGGGATGCACTCAATTCCCTACTAACCTGTGCCTAGGTTTTAGGCTCATTCGCAGCGCATACATTTTGATCGGTCGGGAGGTCTTCCACGGGACCGTAATGTTGGGCTTGGTTTTTGACCTTCAAGGGGGACTCACTTTTGAGTCAGGGCCATTGAATGAATATTTTCACCATCTGCTTCGGGTTTACAAGTCAAGAACCCTGCAAAATGAGAAAGAAATAGTCTTGCTCGTACTTCTTCGAGCTAAGCTATATGTTAACCCAAGTGTCTTAGTCAGAGGAGACTGTTTCAGGGTTATGATGTTGGTAGGATTGGGGACCGACACAGGCTTGTTTTTGGCCCAGAATTCATGAGGGGATTGACGTTGGTGATCATTGCAAACTTGTCACCTGCCTTTTCCATTCTGCATCTTCAATTTTTGAGGCGTGCAACCGCTTTTGAGGTGTGCACAAACTCTTTAGAGAGCGTCTCTTGTGGTATTAAGAGGTTGACAACTCTTTCTGTGTTTTTGCTCCACGACTGACATCATTTGGGGAGCAGTCTTCTTGATCTGACTCCATTAGGGGTTCTTCCCTCTTCTTTTCCCTACCAGGTTTCTTCAGGGATCGATCAAATTGTTTACCCGAGCATCGGCCTCGCTTTTACCAGGCACCTTGCTTTTTCTTGATGCTTGGGATTTCTTTAATCCCTTGTCGCAAGTGGGATGCTTGGCAATTGTGCTAGATATATGACTTGGCTCTTAGCACGCTTGAGTATCAACTTAGTAGTTTCTTCGTAAACCCTAAGTCTTGAACTTCTCCGTTCCTGAAGTGATTTGCCTTTGTTTTGGAACTTGCAATTATCACCAATGGGTTTATGAAATGAATTTGCAGGCTCAACTTGGCTATGCAAAGGATATGGTGTGTGGGATAGAGAAATGAATGCTTCTCGTCATCCTATGGCACCTGGATTATCATATAAACAACACACAAAGATTAATGTTAGTCCGAGCAAGAAAATTTCTAACCATTTTCTCCTGGCGCTGCTGGACTTACTTCCTTTTTGCCCCGGTATGGGGTGGCTCTTGACAGGGTTAGGAATGAAAACCGCCGTTCAAATGGGTTGTCAACGGTCACCTGTAGTGTTTATGATATGAAACGAACGCCTCTGTCGTCCCAATCCATGTAATCGCTGCGAATGGTCCCTACCTCCGTAGGTCCATATTTTACTATTTGATTCGCTCTACTCACCTCTCAAGTGTATGTAGGATGTGTTTGGATTTGAGCTTGCCTCTCTTTTGAGGAAACATCCTTTTGAATGGTTTGAAAAATAATCATATTTGGAAAAATTCATTTTCTTTTCTCCAAAATTTATCCGTCGAGGGGATTTTGTGATGTATCGTGCATGTTTTATTCATGCTTTGGGCGACCTCCCGATTTAAAAACATGAAAGCCAATGAATTTTGAACTCTATGTCTTTTATAGACATTAGATTCTGAAAGCTTTTCTTTCCTTCTCAGTTTTTATTCAACATCTTTAATGGATCGGGGAAAGGGATACTTACCTGTCCGTTGCAGCTGCGAGTCCCTGAAAATGTAAAAGAAGCATATCATTGTAGGTTCACGAATTTTTCAAAAATCGAAACGATACATCCTACCCTTGGTCATGTACTCTAACGAGTAGTACATGGGATGTAAAAACCTGTTCGCTTCCAGGGCGATTCCCCTCTATCAAATCCGCCTATCCATGCTTGGAGTGTTTGTAACATCAATGGTTCATCTGCCCCCAGCTGGGCAGCGTCTGTTCTGCTATTTGAACGCATGACTCATTGAGTGATTTATCCATGTTTATCATCTGAGAAGGAAAAGAAAGAATACATTACTTCGGTATTCGATTGAAGATCGTTTAGGAACGATACATCGTTTTACCAAATAGGTGGCTTCGCGGCCAAACGTATTTCGTATTGAATGGGTAGATCCCATTATGCTCCGCGGGTGATAGTCATTGTTCATGGAACTTGCTCCACGGATTAAGTGATTAATCCACGGCCCTCGGCTTGAAGATGCTCAAAGGGTGATGTTGACACTCACGCGCAATTAGTTCTAGATATTAATGAAAGATGTTCCCGTGGGAACCTTACAGCGCGATCAACAACATATTCAATAGGAGTATTCCACCCATTTCCTCTAAGCATTTTTCATCGAGTAGCCATGCCTTGCATCTGACGTCTGATCACCGGCCTTGCGTCACCACTGCGATGGTCCTCCGGCTCCAAATTGATCGAGCCAAAGATTGAACTCATCGCCAAGGAAATTGCTCGGGTCTTCGAGCCATTGATGTTCAAGTTGGGTATCAACGATTGTTGGGGGCAGATTTCTTTCATTGCCTTCGTTATGAGGGATTGAAGTCTTTGAGCTGGAACCTTCATCATTGCCTTGTTGGGGTTGAGACATACATTCCTGAAGAGTATTGATCCAAGTGTCCAGCTCCTCATCAAGGAAATCACCTGTTCTTTCTAGCCCTTGGTGCCCAGATTGGGTGTCGTCGACTGCAGGTGAAGGATTCCCCTCTTTGCTCTTGCCATGAGCAATTTGACCCCTCGAATTGGAACTTCCTCCAATGACCGGCAGGTTCATATGTGCACTCTCTACCAATGCCAGATCCGCTTCAGGGACAGCATTAATGACTGATTCGCGCTCAAACTGAGGAATCTCTATGTGCTGGAACTGTGGCATATACTCTTGAGGAGTATTGTGATAGCTCGGCGGAGCATTCTGATTTGGGTCAGAGGAGTCGCTGACACGGCTGCCGGTCCCGTCATTGCTGAAACACGGTTGGGTGCTCTTGGCTCTCCAATCATCATGGTTGTAACTCTGCCCAGCACTTGAGCTCCAACTGGCTTTATGATGGTTTAACGCTATCCTTCCATCCCTTAGCAATCTCCTATAGTACTTGAGGTGAGACTCAACGTTAATTCTAGAGAGCCCCGGCACATTCATAATCTCGAGTAAGCGTAGTGGGCTAGCCGAATCAACTCCCAGCTCTCGAATTGCATCAACAAATTTGGTGTGAAGTTCATAGGTCCAGTAAAACCTTGTTCTCTTATCACCCAAAATATCGTCAATACTTCGGTAGCTATTCTCTACGGGATCTAGTCGTTTCAAAAGTTGTCCAGGGAGGGACTCACCGACTTTAGATTGGCTGGCTGCGACAGCGAGTTCGTCATTGAGAGAACCCCCCCTGTGATGATTCATATCCCATTTCTCAGAGGATGTTGGTGTTGATCCTATGGTGTTGACTTGCTCATGCAGATCTCCGGCGGTATCTGGCTGTGTCGGAAAATGCTGTGGAGAATACGATAATAGCTGAGCGTTATTCGTCAACAGGGATGGTTCATCGAGGAACACCTCGCCGAGGACAACAAGATTACCACAATTAAGGCAGGTGGCCTTGGTCAGAGCTTCCTTATATCTCGCGCTTTCAGCTTGAAGCTTCTCATTCTCCTCCTTCAGGACCAGTAACTCCTGGTCTGCGTATTGCTGTTTCACCCGGGTTCGTTTGTTGGCGAACCAAAACTTGACCTTCGAAAGCTGCAATCCTATCTTTCGGCTCAGCTCCATTTTCTGTTGTTTGCTTGGAGTGGGGCATTCATTGAAGAAGGCTTCGAGCTCTCGGATTTGACCTGGAGTGTGGCGTTGTAGTTGCTTCCTTTTCCGACTCCGGTCATCATTGTATACTCCTTCTTCGTAGCTGAAACCTAGAATTTCATCGCTGGAGGAGTCAGTCTCTATGGCCTTCGGGCAGGATTCAGCTCCAGGATCTTCAAAGTCTCCCAGCAGTTCGTGCTCAGAAATGTCCAGGTCGGGCGTTTCTAGCAGATGGGAATAACTTTTAAACATGATGGATCGGGGTATCTCGGGCTGATCTAGTTCACTCAGCTTTCTCAATTCGCTCTTACGTGTTTGCTCACTCTAGAAATTTTCTCAAGTGATTGTGCGTGTCCTGGAACCATCCTTCAGGCTGCATATGAAGACCAGCAAGCAAGCGCTCCTCCCGAGATCCTGCAATTACTCATCGTCTGTATTCCCCTTTCTTTTTCCTCGTGATAGGATCACAAACTCTCTTGCATTGATTCGGTTTCATCGAGTAATGCGCTCGTCCCCTAGTTCAGTCTTCAAAGTGGTGGGTCTACAATCTTTCGGCGCCTTTTATGATTTGCTAGGCCCGAGAACGTGGGGAGCAGCGGTGGACCCGCAATTAATGACTCCGTTTAATTCATTTAGCTCCATTAACGCTATGATCTTCTCTCAACCCCTTTTCATCGTTCAAACGAAAGTGGGATTTTCCCTGTGCATGCTGTTACTCTTCATTTCAGCATCCCGGGCGCTTGGTGAGGAATGAGTTCGTGGCCACTCAAAATTTTAAAGACCGTCTCTGGTTTCAGACTTAATCTAACAAGGGATCATCATAACTGAGCGTGACGATGTTCGTCGATAGCATTGGTTTTAATATAGAATTAACTATAGTCATTAAAGAAAAATGTTCCCGTAGGAACTTTACAACGGATAAAATGAGTGATCTACTCGTGAACATGTTCTTCTTTCTATGGGTGTTCGTGGTGACCGACCCATCGTGCCCCGAGTCAAGTGCTAGATCATGGCTGTCCAAGCATGCCAGCTTCCCACTGATTGAACAAGGCATCGAGCCCCTCATCAAAGAAATCGTCTGTTGTGGGTTGACCAGCGGCAGGCAGACCACCAGCCGACTGCTGCTCGAATGGAGGAGTGCGCACTCGCTGTACTTGTGGCACGCGCTCTTGAGAAGTATTGAAATGGCCTGGGAGAACATTCTGATCAGCTTTCAGTTTGCCGGTGGTCGGGTTGCTAGCTTGATTGATGCTTAGATTTGGCCGGGTATCTCTTGATGCCTGAGCATTACAATGGCGGTCGCCCCTAGCTTTTGAGCTTGAGACGAATTCCTCCCGGTTTAGCTCCGCTCGACGTTGTCTTAATAGCTTTCTGTAGGCAGCAAGGTGATTCCTGACCAGCTCCTTACTAAGCCCCGGTACATTCATGGCCTTAAATATGCGCGTCGGAGTTGCTGAGTCGATCCCCATTTGGTGAACCACATCTAGGAATCTGGAATGCAGTTCAGGGGGCCAAGCGAACCTCCTCTTATCGTGGCCCAAAATTGCATCGATGGCTTGACGACTGATTAACTCATCTCCAGCAGGACCCGACCCTATCGAAAATTGTTGTGCATGAGGCTGATATGCTTTGAGCTGGTCGGCGGTAACATCCAGCTCCTTGAAACTGTAACTCCAATCAAAGCGATGCAAATCCCATCCCCCAGGAGGCATTTGTATCATCTTCGTAGGATCATCCTGCTCATGCGTGACTCCGGCAAAATCTGGTTGAGCAGGAGATGCCCCGAGGGAGTAGGGTGGTAAATGAACGTCTTCAATCATCGCGTGAGGCTTATCGGGGAATATCTTACCGAGGGCGACGAGGTTATCGCAATGAGGGCAAACGGTGATATTGAGAGCTTTTTCATACCTCATGTTTTCAGTTCGCAGCTTTTGATTTTCTTCCTTTAAAATCTCGACCACCTGACGTTTGCGTTGAGCCCTCGATTTGGATCTCCTATTTTGAAACCAAAACTGGATCCTCGACTGATTAATCCCCAACTCCCGGCTCAATTCAATTCTCCACTTCTTTTTCATGTAATGGCTTTTACTGAAAAGGGTTTCCAGCATTTGGGTTTCCTCCTGAGAGTATTGGTGAGGACGTCTTCTTTTCCCGAGTTGAGCATTGTGGATGTCGTTTTCGTCGTCGCCGTGATCTTGATTTCCGTTGCCAGAAGTGTTGGGCTCCATGGTTTTGGCGTTAGACTTGATCTTGGAATCTTCGAGATCCCTCTGTGGTTCAATTTCTGAGATTTTTGAGTCAGTCGCCTCTAGCAGCTGACAGTAACCTCTTAAATATGTTGGATTGAGAAATGTTTGATTGGTTCTTGCCCACTCAGAGTTCTCCACTCTCTCCTGTATGCTCACTCCCTATAAAGTTTTCTTCGAGTGACTTTGCATGTTCAGGAGACGCTCTTCAAGCATCATTAGGCAAACGTTCCCCCTCAAGACCTTGAATTTCTCGCTTAGCTTTTCAACGTGATGGGACTGCCAAACCCTGTTAGGGCTCTCTTCGATAGTTGCGCTTTCCTCCCACCTAACTCTAATAATGGTGATCCCGACAAATCTTTTACATCTTTTAATTGATGAGCCGGAAATCGCGGACCGAAACGAATCCAATGGTTCTCGTGAGGGGACCTCCTGCTTTACCCCCTAACTGGGCTCCACCAGCATTATTACTGAGACCCTTCATCATCCTCGAGTTGCTATAAAATGAGGAATTAATGTATGGAAGGTTAACGTTCTCGCATAATCAGCTTCTTCCTTCTAATCTCTCTGTTAAACTCGTCTTATTCTCAAGCCAACCCAACGCAAATGGCCTCCTCTCCCGTACGCACTTTTTCAACTGATGTCTTGGCCCAGTGGGAAAAGCTTTATAACCTACTGGGTCGCGGTTACGCGCACATAACCGATCATTCTGCAACCGAGGATGCAATCTGTGTCCTGCTCGAGGACCTTGATACCACCTCTCTCGAAGGTACTATACTGGGGAGGGAATATAGAACTTTCCCGACTCTCTTTGCACACTCCTTAGAGGCCTATCGTGTTGCTAATCGGGAGGTTCTGGTGGCTCGCGTCTTGCGGGCTCGTTATGAAGATCGATCTGATCATTTGGTGCTGACCAACTATCTGGTTGATAGTTACAAAAAGGCCGTCGAGTTTGCCAATGAGCGGGTCGCGACGTTGCTTCACGAGAGGAGAAATCTGGTGGATCAATTGGCCATATCCCTGACCACCGGCGAGCATGACCGCCGCAACGTCCTGTTGAGGCTTCAGAGCGACTGGCAGGAAGAACGGCTCGACAAGATAACCGAGGACATAGCTCTTGGGAATGGACTGGTTCGGGACCTGGAAGTAGTCACCGAAGAACACGAGGCCAAGGTCGCCGAAGTTAAGGGAGAATGCAGAAGTCTTCTCCTCAGGCTTGCCGACCACAACATGCGGAGCTGGGAGTATGAGCAGAGCATTAATAACATTGAGGGTCAGTTGGGATCCTTTGTGTCGTTAATTAGGGCTCACTTTGGCTTTACTTTTCCACCCCGACTTGTATGACCTGCTTCTGAAAACCCTCCGCTGAGCAAAATAAATGAAAGTTCTCGTGTGTGTGCTTTAACTTCTGTATGGTTCATTTCTTCGAGCATCCAAACATCTTTAACTTGAGTGAGCCGAACCATAATAGCAATAAGCCGAGCAAATACGTCCTGATTTTATAACTCGCTCATGATCAGATGGAAGAGTAGTTGCAGATTTGTCCAAGAAAAGATTTCTCTATACTACTTGTTTTTCACCTGCAAATAAAAAGACAGAATCAGAAGGAATAATTTGAAAAAGAAATCAAAAACCCCTTTCAATCCTATGCTTGCCCATGATTAATAAGGACAAGAACTTTTACAAGGGTTTTTATCCTGCGCGAAAAGTTTTTATCAATATTCATCGAAAGAAAGCATACTATTGAAAGGAACGTAATTCACAATAATCGCTTTTGATCAATTTCGAGAGGAACGAATTACTCAAAAGTGCGAGGCATAATAACGTGTTTTAAATTTAATTGAAGATACAGCATCCAAATCAAGGCCGTTTTATTAAGAACGAGAGTAATTTGGACATCTATCTCGTCATTAAATTCAAAACAACGCCGATATTCTCGATCAATTATCGTGGATTACCAGCGACGTAAAACATGCATGGACCAATTCAAGTGTATAATTCCTTCTAGCGAAATTGGGGTTAGATTACCCTATACGACCAAAAAGGTCGTGCAAGATTTCCAATTTTAATTTCCTCTAAAGGAATTATAAACTTGACTTGGGAGTATTCGAATGATTAGAGAAAATGCCACTATCACATTCCCATGACCTGTCAAAAGAAATACAACTAAGTTCCATCTAAATGTATACACCAATAGATCCCTAATACAATCACTCTAAGGGGTGAGATAGAGAAAGCCTCGATAAAAATAAACCCTATACAAGGGGACTAGTAATGGAAAATGAAACAAAGGAATGTGATCCTAACGTTTAAGGATGCCCCAAGTTCGATCTGTGACTTCCGGATCACTTGCCCCAACTCGTCATCTTCATTGGACGATATCTCAATAATGTCCATAGTAGGCTTCTTTGTTGCTCACTCGGTGCTTGTCATGGGATATCATCCTCTTCGTCTTCTATCAAGGACGTTTGGGAAAAACACACACATCTATCCTTGAAATGGCATTTAATCTAATCACCAGAATGCAATGAATGAAATGCTTATATTTATATGAACTGTAATAGATTCGAGGTATAGAGAGTCTTACCAACCAAACTCGTCGATTTATGTGCGGTTTTAGGTGTACCAACCGCCCAAAGACATGCGCATGAGACAAGTTATGGTGAACTTCTAAAAATCAGAGGGTTTGGCACCTAAGGTTAAGGTTCCCACTTCGAGTTCTAGAAAGAGTCGATTCCATTGCACAGCTATCGTTGCATTGGGACTCGATCCATAGTTCGAAGTGAGCGGAATTGAAAAGTGGATTACCCCGTGTTTTTCCTCACGGAGATTCCATTTTCAATTCCTTCTATTGTGTTCCTAAAGGCGGCGCCCAGGGTTTTAGGCGCGGTTGTGTGTGTCCATGTGTCGTGATCATCACGATGCAAGTCATGCACAACAGTTTATCAATCAGCGCTTCAAATCATCCACACAACATACATTCCTACGCCAACCTGCATAAGACAATGTTAATCACGGACTACACCCCTTATTTCTCCAATCTGCAAAACATACAATACCTATCGTAAGCGGACTTACCTCACCTTCAAGAGCGCCTGCAGGGTTAGAAAAATCACTCAGCGTTTTAATTACGGCCTAAGTCCACTTGAGGTCTAGAACCATAGGTTCTAGAACAAAGTCCCCAGCGGAGTCGCCAGCTGTCGCGACCCGTCCGAAAGCGGACGCGGCTAATGGATTAACGATCACGGGTTTTGGATCGGCGCGAGCCCTCCCAGGCCCATACCAAATCGCGGCGGGAGTATTTTTTTAAAGGATTCGACGATAAGAGTCGATCGCTTTCGACCTTCAGTGTGGTCGTGGTGGCATGTGCAAATTGTGCATGCATTTGGAGTCGCCACCGGTCTTTCTTGGAGGGTAGACCGGAAACCTTACTGATCGATTGGGAGAGATCGATCAGTTCTGCAGAACCAGAGATTTTGGGTTCGGGGACTTGGTTACGCTGGTGTCATTACCCAACGCCCTTTCGGTACCTAACGCGAGTGATTTTCCTAGCTAAGAGTTCATGCAGGCGCAATTTTAGGTGAGGTAGGCTTAATTCAGGATTTCATGCAGATTGGAAGACTGTTCCTAGCAATCACAATCAATTTAAATGAAAGCGCAATCAAATACATAAACAGATCGCTTCAATGCACATCAATTCAGATTAATGGCTT
Source organism: Rhodomyrtus psidioides (assembly GCA_021437785.1). Lineage (NCBI taxonomy): Eukaryota > Viridiplantae > Streptophyta > Magnoliopsida > Myrtales > Myrtaceae > Rhodomyrtus > Rhodomyrtus psidioides. The sequence continues at coordinate 2,832,768 of JAILYB010000027.1, read as the reverse complement.
CCTAGTATAACCACAAAGGCTTAAAGAAGGTATGACCTCGGACCAGGGGTAAAATGGGAAGATTTGGAGGCGATTAGCCCGAAGGGCAAAATCGTCAATTTTTGGAAGGTTTGGATACCGAATTACCCAAAATATTCCATGGCCAGTTGTTTGTGGCCATTTCCCATTTTTGAGAATTTTTTGGAATTTTTTGATTTTTCTATTTTTTATTGAATTATTGAATTTTTTATTATTATTCTTTATTATTATTATTATTATTATTAATTTTTATTCTCGACAAACATTTTAATAAAAAGCATGTCTTTGACAATAAACAATATTCAACCAGATAAATAAGTTAACCACTAGACTGAAACAAACACATGCAAATCAAGTCTATAATAGCAAAACGTACCTGATTGGACACCGGCCTTCAATCGCCCAGCCTCAGCCTGCGACCATCTCCATGCGCGTCACGGCTAATTCCTTGAAGAATCCTTCGATCCGAACTCGAACGCAATAGGATCGTGAACCGCGAATATTGTCCAATGGGCCTAAAACTCCAATTTTCTTGGCCCACGGGCCCACGACAAAGCCCACAACTCATAGCCTGACAAGCTTGGCCTTGGCCCAACACAAGGCCCACACTTCAGCCCAAAACAGAATCTGCAAGCCCACAACCAGGCCCAATCGAACAACCTTGCAACCAACCCACAGAATCAATTTAACCCAAACATCAACGGAGAACAGCAGCAGCAAACACAAGGAGGAAACAGTGGCTACACGGCACTGTATCAAGCGGCTGTGGAGGGTGGTCAGATCCAAGGTCGAGGGTGGACGTCGGCGGTGGTTCGTGGTGGTCGGAGGGGGACGGAACAGCGGCAAGCAGGCACGGGCAGGGGAGTCCAAAATAGAGCAGGGCTGGTCGGGATTCTCGGGCTGCTGTTCGGCGACGGGGCTGAGGTGCAGTGGCCGGGGGTGTTCGGAGAAGGATGAGGAGGTGGTATAGTGGCTGTGGTGGTCGATGGAGGTGGCTGGGGAATACGGAACAGGCGTCGGGAACAGAATCCCGAAGCAGAACAAGGCAGCGAGCCTAGAACAGGGGATGTCGGGGCTCCAGGGATGTCCGCGGCGGCTCGACGAGACGTGCGGCTGTCGAAAGTGGTAGGTGAAGGTCAAAGAAGCTGGAGGGTGGTGAGGTGGTGGCTGAACAGCGGCGTAACAGCCGCAGCAACAGCTCGCGCAGATCGAACAGGGGCATGGGAGCGAGGAACAGGGCATCCACTGTTTCGGGGATCCCTCGAGCCTCTCGGGTCGCAGGCTTGGGCTCAAGCAGCGTTGGGTCGACTGGGTTGATGACGACGGTGGCCGAGCGGTGATGGAAGCAGGCGAAGTTGAAGAAATCAGCGGCAACAGCAGCTGGAGCGAAACTGGGCGAAAAAACAGTGGACTAGGCAGCAGAGAGTTGGTCCGGCCTCGGGGTGATCTGTTCGGCGGCGTACGGCGGTGGTGATGATGGCAGTGCTCGGCTGAGGTGAGTGAAGGTGGCAGTGACGGCTGAGACAGTGGGGGGTCGCACGAAACAGACGGAGAAAGAAGAAGGAAGCGAGGAAGAGGGAGCCCGAAGGAGAAGGGGAGTCGGTGTGTTCTTTTTATCCAAAAAGAAGAAGACGGAGGGAGCCGACCGAAAAGAGACAGCCGTGCGGAGAGAGAAGAACCAAGAAAAATAATAAAAAGGAAAGAGAGGGAAAATAAAAAATAGTAAAAAATAATAAAAAAAATGAAAAGAAGAGATAGAATTATTAATTAAACATATACTTTTTCTTTTGTTTTTTCTTTTAAATGATGATGTTTCACTCTTTTCCCCTTTTAATTATTGCTAATATTTTTGCCAAATTCAATTTTATGGTGATCAGAGAACACCTAAAATCGAACCTGAATTTTACTGTTTTATGAGGTCAGAAAATAGATAAAATAAAAATAAAAATACCGACTATTTTTATATAATTTTTGTGACCTCAAATATTATTTTTCTTGATTTTCTTCTTTTCTTTTTTTTTTGTATTTTTCGAAAATATTTAAAAAAAATGAAAATTATGAAAATTATTATTTTTTTTTTTGGTCAAAATGGTTCCTAAGGCCAAGCTAAGGCTTCCAAAGTTGATTTTGTAATAATTTTTTTTGACCTTTTTTTGATATTTTTAATTAATTTTAGAAATAAAAACTAAAGTAAAATATGGTCAAAAATCAGGTGTCAACACCTATCAGTTAGGAATCCCATTATGGTTTGACCTACCATACGGGTCAGAGCTTAACCTCTCTAGGATACTCTAGTAACGAGTTCCTAGAAATTCTCTTGAATCCATCAAACACCGCGAAAATCGCACAAACATCGAACAGGTAAGTGGCAGGTATGTCTCTCTATTATCTCACTCTCTCATGTCAAAATGTTTCCCCCTTCAAGAAAGAGCATACATGGACAAGCATGAAAATTGGATGTCATGACTCCTTTTCCTTTAGTTTCCCGAGTCGAGTCGATCAGGACTCAGGTGTCACCTTATCTTTGAGAGAAACCTCTAACGAGATTCCTCTCAAAGAGGGGCAGCTGTTGACACCTAAATTTTGATCAACTTTTTTTTTTATTTTTATTTTTTTATTATTTTTTTTTATTTTGAAAATTCATAGAAAATCCATAAAAAGTTGAAAAAATTGAAAAATCAATTTTGGTGACCTTAGCCAAGCTAAATGAACCATTTTGACCAAAAAAATAATTTTCATAATTTTCATTTTTTTTATATATATTTCGAAAAATACAAAAAAAAAGAAAAAAAGAAAAAGAAAATCAAGAAAATCAAGAAAAATAATATTTGAGGTCACAAAGATATATAAAAATAGTTGGTATTTTTATTTTTATTTTATCTATTTTCTAACCTCATAAATAGTAAAATTCAGGTTTGATTTTAGGTGTTTTCTGATCACCATAAAATTGAATCTGGCAAAAATATTAGTAATGATTAAAAGGAAAAGGAGTGAAAACATCATCATTTAAAAGGAAAAGGGGACTAATCATTTTGTCTTTGCTTTTGATTATTTTATTATTATTTTTACTTTTTAGTATTTTATTATATTATTATATTATTATATTATATTATTTTATTCTTCTCCCCCCCCCCCCCTTGATCAGGCGCAGCAGCTTCTTCTTCAGGGGGCTATTTTTTTTCGTTAGTAAAAAGCACCCCCCATGTCGCGACCCGTCCTAAATTGGACGCGGCTAATGGATTACCGATCGCGGCCCCCACTGTGAAATGTGGATTGCGGGCCTTTGATCGGCGCGGGCCCTCCCAGGCCCATACCAAATCGCGGCGGGAGTGTCTTTTGAGGGATTCGACGATAAAAGTCGATCGCTTTCGACCTTAGTGTGGTCGTGGTGGCATGTGCAACTTGTGCATGCTTTTGGAGTCGCCACCGGTCTTTCTTGGAGGGTAGACCGGAAACCTTACTGGCCGATTGGGAGAGATCGATCAGTTCTGCGGAACCAGAGATTTTGGGTTCGGGGACTTGGTTACGTCGGTGTCATTACCAACGCCCTTTCGGTACCTAACGCGAGTGATTTTCTTAACTAAGAGTTCATGCAGGCGCGATTTTGGGTGAGATAGGTATGAGTCAGGGTTTCATGCAGATTGGAAGACTAGTCCTATCAAATCACAGTCAATATAATGAAAGCGCAAGTCAAGTGCATAAATAAATCATGTCAATGCATATCAATTGCAATCATGGGCCTCCTAGTATAGCCACGAGGGCTTAGCGAAGATGCGATTTAGGACTAGGGGTGAAATGGGAAGATTCGAGGACAATTAGCCCGGAGGGCAAAATTGTCATTTTTTGAAAGGTTTGGATATCGAATTACCCAAAATATTCCATGGCCAGTTGATTGTGGCCATTTCCCATTTTTTGAGAATTTTTTGGAATTTCTTGATTTTTTCTTCAATTTTTGGAAGACGATTCGCCCAAAGGGCGAAATCGTCATTTTCAAGAAGGTTCGGGGTTCAAAACACCCGAGATGAGCATTGGCCAGTTGTTTGTGGCCATTTCCTATTTTTTTGGGATTTTCCTGGATTTTTTTGGATTTTTTTGGAAGATGGTTTGCCAGAAGGGCAAAACCGTCATTTCTGGAAAGACCGGGGGTCCAAAGACCCGAAACAGGTGATGGCCAGTTGAATGTGGCCATTTCCTATTTTCTGGAATTTTTTAGAATTTTTCTGAATTTTCTGAATTTTTTGAATTTTTTATGATTTTCCATTTTTTATTGATTTTTTGATTATTTTTTGATTATTTTATTATTTTTTGAATTTTTTAAAATATTTAAAAATATTTTCCGGGCCGGGTCAAACCCGGCCCGCGCCTCTCGGGCGCCCGGCCCGACCCTAGGGGTCGACACCGGCCTAAAACGACACCGTTTTATTTTTTTAAAACATTTTTCTATTTTTTTACAATTTTTTTGATTTTTTATGTATTTTATTTAATTATCCGAAAATTCCCCGGATCGGACGGTCCACGTTGTGCCACGTGGCTTCATCTCGTGCGTCCGATCTTCCACTAGATCGAGCGACCCACAGAGAGCCACGTGGCTCAATAATAGCCGTCGGATCAAAAATTAATTATTTTCATTTTTTAGAAAACCTACAAATCGGACGCTCTAGAACGTGCCACGTGGCCTCCTCTGGTGCGTCCGATCTTGTACAAGATCGGACGTCCCTCAGTGAGCCACGTGGCACATCCTCGTCCGCCGGATCGATTATTCAAAAATCATTTATTTAATTTTCCAAAAAAACGAGATCGCGACACGTGTCACGATCGGGGCCGTTGATTTTATTTTATTCGAAAATACTCGGACCGGACCCACCCGGCTGACGTGGCTGCCTACGTGGCACGCCACGTCGGCCGTTGACCGCTGACCGCCGGCGAAGTCGCCGGAGAAGACGATGAACAGTAAAAATTCCGGCGACTTCGCCGGAATTCTCACCGGAAAATGCAAAACGGCTCCGGATCTTCGAATTTTTTTACCCAAATTGCATCATTCGAATCCTCAAACATTCAGCATCAAAATATAATCATTTCAACGGCCGGGGACGCATCGGAAATCGGCAAAAAGAACCCCCACAGGTTCGGCTCCGGCGAGGGATTTTCCAAAAATTTTCAACGTTCAAAGCCTACCCCGACCGTTCAGAAAACGTCTAAAAGAGGTTTAGAGACTTACCTCAGCTCGTTTAGAGCTGGAAATCCTCGGGTTCGCGCCGGCACGAGCTCACGGCCGAGACCAAGGCCGGTGGTGGTCGGGCCTCCTCGGCGAACACGGTTTGATGCAACAAAAGGGCCAAGCGAGCTTAGAGTCGGTTTTAATGTATGCTTGAGGCTAGACACGCACAAATGGAGCTCGGGAATGCACCGACCGCGGGTTAAAAGAAAAACGTGCAGGCAGACATTTCGTCGAACAGGCATCGTGCACTAATGAATTGAAGGTCGGAGAGGAGAACCGACCTGCTTGGAGCTCGCCGACGGCCCCTGTGTCTTCGGTGATGATCAGTGAAGGTCGCTGAAGGTCCCGGGCAGCTCCTCCAGTCCCGTTTTTTCAAAAAAATCCTCTCTCTTCCCTTGGCCGAGCTTGGTTTTAAATGGGAATCTTGCCGGTTTTCGTGGCCGACCGCCCGCCTCGGCACGTCCCCCACTTCTGCCAAGGACGAATATCCTCTGCCGACCTGCTCCTCGTGCTCGCTTTCCCTTTTTTTAAGCCAAAACGCACGCCCGATGCTCCTCTGTTTCTGCTCATGCCTGGCGTGCAACGGGTCTGCAACTTAGTTGCAGACCCGGTCGGACCGGGTCGGGTCGGATCTGACCCGACCGGCCCGGTTCGACCAAATACCCAAATTGGGCCCCAAATTGACCTATTTTCATGAAATTGATGGCATAATCGGACTCCCTGACACATTTCCTATCAAATAAGGGTATTTTCACGGATCAATTGATTGAAATTTTATGAAAACCCCATATTGTCCCTAGGATCCGAAAACGAATTTCCCCAAATCGAAGGTCCAAACGATCAAATTATTCAAAATTGAGCCCACCAATGGATTCAGCATGATTAAAACTATAGGGTAGAGGTGTTTAATTTTAATGGGTGTGCCCGTGTGAAATTTAATTTCACAAATTGTAAAACCGGGGACTAAATCGAAAGATTTTTATGCAATTAAGCCCTTTTGGTTAAAATTGATCAAATTGGAGGGCAAATTGACCCAATTGCATTTCAATACTCTAGAATACAATGTCATAGCTTATAAAAACCGAGAATTGAAAATTAAAAGACTCGAAAAGGATTTTTCAGGCCCGGTTCGGGTTTATGTTTGTGAAGGAACCCCATGAACCAAGCAAAATTTCCCTAATAAAAAGTGAAAATATTAAAGAGATAATTAAAATAAAATTTCTGAATATTTTTTTGTAATTTTCTGACCACGAATGGTATTTTTCCTGATTTTTGGGTTATTTTAATAATTAAATAAATTCCAAAAAATATTAAAAAATTCAAAAAATATTTTTTGTTCAAAATTGGTTCCTAAGGCTAGGCTAAGGGTTCCAAAGTTGATTTTGCAATTTTTTGACCTTTTTTGCTATTTTTAATTAATTTTAGAAATAAAAACTAAAATAAAAGGTGGTCAAAAATCAGGTGTCAACACCCCAACGACCACCGAACCACCACCACCTCTTCCTCCATCCGTCTCACCTCGTCACTGCCACCATCGTCATCAGGAGTCGCCGGAACACCATCAGAGAATAGAGAAAAAAGAAAATAAGGAGAAGATCGAGAGGAAAGAGATGACTCCTTCACGTGTCACCGCCTCGATCGTGTTCGACAAGTCGCCCCAACCAGCTCGACGGCCGTTGAACCAACACATCTTGCCTATGACCAGGTAAACATTTCCGGAACCGTACCTTCATAAAGGATGCAAATCTTGCCATGGACCATTAACGATAGTTTCTCTTTACATGAACCATTGCCTTGTGGTATTGCGTCATCCTTTCTCTGTTCGCGCCCCTGTTCACGTGGTCATTAATGGTGTTGGTAAGAAAAGTGTGGATACCAAACCTGAAGAGAAAATGAACTCATGATGATCTTGCTTTCTCCTTTATGTGTTCGCATTACTCCTATTTTTACCAGTATAAAAAAAAGGATCCATGCCAACAGAATGTATTTAGTAATCTGATGAGGCTAGTTGAGGGTCAGATCCGCAGACCGACGAAAGAGACGTCACTGGTGTTGTTTTTGCCGAGACTATCACTATCGGGGATGGCCGTCGACGATGAGTGGCCACGGTGGTGTTAGGCGGTCCGATGAGTCGATGGATATTTTTATATGAGCGAGTTTGGTGACGATAGGAGCCAACGGTTGGTGTCTTCATTGATGAGGGAGGCTCGCGTGAGACCCAATGGAGAAGACCTGCAAAGAGGATCCTGTGAAAAGCGCCGTGGAGAAGATGACTTAGTGGGTCGTGGGAAAGAAGGCCTAAAAAAAAAAGCAACAAAACAAAGAATAAAGAATAAAAAAAACAAATAAAGAATGAAAAGCGTGGAAGGTCAGATTAAGGGGGCATGTTTGCTTGATCTTTGCTTTTGGGCCTATCAGGTTCAATTGGGCTTTCGAATTGGGCTTAACCAAGAATTGGGCCTAACCAAGAATTGGGCCTTAGGTTCAATTGAGAGTTTGTTAAGAGATGGCCTCTTTCTTTCAAATCTTATATTTGGGCCTCAATACTTTTCCTAGCCCACGACTTTAGAAGGGTTGGGCTCAGAAGCCCAATCCGAAAATTATTTTCAAAAAAAATAATAAAAAATTTAAAAATGCAATAAAACAATAGAAAATCATAAAAAACTCAAAAAAATTCGGAAAAATTCAGAAAAATTCTAAAAAATTCCATAAAATAGGAAATGGCCACATTCAACTGGCCACGACCTGTTTTGGGTCATTTGACCCCCGATCTTTCCAGAAATGACGGTTTTGCCCTTCCGGCAAACCGCCTTCCAAAAAAATTCTAAAAAAATCCAAGAAAATCCCCAAAAATAGGAAATGGCCACAATCAACTGGCCAGGGCTCATCCCGGGTGTTTTGAACCCCGAACCTTCTTAAAATGACGATTTAGCCCTTTGGGCGAATCGTCTTCCAAAAATTGGAGAAAAATCAAGAAATTCCAAAAAATTCTCAAAAATGGGAAATGGCCACAAACAACTGGCCATGGAATATTTTGGGTAATTCGGTATCCAAATCTTCCAAAAATTGACGATTTTGCGCTTTGGGCTAATCGTTCCCAAATCTTCCCATTTTGCCCCTGGTCCTAAATCATGCCTTCCCTAAGCCCTTATGGCTATATTAGGAGGCCTTTGACTTGAATTGATGTGCATTGATGTGATTTATTTATGCACTTGATTGAGCTTTTCATTAAAATTGATTGTGATTGATAGGAATAGTCTTCCAATCTGCATGAAACCCTGAATCAAACCTACCTCGCCTAAAACTGCGCCTGCATGAACTCTTAGTTAGGAAAATCACTCGCGTTAGGTACCGAAAGGGCGTTGGTAATGACACCAGCGTAACCAAGTCCCCGAACCCAAAATCTCTGGTTCCGCAGAACTGATCGATCTCTCCCAATCGGTCAGTAAGGTTTCCGGTCTACCCTCCAAGAAAGATCGGTGGCGACTCCAAATGCATGCACAAGTTGCACATGCCATCACGACCACACTAAGGTCGAAATCGATCGGCTCTTATCGCCGAATCTTTCGAAAAACACTCCCGCCGCGATTTGGTATGGGCTTGGGAGGGCTCGCGCCGATCTAAAGCCCGCGATCCGCACCCTTGTGCGGGGGAAGGCCCGCGATCGGTAATCCATTAGCCGCGTCCGCTTCCGGACGGGTCGCGACACACCTGACTCAGGGGTTCAAATCCTATGGGGGTCGAACGAGTGTGTGAGTGAACTCAACTCCGATGACGGCACTGTACTCCTCGATAGTGGGAGTAATCTCCAGTCCTTCCATGCAGAATGTAGCGGTGGTAGGATCCCAATAGAGCGCCATGGCTTGGATAAAGGCAGGTGGACACTCAATCTTCAGCAGGTCTAACAGGTATCTTAGTCGTGATTCAGCATACTTCTGGCTGGCTTCGCCCATGCTATCGCACCATGATTGGAGTTCGGCCCGGGGAACTTTGAACACTTGAATATCACTCTTTCCCATCAAGTCTAAAATATGCAAATGATTTTAAAAAGTCAATCGTCAAAAATTACTTTAAAGACATGATTATGCAGATGCCATGAGGTATGCATGGGCTAACTTAATTGCATAGTTCAATTGAAGAAATGGAAATTAGGACCTTTTTCAGGTCTCGAATGCCTGACTTAAAGCCTAACTTGAATTTCAGGGAAGTGAATTATGCAATTTAGTCAGGTTCACTCAGTGACTAAGGGAAACAGTAATGTCACATTTCATTGGTCAATACATCAAATGAACAAAGTGGAATGAACTTTTATTACAATCAGGACGCGTGATGAAAGAAAGGTAAAGAGAAATTCTTCAAACAATAAAGCCATAAAAGGCCGATGGAATGTGAGGATCTAAATCACTCCTTTCCTAGAGGTCTATCCAAATGACAGTCAGTCGGGAACTCTCCTCTAGTCAAGTGTAAATGGGGTTGTCTTCAATGCTTTGGTCGAAAGGTCGTAGTTCCTTTGGCCATTCTTTGGTCCATGGTATGACGACTTCAGGAGCCTTCTCGGGTTTCACCTTCTTGAGTGTGATACGCTTCGGCTTTGTCTTGGTAGCAGGACGTCTTCTTTTTCCCCAAAAAGTAATCATGGGTACACTTTCTTTGGTCAGTAGTTCAGCCTTCCGACGGGCATATGCCTCCCTGGCCAACTGGTTGCGACACTGTCTCTTCATTTCCAGATAATTCTTAACATCTCGTCCGCTTGTCGCTTGAATCTGAGGTTATCGACGTAGTAGCAGGTTTGACAATCTTCCGCATATCCTAGCTTACGTCCAGTCAGTTCCCGACCATGCACGAATCTGGTGAAGTGTAGCCTTGTGTTTGGTCCAGGGCGAGTGACTTTCCTTAGGTACTCGAAGGTTACCAACTCCGTCGAACTCTTAGGGAACATCAACTCTTTGGATTCCAGAGTTTCTCGTATCCAATGATACCTCACATCAATATGCTTTGACCTAGCGTGAAAAGTGGAATTTTTTGTAAGATGTATAGCACTTTGATTATCACAAAGTAAAAATACCTTTCATGATTGAAACCAAGTTCCTGTGTGAACTCTTTCATCCAAAGCAATTCCTTGCTTGCTTCAGTTGCTGCGATGAACTCTGCCTCTGTCGTCGACAAGGCAACACATTTTTGCAACCTTAACTGCTAAGCCACAGCTCCCCCTGAGAAAGTAATCAGATAACCCGAAGTAGATTTCCTTGTGTCAATATCACCTGCCATGTCAGAATCAGTATATCCAACAAGAATCGGCTTATCACTCCCAAATGAAAGCCTCAAACTAGAAGCGACTCGGAGATATCTCAATATCCACTTCAATGCATTCCAATGCTCTCTACCTGGATTTGATATAAAACGGCTAACCACTCCAACTACACGAGCTATATCCGGTCTTGTGCAAACCATTGCATACATCAAACTACCCACTGCAGAAGCATAAGGAACTATTCCCATCTCTTTCAGATCTTTCTCAGTTGACGGATATTGTTTATGACTAAGCTTAAAGTGTGTAGCAAGAGCTGTACTTACAACTTTAGCTTTGTCCATTTTGAACCTTTGAAGTACTTCTCTATGTACTTCTCTTGAGATAACCATAATCTCTTCGGCTGTCTGTCGTAAGTGATCCTCATACCAAGAATCTGCTTAACCGGCCCCAAGTCTTTCATTGAAAAAGACTTGCTCAAATCTTGCTTTAACCTGTCAATCCTGGAACCATTCTGACCAACAATCAACATGTCATCAACATAGAGCAATAAGATAATAAAATCACCTTCAGAGAATTTCTGCACAAATACATAATGATCAGAAGTAGTCTTCTTATAGGATTGCTCCCCCATAAAAGACTCAAATTTTCTGTACCATTGCTTCGGCGCCTACTTTAAGCCATACAAACTTTTCTTCAGTTTGCAAACATAATTTTCTTTACCTTTTACCTGAAAACCTTCAGGCTGCTCCATGTAATATGTCTTCCTCCAAATCACCGTGAAGGAAAGCGGTCTTCACGTCCATTTGCTCAACCTCAATGTCGCGACCCTCCCTCGCAGGTATAGTGGGGAGCTAATGGGCCGCCCGATCGCTGGCTCGATTGGACGCGGGCCTCTCCCAAGGTCTATTACCCAAATCGCAACGGCTGGATATACGCGGTCGACCTTGAGTGTGGTCTAGTGACATGTGATAAGTGAACATGCCAAGGAGTCGCCACCAATCGTTTCGTGGAGGGTATGATCAGAAACCCTATCGAATAGTTGGGAATAGTCTATTCGATTCTGCGGAAACTAGAGAAGTGGGTTTGGGGACTTAGTTACGTCAACTACTAGAGTTGACGCCCTTTCGGTACCTAAGCTGAATGGTTTATCTGATCCTAGGATTTCACACAGACGAATGAGGTACAGATCCTAAATCTAGGAGTTCATGCAGATGGGAATTACTACCCTATCACTCACAATCAATAGAAATAAGTGCGCAAATCAAGGATCCAATGCATGCGGATAAAACACATGAAATCAGCATGGTATCCATAATGAGGCCCTATTAGCCTAAAGAAATATCAATCAAGGCTTAGGAACGATTTTGGCATAATTTGCCCATGAGGGGTAGAATTGTAATTTTGAACAATTCGGGGACAATTCGCCTTGAAAGGGAAAATTCGTCGTTTTAGATGAATTGAGAAGTCAAAAGATGGGGGAAATAGGATTGGCCATCAATCCAATCCATTTCCCATTTTTCGGGAATTTTCAAGATTTTTCTGGGATTTAAAAGTGATTTTACCCTTAGAGGGTAAAGTCGTCATTTTGGATAAAGATGAGAACTGAAAATCTTAAATATTAGGGTTGGACGTCCACCTGACCCAAACCCTAACTTTAAACAATTTTCAGAGCTCGATTGGAACAAGAAAGACGATTTTCCCAATGAGGGGCAAAATCGTCATTTTGATAAAAGGGACAGGACTCGAAAACCCAAGCCTGAGAATTGGCCGCCTACCTGACCCTAATTCTTACCATGGCATTATCGGCCTTATCTCACATATACAGCAGAGGCGACTTACCCCTAAAGGGTAATATCGTCAAGTCTTGGAAGAACGGATAAGAAACCTCAAAAAATAGGATTGACCAGTTGTCTGTGGTCAATCCTCAATTTTTTGGGGGTTTCTGGAGTGTCTAGGATTTTTCCACAATTTTTCCACATTTTTTTGTAATTTTCTGGAATTTTCTAGCATTTTTTAGATTTTCTAGGATTTTTCTGATTTTTTTTTAAATATTTTTTAAATCATTTTCGAAATTTCTTAAAAAAATGTTATTCGGGCCAGGTCGACCCAACCCACTCGGGTCGGAACCCGGCCCAGACCCGGACCCGCTAAGCCAACGCCTCTCAAAACGACGCCGTTCCAACTTTTTTTTTTTATTTTAGAATTATTTGGATCTGATCCAAGGGTGCTAATTGCGCCACGTGACAAATCTGCGCCCATTGGATCTAACTATCAGAACCTACGGTCCAGATTGGGCGAAGACTTGATCAGGGCCGTCTGATCGGACTACTTAAACCTACGGCCGCGATTAGAACTTGAGACTTAATCTGAACCGTCCAATCCTACTAGCCTGAACGACGTCGTCTACTAACTAACCCATACGACGCCGTTTCAACCATTTTTTTATTCCGTTTTAAAATCATTTTCGAATTATCCTAATTTCTAACCGGACGGTCACTACTTGTTGGACTCGATTAATCTCAACCGTTGGATCTCCCCATTTGAACAACAACCTCCAACGGCCGAGCTGACTGTACTGACACGTGGACCAATGACCTACCGTCACCTAAGCGTTTTGACTCGTTGACTCGCCAAGTCAGCATCGTCTTCAACCTCTCGACCCCGGCGGAATGGACGGCTGAGGATCTCCGGCGATGATCGTACGGTGAGATCTTGATGAAATCACATGAGACCAACGGCAATCAACTCGCGATCATCTCTAGTTTAACATATCTGAGAATCGAAGCATCCTATTCACAGAATCGAGAACATCATGCGAATTGCCGAGTACGGCCATGGAAGCTTAATCACACAGGTCACGCGAAATCAGATCAATTCATCCACAGATTGACATGGCAGGAGGTGCAGAAGGCTTACCTCGGGCTCCGATTGAGCCCGCACGGCCTAGATTGGGCTAGGCAAGTATGAAAAGTGGTCGGTTATGTGTTGACACCTGATTTTTGACCAAATCTTTTTCAGCTTTACTTTGAAAAATAACAAACAATTCATAAAAAGTCAAAAACAAATTACAAAATCAACTTTGGTGGCCTTAGCCAAGCCTAAGAAATCATTCTTGACCAAAAAATAATTTTTCATATTTTTCACATTTTTTAGTATTTTTAGAAAATACAAAAATACTAGAAAAATCAACAAAAATAGGATTTGAGGTCACAAAAATAGTCAATATTTTTCTTTTAAATCCCTTGTCATTTTGACCTCATCAAGAGTCGAAATTCAAGTTTAATTTTGTGTGTTTCTTTGTAACACACGGTTAAATTTGTCAAAAAATATGTTATGAGTCTTTTTATTTGCAATATTTTGCATTTCCTGAATCTTGACATTCAACTTGATTGCCCGACATTTCAATGTGGCTCAATTGTGCACTGATTTAATCAATTTTGGCTTTAGGGACCTAATTGCACAAAATTCTTTTCATTTTAGTCCCTAAAATGTCAATTCTGAAATTAAACTTTTCTGAGGGACACCCATAGAACCCCAATGCTTCCTCCCTATAGATTTTGACCCACTGAATCTAATGGTAGGCTCAATTGGTACCAATTCCTTCATTAAGGACATCAATTTGGCAAAAATCGATTTCGGATCATACTCTATATTTGGGGTTTTCAATCAATTCAAAATGTATTTGTCACGAAAATCACATTTTAGATGAAGTTTGTGCCATGGAGTCTAATTTTAGTGTCAATTTTGTGATATTTGCACATGAGGACATCCAATTTGAAAAAAAAAAATATTAGAACCGAGTCAACTGGGTCGGGTTGACCGACCCAGTCAACCCGGTTGACCAAACCAAGAGAACAGAACTGCTCTCTTCTTCTTGACAGGCGCACGAACAGAAAACGGAACAAAAAAAATCAATTGGAAGAGGTCAGTTGAGTTGGGAATCGGTTAAGGAAGTTGGACAACAACAGAAGCAAGGCGGGGGGGGGGGGGGAATGAACAGAAAAAGAAGAACGGAGGCGACGCGAGGAGGAGCGGGCAGAAAAACAGAGAGAGCTAGAGAGAGCTCGCGGGGAGAAGGACTCGCGAAGAGAGAAAGAGAGCTCGCCGAGAGAGAGTTCGCGGAGAGGAAGGACGAGAAAGAGGACCGAACGGCCACACAGGGAGTGAAAAAGAGAGAGAGGCCGTCGGACGAGTCCCTACGCCCCCATAGCCTCCGAGCTCCGCCGAGGCTTCCAAGCCTTCGTCGTCACGTCCGGAGCAAAACGGAGACCGGTGAACCATACTCCGAGCTTCGTGACACCCTAAAGAACGCCTGGAACCCAGCGGCGTCACTTTTCATCGCCAAAACAGGTAAACGCCATTGAAGCTCTCAAGCTCGATCTTTAATGGCAACTCACTGATATGTGCGTATTCCCCCGAATTTTTTATCCGATTTACACCTAGACAGCCTTCTAAGCTCGTATCCATGCTCTTTTTGCATTGAATCTACTCGAAACCATGGATCCGAGACTAAGTTACCCGAAGCTATCGAAAGCTCTCGCGGCCATTTGTGACGTCGTCAAACACCGATGACGCGTAGGTAAGTTCCCTTGCACTCTTTGGATGCCGTTTGATATCTTGGATGCACTTTGTTCACGCTAGAAACGGCTAGGTCGTATCTCCGCCGGAATCGTTCTCGGTCGGAGCGGGCATGTGTGTTTCAGACTCGGTTTAGGTCGAGATCTCGATGTATGTTAAGGTGGATGGGATGAGGAGTCGATTGGTGTTAGATTCATAGAGATCCGTGGCCGTTTCGACGTCGAAACCGAGTTCCGGCGAAGCTCCGGCGTTTTTGACTGGAAAACCAGACTTCCGGTCGTCTTCCCCGACGAGGCGGTTGACCGGTCAACACCTACGTGGTGCTGACGTGGCGCTCGCGTGGCAGCCACGTCAGCCGCTCGTTAATAACTGAATAAAAAGAATTGATCCAACGGTGAGAAATGCGACACGTGTCACGATCTTGGAATTTCAGAAATAAAAAATGATTTTCAAAAATAAAAAATGATTTTATGAAATTAAAAATCTTAGATCGGACGGCTGTAGTTCGATCAAGCATTTCAATCTGGACCGTCAGTTTCCAGCCTTAGATCAGGCCGTCCATCAGTCGACACGTGGCGCAATCTAGGCCGTAGGTTCGAATTTGAGCGGGAATTGAAATTCGAGCGGGAGAAGTAATACGGCGCCGTTTCGGGTTGGGTCCGAGCGGGTCGGACCGCCCACCCGCGGGTCGTGGGCCGGGTCACCCGACCCGACCCGAATAACTTTTTTTTAATAAAAAATCAGAAAATGATTTTAAAAATAATAAAAAAAATCAGGAAAATCCTAGAAAATCAAAAAATGCTAGAAAATTCCAAAAAATGTGGAAAAATCCTAGACACTCTAGAAATCCCAAAAATCGAGGATTGACCACAGACAACTGGTCAACCCTATTTTTGGGGTTTCTTATCCGATCTTCCGAGACTTGACGACATTACATTTTAAGGGTAAGTCGCCTTTGCTGTGTATGCAAGATAAAACCGATAATGCCAAGGTAAGAGTTAGGGTCGGGTAGGCGACCAATTCTTAGGTTTAGGTTTTCGAGTCCCGCCTCTTTTCTCAAAATAACAATTTTGCCCTTCAATGGGAAAATTGTCTTTCTTGTCTCAATCGAGTTCTGAAAATTGCTTAAAGATAGGGTTTGGGTCAGGTGGACGACCAACCCTAATATTTGAGATTTACAGTTCTCGTCTTTGTCCAAATGACGACTTTACCCCTCCAAGGGTAAAATCACTTGAAAATTCCAGAAAAATCCTGGAAATTCCCGAAAAATAGGAAATTGATTGGATTGATGGCCAATCCTATTTCTTATGTCTTTTGACTTCCCAATTCATCTAAAATGATAGATTTACCCTTTCGAGGTGAATTTTCCCGAATTGCTTAAAATTACGATTTGCCCATCATGGGCAAATCATGCCAAAATCATTCCTAAGCCTTGATTGATATTTCTCTAGGCTAATAGGGCCTCATTAGGGATGCCATGCTGCTTTCATGTGTTTTATCCGCATGTACTGGATCCTTGATTTGCGCATTTATTTTTATTGATTGTGATTGATAGGGTAATATTTCCCATCTGAATGAACTCCTAGATTTAGGATCTGTACCCCACTCGTCCGTATGAAATCCTAGGATCAGATAAACCATTCAGCTTAGGTACCGAAAGGGCGTCAACTCTTACAGTTGGCGTAACTAAGTCCCCGAACCCACTTCTCTGGTTTCCGCAGAATCGAATAGACCACTCCCAACTGTTCGATAGGGTTTCCGATCGTACCCTCCACGAAACGATTGGTGGCGACTCCTTGGCATGTACACTCATCACATGTCACTAGACCACACTGAAGGTCGACCACGTATATCCGGCAGTTGCGATTTGGGTAATGGACCTTGGGAGAGGCCCGCGTCCGATCAGCCAGCGATCGGGCGGCCCATTAACCCTCCGCCGAGAGAGGGTCGCGACAGACTGGCGACTCCGCTGGGGACTTATTCTAAACTAGAATCTCTGGTTACGAATTCTAGAGGACTTGAGCCGATTAAAAAGTTGTTTGGTTTATCTGACCTTATTTTCTGTAGATGCTCTCGAATGTGAGGTACGTATGCTAACCATTGTGTTAAATGTTTTTGCAGATTGGGGAAATAAGGGGTGGCGTGATTGTTGACATCTTTCCTGCAGGTTGGAGTTGGGAATGTATGTTTATTTTTATGCACATACTGAAGCGGTGTTTTGATACAAACAGCTGTGTATGACCTTGCATTGTGATGACCACGACACATCGCACACACTGGCGGTCAAACCCCGACTGCAAACCACCCCTAGATTATCTTAGATAGGGAAAGGATGTGAAAGGGTCTCGTGTTTCATGGCACTTGAGACTTTCATGTTCGTTCCCGCTCACAATCCAAATTGGCGATATCTAGCCCTCTTGGGTAGGTACTCTTGGGGAGGAATCTGCCATATTTGGATCGTGGGAGCCTGAGCCATAGGCTCCTCACCTGATTTTCGATTTTTAGAGTATACCCCACACTTGTCTCATGCGCATGTCTATGAGAGGTTGGTATACCTAAAATAAAAAAAAATATTTCCGCTGATCACTGTAAGTATGACTTCTCTCTCTACTTGTTCACTTTCTAGTGAAATTTCATGATAGAAAATTCATGAAAATCAACCGAATACCCTGGGTGTTTGAGTTTACAAATGAAAGTTTTTGACAGTGAATTTTAGATACAAAAGTGGGAACACTTCTAAGCCGTCCCTACGGAATAGATGGTTCATCCAAATTTGCAAACATGGATTAAGATGACATTTCTTTTTATCTAAAATTTTTCCAATTCAAGATTTTGGGGCATAAAGTTAAGGCCATGTTTGCAATCACATTTTGTGTAGTGAGTTCTTAAAACAAAGATCACATGATTTTCACAAGAAAAATGTCACAAAGCAATCTTTCAAGATTAATGCCCCCATTTGCGTATTAAACGTTTGGAATTAAATGGGTGTTTGATTGATGACCATGGATCGATCTTTTAATGACGTATCCTCTTATCTTGAAATCTTGGCGGACATCAGATGCCCGTAAATAGGGATTATGGGATATGTATTGTCGCCTCGCTTTCATTATAAGAGGTGACCTCATTGAGAGATGTCTTTGCTATGTAAAATGCTAAGTGTATCTCCTTTCTGACAGGTTATACATGACATACATTCATTGAAGATTCCTTCATCTAATCGCATGCGAGATGTGATCGAACGATGGTAAAACTGTAATCGTTCTAATAAAAACTTCGAGTGTTATACTTGACTTGCTTGGTTATTTCTTTTGCCAACAGGTCAAAACGGCTGAAGGCCAATGATGCGAGGCTTGTTTTCCCTGTAACATGAAAGGAGATGCGTCTTCATCAGGAGCCACCCATGGGGTTTCTAAAATAAGATGAATCGACAATGATAAGCCCAGAACAAGACAACGTGAAAAAATGGGCAACCTGATTTGGATCGACCTCTCTAAGTCAAAAATGATGTATTTGTTCCAAATTAAATTGATTTGATTATAGGATGACATGGTTACTCACACTTGCAGGTGATTATAAAAAATGAGTGGGGACCGTTAAGGAACATTCCTTCATCTCTGATGCTCAAAGTGATGGGAGCTGAGGAAATATACTCTGGGGATAGTAAATCTGTTATCGTTTCAATTGACGTATTCATTCCTCATGTCATGTAGGTGAAATAAAAGGATTGCGTGAGGTCAACACTTTCCCTTTAAAGAAGACTCAATTGTGGACCCTCAAAACGGGAGGCCAATGTGGCATGGCAGGATCACCAATTGAAGCACGTCTCAAGGAGTCCAAATACTCGTGTTTCCCACCATGAGATTGATGATCACTCAACCATAAAAGGGTGTATATCGTTCCTCATTTCAATCCTCTCAAGATATGAAATGATCATCTCCTTTTCCATATGTAGGGATGAAGAAAACTGAATGCTTATTTGCGAAGCAACACTTCAAAGTGTAAATGTACACAAATAGAGATAAATCTACACTTATGGATCTCGAGTAGTAGGGTGCTTAAGGAGCGTCATGAAGTCATGACAAATCGAAAAGACCATGAAGAGATGATCGTTGCCCATCTTTGAATCAAGAGATTGAAATACATCAATAGAGCGAAAGTGGCGAAAGATCACCCAACCTCAAGAAGGAGAGTGACAGAACCCAAAAAGTATCGAACATCGTGCAACATCAAAGGCCGAGACCTCCGGATGATTACGATGAAGTTTCATCCTCTGTTCTCACAAAAGGGAGTAAATTGTCCATTATTCTGATTCCATTTCATACGAATGACTGGTATGCTTCTTTTTCATATACAGAGAATGTTAGTTTAAGACAGGTGTCAGAATACATTGAAAGGCGCGAAACGCCAAAATCACTTGACATGGAAGTGATTGACTCAACCAACAAAGAAGGCATTAGCGTGATACAAATGGAGCTTCATATGGCTAAATCAGCTGACTCAAGGTGGAATACTCAGTTGCTGGAGGCAAATCATTTCCCTGTCTAGAAAGCATGCCGAAGTCAAAGACATCAGATTTGCCATGGTGATACGTGGAGCAAGTCCCCGAAACGATGGTTATCACTCATGGAACGTAATGGAATGAAATCCATCCATTGAGTACAAAAAGCGCTTCGCCATAGCAACAACGCTTCCAAGAAGAACAATGCCGAACCATTTCTCTTGGTAGAAAAGGACGTATCGTTCATAAATAAGTTTCAATCAGATGTGGAAATAATATTTCCTATCTTTTTCCTCTCAGGTGATAAACAGAGTCAAGACACCTAAGAAGCAACGACTTCATGGCAGAACAGGGAGTACCCACTTTTCATATCATCTCACACATGCATTTAGGATAGATGATTTCAAGAGCGTCATAATGGCTCAATCTGCGAACAAAACTCTCGAGAAAACTTGAAAAAGTTTCTTAACAATTAGAAGTCTCTTTGAAAAGAGCATACTTGATAAAGAAATACTTTCTGTGAACAGAGTGAAAGGCACGAATCCACTTTTCGTTGCAAACAAGAATCATCTTAGATCACTTGCATCTTACATATCATGCATGCATCATTTATATGCATATTATTCCTTGAAAGATGTCGACAGGTCAAGGCAAAAGAATCCAAATGAAAAGGAAATGCCAAGACCCAAGGAACGAAGGGTAAATTGTATCAATTCCAATTGCCCATTTTGTATGATGTTCAGACACGAACCTTCTTTCCTTTGATAGGGAAATATCAAATAGTTCAATGGCAACTATGATGGCTGATATTAAGGCAATGCCGGAAGCCTCCCAAGCCAGACAGACAGTAGTTCCTAACAACTCAAGTCCATCACTTGCACCCGATATAGCTGATAAAGAAACGACAGGAAATACTCAACATACGGAGGAGGATATTCGTGAGCCGAATACCCCGTCGCAACAAAAAGCGTCCCTTGTTGTTATCAACCTCGAGAATGAGGAAAAAGTGAAGCAGATTGTAAAAACTGAAGTGGAGGCAAAGGGACTTCGTGAGGAAGTATAATGGGACAGGCTGTCCACGCCCTTACCTCAAATGTTACCTGCGCAAGATGGCGCGCTATTCGGATTATTTTCCACTACTGATGAACACGTTCCAAGAGAGTTTAGCTGGCGCCGCTCTAGCTTGGTTCATTGAATTGGACCTGGATGATTATGACGGGTGGAAAGATCTTGCAGAGGACTTCCTCAGACAGTATAGGTTCAACATGGCTACGGCCCCGACGAGAGAAGATTTGTTGCGAACCTCGAAGACAAGGGGCTAGTTGATTAGAACATACGCCCAGAGATGGCGAGCTTTGGCGACCCAAGTAAAGCCGTCAATTCCAGAAGATGAGCTGATAGATTTGTTCCTAAAAGCACTCCCCTATGAATACTTCGACAGGTTAAACGCCTCAGGACGTCAGACTTTCGCACACTTGATAAAGGTGGCTGAAAGGTTCGAATGGGCCTTAAGAGAAAGGAGGCCCCATGAAGCTTCAGCCAGAAAACAACCAAAGGAGGATCGTCTTGGTCGGCACCAAAAGGGTAAGAGGCAACCCCAAAAGCAATTCTCTCAGCTCCCGAGGCCTTTGTCCAAGCTACTCCCGATATTGCTAGAACTGTTGACACCTAATTTTGGCAGTTCCACATTCTATTTTCTTCTTAAAATAGAATATGTCGACTTAATTAAATATGCATTTTGTTTATTTATTACATATATATATAATTACTGAAATAAAAAATAAAAAAATTATAAAAAAAAAATGGAAATAAAAATTGGAGCGGGCCGGGACAGAGGTCGCACGGCCTGTGCTTTTTACTCTCGCCGGAATGGGCCTGTGCAACATAGGCCCCTCTCTCGTTTTCTTTTGTCTTGGGCTCACATAGATTAAGCCCAAACTGCTTTTTTTTTTCTCTATTCTTTTGGCCCACCCACGTGCAGCCCACTTCCACCCATCAGTCTGGCTCGCGTGAGTCACCTGCACACAATTCACATCATTCATTTATGACATGGTACACTTCACGTGGGTTGGAGGGGACGGACGTCTTGATGAGGAGTTATGGACTCCGGTCCAAAAGGGGAGAGCTTGAGTCATGGAAAACAGGGAGCTCCCGCGGCCGTGGAGAGTTCGGAGAGAGAAGGAGCCGAGAAGAGAAGCTCGTGGACTGAAGGTGCGGGCAACCAGGCCAGCATCGGTCGTCGTCGTCGCGGCAAGCCTCGCGACAGGCGGCGACGTCGACGTGATAGTAGCGGAGCAGCCGAGTTCGGATTCGCGCAAAGGGAGCTAGCTGATGGTTCGTGACGGCCGGCGGTCAAGTTTCGGACAGAGAGGAAGGAGAGGGAGGCTTCTTCTTCTTCTTCTTGTTCGGTTCGGCTATGGAAAAGGAGGGAGATAGAGAAAAAGGGCGAGAGAGAGCGTGGAGCTGGAGGGAGCTACGGGTCCATCGCCTGTCGCGGCCTTGATCGCGCCTCAACTGTAGCCGTTCGACGACCGTTGGACTGGCATATCCCACCTCTCAACAGTGTCAAAATGGGAGGAAAAGCCGGTGAAAGTGGCAAGCTCCAGGTTCGTCATAAAAAAAAGGGAGGAGAAGAGCTCGGGTCTGAAGAGGAGCTCGGCGTGCTCTGGCTCTTCCTGTTCCTGCGACAGCAGCGAAGCGAGCCATATTAGAGGCGGGTCATCGAACAAAACCCGACGCCGCGAGCTGAATAGGCGTTGACATGTTGATGGTCGACGTTGGTAGCCGGCATCGCAGCAGGTGCTCGCGCGAGGTCTCATGCAAGGGTGCGGTCTGTTTTTGCCTTTTTGAAAAGGATATAGGTCTCGTGGCCTATGGTAGCGGCCATCCCACGTCCTGCGTTCAGTGGCGACGCGAGCCCGGCCCGAGGACAGGCGAGCATGGCCGAAGGCGACGCGATGCGACAACTGGACCAGGGATGGTACGCTGGATCAGTCGTGGAGCACCAAGAATGGTCCGACGAGATCGTGATGAAGGATCACTTTGGCAAGGCGTGGGAGACCTTAGTCTCAAACTGGTGCGACGAGAGTAACCCGACAGGTTTGGAAGTGACTATGACGGTGGTTACACGAGACGACAGACCGGTTCGCAAACCCCGGCGTGGACTGTCAAGTGGTCACGAGGAGCGTGTTCTGGCGACCGAGCATGAACCGGTTGGTGTAAAGTTTGTCTCCGAGCGCGTCCTGGCGGCAGTCCAACGTGGCGATCGGGGTGGCACGACTACGAGCGAAGAGGCGTGGTAGAGTAGACGGAGGTGGGGGCTTGGACTTCTTCGGCTGGTTCGGGCACAAAAGAGAGAGGGAGAGAGAGCAGTTTTAGGGGCTGTGAGGGTGTTCGGCGACAAAAAAAAAAGGAGAAAGGGAACTGAATGGGGTGGTTCTGGAGCAGGGGAGAATGAAAAAAGAAAGAAAGAAAAGGCTCCGAGATGGAGGAGAGACCGGCGAAAGCTTCCGGTTAGACAATGGGCAGAGACCTCGAGCAACTGAGCCGCCTTGAGGCGGTCGCCGCCGTCGCTGCCCGAGGGGACGGTCTCGTGGCTGGCGACGACGCCGACGTTGCCAGCTCGGAGGATCAAGAGCGGTGGAAATTTCGATCGAGCCGAGGCGAGGCCGCTACCAAGAGGAGCCAGCAAACCAAGAAGCGGTTTCCAACTAGTCCCTTCCCTGTGATGCCCTATGACCTCTATCCGATGCCATTTCATCAACGAGTCGACTGGGAGTAACAAAGTTCATGTCAGGTTGAGGGCTGTTGTCATGAGGTTAGCCCGGCGGTGGTAGTGGCCGGAGGCGAGCCAGCTCGAGTTTCCTCGTTCTTGCCTATCTATGGCCATCACTTTTGCAGTCGGAGATGGAGGCTATTCTGGCCTCACTCTGATTGTACGTTGGTGGACCAATATGGCCAGGGAGGTGATCAGATCGGACTGGTAGAGGTTTTACTCGGCCTGGCCAGGGCTGGCGACTGTATTGTGGTGATTCAAATAGGTGTTTCTCTGATTGGTTTCGTGCCCATGATCGTTGGTTGGCAGACACGGGTGGTGATGCACAGCCCGGACCAGAGGAAAGCAGGTCCTGGTAGCGGCGCTGTGAACGAGTTCCGACGGAGGGCGACGCTTGTGAGCAGACACGACCGAGCTGTGTCGAGTTGACGACACGGGAACGTGGGTGGAGCCGGCGCATGAGCAGGTCCTAACAGATGCAACCCGAGCCGGCGGTGGACGAGTAGATCTCCCGGGCGAACCTTATCGGTTGTCTTTGGCGCCCGGAGGTGACGGGTGGCAGTCAGGGAGTCGGTAGGCGACGACCACAGATGCGGCGTGGCGAGCAGACTTGGGTGTCGTGGTCTCGGCACTCGGTACACTGGTCGGCTTTCGGAGGTCCAGCGGAGCGAAACTTGGTGGCGGTGCAAAGAGAGAGTTTCGGCGGTGCGGTGGCCGACGGGGTGGAGCCAGTCGATCGACTCTAGTCGTTCCTCGGTATGCATCTATTGAAGACACCGTCGGGGGTTGCAGAGAGGATGGCGTTGTGTTGAAGACGATGATGAACAGAAGGGTGGGACTCATTTTTTTGTTGGGCTAGGCGTGTGGAATGTTGGGTCCAGTCAGCTGGGCTCGTTTTATTTCAGCTGGAGCTGGGCCTGCGTTAGAGCTGATGGAGGGAAGCTTGGGCTCGGACGAAGATGCGCCAGGAAAAGCCAGGTCCAGTCCAGTCAAGGCAGGAAAGTGGGCTTCCCCCTTTTGTGTCGATCAGGCCCAATTCGGTCCTCTTTCTCGGACCGGATCAGGCCCGACGGCCTGATCCAGGTCCGGGCACGAGGACCCGACCCGGAGCCCGACCCGGACCGGTTTTCTTTATTTATTACTAATAAATAATAATAAATAAAAAATAAAAACTCCAAAAAAATAATTAAAAATCAAAAAATTTCACAAAATGCCAAAAAATAATAAATAGATAGGAAATGCTTCTATTTGTTTATTTTGTCTAATTAGGCTTTTATATGCTTGATTATCGACTGTTTGCTATGTTTAATTCGCATGACTTGGTTTTAACTTCGCATGTGAATGACTGAATATTATGCATATCTCAGTAGGTAAAATTAGCATGATAATTAGAGTTTAATTCGATATACTCGTTTTATCCTTTAATTGGCTGAACTTTGCTGACTATCTACTTTGAGTGAGTACATGTTCCAAAGGCTTAATCCACCATTTTGATATTCCAATGTGGCGATTGACGATGATGCCCATGGTGATGGAAGCTCATTGGGGCATGGCAAGGATGAAGACCGACGTCCAATCCGGTCTATTTATTTGCATTCGATCTTCGTGTCGAAATTACTTTCTTTAAATATTGCCATTATAGATTTGGATTGCATGTGCTTATTCCAGTCTTGATTTGGCATATTTACCTATTTGAGTGTTTACAACACTGTCTTTTGAAAAATTGCCTATTAATCGCTTTCCTGGATGCTAGGTTAAGGATGAATAGGTAATTACACGAAATGACAGAAAAACATTATGCATGATCATTTAGCACTGGTTAGATACTTAGTAAGCTTAAAATGATGTGCAGAATGTGTGGTCACCTTAGGGAATATTAATTGGCTAGGTACCGAAAGGGCACTAATTATCTAATTAGCGTAAACAAGTCCCCGAACCTAGAATCTCTGGTTGCGTAGGAATCGAGATAATACTCCCGTGTCTCGATTGGTTTCTAGCCGACCCCAATAGGCTAGTGGCGACTCTTAATAGCATTTTAGTTTGCTAATCCGTAAAACGAAATCCAACGCACGCGAGGTAGGACTTGGGAGAGTTCACGCCATTGGCCGATGGCAATATCTCTAAACCTGCCTGACTCCTCGGGAGAGGTTTCAGATAGGTCGCGACAGCTTGGCGACTCCGCTGGGGATGTATGAACAGGAACCAGTGTAGACTTAGGCCATAATAACCTGTTGATTCTTCCCTGATTTGATCTCCATTTTGCAGTGCTGCGAAAAAAATCTGGTTAATAAGCTAATTTTGTGTTAGATGTTCTTGCAGGTTGGGAGTTATAAGGGGTGTAGTGATTGTTGACCTGTCTGTTTTGTAGGAGTCGCGGAAGTGTATGTTATTTTTATATATATTGAAACGATAATTTGATATACCCTGCTGTGCATGCCTCTCATACACTGCACTCTTGCACACATATCCAGCGGTCAAACCCCGACTGCGACCTTAGGAAACCATTAGGAGGTATCAGAAATTGATTGGGCTATACGCAAGTCTGCAAATGGTACGATCATTTCTGATCCCGCTCATCGCCTCGAAATATGTGCCCCGACCCGATTGTGCTGTCAGCATTTTTGGGGGCGGTATATCATTTCGTTGTGGTGGGAGCTTTTAACCATTAGTCTATCCTATCCATTATGTGTCAAACCTCACTGTTAGCATGTGCATGTTTACGCCATCAACAAGTATCATTCGCCAACCACTGTGAGTAGGATTCTTTTATTTATTAGTTCCCTCCGAATTTTATTTTCGACAATTCATGAATATCAATTGGACGCCCTACGTGGCCTAAGCTCGTAGTTGAAAATTTTTGTGATCATTTTTTGCAGTGAATTTGGAGAATAATTTTTCAAATGAATGAATCATTTTGTCATCATTTTCACGTCATTTTGCAAAAGGAATATCTCGAAATAATTTTTCAAAATTGGTGATGTTTTGTGTGCATTAAGCTTTTGAAATTAAATGGGCGTCCTATTGATAATCACGAACAATCTTTTAATGGCGCCTCCTCTTACAATGAAATTGCAGCGAAATATCGATGCCTCTAGATTTAGATTGTGGGGGCAAGTGTCATCGCCTCATTTTCATGTAAGAGACGACCTCATTAAAAGATCAATTTTCATCCGTATACTGACATTGATGCCTTCTTATCGCAGGACATGTATGATGGTCACTCTTTGAGATTCTCTTGATTGACCATGCAAAGATTGCATCGGAAAGCGAGCATTGAAAATGCTAAACCTGTGTTGGACGGAAAGCATGAAGATCCCACTTCCAAATGAATCGGTGACCTATCACTCAATTTCGCAGGATGTGAAACTCACATTCCTCGTCGTTTTTCAAGTTAGAATCGATCAATAAAAATGCGAAAATGGACAGGAGGAGCCAACCTGGGGCAACTCCTTGAAGGATGAGGACCTATTCTAATGATGACAGAGGATAGCCATGTGGAGTAGCGATCACACCCCTGTATGAATGAAAAGGATGTTGTTCTTGATTTCTTTCATTTTGAGTTATATGTTGGATATTGTTTCCTTTTTTCCATATGCAGTAAAATGAATCAAGGGGAGACAATATCGAGATGTCAGATAATCACCTGCCTCGAGATGATGAATTGAGGATTCAAACGTGACGATTAGCCTTCCCATCGAGGAAAAGTGTCCTCGTCATGATCGAAAAAAAAAACCATCAATTCTTTTTTAAATCAAAAGGGATCATCGAACAGCTTATTGGAACACCTGGCGTCAAGACCTTGCAGACGAGCGACAAAGGAGGATGAAAACTATACATCCCGTTCTTGTTCTTAATCCAAATCACTAGAGACAACTGATCAATTTCTTCTTCAATACGCAGAAAGCATTTAACAGGAAGAAATCACAGAATAACCCGGGGGCATGAGATGTTTTGGTCACCCAACTTGAATGAAGAAAGGGTTTAACATAAACCAGACGATTTGATGGGTGACATGACGCGCGTTCATCCATGTGGACAACATCAATCCTCCTTGCTATGAAAAGCCTGATAAGACGCAGTAATCCACACTGGTCTCAAAAGACGAGTGGGGCAGTGGACCCAACCACTGGGGCGGCCTCTAGCTTCCAAACATGATGAGATCATTTTTTTTCGAAATAAGATCTTTTCAAAGTATCATCCAAATTGATATATGAAATAATATTTTGTATACATTTCCTGCAGATAACAAATGGAAAATCATGACAACGGGCACGATGATGTAGTCCAAGCTACTCGAGCAATTGACACAAACCACGAGGATGTCGTCGTCCCTGTTGACGCCATCAAGAAGCTGGAGCCATTGAGGCTTCCCTTTTCTCCATCCTTCGCGTCATTCAAAGAGAATAGTGATAAGGCCGATCATCTTTCTGGTCTCGAGAGAAAAGTTTTGAAGAAGCTAAAGCAGGTGATCCATGGGACCTTCAACACCATCACTTTCTTTTCCAAGCAAACCTCGAAGTAAGAACGTGATGCAGACGAAGCCCTCCACCTATGTTCGAGAATTTTCCATCAACGGAATCTCGTTATTCAAAGATGAGCTGACTGACGTCATCGTAACTTTCAAATTCCCTCGGGTTTACAACGCCAAGACCGATGACGCAATCATCATGCTGCGAACCACAGTCCATTGGCAAAAATAATCTGGCATTGATGCCCTTATGAACAAGGATCTCGACAACGATCTCGATGAAATCGTAATCCTAAGCAGCCGAGATCGAGAAGCCCATCCTATGTGTCACGATGCCTATAGAGAATTTCAGAATGAGGAGCGTTGCCGGACGACATTTTTTGAAAGAAGAGAGGCAAGCCAGGTTTTTGCAATAGAAAGCAGCACTGGAAAGAGAAGTGCAAAGTCTTTAATGGGGCAGGTTTCTCCAAGGGATCACAGCCTATTATGGATCCTATGGCTCTCGCCAACACATCTGGAGCGGAAAGAATCATTCAATTTTGGTAGCGAAGTGTATCGTTCCTAACTTTAGCTCGATTGAGAATAGAAATGATTTGTTTCATATCTTATTTTGCAGGTAAATGAGTGTGCTCAACCGTAGTGACAATGCATCCTACGAGGGAAGGACGATCAAGCTGAGCTGTCAAGTCGAGATAAAATGGAATATTTAGTTCCTAAAATTGAATTCATCTGAAATGCAAACTAACGCGTTATTTCTGCTCATGCAGGTGAAAATGAAGAATGGCCTAAGCGATGAGTACATGAAATCAAGCAGGTTTTTCTGTTGGTTCAAGATGAGATCACCTATGACTCAGATTCTCAAGTAGGAATTATTCTAATTCAGACAAATGATCGCGAAGACCCGAGTGTGATAGAGTTCAAATGGAACCGTCAAGGGAAATCGAAACCGCTACCAGCAAAACTGACCGTGGTAGTAAGTCTAGGTGATGCAGATAGTGTCGTAGAGGTCAAAAATGGGGCAGGGTTGCAGAAGGCAAAGGCCTCTCGAGTGGCCAATCTTCTTCGAGAGTTTCTAGATGCGATTGCTTAGTCCAACACTGACACGCCAAGGCTAAGCTCAGGCACTCAGCCATACTTTGCCAACCAACCCAAATGTACCGCCGAAGAAGGATTGCTTACCATTTTAAGTGGATAGCAAATATCGCCCAGTGGTGAAGAAGCACAGTGGAATCAAGACATGAGCTGATTATTGAGATCTCAATCGAGATAGTCTGAAGGAAAGCTTTTCACTCCCATACATTGATGTTCTGCTCAATGGTAAAGCAGAATTCGAGTTGTTCCCTTTCATGAATGATTTTTCTGGTCGTATCTATAATCGCATGAAGAAGGAGACTAGGAGCAAGACTCCATTCATAAGCCCGCGGGGGACCTTTCATTTCAAGATAATGCCCTTCAGCCTAATGAATGCCGGAGCTGCATATCAGAGAACCCTGGAGATTTGGAAGACTCGCAACCCTAGATCCCAAAATCAATTTGCATACGCCTTGGCCACCATATCCTCAATGTTCCGAGTGACAGCAGGTTCTGATATCGAGCCATTGAGAATCGAGATCTTGGAACGATCAGCCTACTCCATGTTAGTAGAGGAAGAGGCAGACGGCAAGCCATGGTACCACGACATTAAGGCCTACTTACAAAGAAGGGATTTCCCTGAGGGGAGTGAGGCAGCAGAGAGGAAGTATTTGGTGAAGCTATCATCAAAGTTTCTTCCTCAGCGGCGATACGTTGTATAAAAGGTCATATGACTCCGTTCTCCTGAGATGCGTTGACGCTAGGGAAGCCAATCAGCTGATGACCGAAATCCATGAAGGTGAATGTGGCCCCCACATGAACGGTCACCTACTGAGTAAGAAGATCATGAGGTTGGGGTACTACTGGCTCACTTTGGAAACCGACTGTGTTCAGCATGTTCGTTCCTGTTATCAGTGTCAAGTTTACGGAGATAGAATTGCTGCTCCCCCGAACGAGTTACACCAGATGTCTGAGGCGTGGCCTTTCTCTATGTGGGGTATTGATGTCATAGGGCCAATTAATCCCAAAGCTTCGAACGGGCATCGTTTTATACTTGTGGCCATCGATTACTTCTCGAAGTGGATTGAAGCCAACTCATACGCCAATGTCACTGCTAGCAATGTGGCTAGGTTTTTTGCGTCGAGATATTTTCGCCAGATACGGGGCACCAGAGGCTATAGTCACTGACAATGGCTCAAACCTCAATAGCAAGATTGTTGACAAGGCCTTAGGCGAGTTTCGTGTTCGCCATTTGAATTCTTCGCCTTATCGCCCACAGATGAATGGTGCAGTAGAAGCGAAAAACAAGAATATCAAGAAGATCCTGTCCGAGATAGTAGTGAATTATCGTGATTGGCATGAAAGGCTCCCCTATGCACTAGTGGCATACCGAACGTTGATCTGTACCTCAACTGGGGCAACTCCTTTCTCCTTGGTGTACGGAATGGAAGCGGTGCTGCCAGTGGAAACAGAGATCCCATCATTGAGGATTCTGTCTCAATTGAAGTTGTTAGAAGCCGAATGGGTTCAACAGAGATATGAGCAACTGAATCTGATCGACGAGAAAAGACTGTGGGCCATTTGTCACGATCAATGCTATCAGAAGCGCATCTCGAAGTCATTCAATCCGTAGTAACGACAATAAAAAGTCATGTCGTAGTGGAGCAAAATACCAGACGAGCCCTCCGACACGAGGGTAGTTTTCTCCTCATCCGTTCATCGAGTGCATGGATGCATTGTCAAACAGATATAAGGCAAATTAATCTGGAGGTGGTACCCCTTCCGAGTGCTGCCAAAGGGATTTTGAGTAGCTTCAGGTTGGGAACGACAAAGCTCTGCG
Source organism: Rhodomyrtus psidioides (assembly GCA_021437785.1). Lineage (NCBI taxonomy): Eukaryota > Viridiplantae > Streptophyta > Magnoliopsida > Myrtales > Myrtaceae > Rhodomyrtus > Rhodomyrtus psidioides. Next base: position 2,802,051 of record JAILYB010000027.1, on the reverse strand, counting down.
AGCTTGAAGAAGGGTAAATCTGTATCGTTTCCAATTTACCCTTAATTATTTCAATTCTAACATGAGTTTATTTTATTCTTGATAGAGAATTGTCGAACGACTCGAGATTGGTACAAGGTGTGGCCGTCCGAGGCAACATTGAGAGGCGTGCCGTTCGGGAGTTAGCACTTAAATAAAAAGCAAGGCACCCCGTGGACGCTAACCGCGCTGCAGTGTAGTGGCAGGGGGAGTGACAGTGGTCCGAGCACGACCCGGGTTCAAATCTCGCGGTCGGCATCAATGTACATATGTGTAAATATTAATAAAAAAACTTTTTGCACTCCCTTTATTTTACAGAAAATGGTGAGAATACCACCCAAATCAACATTCCCTCGCAATACTGGCATCAACAGTCCAGTTTTCAATCAAGTTTAAATGAGTAAACCTGGAAAGGTAGGGAATCTTGGGCAATACTTGAACCTTGAGCGCTATTGATCCATTCAACCATTGCCGCCAAGTGACGAAGTCGGTAAAAGAATAGTGCAAAACACCCAAATGACGAAGTTGACAGAAAAGGAGATGCGCAAAGCACCTTAAAAGATGAAATCGAAGTGAAGAGTAGCGCGGTATCGATTCCAATTTATCCCTTTTAATTACACATCTGACATGTTTCTCCATCTCTGGCAGAAGATGCAGATGTTTGAAAAATGAGCCTACGATTAACAGGGAAAAGGTTGACACTCAAAGTGCATGGATTTATCCCGACACCTCCACTCAGGTCTTAGATAATACTTCAGCGCAGAAAAAGGGAGAATCACGCGATTGCAGATTGTTTTCCATTCCTCAAGCTACCCGAGGAATTGCCTGACGAGCTCAAACGAAGCCATCAAAGGGGCAAGTATGGAGAATCAGTCGGACGACGCGGATCAGTGTTCGGTCTAGCCAGGCCTAAGGCGGATCAATATCCAATCTCCCTACGATGACTCCTCTCTCCGCAATAAAGGATGAAACTTCAACAAAAGACAAATTGATTGGGCAAACTGAGATAGAGAAGTGGGCCAGTGTAGGCCTCTCTGCTCGTAACCAGTATTGCAGGCTCCCGTCACCGAATATGGCAGGAGAAAAGAAGTCTGGATTGGCCAGTCGATTAAGGTGAATGAGCAGTAACTGTCAGTCGACTCGAAGAGACAAAGTCAGGGAGTCTCAGCTCGTGCAGGTTTTAAGCACTGAATTGGACCATCGCAGCAAAGCTTGTCAACCCTCCTGAACAGAGGCGATCTCCGGTCTATTGGACTAGACAACGAAGCTCGCCACCCTTGCAATTAGGACTTCTATCTTGATGTACATGCGGAGAAGATTGGAACAACCAGATCCACACACTATCATGTATTGAGGGATGAAGTTAGTTCCCAAGTAGATGATCGAGCATCTCAGCAAAGGAGAGGATGCATCAAAGACACCACGTAGTCATGACGAGCTGATATTCCTCAAAGTCATCTCCTAGAATGATAAAGTTGCAAGATGATGTTAACAGCTCCACACTTCTTGTTTAAGCCACTAATGCATTATTTGTGACCTTTCAGGTCAAGCTAGGATGCAGCTTCAGCTATATGAATCGACCCAGACGGAGGGTAACGTTGTATCGTTTCCAGTCTTCAATTCTTGAAAATTCAGGTAATGACATTTCGCTATTGTTCATGATAGGATTGCCAGATTGCTTTGCTGTAGGTAAATCCTTAGAGGAGAGCAAAAATCAAAAGAGAAACTCTCTTACGAGAAGAAAGTTACGAGCTGAAGGATAAAATGGGGCATGCCAGAAGAATAGTGAGATGAACCAAACAAGCAGGAAACCATCAATTTCCAGAAGCGTAGACGAGGGTAACGTTGTATCGTTCCAAGTTATCATTTCTAGGAAAGGGCACCCACTAACGTGCTCTCCTTTACATAATTGCAGGAGCAACCGTCCAGTGTGGATCAGGTAAGTATCATCTTCCTTAAAACCCTTTAAAAAAATAAAGGTTCCTCAAGACCTAGCAAAGAGCCTAGGCGTCTTGTTTTGAATGACAATCTGGAGTGAAAAATAATTTCAAACCCAACACCCAGCATGATCATTAAAACCGCTGCAGAGCAGTTGGAGGCCAGAGAAATGGAGTCAGCAAGTTTCTCCATACATGCAAATTTCTCAATTCATGCCAATCATAGTTCTGACTTTTGCTAGTGAAGTTGGCAGGCCGCCTGACGTGACCCTAGAATGACAGTGACCGTTGTTCAGGAAAATCATCATGTTATTTCATTCCCAACAAGATCATTATACAAATACTCCTCGGTCGAGATTCCTGAGGAAGGATGTAGAAGACCATTTCCCCGACAGTTGGTCATCAATGTGGCTTTGTTAGCATAGATCCTCAGAGGAGTAGACACAAAGGGTTAACTAGCCACTGCAGTCTAGGTAAGTATCTCTCTCCTAAAACTTCTGTAGGGAGCATGACTGTTCAAATGGTTCACCCCCAGTCAGATCGAAATAAAGGTTCAGTCCATAAGCATCATTGAAATAACTCATCTCGACTTAGAGCCTAAGTCAATATTTCATCATCATCATACAGAGAAAAACATCCATGTTCACTGAACTGGTGCATCCATTCATGTATACATTCATCTTGCATTGAAGTCTCCAGCAGGCTCATTTGATAGAATGATTTTGCTAAATGAAAAGGATGTATTGAATATGCCAACCGTGTGTGATTCAGATGAAAGGAAAACCTTGTCTAAACACGTCCTTGATACACTCTGAGAGTTGAGTTGAGCAAGAATAAGATTCGTGTTTGAAGACGGAGGATTCATTCGCAATGTGTACATGGGTCAAAGTGACGAAAGGCATTTTTTTCTTTTCTCCATACACACAATATACCCCTTGCTAGCCCCGTTGAGCCTGAATAATGAGAATATTCAAAATTACCCTATCAAGAACCACCCCACATTGGGGCAGATACAGGAGATTGCAGTTGTAAATCAATGGAGAAAGAGGTAAGAAAGATTTAATTGCCTTCACTTGCATTAACCTTTTTGTGGCAGCTCCAGGTGAATCTTCATGGAAGCTCGAAGCATCCCAAAATGAAGAAGAGCATTTCTTTCTCTACCCAAACACTGAATACCCTTTGCTAGCCAAGTTGAGGCTGAAATCATTCATTTCTAGAACCCGAGTGGTGATCATCTCCCCATACTGGGGCAAGATGTATGATATACCAGAAAATTGGTGTCATTGTGGAATGTCTTGAGAGTCCAGAGAGCTCATGGAAATAGCAAAGAAGAGAAAAAAAAAGAGAATGAAAAATAAAGGGCTAAAAAAGCAAAGTGCCTAGTAAAAGCAAGGCCGAAGCCCAAAGAGAAAAAGAAGAAGAAGTCAAATGCTAAAAAAAAAAAACATTGAACTTACCTCGAACAGAAATAAATGCAGAAAATAGAGTGGAACTCTTGTGTTGCAAAAGAAAGAAAGAAAGGGAAACCGATAGCTTGTTGGACTCTCGAGACATATTGTGATCCCCAGAGTTAAATGCTTTCCCCAAGCGGAGCGAAGTTTTCGAAGATACCAAGATGGTCACCAACTCTTAAGCCCCCAAGAAAAAGAAATTATAGCCTTATAAGCCCTCCTCGAACCAACATTACAACCCATCCAAGGACTCTTCTGATTGGGATGTTTCGAGTCAACATGAGGACTTTGCAAAGAAGCTACCGCTCGAAGGAGTGGAGCCAATCATTTCTTGTCTTATTTTCTAGGTTCTTGACTTGTAGATCCGGCGAAGGTAATAACTTCAAATGTTTTCCCCAATGTGGCCTCAAAGCAGGAAAAACCCATTGTGTAAGCCCATGACCAAGCCAACATTACAGTCCTGAAAGACCTTTCAGATTGACCAAGAATGTATGCATTGCGAATATGTCTGAAGCCTTGGACACGAGAAGAGTGCGAGGTACCGAGATGATTTTATCCTAAATCCTCAAGCGAGCAATTGGGATCAACAGATATCCCCAGCAAGAGTGCGTGAGAAGCCCTTTCAGATTAAGGATCTTAACTTGGCATGCTCAATAACCCTTTTCATGAAGCAAAATTGTCATCCTTCATGAACTGCAAGTACTAAAAAAAAAAAAACATTTTCGAGAGTAAGAATTCTCTCATCATTTGATTTTTCCCATGGAGTCTAATGGTTGACACTGTCCTCTAACTGAATGAGAAGCTTTCAGCATCATGTCGTGCCAAGTAGCTTCCTCAGCAAGTAGACTTGCTTCATGTGCCCATGCATTTAATGTTATCTGCCCATCATTCTGAATTTGTTTCATAAGTCCAGAGTCTATAAGGACCAGGCATGAGCAGTTCGGTTATCTATGGCAAGTTTCGGTTGTGAAGGAACAAATCACAAAGGTTCGTTGGCATTAATATTTGTTCGAGCTAACCTTGTTTGGACAGGAAGGGCGAGCTTTAATGTCCCTAAACCAGTTCCACAATAAGCTTCCTCAGTTTGGCAAGTCTAACAACCTAGAACAGAGATGACGCCAAGTGTTTGTCAAAAGCCAAGTCACGCGAGTGTGAATCGCGGTGGTAGAGCTCGCAGATGACATTTTCACTTCTTTCAGCAAGCTTCGATCACATGCAAGCGCAAAGGTCGAGAGCTTGTCCCATCGAATCTAGAGAGTGTATTCCAGAAAGCCGAAGTGTAAGTTCAATCTCGGAGCAGCACTCTCTTTCCCATTGAAATTACTATTTTTGGAGCTAACCTTCTTTGGGCAGGTAAGGTGAACTTTCGTTTCCCGAGAACCGTCCCGTAGGTAAGTTTCCCCATTCTGGTGAGCAGCTATAGCGCTCTGTCATTTTTCGTGGTTTTAAAAAAAATAGCACAGATCATGTCTTTTTAATCACCTTTTCATGAGTCAAAGCACTGTGAATTGTGACCTTTTTCATTAGTCTTTTCATGGGTCGGAGACCGTGAACTGTGTCTTTTTCATTAGCCTTTTCACGGTTTGGATACCGTGAACTGAGACTTTTTCGTTAGCCTTTTCATGGATCGGAGATCATGAATTGTGCCTTTTCATTAGCCTTTTCACGGGTTGGATACCGTGAACTGAGACTTTTTCGTTAGCCTTTTCATGGATCGGAGATCATGAATTGTGCCTTTTCATTAGCCTTTTCACGGGTTGGATACCGTGAACTGTGACTTTTTCGTTAGCCTTTTCATGGATCGGAGATCATGAATTGTGCTTTTTCATTAGCCTTTTCATGGATCGGAGATCATGAATTGTGCCCTTTTCATTAGCCTTTTCACGGGTTGTATACCGTGAACTGTGACTTTTTCGTTAGCCTTTTCATGGATCAGAGATCATGAATTGTGACTTTTCCATAGCCTTTTCACGGGCCGGATACCGTGAACTGAGACTTTTTATTTAGCCTTTTCATGGATCGGAGATCATGAACTGTGCTTTTTCGTAGCCTTTTCACGGGTCAGATACCGTGAACTGTGACTTTTTTCATTAGCCTTTTCACGGGTCGGATACCGTGAACTGAGACTTTTTATTTAGCCTTTTCATGGATCGAAGATCATGAACTGTGCTTTTTTGTAGCCTTTTCACGGGTCAGATACCGTGAACTGTGACTTTTTTCATTAGCCTTTACACGGGTCGGATACCGTGAACTGAGACTTCTTATTTAGCCTTTTCATGGATCGGAGATCATGAACTGTGCTTTTTCGTAGCCTTTTCATGGGTCGGATACCGTGAACTGTGACTTTTTTCATTAGCCTTTTCACGGGTCGGATACCGTGAACTGAGACTTTTTATTTAGCCTTTTCATGGATCGGAGATCATGAACTGTGCCTTTTCATTAGCCTTTTCACGGGTTGGATATCGTGAACTGTGACTTTTTAATAGCCTTTTCATGGATCCGAGATCATGAATTGTGACTTTTTCTATAGCCTTTTCACAGGTCGGAGACCGTGGACTGTGACTTTCCCTCTGAGGACCAAATTCGTATCATCCTTACGGTCGTCCAAGAGGTGTGTTTGTTTGAGCTAACCTCGCCTGAGCCGCTGCGAGAGACAGAGATCCTCGAAGCCAGCTCCCCGAGCAGTCCCCTCAAATCTGGAGAGCCTTAAAGCCCAGAGCAAACACATTGCCAAGGCATGGAGCCCCGGAGTTTTAACCTTGCATGCCCAGGTTCCAATGTGAGTCTCCCCAAGCCTTTTTGTTTTTGTTAACCTTGTATATGCAGGTTATGAGTGGCGCGGAGCCCTTGGGATAATCATACATGCGCAGGTTTCCCGAGCGAGTCTCCTCGAGCCAAACCAAATCCGTGTTTTTACACGGTCGTCCAAGAGGTGTGTTTGTTTGAGCTAACCTTGCTTGAGCCGCTGCGAGAGACATAGATCCTCGAAGCCAGCTCCCCGTGCAGTCCCCTCAAATCTGGAGAGCTTTAAAGCCCAGAGCAAACACATTGCCGAGGCATGGAGCCCCAGACTTTTAACCTTGCATGCGCAGGTTCCGAGTGAGCCTCCCTAAGCCTGTTTGTTTTTGTTAGCCTTGCATGCGCAGGTTATAAGAAGCTTGGAGTCCCGAAGCCAGTTCTTCGATCGAGTCTCCTCAATTTTCGATAGTTGCTTTGGCGGTTTTCCTAAGCACTGTCAAGTCAGCTTTTTCACAAAATTAGGTGTCCTTCTGTCTTGGAATAGAACCTCTTCGAGCTCCCATTCCAAGAGGGGCAGCTGTTGACACCTAATTTTGGCAGTTCCACATTCTATTTTCTTCTTAAAATAGAATATTTCGACTTAATTAAATATGCATTTTGTTTATTTATTACATATATATATATATATAAATACTGAAATAAAAAATAAAAAAATTATAAAAAAATGGAAATAAAAATTAGAGCGGGCCGGGACAGAGGTCCCACGGCCTGTGCTTTTTACTCCCGCCGGAATGGGCCTGTGAAACATAGGCCACTCTCTCATTTTCTTTTGTCTTGGGCTCACATAGATTAAGCCCAAACTGCTTTTTTTTTTCTCTATTCTTTTGGTCCACCCACGTGCAGCACACTTCCACCCATCAGTCTAGCTCGCGTGAGTCACCTGCACACAATTCACATCATTCATTTATGACATGGTACACTTCACGTGGGTTGGAGGGGACGGACGTCTTGATGAGGAGTTATGGACTCCGGTCCAAAAGGAGAGAGCTTGAGTCATGGAAAACAGGGAGCTCCCGCGGCCGTGGAGAGTTCGGAGAGAGAAGGAGCCGAGAAGAGAAGCTCGTGGACTGAAGGTGTGGGCAACCAGGCCAGCATCGGTCGTCGTCGTCGAGGCAAGCCTCGCGACAGGCGGCGACGTCGACGTGATAGTAGCGGAGCAGCCGAGCTCGGATTCGCGCAAAGGGAGCTAGCTGATGGTTCGTGACGGCCGGCGGTCGAGTTTCGGATAGAGAGGAAGGAGAGGGAGGCTTCTTCTCCTTCTTCTTGTTCGGTACGGCTATCGAAAAGGAGGGAGATAGAGAAAAAGGGCGAGAGAGAGCGTGGAGCTGGAGGGAGCTACGGGTCCATCGCCTGTCGCGGCCTTGATCGAGCCTCAACTGTAGCCGTTCGACGACCGTTGGACTGGCATATCCCACCTCTCAACAGTGTCAAAATGGGAGGAAAAGCCGGTGAAAGTGGCAAGCTCCAGGTTCGTCATAAAAAAAAGGGCGGAGAAGAGCTCGGGTCTGAAGAGGAGCTCGGCGTGCTCTGGCTCTTCCTGTTCCTGCGACAGCAGCGAAGCGAGCCATATTAGAGGCGGGTCATCGAACAAAACCCGACGCCGCGAGCTGAATAGGCGTTGACATGTTGATGGTCGACGTTGGTAGCCGGCATCGCAGCAGGTGCTCGCGCGAGGTCTCATGCAAGGGTGCGGTCTGTTTTTGCCTTTTTGAAAAGGATATAGGTCTCGTGGCCTATGGTAGCGGCCATCCCACGTCCTGCGTTCAGTGGCGACGCGAGCCCGGCCCGAGGACAGGCGAGCATGGCCAAAGGCGACGCGATGCGACAACTGGACCAGGGACGGTACGCTGGATCAGTCGTGGAGCACCAAGAATGGTCCGACGAGATCGTGATGAAGGATCACTTTGGCAAGGCGTGGGAGACCTTAGTCTCAAACTGGTGCGACGAGAGTAACCCGACAGGTTTGGAAGCGACTACGACGGTGGTCACACGAGACGACAGACCGGTTCGCAAACCCCAGCGTGGACTGTCAAGTGGTCACGCGGAGCGTGTTCTGGCGACCGAGCATGAACCGGTTGGTGTAAAGTTTGTCTCCGAGCGCGTCCTGGCGGCAGTCCAACGTGGCGATCGGGGTGGCACGACTACGAGCGAAGAGGCGTGGTAGAGTAGATGGAGGTGGGGGGGCTTGGACTTCTTCAGCTGGTTCGGGCACAAAAGAGAGAGGGAGAGAGAGCAGTTTTAGGGGCTGTGAGGGTGTTTGGCGACAAAAAAAAAAGGAGAGAGGGAACTGAATGGGGTGGGTCTGGAGCAGGGGAGAATGAAAAAAGAAAGAAAGAAAAGGCTCCGAGATGGAGGAGAGACCGGCGAAAGCTTCCGGTTAGACAAGGGGCAGAAACCTCGAGCAACTGAGCCGCCTTGAGGCGGTCGCCGCCGTCGCTGCCCGAGGGGACGGTCTCGTGGCTGGCGACGACGCCGACGTTGCCAGCTCGGAGGATCAAGAGCGGTGGAGATTTCGATCGAGCCGAGGCGAGACCGCTACCAAGAGGAGCCAGCAAACCAAGAAGCGGTTTCCGACTAGTCCCTTCCCTGTGATGCCCTATGACCTCTATCCGATGCCATTTCATCAACGAGCCGACTGGGAGTAGCAAAGTTCATGTCAGGTTGAGGGTTGTTGTCATGAGGTTAGCCCGGCGGTGGTAGTGGCCGGAGGCGAGCCAGCTCGAGTTTCCTCGTTCTTGCCTATCTATGGCCATCACTTTTGCAGTCGGAGATGGAGGCTATTCTGGCCTCACTCTGATTGTACGTTGGTGGGCCAATATGGCCAGGCAGGTGATCAGATCGGACTGGTAGAGGTTTTGCTCGGCCTGGCCAGGGCTGGCGACTGTATTGTGGTGATTCAAATAGGTGTTTCTCTGATTGGTCTCGTGCCCATGATCGTTGGTTGGCAGACACGGGTGGTGATGCACAGCCCGGACTAGAGGAAAGCAGGTCCTGGTAGCGGCGCTGTGAACGAGTTCTGATGGAGGGCGACGCTTGTGAGCAGACACGACCGAGCTGTGTCGAGTTGACGACACGGGAACGTGGGTGGAGCCGGCGCATGAGCAGGTCCTAACAGATGCAACCCGAGCCGGCGGTGGACGAGTAGATCTCCCGGGCGAACCTCATCGGTTGTCTTTGGCTCCCGGAGGTGACGGGTGGCAGTCAGGGAGTCGGTAGGCGACGACCACAGATGCGGCGTGGCGAGCAGACCTGGGTGTCGTGGTCTCGGCACTCGGTACACTGGTCGGCTTTCGGAGGTCCAGCGGAGCTAAACTTGGTGGCGGTGCAAAGAGAGAGTTTCGGCGGTGCGGTGGCCGACGGGGTGGAGGCAGTCGATCGACTCGAGTCGTTCCTCGGTATGCATCTATTGAAGACACCGTCGGGGGTTGCAGAGAGGATGGCGTTGCGTTGAAGACGATGATGAACAGAAGGGTGGGACTCTTTTTTTTGTTGGGCTAGGCGTGTGGAATGTTGGGTCCAGTCAGCTGGGCTCGTTTTATTTCAGCTGGAGCTGGGCCTGCGTTAGAGCTGATGGAGGGAAGCTTGGGCTCGGACGAAGATGCGCCAGGAAAAGCCAGGTCCAGTCCAGTCAAGGCAGGAAAGTGGGCTTCCCCCTTTTGTGTCGATCAGGCCCAGTTCGGTCCTCTTTCTCGGACCGGATCAGGCCCGACGGCCTGATCCTGGTCCGGGCACGAGGACCCGACCCGGAGCCCGACCCGGACCGGTTTTTTTGATTTATTATTAATAAATAATAAATAAATAAATAATAAAAAATTCCAAAAAAAAATTAAAAATCAAAAAATTTCACAAAATGCCAAAAAATAATAAATAGATAGGAAATGCTTCTATTTGTTTATTTTGTCTAATTAGGCTTTTATATGCTTGATTATCGACTGTTTGCTATGTTTAATTCGCATGACTTGGTTTTTAACTTCGTATGTGAATGACTGAATATTATGCATATCTCAGTAGGTAAAATTAGCATGATAATTAGAGTTTAATTCGAGATACTCATTTTATCCTTTAATTGGCTGAACTTTGCTGACTATCTACTTTGAGTGAGTACTGTTGACACCTGATTTTTGACCAAGTCTTTTTCAGTTTTATTTTCGAAAAATCACAACAAATTCATAAAAAGTCAAAAAATTACAAAATCAACCTTGGTGGCTAGGTCGTATCTCCGCCGGAATCGTTCTCGGTCGGAGCGGGCATGTGTGTTCAGACTCGGTTTAGGTCAAGATCTCGATGTATGTTAAGGTGGATGGGATGAGGAGTCGATATGTGTTAGATTCGTAGAGATCAGTGGCCGTTTCGACGTCGAAACCGAGTTCCGGCGAAGCTCCGGCGTTTTTGACCGGAAAACCAGACTTCCGATCGTCTTCCCCGACGAGGCGGATGACTGGTCAACGACAGTTGACCAGGTCAACGCCTACGTGGTACTAACGTGGCGCCCGCGTGGCAGCTACGTCAGCCGCTCGTTAATAACTGAATAAAAAGAATTGATCCAACGGTGAGAAATGCGACACGTGTCACGATCTTGGAATTTCGAAAATAAAAAATGATTTTCAAAAATTAAAAATGATTTTTTGAAATTAAAAATCTCTTAGATCGGACGGCTGTAGTTCGATCAAGCATTTCAATCTGGACCGTCAGTTTCCAGCCTTAGATCAAGCCGTCCATCAGTCGACACGTGGCGCAATCTAGGCCGTAGGTTCGAATTTGAGCGGGAATTGAAATTCGAGCGGGAGAAGTAATACGGCGCCGTTTCGGGTTGGGTCCGAGCGGGTCGGACCGTCCACCCGCGGGTCGTGGGCCGGGTCACCCGACCCGACCCGAATAACTTTTTTTTTAATAAAAAATCAGAAAATGATTTTCAAAGTAATAAAAAAAAATCAGAAAAATCCTAGAAAATCAAAAAATGCTAGAAAATCAAAAAATGCTAGAAAATTCCAAAAAATGTGGAAAAATCCTAGACACTCTAGAAATCCCAAAAATCGAGGATTGACCACAGACAACTGGTCAACCCTATTTTTGGGGTTTCTTATCCGATCTTCCGAGACTTGAAGACATTACCCTTTAAGGGTAAGTCGCCTTTGCTGTGTATGAAAGATAAAACTGATAATGCCAAGGTAAGAGTTAGGGTCGGGTAGGCGACCAATTCTTAGGTTTGGGTTTTCGAGTCCCGCCTCTTTTCTCAAAATGACAATTTTGCCCTTCAATGGGAAAATTGTCTTTCTTGTCTCAATCGAGTTTTGAAAATTGCTTAAAGTTAGGGTTTGGGTCAGGTGGACGACCAACCCTAATATTTGAGATTTGCAGTTCTCGTCTTTGTCCAAATGACGACTTTACCCCCCTCCAAGGGTAAAATCACTTGAAAATTCCAGAAAAATCCTGGAAATTCCCGAAAAATAGGAAATGGATTGGATTGATGGCTAATCCTATTTCCTATGTCTTTTGACTTCCCAATTCATCTAAAATGAAAGATTTACCCTTTCAAGGTGAATTTTCCCGAATTGCTCAAAATTACGATTTTGCCCCTCATGGGCAAATCATGCCAAAATCATTCCTAAGCCTTGATTGATATTTCTCTAGGCTAATAGGGCCTCATTAGGGATGCCATGCTGCTTTCATGTGTTTTATCCGCATGTGCTGGATCCTTGATTTGCGCATTTATTTCTATTGATTGTGATTGATAGGGTAGTATTTCCCATCTGCATGAACTCCTAGATTTAGGATATGTACCCCACTCGTCCGTATGAAATCCTAGGATCAGATAAACCATTCAGTTTAGGTACCGAAAGGGCGTCAACTCTGACAGTTGGCGTAACTAAGTTCCCGAACCCACTTCTCTGGTTTCCGCAGAATCGAATAGACCACTCTCAACTATTCGATAGGGTTTCCGATCGTACCCTCCACGAAATGATTGGTGGCGACTCCTTGGCATGTACACTCATCACATGTCACTAGACCACACTGAAGGTCAACCACGTATATCCGGCAGTTGCGATTTGGGTAATGGACCTTGGGAGAGGCCCGCGTCCGATCAGCCAGCGATCGGGCGGCCCATTAACCCTCCGCCGAGAGAGGGTCGCAACATTATGGAAGCTAAGTTTGAAGACTCGATTCAAGGTGCTCAGGCAAAATCGATGCAAAAACAAGATGCGAATATGGTCAGTGATGTTCAAGGAGTGAAACGCACATAATAATTGAAAGAATGAGCAAGAAATGCAAGAATCGCCATTGAAGCTCAGTATAAGGGTCGGAGCTCTGCCTCACCTGTTTTCGTGGGTTCTACGTGCGCTGCCGACGGCGATCGACTCCGGGGACTTTGGGCGACCTCCTAACGGCCTCGTGTAGCTTTGGTTTGGCCTGGGAAGGCCCAACCGGCACTCTGCAATTCGAGCTCAAGTTCTCGACGACCGGGGCCGGAGAACGAGCTCTGCCTCGCGTTCTCTCTCTCTCACACACTTCAGCTCCTCTTTCCTCAACTGAATCAACCATCCTCCTCAACAGAAAGCGATCACGAGCTTATATAGCTCTTGGGAATTTTGGCGCCGAAATGGGAGGTTGAAACAGGCGACCTTCGCACGTGAGAACACGTGGGAAATGGTCACCGGCGACCGGCTTCTAACGGGCATCAAATGGCAATTCCGTTCGGGGTCTTTGGCGACTGCATTTGGTATGAATTTGGGCGAATTTCATCCAAATTCTGTCGTCGTTGACTTTCACGGGCGCCGCGGCCTTGACCAGCCAATTACTCTCCGTTCCGGCGGTCATTGGTCGTGATCTTGGTGTCAATCGACGGGGAATGTTGTGACGAATGAAACCCCCACTAGTTCTTCTTTAATTGCCGCCGATTGCTTGGTCAATTTCCTCGTTGAAATTCAACCTTGCACTGTTCATTTGTGCGCAGGCTTGATGAAGATGATGACACTGTTCTGGACCGGTTCGACCGGTCGGACCGGCGGTCTGACCGGTTCGAACGGGTTCTAATTTGGGATTTTCATGATTAATCCAAATCTGTTGGGAATTTTTACAATTAAATTTCAGAATTGAGTTTAGGGCATGGATTTTATCTAAAAATGTGGTTTTGCCCAAAATGTTACCCCAATTTCTATAAAAACCCCAAATTTCTATTTAATTGCAAAATTAGGGATTGTGCAATTGAAGGTTCAAATGACCAAATTGGGCCAAATTACCCATCCCAATCGATTCCGAATGGTAAAAATCATTGGGCAGCATGTTCAATTTGTAATGATAGCCCTTGAATTTAAAGTAATTTCAATTATGCCCAAATTCAATGACTAAAATACAATTATGTTTGCAATTGAGCAATTTGTCCGAGCAATTAGGTCAAATTGAAATAGGGGACAATTAGATTGAATGTCAAAATCCTAGAAACTGCTAAAATTGCAAATTAAAAGACTCAATTGATATTTGTTTCTCAGATTCAATAGTACGGGTTACAAAGGAACACCTATAATTGAATCTTATTTTGGATTTTTTGTGAGGTCAAAAATGCAAGAGATTAAAAAGAAAAATATTGGTTATTTTTTCATATTTTTGTGACCTCAAATGCTATTTTTCTTGATTTTTTGAGTATTTTTCTATTTTCTAAAAAATACTAAAAATGTAAAAAATATGGAAAATTATTTTTTGGTCAAAAATGGTTCATTGGGCTTGGCCAAGGTCACCAAAGTTGATTTTGTAATTTTTTGACTTTTTATGGAGTTTTTGTGATTTTTCAAAATATAACTGCAAAAAGACTTGGTCAAAAATCAGGTATCAACAGCTCAACCTCAAGATTAAGGCTAGCTGCTAAACTCAAAATAACTCGAATTGAAGAAATTTTTACAACTGGTGAGCAGATCTCATCATAGTCAATTCCCTTTTTCTGATTGAAGCCTTTAACAACCAATCTGGCTTTATATCGAGGACGCGAAGTCGTCTCATCTTGCTTCAATCTGTAAACCCATCGGTTCTTCAAATCTCTTTTACCTTTAGGTAATGCCACCAACTCAAAAGTATGATTGTCATGCAATGACTTCATCTCATCATGCATTGCATCAAACCATTCATTCATGTTATTATCTTCTACTGCTTCTTCAAAAGTTTCAGGTTCACTTGCATCTGTCAACAGAACATACTTATTAGAGGAATATCTAGTAGATGAGGTGCGGTCTCTGGCAGACCTCCTTAAAGCAGTAGTTGGTGGAGCTAATGGTGCAATCTCTTGAGCATCAATGTCATTTGAATGATGTTGATCACCCTGAGCCTGATCTTCAACCGGCTGATCATTCTGAGTCTGATCCTGAACCTGCTGATCTGTAGTCTGACCTTGAACACCGTCTTCAACTTGATCATGCAACTGTTCCTGCAACTCAAAAAGTGAGATTGAGCTAGTATCAATTAACATATCAGAATTATGAGAATCCGTATTTTTCATCTTCTCAATATCATGGTCTCATTCTCAACGAATACTACATCTCGTCTTCTGACAATTTTCTTCACAATTGGATCATAAAACCTGTAGCCAAATTCATCAGAACCATAACCAAGAAAGATGCACTCTTTTGTCTTGACATCTAACTTGGACCTCTCATCCTTTGAAACATGAACAAAAACTTTACAGCCAAACACCTTTAGATGATCATATGAAATTTCCTTTCCAAACCAAATTCTGTTTGGAACATCACCATCTAAAGCAACAATGAGAGAAATATTAAGAACATGCACCACTGTACTCAAAGCCTCTCCCCAAAAAGATTTTGGCAATTTTGCATTTGAAATCAAATATCAGACTCTCTCAATCAGTGTTCTGTTCATTCTTTTCGCTACGCCATTTAACTCAGGCATTTTAGGAGGTGTCTTCTAATGTTGAATTCCCTGTTGCCTGCAATATTTATCAAATGTTCCGATGTACTCACCACCGTTATCTGAACGAATGCATTTCAAATTCTTTCCAGTCTGTCTTTCAACTGAAACTTGAAACTGCTTGAATGCATCTAACACTTGATCCTTCGTCTTCGAGAAATAAACCCATAATTTTATTGAATGGTCATCAATGAAGGTCACAAAGTATGCTGCACCACCAAGTGTTAGTGGTTTTATTGGACTACAAACATATGAATGCACTAGTTCTAGCAACTCTGATTTTCTCGAAGACGGATGACTCTTGAAAGAAACTCTTCATTGTTTTCCTGCTAAATAATGTGCACACTTCTCAAGTCTTGCACTCTTTACTCCAGAGAGTAAACCATTTTTAGCTAACAAGCCAATTCCTTTCTCACTTATGTGACTAAACCTCTTGTGCCATAATACAGTTGCATTCTCATCTTCCACAATATTACACATGTCATTGGAAATCTTAACCTGAAACAAATACAAGGAAGATTGTTTCATACCTCTAGCCACAACTAATGAGCCTCTTGTGAGTTTCCACTGACCATTGTCAAAAGTACTGCAGAATCCTGCATCATCAAGCTTTCTAGTTAAAATTAGATTCAGACGAATATCAGGAACATGTCTAACATCTTTCAGAATTAGTTTTGCTCCGATACTAGTCTACAAGCACACATCTCCTATGCCAACAACAGCAGCCAAACCGTCATTACTCATCCTTAAGGTACCAAAATTTCCTGACCTGTAGGTGTAAAGAACTATTTCATGGAGGTAATATGAAGAGAAGCTCCAATATCAATACTCCAGTTTGAATCATCACATACAAAATTAATATTATCATCATAGCTAACAATAACAAGTTCATCAGTAGCAGTTGCCACCTGATCATCACTACAATTATTTCTTCTCTCGTTATTTTCATTACCATTTTTCTTCTCATTCATCATCTCATTTTTCAGCTGTAAATAATTTTTCTTCATATGACCAATCTTACCACAGTGATGACACTCAATAGTCTTCTTCTATGATCTTGACTTGCTTCGGCTCTTGTATCTACCTTTCGGACCTCTACTCTGACTTCTGCCCCTATTTTCAACAACTGGAGCTTCCGAATGAGAGGAAGAACCATGTGTTTTTCTTCTCATCTCTTCATTCAAAACACCATTTTTTTTTTGCAAAATTCATGGTAACAATACCATCAAGTGCAGCATTAATTAAAGACATACGAAATGTCTCTCAAGAATCCGGTAAGGTACATAGCAGCCAAAGTCCCTGCACTTCATCATCAAATTTAATATTCATGGCAAAAGGTTGATCTATCACTCCCTGAAACTCATTCAAGTGATCTGATATAGATTGGCCATCTTTATAATGCAACTCCATAAATGATTTAATCAAACATATTTTGTTGTTCCCAGTCTTCCGAGCATATAATGATTCCAGCTTATTCCACAAAGTTCTAGCATGTGATTCTTTGCTGATGTGATTCAAAACATTATCATCGACAAATTGTCGAATAAATCCACACACAATTTTGTGCTCAAGATTCCAATCGGCATCGCTTATATTATCAGGTTTAGTATCAGAAAACACTGGTAAATGCCACCATTTCACATATAGTAGATCTTCCATCTTTTCTCTCCATACATGATAATTCTTTCCATTCAAACTAACCATTCTGCTCACGTTCGGTTCCATCGTTTAGTAAAAAACAATGCTCTGATACCACTTTGTTGGGAAAAACAGACAGCGGATAAAATTTTCCCTCATTGACTAAATATGTGAGAAACCGATTCGAGCACAACCAATGGAAATATATGAATTGAAAGAAAAATAACACCATAATTTTAACGTGGAAAACCCCTTCAATGCGAAGGATAAAAATCACGAGACCGATCACGGAGTCTTCCCGAATCTCTACTATATATTAATCGTTTGGGTACACAAGCTTGCTGAATATAACGACAATAAAATCTCAAAAGCTATAAGTGGAGATCAAGCAGCAACAACACATTAAACGAGAGAACTGGATGAAAATCACCCTCAAAATATGCAGTCCAGAAATACCCACAAACAGCTACAATAAATACCTTCAAATCACTATCCAACCGTACAGAATCAAGAACAACGAATCTTGAAGCTGCTGTCAAAATTTCAGCCCAATCGGACCATGGGAAGACCTCCGATCGTTGATTTGATCTTCGATGGACGCCTAGAAAAACTACAGTATTTTTCTGCATTTTTATTTTTTGCTCCTCTCGGTGGCTGCTCTCTCTCTCTCTCACGTGTTTTCTGCTAGTTGCTGCTGCTGCCCTAGGTATCAATTAAAAACAAAGGGCAATGGGCTGGACTTACTTTAAAAAAGCCCAACATGTATATTATCATTTTAAACAAGCGGTATTTCGAACTTCTTTTTCGATGCCTCACGTATCACAAATTTCTGTTCAAAATAAAACAAAAAGAAAATATATGTTCAGTCCATACTTACTCAACTCTGCTAACAAAGATAAGCGGTACGTATATATTAATCATGGGTTGTTGCAAAGTGCCAAACGTTTACGAGAGAATAGTTTGAATTCATTAAGGCTTCGTTTATTTCGTGAATGATTTTGTGTGTTTTCATTCTCCGTCTTTCTAAAGGCATGGGTGTACCACCAATGTGTACATTATTGTGATATGTACGGTCGCGTAATCTCTCATCAAACCCATCTCTTGAAATTAGGACCAAAACTATCTGAACCAAAGCAGTCATATCTTCACGGTTTATTGTACTGTGCGCACCATCATGTCTTCACGATTTATTGTACTGTGCGCACCATGCCGTATTCTGGTGTAGATAACCCCTACACGGATCGACCCCGAGCATGATATCATCCGCTTTGCTTGCGACTTATCGGCGTTTCGTTTCTTTAACATGGAGTGCTAGTTTGGGATCGCACAAGAATTATCTACAGTGATCGACATCCTAACCGTCGTAGGCAGGTTCGCCCTTGAAATTGTTCATTGATTCTAGACCTGTCAAAATGGGTCTAAAACCCATTTATCTTTAAATGGGTCATTAATGGATCACCCTTATTTCTTTTAGTAGCCATAAATGGATTTTACAACAAGAAAACAAAAATATATTGGCCTTAATGGGTTTGGACTAAACCAATTTACGACCTATTTAATTCAAGAAGATTTAATTCAAGCTCTTCTTCTTCCCTCAATAGCCGAGGACCGGGGATGGGGTCGGGACTGCAGACTGAGGCCGAGGCTGGTTCCGAAATCGGGACCGGGATAGGGGCCAGGGACCAGGGTCGGGGACTGAGGTCGGGGTTGGGGTTGGGGCCGGGGCCGGGGCTGGGGCTAGGGATCGGGGCCCGAAATGGGGATCGGGACCGGGACCGGGGCCGGGGATAGGGGTCGAGGTCGGGTCCGGGGCCGAGGTTGGGTCAGGAACTGGGGACCGGGACCGGGGACCAGGGTGGGGATCAGGGCCGGGGACCAGGGTAGGAATCGGGGCCGGGACTAGTGGCGGTGGCGGGGGCTGGGGCCAGGTCCTCGACCGGAGCTAGGGTACGGGGCCGAAAATGGGGACCGGGACAAGGGTCGAGGATCGGGGCCGGGGACGGGGCCAGGGCCGGAGCTGAGACCGGGGGTCGGTAGGTGGCCGGGGGTTGGGGCGGGGGACTGAGGCCAGGGATTGGGGTCGGGAGCTGGGGCCGGGGCCGGGACCGGGGCCGGGACTGGGGACCGAGGTCGGGATCGCGGCCAGGGGCCTGTCGCGACCCTCTCGAGGTTGCATGTGGGCTCTCGAGGGCTAATGGGCCGTCCAGTCTGGTCGGACGCGGGCCTCTCCCAAGGCCCGTTACCCAAATCGCAACGGAGGTATGCGTAGTCGACCTTCAGTGTTGTCTGGTGACATGTGCTAAGTGTGCATGCCATGGAGTCGCCACCAATCATTTTTTGGAGGGTATGATTGGACCACCCTATTGAATAGTCGGGAGTTTCTATTCAATTCTGCGATAACCAGAGAAATGGGTTCGGGGACTTAGTTACGTCAACTGTCAGAGTTGACGCCCTTTCGGTACCTAAGTTGACTGAATTTTCTTACCTAAGATTTCATGCAGATGAGTGGAGTACGAATCCTAAATCTAGGAATTCATGCAAATAGGAATGACTATCCTAGCATTCACAATCAATAATAAAATGCGCAAATCAATGAATCCAAATATGTAAAATAATCACATCAAATCAACATGACACTCCTAATAAGGCTCTATTAGCCTAAATAAGTATCAATCAAGCTTAGGAATGATTTAGACATGATTTTACCCATCAGGGGTAAAGTCGCAATTTTGAGACAAAAGGGACGATTTGCCTAAAAAGGGAAAAATCGTCATTTCGGAATGAATCCGGAGTAAAACAATGTCAAAAATAGGTTTGGTCACTCAATTGACCCATTTCCTATTTTTTTGCAATTTTCATGATTTTCTGGAATTTTAGAAATCGATTTACCATTCGAAGGGGTAAAATCGTCATTTTCTAAAAATGGGAATGAAATGTGGAAATCTTAGACATAAGGTTTAGCCACCTATCTGGCCCATCACCAAATTCTAAGCAATTTCCACAATTCATCGGAATATCAAAGACGATTTACCCTTTGAGGGGTAAAATCGCCATTTTGGATTAAATGGGAGAAAATCCAAAAAATGGAAACAAATCAATTTTTTGTCATTTTCAGCCTTCAAAAATTTTTAGAATTTTTTTTAGGAATTTTCTGCAATTTTTCTCAATTTTTTTTTGAATTTTTCCTTAATAATTCATTTTTTTGGAAATTTTTTTATTCTGAAAATCACCTAATCACGACACGTGGCTCATCTGCAGACGTCCGATCTAGCATTTTTTGTTTTTGTTTTTATAGGACGCAACACAATGCAAAAAATAAAGAAGATATTAAGTCATTATACAACATAAACATAAGCAAAGGAGATGGGATCCGGTGAATTTTACGACGTCGGAGTCCGTCGGTGCTCGTGCAACAATGTGTGGGGGGTATAAACCACCAGCAGGAGGCTCGGCCTTCCGATTCTGGGGTAGCACAATATAATTTACAGAAAATAAATAAATAAAACACCTTGGACGCCAATAGGAGGCTTAGCCTTCCGATTCTGGGTCTTTTATGCGAAATATAGAAATGCTATGACATAAAGTAAATACACAACAAATATTTAGACACCAACAGGAGGCTCGGCCTTCCGATTCTGGGTCTTTTATGCGAAATATAGAAATGCTATGACATAAAATAAATACACAGCAAATATTTAGACACCAACAGGAGGCTCGGCCTTCCGATTCTGGGTCTTTTATGCGAAATATAGAAATGCTATGACATAAAGTAAATACACAGCAAATATTTAGACACCAACAGGAGGCTCGGCCTTCCGATTCTGGGTCTAATAGGTAAAATGTAAGGAGTGAAAGGTGGTCTTACCAAGATTGAACCCAAAACAAGCTCGGAAATCCAATTTGGCACTCGCGGACTCAAGTCTGATCAGTCTGACCTTTGCTCCTTCAAACATCTCTACGGGACAAATGGCTTGGCCAAATTGGACTCACGATATGTCATTAGAACGGCAAAAGAATAAGCTTTCTAACAGTATATGGCTCGTTCCCATACGATTCCTAACGAAAGAGTTATGGCCGAAAAACCGGACGGTTTTCAATCGCCCAATGACCAGAATCTGTCCCAGAAAACTCCTTCAATTCAACCATTAAAACCCATCCAAAACTCAACTAGACTACAATCTCAGCTTGCTAGATTCCTAATTTAGGTGCTAGATACATCTTATCGAATATTGGAAGCAAGGCAAGCCCTTGAATCACTCACAATGTTCACGGCACCACCTTGACAGAACCGGTTCAGATTTTTCGAACAAAACAATAAGGGATCAGCCCTTAAATCCAAATATAATCCATCTTCAAACCATAAAACACAATAATATATGTCTTAACAAGGAGTGAGAGGTGGTCTTACCAAGATTGAACCCAAAACAAACCCGAAAATCCAATTTGGCACCCGCGGACTCAAGTCTGATCAGTCTGACCTTTGCTCCTTCAAACAGCTCTACGGGACAAACGGCTGGTCCAAATTGGGCTCACGATATGTCATTAGAACGGCAAGAGAATAAGCTTTCCAATGGTATATGGCTCGTTCGCATACGATGTCTAACGAAAGAGTTATGGCCGAAAAACCGGACGGTTTTTTATCTGGGCGGCGAGCTGAGCGAGAGGAAAAACGAAAATGAAAGAGAGAGAGTTGAGGGAGAAGGTAGCCGGCCGAATGATCAAAAGGAAGAAGAGAGCGTGAGAAGAGGAAAAAGAGAGGGAGAGAGAGAGAGATTTTATTTTTTTTTTTATTCCCCATCATTACTCAAACTTTTCTTTTCTCTTTTACCTTTCTTTTGAATGATGATGTTTTCACTCCTTTTCTTTTTAATCATTACTAATATTTTTGCCAAATTCAATTTTATGGTGATCAGAAAACACCCAAAATCGAACATGAATTTTACTATTTTATGAGGTTAAAAATAAAAATACTGACTATTTTTCTATATTTTTGTGACCTCGAATACTACTTTTCTTGATTTTCTTGATTTTCTTTTTTTCTCTTTTTTTTTGTATTTTTCGAAAATATATTAAAAAATGAAAATTATGAAAATTATTTTTTTGGTCAAAATGGTTCATTTAGCTTGGCTAAGGTCACCAAAATTGATTTTTTCAATTTTCAACTTTTTATGGATTTTCTATGAATTTTCAAAAAAATAAAAATAAAAAAAAGTTGATCAAAATTTAGGTGTCAACAGCTGCCCCTCTTTGAGAGGAATCTCGTTAGAGGTTTCTCTCAAAGATAAGGTGACACATGAGTCCTGATCGACTCGACTTGGGAAACTAAAGGAAAAGGAGTCATGACATCCAATCTTCATGCTTGTCCATGTATGCTCTTTCTTGAAGGGGGAAATGTTCATGTGACATGAGAGAGTGAGATAATAGAGAGACATACCTGCCACTTACCTGTTCGATGTTTGTGCGATTTTCGCGGTGTTTGATGGATTCAAGAGAATTTCTAGGAACTCGTTACTAGAGTATCCTAGAGAGGTTAAGCCCTGACCCGTATGGTAGGTCAAACCATAATGGGATTCCTAACTGATAGGAATCTAAGGAAGACGCGTCCCATTTGAGATTTGCCAATGATTTTGATCCGTATGGTGGATTGGACCATTGAGTTGACCATTTAAGTGATTTTCACTATTGGATTGACCCTTCAGGCGGTTTCTACCTTTGATTGACCATTCAGGCGGTTTCTACCATTATTTTGACCCTTCAGGCGGTTTCTACCTTTGGTTTGACCCTTCAGGCGGTTTCTACCTTTAGTCGACCCTTCAGGCGGTTTCTACCTTTGTTTGACCCTTCAGGCGGTATCTACCTTGAATTGACCCTTCAGGCGGTTTCTACCATTGTTTGACCCTTTAGGCTGTTTCTACCTTTGTTTTGACCCTTTAGGCGGTATCTACCTTTGATTTGACCCTTCAGGCGGTTTCTACCTTTGGTTTGACCCTTCAGGCGGTTTCTACCTTTAGTCGACCCTTCAGGCGGTTTCTACCTTGAATTGACCCTTCAGGCGGTTTCTACCATTGTTTGACCCTTTAGGCGGTTTCTACCTTTGTTTTGACCCTTTAGGCGGTATCTACCTTTGATTTGACCCTTCAGGCGGTTTCTACCTTTGGTTTGACCCTTCAGGCGGTTTCTACCTTTAGTCGACCCTTCAGGCGGTTTCTACCTTGAATTGACCCTTCAGGCGGTTTCTACCATTAGTCGACCCTTCAGGCGGTTTCTACCTTTGTTTGACCCTTCAGGCGGTATCTACCTTGAATTGACCCTTCAGGCGGTTTCTACCATTAGTCGACCCTTCAGGCGGTTTCTACCTTTGTTTGACCCTTCAGGCGGTATCTACCTTGAATTGATCCTTCAGGCGGTTTCTACCATGTGTTGACCCTTCAGGCGGTATCTACCTTGGTTTTGCTTTGAAAAGGGGTCTCATGACGAGGGTTCTCCACGTCCGATGAGACTGTTTGATATTTTGAAAATGGGTCCTGGGACGAGGGTTCTCCACGTCTGATAGGACTTTTTCTTTTAAAAGGATTTTTCTTCCCCTTTTTTTGAGACCCCGAAGTTTGTCGGGAATTCAGTTTTTTGAAGCAGTGAAAGATTTTATTTTGACAAAACTTCACTTGAGTCTGTTGAGGCGACATTCTGGGAGTTGGGTTCTCCAAGTATCCTGCATAAGTTTGAGCCTGAAAGATTTTTCTTCACCAAGAAAACGTTAGTAATCTTTGGGAAGACCACGGCTGTCCATTTTGACAAAACCGTATGATTTAAGTTTTAATCATGAAATGTGCATTTTGATGCTGGGGGTTATCCAAAGCATTCTTGCAACATGCAAATGTGATCACAAATCCCTTGCACGGAAAATCTGGATCAACAGTTTGAAAATTCCAAAAAGAGTTTGTTCAAAACATCAATTGGAATATTTCTCGACAAGGAGGCCATCTCATCTGTTTTGAGGTAATGATTTTTATAGGGGATGTACTCAATTCCCTACTGACCTGTGCCTAGGTTTTAGGCTCATTCGCAGCGCATACATTTTGATCGGTCGGGAGGTCTTCCACGGGACCGTAATGTTGGGCTTGGATATTGGTTTTCAAAGGGGGGACTCACTTTTGAGTCGGGGCCATTGAATGAAAGTCTTCACCATCTGCTCCGGGTTTACAAGTCAAGAACCCTGCAAAATGAGAAAGAAATAGTCTTGCTCGTACTTCTTCGAGCTAAGCAATATGTTAACCCAAGTGTCTTAGTCAGAGAAGACTGTTTCAGGGTTGTGACATTGGTAGGATTGGGGACCGAAAAAGGCTTGTTTTTGGCCCAGAAATTACGAAGGGTTTGACATTGGTGATCATTGCAAATTTATCACCTGTCTTTTCCATTCTGCATCTTCAATTTTTGAGGCGTGCAACCGCTTTTGAGGTGTGCACAAACTCTTTAGAGAGCGTCTCTTGTTGCGTTCAGAGAGCGACTCTCTCTATGTCTTTGTTCTGCGCTTGGCACCATTTGGGGAGCAGCCCTTTTGGATTTGGCTCCTTCAGGGATTTCTTCTTTTCCCATCCGGCTTCATTGTGGATCAATCAAACAACT
This sequence comes from Rhodomyrtus psidioides, assembly GCA_021437785.1. NCBI lineage: Eukaryota > Viridiplantae > Streptophyta > Magnoliopsida > Myrtales > Myrtaceae > Rhodomyrtus > Rhodomyrtus psidioides. The sequence goes on along the minus strand of JAILYB010000027.1, from coordinate 2,777,672 downwards.
TACACGAGCATCGGCCCTGCTTTTACCAGGCACTTTGCTTTTTCTTGATGCCGGGGATTTTTATCTTTTGTCGAAATCCCGCCTTTTCTTTTCCTTTGGAACTACGATGTTCAGAAAATTGTGCTAGATATACACCTTGAATCATAGCACACTTGAACGCCGATATGAAATCTTTCTATAAATCCCATCTCTTGGATTCTTCCGTTCTTGGAGTGATGCAGTTTCCATCTTGAAACATGCCATGATCACCAACATGGGTTTATGAAATGAATTTGCAGGCTCAACTTGGCTGTACAAAGGATATGGTGTGTGGGATAGAGAAATGAATGCTTCTCGTCATCCTATGGCACTTGGATTACCATATAAACAACACACAAAGATTAATGTTAGTCCGAGCAAGAAAATTTCTAACCATTTTCTCCTGATGCTGCTGGACTCACCTCCATTTTGCCCCGACGTGGGGTGGTTCTTGCCAGGGTTGAGAATGAAAACCGCCGTTCGAATGGGTTGGCAATGGTCACCTGTAGTGTTTGGGGATATGAAACGAATGCCTCCGTCATCCCAATCTATGTAATTGCTGCGAATAATCCCTACTTCCGTAGGTCCAGATTTTACTATCTGATCCGCTCCATTTCTCTCTCAAGTGTGTATAGGACGTGTTTGGATTAGGCTTTGCCTCTCGTCTTTTGAGAAAACGTCCTTTTGAAAGTTTTGAACTTTTGATTGGAAAAAATCTCTTTCATTTTCTCCAAAAATTTTACCCGTCAAGGGGATTTTACGATGCACCATGCATGTTCTTATCCATGTTCAGACAACCTCCTGTCTTAAAACATGAATGCCAATGAGGTTTGAATTCTATGTCTTTTCTAGACATTAGATTCTGAAAGCTTTTCTTTTTTATTTAACATCTTCAATGGATTGGGGAAAGGGATACTTACCTGTCCCCCGCGGCTGGAGATCCCTGAAAATGCAGAGAAAACATGTTATTGTACGTTCACGAATTTTTCAAAAATTTAGAACGATACATCCTACCCTCGGTCGTGTACTCCAACGGGTAATTCATGGGGTGTGAAAACCTGTTTCACCTTGATGGCGATCCCCTGTCAAAGACAGGAATTAGTTGTCAGTTTGCGTTCCAAAATTCAAGGCAAATTGGAACGATACAGCCTTGTTCTTGCTTTGTGTTTCCATTTGAACACAAACTCGCGGCTTGCAGGATTTGGCCCTCTATCTTGTGGTCTTGATCCCTCCGTTTGGTTGGCGATGAATCATTCTCAAGGATTTGCCCCAGAGGAGATCCATTTGTGTTTTTGGGCGCATTCCAGCGCCATTCTTCAAGGTTCCTTTTATTCAAGGAAAAAAGAAAATTTTTATCAAAATGCATGTCAAAGCATGGGACGTAGGAGCGATACTTTTTACCCTCCACTAGGTCTTATAATCAAAGACCATTTCTTGGAGTGCTGACTCCCAAGGTCAATAGCTTTATTCGCCTCCTCGTTGGCGAGTTCTTTTCTTTTGAGGCTTTCGGTGCCAACGACTCCCTGTTAAATGAGTAAAAACTCATGTTAGGCATGTGGTCTTCGAAGACCAAAATGGAACGATACAAGGTTACCGTTCACCCATATTCGTATCTTGGGTTTAATTCTGATGCGGACGACTCTACAGTTGCGTCCATTGATTTTGCCAGAGAAGAAACGTTATTCTTTGTCCGGCGCACAAATGATTCGCTTGCCCCAGTTGGGCGTGATTTGTCGTAGCTAGGTGACGCTTGCCCCAGCTAACTCCCTTTTGCATTTTGTTGCATTGACGCATTCAGGCTATTTGACATCCGCAAAAATGGGTTTACTCGTGATTGAGTACTTCAACAACCTGCGCGATGAAAGGAGTGAAAGAGTCAATCACCGCGTAAGGAGCTTTAATTGAAACGATTACGGATTTACTATCCCCGCTCTGGTCACTTCTGGCATCCAAGATGCTGGAAATTTTTCAATGGGCCCGTTCATTCTCGTCATCACCTGCAAGAATGAGGAACCATATCAACTCGTGAACCAGTCAATCCGATTTGGAACGGATACAACTTTTTCGATTTAGGGAGAGCCAATCCTAATTAGGTTGCTCCATCTTCATAATTTGATTCAATTTGTCATTGCAATCACAATGGGTGACATCTGCTGAAGGCACATTTCTTTTCGTCTTATAGGGAAAATAAATTTTCCTTCGTTTGTCTTTGACCATCCTATCCTGTAGACAAAAGACATAAAGGTCCCCGTCAGGTATAATAGTCGAAGGGCTTATTGGAACGATTACAGTTTCACCATCGTTCCATGATCATCTTGCATGTGATCGGATGAGGACATTTTTGACAAATGTATGCCATGTAAAACATGTCCCTCGTGTCTATCCACAAATGGATTTTCCTTCTGTACCTGTTTTTCACCTGAGAGGAAAAGATAGGAAATATTATGCCGGTATCTGATTGAAAATCAATTAGGAACGACACGTCTTTACACTTGACCCGGCTGCCCCGGTCAAAAGGCATTTGCCCTCATCAGTTGACTCTCCAGGGTGGTCCAGCGCTTTTCCATGCCATCCTGGTTCGTTTAAACTCGCGACTGATTCTTCACACAAGTCTTTGGATTTTGATTCATAAGCGGCGCTGAATGACCTTTTGGTTTCGAGGTGTACCAATCATTCACATACATGCGCATGAGACCAGTGAGGTTTGACTTCTAAGAATCAAAATAGGGTTTGGAACCTAAGGCCAAGGCTCCCACTTCGAGTTCTAGAAAGGGTAGATTCCATTGCACAACTATCGTTGCATTGGGACCCAATCCATAGTTCGAAATGAGCAGAATTAAAAATGGATTACCCCGTGTTTTTCCTCACGGAGATTCCATTTTCAATTCCTTCTATTATTTTCCTAAAGAGGGCGCCCGAGGTTTTAGGCGCGGCTGTGTGTGTTCATTGTGTCGTGCTAAAGCAATAAACATGCATTTCATTTAGCAAACACCGCTTCAATATAAACATCCACACAATCACACATCCTAAACTCCTACCTGCATAAGACAGAGTTAATGAACACTTCACCCCTTATTTCTCCAATCTGCAAAAACATTTAACACCTCAAGGGTTAAAGTACGTACCTCAACTTGAAGAGCATCTGCATAAAACATGTCAGAAAAATCAATCAACTTTTTAATCGGCTCAAGTTCTCTAAGTCCCCAGTGGAGTCGCCAGTCTGTCGCGACCCTCTCGAGGTTGCATGTGGGCTCTCGAGGGCTAATGGGCCGTCCAGTCTGGTCGGACGCGGGCCTCTCCCAAGGCCCGTTACCCAAATCGCAACGGAGGTATGCGTAGTCGACCTTCAGTGTTGTCTGGTGACATGTGCTAAGTGTGCATGCCATGGAGTCGCCACCAATCATTTTTTGGAGGGTATGATTGGACCACCCTATTGAATAGTCGGGAGTTTCTATTCAATTCTGCGATAACCAGAGAAATGGGTTCGGGGACTTAGTTACGTCAACTGTCAGAGTTGACGCCCTTTCGGTACCTAAGTTGACTGAATTTTCTTACCTAAGATTTCATGCAGATGAGTGGAGTACGAATCCTAAATCTAGGAATTCATGCAAATAGGAATGACTATCCTAGCATTCACAATCAATAATAAAATGCGCAAATCAATGAATCCAAATATGTAAAATAATCACATCAAATCAACATGACACTCCTAATAAGGCTCTATTAGCCTAAATAAGTATCAATCAAGCTTAGGAATGATTTAGACATGATTTTACCCATCAGGGGTAAAGTCGCAATTTTGAGACAAAAGGGACGATTTGCCTAAAAAGGGAAAAATCGTCATTTCGGAATGAATCCGGAGTAAAACAATGTCAAAAATAGGTTTGGTCACTCAATTGACCCATTTCCTATTTTTTTGCAATTTTCATGATTTTCTGGAATTTTAGAAATCGATTTACCATTCGAAGGGGTAAAATCGTCATTTTCTAAAAATGGGAATGAAATGTGGAAATCTTAGACATAAGGTTTAGCCACCTATCTGGCCCATCACCAAATTCTAAGCAATTTCCACAATTCATCGGAATATCAAAGACGATTTACCCTTTGAGGGGTAAAATCGCCATTTTGGATTAAATGGGAGAAAATCCAAAAAATGGAAACAAATCAATTTTTTGTCATTTTCAGCCTTCAAAAATTTTTAGAATTTTTTTTAGGAATTTTCTGCAATTTTTCTCAATTTTTTTTTGAATTTTTCCTTAATAATTCATTTTTTTGGAAATTTTTTTATTCTGAAAATCACCTAATCACGACACGTGGCTCATCTGCAGACGTCCGATCTAGCATTTTTTGTTTTTGTTTTTATAGGACGCAACACAATGCAAAAAATAAAGAAGATATTAAGTCATTATACAACATAAACATAAGCAAAGGAGATGGGATCCGGTGAATTTTACGACGTCGGAGTCCGTCGGTGCTCGTGCAACAATGTGTGGGGGGTATAAACCACCAGCAGGAGGCTCGGCCTTCCGATTCTGGGGTAGCACAATATAATTTACAGAAAATAAATAAATAAAACACCTTGGACGCCAATAGGAGGCTTAGCCTTCCGATTCTGGGTCTTTTATGCGAAATATAGAAATGCTATGACATAAAGTAAATACACAACAAATATTTAGACACCAACAGGAGGCTCGGCCTTCCGATTCTGGGTCTTTTATGCGAAATATAGAAATGCTATGACATAAAATAAATACACAGCAAATATTTAGACACCAACAGGAGGCTCGGCCTTCCGATTCTGGGTCTTTTATGCGAAATATAGAAATGCTATGACATAAAGTAAATACACAGCAAATATTTAGACACCAACAGGAGGCTCGGCCTTCCGATTCTGGGTCTAATAGGTAAAATGTAAGGAGTGAAAGGTGGTCTTACCAAGATTGAACCCAAAACAAGCTCGGAAATCCAATTTGGCACTCGCGGACTCAAGTCTGATCAGTCTGACCTTTGCTCCTTCAAACATCTCTACGGGACAAATGGCTTGGCCAAATTGGACTCACGATATGTCATTAGAACGGCAAAAGAATAAGCTTTCTAACAGTATATGGCTCGTTCCCATACGATTCCTAACGAAAGAGTTATGGCCGAAAAACCGGACGGTTTTCAATCGCCCAATGACCAGAATCTGTCCCAGAAAACTCCTTCAATTCAACCATTAAAACCCATCCAAAACTCAACTAGACTACAATCTCAGCTTGCTAGATTCCTAATTTAGGTGCTAGATACATCTTATCGAATATTGGAAGCAAGGCAAGCCCTTGAATCACTCACAATGTTCACGGCACCACCTTGACAGAACCGGTTCAGATTTTTCGAACAAAACAATAAGGGATCAGCCCTTAAATCCAAATATAATCCATCTTCAAACCATAAAACACAATAATATATGTCTTAACAAGGAGTGAGAGGTGGTCTTACCAAGATTGAACCCAAAACAAACCCGAAAATCCAATTTGGCACCCGCGGACTCAAGTCTGATCAGTCTGACCTTTGCTCCTTCAAACAGCTCTACGGGACAAACGGCTGGTCCAAATTGGGCTCACGATATGTCATTAGAACGGCAAGAGAATAAGCTTTCCAATGGTATATGGCTCGTTCGCATACGATGTCTAACGAAAGAGTTATGGCCGAAAAACCGGACGGTTTTTTATCTGGGCGGCGAGCTGAGCGAGAGGAAAAACGAAAATGAAAGAGAGAGAGTTGAGGGAGAAGGTAGCCGGCCGAATGATCAAAAGGAAGAAGAGAGCGTGAGAAGAGGAAAAAGAGAGGGAGAGAGAGAGAGATTTTATTTTTTTTTTATTCCCCATCATTACTCAAACTTTTCTTTTCTCTTTTACCTTTCTTTTGAATGATGATGTTTTCACTCCTTTTCTTTTTAATCATTACTAATATTTTTGCCAAATTCAATTTTATGGTGATCAGAAAACACCCAAAATCGAACATGAATTTTACTATTTTATGAGGTTAAAAATAAAAATACTGACTATTTTTCTATATTTTTGTGACCTCGAATACTACTTTTCTTGATTTTCTTGATTTTCTTTTTTTCTCTTTTTTTTTGTATTTTTCGAAAATATATTAAAAAATGAAAATTATGAAAATTATTTTTTTGGTCAAAATGGTTCATTTAGCTTGGCTAAGGTCACCAAAATTGATTTTTTCAATTTTCAACTTTTTATGGATTTTCTATGAATTTTCAAAAAAATAAAAATAAAAAAAAGTTGATCAAAATTTAGGTGTCAACAGCTGCCCCTCTTTGAGAGGAATCTCGTTAGAGGTTTCTCTCAAAGATAAGGTGACACATGAGTCCTGATCGACTCGACTTGGGAAACTAAAGGAAAAGGAGTCATGACATCCAATCTTCATGCTTGTCCATGTATGCTCTTTCTTGAAGGGGGAAATGTTCATGTGACATGAGAGAGTGAGATAATAGAGAGACATACCTGCCACTTACCTGTTCGATGTTTGTGCGATTTTCGCGGTGTTTGATGGATTCAAGAGAATTTCTAGGAACTCGTTACTAGAGTATCCTAGAGAGGTTAAGCCCTGACCCGTATGGTAGGTCAAACCATAATGGGATTCCTAACTGATAGGAATCTAAGGAAGACGCGTCCCATTTGAGATTTGCCAATGATTTTGATCCGTATGGTGGATTGGACCATTGAGTTGACCATTTAAGTGATTTTCACTATTGGATTGACCCTTCAGGCGGTTTCTACCTTTGATTGACCATTCAGGCGGTTTCTACCATTATTTTGACCCTTCAGGCGGTTTCTACCTTTGGTTTGACCCTTCAGGCGGTTTCTACCTTTAGTCGACCCTTCAGGCGGTTTCTACCTTTGTTTGACCCTTCAGGCGGTATCTACCTTGAATTGACCCTTCAGGCGGTTTCTACCATTGTTTGACCCTTTAGGCTGTTTCTACCTTTGTTTTGACCCTTTAGGCGGTATCTACCTTTGATTTGACCCTTCAGGCGGTTTCTACCTTTGGTTTGACCCTTCAGGCGGTTTCTACCTTTAGTCGACCCTTCAGGCGGTTTCTACCTTGAATTGACCCTTCAGGCGGTTTCTACCATTGTTTGACCCTTTAGGCGGTTTCTACCTTTGTTTTGACCCTTTAGGCGGTATCTACCTTTGATTTGACCCTTCAGGCGGTTTCTACCTTTGGTTTGACCCTTCAGGCGGTTTCTACCTTTAGTCGACCCTTCAGGCGGTTTCTACCTTGAATTGACCCTTCAGGCGGTTTCTACCATTAGTCGACCCTTCAGGCGGTTTCTACCTTTGTTTGACCCTTCAGGCGGTATCTACCTTGAATTGACCCTTCAGGCGGTTTCTACCATTAGTCGACCCTTCAGGCGGTTTCTACCTTTGTTTGACCCTTCAGGCGGTATCTACCTTGAATTGATCCTTCAGGCGGTTTCTACCATGTGTTGACCCTTCAGGCGGTATCTACCTTGGTTTTGCTTTGAAAAGGGGTCTCATGACGAGGGTTCTCCACGTCCGATGAGACTGTTTGATATTTTGAAAATGGGTCCTGGGACGAGGGTTCTCCACGTCTGATAGGACTTTTTCTTTTAAAAGGATTTTTCTTCCCCTTTTTTTGAGACCCCGAAGTTTGTCGGGAATTCAGTTTTTTGAAGCAGTGAAAGATTTTATTTTGACAAAACTTCACTTGAGTCTGTTGAGGCGACATTCTGGGAGTTGGGTTCTCCAAGTATCCTGCATAAGTTTGAGCCTGAAAGATTTTTCTTCACCAAGAAAACGTTAGTAATCTTTGGGAAGACCACGGCTGTCCATTTTGACAAAACCGTATGATTTAAGTTTTAATCATGAAATGTGCATTTTGATGCTGGGGGTTATCCAAAGCATTCTTGCAACATGCAAATGTGATCACAAATCCCTTGCACGGAAAATCTGGATCAACAGTTTGAAAATTCCAAAAAGAGTTTGTTCAAAACATCAATTGGAATATTTCTCGACAAGGAGGCCATCTCATCTGTTTTGAGGTAATGATTTTTATAGGGGATGTACTCAATTCCCTACTGACCTGTGCCTAGGTTTTAGGCTCATTCGCAGCGCATACATTTTGATCGGTCGGGAGGTCTTCCACGGGACCGTAATGTTGGGCTTGGATATTGGTTTTCAAAGGGGGGACTCACTTTTGAGTCGGGGCCATTGAATGAAAGTCTTCACCATCTGCTCCGGGTTTACAAGTCAAGAACCCTGCAAAATGAGAAAGAAATAGTCTTGCTCGTACTTCTTCGAGCTAAGCAATATGTTAACCCAAGTGTCTTAGTCAGAGAAGACTGTTTCAGGGTTGTGACATTGGTAGGATTGGGGACCGAAAAAGGCTTGTTTTTGGCCCAGAAATTACGAAGGGTTTGACATTGGTGATCATTGCAAATTTATCACCTGTCTTTTCCATTCTGCATCTTCAATTTTTGAGGCGTGCAACCGCTTTTGAGGTGTGCACAAACTCTTTAGAGAGCGTCTCTTGTTGCGTTCAGAGAGCGACTCTCTCTATGTCTTTGTTCTGCGCTTGGCACCATTTGGGGAGCAGCCCTTTTGGATTTGGCTCCTTCAGGGATTTCTTCTTTTCCCATCCGGCTTCATTGTGGATCAATCAAACAACTTACACGAGCATCGGCCCTGCTTTTACCAGGCACTTTGCTTTTTCTTGATGCCGGGGATTTTTATCTTTTGTCGAAATCCCGCCTTTTCTTTTCCTTTGGAACTACGATGTTCAGAAAATTGTGCTAGATATACACCTTGAATCATAGCACACTTGAACGCCGATATGAAATCTTTCTATAAATCCCATCTCTTGGATTCTTCCGTTCTTGGAGTGATGCAGTTTCCATCTTGAAACATGCCATGATCACCAACATGGGTTTATGAAATGAATTTGCAGGCTCAACTTGGCTGTACAAAGGATATGGTGTGTGGGATAGAGAAATGAATGCTTCTCGTCATCCTATGGCACTTGGATTACCATATAAACAACACACAAAGATTAATGTTAGTCCGAGCAAGAAAATTTCTAACCATTTTCTCCTGATGCTGCTGGACTCACCTCCATTTTGCCCCGACGTGGGGTGGTTCTTGCCAGGGTTGAGAATGAAAACCGCCGTTCGAATGGGTTGGCAATGGTCACCTGTAGTGTTTGGGGATATGAAACGAATGCCTCCGTCATCCCAATCTATGTAATTGCTGCGAATAATCCCTACTTCCGTAGGTCCAGATTTTACTATCTGATCCGCTCCATTTCTCTCTCAAGTGTGTATAGGACGTGTTTGGATTAGGCTTTGCCTCTCGTCTTTTGAGAAAACGTCCTTTTGAAAGTTTTGAACTTTTGATTGGAAAAAATCTCTTTCATTTTCTCCAAAAATTTTACCCGTCAAGGGGATTTTACGATGCACCATGCATGTTCTTATCCATGTTCAGACAACCTCCTGTCTTAAAACATGAATGCCAATGAGGTTTGAATTCTATGTCTTTTCTAGACATTAGATTCTGAAAGCTTTTCTTTTTTATTTAACATCTTCAATGGATTGGGGAAAGGGATACTTACCTGTCCCCCGCGGCTGGAGATCCCTGAAAATGCAGAGAAAACATGTTATTGTACGTTCACGAATTTTTCAAAAATTTAGAACGATACATCCTACCCTCGGTCGTGTACTCCAACGGGTAATTCATGGGGTGTGAAAACCTGTTTCACCTTGATGGCGATCCCCTGTCAAAGACAGGAATTAGTTGTCAGTTTGCGTTCCAAAATTCAAGGCAAATTGGAACGATACAGCCTTGTTCTTGCTTTGTGTTTCCATTTGAACACAAACTCGCGGCTTGCAGGATTTGGCCCTCTATCTTGTGGTCTTGATCCCTCCGTTTGGTTGGCGATGAATCATTCTCAAGGATTTGCCCCAGAGGAGATCCATTTGTGTTTTTGGCCCCAGAGGAGATCCATATATATATATATATCATATCTTATTTACTATTTATTTTTTTGCATCTCTTTTTTTTTTTTCTTGGTATCAGTATCAGAGCCAAATAAGACAAAAGCCCATCCATCCAAGTATGAGTAACTCAAATTCCCCCTCTTCCGAGCAAACTACTGCTCAACAGCCTTCCACCACAAATATAAGCACTACCACAATTCCTACAGCTGCTATTTTCGATCTTCTCTCTTCTCCATCTATTTAGAGCTGTAAATATGGGTTTATGACCCATTTTTTAACCCACATTTTTATATTAATAGATTCTATAAATATATGGGTTGGTAGCTTTTAGAGGGTCAACTAAAAATGGATCCAAAAAATTGAAGATAAATCTGATTGATCAAAAATGGGTCACAGCCCCACCCCCGGGTCCCGGTCCCAAGTCCCGACCCCCGACCCCGGCCCCGGGACCCTGGTCTTGACCCCCTACCCGGGACTCGGGACCGGGTCTTGACCCCCAATCCCAGCCCCGACCCCGGCCCTAGGATCCTGCCTCGGGCCCAGAACCCGACCTCGGGACCCGGCCCCGGCCTCGGGACGCTGCCCATGCCCTGGGACCATTTGTAACTCTTGGAAAGATGTTCTTATGGGTCGAAAGTGGGTCCAATATAAGTCGAAAATTGATTTAAGTGTGACCAATTATTGACCCATTTTTAGTGAACCCATTAAAATTTAATGACTCATTAGGGTCAAATATGGGTTTGTGACCCATATTGCCACCTCTAGTCACACATAAAACCAATTTTTCGACCCATCCAAAAGGTTTTGTCGTCGTTGTATTTGGGTTGGGTCAATGCGTCACGCACGCAGCTTCCGCATTCCACAAGCATGTCTTGCCCTTGCAACTCGCAAGCAGTCATCGCTCTCGCGTCCGTCGCCTACTTCCGGCCGTGTCTCTCTTTCCCTCACTCAGGTACTCATCCTTCCCCATTCACGTTCGATTGCCACCATCGTCTACCCTGAATCTTTTTTTTTTTCGACGCCCCCCGTCTGGACTCGCTAGAGGTAACCCGTCGTCCTACTACCTTTATGTCAATCAATGATTTCAGATGTCATTTTTTTTAAAAGAATTTGTCTGACACATTTGTTGAGTGGGGAAGTTTATGTTAATTCTACAGTTGCAACTGTGAAAATGCTAGAATAGAATTTGTCGACATCATTCTTTTTGGAAGAAGTTTGTGTTGAATCCACCTTTGGACACTTTCTCCACATTTCTTCTTAATAGTCAATTTAGAGGAGCCACAATAAATTACGCACAAATCTTTCACTTCGACCGCGTCGCAAATACGAGATCGCTTGAAAATGTCCAATGCATTTTGGGATTATAACATGAATCTGTTTATACATAACATCTACCATCTATTTCAAGTGCTCCATAATTTTCTTACTGATGATTGCATTGATAAAATTTCTAATCTTATAAATCCTACACTAAACTTTGATTTTTATTATCTAATTATATCAGTTGATTCGACGAGAACATACAAATGATTTTCTAGTGAAGTGTGCCAAGCAAGGCTGACTGGAGGTGAACATTGAGAGAACTTAGAGGAAAATTGTCAAAAAAGTCCTAAACCTATTCTATTTTTGCCAATTTAGTCCTAAACCTTTTAATTTTACCGATTCAGTCCTAAACCTTTTTTATGCCGATTCAGTCCTAAACCTTTTGTATTTGTATCGATTCAGTCCTTCCGATCAACTTTAATTGACCGGAGCTGACGTGGACTCCGCCGGAGCTGACAGGGTAATTTTTATTAATATTTTAATAATTTTTAAATTCTTTATTTATTTTTCTTTTCTTTCTTTGTTTTTTCCTTTTACTGTTCATCTTCTTCGACCTTCCTCCTCCATCTTTCTTCACCAGACTAGCGAAATGAGGTCTGCGAATCGGAGTCTTGAGATCCAAAATGACGCCTGCTGCCCTGGACTCGACGCCTCCATCTCGCTACTGTCACCACAGTCCAACTCCTCTGACAGTTGAGCCTCACGTCGTCACTACCCCACCAGCCCGAGCTCATCGCCAGCGCTCTTGAGGTGGCTGACTCGAGAACCCTAGCCCAGATCTGAGCCACCCATAATGGCCTCCTCCAATGTTCGTCGTTCCTCTAGCCGCCTGAGCTAGCTCGGCTGCTGCATGAGCCAAACGCGAGACCGCCAGCTCTGCAAAACCAAATCCGAGACAGACAACCCTCCTCTTAGAACGAAGAACCTAGATCTGGACCTCACGGGACACAAGTCGGGACCTCCGGCGAGCTGCGGCTGTGCCACCCGAATCCTGACGCCGAGCCCCTCTATTCGAACCTGAGGAGCCCTCGCGCCCTCCCCCTCGGCTTTCGAGGCTGCGACGACCGTCGCCTAGGGCCGTTGTGGCCTCGTCGAGGCAACGATTCTCAGCTGCTTAGCTTGGTGTCGGAGGTGATGGTATCTTTGGGCGATCGCTTAGAGTCTGGTGAAGGAAGATGGAGGAGGAAGGTCGAAGAAGATGAACAGTAAAAGGAAAAAAAACAAACAAAGAAAGGAAAAATAAATAAAGAATTTAAAAATTATTAAAATATTAGTAAAAATTGCCTCGTCAGCTCCAGCGAAGTCCACGTCAGCTCCGGCCAATTAAAGTTGGTCGGAAGGACTGAATCGGCACAAATACAAAAGGTTTAGGACTGAATTGACACAAAAAAAGGTTTAGTACTAAATCGGCACAAATGCAAAAAGGTTTAGGACTGATTCGGCAAAATTAAAAGGTTTAGGACTGAATTGACAAAATTAGAATAGGTTTAGGATTTTTTTGACAATTTTCCCGAGAACTTAGATAGGTTTGTACGAACTTTGTGAGCCTATTGGTCTAATTGTGCCAAAAGAACTAGGCATTGCTTTGGGAAAAAGTTTTACGATTAAATTTGATTTTGGGCATTTCTTGGTCGCATGGTTTGGTTTGGAGATGTCTGCTTTCAAAAAAAGAGTTATCCATACGAAACTGGGCTCGTTAATTATTTGTCACATCCCATTTTATCATCCCTTCTTTTTATAAGTATTTTTATTTGTAGACTTTTTACATTTTCATTTTATTTATTAATTTTTTATTATTTAATTTATTTTTTAAATTTGATATGAAGTTTTTATCTAGGTAACATATATATATGTGAAGAACTCAAATAGGTTGTATAGTTTTTCTAGAATATTAGTGTGTTTTGATAGTATGAGTCGGGCCGCATATGGGTCTAAACATATTAGAGGGGTCAATATGATCGGGCCATATTCTATCTGACCCAAACCCGACTTAACCCACCCATTTGACACCATAAATGGAACAAATTATGTGAAATGATGTACTCAAATCCTACCATATTTTCAAGCCTCTGGACTAATTTCTGTGATAAATGGCAACGAACTGGCGCCACCTATCCAACTTTCTCAACTAGACCCACAAAATAATGACCAAACCATACTCATTCCCAATCCCCTATAAAACCTAGCACATTTGAGATCAAATAGCTCTTGGCTAGATCCTAAATACAGCGATAAGTCCCATAGTAGCATAACTCATAAGCCACAAAACTTTTACATCAGTTTGGTCCTACTTGACCGGCGTATATGCTCCTCAGTCTAGTGCTTGCTCCTCTTCTCTCCGGATGCAACTCCAATCCATGAGAAAGGAAATATGAGTGTGACTGACTATATACAACAGGCTCCCCAGATTGCCGAACAATTGCTAGCTATAGGAGAAATTATTTTTGTCGGAGAATACCGGATCCACCTTTTCCAGGGTTTAGGTTCAGAATACTCAACTTTGGCTATTGCCCTCCCGGCCATTTCGACTCATAATTAGTCCTCCACTCTCTCCAGGAATGAGCTACATAGTTTGTTGCTGTATCACGAGGGTCATTTAGAACTTTCAGCTTTGGATGCTAGTCAATCACCTACAGTTGCATTTTCTATCCCAGATATATCACAAACTTTTGCACCTTACAAGCCAAATCATCAATTTTCAAGCTCATCGCCGCGCTAACTAGAACTATGGCTTGAATTCCGCTAGTCTACTACCCACCTTACTATCATCGGTTACGTACTGGTTGTCGAGCAGCAGTGGAGATCGATGTGGTGCTCCTCTTTGTTAGATTTGTGGTCATCGAGGTCACTATGGTACAACCTATCGTGAATAATATAATTCTCAGTTTGTGGCCATGCCATCTCCTCAGGCTCATTATGCTACACATTCCCTACAATCCCATTATTCTATTTCTACTTACCCACCTTAGTATTGCGCATTCTCCACCTCTATAGGCATATTACAACTCCTTACCACCACTTATAATCCAATATCCTTCAATCCCTTCGCCTCAACCTCCATCTGCCCATGCTGCTTCCAATAGGTTTCTTTACTTCGGTTCTACCCATCATGTCACTATATACCATTGTCCTTACCAATATCACTCCTTATACCAGCTCACAGTAACTCACCATGGGTGATGGTGTCTCTCTTCCTATCACTCACATAGGTACTTTGGTGTCTTCCATGTCTCCTTCCTATATCTTTAAGAATGTTTTAGTTGTTCCTAAAATCACTAAAAAATTATTATATGTTTCTCAATTTTCTTTCGATAATATTTGTGTTTTCTTATTTTACCCTACATATTTTCTTGCGGTGTGCTTACGTACTTGTTAGATCCTTCTTTGAGGCAACCTTGATTTCGGCTTCTACGATGTGTTGGCCTCCAGCTAGACAACTTCTCCAACTGCTTTTGTGTCTTCTCGCACCAGTTCACTCACTGCATGTCATTATCTTTTGGGACATGGCACATTGAATATTGTAATTCATCTTTTAAAATTAACAAAAACTAGCTTTTCATGTTCCCTTTCTTTCATATATACAGCATGCGTTCTTAGTAAAAGCCATTGCCATCCCCACCCTCCGACCTTTTCTAGTGCTACTTCCCCTCCTCATGTAGTTCACTTTGATGTCTGGGATTCTTCCCCTGTACCTTCTCTTTCTGGTTGTAAATATTATGTCTGTTTTATTGATGAATTTTCTTGATTCACTTCGGTCTATCCCTTCACATCACGAGATCAATTTTTCAATATTTTAAAGCCTTTCATACACTTGTGGAGACTCAACTTCAGTGTAGGCTTCAAATGATTCAATGTGATGGAGCACCCAAGTTCTCATCATATGTCATGCGCTTTTATCTTCTCAGTCATGGTATTCATCAACATATCTCTTGTCCATACTCTTCTTTTCAGAATTGGATTGTTGAACGCAAGCATTAACATATAGTGGAGTCTGGCCTTACTCTCATGACCCAAGCTATCGTTCCTACTTATCTTTGGTAATTTTCCTTTGAGACTGCAGTTCCCTTGATCAATCGGATCCCAACTCCCGTTCTAGACAACTTGTCTCCTTGGCAAGTTTGGTTTTTTTTTTCGTATTATTCTTGATATATCTCACTTACGAGTATTCGTTTGTATATAATTTCCATACTTGTGACTTCATGCCTCACACAAGCTAGATCCTCGCTCTTAAGCGTACATCTTTCTTGGTTACCCTCCAGGTTATCGAGGCTACCGTTGCTATTGTCCTCAGATCAGTCGTACCTACATCGCCTTTAAAGCTATATTTGATGAAATTGTGTTCTTGTTTCAACACACTACAACTGCATCTCCACCGTCACCACCTGCTGAGTTGCCAATCCAATTATCACCAACGTCGCCGCTCCCTCCTGTTGAGCCCTCACGATAAGCGGACTCTGCTTTGCCAACTCCACTATCCCGACATCATCTTCACCATCTTCAGCTCAAGTCCCCGTCTCATCATCTCTACCATTATCAACAACATCATCAACATCTACTTATCATATGGTTACTCGACTTCGTGATGGCACCATCTCTTGCAGAATCCTAAATTGAAATCACACTTTCACTCTTATGGTCGCTACTCATCCTCACATTAAGCCCCCTTGCGTTTCTTAAGCATCATAAAATTCGAAATAGAAGGCTGACATGACCGTTGCGTACATTGCACTTATCAAGAATAACACTTGGGAAGTGGTTCCACCACCTTCTCATACTCACCTATTGGTTGTAAATGGGTCTTCAAGGTCAAATGTTGCTCCAACGGTACATTAGAATGCTACAAAGCCCAACTTATTGCAAAGGGACTTCATTAGCAAGCTGGCATTATCCATAGAGACATTTAGCCTAATGGCTAAACTAGTCACCATCCGTGCTTTTCTTGCACTTGCTTATTGCCGATGATGGCCTATTTGACAGCTTGATGTTTCCAATGCCTTTCCCCATGGATATTTATTTAAAGAAGTGTATATGGCCCAACCTCAGGGTTTTATCGACGCTCAACGGCCTCATCATGTCTACCGCCTTCGTCGCTCTCTTTATGATCTGAAATAAGCTCATCGGGATTGGTATCAGGAACTTAGCTCCTATCTCGCTAACATTTTACACTGTTGACTCGTCCTTAGTCATTCAACATTATGCTTCTTGCAACATATTATTATTAGCTTATGAGGGAGACATAACCCTTACCGACTCTCCCAATGCTCTACTGCTAGCTCTTTTGCATGCTCTACATGATGAATTTGCCATAAAGGATCTCAAACTTTCTGGTGTTTTGAGGTACAATCTACCTCCAACGTCTTCATCTGCATCAAGCTCAGTTCACTCATGAGATTTTGGATCGTGCTGCTTGTGCAGTTCTACCCCATACACCACCGATGAACCATTGTCCATTCACCAAGGTGTCTACTTTACCGCAACATTGTGGGTGCCTCATATACTTAACTATAACCCGGCCTAACATTGCATACTAGTGAATTTCTTCATGTTCCTACCATTGCGTCTTGGCAGGCTGTGAAACGCATTATGCAATATCTAGTGGATACTCCTCGTTATAGACTTATCTTTACTCGCACTTCTTCTCTATCTCTTCATACATTTTTTGATGCGGGGTGAGCTGGTGATCGTGATGATCATCGCTCTGCTGCGGATATTGCGTTTTTTCTCGACCGTAGTCTTATCTCTTGGTGTTCACACAAACAACGAATTATGGCACGCTTTAGTACCAAGGCCGAATACAAGTGCCTTGTCCATATGACTACTGAAGTTATGTGGATTGAGTATCTTCTTCATGATATCCATGCTCTATTGCCTCATCCACCCATGCTCTAGTGTGACCGCCTTTCTACCATTTATCTTATAAAGAATCTAGTTTTTCATGCCCATACAAAACATGTGAAGATTGATTATCACTTCATTCGTGAGCGTCTTGTTCGTGGATAGCTTTATTTTTAATTTATCCCCTTTGCTAATCAGCTTGCAGACATTCTTGCCAAAGCTTGGTGTCTACTCAGTTTCATCTCTTATGATCCAAGCTGACGATTTTTCTGCATCATCAACTTACGGGGGATGTTGACCTAGAATCAAACGTTATCTCCAGCTTGCACCAGAATTAAATCACAATGAGAATATCTGCGTGATTAGCAATCCCTAGCTCGTACAGAATCAAATGACAATCAAAATATCCTAGTGATTAGCAATCCGAGATTGATTCAAGTTATGGTTATCAATTCTGTTGTCGATATTTATTCCTTGAGATTCATTCGAAGTGTATATATGGGAGTCATTATTCATTGTAATACAAAATTCAAAAACAAATTAAATAACATATACAATTCTCACATCTTTTTTACTCTATTTTTTTGCATCTCTTTTTCTATCTCACACAAATGATGCCGGAAGGCTGTTGCCAAGAACGTCGGAGGCCGAGGGTATTCGGATTATCGAATTTTCCAGTATGATAACAAATTGTTGGGTGATAAAGTGTCGGTATATTCTAATTATGATTTAGATTGCAAGTATGTGTGAAGATGCTGAGCATCTTGCAATTCTATGGACCACATTTCGTGTCGATTTTGATACTGATTCTTGTAACTCCATAACAGGAATGGAGGAAGGACAGGGCCCAATTTCTATCCCCTTCTCTGCTCTGTTTTTCCTTTCGTTGGTCAGCCGTTGCTATTCCTCCTCCTCCGTGAGTCCTCAGTCGCCGCCACCGCCTCCTTCGACCACCACACACCAAAGCCACCTCCTTTGCCCGGTTGACAGCTCTAGAGCCAAGAGAGACAGCCCAGCGAGCCGAACTTTGTTATGTCCCCTGTTTCTGCGACGTTACCCCTGTTTGCCATCGCCGCTTCTATTCTAGTGGCTGCGAAGCCCTCCGACTGTCGCACGAGCTTCGTCGTCATCCTCAGCAACCATCCTCGACCATTTGTCGCTCGTGGGAGTCAAGGAGCTTAGGCTCAGCCCCAAAATCGAGTCCCAATGCCTCTATTTCCCCTTCCTCTAGCTCGATACACCATAGAAGAAATAGAAGCTCTCTCAGTCCCATTTCCTCCCATCAGCGACAATGCTGAGGAGAAGAACCCCACCACGTATCTCCACAATGTCGTTTCTTGCTTTGCTTTGCCCTGTTCTTGCGCTCGTCGCTTCTGGTTCTTGACACATGCAAGCTCAGAACAACCGATGCCATTGGATTGTTGTCTCCCCCCTTGCGACCTGCTAGGGAAACGCGAACAAGGCGCGAGTCCCGCTCAGAATCAAGGCCACTATAGCCTCTTGAACCATCCGGCTTCTTCCAGCTTCCCCAACCTTAGAGGTGAGAAGATGTCAGGTGATGACTCTATCTTTTCGAGCATTGCTCTTGGGTGGTCGTACCACGCTATATCCTCGCTGAGACGTCCACCTCTCCTTCCATTTAGTTAGGGTACAGAATTAGCTAAAAACCAAAGCAACGTCCGGCATCCTTGGTCAAACTGAACTAGCAATTTGGTTGTGTAGCTTGTTCTTTTGTAATTTCCTACGTAGAACAATGATCCAATGGCATCGGTTGTTCCGAGCTTGTAAGAATCACCATCTTTTCATGTTGTTTAAACAGGAAAATAAAAAAAAAATGACGTGGAATTTCCACATGGCACTCAGAAATTCAATAAATAATAGTGAAAATTTCACGTCACATTTTTCGGCTAAAATAGCACTCAAGTGAATGCTTTTGGCCGGAATTGGCACTTATCTGAACGTTTTTACTCCGATGTGGCACTCAAGTGAACGTTTTGAAAGTTATGGCACTTAAGTGAACGCCGTACGAAAGTTATGGCACTTGTAGTGTACTTATCCCAGCTATACCGTTCCCTTGAGTCAATCAGATGCGAATCTCCCCAGAAAATTTCATGTTACATATGCATGTGGTCTACCCTTTGTGTTCGTTTGACTCTTGGAAGAGTTTCATGCCAAAATTATGTATGGTTGGTGTGGCGAGGAAGAGTGGAAGAGTGGAATATCTGAGGAATAGATTCTTCGCTCATTCGAGATTCTGACTCTCTTGTATTCTCTTCTTTGGAAGTTTCCACGCAAAAACAGCAGATCAATTACGACTCTTGACGCATTTAATTCCTAAGTTTCGGCTTTCGATAGTTCTCTTAAGCTCGGTGTGACGAATTGTAGCTTTTCCGCGTCTCGTCTTTCGGAACTTGGGTAAGATTGCTCCTCCGACTTGACTCGAGCAATTTGATCTTCTTCCTTCCCCCACAGCAGCAAGTACAGACCGAAAATGACAATGACTGCCCCGATTATGCTGATGAAGATGCCACAAACCAATCGTCAGACAAATTGACAGAAAAAAAGCTAAAGAAACACGCGAAGTACAGTAATTTTGGAACCTGCCCATGTAGAGCTTTTCGCCGAGGACGAAATATGCGAGGACGGCGACTAAAATTGTCAAGAGCGGGTTGAACATGGTGACAAAAACCGGTCCCTTTTCTTCGGTGCACCACAGCTGAATGAAGAAAATTAAACCCGAGCAAACCACCCCCTGAGACACAAGAAATCCATGAATCCACAAATTGAGATCCAAAGCTAAATTGCTGGACAATCATTTGGTTGGTCAGTGAATAGATCTACTTAGTACTTACACCATACAAGGTGGACCAAAAATCTATGTTGAACCCGATCGTCCAAGCAGCTTTTTTATGCTCGACGATCACAGTGAAGATTGCTGATTGCGCTCCGCCGACAAAGCTTATCCATGTAGTCAAGGAAAGCTGTGCCGGGTACCTCTTCAACGTGTACGCCTAAAATTCAGAGGACAAAACGAACTGTTATGTGCTGCAAATTGTTTCTTTCTGGTATATTAAACTAGGTACCGTCACGTAGCTCATTTTCCTCAAAAGAGTGCTCGATTATTACTCAGTGTATGGCCATTTCATTTCGGGGTGAAGATTAAAAACTTGTGCTGGATATAGTTGCTTAAATTGTACCATTATGTACTTCAGTTTCTATAGGAGAAAATGAATGTAGCCACCACAGATTTCTTATTTGTTTCCAAGGGTAGTCTCACAAAATTTGCTGATGACTCCTCATTCACTTGTTAATAAATCACTATTCATTGTTTCGACTTCGACCGCGAAGTCTGTCACTTTGTTGATGAGAGTTTTTCGATTCAGGTCAAGACCTGCATGATGTACCAAATTGACCATGTGATGCAGCTCGCAACAGTGAGGATCGAACCCTTCAACCAGTCCTCCTGGACACTGGTATTGCCTCCAATATGAATCAGAGGGTGCCCCAAGTTCCTCACGATCGGGCCTTTGTACAATGTCATCGTCGTCACGCCTACCAAGGAGACTAATGTCCCGAGGGCTTTCGCCATCCCTCGAGGGTTTTGGAGGTCGAGAACCTCCAACCTGCGATTATTTATTAAGACAGCAAACCACATGTCATAAGCCTCCTGTTATGTTCAATTAGTGAATCAAATTTGGCTGCTTCTTGTCTACCTGAGCACAATGGCAATGACAAAAGTCAAGGAAGCTATAGTGTTCACCATCGACGCAAGAAACGTGGGGGACGTGTATCTCAAGCTCGCGAAGTACATGTTCAGCGTCAGTCCGACTCTGTAAAGATCAAAGACAACTGATATTAGTAACATTGCACATGGTTTTTACTTTTTAGGCAACAAGCAGAATTATGCTAATGAAAGATTATTTTGAGAGGCCATCTTACCCCAAGAGGGACAGGATGAAGATCTCCACAAATAGATACAATGTTAGCTGTGGTCTTATTTTTCTGCAACGGAAGACAATATAGCCATCAGAACACAATTTAAGATCAAATAGACAGTCAATTTGAATGTTCACTGAACTGTCCTGCAAATGATTTGCATAATTGAGAACTCGGCACCCCTGTTTGGGCATTCACAATCCAGGACGCAAAAATAAGTGCTGTTGCATAAAAAAATACAGGAGCCGTGGGGACACGAGATCTTGCTCCATGAGTTGAAATTGATGGCTGCCGTAGAATCTGAATTGGAGGAAACTGAAGATAGAGGGGAACGACAGCCGACGACGAAATTCTCAAAGAATCTTTCGACACGAGACTTATGTG
Source organism: Rhodomyrtus psidioides (assembly GCA_021437785.1). NCBI lineage: Eukaryota > Viridiplantae > Streptophyta > Magnoliopsida > Myrtales > Myrtaceae > Rhodomyrtus > Rhodomyrtus psidioides. The sequence continues at coordinate 2,756,161 of JAILYB010000027.1, read as the reverse complement.
AGTTCTACATGTACAACTAATTTCAGACCGCTTGAGGTTCCACATAGCAAGGATGTTCCCTAGGAAGGTCAAATCAAGGCCAGATAGTGTACCAAAATTAAGCAAAAAACACATAAAACATCAGCCTGCGCATATACACGCTTACCTTTCCAGAAAATAGGCGAATGGGAGCATAACAAGGCCGGCCACGATGTGCCGATAGGTTATGTAAACGTGAGGGTTCATCCCATGGTTGAACGAAGCTTCAGTTATGAAGTACAGGAAGGTGTAACCTATCTGAGCTAGCGTCATGAGCAAATGTGGTTTGAACTTCCGGTACAAGTCACGACACCCCGACGGTGCCATCTAGGCTCTATCGTCCCCTCTCTAAGAAAGTCGACAGAAGGGTGAATGTATGATTGGCCTATTCTTATAGAGGATCAAGGATGCTTTAGGCTGCAATTCGTATTGCAAATTGTGTGTAGAATCATATTCTCTATCACATCCCCCTAGCGCAAGTGACAATTAGAGGTGGCAAAATGAGTCTAAAAACAATATTTGGATTTAATAGTGATGGGTCATAAATGAATTCCTTTCATTTTTAAAAGTGGGTCATAAATCTGAGCCAACCTCATGAGCAATTGTGGTTTGAACTTCTGGTACAAGTCACGACACGTCGACGATGCCATCTAGGTTCTATCGTCCCCTCTCTAGGCAAGCCAACGGAACGATGAATATTATCGGTCTATTCTTATAGAGGATCAAGGATGCTTGAGGCTGCAATTCGTATTGCAAATTGTGTGTAGAATCATATTCTCTGTCACATCGGGATATATTCTACACACAAATTGCAATACGAATTGCAGCCTCAAGTATCCTTGATCCTCTATAAGAAAAGACCGATCACGCATTCACCCTTCAATCGGCTTGCATAGAGAGGGGACTAGAGGTGGCAAAATGGGTCTAAAACCCATATTTGAATTTAATGGTGATGGTTCATAAATGAGTTGCTTTAAGTTTTAAAAGTCGATCATGAATGGGCTATTTAGAAACTCAATGAGTCATAAATTGATTCTAAATATGTCATAAATGAGTTAGCTATGGTAACTGTATCAGGTGAGACATAAATAAGTTTTCTAAATATTTTAAAAAATCGAATTTTAATCATTTTTATTTTTATTTTTTTCTCCTTTTCCTCCAACCTCCGCCGCGACAACCACTGGCGATCGTCGAGTTCACTAGGATCTGGCCTCAGGTGAGCTTGGGGCTCATGGGAGAGCTTGAGGTCGCCAGGATGCGGTTGATTGCGGAGCTGTCGGCCATTGCCGAAGCCTTGCAAACGGTGGATGGAGAAGGGAGGAGGAGTTGCAGACGAACGAGGAAGAGGAGCTGCAGAAGGAGGAGGAAGGAGGATGAAGGAAAAAGAAAATAAAATGAAAGAAAAGAAAAGAGATAAAGAAAATAAAAATAAAAATAAAAATGACCTTTTACAAAATAAAAAATTTAAAAAAATTCACTAAATTTGTATTGCATAAAAGTGTTTTAGCAATATCATTTTTTATTATCAAATTATAAGAAACAGGAGCGGCTGAGCTGACGCTCCCACGTTGATTGATGGTGGGATCGTCTGCTCATAGCCACAATTTTTTTTTTTTATCAATGATGCAAATTTGTATTTTTATTTTGTTGTGCATAGCACTTTTTGTGTGGATGTGTGCAGATGGTCCCACCGTCACTCAACGTGGGACCGTTAGCACAACATTCCTCTTGTATTATCTAGTTAAATATAGAAATGTTTAAGAAATGTGAGTTAAACATGGGTCGGGTCAAGTATGGGGTCATCAAATTTGTACCGCATGAAAATAGGTTGAAACGTATTAAATGAGTCAATATGGGTCAGACCATCTCTAACCCGACCCAAATCCGATCCAATTCGAGTAAAAAATAAAATGAACTAGTAGGGTGAAGTTCTCGTTTCCGTAGTTGAGGATGAGAGGGGGACAGCCCAAAGATGCTGTATGGCATATATTAGTGCCGTTTGCATATCCTGTCCATTTCTATAATTATATTATAAGCTTCGAGACCTTCCATCTTTAACCACGGTTAGGACGTCCCGAGACGACGCGAATGTACGAGCGAGCCGATGCTTGAAGTTGAAAAAAACGTGCTCCTCGCGCTGTAATGTGAAGAAGAAAAGCACATTTTGTGAGCCTTTTAGACGGCTCTTCTTGTCCACTCTCAGGACGGAAAGCCTTTTATATTGTCATTGCTGACTCTTTCACAGACATGGACAAGGCGACCTCGTATCGAAGGTTTTGGTCTTATCGAGACATTCCCACCTGCTGTTGTATGCAACTGGACTGATGAGCTCATGACAATCTCCGCCGTAAACATCTGACCATTGTAATCATCTCATCTTGTGTCAAACAAGATAAAAATGGTGTTTTTTGGGTGAGAAATGTGGGAAAACGAGGGAGGGAAAAAAAAAATAAAAAGCTCAGTCAAGGGCTATAGCCCTTGCTTTTAGTCTTCTTGTCAATGAAGTCTCCACAGGCCAATCCCATGAAGAGGAGGGCGCGAAACTCTCTTATTCGACAAGCTACAAAATTTCGACCAAAACCAAACTACGAAAGGGTCAAACTTTGACAAGCGTCCAAGTCACCCCCTTCAGACAAGAGTGACCGCTGGTTTCTTCGGAACACTATGTCTTCAAGAGGAAGTTTGGTCTCCATCTAATTAAGATAATGTTGACTAGTGACACTAGTCAGAAGTCATTTAAGATTTAAGAATCACAAACACTCTCCGGGAGCCTCTATATCGTATCGGATGTCCAACATTTTCTGACACGTGGTAAACGGGTGCCAAACATTTGACACATGCTCAATGCTCCGAATACATTATCGACACGCGAGCCCAGCATCTCGAGACGCCATTTCAACACACATGAAGTCAATTTTAAGCATTTTCAATAAATTAGCGTGTCAAAATAATCTATCAATAATTATGTATAGTTAACTCATATACCCAATCACCCCATAATTAATATACCTAGCCAGCTCCAAATAAACCTAATCGTGAATCCTTAACAGAAGAAAAAGAAGACGAAAAAAACTCACATTTGATATTATTATCATGGCAATTTATATGTATATATAAAAACACACATTTAATATACAATATAACAGAATTCTCTATGTTTTGAGAAATGTCGTGTCATGTGTCGTATTGCATCACGTGTCGGTGTCGGTGTTACTTAGTCCAAAATCACGGCTGTTTGAAGATTTTGAAGATCATGTTATAATTGATTTTTTTTAAAACCAAATGCATGCTTCATAGTGTTGTTAAGAACAACAAAGTTCATTCTTTTCCATCATTAATATAGATAAAAAAAATTAGAGAATTGTATAAATGTTGTCTATATCATAAACTAAGAGTACATTGAGTATTTATGGATATTATAAGATGATTATTTAAAGTAAGAAGATGTATCAATCACAATCAAGTATGATAAATAAAAAATATGCATAATCAAGAGAAATAGGGATGATCTCCTAATTAGCTGAAACATGCTAATCAAAGAGAGATAAACAAAAATCAAGGGATATATGGAAAATCTCGTAATTATATCTACCATCTCCTCAAAATCAAGGTAATGTAGAAGAAGTCAACTGAAATTCGAGAAAAAAAGATTGGAAAAAAATAAAATCCGGTGGATGTGCGTGGGTGAAGACATCAGATGTTTTGGATCAACCGATCCAGTAGAAACGAGACGAATAATGTCACGAAGCATGTGATACGGACACCTCATAAAATGATAGTCTATTTCTTTTTTTTTTCTTTTTTGGTCATAGATAGTCTATTTTACTTGCTTGGTGAGTCTATTTTACTTGCTTGGTGCGCTCATTGAAAAACATCAGTATATGCTATTTTAATAGCATTTCGGTTATCGCAATATATAATTGCCCCACAACTAAGAACTATGTTCACTAGTAACCATCATGACGAGGCTAAAGTACATTATAAGTGTCAAAACTTGTGCATGATGATCACTTTAGTGCTACAATTTTCAAAACGATCACTTAAAAAAAAGGTCACTTAAATGCCAACTTTTTATAAAAAATGATCACTTCAGTGCCAATTCCGATTTGAGCTGACATGGCACGCCGGAAATCCAACTTGGCCTATTTTATTAATATTTGAGCTGACGTGGCTCGCCAGAGTTGGCTCTGAAGTGAGCGATTTTTAAAAAATTGGCACTTAAGTTATCGTTTTGAAAGTTTTAGTTTTGAAGTGATCGTTTTTCAAAAAAGTTAGCACTTAAGTAATTATTTTGAAAGTTTTGGCACTAAAATGAGTATCGTATACAAATTTTGACACTTATAGTGTACTTAAGCCATCGCAACGATAATAATCCCAATGTCATATCAACAATAGTACTGTACTATGTGACGATGGTTGAGCACGCATACGTTGATTGTTAAATGTGATGTTGGCTGGATTGGTGGTTCATTTTGCAGATCCGGATCCCCTCCCATAATGGTAGGGGATCATGATTTTTGAGGCCCTTAGATCTTCCCCCTATTATAGGGGGAAGATCCAAGGGCTATGGAGGCTATGATTTCCTACATTTATGGTAGGAAATCCCTAGCCTCATTTTTCTAGTGGCGGCATGTGGTGGTGGTGATTGAGAGTGTCGCCACGACAAGTGGAGGCAGCAATTATCTGAGGTGGAGGGCTGGGGCCAATGGACGTGGGACAACCAGGGTATATGTCCTTTTTACAGAAAGAGAGAGAGAGAGAGGTCACCATGCTGATGCTGTGATGGACAATTTAACAAGTTGAACACTGCTAGAGTCCGTGTTAGCTACCACCTTTTAAAACTTTTAATAGAAGGATGAGTTCCATTTAAGAAGTTTAGAGACTAAATTAAATTTTTAAAAAATGGTTGATTCCTAGATACACGGCAATTCAGTGGGTAATTACTTTAAGATCATTCTAGAAAAAAAAATCAAATTTTTTATTTTTCATGAAACAAACAGAGACTATAAAGTAGAATGAGAGATACTTTCTCTACGGTTTGTGATTTTTGAGTTGAGCTTTGACAAGAACCCGTTTATCCATTTTTCTCTTGCTTCTTCGGATGAAGAAGAATCATTTTGGTGGTTGCAACAAACTTAAGTCTGCCTGAATCAGCAATTGATACCTCATCCATTGTTTTATAAAATGAAGAGTGAAATGTCTTTCCAATTTTGGCCCAATTTTCAACAGATGTGGGTGGTAAGTTAATGTATCAAGTAACGCAGCTTTCAATATAAAGGACATAAGCTAAGTCTTAAAAACTCGTCTATCTCAGCTTTTCATACCTTGGGCTATACATTGACTAATGTGTCTAATGGCTGATTGCTCGTCTAATGGCTGATTGCTCGTCTTCGTCAGTGAAAATCGCAAACTCAGGTGTTTTGAAGCCTCTTGGGAAAGATTGATTATTGACTCAAGAAGGGGTTTCTTATAAATATGTAAGATAACACCCCTGTCTAACCCCAATTGTTGTCGAGCTTCTTTGACAATCTTTAGTGGGATCAGTTGTGGATTTGATTGGCCATCTTGCCCCTAGGAGGTGATGTTAGTCTTGTCAGATTATCTACGTTAATTGGCATGCGAGACCTAATAGGTACATTCCCCCCCATAGAGTGGCATAGGTGTCAGAGCCGGTTTCGTGGCGTCCCAAGCTCGCCATTCTCACTATTGAATATTTATAGGCAGTTATAAAAGAAAATCACACAGATCAAAATATCAAAACACATCACTCTTATTTACTAAGGACCGATAAGGTTGGATCAACGTTTAAATATAGCTAGGGAGAACATCAGGAGGGTCTCAAAAAGTGCCTATCTCCTCCACACATCAGTACAATCAACAACCCAAGTGCTACTAAACTCCATCAGCATCATGTCAGTGGACCTATATACTCAAAAAGTGCCGAGCAGGGCTGTACAAAAGTCACGTATCTACTACTAAAGCTACCGGGGCCTCTCTATGGTGATCCCCCTCCTGCCACATAGTCGAAAGGAAGGGGCCCACTAACCGCATGACATCTTCCAGCAGGTCGTAAACAGCTACAAAAAGGTGGAGGGTTACCCCCCACATCGAGCTCGCCATGGACCTCTAGCGAGTAGGGGACGCGAACGAAGTATAGGCTCGATAACTCAGGTATAGGGAAGGTCAATAGGCCTCATGACTGACAGACTGGCACGCCATACGAGATAGTAGAGTAACTAGCCATCGCTCACCTAAAAATAGTCAATAATAAAAGAGTGAGAAAACTCAGCAAGTCGAAACTCTAAATCACTGACTAGGTTTGTCTGTTTGGTTCAGCATTTAACCAAGAGATTTTAAGTAAATGTAAATATCTTTAGGCTAAATGTATTTTTCAAAATACAAATAGTATTTGACAAAGTATTTTTTAAAAACGCTTTTGAAAGCAACTTTGATGTAAATGTCGTTTGGTGAAAAATACATTTTGTGAAGTATTTTTACTTTTATTATAATAAAAAAGGCGGGCAGCGACAAGTGGCGGTGGCGACTGGTGACGGCGGTGACTGGAGATGGCAACGATAGGCGATGGCGGCGACCAGCGGCAAGAGGTGACCAGCTGCGGGCGGCGAAAAGTGGCGGTGGCGGGTGGTAGCCAACAGCGGCGACCTGCAGCAGGCAGCAACTAGCAACCGGAGGCAACCGGCGACGGTGGCGATTGGGGACCGGTGGGGGGAGGCGACTGGCGGCTGGTGGCGACCGACCGCCGGCGGCGGCTACGGGCAGTGGCGGTTGCCAACGAGGGCAGCGGTGACTGGCGGTGGGCAACAGCGATCGGCGACTGCCAGCGGCAGCGGTGACCAGCGGCAGTAGAGGCGACGAGCGGCAGCGGTGGCGATCGGTCGCGGGCAGGAGGCGGCAAGTGAATGTGAAAATTTTTTTAAAAAAATTAGTTGCATTTAATATGCAACTTCTCAAAGTACTTCCAGAAGTACTTTGGCCTAAAGGCCTTTGGAGAGCATTTGAGATGCAATTGTATCTGTCCAAAGTAAGCCAAAAAATAAACCAAACAACATTTGCATTTGCCTAAGGGACTTTAGAGCCCGAATGCTCATTTGAAATGCTGAACCAAACAGGGCCAGTGAACCTAATACGTCCTCACTTGCTACTTGAATGCCTTGTATGCAGGGGTTTTAAATGCATTGATACGCAACAGAGACTCATGAGCTAGTAATGTTGTCTCACCCTGCCTCATAGATTGGTCCAGATTACACAGCAGGACCGCTCAGATCACACAGCAGAGCTACCCAAATCACAAAGCAGGGTCTTCCCATAAACTCCATGGGGGTATCATACACGGGGTGCTAGATTCCCCAATTGAACTCCGCTCAATGCGGTTTCACAAGATGCATGCTTATGTCATGTCAAAATCAGTATATCAACAACAACAAGCAAGACAAAGTGACGCGCTACCAGCATCAGATTCAACTATTCAATGTTAACTACAAGTAAAGCGATCGTGGAACGATCATGAGCTTGGTAACCTCATCGCTACAGGTCAATATTACCAAAAGTTCAATTGTTGAGATTTACTACTATATGTGGCTAAGAAGCACGGACATGCCAAAGGAGCCCTCGCGTCGGAGTCAGACATGTGTCGGACATCGACACTCGTCTGACACATTTCGATACGCGGTCAACACATGTCGAACATCCGACTCGTGGTCAACGCCTGCGTGTCGTTGGCGACACGCGAGTTGGCGAGGAAGTTGAAGAGGTCGGGAAGGAGGACGTCTACATTTGGGACCATGACAGAGACGAAGGAGAGAGAGCGATGGAGAGATCAGTTGCATGGTGCGATGGAGAGATCGACTGCGTAGGTTTGTCCATAATATGTCGGTCGACTGTAAAACGGAACTAGCGAAACGAAATGAGAAGCGGCATTGCCGATCCTTATGGTCGAAGCTTTCACCTTGTCCGACGCTATGATTTGCTCTCTCTCACCTCGGGACGAAGAAGATGAAAACCAAAATTGCTCTCTCTCTCTCTCTCTCTCTCCTTGAAATGCTGATATCGAGATAGAGGCTGATTGCTCAGTCTTGGTGGAAGCCATCGGAAGCCCCTAAATGCTCACGTGGGAAGATCACGTAACTCTTAGGAAATGCAGAGAGATATTTTGCAATAATATATAATATATATAAATGATAATTATCTGGATTTTTTTAAAAAAATTATAAAAGCTCTTTTAAATAAAATTTTTATAAAAAAATAATAGAAGCGACAATTCATTATATATACACACATGTGTCGAAATTCTTTATTTTTAAAAAATGACATGTCGACGTGTTGTATCGTATCGTGTCGCGTGTCTCATATCAGTGTCGGTGCTACCTAGGAATGTGGTGCCCGGTCTCCATTGAGTACATAACAATTGAAAGTTTATCCGCACTCGCAATAACATTATTGGTTAGATTTTATCCTTGACCTATCCTTTTGGTCATAGTCATAGACCTCCAAAATCAAAATATTTCTTACATCCCCCTATTTCGCCATAACACATGACCCGCAACCTCCCCTTCCATTTTATTCATTTATTTATTTATTATTAATTTATATTTTTATATTCTTCTCCCCGGCTCAACCTCTCAGCCGTCTCCCCAAGCCTCTCCCACTTTCACCCCAGACCTGTATATGTCCACGATGGCCTCAACTCGCCTCCCAAAACCATTCAATACCCAATCGACCAATCTCGCGTCCACAGTTCTCATTCTTGACCGCCCACAGATTGCTCTAACAGCCACAAAACAACCCGACACCAACAACCATCTTGCTCGGCCCCAATAAGAATTCCACTGAACCCACCTATTACCCCACGCCTTCTTATTTCGCAGCTGGGCCTATTTCCACCTTTGCCGATAACTCATTGAAACATGCACGCAACCATTTCCGTTCAACATCTAGCCTCACTACTCCTAGTCGAAACCCAGTCGAAATCTCCCGTGGAAATCGTCTCATTACCCAGCACACATTAGACCATCCTAGTAGGTGGGTTAGAGAGCCAACTTGCCATAAAAGAAGTATGTGGATGGAGCTTGCAACTCTAGTGGCTGGGAAGCTAGAGGACGTCAGAAGCAGTCACACGAACAGAGCAAAAAAGTTGCGCCACTAGCAGCTAGTGTCGTCCACGAAGAAGAGGAAACGCCACAAAAGTACCCGCTACTAGTTTCTTCCACTAGGCTCGGGCTTAGGAGGCGGTGGCTAGAATGAACAGCAAGTAAAAAAAAAAATTTGACGAGTCGAGAGTGACAGAAAAAGGAGGGCCCTCCAGCTGATACGGATGGGCTTCACGCGGCCCACAAGGCTGAGGGGAAAAAGAAAGTTGGCAGCTAGCGGATTGGATCTGGTAGCCCACGGTTTCTAGCTAGAAAAGAAAAAAAATGCCACCCAAATTAGTCTGGTCGAAGGAAAAAAAAAGTAAAAAGAGACTCACTATTCCAACAAGCTAAACCCACCACACATGGCTCGAAGTTCCCTAATGAGTATCGTTCTCCTTGGTTCCAAGAGGCCTAAATCAATTTATCCGGATAAAACATCCTCAAGGGCCCATTAACCCATCCATAATTAAAACCGAATCATTCGCTATTTTCATTGGCATGAGTTAGCTTTCTAATCCATTCATTTAATTTTCGTTTGTTTAGAACTATTTTACGGGGTGTCACAAACTATTTCTCTCTTAAATAGTTTCGTCCTCGAAATTGTTTATTTTTTAAAGTACATTATTCAGACAGATATGGATATTTCTGTCTCATGGTAGCCTTGCCCTCCTAAGTTGCCTCTTCTTGATCATGATACTACCACAAAACTTTCACCAACATGATCACTTTCTTCCGTAAAACTTGTTCTTTTCGATCCAAAATCTTGATTGGACTTTCCACAAAGCAAACCTTCTAGTCAATTTCCACAGTATCATGATCCAACACATGAGATGGGTCCAGCCGATATTTCCTTAACATCGAGACATGGAAGAGTTGTGTATGTTAGACATCTTTGGAGGCAACGCCAGTCGATATGTCACTTCACCAATCCTTTCCAAGATTTCAAAAGGTCCCACATATCGAGGACTCACTTTTTCTTTCTTTCTTTCCAAATCTGAAGATTCCTCTCATCGGCGACACCTTTAGAAACGCGTGATCGCCTACCTGAAATTCCAAATGACGTTTGTGGTTATCCGCATAGCTTTTCTGCCTGCTCTAGGCTATTCGGTGGATATTCCCAAATTACAGCTACTGCATCTGAGGTCATCTGAACCAACCGAGGTCCCGTCAATTTCTTTTCGACCAATTCAGACCAACATGCAGGCGTTCTACAAGTCCTTCCATATAAGGCTTCGAATGGTGCCATGCCAATACATTGCTGATAACTATTATTATATGCGAACTTCACTAAGGGCAACTTTTCGTCCCAATTTCCTTTAAAATCAATGGCATAGACACGTAACATATCTTCAAAGATCTGAATTACCCTCTCAGTATGTCTATCTATCTGAGGGTGAAAAGCAGTGCCAAACTACAGTCTAGTTCCTAACACTTCTTGCACGCTTCGCTAGAAATTCGATATAAATTTTGAGTCCCTATCTGAAGTGATAGTTACCGGAACACCATGCATCGTATGACATATCTGACCTACAACTCCGCACACCTTTCCATTGGGTAATTCACCTTTGCTGGCATATAGTGAGCTGACTTTGTCAAACAGTCCACCACTACCCAGATCTAGTTGTACCCAATTGACGTTCTCAAGAGCCCTTGAACGAAATCCATTATTATATTCTCCCATTTTCACTTGGTAATCTCCAGCGGTCTTAACAATCTCGTCGGCTTTTGATTTCTACCTCGACCTGCTAGCACATTAGGCATCTTCTAAGCTACAACTCTTTTCGTTCCACTCCACCTGTAATTCTGTCGAAAATTCCGATACATTGTAGTACTCCTAGGATTCATACTATATTTACTCTTGTGAGCCTCATATGATATTTCCTCTCTTAATTCTCTATTATTCGGCACATAGATACGACCTTGGAAATGGACTATCCCACCCTCCGATACAACAAAATTCTTATGTTTCCCTTTCATCACTTCATCCCGAATTCTCGAAATTTCTTCATCCTTTGTTGCAAGGTTCTAACTTTTTGCATCAACTCAAGCTCAATTTTGAGTGTCGCCAAAACACCGATTATCTCATCCAATTCGATTCTAAATTTCGAATTCGGGATTTCTTCGAGCAACTTCCATCCTCGTGTCTGTAAGCTCGCCATCGATGCTGACTTTCGACTCAAAGCGTCTGCCACCCTATTTGCTTTTCCAGCATGATATAAAATATGGCAATCATAATCCTTTAGTAGCTCGACCACCTTTGTTGCCTCATATTCAGCTCCTTTCAAGAAAATAGATACTTAAGGCTCTTGTGATTAGTATAAATCTCAAACTTCTCTCCATACAAATAATGCCTCTAGATTTTCAACGCAAATTGCAATCAATTTCAAATCATGGGTGGGATAATTTAACTCGTACGGCTTCCGCTGCCTAGACGCATATGCAACCACTTTCTCACACTACAAAAAAATAGACTTTTAGCGACGAAATTTGCGACGAAAATTTTGCCAAAATTCATCGCGAAAACGTTTTGCGACGAATTTTGCGACGCAAGCAAAATTCGTAGCTAACTCTGCATATCAAATTTTGCGACGAACTTTGCGACGAATTTTGATTCATAGCAAATTTGCGACGAATTTTGCGACGAATTTTGATTCATAGCAAATTTGCAACGAAAGGCTGATTCGTCGCAAATTTGCGACGAAAACATGATTCGTAGCAAATTTGCGACGAATATTTATTCGTAGCAAATTTGTGACGAATGTTGCGACGAATCTTGATTCATAGCAAATTTACGACGAAAGGGTGATTCGTCGTAAATTTGCGACGAAAACCATATTGGTCACAAATTTGCGACGAATTTTGCGATGAAATTAATTTTTTGTAGCTAATCTAACGTCGCAATATTTGCGACGAAAATGATGTTTCGTCGCTATTTAGCGACGAAAAAGCATATTCGTCACTAAAATTTGCGACGCGGGATTAACGACAAATTTTTTTTCGTGACAAAATTCGTCGCAAAATCAATTAGTGACAATTTTTTTCAAATTTTTCATTATTATTATTATTATTTTGCCAAAATAATTTTCTTTTATTTTTTTTATTTGCGACCGAGCAAAGGAAGGGTTTTGTGACGAACTTTCGTGTCGGTATGATAAAATAATTTCTTTATTTTTTATTTTAAATCTAATTACAACAAAATTAATTTCTAAAAATTTATATTTAATATTGATTAAGCAAGTAATAAGATCTAAATATTATAATAATATGAAAGTAAAATACATTCATCTATCATTATCAAAGTGACTAAATACTATACAAACACAATGAACAATAATAGCTAATCAAATAAACAATAACAACTAATCAAATAAATAAATGAAAAATGTCAGTGAAAATTATCTCTGCCTACTAGAACGTTGTCCTGTCTTTGGTCAAGAAGTTCTCCAAAGCCGCCACCGACGACATTGATTTCCAAGAGGTTGCTCAAGAGCTTGACGAACGTTTGTGCAATGAAGTCTTTCTAAGTCCAACTGAAGAACTGCATTCTCCTTGATCTACAACAAAAATGTAGAAATTAACAATATTACGCAATAGATTCAAGAAAAGGCAACAGCAGAAACATCTTAAATGTAGAAATTATCCATAGACATTAAGGATGACTATCCTCTTCTAATGAATGGCCCCAGTTGGTCGTTCATGTTTATCAACTCTCCTTAAATTCACTTTCACTAAGCTTGTAAACCAAAGGAGGGACAAAAGAGGAACATGCATCAAGAGTAGCTGGAAAAGGCAATTCATACATTGCTTAAACCAATAAAAGCAAACATGAGCACGAACCATTCTCCTTGTCATTCATGAATTAAGCTAGCCTAGACTCATCTTCTAAAGGTTTGGCCTTTTAGTGAATAACACATAAATTTCAGATAACTTTTTAGCTGCACATCAACAACTCAAGTATAAACCATATTAATCCCTTTTCCAATGTCCAAGTAAGGTTCTGTAACAACTGCTTAGGCAAGTTGGAACCCAGATAGCTGATGACAAACACCTATTCTAGGTATGAGTCTAGAGGCCTGAATGCATCAACTGACAAGCAAGGAAGACTTTGGCCCATAGGAAAATCTCAGACTCTACAAATCATGAGGTACCCCCACACAATTCCAATGCTATGCTGCATGGCACATTTAGGAAGAGAATGACTGAAACTGCAAAAAATTATCTAATGAGAACAATCATGAAAGGAAATTGCAGAAAGGAATTAAAAAAAAAAACACGTCTTTCTGTTGTAGGTAATGGGGAACGGGGTGCAGGGTTGTGTCACCATAAGCTGGCAAAGGACATTAACCAAATGAAATACAAGACTTCTAACAAGATGACTGAATGTCATGCAAACACCAACCTGAGGGTTCCTTGAAACGCAATACATATCCCCATCCAAATCCTCAGTATCTATTTCGTCGGTCAAGAAGCATGGTCCGCTAGTAGGGAAAAATACATATTGGAATTTCCCACTTTTGTTTCCAGAGCTTCCACATATATAGCATTCAAAACATGAATATCCTCGAAATGCAGACTGCAGATGTCGCGACCCTCTCGAGCGGAGGGCTAATGGGCCGCCCGATCGCTGGCTGGATCGGACGCGGGCCTCTCCCAAGGCCCATTACCCAAATCGCAACTGCTAGATATACGTGGTCGACCTTCAGTATGGTCTAGTGACATGTGATGAGTGTACATGCCAAGGAGTCGCCACCAATCGTTTCGTGGAGGGTACGATCGGAAACCCTATCGAATAGTTGGGAGTGGTCTATTCGATTCTGCGAAAACCAGAGAAGTGAGTTCGGGGACTTAGTTACGCCAACTGTCAGAGCTGACGCCCTTTCGGTACCTAAGCTGAATGGTTTATCTGATCCTAGGATTTTATACAGACGAGTGGGTGTTGACACCTAAATTTTGATCAACTTTTTATTTATTTATTTATTTATTTTTATTTTATTTTTTTTTGAAAATTCATAGAAAATCCATAAAAAGTTGAAAAATCAATTTTGGTGACCTTAGCCAAGCTAAATGAACCATTTTGACCAAAAAAATAATTTTCATAATTTTCATTTTTTAATATATTTTCGAAAAATACAAAAAAAAGAAAAAAAAAAGAAAATCAAGAAAAATAATATTTGAGGTCACAAATAGTCGGTATTTTTTACTTTAAGACCTCATAAAACAGTAAAATTCAAGTTCGATTTCGAGTGTTCTCTGATCACCATAAAATTGAATTTGACAAAAATATTAGTAATGATTAAAAGGAAAAAGAGTGAAAACATCATCATTTAAAAGGAAAATGGGACTAATCATTTTGTCTTCACTTTTGATTATTTTATTATTTTTACTTTTTAATATTTTATTATATTATTATTATATTACTATTTTATTATTTTATTTTATTTTTATTACTATTTATACCCCCCCTAATCATCTGTAGCTCTTCTTCTCCTTCTCCTCCTCCTCCTCCTTCTTCTTCTTCTTCTTCTTCTTCTTCTTCCTCTCCCACGCTCATTCCATATATTCTCTCTTCCATTTTTTTGTCATCACATTACCACCCTCCACATTTCTTGCGTTTCCGGCCGATTGGACCGTTGGATCGAGCTGAATTTTTGTGTACAAGGTCTTCTTGATCCCTTCTTCATATCCACCGTTCGGATCTTTAAACAAATCTCTCAAAGTGGTCGCACAACAGCCAAATCAGAAGCTGTTCCAGGCGTGGGAACTGTATACCCGCCGACATTTCTTGCGTTTCCGGCCGATTGAGCCGTTGGATCGAGCTGATTTTTTGTGTGCAGGGTCTTCTTAACCCCTTCTTCATATCCACCGTTCGGATCTTTAAACAGATCTCTCCAAGTGGTCGCACAGCAGCCAAATCAGAAGTTGTTCCTGGCGCGGGAACTGTTCATCCGCCGGTATTTCTTCAGTTTTCGATCAATTCGACCATCGGATCGAGGTAAAATTGTGTATTATCTCATCTCAATTCTTTCTTCATCTTCACCGTTCGGATTTGTGAAAATAGTTCTACGTCCTCCTCATCCGAGCTCGGATTATTGTTTATTTTGTATTTTTTCGTATTTACTGTGTATTTACTTTATGTCATAACATTTCTATATTTCGCATAAAAGACCCAGAATCGGAAGGCCGAGCCTCCTGTTGGTGTCTAAATATTTGCTGTGTATTTACTTTATGTCATAACATTTCTTTATTTCGCATAAAAGACCCAGAATCGGAAGGCCGAGCCTCCTGTTGGTGTCTAGATATTTGCTGTGTATTTACTTTATGTCATAGCATTTCTATATTTCGCATAAAAGACCCAGAATCGGAAGGCTAAGCCTCCTATTGGTGTCCAAGGTGTTTTATTTATTTATTTTCTGTAAATTATATTGTGCTACCCCAGAATCGGAAGGCCGAGCCTCCTGCTGGTGGTTTATATCCCCACACATTGTTGCACGAACACCGACGGACTCCGACGTCGTAAAATTCACCGGATCCCATCTCCTTTGCTTATGTTTATGTTGTATAATGACTTAATATCTTCTTTATTTTTTGCATTGTGTTGCGTCCTATAAAAACAAAAACAAAAAAATGCTAGATTGGATGGTTGCAGATGAGCCACGTGCCGTGATCCGATGATTTTCAAAATAAAAAATATTTTTAACATTAAAAGAAATGAATTTCAAATTTTACAAAAATTAAAATGATTCGATTATCACCGAGACGCCACGTGGCGAGTTAGGGACCGTTCAGTTGGGACTTATTTTCAGGAAATTTAAAAAAAAATCAAATAAAAAAAAGTGAATTATTAAGGAAAAATTCAAAAAAAAATTGAGAAAAATGGCAGAAAATTCAATCAACTTAGGTACCGAAAGGGCGTCAACTCTGACAGTTGACGTAACTAAGTCCCCGAACCCATTTCTCTGATTATCGTAGAATTGAATAGAAACTCCCGACTATTCAATAGGGTGGTCCAATCATACCCTCCAAAAAATGATTGGTGGCGACTCCATGGCATGCACACTTAGCACATGTCACTAGATCACACTGAAGGTCGACTACGCATACCTCCGTTGCGATTTGGGGAACGGGCCTTGGGAGAGGCCTGCGTCCGACTAGACTGGACGGCCCATTAGCCCTCGAGAGCCCATGGCGAATCTCGAGAGGGTCGCGACAGTGGGGTACAGATCCTAAATCTAGGAGTTCATGCAGATGGGAATTACTACCCTATCAATCACAATCAATAGAAATAAGTGCGCAAATCAAGGATCCAGTACATGCGGATAAAACACATGAAATCAGCATGGTATCCCTAATGAGGCCCTATTAGCCTAGAGAAATATCAATCAAGACTTAGGAATGATTTTGGCATGATTTGCCCATGAGGGGCAAAATCGTAATTTTGAACAATTTGGGGACAATTCCCCCTAAAAAAGGTCAAATTCGTCATTTTTGGCGAATTGGAGAGTCAAAGGACGGGGAAATAGGATTGGCCATCAATCCAATCCATTTCCTATTTTTCGAGAATTTCCAGGATTTTTCTGGAATTTTCAAATGATTTTACCCTTGGAGAGGTAAAGTCGTCATTTGGACAAAGAAGAGAACTGAAAATCTCAAATATTAGGTTTGATCGTCCTCCTGACCCAAACCCTAACTTTAAGCTATTTTCAAAACTCGATTGAGACAAGAAAGACGATTTTCCCAAATGAGGGGCAAAATCGTCATTTTGAGAAAAGAGGAGGGACTCGAAACCCAAACTCGAGAATTGGTTGTCTAATCGACCCTAATTCTTACCTCGGCGTTATCGGCCTTATCTTGCATACCAGCAGAGGCGACTTACCCCTAAAGGGTAATATCGTCAAGTCTTGGAAAATTGGATAAGAAACCCCAAAAATAGGGTTGACCAGTTGTCTGTGGTCAACCCTCGATTTTTTGGGGGGTTTCTGGAATGTCTAGGATTTTCCCACAATTTTTCACACATTTTTTTTGGAATTTTTTTTGGAATTTTCTAGCATTTTTTGGATTTTCTGAAATTTTTCCGATTTTTTTTATTTTTTTTTAAAATCATTTTCTAATTTTTTATTTTAAAAAATGTTATTCGGGCCGGGTCACCTGACCTACTCGGGTCGGAACCCGGCCCAGACCCGGACCCGCGAAACCGAAGCCTCGAAACGGCGCCGTATCGCCTTTTTTTTGTTTTTTCGCTCAATTGGTTTTAATCCAACGGTCCTCAATGAATCGCGTGGCTGATCCTCGATCGTAGGATTGAATGACTAGAGCCTACGGCTCGGATTGAATGGAGACTTAACCAGAGGCGTCCGATCTGATTACTTAATCGTGCGGCCACGATTAGATCCCGAGACTTGATCTAGGCCGTCCATTCCTACTCAACGTGAAACGACGTCGCTTAGTTACTAAGCCATACGGCACCGTTTCAAACAGCTTTTATTTTCCGATTTAAAATCCTTTTCGAATTATTCTATTTTTTAATCGGACGGCCACTAGAATTTAAGTTCGATTTATCTCAACCGTCCGATCCATTAATTCGAATAACACCCCCTAACGGCCACGCTGACTCGGCACCACGTGGACCAATCGCGCATCGCCACCTAGGCCTTTGACCTGCTGACCACGCCACGTCAGCTTCGTCTTCAACCTTTCGACCCCGGCGAAATGGACGGCTGAGGAACTCCGATGGCGATCTGACGGTGGATTCTCGACGGACTGGAACGAGACCGGCGGTAATCGACTCGAAATCGCTTCTATTCTAACATATCTCAGGATTACGCGAATCCATTCACGGAATCAAGCACGATCGAACATGAACCAATACGTACACATACACTCAAATTACTCGATTCATGGCGTAATGAACCAAATCATTAACAGGGAAGCATCATTTAATGTTCAGGAGACTTACCTCGAGCTCCGATCGAGCTCGCTCGGCCCAGATTTGGCTGGGGAAAGATGAACAGTGACTCGACAATGGAGGTTCAATTGGAAGACTCGATTGGGAGTGTTAAGGCAAAACCGATGCAAACAAGATACGTGACGATGGTCAGTGATATTCAGGGAATGAAACGCCCACACTAATTGCATGAATGATCAAGAAACGCATGAATCACCATGAAAGCTTGAAGAAACACTCGAGACTGCAACTCACCTATTCTCGCGGATTCCTTGTGCGCGGCCGGTGGCGATCGATTCCGGTGACTTTGGGTGACCTTCTGGTGGCCTCGTGTGGCTTTGGTTTGGCCTGGGAAGACCTAACCAGCGCCCTGCAATTTGAGCTCAAATTCTCGACGACGGGGGTCGGAGAACGAGCTCTGCTTCGCGTTCTCTCTTTCTCTCTCGATTCAGTTTCACCTTCTACAACTGAATCTGTCCTCCCCTTTAACTGAAAGCCGACGTAGGCTTATATAGCATGTTGGATTTTTGGCGCCGAACGGTGGAGCTTCAACCAACTCCATTTGGCACGTGTAGTCACGTGCAAATAGGTCAGAACGACGTCGGGGAGGATGGGCATTCCGTTTAGTCCCTTTTGGTTCCGCGGTGAGCTTCATTTCGCACGAATTTGGCAAGGATTTGAGCTATTTTTGCCTTTGTTGACTTTTGCAGGTCCGAAGGTTTGACTGGCCGATTGCTCCTTGCTCCGGCGGCCATTGATCGTCGTTCTAGCTCCAATCGACGGTAAGTGATCTAAGGAACTAAACGCCCACCATTGCGTCTTCAATTGGGGTTGATTGGCCCGTCGATTTCCCCGTCAAAGTTCGTCCATTTGTTGTTCATTCGCGCAGGTGCCTGAGGAAAGCGACGACACTGTAGCGGGCCGGTTCGACCGGTCCGACCGGCGGTCTGACCGGTCCGAACCGGTTCCGACTTACCATTTTTTAAATTAAACCCAAATTAATGGGAAAAGTTTGCAATTGAACTTCATAATCGAATCTAGGGCATGAATTCTATCTAGAAATGTGGTTTTGCCCAAAAGTTTTCATCAATTTCTACAAAATCCCCAAATTCTTATTTGATTGGAAATTGGGAATCGTGTAATTGAGGGTGCAAATGATCAAATTGGGTTAAACCACCTATGCCAATCGATTTAAAATGGTGTAATCCATTGGGTAGCATGTTCAATTTGCAATGATAGCCCTTGAATTGAAAGTAATTTCAATTATGCTTAAATTCAAGG
This sequence comes from Rhodomyrtus psidioides, assembly GCA_021437785.1. Taxonomy (NCBI): domain Eukaryota; kingdom Viridiplantae; phylum Streptophyta; class Magnoliopsida; order Myrtales; family Myrtaceae; genus Rhodomyrtus; species Rhodomyrtus psidioides. The sequence continues at coordinate 2,736,772 of JAILYB010000027.1, read as the reverse complement.
ACTAGAATGCAATTTTAGTATGTAATTTTGTCAAATCCGTGCAATTGAGCAAATTACACAAACAATTGGGCTAAATTGAAATAGGGGATAGTTAGATTGAATGTCAAGATCTTAAAAAATGCCAAAATTGAAAATTAAAAGACTCAATTGTTATTTTTTCTTCAAATTCAATAATACGGGTTACAAAGGAACACCTAAAATTGAATCTGATTTTGATTTTTTTTGTGAGGTAAAAAATACAAGGAATTAAAAGGAAAAATATTGGATATTTTTCCATATTTTTGTGACCTCAAATGCTATTTTTCTTGATTTTTTAGTGTTTTTCTATTTTCCAAAAATACTAAAAAATATGAAAAATGTGAAAAATTATTTTTTGGTCAAGAATGGTTCCTAAGGCTACCAAAGTTGATTTTGTAATTTTTTGACTTTTTATGAATTTGTTGTGATTTTTCGAAAATAAAACTGAAAAAGACTTGGTCAAAAATCAGGTGTCAACAGCAGAAAACAGAGGCATGAAGAACACCTCCTTCGAGGTACAAAAATAGGAGGAGCTACTTTCACCTTATCCGCCTTTACTAAGAAAAACACTTCTGACTAGGAACGGTAATCACCAAAATCTTAGAGGCTCCAATCCAGTACAATTGATGTCTTCTATGCCTATCTACAACTGCCAGAAGAGCTGCCCACTAGAGTTCTAATAAAAATTTCGAGGAGAGCACAAGGATGAAAGTTGAAGCTTCAACAGAAACTACATCACGAGCTCAAGCTTCCAATAACTAGTCTAAAGGCAACCTGCAATATTTGCATGCAATGGCACCGGGCGGATCATCCAACCAGTCAAGTAAGGAGACTTTTAGTATATAACTAAGGTCAGCACAAGCACTTGCTTGGTCATACTGACTCCAGATGATCCAACATTAGAGTAAGGGATAACTACCAAGCTGGCCTACACATATTTCCTCCCACATAATGCCAGTTACAAGCTAGTAGATAAGCACACATGCTTGCAAGGGTGACTGCCTGCTCTTCATGTGTGAGTCGTGACTGCATGCATCCATGCTATTTTACAAGTTCCAGACATAATCCAACAAATGTTAATCTTCCCCAAGCTTTAAGTGATTGGCCATCTAGATCACATTGCCATAAATGTAGAGCATTGTTTCTTGATCTTAAATTACGGAAATGCCACATTTGACTTTGCCAAAAACCGACTGCATACTCCCACAGCACTATAGCAGCCATATTCGGTTTTTTTCCGCTCATTTCCGACTTCCCATTCTGAAAGCAACCGTCGAATATCCGGAAAAGATCAATTAGAGAAATTTTCGTTACCTAAATAAGCAATAGTTGTCCACTCTGTACCAACGCCCCACTACTACTTCAACCCTCAATTCGAATCAATTCCTTTCCGAGCCAGACTATTGATCCTCAAGTCCCGTCTACCCATGATCCACATAAGCAGAATTAGTCAATAGAATCAACGAATAAGCCACGGAACTTCCTGAGCACCTTCCTAATGCATCTGGCCGAACACCCTTTTCCATGGAACCCTAAATTCTTCAAACTAATGGCAAACAAGACGACCCATTTTCATGTTTGAGTTACCCATGATCTGCAAGCATAATCCCACGCAACCGATATAGCTTGCGACAAATCCTCTTCAACAAGTTAAAAACCCATTCGACATACCCATTTTCGAAATTAGTGAATCGCGTTGTATCAAGCATTAATTGAGCTATCTAGTGGTAAGGCTAGATGAAAACTTGCCTTAAGTCCAAAAGTCGATTCATCATTGAAAAGAGCTCGATCTTCTTTCTTCTTATGCAAAGCCAAGGGGGGAACAAGAGGTGAATGAGCTGAGCTGGAGGGAGCAAGTGTAGAGAAAAATCCCTGAGTGATTTTAAAGTTGATAAAAAAAAATTGTATTCTCTTAATTTGGGTTAATACAATGAAATACTTGTTTTGCAGATTGTTTAAAGGTGTGGGGTTACACAGGATTGAATCTGTTGTGAAATAGGACACCTTGATCGGTGTCGCAGCGGAATCGGATCGATGAGCGTTTGCAAAGTCGACAGAGAAATAAAACGAAATAATAACAAAGGACACGAGATTTTACGTGGTTCGGTCCGAATGTCGGAACCTACGTCCACGGGGAGAGCAACACAGAATCCACTATAGAAAACAAGCGATACAACGAGATCAATCACTCGAGCACTCAAACACACTCTTGGTGTTTCCCAAACCCCAATTACACCTCAGGCTCACACAATGTTTAACCCCTCACAATTCCTAGTGAAACCTCACTCAAGGAATTATACAAATTCTACTCACGAGAATTTATCTGGCTAAAACACCCAGGTGTAATTGCAACGAGCAAAACCCTCACGAGAAGAACTCTCTCTTCTCTCGGCCACCGAACGACTTGGTTTCGGTGCACTTCTTCAATTGCATCTTCTTCTCCTTATATAGCCATATGGAAGGAGGAAGCATGCCAAATTGTGCCCAACTTATGCCTAATTTCCAAGTCAAAAGAAAGAGGTGCCAAACTTGCCAAACTCTTGTCTTTCATACTTGCCAAACTTGCCAAACTCTTCACTCCCGAGTCAATGCCTAACTCCCGAGTCAATGCCTAACTCGTGCCTAACTCCCGAGTCAATGCCTAACTCCCGAGTTTCATTCGGGACTCAAATTCGAGACATATTTTCAACAATCTCCACCTTGACTCGACATTTGAGCCAAGTCACAATCGCTTCAATGAATTCGCCTGCTACTCTCCCACAGCCCTCTTGGGCTCAATCTGCACAAAGATATTTCAAGTTCAAGCCACGCTTGAACTTTGCCATAATCATAGGCCTCAGGACATCAGCTCCACCTGTACAGTTAGCTACTCCATAAGGATTTTCTAACATAACTTTCTGTATCACAGATAAAGCAAAATCATTATTGTATCCATATCTGACAGAAAGTCCAACATGCTCCTTATCAAATTCAGTAGCTACAGTAATCGTTGGCTTTGCCGGCTCCACCTTAATCCAAATATCATATGTGTCGATTATTTCACTAGTACCTGCTACCTCAGGAGTTTCTGGTTGCAACTCCACCTCAAGCTGAACACCGTCCAGATCCGTATAAACACTGCCACAAGCACTCCTAGCTAGAAGTATTGGAGACTCGTCAAAGGTAACTTCTCTGCTGCAAACAGGTGAATCTATATTCGGGCACCACAACTGATCGCCACACTCACCTTGTGCATAACCATGGAATATGCACATTGCCTCCACATCGAGCTTACCATCACTTACTCGATAATAACACGGGCAACTAAACATTCTAAAATTAGAATCATCAGCAACATTACCTGACCACACTTCTTTGGGAGTCTGATATCCAATTGCAGTCGATGGGGATCTATTCACCAGGTAGCTCGCCATACTAAGCGCATCCGCTGAAATTTTCCCAGCCATACCAGCACTAGAGATCTTTTCACGGGCCGTCTCTAGTAACTCTCTGCTCATCAATTCTGCAAACTGTTGTGGTTTACTAGCACTAGTGCGATGTTTCACTATGCCCTTTTCCATGCAGAATTTATTTACCAGCTTCGAGCAGGACTCCATGCCACTGTCAGTTCGCACATGCTTGATCAACTTACCAGTCTCCATTCCGATCAAAGCTCTCGACTGCGTATTCCTGACAACAGCATCAAACATGTGCTTTCGCACAAACACCCAGGCCTTCCTCGAGTAGCCGTTAGACTCTCGAACAGATGTCGACGTCTCATGAGCAAAATTTATCAATGTCTTACCTTGAAGTTCATACAGGCTGCCATGTTTGATTCCCTTCATTATCACCAGAGCACCTCGAACAATTTTTAGGACTCCACCTCGTGAAGAATACCTGCATCCAGCTGAATCTAGAGCACCCAAGGAAATTAAGTTCTTTTTCAATTCTGGAACATGTCTTACCCCAGTCAATGTCCTCACAATTCCATCATGCATTCTGATTTTAACATCACCAACACCTACAACATCGCATTCAGCGTTGTTTCCCAACTGCACTTTACTACTATCCATGCATTGATAAGAAGTAAACCAGTTCCTGTTTGGTGTAGCATGAAAAGAACAACCAGAATCCATAATCCAACCGTCAAACGACGAATTCTCAGTGACAGACAAGACATAATCGACATCATCAGAATTTTCAGCTACAACTGCAACATCATCTGCAGATTCAACTCCAATTCCCTTAGCCCTTTCGTTTTTCAGCTTAAAACAATTTCTTCTAAGATGCCCTCTCTTGCCACAGTTCCAACAGACATCACTGCCAGTCCTAGACTGACTACGTCTATTCATGCTCATACTACTTCTGCTAACACGTGTACTAGCTCTTCCTCTTTCACCTACTAAAGCAGTAGATACAGATTCGCCAGATTCTCTTCTACGAATATCCTCACTCAGAATTAAATCTCGAATCCCATCAAACGTCAAACTACTTGACCCAGAAGAATTGCTAACAGCAGTAACAGTAGTATTCCAACTATCAGGCAATGAGGATAATAGAATCAAAGCACGTACCTCATCTTCAAAGTCAATCTCCACTGAACTCAATTGACTAACTATCACATTGAATTCATTGATATGATTAGCAACTGACATACCTTCGCTCATCTTCAAATTAAACAGGCGTCTCATCAAATAGACCTTGTTGATCGCAGAGGGCTTCTCGTACATGTCCGACAAGACTTTCATCAAACCCGCAGTGGTCTTCTCCTTGACAATATTAAATGCGACGTTACGAGCCAACGTCAGCCGAATAACACCCATCGCTCGTCTATCCAGCAATTCCCAATCGGGTTGCTTCATCGTTTCTGGCTTTTGCCCAGACAGGGGCTCATGCAGCTTCATCTGATATAAGGAGTCTTCTATCTGCATCTTCCAGAAACCAAAGTCCTTCCCCTCAAATCTGTCGATTTTCACTTTAGCTTCTTCTGTCGCCATCGATTCGCTTCAACTCAAGCAAGCCTAGCTCTGATACCAATTGTTGTGAAATAGGACACCTTGATCGGTGTCGCAGCGGAATCGGATCGATGAGCGTTTGCAAAGTCGACAGAGAAATAAAACGAAATAATAACAAAGGACACGAGATTTTACGTGGTTCGGTCCGAATGTCGGAACCTACGTCCACGGGGAGAGCAACACATAATCCACTATAGAAAACAAGCGATACAACGAGATCAATCACTCGAGCACTCAAACACACTCTTGGTGTTTCCCAAACCCCAATTACACCTCAGGCTCACACAGTGTTTAACCCCTCACAATTCCTAGTGAAACCTCACTCAAGGAATTATACAAATTCTACTCACGAGAATTTATCTGGCTAAAACACCCAGGTGTAATTGCAACGAGCAAAACCCTCACGAGAAGAACTCTCTCTTCTCTCGGCCACCGAACGACTTGGTTTCGGTGCACTTCTTCAATTGCATCTTCTTCTCCTTATATAGCCATATGGAAGGAGGAAGCATGCCAAATTGTGCCCAACTTATGCCTAATTTCCAAGTCAAAAGAAAGAGGTGCCAAACTTGCCAAACTCTTGTCTTTCATACTTGCCAAACTTGCCAAACTCTTCACTCCCGAGTCAATGCCTAACTCGTGCCTAACTCCCGAGTCAATGCCTAACTCCCGAGTTTCATTCGGGACTCAAATTCGAGACATATTTTCAACAGAATCTGACAAAAAGAAGCTCAGACGCTATGGAGCTTAGACGTTGAGTAGAGAAGCTCGAACGTTGGAATGATGCTCAAGCTCTGAGAGAAGTACTTCATGAGCAACGACCATAATATCAAGAGGTATATTGAAAGATGATTTAATTGATATATTACATCATCACAATGGCTAGTAATAGAGTTGGATCGTTTTTTAAGATTCTTTATCTTGAAGATCAATCAAAAACGCGGATTAAAGGAGACATCGTGACTTTCCAAATGAAGAACTCCATCTATGAAAACCCAATATCATAATTGTATGGACGATTTGATCCAATAGGGAATACTTTCCTTTGGCAACTCTCAACGGCTAAGAGATTTTCTTTTGGGATATAGTCTCATCCAAATGGGAGATTTTGGAGAGCGATCCTCTAGAGGCCTTGGAACGGATAGTTGGAGGTGGAGGAGTATAAAAGATATCTCAAAGTCGAACAAAAAATGGTTAGCATAAGAGGGAATAGGACTCTAAATTACAAGATCGAGAGAACTTCAACTTTTCGTATTTTCCTTGATCTATTCACTGTAATACTTAGAAGTGTACACACGAATGTTGAACGTTAGGTGTGGAGTCCTTAATCTCAAAGAAGATCACTGAGTTGTAACCTCTAAGCTTTTAACTAATGGAATCTAATCGATTGGCTGCCAGTGTGAAGAAGTGGACGTAGGCTTGAACAAATCCGGACCACTATAAATCCTTTGTGTAGTTTATCTATCCCTTATTCGTTTCTGGTTATATCTTGTGATAGTAGAACTGTATAAGCTGTCTATTTTGTGATCTTACGTGTGTTCATCATCTGAAGGCTAAGTTGTGAGGCTATTCGGTTACAATTCCACACTGATTTAAAAAAATAATATGTAAACACATATTCACCCATTTCTAGGTGATAACGCTAGCCTCAATAGCAAGGAGCTACCATTGAAGACTTGGAGCCTCGAGAATCCGCCATCGATGAGCAACATTGTTCCTGGCCATGCACGAGAGGGAATGTGAGCTCGGGCGAAAGAAGAGGGGGAGAGAAAGAGAGGGCTGTCCACGATGAGGGGAGGGAAAAAAACTGAGAGAGGAGAGAGAAATCACCCCTTCTATGGGGGGTAAGGTTGGTGGAAAGAGAGGGACTAGGTCGGTGGTCTTCGCGGTCTGATTTAGAAACTAATTCCGACGTTTAATAGTCCATTGTATAACCTTTGTCGGCTTACTACCACAATTAAACCCAATGGCCCAACATACCAAATAATTGAATCCCCAATTCGAATTCTCTAATAATTCAATTTCAATTATTAACTGTCCCACTCATCAATCTAATCGGGTAGAAAATTAGACCATCACAGTTGAAGATGTAGAATGTGCAACAATTTCATCACTAGCTTGTGGCACTAGATTGTTGTCAGTAGCCCAAACAAGATGTCCAAATATATTGGTAGATTAGATTTATACTTAAGGGCATAATTGTCATTGTATTGTTTTAGTCCAAAACCTTAGCGTATATATTGTAAATTACTTCATCAATGCAAATTACGTTTTCCCAAACTCTACATGGTATCAGAGCGGTGATCTTTGGAGGCCGCCTCTCGTTTCTCGCTCTTCGTCCATAGACGACGTTCGTGTATTGTGCTTGAGTTGGATTTTATCCCTTTTCTTGGCGTCTTCTTTTGCGTTGGATTTTGCCACGCCGTCTTGTTTGTTCCCGAAGCTGTGCTCATTGCTATAGTTCCCATGGCAAACGAGACTCCAAATTCTTCAATCACTGTTCCAGCACATGAACAGTCAGACAACCCTTATTTTATGCATCATTCTGATAATCCCGGAACTAATCTTGTCGGTATGCTCCTTACGGGTGACAATTACAATAACTGGTCCCGTGCTATGGAGATTTCTCTTTCTGCAAAGAACAAGTTGGTGTTTGTGACTGGACAAATAAAAAAACCAGCTGCAACTGATCCTGCCTATGCATCCTGGATTCGTGTGAACAATATGATTCTATCATGGATTCTTAATTCCATCCATCCAGATTTGGTGCCAACGGTTCTCTATACAGAGTCAGTTGCTGATGTCTGGGCCGATCTCCGTGAACGTTTTTCTCTATCGAATGGTCCTCGGATTTTTCTTCTCGAGCAAACAATCTGTACCCTTGCTCAACGTGATGATACCTTGACCAAGTACTACAACAACTTGAGAAGCTGCTGGGATGAATTGAACAATTTGGAACCATTACCGCGGTGCTCTTGTTTGGCGAATTCTATCATCACCACACAACAAGAGAATCGGTGCTTGTTTCAATTTCTCATGGGTCTCAATTCGAGGTACGCAAATGTTATAAGTCAGATTTTACTAATGAATCCATTTCCTAGTGTTGCACGTGCATATGCACTAGTTCTTCAAGATGAGTCGCACCGCCATATTCAATCAGACCGTCCATTGTCCGATCAGACCAGTACTTTGCTTAGCAATTGCGGCAACCATGCTCCGCCGCCGTACACGAATTCTTCATCTCATGGATCGCCCAGCAATATTGGTGCTCTCGCTCCATCTGCCAACTTAGCTAAACAGACGAACACATCCCGTGGTCGGGAGCGATGTGCCCATTGTGGTATCTTGGGACATACACGAGATGTGTGTTACCGACTTCATGGCTTCCCTCCAAATCAAAAGCAGCGCCGCAGACAGTCATCTACCTTCTCTCGACCAGCTGATAACAAGTCCAGCCATACTTCTGATGCGGTGCCTCCTCCATTCCCCAATGATCAATATAAACAACTGATGCGCTTGCTGCAAGAGGTAAACATCCTAAAAGCCAACCTCTCAGGTAATGGTCTTGGCTTATCTTTGATTTCATTTAATTCCCCGAACCTAAACCTCTTCGTCAGGACATGTTATATTTGCATTTACGCATGACATCTAGTTGCATTTGCATAACATTCATTTAATCAAGAAAATCCTAAAAAAAATGAATTGCACCTTGATCTTCAAGTGAAATCAATGGAATTTACCAATCAAGGAAATTTGTCACAAGAATGGTACCGAAAGGGTGTTAATTAAAAAATTAACATAATCAAGTCCCTGAACCTAAACCTCTGGTTAGCAGAAAATAAAGTATTCTCACGTACTTTATTTAGGTGTCTAATCTACCTGCCAAAAAAGATTAGTGGCGGCTCCGAAATTAAAAATCCTTTGATTAAATCAAGTGAACCTAAGTCACGAATTGGTAGAGCTTGGGAGAGCTTACGCTAGGTTAGTTAATTCATTTAATTAATTTGGTAATCCATTAACCCGAGAATTAGGAATAACTCTCATTTTGTGAAATAAATGAATGAATTTTAGGTCACGACAGCTTGTCAAACTCTACACAGATCTTGCGCCGTTTCGCGCCACCGAAAACGCATTTAGCGGGATTAAGGCGTAACTTGAATTTCCTAAGTCTGTCAAATAGCTTCGTCAGGATTTCGATATGATCTTCCCCGTGCCTTGTCTTCGCGATCATGTCATCGACATAAACTTCAATCTCGTTATGTATCATGTCATGGAATAAAGTAACCATGGCCCGTTGATAAGTTGCGCCGGCATTCCTAAGGCCAAAAGGCATCACCTTATAATGAAACATCCCCCACGGAGTGGTGAATGTAGTCTTTAGTTTATCGCCTACGTTCATCAGGATTTGATTATAGCCTGAGAACCATCCATGAACGAAAACATTTCGAACCAGCCGTGCTGTCTACAAGCACATCAATGTGTGGGAGTGGGAAATCCTCCTTAGGACTAGCCTTGTTTAGATCACGGTAGTCGACACATACTCGAATTCGACCGTCATTCTTTAGCACTGGGACAATATTGGCGACCTAGTCAGAGTATTGGGTAGCCTCAACAAATCAGACATCGAGGAGCTTCATGACTTCTTCTTTGATTTTCTTCGCTAGCTCTGGCCTAGCCCTTCGTGTACCCTGTACTACTGACTTGACTGAGGGGTCGGTCGGTAAGCAATGATCGACGATTGATCGATCAAGGCCGGGCATATCTGCATAGGACCAGGCAAATATATCCTGGTAATCCGTCAAGAGTTTGGTAAGACGTTTCGCCATTTCGGTAGACAGGTTCACTCCAATTTTCACCTCTCTTGGATTTTCTTCATCGCCTAAATTGATTGATATCGTCTCATCGCCAGTCAGAGGCTTAATCATCTCATGCCGTTCAAAGTCTCACGTATTTCTTCATAATCAGGAGTGAATTCGTCCAAGTTATATACTCCAGAATCCAATGGATCATCCTCCTCATATTTGCCCCTGAAACATAAAATGGCAAAGTCAGATAAACAAACAGGGTTTAAAAAATGCATGCTTTGCAACTTTCGAAATCCAATGTGTTATTTTCGAAAACTTTGATTTTGATTTTGATTTTTTTTTTTAAGACCGCGGGACAAGAAATCTTGAAGAGGCCCAACCGTCAGTTTCTTGCCATGGATGACAAATTAGTTCGATCATAGGTTATCGTCATTGGGTCAGTTTGAGATATCTCATCAAGATTCCAAAATTTTAGTGAAAAATAATATGTAATTTTATTGAGATAAAATCAACATATTACATCTTATATTACATCTTATTGAATGGAAATGCAACATTAAATTGAAATGAATTGAAAAGAAACTTAATGTGGCCTAGAAATTTAAAGAAAACTGGAACGATCCCACGCAGGGGATTGCAAAATTTCGAAAGTGTTACTCTGATCCTTCCACTGGATCATCGACTATGGCTTCAATAGATGGGCTCAAGGATCCAGACGCCATGTAAAGTTCCTTTTCAAGTGCCTCATCATCCTGCACGAGATCCTCAGATATGGCTCCAATAATGAGGTCATCAAAACAACCGATAAGATCCAAGAACCCATCATCAGCTGCATGTTCGTCTACCGCCATCGGCACAGCCAAAGCATTCCGGTCTTTTGACGAGTTGGGGAATATAATCCCTAGATTATCCTCGAATTGGGTTAGCTCATCAAACCCGCCGACCACTCCAGCTGATCGGAAAGTAGTGTAGAGGGGAGGTGGTAGAGGGCTAGATTCCAACCTTCCACGGCATGTCCCATGCTGTCTACCTCGTCGAGATTGGCTACGCCCTTGGTGTCCCAGATCGGCCGTATGAGATTATCCATTAAGCTCGATTGGGGTACGGATCCCTTGACCATGCCGGCCTAGGCCTGTGCCAGGTTGAAATCCATTGCCCACCATTACCTTTGCCACCATGACAGAAGCGTTTGATACCTCATGAACTGGTAGAGGACTTTCTGGTGATGCATGAACAGTCTGTACCAACTCAAAAGCATGATACGAGTCTTCTTCATTGTGAGCCGGCTCAATGTAAGGAATAGAAATTTCATTGAAGATCCGATGATCTTCTTCACCATGAACAATCACCAGTTTTCTCTTGACGACGAACTTGATCCTCTGATGAAGACTTGACGGTACAGCTCCTGCATTATGAATCCACGGACGACCCAGTAGGAGGTCGAAAGCCGACGGAATATCCAGCACCTGGAACAAAACATCGAACACAGAAGGCCCTATCAGGATGTCTAGATTGATCCGTCCCATGACATCTTTCTTCACACCATCAAAAGCTCTAACCGAGGTCTTGGCAGCTTGCATTCTGGCCAGATCTACCCCCAGCCGATTTAGAGTGGCTAAAGGGCATATGTTCAGTGCCGACCCATTGTCGACGAGTACCCGTGCTACTAGAGTTTGCTTGTGCTTCATTGTTATGTGCAAGGCTTTGTTGTGACCACGTCCCTCAGCAGGAATCTCATCATCAGCAAACGCCACCTGATCTTTCAGAAGGATGGTCCTGACAAAATTCTCCAGCTTGTCCTGGTCAATATCTTCTGGGACGTGGACCTGCCCCAGTACCTTCGTCAAGGAGTCCCAATGCTTTTCTGACGATTGCAAAGTTCGAGCAGAGAAACCTGAGCTGGCAACTTCCGCAATTGGTCGACGATGTTATACTCGCTCGTTTTGATTATAGCCATGAATTCTTTTGCATCTTGGTTTGTGACCAGTTTGGTCGGTTGATCCTCGTTGTAAGTGCGGCCGCATCTCGTCATCAAGGCCAGGTCATATGACCAAGGAACAGCCCTATCATCTATGTAAGGGAATGGCTGGGGTGAAGTGATCACCAAGGCTTCAGGTATGACAATCCCTAACTCATCGCCAAACGCATCTTCCAGGGGGGGCATGTCAGCCAAATCCAGATCAGCTTTGACCAGACTTGTTACATCGGCTTCCGTTACTTCTATTTCTGGAAGATGTTCAGATTGAGTCATGGTCAGAGCGGCGAACTCCTGGTCCCAATCAATGACAATCTGAGATATAGTGGCAATTGTTTCCGCGTGAATGACCTTAACTATCAACCCATTCCTCGCTAGGGTCACAATCATCTTCTTTAACTGATCCAACGACACCAACTCTCTGGTCTGGTAATAGCCCGCCCTAACTAGAGCATCATGAATGTCTGTTAGCTGGACTTTGAAAACACCTGCCGGTTGGGTACTACAGCCAAACACAGCATTAATGTTACCAGAATGGTCAGGCAAGGGATTATTCTAGACATTTGGCTGTGTGTTGCCTTGGAATGAAAACGCCTTTGAATCGAGCAAGTCCTGGATACGATTTTTAAGCACAACGCAATTGTCTGTGTCATGGCCAACTTCACCGCGATGGTAATCGCATTTCTTGGACGGGTCATAACCCGCATACGATGTATAATTCGGCCTCAGAGGTTCAGTTGACAGTAGGTCTTTCTTGCGAAGGACAGCCAAGACTTGAGAAAGTGTTCCAGGCAGATGCGTGTATTGTCGGGATGAGCGTGAATTTCTCCTCTGCTTATGTTCGCCAAAGTTCCCTTGCTGCTTGACGGGAACCTGTACAGCCGGTGCGGAACTTGTTATATTGATATGAGGAGCGACCACCTTGTCCTTCTTCATTCCGAATCGTTTTGCTGGCATACCAGCATCTCCGTACCAGCCTTTCTTCATGCCACCTTCCACTTCCTCGGCCATTGCTATGAGGTGAGCAAATGATATTGCAGAGGTGTCAATGACTTGTGTCCGCATTGTCTATGGAAGGGTAGAGACAAATAGCTTCATGAGTTCCCTTTCAGGGGGAACGGGCTTGAGTTGGGACGCAATGTTCCTCCACCTGGTGGCATACTACTTGACCGTCTCGCCTTTCTTTATTTCGGCTTGTTCCAGGTCCTCTCTGGAGACGATGACGTCTATGTTGAAACTGAAGTGCTTGATAAAAGTAGTCGCCGCCTGTTTCCAATTCCCCATGCTATATACTTCATAGTCAATATACCATCGCATGGCTGCCTCTTTCAGACTGGCCTAAAAAGTCTGAACTAGTAGAGGGCCGTTGTCAGCATATTTGCTCATTCTTGCTTGGTACTTCTGAACATGCTGCACAGGATCGGATGTGCCGTCATATTTCTCGAAATCGGGCACTCTGAACTTCTCTGGCACGTCGACTTTCGTGAAGGCAGAAAAGTCGATGTGGGGGATACTGTGTGTTCCCTGAATTTCTCGGAGCCTTTCTTCCATCTTTTGCTCCATCTGAGTCATCAGCTTTGCTGTATCGTTAGTCTACTCTGGCGCCACAGGGCTAGCTTGGTGAACTGGAGCCACTAGTGGAGCATCCCAACTAGTGCCTGGGACGAACATGTCCTCTAGTGAAAGAAATTGCCCCTGGTTTTTGCTTGGATAGTCAGACGCAAGAGGTGGAGGGGGTCCCATAGGTTGAGGAGATAGGCCAGGCAACTGTATCTTGGCCATGAGGCTGGCCAGTGCTTTGTCCGCCATCTGGGAGACCATGTTAGCCATCTTGTCGTTGAGAGCGTTCACATGCTCCTTGAGGGCTTCTTGGATTGCAACATCCATTTCAGCTTTGTCAGCCATTTTCCTCGCGATCGACCTGGTGATGTGTGGATGACCTGTGGTATATTACCTTCAAAATAAGATAAAAATCAGTATAATGAGTGAGGAAAGTGAGCCGGCCCATGACATCTATCTAGATCTAAGAGAAAAAAAAACTTTACAAGAGCTTTTCAATTGGCGATAGATCAAAGTATATATGAAGAAACTGTGGGATTTTATAAAATCGCACAAAAATGACAGGTCAAATATATTATTCATGCAAAATTCGACAATAATGGGAACTTGAAAATCAAAGTACGACAACTCGCCAAATTAAAACCAGGACTCCTAAACAGATGAACTAATAAATTAAAACACAAATTCAAGCCTTCACTCACCTTGATCTATATACATATGGGTGCCAACGTCATCTCGAAACTGCTTATACTTCTTGGATATCCTTGAAGCTTGTTCCGCAGCTCTTTTGGCTTTCTTCTTGAGGTGCTTGATCTCAGCACGTTGCGTGATTGTTACCGGAACCTGGGGGATCTTAGGCCGTATAGCATCTGGAATCACATGATGATCGATGTACTCCCTCAAAGCATGATACATCATTTCTTTACCTTTCAACGGCCTTTCTGGTGGTTTTAACTCTGTTGGCTGGCAATACTTCCAAACCGAACGGATGAACGCAATAGACTCCTCGAGGTCGATGCTATGATCAGAAAAATCCGTCAAAACTCGATCTTTCAATAATGCTGGCGGGTAGCTGCTGTAAGGCGCCATATTGTCGAGCTACTCTGGATGAATAATATTCAATGGCCCCCGTGAAGCCCATCAGAGGAATAGGCCCGAATCCTCGACATGCGAGACGAGCTTCTCCAACTTGGAACCAATTAGCATGCCATATGAATCCCCTAAGACTCGGATTTTTCATGAAAACTAGCCATTCAGAATAATGATAATCTGGGGCCTTTTCTTGATTTTCTTTGAAACTTACTATTGGGTTATCCGAAGTACCAATTTCAGATATTGTGAGTAGCCTATCACCTCTTTTTATATGAGAAAGGAACCAAATTTGCAAAAAATCAGAAGATGCTCGTAAAACCTTTTCCTTTTTCTGTATGTACCTAGTGAGAGACAAAAAGGTTTCTGCAAGCACCGCTGAGACAATATTTTTTCTAGAACAAAACTATCGTATGACAGAAATTACTTGTGGATGAATAGCATTCTTGCAATAAGGAAAGACTATAAACCCAACAAATGTTAATACAAAATTTTTTCCCATATCATACAAGGATTTAGAATTCTCAAAACATTGTTTGAGGAATGAAAAATGACAGCCACCATGGTTTGCTTTCAAAAATTTTCCAACAGTGTCTTTTTCTTTGTTTAAGAAGTCTGCTAGGCTTGCAATGTGATCAAATTCAATCGGTGGATTAATCAAATCCAAATCTAGAGATTTTCCTATAATCATGCTATATTCTTCTAGAGTCAGAGTGAGCTCGTGCTTACCGATGACGAATGTGATAGTCTCGGGGCACCAATAATGTGATAATGCTCTGACAAGACCCGTTCGAACTCGTACTTCTAGTAAGGGGAGTAATCGACCAATCCTGAGCCGGACAAAGCTGCGGCCCGTCGTATCAAGTCTGTTGTACCATTGGCTCAATTCTTCTTTGGGGGCAGTTATAATCTGAATGCAAGCTGTTCCCTTAGCATCTTCTTCAAGGGCAGTCGTGATCTGAGCGCCAGCTGTTCCCATAGTATATAGACCAAGACCGGAAAACAACCTAATTCATGGACCGACCCAAACGAAATTAAAAGAAGTAAAATTCGAAATAAATCAAGGGAAAAAACTTACTTTATATCGCAGATAATGTCAACCACATAGACATGCACATGAAAAGGTGAGAGGTGACATCTATAGGCTTACAAAATGAAACCACATACGTGTATAGATTGAAGCTAAGGGTTGCAGCTCAACCATCCCACATGATCCCGACTAGTCGAGTAGTGACCCATGATTCGAAAGGTTACGAATCTATCTGCGTGGTTCGTAGATGGGCAGCAAATCTCAACTTTGAAAGAAATTTTGGGACATAAGAAGTGCGACTCAAGTTACAAGGTTGTAACTAGTGCTGCGCGGACTTTCGTAGCTAGATGGATTTAGCTAGATCATCCCTTTTTAGTACCATCCTAAGTTGTGCATGCCTAGATCAGGCAGCGGGTTATACGTGAGTGTGTGCAATGCGGATTTAATTACAACATGCATGACAGTTTATATCCAAACACCGCTTCAATAATATACAGAAATTAAATTCCGAACTCCAACGCCTGCAAAACAAGGGTTTAGTCACAACACTCCTCCCCTTATAACTCCCATCTGCAAAAATATTTAACACCTAAAAAAATTAGAATCCAATCAAAGTTGCCAAAGAGGAAATATTTTCATGAAAATTTTCGGGCCTAAGTCCACTTTAAATTTTTTGAAAAATTCAAGTATTCCCCAGCGGAGTCGCCAAATTGTCGCGACCTAAAAAAATTCAGGGATTTCTAGGCTAATGGATTACTAAGCTGTTAAACCTAGCTCGGACTCTCCCAGTCCATACCAAATCGCGACTTATGGTTCAACACATAACATGCAAATAATTTAACTTGGAGTCGCCACTAATCAATTCGCGGTAGGCTGATTAGACACCTAAATAAAGTATCGGGAGAAATACCTTATTTCTACGAACCAGAGATTTCAAATTCGGGGACTTGGTTACGCTAACTTTTCAATTAACGCCCTTTCGATACCATTTTCGTGAAAAATATATGAGTTACAATTTTCAAGGATTTTTCTTTAAAGTTTCAAAGGTGTATTATTTTTCTTTTTTTTAATGAATGCAATTCATGGATGTAATCGTGCGCTAGGAGCACAATTATTCTAATGACATGACAAGTGATGATTATCCTAACATGACATGAATGCATGATGGATTTTTTTTAAAAAAAAATTATCTTAATGACGTACAAAGCAACATAAATTATAAACTACATGCTATGGAAAAATGACATGAATTTAATCTAAATGGCATGTGATATTAGACTAAGCTAGCGTATTAATTTAAAATGAATGACATTATATCAACGCGACGTGGCATCAAAGATGTGTCAAGCTAATGACTTGCCAAACTATATGATATGAGACTTTGATGACATAGCAAAACTATATGACATGGCTAATCAATACGACATGAAAATGACATAACGGTTATGCGACTAAGCCTATATGAGATGCATGCAGAATAAAGTGCTCAATCTACAAGAATTGATGAAATGTTCTAAACTATATGCCACTATGTGGGTAAGATATTTTTTTGGTATTTTTTATGTTTTTAATAGGATGATGAAAAAAAAAAACGGCATGAATAAGTTAAAGACTATCTAAAAGGATTCTGAATTAGCTCCCAAAAAAATTCTACCCCACTATCCACTTGCCCCTTTAAGGGCAATCTGATTTATTGATTGATATCAATATGTTGTGATTGATTTATTACCTCCGTCGAATTTGAGATTAGCCATACAAAGCTTAAAGAAACCTTATCCTCTAATCCTTTTGGCATTTTTTTCTTTTAGGGGGGTAACAAATCAGAACACGTCCAAATAATGCATGATTTAAAAAAAAAATGTTCTCTGATTCGAATCGGATGACAGATTGGATCAAGGAATCAAATCTCATGGTTGAGACTAGATATCTTTTCCCCCGTGCATTCGAACAAACCTCAAGGTTGAGATTAGTTCAAACTTACACATTGTCGTTAGGGAATCACTCCTAGATTCGAACCGGTTTTCTAACACGCTAAAAAGAAATGCATTCACCACATATTGCAATAGGAAAAATTCGCCTAATCGAAACATCAACCAATATTCACATCAATACGAAATGATAGGCAAAAATTGAGCGAAGCAAATTTTACCTACTCTGAAATGGTTTTAGATTCGGTGCCCTTCCCGTTGAACGTGATACCTTGCGGATAGAGTCGATTTTCGTTGAAATTCGACTGGCTTTGGAAACCGCAACTCGATTTGGGAATCACGCACAGACTTGGAATAGCAATTTGGCAAGGCTTGCTCACAGTGAACTTGTGAATTTGACTAGTCCGAATAGCGAGCTTAATGGCCGAACGGATACAACGAATAACCTGCTGGATTGTTGACTATGCCATGATGCATAAAGCACGTCAATTGAGGCAAGGGAACGCCAAAGAAACAAAACCTGCAAAGTCAAGTATACTGCCCCAAGAGATTACTGGACTCGGGCGAAATAGGTTTTGAGGGATCCCCAAGAATTAAGATTCTTGCTCGAGATCTACAAAAAGGACTTCACGCCAAAAGCTTCGCGATGCAGATCAGGAAAGCCTGACAGACAGCTAGAGAAACATCACAAGCTGCGAGCGGTGAATAATATCGAACGGGTCCGGGCCAACAGATACGGTGACGATACAGGGCTATCTACAAGCCAAGGTGGAACGAGCAATGTTAGCAGGGCTGGCTCGTGTAGATTGAACCACCAGTGGCATCAGGAAGGCGGCTGGATGGAGCAACAACGTCACAATGGTTCAAGCTTGATCGTTGTTTGTACCGTTTATAAGGAGTTGGACATCGGCTTCATCACCGTCGAAGAGATCATCAAGTCGGCAACTTCAGTTGGCTCTCCAACAGGTGTGGCTATTTTTCGGTGAAGAGCATATTGTGATGAGGAAAGCTTAGACAACGGGGTCACCAATGCAGGCCCATATTCTCACTTTTATTCTCTCTCTCTCTTCAGATTTTTGTCTTCTTTTCGTTAAAATCTCTCTCTCTTTTTTTTGGACGGAGACCCCCCCTGTTGAAGTAATGAAGTGATGTCATTTGCGTTTCTTTGGAAATCTTAGACCGTGGAATCAATTATCGAAACTCGTGGAATCAATTACTAAAATTTGGCTTCAGATTGCCAAAGACAAATGGCTATAAATCAGCGAGCGAAGGATTTCTTTTGTCCAAGTCTTCATGAATATCTCTCTTTTTGACGCCCGGATACATTTCCTCCATGTGCTAGTTTACTTTAATCTTTCCTTCTTCGTCTTGCACAAATAGATGGAATGGAGTAATAAACGATCGTCAGATTCCAAAAAATTCTCTTTTACATTCATGTGCTGACCTGTGTGTTCCATTGTGCGCTTCCTTTCCAAAAGAATTTCCCCAGTTTGAGAAACTGTCTCTTGATTTGTGGGATTCCACTAGTTCTTTCTTTCCGTGCTTCTATCCTCGTGTTGCTGATCGGATATTTTCAGCACAAGTTCATGCCGTGATTGCTTTCTTTTTTTGTTGACTAATCTGGTGAAGATTGCCATTGAATCAATTCATTTTTCATTTTTCTTTTGTTTTTAATTCCCAACTAGCTGACATGTACGAATGTTATGGGAATTCATGCACGTTGCATTTTTGTTTTGCCAAGCGACCAAGTCTTAATAATATTCACTTATTGTTTCGAACTTTGGTCAATTAAAGGATAATATTTTTTTAGCCAAATCTTCATCATCACAGGCTTATGTGTCGTTAATTCAATTAAGGCCAAGGCCATTCATATGTTGCCGATCCGATTATGAATGCAAATGCAATGCAACTAAAATTAAAATAATCTAAGTGAAAATAATATGAAAACTGATTTTTTTCTAGGGACTAAGTTTAGTCCCTAATTTTTTTAAAGGATTAAATAAGAAATCAAAATTTAGGTGTCAACAGCTGCCCCTCTTTGAGTGGAGGCTCGTAGAGGTTTCGCTCAAAGATAAAATTGAAACCCAAATTTTGACAATGTAAATGAATGACGATGATTTTTTTTTTTTTTGTGGGAGTTTTAAATCCCATTTTCTGCTGCAAAAGGAAATGATGCATGAAATGCAATGCAATAAATAACATGTGTCGAAAATCCTTCTTTCTCACATCAAAGAAGTCTGCACATGGATCGCCTATGAAAATACATGTTCTACCAAATACTTCATAAGCTAATGATTCCCTTAACCTCCAGACTTCTAGTGGATGCCATGATGCTAAGGTATTGGCCCATCTGTAGTCAGAAGCTTCCTTCTAACGCGAAACGGCGCAAGATCTATGTAGAGTTTGAAAAATGTGCTCGAGTTATGGTTCGAGCTAGCCATTTGTCTCTTGGAGACCTCCTCAACGGGTCAGCATGAGTCGGTAAAGATAATCTCTCGTGACCTTCTCAGGAAGGTCTCATATTATCAAGACGAGAGATGCCTCTTGTGACCTCCTCAACGGGTCAGCATGAGTCGGTAAGGTGTCTCTTGCGACCTCCTCAACGGGTCAGCATGAGTTGGTAAAAATAATCTCTCGTGACCTTCTCAGGAAGGTCTCTTCGTATCAAGACGAGAGATGCCTCTTGGGACCTTCTCAACGGGTCACCATGAGACGGTAGGGTGTCTCTTGCGACCTTCTTAAGTAGGTCTCATCGCATCAAGACAAGAGATGATGTATCACCTGACTTGAGTCAGTATGAATACAAAATAGTGTGATGCCTGAAAAACTGTCAATGCAACATGAAGGGCCAGAAATGGCAACTTAAATCTTAAAAGCTGCCAATCTGAAAAGGGTTCAAAAAACTTACCCGATTTTTCTGAACGATTCCAAATGATATGGCTAGGTCGACTGTATCATACATGTTCAATCGCTTGAAAAACATGATATGCATAAACTGTTGCGATAGCAAGTTTATAGGCCAGAAGAATTTTGTGAGCTTTTGCTAGCATTATAAAGCTCCACTGGGGAATTTTGTCAATAAGGAAGCCTATCTGATCCTTTTGACAATTCTGATCATGTTGAATGAGGAATTTCAGTTAGAAATGGCTTTTCATTCACTCTCATGAAAGAGGCTGTCGAAACCCGACCATTAATGCGGGTAAGAGAAACGCTCAGAGTTGTCATCATCATGCTTGACAAAGGGTCCGAGTATTCTCGCAATTAGTATGACCAGACCAATCCATGAAGTCCATCACAAGGACTGTAATTGAGGCTTGGTCAATGGCTGATTCAAGGGAGACTCATGTGAGTCCTTAGGCTATGAAACAAAATCTTCCTCAACTGCATCGGGCTTACAAGTCAGGGACTCTGCGAAATGAGATAAAAATGATCTTGCTCGCACTTCTTCGAGCGACATTTATAAGCATTTGAAACCCTATATTAACCCAAGTGCCATAATCTGAAGAGACTTTTGGATAGGGGTTGTAATGTAGGTTTAGGATAGGCTTAGAATGAAAGGCCTATTTTCAACAAAGGGGTAGTATAATGATAAGAAAATCAGTGATCATCCCCCTCTGTCACCCACGAATGATTTTTCATTTCTTGAACCAATTCAGGTAAGACCTCCTTTCCTTCCAAAGATTCTTTGAGAGAGCTCTTTTCTTTTTCTTTTCTCTTTTTCACGAGAGTGGGTATTTTTCCCCCTTTTTTTGGCACAGGAAGCTTTTTTTTTTTTTTTTTGTACATGGCCAACTTTGATTTTTGTTTTTACATGGCAAGCTTTGTTTTTTGAAAAGGAAGGGAGAGTTTCGTCTGAATTGTCTGCATATTGTGCTGGCAAATTTTCAAGTTTCAGCTTGCCCCAAAGCACTTTGCTCATCTATAAGATGGTTTTGGAATTATTTTCATTTAGGATGATCACCCGTTGAGTTTTGAGAAATGAATTCGCCGCTCAAATTGGGTTAAGCAAAGGATGAGTGTATATGGGTATAGAAATGAAATGCTCTTCGTCATATCTAAAGCACTTGAGCTAACATAGAATTCACATGCGATAAATGCACTCGAAGATTGATGCAAGTGAAAGGAAGAAAACTCTACTCATTCTTTGAACTTTTTGACATTTGCCCCAATGCGGGGTTGTTCCTGACAGGGGTATGGAATGAAACCACCGTTCAAAGGGGTTAAGCATAGGGCAACCTGTAGTATTTGGATAGAGGAAATGAATGCCTCACATCATATTGGTCATCATACTGTTCGCGAGATAACCCTTTACCTTGTAAGCATGGAAATTCTCACGTTCCTCACTGGGGTTGTGATATGGGACGTGTATGGAAATGGCTTGCCTTTCGTCGTCTTGAGATTCCTCATTCAAAACGGTCTATCCAAATAGATCATATAGATTTCTTGATTGAAATTATCTCACAGTGGAAATTAATAATGCAAGCAAAACAGCAGACAAATAGAGCATAACTGATCATCAAATAAGCATGAATGATCATCAAATGGATATAATTTGATCAGAAAAAGTGTCAGGGCAACTCAAATGTAGTATTTCTTTACAACATCAGAGTTAACAGGACTAGTGAAAACACGACTATCCATCTCCGCCAGGATTAAAGCACCGCCTGGGAGCACTTTCTTCACAACATATGGACCGCCATAGTTCGGAGCAAACTTCCCTTCTGGAAGGGGTACAATAGGCAATAATTTTCTCAGAACAAGGTCTCATACCTGAAAATGTCGAGGACGGACTTTCTTGTTAAATGATCTGGCAACCCACTGCTGGTAGCACTGGCCATGGCATAAAGCCCTAAGTCGCTTTCCATCTATCAGGTTCAACTGGTCCATCCTCTGCTGGATCCAATCGGCTTCGGTCAGCTTGACTTGAGATAATATGCGTAAGGAAGGGATTTTCACTTCAACTGGTAATACCGCTTTCATTCCATCTACAAGAGAAAATGGGGTTCCCCCAGTAGATGTCCGGATCAAAGTTCGATAAGCCATAAGTGCAAATGGCAACCTCTCATGCCAATCTCGATAATTTTCAGCCGTTTTAGCTAAAATCTTCTTGATGTTCTTGTTGGCCGCTTCCACTGCTCCATTCATCTGAGGACGGTACGGGGAAGAGTTCAGATGCTTGATCTTGAATTTTTTGAACAAATCATCGATCAGCTTGTTGTTCAAGTTCGAGCCGTTGTCGATGATTATGACTTCAGGTGAACCGTATCGAGCGATGATATCTCAACTGATGAATTTCACGACGTTTCGTGCCGTGACTGCTAGATAAGATGCCGCTTCGGTCCATTTAGAAAAATAATCAATGACGACCAGGATGAAACGATGTCCATTTGATGCTTTCGGGTAGATTGGGCCAATTACGTGAATACCCCACATAGAGAAAGGCCATGGTTCAGATAATTGGTGTAGCTCGTTCGGAGGAACATTAATCTTGTCGCCATGAATCTGACACTTGTGACGGCTACGAACGTGCTGAATACAATCGCTTTCCAGAGTAAGCCAATAATATCCTAACCTCATGATCTTCTTGGCAAGCATGTGACCGTTCATGTGTGGCCCGCAGATCCCTTCATGTACTTCCATCATCAGACGGACAGCCTCGGTGGAGTCAATGCACCTCAGAAGAACTGAATCAAAGGATCTTTTGTAAAGATTTTCACCACTGAGAAAGAACTTTGAGGCCATCTTTCTTATGTACCTCTTATCGGATGCAGTGCTCTTTTCAAGAAATTTCTGCTCTTGAATGTAAGCCTTGATGTCGTAATACCAAGGTTGCCATCGGGTTCATCGACTATGGCCATGCAATAAGCCGGCTTTCTTAACACTTCGATCTTCAATGGCTCGACTTCAAGCCCATTGGTAACTAGCAACATTGAAGATAAGGTAGCCAACGCATCAGCGAACTGATTGTGAGTTCTAGACAAATACTCAAACGAAATATCAACAAACTCCTCTATCAACTCATCTAGATATTCATGGTAGAGTAGCAGCTTAGCGTCCCGTGTCTTCCATTTTCCAACTGTCTGAAGGATAATTAGGGCCGAGTCCCCAAATACCTTGAGCCGGGTTATACCCATTTCAATTGCAGCGTGTAAGCCCAGAATGCATGCTTCATATTCTGCGATATTATTAGTGCAAGGAAATACCAGCTTTGCTGCTATCGGATAGTGTTGACCGCCTGGAGATATCAAGACTGCCCTTGTTCCTGATCCAGATAAATTCACAGTTCCGTCAAAATACATTGTCCAGAAATAATCATTCACCATCATGACTCGATCTTCAATTTGGTAGGGATCTTCGTTTTGCTCCGGATTTTCGGCCAGGACATCGGCTATGGCTCGTCCATTTACTGACTTTTGGGACAGATATTGTACATCGAACTCAGAAATGAGGATCTGCTGGCAAGCTTGCCAATCAATGCAGGTTGATTCAACAAGTACTTGATGGGATCGCACTCTGTCACCAAAAGAATTTGGTAATGCAAAGTGTATTGTCGCAGTCGATGTAGCACCCAAATTAAAGCCGCACACGTCTTCTCAGCTTCAGAGTAGTTCATATTCAGGGATTTCTAGGCTAATGGATTACTAAGCTGTGAATAGTATAGTTCAATTAGATGTGAATAACGCTTTTCTGCATTGTGATCTTGATGAAGAGGTCTACATGAGGATTCCACCGGGTTTTCATACTAAGGGGGAGAATTTAGTCTGTCATCTTAAAAAATCACTATATGGTCTTAAACAGGCATCAATGCAATGGTTTGCTAAATTCTCTTCTGCATTGCTTGATGTTGGTTTTCAACAGTCCAAGACAGACTATTCACTTTTCACATTGATTCGCGGCTCTCTTTCGACCATTGTCCTTGTTTATTTTGATGATTTGGTGATCACGGGTGATGATGAAGTCATGATTCAGGTTCTCAAGCGATTTCTTGACACACAATTCCGCATTAAGGACTTAGGTACTCTCAAATACTTCTTGGGTATTGAAGTTTCTCGTTCCAAGTCTGGGATTTTCTTATCACAAAGGAAATACGCTCTTGATATTTTGTCTGACGTTGGTCTTCTTGGAGGACGTCCTGTTGATACTCCGATGGATCCTAATATACAATTTTCGGACTCCTCCCCAGCTCTTAAGGATCCAGGTTCATATCGACGACTTATTGGTAGATTATTATATCTTACAGTAACTCGTCCAGATTTGTTCTTTGCAGTGCAACATTTTAGTCAATTTGTGCACTCTCCTAATGAAGACCATTGGAATGCTGTCCTTCGTATTGTGAGATATCTCAAGCATGATCCCGGCACTGGTTTATTTTTCTCATCTGATTCTACTCTCCAACTTAATGGTTATACCGATTCTGATTGGGCATCTTGTTCTACATCACGACGATCTGTTTCTGGCTACTGCATGTTTCTTGGTTCTTGCCCCATCTCATGGCGTTCCAAGGAACAAACTACTGTTGTTCATTCCTCAGCAGAAGCTGAATATCGTGCTATGGCGTCTGCTGCGTGCGAAATTACATGGCTTCACATGCTTCTCTCAGATCTCCACATCAACACTGCTACTGTTGATCTTTTTTGTGATAATAAAGCAGCCATCCACATTGCCACTAATCCTGTCTTCCATGAACGCACCAAACACATCGAGATTGATTGTTACTTAGTTCGTGAAAAAATTCAGGATGGAACTTTGCGTACTCTTCATGTTCCCGGTCACTCCCAACTCGCGGATTTGTTCACGAAGCCAGTCACACGTGCATTATTTTGTATTTTTAAGAACAAGTTGTTGACATGTTTACATTCACCAACTTGAGGGGGAGTATTGGTAGATTAGATTTATACTTACGGGCATAATTGTCATTGTATTGTTTTAGCTCTAAACCCTAGCGTATATATTGTAAATTACTTCATCAATGCAAATTACGTTTGCCCAAACTCTACAAAATAAATAACAACATTGTGGGACTCTAATTGATTTCCAGTTCTTGTCATCGTAGTTTCCTCAAAACTACAAAATGTGTCACATCGAGCGTCCAAAATAAATGTTTCACCGAAATTATATAGATGATAAAATACCTTTTAGATAAATCCGTTAAAGGTGTTCTAGAGGAATTAGATGGACGATGAAATACCTTTTCAAAATATATGAATTATAGTCATAGTCCTCCCCTACTCCGCCATGTGGAAGAGCTTCAATCCACATCAATTCAAAAGGCCACTTTCTCCCTTATCGGACTATCTCTAGCACTCCTTTTTTTTTTCTTTACTTCTTTGGAGAATGAACGTGATAATTGCTTTGTCAGGTTGTAGGGGCTCTTGTGTTTTGTCTGATCGAGCGAATCCGCAAAGGATATGGACAAGAAAGTAAATGACGAGGAATTTAAGACAGGAGATAATCGTGGTTAGCCATTTAAATTGCAGAAAAGTAAATATAAAGATAAATTTGCAAGGAACATTGAGTTCTATCGTTAATTGGGATTTAACAAAGAGTGCCATGTGGCTATTTAAAACCTCCAATGAACAATCACAAACGGTCATTGAATTTAAAGAAAATGATTTCATAATCTATCTGCAAAAAGTTATTTGCGATTTCAAGAAGTTATAACAACACTTATCCATGAGAAGTTACAAAAATTTAAAAATAATGGCAAAATAATAATAATAATAATAATAATAATAATAATAATGTCCCTGCTTTACAGTGTTGCAAGAATTGCCCTTTGTCGACTTCCTTTGTTGTCAATATGCTCTCTAAATTGTCGACTGTTCTTTTCGCGGACACCTTCTGCGATTCATGAAACTCTGCTATTATCGACTGCCTTGTCAATTACACCTAAAATCCGAAAGTAAATTATTTTTTTGGTGTCAATAAGGGCGCATGCCAAACTTTGATTAACAAGCAAAATAAGGGATTCGTTGCATTTTAATAATTTGAAAACCAAAAGGTTATCCCACGTGACTTATTCATGCACACAAATTGGCTATCAACAGCTAAATCAAATCTTAGTCCTATGCTTCTCCCATGCCGCTTTTTTTGCCATTTTTTTAATGACAAATTACACTAAAATCAACAGCCCAAAGAACGACTTTTTCTTGACCAAACATGAAAGGATGTAACATTTGTTACTCTCACCTCAACCTACTCTCACTTTCAGTTTTATCTTTAGAAAAACGACACCTTTTCAAGTATTTTGCCTTTAATTATATGCAATTGGCAAAAATACTTTTTTTTATGGCGTAGCTTTCACTGACATATCAGTTAATCTTATGCTCATTTGGGATCTTTCAAGTCATCTATATGCCTCTACAATTTTTACGTAAAGAAAGGTGAAAATTTTAAAGAAAAATAGGTTATTATCTAAAACCTTCATATATGTAGATTATCATTTTAAGCAAGAGGTATTTTGAACTTCTTCTTCGATGTCTCACTTGTCAAAAATTTTCATTCTCAAGTTAAAAACAAAAACAGAAAGTGTATGTTCAATGCATGTTCACTCAGTTTCGCTAACAAAGACATGAGGTACGCATACTTAATGATAGGGGTGTCAACGGTTCGGTTCGGTTCGGTTTTTCTAAGAAACCGAACCGAACCGAATTGATAGAGTAAGCTACTGAACCGAGCCGAATTATTATCCGAACTGAATATGAACCGAATTAAAAATTCGGTTCGGTACGGTACGGTACGGTTCGGATTTTCGGTTTTCGGTTTTCCTCTTCTTCTTATATTGCGTTGAATGAAACCGACAGACCAGGAAAATCGAGCAAAACCCGAGAGCTTTAACAGAAAAAGTGTGTAGCAGAGAGATTAGAGAGAAGATTAAACGAGAGAGAGAGAAGAAAACGTGGAGCTTCAACTAGATTAAACACGCCGAACCGATCAAGATTGTTCCCATATTTTGGTTCCCTCTCTCTCTCTCTCTCTCTCTAAATCTGCATGGATCTCCATTTCTGACGCTTGAAGACCTTCGCTCTCCCCTCTCTCTCTAGAATCTCGTCATCTCTGATCCGGTCTCTCTCTCTTGTTTCATCTATTTGCCGAGGCTTTGTCTTAAGATGTGTGGCGAGGCGGCGATTGAGATCCATCTAGAAGATGGCATAGGGCTTGAGGTCGTCGTTCTTCAGGCGTGCTTGTGGTGCTCGACGTTGACGATGGTGAGGTCGAGCTCGCGGTGCTTCAACGATGGGATGCTAGAGCGGCTGATTAGGGTTTTCACGAAAGCTTTTTTGGGGGTGCAAAAGAAGATAGGCATATTAGATGGGCCTTTAACAGTGGGCCTTCTTCCAGTTCGGTTAACCATATACCGAACCGAATTAGCCAAAATATCCCGAACCAAAAAAAAGGAATGACTTTTGTTTCATCCTCTAAACCGAAAACCGTACCGAACCGAAATGCATCAAATTTTTGGTTCGGTTCGGTTCGGTTAACGGTTCGGTTCGGTTTTATTTTGACACCCCTACTTAATGATAGGATATTGCAAAAACGAATAATTTTATGTGTTTTTATTCTCGTCTTACTAAAGGCATGAGTATATTACCTAATGTGTACATTATTGTGATATGTGCGATCGCGTCCAATCCCATCAACCCCATCACTTGACATTAAGACCAGAAATACATGCATCAGAGCAGTCATGTCTTCACCGTTTATTGTAATGTTTGGACCATGCTGCATTTGATGGGACAAATCGAAAGGTGGAGAACAAACACTCAGCTCGCAAAACACTCATGAAGGAAGAAGGCAACCAATAGACTTTTCTATGCTTCTTACTTTATCTCAATTCACTCATACATGAATTGTTACAAGACATGCCTACTTATAGGACTTGTTACATGACTTGAGAACTACCTCTTAAAAGACTCGTTAAATAGATTCCTACAAACACGAATAATCGCAATGTATATACATAATATTGACCACGCATCGGAATGTGAATAGACTCTTGATAAACTCATCTAATAATTACTCATGAAAACTACAAAACAATAAAGACAAGTTTCATTTCGTGCACTAGCTCGTGCATCCGTTTTGGGAGACGAATGGACATTGGCATTTGCAACTCCATTGAATAGGTATCTTCTCCACATAATCGCAACACCTTGTCGAAAACATTTATGAATTTGGTTAATTTCTAATAGTAACTTGATGTACGTAATCCCCACACGCGTTGATCACGAGCGTGATATTATCTACTATGCTCGTTGGTTTCTTTAAGATGCATCATACAAATTTGTATCGGGATGTGATTCATACCCATCATCAACAAGAAAGCACATGGTCCCTTTCCATGATGAGTGGGCGGCGATTCGGGAGAGTTGCCCTAGCAGAGGTCTCAAGGGGACAACACCTTTTGTCAGAAGGTTTTTATAATTTGAGCATGTATTGTATTGGTAGTTTGAGCTTATACCCATGAATAGTTATTGCTATATGTTATTTCTTTCTCTTGTAATTGAGGGTTGCAATAGAGAGGTGTGATGTGCTAATTATAGTGAAATTCTTTACTAAACGTGTCACGTCCCAACTCTTGAGCCCGCGACATCTCTTGCCAAATTGCCACTAGGTCACGAAGATAGAGTCTCAGGCACACTATCTACCTATTACTTATTTACGCATCCGAAAACGTCTTTAACTCCCTGACACCTAAATCAACATGGGATAGAGAAGCAGGAATATATGTTCAGTCAATTCATCAAAAGACACTTCAATCCATAAACAAAAGCATATATTAATTAACCTCACAAAGCTAACAATATACAACCCCATTCTTCGGGGCGGCTCTCTAGGACCTCAAAAGAGACTAAAGGGTCGGTAGGGTTAGCTTCATATCTACTCCAAAATGGTACTCCAACGGCTACGCCATAGCACTAACGGGTTCCATCACTTGGGACTTGAAAATGTTAGCCCACGACGGGGTGAGAAATAAATCTCAGTGAAGTCAATGCCTAAGCCCGGTTAGGACGTTGATTCACCTAGATATCCTACCAAACAAACATGGGATATCATCACAGAATAGACATCCAGACACATGTAACTTACCCGCTAGGAAGCTACACATAATGTGATACAAACACGATATGACAGTCAGACAGCCCCAATCAAGGCAAAGGATCACATCAACATGCTCACGCAAGACACCACGCGAGTCCATTTATTAGGAAACATTTATCAAGAATTAAGGGCATGATAGCTAGGCACACTAGCCAGTTGGTACTGTTCTGGCGATACCAGGCATTGTCCTTTACTTCTGGTGACTGCATCCAATGGTCCGTGTGGCTTCGATGGCCATGGTACAAAGCTACCAGGAATCTCTATCGGGTTTCGATTCATCACAAGCTGAGACCGGCATCCAATCAGACTGGCATCACCGAATGACGCGCATCCAACAAGTAGTATTCTTCCGAACGTCACGGTACAATCTTGTCAGGAATCTCATCGTCCCATCATATGGTCGTACTTCACATTCGACAACCAATCAATTTTATCATCTTTGATTAAGGCCGGATGTTCATACAGACGGACTCACAGACTCGACCCAAAGCCATTTTCATGTTAAATCATGCAGTTTGATTCCACACAGGTCATATGAATGCACAATTCACAACTCAGCTTGCGCTTGACATGAACCATGAAATACACGAAATCTCAGCCATAATACATGATAGTCAATCCACTACACGCAATCAAGAGTCAATTACACAATCGATTAATCAATTCAATTAATCAAACGACAATGATTAATCCCAATTTCGTTAAGTTATCGATTGATCGCTCAATTCTGAACTATCGCTCGCTCGAGATCAAACAAAGGCAATCAACTGCCCAATCAATCAATCAATCTAATCTATCAATCAATTAGCCACAGGCGACCTAAACTAATCCAATCAACTTAATCATTCGCGGCCATTTATCCGAAACCCAATTTCTATCTAAACAGACCGTGATTATCCTAGTTAAACACCATAACGACTAATTATCTAATCCTAGGCGCAATTAGCGCCTTAACCAAGGATTATGGGTTGATTCATAATCAACTAGCTCGGGCGGTTACAAAGGCGACAACACGGTGGCAACGATCCTCGGTGAACTCACGGGCAACACAAATCCACGACGGTTCCTAAAGGGTTCTCGGCTCCGCAATGCTCCCCGGACCCAAAGTCGACAATCCACAGCTCGGGAGACCACACGGCGGCAATGGCGGAGGCTCACGATGGTCGGAAAAACTTCGGCCATAACAGGGCAGAGGCCGGGGTCGTCGGGAAAACAGAGGATAGTGGCTTCGGGGGGCGGATTTGGGGTTTCTCGGGGCTTATGGTGGTCTGATGGCTGGGGAAGGGTTGGCCACTGATGGGGGTCTCTGAGGTGGTTGAGGGTAGCAGTGAACATGGCGGAGGATGGCCGGAGGCAGCGGCGAAGCTTGAACCAAGGCCGAGCAGAACAGAGTAGGGGCAGCGCAAAAGCAGAGGAGTCTGGACCGGGCTGATTCGGGGCTCCACGGGCGACGGGTGGCCACTAATTGTCTTCGTTGGCAACGGGGGGTCGAGGGGGCTTATTGGGGTCAGTCGCCGAGCGGCAGAAGGTGGCAAAGCAGCAGTTGGAAGCTGAAACAGTTGTTCGTGTCCAGTACAAGGCACGGTGGCTTCCCGAGCTATCTCGAGGCGTCGTGGTGGTTCACAGAGGCTAACGGTGGTCGTACGGTGGCCTGAGGGTCTAAGGGAGGCGATGAGTAGGCAGATGGCGGTCGAAAGTGGCGCAGGTGGCTGGAGTGGTACAAATCGCCCACTGAACCCAAAGGGCTTTTTCCCAAAACATGCGAACAAACGAAAGTATTTACCAAATCAAGTTTAAAAAAATAATAATTACAAGACCGTCGAGTGACCCTCGACTTGGCAGTCTCACTACCAGCTTCGCAGGGCAATGAACAGTGCCGCTCGGCGTTTCTTTTTTCTTTTTGTTTTTTTTTTTCAGTTGCGTTTTGTTCTGTCAAGTATGTGTGTGTTCAAACACACTCACCTCGAATTGAGCGTTTTAATTCACACGTATTGAACGAATGTTCAATTGAGCGTTGTGCTTTCATTTACTCAAAATGAACACTCGACCCCATAGACTGAGCGAGCGAGCGAACGAACGAACGAGCGAAAGAACAAATGATCATTCGTTCGCTCGCTCCGCGAGGTCGAGGCTTGTTCGCTCATTCGTTCGTTCGCTCCACGGCTTTGATCGTTCGTTCGTTTGTTCGCTCCGCGGCCTCGATCGTTCGTTCGTTCATTCGATAAGCCTATTTCGTCTCTATCAAACGAGCATGGCCAGGAGGTTAATTTACTTGAAATTGACAATTTCGCAGATGTTCAATTCCACGACCTTTTCGAATGCCATAAATGCAAGATGAGTTTTGATGAGAAGGATGCATACCTACAACATCTGATATCCTTCCACCAAAGAACAACTAGGAGGTAAGCGTGTTTGAACACACACATGCTTGACAGAACAAGATGCAACTAAAAAAAAAAAGGCCTGCGAAGCCGGCTCGGCAGTGAGACTGCCGAGCAGCCCCTGGTTTGGTAATTTTTTTAAAAAATTTGATTTGGTAAATACTTTCATTTTTTTGCATGTTTTGGAAAAAAGCCCGAACCCAAAACAGGGCAAGCTGGACGTCAAGGTCTTCTAGGG
Organism: Rhodomyrtus psidioides; assembly: GCA_021437785.1. Lineage (NCBI taxonomy): Eukaryota > Viridiplantae > Streptophyta > Magnoliopsida > Myrtales > Myrtaceae > Rhodomyrtus > Rhodomyrtus psidioides. The sequence continues at coordinate 2,704,655 of JAILYB010000027.1, read as the reverse complement.
CTGTTCGGCGGCTTCGAGGCGGTGCACGGTGGTCGAACAAATGGTCTGGCGACCGACGGCACTCTAGCGAGGTGGTGAGATGGCGACGAGCAGTGGAGGACGACCAAAGCATAAGCAAGCAGCATGCAAAGCCAAAACAAGGCTCTACTCATTGATGGCCTTCGCACAGACGACTGGGATGGCGACGACGGGTTGAAGTGATGGTGGCAGGTCGTCGACATAGTTGGGGTAAGGAGGTGGTGGTCGGCGGCCAGGAGGAAGGAGGAGTCTTGGCCGTGGGAGTCGTTCTTATGAGTGAAGGGGGAAAGATCTGAGAGAGAGAGAGAGAGAGAGAGAGAGAGAGAGAGAGAGAGAGAGAGAGAAGTGTGGGTTGGTGAGATGTTGACTTGAGGTGAGTGATGGTTGGGTGAATGACCAATGGGGCTCCCCAAAGAGAGAGTTTGAATTATTTTTGTCTTCTAGTGACTAATTGGTGGGCATTTTGATCATTTGACTTTTCAGGACTGAATGAAATTTGGTACACTGGTCGAAGGATTTTGGTCTTTTCACAGGCCAGGCTCGTCAGGGTTAGACTCGGGCACGAGGATTTAATTCTTAAATTGCGGCGGCTAGGATTTTTGAAACCTATTCTAATTTGACCGACGCTTTGGAAATCATCCAATTGTCTCTTCAGCTTTTACGATCCAAAATATTTCACAGACTGAAATTCAATATTAATCCATTTTATTGAATTCAGACACTTTACAGAAGTCGAATTTCTAGGGCGTCACAAAATGTAGTCCTAGGGTGCGTTTGTTTCAAGGAAAGTGATTTTCAGGAATTCGTGGAATTCCTGAAAACCATTTTCTCGTAAAACGATTTGTTTTCCTTTGTCTGGTAATATGTTACCGAAAATATTTTTCGGTGTTTGGTTCTCATTTGGAAAACGATTTCAATCTCATCAAAGGGATTGTCCTTGATACTAAAGAGAGGCAGATGGTCGAGAGAGCTGACGTCAACTGACTCGGCCAAGCCCCGGGCCCGGTCCCGGTCCAGGCCCCGATTCCTGGTCCAGGCCCCGGTTCCCGGCCTGGTCCATGCCCCGGTCCCCTGTTCTGGGACCCGGTTCCCGACCTCGGCCCCGGTCCCTAGTTTCCTGGCCCCAGTCCCCAGTTCCTCGGCCCCGGCTCGAGCCCCAACCCGAATCCTCGGCCCCGATCGCGGTCCCCGGTTCCCGGTTCCCGGCCCCTGTCCCCGCCTCGGGTCCAGGCCTCGGTCCCCGCCTCGGGTCCCGGCCCCGATCCCCGGTTTCCAGCCTCAAACCCAGTCCCTCCCCCAAGCCCCGGTTCCCGGCCCCATTTCCCGGGCTCCAACCCGGGTTCATGGCCCCAGCCCGGGTCGCCGGTTCTGGGCCTCGGCCACGATCCCGGCCCCGGGCCCCCACCCTGATACCGGCCCCGGATCCCGGCCTCGACCCCAGGCCCTGACCCCAGTCTTGGGCCCCCACCCTGGTACCGACCCCGGTCTCGGTCTCGGGCCCCGGTTCTCGGCCTTAGGCCCCAACCTGGGTCCCCGGCCCCGATCCCTTGTTCCCAGCCCCTGCCCTTGTCCCGGCCCCGGTTCTCGGCCCTGGGCCCCTACCCTAGTCCTTGGCCCCGGCCCGACCCTGTCCTCAGCCCCGGCCCCGGTCCCAGCCCCGGGCCCCGGCCCCAGTCCCTGGTTCTCGGCTCCCAGCCCCGGCCTTGGCCCCGATCCCCGGTTCCCGACCCCGGCCCCGGTTCTAGCTTCGAGTCCGAGCCCCGGTCCCCTGCCCGAGCCCCCGGTCCCCGCCCTGGTCCCGGTTTCCAACCCCGGCCCCGGTCCCCGGTTCCCGACCCTGGCCCTTGGTCCCAGCCCCGACCCCGATCCCGATCCCGGTCTCGGCCCCGATCCCGGTCCCGATTCCCGGTCCTCGGCCCTGGGATCTGTTCCCGGGATCGGCCTCAGTCCCGTTTTCAAATAAAGTGAGAGACTCAAATTTAGGAAAGTGTTTTCACCTTTTTATTTTGGGAAATTCACTTCCTATTTTAATAAATAAAATTTGTGTTGACTGGAAAGTACTCTCCGTTGACCAAATCATTTTTCAAGAACCAAACAGACGAAAGTTCAGAAAACACTTTTCCCAAAACAAACGCACCCCTAGTTTAAGGGTAAACTAAGATAAGTCTCGTATTTCGATTTCTCTTTATAGCTTTTACGCCCTATTTCATTATAGTTGTGCACCGAATCCTAACCGATTGGAATGGCGCGAGAATTATCTTCTGTCAGCGACATCCTAACTGCCGTAGGCAGGATTGCCCGAAGTTTTTCATAGATGCTTCTGAAAACCATCCATAAGCTGCATCATGCAAACGAAACCAGAAGACAGTTGCAGCGAGCACCAGAAAGTGTTTGGATTATCGAATTTTCCAGGATGATAACAATTTCTGGTGTGACGAAATGTTGGTATATTCTAATTCTGATACGGATTGCAAGTATGTGTAAAGATGCTGAGCATCTTGCAATTCTATGCAAGATATTTCCTGCCGATTTTGATGCTGATGCTTGTAACTCCATAACAGGCAAATGACGCAAGGACAGAGCCCGACTGCTTTATGCCATCTCTGCCTGTTGTTAGATGCCCAGAGAAGTTCTTCTATTGTTGCTCAAGTTATTCTATTTCCTTGCAGCAATCAGATGCGAATCTCCCCGGACAAATTTCATTTTACATGCATGTGGTTTACCTTTCGTGTTCATCCGAAGATTATGTATGTTTGGTGTGTTGAGGAAGAGGGGAATATTTGAGGAATAGATTCTTTGCTCATCCGAGATTCTGAGGCTTCTTATATTCTCTTCTTTGGAAGTTTCGATGCAAAAACAGCAAATCAATAGGGACTCTTGACTCTGTTGTGACGTCGAGTCTGCATTTGATTCCTAATGTTCGGCTTTCGATAGTTCCCTTAAGCTGGGTGTGACGACTTGCAGCTTTTCCGCGTGTTGTCCTTCGGAAGTCGAGTATGATTGCTCCTCAGACTCGACTCGAGCAATTTGATCTTCTTCCTTCCCCCATAGCAGCAAGTACAAGCCGATAATGACAATGACTGCCCCGATTATGCTGATGTTGATGTCACAAACGAATCCTCAGATAAATTGACAGAAAAAATTTAAAGAAATACGTGAAGTACGGTTGTTTTAGAATTACCTGCCCATGTAGAGCTTCTCGCCAAGGACGAAATATGCTAGGATGGCAACTAAAATCGTCGAGAGCGGGTTGAACATGGTGACAAACACCGGTCCCTTTTCTTCGGTGCACCACAGCTGAATGAAGATGATTAAGCCCGAGCAAACCACTCCCTGAGACCCAAGAAATCCATGAATTTTGCACATCGAGTCCGAAGCTAAATTGCTGGACATTCATTTGGTTGGTCAGTGAATAGATCTACTTAGTACTTACACCATACAAGGTGGACCAAAAATCTATGTTAAATCCGATCATCCAAGCAGCTCGTTTATGCTCCACGATCACTGTGAAGACAGCTGATTGTGCTCCGCCGACAAAGCTCATCCATGTAGTCAAGGAAAGCTGCGCCGGGTATCTCTTTAACGTGTACGCCTACAATTCACAGGACAAAACGAACTATTATGTACTGCAAATTGTTTCTTTCTGTTAGATAAAACTACTTGTTGTCATGTAGCTGATTTTCCTCGAAAGAGTGCGCACGCTCGATTATAATACAGTGTATGGCCATTCCATTTCAGGGTAAAGATTAAAAACTTGTGCTGGATATAGTTGCTTAAATTGTACCATTATGTACTTCAGTTTCCATAGAAGAAAATGAATGTAGCCACCACGGATTTCTTATTTGTTTCCTCACAAAATTTGCCGATGACTCCTCATTGACTTGCTAATAAATCACAAATTCATTCTTTCGACTTCGACCGCTAAATCTGTCACTTTGTGTTTGCTCCTGAATTAATGTGAGGTTTTTGAATCAGATCAAGACCTGCATGATGTACCATATCGACCATGTGATGCAGCTCACAACAGTGAGGATCGAACCCTTCAACCAGTCCTCCCGGACACTGGTGTTGCCTCCAATATGGATCAGAGGGTGCCCCAAGTTCCTCACGATCGGGCCTTTGTACAATGTCATCGTCGTCACGCCCGCCAAGGAGACTAATGTCCCGAGGGCTTTTGCCATCCCTCGAAGGTTTTGGAGATCGAGAACCTCCAACCTGCGATTATTTATTAAGACAGCAAACCATATGTCATAACCCTCCTATTATGTTCAATTAGTGAATCAAATTTGGCTGCTTCTTGTCTACCTGAGCACAATGGCAATGACAAAAGTCAAGGAAGCTATAGTGTTCACCATCGACGCAAGAAACGTGGGGGATGTGTATCTCAAGCTCGCGAAGTACATGTTCAGCGTCAGTCCAACTCTGTAAAGATCAAAGACAACTGATATTAGCCACATTGCACATGGTTTTTAGGCCACAAGCAGAATTATGCTAATGAAAGGTTATTTTGAGAGGCCATCTTACCCCAAGAGGGACAGGATGAAGATCTCCACAAATAGATACAATGTTAGCTGTGGCCTTATTTTTCTGCAGCGTAAGACAATATAGCCATCAGAACACAATTTAAGATCAAATAGGCAGTCAATTTGAATGTTCACTGAGCTGTTCTGCTAATGATCAGCACAATTGAGAACTCAAGAGCGCTCATATGGGTCGAGAAAATAGTTTTCACTATCCGAGGTTCTTACATGCACCACTGAGGAAGGAGCAAATATTAAGGCGCTTATGAAATGGTCTGAAGCACGCCTGTTTGGGCATTCACAATCCGGGCCAAAAAAATAAGTACTGCTGTAAGCATTATGGACGTGCCGTTGGGGCTTGACATCCTGCTCCACGAGTTGCAATTGATGGATGCCATAGAATCTGGATTGGAGGAAATTGAAGATAGAGGGGAACGAGAGTCGATGACGTAATTCTCAAGAATCTTTCGACGCGAGACTTATGTGATAGTTTTATGTGTACAACTGCTTTTAGACAGCGAAAAGGCCGCTTGAAGTTGAACATAGCGAGGATGTTCCCTAGGAAGGCTAAATCAAGACCAGATAGTGTACCAAAATTAAGCAAAAGATGCATACAAATGTAGGTGTTTACCTTTCAAGAAAATAGGCGAATGGGAGCATAACAAGGCCGGCCACAATGTGCCGATACGTTATGTACACGTGAGGGTTCATACCGTGGTTGAATGAAGCTTCAGTTATGAAGTACAGTAAGGTGTAACCTATCTGAGCCAGCGCCATGAGCAAATGCGGTTTGAACTTCCGGTACAAGTTACAACATGCCGACGGCGCCATCTAGGCTCTTTCGTTCCCTTTCTAGTCAAGCTGACATGAAGGTGAATGCATGATCTCTCTATTCTTATAGAGGATCAAGGATGCTTCAGGCTGCAATTCGTATTGCATATTGTGTGTAGAATCGTATTCTCTGTCAAATCCCCCTAGCGCAAGTGACAACCGGTTGTGAAAGTAGATAAGCGATTAAGCACATCAGCAGAATTATTCTCTTATTTGTCCGAGTAAAGAATAAATTGAGAATGAGAGGGGGACAGCCCACAGATGCTGTATGGCATATATTTGTACCTTTTGCATATCCTATCCATTTCCATAATTATAATATAAGCTTCGAGACGTTGGATCTTTAACCGCGGTGAGGACGTCCCGAGACGAGGCAAATGTACGAGCGAACCGATGCTTGAAGTTGGCAAAAACGAGCTCCTCGTGCTGTAATGTGAAGAAGAAAAGCACAGCTTGTGAGCCTTTTAGACGGCTCTTCTTGTCCACTCTCAGGACGGAAAGCCTTTTATATTGTCATTGCCGACTCTTTCGCAGACATGGAAAAGGCGACCTCTTATCCAAGGTTCTGGTTTTATCGTGTCATTCCCACCTGCTGTCGTTGTATGCAAATGGACTGACGGGTTCATGACAATCTCCGCCGTAAACATCTGACCATTACAATCATCTCATCTTAATGCCAAATAAGATGGTGTTTCTTGGGTGAGAAATGTGGGAAAACGAGAAAAAACTGAGTCTAAGGACCTACCTAGCACTTGCTTTTGGTCTTATCAATGAGGTCTCCACAGGCCAACCCATGAAGAGGAGGGCTCCAGACTCTATTATTCAACAAATTACAAAATTCCGACCAAAAACAAACAACAAAAGGGTCAAACTTTGACAAGACGCCAAATCAACTGCCTTCGGACAAGAGGGACCACTCGTTTCTTTGGAACACTGTGTCTTCAAGAGGAAGTTTAGTCTGTATCCAATTCAAATGATTTTGACTAGTGACTAATCAGAAGTCATTTTAAATCTAAAAAGCACCAACACTCTTCGAGAGCTTCTGTGTTGTATTGCACACGTGTCAGATATTGATGTGCGTCCTACAATCTCTGACATGTGATCCAGACATGGTTAATAGGTGTTAGACATCCGACACGTGGTCAGTTCTCCAGACGCGTCAGCAACATGCAAGTCCAACATCCCAAAAAAGCACGAAGTCAAGTTTAAGTATTTTCAATGAATTAGTGGTCAAAATGTAAATTTATTAAAAATGTATATACTTAACTCATATATCCACTCCCAAAAATTAATATACCTAGCCATCCTAAAAAAAATACACTTATTGTGAATCTTCAACAGAAGAAGAAGAAAAAAAAACTCACCATCAATATTATTATATATACACGATAATTCATTATGTATATATAAAAATACACATTTAATCTATAACGTGACAGAATTCTCTATTTTTTTAGAAATGATGTGTTGACATGTTGCGTCGTGTCGCGTGCCGGTGTCTATGCTAATTAGCCCAAAATCACCATTGTTGGAAGATTTTCAAAATCGCATTGTAAATGATTTTTTAACCAAATGTGTGCTCCATGGATGCAAAGACAGGCTAGCCACCCAAGAGAAGCACCAAAGGAAATATATAGATCGGAAGGAAAGCAGCTCCTACCTAATAGCAAGATAGAGGTCTTAGCCCAATATAGACGAAAGAATTAATCATTTAGTTGTAACCCTGCAAGTGGATAATTGAAGAAGAAGGTTCAGTGAGGCTGTTGTCTATATCATAAACGGCCCAATACCCAAAAAAAAAACCTCCAACTTTAGTATTTATGACAATTATATCCAAAACTTTTTTTTCTCATAAAAAACCTCCAACTTTTACTTTTGTCCCAATTCTACCCAAAACTTTTACTTTTGTTCCAATTTTGCTGACCTAGTATCAAAAAAACCCTCAACTTTTAACTTTATCCCAATTCTACCCAAACATTTTTACTTTTGTCCTAATTTTACCCACTTAGTACCAAAAAAACCCCCAACTTTTACTTTTATCCAAATTTTATCACCATCAGCCTTTTGTTCATAATCACCGTTAGTTAATCCTACGCAACTCAAATTTTCTTGCCGAATTTACCAATGAATTTTCGAAATTTAGAAACAGTAGGTTTCAAAGACAGCGAGATTTTAAACAATTCATCAGAATATCTCCATGTCTAGCCTTTTTTTTTTTCTGTTAAGTGTCGAAAAGAATACGAAATGTGCCGTCTTTAGTGGCTATATATCTGTCAGCAATATAGGGGTAACAAAAAACATAAGAGAATTTCAAAATTTTCATGTCAGTTTTGCCAAGGTGTAATTCATTAATGACGTGACAATATCACGTAAGATTAACTAACGATGATTATAGAAGGAAGGCTAACGGTGGTAAAATTGAGACAAAAGTAAAGGTTGATGGTTTTTTTTTTCTAAGCCCGTAAAATTAGACAAAAATAAAAGTTTTGGGTAGAATTGGGACAAAAGTAAAAGTTGAGTGCTAGTAAAATTGGGACAAAAATAAAAATTGAGGGTTTTTTTTTATACTAACCCGATAAAATTGGGACAAAAGTAAAAGTTTAGAGTAGAATTGGGATAAAAATAAAAGTTGAGGGGTTTTTTTTTGTACTATGCCGGTAAAATTGAGACAAAAGTAAAAGTTTTGGATAGAATTTGGACAAAAGTAAAAGTTGAGGGTTTTATATGAGACAAAAAAAAAGTTTTGGATATAATTGACACAAATGCTAAAGTTGGAGTTTTTTTTTTTTTTTTTTTTTGCATTAAGCCTATCATAAACTCAGAGTACATGGGGTATATATAGATATTATAAGATGATTATTTAAGGTAAGAAGATGTATCAATCACAGTCAAGTACGATTAATCAAGAATATGCATAATCAAGAGAAATGTGATTAATCTCCAAATTAGGTGAAACATGCTAATCATAGAGAGATGGAAAATCAAGATATAAGCTTTTGAGTTGGACTTTCTAACATGATATCGGAGCCAGTGTTATTCCTTTCTGCAAATGTGCATCCACCCCCGCGAGTCAATTTCCATGTGTTTCAAGTAATTACGGCTTTGTTTGTTTTGCTAAAAATGAATAATTTGAAAAACTTTTTTTTTTTCAAAAAATGATCGCTTATATCGCTTACAAAGATGAGTGAATGAACAACTTTTTCATTGTTCACGAAAACATATACACATAAATTTTAATGATTTTTTTTGCTTGATTAAATATTTCAAGATCATCTAAAAATATATATTTTTTAAAATTATTTATTTTTTCTTGAAATAAACGGAGAGAGATATTTCCTTCAGGGTTCGTCATTTTTTAGTTGAGCTTTTGACAATAACTCATTTATCCATTGTTCATAAGATCTTCTTGTTTCTTCCGATGGAAAAGAATCATTTTGGTGCTTGCCTCAGGAGAATATTGGTGGTGGATTTTGGGTTGAATTTTATAGAAATTATTCTTATTCTTGTTACATATGATCTTCCACACACTACGTACTTCGTCCCGGAATGTGGGGCCATTTTGGATGCTAGACAATCCGATCAAATCAAGCACATTCTCTTGAATTCCTGCTGGCTCACCAGAATCATAAACTAGTTTTGATGCTTTGAAGTTATACTCTGGACAAATCGATAGTCCTTTATTTTCTGAAATGCTTGATTTGGATGCCGGAAACCTAATTAGTCATTTTGCACAATTTGTTCGATACATCATCTTTATAGCCATCGACCATCGATTTCTATGTCTAGAGACTCAACCAATGTTTATGGAAGGCACAATTCGCTGAGGGTGATCGATTCCTATCCAAGAACTGGGAACTGGACCAGAGAGACCGGTTTCTAGTTTCTAAACTGAGAATCGGCCTCGACTGGTCCTGGGAACGGGACCGAACCGAACCGGACGATTGGTCTGGTATTGTTCTCGGGTGGGCCAATGAAACTGATCACACGTTCTGCTTTTTTGTGCACTTTGCTTGCTTCCATCACCAACTCTATCTCTCTCTCTCTCTCACTAACAACATTCAATTGGAAATCATGTCAACCTCCATGCGGAGGGAAAAGATTATATTCTATAGTTCCCCCTAATTTCGTAAATCACTCCCAACCCCTCTCCCATCAACCCTATTTTCTCGATTTTCCATTCAATGTCGGGGTTTGCGATCTCCTCGTCACCCAATTCTTGACCATGTCGACTCTGATCGCCAAACGAGGCCAGTCAGGCTGATGTGAAGAATATTACCAGTGCGTTTTTGGACCAATTGGACAGATAGAAATCTAAACGAAAATTGAAACAATGATGCACCTAGGACCGCCGGATGACTTCGGAACAAGCTCAAATTCGATCAGTTTTAGCGAATCGGCCTCTTGATCAATACTCACTGTCTTTGGCTGTGAACTACAATGGATTTTCGCATTTTGGGATCGGTTAGACGGGTTTTCAGGCCTTTTTCTATTTTTAGGCAAGTTTTCATTTGAATGGTATTTTTATAATTTCGTGTTTTCTATTGTCATTAGGGTTTACAACTTATAAAAGGTCGTCCTTAGGATTTAGAAAGAGAGATTATTGACATTGAATTTTGAGCTTTCCTATTACACTTTGCGCTGCGACATTGTTTTGCTGAAAATGAATGATTTGAAAAACTTTTTTTTTTCAAAAAATGATCACTTATATCACTTAAAAAGATAAGTGAACGAATAACTTTTTCATTGTTCACAAAAACATATACACATAAATTGTTGTTGACAATGATTTTTTTTTTTTTTTGGCTTCGCTAGTTGATTCAAGATCATTTAAAAAAATATTTTTTAAATTATTATTTTTTTTCGTGAAATAAACGGAGATTATAAATTAGAATGAGAGATATTTCCATTAGGGTTCGTCTTTTTGAGTTGAGCTTTTGACAATAACCCATTTATCCATTGTTCATATGATCTTCTTGTTTCTTCGGATGGAGAAGAATCATTTTGGTGCTTGCGTCAGGAGAATATTGGTGGTGGATTTTGGGCTAAATTTTATAGAAATTATTCTTATTCTTGTTACATATGATCTTCCACGCACCACGTACATCGTCCCGGAATGTGGGGCCATTTTGGATGCTAGACAATCCGGTCAAATCAAGCACATTCTCCTGAATTCCTGCTGGCTTTCGCAGAATCATAAACCAGTCTTGATGCTTGAAGTTATACTCTGGACAAGTAGATTGTCCTTCATTTAAAAAATGCTGGATTTGGATGCCGGAAACCTAATCAGTTATTTTACACAATTCGTTCGATACATCATCTTTATAGCCATCAACCATCGATTTCTATGTCTAGAGACTCAACCAATGTTTATGGAAGGTACAATTCGATGGGGGTGATCGGTTCCTATCCAAGAATCGGGAACTGGACTAGAGAGACCGGTTTCTAGTTTCTAAACTGAGAATTGGCTGGATTGGTCCTGGGTGCAGAACCGGACCGGACGATTGATCCACTGTTCTCGGGTGGGCAAGTGAAACTGATCACACGTTCTGCTTTTTTATGCACTTTACTTGCCTCCATCACCAACTCTATCTCTCTCTCTCTCACCAACAACCTTCAATTGGAAATCATGTCAACCTCCATGCGGAGGGAAAAGATTATATAGTTCCCCTTAATCTCGTAAATCTTTCCCAATCCCCTCTCCCATCAACCCCATTTTCTAGAGTTTCCATTCAATATCGGGGTTTGCGATCTCCTCCTCACCCAATTACTGACCATGTCTACTCTGATCGCCAAACGATGCCAGTCCGGCTGATGTGGCAAGTATTAGCATTGCATTTTTGGACTGATTGGATAGGCAGAAATCCAAACGAAAGTTGAAACTATGATGCATCTAGGACCGGCGGACTGGCGAACGACTTCAGAACGGGCTCAAATTCGGTCGGTTGAAGCAAATTGGCCTCCTGATCAATACACACCTCCTTTGGCTGTGAATTATGATGAATTTTCGCATTTCGAGATCGTTTAGATGGGTTTTCAGGCCTTTTTTCAATTTTTAGGAAATTTTATGTTTTAATAGTATTTTTGTAATTTCACGTTTTCCATTGTCATTAGGGTTGACACCTTATAAAAGGTCGTTCTTACGATTTAAAAAGATAGATTATTGACATTGAATTTTGAGATTTCCTATTGTGCTTTGCTTGGATCAAGTCCTATTACGCTTTGCGCTGCGTTAGGTGGTATTAGAGCCAATGGCGACTAGCGATGGTCTTTATAATGATGTTCAGGAGATTGGAGCCCCAATCTTTGGGGATGATGCGCTACAACATTTGGAACACTGTTTATACAAATGCCTGGATCAGCAAATTGATCAAAGACTTCATTGCATCAGAGGACAATTTGATGAATTAGCAGATCGATTTGAAGCTCCCGACATTGATGTGAACTGGAACATGCAGCATGGCAAAAGGCTGGTGCAAATGTTGCTCGTGGTGACCCTACCGATAGACCTATTCTTGTCCGCAGGCAGAATAATCATTTATTTTCAAAGATTGCAGAATAGGAGGGAGTGAGAAGGAAAAAAGAGAGCTCAAACTTGGCACAAAATGAAGAGGCTGTTGAAGCAAGAGTTCCTTTCATGCGACTATGAGCAAATTATGTTCCAGCAATACCAATGTTTCTAGTAGGGTAATCGATCTGTACGTGAGTATACTGCAGAATTTAAGAGAATGGCGGAGTGAAATAATCTGTCGGAGACGGAGGGACAGCAGGTGGCTAGATATCTCGATGGGTTGAAGCCCTTCATTCGAGATAAAATTGGAGTGCAGGTTCTGCGTAATCTACCTAAAGCGAAAAATATGGCGATGAAGACAGAATTGATGCTGCAAGAAAGGATAGAAGGGGCGGCTATAACATTTTTAAAGGTAATAGTGTCAGCAGTTTGAAAGAGAAAAACGGGTCTAATAATCGCTCTAACATGGAGCGACGTCTGGAGGATAAGGCGGCAGGAAGGCTCCCTATGAAAGAGGCAAAGGACAAGGGAATACAAGAACATAAAATTGCGAACCCGAATCCTTATGCCAAACTAGAGGCGATAAAGTGTTACAGGTGTAATCAATCAGGGCACCTATATAATGAATGCCTTCAGAGGAAGACATCAAACATGGCAGTGAGAGAAGAAGAAGAAGATGAATATTGTTGTGAACCAAATGGTGAGGAAGAAAACTTTAAAGATGAGGGAGAGGAGGAAATAAATTGCATAGTATGCCGGATGATGTTACCCCAAAACATGAAGATGATTCGCAGCGCCATCAATTATTCCGAACCAGGTGTACCATTCTAGGTAATATCTTTGATGTGATAATTGATAGTGGTAGCATGGAGAATATTATCGAGAATGAAGCAGTAAAGAAGTTGAGGATACCTGTGAAGAAACATCATACCCATATACGTTATGATGGATTAAATCTGGAGCGGAAAGCATTCAGGTGACTGAACGATACAAAATTTCATCCTTCATTGGTAAGTATTATGATGAGTTGTATTGTGATGTGGTAGACATGGATGTCAAGTATTTTTTGGTAGGCCGTGGCAATATGTTGTAGATGCACATCATTCGGGGAGGAGCAATCAATATAATTTGGTAAAGGGTGGAGTGAAGTATACGTTGCTGCCACTAAAGAGCAAGGGAAAACAGGCTTCTGGGAATAATTTCCTTACCCTTACAAGGAGATTTGAAGATGAGATTAAGGAGACCGATAGATTCACGCGCTAATAATGAAAAGGACATTCGAGATAGATGTTGAATTACAAGCGGAGAAGTAGCTCGAATCAGATAAGCATTTATTGAAGGAATTTAGTGAGCTGATGCCCGAGGAGACTCCAGATGGGTTGCCGCCTATGCGCGATATTCAACACCATATCGACTTAATCCCTGGTGCTAGTCTGTCTAATCTACCGCACTACATGAAGAGTTCTAAGGAGAGCGAGATTCTAAAAGAGAAGGTGGATGAGTTGTTACGAAAAGAGAACATTTAGAGTATGATCCCATGTGTTGTTCCTACTCTGTTAGCTCATAAGAAAGATGAGAGTTGGAATATGTGTGTAGACAGCAGAGCCATTAATAAAATAACCGTGGGCTACAAGTTTTCAATTTCAAGATTGGATGACATGCTGGATAGGTTACACGGGGTCAAGTTGTTTTCAAAGATGGATTTGAAGAATGAGGCTTGTGATCAGGTTCTGAAATCTTTCATTGGTAAATTCCTTGTATTTTATTTTCATGACATCCTGATTTATAGCAAAACTGAGGAGGACCACTTGAAGCATTTGAAGATGTTGTTGACAACATTGCAGGCTAATAAGCTAATATAAACATTAAAAAGTGCAGTTTTTTAACTAACAAGCTGATTTTCTTGGGATTTATTGTCACTGCTGAGAGAATAGAGGTGGATGAGACGAATGTGAAAGCAATCAGGGAGTGGACTACACCTAAAACGGTTTTGAAAGTTCGAAGCTTTCATGGGTTAGCTACTTTTTACATGTGATTTATCAAAGATTTTAATACTATCACAGCCCCAATTACAGAATGTATGAAGAAAGGCAAATTTTTGTGAGGAGAGAAAGCTGAGAATAGTTTTGCTATCCTGAAGGAGAAGTTATGTACTGCGCTTGTTCTTATTTTACCTAATCTGATAAGCTGTTTGAGGTAAATTGTGATGCTAGTGGAGTGGGTATAAGAACTATTTTTCCTAAAGAGCGCAGACCAATTTACTATTTCAATGAGAAGCTTAGCGAGGCAAGGCAAAAGTGCAGTACTTATTACAAAGAATTTTATTCTATTGTAAGGACTTTGAAGACGTGGGAGCACTGGTTGGTTGGTAAAGAATTCGTGCTCTATTTTGATCATAAAACTTTGAAGTATTTGAATAGTTAGAAGAAGACAGGATATGCATGCACATTGGTATTAGTTCTTACAAAAATTCCCTTTTAGATTATAGCACAAATCAGATGTGCATAATGTCATAGCAGATGCGTTAAGTAGGAGAGATGCCTTGTTGGTTACATTAAGCCAAGACATTCTGGGGTTCAAATAATAGAAAGGCTGCTATGCAGGTGATGATGACTTTGGGCAGATTTGGGAGTCATATATTACTGGTTAACCTATGCAAGAATTTTATATTCATAATGGTTATTTAATGCGTGGCAATCAGTTTTGCCTTTCTTGAACATCATTATGAAAAAAGGTGATTCATGATTTAAATGATGGTGAATTAGCTGCACATCTGGGATGTGACAAAACTGTTATTGCAGTTCGAGAGCGATTTTACTAGCCCGGATTGCTTAGAGATGTCAGCAAGTATGTACAAAGAAGTTATGTTTGCCAAACCGCTAAGAGGAAGATAAATATTGCTGTGAATCGGATGGGGAGGGAGAATATTTTGAAGATGAGGGAGAAGAGGAAATAAATTGCATAGTGCATAGGATAATGCTACCCTAAAACAGGAAGATGATTCACAGCTATTGACACCTAATTTTGGATCAGCTTTTTTTTTGGAAAATTCATGAAAAATCCATAAAAAGTCAAAAAATTGCAAAATCAACTTTGGTGGCCTTGGCCAAACCTAAGGAACCATTTTTTACAAAAAAAAATAATTTTTCATAATTTTTGGATATTTTTTAATATTTTCAGACATTAGGAAAATACTAGAAAAATCAAGAAAAATAGCATTTGAGGTCACAAAAATATGGAAAAATAGCCAATATTTTTATTTTAAATCCCTTGTCTTTTTGACCTCACAAAAAGTCCAAAATTAGACTCAATTTTACATGTTCCTTTGTAACACGTATGATTGAATTTGGTAAAAAAAATGTCAATTGAGTCTTTTAATTTGTAATTTTGGCATTTTCTAGAATCTTGACATTCAATCTAACTGTCGCTTATTGCAATTTAGCCCAATTATTTGCACAAATTGCTTAATTGCACGAATTTGACAAAATTACATACTTAATTGCATTTTAGTCCTTGAAATTGGGCATATTTGAAATTACTTTCAATTCAGGGGCTATTTCAAATTAAATATACTGCCCAATGGATTTCACCATTTTGAATCGATTGGCATAGGAAATTTGGCCCAATTTGACCATTTGAACCTCTAATTGCACAATTCCCCAATTCACAATTAAATGAAAATTTGGGGTTTTTGTTGAAATTGATATGAACTTTTGGGCAAAACCACATTTTTAGATAAAATTCACGTCCTAAAGTCAATTCTGAGGTTTAATTGCAAAAATTCCCCACCAATTTGTGTTAATTTTGAAAATCCAAATTCGGAACCGGTTCAGACAGGTCTGACCGCCGGTCGGACCGGTCGAACCGGTTCGCTACAGTGTCTTCTTCTTCATCAAGCCTGCGCGCAAATGAACAGTGCGAGGTTGAATTTCAACGAGGAAATTAGCCAAGCAATCGGCGGCAATTGAAGAAGCATTAGTGGGGGTTTGGTTCGTCGTACCAGTCCTCATCGATTAACGCCAGAATCACGACCAATGGTCGCCGGAGGAAGGAGTAATCGGCCGGTCAATCGTACGGTACCTGCAAAAGTTAACAACGACAAAGCTCAAATGAAATTCGTCCAAATTCGTGCAAAATACGATCACCGGAGGTCTCGAACAGAATTACCATTTGATGCCCGTCGATAACCGGTCGTCGGTGACCAGGAGTCGGCCGCGCGCGTTGAAACCACGGGAATAGGTGAGTTCGACCTTCAAGCTTTCTTACTGAGCATCAATGGCGGAAATCGATTCCGGTCTTGATTCTTCGAATTAGAGTGTGTGTTTTATTCCCTAAGCATCACTGACCATCATTGCATCTTCATTTTGCATTGAATCCGTCCGAATACCTCGAATCGAGTCTTCGAACACAGCCTCCATTGCCGACCACTGTCCATAGTTGCCCAGCCAAATCTGGGCCGAGCGAGCTCAATCAGAGCTCGAGGTAAGCCTTCTAAACTTCCTCTGGTGCTATTCTATGACTGGATTGCCATGATTTGTTACGAATCGAGCTATTGGATCTCTATGGCCGTACTCGGCGTTCTGTATGATGCTCGTGATTCTGTGGATTAGGAGCTCTGATTCTTAGATATGTTAGACTAGAGGTAACGGCGAGTCGACTAGTGTTGGTCTCGCGCGATTTCATCAAGATCCCATCGTCGGATCGTCGCCGGAGAAGCATAGCCGTTCGTCCAGTTGCAGGCGCGAGGTTGAAGACGATGCGTACGTGGCGAGGTCAACGAGTCAAAGGTCTAGGTGGCAACACGTGATTGGTCCACGTGGATGTCGAGTCAGCATGGCCGTTGGGTCTGTTATTCGAATAAAAAAGATCGAACGGTTCAGATAAATCGAACCTAAATTCTAGTGGCCGTCCGATTAGTAAATAGGATTATCCGAAAATAGTTTTAAAATCAGAAAATCAAAATTGGGATGAAACGGTGCCGTTTAGTTTAGTTGTAGTGCGGCGTCGTTTAGGTTAGTATGAATGGACGGCCCAGATATAGTCTTGGTTTTTAATCGTGGCCGTCGGTTAAAGTAGTCAGATCAGACGGCCCTGGCCGAGTCTTCATTCTATCTGAACCGTAGGTTTTAGTAATCTGATCCGGCGGTCGTGGATTAGCCACGCGGTTCAATAGGAGCCGTCGGATCAAGTCTAGAAAATCCAAAAAAAAAAAGGCAGATACGGCGTCGTTTAGGTGATCGGGTCCGGGTCGACCCGCTCCGAATAACATTTTTTTAAAATAAAAAATTCGAAAATGATTTTAAAAAATATAAAAATATATATAAAAATCAGAAAAATCATAGAAAATTCAAAACAAAATGCTAGAAAAGCACAGAAAATTCAAAAAAAAATATAGGAAAATTGTGAGAAAATCCTAGACACTCCAGAAATCCCCAAGAATCGAGGATTGACCACAGACAACTGGTCAACCCTATCTTTGCGGTTTCTTATCCGTTCTTCCGAGACTCGACGATATTACCCCCTATGGGTAAGTCGCCTCCACCGTATATGCGAGATAAGATCGATAATACCAAGGTAAGAATTAGGGTCGGTTAGGCGACCAATTCTTAGGCTTGGATTTTCGAGTCCCTTCCCTTTTTCCTGAAATGACGATTTTACTCCTCAAAGGGTAAATCGTCTTTCCCATTCCAATTGAGTCCTGAAAATTGCTCAAAGTTAGGGTTTGGGTCAGGTGGGTGACCAACCCTAATATTTGGGATTTTCAGTTCTCATCCGTGTCCAAAATGATGACTTTACCCCTTTAAGAGTAAAATCACTTTTAAATTCCAGAAAAATCCTGAAAATTCCCGAAAAATAGGAAATGGAAGGATTTGATCACCAATCCCATTTCTATCCTATTTTGACCGCATCTTTCATCTGAAATGACAATTTTGCCCTTTTATGGCAAATTGTCCCTCAATTTCTCAAAATTACGATTCTCCTCCTCATGGGCGAATCATGTCCAATTCACTCCTAAGCCTTGACTGATACTTCTCTAGGCTAATAGGGCCTCATTAGGGATGCCATGTTGATTTCATGTGTTTTATCCGCATGTATTGGATCCTTGATTTGTGCACTTATTTCTATTGATTGTGAGTGATAGGGTGGTCATTCCCATTTACATGAACTCCTAGATTTTGGATCTGTACCCCATTCGTCTGCATGAATCTTAAGGTCAGATAAACCGTTCAACTTAGGTACCGAAAGGGCGTCGACTCTGAAAGTCGGCGTAACTAAGTCCCCGATCCCGCTTCTCTGGTTTCCGCAGAATCGAATAGATCGCTCCCAACTATTCGATAGGGTTTCCGATCATACACTCCACGAAACGATTGGTGGCGACTTCTTGGCATGTACACATATCACATGTCACTAGACCACTCTAAAGGTCTACCACGTGCATCCAGCCGTTACGATTTGGATAATGGACCTTGGGAGAGGCCCGCGTCCGATCGTGCTATGATCGGGCGGCTCATTAGCCCCCTCCTCCGAGAGAGAGGGTCGCGACAGACTGGAGACTCCACTGGGGAATTATTCTAAACCAAAATCTTTGGTTAAGAATTCCAGAGGACTTGAGCCGATTAAAAAGTTGATTGGTATATCTGACCTTATTTTCTGCAGATGCTCTCTAAGGTGATGTATGTGCACTAACCATTGTATTAGACGTTTTTGTAGATTGGAGAAATAAGGGGTTGAGTGATTGTTGACATCTTTCCTGCAGGTTGGAGTTGGGAATGTATGTTTATTTTACGCACATATTGAAGCGGTGTTTGATACAAACTGCTGTGCATGACCTTGCATTGTGATGATCACGACACATCGCACACACTGGCGGTCAAACCCCAACTGCAACCACCCCTAGGTTACCTTAGATAGGGAAAGGATGCGAAAGGATCTCGTGTTCGATGGCATTTGAGACTTTCGTGTTCGTTCCCGCTCACAATCCAAATTGGAGATATCTAGCCCTCTTGGGTGGGTACCCTTAGGGAGGAATCTGCCTCATTTGGATCGTGGGAGCCTGAGCCATAGGTACCTCACCTGATTTCTAATTTTCTAGAGTATATCTACTTGTCTCATGCGCATGTCTATGGATGATTGGTATACCTAAAACCGCACATTGTTACAGGGGAACATTTCACATTCCCCAAGTGTGGTTGGTAAGGCATTTACTTTCGATGTACTTCACTATTCCCTGTTTCATAGTATGATTCATGCATTATATACATATGCATTGCATACATCATGAAATCACTCAAGTGACTAATTGAAATAACGATAATAAGGGGGTAGGATGTCGCTGTTTCCCAAAAGTTCAACAGAGTTGGTAACCTTCGAATGCCTAAGGAAAGTCACTCGCCTTGGGCCGAACATGAGGTTACACTTCACCAAATTTGTGTATGGTCGAGAGATAACTGGACGCAAGTTGGGATAAGCCGAAGATTGCCAAACCCGCTACTATGTCGATAATCTCCGGTTTAAGCGACAAGTAGACGAAATGTTCAAGGATTACTTGGAGATGAAGAGACAGCGTCGCAACCACCTGGCTAGAGAAGCAATTGCACATCGACAGGCCGAACGACGCGCTAATGAAGATATACCAAGGATCACCTTTTGGGGAAAAAGAAGACGCCCTGCGACCAAGACGAAGCCGAAACGCATCACACTCAAGAAGCTGAAGCCCGAGAAGGCTCCTGAAGTCATCATACCATGGACCAGAGAATGGCCGGAAGAGTTAAGGTACCTAGATCAATACTCTAAAGACAACCCCT
This sequence comes from Rhodomyrtus psidioides, assembly GCA_021437785.1. Taxonomy (NCBI): domain Eukaryota; kingdom Viridiplantae; phylum Streptophyta; class Magnoliopsida; order Myrtales; family Myrtaceae; genus Rhodomyrtus; species Rhodomyrtus psidioides. The sequence continues at coordinate 2,684,973 of JAILYB010000027.1, read as the reverse complement.
CACACTCAACCAGAGGAAGGTTCTTGACTGATTAGAGCTGCAAAGAAGAGTAGACCTTTAGGGAAAAGGGTGGTTTAGATCCTCACATTTCATCGGCCTTTTATGGCTTTCTTGTTTGAAGAGTCTCTCTTTACCTTTCTTTCATTAGGCGTCCTGATTGTAATAAGAGATTCATTCCGCTCTTCTCCCATTTGATGTTTTGACCAATGGAATGTGACGTTGTTGTTTCTCTTAGTCACTGGAGTGAACCTGACTAAATTGCATAATTCACTTTCTTGAAGTTCAAATTAGACTTCAAGTCAGGTCTTCGGTACCTGAAAAAGGTTCTAATTTCCATTTCTTCAATTGAACTATGCAATTAAGTTAGTCCATGCATACTTCATGGCATTTGCATAGTCACATGTTTTAAAGTAATTTTTGACGATTGACTTTTCAAAATCATTTGCATATTTTAGACTTGATGGGAAAGAATGATATTCAAGTGTTCAAAGTTCCTCGGGCTGAGCTACTATCATGGTGCCATAGCATGGGTGAAGCTAGCCAGAAGTACGCCAAATTGCGACTGGGTATTGTTGACACCTAAATTTTGATCAGTCTTTTCTAGTTTATTCTCGAAAAATTCATAGAAAATCTATAAAAAGTAAAAAAAAAAATTACAAAATCAACTTTAGTGAGTTTGGCCAAGCTAAATGAACCAATTTGACCAAAAAATTATTTTTCATGTTTTTTGTGTTTTTGTAATATTTTGGAAAAATAAAATATAAAAATATAAAAAGAGGAAGAATTGGCTAGCCAGTCAACCTGTTGATTCGTTGACCAAGAGAATCCAAAGGAGCTCACAATAACGTCTCTACACGTTGGTCTTTGGGGCCACAAAAAATTCCATGACCGACCAAAGACGGAGGGAAAGTTGGGCAACGGCAATATATATATATATATATATATATATATATATATATATATATATATATAAACAAAGAGAAAGAGATGGTGAATGGGGTGGTCAAATAGGCCAAAGGGGGAATAAAAAAATAAAAGAAGAGGGAGAGGAATCTGTGGAAAGCAGTTCCACGAGGAAGCAAGCAATAAAAAATAAAAGAAAGAGAGAGAGAGAGAGATCAAGAAGAAGGAGGAGACCCTCTGCAACTCGTTCGTTCACCTTTAACGAAGGTGAAGGTAGCTTCGGTCATATAGACCAGACACGAGAGAAGTCTCGAGGTTGAGTCCGCAAACTTCGAAGAGCCCGGATCGCCAACACCGAGCCGTCTACGTGGCCTTCATTTATGAAATCAGGTCGGTTCTTCGGCATCCGATAATACTCTGCTGTTACAACTCACCATGTGTTCGATCGTGATAGTATATATCAGGGCATGTTCGTATGTTCTTGTTGATTGAATTGCATGTAGAACGACTCCTAAACCTCGTAAATATATTTATTTGCATCGGTTTGGTCTGGTTTGCCATGGACGAGCCTACCAACCTCCAAATCTAATTGTGGACTCAAGAGAGCGACTGAGGGTGGCACGAAGGTAAGTCTTCTAGAACTTCGATTTAGCTGTTTGGTTGGTTAGATTGGAGCTCGAACGTGGAAAAATAAAAAAAAAAATCAAATGTTGAACTAGTTCGCTGGAAAACATGTACTGTGGTGTTCGGTTTAGGTTGTTCCCGTCGCTTTTTGGGTCGTGAAATGAACATATGTTGATGTGGGATAGCGTGGTGTTTGTTTGATGTTGGAATCGTGTTGTTTTGACGATTTTTCAACGTCGGATTCGGCCTTTCGGTGAGACACCGGCAAACATCGCCGGCGTGGGTCATCTTCCCCGGCGATGCATTGACCAGTCAACACGTACGTGGCAGCCACGTGGCGGCCACGTCGGCGCGCAGTAATAATAGAATAATAAAAAAATAACAATAAGAAAAATTCAAAAAACAATTGAAAAATTACAGAAAATTCAAAAAAAAATTCTAGAAAATTCCCCAAGTTGAAAATGACGAAAAAAAATGGACTTGTTTTCATTTTTGAGATTTTCTCCCGTTTAATCCAAAATGACGATTTTACCCCTCAAAGGATAAATCGTCTTTGTTACTCTGACGACTTCTGGAAATTGCTTAGAATTTGGCAATGGGACAGATAGGCGGCTAAACCTTATGTCTAAGATTTCTACATTTCATTTCCATTTTTAGAAAATGACGATTTTACCCTTCGAATGGTAAATCGGTCTCTAAAATTCCAAAAAATCATGAAAAATTGCCAAAAAATAGGAAATTGGTCAATTGAGTGACCAAACATATTTTTGACATTGTTTGACTCCGGAGTCATTCCGAAATGACGATTTTTCCCTTCAGGGCAAATCGTCCCTTTTGTCTCAAAATTACGACTTTACTCCTGATGGATAAAATCATGTCTAAATCATTCCTAAACTCAGTTGATACTTCTTTAGGCTAGTAGAGCCTTATTAGGAATGTCATGTTAATTTGATATGATTATTTTGCATCTCTAGATTCCTTGATCTGCGCACTTTATTGTTGATTGTGATTGCTAGGATAGTCATTCCTATATGCATGAACTCCTAGATTTATGATTCATACCCTACTCATATGCATGAAATCTTAAGTCAGAAAATTCAGTCAACTTAGGTACCGAAAGGGCGTCAATTCTGATAGTTGACGTAACTAAGTTCCCAAACACATTTCTCTGGTTATCGCAGAATTGAATAGAAACTCCCGACTATTCGATAGGGTTTCCGATCGTACCCTCCACGAAACGATTGGTGGCAACTCCATGGCATGCACACTTAACAAATGTCACCAGACCACACTGAAGGTCGACCACGCATACCTCCGTTGTGATTTGGGTAACGGGCCTTGGGAGAGGCCCGCGTCTGACCCTGGACGGCCCATTAGCCCTCGAGAGCCTCAGACTTACCTCAAGAGGGTCGCGACAGACTGGCGACTCCGCTGGGGACTGTAGAGAACTTGAGCCGATTAAAAAGTTGATTGATTTTTCTGACATGCTTTATGCAGATGCTCTTCAAGTTGAAGTACGTACTTTAACCCTTGAGGTGTTAAATATTTTTGCAGATTGGAGAAATAAGGGGTGAAGTGTTTGTTAACTCTGTCTTATGCAGGTAGGAGTCTAGGTTGTATGATTTTGTGGATGTTTATTTTGAAGCGATGTTTACTAAATGAAATGCATGTTTATTGCTTTAGCACGCCACAATGAACACACACAACCGCGCCTAAAACCCAGGGCGTCCTCTTTAGGGAAATAATAGAAGGAATTGAAAATGGAACCTCCATGAGGAAAAACATGTGGTAATCCACTTTTCAATTCCGCTTACTTCGAACTATGGATCGAGTCCCAATGCAACGATAGTTGTGCAATGGAATCTGCTCTTTCAAGAACTCGAGGTGGGAACTTTGACCTTAGGCGCCAAACCCTTTGATTTTTAGGAGTTTATCCTCACCTATTTCATGCGCATGTCTTTGGACGGTTGGTACACCTAAAACCACACATAAGTCGACGAGTTTGGTTGGTAAGACTCTATATCCCTCAAACCTATTACAGTTCATATAAATATAGGCATTTCATTCACTGCATTCTGGTGATTAGATTAAATGCCATTTCGAGGATAGATATGTGTGTTTTTCCCAAACAGAAGACGAAGAGGGTGATATCCCATGACGAACACCGGGTGCACAAGAAGAGCCTGATGTGGACATCATTAAGGTATTATCTTACGAAGATGACGATTTGGAATAGGTGATCCTGAAGTCACGTCTTAAAGATTGAAGCAGGGGCATCTTTAAGTGTTAGGATCACATTCCTTTGATTTGTTTTTCATTTCTAGCCCTTTTTGTATAGGATTCATTTTGCTGAGATCCTCTCTATCTTATCCCTTAGATTTATTATATTAGGGATCTATTTGTGTTATGTACATCCGAGTTGAAATTTGCTGTATTTCTTTTGATTTATCATTGGAATGTGGTAGTGGCATTTATACTAATCACTCGAATATGCCAAAATCAATTTTATAATTCCACGGGAGGAAATTGAAATTGGAGGTCTGACGCGACCTTTTTAGCCGTATAGGGCAATCCAATCCCAATTTCGCCAGAAGGAACTATAAACTTGAAATTGGCTCATGCATGTTTTGCATCATTGGTAATCCATGATAATTGATCAGGATTATTCGTGTTTTCAAATTTAATAAAAGATAAATATCCAAATTACTCTCGTTCTTAGCAAACGGCCTTAATTTGGGTACTATATCTTCAATTGAATTTAAAACACATTATAAATATATCTTGTACTTTTGAACATTCCATTGATTTTCTTGGAATTGATCAAAAGCGATTATCGTGAATTACATTCCTTTCAATAGTATGCTTTCCCTCGAGGAATACCGATAAAAACTTTTCACACAAGACTAAAACCCTTGTAAAAGTTCTTATCCTTATTAATCACGAGCAAGCATAAAATTGGAAGGAGTTTATGCTTTCTTTTTCAAATTCTTCCTTCTGATTCCGTCTTTTCATTTGCAGGTGAAAAAAAACAGGTAGTAAAGAGATATCTTTTCGTGGATAAATCTGGGGAATATTCTTTCATCTGATCATGAGCGAATTAGAAGATCAGGAAACATCTGCTCGACTTTTTGATATTATGGTTCAGCTCACCCCAAGTTGAAGATGTTCAGATGTTCGAAGAAGTGGGCCATATAAAAGCTAAAACACACACATGAGTTTCATTCATTCTTGCTCAAATTGAAGGATTCCAGAAGCAGATCATACAGTTCATCGGGGTGGAAAAGTAAAGCCAAAGTGAGCCCTAATTAGCGACACGAAGGAGCTCAGCTGGCCCTCCATATTATTGATTCTCTGCCTACACTCATCGCTTCGTATATCAAGGTCCGTAAGCTGGAGAAGAAGGCGCTTGCACTCATTCTTAAGCTCAGCAACCTTGGCTCCGTGATCTTCAGCAGCGAGTTCCAGGTTCCGAACTAGTTCCCTTCCATGGGATACGTCCGCGGTAACGCGATCGAGCCTCTCTTCCAGCCACTCACTTTGAAACTTCAACATGATATTACGACGGTCATGCTCAAAGGTGGTCAGGCATATGGCCAACCGCTCCACCAAACTTCCCCGTTCACGTAGCAACGTTGAGACCCGCTCGTTAACGGAATCTACAAGTTTATTGTGGCTGTCAGCCATGAAGTTAGTCAGCACCAAATGATCGCATCGGTCCTCGTAGCGGGCTCGCAAAACACGAGCCACGGTAACTTCGCGATGAGCAGCACGGTAGACCTCCAAGGAGTTCTTAAAGAGGGTTGGAAAAGTTCTGTATTCCCTCCCCAACATAGCACCCTCGATGGAAGTGATGTCTAGGTCCCCGAACATGACACGGATTTCATCCTCGGTTTCGGGATGATCAGCTATGTGAGCATAACCTCGACCCAAGAGGTTATAGAACTCTTCCCATTGAGCCAAAACTTCAGCTGAGAAAGTACGAATGGGAGAGGAGGCCATTTTCGTTAGGATTATTTGAGGAGGAGATGTGTGTAACAGAGCGATTAGAAGAAGGCAGCTGATTATGCAAGCGTTGGCCTTCTCTACATTAACTCTTCGTTTTATAGCAGCTCAAAGGGGGAGAAAAGTTGCAGCAATAATGCTTATGGAGCCGGGGTAATTAATGTAAAGTAGGGGCTGCTTCTCCCGTGAATCATCAGACCTGTCTTGATCCGCGATTTCAGGCCTGACGAGTTTGAAAAGTTGTAAAAAAGTTGTCTATTTCACCATTATTGAGATGGGGCGGGAGTCGAACGCGACTATCGAAGAAACCGCGATAAAGTTTGGCAGTTTCGTTGTATTGAAAAGCTAAGCGTAAAGTAAACATAGTTCAGTCTTTTGAGGACATAGTGGGGGACAGGTTTGGCTATCGAGGAAAGAAGACTGATTCGGGGGTCTCCCCACGTTGAAAAAGGAAGAGAGACGACAAAGCGAAAAATTCGAAATCTTGGGGGAACGCTCGCCTGATGATCTTTATCTGTGTTCAAAGAATGTTTCTTGAACATATGAAGCCACTCAAAAAGAAAACTCAAAGGGAGTGAACATACGAGAGAGATTACAAAACCCTAAGTAAAAATCGAGCAACCTCTTCCCGATCTAGTATGTTTGGGAGTTACCGTCAGTTGTCAGAGGTGACTGGCCCAAACGTCCTAGATAATGCCCAATAAAAAGACCTCGAAGTTTCGGGATCGAACCCGGCACCGAAGCTATAGAGCCCAACCTTCCTGGCAACGAAGTTCAAGATTGCGGTAACGACGACGACAATGGCAGCGACGGCCAACCTCGAAAAAGAAAAAGTCGCCAGCCTCATAGTAAGGAGGAAATCCGAGTGCTCGAAGCTACTTTCAAAGAATCCCCTCATTCGAGCAAAGAGAAAATGGAGGAATTAAGCCAAAAGTTGTGGATGAAGCCTGTGAGAGTCGCGTACTGGTTTCAAAACAAGCGCGCCAGATTGGCAGATCAGCGCAGACATCAAGAGCTCTCCGCCCTGGTAGAAGATTATGACAAACTTCGGGTAGAGAACATATGGTACAAGAAAACTCTTGTTACTACCGCTTGCCCCAATTGCGGTGGCCCTATCAACCTCCGCGAATTGCTCCGTGACAATCCTTCTATGAAGGTCACGAATGCTCGTCCGTAACCCTGCTCCCTCGAACCAACTTCTGAAGAACGGGATAAATGTCACTACGCTGTCCCCGACGATAGGCCTACTCTTGCCCCTGGTCAGTTCGAAGCCAATCAACTTCCTCTACAACAACTATCAGCACAACCGGACTTCGCTGAGAGTCTATCAAAGGGTAATCACCCAGTCATCGATGCCATGCTGAGACACAGAAAAAAGAAGTTCACTTGGCCCCCGAGGCTTCATCGCAAGTTCCTCGACGCAGTTCGGGAAGTAGGAGTCAGACCAACGTGTGCAGCACGCGTACTTGAGATCATGAATGAACCGGGAATCTCTGTACATACAGTCGCAAGCCACCTTGGTAGTTACCGAAGGGTGCTAAGACAACGTCGTACCATGCTGAGCCTAAGAGAGCCCGACTCGAACTTAAGCACCGGGCGTAACCGCAAACAAGACGGACGTGCGTCAAGAGATGCCTGGCCGAATCTCGACACCAACCGAGCCAGTCGTTCTATTGCCGATTACCGGGAAATTATTCAGGGTATCCCTCTAAGTAATCTCGGTATTCCTCAAGAGTACGTACCACAAGTGCAGCAAATGATCATTCCTTTGTGCGAGCAGCAACCATCCGCCAGCGCTCCTCTTGTTGAGGATCAATGGGCTACCCAGCCGGGGCATATGATTTCAGATGATTTAACAGAAAAATATTTCGCGCATTTTGGTTTACCCAATTCCCAGATAGGGAACGTCTCTGAGGGTGAACCAGTCGTCCCCCCTCTTGTATCCTCAAGCAAGGATAAGAATTCATGTTCCAAAAATCCGTCGGGTGATGTCGCTCAACCCTCATGTCAATCGCTCCAAGGATCAGATGACTTCTTCGATGAAGGACTTGGTGCCTTGTTCGATCAGTGGGAAGCTAGCCAACGTTTGCAGCCATGATCCGTAATCGATAATCGCACAACTGAGCCGAGACGCGATGAGTTGGTGATTGAACATACCCGCAGAAAGAGAGGCATGTATGCGAGAAGGATACATCCCCTATTCTTATCATTGTAAAGTTCTCAACGGAGCATTTGTTTTCTTCTTTAACGATTAGAGCTGAGGTCGCACAATACTGCCTACGAGCATCATTATGTTTAGATACGGCAACCCCTGGTTATATTAGGTTCGGGGTAAATCAACCCAACTCGCGAAGGCAGAAGTGGCAATATAAATTGCGGACAAAACGTAAGCGACCTCCGAAGCGAGAGATCGTTAACTGCCTCAAACACCATGACCGCAAGATCAAGGGTAACCTTAAAATTTTGAGCAGCTACGACACCATTTCTCATAAGACATTCAAATCATTCAAATGAAAAGCGTCAGGCTGTGGAAATGTGTAACCAAGCTGTGGACACATGTGAAAAAGGAAATTGCATAGACTCGGAAGCGATGACCTTTCTTGGCTCGTCAACCATACAGAAGATAAATGAGCGTATACAAAAACTCGCATTTATTTTCACTCGACAGGAGACTTTACAAATGCATTACTAAGGAGGGACCGTAAACCCAAAATTAATTCTAATGAGCATCACGAAGGAGCTCAATTGACTCTCCATGTTATCCATGCCTTGCCTACAGCCAGCGCTCCGAGAATCTAGTTCTGCAAGCTTGAAGAGAAGGAGACGGCATTTCTCCTTAAGCTCGTTCACCTTGGTCTGGTGGTACTTGGATTCATGCTCTAAGTCCTGGGCCGACACTCTCCCGCGGGCAATATCCACGGTCAGATCGTCAAGCCTTTCCTCCAACCATGCGCACTGGAATCTCAGCATAAGATTGTGCTGGTCTTGCTCAAGGACGGTTTGACAAAGAGCTAGACGCTCCACCAAGTTATCCCTCTCGCGGACTAGCAATGAGACCTAGGCGTTGGCATATTCAACAACTCTCTTATGGTTATCGGCCGTCAACATGGCCAACACCAAAGAATCAGCCCTGTCTTGATAGCGAGCCCGTACGATGCAAGCCAAAGTGAAATCCCGGCTGGCGACATGGTAGGCCTCCAGGAAATTGGTGAAAAGAGTTGGGAAGATCACAAACTCCCTTCGCAGTTTCGTACCCTCGATACGGGTAGTGTCTAAAGCCGGAATCAGAGTACGGATTTCAGCTTCAGCTTCAGGGTGGTTATTTATATAAACCATAACCTCTACCCCAGGAGGTGATAAAATCTCTCCCACTGGGTCGAAGCTTCGGCTGAGGCAACAGATACAGGGGAGGCAGCCATGTGCGATTGAACGGTATAGAAGAGAATGAATGTTGGGAGAGTGTTTGAGAGGCTGAATCTGATTTGACTAAAATGTTAATCTTCTCGGCATCAATCTCTCACCATATAACGCTCGAATAAGAAAGGGAAAGTTATAATAATTATTTATGTGCAGCGGGGCTAAGCAGGTTTCATTAATGCGTCATTAGTAAGTCACGGATCCACCACTGTCCTGTGATCTCGGGTTTAGCAAAACATAATGGCGCCAAAAGGTCGGCAGACCTATTGCTCTGGAGACTGAGCTAGGGGGACAGGCGTAGTGCTCAACAAAGCGAGATCAACGCAAGAGATCTTCAGGCTCCACTCACATAGAAAAGAGTATGAAAGACATGGGAAATCACGAAGTCTCGAGAAAAATGCTCGCTAGACAATCGTTATTTGAATCAAAAGGATGGTTCTTGGAACACGCTTAATCTCTAAAAAAGTTACAAAGAGAGTGAGCATCCAAGGAAAAGGGAGAAGGTCGAGCGAACGAAAATCAAGTGGTGATATTTCGATCCAACATATCCGGAGGCTACCGTTACCTGTTGGAAGCGCCCGACCTAAAATATCGCCGCACTTGAACTGCCATAAGAATTTGAAGATCTTGGAACCGAATTCGGCACAAAGGCTATGGAGATTGGCTCTTCCAGTAAGAAAACCCAAACCCTCGGCAGCAAGAACGTCGGTGGCAATGGTCAGCGCAGAAGAAGGAAGCTCCACGAATGCCACACTCTACGCCAACGCCAAGAGCTTAATGATTTTTTCAATGAATGCCCCCATCCAACAGAGGAACAGGAAGCTGAGCTAGGCCAGAAGCTGGGGATGGAGCCTGCGAGAGTCAGGCTTTGGTTTCGTAACAAACGACCCCCGGTGGATTGGATAAATTCAGACATCGCGAGTTGCAGATTCTACGTGAGAAAACTAAACAACTCCGAGTGGAAAACACGAGGTGTAAAGAGGCTCTGAGCATTGCTACTTGCCTTAACTGCAACAACCCTATCTCAATCAGCAAAACGTTCCTCGAAGGGCCGTATCTGCGGGTTGATAATGCTCACTTGTCACAATGGCTTCCACAACATCCTCCAGAGCAGTCAGGCGCCGTCCGAGATTCTCTTGAGCAAATCAACACTAGAGAGTCAATATCACTGCCTGTTGACGGATGGAGTCTATATCATAAAGAGTGGAGTCTCCTCGAGGATGAGCTTCCCGTCAAGACCAGTCAATTTAGAAGCGTGAACTCCCCCCGAAACAACTTTCAGCACAATCAGATCCCGAAGAGGGCAACCGCCGAGTTGCTAGCACCGCTCTGGATAACAAAAAAAACAAAAAAAGAAGGCTTTGTTGGACCCAGGAGCTTCATCGTAAATTTGTGGACGCAGTTCGACAACTGGGAGTCAACTCGGCTCGCCCACTGCACATACTCGGATCATGAACGTAACAGGAGTTACCAGAAGTAGCGTCATGGGTCACCTCAAATACTACAGAAAATGGCTAAAAAAAACCTTGGCAACTTCAGACCCAGATGGAGCCGGCTTGAGCCAAAATGCTAGATATGGCCATGACTACGATACTTTTCGGGAATACGTATCGCAACTCCAGCAAATAGAGCCTCCCCAATTTGAGCACCAACCTGTTGGTAATGCTATTCCTACAACGGATCTTGCATTGACAGAGGATGCACATACAACTGTGCAGAACAGCAACGGAAATTCCAGTTCGTGGAATCAAGTTGCTCATGGAGAAAACATTGGAAAAAATCCTCCTCCAGCGGTCGAATCTGCCCGACTCGAACGTCAAAGGCTCGAAGAAGCCGACGATTTCCTTGATGAAGACCTTTCATTTTAGATCGATCAACTGAACAAACCCCATGAGCTGTCTCAATACCCCTCAGGAATATGAAGCACCAGTCTCAACAGGGCAACAATGGAGGTTCCAGCTCGAGGATCAGATCGTTCAAGGCGAAAGTGATGAGAGAAATTCATCGCCAGCGGTTGGTGATACTCGACTTGAGCATCAATGGCTCGGAGATTCGAGCGATTTCCTTGGGGAGGAACTCAATTTCTGGCTCGATCAGCCTGAAGCTGGCGGACTCTTGCAATGGTGATACAAAGCCGACGATTATGTATTTAATTCAAGGCGCGATTTTTCAAAAAAAATGCTCAGGGAAAAGAGGTTGAATACCCTAAATGAATGTATTGGTAACCTCATTGTAAAATTCCCATGGGAGCATTTCTCATTTACGCTTAAAAGTAATCGCGCGAGGATCAGCCTTACCTTTTGAGCATCTTCAAGCTCAGGCGCGTCATTTCCTTATTTAATTAGGGGCAAACCGTCCCTACTCCCGAAAAACATATTGAGATCAAAGACATCGGATGCATCGTTTAATCCATGGGGGCGAGCTCCCCAAGCGATGATTATCTTTCACAGAGCATAATGGAATCCATCCCTTCAACGCGAGACACATTTGGCCGCGGAGCCACCCATTTGGTAAAAAGAATGTATCGTTCCTAAATGATTTTCAATCAGATACGGAAATAATGTTTCATCTCTTCTCTTATCAGGTGATAAACATAGAGAGGGCACCTAAGAAACCGTCCATTCGAATGACAAAACAAACGTCGCCCCAAACGGGGGTGATGAACTGTGAATGTTGCAAACACCTTCAAGCATGGATGAGGGGGTTGGACAGATATTGTTTATATCAGTAGGCGGCGTCAAGATGGAACGCAAATCAAGGGTGAAGTAGTATCGTCCCAATTTATCTTGAATTTGGGAAAATGGGTTGACACTTATTATTTATCCTTGACAGGGGCTCGTCATCAGGGCGAACAAGTTCCCACAACCCCTATACACTCATTGGAACGCACGACCAAGCGTAAGATGTATCGTTTCAATTCTTGCAAAATTGGCGAACATACAATGACGTATTTCTTTTACATCTCCAAGGATCTCCAGCCACGACGGACAGGTAAGTATCTCTTTTCCCAATTCGTTGAAGATTAAAGAAAAATGTCAGAATTCTTTCAATCATCATGCCTAAAAAAAGGAGACATAGAATTTTCAATTAATCGACATTCATGTTTTGAATCGGGAGGTTATCTAAACATGAAAAGAACATGCATGGTGCATCATAAAATCCCATCAAAAGATTTTCTGGAGAAAATGAAAGGATTTTTCCAAACAAAGGTTGTCCAAACCACTCAAAAGGACGTTTTCTCAAAAGACGAAAGGCAAAGCCTAATCCAAACACGTCCCATACACTTAAGAGATGAGTGGAACGGATCAGATAGAAATTTGGGCCTACAGAGGTAGGGATCATTCGCAATGATTACATGGATTGGGACGACGGAGGCATTCATTCTCTAACCCCAAACACTACAAGTGACCGTTGACAACCCCTTTGAACGGCGATTTCATTCTCCAGCCCTGTCAAGAACCATCCCACATTGGGGCAAATGGAGGTGAGTCCAGCAGTATCATGAGGTAAATGGTTAGAAATTTTCTTGCTCAGACTAACATCAATCTTTATGTATTGTTTATGTGGTAATCCAAGTGCCATAGGATGACGAGAAGCATTCATTTCTCTATCCTACACACCATATCATTTGCATAGCCAAGTTGAGCCGGCAAATTCATTTCAAAAACCCCGTTAGTGATCATTGCATGTTTTGAGATGGAAGCAACATCACTCCAGGAACGAAAGCGTACTAAGGTTTAAGTTGTATATCTAGCGCAATTGCCGAGAATCCTAGTTTCGAAAGAAAAGGAAAAGCAGGATAAAATAAAAATAAGAAAAGAAAAAAAAAAGAGAAAAATCCCCGGCATCAAGAAAAAGCAAAGGACCCGATAAAAGCAAGGCCGATGCTCATGTAAGCTATTTGATTGATCCCCAGTGAAGCTTGGTTGGGAAAAGAGGAAATCCCTAAAGGAGTAAGATCAAAAGGGCTGCTCCCCAAATGGCGTCAAGCGCGGAGCAAAGATATAGAGAGAATTGTCGGTCTCTGAATGCAACAAGAGACCCTCTCTAAAGAGCTGGTGCACACCTCAAAAAAACCGGTTACATACCTCAAAGACTAAAGGTGCAGAAAGGAAAGGACATGTGGCAAATCAGTAATGATCACCAATGTCAAACCCTTCATGAATTCGGGGCCAAAAATAAGCCTTTTTCGATCCTCAATCCTACCAATGTTACAACCCTGAAACAGTCTTTTCTGACTAAGACACTTGGGTTAACATATAGCTTAGCTCGAAGAAGTACGAGCAAGACTATTTCTTTCTCATTTTGCAGGGTTCTTGACTTGTAAACCCGGAGCGGATGGTGAAGAATTTCATTCAATGGCCTCGACTCCAAAGCGGGTCCCCCTTGAAAATCAATATCCAAGCCTAACATTACGGTCCCGTGGAAGACCTCCCGATCAATCGAAATGTATGCGCTGCGAATGATCCTAAAACCTAGGCATAGGTTAGTAGGAAGTTGAGCGCATTCCTTACAAAAGACCATTATCACAGAGCGGTGAGGAGCCCTCTTAGACGAGAAATTCTCCAATAGATGTTTTGAACAAACTCTTTTTGAAAATTTCAAATTGTTTGATCCAGATTTGCCGCGCAAGGAATTTATGATCACATCTGTATGTTGCAAGAATGTTTTGGATAACCTCCAGCATCAAAATGCATATTTCATGACTAAAACTTAAGTCATAAAATTTTGTCAATTGGACAATTGTTGTCTTCCCAAAGATTACTAACATTTTCTTGGTGAAGAAAAATCTTTCAGGTTTAAACTTTTGCAGGATCTTTGGAAACCTCAAATCCCAAAAGAACCTATGCCCCGTGAAAGAGAGTACTTACATTTGATGTCTCTGCAGGATTTTCGGTAACCCCGAATCCTAGATGAATGTTTTACTCCATGAAGTGGAGTACGCAGGCTTAAGCTTCTACAGAATTTCATGGAGAACCCATGATCCCGGAAAGACGCCTTGCTCTGTCAAGAAGAGCTTATAGGTTGCAGGATCCCTAGAGAACCCAGGTCCCAAACTGATACCTTTTTAATGAAAAGTTTGCAGGTTTCAGCTTTCTACAAGGTAATTGGAGTCCCTAGATCCCAGAAAGGTACCTCGCATGTCGAAAGGACAATTCAGCCTTCTGCGAGATTTCAAGTAACCCCTAAATCCCAGAATAGCCTTCAGGTGAACCTAAAGTTAGGTAAACCTTCCAAAAGAGACCTCAATGGGTCGTCTGTAGGTAAAACCTTTTAGTAGGCAAACCTTTTCCAAGACCGATCTACGGAACGATCGAGTCTTTGACTAGTCCCAACAAGACAGGGTATGTCAGCCTTGGATTCCCGTCTGTTTGGAGTCACCAATGGTAGAAACCGCCTGAAGGGTCAACTCAAGGTAGAAACCGCCTGAAGGGTCAACATGATGGTAGATACCTCCTGAAGGGTCAACACATGGTAGATACCGCCTGAAGGGTCAACTCATTGGTAGAAACCGCCATAAGGGTCAAACTCAACTTAATGGTAGAAACCGCCTGAAGGGTCAGCTCAAGGTAGAAACCGCCTGAAGGGTCAACTCGATGGTAGATACCGCCATAAGGATCAACCCAATGGTCCGATCCACCATACGGATCAAAACTTTGACTAATTCCAAATGCTGAAGGAGTTGTTTTCCTAGGTAAGCCTTACTGTAGGCGAACCACTTATGGCCTAATCCACCATACGGATCAAAATCCTTGACGAATCCCTAAGTGCGGGAGGCGTCTTCCTTAGGTTCCTATCAATTAGGAATCCTATTAGGGTCTGACCTACCAAACAGGTCCGAGCTTAACCTCCCTATGACACTCTAAGAGAGTCCCTAGGTATCTTCTTGAACCCATCAGACACTACAAATGTCGCACGAGCATCAAACAGGTAAATGGCAGATAGATTCCCCTACTCTCTAACTCTATCGCATCACTAGGACAGAAAGAGAAGAGAACATATCGGCGGACATGAAAACGAGATGTCATGACTCTTTTTCCTTTAGTTTCCCAATCGAGTCGGTCAGAACGTAGGTGTCACCTTGTCTTTGAGAGAAACCTCTGAGGTGATTCCTCTGACGAAATTCCTCTCAAAGAGGGGCAGCTGTTGACACCTAAATTTTGATCGGTCTTTTCTAGTTTATTCTCGAAAAATTCATAGAAAATCTATAAAAAAAAGTAAAAAAAAAATTACAAAATCAACTTTAGTGAGTTTGGCCAAGCTAAATGAACCAATTTGACCAAAAAATGATTTTTTCATGTTTTTCGTGTTTTTGTAATATTTTGGAAAAATAAAATATAAAAAGAGGAAGAATTGGATAGCCAGTCAACCTGTTGATTCGTTGACCAAGAGAATCCAAAGGAGCTCACAATAACGTTTCTACACGTTGGTCTTTGGGGCCACACAAAATTCCATGACCGACCAAAAACGGAGGGAAAGTTGGGCAACGGCAATATATATATAAACAAAGAGAAAGAGATGGTGAATGGGGTGGTCAAATAGGCCAAAGGGGGAATAAAAAAATAAAAGAAGAGGGAGAGGAATCTGTGGAAAGCAGTTCCACGAGGAAGCAAGCAATAAAAAATAAAAGAAAGAGAGAGAGAGAGATCAAGAAGAAGGAGGAGACCCTCTGCAACTCGTTCGTTCACCTTTAACGAAGGTGAAGGTAGCTTCGGTCATATAGACCAGACACGAGAGAAGTCTCGAGGTTGAGTCCGCAAACTTCGAAGAGCCCGGATCGCCAACACTGAGCCGTCTACGTGGCCTTCATTTATGAAATCAGGTCGGTTCTTCGGCATCCGATAATACTCTGCTGTTACAACTCACCATGTGTTCGATCGTGATAGTATATATCAGGGCATGTTCGTATGTTCTTGTTGATTGAATTGCATGTAGAACGACTCCTAAACCTCGTAAATATATTTATTTGCATCGGTTTGGTCTGGTTTGCCATGGACGAGCCTACCAACCTCCAAATCTGATTGTGGACTCAAGAGAGCGACTGAGGGTGGCACGAAGGTAAGTCTTCTAGAACTTCGATTTAGCTGTTTGGTTGGTTAGATTGGAGCTCGAACGTGGAAAAATAAAAAAATCAAATGTTGAACTAGTTCGCTGGAAAACATGTACTGTGGTGTTCGGTTTAGGTTGTTCCCGTCGCTTTTTGGGTCGTGAAATGAACATATGTTGATGTGGGATAGTGTGGTGTTTGTTTGATGTTGGAATCGTGTTGTTTTGACGATTTTTCAACGTCGGATTCGGCCTTCCGGTGAGACACCGGCAAACATCGCCAGCGTGGGTCATCTTCCCTGGCGATGCGTTGACCAGTCAACGCATGTTGACCTGGTCAACACGTACGTGGCAGCTACGTGGCGGCCACGTCGGCGCGCAGTAATAATAGAATAATAAAAAAAATTCAAAAAAATTGAAAAATTACAGAAAATTCAAAAAAAAATTCTAGAAAATTCCCCAAGTTGAAAATGACAAGAAAAAAAAATGGACTTGTTTTCATTTTTGAGATTTTCTCCCGTTTAATCCAAAATGACGATTTTACCCCTCAAAGGATAAATCGTCTTTGTTACTCTGACGACTTGTGGAAATTGCTTAGAATTTGGCAATGGGACAGATAGGCGGCTAAACCTTATGTCTAAGATTTCTACATTTCATTTCCATTTTTAGAAAATGACGATTTTACCCTTCGAATGGTAAATCGGTCTCTAAAATTCCAGAAAATCATGAAAAATTGCCAAAAAATAGGAAATGGGTCAATTGAGTGACCAAACCTATTTTTCACATTGTTTGACTCCGGAGTCATTCCGAAATGACGATTTTTCCCTTCAGGGCAAATCGTCCCTTTTGTCTCAAAATTACGACTTTACTCCTGATGGGTAAAATCATGTCTAAATCATTCCTAAACTCAGTTGATACTTCTTTAGGCTAGTAGAGCCTTATTAGGAATGTCATGTTAATTTGATATGATTATTTTGCATCTCTAGATTCCTTGATCTGCGCACTTTATTGTTGATTGTGATTGCTAGGATAGTCATTCCTATATGCATGAACTCCTAGATTTATGATTCATACCCTACTCATCTGCATGAAATCTTAAGTCAGAAAATTCAGTCAACTTAGGTACCGAAATGGCGTCAATTCTGATAGTTGACGTAACTAAGTTCCCAAACCCATTTCTCTGGTTATCGCAGAATTGAATAGAAACTCCCGACTATTCGATAGGGTTTCCGATCGTACCCTCCACGAAACGATTGGTGGTGACTCCATGGCATGCACACTTAACAAATGTCACCAGACCACACTGAAGGTCGACCACGCATACCTCCGTTGTTATTTGGGTAACGGGCCTTGGGAGAGGCCCGCGTCTGACCCTGGACGGCCCATTAGCCCTCGAGAGCCTCAAACTTACCTCAAGAGGGTCGCGACAGGTATCTATTGGACCTGTTGAGGATTGAGTGCCCACCTGCCTTCATTCAAGCCATGGCACTTTATTGGAATCCCACCACCGCAACATTCTGCATGGAGGGACTGGAGGTTGCCCCTACTCTCGAAGAATACAGCGCCGCCATCGGAGTTGAATTCACTCACTTACTAGTCCAACCTCCCATAGGATTTGAACCCTTGAGTCAACTAGCTGAATTCCTTGACACAAGCCTTAATGAAGTCAAAGCAGATGCAAAAAGCAATTCTGGATGAATCTCCCTGACTTTCCTTCTAGACCGATTCCCCAACCTCCCTGCCGCTAAAGGGACTAAATCAGGTAGAGCCTTTGTCTTGCCCTTCTTTAGCTTTGTGCTATTCCCAATCTCGTCTGTCACCTTCGATCCTATTATGGCCGTTGTAGTTAGGCAAGTCTGTTGTGGGTGGGATTATTCAAACATCATCCTTGCTGAGACCATTCTTTCCTTAAATCGCTTCAAGAAAAACAAGAATGGAATCTTTAGAGCATCTAGTGATCTTCTGTACGTGTGGTTCACATCTCATGTCAGACAATTCCATATCCGCATGGGTTTCACTGAGATTAGCCCCGATGTTCATCCTCTTAAAACCTTTGTCAGAACCCACACACGCATTCCTAAGTTCAACTTTAGAGAATGGAAAGGATTCCTTAGAGCTTTAAAACCCAAACAGCTCCGATGGCGGCTAAGGTTGCCAACACTGGGCAAAGTCAGACTAGCATGCAATGGCAAAGATCCAGTCCCTCTGCTGGGATTCACGGGCGCTACCGCATATTATCCGGGGAGGGTTATCCGACAATTTGGGGCATTACAAGATATCCCTTCTTCACCACGACCTGGTGTCTTTTCCTTTGACACACCAAACGAGACCCTCGTGGGAGAAAAGAAGAAACAGTTCGAAGCCAAGATGACGTTTATTATTCACTCTCCGAAGAACTCTCAGGCCGAAGATATAAGTTGGCCAGAAAACATGACTCATAAGCAGAACATTCACAAGGCTACCACAGAATACATTCAGCACTTTGAAGCGACCAGACGCAGCCTTGTCGAGCCCTACGTACCCGAATATATTGTACCATACGTACCTGGGATAGAACCGTACGTACCCGAAGACATGGGACCGCCGTCATATTCAGAAGATGAAGAATCCCAGACTTAAGAGAATCCTTATTGGGATGATGAGGACACCTTAGACCTCAAGCGTCCTAGACTTGAATAGGCTATTCTGTCAAGTGTAAAATAAGCAAACATAGTGATGCTTTTTCATGCATTCTCACTTGTACTTGATATTATTTTTAGACACATGAACATGAATGTGGACATATTTCACTAATGCATAAAAATTATCGTAAAAAATTACGCTACTTTTAATTTCATGAATTCTCTTTGGAGAATGATTAAAAGAACTACTCACATGAGACTAAGGCTCATGAGGTAGTCTTTTTTCTCATTCACGAATAGAAAACATGCAATTAGAAGAATCAAGTACTTCCTTTTGTCAGTACCAAAGAAATACTCATTGGAATTTCTTCTGAAATAGGTACACTCTCATCACGAAATTACCAACGCATCGTTTTCGCACTGGACTTAAGACAAGAATGGAGCAACAGGAGTTGACCCCACGTGTAGGCATGCTGGAAGCACAGATGACTGCAATGGCAACTATGATGGCTGATATTAAGGCGATACTGGAAGCCTCCCAAGCCAGACAGACAGTAATTCCTAACAACTCGAATCCATCATTCGCACCTGATACGACCGATAAAGAAACAGCGAAAGATACCCAATGTGTCGAGGAAGATATTCGTGTGCCGAACATCCATTCACAGCAAAAGGCACCCCCTGTTATTGTCAACCTCGAGAAGGAGGAGAAGGAGAAGCAGACTGTAAAAATCGAAGTGGATGCTAAGAGATTAGCCAAGATTGAAGAATGCTTGAACAGCCAAGGTTACGAGTTGGCTCGTTTCGACAAGATATCTCCCTTCGTCAAGGTAGAGACCCCTCCTGACTACAAAGAACAAGACTTCGTAAGGAAATCTAATGGGACAGGCTGTCCCCGCGCTCACCTCAAATATTACCTGCGCAAGATGGCGCAATATTCAGACTATGTCCCGCTACTAATGAACACGTTCCAAGAAAGTCTAGCTGGCGCCGCTCTGGCATGGTTCATTGAATTGGACCTCGATGATTATGATGGATGGGAAGATGTTGCAAAGGATTTCCTCAGACAGTATAAGTTCAACACAGCTACAGTTCCGACGAGAGAAGACCTTCTACGAACCTCAAAGGCAAGGGGCGAATTGATTAGAACATACGCCCAGAGATGGCGGATTTTGGCAACCCAAGTAAAGCCATCTATCCCAGAAGATGAGCTGATTGATTTGTTCCTGAAAGCACTCCCCTACGAATACTTTGACAGGTTAAACACCTCGGGATGTCAGACATTTGCACACTTGATAAAGGTAGCTGAAAGGTTTGAATGAGCCTTAAGAGAAAGGAGGCCTCATGAAGCTTCTACTAGGAAACAGTATCCCTTGAAAAAGGATAAAGAGGCTGGGCTCGACATAGCATTCATACCAGACCCTTATAAACCCAAGGTGCTTAACAGTTCTAATCAGACCAAGGGAGGATCGTCATGGTCGGCACCAAGAGGGCAAGAGCCTAGAAGGAGGCAACCCCAAAAGCAGTTCTCACAGCTCCCGATGCCTTTGTCCAAGTTGCTCCCAATGCTGCTAGAACAACACTTGGTGGCAAAGGAACCACCTAGGGCAAATCTTGTTAAATATCCTGGTTTTGACGAGAGCCAAACATGTGTCTACCATATGGGCGAAAGGGGACATAATGTTGATAATTACTTCATCCTTAAGTTGAAGATACAAGCTTTGAATGACAGTCAGATTCTGAAATTTGACAACATAGCTCCGAATGTACAAGAAAACCCGCTCCCTGATCATCAAGCAATAGGGGCAATATTCACTGAAGAAGAGGAAATGACTTTAAAATGAAATACTCTACTCCTCCTAGTTTTTATCAGAAAATGGAGGATATCGTGCCAGACCGATGGGGAGGTATGGACGATCCTGTTCAAATCCCGAAGGAAGTGGAAAAGCCTTTTACGAAGGGGCTCGAATCACTGCTGAGCCAGATGATAGGCATCAAACTTAACACGAAACAATATGAGAGATCAGAGGATCAACAGCAAGATTCAGGAACTACTCAAGGGAAGGAGAGAATACCCGAGATCTGCGACATCAGCAGTACTAGGTGACGACGATCGACATTGTCCACTGAGGGACGAAATCTTTTCAGGGGACTTTGACAACATCGTGTCAATGATCGAAGCTGCTACGACTGTGGTAATCAAACTGGAAGAGCTTTACAGCTTGAATGAGGTAGAAGATTGCCTAATCAAACCTGTTGTGATTCGATTATCGGAAGAGGAAGAAGATGACACAGCTGAACCAGAGACATCTTATCCGAAGACAATAACCATACAACTCCCTTCGATAGAAGAGTACGATCCCAAAGCGGTCCATTGGGACTATGGAACGGAGGAAGTAGATGCAGTGATGAGGTCTGGACGATTTTACGCCCCCAGGGAAGGCGAGTCCGAAAAGAAGGAAGTCTCGAATGAAGACGCAGAAAAGCTCATGTCCATCATTATAACCAGCGAGTTCGAAGTGATAGAGCACTTAAGGAAGATGCCAGCTCAAATATCCTTACTGGATTTATTCATCAATTTAGAGAAGTATAAGAATGCACTATTAAAGATACTCAACGAGGTGCATGTCCTTGAAACAATCAATGATGTGCAGCTGGGGGACTTCGTAGGGGCAATCCTCCTGAAAGATCAATTGAGCTTCTCCGATGAAGACTTTCCCATGGAAGGGAGAGGACACAACAAGGCCTTATACATTACTGCACAGTGCAACGGAAAGAGAATAGCACATGTACTAATTGATAACGGATCCGCTTTCAACATATGCCCACTAGCTACCTTAAGGAGTTTAGACATCAAAGAAGAAATTGTTAAAGCCTCCAAAACAGCTATGAGAGGTTTTGATGGAATGAAGAAGACTGTGGTAGGTGAGATTGAGCTCGACGTATTCATCGGCCCATCGAAATTCTCTATAAACTTCCAAGTAATGGATTTGCCTAATGCATTCGGATTCCTGCTGGGGAGACCTTAGATCCATGTAGCAGGAGTCGTGCCATCAAGCTTGCATCAGAATGTGCACTTTGTGGTGGATGGGAAGGTGATTACCGTACATGGAGAAGTTGACCTCCAAACATATCAGAACAGCGCTATTCCCTACATCGACCCCGAAGTTAAGATGGAAGCAAGATATCATTCCTTGGAGTTGGTGGCAACAGTACACACTCCCGTGGGGACAATATTGAGAGCCCCTTATATCTCTAAAGGCAATCTTTTACTAGCTAAGATGCTACTGACATATGGATACAACCCTGGAGAAGGTTTGGGCAAGCATGGTCAAGGAGTGAGTACCCCCATGCAGTTGAAAGCTAACCAGCATAGGATGGGCCTGGGGTATCAGAAAAATCACTTGGGCGTGTCTGCCCCAAAAGCAACAGGTCGGGGCCGAGGCAAGAACCTGGGACACCATGGAAGCCAGAACAACCCCAAAGATTTATTCATTAGTTCTCCAGCTTGGAAAGGCAGGTCTCAAATGTTCAATAATCCTTTGAACGCCTATTTCAGCAAGAACTCTAGGTGGTTGTCAGAAGATGATATAACTCCAATAGCAGAATCGGATCTGGCAAACCCTTTTCTTGAAGACAACTTTGTGAATGTCATCATAGAGTGGCTGAGTGATGAAGCCACTACTTCTGAGTAAAGAAACCTCTCCTGCTCTTAAATACTGCACTAAGAATTTTTTGCATTTTGTTGCATTTTTAATTCCTGTCATTTGAGATACAGTAGGAAAACGCCTTTGTATCTTCGACCGTTGGTCTAAACAACATAGTTTGTAATGCGGCTCATTTTGCATTCAATTAAATCACGCAAGTTTTATTAAGGACATATGGAACCATAAATCAGCCCAATGATGATACTAGTCTTCCGCGCAGAAGCTTGAGGCCTGATTTTCCATATGATTCCTAATTTCTAAATGATTTCTGAATGGCAAGGATGTCCTATGATATGAGGACCAATCCCACTTACACCAGCACTTGTTTTGAAATCATTTTTCGAAAAGATTTTTCACCCTCATGCATGGCATTTTTTATGAAGTATGAACTAACCATGCTCATGACATTTCAGGCATGACATCTCAAACATACATACCAGGTTGTTATGCGATTCAGATCTCCACATTAACTGTTCCTATAGCATTGAGGAAGATGACGACGAAGGTTATGCATCTATCCACAGAGAATGGAACGCCTTTGAGGAATCAATGCCTCCAACTTCAAAAGAACCGGTTGTTATTAACTTGGGCGACACTATAAATATCAAAGAAGTCAAGATCGGTGGACATTTGTCCCGAGATGAAAGACTCAGGTTCACAGAATTACTGAATGAATATCGGGATGTCTTTGCATGGTCTTTCGCTGACATGCCAGGTTTGGATCCTAAGATCGTGGAACATGCATTACCCACGGATCCCAGTGTTAAACCTGTCAGACAGGGTAGCAGACGGATGAAAATCGAGGTAGAAGACAGAATTAAGAATGAAGTCATGAAGCTTCTCAGAGTAGGCTTTATTGAAGTTATCCCCTACTCAGACTGAATTGCAAATATAGTTCCCGTCATGAAAAAGGATGGCAAAGTTCGAATCTGCGTGGATTATCGAGATCTGAATAGAGCAAGCCCAAAAGATGATTTTCCACTACCTCACATTGACGTGTTGGTAGATAGTACGACGGGGTATGAATTGTTCTCATTTATGGATAGATTCTCTGGATATAACCAAATCCTCATGAAACAGGAGGACAAGCCAAAGACTGCTTTTACCACGCCCTGGGGAAACTTTTGCTATAAGGTTCTGCCATTTGGATTAAAAAACACAGGGGCCACCTACCAGAAGGTTATCGTCACATTATTCCACGACATGATCCATAAAGAAATCGAAGTATATGTCGATGACATGATCGCCAAGTCCAAGAAGGGACAAGATCATATATAGGTGTTAAGAAAGTTATTTGAGCGGTTGCGCAAATATAAGTTGAGATTGAACCCTAATAAATGTGTGTTTGGGGCAAAATCTGGGAAACTTCTCGGATTCATGGTCAGTAGCAGGGGCATCGAGATTGATCCTTCAAAGATTCAAGCCATCCATGATCTAGCAACTCCATCCACAGTAAAAGAAGTGAGAAGCCTTCTGGGGAGACTGAATTATATTGCCAGATTCATCAATCAGTTGTCAGATGTAGCTAAACCGATCTTCAGATTACTCAAGAGTGGGGCGAAGGTGGCATGGGATGCAGAATGCAGTCAGGCGTTCCAAAAGATCAACAACTATCTAGTCACTCTACCAGTACTTGTGCCGCCCATCCCAGGTCATCGTTTGACCTTATATCTGACTATACAGCAGGAATCTTTGGGAACCTTACTTGCCTAAACAAGCCCGGTAGATGGGAAGGAAAGAGCCATCTACTACTTGAGTAAAAGTTCACGCCATCTGAAGCAAAGTATATACCTGTTAAAAGGGCTTACGTAGCGACGGTATAGGTACTTCGCAGATTAAGACAATATACTCTACATCACCATGTTCAGCTGGTAACTGAAAATGATCCCATCAAATACCTTCTGGAGAAACCCGCGCTGATTGGAAAGTTAGCAAAATGGCAGGTGATGTTGTCTGAATTTGACATCAGGTGTTCTCTACAAAAGTCAATAAAAGGGAGAGCCATAGCAGACATGTTGGCAGAAAGCCCATCAACTTGCGAGTCTTCCCGAGAAACAAAGGTCGAAAACCAAGTTTTGAACCTGACAAAGGATAAATAGGTCATGTATTTCGATGGTGCTGTTAATCTATCAGGAGCAGGTACTGGGGAGTACTGATATCCCCTTATGATCAACATTATCTTGTTGCAGCAAAGATGACTTTCCCCTGTACCAACAATATCTCAGAATACGATGCGTGCATTCTAGGCTTACGATTAGCCATTTCCATGGGAATACCTAAGTTGCAAGTTTATGGAGATTCCATGCTCATCATTTTGCAGACACAGGGAGAGTGGAAGACGAAAGACGCAAAGCTCATCCCTTATCATGAATACCTCGAAGAATTGACACGTACATTCGAAGAGGTGTCATTCGAATACTGCCAAGATCCCATAACCAATTTGCAGATGCACTAGCCACCCTAGCCTCGATGTTACAAATAACCGATGGGTTGAAAATAGAACCCTTGAGGATCGGCATAGTTGAAAAGCCAGCCTATTGTATGCTGATCGAAGAAGAGTTTGATGGAGAGCCGTGGTATTATGACATCAAGAATTATCTCTTAAAAGGGGAGTTTCCTGAGGGATGCCAAGCAGGAGACCGAAGATACATAACTAGGATGGCCAGCAAATCCTTCCTCAGTGGACAAATTTTGTACAAAAGGTCGTTTGACTCCACTTTATTAAGGTGTGTAGATGCTAAAGAAGCAAATATTCTCATGAAAGAGATCCATGAAGGTATATGTGAGCCTCATATGAACGGCCATCTTCTCGCCAGAAAGATCATGCGACTTGGCTATTATTGGATGACCATCGAATCAGGCTGTTGTCAACATGTCCGGTCATGCCACCAGTGCCAGATATACGGCGATAAGATTAATGCACCCCCGAATGAACTACATCAAATGTCCGAAGTGTGGCCTTTTTCTATGTGGGGGATAGACATGATAGGACATATTAACCCAACGGCTTCAAATGGTCATCGCTTCATCCTGGTGGCGATTGATTACTTCACAAAGTGGATAGAGGCTAGTTCTTACAAGAATGTCACCGCAAGAAACGTGGCAAGGTTTATTAGGAGAGACATAATCTCCCGATATGGTACCCTTCAAGCGATCATTACAGATAATGGGTCCAACCTGAATAACAAGATTGTCGATGATCTACTGGACCGTTTTGGCATTCGACATCTTAACTCGTCCCCTTACCGCCCACAGATGAATGGGGCAGTGGAAGCAGCCAACAAGAACATCAAGAGAATCTTGGCTAAGACTGCAGAAAACTATAGGGATTGTCATGAAAGGCTACCATTTGCCTTAATGGCATATCGAACTTCGATCAGGACTTCTACAGAGGCAACTCCCTACAATCTTGTATACGGGATGGAAGCGGTCTTGCCCGTGGAAGTAAAAGTTCCCTCTTTAAGAATCTTATCAAAAGGCAAACTCTCCGAGTCAGAATACTCCGAGCATAGATATGAACAACTGAATTTGATAGATGAGAAGCGTCTTAGAGCAATCTGTCATGGTCAAAGCTACCAGAAGAGGGTGGCCAAGTCATTTAATCGAAAGGTTAGAGCTAGAAATTTTGAAAAGAATGACCTGGTGGTAAAGAAGATTCTGCCAAACGTTGTCTAACCGGGAGGCAAGTTTACCCCGAATTACGAAGGCCCCCATATTATCAAGAAGATTCTCATAGGAGGAACGTTGATTCTTGTAAATTCTGAAAAAGAAGAATTGGGGCACCCTGTAAATTCAGATGCGGTGAAGAAATATAATCTTTCAAATGAAATCAGATGTTGAATATGTGGCTTGTTCCGAAATGATCCGAACCGCCATAATAGCCATTGCATAAGCATATCATGCATCATGCATACACTAGCATGTGTTCAGTTTTGCAGGATTCCAAGAAGAGAACTCAAAATTGGACTCATCCAAACGGAACCCTGGACAGAAGGATCTTCATCACCAAGTATCAGGTGATATGTATCTGTTAAATCAAATCTTAAGCCACATTTCACTCACAAGAATGTCTATTATATCCTACATGCAGGAATGCTTGATGAAGACGAAAGACAAACGCAGTAAAATCTCTCACACCTTCTGTAAGATGAAAGAGCAAAAAAATGAACATTCATATGCCTGAACTTAGAAATAAATCTTGCTTTTGAGAAATGAATTCATGACATTTATTGCGCACATGTCATAATCGGAGGTTGTCCAAGCACGGTACGAGCATGCATGATGCTTCTTTGAAATCTCATGTGGAATAAAATGCCTAGAGAAAAACAAAGTGATTTTTCCAAAAACATAGCTTGCTTAGACTATCTAGCATGAATATTTCTCCAGATGAAAGGCAAACATATTCCAAACACGTCCTATATACACTTGAGAGATGAGAGAAGTATGAGAATAGGAAAGCTTGGATTTGAGGGTATAAGGGCCCTTCACATCGATTACATTGATTAAGATGACGGAGGCATTCATTTCCTCATCCTAAACACTATAAGTGACCATTGATAAACCCTTTTGAGCGGCGGTTGCATTCTTTACCCCTGTCAAGAACCACCTCACATTGGGGCTAACTGGAAGTAAGTCCAGCGATATCATGAGGTAAATGGCTAGAAATTCTCTTGCTCATACTAGCATCAATCTTCGTGTGTTGCTTGTCATTTTAACTTCTATGGTAATTAAAGTGCTTTAGGATGACGAAAAGCATTCGTTTCTCTACCCTATACACTTTTACCCTTTGAACAGCCCCGTTGAACCTGTACATTCGTTTCGCAAACCCGTTGGTGATCATTGCATATCCCAAGGCAGAAACGACCTCACTTTAAAAGAATAGGAAGGATAAAAATTCATGGGTTAATGTCGGAGTGCTAAGACCCAAGATGTATATCTAGCACACTCATTTGAAAGATCCTGCTTCCCAAAAAAAAGGAAAATGTGGGATTTCAACAAGAGACGAAAAAAAAGGGGGAAAGAAAAAAAAATTTAATCTTGGGCATCAAGAAAAAGCAAAGTGCCTAGTAAAAGCAAGGCCAATGACCCTTCAAATATTTGTACGCTTCTGGATCATGTGTTTAATCTTGTAAATGCCAAAAAGATGGCATGATATCTATGTATAGGTCACTATTGAGATTTGGTAATGTCACATTCAGATGTTGACGCCGCACTAGCGCAAGAGAGAAGTTCTCCCAAAAACTAATGCACCTCAAAGACTGAAGGCGCTCTGTTAGCTGAAAGAGACCAGATCGGCAGCGAATCTGCAGTGACCACCAATGATAAACCCTTCACATATTCTGGGCAAAAAACAAAGCTTTTTTCAGTCTCCAATCCTACCTATGTTATAACCTTGAGGAGTCTTTTCCGATTAAAGCATTTGGGTTAACGTAAGGTTTAATGCCTAAGCTTAGCTCAAAGAAGTTCGAGCAAGATTATTTCTTTCTCATTTTTGCAGGGTTCTTGACTTGTAAACCCGGAGCAGATGAAGAAAATTCTGTGTGCAAAAAGACCTAACTCAGAAAATGAGTCCCCCTTCGAAAACCATATCCGAGCCCAATATTACGGTCCCACAAAGACCTCCCGATTGATCTAAATGTATGCGCTGCGAATGGCCTCGAAAACTCAGGTACATGGTATTATGAAATTCGAGTGCCCCTATTATCAAAAAACCAAGTCGAAGAATTGGTGAGAAGACCTTTCTGACAGAGGTATTCCAATAGAATGCTCGAAAGCAAGCTTTGGTTGGAAACTTTGAATTGTTTGATCCAATGATTTTTCCTCACAAGGATTCTTGATCATCTTTGCATGCTTTGAGATGTTTTGGATAACCTCCAACGTCCTAAGCCATTTTGCATAACTGCGTAGGTTAAAATGAAGCCTTTTACCTACATTGTAATTGTCATTACCTCAAAAAGGCTAATATTTTGGCAAATGAGAAATGAACTCTCAAGTCTAAGCTTCTAGGACTCATTGTGAACCCAGATTCTAGAAGGATGCCCTGCTTTGTGAAGAAGAGCTTTCAAGTTTGAGCTTTCTGCAGGATGCCTGGAACCCCAAGATCCCAGAATGTCACCCCCATGTCAAAAGGACAATCTTCGAAATCATCTCTCTGTGAGATTTCAAATTTACAAGTTTGAGCTTTCTGCAGGATACCTGAAGTCCCCAGATCCCAGAATGTCACCTTCAATGTCAAAAGGACAACCTTCGAAATCATCCCTCTGTGAGATTTTAAATTCACAAGATACTTGGAATCCCTAGATCCTAGAATGTCACCTTCAATGTCTAAAGGACAATATTCAAGATCGACTTTCTACAAGATTTCAGGTAACCCCTAAATCCCAGAAGAGTCTTATCAAAGTTTTTGCAAGTTCAAGTTTTCTGCAGGATACTTGGAATCCCCAAAATCCAGAATAACGCCTTGCACGTCAAAAGGACAATTTTTAGAACCAACTGTCTGTAAGGTTCTAGGTAATCCCTAAACCCAGGATAGCTCATTTGGTAAACCTAAGAGTTAGGTACACCTCATTTGTATAGACCCTAGTTAATTCCTTAGAATATAGGGTCAAAATGTTCGACAATCCCTACAGAACGGGTGTGTCATCCATAGGTTCCTAGCAGAAAGAAGACCTATTCACGGCCTGATCCCCCTGACGGATCAAAATGTTCGACAATCCCTACAGAACGGGTGCGTCATCCATAGGTTCCTAGCAGAAAGGAGTCCTATTCACGGCCTGATCCCCCTGACGGATCAAAATGTTCGACAATCCCTACAGAACGGGTGCGTCATCCATAGGTTCCTAGCAGAAAGGAGCCTTATTCACGGCTTGATCCCCTTGAAGAATCAAAATGTTCGACAATCCCTAAAGAACGGGTGCGTCATCCATAGGTTCCTAGCAGATAGGAGTCCTATTCATGGTCTGATCCACCATACGGATCAAAACTTCTGACAATCCCTAAGAGACTGGGTGCGTCATTCATAGGTTCCTGTCAAGTATAGGAATCTCACTCTGGTATGCCCCCCATACAGGCTAGAGTTTAACTGCCCTAGGACGCTCAAGAGACGAGCTCCTAGATATCTGCTTGAACCCGCTATACACCGCGCGTGCCACACGAGCATCAGGAAGGTAAGTAACAGGTGACCATATCTATCCTGCCTCTCTTTCTCTCATATTTGCAAAGATAAGGCAAAGCATTCAACATCGGGACAAGAAATATTAGATGTCAAGATTCATTTTTTTATTTCCCAGTAGAGTCGATCTAGACTTAGGTGTCACATGTCTTTGAGAGAAACCTCTCTCGAGATTCCTCTCAAAGAGGGGCAGCTGTTGACACCTAATTTTGGATTAGTTTTTTTTTTTTTGAAAATTCATGAAAAATCCATAAAAAGTTAAAAAAAAATTACAAAATCAACTTTGGTGGCCTTGACCAAACCTAAGGAACCATTTTTGACAAAAAAATAATTTTTCATATTTTTTGGCCATTTTTTTAATATTTTTAGAAATTAGGAAAATACTAGAAAAATCAAGAAAAATAGCATTCGAGGTCACAAAAATATGAAAAAATAGCCAATATTTTTATTTTAAATCCCTTGTCTTTTTGACCTCACAAAAAGTCCAAAATCAGACTCAATTTTACATGTTCCTTTGTAACACGTATGATTAAATTTGGTAAAAAATGTCAATTGAGTCTTTTAATTTGCAATTTTGGCATTTTCTAGAATCTTGACATTCAATCTAACTGTCCTTTATTACAATTTAGCCCAATTGTTTGCACAAATTGCTCAATTGCACGAATTTGGCAAAATTGCATACTTAATTGCATTTTAGTCCTTGAAATTGGGCATATTTGAAATTACTTTCAATTCATGGGCTATTATTGCAAATTAAACATACTGCCCAATGGATTTCACCATTTTGAATCGATTGGCATAGGTAATTTGGCCCAATTTGACCATTTGAACCTCCAATTCACAATTCTCCAATTCACAATTAAATGAAAATTTGGGGTTTTTGTTGAAATTGATATGAACTTTTGGGCAAAACCACATTTTTAGATAAAATTCACGTCCTATAGTCAATTCTAAGGTTTAATTGCAAAAATTCCCCACCAATTTGGGTTAATTTTGAAAATCCCAATTCAGAACCGGTTCAGACCGGTCGAATCGGTTCGCTACAGTGTCTTCTTCTTCATCAAGCCTGCGCGTAAATGAACAGTGCGAGGTTGAATTTCAACGAGGAAATTGGCCAAGCAATCGGTGGCAATTGAAGAAGCATTAGTGGGGGTTTGGTTCGTCGTACCAGTCCTCGTCGATTGACGCCGGAATCACGACCAATGGTCGCCGGAGGAAGGAGTAATCGGCCGGTCAATCCTACGGTACCTGCAAAAGTCAACAGCGACAAAGCTCAAATGAAATTCGTCCAAATTCGTGCCAAATGCGATCACCGGAGGTCTCGAACAGAATTACCATTTGATGCCCGTCGATAACCGGTCGTCGGTGACCATTTCGCACGTGATTGCAATTGCGAAGGTCACCGACCCAACCCCCCGTTCGGCGCCAAAATTTCAAAGAACGATATAAGCCAATAGACCTTCGCGAAGCAGGCAGTTAGGGGATTCAGTTCAGGGAGAAGAAACTGAATCAAGAGAGAGGGAGAACGAAAGAGAGAGAGTGCTCACCTTCCCTCGCGGTGGTCGAAGGTTTGAGCTCGGGTTTGCAGAGCGTTGGTTGGGCCTTCTTAGGCTAAACCGAAGCTCCCCGAGACCGTCAAGAGATGGCCCAAACTCCCAGGAGTCGATCGCCGTCGGCCGCGCGCGTTGAAACCACGGGAATAGGTGAGTTCGACCTTCAAGCTTTCTTACTGAGCATCAATGGCGGAAATCGATTCCGATCTTGATTCTTCGAATTAGAGTGTGTGTTTTATTCCCCAAGCATCACTGACCATCATTGCATCTTTATTTTGCATTGATTCCGTCCGAATACCTCGAATCGAGTCTTCGAACACAACCTCCATTGCCGACCACTGTCCATAGTTGCCCAGCCAAATCTGGGTCGAGCGAGCTCAATCGGAGCTCGAGGTAAGCCTTCTAAACTTCCTCTGCTGCTATTCTATGACTGGATTGCCGTGATTTGTTACGAATCGAGCTATTGGATCTCCATGGCCGTACTCGGCGTTCTGTATGATGCTCGTGATTCTGTGGATTAGGAGCTCTAATTCTTAGATATGTTAGACTAGAGGTAACGGCGAGTCGATTAGTGTTGGTCTCGCGCGATTTCATCAAGATCCCACCGTCGGATCGTCGCCGGAGAAGCATAGCCGTTCGTCCAGTTGCAGGCGCGAGGTTGAAGACGATGCGTACGTGGCGAGGTCAACAAGTCAAAGGTCTAGGTGGCAACACGTGATTGGTCCACGTGGATGTCGAGTCAGCATGGCCGTTGGGTCTGTTATTCGAATAAAAAAGATCGGACGGTTCAGATAAATCGAACCTAAATTCTAGTGGCCGTCTGATTAGTAAATAGGATTATCCGAAAATAGTTTTAAAATCAGAAAATCAAAATTGGGATGAAACGGTGCCGTTTAGTTTAGTTGTAGTGTGGCGGCGTTTAGGTTAGTATGAATGGACGGCCCAGATCTAGTCTTGGGTTTTAATCGTGGCCGTAGGTTAAAGTAGTCAGATCAGACGGCCCTGGCCGAGTCTTCATTCAATCTGAACCGTAGGTTTTAATAATCTGATCCGGCGGTCGTGGATTAGCCATGCGGTTCAATAGGAGCCGTCGAATCAAGTCTAGAAAATCCAAAAATAAAAAAAGGCAGATACGGCGTCGTTTAGGTGATCGGGTCTGGGTCCGGGCCGGGTTCCGACCCGATTGGGTCGGTCGACCCGGTCCGAATAACATTTTTTTAAAATAAAAAATCAGAAAATGATTTTAAAAAATATAAAAAATATAAAAATCAGAAAAATCATAGAAAATTCAAAACAAATGCTAGAAAATCACAAAAAATCCAAAACAAATATAGGAAAATTGTGGAAAAATCCTAGACACTTCAGAAATCCCAAAAATCGAGGATTGACCACAGACAACTGGTCAACCCTATCTTTGGGGTTTCTTATTCGTTCTTCCGAGACTCAACGATATTACCCCCTATGGGTAAGTCGCCTCTGCCGTATATGCGAGATAAGACCGGTAATACCAAGGTAAGAATTAGGGTCGGTTAGGCGACCAATTCTTAGGCTTGGATTTTGGAGTCCCGTCCCTGTTGACACCTGATTTTTTGACCAGGTCTTTTTCAGTTTTATTTTTGAAAAATCACAAAAAAATTATAAAAAGTCAAAAAAATTACAAAATCAACTTTGGTGGCCTTGGCCAAGCCCAAGGAACCATTCTTGACCAAAAAATAATTTTTCACATTTTTTATATTTTTTAGTATTTTTGAAAAATAGAAAAAACACTTAAAAAATCAAGAAAAATAGCATTTGAGGTCACAAAAATATGGAAAAATATCCAATATTTTTCCTTTTAATCCCTTTTATTTTTGACCTCTCAAAAAATTCAAAATAAGATTCAATTTTAGGTGTTCCTTTGTAACCCGTACTATTAAATTTGAAGAAAAAATAACAATTGAGTCTTTTAATTTGCAATTTTGGCATTTTTTAAGATCTTGACATTCAATCTAACTATCCCCTATTTCAATTTAGCCCAATAGTTTGTGCAATTTGCTCAATCGCACGGATTTGACAAAATTACATACTAAAATTGCATTTTAGTCCTTGAAATTGAGCATAATTGAAATTACTTTCAATTTAAGGGCTATCATTGCAAATTAAACATGCTACCCAATGGATTTCACCATTTTAAATCGATTGGCATAGGTGGTTTAACTCAATTTGATCATTTGCACCCTCAATTACACGATTCCCAATTTCCAATCAAATGAGAATTTGGGGATTTTGTAGAAATTGATGAAAACTTTTGGGCAAAACCACATTTCTAGATAGAATTCATGCCCTAGATTCGATTATGAGGTTCAATTGCAAAATTTTCCCATTAATTTGGGCTTAATTTGAAAAAAAAATCTATTCGGGACCGGTTCAGACCGGTCAGACCGGCGGTCGGACCGGTCAAACCGGTCCAGAACAGTGTCATCTTCCCCGCTGAGCCTCCGTGCAGATGAACAATGACTGACTAAGTTTCCAAGACCAAATTGAATGCCAATTCGCAACTAATTGAAAGAGGAACGGTGGGCGTTTTGTTCCTCTCATCTTCCCCCGTCGATTGACATCGACGGCACTACCCGACGTCGCCGGAGGTGGGAGCAATCGGCCAGTCAAACCTTCGGACCTGCAAAAGTCAACAAAGGCAAAAAACAGCTCAAATCCTTGCCAAATTCGTGCGAAATGAAGCTCACCGCGGAACCAAAAGGGACTGAGCGAAATGCCCATCTTCCCCGACTTCGTTTTGACCCAATTGCACGTGACTACACGTGCCAAACCAAGTCAGTTGGAGATCCACCGTTCGGCGCCAAAAATCAAACAAGCTATATAAGCTAACAGGCCTTCGCGAAGAGAGGGGGGGTTGGATTCAGTTCGAGGATAAGAAACTGAATCGAGAGAGAGAAAGAAAGAGAGAGAAAGAGCTCACCTTCCCTCGCGGTGGTCGAAGGTTGGAGCTCAAAAATTGCAGAGCGCCGGTTGGGCCCTCCGAGGAAAAACCAAAGCTCCGCGAGGTCGCCGAAAGATCGCCCAGAGTCTCCTGAAGCGATCACCACCGGTCGCGCCCAGTGAAATCGCAAGAACAGGTGAGTCTCAGTCCCGAGTTTTTCTTCAAGCTTTCATGGCGATTTGCGCATTCCTTAATCATTCATACAATTAGTGTGTGCCTTTTGTTCCTTGGACATCACTGACCATGTTCGCGTCTTGATTTTGCATCGATTTCGTTCACAACCCCTGAATCGAGTCTTCACACTTAACCTCCACAGCCGATTCTTGCCCAGCCAAACCTGGGTCGAACGGGCTCAATCGGAGCCTGAGGTAAGTCTCCTGAACCTCCTGCCATGTTAATCCGTGAAATAATTGATCTGATTTAGCGTAACCTGTGCAATTGAGTCTCCATGGCCGTACTCGGCAGTTCGCGCGATACTCTCGATTCTGCGAATAAGATGTTTCGAATCTTAGATATGTTGAACTAGAGCTAATCGCGAATCGATTGCCGTTGGTCTCGAGTGATTCCATTAAGATTTCACCGCACGATCATCGCCGGAGAGCCACAGCCGTCCATTCCGTCGGAGTTGCGAGGTTGAAGACGAAGCTGACATGGCGTGGTCAACTGGTCAAATCTCCAGATGTCATCCCGTGATTGGTCCACGTAGTGTCGAGTCAGCATGGCCGTTAGGGTCCGTTATTCGAATTAAAGGATCGGACGACTGAGATAAATCGAACTTAAATTCTAGTGGCCGTCCGATTAATAAATAGAATTAACTGAAAATGATTTTCGAAATCAGAAAATAAACAAAGAGTGGAAACGGTGTCGTATGGATTAATGAGAAGGCGACGTCGTTTAGGGTGATAGAATAGACGATCTAGATCGAGTCTCAGGATCTAATCGTGGCCATAGATTTAAGTAATTAGATCAGACGGCCCTGGTCGAGTCTCCATTCAATCTGAGCCGTAGGTTTCGGTAAGTCAATCCGAAGACCCTGAGTCAGCCACGCGGCGCAATGAAGACCGTTAGATCAAGTTCGACAATTCAAAAATAAAAAAGCATAAAACGGCATCGTTTTGGGCACGGGTCGCCCGGGCCGGATCCGGGTTGGGCCGGTCGCCGCGGGCCGTGGGCCGGGTCACCCGACCCGGCCCGGATAACATTTTTTAAATAAAAAATTTTCGAAAACGATTTTAAAAAATAAAAAAAATCAGAAAAATCTAAGAAAATCCAAAAAATGCTAGAAAATTTTAGAAAATTCCAAAAAAAAATGTGAAAAATTTGTGGAAAAATCCTAGACATTCCAGAAATCCCCAAAAATCAAGGGTTGACCACAGACAACTGGTCAACCCTATTTTTGGGGTTTCTTATCCAATTTTCCGAGACTTGACGACATTACCCTTTAGGGGTAAGTCGCCTCTGTTGTGCATGCTAGATAAGGCCGATAATGCCAAGGCGAGAATTAGGGTCGATTAGACGACCAATTCTTAGGTTCGGGTTTTCGAGTCCCGCCTCTTTTCTCAAAATGACGATTTTGCCCTTTAATGGGAAAATCGTCTTTATTGTCTCAATCGAGTTCTGAAAATTGCTTGAAGTTAGGGTTTGGGTCAGGTGGACGACCAACCCTAATATTTGAGATTTTCAGTTCTCATCTTTGTCCAAAATGACGACTTTACCCCTCCAAGGGTAAAATCATTTTTAAATACCAAAAAAATCCTGAAAATTCAAGAAAAATAGGAAATGGATTGGATTGATGGCCAATCCTATTTCCTCTGTCTTTTGACTTCCCAATTCATCTAAAATGACAAATTTTCCCTTTTTCGAGGTGAATTGTCCCCGAATAGTTCCAAATTACGATTTTGCCCCTCATGGGCAAATCATGCCAAAATCATTCCTAAGCCTTGATTGATATTTCTCTAGGCTAATAGGGCCTCATTAGGGATGCCATGCTGATTTCATGTGTTTTATCCACATGTACTGATTCCTTGATTTGCGCTATTACTTTTAATGATTGTGAGTGACAAGGTAGTTATTCCCACCTGCATGAACTCCTAGATTTAGGATCTATACCTCACTCGTCTGCATGAAATCCTAGGATCAGATAAACCATTCAGCTTAGGTACCGAAAGGGCGTCAACTCTGATAGTTGGCGTAAATAAGTCCCCGAACCCACTTCTCTAGTTTCCGCAGAATCGAATAGACCACTCCCAACTATTCGATAGGGTTTTCGATCGTACCCTCCACGAAACGATTGGTGGCGACTCCTTGGCATGTACACTCATCACATGTCACTAGACCACACTGAAGGTCGACCACGTATATCCAGCAGTTGCGATTTAGGTAATGGGCCTTGGGAGAGGCCCGCGTCCGATCCAGCCAGCGATCGGGCGGCCCATTAGCCCGCTCCCGCCTCCGCGAGCTCGGGAGAGGGTCGCGACAGACTGGCGACTCCGCTGGGGACTATTCTAAAACCAGAATCTCTGGTTACGAATTCCAGAGGACTTGAGCCGATTAAAAAGTTGTTTGGTTTATCTGACATTGTTTTCTGCAGATGCTCTCGAAGGTGAGGTACGTATGCTAACCATTGTGTTAGATGTTTTTGCAGATTGGAGAAATAAGGGGTGGCGTGATTGTTGACATCTTTCCTGCAGGTTGGAGTTGGGAATGTATGTTTACTTTATGCATTTACTGAAGCGGTGTTTGATACAAACTGCTGTGCATGACTTTGCATTGTGATGATCACGACACATCGCACACACTGGCGGTCAAACCCCGACTGCAACCACCCTTAGCTTACCTTAGATAGGGAAATGATGCGAAAAGGATCTTGTGTTTGATGGCACTTGAGACTTTCGTATTCGTTCCCGCCTACCATCTGCATTGGCGATATCTAGCCCTCTTGGGTAGGTACCCTTGGGGAGGAATCTGCCTCGTGTGGATCGTGGGAGCCTGAGCCGTAGGTTCCTCACCTGACTTTCGATTTTCTTTTTTAGAGTATACCCACTTGTCGCATGCGCATGTCCATGGATGGTTGGTATACCTAAAACCACCCATTGATACAGGGGGCATTCCACGTCCCCCAAAGTGTGGTTGGTAAGACATTTATCTCTAAACGTACTTTATTTCCTGCTTCATGATATGACTCATACATTGCATACATCCATATGCATTCGCATCATGAAGATTACTCGGGTGACTAACGAGAACAACAATGATTATGGGGTAGGATGTCGATGTTCCCTAAGAGCTCGACGGAGTTGGTGACCTTCGAGTACTTGAGAAAAGTTACTCGCCCCGGACCAAACACGAGGCTACACTTTACTAGATTCGTGTATGGTCGGGAACTGACTGGACGTAAGCTAGGATATGCGGAGGACTGTCAAACCTGCTACTACGCTGATAATCTCAGATTCAAGCGACAATCAGACGAAATGATGAAGGATTATCTGGAGATGAAGAGACAACGTTGCAACCAGCTGGCTAGGGAAGCGTACGCTCGCAGGAAGGCTGAATTGCTGGCCAAAGAGAACATACCCATGATTACTTCTTGGGGTAGGAAGAGACGCCCTGTGATCAAGACCAAGCCAAGGCGTATCACGATCAAGAAAGTAGAACCCGAGAAGGCTTCCGAAGTCATCCTACCCTGGACTAGAAAGTGGCCGGAGGAACTACAACCTCTCGACCAAACCACTAAAGATAACTCCCCTACCCTAGATTAAAGGAGAATTTCTGACCGACTGTCATTTGGGTAGACTTCTGAAGGAAGAGTGATCTAGACCCTCACGTTCCATTGTCTTTTATGGCTTTCTTGTTTGAAAAACCTTTCTTTACCGTTCTTCTATTAGACATCTTGACTGTAATAAGAGTACATCCCACTTTGCTCCTTTGATGTGTTGACCAATGGAACGTGACATTGCTGTTCCCTTTAGTCACTGAGTAAACCTGACTAAATTGCATAATTCACTTCCCTGAAATGCAAATTAGGCTTTGAGTCAGGCTTTCAAGACCTGAAAAAGGGTCATAATCTCCATTTCTTCAAATTGAACTATGCAATCAAGTTAGCTCATGCATGCTTCATGACATCTGCATATTCATACATTTAAAGTAATTTCTGGCGATTGACCTTTTAAAATCATTTGCATATTTTAGACTTGATGGGAAAGAATGATATTCAAGTGTTCAAGATCCCCCGAGCTGAACTCCAATCATGGTGGGATGGCATGGGCGAAGCCAGCCAGAAGTATGCGGAGTCACGACTAGGATACCTACTGGACCTACTGAAGATTGAGTGCCCACCTGCCTTTATTCAAGCCATGGCGCTCTACTGGGATCCTACCACCGCTACATTTTGCATGGAAGGATTAGAGATCACTCCCACTATCGAGGAATACAGCGCTATCATCGGAGTTGAATTCACCCCTACGCTCGTCCGACCCCCTATAGGACTTGAACCCCTAAGTCAGGTGGCTGAATTCCTTGACACAAACCTAAATGAAGTCAAAGTAGATGCGAAAAGCAATTCTGGAAGAGTTTCCCTCTCTTTCCTTATAGACCGATTTTCCCGCCTTCCTGCTTCTAAAGGAACCAAATCTGGTAGAGCCTTTATCTTGGCATTCTTTAGCTTTGTGCTATTCCCAATCTCAACTGTCACCTTCGACCCTATCATGGCTATAGTAGCTAGGCAAGTCTGTTGTGGGTGAGATTACTCGAACATCCTCCTTGCCGAAACCTTCCTCTCCCTAAATCGTTTCAAGATAAACAAAAAGGGAATCTTTAGAGCTTCTAGTGACCTTCTATATCTATGGTTCACGTCCCATATCAGACAATTCCACATCCGCATGGGTTTCACTGAAATCAGCCCTAATGCACACCCTCTAAAAACATTTGCTAGAACCCATACACGTGTTCCTAAGTTCAACTTCATAGAGTGGAAAAACTTCTTCAAAGTCCTAAAACCCGAACAACTCCGATGGCGGCTAAGGTTACCGACGCTGAGCAAGGTCAGATTGACCTGCGATGACGGAAGCCCAGTCCCCTTGCTAGGATTCACGGGCGCAACTGCATACTATCCAAGGAGGGTGATTCGACAGTTTGGAGCACTTCAGGAGATCCCTTCTTCACCGCAACCTGGTGTCTTTTCCTTTGACTTACCAAGCCAGACCCTCACGGAGGAGGAGAAGAAACAATTTGAAGCCAAGGTGGCATCCATCATACACTCCTTGAAGAATTCCCAGGCTGAAGAAATAAGTTGGCCAGAAGACATGACTCGAGAAGAAAACACTCATAAAGCCACCACAGAATACATTCAACATTTCAAAGCGATCCGACGAAGCCTTGTCGAGCCCTACATACCTGAATACATCGTGCCGTACGTACCTGGAATAGAGCCCTACATACCCGAAGACATGGGACCACTGTCATGTTCAGAAGACGAGGAGCCCCAAGCTGAAGAGGGGAATCTATACTGGGATGATGAGGATACCTTAGGCTTCAAACGTCCTAGACTTGAATAGACTATTCTGTCAAGTGTAAAATAAGCAAGCATTGTGATGCCTTCTCATACATTCTCATTTCTGTGGGATACTATCTTGGACACATAAGTATGAATGTGAACATGTTTTGCAAATGCATAAAAACTATCGTCAGAAAATACGCTTCTTTTAATTCCATGAGTTCTTGTCGGGAAATGATTAAAAGAACTACTTACATGAGGCTAAGGCTCACAAAGTAGCCCTTTTTCTCATCTACTGACAAGAAGCATGCAACTAAAAGAATTAGCTGCTCCTTTTTGCTAAAATGAAAGAAGTACTCACTCGAAATCTTTTTACAGGTACGCTTTCATCACGGAATTTCCCACACATCGCTTCCGAACTCGCCTAAAGACAAGAATGGAGCAACAAGAGTTGACTCCGCGCGTGGGAATGTTAGAATCCCAAATGACAGCCCTGGCTACTATGATGGCCGACATCAAGGCAATGTTGGAAGTCACCCAAGCTAAACAAACGACGACTCACAACCAGAACAACGCTGGTACTTCTTTCGTACCCGATACGGCAGATAAAGATTTGACAAGAGATACACAGCGTACAGAGGAAGACGTTCATGAACAAAATAGTCGAGCACAACAAAAAGCCTCGCATGTTGTCATCAACCTTGAAAAGGAGGAGAAGGAAAAACAAACCGTGAAGACAGAGGCAGAGGCTAAGAGATTGGCCAAGATCGAAGAATGCCTGAGCAGCCAAGGCTATGAGCTAGCCCGCTTCGACAAAATATCTCTTTTTGCTAAAATAGAGACTCCTTCTGACTACAGAGAGCCAGAGTTCGTGAGGAAATACAATGGGACAGGCTGTCCCCGTGCCCACCTCAAGTATTACTTGCGCAAGATGGCGCACTATTCGGACTACATCCCACTATTAATGAACACATTCCAAGAGAGTTTGGCTGGCGCCGCTCTGGCTTGGTTTATTGAGCTAGATTTAGAGGATTATGATGGATGGGAGGACCTTGCAGAGGATTTCCTCAGACAATACAAGTTCAACACAGCTACAGCCCCAACAAGAGAGGACCTTCTGCGAACTTCGAAAGCAAGGGGTGAATTAATCAGGACATATGCCCAGAGGTGGCGAGCCTTGGCTACTCAAGTGAAGCCGTCAATCCCGGAAGAGGAACTAATCGATTTATTCCTGAAAGCACTCCCCTACGAGTACTTTGACAGACTGAACACTTCTGGATGTCAGACATTCGCACACCTGATTAAGGTTACTGAGAGGCTGGAATGGGCCTTGAGAGAAAGAAGGCCTCAGGAAGCTCCTACTAGGAAGCAGTATCCTCTGAGAAAGGAGAGAGAAGCCGGACTGGATATAGCATTTATACCAGATCCCCACAAGTTAAAGCCATTTGGCAATTCTAATCAGGCCAAAGGCGGATCATCCTGGTCAGCGCCAAAGGTACAAGAGCCTAGAAGAAAGCAACCCCAG
Source organism: Rhodomyrtus psidioides (assembly GCA_021437785.1). Classification (NCBI taxonomy): domain Eukaryota; kingdom Viridiplantae; phylum Streptophyta; class Magnoliopsida; order Myrtales; family Myrtaceae; genus Rhodomyrtus; species Rhodomyrtus psidioides. The sequence continues at coordinate 2,643,935 of JAILYB010000027.1, read as the reverse complement.
AGACAATTCTCTCAGCTCCCGAGACCTTTATCCAAGCTACTCCCAATGCTGTTAGAGCAACACTTGGTGGCAAAAGAACGACCTAGGGCAAACCCTGCAAGGTATCCTGGCTTTGATGAGAGCCAGACCTGTGCCTACCATATGGGCGAAAGAGGGCATAATGTGGATAACTGCTATATCCTAAAACTGAAAGTGCAAGCCCTAATTGATAGTCAGATTTTGAAATTTGACAATGCAGCCCCAAATATACAAGAAAATTCGTTGCCAGATCATCAAGCAGTAGGGGCAATATTCACTGAAGAAGAGGAGGATTACCTTAAACTGAAGGTAGATATGCCTAAGCTGGACACCCTGCTAACAATCGCTTCATCATACCCAAAAGAAGGGGAGATATCAACCGACCAAAAGAAGTTGTGTATCGACAAGATGAAGAGCTTGGGGATAGTGTCCGATATTACTGATGAAGAATTTGAAGGGATCGAAGCATCTCTATCTTTGAAAAGAAACCACTTCTTAATCACAGCTGGGCAGAGTAACACATGTGGTACCTCACATGAGAACTTGGTAAGCAGCCTGGGGCCAGCTACTCAGTCAGAGGAAGAATTCGAAGAGGACGAACTAGAAGCCAAGAGGCGAAGTCTAGCTGACCTTAAATTTATGGCTGATGCGCTTGAAAATGGGGAAATTATAGACAATCTGGGTCAAGACTCTGGAACATACAATTTCAAGGTGAAATATTCGGCCCCTCCCAGCTTTTATCAGAAGATTGAAGACATCATACCGGACGGATGGGGAGGTATGGATGATCTCTCTCAACCAGAAACCTCAAACGGTATGGAAGAACTCGACAACGCCATATTGATGATCGAAGTAGCCACGGCCGTGGTGATCAGATTGCATGAGCTGGATAGCCTGAGCAAGGTGGAAGATTGCCCAGTGAGGCCTGTCGTAATTCAATTGCCTCAAGAGGGAGAGAGCAACACGTCAGGACCAGAGATACCTCGTCAGACAACTGTAACGATAAAAGTCCCCCTAGTAGAAGAGTATGATCCCAAAGCTGTTCATTGGGACTATGGGACCACACAAGTAGATGCAATAATGAGGTCTGGAAGATTTTATGCCCCCATAGAGGGTGAATCCGAAAAAAGGGAGGTCTCAAAAGAAGATGCTGAAAAATTCATATCAATCGTCAAAACCAGCGAGTTTGAGGTGATAGAACAGCTGAGGAAGTTGCCCGCTCAGATATCCCTGTTAGACCTATTCATCAATTCAGAGAAGCACAAGGACGCATTGCTGAAGGTACTCAACGAAGTACATGTCCCTGAAACAATCAATGAGGTACAACTAGGGGACTTTGTAGGAGCAATTCTCTTAAAAGATCAGTTGAGTTTCTCTGACGAGGACTTCCCCATAGAAGGAAGAGGGCACAACAAAGCTTTATACATCTCTGCCCAATGTAACGGCAAAAGAGTGGCACACGTATTGATCGATAATGGATCAGCCTTTAACATCTGTCCTTTGGCTACCATAAGGAGGCTGGGAATCAAGGAAGAGATGATCAAGACATCCAAGACAGCTGTGAGAGCATTCGATGGCATGAAGAAGACTGTAGAGGGTGAAATCGAGCTTGACGTACTCATCGGCCCAACTAAGTTCTCTATAAACTTTCAAGTAATGGATCTGCCCAGTGCATTTGGGTTCTTACTAGGAAGACCCTGGATCCATACAGCAGGAGCTGTCCCTTCGAGCTTGCACCAAAAAGTACGTTTCGTTGTAGATAGGAAGGTAATTACCGTACATGGGGAAGTTGACCTCCAGGCATACCAGAACAGTGCCATTCCCTATATTGAACCTGAAGAGAAAACAGAAGCAAGCTATCATTCCCTAGAGTTGGTAGCAACAGTTCATACCCCAGTAGGGTCGAAGTTGAGAACTCCTTACATCTCAGAAGCCAGTCTTCTACCAGCTAAGATGCTACTGGCACACGGGTTCAATCCTTAAAAAGGCCTAGGCAAACATAATCAGGGTATAAATACCCCACTACAGTTAAAGGCCAACCCGCATAGAAAAGGCTTGGGGTACCAAAAATATCCCATGAATGAATCTGTCCCGAAGGCAACATGCAGAGGCCGAGGCAGAAACCTGGGACGCCGTAGAGGCGAAAACAGCCCGAATAACTCATTCATCGGTTCTCCAACCTGGAAGGGCAGGTCTCGAATGTTCAAAAATCCCTTAAACGCCTACTTCGACCAGAGCTCCAAATGGCTATCTGAAGAGGATATCACTTCGCCGATGGAACCAGATCTGACAAACCCTTTTCTTGAAGATGACTCTGTGAATGTCATAGTGGAGTGGTTGGACAGTGAAGCCACTTCTTCTGTGTAAAGAGACTCTTCCTCTATCTTTAAATACTGCGTTTAGAACTTTCTGCATTGCATTGTATTTTCTTTCCTTGTTGTATGCATAGGAAAACGCCTTTGGATCCCCGGCCGTTGGTCCAAATAGCACATCTTGTAATGCGGCCCATCTTGCATTCAATAAAACTACGCATGTTTTGTTAAGGACATATGGAACCACGAATCAACCCGATGATGATAATGGTCTTCCATACAGAAGCTTGAGGCCTGATTTGCCATATGATTCCTAATCTTCAAAAAGATGTTCATGGGGCCGGGATATCCAATGACATGAGGATTAGTCCCCTTTGTACCTATACCTGTTTCGAAAACTTTTTCGAAAAGACTTTACATGATCATACATGTCATTTTTACTAAGCACAAACTAACCATACTCATGACATTTCGGGCATATCATCTCAAACATGCATACCAGGTCGTTGCAAAATTCGGATCCCTCCATTAACCACTCCTATAACATCGAGGAAGAGGAAGACGGTGATTATGCATCTATCCGAAGAGATTGGAACACCTTTGAAGAATCAAAGCCTCCTACCTCAGAAGAACCAGTCGTTATTAATTTGGGAGACACCGCGAACGTCAAAGAGGTAAAGATCGGCGGACACCTATCCCGTGATGAAAGGCTCGAGTTCACCAAGCTACTAAAAGAATATCAAGACATCTTCGCATGGTCTTACGCGGATATGCCAGGCCTTGATCCTAAGATTGTGGAACATGCATTGCCCACGGATCCTGGCATCAAACCTGTCAAACAAGGCAGTAGGCGGATGAAAGCCGAGTTAGAAGACAAGATTAATGAAGAAGTCATGAAACTCCTTAGGGTAGGCTTCATTGAAGCTATCCCATATTCAGACTGGATTGCAAATATAGTACCCGTCATGAAGAAAGACGGAAAAGTTCGGATCTGCGTAGATTACCGAGATCTGAATAGAGCAAGCCCAAAAGATGATTTTCCACTCCCCCACATTGATGTATTGGTGGATAGTACGGCGGGTTATGAATTATTCTCATTCATGGATGGATTCTCGGGATACAACCAAATCTTCAAGAAACAAGAAGACAAACCCAAGACTGCATTTACCACACCATGGGGGAATTTTTGCTACAAAGTCATGCCCTTTGGATTGAAAAACGCCGGGGCTACCTACCAGAAGGCTATGGTCACGTTATTCCATGACATGATCCACAAAGAGATTAAAGTATATGTTGATGACATGATCGCTAAATCCAAAAAAGGACAAGAACACATACAGGTATTAAGGAAGCTGAACCCTAACAAATGTGTGTTTGGGGCAAGATTCGGGAAACTCCTTGGGTTCATAGTCAGCAACAGGGGCATTGAGATTGATCCCTCAAAAATTCAGGCCATCCACGATTTATCAACTCCATCCACAGTAAAAGAAGTGATAAGCCTTCTAGGGAGATTGAACTATATTGCCAGGTGTCGCGACCCTTTCCGAAAAAACGGACGTGGCTAATGGATTACTGTTGACACCTAAATTTTGATCAACTTTTTTATTTTTTTTTTATTTTTATTTTGAAAATTCATAGAAAATCCATAAAAAGTTGAAAAAATTGAAAAATCAATTTTGGTGACCTTAGCCAAGCTAAATGAACCATTTTGACCAAAAAAATAATTTTCATAATTTTCATTTTTTTATATATATTTTCGAAAAATACAAAAAAAAGAAAAAAAAGAAAAAGAAAATCAAGAAAATCAAGAAAAATAATATTTGAGGTCACAAAGATATATAAAAATAGTCGGTATTTTTATTTTTATTTTATCTATTTTCTAACCTCATAAATAGTAAAATTCAGGTTTGATTTTAGGTGTTTTCTGATCACCATAAAATTGAATCTGGCAAAAATATTAGTAATGATTAAAAGGAAAAGGAGTGAAAACATCATCATTCAAAAGGAAAAGGAAACTAATCATTTTGTCTTTTCTTTTGATTATTTTATTATTATTCTTACTTTTTAATATTTTATTTTATTATTATTTTATTTTTTATTATTATTCACTCACATTTTCCCTCATCCGTCGCTGGCTTCTTCTCCCCCCGCGACTTCATCTTCTTCTCCCCCTGGCTCCTTCTTCTTCTTCGGCAACTTCTTCTTCTTCTTTTTCGTGGAGGCCCAAGCCGAACGACCACCTCCAACCACCACACGTCCGGTCGCCCTTGTTGAACCAGCCACCACCTCACCACCATCCCATCGTACCGCCGCTATCGCCTCGAGGCGCTAGATCCGAGAACCCGAGCCGCCGTGAGGTTAGAACTTGCGAGCCAACGCGGCTTGTCGCCGCCGTGCTCTGTTTTACTCCGCCCCGACGTTCCCTCAATCTTTGCCATCGATCCCGGAGTCGGCCGTCACCCGACGGCCGTTGTCCAACTGTCCCGGCCGTTCCCCGCTCGGTTCCCATGTCAAGGCGTGTCCGAACGTGTTGGGACGTGTCGGGACATGTCGGAGCGTGTCAGAGCCGTGTCCGAGCCGTGTTGGAGCGTGTCGGAGCCGTGTCCGAGCCGTGTCGGAACGTGTCGGAGCGTGTCGGAGCCGTGTCGGAGCGTGTCGGAGCCGTGTCGAAGCCGTGTCCGAGCGTGTCGGAACAGTGTCGGAACAGTGCCTGAACAGTGTCGGAACAGTGCCTGAACAGTGTCCGATTTTGATTTTTTTTTTTTTAAATTTTTAATTTTTAGTCTTAATTTGTGAAATTGACTATCGACATTCTAATGGCGATCGACAGGTAACGGGCATGGAGATGGTCGCAGGCTGGGGCTGGGCGATTGAAGGCCGGTGTCCAATCCGGTATGTTTTACGTACCCGATCCGTATATTAGAATTATTTTTCTAAAATATTACCTTTATAGACTTGATTCGCATGTATTTGTTTCAGTCTAGTGGTTAGCTTATTTATCTGGTTGAGTGTTATCTATTGTCAAAGACATGTTTTTTATTAAAATATTTTTCGAAAATATTAAAAATAAATAATAAAAATACGGAAAATCAATAAAAATGGAAAATCATTAAAATATTCAAAAAAAAAGGAAAAATTCAGAAAAATTCTAAAAAATTCCAGAAAATAGGAAATGGCCACATTCAACTGGCCATGACCTGTTCCGGGTCTTTTGACCCCCGGTCTTTCCAAAAATGACGGTTTTGCCCTTCCGGCAAACCGTCTTCCAAAACAAATTCTAAAAATTCTAGAAAAATCCCAAAAAATAGGAAATGGCCACAATCAATTGGCCAAGACTCATCCCGGGTGTTTTGAACCCGATCATTCTTAAAAATGACGATTTCGCCCTTTGGGCGAATCGTCTTCCAAAAATTGACGATTTTGCCCTTCGGGCTAAATCGCCTCCAAATCTTCCCATTTTACCTCGGTCCTAAATCACGTCTTCCCTAAGGCCTTATGGCTATACTAGGAGGCCATGTGATGTGAATTGACGTGCATTGATGTTTATTTATGCACTTGATTGCGCTTTCATTGATTGTGATTGATAGGAATAGTCTTCCAATCTGCATGAAACCCTGAATCAAACCTACCCCACCCAAAATTGCGCCTGCATGAACTCTTAGTCAGGAAAATCACTCGCGTTAGGTACCGAAAGGGCGTTGGTAATGACATCAACGTAACCAAGTCCCCGAACTCAAAATCTCTGGTTCCGCAGAATTGATCGATCTCTCCCAATCGGTCAATAAGGTTTCCGGTCTACCCTCCGAGAAAGACCGGTGGCGACTCCAAATGCATGCACAAGTTGCACATGCCACCACGACCACACTAAGGTCGAAATCGATCGGCTCTTATCGCCGAATCCCTTTGAAAAATACTCCCGCCGCGATTTGGTATGGGCTTGGGAGGGCCCGCGTCGATCCAAAGCCCGCGATCCGCACCCTTGTGCAGGGGGAGGCCCGCGATCGGTAATCCATTAGCCGCGTCCGCTTTCGGACGGGTCGCGACAGCTGGCGACTCCGCTGGGGACTTTGTTCTAGAACCTATGGTTCTAGACCTCAAGTGGACTTAGGCCGTAATTAAAACGCTGAGTGATTTTTCTAACCATGCAGGCGCTTTCAAAGGTGAGGTGAGTCCGCTTATGATAGGTGTTATATGTTTTTGCAGATTGGAGTAATAAGGGGGGTAGTCTGTGATTAACTTTGTTTTATGCAGGTTGGGCGTAGGAATGTATGTTGTGTGGATGATTTGAAGTGCTGATTGATAAACCGTTGTGCATGACTTGCATTGTGATGATCACGACACATGGACACACACAACCACGCCTAAAACCCCAGGCGCCGCCTTTAGGAACACAATAGAAGGAATTGAAAATGGAATCTCCGTGAGGAAAAACACGGGGTAATCCACTTTTCAATTCCGCTCGCTTCGAACTATGGATCGAGTCCCAATGCAACGATAGCTGTGCAATGGAATCGGCTCTTTCTAGAACTCGAGGTGGGAACCTTAACCTTAGGTGTCAAACCCTCTGATTTTTAGAAGTTTACCATCACTTGTCTCATGCGCATGTCTTTGGGCGGTTGGTACACCTAAAACCGCACATAAGTCGACGAGTTTGGTTGGTAAGACTCTCTATCCCTCAAATCTGTTACAGTTCATATAAATATAGGCATTTCATTCATTGCATTCTGGTGATTAGATTAAATGCCATTTCAAGGATAGATATGTGTGTTTTTCCCAAACGTCCTTGATAGAAGACGAGGAGGATGATATCCCATGGCGAACACCGAGTGAGCAACAAAGGAGCCTACTATGGACATTATTGAGATATCGTCCAATGAAGATGACGAGTTGGGGCAAGTGATCCGGAAGTCACAGATCGAACTTGGGGCATCCTTGAACGTTAGGATCACATTCCTTTGTTTTATTTTCCATTACTAATCCTCTTGTATAGGGTTTATTTTTATCGAAGTTTTCTCTATCTCACCCCTTAGAGTGATTGTATTAGGGATCTATTGGTGTATACATTCAGATGGAGCTTGGTTGTATTTCTTTTGACGGGTCATGGGAATGTGATAGTGGCATTTTCTCTAATCATCCGAATACTCCCAAGTCAAGTTTATAATTCCTTTAGAGGAAATTAAAATTGGAAGTCTTGCACGACCTTTTGGTCGTATAGGGTAATCCAACCCCAATTTCGCTAGAAGGAATTATACACTTGAATCGGTTCATGCATGTGTTACACCGCTGGTAATCCACGATAATTGATCAAGAGTACCGGCATTGTTTCGAATTTAATGACGAGATAGATGTCCAAATTGCCCTCGTTCTTAACAAAACGGCTTTGATTTGGATGCCGTATCTTCAATTAAATTTAAAACGCGTCGTTGGTCAAAAGCGATTATCGTGAATTACATTCCTTTCAATAGTATGCTTTCCTTCGAGGAATATTGATAAAAACTTTTCGCACAAGATTAATCCTTGTAAAAGTTTTTGTCTTTATTAATCACGAGCAAGCATAAGATTGAAAGGGGTTTATGCTTTCTTCTTCAAATTATTCCTTCTGATTCGGTCGTTTCATTTGCAGGTAAAAAATAGGTAATAGAGAGAAATCTTTTCCTGGATAAGTCTGAGGCTATTCTTTCATCTGATCATGAGCGAGTTAGAAAATCAGAACACATCTACTCGACTTATTATGGATCGGCTCATCCAAGTCTAAGATGTCCGGATACTCGGAGAAATGGATCATATAAAAGCTGAAACAAACACACATGGGCTTTCATTCATTCTCGCCTAAACCAGATCATATAATTCATTGGGGTGGAAAAGTAAAGCAGAAGTGAGCCCTGATCAAAGACACAAAGGAGCCCAGCTGGCCCTCCAGGTTATGGATGCTTTGTTTATACGCACCACTCCGCGTATCATGGTCCGCAAGCCTGAGGTGAAGGCGTTTGCGTTCATCATTGACTGCAACAACCTGAGTCTCGTGATCTTCGGCGACTGCTTCCAAGTCCCGAACAAGTCCATTCTCACGAGTTATATCCTCATTTATGCCGTCGAGCCTTTCTTCCAGCCACTCGCTTCGGTTCCTTAGCAGGGCGTTACGTCGATCGCGCTCATAGGTAGCCAGAGATAGGGCTAAGTCCTCCACCAGATTCCTCCTCTCGCGTAGCAATGTCGAAACCCGCTCTTTGGCGAACTCAACAGCCTTTTTGTGACTATCGGTCAGGTAGTCAGCCAACGCTAGGCGGTCGGACTGATCCTCATAACAGGCTCGCAGGACACGAGCCACGGTAAGTCCCCGGTGAGCAGCGCGGTAGACCTCCAAAGAGTTTGTAAAGAGCGTTGGAAAAATTCTGTATTCCCTCCCCAGCGCAGTACCCTCGAGGGAGGTGATGTCCAGGTCCCCGAACATGACTCGGATTTCATCCTCGATTTCGGGATGATCAGCTATGTGAGCGTAGCCTCGACCCAAGAGGTTATAGAACTCTTCCCATCGAGCCGAAGCTTCGGCTGGGAAAGTGGGAACATGGGAAGAGGCCATTTTCGACGGAGAGGTGCGTAATGGAGCGATTTGAAGATGGAAGCAAATTATATGAGAGCATTAATCCCCCAAACACCAACTCCGCATTTTATAGCGTCTCGAGAGTGGAGAAAAGTTGCAGCAATAATGCTTGTGGAGCCGGGTTAATGTAAAGCGAGGGCTGCTCCTCCCGTGAATCATCAGACATGTCCTGGTCCGCAATTTCAGGCCTGACAAATTCGGTCTCGCCATTATTAAAGCTGGGAGGGAGGCGAGCGCAGCTATCGAAGAAGCCGTGAAAGGATTGTGTTGTTCCATCACGCATAAAGCTGGGCGGCGAGTGAACAGCTCTGCCACTTAAAAAGAGAAGACAGTGCTGAACAGGCATGACTATTGAGGAAAAGTGAAAGGCGAGCGCAACTATCGAAGAAGCCGCGAAAGGATTGTGTTGTTCCATCACGCATAAAGCTGGGCGGCGAGTGAACAGCTCTGCCACTTAAAAAGAGAAGACAGTGCTGAACAGGCATGACTATTGAGGAAAAGTGAAAGGCGAGCGCTACTATCGAATAAGCCGCGGAAGGATTTGGTTACCCCTTCGTGTCGGAAAGCTGAGCAAGAGGCAAACAGTTCCGTCGTTTCAAAAACAGAACGCTGAACAGACCTAGCTTTCGAGGAAAAGGAGGCAACAAATCGAAAGAGCGAGTATACAAAAGAGAACAGAGAACCCCGAGTGACGAGTTCGTTGAAAGACCTCAAATTCTCTAGAATCAAATTCGACATCAAAGCCATGGAACTCAACATTGCCCGTGACGAACATCAAGATCGCAGTGGTGACGACGGCAGTGGCCACGACGCTCAACCCCGGAAAAGAAAAAGTCGTCAGCGCTACGCTCGGAAAGAAATCCAGGAGCTTGAAGCTTTCTTTGATGAATGCCCTTGCCCAGGCGAGGAACAAAAGATTGAATTGGGCCGGAAGCTGGGAATGAATCCTATGAGAATCCATTTTTGGTTTCAGAATAGACGTTTCAGACTAGGTGTCCAACACAGGCGTAAGGAGATCACGGCCCTAAAAGAGCAGAACCAAAACCTTCAAATGGAAAACATGTGGTATGAGAAAATCCTCAGTACTATTACCTGCCATGACTGCGGTGGCCCTACCTCCCTCAGTAAATTGTTCCCCGGTAAGCCTTCTACGAAGATGGAAGGTGCTCATTTATCCCCCTGCTCCCTTGAGCCATCTCCGGTACAATCAGATCCTACTAATGGCGCGCATGAGCAGATCGATCCTACAGAAATTATACCAGTGTCTTCGGAGGAAGAAGATACGTGTCGTTATGATCGGAGTCACCTCATCGAAGCCCATGAATCTCCTCCACAACAGCTTCCGGTAAGATCAGATACGGTTCAAGAGGAGTTAGAGGTTAGTCGGCAGGCTATCTACGCCACTCTGGACGACGAGAAGAAGAAATTCACTTGGCCCCCTGAGCTTCATCTCAAGTTCTTGGACACAGTTCGACAGATAGGACTCGACTTCATAGGTCCGACAAGCATACTTAGGGTCATGAACGTACCGGGACTTACCAAGCAATTAGTCGCGAATCACCTTGGTTGCTACAGAAGGGCGTTAGGACAGCGTTATGCAGAACTGAATCCGAGCAATAGACTCGGCTGCGAACCCAGCACCCTTATGACAAATGAGGCCCGGTCGAATCTGGACGACTATTGGGGATTTGATCAGGATATCCTCGCGAGTCATTTCAATATTCCTCAAGAACACGCATCACAAGTGCAACGAGTAAGCACTCCTCCGTCCGAGCAGCAGCTAGCCAGTGTTCATCCTGTCGCAGATCAGCCCACCACGCCCAGTGCTCAAGGGTTTGCCCAATCAGAGCATGTGGCTTCAGATGATCTAATGGGAGAATGCTTGGAGCATTCTTATTTCCCTAATCCCCAAGTGGGAGATGCTTGTGGTAGTCAATCGATCAAATCTCCTCTTATAATCCCAGACAAAGATGGAGGTTCCAGTTCGAAGAACCCGTCGGGCGATGCAGCTCAACCTACACATCAATCATTCGAGGGGTCGAGTGATTTCTTCGATGAAGGACTTGATACCTGGTTCGATCAGTTGGAAGCTATTAAAGGTTGGCAACCATGATCTGCAGTTGGTAATGGCACACCTAAGCTGAGGCCAGACTGGTTAGTCATTGGACATGCCCAAAGAAAGAAGGGGATGTACGCGAGAAGGATGTATCTCCTATTGTAAAGTTCTCATCGGTGCATGCGTTTGTTTCTTCAATAGCTAGAGTTGATTTTGCATAATGTTTTTCGCAAACGTCATCTCGTGTGTATACGGTAATTCCTTGTTATTAAGTTCAAGGTAAAATCAGCCCCGACGCGTGAAGGCAGAATTGATAGCATGAGTTACTAGCAGAATGGGATCGAGCTCGAAAGTGAAAGATTACTAGCGGCCCCAAACGCAATGACCGCAAAATCAGGGGCAATCTTTAAGTTTCGAGCAACTACAAATCTATTTCTCACGAGGCATTCAAGTCAATCAAATATAAAGCGTCGGGCTGTGAGAATGATGCGTAGTCAATCTGTTGACACAGGCGAAAAAGGAGTCGCGTAGATCCGAAAGCAAAAACCTTTCTTGGCTAGTCAACAGTGCAGAATGAAAGAGCATATATAAACAAACTCGCATTTATTTCATTCAGCAGGAAAGTTTACAAGTGGATCACTGAGGGGGAGCAGTAAACCCAAAATGAGTTCTGACAAGCATCACAAAAAAGCTTAACTGACTCTCCATGCTATCCATGCCTTGCTTACAACCCACACTCCGGGAATCGAGGTCTACAAGCTTGAAGAAAAGGAGACGACATTTCTCCTTAAGTTCGTTCACCTTGGTGTCATAGTACTCGAACTCAAGCTCTAAGTCATGAGCCAGCACCCTCCCGCGAGCTATATCCATGCTCAGGTCTTCAATCCTTTCCTCCAACCAGGCACACTGGAACCTCAGCACGAAGTTGTGCTGGTCTTGCTCAAAGGCGGTGTCAAAAAGAGCCAGACGCTCCACCAAGTTGTCCCTCTCACGGACCAGCATCGAAACCTGGGCGTGGGCGTATTCAACAGCCCTTTTATGGTTATCGGCCGTCAGCACGGCCAACATCAAGGACTCAGCTCGGTCCTGATAACGGGCTCGCACGATACCAGCCAAAGTGACCTCCCGGCTAGCAACTTCATAAGCCTGCAGGAAATTGTTGAAGAGAGTTGGGAAGATCACAAACTCCCTTTGCAGTTTCGTACCTTCAATACACACAGTATCCAGGGCCGGAATCAGAGTACGAACTTCAACCGCAGCTTCAGGATGATTGTTTATGTAGCCATAACCTCTACCCAAGAGATGGTAAAATCTCTCCCATTGGGTCGAAGTTTCAGCTAAGGCAGCAGGCACAGAGGAGGAATCCATATGCGATGGAATGACAGAGATGAGAGTGAGAATGTGAAGAGTGTTTGAGAGGCTGAGTCTGATAAGGCTAAAGTGTTAATCTTCTTGACATCAATCTATCACCTTATAAATGCTCGAGTAAACAGGGAGAAGTGGTAATAATATTTTATGTGCAGTAGAGCCAAGCGGGTTTCGTTAATGCATCCCCGATGAGTCACGAATCCACCACCGTCCTGTGATCTCGGGTTTTACGAAACATAATGGCGCCGAAAGGTGGGCAGGCTTGTTACTCTAGAGACTGGGCCAGGGGGACAAGCGTAGTGCTCGACAAAGCGAAATCAACGCAAGAGATCTTCAGGCTCCGTTCACGTAGAAAAGAGCAAAAAAGGACAAAGTGGGAATTACGAAGCCTTGAGAAGAACGCTCGTCAAGTAGCCATCACAAAAGACGAAGTGGGAATTACGAAGCCTTGAGAAGAGCGCTCGTCAGGTAGCCATCACAAAAGGACGAAGTGGGAATCTCGAAACATTGAGAAGAGCGCTCGTCAGGTAGCCATCACCTTTGATCGAAGAACGGTGATCCGGCTCCTTTAACCTCTCAGAATTTGCAGAGAAAGTGAAGATCCAAGGAGGAACAAAGAAAGCTGAGTTAACGGAAAATCAAACAGTGATATTCCGGTCAAAATGTTCAAGGGATTCTGTCATTTACTGGAAGCGCCAGACTTGGAGGTCTCCGAGCTTGAGCTGCTGGAAGAGTTTGAAGATCTCAGGACCGAACCTGACACGAGGGCCATGGAGACCGATCCTTCTAATGATGAAACCCGCGGCTTGGTTAACGAGAACAGTACCCGCGACGGTGATCAGCGTCAGAAAGGGGAATATCTCCAACGCAACACTTCAGGTCAAGTCCATAAACTCGAATTGTTTTTCAGGGAATACCCCTATCCGGACATGGAACAGAAAATCAAAATGGGCCAGGAGATAGGGTGGGAGCCTCGGAAGGTCAAGTGTTGGTTTGAAAACAAACGAACCCGGCTGAAGCAGCAACACGATCGGCACGAGTTAGCGATTGTGAGGGAGGAAAATGAAAAGCTTCGAATAAAAAACACTCAGTACAAAAAAGCTCTAAGCATCGCTATTTGCCTTGAGTGCGGTAACCCTGTTCCCACGGACGGAGTATTCACTGAAGAGCCAGATCTGGGGGTTTATAAGGCTCATTTGTTGCAATGCCTTTCGCAACATCTTTCGGAACAGGCGGGTACCGCCGAGGATCTACAAGAGGAAACTAGTGCTATAAGGTCAAAGTCGACGCCCATTGTGGAAGGGAACATGCGTCATGACAAGTCGGGTCCGCTCAATGATGAACTCACCATCATGACCAGCCGATCTGAGACCACTAAATCCCCTCCAGAGCAACCTCCAACACGACCAGATTCCGAGAAGAGTAACCGCCAAGTTGCTGACACCACTTCGGCTAGCAAGAAAATAAGATTTCGTTGGACCCCGGAGTTTCATAGCAAATTTGTTGATGCAGTTCAACAGTTAGGGATCAGTTTTGCCTGCCCATTGCGCATACTCGAAATCATGAACGTGCCGGGACTAACTAAAAATATGGTCAAGAATCACCTTTGGCGCTACAAGAAACTACTGAGAGATGGACGAGCGTCGCTAGATCAAGATAGAGGCGGTTCAACACGACCAGATTCCGCGAAGAGTAGCCGCCGAGTTGCCAACCCTACTTCGGCTAGCAAGAAAACAAGGTTTTATTGGACCTCGGAGCTTCATAGCAAATTTGTTGATGCAGTTCAACAGTTAGGGATCAGTTTGGCTCGCCCATCGCGCATACTCAAGATCATGAACATGCCGGAACTGGATAGAAATAAAGTCAGGAACCACCTTTGGTGCTACAAAAGACTACTGAGAGATGGACGAGTGGCACTAGACCAAGATAGAGGCAGTTCAAGTTTAAACGATGAGCATGGCTGTGATCGCAATCCTCATACAGCAGGAAGCATCCAATCACCTCTTAACACCGATGGGACTGACAATTACACGGTCGATTGTTCAGGCATCAATCAGAGTACTCCCCTGGGTTATCCTAGTACTCCTCAGGAGTATGTACCGCAATTTCAGCAAATCGGGACTCCCCAGTCTGAGCATCGACTGGCCGTTAATGCTAGTCCTACAGCGGATCTAACATTGGCAGGAGATGCACGTACAATCTTGCGAGACGATTACGGAGATTCCGGCTCGAAGAATCAGGTGGTCCATGACGAAAATGGCGAAAAGATTCCTTCTCCAGTAGTCGACAATACTCAACCTGAGTGTCAGTCGCTCGATGGTTCAGACGATCTCCTTGAAAACATCTATTCTTGGTTCGATCGGCTGAATTCCCCCCTGAGTTACCCTGGTACTCCTCAAGAGTATATACAACAATTTCAGCAGGTATGGACTCCCCAATTTGAGCACCAACCGATCGTTAGTGTTATTCCTACGACGAATCCAGCATTGGGTACAAACCTACTGGACAACGATGAAAGTACCAACTCGAGAAGTGAGGTTGTTCATGTCGAAAGTAGTGTGAGGAACCCATCGCCAACGGTTGAGGATGCCTGACTTGGGCGTCAATGGCTTGAAATTTCAAGCGAGTCCCTCAGTGAGCAACTCGGCGTGTGGATCACGCATAAACCGAGAAACCAGGTTGTTCATGCCGAAAATGGGAGAAGTCCGTCACCAGCAATTAAGGATGCTCAACTTGGACGACTCGAGCGGTCGGACGATCTCCTGAATGAGCAACTCAGCCTATGGGTCAAGCATTTTGGAACAAGTGCATCTTCGCAGTCGTGACCGGTACCGGCGACCGGACATCTGGTTCGAAGCTCGTGTGCTAAATCATTAGAAGGCTCAGAAGAGTGAGAGGTGAATACGTCGAATGAATGTGTTACGGATCTCGTTGTAAAGTTCCCGCGGGAACATTTTAATTAACGCTGAAAACTAACCGCTCTGAGTGTCAACATTACCCTTTGAACGTCTTCGAGCCAAGGGCCATGGATTAATCACTTAATCCGTGGAGCAAATTCCATGAACGATGACTATCACCCGCGGAGCATAATAGGATCTACCCCGTTCAGCACGAAATACGTTTGGTCACGAAGCCTCCCATTTGGTAAAACGATGTATCGTTCCTAAACGATCTTCAACCGAATACCAAAGTAATGTCTCATTTCTTTCCCTTCTCAGGTGATAAACGTGGATAAATCACTCAAGGAGCCATCTGTTCAAATAACAAAACAGACGTTGCCCAACCAGGGGCAGCTGAACCATTGATATTGCAAATATTCCAAGCATGGATAAGCGGATTTGATAGACGTGGTTCATATCAATACGCGACGTCAGAACGGGATGAGAACCAAGAGTAAAGTTGTATCGTCCCAATTTGTCTTCAATTTGGGAATATGAGTTAACACTTGTTATTTATCCTTGATAGGGACTCACCATCAAGGAGGACAGATTTTCACAACCTGTGTGCACTCGTAGGGGCACACGACCAAGGGTAAGATGTATCGTTCTAATTTTTTGAAAAATGCGTGAACGTACAATAACATGTTTCTTCCATATTTTTAGGGATCTCCAGCCGCGGGGGACAGGTAAGTATCCCTTTCCCCGATCCATTGAAGATGTTAAATAAAAAAAACAGAGAGAAAAAGAAAAGCTTTCAGAATCTAATGTCTAGAAAAGACATAGAATTCAAACTTCATTGGCATTCATGTTTTAAAACAGGAGGTTGTCTGAACATGAAAAAGAACATGCATGGGGCATCATAAAATCCCTTGACGGGTAAAATTTTTGGGAAAACGAAAGAGATTTTTCCAATCAAAAGTTGTTCAAAACTCTCAAAATGACGTTTTCTCAAAAGACGAGAGGCAAAGCCTAGTCCAAACACGTCCTATACACACTTAAGAGAGAAGTGGAGCGAATCAGACAACAAAATCTGGACCTACGGAAGTAGGGACCATTCGCAGCGATTACATGGATTGGGACGACGGAGGCATTCGTTTCATATCCCCCAAACACTACAGGTGACCGTTGATAACCCCTTTGAACGGCGATTTTCATTCTTAACCCTGTCAAGAACCACCCCACATCGGGGCAAAATGGAGGTGAATCCAGCAGCATCAGGAGAAAATGGTTAGAAATTTTCTTGCTCGGACTAACATTAATCTTCGTGTGTTGGTTATATGGTAATCCAAGTGCCATAGGATGACGAGAAGCATTCATTTCTCTATCCCACACACCATATCCTTTGCACAGCCAAGTTGAGCCTGCAAATTCATTTCATAAACCCCTGTTGGTGATCATGGCATGTTTCAAGATGGAAACTGCATCACTCCAAGAACGGAAGAATCCAATAGATGGGATTTATAGAAAGATTTCATATCGGCGTTCAAGTGTGCTACGATTCAAGTTGTATATCTAGCACAATTTTCTGAACATCGTAGTTCCAAAGAAAAAGAAAAGGCGGGATTTCAACAAAAGATAAAAATCCCCGGCATCAAGAAAAAGCAAAGTGCCTGGTAAAAGCAAGGCCGATGCTCACATAAACTGTTTGATTGATCCCCAATGAAACCTAATTGGGAAGAGAAAATTTCTAAAGGAGTCAGACCAAAAAGACCGCTCCTCCAAATGATGTCAAGCATGGAAGAAAGACGCAGACAGAGTTGTCAATCCTTTAATGCAGCCAGAGACGCTCTCTGAAGAATTCGTGCACACCTCAAAAGCTGTTACACGCCTCAAAAATTGAAGATACAGAGAGGAAATGGCAGGTGGTAAATTTGCAATGATCACCAATGTCAAACCCCTTATAAATTCTGGGCCAAAAACAAGCCTTTTTCGGTCCCCAATCCTACCAACATCATAACCCTGAAACAGCCTTCTCTGACTAAGACACTTGGGTTAACATATTGCTTAGCTCGAAGAAGTACGAGCAAGACTATTTCTTTCTCATTTTGCAGGGTTCTTGACTTGTAAACCCGGAGCAGATGGTGAAGACTTTCATTCGATGGCCTCGACTCCAAAGCGGGTCCCCCTTAAAAACCAATATCCAAACCTAACATTACGGTCCCGTGGAAGACCTCCCGATCGATCAAAATGTATGCGCTGCGAATGATCCTAAAACCTAGGCACAGGTTAGTAGGAAGTTGAGCGCATTCCTTACAAAAGACCATTATCACAGAGCGGTGAGGAGCCCTCTTGGATGAGAAATTCTCCAATAGATGTTTTGAACAAACTCTCTTTGGAAATTTCAAATTGTTTGATCCAGATTTTCCGTGCAAGGGATTTGTGATCACATTTGCATGTTGCAAGAATGCTTTGGATAACCTCTAGCATCAAAATGCACATTTCATGACTAAAACTTAAGTCATAAAATTTTGTCAATTGGACAATTATTGTCTTCCCAAAGATTATTAACACTTTCTTGGTGAAGAAAAATCTTTCAGGTTTGAACTTTCTGCAGGATACCTGGAGAACCCAGCTCCCAGAATGTCGCCTCAACAGACCCAAGTCCTAGCAGGACGTGGAGAACCCTCGTCCCAGGACCCATTTTCAAAATATCAAACAGTCTCATCGGACGTGGAGAACCCTCGTCATGAGACCCCTTTTCAAAAATCAAGCAGTCCTAGCTTGACGTGGAGAACCCTCGTCCTAGGATCCCTTTTCAAAAATCAGGCAGTCTCATCGGACGTGGAGAACCCTCGTCATGAGGCCCCTTTTCAAAGCAACTTAAGGTAGATACCGCCTGAAGGGTCAACTCAAGGTAGATACCGCCTGAAGGGTCAACTTATGGTAGATACCGCCTAAAGGGTCAAATCAGAGGTAGATACCGCCTGAAGGGTCAAACCAAGGTAGATACCGCCTGAAGGGTCAACACAAGGTAGATACCGCCTGAAGGGTCAACACAAGGTAGAAACCGCCTGAAGGGTCAAATAAAGGTAGATACCGCCTGAAGGGTCAAATGAAGGTAGATACCGCCTGAAGGGTCAACTTAAGGTAGAAACCGCCTGAAGGGTCAACTCATGGTAGAAACCGCCTGAAGGGTCAACTCAAGGTAGAAACCGCCTGAAGGGTCAACTCATGGTAGAAACCGCCTGAAGGGTCAACTCAAGGTAGATACCGCCTGAAGGGTCAACTCAAGGTAGAAACCGCCTGAAGGGTCAACCAATGGTAGAAACCGCCTGAAGGGTCAATCAAAGGTAGAAACCGCCTGAAGGGTCAATCCAATAGTGAAAATCACTTAAATGGTCAACTCAATGGTCCAATCCACCATACGGATCAAAATCATTGGCAAATCTCAAATGGGACGCGTCTTCCTTAGATTCCTATCAGTTAGGAATCCCATTATGGTTTGACCTACCATACGGGTCAGAGCTTAACCTCTCTAGGATACTCTAGTAACGAGTTCCTAGAAATTCTCTTGAATCCATCAAACACCGCGAAAATCGCACAAACATCGAACAGGTAAGTGGCAGGTATGTCTCTCTATTATCTCACTCTCTCATGTCAAAATGTTTCCCCCTTCAAGAAAGAGCATACATGGACAAGCATGAAAATTGGATGTCATGACTCCTTTTCCTTTAGTTTCCCGAGTCGAGTCGATCAGGACTCAGGTGTCACCTTATCTTTGAGAGAAACCTCTAACGAGATTCCTCTCAAAGAGGGGCAGCTGTTGACACCTAAATTTTGATCATTTTTTTTTTTGAAAATTCATAGAAAATCCATAAAAAGTTGAAAAAAATTGAAAAATCAATTTTGGTGACCTTAGCCAAGCTAAATGAACCATTTTGACCAAAAAAATAATTTTCATAATTTTCATTTTTTTATATATATTTTCGAAAAATACAAAAAAAAAAGAAAAAAAAGAAAAAGAAAATCAAGAAAATCAAGAAAAATAATATTTGAGGTCACAAAGATATATAAAAATAGTCGGTATTTTTATTTTTATTTTATCTATTTTCTAACCTCATAAATAGTAAAATTCAGGTTTGATTTTAGGTGTTTTCTGATCACCATAAAATTGAATCTGGCAAAAATATTAGTAATGATTAAAAGGAAAAGGAGTGAAAACATCATCATTCAAAAGGAAAAGGAAACTAATCATTTTGTCTTTTCTTTTGATTATTTTATTATTATTCTTACTTTTTAATATTTTATTTTATTATTATTTTATTATTATTTTATTTTTTATTATTATTCACTCACCTTTTCCCTCATTCGTCGCTGGCTTCTTCTCCCCCCGCGACTTCATCTTCTTCTCCCCCTGGCTCCTTCTTCTTCTTCGGCAACTTCTTCTTCTTCTTTTTCGTGGAGGCCCAAGCCGAACGACCACCTCCAACCACCACACGTCCGGTCGCCCTTGTTGAACCAGCCACCACCTCACCACCATCCCATCGTACCGCCGCTATCGCCTCGAGTCGCTAGATCCGAGAACCCGAGCCGCCGTGAGGTTAGAACTTGCGAGCCAACGCGGCTTGTCGCCGCCGTGCTCTGTTTTACTCCGCCCCGACGTTCCCTCAATCTTTGCCATCGATCCCGGAGTCGGCCGTCACCCGACGGCCGTTGTCCAACTGTCCCGGCCGTTCCCCGCTCGGTTCCCGTGTCAAGGCGTGTCCGAACGTGTCGGGACGTGTCGGGACGTGTCGGGACGTGTCGGAGCGTGTCCGAGCCATGTTGGAGCGTGTCGGAGCCGTGTCCGAGCCGTGTCGGAGCGTGTCGGAGCCGTGTCCGAGCCGTGTCGGAGCGTGTCCGAGCCGTGTCGGAGCCGTGTCGAAGCCGTGTCCGAGCCGTGTCGGAGCGTGTCGGAACAGTGTCGGAACAGTGCCTAAACAGTGTCGGAACAGTGCCTGAACAGTGTCCGATTTTGATTTTTTTTTTAATTTTTAATTTTTAGTCTTAATTTGTGAAATTGACTATCGACATTCTAATGGCGATCGACAGGTAACGGGCATGGAGATGGTCGCAGGCTGGGGCTGGGCGATTGAAGGCCGGTGTCCAATCCGGTATGTTTTACGTACCCGATCCGTATATCATAATTATTTTTCTAAAATATTACCTTTATAGACTTGATTCGCATGTATTTGTTTCAGTCTAGTGGTTAGCTTATTTATCTGGTTGAGTGTTATCTATTGTCAAAGACATGTTTTTTATTAAAATATTTTTCGAAAATATTAAAAATAAATAATAAAAATACGGAAAATCAATAAAAATGGAAAATCATTAAAATATTCAAAAAAAAAGGAAAAATTCAGAAAAATTCTAAAAAATTCCAGAAAATAGGAAATGGCCACATTCAACTGGCCATGACCTGTTCCGGGTCTTTTGACCCCCGGTCTTTCCAAAAATGACGGTTTTGCCCTTCCGGCAAACCGTCTTCCAAAAAAAATTCTAAAAATTCTAGAAAAATCCCAAAAAATAGGAAATGGCCACAATCAATTGGCCAAGGCTCATCCCGGGTGTTTTGAACCCGATCATTCTTAAAAATGACGATTTCGCCCTTTGGGTGAATCGTCTTCCAAAAATTGACGATTTTGCCATTCGGGCTAAATCGCCTCCAAATCTTCCCATTTTACCTCGGTCCTAAATCACGCCTTCCCTAAGGCCTTATGGCTATACTAGGAGGCCATGTGATGTGAATTGACGTGCATTGATGTTTATTTATGCACTTGATTGCGCTTTCATTGATTGTGATTGATAGGAATAGTCTTCCAATCTGCATGAAACCCTGAATCAAACCTAGTCTTCCAATCTGCATGAAACCCTGAATCAAACCTACCCCACCCAAAATTGCGCCTGCATGAACTCTTAGTCAGGAAAATCACTCGCGTTAGGTACCGAAAGGGCGTTGGTAATGACATCAACGTAACCAAGTCCCCGAACTCAAAATCTCTAGTTCCGCAGAATTGATCGATCTCTCCAAATCGGTCAATAAGGTTTCCGGTCTACCCTCCGAGAAAGACCGGTGGCGACTCCAAATGCATGCACAAGTTGCACATGCCACCACGACCACACTAAGGTCGAAATCGATCGGCTCTTATCGCCGAATCCCTTTGAAAAATACTCCCGCCGCGATTTGGTATGGGCTTGGGAGGGCCCGCGCTGATCCAAAGCCCGCGATCCGCACCCTTGTGCGGGGGGAGGCCGGCGATCGGTAATCCATTAGCCGCGTCCGCTTTCGGACGGGTCGCGACAATTACCGATCGCGGCCCCCACTCTGAAATGTGGATCGCGGGCCTTAGATCGGCGCGGGCCCTCCCAGGCCCATACCAAATCGCGGCGGGAGTATGTCTTTTGAGGGATTCGACGATAAGATTCGATCGCTTTCGACCTTCAGTGTGGTCGTGGTGGCATGTGCAACTTGTGCATGCATTTGGAGTCGCCACCGGTCTTTCTTGGAGGGTAGACCGGAAACCTTACTGACCGATTGGGAGAGATCGATCAATTCTGCGGAACCAGAGATTTTGGGTTCGGGGACTTGGTTACGTCGGTGTCATTACCAACGCCCTTTCGGTACCTAACGCGAGTGATTTTCCTAACTAAGAGTTCATGCAGGCGCAATTTTGGGTGGGGTAGGTTTGATTCAGGGTTTCATGCAGATTGGAAGACTATTCCTATCAATCACAATCAATGAAAGCGCAATCAAGTGCATAAATAAACATCAATGCACGTCAATTCACATCACATGGCCTCCTAGTATAGCCATAAGGCCTTAGGGAAGGCGTGATTTAGGACCGAGGTAAAATGGGAAGATTTGGAGGCGATTTAGCCCGAATGGCAAAATCGTAATTTTTGGGTTCGGGGACTTGCAGGCGTAATTTTGGGTGAGATAGGTTTGATTCAGGGTTTCATGCAGATTGGGAGACTAGTCCTATCAAATCACAGTCAATATAATGAAAGCGCAAGTCAAGTGCATAAATAAATCATGTCAATGCACATCAATTTCAATCATTGGCCTCCTAGTATAGCCATAAGGGCTTAGGGAAGATGTGATTTAGGGCTAGGGGTAAAATGGGAATATTCGGGAACAATTAGCCCGAAGGGCAAAATTGTCATTTTTTGGAAGGTTTGGATACCGAATTACCCAAAATATTCCATGGCCAGTTGTTCGTGGCCATTTCCCATTTTTGAGAATTTTTTTGGAATTTCTTGATTTTTTTTCAATTTTTGGAAGACGATTCGCCCAAAGGACGAAATCGTCATTTTTAAGAAGGTTCGGGGTTCAAAACACCCGGGATGAGACTTGGCCAGTTGTTTGTGGCCATTTCCTATTTTTTTGGGATTTTCCTGGATTTTTAGAATTTTTTTTGGAAAACGGTTTGCCGGAATGGCAAAACCGTCATTTTTGAATAGATCGGGGGTCGAAAGACCTGAAACAGGTCGTGGCCAGTTGAATGTGGCCATTTCCTATTTTCTGGAATTTTTTAGAATTTTTCTGAATTTTCCGAATTTTTTGAATTTTTTATGATTTTTCATTTTTTATTGATTTTATTGATTATTTTATTATTTTCGGATTTTTTTATTTATTTAAAAATATTTTCCGGGTCGGGTCAGACCCGGCCCGCGCCTCTCGGGCGCCCGGCCCGACCCTAGGGGTCGACACCGGCTTAAAACGACACCGTTTTATATTTTTAAACATTTTTCTATTTTTTAACAATTTTTTGATTTTTTATCTATTTTATTTAATTATCCGAAAATTCCCCGGATCCGACGGTTCTCGTCGTGCCACGTGGCTTCGTCTCGTGCGCCCGATCCTCCGCTAGATCGGATGACTCACAGAGAGCCACGTGGCTCGATCACGACCGTCGGATCAAAAATCAATTTATTTTCTTTTTTTAGAAAAACCCACAAATCGAACGATTAGAACTATGCCACATGTCCGCTTGTGGTGCGTCCGATCTTGTCCAAGATCGGACGATCCACAGAGGGCCACTTGGCACGTTCTTGGCCATCGGATCGAATTTATTTAATTTTCCGAAAATCATTTATTAATTTTCCAAAATTCTAGGATCGCGACACGTGTCGCGATCGTGGCCGTCCATTCCGTTTTACTTAAAAATAACCGGACCGGACCCCACCCGGCTGACGTGGCTGCCTACGTGGCACGCCACGTCAGCGTTGACCGTTGACCACCGGAGAAGTCGCCTGAGAAGACGATGAACAGTAAAATTTCCGGCGACTTCTCCGGAATTCTCGCCGGAAAAAGCTTACCGAACCCAAAACCTCATATTTTTCAGCGGTTCTTGCACCATTCAACTCATCATAACTTCAGCAACAATATAAGACCAAAACATGGCAAGAAACACGTCGGGAACCCACCCAAAAATCCGGCGACCGAACCGGCTCCGGCGAACCGATTTGCAGAAATTTTTTTATCGCTCAAACTCGTTTTCTTTCATTCACATAGCATCCAAGGGAGGTTTGAGGACTTACCTGAGGTCCCTTGATGATCGGAGACCGCCGGAAATCCCTCGTCAAGCTCCCGTGCGAACCATGGCCGGCAAAGCTCCGGCCCTCGGTTTTTGTCGAGTTTTAATGCAAAATAAACATCAAGCCGGGGTTAGAAGCAATGCTAGTACATATTCAGAGCTAGACACGCGCGAATGGGGGTCGGGAAAGGCATGGCCGAGACAAAAACCAAGTCGAGACATCCATCGGCATTTTATCGAACACATGGCGTGCATATGAGAAACGGTGATCGGAGGAGAATACCGACCTATCTGGAGCTTGCCGACGACCGTAGAACCTTTGGTGATGTTCGTCGTGGTACGTTGAAGGTCTGAGGAAGCTCTTTTTGCTCCCCCTCCGCTCGAACTCCCCCCTCTCTCTCTCTCGGCCGATTCTCGGTTTTAACCGAGAATCTTGCCGGTTTTCGTGGCCGACCGGCGCGCCTCGACGCCCGCTCCCTCTCCAGAACACGAGCCTCGGCCTCCATGCATGTCCCCCACGTTCATTTGCCTTTTGTTCCTCCCGAAAAACGCACGCCCATGCCCCCCTGTTTTGCTGCACACGTTCTGTCCGTGCATGGGTCTGCAACAATGTTGCAGACCCGGGTCGGACCGGGTCGGGTCGGGTCTGACCCGACCGACCCGGTTCGGCCAAATCGCCCAAATCGCCAAATTGACCCCCCAAATGACCTCTTTTCATGAAATTGATGGCAAATTCGGATTCCTTGGCATGTTTTCTATCAAATATGGGTATTTTCGTGAATCAATTTATTGAAATTTAGTGAAAACCCCAAATTGTCCCTAGGATCCGAAAATGAATTTCGCCAAATCGAAGATCTAAACAATCGAATTAGTCAAAATTGAGCCCACCAATGGATTCAGCATGATGAAAACTATTGGTTAGAGGTGTTTAATTTTAATGGGTGTGCCCGTGTGAAATTTAATTTCACAAATTGTAAAACCGGGGACTAAATTGAAAGATTTTTATGCAATTAAGCCCTTTTGGCTAAAATTGATCAAATTGGAGGGCAAATTGACCCAATTGCATTTCAATACTTTAGAGTCCAATGTCATAGCTTATAAAAACCGAGAATGGAAAATTAAAAGACTCGAAAAGGATTTTTTTAGGCCCGGTTCGGGATTAGGTTTGTGAAGGAACCCCATGAACCAAGCCAAATTTCCATAATAAAAAGTGAAAATATTAAAGAGAGAATTAAAATAAGATTTCTGAATATTTTTGTATAATTTTCTGACCACGGATGGTATTTTTTCTAATTTTTTGGGTATTTTTATAATTAAATAAATTCCAAAAAAATATTAAAAAATACGAAAAATATTTTTTGTTCAAAATTGGTTCCTAAGGCTAGGCTAAGGCTTCCAAAGTTGATTTTGCAATTTTTTGACCTTTTTTGTTATTTTTAATTAATTTTAGAAATAAAAAAAAAACTATAATAACGGATGGTCAAAAATCAGGTGTCAACAGCTGCCCCTCTTTGAGAGTGAGCTCGTCAGAGGTTGCTTTCAAAGACAAAATGACACCCGAATATTCACCGACTCAACTGGGGAAAAGAAATGATATGACATCGAATCCTTAAGTCCTTTGATGAACTCTTGCAATTCGAACGTGGGCCTGAGGGAGAGCGGCTTACCTGAAGTCTGCTCATTGGATCCTGCGCATGCGGAGTCTGAGGAGGTTTTTTTTTTTTTTTTTTTTTTTTTTTTTACCCTTCGTGGCGTCTAGTTCGCCATGCTGGGTTTTTATTACTCCCTCCATGGCTCTTGATTTGCCACTTTGGGGTCTTGAAATTCTTTTCCACGGCTACCGGTTGCAATCCATTCCGAAGGGTGAGAGCTTCGAGGCGTGGCTATCCGGCGCGTGCTTCGTGGAACTGATCACCGTATCTCTAGGCGGCAAGTCACGAGCGTTATGGGCTCCGATCTTGAACTGTTCTTTGAGACACCTCTGTCGTGAATCCTTGTATGGTGGGATTTTGGGTGGGATAAATGTCTTTCCCGCGGCTACCGGCTGCAATCCATTCCGAAGGGTGAGAGCTTCGAGGCGTGGCTATCCGGCGCGTGCTTCGTGGAAAAGGCGGTCACCGTATCTCTAGGCGGCAAGTCGCGAGCGTTATGGGCTCTGATCTTGAACTGTGCTTTGAGACACCTCTGTCGTGAATCCCTGTGTAGTGGGACTTTGGGAAAAGAAATCTTCTGAAGCTGAAAATTGGCGATCCGGTCCGGAAGATGACAGATCCGCGGCTACCAACCTGTGAACACTTACAGAGAGATTTATCTGGTCATCGTGCTTTCGAAGCGGCAAGCGAGCCTTTTGGGCTTCAGTCTTGGGTCGACTTCTAGGCACCTATTTGCTTTAGAGGATCCCATGACGCTGACTAGCGGGGCCAGAGGGGATTTTTCAAGTTTTGAAGAGGGTTCCCAATACTGAGGTTTTCCACGTCCGCTGGGATGGTTTGTTTCTCAAAAGGAGTTCCCAACACGGAGGTTTTCTACGTCCGATGGGATTGCTAGGTTCTTCAAATGGTTCCCAAGTCTGAGGTTTTCTACGTCCGGTGGGATTTCCTGACTTTTGAAATGGGTTCCCGAATTGGAGGTTTTCCACGTCCAATGGGATTGCCTATTTTTGAAAAAGATTCCCAAGACGGAGGTTTTCTACGTCCGCTGGGATGGTTTGGTTTTCTTGAAAAGGGGTCCCAAGTCGAAGGTTTTCCACGTCCGCTGGGATGGTTTGTTTCTCAAAAGGAGTTCCCAACACGGAGGTTTTCTACGTCCGATGGGATTGCTCGGTTCTTCAAATGGTTCCCAAGTCGGAGGTTTTCTACGTCCGGTGGGATTTCCTGATTTTTTAAATGGGTTCCCGAATTGGAGGTTTTCCACGTCCAATGGGATTGCCTATTTTTGAAAAGGATTCCGAAGGCGGAGGTTTTCCACGTCCGACGGGATTGTTTGATTTCCTTGAAAAGGGGTCCCAAGTCGGAGGTTTTCCACGTCCGATAGGATTACCCGTTTTTCTGAGAAGGAGTCCCGAGTCGGAGGTTTTCTACGTCCGGCGGGACAGTTTGATCTTTTCAAAAGGTTCTTCAAAGAGTTCCCAAGTCGGAGGTTTTCTACGTCCGATGGGAATGTTTGGTTCTTCAAGAAGTTCCCAAGTCGGAGGTTTTCTACGTCCGATGGGAATGTTTGATTTTTAAAAAGTTCCCAAGTCGGAGGTTTTCTACGTCCGATGGGAATGTTTGGTTCTTCAAAAGGTTCCCACGTCGGAGGTTTTCTACGTCCGATGGGAATGTTTGGTTCTTCAAAAAGTTCCCAAGTCGGAGGTTTTCTACGTCCGATGGGAATGTTTGGTTCTACTGAAGGTTCCCAAGTCGGAGGTTTTCTACGTCCGATGGGAATGTTTGATTTTTAAAAAGTTCCCAAGTTGGAGGTTTTCTACGTCCGATGGGAATGTTTGGTTCTTCAAAAGGTTCCCACGTCGGAGGTTTTCTACGTCCGATGGGAATGTTTGGTTCTTCAAAAAGTTCCCAAGTCGGAGGTTTTCCACGTCCGCTGGGATTGCTTGGTTCTCTTGAAAAGGGGTCTCATGACGAGGTTTCTCCACGTTCGATGAGATTTTTTTGATTTTTGAAAGGGTTCCCAAAACGGAGGTTTTCCACGTCCGATGGGAATGTTTAATTTTTAAAAAGGGGTCCTAAGACGAGGTTCTCCACGTCATGCTAAGACTGCCTGATTTTTTGAAAAAGGTTCCCAAAAACGGAGGTTTTCCACCGATGGGATTACTTGGTTTCTACCATGATTTGACCCTTCAGGCGGTATCTACCTTTGAGTTGACCCTTCAGGCGGTATCTACCTTGAGTTGACCCTTCAGGCGGTTTCTACCTTTGATTTGACCCTTCAGGCGGTATCTACCATGTGTTTTTGTTAAGGCGACATTCTGGGAGCTGGGTTCTCCAGGTATCCTGCAGAAGTTTGAGCCTGAAATATTTTTCTTCACCAAGAAAATGTTAGTAATCTTTGGGAAGACCACGGCTGTCCATTTGACAAAAACCGTATGACTTAAGTTTTAATCATGAAATGTGCATTTTGATGCTTGAGGTTATCCAAAGGATTCTTGCAACATGCAAATGTGATCACAAATCCCCGGCACGAAAAATCTGGATCCAACAATTTTGAAGATTCCAAAAAGAGTTTGCTCAAAACATCAATTGGAATATTTCTCGACAAGGAGGTCATCTCACCTGTTTTGAGGTAATGATTTTTATAGGGGATGCACTCAATTCCCTACTGACCTGTGCCTAAGTTTTAGGCTCATTCGCAGCGCATACATTTTGATCGGTCGGGAGGTCTTCCACGGGACCGTAATGTTGGGCTTGGATATTGGTTTTCAAGGGGGACCCGCTTTGGAGTCGAGGCCTGTTGACACCTGATTTTTGACCATCTGTTATTGCGATTTTTATTTTTAAAATTAATTAAAAATATAAAAAAGGTCATAAAATCACAAAATCAACTTTGGAAGCCTTGGCTTAGCCTTAGGAACCAATTTTGAACAAAAAATATTTTTTGGTTTTTTTAATATTTTTTGAATTTAATTATTAAAAATACCCGAAAAAATCAGAAAAATACCATTCGTGGTCAGAAAAATACACAAAAATATTCAATAATTTTGTTTTAATTTCCTCTTCAAGTGTGTCACTTTAAATCTTAAAAATTCAGCTCGGGTCACTATGTTCCTTAACAAACATAAACCCGAACCGAGCCCAAAAATTCCTTTTCAAGTCTTTTAATTTTCGATTTCCACTTTTTATAAGCTATGACATTGAATTTTAAAGTCTTGAAGTGCAATTAGGTCAATTGGCTCTCCAATTTGATCAATTTTAACCAAAAGGGCTTAATTGCATAAAAATCTTTCAATTTAGTCCCCGGTTTCACGGATCTTGAATTTCACACGGGCATACCCATTAAAATTCAACACCTCTACCCATAATTTTCATCATGCCCGATTCATTGGCGGCCTCAATTCAGGCTAATTTGATCGTTTGGATGTATACATATGCTCTACGTATTTATACGTCATGCGTATTTATACGTTATACGTATTTATACTGTTTGGTAACTTCTTTAACTCTTGTAATAATAATAATGGTTATTATTTTTAACACCTTTGTTAGTGCTTTTTTAAATAGCATTTTTGTATTGTGAGTGCTATTGTTAGTGCTATTTTTAAATAGCATTTTTGTATTATAAATTGTGAGTGCAATTGTTAGTGCTATTTTTAAATGACATTTATTTATCATAAATTGTGAGTGCTATTATTAGATAGAATTTATAATTGTTAGTGCTATTTTTAAATAGCATTTTTGTATTATAAATTGTGAGTGCTATTGTTAGTGCTATTTTTAAATGTCATTTATTTGTGAGTGCTATTTTTAGAAAGTATTTATTATTTGTGAGTGCTATTTTATAATACAATTTATTGGAAGGAATTTTTGGCTATAAAAGGATGGCAAGAGTTTTGAGGTTGGGGGGGGGAGACATTTTGTAGAGTGTGCAAATTTTTGAGAGTTTAGAGAGAAGAACACAAACACTCTCTATATTCTCATAATCTTGAGTGAGCAAAATATACTAAGTTCGGAATATTGATTCCGCATATTGCTAGCACAATTGTTGTGGAGTTATTAGTCGTCTCCCCGTTCGTCAATTGGTGGTGCGTCCGAACTAGATGCCTAACACTTGTGGAGGCTGAGATCGAAGAACATCGAACCGACACCTCCGTTCAAGCACGCTACGAGAGGTAATCTATTTACTCCCTTTGAGACTTTGTGATTTTTTTCGATTGAAATGCACGAAGTACGCCTCTGGAGATACATGTATGGGTTGTTATTTATTTCCGCTACGTGTTACGTGGATCCCAACAGTGGTATCAGAGCCAATCCTTAGGTGTTTTCGTGCATTTAATTGATTTTTTGTAATTTTTGCAATACTATGGCCAATATGTATTAACGAATTGTTCGTCTTACATGGCTAATGGAGGTTGATTATTTTATATGATAAATTAATCAACGTAGCAAAAATTGAGACTAAATCAATTTTGAATCGAAAATTTATGGCTATCTTATTTTACGTAAAAATTCTGAATATGATTCAACGTAGAATTTTTATTGTGCCTTCCTAAGTTTTAAATTGTGAATTTATTACTTACGTGGAAGGGTGGTGATCATGGAAAAATCCTAATCAATGTGATTGATGTATATATGAATGTATGATGATTATTTATATATTTGGGGTTGTAATTATTAAATGGAGGCTGCGTACTCCTTTTATTTTTCATGTAATCTTTATTTTTAGCATAGTCAATTGTTGATGTAAATGCTACGAGGATTACGTGGAGGAGCCTTTTAAGTCGGCGAGCTCTTTGGGGCCCGATTCTTGAAGAGTTCAAGAAACCAAGAAGAAGCGAAGAGCGGCTCTCCGTTATTAAAATATTAAAATGATTAAATGTGGTCTCATTGGCTCGAGACCCATTAAATCATAATTCCATGATCACCACGTAGGATAGATGTTTATGTGATTGGCATCTATTTATTTATTATGATTACGTGAGCATGTTAAACTGGTTAATGTGCAAAGTCAGACTTACCTCACCCAAAATTGCGCCTGCATGAAATCCTAGTTAGGGAAAATCACTCGCGTTAGGTACCGAAAGGGCGTTGGTAACGACACCAGCGTAACCAAGTCCCCGAACCCAAAATCTCTGGTTCCGTAGAACTGATCGATCTCTCCCAATCGGTTGGTAAGGTTTCCGGTCTACCCTCCAAGAAAGACCGGTGGCGACTCCAAATGCATGCACAAGTTGCACATGCCACCACGACCACACTAAGGTCGAAAGCGATCGACTCTTATCGTCGAATCCTTCTGAAAAATACTCCCGCCGCGATTTGGTATGGGCCTGGGAGGGCTCGCGCCGATCCAAGACTCGTGATCGGTAATCCATCAGCCGCGTCCGCTTTCGGACGGGTCGCGACAGCTGGCGACTCCACTGGGGACATTTGTTCTAGAACCTATGGTTCTAGACCTCAAGTGGACTTAGGCCGTAATTAAAACGCTGAGTGATTTTTCTAACCATGCAGGCGCTCTTGAAGGTGAGGTAAGTCCGTTTATGATAGGTGTTATATGTTTTTGCAGATTGGAGAGATAAGGGGTGTAGTCTGTGATTAACATTGTCTTATGCAGGTTGGCGTAGGAATGTATGTTGTATGGATGATTTGAAGCGTCGATTGATAAACTGTTGTGCATGACTTGCATTGTGATACTCACGACACAATGAACACACACAGCCGTGCCTAAAACCCCTGGCGCCCTCTTTAGGAAAACAATAGAAGGAATTGAAAATGGAATCTCCATGAGGAAAAACATGGGGTAATCCACTTTTCAATTCCGCTCACTTCGAACTATGGATCGAGTCCCAATGCAACGATAGCTGTGCAATGGAATCGGCTCTTTCTAGAACTCGAGGTGGGAACCTTGACCTTAGGTGCCAAATCCTTTGATTTTTAGAAGTTTTATCCTCACTTGTCTCATGTGCATGTCTTTAGATGGTTGATATATCTAAAACCACCTAAAAAAAAATCGGTGATCCTGGAGTCACATCTCGAAGACTGGAACTGGGGCATCTCCAAGTGTTCGGACCACATTCCTTTGATTGGTTTGGCATTTTTAGTTCTCTTGTATAAGACTAATTTTGCTTAGGTCCTCTCTATCTCGTCTCTTAGATTGATTGTATTAGGGATCTATTTGTATTGTATACATCTCGATAAGGCTCATTTCTAACGAAAATAGGGGCAAATTCCTCAAACCCGTGGAGCATGGTGGAATTCGTCTCTTCAGTGTAAAATACATTTGGCCGCAGAGCCACTCGTTTGGTGAAAGGACGTATCGTTCCTAATTGATTTTTAATCATATCTGGGGATAAGTTTTTCTCCATTTTTTTATCTCAGGTGATAAAAGAGACAATGCACCCAAAAGCTCATGCATTCAAATGACAAAACAGACGTCCCCCAGCTGGGGCAAATGAACCGTAGGCGTTGCAAATACCTTCAAGCACGGATGGAGGAATTTGATAGATATTGTTCATATCAATATGCAGCATCAAAACGGAATGCAAATCAAGTGTAAAAGGACGTATCATTCCAAAATGATTATTTTCTTGATATGGGAATAATGCTTCATTTCTTTTTCCTCTCATATGATGATTAAGAGCAGAGGACGCAGGATGTGATGCTTTCAAATAACAAACAGGGAACATCAAATACCTCAAATGGTGACTGTGATCGAGAGAATCACCAAACCGCTACATGACGAATCCCAAGAATATCAGGCTGTCTTGAGACAGATAAAATTGATCAAGGACTCTGACAATCGAGACGGATGATCAGAATCTGCAAAAATCAATGGGAGCAGGTTCCCCCCCATTTACTTTGAGGAGCCAAACCGGGGGCAAACTCTCATGATCCCCCATGAAAGCGCATCAAACCAAGGTCATCGAATCCAGAGATGACAAACAGCAAAACCATGCCTAACTGGGGCGAGTGAATCATTTGTACGCCGGACGTTTCTTCTCTGGCAAAGTCAATGGACGCAATAACAGAGTCGTCCGCATCAGAATCAAACCCCAAGATACGAATTTGGGTGAACGGTAACCTTGTATCGTTCCAATTTGATCTTCGAAGACCACATGCCTAACATGAGTTTTTACTCATTTTGCAGGAAGTCGTTGGCGCCGAAAGCCTCAAATGAAAAGAGCGTGCTAACAGGGAGACGAATTGAATCATTGGCCTTAGAAGTCAAGATTCCAGAAGATGGTCTTTGATCATAAGACCTAGTGGATGGTAAAAAGTATTGCTTCCACACTTCATGCTTTGACATGCATTCTGATAAAAATTTCATTTTTCTTGAATAAAAGGAACTATGAAGAGCGGCGCTGGAATGCGTCCAAAATCACAAATGGATCTCCTCTATGGCAAATCCTCGAGAAGGATTTATTGCCAACCAAACGGAGGAATCAGGGCCACAATATAGATGGCCAATTTCTGCAAGCCGCGCGTTTGTGCTCAAATGGAAACACAAAACAAAAATAAGGCTGTATCGTTCCAATTTGCCTTGAATTTTGGAACGCAAACTGACGCCTAATTCCCGTCTTTGACAGGGGATCGCCATCAAGGCAAAACAGGTTTTCATACCCCATGAATTACCCGTTGGAGTACACGACTAAGGGTAAGATGTATCGTTCTAAATTTTTGAAAAATTCGTGAACGTACAATAACATATTTTCTCTGCATTTTCAGGGATCTCCAGCCGCGGGGGACAGGTAAGTATCCCTTTCCCCAATCCGTTGAAGGTGTTAAATAAAAAGAAAAGCTTTCAGAATCTAATGTCTAGAAAAGACATAGAATTCAAATTTCATTGGCATTCATGTTTTGAAACATGAGGTTGTTTGAACATGAATAAGAACATGCGTGGGGCATCATAAAAATCCCCTTTGACGGGTAAAATTCTTAGAGGAAATGGAAGAGATTTTTCCAAACAAAAGTTGTTCAAAACATTCAAAAGGACGTTTTCTCAAAAGACGAGAGGCGAAGCCAAATCCAAACACGTCCAACACACACTTGAGAGATGAGTGGAGTGGACAGATGACAAAATCTGGGTCCACGGAGGTAAGGACCATTCGCAGCGATTACATGGATTGGGACGACGGAGGCATTCGTTTCATATCCCCAAACACTACAGGTGACCGTAGGTAACCCCTTTGAACGGCGGTTTTCATTCTCAGCCCTGTCAAGAACCACCCCACATTGGGGCAAAAAGGAAGTAAGTCCAGCAGCGTCAGGAGAAAATGGTTAGAAATTTTCTTGCTTGGACTAACATCAATCTTTGTGTGTTGTTTATATGGTAATCCAAGTGCCATAGGATGACGAGAAGCGTTCATTTCTCTATCCCACACACCATATCCTTTGCACAGCCAACTTGAGCCTGCAAATTCATTTCATGAACCCATTGGTGATCATTCCAATACGGATGCAATACCACTTCAAAAATGGAGGAGTTCAAGACTCAGGGATTGCGAAAAGGATTCCCGGGCTGATATTTAAAGCATGTTTAGACTTTCAAACATATGTCTGACATGATCCCATCGAGGATAAGAAGAACCTGGATTTCGAAGAAAAAAAAATGAAAAATCCCCAGCATCAGAAAAGAAAAAGCAAAGTGCCTGGTAAAAGCAAGGCCGATGCTCGTGTAAGCTGTTTGATTGATCCACAATGAAGCCCGGACGGGAAAAGAGGAAATCCCTGAATGAACCAAATAAAAAAAAGGGGGCTGCTCCCCAAATGCTGCCAGGCACAGAACAAAAACACAGAGAGAGCTGTCAATCTCTCAAAACAACAAGAGACGCTCTCTAAAGGACTTGTGCACACCTCAAAAACGGGGGCACACCTCAAAGACTGAAGATGCAGACAGGTAGGGACAGGTGACAAGTTTGCAATGATCACCAATGTCAATCCCTTCGTAAATTCTGGGCCAAAAACAAGCCTTTTTCGGTCCCCAATCCTGCCAATGCTACAACCCTGAAACAGTCTTCTCTGACTAAGACACTTGGGTTAACATATAGCTTAGCTCGAAGAAGTACGAGCAAGACTATTTCTTTCTCATTTTGCAGGGTTCTTGACTTGTAAACCCGGAGCAGATGGTGAAAACTTTTGTTCAATGGCCTTGACTCAAAAATGAGTCCCCCTTTGAAGACCAATACCCAAGCCCAACATTACGGTCCCACGGAAGACCTCCCGACCGGTCAAAATGTATGCGCTGCGAATGAGCCTAAAACCTAGGCCCAGGTTAGTAGGGAATTGAGTGAATCCCCTATAAAAACCATTATCTCAAAACAGGTGAGAAGACCTCCTTGTCGAGAAATATTCCAATTGATGTTTTGAACACACTCTTTTTGGAAATTTCAAATTGTTTGATCCAAATTTGCCGCAGAAGGAATTTGTGATCACATCTGTATGTTGCAATAATATTTTGGATAACCTCCAGCATCAAAATGCACATGTCATGACTAAAACTTAAGTCATAAAATTTTGTCGATTGGACAATTGCTGTCTTCTCAAAGATTACCAATATTTTCTTGGGGAAGCAAAAACCCTTTTAAAAAAAAAGTCCTATCAGACGTGGAGAACCCTCGTCTCGGGACCCCTTTTAAACAAAATCAAGCAGTCTCATCGGACGTGGAGAACCCTCGTCATGAGACCCCATTTCAAAGTTCAAGCAGTCTCATCGGACGTGGAGAACCCTCGTCATGAACTCCACGTCATGAGACCCCTTTTCAAAATTCAGGCAGTCTCATCGGACGTGGAGAACCCTCGTCATGAGACCCCTTTTCAAAAATTTAGGCAGTCTCATCGGACGTGGAGAACCCTCGTCATGAGACCCCTTTTCAAAATTCAAACAGTCTCATCGGACGTGGAGAACCCTCGTCATGAGACCCCCTTTTCAAAATTCAGGAAATCTCATCGGACGTGGAGAACCCTCGTCATGAGACCCCTTTTCAAAGTCAATCAAAGGTAGATACCGCCTGAAGGGTCAATCAAAGGTAGAAACCGCCTGAAGGGTCAACTCATGGTAGAAACCGCCTGAAGGGTCAATCAAAGGTAGAAACCGCCTGAAGGGTCAACTCATGGTAGATACCGCCTGAAGGGTCAAACCAAGGTAGAAACCGCCTGAATGGTCAACTCATGGTAGAAACCGCCTGAAGGGTCAATCAATGGTAGAAACCGCCTGAAGGGTCAATACAATGGTAGAAACCGCCATAAGGGTCAACACGAGGTAGAAACCGCCTAAAGGGTCAACTCATGGTAGAAACCGCCATAAGGGTCAACACGAGGTAGATACCGCCTTAAGGATCAACACA
The DNA here is from genome assembly GCA_021437785.1 of Rhodomyrtus psidioides. Classification (NCBI taxonomy): domain Eukaryota; kingdom Viridiplantae; phylum Streptophyta; class Magnoliopsida; order Myrtales; family Myrtaceae; genus Rhodomyrtus; species Rhodomyrtus psidioides. Next base: position 2,608,133 of record JAILYB010000027.1, on the reverse strand, counting down.
AAGGTCCGATCCACCATACGGATTAAAATCTCTGGCAAATCCTCAAGCGTGGGATGCGCCTTCCTTAGGTTCCTGCCAGTTAGGAATCCAATAATGGTATGACCTACCATACGGGTCAGAGCTTAATTTCCCTAGGGTATTCTCAATGACGAGTCCTAGGTATCTTTTTGAAAGTTATCGCAACCGGCAGCATCCGACAGGTGAGCTTTAGGTAAGCCTCTCTCACTCCGGCCCATGTTCAAATTGTTAGAGTAAACCGGGGATTAATTTGAGCTTTTATCAAGAGCCTTAAGGATCCGATGTCATAGCATTTCTTTTTCATTTTCCCCGTTGAGTCGGTTAGGAATCAGGTGCCGTCTTGTCTTTGAAAGCAACCTCTGCGAGCTCACTCTCAAAGAGGGGCAGCTGTTGACACCTGATTTTTGACCATCTGTTATTGCGATTTTTATTTTTAAAATTAATTAAAAATATAAAAAAGGTCATAAAATCACAAAATCAACTTTGGAAGCCTTGGCTTAGCCTTAGGAACCAATTTTGAACAAAAAATATTTTTTGGTTTTTTTAATATTTTTTGAATTTAATTATTAAAAATACCCGAAAAAATCAGAAAAATACCATTCGTGGTCAGAAAAATACACAAAAATATTCAATAATTTTGTTTTAATTTCCTCTTCAAGTGTGTCACTTTAAATCTTAAAAATTCAGCTCGGGTCACTATGTTCCTTAACAAACATAAACCCGAACCGAGCCCAAAAATTCCTTTTCAAGTCTTTTAATTTTCGATTTCCACTTTTTATAAGCTATGACATTGAATTTTAAAGTCTTGAAGTGCAATTAGGTCAATTGGCTCTCCAATTTGATCAATTTTAACCAAAAGGGCTTAATTGCATAAAAATCTTTCAATTTAGTCCCCGGTTTCACGGATCTTGAATTTCACACGGGCATACCCATTAAAATTCAACACCTCTACCCATAATTTTCATCATGCCCGATTCATTGGCGGCCTCAATTCAGGCTAATTTGATCGTTTGGATGTATACATATGCTCTACGTATTTATACGTCATGCGTATTTATACGTTATACGTATTTATACTGTTTGGTAACTTCTTTAACTCTTGTAATAATAATAATGGTTATTATTTTTAACACCTTTGTTAGTGCTTTTTTAAATAGCATTTTTGTATTGTGAGTGCTATTGTTAGTGCTATTTTTAAATAGCATTTTTGTATTATAAATTGTGAGTGCTATTGTTAGTGCTATTTTTAAATGTCATTTATTTGTGAGTGCTATTTTTAGAAAGTATTTATTATTTGTGAGTGCTATTTTATAATACAATTTATTGGAAGGAATTTTTGGCTATAAAAGGATGGCAAGAGTTTTGAGGTTGGGGGGGGGAGACATTTTGTAGAGTGTGCAAATTTTTGAGAGTTTAGAGAGAAGAACACAAACACTCTCTATATTCTCATAATCTTGAGTGAGCAAAATATACTAAGTTCGGAATATTGATTCCGCATATTGCTAGCACAATTGTTGTGGAGTTATTAGTCGTCTCCCCGTTCGTCAATTGGTGGTGCGTCCGAACTAGATGCCTAACACTTGTGGAGGCTGAGATCGAAGAACATCGAACCGACACCTCCGTTCAAGCACGCTACGAGAGGTAATCTATTTACTCCCTTTGAGACTTTGTGATTTTTTTCGATTGAAATGCACGAAGTACGCCTCTGGAGATACATGTATGGGTTATTATTTATTTCCGCTACGTGTTACGTGGATCCCAACAGTGGTATCAGAGCCAATCCTTAGGTGTTTTCGTGCATTTAATTGATTTTTTGTAATTTTTGCAATACTATGGCCAATATGTATTAACGAATTGTTCGTCTTACATGGCTAATGGAGGTTGATTATTTTATATGATAAATTAATCAACGTAGCAAAAATTGAGACTAAATCAATTTTGAATCGAAAATTTATGGCTATCTTATTTTACGTAAAAATTCTGAATATGATTCAACGTAGAATTTTTATTGTGCCTTCCTAAGTTTTAAATTGTGAATTTATTACTTACGTGGAAGGGTGGTGATCATGGAAAAATCCTAATCAATGTGATTGATGTATATATGAATGTATGATGATTATTTATATATTTGGGGTTGTAATTATTAAATGGAGGCTGCGTACTCCTTTTATTTTTCATGTAATCTTTATTTTTAGCATAGTCAATTGTTGATGTAAATGCTACGAGGATTACGTGGAGGAGCCTTTTAAGTCGGCGAGCTCTTTGGGGCCCGATTCTTGAAGAGTTCAAGAAACCAAGAAGAAGCGAAGAGCGGCTCTCCGTTATTAAAATATTAAAATGATTAAATGTGGTCTCATTGGCTCGAGACCCATTAAATCATAATTCCATGATCACCACGTAGGATAGATGTTTATGTGATTGGCATCTATTTATTTATTATGATTACGTGAGCATGTTAAACTGGTTAATGTGCAAAGTCAGACTTACCTCACCCAAAATTGCGCCTGCATGAAATCCTAGTTAGGGAAAATCACTCGCGTTAGGTACCGAAAGGGCGTTGGTAACGACACCAGCGTAACCAAGTCCCCGAACCCAAAATCTCTGGTTCCGTAGAACTGATCGATCTCTCCCAATCGGTTGGTAAGGTTTCCGGTCTACCCTCCAAGAAAGACCGGTGGCGACTCCAAATGCATGCACAAGTTGCACATGCCACCACGACCACACTAAGGTCGAAAGCGATCGACTCTTATCGTCGAATCCTTCTGAAAAATACTCCCGCCGCGATTTGGTATGGGCCTGGGAGGGCTCGCGCCGATCCAAGACTCGTGATCGGTAATCCATTAGCCGCGTCCGCTTTCGGACGGGTCGCGACAAGGCCATTGAATGAAAGTCTTCACCATCTACTCTAGGTTTACAAGTCGAGAACCCTGCAAAATGAGAAAGAAATAGTCTTGCTCGTACCTCTTCGAGCTAAGCCATATGTTAACCCAAGCGTCTTAATCAGAGAAGATTGTTTCAGGGTCGTAACTTTGGTAGGATTGGGGACCGAAAAAGGCTTGTTTTTGGCCCAGAATTCATGAGGGGATTGACATTGGTGATCATTGCAAATTTGCCACCTGTCCTTTCCTTTCTGCATCCTCAATTTTTGAGGTGCACGACCGCTTTTGAGGTGTGCACAAATTCTTGTGAAAGCGCCTCTGGCTGCATTAAGAGACTGACAACTCTATCTGCGTCTCTGCTCCGCGCTTGATACTGTTTGAGGAGTAGTTTTTGGAATCTGACTCCTTCTGAATTTTTCCTCTCCCCTTTTCAAACAGGTTTCACTGGGGGATTGATACAAATTGTTCACCCAGGCATCGGCCTTGCTTTTACCAGGCACTTTGCTTTTTCTTGATGCTGGGGATTTTTCTCATCATCTTTTCCTTTTCATTTTTCTTTTGAAATCCCGCTTTTTCTCATCTTCGAGAGATCGTGTTAGACATGTGACCAAAGGTCTAACAGGCTTCAGCATTAACTTAGGGATTTCTTTGCAAACCCTAAGTTTGAACTCTTCCGTTTTTGAATTGGCGCTGCCTCTGTCTTGGAACTTGCAATGACCACCAACGGGTTTATGAAATGAATTTGCAGGCTCAACTTGGTTATGCAAAGGATATGGTGTGTGGGATAGAGAAATGAATGCTTCTCGTCATCCTATGGCACTTGGATTACCATATAAACAACACACAAAGATTGATGTTAGTCCGAGCAAGAAAATTTCTAACCATTTTCTCCTGATGCTGCTGGACTTGCTCCCTTTTTGCCCCGATGTGGGGTGGTTCTTGACAGGGTTGAGAATGAAAACCGCCGTTCGAAGGGGTTGTCAATGGTCACCTGTAGTGTTTGGGGATATGAAACGAATGCCTCCGTCATCCCAATCCCTGTAATTGCTGCGAATAATCCCTACTTCCGTAGGTCCAGATTTTACTATCTGATCCGCTCCACTCATCTCTCAAATGTGTGTATGGGACGTGTTTGGATTAGGTTTTGCCTCTCATCTTTTGAGAAAACGTCCTTTTAAAAGTTTTGAACAACTTTTGATTGGAAAAATCTCTTTCATTTTCTCCAAAAATTTTACCCGTCAAATGAGATTTTATGATGCACAATGCATGTTCTTATTTGTGCTCAGACGACCTCCTGTTTTAAAACATGAATGTCAATGAAGTTAGAATTCTATGTCTTTTCTAGACATTAAATTCTGACCACTTTTCTTTTCTTCTTCTTTTCTTTTTTTGGGAAAAAGGGTACTTACCTGTCCACCGTGGCTGGAGGTCCCTGAAAATGTAGAAGAAACATGTCATTGTATGTTCACGAATTTTTCGAAAATCGGAACGATACATCTTACCCTTGGTCATGTGCTCCGACCAGTATGCAAGGGTTGTAAAAATCCCGCTTCGCCTTGTTGGCGAACCCCTGTCAAGGACGGGAGTTAGGTGTCAGTTTGTTTTCCAAAATTCAAGATAGATTGGAATGATACCGCCTCATTCTGTTTTGTGTTTCCGTTTGAACACAAACGTGCGGCTTGCAGAAGTTGGCCATCTATTTTGTGGCCATGATTCCTCCATCTGGTTGGCGATAAATCCTTCTCAAGGATTTGCCCTAGGGGAGATCCATTTGTGATTTTGGACGCATTCCAGCGCCACTCTTCAGAGTTCCTTTTATTCAAGGACAAAGGAAATTTCTATCATAATGCATGTCAAAGCATGTAATGTGGGAGCGATACTTTTTACCCTCCACTCAGTCTTATAATCAAAGATCATTTCTTGGAGTCCTGACTTCCAAGGCCGATAATTCTGTTCGCTTCCCTATCGGCGAATTCTGTTCTTTTGTGGCTTTCTGATGCCGATAATTTTCTGTCCATCCTGACGGCGAATCCCTGTCAACGATAAACATTAAGCGTTAGTTTGAGTTCCGAAATTCAAGATAAATCGAAACGATACTGCTTTACTCTCTAGTTTGAACGCAAATGTGATGTTTGCAGAAGTCGGCTATCTAACTTGTGGTCATGATCTACCCATCTGGTTGGGCGACGAACCCTTCTCAAGGATTTGCACTAGATTAGATCAATTCATGCTTTGGGACGTATTCTACGCCGTTTTCCAGGGTTCCATTTCTTTGGCAACCTGCCCCTCCTGAAACTGATGTTTCTTTACGCCTCCCTGTTGGCGAGTTATTCTCTTTTGTGGGTTTCGGCGCCAATGACTTCCGTTCACCCAGGTTGGTATCCCGGGGTTTAATTCTGATGCGGACGACTCTGCAATTGCGTCCATTGATTTTGCCAGAGAAGAAACGTCATTCTTTGTCCGGCGCGCAAATGATTCACTTGCCCCAGTTGGGCGTGATTTATCGTGGCTAGGTGACGCTTGCCCCAGCTAACTTCATTTTGCATTTTGCTGCAATCATCATCCTCTTTGGGGATGTCTTCTCTCTTGGGATTCCTGATGACGCCTTACTGACGTATTCCTTTCCTTCGTCGATTATTGACGCTTCTCATTTGATGTGGATGATGGATGCTGCTTCATCTCGTCTGTATTTGTGGGTGTTGTTCGCGAGACGATCCTCAATCACGTCGACAACTGCTTTGCCCCAGTTGGGCGGTGTTCATCTTGGCAGCGTGCCTTGGTATTCCCATGCTCCTGGACGATTTCCAATCCGATTTGAAGACATTCATGCACCTGCATATGAAGAGACAGGTGTGGGGATTTATCTGGCTTCATTTGAAATTTCAGGAAGGAGGTACTCCCTTCGAGACTTTGTCCTTCCAACATTTGAAGGAACGGTGTTTCCCAAGTATTTTTCCCCAGTGAGGCTTGTCTTGGTGTTTGTCATCTCTGGGTTTGATAACCCTGGTTCGATGCACTTTCATGGGGGATTGTGAGAATTTTCCCCCGGCTTGGCTCCTCGAAGCAGGTGGGGGAGCCCGCTCTCATGAATTTTTGTCGATTCTGGTCATCTATCTCGATTGCCAGATTCTTCGATTATTTTTTCTCTGTCCCTAGACAGCCTGACAATCTGGGGATTTGTCATGTGGCGGTTTGGTGATTCTCTCGATCACAGTCGCCATTTGAGATGTTCGATGTTCCCCTATTGAAAAGAAGAAATCTCATGAGTAAAGGGCATGTATAATTGACTATTGGAGTCGATACAATTTACCCTTGAAATTCATCCTGCGGGAACCGGCATTTCTCCCTTTGGGTTCTCTGTATGCAGGATATGTGCATGATATGCATGATGCATGTTATGTGTGCCAGCAACGAAACATGAGTTCGTGCTTTCCACTCTATTCAGAGAAAGCATTTTTATCAGATATGTCAATCTGGAAAACTTGAAATTTTCTTTTCAAGCGCTCTTTTCACAGAGATTTCTAAATGATGATAAACTTCTTCAAGTTTTCTCAAAGGTTTTGTTCACAAATTGAGCTATTAGAATGCTCTTAAAAATATTTAGCCAAAGTGCATGTCTGAGATGCCATGAAAAAGGGTACTCCCTGTTTGTCATTTGAAGGCATTGCTTCTTGGGCCATTTGCTTCTGTTCCCAACCTGAAAGGAAAAAGAAATGAAACATTATTCTCATATCAAGAAAATAATCATTTTGGAACGATACGTCCTTTTACCAGAATCGATGGCTCCGTATCGTTCTCCTTCTCATTTAGAAGGGTTTGATGTGTTTTGTCTTTGATTGATTATTCCACTTCATCATGATTCATGGGTGATAACTGCTTTAGGGACTTCCCCTACGTATCCCCATGGTGAATTCGGCATATCCTACATTCGGTACCCTTTTTGGGTAGAGAGTGATTTGCCCCCAGCCACTGAGTGATTCACCTGGGCTGGCTGATTTAGTTGCAGGTAGTTTGATCATACCGTGTTGGTGTATTCAATCTTCCGAAGATCTCAGCATTTGATGTTCTGCAACGTTTGACAATCCTTGGTCTCATCCATGCATTCCAAATTTTTCATGCATATTTTGCTTTGTCGTCATTTTATGACGTCCCTCGATCATTCTGTTGTTTGACATCAGCAAGCACGGGTTTACTTGTGGCTGAGTACTTCAACATCCTGGAGTGTTACTTCACGAGCAACAATTTTCTTCATTGTGTCTTGTCGCATTCACCTTACGCTTAAACAATCTTTTACTCCACCTGTACGATGAAATGAATGAGTGACTCGATTGCTGCACAAGGAGCTTTAATTGAAACGACTACGGATTCACTATCCCCGCTCTTAGTCACTTCGGGCATCCAAGATGCTGGAAATTTCTCAGTGGGCTCGTTCATTCTCGTCATCACCTGCAAGAATGGGAAACCATATCAGCTCGTGAACCAGTCAGTCCGATTTGGAACGGATACAACTTTTTCGACTTAGGGAGAGCCAATCCTAATTAGGTTGCTCCTTCTTCATAATTTGATTCATTTTGTCATTGGACTCCCAATGGGTGACATCTGCTGAAGGCGCATTTCTTTTCATCTTATAGGGAAGACAAATTTTCCTTCGTTTGTCTTTGACCATCTTATCCTGTAGACAAAAGACATAAAGGTCCTCGTCAGGTATAACATTCGAAGGGCTTATTGGAACGATTACAGTTTCACCATCGTTCCATGATCATCTTGCATGTGATCGGATGAGGACATTTTCGACAAATGTAAAACATGTCCCTCGTGTCTTTCCACAAATGGATTTTCCTTCTCTACCTGTTTTTCACCTGAGAGGAAAAGATAGGAAATATTATGCCAGTATCTGATTGAAAATCAATTAGGAACGACACGTCTTTATACTTGACCTGACTGCCCCGGTTAGGTGGCGTCTGCCCTAGTTGAGTGGGATATGCCCCAGTCGACTGCTTTGATCCCCCTCATAATTTTTGCAATTCTCATTTAAATTTGGGGATATCTGTTGTTTGGAGTTTCCCATCTCTTTTCATCTTGGTGGGCTTTTGTCCCAATGTGCCTTCTTGGTGAGAAGTCGACTCCTTTGTCTGACTTCAAATATCCATCCTTGTGGCTTGAGTTGTCGACCAGCTTCGATCTTCTTGAAGGACCACTCCTGAGCCAACTGACTCTCCAAGGTGGTCAAGCGCTTTTCTATGCCATCCTGGTCCATTTTAACTTGCGACTGATTCTTCACACAAGTCCCCGAATTTTGATTCTGAAAATTACCTGTCCGGATGACAAGAATATGTCAGAAAGGGAAGTAAAGCATAAATCCTTTCAATTTTATGCTTTCTTGTAATTAACGAAGATAAGAACTTTTACACAAGCCTTAACCTCATGTGAAAAATTCTTATCGATGTTTTTCAAGAGAAAACATAAAACTAAAAGGAACGTAATCCATGGTTATCACTTTTGGTAAATCCCCAGAAAATCTGTGGAATTTCCAAGAAGATAAAAATGCAATTCCAATGTGTCCTAAATTCGGTGAGAGATAGGACATCCAAATTGAAATGATTTCCCGAAGGTAATTTGGATATCATGTCTCCTCTTGAACTTAGGAAACATGGACGACTTTTAGTTAATTACCAAGGATTACCAAGGATGCATGCTATAAACCGGTTCAATTCCATGTCCGGCGCACCATGAAATGAATGTTAGATTCTCGTACTTGGGTTAAACATGCCAAGTGTGAGTTCTAACGAAAATTTCATCTGGGTAAGACATGCAATTGAATCGAAAAATCCGAATGGTTGAGAGAAATTCCAGTGTCGCGCTCCAACGTGAAGACACTTAGACAAGAATTAGAAATCGAGGTGCAGAAGATAGATGGGAGACCCACAGGCGGGTGCTCCTTACAGACTCGATGATCCTGATAAAAGAAAAGGGACAATTGGAATGTAGCCCTTAAGAACCTAAAGAGATGCCCCAAGTCGGGTCTTCGAGGAACGACGCTTGGTGTCTTCGGTTCGGCCCTTCGGGTCTTTATTTTCGTCAGATGCCCTTTTGATGATGCCCGGCAGGTGTCTCGGGTTTGCTGTTATTGCATGTCCTTCAACTATCGGTATGGTCACCGGATCATTCCTTGGACACCTCGAAGAGGGTAAACTCCGTTGAATGTCCCGACAATCTGATGGCGGATGGAGCGTCGCTCATACTTGAATACGTCCGGGATGTGGGACCGACTTGGAGAGATCATCTCTTTTATTTATACTCTAAAATGGAATTTGACTCAACCATCGAACTTGATGAATGCAGCATGTAGCGCGAAATAAAAGACTGCAAGTGAATTTAAATAGAAATGGCAGGACCTTACCATGAGAGGTACCCAATGATTTTTGGTTTTAGGTATACCAACCATCCATATACATGCGCATGAGACAAGTGAGGCTTGACTCTAGAAATCAAAATGGCTTAGGTGAGGAACCTAGAGGCTTCCCTCTATCCGAGTCGATAAATTCGTCCATGAGCGCAATCCACAACAAATGGATAAAAGTCTCGACTTGGATAGTGAGTGGGATCGAATATGGTCGACTCCAGCGCGATCCACGCTAGAGCGTTGCATATCGATCCCTGATCTATAGCTACCTAAAAAGGTGATTTCGCGGCCTGGGTTTGGGCGCTTTGTGCAAAGTGTCGTGATCCTCAAATATGCAGTGAATCATGCGCAACAATTTATATATCAATCAGCGCTTCAAAGCATCCATATAACATACATTCCTACGCCCATCCTGCATAAGACAATGTTAATCACAGACTACACCCCTTATCACTCCAATCTGCAAAAACATATAACACCTATCGTGAGCGGACTTACCTCACCTTCAAGAGCGCCTGCAGGGTTAGAAAAATCACTCAACGTTTTAATTACGGCCTAAGTCCACTTGAGGTCCAGAACCAAGTGTTCTAGAACAACGTCCCCAGCGGAGTCGCCAGCTGTCGCGACCCGTCCGAAAAAACGGACGTGGCTAATGGATTACCGATCGTGGCCCCCACTCTGAAATGTGGATCGCGGGCCTTAGATCGGCGCGGGCCCTCCCAGGCCCATACCAAATCGCGGCGGGAGTATGTCTTTTGAGGGATTCGACGATAAGAGTCGATCGCTTTCGACCTTCAGTGTGGTCGTGGTGGCATGTGCAACTTGTGCATGCATTTGGAGTCGCCACCCGGTCTTTCTTGGAGGGTAGACCGGAAACCTTACTGACCGATTGGGAGAGATCGATCAATTCTGCGGAACCAGAGATTTTGGGTTCGGGGACTTGGTTACGTCGGTGTCATTACCAACGCCCTTTCGGTACCTAACGCGAATGATTTTCCTAACTAAGAGTTCATGCAGGCGTTATTTTGGGTGAGATAGGTTTGATTCAGGGTTTCATGCAGATTGGGAGACTAGTCCTATCAAATCACAGTCAATATAATGAAAGCGCAAGTCAAGTGCATAAATAAATCATGTCAATGCACATCAATTTCAATCATTGGCCTCCTAGTATAGCCATAAGGGCTTAGGGAAGATGTGATTTAGGGCTAGGGGTAAAATGGGAAGATTCGGGAACAATTAGCCCGAAGGGCAAAATTGTCATTTTTTGGAAGGTTTGGATACCGAATTACCCAAAATATTCCATGGCCAGTTGTTCGTGTCCATTTCCCATTTTTGAGAATTTTTTTGGAATTTCTTGATTTTTCTTCAATTTTTGGAAGACGATTCGCCCAAAGGGCGAAATCGTCATTTTTAAGAAGGTCCGGGGTTCAAAACACCCGGGATGAGACTTGGCCAGTTGTTTGTGGCCATTTCCTATTTTTTTGGGATTTTCCTGGATTTTTAGAATTTTTTTTGGAAGACGGTTTGCCGGAAGGGCAAAACCGTCATTTTTGAATAGATCGGGGGTCGAAAGACCCGAAACAGGTCGTGGCCAGTTGAATGTGGCAATTTCCTATTTTCTGGAATTTTTTAGAATTTTTCTGAATTTTCTGAATTTTTTGAATTTTTTATGATTTTTCATTTTTTATTGATTTTATTGATTATTTTATTATTTTCGGATTTTTTTTTATTTATTTAAAAATATTTTCCGGGTCGGGTCAGACCCGGCCCGCGCCTCTCGGGCGCCCGGCCCGACCCTAGGGGTCGACACCGGCTTAAAACGACACCGTTTTATATTTTTAAACATTTTTCTATTTTTTAACAATTTTTTGATTTTTTATCTATTTTATTTAATTATCCGAAAATTCCCCGGATCCGACGGTTCTCGTCGTGCCACGTGGCTTCGTCTCGTGCGCCCGATCCTCCGCTAGATCGGATGACTCACAGAGAGCCACGTGGCTCGATCACGACCGTCGGATCAAAAATCAATTTATTTTCTTTTTTTAGAAAAACCCACAAATCGGACGATTAGAACTATGCCACGTGTCCGCTTGTGGTGCGTCCGATCTTGTCCAAGATCGGACGATCCACAGAGGGCCACTTGGCACGTTCTTGGCCATCGGATCGAATTTATTTAATTTTCCGAAAATCATTTATTAATTTTCCAAAATTCTAGGATCGCGACACGTGTCGCGATCGTGGCCGTCCATTCCGTTTTACTTAAAAATAACCGGACCGGACCCCACCCGGCTGACGTGGCTGCCTACGTGGCACGCCACGTCAGCGTTGACCGTTGACCGCCGGAGAAGTCGCCTGAGAAGACGATGAACAGTAAAATTTCCGGCGACTTCGCCGGAATTCTCGCCGGAAAAAGCATACCGAACCCAAAACCTCATATTTTTCAGCGGTTCTTGCACCATTCAACTCATCATAACTTCAGCAACAATATAAGACCAAAACATGGCAAGAAACACGTCGGGAACCCACCCAAAAATCCGGCGACCGAACCGGCTCCGGCGAACCGATTTGCAGAAATTTTTTTATTGCTCAAACTCGTTTTCTTTCATTCACATAGCATCCAAGGGAGGTTTGAGGACTTACCTGAGGTTTCATTCACATAGCATCCAAGTCGAGACATCCATCGGCATTTTATCGAACACATGGCGTGCATATGAGAAACGGTGATCGGAGGAGAATACCGACCTATCCGGAGCTTGCCGACGACCGCAGAGCGTTTGGTGATGTTCGTCGTGGTACGTTGAAGGTCTGAGGAAGCTCTTTTTGCTCCCCCTCCGCTCGAACTCCCCACTCTCTCTCTCTCGGCCGATTCTCGATTTTAACCGAGAATCTTGCCGGTTTTCGTGGCCGACCGGCGCGCCTCGACGCCCGCTCCCTCTCCAGAACACGAGCCTCGGCCTCCACGCATGTCCCCCACGTTCATTTGCCTTTTGTTCCTCCCGAAAAACGCACGCCCATGCCCCCCTGTTTTGCTGCACACGTTCTGTCCGTGCATGGGTCTGCAACAATGTTGCAGACCCGGGTCGGACCGGGTCGGGTCGGGTCGGGACTGACCCGACCGACCCGGTTCGGCCAAATCGCCAAATCGACCCCCCAAATGACCTCTTTTCATGAAATTGATGGCAAATTCGGATTCCTTGGCATGTTTTCTATCAAATATGGGTATTTTCGTGAATCAATTTATTGAAATTTAGTGAAAACCCCAATTTGTCCCTAGGATCCGAAAATGAATTTCGCCAAATCGAAGATCTAAACAATCGAATTAGTCAAAATTGAGCCCACCAATGGATTCAGCATGATGAAAACTATTGGTTAGAGGTGTTTAATTTTAATGGGTGTGCCCGTGTGAAATTTAATTTCACAAATTGTAAAACCGGGGACTAAATTGAAAGATTTTTATGCAATTAAGCCCTTTTGGCTAAAATTGATCAAATTGGAGGGCAAATTGACCCAATTGCATTTCAATACTTTAGAGTCCAATGTCATAGCTTATAAAAACCGAGAATGGAAAATTAAAAGACTCGAAAAGGATTTTTTTAGGCCCGGTTCGGGATTAGGTTTGTGAAGGAACCCCATGAACCAAGCCAAATTTCCATAATAAAAAGTGAAAATATTAAAGAGAGAATTAAAATAAGATTTCTGAATATTTTTGTATAATTTTCTGACCACGGATGGTATTTTTTCTAATTTTTTGGGTATTTTTATAATTAAATAAATTCCAAAAAAATATTAAAAAATACGAAAAATATTTTTTGTTCAAAATTGGTTCCTAAGGCTAGGCTAAGGCTTCCAAAGTTGATTTTGCAATTTTTTGACCTTTTTTGCTATTTTTAATTAATTTTAGAAATAAAAAAAACTATAATAACGGATGGTCAAAAATCAGGTGTCAACACCAGGTTCATCAATCAGCTGTCTGATGTGGCTAAGCCAATCTTCAAATTGCTTAAGAAAGGCGCGAAAATAACGTGGGACGCCGAGTGAAGCAAGGCATTCCAAATGATCAAAAACTATTTGATCACACCACCGGTGCTTGTGCCACCAATTCCTGGTCACCCATTGACCTTATACCTGACCATACGACAAGAGTCCTTGGGAGTCTTACTTGCCCAGACAAGCCCGATAGATGGAAAAGAGAGGGCCATTTATTACCTGAGTAAGAAATTCACGCCATCTGAAGCAAAATATATACCAGTTGAAAGGGCCTGCGTAGCAGCAGTATGGGTACTACGAAGACTAAGGCAGTATACCCTACATCATCACATTCAGCTCATAACAGAGAACGACCCCGTCAAATACCTCCTGGAGAAACCCGCTTTAATTGGGAAACTGGCAAAATGGCAAGTAATGTTGTCTGAATTTGACATTAAATGTTCTCCGCAGAAGTCGGTAAAAGGAAGAGCTATAGCGGACATGCTGGCAGAAAACCCATCGAGCACTGAATCCCCTGAAGTAACGAACACAGAAGGCCGAATTCTGAACTTAGCAGAGGATAAGTGGATCATGTATTTCGATGGTGCTGTTAACCTATCAGGGGCAGGCACTGGGGCAGTACTGATATCCCCAGATGGTCAACATTACCCTGTCGCGGCAAAGATAACTTTTCCTTGTACCAACAATATTTCAGAATATGAGGCATGCATTCTGGGCCTACGACTGGCCCTTTCCATGAAGATACCTAGATTGCAGGTCTTTGGAGACTCCATGCTCATTATTCTACAGACACAAGGGGAGTGGAAGACGAAAGATGCAAAACTCATCCCCTACCATGAATACCTTGAAGAATTGATACTCAAGTTCGAAGAAGTGTCATTCGAGTACCTATCAAGGTCTCACAACCAATTCGCAGATGCATTAGCCACCCTAGCCTCGATGTTACAAACGACTGAAGGGTTGGATATAGAACCTCTGAGGATCGGCATTGTTGAAAAGCCAGCTTATTGCATGCTAATCGAAGAGGAATGTGATGGAGAGCCATGGTACTATGACATCAAGAATTACCTCTTGAAAAGGGAATTCCCTGAAGGATGCCAATCAGGAGACCGAAAATACATAACCAAGATGGCCAGCAAGTTCTTCCTCAATGGACAAATTCTGTACAAGAGATCGTTTGATTCTACTCTGTTAAGATGTGTAGGTGCCAAAGAAGCAAATATTCTCATGAAAGAAATCCATGAAGGTGCGTGTGGGCCTCACATGAACGGCCACCTCCTTGCCCGGAAGATCATGCGGCTAGGTTATTATTGGATGACCATCGAATCAGACTGCTGTCAGCACGTCCGGTCATGCCACCAATGCCAAATATACGGGGATAAGATTAACGCACCCCCGAACGAACTACACCAAATGTCTGAAGTTTGGCCTTTCTCTATGTGTGGGATAGACATGATAGGGCCTATTAATCCTGTGGCTTCGAATGGTCATCGCTTCATCTTGGTAGCGATTGATTACTTCACCAAATGGGTAGAAACCAGCTCTTACAAGAATGTCACTACAAGAAATGTGGCAAGATTTGTCAAAAGAGATATCATATCCCGGTATGGTACCCCTCAAGCGATCATCACAGATAATGGGTCCAACCTAAACAACAAGATTGTCGATGGTCTGCTGGATCACTTTAGCATTCGACATCTGAATTCATCTCCTTATCGCCCACAGATGAATGGGGCAGTGGAAGCAGCCAATAAAAACATCAAGAGAATCTTGGCTAAAACAGCAGAAAACTACAGGGATTGGCACGAAAGGCTGCCCTTCGCCTTGATGGCTTACCGAACGTCGATCAGGACTTCTACAGGGGCAACTCCCTATAGTTTGGTATATGGGACAGAAGCAGTTCTACCAGTAGAAGTTAAGATTCCCTCTTTGAGAATCTTATCCGAAGATAAACTCTCTGAGTCAGAGTATTTCAAGCACAGATATGAACAGCTGAACTTAATAGATGAGAAACGTCTTAAAGCCATTTGCCATGGACAAACTTACCAGAAGAGGGTAGCCAGGGCGTTCAATCGAAAGGTCAAGACCAGAAACTTCGAAGTAAATGACTTGGTAATTAGGAAAGTTTTGCCAAGTACTACCCATCCAGGGGGAAAATTCACTCCAAATTACGAAGGCCCCTACATTGTTAAGAAGATCCTCACGGGAGGAGCATTAATTCTTGTAAACTCCGAGGGAGAAGAATTGGGGCACCCTGTGAATTCAGATGCTGTGAAGAAATATTACCCTTGAAATAAAATCAGATTCCGGTCATATGCCCTGCCTCGAATTGAGCCTACTCTTCATGATAGTCTTTGCATAAGCATGTCATGCATCTATGCATACATTAACATGTGTTCAATATTGCAGGATCCAAGGAAGCAGGGTCGCGATAAGTTGGAACGCATGATCAAAGAGACCTAACGTCATGGTGGTCAGGTGCACGTCTTCTTCTCCAAAGACTGAGAATTTTAAGAAATTTTAGAACAACTTAACCATCTTGTGTTGTTAAGAAAAATGCAGATTTTCGCGAATCTATCCACTTCCATTGGAATGCATGATCAAGGGTAAGGTGTATCGTTCTAATTTTCTGAAATTCGAGAGCATACACTGACATATTCCTTTTATGTTTTTCAGGAATCCCTAGCCGCGCTGGGCAGGTAAGTATTCCTTCCCTAATCTTTTAGGTTTACAAGACTGTCGGAATCCTTATTGATAGAATTTGAAGGCTTCTTGGAATCTAGCATGTATTCAAATCTCATGTCTAGAAAGACGCAAAATTCTCATAGTCATGTCATTGGCATTCATGTTTAAACTTGGAGGTTATCCGAACATGATTGAAATATGCATTGTGCATCATAAATCCCCTTGGAGGGTAAGTTTTGGAGAAAGCAAAATGAACTCTTCCAAACAAAAGTTGTTTAAATCATTCAAAAGAATGTTTCCTCAGACAAGAGGCAAGCCTGGTCCAAACACGTCTCATACACACTTAAGAGATAAGTGGAATGGTAAGGATAGCGAGACCTTAACCTACGGACGTAAGGGTTATTCGCAGTGATTACATGGATTGAGACGACGGAGGCATTCGTTTCTCTATCATAAACACTACAGGTGACCATTGATAACCATTTGAACGACGATTTCATTCTATACCCCTGTCAAGAACCACCCCACAGTGGGGCAAACTGGAGGTACGTCCAGAGGTATCAGGAGGTAAATGGTTAGATGTTCTCTTGCTCAGACTTGCATCAATCTTCGTGTGTTGCTTGTCATTTTAACTTCTATGGTAATTCAGGTGCTTTAGGATGACGAAAAGCATTCGTTTCTCTATCCTACACACTTTTACCCTTTGTACAGCCCAGTTGAGCCTATACGTTCATTTCACAAACCTGTTGGTGATCATTGCATATTCCAAGACGGAAGCAACGTCCCTTCAAGAGTGGAGGAGTTCAAAACACATGATTTGTGAAAAATTCCTAGATTAATGTTCGAGTGCTGAGATTCAAGCTATACATCTAGCACATTCATTTGAAAATTCTGATCCCCAAAAGAAAAGAAAAGATGGGATCTCAAAAAGAATGAAGAGAGAAAAATTTAATCTTGGGCATCAAGAAAAAGCAAAGTGCCTGGTAAAAGCAAGGCCAATGCCCATCCAAATACTTGTACACTTGTGAATCATGTGTTTGATCTTGTAAATGCCGAAAGGTGGCATGATACCTTTGAATAGGTCACTAGTGAGATCTGATTGTAAAAGAAAAATTCCAAGGGAGCTAGACTGCGAAAGATGCTCCCCAAATCATGTCACACTCAGATAACGAAAGTGTAGACAAGATGTTGACGCCGTCTTGACATGAGAGAGACGTTCTCTAAAGACAAATATGCACTTCAAAGACTAAAGACGCTCTTTGGACGACAAGGGACAAGATCGGCGGCAAACCTGCAGTGATCACCAATGTTAGACCCTTCTCATTTTCTAAGCCAAAAACAAGCCTTTTTTGGTCCCCAATCCTACCTACGTTACAACCCTGAAAAGCCTTTTCTGATTAAGGCACTTGGATTGACATAGGGTTTAATGTCTAAGCTTAGCTCGAAGAAGTTCGAGCGAGATTATTTCTTTCTCATTTCACAGGTTTCTTGACTTGTAAAC